>JASWHV010000002.1:116515751-119004216 GCA_030760725.1 Neostapfia colusana | reverse complement strand
GGTCGGGTCCGGAGCCGAAGGACACGTGGCGGCACCGAAGCCCACCTCAGCAAGGAGGCCAAGTCCGGAGCCGGAGGACATGTGGCATCTCCGGAGCTCACCTCAGTAGGGAGGCCAGGTCTGGAGCTGAAGGACACGTGGCGGCACCTAGGGATGAAAACGGTCGAAAACGGTCAGAAATTAGTTAAATCATTTTTATTTTCATATATAATTTTTGAAAACGGAGTCGGAATCGGTACCATCTGAAATGGACATGATATTAGAAATATCAGAAACGGATATATCGGACCGGAAATCTATCGATATCAGAACGGTTACGATTTGTTTGTTCGGAAATAATACCCTAACTTCACTCTAGTAACCATAACAAATTAATAATAAGTAATGCAAGTAAAATATAATCATTCGTGGCATACACCCTCATCCATATGTGGCCCATACATTAAAGTTAACTAAAAATAAAATATTGTGTCATACATCCATACCACATGACCACAAATATAACTAAAAATAATATTATTTTAGTATTTTCCACCTAGCTCCTCACTTTCATCCATCACATCTGGATCACTTTCTACGTCCTCATCCTTCAAGAACAAAACAAAAGGATAAATAAATCAATTAGATTATCATTTACTCTAGTATTTCTTAAAATAGAAGAATGTTTTATATTTATTGTAATAAACAAACTTGAAACGCCATGTTAGTCATAGCCTCCATAACCTCGAGATCAGCAACAATTGAAGCAACACTTTTATAATCTAAAAAACAATAGTGGATAAGTTAAAAGAAGTAGGAAATCCATGTAAAACTATACATTAATGAAATTGCTACCTTTTTGCTGCAGCAACCCAATTTTTGGTACAAATCAAAGCTTTTACCATCTCAGGATCAAGATTACTACGATATGGATCAACCACGCGCCCACCAGCACTAAAAGTAGATTCTGAAGCGACTGTTGACACTTGTATGGCTAAAACATCACGAGCCATTTGTGAAAGAATTAGATATTCCTTTCCTTGATTCTTCCACCATGATAAAATGTTAAATTGTCCACTATGCTTAAAAAGTGTTTCAACCATGTACTTTTCCAAGTCATTTGAGCTCTCTACCTCATAGGAACATGACTCATATAAAAACTGTTCCAACTCATTATCTTCATTGTCCATGTCCAAATATAAATCAGATGACTTAGTTTTACTGTCAGTTTTATTATCTTGTTCAGCGGGTTGTTCATTGGTACTAGATGCTAGATTTATGCCAGGTTGTTCATTGGTACTGTCAGTGCCACTAGATATGCCTGCACACCAAATGCTCAGTTTCAGTTTGTTTTTAAGGTCCTGATTTCTGAATGAAATAAGTCTCAACACATGAAAATGAACAAACTATGTACACTCATGTGAATTGGTGAACACTTGTACACACTTGAACTATGAACAAACTATAAACAAAACATTCATGTGAACTAGTACCTGCAATTCGAGCATCCACAGCCACGGATGGTGGAGGCGGCTCCAAGAACAACAGACGATTCGTGTGGGTGGGGGTGGTCCGGTTGGAAGTAGACTTCTCTCCGGTTGGCATCATCACCGGATCTGATACGGGGCGGTGGCAGCTGGATGCAGCCTGCAGGCGACCGAGTGCAAGGCAAGGTGGTGGGCGCGAGCGGCCGGTTGGTGGTTGCCAGTTGCGGACAGCTGTGCACTTGTGCAGGGCAGAGGGCTCAGGCTGCAGGTAACGCAGGGTGCAGGCAGGCGGCGCGCGGACCTTCGGGCGCGACTGGAGGGCAACGGCCAGCGGGAAGGTCGACTGAGGGCGAGGCAGCGACCAGCGGCCGGTAGCAGGCGTCAGGCGGCGGCCGCTGGACTGTAGGGCAGCAGGGCGACTGGCGAGACGGCTGGCGCCTGGCGGCGAGTGGAGGGCAGCGTCCAGCGGGCAGCTCGACTGAGGGCGAGGCAGCGGCTAGCGGCCGGTAGCGGGCGCCGGGTGGCGGCCGCTGGACTACATGGCAGCAGGGCGACTGGTGAGGCGGCTGGCGCCTGGCGGCGAGTGGAGGGCGTGAGGGCTGACTGGCTGAGAGTTGTGCGGCTGTGTTGGGTGGAGGCCTGACCTAGGGCGCGCTGGGTTGGGCCGTAAATGGGCTGAGCTAATTGGGCAGACTCAGAAATTGTTCGAAAATTTCCGAACAAATTCAGAATTCCGACTATTCGGTCGGAAATCTGACCAAATTATTTCCGTTCCGATTTCTAGATTTTAATTTCTGATTTCCATCCCATTTCCGAATATTACCGACTAAAATGGAAAACAGTTCAAAAATTTTTGAAAACGGTATCGGATGATTCAGAAAATTATCTTCCGTTTTTCACCCCTAGCGGCACCGGAGCCCACCTCACCAGCGAGGCCAGGTCCAGAGCTCTCCTTACCAGGGAGGCGGTGTCCGGAGCCACTTCATGCCTGTGTGCGGGGGTATCCGATCTGCAGGATATCCACATAGTCGTTCAGTCGTGATGCTATGACTTGGATGGTTGAAATAAGATGATAACTCGCTTAGCAACTCTCTTTTTCTCACAACACGTAGTGTCATCCTTGACTAGGGATGCAAGCGGTGCGGGTGTGCCTGGAAAGCCGTTGAACTGACGATCGGGCGACAAACTGACGTAGTGCCCGCTTGGCGCCCGCGTTGCAAGCAGCCGCCTTCCGATTGAGCGATTAGGCGTCTGTCGCCTGTTCATTAGTCGATTTTTCCTAGTCGGCTATCAATCCGGCAACTAGATGTCTACTTTCACAAACTTTAAAATCATCCTGTTATTTTTATTAAATGAATAAAGAATCGTTTATTAAGACAGCCGCATCCTGCCCCACCCCCACCCCACACCAGACTTGAATGGTTATTTTTCAACAACTGCCCCCCTTGTTATATTAATGTCATAGTCAGGAGGAGATGAAAGTGAAACACTATATGGCAGTTTCGGTTTTAACCTTTGACAAGAAGAAGGTACTATTTTTAGTTTATTATTTTCAGATACGTTAGCCAGATATGGGATGGACCAGTACAAGGTGCAATACTGTGTAACTCATAAAACACATCAACTGATAAAAGAGCCCGGAATCGTCCATCCCGTCCCCATCCGACCATGTTTGGTAATATAGCAACACTTACTATTCTTGTAAGGATTACGTTATTTCTTAGTCAAATTTCGTTCAGATGGCTAGTAGGGATTCATGTTATGTCAGGAATTGCCCGTTACACATGTTACTAGACATCAGCTCAAAGATGTAAGATTGGAGCCTCCGGGTTCATTAGAATTCGTCCAGGAAGGGCAGAGGTGATCGGGCTACAAAACCACCTTTACTGACCAAAACGTCCAAGGATTTCTATTAGCTACTTTTTCCGTTCTGAAATAAATAACGTTTAGGAAAAAAACTAGTTTAATTTAAACTAAATTAGCTGTTCAAAATATTATTTATTTTATAACAGAGAAAGTACCATAGTCGTAAAGCTGTAACTGCGCGATTCCGTTCCACGACGGGTGATGACACGAGTACTCGAGCAGCACGTAGAATGAGCCCTCTTTTGTGATGTTAACTACTTTGCCGAGACGCAAGCAGGATGTCTCCGTAGCTATGGTCATCGATGGCTCGATGCCGGCATCTAGAAGACGTAGACGCGTACTTGCGAGTTGGGACAGGCGCGCAGGATGTGGTTTTGTTGCAGTTAATGGAAACCGACCGGGCAGCAGCCGGATATAGGCTTGCTTGCTTGGTTGCAATTTTTCGCCGTCTCGGTAGCGCGTCACTAAGTGCCTGCTTGTGTTGGCTGCTGCTCTCTCTGTACCATCTATTACAGTCTTCTCGGATCATTTTTCCCAGAAAGTAGCGTCATCCCTGACCCTGACCAAAAAAGTCCGGCAGCTGCACTGCTATTGCGCTTCATAGTTTAGTACGGCGTGCCAGTAACATAGGTCTCTTGTTTGGATTTTATGAACTAACTATTAGCATTTAAGTTCCTAGCTCATCAAAATAAGAGGACTAACAGTTAGACTAATTGTTAGTCCACTACACAGCTAACTGTTAGTCTATTATTCAGATAGGAGGAGCAAATTCAGACTAAAATGAGTCATTCTACAAGATAAGCACAAATTACCCTGTTGATTCTACAGGCGAACTATTAGTTTTTACGTATCCATTCGCATTAACCTGATACTAGCAGACTTATATCTTCAATGGAGGTTGTTTTGTGGGCACTGTCCTGGCTGCATCGCGTCCATCAATTATATATGGAGCCGCCACGACCGAGACAAGCCACACAACCATGATGAGTGCACGCCACTTTCCACACTTGCCTGCTGTTGGTTGGCAGCTATTTCAGCACTCAGAGCCAGGTTCCCTGATCTCCAGGTTCTTAGTTTTCTTGCTCTTTTCCGTTCCACACCACCTGGAACACAGAACAATCGCAACTAGCGGTCAAACCAACTTGCTAATGTAGAAAGAGCAGCAGATAGTTCAAAAGTTGAGAGGTCAATTTTTTCATAATACTTATTCTGTATACTTACCATCACTTAGAGAGATCGGAAGGGTCTAGATCCTGATACCTCCTACTCCTAGTGCAACCCATTTGCATTGTTCATGTGTCCAAGACTCCACGTCCATATCATGATCGGCTCCTTCGACTGTTGGCTCTTTTCAGCTTACTTTCTCGTGTACATTGTGTTAGATATAATCCCGTTTTTCTAGAAAATTAGTGTTAGAGATAGAGTCCAAGTCAAATAAGAGTTGGAGTTTAGGTAGTATTAGATTAGGACTCTGCAATTTGGTGCTATATATACAGCCCCCTCCTCATTGAGAAAAAAATTAAGAGAACAGATTAGAGAAGATTAATCCCCGGATTTCTAATATTTGGTAATCAGAGCATAGGTTTAGATCTAGTACCTGGCCAATCTAGCTCTTCGACCGCCGCTGATCTCCGAGGAGTGCCGCACCTGGTCGCATGAGGCAGAGACCCGGTCGAGAAGAGGCGCGAGACCGGGTGGTGGCGTGCCGCGCAGGTGGCCGGGCAGGCGACAGCAGGGGGCGAGCGGCCGAGGCGGAAACTTGCACGGGCAGACGACTTCTTTGAGGAAGATCGGGACGACCACGGGCGGGACGCTCTGCTGGTGAGCGCCCGCATCCTGATCTCGCTGCGCATCGTCGGGAGCAGGGAGGAGGCCAACCGCCGGCAGGAAGGAGGCCAAGGGCCGTCGCACCTCTCCTCCCACGTGGTGGGCAGCGGATCTGACGCCACCGGAGGGAAATCAATGCGTGCCCGAGTGGATCTCGGCAAGGCGCGCTCGTCCTAGCGGGAAGAGGCTGCTGTTGTTGGCTCGTGCGCCAGGAGCTCGCTGGAAGAGAACGCGAGGTTTGCAAGTCAGAGGAGGCGGCGGCTGCTAGGGCTCGCGTGGGGAGGTGAAGGAGCTCACGGCGGCTGGGGCGGCGCAGGTGGCGGCGGCTGAATAGGAGCTCAGCGGCTGGGGGAAAAGGAGGAGTGGCTGATTAGGGTTTCACTAAGAGGGCCGGTTGGGCTGGGCTGCTTGGGCCTTCAGTGGATCACCTGGATGAATAGAATTGAGCCCAACTGCTTGTGTAATTTGCTAAAGCCACCCGTAGTGTACTAGACATTGTTATTGATTTACTAAACGTACACAAGAGGTGTACACAATATGGAGGGTAAATCAATGGCACTGCACTATCTCTTATTAACGAAGACCAACTATACAACATGGGCTATAAAGATGAATGTTTTCTTGAAGGCGCAAGGGGTATGGGAGGCTATTGAGGAGAAAAAGAGCAACGTTGATCCAAAGCAAGATAAGTTGGCTCTTGCGGCCATCTATCATGCTATTGATGAAGACACTCTCATGCGAATTTCTGAGAAGGAGACAGTTAGAGAAGCGTGGGAGTTGATCAAGATCAAGTTCTTGGGTGAAGAACACGTGATGGAAGCAAGAATCCAAACTCTTCAAAATGAGTTTGACCTAATGCGTATGAACGAAGGAGACTCCATCGACGACTTTGCCACAAGAGTGATGATCACTGTTACAAAGATTCGTGGTCTTGGAGGAAGAGTTGAAGAAAGCTACATCATGAAGAAATTGTTGTGAGCTCTACCTTCGAAATTTCTTCACATTGCATGCACCATTGAGCAATTTGTGGACTTAAAGGCAATGACTATGGAGGAACTCGTCGATAGGCTCAAAGCACATGAGGAACGTATACATGGCTTCAACAACCAAGATCATGAAGAAAGACTCCTTTTAACAAGAGAAGAGTGGAGAGCAAGAGAAGCAAAGGGTGGAGAGAAGCTTCTTTTGACAAGAAAAGAGTGGAAGGCTCAAGAGGGTGGTCAAAAGAAGAACAAGAAATTTGACAAATCGAAGATTCGATGCTTCAATTGTCAAAAACTTGGTCACTTTGCCAAAGAGTGTTCCAAGAACGAAAAGGAAGATGAGATGACGCTTCTTGCGTCAGAAGATACTTTGTTTTGATCTCACAAGCAAGGTGTGCTCGAGATGAAGATGTGACCATCTCGAGTGTGTGGGTGTGATCGGATTGAAGATGCTTCCATTCCGAGATCAAGTGCAGGATGAAGATGAGCCCATCCTGGGGTTGAGGATGTGACCAACCCGAATGCGTGTGCAGGGTGAAGATGTGACCATCCTGCAGGTGTAGTGGTGTCCATCCCAAAATTGAGTTGTGCAGGGTGTAGATGTGACCATCCTAGGGGTGCAGTTGTGTCCATCCTCAAAGTCTGTTTAGGGTGGAAGTGTGTCTCCATCCTAATTAGTGTGAGTGTGATATAGAAAAATGAGATTAGGGGTGATTGTTAGATATAATCCTGTTTTTCTAGAATAATTAGTGTTAGAGATAGAGTCCAAGTCAAATAAGAGTAGGAGTCTAGGTAATATTAGATTAGGACTCTGTAATTTGGGGCTATATATACAGCCCCCTCCTCATTGAGAAAAAAATTAAGAGAACAGATTAGAGAAGATTAATCCCTAGATTTCCAATACATTGTTCTTGGGCATTGTGCGCTCTAAAGCATATGGACGGAGCCATTGGAAAAGTGAGTAGCTAGATGAACCGGGAATAAACAGAGGTTGGATGAATAGGAGGTCGTGCCTTATGAGTTCAACGAGGTGTGCAATTTAGTTCAAAACATACAGGGATCCTTTGACTTAAACCGTGGTTATTAACATGTCCGTCCGGTCCATGTCACTGCTTGCAGTTAATCAGATGATCCCTATCCATTAAAAACACCACCTTACTGTGCCTTACCACAGGAAACCCACCTGATTTTTCTAACCATGCGCCTGATGCCTCTGGCCTCCATCATCCGCTGCCGCTTCTTCGCCGTGTCACTACCCCACCTGGTGAAGCAGCGGTACACCTCTTTTTTTAGTACCGATCTTGTACATCTTGGCCGTAGCACATGCTCCTCATGACAGACAAGAATTGATAAGGCCTACATAGACACATCACGACAGAAGCAAACCAGCATCAGCGACAGAGTACGTGCACACCAATCACATAGCGACATCATCAATTGGACAGTGATGCGACGCGCTTCCAGATGCCTCCTTTACCCAGCGCATGCCAATCATGTTTTCATGTCCAACTTGTGTTCCCGTTGATTGGCTGAGCTATATATAATGAGGCTAGCTTAAAAAGGTGTTTTAGACCCATCAAAAAAATAAAAGGTGTTTTAGGTACTGAGCTTGTCAAGTGATCAGAGGTATTATTACCTTCTATAGTGAACGCGTTCTAACAGAAAGATGTTGGTGTGTCCCATGTCACCATGTGCAGTATTTAATCGAGCTCAGATAGCATTGGGATGATCGGATACTCTCATGTTTGGTTCAAATTACGGAAGATCACTCCTTGAGAAAAAAAGAATTGCAAAAGATCTCAGCATTTACGTGCTTCAGTGGTCCTTGAATCGTTTAATGGAGCTGCACCGGTACCAGACGTTTTTTTGCTATGGACATGATGATGGATGTGAACTTGTGTAGGCTTGTTAGACATTCAAAGCCGTTTCCAGTTCCAGCTGCATATTGTAGAGAGGAAGAGGCAACGTCACTTAGAGAGAATTGTTCATGCACCTATGCACGCCATTTCACCCAGACTCTTTCAGAATTGGCTGAATGCACCGCGACACTACATGGAGGAGTTCAGTGGGATCTTTTTTCATCCACCAATCTGTAAAATCTGTCTTCACATCATGCGAGTACGTTGTAGTCCTCAAGAGGATGTTGATCCAGATACCTCGAATTCATATTGATACCTCCAATTCCAACAGACCGTCGTTGTCATTATCCCATCTATTCGCTTCTTCTATTGGCGCTTGCCTCCTCGACCATGACTTTCTTCGGCACCTATCAACCATCCACATCATGCCACAATAATCCAGAAATCAATGAAATAGAGCCGGAGACGTAACTATTGGTCGTTTCTGCATGTAACTATCGGCCATAATTTTGGTGAAGGAAGAAATTGACTTCTACAACTTGGTTGGTTACGACCTTTAGACCTATGGTGACACTGGTCCCTGAGGAGCTATCTGTTATAGGATAAGATTTTCCTCTCACGTGTTCGGCCTGGTAAGTAGTTTAAGCCTCCCCACCCCCACCCCCACCCCACCCAATGAAAGCGAACTTTTATCATAAAATAACTATCGTGGGTCCTGGCCACAATGCACTCAAGACAACCAAAGCTTCTGCTCCTTTTGGCTTCATTTGCTTGTCGAATTTATTGGAGGCATAGTGGTACAACACTATTATCTCCTTTTCGATAAAGAATTATCTGTCTCTCTCATAGGGTTCTGGAAGGAGATGAGAGGGACAAATAGGGCATGTTTGGTTATCAACTAATTTTGTCACACATTCTTAATTTGCTAAAGTGACTAATATTAGTGTTGTCATAAAAATATAGTAAGAAAATTGACTAACTTTACGTAAAATGGTGACAAGAAACTTTAGTCTATGACATGTGGGTCAAGTGACTAAAGAGTTAGCTCACTCAATTACATCTAGAACTAAACACTAACTAGAAAAACTATGACTGATAAAGCTTAGTATAAAACACTTATAGAGATGATAGGATAACCGACACTACACTATACAGACAATGTTTAGTACAAATATTTGTGTACTATATTTATATTTTTCTCTTTTATTTTTGGTTTATGTATTAAACCATGTTGTATGCGTGTTGATCATTCGTGGGCACACAAAAGCTGAAATGTAATCTGATCATTCGTGGGCACCAGAGAGATCAAAAGTCAGAACCAAGAGCCGCGCAAAAGGTTGCAGTTCCTGATACATCTTCTACACCCAATGAAACACGTCATTGGGTCCTTATGTGTCCAAATCCAGAACATTTGACGATTCAACTGTTGCCTAGTTTTTACTGACTTTGTGTAATTTAGTCTTGGGCATTATGCGCGTCATGAATGGGAAGAAACCAAGGAAAAAAGGGAGTAGCCACATGAACTTGCCGAGTGAATAGGAGAGGCGGGACAATCTGATCTTTTGTAAGGACCATACCAATGTATGTTAATTGGTCTGTATGTGCTCTGCATTTGCTCGGTCCAAATTAATAACCTCAACAATAACCATGTTACTGTCTTGTTGTACCAAAGATATCATATAACAAAAGATCGAAACATTCAATTGTTTCAACCAACAGATAGCCTGAGCTTCTATATTAAAGAAAATCGAAAACTGCCCATATTCCTGGAAAATGAAAAGTAAAAGAAAAGAGTTTCTAGTGTGGAACCAAGGCATGAATTGAGTGCTTGACTGTTCATATCAGCGAAAAAAGCTGATATTCACAAATATATTACAGAATCCATTAAATTTTATGAGCTTACTACAGTATTTTCATGAAGAGCAAGATTAAATATTTTAAAAATTACTGATAGTTAAAATTTTCGAAAGTTTGACAGGATCCTATCCAATGCTTGACTGGAAGGAGAGCTGGTAGTAAGTTTACGGGGTTATATGAAGCTAATTCTTTCACTTCGAGGCTCTTGTGTCAGAAACAGAACTAACTTGTTGATAGAGAAAAAAATGAACCATTACACCCAGAGCTATGAATAGCATTAGTGTAGCCTCCAAGGCATCTAAAAGTAGCGGAGGACTCACTACTACAGAAATGCTTCGTCCCTACACCCCCGACTTCCGTTTGTACAAATCTATTTCGATCTACTCAAAGGACTATAAGAATTGTGATTTCTACTGTTGTTAGAATTCTGGCGTTCTCAAACACATGCACAGAGGCCTTTAGGTCCGTTTGAATAATGCTTTTTGTAATTAGCGGCTTGCCGTCAGTTTGTTTAAACGAATTTTGTAAGATTGGGTAGCAAATGTGCCGTTCTTTTAATTGATGAGCTAGTTAGACCCTGTAGCAAGTGTAATGCAGATAACTGATAAGTACCATTCAAATGTGCCTTACTTTTTTCGATAAAAAATATATATTAATATCAAGAAGATATCAATTACACCTGACTTCTGTAACAATATAATATCAAGAGCAAGTCAAGACATCATGAATACACTTTGGCCTAGCATATCATAAGTAACTGAGCTACAATGTTTTGGACTATTCACGTTTGACTCACTTCTGATGCAGGCATCATCATCCAACGAGATTCACTAATTATGGAAGCAGCCGAAGCTCAACTTGATCCCAAGTATACCAGAGAAGTAAACAAGCATCGTTGACACAGAACAGACCAGTAAGTGCGTGTACGATGGGGTGGCATCAGCTGTGTAGGAGAGGTGTCAATAAAAACGTTAGGTGATGTGGATGAGAGAGAAGAGGAGAGAGAAGAACGACGTCTAGTAATGAATTCTACGCTGTCTAGAACGAGACAACCGTCTTCTCTACCACTCTAGCGACATGGTCGTCAAGACAAGGAACCGGCACGTTTCCATAGGCATGGCCACATCATGCTTTCAATTCCAAACTTGGTTTCGGTACTGAATGTTTTTCATCACTTCCATCAGTCTAATGAGTTACGTGTCACTAGATGTTACTAGTATTTGCTAGTACTACATACCACCCAAGTTTATTTTCAGATAGTCAAGATCAAACTTATCTAATTTTGATCAAATTTATATATAAAATATTAACAATAAATATGTTATAAAAATATAAGTAATGATGAATCTAATGATATTAATATGGTGTTATAAAAATTAATACTTTTTTATAAACATAGTTAAAGTTAGATTAATTTGATTTTAATTAAACTACGAAAATATATTTTCAGGGAGATGTCCGGAGTACTATTTCAAAACAGATAGATACCCATCGATAAATCTGCGCAACTGCACCAACCACGTCTGCGCTGCCCTGCCGTTCCGTTGCCAAGCTCTGACAGGATGCGGTTCCAGAAGCCTCCGTTTCCCAAATCCCAAAGCACTTCTCTAGCAGGGCGATTCTCTCCATCATTGCTAGTATATCTTTACCCAGACATCTTGGCGTCTTATGCCCTTTGAGCCAGTGGCTAGCTTAGACTGGGTTCGCAATGGGAATGGTTATATGAGATACGGTCTCAGGCAAGCAATGTTCCTTTTATAAGTAGTGTCTCAGCATCCCAAAAGGAGCTGGGCAGATGCCTCTTCTTTTCGTTCTTGTCTGAGATGTGTCAATGGACTAGTGAACTGTTTAGTGCTTGATGAGTACCGTAAAGGATAGTAATATACCGTGATGTTGCATGTGACAAGCTAGGCATTCAAGTCCTCTTTGTCAGAGTTTAAGTTTGTTTTAAAGTAGCGGCTTGTGCTTATATTTCATTTTTAGTTTCTGTTTATTTCTATAAAAAAAAGAGTTCTCAGAAATTGTGTCAAACAGGATCTCAAAGCGATTTTCTATTATTAGAGAACATGAGTAGGCCTACAACATGGCCACTTATACATGTATAAAAACGACAACATTCCTGATAAATACACTTGTGTGTTTGCATCCCTTAGGCTTTGTTTGGATATAATGAAATACTCTCCATTTGAAGTGGATTAGAGAGGATTGAAGTAAAAATTAGTTCATTTTCCACTTCATTCACTCTATTTATTGTTACCCAAACAAGCCCTTAATGCTTATAACTCTCTAATTGAGCACAATTACGTTCATAACACTAGTTAGTACTATTGTATTCATAATACTAGCTAGTGTAATAATTCAAAGGTTCAGACCTGTTGCCTCCTGACGACTAATATTAGCTACTCCCTCCGTTTTAAATTATTTGACGTTGTTTAGTTTAAAATTAAACTACCAACATTAACTAATTTGAAACGGAGGGAGTAGTATTTTGTTAGACTGAGGGTAATATTAAAAAAAGTGGCAGCATCGGTGGTGGCACGTGGAAAGACAGAAAGTGGCGGCGCCACAGAGGAAGGCGGTATAATCTTCAACGGAGGTGTAGCTGACACAACAACTAAATTAACTAATAAACTTTTCAATTTCTAAACTATCAAAAAATACGGAAAAGTATTATCTTTGTAATACTCCCTCCATCCTGGAATAAATGACGTTTAAGACAAGAAATCTAGTTCAATTTAAACTACATTAACTATTATAAACGTTATTTATTTCATAACAGAGGGAGTACTAGCTAGCTAGTATTATGGACCATAAAAGTCCTGACGGAGTCTACCAAGAGTCACCCTTACTATACCAACCATCAGATTTGGCTGTACTTACTATCAGTCTTGTATTTTTAAACCCCCTGTTTCGTGCGTCAATCCACCGAATGCCTGCTAATTTCTACTATTAAGGCCTGGACAGCGCATATATGGGAATCACACATGAACCATGCGTGCACCACTTATTTGAGGGATTTGTGTACCACCTGTGCATCCATCTCCTTGTACCAGTAGCTTCATCTATTTCGATCTAGACTGCAAGGACCCGACGGTGTCGACTAGCCAGGATTACGCTGAGGGGTGCTGCGTTGCACAACACCGGATAACACACATAAAATGTACATAGCGGAAGCGAAAATTTTATTACATAGATGGGTTTATAAACATAATTACATCAAAATACGTTAAGTCTACACACACGGACGTAGACTAAGCAAAAGAAGTTCACGTTCAGTCCATGACCGTGACTCCACTAGCACACACGCACACTAACACGGCGGCGTGCATGGCTCCCACTCGACGGTGCTTCCCTCTTGGGGGTCCGTCTCCTCCTCGGGAGCCTCCTCCTCATAGCACCCTGCAAACGCTTCAAACACAAGTAGTGAGCACGATGGCTCAGCAAGACTGACCCGTCTTATCTACACATGAAACTCTACATGTTGGGTTTGCAGTGTAATAATAGGAAAGCATGTTGCAAAAGACACGCCTAATTAGTTGAACCGTACTTTCAAGTTTTAGCAACAAATTGTAGGAAGACCTCGTGCTAAGACACATAAGAAAGGCGCAATCAAACAAGAAACACATTTCTCTTATGTGCTTTACCTAAGGTTGAAAAGAACTTTAATTAGCTCTAAACTACAACAAGTCATTAACAAGCAATGTAAAACTTTCAACCAGCAATCTTTTAACATGACACTAGCCTGTTCTTTCTACGTCACGGTACAGTGAACAAGTGGTACTCACTGACCACGAGGGACGACGATTATAATCGATTTACACCTGCAGGGTTACCCGAATAATCTGTCACGTACGCCCGTACTCGATGTTGCCTACAACAACCACCACGGACATTGTACGCAACCATATTTCATCCGTTAGCCAAGTATTGAAACGGTCCTATCGTCCCGAGCAGGAGGTATCTGCGTAATTGTAAGAAATACATAAAGTAAGTGATCAAAATATAAGACTTATGAAATGGCTAATGCAAACCGGAGCTTGCCTTGCTGCTGGTCGTAAGCTAGTTGTTCCTCCGAGGTAATGAATACAAACCTCCGGGTCTTCTTCGATCTTAGCGACTACACAGAAAAGAATTACAATGCGTGTCATTTTCAATGCAATTGAGTTGAATTTGATATTGTGACGACCATAAGTATAGATAAACAGTGCTATTGACTTTGAAATTTTTACTATGGTTTGGATACAACCTAAACATGAACTTGACCAAATTTCATTTGAAGCAAAGCTCATCACAAATAAATGTGTATTTGTCCCTAATTAGAGCTCTTAGGGTTTTCTAAGAATTTTTCATGGAGCAAGCCATGACTTTATGGAAACTAGATTTTCAGTCTGTTCTAATGGAATTGGTTTCATCTAATTTGAAAATTCCTAGCAAAATATATGAGCTAAACAAGTTCAGAGAAAAATTGAAAAATGTTTCTGGACATTTTTCTTTTTCTCTGGACGAACTTCTTTAATCACACCATTAGGTAGATCAAATTAGCTCGGATGGATCTGAAATTTTTATGGTAGCTCAGGTATATCACAAAGAATATCATGGCCAAATTTCCGAATTTTCCATTAAAGGGTTCTTCAGTTAAAATTCTAAACAGATTAAATTTTGGAGAATTAATTCTGGAGAAATAAAGGTTTTCATGAAGTGAAACTTGTTTTGTTGGAAAATAATCAGAGAGATGAATCCAAAAAGATTTGGTTCACTTGATTTGGAGCTACCTAGCAAAAGTTGTGTGAGTTTGAAGTTTGAACTAAAATCTGAAAATCAGGAAATGTTTAAATTCCTGCCCGTGGGTCTCACGCGTCCGGCTTCTTCAACCTCACGCCAAACACGCCTAAACGGCGGCGGTCTCCGGCGAGGGTCGACAGAACCAAGTTCTCGGCCACCTTCCGGGGCCAAACTCACCCTACTCATTTTTCGACCCCCTGAACTCATTTGTGGTGTCTCCGGTCGCCGGCGATGCCCGGAAATGGGTGCGGGACGGCGGCAGTCCCGGTTAGGGTTCCAACGAGGTCAGTTAGGCTCCATTCTTCACTAAAGCGTCGGGTTTTGGTCTCTAGAGCATCGGGAATCACGAGTGTAGGATTGAAGAGCACGTGAAAAGCTACCAGAGGGGGGTGAATGGTAGATTTAAAGTATTTAGCGGAAGCAACAAAAACCCTCTCGGCAGAAAATCGATCTGTTAAAGAAACCATGTATACGACTGATCTAAACATGTTCGACCATGACAAAAGTGGTATATATTATAGAGAATCAAGTCACAAAGACACGAAAACAAGAATCACAGAAATCCGTCAAGAAAAACTCAAGTTATGATCAAAAGATCAAACGAGGGTCAATCTGTTCTACTCGAGTAAAAACCAGATCCTCAACACTGTAAAGAAACTTGTGTAGATCCGAAACTACAAATTCAATGACCGTGAAATTTTCACAGATGATAGATAACCAAGTTGTGAAGACAACCCCAAAAGAATCACGTCAAGTGGATCGGTAAAACTCGAGTTATGATGGAAACACCAAAGCACTGTCGTGCTGTCCAGAAACTCGATGAGAAAGACTTGACAAAAACAAGTCAGACGAACAAGGCATAAAAGCTCCTCTAAATTACGAATTTTATTGATCAAAATATAAGAGGAACAACTCAAGGTCTTCTTACCACGAGCTCTGGCCTCCCTTGCTTATATAACCAGCCCGGCGGCCAACCCAATTTCAAACTAGGACTCTAATCCTACTCAGTTTCTAAATCGAAACTTTCCATAACTGCTCAAGACTCTTCTATACGCAGATAGAAGCAATCTTAAGACTTCCAAACACCTTAGGAATGTATCCCACATTCCTAGAACAACTCAATTTCGTGTCCTACACGAAATTCTATCATAACCAACTCAAATCTTTCCATATTTGAGCCATAAACGACTTAGCCGCAGCATGAGTCCATAATCCAGCCGGCTGGACCTTTCCTACCAATTCTTTACGTCCACATCTCTTCATCACACCTTGAAACCATGTTGCCACGTCCATGCACTCCTTGCACACGTGCAAACACCTTCCAACGACGTCCACGATACCTTCATATACATTGTTCTTGATCCAAACATGCTACGCGACCTCCCTATCAACTCAACCATAGTTCCTCCCGAACTTGGTTGTTGAACCTCATCTTCTCCCTAAGACTAGTTCAATGGATCCCGTCACCAGCCATATCTTGAACTCAAGCAACACTTGCACATGAATAAACAACCAATACTTTCAAGCACAAGTCCACGACTTGACTCACGTTAGTTCCGAAAACAACAACACCTTACGTGAACACCTCACATAAGCATGTTGTAAACCATAGCAAAATGTTAACCATCGTAAACAACCATAACACTTCAAAAACTTAGTAAAAGAATACTAAGCAAACTTTCCATAGATGTAAAGTAAGTTTGAAACATTTGCATTGTAAAAACAGAACCATTGCGATTTAGCTCCGGACCTTGCCAAAGCTAACCGGACCTTGAGCCGAGCATACCAAAGCTAGCAGAACCTAGCACCGGAACTTACCAAAGCTAGTCCAACCTACCACCGGATCTAACCAAACACATGTCGGACCTAGCCATAACAAGTCAGACATTACGTCGGATCTTGTCGGAGCTCGGACCTAGAGTCAGACCTCGACAAAAAGAGTGTTTTGGCATAATTCAAAACTTTTATCATCATAGCCAATGTATTAAGCACACATAGGTCTCACAATCTCCCCCTTGATGAATGTATTGGCAACACCACATAAAATCCGAACATTGGCTTATTTGCATGAAAAGTTTTGAAAACAATCAAATTAGAAAGAAATTTCGAAACAAAATTTTCTCCCCCTATACATATTTCTCCCCCTTTGTAAATCAGAAATAAAATGAGAAGAAAAATAAAAATTCTTCCCCTGAGAAGAATCGTGCCAAAACACTTGTGAATCGTACAATGTGTGATCAATTTCTCCCCCTTTGACAATGTATTCAAAAAGGTTCAAAAGAGAAATTGTTATGAGCATATTTATAACATACACATATAAAACAAAGCTCATCCAAGCCATACTATCAAGTGACTTACACTATCACATTAATGAGATACATAAAGTAGTTTAAGCCATGCTAGAGATCAAGTGTAATTTTCAATTTAAGCAAGTCATGATCTCACAAACTTAACTATGTCAAGATTTGAAAGCATGACTCTTGTTGCTGCATTTTAATTATTTTTCAAAGCACAAATTCAGATCATATGATATTTGCAAGATATTATATGCCGCATCGGCCTTATTCTAACCGACCAAGCCAAGTGTATGTCATTTAACAATCAGAAGGTTAAGGACATGGTTTTAGTCATATACAACTTCTTCCAAGTTTATATCTAAGTGCAATGATAAGCCATCTCAAAAGAAGAAGTGCGATGCATGCATATTCTCTTGATCTTTTTCTCAATTTTTTATTTGAACATAAAAACTCAACATGTGAATAGTTGATTGATTATTTTTCATTATTAAAAGTACTTGTGAGCATGCAACAAGTTTAAAACAGCAAAAAGTTCGATCATGACCAGATTTAGTGTAAATAATTATTCTAATTACTAGTCATGACAAAAACTACAAAATGTATAACATGAGTAATGTAGTAAGAACTTTGAGCATATAAAAGGAATCACAAAGTCATATAGGTATGAAATACTATGCTCATATTATTTTAAATTCAGATTCACACATAGACTTCCCAAGTTTCAAAACTCCCCCTCAATTTAAGCCATGAGGATGCATAACCCCTATTTCACTACGAATGAAACAAAAACGAGTGAAATCCAAATGTTTTGTAAAAATATCAGCCAATTGTTGTTCGGTATCTACATGGTGAAGTACAATATTTCCTTTTTCAACATTATCACGGAGAAAGTAATACCTAATGTCAATGTGCTTTGTTCTTGAATGTTGCATGGGGTTTTTAGCAATGCAAATGGCACTAGTGTTATCACAAAATAGTGGAATACTATCTAGATCAACCCCATAGTCCTTAAGTGTTTGAACAATCTAAAAAATTTGTGAGCAAGCGCTAGCAGCAGCTACATATTCAGATTCGGCTGTGGATTGTGCAACTGAATTTTGTTTTCTAGAGGACCAAGCAAAAAGTGAATTACCAAGAAAATGATAAGCACCCGAAGTACTTTTCCTATCAATTCTACAACCTCAAAATCAGCATCCGAAAAAGCTTTCAAAGTAACGGTTGAGGAAGAAGGAAGAAAAATCCCAAATTCTTGAGTTCCATGTAAGTAACTAAGAATTCTTTTGATGGCTTGACGATGTGAAGCACATGGGGAAGCTTGAAATCGTGCACAAAGACATACGCTGAATTGTATGTCCGTTCTTGATGCCGTGAGGTACAAAAGTGATCCAATCATACTTCTATATTCTTTTTGATCCACAGGTTCATTATCTTCATCAAGTTCAAGTGTTGTTTCTGTACCCATTGGTGTCTAAAGAGACTTGCTTTTGTCCATGTTAAAGCGCTTAAGAAGGTCTCTTGTATACTTTGTTTGATGCACAAAAGTACCCCCCTTGGTTTGCTTGATTTGCAGCCCTAAAAAGTATGTGAGTTCTCCCATCATACTCATCTCAAATTCTGAACTCATCGTAGCTGAAAACTTGGACACAAGATCATTAGAAGCACAACCAAAGATAATATCATCCACATACACTTGAACGAATAATGAGTCATGGCCATGCTTAAGCACAAAAAGAGTTTTATCAACCTTGCCCGTGGTAAACCTCTTTTCAAGTAAGAATATTTTAAACCTATCATACCATGCTCTAGGGGCTTGTTTAAGACCATACAAGGCTTTGGACAGTTTGTAAACATGATTAAAAAAATTTGGATTTTCAAAACCTGGTGGTTGCTTGACATAAACCTCCTCATCTCTGCAGCCATTAATAAAAGCACTTTTAACATCCATTTGATATAACTTAAAACCTTTAGATGCAGCAAATGCTAACAAAATTATTATGACTTCTAATCTAGCAATAGGAGCAAAAGTTTCATCAAAATCTAGTCCTTCAACTTGTGTGAAACCTTGAGCAACCAACCTAGCCTTATTCCTAACCACAACCATATCCCCACTTTGTTTATTTTTAGACACCCAGTTAGTTCCGATTAGAGTGTGACCTTAACGTGGAGGTACAAGTTTCCAAACATTATTTCTTTCAAAATTTTCTAACTCTTCTTGCATGGCAATAATCCAAGATTCATTAGTGAGTGCGTGTGATATATCTTTGGGTTCAAAAGAAGCCACAAATGCAGAATAAGCGTGAGAGTTTGGATCACAAAACCTGGACTGTGTGACTCGTTCATGCAAGCTTCCAATCATTTGTTGTGGAGGATGACTTTTAAGGACCCGGAGGGGAGTAGACAATTCACAAGCTCCTTCTTCTTCATGTTCATCACAAATTGAAGAACTTGTGAATTGAGGACGATCTGGACCAGCAATGGTGGCCGTCGGTGCTGGTTGTGAATTAAAATCAGGAGCTGGAACAATGTCATTAGCTCCTTAATTTTTGGGCAGCAGCATCACTTCTTCATCTTCTTCGATGAAAATACTATCCCCCTGTGGATATGGGTCTGGTCATGCAATATTAGAGCTAGTATCTGGGCTAGCTTCATCAAAAGAAACCTCACAAGTCTCTACAATTTTGTTAGTGTCATGTAAAAGCACACGGTAGCCTCTAGTATGAGATGGGTAACCAAGAAACATGCCATCAGTATATCTAGATTCAAATTTATCAAGATTACCATGTTTTTTAACAAAGCATTTGCAACCAAAGACCCAAAAGTGTGTGTCACTAGGCCTATGTCCAAACCGAAGTTCATATGGTGTTTTAACTAGCTTAGCACGCAAGAAAACACGATTTGAGACATAACAAGCAGTTGCAATTGCATCAGCCCAAAATTTTCTAGGAGTTTGATATTCATCAAGCATAGTCCTAGCCATCTCAACTAATGTTCTGTTCTTTCTCTCTACAACACCGTTTTGTTGAGGTACATATGGTGAAGAAAATTGATGATCTATTCCATTTTCAGCACAAAAGTGATCAAACGATTGATTTTTAAATTCGGTTCCATTATCACTTCTAATTGCTTTTAAAGATCCTGGGTGATCAATTGATAATCTAAGAAATAAGGTTCTAAAGTGACTAAAAGTTTCATTCTTAGATGCCATAAAATAAATCCAAGAGTATCTAGAAGAGTCAACAACAATCACAATAACATACCATTTAGCTCCGAAAGATTGAACATGTGAAGGTCCTACGGTGTCAAGGTGCAAAAGTTGACCCGATTCAGTTGTCATGGTCATTGTGAGAGGAGTATGTGAACCTGCAACCATCTTAGCATGTCTACAAGAAGAGCACACAATTTCTTTGTCCCCTTTAAGCTTAGGCAACCCACGTATGCGATTAAGAGCACTAACACGTGTGAGATGATCAAAGCCTATGTGACCAAGTCTACGATGCCAAAAATATAAGTCTTTTGAATCATTAGCAACTAGACATCTATGCTTAGAGGATGACATATCAAAATCAGCTTTAAAAACTCTTCCAAACCGAGACATATTAAAAATAAGCCCACTATTTGAATCTACAACCTTGCAACAATTTTTAGTGAAAATAATTTCTAGATTTTCATCTAGCAATTCTGAAACATAAAGCACGTTGTATTTCAAAATTTTTTAATAAGTGCCACATCTTTTAAAGTGTAGTGATTATTTACTCTAACCGAACCCTTAGAAATTATAGGAGTTGAAGAATTATCGGCAAAAGTAACATTTTCTACATGTGACACAAAAGAGATAGAGGAGAACCATTCTTTGTTACAGGTCATGTGGCGTGAGCATCCTAAATCCACAATCCAAATTTTCTGCTTCCTCAAGCGTGTAACCTACATAGAAGTACAATACGTGGATGACTCAATACTGGGGTTAGTCAAAATGCATTTAGAAATCCAGTACTGTGTCACACGACGTCCAACAGAAGTAACACGCAAAGGCTGAGATAAAACAATAGGTTTATGAGCCAAAGTTTGAGGATTTTTGTACCCAACTACTGACCTACGAGGTATTACATGAGTAGCACTAAAAACAGTAGGTCCGGAAGCAAACTTTGCATTTTTTGACTCATTACAGCAGGTTGCATATTCCTAACATTCTGTTCAGCACACGCAACAGGTTTTGCACAGTCGTTATGTGATCTAACAATCATTCTTTCTTTTTTCTGTTGCTTAGCTAGTCTATAACAAAAATCTATGACATGACCATCTCTATCACAGTAGTTACAATAAAATTTAACTTTATGTTCATGTCTAGATGGGAAGACAACATGTTTATCTGAACCCGAATGAGACAACACCCCTGCGGATTTAAAAACCACTTCTTTTTGTTTAGTAACTATTTTAATCAAACCATTTACTAATAACTTTACAATTTTAGGTGGATGTGCTTTAGCATGAGCATGGGAATCAAAACCTAAACCAGTTTTATCATTGCAAGATTTAGAAGAGTTCAACAGCAAGTTCAGATTCTTATTTTCATTATAAAACCACTCTAGTGTCCTATTCATATCATCAAGTTTCTTAGACAAGTCTAGACAGTTTTGACATGAAGTTTTTCCTTTTAGTTTGCAACTGGAACAATACTTAACTTCATGAGAACGTAAAGCATTGTTCAATATAGAAATTTCATTCATAGCATCTTGTAGTTTCTTATTAAGATCATCACAAGTAGAACAATGCAAATCAATTGTAGAACAACAAGCATCTTTCAAGTTTTTATCATTAAGTACAGCAAGCTCTCTGTTCTTTTCAATCTCTACCTCAAGTTTATCAAGTGTGGAGGTATGTGAACTTCTTAGAGAGGACAATTGTTCATATATTAAATCGCATGAGGAATAAGAATCATCACTAGAAATCAAAGATTTCAAACGATTAATTTCAGATTCTAGTGACTCAATTTTAACAGCATTGTCCCTAAGCTTTTTGTCCCTTTTCTTAACTATAACAGTGGCACGAGAAATAGCATCACACATTTCTTGGCAAGTAGGACATACCTCTTCATTGTCGCTGTTGTGTTCTGCCTCCTCCATACTTGAACTTGACTAGCCCGCCATGAAGCATAATGTAAAGGTCCCAAAAATATGAATACAAAGAAACTCTTGCTTGTACAAAGATGGTTTCATATGTATGAAAAATGGGACTTGTTAAAACTTTTTCCACATGTGATAACACACATGAGAGATTTCTTCACACAAGTTCAAATATTTATTTGAAGACTTGGAACCCGAGAGGGATCAAAAACCAAAGTGGGAAGTCCCCATTTGTGTGAGAAAGCTAAAGTCAGATTTTGGGAACAACTTGTTCTACTCAAAATTTCAAATGAGAGTAACACAATGATTTTTAAACTGTTGTATTAAAAATCTCATTTGCAGCAGCCAAATCAAAGATCAGAGTTCAGATTTGAATTCCCTAGGTCCAAATTAGGGGGTAGGCAAAGTCTCATGATTTTTTGAAGATATTTCCTATCCATTTTCCAAATGGACTTAAATTTGCAAGGAATTCAAGTATACATATTTGAATTTGGATGAATTTTGCCCAATTATCCAAAAGCAGCTCAGTTTTCAACTCCAAACATTTGAATTGGTCACTTACCAAATTTTGGAGATCTTTTGAGAGATGATGGGGTACTGACTGGTGGGACCCACATGGCATAGAGGCAGCAGAAACTTGCAGCTAAAGTCAGAGCAAAGTCTCTGTTTTATTTCACTCCACCGAGAGGGCTCGCCGTGTGACACCGGGGGGGGGGGGGACCGGAAGCCACCTCCTGCTCCTGTCACCAAGCGCTGGTAACCGTGTAGCAGTTCACCCCCTCCTCAACGTGATCTGCTCCTCACACGGCTGAGCCAAACGCCCTTTGCCTCCTCCTCCTCACGAACGGCACCGAACAGTGCTCTGCTCTCACCGGCGCCGCTCCTCAATTTTTCCACCGCACACCGGTGCCCGCTTGGCCTTTGCTCGAGCCATCAACACAAAAAGGAAGCGCCTACATGTGTATGAGTTGTTCCCCCGCTCAGCGCCGATGCTCGGGGTTTCTGTTGGCCGTAAATTGAAAATCAGCGAGGAGCACCGAGGTGCAAACGGCGGAACCGCAACCGGCTCACCATGGGCAGCACGCCACGGCCATTTTCACCATCCCTCCTCAACACGAAAAAGGTGCGCCATACTCCCTAGCTCGTGTAGCTGCAAGCCGTGTAGCGAGTGATCAACCGAGGAGGAGAATTTCCAGATTTTCCGAAACATAGTGTATTCAGGGAGAGCTCGGTCGACCCCAAAATTCAAGTTACTCGGGTAGCTACTGGGCGAGCAAACTTGCAAGCACCTTCCTCACATCCTAGCTCCCCTCCTCGACCAAGAATCGGGCTAAATGATCCAGAAACGACTGTGTTCTTGCTGTTTTTCGGGCCGCCATGGAAAAACATCTCGGGTCACCGTGGAGCTCGATGTTGCCGGCCTTTTCACGAGGTTTGGCGTCCATTTTCGACATCCTCAAGCTCCCACGGTGCTCTCCGATCAATTCCCGACCGTTTTGATGTGGTGTAGCAGATTTCCGACCACGCCGGAACCCTAACGGCCGCTGCCACCCTCGGGCACCCTGTTCCGGTGAACTATGGCCGCCGGCGACACCCTAGATGGGTTCAGCGCCACAAATTAAGGGGGGGGGGCGGCGAGTTTGAGGTCGGGGGATGGCCGGGAAGGCTGATCCGGTGATGCTCGCCAGAGGCCGCCGCCGCTGCCTCTGTTTGGCACGAGGAAGAATGTGATATCCTGACTCCCGGTTTAATAGGATTGATAGAGTACTCATATCATCAAGGTATACCTTCTTTTCCGAAAGCCCACCTGCAAAGGACTCCGGAGTTAAGCGTGCTTGGCCCGGGGGAATTTGGGGATGGTTGTAACACCCCAAATTTTGATTCAAAACCCAAAACCATGTTCAGAGGGGAATTTAAAAATTTTTGGACGTGTTGCATGTTTTGCAAAAATTCAAATTCAAACTGGAATTCAAATTATACTCAAAACAGAAAAGAAATGGAAAAAGAAAACGGGAAAAAACTGGCCAGTGGGCCGAAACCCGCCAGCCGGCCCAGCTACTCCCGCGCCAGCCCGCCCCCGCGCGCGCCGCGCTGCCTCTCACCGACGGGTGGGACCCACCTGTCATCCCTAACCCCGAGCCCCGCGACCCCGGACTTTTCCCCCGAGCGCGCGAAATCGCAACCGACCGGAAAACCGCGTCCCATCGCCCGAATTCTGGACCCAGAGGACTCCAACTCGATCACAACAGACCCACCGCCCTCCCCCGGCTATAAAACCCCCCGATCCGATCAATTTTTCCCACGCGATCGCCGATTTTCACTCCGGTGAGCACCGAGACTTCGCCGGTGAATTCTGGCCGATCTAAGCTCGGAAACTCTGATCTAACTCGCCGGTCTTGATCCACCGCCTCCGGGGAACTTTGCAGGTGCAGAAAACCCGAAGACTTACGGTGTAAACTCAGCGCCGACGAGCTTCGCCGTGGTTTTGCCTCGGACCTCGCCGCCGATCACTTTCCTGGACCCCCGAGCTCGAGAAAACCCCCGAGGTGAGATCCCTGACCTCCCCTCTACCGATCTATGCCATAAGATCACAGTTTTAGGCAGAATTCTCGAGGATCCGAAACTTTCCGGCGAGATCGCCGCTTCCCGCCGCCGGCAGCGCCGCCCGCACTCGATCAGAGCGACGTGGCCGCTTGTGCGCCGTTTATTTTAAATCGCACGGTAGACTTTAAATCCCCGCGTACCGGTTCGATGTTATAATCTCAGCCGTCGGTTTAAAATCGGACGGTCCACGTCAGCCCCGCATTATAAAGACTGGAATTCTTATGTGCTACCCCCTGGGGTTCTCTGGAATTGAGAGCTAGCCCCGGAAACTTCAGATCTAGCCCCTGGAACTCCAGAAAATCATGTAAATTCATTTAAAAATCAGTTTTAGCACCTGGACTTAATAGAAATTAGGAAAAACACCTCTGATAAATGTAGCTAGACCCCTGGAAATTATGAAAATAATATTATAGACCCTGTAATGGGGTGAATTCATTATTTTAGCCCTGTTTAGTATTTAATTTAGAAAATTGAATATGTAACTAGTGTTTAAAGATTAAAAAGGGGGACAAACATAATTGTCAAAATTAAGTTAAAGACTTTCTCAATGTTTAGAAAACTTTGGAGTGAGATAAAAATATATTTTGGGCTGAAATGAATCTGTTTCATTTATTATTCACATTATTAGTATAGGGACACATGTTAAAGTAAAGAATAGTTATAGAAAAATAGGGAAAATAATTATGAAATGGTCTACATCAGAAGCCAAGGTCAAAATATGATTTTAAATTATTTAGGACCAGAACCTATACTGTTTAGATGATGTGTATTGCTAATTTAATAATAAAATACACAATTATGCATAGGAATATAAATCTGAAAATATAGCAACTAGTAAATGATAAATGGAGTTTCTAAAATACAAAGAATTCAGTTTAGGGTTGATAGAAATTATGAAAGCACATATGGGGAAGAATAATACTTTTCATACACACTTGGTAGTAAAAAGGTGAAGTAGTTGAATATAAGAAATTTATTGGAAACCCATATAAATAGTATGAAAGTATAAAGGTGGACACAAAAGTAGGAATCATATACACATGGTTAAAAGTGCATGCAAGCCACAACTCAACACACATAAAGTAACCCCAACACATATAATGGTAAAGAACTTTTATAAATATGAATGTATGGTTTGAATGAAGTAAGAAGTGTGGACTATGTCTTATGATTGTTGTTTTTCTTTTGCTATGTGTGATGGTATGAAGTAGAACCTGTTCAAGAGCAAGTTAACCCTTTCCAAGATCAGGACTATCAATTTCAAGAGCAGCAAGAAGGAGGCAAGTGTCCTTGACCACTTTGATCCTATGCTAGGATATGTAGATAGAATTATTTGCATTGTCAAATGAAATATGAAACCCATGCTAGGAAAGTTTCCCTAGATTTGCATTACCTTGTTTCCTTGTAGCTTGGGTTGGGATTTATTTTGTCATGTCATTTATTTACCTGCATATGCTTAGCCATGCTTAGAATGGGATATTTGGGAAATGAGACCATCAGTTTATATTACCATACTCTTGAATGAGACATTGTGAGTTATGTATAGGTAGGGATCAAGGCAAGTTGGATGTTTTGGTTGTGTGCTGGGTGCACGAGACTTGGGTTTGCATTTAGTACTTGCCTGGATCCTAAGGACCGGTTCATGGAGCATGTAACCCGGCTTTACAGTGCCAACCACATGCTGAGATGGGGCAGCTTGGCCAATTAATTAGGTGTATCCCCGGCGTAGTATGGGTGTGTTGGATGGTGCGGGGAGTAGGTGTCAGCTGGACTACCATATGAACCGCAAGGCTCAAGAGGGGGCCACTGCAGCGGGGTTGGAGCCTCTTGTATGCTGTTAGGGGTGAAACCTCAGTGGGCCCACGCTCGTCGGGAATCCCTTTGTAAAGGCTTCGTAGTGATCTCTTGGCCGCACACCTGGGAAGTGTGAATGTGGATCGTAGCCACTGGCATAATGGAGCTTCTTTTAGTCCACCCGGCAACGGGGGATGAAATCACTACTTGTGGGTACAGTGGTACAAACTCTGCAGAGTCAAAACTGTCTTGACAGCCGTGCTCACGGTTAAGAGCGGCCTGGACTTATTCATGATTAGAGGATTGATGGTTTTGGAAGTTAAGCGGGGAGCTTAACATGGGAAATGATGTTATGGTTATTGGATTATGATGATGGGATGGGAGATTGGGACCATTTCACCTGTGTAGTACTGTAGGTGCTTAATAAGCTAAGGTGATAGGTATTAATTTGCGTAGTGCTTTAACCATGAGTTCAACCTCTCCTTGTTCTAGCCATGCATGATATAATTTTCCCACACTTGCTGAGTACCATTGGTACTCAACCTTGCATATTTGTTGGTTTATATTGCTGCTCAGGTCAAGATAATGAGGTGGTGTATAATGACCAAGATTTTGGACCCGAGGAAGGATTTTAGGTTCATGAAGACCCCCGGGCAACGCCTGTGATGGAGCCCTAAAAGAATAATATTCCGCTGCTAGTTTATTTACTTGTGATGAAGCATTAGTGTCCATTGAGACATTTGCGATGTAAGACTTATTTATATTCGACACCTGGCTTGTAATAAATGATGCTTCACTATTTGTCATCACATGTATGAGAAAATGATCCTGGCATACATGTGATATTCACTTGGTTGTTTCTTCGGAAAAACCGGGTGTGACAGAGGTGGTATCAGAGCCAAGGTTGCCCGTAGGAACGTGGACCTAGGTAGAAATGGACGTATTTAAGGGCCCTATTTTCTTAAAAACTATTTTCCAAGGTGTGGGTGGAAAAGTGTTATTAAAGGAGTCATTTTCTTCATCTTACCCCAACTTTCATTCAAAATAGGATTTTTGTTTGAGAATTTATCTAACCTAATTTTAAATTCTTTTGTTTTAGATGGTTCGCATGATTCGCACCGCTCGTAAGTCCACAGGAGGGAGAGTTCCCGTAGTTGCCCTTGCCGAAAGAGAGGAGAGTCGTCCAGTGACGTACCTTTCCTACGGATTGGCAGTAGGAGATTTGTTGCGCCGTCTTCGACGTATGCTCGAAGCCGCCGGCAATACGGGCAAGCTAATCATCCACTATAACTCCACCAGGACCATCCGTGAGAAGAGGGAAGAATGGAGTTCGGAGATGAGGATTATACACGAGAATCAGCTGCTTAAGATTCACCACTCTCCAGCTTGTCGAGCAACACAAGTTGACGCGGAGAAAGATGTCACCTGGGAGGCCATCACCTGCCAGAGTCACATCTATCGTCGCCACTTGGACAAAACTGAGTACATGTATGTCCTCCAACGTGAGAGTGGTACCACGGAGTACAAGTACCCACCGGTGCAGCAAGGGACTTCCCATGAGCACATGGACTTGTGCTTGGAGGATGCTGCTATGCTCAGCACTCGACTGCAGGAGTGTCAACAAGAACTTCAGGATGTCCGAGACACCCTGAAGGAAACGGAGGCGTTGCTGCGAGCTTGCTTAAAGGCGAGAGAAAGAGGAGATGGGAATGAACTGTGTGTCACTGTGAGTGATCCATGGACTCCTGACTCCCCGGATCGCCGAGCAATCAGGCGTCGTCGCACTTCTCCACCAGCAGCCTCCCCACCCAAAGCAGAGTCAGAAGGTAGCCGAAATGAGGAGGAAGATCCCGAGGAGCCAGCCCAAGAGGACGAGTAGTGTAGAGTCTTTCCCCTAGCTAGTAAGAGGTCGAGTAGTCGAGTCGTTACGTAGTTAATAGTGTGATAATGCTTGGTGTGTGACGTGAGTTGTGGAAGCCATGAGCAATTGTCCACAGCCTCGTCTTCAGATTGTTTTGCTTTGGTGTGTGAACCCACAGGAAATAATAGTACATTTGTTTGTTGTGAGATATAAACCCTCGTAAAATTTTAACAAAGCCTCAACACCTTAAAGTACCAACAAATGAAAGTAGTAAGATGATACTAAATGGTATCAAATTAACATTTGTTGATTCTTCCAGATGGCCGGAAGAGGAAAGGGACGTGCTGCCAACCCCGCCAACAACAATGAAGAGGCATGCAACCCTCATCTTTCTGGAGGCCAGGACCGGGGTGGTCGCCGTGAAGAAGTTGACCCTCTCCACCAAATGCTGGAGAATCAAAATCAGCTCATCCAGAACTTGACTCAAGTGGTGGCCAACTTGCATCAAGTTCCACCTCCACAAGCTGCACCACGCCAACCAAGGTTGAGTGAGTTTCTAGGAACTCAACCTCCAAAGTTTGCAAGTGCTGCTGAACCTCTGGAGGCAGATGATTAGCTGAAGACTATTGAAAGTAAGATGAGGATCATACAGTGCCAAGGGTATGAGAGGGTGCTGTTTGCCTCTCATCAATTGCAGGGACCTGCTGCTGATTGGTGGACCGCCTACGTGGCCGCCCATCATGACCCTGAGAACATCACTTGGGAAGAGTTCAAGCGTAGCTTCCGCAACCATTACATCCCAAGAGGTGAACTCAAAAACAAGAGGAAAGAGTTTCTGGGACTGCAGCAGGGAAACATGACGGTGAGGGAATACCTCACTAAATTCACTCAATTATCCCGTTATGCTCCACGAGACATAGAGACCGATGAGCAGAAACAAGATTGTTTCGTGGAAGGACTTACCGCAGAGATGCAGTGTGCAATGTCCTCCAATGAGTATGAAAGCTTCCAAAAGATGGTGGACAGAGCATTTGTGATAGAAAGGAAGCTAAAGGCCCTGGAAAATGAGAATAAGAGGAAGGCCGGGTGGTCACATCAAGCCTCAGGGAGCAACACCCGCCCACGTATGATGCAGCAACCCACGGGGCAGATGAGTCGTGCTGCGGTACCCTATTCAGCACCAAGAGGGTACAACCCAAACTACAGGCCACCCGCGGCACCTGCACAGCCGCCACGTCAGTTTGTGCAGCAGCCTCACCCCGCATATCCACCCCGACCAGCAGTGCAAGGACCCCCAAACCAACCCCAAGACAACAAGGGCCAAGCATCTAAGATTGGGGTGCAATGTTTCAGCTGTGGTGAAGTGGGGCACTACGCCCATAAATGCCCGAAGAAGAAGCCTGCACCGCCACAACAGCAGAATGTAGTGAGAGGACGGGTGAACCATGTCACTATGGAGGAAGCACAAGAGGCACCCGACGTGGTAGTTGGTAAGTTTCCTGCCAATTTACACCTTGCAACTCTGCTGTTTGATTCTGGTGCTACCCACTCGTTCATTGCTCAAGGGTTTGTTAAGAAGTATGACCTAGCAACCACACAAATGAACCATATGCTAGCCGTAAACTCTCCAGGTGGAGAAATAAGGACAAGACAAGTGTGTCCCAAAGTGAGCCTAGACATTAATGGGGTAGTATTTACTGCTAACCTCATAGTGATAGATTCACAAGGGATAGATATTATTTTGGGTATGGATTGGTTGACCAAACATAAAGGAATCATCCATTGTTCGACCAGAACGGTGGAACTAACTCACCCCAATGGCACAAGAGTGAAGTTCATAACAATACACGAGCCTAGGAGGGACATTAAATTAAATCAAGTGGAGGTGAAAGTTGAGGAAATCAGGACTATCAGGGAATATCCAGATGTTTTTCCGGAAGAATTGCCAGGTATGCCTCCCGACCGTGACGTGGAATTCGCAATTGAGCTAGTACCGGGAACAGCCCCGATATACAAGAGACCTTATCGAATGGACTCCAAGCAGCTAGAAGAGCTCAAGGATCATTTGAGAGAATTGATGGAGAAGGGGTATATTCGCCCTAGTTCCTCACCATGAGGAGCTCCGGTGATATTTGTGCCCAAGAAAGACGGAACCCAAAGGTTATGCGTGGATTACCGTGCCTTGAATGAGGTAACCATCAAGAACAAGTACCCATTGCCTCGCATTGAAGACTTGTTTGATCAGTTGAGGGGAGCCTGTGTGTTCTCGAACATTGATCTCAGGTCGGGATACCACCAACTCAAGATAAGACAATATGATATTCCCAAGACAGCTTTCGTATCTCGGTACGGACTGTATGAATACACTGTCATGCCTTTCGGGCTAACCAATGCCCCGGCATATTTCATGTACCTCATGAACAAGGTATTCATGGAATATCTGGACAAATTTGTGGTGGTTTTCATAGATGATATTCTCGTCTTCTCCAAAAATGAAGAAGAACATGAGAAACATCTAAGGTTGGTGTTACAGAGGCTGAGAGAACACCAACTATATGCCAAGTTGAGCAAGTGTGAGTTTTGGCTGAAGAGAGTTCCTTTTTTAGGACATATAATCTCGGAGGGCGGAATCTCCGTAGATCCCGCCAAAATCGAGGATATCCAGAAGTGGAAGACCCCTGAAAATGTCGGGGAAGTTCGAAGCTTTTTGGGATTGGCTGGATACTATCGACGGTTTATTGAGGGATTCTCCAAGATCTCGAGACCTCTCACCAAACTGTTGGAAAAGGGAATCACATTCACCTGGACGCCACAGTGCGATACGAGCTTTCAGGAGCTAAAGAAGAGATTGACAACAGCCCCAGTGTTGGTTATGCCAGATATGCAGAAGAATTTCACAGTGTACTGCGATGCCTCTGGAAATGGGTTGGGATGTGTTCTCATGCAAGAAGGACATGTCGTGGCATATGCATCCCGGCAGCTTCGGAAGCACGAGAAGAACTATCCTACACATGACCTAGAACTAGCCGCAGTGGTACACGCGTTGAAAATTTGGCGGCACTATTTGATGGGGAAGAGGACAGAGATATATACGGATCATAAGAGTTTGAAGTACATATTCACACAACCAGATCTCAACCTCAGACAAAGGAGATGGTTAGAGCTAATCAATGACTTTGATGTGGGCATCAACTATCATCCCGGGAAAGCAAACGTCGTGGCCGATGCTTTGAGTCGGAAAGTGCAGGTCAATAAGTTGAGCCTGAAGGACATGCCTGCAGAATTGAAGGACTAGGTTATAAGACTCAATCTATGTCTAGTAAATAGTGGTGAAGCCATCGCCATGGAAGTGGACTCCACACTCGAGCGAGACATACGCGAGGGCCAAAAGAATGATGAGAAGATACAAGAGATCCGACAGCTCATCAAGGAAAATAAAGCTCCTGGTTTTAGAGAGGATGAACAAGGAACGGTGTGGCACGGGAAAAGAATCTGTGTGCCAGAAGTAAAGGAGATCCGTGAATTGATTTTAAAGGAGGCTCATGATTCTGACTATTCCATTCATCCTGGGAGTACGAAGATGTACCAGGACCTCAAGAGCAGGTATTGGTGGTATGGCATGAAGCGAGATGTCGCGGAACATGTTGCCCTATGTGACACATGTCAGTTGGTGAAAGCCGAACATCAACGACCCGCGGGATTATTGCAACCACTCAAAGTACCTGAATGGAAGTGGGAAGAAATCAGCATGGATTTTGTCGTGGGATTGCCTAGGACCCAATCCGGATATGATTCAATATGGGTCATTATTGATAGGCTAACCAAGGTAGCTCATTTCATCCCTGTGAAAGAAAGCTACAGCGGATCCAAATTGGCAGAATTGTACATGTCAAGGATTGTGTGTTACTATGGAGTGCCAAAGAAGATAGTGTCGGACCGAGGGACACAGTTCACCTCGAGGTTTTGGCAAAAGTTGCATGAAACCATGGGAACCCATCTGAACTTCAGTTCTGCCTATCATCCCCAAACTGACGGGCAGACGGAGAGAACCAATCAGATCCTTGAAGATATGTTAAGGGCATGTGCACTCAAAAACAATAGGAGTTGGGACAAGAACTTACCGTATGCGGAGTTTTCCTATAACAACAGCTATCAAGCTAGTATGAAGATGTCACCGTTTGAAGCTTTGTATGGAAGGAAGTGCAGAACTCCCCTATTTTGGAACCAAACAGGAGAAAGTAAAGTGTTTGGTCCAGAAGTGCTACAAGAAGCCGAGGCAAAGGTGAGGGAGATTCGCAACAATTTGAGGATAGCACAAACACGCCAAAAGAGCTATGCCGATGTACGAAGAAGAGAGCTCGTTTTCAACGTGGGAGACTATGTTTATCTCAAGGTGTCCCCTATCAGAGGACTTCGTCGGTTCAAGGTGAAAGGGAAGTTGTCACCTCGATACATCGGACCCTTTCAAGTGTTGGGAAGAAAAGGCGAAGTGGCGTACCAACTAGAGTTACCGGTTCATCTATCGGACGTGCACGATGTATTCCATGTGTCACAACTCAAGAAATGCCTGAGGACGCCTGAAGAGGTGTTACCCATGAATGAAGTGGATGTAGCTGAGGATTTGTCTTATGCCGAGCAACCATACAAGATTTTGGAGACGATGGAACGCCTCACCAGAAACAAGAGAATCCGGATGTGCAAGGTGCAGTGGAAGCATCACTCAGAAGAGGAAGCCACCTGGGAACGGGAAGATGAGCTCAAGGCACAATTTCCGGAATTGTTTTCTTAGAAACACCAATCTCGAGGACGAGATTTCTTTTAAGGGGGGTAGAGCTGTAACACCCCAAATTTTGATTCAAAACCCAAAACCATGTTCAGAGGGAAATTTAAAAATTTTTGGACGTGTTGCATGTTTTGCAAAAATTCAAATTCAAACTGGAATTCAAATTATACTCAAAACAGAAAAGAAATGGAAAACGAAAAAAGGAAAACGGGAAAAAACTGGCCAGTGGGCCGAAACCCGCCAGCCGGCCCAGCTACTCCCGCGCCAGCCCGCCCCCGCGCGCGCCGCGCTGCCTCTCACCGACGGGTGGGACCCACCTGTCATCCCTAACCCCGAGCCCCGCGACCCCGGACTTTTCCCCCGAGCGCGCGAAATCGCAACCGACCGGAAAACCGCGTCCCATCGCCCGAATTTTGGACCCAGAGGACTCCAACTCAATCACAACAGACCCACCGCCCTCCCCCGGCTATAAAAACCCCCGATCCGATCAGTTTTTCCCACGCGATCGCCGATTTTCACTCCGGTGAGCACCGAGACTTCGCCGGTGAATTCTGGCCGATCTAAGCTCGGAAACTCTGATCTAACTCGCCGGTCTTGATCCACCACCTCCGGGGAACTTTGCAGGTGCATAAAACCCGAAGACTTACGGTGTAAACTCAGCGCCGACGAGCTTCGCCGTGGTTTTGCCTCGGACCTCGCCGCCGATCACTTTCCAGGACCCCCGAGCTCGAGAAAACCCCCGAGGTGAGATCCCTGACCTCCCCTCTACCGATCTATGCCATAAGATCACAGTTTTAGGCAGAATTCTCGAGGATCCGAAACTTTCCGGCGAGATCGCCGCTTCCCGCCGCCGTGCGCCGCCGGCAGCGCCGCCCGCACTCGATCAGAGTGACGTGGCCGCTTGTGCGCCGTTTATTTTAAATCGCACGGTAGACTTTAAATCACCGCGTACCGGTTCGATGTTATAATCTCAGCCGTCGGTTTAAAATCAGACGGTCCACGTCAGCCCCGCATTATAAAGACTGGAATTCTTATGTGCTACCCCCTGGGGTTCTCTGGAATTGAGAGCTAGCCCCGGAAACTTCAGATCTAGCCCCTGGAACTCCAGAAAATCATGTAAATTCATTTAAAAATCAGTTTTAGCCCCTGGACTTAATAGAAATTAGGAAAAACACCTCTGATAAATGTAGCTAGACCCCTGGAAATTATGAAAATAATATTATAGACCCTGTAATGGGGTGAATTCATTATTTTAGCCCTGTTTAGTATTTAATTTAGAAAATTGAATATGTAACTAGTGTTTAAAGATTAAAAAGGGGGACAAACATAATTGTCAAAATTAAGTTAAAGACTTTCTCAATGTTTAGAAAACTTTGGAGTGAGATAAAAATATATTTTGGGCTGAAATGAATCTGTTTCATTTATTATTCACATTATTAGTATAGGGACACATGTTAAAGTAAAGAATAGTTATAGAAAAATAGGGAAAATAATTATGAAATGGTCTACATCAGAAGCCAAGGTCAAAATATGATTTTAAATTATTTAGGACCAGAACCTATACTGTTTAGATGATGTGTATTGCTAATTTAATAATAAAATACACAATTATGCATAGGAATATAAATCTGAAAATATAGCAACTAGTAAATGATAAATGGAGTTTCTAAAATACAAAGAATTCAGTTTAGGGTTGATAGAAATTATGAAAGCACATATGGGGAAGAATAATACTTTTCATACACACTTGGTAGTAAAAAGGTGAAGTAGTTGAATATAAGAAATTTATTGGAAACCCATATAAATAGTATGAAAGTATAAAGGTGGACACAAAAGTAGGAATCATATACACATGGTTAAAAGTGCATGCAAGCCACAACTCAACACACATAAAGTAACCCCAACACATATAATGGTAAAGAACTTTTATAAATATGAATGTGTGGTTTGAATGAAGTAAGAAGTGTGGACTATGTCTTATGATTGTTGTTTTTCTTTTGCTATGTGTGATGGTATGAAGTAGAACCTGTTCAAGAGCAAGTTAACCCTTTCCAAGATCAGGACTACCAATTTCAAGAGCAGCAAGAAGGAGGCAAGTGTCCTTGACCACTTTGATCCTATGCTAGGATATGTAGATAGAATTATTTGCATTGTCAAATAAAATATGAAACCCATGCTAGGAAAGTTTCCCTAGATTTGCATTACCTTGTTTCCTTGTAGCTTGGGTTGGGATTTATTTTGTCATGTCATTTATTTACCTGCATATGCTTAGCCATGCTTAGAATGGGATATTTGGGAAATGAGACCATCAGTTTATATTACCATACTCTTGAATGAGACATTGTGAGTTATGTAGAGGTAGGGATCAAGGCAAGTTGGATGTTTTGGTTGTGTGCTGGGTGCACGAGACTTGGGTTTGCGTTTAGTACTTGCCTGGATCCTAAGGACCGGTTCATGGAGCATGTAACCCGGCTTTACAGTGCCAACCACATGCTGAGATGGGGCAGCTTGGCCAATTAATTAGGTGTATCCCCGGCGTAGTATGGGTGTGTTGGATGGTGCGGGGAGTAGGTGTCAGCTGGACTACCATATGAACCGCAAGGCTCAAGAGGGGGCCACTGCAGCGGGGTTGGAGCCTCTTGTATGCTGTTAGGGGTGAAACCTCAGTGGGCCCACGCTCGTCGGGAATCCCTTTGTAAAGGCTTCGTAGTGATCTCTTGGCCGCACACCTGGGAAGTGTGAATGTGGATCGTAGCCACTGGCATAATGGAGGTTCTTTTAGTCCACCCGGCAACGGGGGATGAAATCACTACTTGTGGGTACAGTGGTACAAACTCTGCAGAGTCAAAACTGTCTTGACAGCCGTGCTCACGGTTAAGAGCGGCCTGGACTTATTCATGATTAGAGGATTGATGGTTTTGGAAGTTAAGCGGGGAGCTTAACATGGGAAATGATGTTATGGTTATTGGATTATGATGATGGGATGGGAGATTGGGACCATTTCACCTGTGTAGTACTGTAGGTGCTTAATAAGCTAAGGTGATAGGTATTAATTTGCGTAGTGCTTTAACCATGAGTTCAACCTCTCCTTGTTCTAGCCATGCATGATATAATTTTCCCACACTTGCTGAGTACCATTGGTACTCAACCTTGCATATTTGTTGGTTTATATTGCTGCTCAGGTCAAGATAATGAGGTGGTGTATAATGACCAAGATTTTGGACCCGAGGAAGGATTTTAGGTTCATGAAGACCCCCGGGCAACGCCTGTGATGGAGCCCTAAAAGAATAATATTCCGCTGCTAGTTTATTTACTTGTGATGAAGCATTAGTGTCCATTGAGACATTTGCGATGTAAGACTTATTTATATTCGACACCTGGCTTGTAATAAATGATACTTCACTATTTGTCATCACATGTATGAGAAAATGATCCTGGCATACATGTGATATTCACTTGGTTGTTTCTTCGGAAAAACCGGGTGTGACAATGGGTGACCGACCGGGAAGTTTTCCCGGGTGCGCACGAGTGAGGACAAAGTGCGCAGAAAAGACGAGTGGTGGTATGTGAGGCTAGTCTATGATCCTAGAGAGCCATTACAAATGGTATCAGAGCCGACCCTCGCAGTTTCACGGGTGCATACGGGTCAGTGAGAAGGATACGGTAGCGTACGGGTCAGGGACGTGGGTACGTACACATGACACGTGGGTTCTCTATATGGGACACGGTATGGTACGTATGCTGCTAACCGGACGTACGGTATGCGTATGCCAGTACTGAACGTATGGACGTGGCTAAGAGGGGACGTTCCTGTCTTGGTGTTGACCGACGAGGACGTCGGTCTTCTAAGGGGGGTGGATTGTGTGATATCCTGACTCCCGGTTTAATAGGATTGATAGAGTACTCATATCACCAAGGTATACCTTCTTTTCCGGAAGCCCACCTGCAAAGGACTCCGGAGTTAAGCGTGCTTGGCCCGGGGGAATTTGAGGATGGGTGACCGACCGGGAAGTTTCCCGGGTGCGCATGAGTGAGGACAAAGTGCGCAGAAAAGACGAGTGGTGGTATGTGAGGCCAGTCTATGATCATAGAGAGCCATTACAAAGAAGACGACCTGTCAGGCGGGACCCACTGGCAGGCGTTTAAACATTTTAGGAATTTCAGTTTTCAGTTTAAACTTTGGAGAACCACAACTTTGGGTAGGAATGTCCACAAATTGTGAAACAAATTTTATTGGATTCCTCTAAAAGAGTACTATACAGGGGTGCAGCCCAATATTTATGAAAATCCCTGTTTGTGGCTCATTAATTCATATAAAGAAAAATCTTGTAGGAATTTTCCAGGAGTTCTGTGTATTGGAAAATTCCAAAATTTGGGCAGGAGATCCTTCCAAAAATACTTGAACTCCAGTAAATATTTCAGAGGTATTGGACCTCATTTGCTTGGCCAAATGTGGTGTTAATTTCTTATGTCTCTGAAAATTGGAGAATAGAACAGAGTTCAATTTCAGATTTTTCCTCAAACTTTAGAACCTCATAACTTTTGATAAGAAGCTCCAAATTTAGTGATTCAAACTGGGTTGTATTCATATTGAAAAGATCTATCCAGATATGCAACTCAATTTGTATGAAACCTATTATTTTATTCTGGAAAATCTTTTAAAGCTTTTCAGCAAAAGAATTTTAGAGGGAGTTTGGTTTATCCCAAAAATTCTCAAATTTTGCCACAATAATCCTTAAGACGTTAGTAAACTCCTGTAAAAGTTTCAGCTCATTTGGAGTTGATTTGATTAGGGGAATTCAGGTTTGAAGTTACTGTGTTTAAATGAGTACAGAAAAAATTTCAGAAAATTTCCAAAATTTGGAAATTCAGTCCTAGGAAATTCTTAGCTCCAAAAATCCTAGGAAAATTCATGCATACTACCTGAGCTATTTTTGAAAGTGTAGTTCACTTGAATTCGCATTAAAGTGCAAATTTATTCAGAATTAATTCCTTTTTGCCTAAATGCTTAGGGAATTGTTCTGAGTGATCTGTTCATTGAAAAATTCCAAATTTGGGTCCAGATAACTTTCTTTTGACAAGGAACTCACAAGAAAATTTCTAGCTCCATTAGAGCACTGGATCAGTAATGTTCTGTTCAACTTCATTAGGTGATCACCACCCAAGTGAGGAACCCCACTTATCACTTGATCATAATACTTTAACCCAAACCCAACCCACTAGTACCAGTGTCATTTTAAATTATTAAACAGAGTTCCAGTTTTTAAACTTGTCATTAGGACTTGTTAGCAAACTCTTTATAATCAAATCCATATGCATATTCATTACGTGTAGCATCTACGTGAAGGATTTGAAGTCACCGGAGAGGAGATCAAGGAAGGAGGAAAGCAATTGATCAAGCTAAGTGGTCTTTACTAACTGAACCTCATATACATAAGTCCCCTGCAAAACAAAGGCAAGCCCCTGTTTGCATCAAAACTTACAAGTTTTTATTTATATTGTCTAGCATTTAGTTTATTGCATTAAGTCTAGATGGTATGAAACTCCAAATGCATGACCCAGAAAACCCTGGAGTATATTGTAGAATAGTTATCAATTGATTATAACGGATGATCTCAAATTAAAAAAAGTGGATTAAAAGAAGCAAAACTCGAGTTGGCAGTTTCCTACTCGTGACCGGGATTTCGGGGGATCAATCGGAAGAGTTGGGAATTGATCCTCATAGTTGGGAATGGAGACCGGGCAGTGGATGGAAGGCTCAAGGACGTGGTCCTGTGAACCTAGTCTATGTCTGAGTCGATTAAGGCTCGTTCTCGTGTGCGGCCCGTTGGACAAGTTTGAGTTGTGTACCGGATGCATACTGGCTATATGGGACCCAGGAAACCGATGTAACATGTTAACCTGGGTGTCGTGGCATACCTCACCGTCTGATGCAGATGCTGAAAGGATAGAGAAGTCGGCTCTACGAGGGTTTGCCTGAGACTTAATCCCAGTCGGTGGGACCGGTTCGACATTTGGGTGTCGTGTGAAAGGTTGCCACGTACGACGTCAGTGATGGTTGTTGTGTGCAACGTCGAGTACGGGCGTACGTGTCGTGTCAGCCGGGTGTTTTTGATTGCAATCACCGTCGCTCGTGGAATGGACCGAGCATACTTGTTCTGTGCGTCGTGACGTAGTAATAAACTGGAAAAAGTTAATAATGCTTCGTGAGTAATCCTCATAATGCAGATGAGGAATGATCAACACTTTCACTAAATTTATTTTCCACCTTGGACTAGTAGCGTCGAGGCAAAGCGTTTCTTGTTTGATTGTGGAGTCTCGACGTTGATGGCGCAAGATCTCTATGAGTCTAGGGTAGCTCACTAAAGTTATTTTCACCTCGGGCAAGTGACATCGAGATAAAGCATTTCTTGTTTAATTGTGGAGTTTCGATGTAAATTGCTCGAGTGTTATAAAAGTGGCTTAAAACTTGAAGTAAGGACTATCCTTTAGCTCAAGAGCATCTTTTTTGCAAACTGCTATATTCAGCCCTCTATTTTCAGCATGTAGGGTTTCATGACCAGGGTGACGGTTAAGTCTTGCTGAGATTCGTGCTCACGGATACTGCATAAGTTGTTTTGCAGGTAATAATTGTATTCTGATATGTACGGGTGTTCGATGAGACTCGAAACTCTCCGAGTGGGGAACTCATGGCAACCCCTGCCGCTGCTATTGTGATAGTGTTGCTTGCGAGAAGGGTCCGCGGGCTGGACACCTTTTCTGTTGCTTAGCATAGGTATGAGACGTGATTTGTAATAGTCTTCCGTTATAGATTATTTTGAGAAGTATTTGTAAAATTTACACTTTGTAAGCTTCCGCCTGATTTATGTAATATGATGCTTTATTATGTGTGTTGTTGGGTGCCGCATCGCACGACACCACCCAATGTGATTCCCGGGCGAGCGGCACGACCCCGTGATCGGGACCGGGCCCTCACACATAAGTTTGTCAAATCATCTTCGTCACTTCCTATGTCCACATCGCTCAAGCCAAGTTCTTGAAGTGCGGAGATAAAACTATTTACCAATTGGCGTCCTATAAAACCCTTCTTCTTTTTCTTATCGTTTGCGGAGGAGTGCTCCGTCCTAGTTTGCTTTTCATCACGGGAAGTAGGACCTAAAAGGTTAGGGCAGTCCGTATAAAAATGTCCTATCTTACCACATTTGAAGCATCGTTGAGGTCCGACACTTCTTCTCCTTCTAGTTCTCACATTTTGCAATGCTTTTGAGAACCGAGTAGAGATGAGTGCAAGTTCTTCCTCTGGAAACTCTTCAATCTGTTCAAGGTTTAGAGAGGAGAACAAACAAAGTGTACCACAAGATGAAAGTTGACTGGAGCTAGGCATGTCATGTTGTGAAACAAATGCAAGAGACTTGTTGGTGTTCTTACGTGATATTATGTTAATTTCATGAGTTTTTAACTTAGAATATAGCACATCTAATGTAAGTGTACTCATGACAGTAGATTCACGAATAGATGTAATTTCATCTTCCAAATTTACATGTCTAATGCACTTAGTAATTGCCTAGCATTTTCAGCATCTGGAAAATTAACGTTGACACTACGCAAGTTGCTGAGAATTTTATTGAAGCGAGCAAAGAGGTCATCGATTGACTCACCGGGTTGCATCTCGAAGTACATGTATTCTTTCTTGAACATATCTTGTCTTACCTCCTTGATCGTGTTGGATCCTTCGTGGTAGTCAGAAAGTGCTTTCCACATATCGTATGCAGATCGGAGGTGTGCAAAACGGTCAAAGTCACTTTGAGTTAATCCTTGTATGATCAAGTTCCGTGCTTTGTTGTTGTCGATATCTCTCATGTTCGTAGTCGTGACTTGATCGTTTGCCGGCAAGTCATAAGGCTTGTACACCTTTTCCCATATTGCGAAGCCTTGCGATGGATGAAAGCCTCCATTCGTGCCTTCTAAACCTGAAAATCAATGTCACTGAACACACAAGGTTTTGTGGAGTATTTCTCCATGACGATTAGTCAAAACACGTGCAAATCACAAAGATTAGAGCACCATGAATCTTATTCCAATTGTAGGACCGAAGAGCACGTGAAAAGCTACTAGAGGAGGGGTGAATGGTAGATTTAAACTTTTTAGCGGAAGCAACAAAAAAACCCTCGGCGGAAAATTGATCTGTTAAAGAAACCGTGTATGCGACTGATCTAAACATGTTCAACCGTGACAAAAGTGGTATATATTATAGATAATCAAGTCACGAAGACACAAAAACAAGAATCACGGAAATCCGTCAAGAAAAACTCAAGTTATGATCGAAAGATCAAACGAGGGTCAATCTGTTCTACTCGAGTAAAAACCAGATCCTCAATACTGCAAAGAAACTCGTGTATATCAGAAACTACAAATACAATGATCGTGAAATTTTAACAGATGATATATAATCAAGTTGTGAAGACAACCAAAAAAGAATCACGTCAATTGGATCTGTAAAACTCGAGTTATGATCAAAACACCGAAGCACTGTCATGCTGTCCAGAAACTCGACGAGAAAGACTTGACAAAAATATGTCGGACGAACAAGGCACAAAAGCTCCTCTAAATTACGAATTTTATTGATCAAAACATAAGAGGAACAGCCCAAGGTCTTCTTACCACGAGCTCTGGCCTCTCTTGCTTATATAACCAGCCCGGAGGCCAACCCAATTCAAACTAGGACTCTAATCCTACTATGTTTCTGAATCAAAACTTTCCATAACTGCTCAAGACTCTTCTATACGCAGATAGAAGCAATCTTAAAACTTCCAAACACCTTAGAAACGTATCCCACATTTCTAAAACAACTTAACTTCGTGTCCCACACGAAATCCTATTATAACCAACTCAAATCTTTCCATATTTGAGACATAACCGACTTAGCCGCAGCCTGAGTCCATAATCTAACCGGTTGGATCTTTCCTACCAATTCTTTACGTCCATATCTCTTCATCACGCCTTGGAACCATGATGCCACTTTCATGCACTCCTTGCACACGTGCAAACACCTTCCAACAACGTCCACGATACCTTCATATGCATTGTTCTTGATCCAAACATGCTGTGCGACCTCCCGATCAACTCAACCATAGTTCCTCCCGAACTTGGTTGTTGAACCTCATCTTCTCCCTAAGACTAGTTCAATGGATCCTGTCACCAGCCATATCTTGAACTCAAGCACCTGCACATGAATAAACAACTAATACTTTCGAGCACAAGTCTGCGACTTGACTCACGTTAGTTCCGAAAACCACAACACCTTACATGAACACCTCACATAAGCATGTTGCAAACCATAGCAAAATGTTAACCACCGTAAACAGCCATAACACTTCAAAAACTTAGTAAAAGAATACTAAGCAAACTTTTCATAGATGTAAAGCAAGTTCGAAACATTTGCATGGTAAAAACAGAACCATTGCAATTTAGCTCCGGACACTAAGCAAACTTTCCATAGATGTAAAGCAAGTTCGAAACATTTGCATGGTAAAAACAGAACCATTGCGATTTAGCTCCGGACCTTGCCAAAGCTAACCGGACCTTGAGCCGGAGCTTACCAAAGCTAGCAGAACCTAGCACCGGAACTTACCAAAGCTAGTCAGACCTACCACCGGAGCTAACCAAACACATGTCGGACCTAGACATAGCAAGTCGAACCTTACGTCGGATCTTGTCGGAGCTCGGACCTAGAGTCGGACCTTGACAAAAAGAGTGTTTTGGCAGAATTCAAAACTTTTATCGTCATAGCTAATGTATTCAGCACACATAGGTCTCACAACGAGGAAGCTAGAAATGGCAGCCAACACCGGTGAAACGGCCAGCAACACCGAGCTCCACGGTGAACCGAGGCCGTTTTCCATGGTGGCCCAAAAAACAGCCCCCTCTGAGCCAATTCTCGATGATTTTCCTTGGTTTTTCTTCAAGGAGAGGCGCTAGGGGATGTACAAGCTACTTGCAAATGAGCTCGGGCTTTGGTTGTACATGTAAATTGAATTTGGTTCTCAACCGAGCTCGGGCGTTTTGTACTAGGGTTCGGGAAAATGTAAAATTCGAGCTACAAGATGGATCATTTGCTAAAAGGCTTGCGGCTACACGATCTCCAGATGCTAACGCACCTTTCTTGTGCGGAGAGTTGGAGGTGAGGACGTCTGGGTTGTGCTGTCCACGCTGGACCGATCGCAGGTGAACTTTGGTCACCGTGGAAACGAAGCGTTCTCGGTTCGGAAAGCTCAAACTCGATCGGCTGTGCGTCGAGGGGGTAGATGGAAGACTTCTGGTGCCGTTTTGCAGTTTGGAGAGGCTCTGTGCGTATGTTTTCGTGGATTCCCAGTCGAAACCGAGGCGGCGGTGTGAGCTGCTCTGTTTTCGCTCGAGGAAGAGTGAAGCCTCAGGAGCTCGGTGTTGTGAGGAAAACGATCACCTGGGGAGCTCTTTTGACCCACGAGCTGGTCGCCAGCACTGCTTCACGCAACCAGGAGGTGGCTGGTCGATCTCCCTTGGTGGCGCCCTCTGCTGCTTCGGATTTGCGAGTGGAACACAGTGAACCGAGTGAACCCCAAGGACTTTGGTTGCAAGGCAATTGTTTCACTGACATGTGGGTCTCAATTGGTATTTTTGTCCTAAAAACTTAATTTCCTACTGCTCCAAATATTAGGGACCCCCATACCCTTTGCATCTTGATCAATTTACCAAATGCCCATTTGAATTCGAATGATTCAAATTGTGATTTCTTTTGACTGAATTTGCAGCATTTGTGAACTGAAATTCAAATTTGATTTGAATTTGCTCCAAATAGCTAATGTCAAGATCAACTCCAAATGGAATGAAAATTGGTGTGTGAGCTCATAAAAATGTGCTGAGTGTGAATATGAATCTCACTTTTGAATTCATGGGATGAAAGGAGTTTGAATTTGAATTTAAGTTCAAACTAGCCTTTTAACAATTATACCCAAAAGTACCTCATAAGGTTTTGGATTTGGGTGAAATTTGGCATGAGCATTCCTAACAAAGTTTAGAAGTTAATCATATGCTCAGCTCCTATATGATGCATGTGAAATACCACTTTTGCATTTTGTGAGTTTATCTCCTAATAAATCTATTGATGGTGGTTACTTGCTCTTCAAATGTGTTCATGTGATTACCACAAATGATCAACAGTACGTATATGTAGCCATGGTTGCCTACGGTTTGAAGGATAAGTAGTGACAGCGTTGTGGCCAGCATGGAACCACCAAGATACTCAAACTGGTTCGGTGGAAGAACACGTACCAAGATCCTAATACTCATCGCACTACAGGAATCCGGACAATAGACAACGGCCGGAAACCGTCGTCAATAAGAACACTACCATCGTCAATAAGTTATTGACGACGGTAAAACTTTATAGACGACAGTTTTTGGCTGTCGTCAATTATTAGTCGTCAATAAATTTATTGACGACGGTAACCGTCGTCAATAAACTTATTGACGACAGCTAAATCTAGCTGTCGTCAATTAACTTATTGACGACAGCTAGGATATGAACCGTGGTCAATAACAATGGCTTATTGAAGACGGTTTCTGTTACTGTGACGCCCTCAATTCTGTGGGGAAACCACGGAACCGAGAACTAATGCATATGTGTGCCCAGGATGTTTATCACACATACACATACATTCCACAAACTGAATTCAGATTATATATTACCACGAATAACAGGGTTTATTACAACACCTCATGAGTCTTGGACTCATGCTCACGGCGGAAGTCTTTATTTCTACGCAGCGGAAGTCTTTATTCTAATGCGGCAGCAAAAACTAATGAGGAAGCAAAACTAAGCAGTAGTGGTTCCATCTCTACTCCCTCCACAGGCAAGGTTGAGAACAGATCACACGCCATAATGCTCCACTTGATCTTCATAGTAGACTTCTCCTGCTGCTGATGATGAAGTAATAATGCAAGTTTGAGTACAATGATGTACTCAGCAAGTGCGGGAAAACACATGATATGCAGCTCATAAACAAGGTAGGTATAAAAAGGCTTATTTGCAGAAAAGCAGATTTATAAAACCATGATAAAACAGCAACTTAACTTTAGATGTAACCCCAACATATATTAAATTACCAACATACCTCCATCACTTCCCGTGTTCCATCCGAACATTAACCAATCCTTTATTCATACTCACGAATACCTCCTCGTATTCGCTACCATCTCACCTCATAAAACAATCTCGTCTCGCACCGAGACCAATCTCATGTCATGACCCATCAGTCATGCAACCATCTCATCTCCTGGACTCAACAGTCCCAAACCAAACCATAACCAAACCAATAATCATAACCAAGAACCTTCCCATTAACCATTCCAATAACCATCCCAATAACCATCCCAACTAATAATGGCAGTTTAGCCAGGTGCTCGTGACCGTAAGCTCGGCTATCATGATAGTTTTAGACTCTACAGAGTTTGCACCTCTTTACCCACAAGTTTGTGATTTTGTCACCTGTCGGTGACTGCAGAACCTGTATTATACCAGTACACAACCGTCGGTGTATGGTCAAGAGATCACAAAATAGCCTTTACAAAGGGGTTACTAGATGTATGGACTCACTAAGGTTTCACCGGCAGGCTAGAATCTCCAATTCTCCCACCCACGGGCCCCCTCTTGTGCCATGCAGTTCCCAGGGCAGTCCTCACTCGACTCCCATTCCCCGCGCCTTCCACAGTCCATAACACTCTAGCAACTTACCTAATTACTCAGCTAAGCCGCACCCATACTTGGCCTTGTGGTGGCACTGTTATCCTGGCATGTGCATGCATGAACCGGTCCTTAGATCTATGGCAAGTAAACCACCGTCTCATGCTACCTCATTCACAAACCCGGTCTTGCCTAGATCTCCCCCCGATCTATGTCCATTAACCTCATCAGTTACTTATTATCAGTACGAGTGCAGTTAGCTAGACACATCTATCTCGCTTCCCAATCCCATAGACTCAGCGAAGCATAAAGCAAAAAACCATACCCGACTCATAAACTTCCCAGGCGACAAGGGTGGTTTAATCAAAACTAGTAAACTCCTATAAAAGGCTTCCCATCATTTTTGACTCAGTACGCACACCTTTTCGCAAAACAAAACAGTTTTACCCAAAACATAGGATCAATATGGTCAAGGAGCACTTGCCTTGTTCTTGCGGTTTTGGTTGTTCTTGATTCTCAAAACCTTGTTGCTGTAGCTCGTCGTAGACAGCTCCCTGAGCTTGTCCTGCTATGTAGGATTCACGTGCATACAAGATTCACAGCAATCATTATCATGCGCAAACCTTAAACTAGATGCGATGATGCACATGCATGCTATCCTATGATTTTTATTAGATTGGTGTGCTCTTGCATGGCTTGCATGGACAGAGGTGTTCGGATCAAAGGTGGACGTGGCGATGATCTTTTCTTTAGATCAAACTGATCATCAAGTGATCTGCCCATGAGAAGGCTTCTGTTCGAAAGGAACTGAAGAACAGATGCAAAGAGATGAACACAATGATGTCGTAAGGCGGTATTGAAGTCCTACCTCACGTTCTTCTTGACATCGAGGTCCTCCTCAGACCGCTCGGTTCTTCTCTGATGATCTCCCTTGTTGCGCTTCGGCGATGGTTTGCTCGGCGAGTTAGGGCTAGGGCTCTAAGTCGTCGGCTCAGGAGTTGAAAGAGAAGTTTGTGGTTTCGGCCAGAGGTTTTGGGTTCTATTTATAATTGAGAAGAGAAGAGTCCTAATCTGATTGTATCCCGAATAAGAGTCTCATTCAGATCTTTGTTGGATCCTAACGTCTTATCTTTAGTAACATCGTGGAATTTAGATTGGTTTCTGTTGCGTACCGGTATCTTTACGCGTAAAAACCGCTCCAGAACTCGTTACCTACGCGGTGATGAGCTCCGGAGGCTCCAGGTGTCCTCCGGGGCCTGGTGTCTCCTTTCCCACAGGTACGAGCTCTGGTTGTGCCGCGTGTCAACGAGCGAGACCCCCCCTCCTTCGGAGGTGAGCTCCGCGCACGCCACGTGTTGGCGCCGGTCTTTCCTCTCTTCTTTCTTCTGGGACATGCCCCGAGGTCGACACGTGTCCAGCAGCGACGGACCTCCCGGGGATAAGCTCCGGTGGCGACACGTGTTCGATAGATCCGGACTTCTTGGAGATGGGTTCCGAGATCAACACGTATCCCGTGCGACTGGTCCTCTGACTTCCGCTGGAACTAGCTCCGTGGGCAACATGTGTCCCACAGGGTCGGACCTCTTTCCTATTGCGGAGGTGACCACCGAGCCTGCCACATAGCCAGTTTAGCGGCGGTCCTCTCCCAACTTCTTGGGGATGAGCTCCGGACACGCCGCGTGGCCTGCTGGCCGAGGAAGTTGCCTTCGGTGCTCTCTGAGGGCTTTATTGGCTATTCTTTTGATAATTCTCTCTATTCCTATTTTTCATTAAAATGTTTCCTCTTCATAGAACATGAACATATGCTGACACCCGAGGCGAGGGTGTCACAAATCTACCCCCCTTAAATTGAATCTCGCCCTCGAGATTCGTTAGTAGGAAATAGATGGGGGAATTCTTCCTTGATATCCTCTTCACGCTCCCATGTGGCCTCAGCTTCGGTGTGATGGCTCCATTGTACCTTGCACCATCGAATCACCTTGTTTCGGGTGACCCTTTCCTTTACGTCCAAGATTCAGACAGGGTGTTCTACGTAAGCCAGGTCCTCTTGAAGTTCAAGCTCTCCATTGACACTTGTTCCTCTGGTACTCTTAAGCACTTCTTGAGCTGGGATACATGAAACACGTCATGTACGTCGGAGAGGTGGTTTGGGAGCTCTAGTTGATAGGCTACTTCTCCTTGCTTGTCCAAAATCTTAAATGGTCCGATGTAGCGAGGTGCTAGCTTGCCTTTGACGTTGAAACGTCGTTGGCCTCGGATAGGCGATACCTTAAGGTATACGAAGTCTCCTACTTCAAAGGTCAACTTCCTACGCCTATTGTCCGCATAGCCTTTCTGTCGTGACTGAGCAGCCTTTAAGTTCTCCCGTATCGTTTGGACCTGCTTTTCAGCTTCTTGTAGTACTTCGGGTCCAAACACCTGGTTCTCTCCGGTCTCGTTCCAGAACAGTGGCGTTCTACACCGTCTACCATATAAGGCTTCGAAAGGCGACATTTTCAAGCTAGCTTGATAGCTATTGTTATAGGAGAATTCAGCATACGGTAAACTCCTATCCCAACTACGCCCACGTTTCAAGGCGCAAGCTCTCAACATGTCCTCCAAAATTTGGTTTGTCCTTTCGATTTGTCCATCTGTTTGTGGGTGATAGGCGGAGCTAAAATGCAGTCGTGTTCCCATGGCTTTCTGCAGCTTCCTCCAGAACCTTGAGGTAAACTGAGAACCTCGATCTGAGACTATCCTCCTCGGAACCCCGTGACGGCACACGATCTGCTTCATGTATAACTCTGCCAATTATGCAACGTTGTAACTGGTCTTTACAGGAAGAAAATGGGCGGTTTTCGTCAATCGGTCCACGATAACCCAGATGGAGTCATAACCCGACTGAGTACGTGGCAATCCGACGATGAAATCCATACTGATATCCTCCCACTTCCATTCGGGTATCTTCAAAGGTTGCAACAATCCAGCGGGTTTTTGATGTTCGGCCTTTACCCGTTAGCATGTGTCGCATAGGGCAACGTATTCGGCTGTATCCCTCTTCATACCATCCCACCAATAGCAAGTTTTCAAATCCTTGTAAATTTTGGTGCTTCCGGGATGTATGGAATAGGGTGAATCATGTGCCTCCTTCAATATCATGTCGCGAAGGTGTCTTATGTTTGGCACACAAATCCTTTTTCCTAGCCAAAGCGTACCCTTTTCATCCTCCTTGAAATCCTTCTCTATTCCTTGTCGGATTCTTTCCTTGATCTCCTTGATCTCCTCATCCGTTGCTGGGCCCTCTCTTATTTCTTGCTCCAATGAGGAGTGGATCTCTATTATTTCCATGTTATTCAAGAATCCGAGGTGTAACCGTTCGAACTCCTTACGTAATTCGGGTGGTAGCTCCTGAACCGTGAGTTGATGGCATGATCCCTTTCTGCTCAATGCATCAGCTACTACATTGGCCTTTCCGGGGTGGTAGTTGATTCCAACATCATAATCCTTGATGAGTTCTAACCATCGACGTTGCCTCAAATTCAAGTCCGTTTGTGTGAATATGTACTTGAGGCTTTTATGATCCGTATAGATCTCACATCGATGACCAAGGATATAATGTCTCCAAATCTTCAATGCATGCACCACTGCTGCTAACTCCAAATCATGCGTAGGATAGTTAAGCTCGTGCTTCTTTAATTGTCGTGATGCATAGGCTACCACTTGTCCTTCCTGCATGAGCACACATCCGAGCCCTTGTCTAGATGCGTCACAATATATGTCAAAGCTCTTGCCTACGTCTCGTAATACCAGAACTGGTGATGTGGTTAGCCTTTTCTTGAGTTCCTCAAAACTTTCTTGGCAGGCTTGTGTCCATTGAAAGACTTTTCCCTTCATTAGCAACTCTATCATAGGTTTTGCTATCTTAGAGAAGTCTTTAATGAAGCGCCGATAGTATCCTGCCATCCCAAGAAAACTCCGAATATCCTTCACGCTCTTCGGTTGGTCCCACTTCAGAACATCTCTCATCTTTCCAGGATCAACCGATACCCCTTCCTCGGAGATAATATGGCCTAGGAAAGATATTTCCTTTAGCCAAAATTGGCACTTGTTGAGCTTGGCATACAATTGATGCTCACGCAATTTCTGCAAGGTCAATCTCAGATGTTCTTCATGCTCCTCCTCACTTTTTGAATACACCATAATGTCGTCGATGAAAACCACGACGAACTTGTCCAAGTATTCCATGAAAACCTTGTTCATAAGGTACATGAAGTATGCGGGTGCATTCGTTAATCCAAAAGACATAACGGTATATTCATATGAACCATACCGTGTCCGAAAGGCTGTCTTAGGTATATCGGAGGGCTTAATCTTCAGCTGGAAGTATCCCGACCGAAGATCAATCTTGGAGAACACTCGGGCTCCTTTCATTTGATCGAACAGGTCCTCTATACGGGGCAGAGGGTATTTATTCTTGATTGTCACCTCGTTGAGAGACCTGTAGTCCACGCACATTCTTTGGGTTCCATCCTTCTTGTCCACGAAGAGTACCGGAGCTCCCCATGGTGACGAGCTTGGACGGATAAAACCTTTCTCCAACTGTTCTTGAATTTGTTTGTTAAGTTCAACTAGCTCGTTGACGGGCATCCTATATGGTCTCTTAGCTATGGGTGCAGTTCCGGGTACCAAATCTATGGCAAACTCGATGTCTCGGTCAGGTGGCATTCCTGGAAGCTCTTTCGGGAACACGTCCGAAAATTCCTGAACCACTGGAATGCTGTCCAATGTTGTTCCTTTGACGTGGTTCAAATTTGCCCGTTCGGTTGTTTGCTGGGCTGACTCAAACTCGACATGAATACCGTGTTCGTTTGTCAACTGCATGCTCCTTTCAGCACATTGGATTACTCCATTGTGCTTGCTTAACCAATCCATTCCGAGTATGATGTCAATCCCGTGGGAGTCCAAGACAATAAGGTTGGCAAGGAAGTCTACCCCCCTTATTTTAAGGCTTACTTTAGGACATACTATATTAGTCCTCATTTCTCCTCCAGGAGAATTAACTAACATAGCACATTCTAAGTGGGATACGGGTAGATGATGTTTGGCAACATATTTGGATGATATGAAGGAATGCGATGCTCCGGAATCAAATAAAATGGCGACTGGGTTGGAGTTGGCAAGGAACATACCAATTGCGACGTCCTCAGCCTGTTGTGCTTCCTCAACAGTGACATGGTTTACGTGGCCACGGGCGTAGTTCTGCGGTCCACGGTTCCCTTGGTTGTCCCCTCCGTTTGGTCGCTGGTTCTGCTTGGGCACGTTACCTTGCTGTCCAGGGCCTCTCCTCGGGCACTGGTTAGCGAAGTGCCTACTTCCCCGCATGCAAAGCATGCCCTGTTGCCTACGGCAGCAGGTACGTTGGGGTGGGGGTTTTGAACAGGGGCGCCATTGTTAGGTCGGGGCGCAGGAGGCATGGGCACACGAGGTGCCGGTGCAACGAATTGTTGCTGTGGTGGCTGAGCAGGGCGGTACGCAAGAGTGGTCGATCCATACTGCGGTGCAGGGGGCATGTACCTAGGTCCAACGTTGCTCCCTTGGGGCTGGTATGGCATCTTCCTCTTGCACTCTCGCTCGATCTCTCGGATCCTGTTTTCAACCACAATAGCCTTGTCAACCAGCTTCTGGAATCTTACGTAGTCATTGTTGAGGAGCTAAACCTGGATCTCATTGTTCAACCCTCTCATGAACACGTACTGCTTCCTCTGGTCTGAGTTGACATCTTCGGGGGCATACTGGGACAGTTGTATGAACTTGTTGAGATATTCATTCACACTTTTCTGTCCTTACCGGAGACCTTCGAACTCTTGCCTTTTGATCATCATTACACCAGCAGGGATGTAGTGAGAGCGGAAACTTCCCTTGAACTCAGTCCAAGTGATTGTCTCCGGGTTGGCATGAGCGTTGCTCAGGGCATCCCACCAGTCAGCAGCGGCTCCCGTAAGTTGGTGCGATGCGAAGAGAACCTTCTCTCGGTCATTGCACTGAACAATGGCAAGCATTTTCTCCATGGATTTTAACCAATCATCGGCCTCCATGGGATCACTGGCCTGAGCAAAGGTGGGTGGTCGAGTTCTCATGAACTCTCCCAACCTGTTATGAGCCGGCGGTGGTGGTGGCGGTGGTGCCGGAATGGGGTTTTGGTTGGCCTGCAACTGACCCAAAGTTTGGATCATGGTTTGCATAAGCTGGTTTTGCATAGCCAGCAGCCGTTCCAGGTGGTTTTCACCAGCTCCAGGGTTAGCAGGAACTTCCTCGTGGTCATCCTCTTGGACGTTCCTTCGGCTGACGTTTCCTCTCACCATCTGTGAGAGAGAACGAAATAGAATAGAAGGTTCGAAGGTTAGGTAGGTCCCTTCAACTATATGCATCAAGGTGAGTTGGACTATATATATTAGCCCTTATGAGGATGTGATCAAGTGCCGAAGCATTTCACACCTCTTTCTTCTTACGTATGGATATGGACAATGTTTTTGAGACGTCCCACAACTCACACTAAGCACACAATCACAAATAATCATCACAAGGGCCCACACAACTCCTATTCAAGGATGGTTTCCTATGTCAATGTGGTTTTAAAGGCCAATCTAAGCTATTCACCCTAGGACGCTTGTGACTCCTATTTAGGGGTGTAACCCGTGGCTCTATTATCTATCTAAGGTTTTCTATCTAGGCGTGTAACCTACTGTCAACCCGTGGCTCTGATACCAATTTGTGACGCCCTCAATTCTGTGGGGAAACCACGGAACCGAGAACTAATGCATATGTGTGCCCAGGATGTTTATGACACATACACATATGTTTCACAAACTGAATTCAGATTATATATTACCACGAATAACAGGGTTTATTACAACACCTCATGAGTCTTGGACTCATGCTCACAGCGGAAGTCTTTATTTCTACGCAGCGGAAGTCTTTATTTTAATGCGGCAGCAAAACTAATGCGGAAGCAAAACTAAGCAGTAGTGGTTCCATCTCTACTCCCTCCACAGGCAAGGTTGACAACAGATCACACGCCATAATGCTCCACTTGATCTTCATAGTAGGCTTCTCCTGCTGCTGCTGATGAAGTAATAATGCAAGTTTGAGTACAATGATGTACTCAGCAAGTGCGGGAAAACACATGATATGCAGCTCATAAACAAGGTAGGTATAAAAAGGCTTATTTGCAGAAAAGCAGATTTATAAAACCATGATAAAACAGCAATTTAACTTTAGATGCAACCCCAACATATATTAAATTACCAACATACCTCCATCACTTCCCGTGTTCCATCCGAACATTAACCAATCCTCTATCCATACTCACGAATACCTCCTCGTATTCGCTACCATCTCACCTTATAAAACAATCTCGTCTCGCACCGAGACCAATCTCATGTCATGACCCATCAGTCATGCAACCATCTCATCTCCCGGACTCAACAGTCCCAAACCAAACCATAACCAAACCAATAATCATAACCAAGAACCTTCCCATTAACCATTCCAAAAACCATCCCAATAATCATCCCAACTAATCATGGCAGTTTAGCCAGGTGCTCGTGACCGTAAGCTCGGCTATCATGATAGTTTTAGACTCTGCCGAGTTTGCACCTCTTTACCCACAAGTTTGTGATTTCGTCACCCGTCAGCGACTGCATAACCTCCATTATACCAGTACACAACCGTCGGTGTATGGTCAAGAGATCACAAAATAGCCTTTACAAAGGGGTTACTAGATGTATGGACTCACTAAGGTTTCACCGGCAGGCTAGAATCTCCAATTCTCCCACCCACGGGCCCCCTCTTGTGCCATGCAGTTCCCAGGACAGGCCTCACTCGACTCCCATTCCCCGCACCTTCCACAGTCCATAACACTCTAGCAACTTACCTAATTACTCAGCTAAGCCGCACCCATACTTGGCCTTGTGGTGGCACTGTTATCCTGGCATGTGCATGCATGAACCGGTCCTTAAATCTATGGCAAGTAAACCACCGTCTCATGCTACCTTATTCACAAACCCAGTCTTGCCTAGATCTCCCCCTGATCCATGTCCATTAACCTCATCAGTTACTTATTATCAGTACGAGTGCAGTTAGCTAGACACATCTATCTCGCTTCCCAATCCCATAGACTCAGCGAAGCATAAAGCAAAAACCATACCCGACTCATAAACTTCCCAGGCGACAAGGGTGGTTTAATCAAAACTAGTAAACTCCTATAAAAGGCTTCCCATCATTTTTGACTCAGTACGCACACCTTTTCGCAAAAAAACAGTTTTACCCAAAACATAGGATCAATATGGTCAAGGAGCACTTGCCTTGTTCTTGCGGTTCCGGTTGTTCTTGATTCTCAAAACATTGTTGCTGTAGCTCGTCGTAGACAGCTCCCCGAGCTTGTCCTGCTATGTAGGATTCATGTACATACAAGATTCACAACAATCAATATCATGCGCAAACCTTAAACTAGATGGGATGATGCACATGCATGCTATCCTGTGATTTTTATTAGATTGGTGTGCTCTTGCATGGCTTGCATGGATAGAGGTGTTCGGATCAAAGGTGGACGTGGCGATGATCTTGTCTTTAGATCAAACTGATCATCAAGTGATCTGCCCACGAGAAGGCTTATGTTCGAAAGGAATTGAAGAACAGATGCAAAGAGATGAACACAATGATGTCGTAAGGCGGTATTCAAGTCCTACCTCACGTTCTTCTTGACTTCGAGGTCCTCCTCAGACCGCTCGGTTCTTCTCCGATGATCTCCCTTGTTGCGCTTCGGCGATGGTTTGCTCGGCGAGTTAGGGCTAGGGCTCTAATTCGTCGGCTCAGGAGTTGAAAGAGAAGTTTGTGGTTTCGCCCAGAGGTTTTGGGTTCTATTTATAATTGAGAAGAGAAGAGTCCTAATCTGATTGTATCCCGAATAAGAGTCTTATTCAGATCTTTGTTGGATCCTAACGTCTTATCTTTAGTAACATCATGGAATTTAGATCGGTTTCTGTTGCGTACCCGTATCTTTACGCGTAAAAACCGCTCCAGAACTCGTTACCTTCGCGGTGATGAGCTCCGGAGGCTCCACGTGTCCTCCGGGGCCTGGTGTCTCCTTTCCCACAGGGATGAGCTCTGGTTGTGCCGCGTGTCAACGAGCGAGACCCCCCCTCCTTCGGAGGTGAGCTCCGCGCACGCCACGTGTTGGCGCCGGTCTTTCCTCTCTTCTTTCTTCTGGGACATGCCCCGAGGTCAACACGTGTCCAGCAGCGACGGACCTCCCGGGGATAAGCTCCGGTGGCGACACGTGTTCGATAGATCCGGACTTCTCGGAGATGGGTTCCGAGATCAACACGTATCCCGTGCGACTGGTCCTCTGACTTCCGCGGGAACTAGCTCCGTGGGCAACACGTGTCCCACAGGTTTGGACCTCTTTCCTATTGCGGAGGTGACCCCCGAGCCTGCCACGTAGCCAGTTTAGCGGCGGACGTCTCCCAACTTCTTGGGGATGAGCTCCGGACACGCCGCGTGGCCTACTGGCCGAGGAAGTTGCCTTCGGCGCTCTCTGAGGGCTTTATTGGCTATTCTTTTGATAATTCTCTCTGTTCCTATTTTTCATTAAAATGTTTCCTCTTCATAGAACATGAACATATGCTGACACCCAAGGCGAGGGTGTCACAAATCTACCCCCCTTAAATTAAATCTCGCCCTCGAGATTCGTTAGTAGGAAATAGATGGGGGAATTCTGCCTTGATATCCTCTTCACGCTCCCATGCGGCCTCAGCTTCGGTGTGATGGCTCCATTGTACCTTGCACCATCGAATCACCTTGTTTCGGGTGACCCTTTCCTTTACGTCCAAGATTCGGACAGGGTGTTCTGCGTAAGTCAGGTCCTCTTGAAGTTCAAGCTCTCCCATTGACATTTGTTCCTCTGGTACTCTTAAGCACTTCTTGAGCTGGGATACATGAAACACGTCATGTACGTCGGAGAGGTGGTTTGGGAGCTCTAGTTGATAGGCTACTTCTCCTCGCTTGTCCAAAATCTTAAATGGTCTGATGTAGCGAGGTGCTAGCTTGCCTTTGACGTTGAAACGTCGTTGGCCTCGGATAGGTGATACCTTAAGGTATACGAAGTCTCCTACTTCAAAGGTCAACTTCCTACGCCTATTGTCCGCATAGCCTTTCTGTCGTGACTGAGCAGCCTTTAAGTTCTCCCGTATCGTTTGGACCTGCTTTTCAGCTGCTTGTAGTACTTCGGGTCCAAACACCTGGTTCTCTCCGGTCTCGTTCCAGAACAGTGGCGTTCTACACCGTCTACCATATAAGGCTTCGAAAGGCGACATTTTCAAGCTAGCTTGATAGCTATTGTTATAGGAGAATTCGGCATACGGTAAACTCCTATCCCAACTACGCCCACGTTTCAAGGCGCAAGCTCTCAACATGTCCTCCAAAATTTGGTTCGTCCTTTCGGTTTGTCCATCTGTTTGTGGGTGATATGCGGAGCTAAAATCCAGTCGTGTTCCCATGGCTTTCTGCAGCTTCCTCCAGAACCTTGAGGTAAAGTGAGAACCTCGATCTGAGACTATCCTCCTCGGAACTCCGTGACGGCACACGATCTGCTCCATGTATAACTCTGCTAATTGTGCAACGTTGTAACTGGTCTTTACAGGAAGAAAATGTGAGGACCCGACCCCGATCGCGGGGCCGTGCCGCCTTGCCCGAGGAATCGCATTGGGTGGTGCCGTGTTATGCGGCACCCAACAGCACACATATAAGGAACCATGTATTACATAAACCAAAGCGGAAGCTTACAACTGTTCTTTATAAATAATTTACATAAAATAGCTACAGCGGAAGTCTATAACCAGCTCACGTTGAATAACTATGAAGCACTCGAGAAGAGGTCCAGCCCGCGGACTTCTCTCGCTAGCAACACGAGGACACGGCAGCGGCTAGGTTCTCCAAGTGTGACATGACTCGGAAGTTCCCGAGTCTCACCGGACAACCTTCTTTATAGCGTCGAGGTTTACCTGCAAAACCACTTATATAGCAAGAGTGAGCACAAAGGCTCAGCAAGACTCAACCGTCTCTCCTAAGACATGAAACTCTAGATGAAAGTAACCTAAGACCTAAGCCTGTCATTTGCAAAAATACTCGCCTACGAGTTCATCCTTAACTTTCAAGTTTTAGCCATATTAATAATGACCTTGCGATCAGCAACATTGGAACTCCACAATCAAACAAGAAACGCTTCATTCCAATGTTACTTGCCCCAAGGTAGAAAATAACTTTAGTTAGCTCTATCTCTACTTCAAACATGGTTTTCATGCAACTTAACATCATCATAGCAGCAATTATACTTTTGCAAACTGTTTCCACACAAGTTGATTAACTACGTCACAACATGGGAGCAAGCGGTACTCAATAACCGCGAGGGACGGTGATTCAAATCAAACACTACCCGGATAACTCGACACATACGCTCGCCTCTGAAGACCCAACTCTGGCGTCCTTCATTACGTCGTATGTGGCAACCTTTCTCAGGACACTAGACTGTAGAACCGGTCGCGCCGTCTCGGGCTCATAGGTCTAACGAGATGATGTGGTATGCCTCTACAATCCAGTGAACCTGGTACATCGGTTTCCTGATTCCCATATGTCAGTAAGCATCCGGTACACAACTCAATATCTGCTCCTGGGTGCCGCACACGCATCGGTCCTTAACCGACACAGGCAGAGCTACTCGACCAAGACCTCGTCTTGTCGCTGCCTATCCATCCTGCCCGGTCTCATCTTTGGAAATGTAAACTTTAGTTTGCCCTTTTTTTCCATCTACACCCAGGTAATCCCATCTATAGGTCGCGAGTAGATTCCAACTACTCGACTTCTACCGGATGTCCTACGCTATTTAGCATGGCCTTATCCTACAGCGATGATACAATTCTACCCTTGACCTCAGGGTTCATGTTTGGTTATGCAAGTGGAGTATCACACATTCTTGACCTAGTGCACATACAAACCTTGACCAATAGTACTGAACAAAGGGAAAACTTTTAAAAGCAACTTAAGTGCAAACCGGGGCTTGCCTTGGTTTTGCAGGTGACTAAAGTCAGTTAAGAGAAAGTCAGTTCCCGATATATTGAAGTTTACTCCTGCCCTTCTTGTTCCTTGATCCAAGTTCACCTCCTCCTTCTTCACTTTGCATGTTTAATCACTACACATTATGAATATGCATACATGTTCAATTATAAAACCTTTTGCTAACAAGTGCTAAAGACAAGTTTTTAAAACTGGAACTCTGTTAAAGAATTTAAAATGAAACTGGGGGTGGTGGTTTGGGTGTGTGTTTAAGCACTATCATTAAGTGATGAGTGGGGTTCCATCAGTTGGGTGGGGATCAACTAATGGTTGAACAGAACACTAATGATCCAGGGCTCCAATGGAGCTGGAAATTTTCTTGGGAGTTCCTTGTCACAAGAAAGTCCTCTGAACCAAAATTCAGAACATTTCACTAAGTGGATCACCCAGAATAATTCCCTAAGCATTTAGGCAAAAAGGAATTAATTCTGATTAAATTTGCACTTTCATGCAAATTCAAGTGAACTATAATTTCATACATAGATCATGGAGTATGCATGAATTTTCCTATGATTTTTGAGCTAAGGAATGGCTAGAACTGAATTTCCAAGTTTTGGAAATTTCCTGAAAATGTTTCTGTATTCATTTGAATACAGAAACTTGGAATCGGAATTACTCTAATTAAATCAACTCCAATTGAGCTGAAACTTTTGCAGGAGTCTCCTAATATCCTAAATAATATTCTGGCAAAATTTTGGGATTTTTGGATGAACCAAACTCCCTCTAAAATTATTTTTCTGAAAAGCTTTAAAGAATTATCCAGAATTTTATATTGGTTTTCATGCAAATTGAGTTGCATATTTGGATAGTTCTTTTCACCCTGAATCCAACCCAATTTAAATCACTAATTTTGGAGCTCCCTAGCCAAAGTTATGCATATCCAAAGTTTGAACCAAATCTGGAATTCAAATTAATTCGGGAAAAGTTCAAACTCTGCCTGTGGGTCCACCCTACACGTGTCAGCCGCTGGAATCACGCCACACGGGGCCACATACTAATTCCCGCACCACCACACCGGATCCCGGGGCCGCAGAGGATCGAAGATTTAAAATATCGCCACTGACAGATGGGACCAGCCGGTCGTCTTCAACCTCGGGCCGTTCTCTTTTTCCCGCGCCGCCCCTCGCCGGAAGTTCGTCGGGGCTCGCCGGAGTCGGCTTCCTGGCCGTCTCCCGGCTCGGTACTCGCCGCCTGGGGGTTTTCAGGGGCGAGCAACTCATCTACGGGGTCAGCACAAGCTAATGGCGCTCGGAACTAGGTCGGCGACGTGCGCACCCTTCGGTGAAGCTTCGGCGCCGTGGTCCGAGCATCCTAGCCTGCCAAAGGGTCGGAGAATTTGCTCTCAAGCATCAGGGAGTCATGTGGGTGCTCGTCTTTGGCTCAAACTGGATCGGTAACGGCTCGAGATGGGGTCTCACCGTGCCCCCGGCGGTTCCCGCCATGATCGCCGCTCGAAAAGCTCAAAATTAGCTGTAACCACGGGGTTTCTAGCTAGGGTTGTGGAGCGGATCGGGTCGCTAGCCAGTCTAGTTTATTTGTGCATGATTTGATGAGCTAAGAACAAACAACAAATAAGAATTTTGGGTTTTCATACCGGATCATCGGTCTGGGGCCGTCGGCGATATTTTCCCGAATCCTCGCTCGGTGGTTCACCGATTTGCTTGAGGTTTGGGGGTGAGCAGAAGGGTTCACCAGCGCGTCCGGAGGTGGCCTTGCTTGGGCGTGGAAGTGCCTGGATTAGGCTGTCCACGGGCGCCCCAACTCTCGGTGAAGTGGAATCGCTGCGGCAACGAGCCGATTTTGGGTCGGGGAGGCAGCAACTCGTGGGATGCTGTACTTAGGAAGTGGAGGACGAGCTCACCGCGTGGTTTCTTGACTTAGCTGGCCTCTGCACGCTCGGTTTCCTTCAGTTCCCGGTCGATCGCCCGAGGCGGCAGCGTCCTCGGTCCTTTTGTTGTGCGAGGGCGGAAAGGCGGCCGAGGCGTCGGTGATGAAGCAAAAGCCCGCACGGGAGGAAGGGTAGGCGTCCAGGCAGCTCTCCAGCGTGCTGCTTCGGTGAAGAGGTGGCAACCGCGTGCGCTCGGTGGTGCCGGTAGCGACTTCGGTGGCTCGGGTGGAAACCAATACACCGTGGTAGACTTAAGCAACAAGTTATAACCCCCACCTCTCTATGACAAGTGGGGCCCACAACTCCCTTCTGCCCCAAAAGATCTCCAAATTTTTGGCACATGCAAATTCAGCCCTGAGGTACTCAAATTCAAAAGTTATTTTGCAATTTGACCAGTTGTGCCTCAATTTCGAATTTAAATTCAAATTTGGGTGAAGTTTACAAGTTCCTTTGATATTCATATCAAAGCACCTCCAAATTTGCTCAAAACTTGGCTCCCTCATAATTTGGACCTGAGAAACTCAAATATATCCTTTGATCTTTGAGTTGGCTTTTGCAACTATAGCTTCTCCAACATCAGTTTGAATTTTTCCTTTTTGGAGATGGCCCTCCTCTTTTTGGAAGTGACCCTCTTAGTTCAAACTGAATTCCAAGTTTTATTGCACATGCCAACACTTTCATGAGTAACACAAAAGTTTTTGTAAGTCCCATTTCTTGTATATAAACTCAACTTTATTCATAGCTCAAGTTTTCTATTTACAAGTTTTGGGACTTTTACATTCCTCCCCCCTTAAAAAGAATCTCGTCCCGAGATTCATGATTAAGGACAAGGTGGAGAGGACAACTACTACATATAAGCCTCTAACAACTCCGGATGATTGCGTTGCAAATACTCCTCGCTTTCCCATGTAGCTTCGTCAGACGTGTGATTTTTCCCATAGCACCTTGAAAAATCGCAGCGTCCAATTTCTGGTTTCGCGAATCTTTTCATCAATTATCCGGGTTGGATGCTCAACATACGTGAGGTCCGGCTTTAATTCTGTTACGTCATCCGTGAGAATCTCCGTTGGAACTTTTACACACTTCCGCAACTGGGATATGTGGAAGACGTTATGCACTCCGGCTAAGGCTGCCGGTAGCTCCAAACGGTATGCCACGGGTCCACACCTTTCAATGATAATGAAGGGACCGATAAAACGTGGAGCTAATTTTCCTTTCACTCCAAATCGGTGAATGCCCTTCATCGGAGATACGCGGAGGTATACGTGGTCCCCAACATGGAAATCCAGAGGACGACGTCTCCTATCCGCATAGCTCTTTTGTCTGGACTGAGCGGCTTTTAGATTTGCTTGAATAAGCCTTACCCGCTCTTCTGCTTCATTTACGAGATCAATCCCGTAAGTTACCCTCTCGCCGGATTCACACCAGTTCAAGGGTGTGCGGCACTTCCGGCCGTAGAGAGCTTCATAAGGCGCCATTTTGATACTTGATTGATACCCGTTGTTATATGAGAACTCCGCCAACGGTAAGTGATCATCCCAGCTTTTACCCGTGGTGGATGACACATGCTCTCAGCATATCTTCAGGTATTTGATTCACCCTCTCAGTTTGTCCATCGGTTCGAGGGTGATACGCGGAGCTTCGAATCAATTTAGTTCCCAAGGATGTGTGTAGCTGTTCCCAGAAACGGGATACGAACAGCGATCCTCTGTCGGACACAATGGTATGGGGAACTCCGTGCAGGCATAAGATTCGTGCTATGTATAACTCCGCATACTGCTTGGCGCTGTAGTTGGTATGCACCGGAATGAAACGTGCCGATTTGGTCAATCGATCAACGATTACCCAAATCGAGTCATGGTAGTGGGAGGTCATCGGCAACCCAATGATGAAATCCATACTCAAGTCTTCCCACTTCCATGCCGGTATTTGTAGCGGTTGCAGCAGGCGTGACTTCTTCACATGGTCGGCCTTAACTCTTCGACACGTATCACATTCTGAAACGTATTTTGCAACTTCACGTTTCATACGTGTCCACCAAAACTTCTTCCGGAGGTCTTGGTACATTTTATTGCTGCCAGGATGAATAGAAAATTTGGACAAGTGAGCCTCATCCAAAATTTTCTTCCGCAGCCTCATATCACGGGGTACGACTATCCGGTCCTTGAACCATAGGGTGTCTTCATAATCTAACCGGAAACATTTCATCTCCCCGTTCTTCAACCTCCTTTTTATATGAGCCATGCCCTTGTCTTTCTTTTGAGCTTCCATAACCTCCTCTCTTATTGTGGGTATGAGAGCTAGATTATGCAGAGCTCCATATGGAACCAAGTAGAGACTTGGTTCTTCCTCTTCCATCGGCGTAATGGTCAGGTTATGAATATGAGACTTCTGGCTCAGTGCATCGGCAACCACATTTGCCTTGCCCGGATGATAATGAATTTCAATCTCATAGTCCTTGATCAGCTCCAACCATCGCCGTTGCCGCATATTCAACTCCTTTTGAGTGAATATGTACTTCAAACTTTTGTGGTCGGTGTAGAGATGAACCAGATTTCCCAATAGGTAATGTCTCCACATCTTCAAAGCTAATACCACGGCAGCAAGCTCGAGATCATGAGTTGGATAATGTTGCTCATGATTTCGTAATTGCCGTGATCCATATGCGACCACGCGTCCTCCTTGCATGAGTACACAACCAAGCCCGACGCCGGATGCATCACAATAAACATCAAAAGGCTTGGTTGTATCCGGTTGCGCTAGAACCGGGGCTGTTGTGAGGTGTTTCACCAACGCTTGAAAAGCTTCCTCACATGGCTTGCTCCAATCATACTTGATGCCCTTTTTCAGTAGCTCAGTCATAGGTTTGGAGATTTTTGAGAAGCTCGGGATGAACCTCCGATAATATCCCGCCAAACCCAAGAAGCTACGAACTTCATGGACTGATGTTGGAGACTTCCACTTCAGCACTTGCTCAATCTTGCTGGGATCAACAGCAATGCCTTCTGCTGAAATAATGTGTCCAAGAAATGGCACTTGGTTGATCCAGAATTCACATTTACTAAACTTTGCATAGAGCTTGTGATCTCTCAGTCGTTGGAGCACAATATGCAAATGTTTAGCGTGTTCCTCTTCAGATTTGGAGTAGACCAAGATGTCGTCGACGAAGACCACGACGAACTGATCCAGCTCTGGCATGAACACCGAGTTCATAAGGTACATAAAGTGGGCCGGAGCGTTGATCAACCCAAATGACATGACAAGATATTCATAGAGCCCATATCTTGTCGAGAATGTTGTTTTCGGGACATCTTCCGCGCGAATCTTGATTTGATGATATCCCGACCTTAAGTCCATCTTGGAGAAGACTTTAGCACCCACTAGCTGATCGAAGAGGATATCAATTCTTGGTAGTGGATACTTGTTCTTTATGGTCACAACATTTAAAGGACGAGAATCGACGCATAGCCTCAGCGTCTCATCCTTCTTTTTCACAAACAAAGCTGAGCAACCCCATGGTGATGAACTTGGACGAATAAACCCCTTGTCCATCAGATCTTTGAGTTGCTCCTTCAGCTCGGCTAATTCATTCGGAGCCATTTTGTATGGTCTCCGAGAGATCGGCGTGGTTCCCGGTATCAACTCTATTTTGAATTCCACCTCGCGATCAGGTGGTAAGCATGGAAGATCTTCGGGAGACACGTCCGGATATTCACGGACTACCGGAATGTCTTCTAACTTGCACGCCTCGACATTACATACTTCCGGGTCTTTGGAAATCGCTTCGCCGAGGTACAATGTTTGACGTCCGTGAAGTGGAGAATCCAAGTGAACACTCCTATTCTCGATGTCCAGAACATCCTTATGGAAGGTCAACCATGGTATTCCCAATATGACATTGATTCCTTGGTCTTCGAGAATGATGAGGGTGGTAGGATAAATATTTCCACCCAAACAAAGTGGTGCTCGTGAAACGACTTCATTAGTTGATATGTCTCCACCTGGCGAATGAATAAGGTAAGAAACTTTTGTGATAGTGGTGGAGATCTGATCCCGGATCACCGTTGCCCTGCTAATGAAGTTATGTGTTGCACCAGAGTCGAATAAAATGACAACCGGCTTGTCATTTAAGGTGAACCTGCTGGCAAGAACAGGTCCTCCCTTTGGCAGATCATCGACTGACACATAATTGACTGTTCCCACTTTTGACATAGCTTTTCTGGGCTGCCCAAGATCACTTTTTAGAACTGGACCCGCAGACATAACGTTGCTGTTCGGTCCAGTTGCTTCATTGACATTGAGCTCATTGTCAATATGAAGTGGGACAGCACTCGGTTCAGCTGAGAAATCACCTTGATCATCTTCAACCTCCTGAGGGAAAAAGTATTCTGGTGCAACTTGTCGATACTGAGGTGCATAAGAAACAAGTTGCTGCTGCGGTGGAGGTGAATAAGACCTCTGTGGAGTAGAAGAGTCATCACACTCCCAGAATGATTGCACCTCTTGTGGAATCTCTCGACCGGAAGGTGAACGGATTACCAACCGATACTTCTGAGGTAGACGATTGTCTTCATCTTGTGATGAGTCCCTCTCCCTCTTTTCTTTGAGGTAGAGGTTTGAATAATATTCTTGAGCGATAGCACAGCTCACAAACTCATCAAAATTCTCTTGGCTAACTTGAGCCAATTCACATCGCAGCCTAGCAGTCAGCCCTCGATAAAAATGATAACCCCTCATGGATGGTGACTTCACATAGTCAGGGACATATTGAGCTAAGAGATTGAATTCCTTCGCATACTCAATAACACTCCTGTCCCCTTGCTTCAGACTCCAGAACTCATCATGACTTGTCTGCATTATGCCGGCAGGGATGAAACGAGCACGGAATGCAGCTTGGAATTCCGTCCATGTGACACGATGCCCTGCTGGTTGGACAGCAAGGTACTCTGCCCACCATGCTCCAGCAAAGACGTGAAGCTGCTGAGCGGCATATAGAGTCTTCGAGAATTCATCACATTGGATCAACCCAAACTTGGACTCAAGGACACGTAACCAGTGATTTGCTTCACAATGGTCAGCCGCCTCAGAGAATACCGGCGGTTGTGTCGCCAAGAAATCCAGGTACGTGCTCTGGGTTGGCATGTGACGCTGAGCTTCTCGATTTATGCCTTGCTGAACTAGAGTTTGGAGAGTTTCATTCATCTTCGCCATAATTTCAGCCAATCCGGTTGGCGATGGCTCTTGTGATGAAGTCGAGTCATTCCCACCTCGACTTGAACCTCTAAGCTCCATTTGAGAATGTTTACGTACCATACTGCACGAAACAAAATTTTGAGTCCATCAAAATTCTATCTCAGTAGTAAGTAAAGATAAGTAAAACATGAACATGTCATGAACTTTATGAAAGCATAACCACATTCATGTTTAAACAAATCTTATGTACGCTAAGCTAATCAGCGGGACTACCCTGACCAGCTCACACAAACTCCAAATTTTACTTAAGTTATCAACAGATTCTTGACTTAAGTTCAACACCAAAGTTTTAGTAAACTTCAGTATATTTCCAACGAGTACTTATAGGCTTCTTAAAGATTTTTCTACAGGAAGTTATGGCTTAAAAACAGAAAGGTCCAGAGAGGTTTTTGCTACTGTCCTGGTTTGAACAGTTTGCCTTCAACTGGACATTTCACCAACTTAAAGTGTGATTTTGCTCTGGAGGTATACAAAGAAATTGTAAACCACTTGAAAATCTTTCCAGAACTGTATCATACACCTTAATTGGGTCAATCTACTCAGAGTTATGCTCTGTTAAAGTCCAGCAAGAATTTCTGCCAGAAACAGGGCACTCTGTTTTTGAAAACTTTGATACCTAGTTATACTCTCATTTGAATCTTAGCTCAAAATAAGAGTTCAGTAGCTACTACTTGTTTCAAACTTCCATTTTTAGTTGAAAGTTAGTTCATGAATCATTTCTTCATAGGAAAGAGGTTATTAAGTTTAGCACGGTGTCGATGCACCGTAAGAACATGTCGGTACTACGTTGCCTCACCAAAGAAAATCCTACGCCGGATCATACCGGCATATACGTATTATCAGTGGCACTAAGACGGTCTCTCGCACACGTGTACTACACGGGATAAGTACGTGGTTAGTACCTGCATAAGAACACTCAATAGTGGTGCACTCAAGGGTTGTTTCATCTCAGGCAGTTCCATATTTGAAAGTAAATACAAACGCCCGTATCATTGTCATACGGCCGTCCTTGAGTTAAGTCACGTCTCAAGGCACGTGATCGTGTTTCAACACCACACGACGGGGAACCCGAGTATGTCATGAACGGGTCGTCACGGTTGGGAATGTTATCAACCCAACAGATACCACCTACTGCCCGGCAGGGCTCGCCGATGGCAAGCGCTGCGTATGTACTCCTGGGCTATTTCCAGAAGAACACACTATCGCGTTACTGACCACACGATGGGGTCTCCACTTACTTGCCTAATGCACGCTAGGGATCGGCGTTCCATATGAACTCAGGAACATGAAGAGTTCAAGAGTTTCATATTGACGTCTCACACCAAGCTGTGAGACCTAGCCCTGAACCACTTTCCTCGTCAGGGGAGCTAACCGAAATTGAACCGCTTTCGGTGGCGTTCCTTACCATGCTTACCTGAGCGTAGGTGCATCGTTACATAATGAAAATTCAGAATTAAAACACATATGTTAGTCTTGCCACTTTAAGTAACTACACTATTATAGTCCTTATGTGGGCCTAATATCATTTCCTCACCGTATCCTAAGTTTTTGTCATAATACCATCCTTATTCCGTGCGCTATTACCAATGCGGCTCTGATACCACGCTGTGAGGACCCGACCCCGATCGCGGGGCCGTGCCGCCTTGCCCGAGGAATCGCATTGGGTGGTGCCGTGTTATGCGGCACCCAACAGCACACATATAAAGAACCATGTATTACATAAATCAAAGCGGAAGCTTACAACTGTTCTTTGTAAATAATTTACATAAAATAGATACAGCGGAAGTCTATAACCAGCTCACGTTGAATAACTACGAAGCACTCAAGAAGAGGTCCAGCCAGCGGACTTCTCTCGCTAGCAACACGAAGACACGGCAGCGGCTAGGTTCTCCAAGTGTGACATGACTCGGAAGTTCCCGAGTCTCACCGGACAACCTTCTTTATAGCGTCGAGGTTTACCTGCAAAACCACTTATATAGCAAGAGTGAGAACAAAGGCTCAGCAAGACTTAACCGTCTCTCCTAAGACATGAAACTCTAAATGAAAGTAACCTAAGACCTAAGCCTGCCATTTGCGAAAAGACTCGCCTACGAGTTCATCCTTAACTTTCAAGTTTTAGCCATATTAATAATGACCTTGCGATCAGCAATATTGGAACTCCACAATCAAACAAGAAACGCTTCATTCCAATGTTACTTGCCCCATGGTAGAAAATAACTTTAGTTAGCTCTATCTCTACTTCAAACATGGTTCTCATGCAACTTAACATCATCATAGCAGCAATTATACTTTTGCAAACTGTTTCTACACAAGTTGATTAACTACGTCACAACATGGGAGCAAGCGGTACTCAATAACCGCGAGGGACGGTGATTCGAATCAAACACTACCCGGATAACTCGACACATACGCCCGCCTCTGAAGACCCAACTCTGGTGTCCTTCATTACGTCGTATGTGGCAACCTTTCTCAGGACACTAGACTGTAGAACCGGTCGCGCCGTCTCGGGCTCATAGGTCTAACGAGACGATGTGGTATGCCTCTACAATCCAGTGAACCTGGTACATCGGTTTCCTGATTTCCATATGTCAGTAAGCATCCGGTACACAACTCAATACCTGCTCCTGGGTGCCGCACACGCATCGGTCCTTAACCGACACAGGCAGAGCTACTCGACCAAGACCTCATCTTGTCGCTGCCTATCCATCCTGCCCGGTCTCATCTTTGGAAATGTAAACTTTAGTTTGCCATTTTTTTCCATCTACACCCAGGTAATCCCGTCTATAGCTCGCGGGTAGATTCCAACTACTCGACTTCTACCGGATGTCCTACGCTATTTAGCATGGCCTTATCCTACAGCGATGATACAATTCTACCCTTGACCTCAAGGTTCATGGTTGGTTATGCAAGTGGAGTATCACACATTCTTGACCTAGTGCACATACAAACCTTGACCAATAGTAGTGAACAAAGGGAAAACTTTTAAAAGCAACTTAAGTGCAAACCGGGGCTTGCCTTGGTTTTGCAGGTGACTAAAGTCAGTTGAGAGAAAGTCAGTTCCCGATATATTGAAGTTTACTCCTGCCCTTCTTGTTCCTTGATCCAAGTTCACCTCCTCCTTCTTCACTTTGCACGTTTAATCACTACACGTTATGAATATGTATACATGTTCAATTATAAAACCTTTTGCTAACAAGTGCTAAAGACAAGTTTTTAAAACTGGAACTCTGTTAAAGAATTTAAAATGAAACTGGGGGTGGTGGTTTGGGTGTGTGTTTAAGCACTATCATTAAGTGATGAGTGGGGTTCCATCACTTGGGTGGGGATCAACTATTGGTTGAACAGAACACTAATGATCCAAGGCTCCAATGGAGCTGGAAATTTTCTTGGGAGTTCCTTGTCACAAGAAAGTCCTCTGGACCAAAATTCAGAACATTTCACTAAGTGGATCACCCAGAACAATTCCCTAAGCATTTAGGCAAAAAGGAATTAATTCTGATTAAATTTGTACCTTCATGCAAATTCAAGTGAACTATAATTTCATAAATAGATCAGGGAGTATGCATGAATTTTCCTATGATTTTTGAAGCTAAGGAATGGCTAGAACTGAATTTCCAAGTTTTGGAAATTTCCTGAAAATGTTTCTGTATTCATTTGAATACAGAAACTTGGAATCCGAATTACTCTAATTAAATCAACTCCAATTGAGCTGAAACTTTTACAGGAGTCTCCTAATATCATAAATAATATTCTGGCAAAATTTGGGGATTTTTGTATGAACCAAACTCCCTCTAAAATTCTTTTGCTGAAAAGCTTTAAAGAATTCTCCAGAATTTTATATTGGTTTTCATGCAAATTTAATTGCATATTTGGATAGTTCTTTTCACCCTGAATCCAACCCAATTTGAATCACTAATTTTGGAGCTCCCTAGCCAAAGTTATGCAGATCCAAAGTTTGAACCAAATCTGTAATTCAAATTAATTCCGGAAAAGTTCAAACTCTGCCTGTGGGTCCATCCTACACGTGTCAGCTGCTGGAATCACGCCACACGGGGCCACAGACTACTTCCCGCGCCACCACACTGGATCCCGGGGCTGCAGCGGATCGAAGATTTAAAATATCGCCACTGACAGGTGGGACCAGCCGGTCGTCTTCAACCTCGGGCCATTCTCTTATTCCCGCGCCGCCCCTCGCCGGAAGTTCGTCGGGGCTCGCCGGAGTCGGCTTCCCGGCCGTCTCCCAGCTCGGTACTCGCCGCCTGGGGGTTTTCAGGGGCGAGCAACTCATCTACGGGGTCAGCACAAGCTAACGGCGCTCGGAACTAGGTCGGCGACATGCGCACCCTTCGGTGAAGCTTCGGCGCCGTGGTCCGAGCATCCTAGCCTGCCAAAGGGTCGGAGAATTTGCTCTCAAGCATCAGGGAGTCATGGGGGTGCTCGGCTTTGGCTCAAACTGGATCGGTAACGGCTCGAGATGGGGTCTCACCGTGCCCCCGGCGGTCCCCGCTATGATCGCCGCTCGTAAAGCTCAAAATTAGCTGTAACCACGGGGTTTCTAGCTAGGGTTGTGGAGGGGATCGGGTCGCTAGCCAGTCTAGTTTATTTGTGCATGATTTGATGAGCTAAGAATGAACAACAAATAAGAATTTTGGGTTTTCATACCGGATCATCGGTCTGGGGCCGTCGGCGATATTTTCCTGAATCCTCGCTCGGTGGTTCACCGATTTGCTTGAGGTTTGGGGGTGAGCAGAAGGGTTCACCAGCGTGTCCGGGGGTGGCCTTGCTTGGGCGTGGAAGTGCCTGGATTAGGCTGTCCACGAGCGCCCCAACTCTCGGTGAAGTGGAATCGCTGCGGCGACGAGCCGATTTCGAGTCGGGGAGGCAGCAACTCGTGGGATGCTGTATTTAGGAAGTGGAGGACGAGCTCACCGCGTGGTTTCTTGGCTTGGCTGGCCTCTGCACGCTCGGTTTCCTTCAGTTCCCGGTCGATTGCCCGAGGCAGCAGCGTCCTCCGTCCTTTTGTTGTGCGAGGGCGGAAAGGCGGCCGAGGCGTCGGTGATGAAGCAAAAGCCCGCACGGGAGGAAGGGTAGGCGTCCAGGCAGCTCTCCAGCGTGCTGCTTCGGTGAAGAGGTGGCAACCGCGTGCGCTCGGGGGCGCCGGGAGCGACTTCGGTGGCTCGGGTGGAAACCAATACACCGTGGTAGACTTAAGCAGCAAGTTATAACCCCCACCTCTCTATGACAAGTGGGGCCCACAACTCCCTTATGCCCCAAAAGATCTCCAAATTTTTGGCACATGCAAATTCAGCCCTGAGGTACTCAAATTCAAAAGTTATTTGGCAATTTGACCTGTTGTGCCTCAATTTCGAATTTAAATTCAAATTTGGGTGAAATTTACAAGTTCCTTTGATATTCATATCAAAGCACCTCCAAATTTGCTCAAAACTTGGCTCCCCCATAATTTGGACCTGAGAAACTCAAATATATCCTTTGATCTTTGAGTTGGCTTTTGCAACTATAGCTTCTCCAACATCAGTTTGAATTTTTCCTTTTTGGAGATGGCCCTCCTCTTTTTGGAAGTGACCCTCTTAGTTCAAACTGAATTCCAAGTTTTATTGCACATGCCAACACTTTCATGAGTAACACAAAAGTTTCTGTAAGTCCCATTTCCTGTATATAAACTCAACTTTATTCATAGCTCAAGTTTTCTATTTACAAGTTTTGGGACTTTTACCGAAAATGGGCAGTTTTCATCAATCGGTCCACGATAACCCAGATGGAGTCATAACCCGACTGAGTACGTGGAAATCCGACGATGAAATCCATACTGATATCCTCCCATTTCCATTCAGGTATCTTCAAAGGTTGCAACAATCCAGCGGGTTTTTGATGTTCGGCCTTTACCCGTTGGCATGTGTCGCATAGGGCAACGTATTCGGCTATATCCCTCTTCATACCATCCCACCAATAGCAAGTTTTCAAATCTTTGTACATTTTGGTGCTTCCGGGATGTATGGAATAGGGTGAATCATGTGCCTCCTTCAATATCATGTCGCGAAGGTGTCTTATGTTTGGCACACAAATCCTTTTTCCTAGCCAAAGCGTACCCTTTTCATCCTCCTTGAAATCCTTCTCTATTCCTTGTCGGATTCTTCCTTGATCTCCTTGATCTCCTCATCCGTTGCTTGGCCCTCTCTTATTTCTTGCTCCAATGAGGAGTGGATCTCTATTATTTCCATGTTATTCAAGAATCTGAGGTGTAACCGTTCGAACTCCTTACGTAATTCGGGTGGTAGCTCCTGAACCGTGAGTTGATGACATGCTCCCTTTCTGCTCAATGCATCAACTACTACATTGGCCTTTCTGGGGTGGTAGTTGATTCCAACATCATAGTCCTTGATGAGTTCTAACCATCGACGTTGCCTCAAATTCAAGTCTGTTTGTGTGAATATGTACTTGAGGCTTTTATGATCCGTATAGATCTCACATCGATGACCAAGGATATAATGTCTCCAAATCTTCAATGCATGCATCACTGCTGCTAACTCCAAATCATTCGTAGGATAGTTAAGCTCGTGCTTCTTTAATTGTCGTGATGCATAGGCTACCACTTGTCCTTCCTGCATGAGCACACATCCGAGCCCTTGTCTGGATGCGTCACAATATATGTCAAAGCTCTTGCCTACGTCTGGTAATACCAGAACTGGTGCTGTGGTTAGCCTTTTCTTGAGTTCCTCAAAACTTTCTTGGCAGGCTTGTGTCCATTGAAAGACTTATCCCTTCATTAGCAACTCCGTCATAGGTTTTGCTATCTTAGAGAAGTCTTTAATGAAGCGCCGATAGTATCCTGCCATCCCAAGAAAACTCCGAATATCCTTCACGCTCTTCAGTTGGTCCCACTTCAGAACATCTCTCATCTTTCCAGGATCAACCGATACCCCTTCCTCGGAGATAATATGGCCTAGGAAAGATATTTCCTTTAGCCAAAATTGACACTTGTTGAGCTTGGCATACAATTGATGCTCACGCAATTTCTGCAAGGTCAATCTCAGATGTTCTTCATGCTCCTCCTCACTTTTTGAATACACCATAATGTCGTCGATGAAAACCACGACGAACTTGTCCAAGTATTCCATGAAAACCTTGTTCATAAGGTACATGAAGTATGCGGGTGCATTCGTTAATCCAAAAGACATAATGGTATATTCATATGAACCATACCGTGTCCGAAAGGCTGTCTTAGGTATATCGGAGGGCTTAATCTTCAGCTGGAAGTATCCCGACCGAAGATCAATCTTGGAGAACACTCGGGCTCCTTTCATTTGATCGAACAGGTCCTCTATACGGGGCAGAGGGTATTTATTCTTGATTGTCACCTCGTTGAGAGACCTGTAGTCCACGCACATTCTTTGGGTTCCATCCTTCTTGTCCACGAAGAGTACCGGAGCTCCCCATGGTGACGAGCTTGGACGGATAAAACCTTTCTCCAACTGTTCTTGAATTTGTTTGTTAAGTTCAACTAGCTCGTTGACGGGCATCCTATATGGTCTCTTAGCTATGGGTGCAGTTCCGGGTACCAAATCTATGGCAAACTCGATGTCCCGGTCAGGTGGCATTCCTGGAATCTCTTTCGGGAACACGTCTGAAAATTCCTGAACCACTGGAATGCTGTCCAATGTTGTTCCTTCGACGTGGTTCAAATTTGCCCGTTCGGTTGTTTGCTGGGCTGACTCAAACTCGACACGAATACCGTGTTCATTTGTCAACTGCACGCTCCTTTCAGCACATTGGATTACTCCATTGCGCTTGCTTAACCAATCCATTTCGAGTATGATGTCAATCCCGTGGGAGTCCAAGACAATAAGGTTGGCAAGGAAGTCTACCCCCCTTATTTTAAGGCTTACTTTAGGACATACTATATTAGTCCTCATTTCTCCTCCAGGAGAATTAACTAACATAGCACATTCTAAGTGGGATACGGGTAGATGATGTTTGGCAACATATTTGGATGATATGAAGGAATGCGATGCTCCGGAATCAAATAAAATGGTGGCTGGGTTGGAGTTGGCAAGGAACATACCAATTGCGATGTCCTCAGCCTGTTGTGCTTCCTCAGCAGTGACATGGTTTACGTGGCCACGAGCGTAGTTCTGCGGTCCACGGTTCCCTTGGTTGTCCCCTCCGTTTGGTCGCTGGTTCTGCTTGGGCACGTTACCTTGCTGTCCAGGGCCTCTCCTCGGGCACTGGTTAGCGAAGTGGCCTACTTCCCCGCATGCAAAGCATGCCCTGTTGCCTACGGCAGCAGGTACGTCGGGGCGGGGGTTTTGAACAGGGGCGCCATTGTTAGGTCGGGGCGCAGGAGGCATGGGCACACGAGGTGCCGGTGCAACGAATTGTTGCTGTGGTGGCTGACCAGGGTGGTACGCAGGAGTGGTCGATCCATACTGCGGTGCAGGGGGCATGTACCTAGGTCGTACGTTGCTCCCTTGGGGCTGGTATGGCATCTTCCTCTTGCACTCTCGCTCGATCTCTTGGATCTTGTTTTTAACCACAATAGCCTTGTCAACCAGCTTCTGGAAGCTTACGTAGTCATTGTTGAGGAGTTGAACCTGGATCTCATTGTTCAACCCTCTCATGAACAGGTACTGCTTCCTCTGATCTGAGTTGACATCTTCGGGGGCATACCGGGACAGTTGTATGAACTTGTTGAGATATTCATTCACACTTTTCTGTCCTTGGCGGAGACCTTCGAACTCTTGCCTTTTGATCATCATTACACCAGCAGGGATGTAGTGAGAGCGGAAACTTCCCTTGAACTCAGTCCAAGTGATTGTCTCCGGGTTGGCATGAGCGTTGCTCAGGGCATCCCACCAGTCAGCAGCGGCTCCCGTAAGTTGCTGCGACACGAAGAGAACCTTCTTTCGGTCATTGCACTGAACAATGGCAATAATTTTCTCCATGGATTTTAACCAATCATCGGCCTCCATGGGATCACTGGCCTGAACAAAGGTGGGTGGTCGAGTTCTCATGAACTCTCCCAACCTGTTATGAGCCGGCGGTGGTGGTGGCGGTGGTGCCGGAACGGGGTTTTGGTTGGCCTGCAACTGACCCAAAGTTTGGATCATGGTTTGCATAAGCTCGTTTTGCATAGCCAGCAGCCGTTCCAGGTGGTTTTCACCAGCTCCAGGGTTAGCAGGAACTTCCTCGTGGTCATCCTCTTGGACGTTCCTTCGGCTGGCGTTTCCTCTCACCATCTGAGAGAGAGAACGAAATAGAATAGAAGGTTCGAAGGTTAGGTAGGTCCCTTCAACTATATGCATCAAGGTGAGTTGGACTATATATATTATCCCTTATGAGGATGTGATCAAGTGCCAAGCATTTCACACCTCTTTCTTCTTATGTATGGATATGGACAACGTTTTTGAGACGTCCCACAACTCACACTAAGCACACAATCACAAATAATCATCACAAGGGCCCACACAACTCCTATTCAAGGATGGTTTCCTATGTCAAGGTGGTTTTAAAGGCCAATCTAAGCTATTCACCCTAGGACGCTTGTGACTCCTATTTAGGGGTGTAACCCGTGGCTCTATTATCTATCTAAGATTTTCTATCTAGGCGTGTAACCTACTGTCAACCTGTGGCTCTAATACCAATCTGTGACGCCCTCAATTCTGTGGGGAAACCACGGAACCGAGAACTAATGCATATGTGTGCCCAGGATGTTTATCACACATACACATACGTTCCACAAACTGAATTCAGATTATATATTACCACGAATAACAGGGTTTATTACAACACCTCATGAGTCTTGGACTCATGCTCACAGCGGAAGTCTTTATTTCTACGCAGCGGAAGTCTTTATTTTAATGCGGCAGCAAAAACTAATGCGGAAGCAAAACTAAGCAGTAGTGGTTCCATCTCTACTCCCTCCACAGGCAAGGTTGAGAACAGATCACACGCCATAATGCTCCACTTGATCTTCATAGTAGGCTTCTCCTGCTGCTGATGATGAAGTAATAATGCAAGTTTGAGTACAATGATGTACTCAGCAAGTGCGGGAAAACACATGATATGCAGCTCATAAACAAGGTAGGTATAAAAAGGCTTATTTGCAGAAAAGCAGATTTATAAAACCATGATAAAACAACAACTTAACTTTAGATGCAACCCCAACATATATTAAATTACCAACATACCTCCATCACTTCCCGTGTTCCATCCGAACATTAACCAATCTTTATTCATACTCACGAATACCTCCTCGTATTCGCTACTATCTCACCTCATAAAACAATCTCGTCTCGCACCGAGACCAATCTCATGTCATGACCCATCAGTCATGTAACCATCTCATCTCCCGGACTCAACAGTCCCAAACCAAACCAATAATCATAACCAAGAACCTTCCCATTAACAATTCCAATAACCATCCCAATAACCATCCCAACTAATCATGGCAGTTTAGCCAGGTGCTCGTGACCGTAAGCTCGGTATCATGATAGTTTTAGACTCTGCAGAGTTTGCACCTCTTTACCCACAAGTTTGTGATTTCGTCACCCGTCGGCGAGTGCAGAACCTCCATTATACCAGTACACAACCATCGGTGTATGGTCAAGAGATCATAAAATAGTCTTTACAAAGGGGTTACTAGATGTATGGACTCACTAAGGTTTCACCGGCAGGCTAGAATCTCCAATTCTCCCACCCACGGGCCCCCTCTTGTGCCATGCAGTTCCCAGGGCAGTCCTCACTCGACTCCCATTCCCCGCGCCTTCCACAGTCCATAACACTCTAGCAACTTACCTAATTACTCAGCTAAGCCGCACCCATACTTGGCCTTGTGGTGGCACTGTTATCCTGGCATGTGCATGCATGAACCGGTCCTTAGATCTATGGCAAGTAAACCACCGTCTCATGCTACCTCATTCACAAACCCAGTCTTGCCTAGATCTCCCCCCGATCCATGTCCATTAACCTCATCAGTTACTTATTATCAGTACGAGTGCAGTTAGCTAGACACATCTATCTCGCTTCCCAATCCCATAGACTCAGCGAAGCATAAAGCAAAAACCATACCCGACTCATAAACTTCCCAGGCGACAAGGGTGGTTTAATCAAAACTAATAAACTCCTATAAAAGGCTTCCCATCATTTTTGACTCAGTACGCACACCTTTTCGCAAAACAAAACAGTTTTACCCAAAACATAGGATCAATATGGTCAAGGAGCACTTGCCTTGTTCTTGCGGTTCCGGTTGTTTTTTATTCTCAAAACCTTGTTGCTGTAGCTCATCGTAGACAGCTCCCTGAGCTTGTCCTGCTATGTAGGATTCACGTGCATACAAGATTCACAGCAATCAATATCATGCGCAAACCTTAAACTAGATGGGATGATGCACATGCATGCTATCCTATGATTTTTATTAGATTGGTGTGCTATTGCATGGCTTGCATGGACATAGGTGTTCAGATCAAAGGTGGACGTGGCGATGATCTTGTCTTTAGATCAAACTGATCATCAAGTGATCTGCCCACGAGAAGGCTTCTGTTCGAAAGGAATTGAAGAACAGATGCAAAGAGATGAACACAATGATGTCGTAAGGCGGTATTGAAGTCCTACCTCACGTTCTTCTTGACTTCGAAGTCCTCCTCAGACTGCTCGGTTCTTCTCTGATGATCTCCCTTGTTGCGCTTCGGCGATGGTTTGCTCGGCGAGTTAGGGCTAGGGCTCTAGGTCGTCGGCTCAGGAGTTGAAAGAGAAGTTTGTGGTTTCGGCCAGAGGTTTTGGGTTCTATTTATAATTGAGAAGAGAAGAGTCCTAATCTGATTGTATCCCGAATAAGAGTCTTATTCAGATCTTTGTTGGATCCTAATGTCTTATCTTTAGTAACATCGTGGAATTTAGATCGGTTTCTGTTGCGTACCCGTATCTTTACGCGTAAAAACCGCTCCAGAACTCGTTACCTTCGCGGTGATGAGCTCCGGAGGCTCCACGTGTCCTCCGGGGCCTGGTGTCTCCTTTCCCACAGGGACGAGCTCTGGTTGTGCCGTGTGTCAAGGAGCGAGACCCCCCCCCTCCTTCGGAGGTGAGCTCCGCGCACACCACGTGTTGGCGCCGGTCTTTCCTCTCTTCTTTCTTCTGGGACATGCCCCGAGGTCGACACGTGTCCAGCAGCGACGGACCCCCCGGGGATAAGCTCCGGTGGCGACACGTGTTCGATAGATCCGGACTTCTCGGAGATGGGTTCCGAGATCAACACGTATCCCGTGCGACTGGTCCTCTGACTTCCGCGGGAACTAGCTCCGTGGGCAACACGTGTCCCACAGGGTTGGACCTCTTTCCTATTGCGGAGGTGACCCTCGAGCCTGCCACGTAGCCAGTTTAGCGGCGGACCTCTCCCAACTTCTTAGGGATGAGCTCCGGACACGCCGCATGGCCTGCTGGCCGTGGAAGTTGCCTTCGGCGCTCTCTGAGGGCTTTATTGGCTATTCTTTTGATAATTCTTTCTGTTCCTATTTTTCATTAAAATGTTTCCTCTTCATAGAACATGAACATATGCTGACACCCGAGTCGAGGGTGTCACAGTTACCTGGCCGTCGTCAATAACAATGGCTTATTGACGACAGCTAAGTCAGGCTGTCGTCAATAAGCTTATTGACGACGGCCAGGATTTCAACCGTCGTCAGTAACCATGGCTTATTGATGACGGTTTCCACTCGGTCGTCGTCAATAACAATGGCTTATTGACGACGGTTTCTGGTACCTGGCCGTCGTCAATACTAATGGCTTATTGACGACGGCCAAGTACCAGAAACCGTCGTCAATAAGCTTTCCAATTTTTTTTTAAAAAAAACAGAAAATCCTGCCCTGGCTTCGAGGCCAGCCCTGGCTCGATGGCCAGATCACAGGCAATCAAAATATACATCACAGGCAGGCATAAAAACACTATACGCACGCCAAACTACCCTACGCTACCCCGATCGCTGCCACCGGAGTCCAGGAAGTCGTCGTGCGCTCGTCCAAACGCTGGTTGCTGAGGGGATGGAGTTTCCTGAGCCCGCGTCGCCGATCCCTATGATGTACATGTATAGTTAGACAAATTAGAAGTTCAGAAATGTGTATATGATTAAATAAACTCATTACAAGTTAGAATTGAGCAAGTTAGCTAGATTTGGCTATGTTTGAGTAAGTTTGCTCATATTTTACTAAGTTTGAGAAGTATGGACTAGTAGTGTTTGTGTTTCAGCTAGTTCAAATAGTTTTGGCTATGTTTGAGTAAGTTTGGTCATATTTGACTATAGTTGAGTAAGTTGTACCATATTTTACTCAGTTTGAGGATGTTTAACTAGTTTTCTCTAAGTTTAAGTAAGTTTGATCAAATTCAACTAAATTTGAGCAAGTTTAACTAGTTGCAGCTATTATGAGAAATTTTGTACCTGTGCTCCTGACGTCGGCCCTTGTGGTAGCTGTATCGGTGGCGGCGCCCACTCAGGAAAGACAACGGGCTGTCTTGTGGCCATAACCTGCAAATATGAAGTAAATTATTATACATGTCATTTATGTATTAGAAACGTCGAGTACAATGATCTGAACTTACCTGCATGGCAGCTTGCAGCTGTAGCATGTACGAGTGTTGATACTCGTCCCTAGCCCGGAGCTCGGCTGCCTGCCTCTCGTTCGCGAGCCTCAACGCTTCCCACGTCCTTTGGAGCTCCTCCTGGACACTCTGGAGCTCCAGATCACGGCTGCCACGTCTGCTTGATTCACCCTGCGATGAAGAGGCCCTCGAGTAAGACCGCGCCTCCCTCGAGTCTACTACCCCATTGAAGATGGCCAACCTACACAACGAAGTAAGAGTATTAAAGTTTCGTGTCTCGAAGTTCATGAAAGTAAATGAAAAACAACAGAACTCACAGGCCGTGAGGTTTACCGCCACCGCTTGCTTAGGCGGCTTCAGGTACGATCGGCGAGTTCTGCCAATCGTAATCGTCGCCTCGAAGCCTCCGCACCTCCTCCCCATACTTTTCCTGAAAATACAGAAAATTAAAGTCATCAGAAGTTTTAAAGAGAATACAATTAAGTCAACTAAAGAACTCATCAACGTCTCCGTCGCTGCCTGAGAAGACAGCTGATCAGGCTGCGAGGGGTCACTTCCCATGTGACCCCTCCTCCACACCTGGATAGCGGTCGGCTCTTGAACGATCTCGCGCTCCTATCGATACGTGTTAGCACAATGATAGCGATAGAAATTAACTAGAATATAATTCGAGTATCACTTACCATCCGTTTAGCAAGGCGTACGTAGCTGTCCCCGCCAAGACGGTGTTTCCCGTCCGTCCCTCGACTCTGTCGGCGGGTCATCGACACGCCTTGGAAGCCCTGGCTCGCCCAACGAGCACACAGGGAACTGTAGGCGTCCGGACAGGACTCAAGCCGTCCTAAGTTATGCCCCGTTGGGGCCTGCCATTATCTTACGACGCCTTTAGGGTTAGCCGTCGTACGTTATGCCCCGTCGTAAGTGGGTCAAAGATGAAACCGCACCGTCGGGGCCCGCCGTCCACGCGTGGGAGCTTGCCGTCCTCGGTGCTTGTCTCGACTAATACATTACCAATAAATGGGCCGTGACAGACCCTGAATGGGTCGTGTCAGGCCGGACTGGGCCGAAACCCATTTATTTACATATAGTAACTAATCACGCGATCAATCAAAGTGTTATTTAAACAATAATCAATAACAATACTAATTAAACAATTAATCAACTAAGGTCGGGGCTCAGGGCGGCCGAGACGCGGCCGAGGCTCGGCGCGAGCAGGGGCGGCCGGGCGGGGTGTGGCGGCGCGACGGCAGCGGCGGCGGCGGGGCGGGGCGCAGGATGGCGGTGCACAGTGGGGCGGGGCACGGGATGGTGGTGCGCGGCGGCAGGGCGGGTTGTGGCGGCGCGAGGAATCACTAGCGTGAGGCATCGACGGTGGTAGCGCGAGGGGCCAGCAGCGCCTTGCAGCGATGGCGGCGGGCGGAGGCGGCGCCGGCATCGGCGACGCTCGGCCAGGCGATGGCGGCCATACAGAAGTCTTTCTTTCTCTTCATCATGTTTTTGCGAGGTTGTCCATACGATGGTAGCTTTTCTTACTAGAGTTGCAGAAGTCCTTGAACTAATAGTTGTACTACCAGCTCATTTTGAACTTTCCTATCTCGTCATGTTTCATCTATGATGCTTGGGTCATCTACAATTTCCTTTCACTATGTTTGGCATGGGTGGGAGGTCCTGGTGCTGTGGTTACAAGCCGGCCGCTGGGACGCCTAGGCGATCGCCTACGCGAGCGTCAGGCGAGGAGGGGAGGCGGGTGTGGCGGCGGCGGCGGCAGCAGAGGAGGCAGGCGGCCAGCTAGGCGGCGGAGGAGGCGGAGGAGGCAGGGTGGGCGAAGGCAGGGCGGGCGGGTGGGCCTCACGGCCCAACTATTGTGGACCTACCCTAAATATACCCTACCCTAATTTTCTCCTCACCAGTGTTATCCTAAACGGCCTAAACGGCCTGTTTAAACGCTAGGGTATTACGCTCCGTGGACGTAGGGTATTACGCTCCGGCAGCCCGAACCACGTAAATCCTCGTGTCCTTCCTCGCCATCATGCTCCAACCTTCGAGATCCACTAGCCCCTCCAAAAAAAGAACCTCCGTGGGCTGCTTCCAAGCAAACCGGGGGAAGTGTCGTAGCGAACACTTCAACAATCAAGAATTTTAAGGGAAGCATGACTAATGTTCTACAACTACATAGGAATCAAGGGTAACATGGAAAGGTAAAACATGCAATAAGGTTTCAAACAACTCCTATACCTGATGCGTAATCAAGACCATCCACTTGTGTGACATAATTTTTTTTGAAAGCTCGCTCCCACGATATCATATAAGAAGAAAGATCGACCTGGTTTATAAGGAAAACTGGGACCAAAAACCGTACAACAGGGAGGACAACATCACATCCTCTAACTGGGAACACAAACACCACTAACCCAGTGGACACCTAAAGAGGAGGACTTGCTACAACCCAACTTTCTTGCATTGCCCAACCCCCAAATGCCTCTAAGGTGGGTATGACATAGATATGCCATGGTCGCATGTGAGGTTTTCACCCATAGGATCCAAGGGGGTCATCAGCAACACCTCCATAGGACACGTGATGCCTATTTTTGCTACTTCTGTCAGCTCGACTCTCCGTCAAGGCAAGGTTTACAACCGTGGCAAAACTTTTCCACTCCATATGACTATTGTACCAAGGTCTCCGACACCATCGCCAACCTTTAGAGCCGCCGAGCACCGTACTCATCGCGGCACCACTATGTCAGCGGTCTGCGACTCACCCATAATGATCACCTTGCACAACGCCAACACCACGTCAACCTTGCGCCTCCGCCCACTAGCGCCTTGATATCGCTAGCACCACCAAGTTGCCTCTGCAACCGAGATGTCTTCACATCCGCCAGCACACATGTTTTGGCCTTGCTTGTGTGTCCATAACTCAAAATAGGTGACCTAACGGCCGGAGGGGGAGGTACCGTGGCCGGGCCGGCCGGTGGCCGGCGGCGCTGCCCCGACAAAAGTCGGGGAGAGGCCGGAGGGGAGGGGGAGGGGACTTACCTCGGCCGGAGACGGGCGGCGGCGGTGGCGGGGATGGGCGGCGGCGACGGGCGGCGGCGGTGGCGGGGACGGGCGGCGGCGACTGGTGCGAGTCGGGAGGCGGCACTGGCCACCTCCCGGCTCGTGCACGGGTTATATACCCCGTTATTGACGACGGTGCTAGGAAACTGTCGTCAATAAGGACTTGTTGACGACGGTACTAGGTTACCGTCGTCAGTAACTCCTCGGGTGGGCCCAAATTTAGTTAAAGACGACGGCCACTGTCGTCAATAATTTATTGACGACGGTTCTCATCTAGCCGTCGTCAATAACTAAGTTATTGACGACGGCTATATATAGCCTCGTCAATAACATTAAAGACGACGGCCCCGTCGTCAATAAATTTGGCCGTCGTCTTGTTTTTCCTGTAGTGTCGATGTTATGCAGGAACTTGGGAATTCATATTATATGACACGATAGAGTACCCGAGGGGGATATGTTGTTTCAGCTACCTCGTATTCATATTGCACTGCATGAATGACACTTCCAACTCCATCAGTTTTTCATTTTCATTGCTCTGTGTATTCTTGTCCCAATTAGCACAAGTTTTGTTCGACAGGAAGACAATCTTATGTTCATCGACTATTTTATATAAATATAGTATTTCCCTAAATATTTGGGCACTGAGATAGGACCAGAGGAGACCATTGGGTTGATCACGCAAGTGATCGAAATTCACCTACTTGGCCACATGCGTAGGCAAGTAACATTTTAGGTATAACGGGTCGTCTGTCACGAGTTCTTTTTGTTTGAACGCCCAAAGTGTTACTAGCATTTAGTTATAAGAAGAAGCAGAATTACATGTATCAAGAGTACATTAGAATTAGTTGGTTTATGAGTATGTGCTAAACCAATCTAAAAGAACTAACCAACTACTCGCTAAAATTGTGACCCGCTTCAATAAATAAGTGTTTAGCACCTGCCACGCACCCCAAATAAACCTCATCCTGCACCCCAGCAATGACGTCATCAATCGAGCGTTTCTTAATAGCTTCAAAAATCCTGTCATTGCGCTCTTTCAAAATCGACCATATGACCCAATGATTAGTGATTGAATACCTTTGGTGCTGCTTGTGTAGGAGCCGTCCGATAACTTATTGAACTAATCAGCAATTGTGACGTCATGAGTTCAACAAGGGGACAATTCCATACCAGTGCAATATAGTGGAAGAGTGAGTTCAATAAATGGACAATTCCATATTGGCGCAATGTCGTCGACAAAGGGACGTCCCTAGTGATGTCCGCATTCATTAACAGTGTCCAACGATATCTTGGTTAGAAATTTCCTGCAACACATGATAACGAATTTTTTGAAGCAAGCAGCACTGGTGGCAAAGAGAGCACCGATTCCATAGCCATGTCCCCAGGAGGCCAGGACCAACAAATGATGTGTTTCGAGATACCTCCGATTCGCAGCACACAACTCATGTTTTGGTTTCTTCAGTTCCGAACACTTCTGTCCATTTAGATATCTTTGGGGTCCTAGCTTCAGTATTAAGGAGTTGAGGAAATTAGTAAGACTAGTTACAATAATCGTTTCGATGCTTTATAAGATAGGATATAAAGCAGGAAAAAAGTTTATCTTTTATAATGGTGGTGTCGCAACAACGAACCATCGTTGTATCCGCATGCACTGCATTTACTCATCCTCAACTAAGATGTCAGACCCCACGTGAATAAAAAAACAACAACAAATCGTGCACGCCCCCTCGCTCGTGCCCTTTCGCTTCCGCACGCGCGGATATGTCTGATCGGCTTTGCCTTTCGCTCGACAACCAGTGTCTTTTCCTCTTCTATTTAAATTCCCAAGATATCCCTAATTTTTCTCCCTCACACCAATTCTCACCACTATTGCAAGAATTCGTCGAGGATCGTAGTACTAACACATCGATTCACCGGCGACCATCGCCGTTCTTCGTCGTAGTCGACGCACTTTCGGGCCTTTCGATCAATAAAACTATCCTAGGTGAGTTGTTTATGGTCTATACTTTATTTTAAGTAGAAAAATTAGAGGATCAAGGTGTTTTTCTGTGTATTCGCATTTTTACAGCGAACTCACCGCCGCTCGCCGTCGCACAACGTCGAGAACCGTTGTCGGCACTGCCACAGATGACATGGTTGTCTCTAAGCCGTCGGATCAGTCACGAGTGGTCAGAATTAGATTGTAAGAAAACGGTTTGTTTGTTTAAAATCCAAACCGGTCACTTAAAATCCAATGACTCACATTTAGTCCAGCCCTATCAGTTAGAAATTCTTACAGTTAGGCCCTGTAGTTTTAAAACAATTAAGTATAAGCCATGTAATTTGTAAAACAAGCCCTCGACTTTAGGATAATTATAAAATATACTTTAATTTAACCAACTAACCGTTGTATTACTTATAAATAAGGAAAACTAATCTGTATAACTCATTTAGATTTCTATAAAAGTTATAAAAATATATTTGCACCGCGTAACAAGTTATATTAATAATTTAAACCCTAGAATTAACCTATATATATAATTTGGAAACTTAGAAGAAAATACATAAAATACATAAATGTACCATTTGCTTGTTAATTTGTGATGATTGCCCACTTTGTTATGTTTCTTATTGTATGTTATTTGTATGGTCATATGTACGTCTACGTGGGTAGAACCAGCCCCAAAGACAATAGACAATCTTCAAGAGCAAGTTTTTTACAATTCTGAGCAGCAAATTGAAGGCAAGTGTTCCTTGACCACTTTGCTCCTATTCTAGGCTGATTAGTTAGAATGATTGCATGTTGTCTTCAATATGAAACCCAGTTTAGGATGTTTCACTAGTTTAATTACTTATCATTCCTTACAAAATCATAGAGGGATTTAGTTAGGATTTGTTAGTTGTCATTTTATGTGCTTAGCCATGCTTAGAACTTAGAGAATGAATGAAACATAGATATTGCTAGTCTTGTGGATTATATGAAAGACACAAGAGTGTGTCATAGTGATAGGAATCTAGACAGGCTGGTTGTTTTGGATGGTGCCTCGGGATAGTGTTAGTGTCTGTCTTAGATTCTAAGAACCGGTTCACGAAACAGTTAACCTGGCTTTACAGTGCCACCACAAGACTGAGATGGGGAAACTTGGCCAATTAATTAGGAGTTTGCCGGTATAGTATGAGTGTTTGGATGGTGCAAAAAATGTGAGTCCATTTTTGACTATCCCGGGAACTGCAAGGCTCAAGAGGGGGCTTCTGCAGGGGAGGGTTTACTCCCAGGAACTGCAGCGGTGAAACCTCAGTGGGCTTGTACTTGCCGGTAGACCCTTTGTAAAGGCCATGTAGTGATCTCCTGATCGCACACCAAAGGAAGTGTGTAATGTGGCTTGCAACCACGGATATCAGGGAGGTTATTAGTCCACCTGGTAACAGGGGATGAAATCACTACTTGCGGGTAAAGTGGTACAATCTCTGCAGAGAACCAAACTGTCATGACAGCCGTGCTCACGGTCAAGAGCGGCTTGGACTTGTCCATGATTAGAGAAACATGAATATGAGTTAGAAAAAGTTGTTGGGTGGTGTAACCTAACTTTAATAAATTATTTATGAAGATGGTGGGATTGATCATTTATGAATATAGGTTGCTAATCAAAGCTAAGAACTAGGGTTAACGCATAGTGTTTAACAGTGTCAACCTCTCCTTTGTATTAGCCTTCATACATCTTTTCCTACACTTGTTGAGTACCCAGTGGTACTCCAACTTGCTTTTATTGGATTTCATATGCTGCTCAGGTGCAAATAAAGACATAGACTTCGATGAAGAAGACTTTGATCCCGATGAGTTGTTCTAGGCTGGCGAAACCACTGGGCAACGCCTGTGAACTGGAGCACCACATAGTTGATTTCAGCTGTTTGTATAATTCGTGTAATAGTATTTTTGTTAGTCTATTATAACTTATGTTGTAATATTATGTGATACCTTGAACTTGGCTTGTAATATAATGATATTTCACTCTTGTCGGCACATGTATGAGTCAATTGATCCTGGCATACATGTGAGAATACGCTCGGGTGTTCATTATGGAAAACCGGGTGCGACATAAGACCAACGAGGATCGAATCACTCTCCTGTGCGGGCGGTATAATGATTTCTTTTCCAGCCATTTAAAGTACTTAATATCCCAGAATTCATGTGTTTCAGCGGTCATCACATACCTTTGTCATGGCAAGATCTGTGAATGGGCTGCAAAACTACTTTCAAAGATGATGGGTGCAAGTATACGGATATTCCGGTTGATTTCCATTACTAGAACATGAGAGGGCCTATAGTATGGCCGGCCACACAACATTGGCTACATCATATGGTTGTCGGATCCTCAAGTTTGGTAGGCTAATAAGTACATACACCAATGTAACCGGCATCTACTCCCTTAAGATATATAGTAGCTAGTTGGAGGAAAGAACAAGGATCAGCTAACACTTCGATATTACATCCACTTGTGAGTTCATTCTACAACACTAAAAATATACAAAGAGATTTGGTTTCAGATACCTCCAATTCTTACCACTCACTATATGATAATTCCTACTTTAACCGCTCTGATTCTCATTACACATGTTCTGGTAATTTCTACCCTTGTCAGTAATAACATACAATAAAAATAGTGGCTAGGAAGCAATGCACATTCGAAAATAAATTATATGCAACAGTGCTGCAAATAATTACCCTGTGCAACACCTCCTAGATTGTTGCCACGTATCTTTCGCATGAATCTTAAAGCAGACGGAAAAATAAACATATCAGTTATTCTTCTCTATCGTCCTTCTCATCTGCTTTTTAAGATTCGTATAAAGAACACGTGCCAGCAATATAGAAGGTGTTGCATAAAGTAAAGATTTACAACACCATTACATAGAATTTATTTCCTGGTGGGAAAGAAATTCTCTGGATCGGTGATCCAAAACTAACTCTGTGCATCACCTCCCTGATTAGTGCCACCTGGCCAGCTATGAATCTTAAAGCAGGGAAGAAAAGAAAAACTCCTCAGCTCCGCTGGAGTAAATGGAGAAAAACTCCTCACCTCCGCTAGCGTTGTCACATCCCGAATTTTTGAAACCAAATAGAAATAGGTCCAAACTAAAATTTTGAGATCTTGGTAATAAAATAATAACTTCAAATTAAAACTGAGACATATACACGTCAGCATACGCGTGTGTCAGCTATGGAGATTTACCATAAAACAACGAACAGGAATATGGAGTTAAATCTTGAACCAGAAATAATTTAGAAACAGCATATACACATGAGCTACTCAAACCACTTGGTATGTTTCAATAACCAATCCCACAAGAGGATTAATGTTGATGTGTATATACGTAGACATTGGGCCAGTACAAACCAAAATAAATTAGAAGATCCGGTGCAAGTAAACCCAAATAAAAAATGACAAGAAAATCGACATATACACAACAAAAAACCTAATAGCCATAATTTAAATGCCAAAGTTGAAATATTTGTAAAGCGTCACACACACACACACACACACACACACACACACACACATATATATATATATATATATATATATATATATATATATATATATATATATATATATAACCAACTAATAAATTGATTCTAACGAACGAATTAAACGGTAAAAGTTGGCATATATGCGTATATATGCATATATAAGTGTGCCAATAGTTAGTCAAAAATAAAACAAATAAAGCAAGAAAGGAGATATTAACTAAGTGGCATATGAGTGATTACATACATACATACATACATACATACATACATACATACATACATACATACATACATACATACATACATACATACATACATACATACATACATACATACATACATACATACATACATACATACATACATACATACATACATACATACATACATACATACATACATACATACATACATACATACATACATACATGTGGGTATATATATATATATATCCTTTAGTCTAAAGCTATAACAAAATCGAGTATGAGGAAGGTTAAAACAAATAATCAGTGAACTACTGCATGCAAGCCAAATCCAAAACTTCTTGTCTGGGCTGAGCCCTTATCCTTTTCTCCCTAACTTCTAGTGCAGCCCAGCACTTTATCTTTTTTTTCCTCCAGCGCGCAGCCCAACTCCTTTTCTCCTCCTTCCCATGCGCACGGCCCAGCCCAGCCTGGCGAGCTCTTCTTCTTCCCCACCGCTTCTCCTTCATCCCGACAGAGCCGCCGCCGCCCCATTCCGGAAACGCGCCGGCCCCAGGTCGCGTGCATCACTTCGCCGCCATCCCATCGGCCGCGCTGCACGCCCCCTCCCTCGCTTCCAGGTCGCCACAGCTCTGCCGCGGGAATCCCAGTTGCCGTGGCCACGGTATTGCGCGAGCGCGATTTCGGCCGGCCACCCTCGACCGCGCAGCCTCCGGATTCGCGCCGGCCGTCCGCTACTGCCCCACGCCGCGCCTTCAATTCCCGGAATGCCGCAGCTGCCGAGTACCCCACGGTATCGCGTGAATCCCGGCTGTCCCGTCACTTCGGACATAGACCGGCCACCACGACTTCCCCATGCTATAAGAGGCCGGTGCTGCCCCTCCCCAAGCGCGGTAGCACTCCACAGAAGCTCCCAAGAGCATATGCAAGCTGGATCGAGCTCCCCCCAAGCCAAATTTTGGGTTTCCCCTTCTTCTTCTTCCCCAAGTCCGGTGAACCCGAAATTCTACTCCGGTGAGCCCCATTCCCTTCTTATTTTTCCTCCTTCGGCATCCCTAGAAGTCCACGGAATGGATCTGCTCGCTAGAGCTCACGCTAGAGCCTGGTAGGGGTCCTCCTTCGGAGCACCGACACTCCGAGCCGCTGCACACCGTTGCCGGCTGCCGTGGAGCGCTCCTCGGATCAGCGACCCCTCTGAAACGTTTCTGCCATCCCAGTTTGTGTGTAGGGCATGGAAACCCGGTAGGAATCGGCCACACGCACGCAACCACCGAACACCGCCGTCATGCCCAACTCCGACGAGGCCTCGCCGGCAAAACAGTGACATTCTAGGCCCTGCTTCACAGCCATTAGATTCCCCATGTCGTGTAGATCACCTGCAAGCAATCAGTTAGGGCATGCGAAGAAAAAGCTACCACTGCCATCTCCGGCGATATCTATCCGCCATTCTGGCGACCTTCTCAGCTTAGGACCGTGACCGCTGCCCGCACCATGCTACGTAGATCACCGGCACGTAAATAGTTGCCCGGCGCAAAGAAAAAGCCCAACGACCGGTTAGCCGCCGGCGAGCCACTCCGGCCGGCTGCCACCCTACCCCTCTGCCCTAGGTAGCAACCATATGGCACTTGCCGGATCGGCCGAACCCTGTAGGACGTTCACCCGCCTCAGTGAATGTGCGTGGCATCGCCAAATGGGTAGAACGCAGCCACGCGCTCAAGTTCATTGAGCACCGCCATCAACAGCAACCCCGACGAGCTGTTGGTGCCATTCCGGTGAGCAAGTCTGGTTAGGAACCCTACGCCTCGACTTCCCGAGATGGGATGAACGCCGACACCACGTTAGGTTGAACCTGAAAGCAAACGGCGCGGTTCCGGCTAGCCGCCAACCGCCCCGCCGTGCCGGCAGCCGCTCTGGCCACCCGCTCATGTGGTTGCTAAGTGGCAGGCCACACAGGTAGGCATGCGGACGTGGCAGCCGAGTCAGCACCACATGGGTGCCAGCCGAGTCAGCACCACCTGGGTGCCAGGCGCACGCCCCGCCTAGGCCGCCTTGGGCTCGGTCCCTGTCGACCACAGACCCAGCGGCTATAGGCTAGGTTCAGGTCCACGGAACAGTGACCTGAGGACCCCTAGCCAGCTTGGCACACACTTGGTGCCACATGGCACGTCACGTAGATAGACACGCATGCATGGTAGCCAGTTCAGCACCACCTTAGCAAAGGCACACGTGTGGCAGCCGCCTCGCACATCCCGGTCTAGGTGGCACCCATGTGGCACACACGTAGTGATCGCGTGGCATGACACATAAACAATTTAGAACACATGGCATCCAAGCTAGCACCCTGTCAGCAAAGACACACACGTGGCAGCCACCTCAACATCTATCTTAGGTGGCAGGTCGGCCATCATCCACCTCAGCAGCCTGACCCAAGTGGCAGCCCAGTCAACGGTCACATTGCTGCCACCTCACTGGTTCGCAAGGACTAGAGGAAATCAGCCATGTAGACTGGGTCCACCTACACAAGCATGACACACACATATGTCTGCGTGGCAGTAGATGTGGCAGCCACATCATGAAAATGCTTATGTGTCAGTCCACTCACCTGCCACCTCGGCAGTGCTGCCCATGTTGCAGTCCACTCAGCTGCCACGTACTGCCAAATCATCATAGCCCATAGGATTCAAACCAGTTCGGTATACATAGTCCACATACACCAAGGACACATACACACACTGAGTCCACTGGCCCATCTGTCAGCCACAAGAACCACACATAAATGCTAAGTACACACCCAAGTGTACACAGGATTTGAGGGAATGCGTTCCTTAGTGTACAAAAATTCTAGAAAAATCACATAAAGCATTAAAATAAGTAATCCCTTCACCAACAATTCTCGAAAGATTTATCAGTATTGATACTTTCGTAGTTTTTGTTGGAATTTCTTGGGGGTTACATCGGGCTTAGCTCTTATTCGTGAAAGCTATGTACTGTAGCAAACGAGGAGTTCGCCGAGGAACCCAAAGACCCAGATTACGAAGAACTTCTAGAAGTCTGTGAAGGCAAGTTCTAACCCTCTTGATCATGATTGCTCCTATGGATTTATAAATTGCCCTGATAGCCTATTTTAATATGCATGTTTTTCGTGATTATTTTTAAACATTGTAGTAGCTAAGGCGCATTTGACTAGTGGTTGCTCAGTCACGTGCTTGACATGTGAAGTGTCACGAACCCTCCTTGAACTTGTTGACTCCTCCTTGATGCCCTAAGGCCCCGTCGTCACAATATAATGTGATGACGTGTGTGATCCCTTGAAAGTAGAATGCTTAGGAACCCTCGCGATGTTCGCATCGTGACTCACTACAATTAATCATTGGATTTGTGAAAAGTGTGAAAGGTGTCTTGGTGGTGTGAGTTAGGAAGTGGGTTGGGAATTTGTGTTATACAACTTGTGCGGGGTGAAGTGGGGAAAGAGGGAATGGTTGAGGCGGGATTCGGTGAATGTGTAGTGCGTGCTTCGGTGTAGTCCACCTGCAGTGGATATTGATGGAGCCGCCTCACCAACTCAAGGACCGGTTCATATGACCTCGTCATAGTGATTTAGTACAGACACAAAACCTGTATGGGAAGGACTCCCTCTACCTTCTTGGTGACTTCCACATGAGCCACCTGGCGGCCAGTAGGGCACGGGGGACCAGGAAAAGACACAGGGGAGTCATTACCCGTGGTCTGGCTGGGAGAGTAATTGCCCGAATAGCTCCTGGGTGCGTCCCGAGGTGTGATTGTGGGGTTACTCGGGGAATATGAGGCGAATATTATGCATACTCCCTTGCTAGGAGTGCTTGACCTGTGGGTAAAGTGTACAACCTCTGCAGAGTGTAAATCCGGATAACCGTTGTCACTGTATTGGCACACTATGCTCCGAGGTCTTGTTGATTAGTCTTAGCATGTTTCCTTGATGTAGTTGAGTGACAGTGTTTGCCGTGTTTTGGATATGGCGGCTGTGTGTCAGAACTAATAAAACCATGGGGCTTGAACGTTCGAATAAAACTTAGCGAACTGACGGGATGGAGTTCAACTCCCTCAGATCTCACCAACTAAAATTAGGATACCGTTACCTCATTTTGCTTTGCAAAACCTCCTTTCAAAAGAAACCCTGCATAAATGCTTTTCGGCAACTCTAAGCCGTATAGCGTTGCCTTGCTACGACCTCCTTGCATGAAACACATCCCCTTGAGTAGTGTTAGGGCTTGCTGAGTACCTTCTGTACTCACTCTTGCCTTATTCACAACCCTCAGATGCAGAGGAAGAAAGCGAAGAAGAAGACGAAGCGCGATTCAATGATGAGTAGGTCTAGTCCTGCGCCCAAGGCTACCTGAGGGCTGGGTGTCGCCCATTCCGCTATAGTTCGACATTGTCTTTCTGTTTTTAGTGGCCCTGCGAGGCCCGTGGACTGTAACCTAAGAATTGCTTGTAAGACCTTAACGGTCCTGTTGAGAAAAAGTTAATGTATGGATCTCGATACGTTCTGTTGTGCATACCAACTACTGATCTAGGGATTGAAACGGGATGCACAAGTGGGCCCTGCGAGAGGTGGGTCCTGACATAGTGGTATCAGAGCCGTACTTGGCCGTAGGACGAAACCTTAGAGTAACCCACACCTTTAGATGCCTATTTTGCAAAATACAAAATCAATTGCGAAAAATCACTCTCCCTCTATGTTTCTGTTCTATTACCCCGTTAAAAAATCTATTTGCTTACATGGATCACCAACACTCACTCAACCTATCCTAGAATATGAAAGACCAACACCGATGGATACCGGCAGTTTCCATGAGACTGGACTTCCATGACACCTGCACGAATCCTTTATGAAGAACATAATCACACCGAACCATTGACGAACCAACGGAAAGGAGTACGACTCCAACTGTCATAAGCTACCCGGTGACGTCATCAACCCCTACTAGGAGTGACATTGGAACCATAGCAAAAAAAAAACTGCACCGATCCTCTCGTACTTTAGCCACAGCCGTAGAACATTAGTATGGCTGTAACACCCTCAATTTCATATTCATGCATTGCATATAGAAAAACATTATAAAAGAAATAGAAATAGGAAAGAATCATAAAAATGGGAGAAAGATAGCTGAAAAGAGCCAATTCCAATTCGCCGAGGAGCGCTGTCGACACTTCCCGCGGCCCGCTGGCCACGTGGCGTCTTCGGAGCTCATCCCTGCGGAGGGGGTGAGGTCCGACACTGCTGGCCACGTGGCAGGCTCGGAGCTCGCCTCCGAGGAAGGGGCGAGGTCCGACCCCACTGGACATGTGTCGCCTTTGGAGCTAGTCCCTGCGGAGAAGCGAGGTTCAGCCCCGCGGGACACGTGTTGACTTCGGAGCTAGTCTCTGCGGAGAAGCAAGGCTCAGCCCCGCGGGACATGTGTCGACTTCCGAACTCACCCCTGCGGAAGGGAGGAGGTCCGACCCGCTGGACACGTGTCACCCTCGGAGCTCGCCTCCGAGAGGTCCGGCCTGCTGGACACGTGTCGTCCTCGGAGCTCACCTCCGAGGAGAACGGAGGTCCGACACTGCTGGATACATGTCGTCCTCCGAGCTCACCTCCGAGAAGAAGGGAGGTCCGACACTGCTGAACACGTGTCGTCCTCGGAGCTCACCTCCGAGGAGAAAGGAGGTCCGGCGTTGTTGGACACGTGGCACTCTCGGAGCCAACCTCCGAGGAGAAAGGAGGTCCGGCGTTGTTGGATACGTGGCACTCTCGGAGCCAACCTCTGAGGAGAGGGGAAGTCCGGCACTGACACGTGGCGCCCCCAGAGCTCGCCTCTGAGGGAGAGGGAGGTCCTGCCCGCCAGACATGTGGCGCATGCAGAGCTCACCTCTGAGGAAAAGGGAGGCCACCCCCCGCTGGACGCGTGGCAGGTCCGGAGCTCGCCTCTGAGGAGAAGCAAGGACCGGCCCCCGCTGGACACGCGGCACCTCCGGAGCTCACCCTGTGGAGGTGTCGAGATCCTTAAGTGGTTTTTCTCCTGTGCGCGCGGGAATACTAGGTACTGAGGAAACCGACACGATTTCCATGTTGCTAGCACACCAAATCAATTGGAGATAAGTTGTTAAGATCCAAAACAAATTGAATAGGACTCTTATTTGAAATCCAATTGGAGTAGGACTCTTCTTTCACCCCTTATAAATAGAACCCAAAACCCACTGACCGCAACCACGTACCTATTTTCCACCTCCCAAGTCGACGACTTGGAGGCCCTAGCTTCCAACTCACCGAGTTGAACCCTCTGTCAGAGTTTAGTCGCCGGTGAGCCCCACCGGTGAGCCCGTCGATGAGCGCCGTCGCTCCTCGCCGTCGCTTCTGCCATTGCTAGGAGGAAGGCCCCGCCACGAAAGAGAAGTGAGGTAGGTCTTCGTACCCATATTACAACCTCGTCGCGGTTTCTTCGCATCTGTTTTCTTCGTTCCCTTTGAACAGAAGCTGTTTCATGTGGACAGATCACGTGTTGATCGGTTTTTGACAGTGGAATTGATCTAGATCTTGAGTCAAGATCATCACCACATCCACACTTGATCCTTACACCCTTGTTCACCATAAAACCCCATGCAAGCCCAGTAAAACATGCAAGAACACGTACAAACTGGTCTAATAAAACAGCATCATAGGATTGCAACATTGCATCATGAGTAAGGTTTGTGCATGATGTTTGATTGCTATAATTTTGTATGTGCGTGGTCGTGAGTAGAAGGACAGGCTCAGGAAGCCATCTATGAAGAACTACAGCACCGAGACTTCGAGACACGTGAGCAACAAGAGCCAAGGAGCAAGGCAAGTGCCCCTTGACCATATTGATCCCATGTTTTGAAAACTGTTTTGTTTGCGAAAATGTGTGTGCTTGAGTCAACTTGATGGGAAACCCTTTTATAAGAGTTTACTAGTTTTGTTAACCATCCTTGTCGCCGGGAAAGTTGATGAGTCGTGTATGGTCGTTTTTCCTTTTTGCTTCGCTTAAGCTACAGGATACGGGAAGGCGAAGTAGAACATGTCTAAGTACTGTACTCATATGAATAATGATGATGAAATTTTGATAATAATAATGAGCATAGAATCGGGGGAGATCTAGGCAAGCTTGGTTTGTGGATGTGGTAGAATGAGATGGTGGTTTACTTGCCGTAGATCTAAGGACCGGTTCATGCTAGCACATGCCAGAAAAACAGTGCCACCATAAGGCCAAATATGAGTGCGGCTTAGCTGACTAATTAGGTAAGTTGCTAGATTGTTATGGACCGTGGAAGACGAGGGGAATGGGAGTCGAGAGAGGACTTCCCTGGGAACTGCATGGCACAAGAGGGGGCCCGTAGGTGGGAGAATGGTGATTCGAGCCTGCTGGTGAAACCTTAGTGAGTCCATACATCTAGTAGCCCCTTTGTAAAGGCTATTTTGTGATCTCTTGGCCATACACCGACGGTTTTGTACTGGTATAATGGAGGTTTTGCAATCGCCGATGGGTGACGAAATCACAAACTTGTGGGTAAAGTGGTGCCACCTCTTAAGAGTGTAAAACTATCATGACAGCCGTGCTTACGGTCACAAGCGTCTGGCCAACTCACATGATTAGATGGAAACTTGGGATGGTTATTTGGTTATGGTTATGGTATGGTTGTTGGTATTGGTTCCGGGACTGTTGAGTCATGACAATGAGTTTGGTTTTTGGTTATATGATTATGAGATGGATATGAACATGAGATGGTTATTATGAGCATGAGATAAAGTTGAGAAAGATGAATGGTTGGTTGAGACATGAAAAGTGGTGAATTATGAAGGAGGTATGTTACTGTTTTACTTAAATATATGTGGGATTAAGTTCACTTAAAGATAGTTGCTGTTTTTATCATGGTTGTGAAATAAACTTTGCTTTCTACAATGAGCCTTTTAATTCCCTACCTTGTTGTAAGCTACATGTCATACTTTTCTCGCACTTGCTACGGTCCAGCAAGGCGCAAGGAGAAGGTGCCGCAGGCCATCATCGTGCCAGAACCCAAGCCGGAACTGTCGTCCCCAGCATTGCGATCCGTTTAACTGCTTCAGAGCTGAGCCGGTGATGGAGAAGAAGCAAGTTTTTTTCTTCCCTGCTTTAAGATTCGTAACTGGCCAGGTGGCACTAACCGGGGAGGTGATGCACAGAGTTAGTTTTGGATCACCGATCCAGAGAATTTCTTTCCCCTTTGGTGCCCGACTCATAACCGAGTAACACCATCAGGACACTTTTGTATTCCAGCTTGTCGACATGGGGTCTAGTCGACTTGGCGTGTGCCATGTAGTCGAACACACGAAGATGAAGCACAAAAAACTTCTTGTCGTATTGACAGCTTATTCCTAGAATATGGTGGGAAGGTTCTCGGCCCCCATCACACTGTGTTTTGTTGCTAGTATGGTCTAGTTTTATCGTTCGATGGTGTCATTCTTTTGCAGCTAAGTATGGAGCCATCAAATGTCGCTTCACTTTCTATTCAGCACAAAACTCAGCAAAGTTCGATGAGTTAAACTCACGGTCACGATCCGTTTGCATCTTGCACAACCTGGACCTCTTGATAGCTATCGAAACTTCATTCATCATAGAATCAATGTGAGCCACATGTACCATGACATGTCGTCCACGAGCAGAAGAAAATACTTCTTGCCCGCAGGTGTGGCTGGGCAGCTTGGTGGAACCACACAAATCATCATGGACGATCTCAAGTAGATCCATCTCCAAGGTTTTGCATCTGCTGCAAGAAGGAGGCTTGATGTGCTTCTAGGCAAGGCATGCTTCATAGCTCGTCAATGTGGTCAATTTTCATAAGCCCATGCACTATGTCGAAGTGTGCGAGCAGTTGGAGCATCTTGAAGTTGATGTGCCAGTATCGAACATGCAAGTTCCACGAGTTATTAGCAAGGCTGACCTTTAGACATACTAGTTGCTAGAGTGTATGTGGAAGGAGGTACAGACAATTACACCACAGATTCATCTTTGTAAGGATTTAATGTTGATAATCTCAAACATGCAGCACACCATCCTTGATGAAAACGCGGCAACTGATCTCATCAAGATTGCTAATGGTGAGGATGTTGCTCCACAACCAGCGGATGTAGTAGACATTCATCGATACGAGATGGTGACCCTTCTTGATGATGAAGACGATCATGCCGCAACCTCAAATGTTGAGATGGAGCCATCACCGAAACCAACAGTGCCAACTATGTTGTGGTTGAGCTCTATGAATGCGGTTTCATCACGATCGTTTGGTTAGAGGTGCCCATGTCGAGATACCAGATTAACACCACACAACGTTTAATCATTATATTGGTGATGACCTTCTTCTTTTCAAGAACACACATTTTGATTGGTTCCTTAGTAGAAGCCACGACAGAAAGTAGCAGCACCGGTTCGTCATTGATGTTACATGTTAATCTTGTTTCACTGCATGTGTCAGTTTATTTGATCATGTTCAGGTGAATAACAGACCACGTCAGGGTGGAGCTCGCCAGCTTGCACCAGGTCTCCAGCTTATTCAGTTACGATGGTGATCAATCTAGCGCCAGAAGTGGATGAGGAGCGATGAAGCAGGGGATCGCACACACGTTCAGCATTTTGGCGTGAAGACCGGGTATTGTAACGACTGTGGTGCATGTGTGAGTGTGTGTTGCGTGTAACTATTCCATTATATAAATGAAAAGGGCTGCTCAAAGCGAGTGCGCCGTGACCAGCCACAAAACTCCACGATCTATTGTTCTTCCAGTTCACAAAACTCACATTTGTGCCTGTCATCGAGCTCGCCATTCCTAGAGTCAAAGCTCTTCGTAGTCATCGAGCGTGCGCCAAAACGTGGCATCAGAACCTCGTTCATCGATCCACGTCGTCCATGGGAGGTGGCGCTGTTGTCAACATGGGTGCACCAGTCGTCGTAGAGCGCTTCGTCAAAGAAACAGGCGGCTCCCTCATCTACCCGGTGCTAACACGCACAAACTATAGCCAATGGGCTCTTGGTGATGCAGGTGAATCATGAGGCGCAAGATATCTGGCACTCAGTGGTGTCCGACAAGGTGGAATGCAGTAAGGATAGGTTGGCGCTTGCCGCCATCCTGAGAGGAGTTCCTGCAGACATGCATATGGCATTGGCTACCAAGGAGAGTGCGAAAGCTGCATGGGAGGCGGTGAGAAGCATGTGCATTGGCGACGACCGCGTTCGGGAGGCGAACGCTCAGCAACTCCTAAAAGAGTTTGAAAATGTTCAGTTCAAGGATGGTGAAGCCATCGACGAGTTTGTGATGAGGATTTCTGGATTTGCCACTAATCTTCAGACTCTCGGCAGAACCATTGAAGAAGTTCGTGTTGTCAAGAAGTTTCTCCGCGCGCGTCTTGCTGACCCGCTACACGCAAATCGCGTTGTCGATCGAGACTCTACTCGATCTAAAGAAGCTGACTGTGGAAGAGCTTGTTGGTAGACTGAGGGTGGCAGAGGACAGATTTGGCGACAGAAGTGATGTCGTGGATAAGTCCGGTTGATTGTTGTTATCAGAAGAAGAGTGGTTGGCAAAATACAAAGGGAAGATTCCAGCTGAGTCTTCACAAAACACAACAAGAGTAGTGGACATTCTTCTGGAAAGAATAAGGGAGGAGGGCGAGCTGAAGCCATCCATGGTAAAGCAACGACAGAGAAGACGCCACGACGTAAAGGGAAGTGACATAACTGCGGCATCTAGGGACATTGGGCAAAAGAGTGCCGTAAGCCTCGTCGTGAATGCCGGGAGGAGGCTAATCTGTCAAAAACAGATGTAAACCAGTCGGTTCTGTTACTGACTGAAGCCAAAATGGATGTGCCCAAGACTGAAGAAGTGATGCCGGTTCAGGAAGTGTTCTTGAATGAGTCCAGCGCCACATCAAAAATGGAGTCAGGAGAGTGTTGGTACTTTGACTCTGGAGAAAGCAACCATATGACGTGAGAAAGAGTTTCGATATATATTGTGATGCATCAAGACAAGGGCTTGGATGTGTGCCCATGCAAGGAGGCCAAGTGGTAGCCTATGCATCGAGACAACTAAATAAGCACGAGCTGAATTACCCCACACATGACCTGGAACTTGCAGCCGTGGTACATGCCTTGAAGACTTGGAGGCATTATATCCTTGGTCACTGATGTGAAATATACACGGATCACAAAAGCCTCAAGTATATATTCACGCAAACGGATCTGAATTTGAGGCAACGTAGCTGGTTAGAACTCATCAAGGATTACGAAATTGGAATCAACTATCACCCCAGAAAGGCCAACGTAGTAGCTGATGCATTGAGCCGAAAGGGAGCATGTAACGAACTCACGGTTCAGGAGCTGCCACCCGAGCTGCGTAAGGAGTTTGAACGATTACATCTCGGGTTCTTGAACGAGATGGAGGTGATAGAATTGAACTCAACGCTGGAACAAGAGATACGAGACGGCCAAGCAACGGATGAGGAAATAAAAGAAATGAAGGAAAGATCCGACAAGGGATAGAAAAGAATTTCAAAGAAGACGAGAATTGCACACTTTGGTTAGGGAAAAGGATTTGTGTGCCTAACGTGAAGCACATCCGTCACACGATACTAAAGGAGGCACATGACTCGCCTTATTCCATACACCCCGGTTGTACAAAGATGTACAAGGACCTGAAAACATGCTATTGGTGGGATGGTATGAAAAGAGATATCGCTGAATATGTCGCCTTATGCGACACGTGCCAACGAGTGAAGGCCGAACTCCAAAGACTCGCTGGATTATTGCAGCCATTGAAAATACCCGAGTGGAAGTGGGAATACATCAGCATGGATTTCATAGTCGGATTGCCACGTACTCAGTCAGGCTACGACTCCATTTGGGTTATCGTGGACCGATTGACGAAAAGAACCCACTTCATTCCCGTTAGAACCAAATACACCGTGGCACAACTAGCCGAGCTGTATATGGAGCAAATCGTGTGTCGCCATGGAGTTCCGAAGAGGATCATTTCAGATCGAGGTTCTCAATTTAGCTCTAGGTTCTGGAAGAAGCTGCATGAAGCTATGGGTACATGGTTGAATTTCAGCTCCGCATATCACCCGCAAACCGACGGGTAAACTTAGAGAACAAATCAGATTTTGGAAGACATGTGAGAGCTTGCGCCTTGAAACATGGGCGTAGTTGGGATAAGAGCTTGCCGTATGCTGAATTCTCATACAACAACAGTTACCAAGCCAGCTTGAAGATGTCACCTTTCGAAGCATTGTATGGTAGACGGTGTAGAACACCGCTGTTCTGGAATGAGACCGGAGAAAGCCAAGTATTTGGACCTGAAGTGCTGCAAGATGCAGAAAAGCATGTCCAAACAATACGTGAAAACTTAAAGGCCGCTCAGTCATGACAAAAGGGTTATGCGGACAATAGGCGAAGAAGATTGACCTTCGAAGTTGGAGACTTCATGTATCTTAAGGTGTCGCCTATTCGAGGCCAAAGACGGTTTAATGTCAAAGGCAAGTTAGCACCTCGCTACATCGGGCCATTCAAGATTTTGAGCAAGCGAGGAGAGGTAGCCTATCAACTAGAGCTGCCAATGCACCTCTCCGACGTGCACGACGTGTTTCACGTATCCTAGCTCAATAAGTGCCTAAGAGTACTGGAAGAACAAGTACCGATGGATGAGCTAGAGCTTCAAGAGGATCTGACCTACGCGGAACACCCCGTCAAAATCTTGGACGTAAAGGAAAGGGTCACGAGGAACAAAGTAATCCGTTGGTGCAAGGTACAATAGAGCCATCACACGGAAGCCGAAACTACATGGGAACGTGAGGAAGATCTCAAGGCAGAATTACCTCATCTTTTCTCCACTCTATTGAATCTCGAGGGCGAGATTCATTTTAAGGGGGTAGGTTTGTAACACCCTCAATTTTGCTACCATGCATTGCATACATTTTTCATGTAGAGAAGCATTTAAAAAGAAGAAGAAATGAAGAGAGGAATATAGAAGCAAATAAAATAGTAAAATAAAATAGAAATGGAAAATAATGAAAATAAATAGAAAAGAAAAAGAATTAAAAATAAATATAAAAAATAAATAAAATTGCCAAATTGGGCCACCCCAATTTTTTCTCAAATTGCCCACCCCCCCCCCCCAAATTCCCCTCTCCCCTAATTTTCCAATTTTTCCCAATTTTCCTTAATTTCCCCAAATTCCCCAAAAATCCCCTAGGGGAATTTTCCCCACATTTGGGGGGGAATTTCCCCCGTATTTTGGCCGCACCAAATTAGCGGGGAAACCCTAATGGCGCCCACCCCCTTGGCTGCAGCCCATTAGGGGGGGAAACCCTAGCCGCCCCCCCCTTTGGACTCTTGTGGGCTTTTATTTTCTAATTAAATCCTAGCCATTGGTGGAAAATAAATAATAAAATCCCAACCCCTAGCTCCCACCTTTTATAAATTAAATCTCAACCATTGGATATATGATTTGCTAAAATCTTAGCAACTCTAGCTCTTTTCCCCCTTATAAATATAATTCTCCCCGTAGCCGCCCCACCCCTTCTCTTTTTTTGGACGCCGCCCTCCCTCCTTGCTGCAAAGTCGCCGCCTGCACCCTCAATTTCACTACCATGCATTGCATACATTTTTCATGCAGAGAAGCATTTAAAAAGAAGAAGAAATAAAGAAAAGAATATAGAAGCTACTAAAAAGATAAAAGGAAATAGAAATGGAAAATAATGAAAATAAAATAGCCAAAATGAGCCACCCCAATTTTTCCCCAATTCCCCCTTACCTAATCTTTTCAAAATTTTCCAATTTTCCTGATTTTCCCCACAATTCCCCTAGGGGGAATTTCCCCCACATTTGGGGGGGGGGTTCCCCAAATTGGCCGCACCAAATTAGGGGGGAGAAACCCTAAGCGGCCACCCCCTTGGCCGCAACCCATTAGAGGGGGGAATCCTAGTCCCCACCTCTAGGACTCTTGGGTTAGTCCCCCACCTCTAGCACTCTTGGGTTAGTCCCCCACCTCTAGGACTCTTGGGTTAGTCCCCCACCTCTAGGACTCTTGGTTTAGTCCCCCACCTCTAGGACTCTTGGGTTAGTCCCCCACCTATAGGACTCTTGGGTTAGTCCCCCAGCTCTAGGACTCTTTGGTTAAGTCCACCACCTCTAGGCTTTGTCCCCCACCTCTAGGACTCTTTGGTTAAGTCCCACACCTCTAGGACTCTTTGTTCCCCCATCTCTAGGACTCTTTGGTTAAGTCCCCCACCTCTAGGACTCTTTGTTCCCCACCCCTAGTACTCTTTTCCCTCCTTATAAATATAACTTCCCCTGGCCGCACACCTCTCTCTTTTGGTCGCCGACTCCACTCTTGCCGGAATTCGGCTGCCGTTGAGCCCCGTCATGCCTCGCCATCGCTGGAGAAGAAGCCCCGATGTTCTGCCCTACCCGCAGCTCCATAATTCTCCACGGAAAATCCTCCGCTGCTGCCATTGCTAGGAGAGAGTCTCTGCCGCAAGGGAGAAGTGAGGTAGGTCTTCATTACCCCTCTTACAACATCGCCGCTGTTTCTACGCACCCGTTTTCTTCACCCCCTGCAAGCAGAAAAATTCTGCGTGTGGACAGACCATATTTTGGTCGATTTTTGATGGTGGAATTGATCTACACCTTGTGTCAAGATCATCACCACGTCCACATTTGATCCCAGCAACCTTGATCACCATAAAACCCCATGGAAGCCAACTAAAAACATGCAAGAACACGTACAAACTGGTTTTATAAAACTGCACTATAGGATTTGTATTCATCTACCTCATTGCATCTTGAGTAAAGTTTGTGCATGATAATTGATTGCTGTAATCTTTGTATGTGCATGATCGTGAGTAGAAGAACACGCTCAAGAGGCCGTCTACGAGGAACTACAGCACAAAGACTTCGAGACGCTTGAGCAACACGAACCGCGGGAGCAAGGCAAGTGCCCCTTGACCATATTGATCCCATGTTTTCGAAACTGTTTTGCTTGCGAAAACTCGTATGCTTGTGTCAAATTGATGGGACACCCTTTTATAGGAGTTTACTAGTTTTGTTAACCACCCTTGTCGCCGGGAAAATTGATGAGTCAGGTATGGTCATTTTTCCTTTTTTACTTCGCTTAACTTACGGGACACGGGAAGCTGAAATAAAACTTGTTTAGCTACTGCACTCATATGAATAATGATGATGACAAATTGATGATGTTAATGAGCATGGAATCAGGGAGATCTAGGGGAGCTTGGTTCGTGGATGTTGCTGAATGATATGGTGGTTTGCTTACTGTAGATCTAAGGACCGGTTCATGTGAGCACATGCCAGGAAAACAGTGCCACCACAAGGCCAAATATGGGTGCAGCTTAGCTGACTAACTAGGTGTTTTGCTAGCTTGTTATGGACCGTTGGATGGTGCAGGGAATGGGAGTCGAGAGGGACTGCCCTGGAAACTGCATGGCACAAGAGGGGGCCCGTGGGTGGGAGAATGGAGATTCGAGCCTGCCGGTGAAACCTCAGTGGGTCCGTACATCCTAGTAGCCCCTTTGTAAAGGCTATTTTGTGATCTCTTGGACATACAGCGATGGTTGTGTACTGGTATAATGAAGGTTCTTTCTAGTCACCAACGGGTGTCGAAATTACAAACTTGTGGGTAAAGTGGTGCCACCTTTGTAGATTGTAAAACTATCATGATAGCCGTGCTTTCGGTGACAAGCACCTGGCCAACTTCCATGATTAGAGGCAAAACTTGGGTTGGATATTTGGGTATGGCCATTGGGATTGGTTTTGGTACTGTTTTGGGTCATGACAATGAGTTTGGTTTCGATTATATGAATATGAGACGGTTATGAATATTTATGAGTATGAGATTAACTTGAGAAAGATTATTGGTTGGTTGAAGCATGATAATGCTGAATTATGATGAATGAATGTTGCTGAATTACTTGGTTATGTTGGGATTAAACTCACCTAGAGATAGATGCTGTTTTTACCATGTTTGTGAAATAAAATTTGCTTGCTGCAATGAGCCTTTTTATTGCCTATCTTGTTGTAAGCTACATGTCATACTTTTACCGCACTTGCTGAGTACGACATGTACTCACCCTTGCATTCCCACATATACATTAGCAACAGGAGAAGAGTACTTCGAGGAACAAGTGGAGTACTAGGCGTACGAACTACCATCAACATGCCTGTGGAGTTGAAGTTGGAGCCTGGTGTCTTAGCCATTTTGCGCTGTCGTTGAGAGTCTTCCGCTGCAAGAATAAGTTAGATATTCATGAGTGAGACATTGAGTCATTGTAATAAAGTACTTAAACACTATTTGTTCATGGTTATATTCTGAATTCAGTTTGTGGAATACATGTGTATGTGTGATGATAATCCTGGGCACACATATGCATTCACTTGGTTCATTTTTCGGAACCGGGCGTCACACCGCCCCCTCTCCCTGCTGCCAAGTCACCACCCCCCTGCCGGAATTTGGCCCCCGTCGAGCTCCGTCACGCCTCGCCGTCGCTGGAGAAGAAGCCCCCGACGTTCTACCCTAGCCGCAGCCTCATAATTCTCGCTATAAAATCTCCCGCTGCTACCATTGCAAGGAGGGAGGTCCTGCCGCAAGGAAGAAGTTAGGTAGGTCTACGTTACCCCTCTTACAACGTCGCCGCTGTTTCTACGCACCCGTTTTCTTCACCCCCTACGAGCAGAAAATTCTGCGGGTGGACAGACCATGTTTTGGTCGATTTTTGACGGTGGGATTGATCTACACATGGTGTCAATATCATAACCATGTCCACACTTTATCCCAACAACCTTGATCATCATAAAACCCCAGGGAAGCCTATTAAAACATGCAAGAACACGTGCAAACTGATTTTATAAAACTGCACCATAGGAATTGCATTCATTCACCTCATTGCATCTTGAGTAAAGTTTGTGCATGATAATTGATTGCCGTAAATTTTGTATGTGCATGGTCGTGAGTAGAAGGACAAGCTCAAGAGGCCGTCTACGAGGAGCTACAGCACCAAGACTTCGAGACGCTTGAGCAACACGAGCAACGGGAGCAAGGCAAGTGCCCCTTGACCATATTGATCCTATGTTTTGGAACTATTTGCTTGCGAAAACTCGTATGCTTGTGTCAACTTGATGGGACACCCTTTTATAGGAGTTTACTAGTTTTGTTAACCATCCTTGTCGCCGAGAAAGTTGATGAGTCGGGTATGGTCATTTTTCCTTTTTGCTTCGCTTAACTTACGGGATATGGGGAGCTGAAACAAAACATGGTTAGCTACTGCACTCATAAGATTTAGCATGATGAGAACTTGATGATGTTAATGAGCATGGAATCGGGGAGATCTAGGCAAGCTTGGATCGTGGATGTTGCTGAATGAGATGGTGGTTTGCTTGCTGTAGATCTAAGGACCGGTTCATGTGAGCACATGTCAGGAAAATAGTGTCACCCCAAGGGCAAATATGGGTGTGACTTAGCTAACTAATTAGGTGTGTTCCTAGCTTGTTATGGACCATTGGATGGTGCGGGGAATGGAAGTCAAGAGGGACTGCTCTGGGAACTGCATGGCATAAGAGGGGGCCCGTGGGTGGGAGAATGGAGATTCAAGCCTGCCGGTGAAACCTCAGTGGATCCGTACACCCTAGTAGCCCCTTTGTAAAGGCTATTTTGTGATCTCTTGGCCATACACCGATGGTTGTGTACTGGTATAATGGAGGTTCTTTCTAGTCACCGACGGGTGACGAAATCACGAACTTGTGAGTAAAGTGGTGCCACCTCTGCCGAGTGTAGAACTATCATGATAGCCGTGCTTCCGGTTACAAGCACCCTGCCAACTTCCATGATTAGAGGCAAAACTGGGATGTTTATTCGGTATGGTTATGATATGGTCATTGGGATTGGTTTTGGGACTGTTTTGGGTCATGACAATGAGTTTGGAATTCGGTTCTATGAAAATGAGATGGATATGAACATTTATGAGTATGAGATGAACTTGAGAAAGATTATTGGCTGGTTGAAGCATGATAAGCGGTGAATTATGATGAGAGAATGTTGTTGAATTACTTGGTTATGTTGGGATCAAACTCACCTATAAATAGTTATTGTTTTTACCATGTTTGTGAAATAAAATTTGCTTGCTGCAAATGAACCTTCTTATTGCCTACCTTGTTGTAAGCTACATGTCATACTTTTTCCACACTTGCTGAGCACGGCATGTACTCAACCTTGCATTCCCACATATACATCAGCTACAGGAGAAGAATATTTCGAGAAACAAGTGGAGTTCTAGGCGTGCATACTACCGTCAACATGCCTGTGGAGTTGAAGTTGAAGCCTGCTGTTTGTCATTTTACGCTGTCGTTTAGAGTCTTCCACTGCTAAATAAGTTGGATATTCATGAGTGAGACATTTAGTCATTGTAATAAAGTACTTAAACACTATTTGTACGTGGTTATATTCTGAATTTCAGTTTGTGGAATACATGTGTATGTGTGATGAACATCCTGGGCACACATATGCATTCACTTGGTTCATTTTTGGAACCGGGTGTCACAAAAATAGGCTTCCCACACGTATTTCTCCAGTCATGGGTAGGTTCCTTGCCGAAGCCTTCTGCACCTTGAATTCTTGAGATAAAAAGCCCTTTTCACCTCTTTTTTGCTCCTCCGACCTACAAAACTCACAACCATTTTTTACCTGCAACACATGCCCCTATTTTTGGGCAAACATAGTATGCCAAAAAGCATCTCCAAAACCAAGATTTATTTGATAAATCGGATATTTTACCTTGCAGGGCTTAGATAACTCAACCTTCTTGCCACACACTGGCGTAAAATCATTTTAAGTATCTTCCATTGATGGCTTTACCCGACTTTTCTCCTTGCAAGATCTCTACAAAGTAGGCATTTCCAGGGACAATACCCACAACCTTGGAAGGTCCTTCCCAACTCGGTGACCATTTGCCAAACTTCTTGTCTCGAGTTCCTAAGGGTAAAATCGTTCTCCAAACCAAATCTCCAATCTAGAATGATTTCTCTCGAACTCTCTGATTGTAGTGCTTGGCCACCTTGAGCTTTTCCTTCTCTATCACTTTCAAAGCTTCCATTCGGCTCTCTGTGACTCCATCCAACTTGTCCATCATCAAGTCTTGATAGTCTACAGCCGAAAGGTTATCCTGCTGATCCACTCGACACGCCTTAATGCGAAGCTCCACATGTAACATAGCCTCTTGTCCATACACAAGCTCAAATGGTGTAACTTTAGTAGCGCCGTGCTTTGATACTCAATGAGCCCATAAGGCTTCACTCAAAGTCTCAGGCCAACGTCTAGGATTCTCCCTGATCTTTTTTTTATGAGCTTGATGAGTATTTTGTTACTAGACTCAGCCTGTCCATTAATTTGAGCACAATATGGGGAAGGATTCAACAACTTTATCCTAAAATACTCGGCAAACTCCTTGAATTGTTAGGATACGAAGGCTCCTCCTTGATCCATGGTTAAAATTTGTGGAACACCGAATCTATGAATAATATGCTCAAGGACAAAACTGGTTACCTCTTTGTATGTGTTCAACTTTCGTCTATTTGGTGAAGTAGTCTGTGGCAACCAAAATGAACTTATGTTTCTTTGATGATGCTGGATGGATATCTCCAATGAAGTCTAAACCCCATCCTCGAAAGGGCCAAGGCTTCACAATGAGGTAAAACGTACTTGTTAGTGCTTGTTGGATATCTCCAAACCTTTGACAAGCTTCACCTCCTTTGTAATACTTGAAACAATCTTCTTGCATAGTTGGCCAATAGAAACCAGCTCGTTTGAGCATCCATCTCATCTTATGAGCCGACTGATGCATGCCACAAAGACAATTGTGCACTTCTCCCATAGCTTCCTTTTCCTGTTCTTTGTCCAAACACTTGAGCAAGTGCCCGTCCAAGGTTCGGCGATAGAGTCCATCGTTAATCAAGGTGTACAACAATGTTTGATGCCGAACCTTCTTGTCTTTGCATGTGCTTGGGTTCTTGATACACTCTATGATCGTTGGCCTCCAATCTTCTGCGTTCAACACATCAAAATTGGCTGAATTGTTCTGCCTCATCTTGTCCTCATTACACTTGGACAATGTCAGCCTTGTTTTTACGTGGAACCTTCCTCTTTTCACCTCGTAACCCGATGCTTGTTGTGCCAAGTCGTTTGCTCTCCTGTTTTCTTCCCTTGGTATGTGCTTGGCACAAAATGTATCCAAGTTTCTGATGACATCTAGACATCTTTCACGATAGTAATTCAAAATACCATCATAACATTGGCTTTCACCACTGACCTGTTGGATGATAAGCTTGGAATCACCATAGAATTCAAAGTTCTTGATCCCCATGTCGTCCAAATGTTCTAAGCCATTCAGCAGGGCCTCGTACTCGACTTGATTGTTAGTGCACACGAAGTTAGCCGAATAATGAACTCGTATACCATGTTTCTTGGTGAAACTAACACATATCCAACTCCTTGACCCCTGTCGCAAACCGATCCATCAAAGAATAGCTTCCAAGGACGTACCTCGACTATGCACTCCTCTTCGAGTTGTACATCGTGCTCCCCGATAAAATCTGCCACAACCTGGCCCTTCATGCTCCGGAGAAGCTCGAACACCAGATCGTTCTCTACCAACGAGTACGCCCATTTACCTATCCCGCCACTCAAAATCGGTTGTTGCAACATGTGCTTGACGTTGTCGTGTTGACATGTCACGAAGCACGTACTGAGAAGAAGGTAGTGTCGAAGCTTGGAACACAAGAAATACAAAGACAACAAAGTTTTTCAACAAATATGTACCTGGTTTCGGCTTCAAGGAGTCGTCTTCTCAAATAAGCCACAGGATGCTCTTTACCTTGACTTTCTTGAGTTAGAACAGGCCCAATAACTTGGCTTTGTGCAGATATGTAGAGTCGAAATGGCTTCTTCATCTGTGGTGCATGCAAGACCAGTGGCTTCATCAAGTATTCTTTGATCCTCTCGAAAGCCTCTTCTGTTCTGCCCCCAAGTACACTTCTACTCGTGTTTGAGTTTCAATAGTGACATGATGGTTCCTATCTTCCCAGCCAAGTTAGCAATGAACCCCCTAAGGTAATTGACCTTTCCCAACAAACTTTGCACGTCTTTCTTGCATGTCGGCTCCTCTTATCCTCTTTATGGCTTCAATCTTCTTAGGGTCGACCTCTATGCCATGTCCATGCACGATAGAACCCAAAAAGCATCTAGCCGACACGCCAAATGCACATTTGAGAGGGTTCATCTTAAGACCATACTTCCTCATCCTTTCAAAATACATCCTTAAGTCGGCCATATGGTCTTGAAACTCAGCTGACTTCACCACAACATCATCAATATACACCTCAAGAATGTCCCCAATATGTCGTGGAAGATCATATTCATAGCCCTCTGATATGTTGCCCTAGCATTCTTTAATCCAAAGGTCATGACAACTACTCAAACAAGCCAACAAACTCGGGGCAACAAAATGTTGTCTTCAATGTGTCTTCCTCGGCCATGAAAATCTGATTATATCCAGCATTACCGTCCAAGAAACTAATCATTTTATGCCCTGAAGCATTGTTGATCAATACGTCAGTGATAGGCATTGGATACTCATCTTTTGGTGTTGCTCGGTTTAAGTCCCGGATGTCTATGCAAATCCTCAACTTTCCCGTGTTCTTCATCTCTACCAGAACTATATTGGACACCTATTCGGCGTACCTGCAGGGCCGAATGAACTTAGCTTGGAGTAGATGATTTACTTCTTTCTTGATCTTATCATGGATGGCCATGTTGAATCGTCTAAATGGTTCCTTGTGAGGCCTAAAACCTGGCTTGATCGGCAGCTTGTGTTCCATGAGTTCTCGGCTAAGACCAAACATCTCGGTGTATTCCCATGCAAAACAATCGATATACTCATTAAGTAACTGGCTTACCTCTTGCTTCTGAGAATACTCCAAGTTTTAGTTGATGAAGGTTGGCCGGTGTGCCGATCCATCCCCGAGCTTGCTCTCCTCTAATTCATCCACTGAGGAAAACCCCTGCCCGAGCTTTCCTAAGTCGTCAAAATCCTCCACTAACTTGCCCGTATCATTTCTATCTAAACGATATTGCTTGTTTACCTCCTGCAACCAAGTTAAATGACCTCGTTTATCTTGCATTCTCAAGTTACATTACTGAGCCGAGTGAAATCAGTCAGCTATACACATACGGGTACAAACACATCCCTTCCTATGCTCACAAAGTCATAGTCGGTTAAGTCCCAACCTGTGAGACACCTAATATGCTCAAGTTGAAGATCAGATGACTCGGCCATTGCTACACAAGCCAAATTATCATCCTTCAACCACCTCTATCTCGTCGCCAACCCACTGGACTAAACATTGGTGGAGTGTGGATGGCACACAACCATTGACATGAATCCAATCTCGCCCAAGGAGTAGATTGTACCTACTCCTCACGTTTACGACGAAGAATGTTGTGGGCTGTGTCTTGCTACCAACCATGAGTTCCACAAATAGTATCCCTTAAGCTTCAGTTGGATCTCCAGCAAAGCCACTTAAAGTCGTGTTGGTCTCAATGAGGTCGCTCTCTCGGAATCCAAGCTTCTCAAACATGGATATCGGCATGATGTTGATGCTTGCTCCTCCATATACCAACATCCTTCCCACTGGTGTTCCATTGACATGTCCCCGGATGTACAATGGCTTCATATGTTGGCCGAGATGTTTTGGTTTCTCAAAAACCACATTCTTAGCCCCTAGATCGAGCTCGACCACCTCAACACCTGGAAGACAAAACTTAGAAGGCAAATGAAACACTATGTTTACCTCGACTTGGTTTTTGTTCTTGCCTGTGGGGTTTTCTTCTTTCTCATCATCTCCAGCTTCCTCACGGGAGATTCTCTTCTCCTTCCAAGTGTTCTTGGTGATCATTGACCGTGCTTGGTTGAACCAACGATCTCTGTGCTTTTCCGTCGTCTTCTCAGCAAGTTCCAGAGCTCTCAACCTTTGCACACGACTCTTTTGTGTCTTGTTAAGCCCTGTGGGATACCATTGGGGTTCTGGCTTCATTCTTGCAGCCACTGCCTTGATTTGATCTTGCTTCTTCCTTTGTGGCTTCACGTCCCATCTGCTGAGTCATCGTGGAGCTGCTTTGGACTGGCCAGTTGATGTCTTGGCTTGTCGTAATCGTGCACATTCAACCAGCCTTGGTAGCTTGTGCTTGGGAGCTGGTGTGATGCATGGTCCAACAATGATCCTCCTCTGGTAATGAAGACGCGCCAAGGCGTCGTCAAGAAACTCAGCGTCCACTCTTCCATCTTCTTCCTAGGTGAGACCAAACGAAACAAAAATTCCAATATCTCCCGAAGATTACGCAGATATGATAGATACATTTGTTGGAGCGTCCATTGCAAATAAAGGGGCCTGCTATGCTAGAACAAATTATAGATGCTCGTTTGAAACACATGAATATTGGCACGACAGCCAGCTGCGACACAAAGCAGTTGGTTTATTCAAATGTTCCACTACAGCAAAAAATTAACGTTGACGCCGTGTCGTCTGGAGTAAACCTGATAGTTTTAGTACCATACCGAATGATGCTGATATTTCTAGAATTTTTCATACACCAGTCAGTGTTATGCATAATAATTTTACAGACGGTCGGAATTATCTGGGTTTAGCTAGCAATACACCGCTCGTGGCTGGGTCTCTAAGGGCGAGCACACAAGCACATGGTTTAGGCCACTTGGTTAATGGACCGTCTAATTTTCAGCAACCATATTACACTACCACTGCATATAGCCATCCGCCGATCTATCCACAAGGATCAGGCATCCATCCTTGGTCAACACCTAACACGTGGTCTAGTAATGTTGCGCCAAATATGCTAGGCAGTTCTGGCTCTCAGTTTAAAACCGCAACCCGCCATTGTTCCTCCTGGACCTCAGGCTGAGTCGAGCTTTAATGGCGTGCGTGAACAAGTGGCTGCTGTGCTTAAAGAACTATTGGGCATCGAGCCAAAAGGCCATGTTGGAACATATAAGAAACCATACCCGGATTTTTATGACTCACTGTCGTTTCCTCATGGGTTTAGAATGCCTGAATTTATCAAATTTAGTGGCGAAGATAATAAAACCACTTATGAACATGTGGGTCAATTTTTGGCACAATGCGGAATATATGGTGCTGGTAATGATGATGTTCTTAAATTACGTTTATTTCCCTTGTCATTGTCTGGTACTGATTCACTTGGTTTACGTCGCTTCCACCTAACTCAATATATTTTTGGCCTCAAATAGAACAAAAAGTTTCATGAGCATTTTTCTTCTGGAGATACAGAATTGTGTCTGTCTCATTTAGCATCAGTTAGACAGCGGGGTAATGAATCTGTGTCTGAGTATATAAGGAGATTTAGAGACACAAAAAATAAATATTTTAGCTTGGCACTTGCTGAGAAAGATATTGCTGAGTTAGTTGTTGGGTTGTCTTCACATATCAGGGAGGTATTGAATGGGCATAATTTCACTGATTTAAACCAGGTGCTTCAAAAGGCTCTGGCCCAAGAAAGCCGAGTACAGAACACTAGAACCTCTCGTAAATTTGAGAGAACAAAAAGTGAAAATCCTAGTGTTAATTTTGTAGAATGTAATTCCGATTCTTCAGAAGAGGAACCGGCTGACATTTGTGTGGCCGAGTGGTCTTAGACTTCCAAGAAGCCATTCGTATGCCCTGCATTAACACCATCATATAAGAAGGGTCGATCAGAGGATATACAATTTGCTTTTGATATTACTAAATGTGAAAAGATTTTTGATTTATTGTTGCAGGAAAAACAGATTAGATTGCCTCATGGACACGTTATCCCTTCTACTGATGAGCTAAAAAGCGTGCTTACTGTAAATGGCATCATTCATATTCGCATGCTACTAATGACTGTAACGTGTTTTGGCGGCAGGTTCTGATGGCTATTAATGAAGTTCGGCTGAAGCTTGCAGATTCACAGACCATGAGGGTGAATTGTGATCCTTTTTCCGGTCAGCATGATCGATTTGGGAGACCGTAAAGTTTTGGCTCGGCCAGCTCGGGCCGAGGCAGCTGCTGGCAAGCAAGTTGTTACAGCCGATGATCTAAGTGTTGAGCAAACATCACAATTCAGTGTGGCACCTCCACTGGCTTGTAACAAGGGGCCTAGGACATTGAAGCTAAAAAATCCTCAGCTTGATTGGTGGAAAACTGATAAGAAAAAAGAAGGGAGTCATTTTGCTAAACAAGCAAGAAGGCTGAAGCCAACGTTTGACATGCTTCTGGCTAAGTACGACAAAAGGGCCGCTCAGGTGGAGCAGGCCCGATCATCTAATGGCAACACGTCACGAACTTCGACTGTTAGTAAAAGAAAGAAGAAGGACCAGCTGGGAGATCTTGCTGTACCGAGACCTGCATCAGTAAATGTCACGCCAAGCACGACGCCGTATCCTATGCCAGCAGCCTTGATCGGCCCTCCGATGGCCGGGACATGGCCTATGTACCAGCCCATTCCTTGTCCGTATCCTGCATGGGGGGGATATGGGATGTGGATGCCACCGTTGCCTGATCCTGTTGATTATTCATATCCAGGGTGGGTGGCTCCACAAATGCCATCATATTTTGCTAAGCCGTCTGTGTTTGATCAGCTGTCATGGGAGAATAAAGTTTCAGATCATAAACTTGACCGATCAGTACACATGATGGAGGAGAGGACAGAAAATAATAGAAGATCGATGATCATAATTGGTAGCATTAATATGCCTTGTGCTTCTGAAGTAATGCACCTGGGAGGAGTACAACCAATGGGGAACATGCAGGTCAGCAAGTTGGTCATTGGTGCTGGACGGCGTGATGGCACAGGGTTACCAGTTCGTGACTCGCGCCAGCGTGTACTCAGTATACCTGCAAACAAGTCAGATGCTGGGATGAGAAAGACAGTGCAGCATGGTAATTATAGAGTTGCAAATGAATCAGACATTATGCACACCAGAAAAGAATGGCGACCTTTTGTTAAACCAACAAGCGACACAATTGTTGGAAATAACAAACTAGAGCCGCAAGGTAAGACCGAACTTCTTGGTACCTCGTCTAACATTCAGGATGTGAATACATCAGGAGGCAAAATAGCAACTTACAGTTCTACGGATAGAAGCCGAGCTGCTGGGTTCGATGCTCTGAGGAGGAGGCGGGATAATCCAAAAATAAAGGAATAGAGATGCCTTCCTCTTCATCAAAGCCCTCTGCTCAGTGGTGTCCAAGTGGTTTATCTCGCTCTCAAAAGAGGAGACTGCAGAGGCTCAAACTTCAAAAAGGGAGGGAAGAACATGCTGAGAAGCTTGGTGATGAAAATTTAAATGCACTAAGGCCGCCTCTTGTCCCTTGTCAAGAACAGAGAGAGGCGTCGGACGAACACACCAGCGATGATGATATAGATCTGTTGAGCGATGACTCCCCGTTTATCAAGGATCGTTCAAATCCTCTGCAGCCTATGGATGTTAATATGGTGTTTGTTTTGTCTAGCGAATTTCGTGCCCTAGAAGAGGAAGTTGCTCAACTTGCACTCAGGCCGAAAGACGCTATGTTCAAAAAATTGGCAGAATCGGTCCGTCACATCAAACCTTATGCCTTATGTTCTTTTTAAAAAATTAGGAAAATAAGACAGTGTGTGTGTGTGTGTGTGTGTGTGTGTGTGGTGTGTGGTGTGTGGTGTGTGTGTGTGTGTGTGTGTGCATTCCAAATAAGGCGAAATAAGGCACATAGGTATTCTTGATGAATATGATCAGTAAACATACAACAATCAAGCTATGACCATAATTCATCAAGATCAAGTAATTAACATAGTTTTTAAGAGAAAAATAGAGAGAGATGATTTTTCAATATCATTAACATGATTTTGAGGATGACATACAGATATGCAAGTTTTCAAGCCACGTTTCGAGCATCAAGGATATTTAGTTAATTTCAGAGCTCACAAAAGTGTTTTTCATCAAGTGGCTTGGTAAAGATATCGGCTAGTTGTTTTTCAGTGTTGACATGGGAAATGGCTATGTCTCCTTTCATTGAGTGATCTCTCAAGAAATGATGACGGATATCTATATGTTTGGTTCTAGAGTGCTCAACAGGGTTATGGGCAATTTTGATAGCACTCTCATTGTCACAAAGAAGTGGAATACGACTCATATTGTAACCGTAATCCCTTAGAGTTTGTCGCATCCAAAGGAGTTGTGCACAACAACTCCCGGCCGCAACATACTCCGCTTTGGCTGTGGATAGAGCAATTGAGTTTTGTTTCTTGGAGGACCAATAAACTAGAGATCTACCTAGGAATTGGCAAGTACCAGACGTACTTTTTTGATCTACCTTACATCCGGCATAATCTGCATCGGAGTATCCAATGAGATTGAATTTTGAACCTTTGGGATTCCAAAGTCCTAGGTTGGGTGTATGAACTAAATATCTTAAGATACTTTCAACGGCTGTCAAGTGACATTCCTTAGGATTGGCTTGAAACCTTGCACACAGACATACACTCAACATGATGTCAGGCCTAGATTCACATAGATAGAGTAAGGATCCAATCATGGAACGATATACCTTTTGATCAACATTAGGTCCGTCTTCATTTAGATCCAAGTGTCCATTTGTCGCCATGATAGTCTTTATGGGTTTTGCTTTGTCCATTCCAAACTTCTTGAGAATGTCTTGAGTGTACTTTATTTGGCTTATGAACGTCCCGTCCATTTGTTGTTTCACTTGGAATCCTAAGAAGTATCTCAGCTCTCCCATCATGGGCATCTCAAATCTATCTGTCATAATCTTGCTAAATTCTTGACAAAAAAGATTTGTTAGTTGAACCAAATATAATATCGTCAACATAGATTTGGCAAATGAAGAGATCATCATCAAAGTGTTTAGTGAACAAGGTGTAATCAGCTTTTCCAATTTTGAAGTCATTTTCAATCAAAAAGTCTCTAAGGCACTCATACTAAGCTCTAGGAGCTTGTTTGAGGCCATAGAGAGCCTTACGCAGTTTGAATACGTAGTCGGGGTGCTCTTGATCTTCAAAACCGGGTGGTTGCTCCACGCACACCTTGACACGACCCCATTGGTCCTGTCGAGCCAGGATCACGCTGAGGGGTGCTGCGTTGCACAGCACCGTATAACACACGTCAAAGGTGCAAAGCGGAAGCGGAAGTTTTATTACATAAACAGTTATATGAACATGTTTACATCAAAATAAGTTTAGTCCACACTCGCGGGCGTAGACTAAGCATCAAGTACACGTTCAGCCCTTGAACGTGTCCTTGCTAGCACACACGCACACTAACTCTGCGGCGTGCACGACTCCCACTCGACGGGGTTCCCCTCCTGGGGTTCCGTCTCCTCTTCGGGAGTCCCTTCCTCATAGAACCCTGCAAAAGCTTCAAACACAAGCAGTGAGCACGAAGGCTCAGCAAGTCTGACCCGTCTCACCTAAACATGGAACTTCTACATGAGGGTAATGGGTTGCATGAGGTAAAAATCATTTGCAAGGACTCGCCTAATTAGTAGAACCTTACTTTCAAGTTTTAGCAGCAGGTTGTGGAGAACCTTACGCTAAGGCACATGAGAGAGCCGCAATCAAACAATAAACGCATTTCTCTCATGTACTTTGCCCAAAGTTGAAAAGAACTTTAGTTAGCACTAAGCCACATCATATCATTAACAATCAATGTCCAGCTTTCAATCAGCAACATTTTAACATGTAACTAGCCTGTTCTTTCTACGTCACGGTACAGTGAACAAGTGGTACTCACTGACCGCGAGGGACGGCGATTATAATCGCTTTACACCTGCAGGGTTACCCGAACAACCCGTCACGTACGCCCGTACTCGATGTTGCCTACAACAACCATCACGGACGCCGTACGCGACTACCTTTCACCCGTTAGCCAAATATTGAACCGGTCCCATCGTCCCGAGCAAGAGGTCCCTGCACGCGCATCTCTGTGCCGCCAGCTGATTTACACCTCGAGCTCTCAACCTACCCTCTGAACGACGGGCAATGCCTCAATACCCAGCTACCCGAGTTACATCAGTTTCCCGGTTCCCATATAAGCCGGTAGGTCTTCGGTACTGTTCTAGCTTGTTCAACAGGCCCGCACACGGCTCGGTCCTCAATCGACACAAGCGGAGCTACAGCACACAGGCCCCAAAGTCCTGCTGCCCTTACTCTCCGCTCGGTCTCATTTTCTTGCCATGTGTATCATGTGCTATCTCTACCCGAGCAATGTGCCTCTAGCCTATTCTCGCGAGTAGTTCCAACTACTCGACTTGTACCGAATCCTACCCTATCCTAGCAATGCAGTGGCTAACGAGGTTTTCAATCCTAAACCCAACCCATGGTTTTCTTGGCTGTGCAGTTGGGTTTCCAATCAAGACTCTAATGCAAAGAACAATATTTAAAAATGTGCTCAAAACAATAAACATTTGTAAAAAGGTTAATGCAAACCGGGGCTTGCCTTGCTGCTCTTGGTCGTAGGCTAGCTGTTCCTCCGGAGTAACGAAGTCTAGGACTTCGGGTTCCTCCTCGACCTTAGCGACTACATGATAGAAACAATACATGTATTAATTTAATGCATTTGTATTAACTTTGAAGTTGTGAAGTCTATAACTTTTGCTAGATATACCTAATGACTGTGAAACTTTTACTGTGGCTTGGTTACAACCTAAACAGAGACTTGGTCAAGTTTTAGTTGCAGCCAAGCTCATTTGAGCCCTCCACAAATAATTATGTCCTTGACCTTAATTGGAACTCTTAGGGTGTTCTAGGAATTTTCATGAGACAAACTATGACTTTCTGAAACTAGATTTTCAGAGGGTTCTAATGGAGTTGGTCTCACTTAATTTGGAAGTCTCTAACTAAAGATATGAGCTAAATAATTTCAGAGAAAATTCTGAAAATGTTTCTGAACATTTTCTATTTTCTCTGGAACAGTTTTACTAATCACACCATTAGGTGGACTAAATGAGCTCAAATGGTTCTGAAATTTTTATGGTAGTTCAAGGATATTTTGGTGAACATCTCAGCAAAATTTCAGGATTTTCCTCCAAAGGATTCTCCAGTTAAAATTCCTAACAGTTTAAACTTTAAGGAATTAATTCTGGAGAATTAAGGAATTTCATGAAGTGAAACTTGATTTTCTGGAAAGTACTCAGAGAGCTGAATCCAGCAAAATTTGGTTCACTCAATTTGGAGCTTTCTAGCCAAAGTTATAAGGATTTGAAGTTTGAAGGAAATCTGAAAATCGGGGAAAAGTTTAAACTCGCGCGCGGGCCCAGGGGACACGCGTCGCACGCCTAGGCGATGGCACACCGCGGCCCACAAGGATTTTGCGCGCCAGCACACCCGATCCCGGCCGCAGCCAGATCCCGATTCAAAATATCGGCCGCTGACAGCTGGGGTCCACCCCCTTCTTCAACCTCGCGACACCCGCGTCCCGCCGCCGAGGGACCTCGCCGGAGGACTCGCCGCCGGCTGCTGTACAGCTCCAAACTTCTTGATTCTGGCTGCCCCTGCCTACTTTTACTTGGGGAACAGGATCCGAGGGTCAGCTGCTCATGACAACGGCCGGAGCATGGTCGGCGACGAGCCGCCATATCGGAATGACTTCGGCCATGTCGGCTGACTCCCCTAGTACCTCAGCTACTTGGGAAATCGGTCGGGGAGCATCAGTGGACCTCAGAGAAGGTCGACATGAGCTCGAGGCAGCTCGGGGAAGGCCCGAAATAGGTCCTCACCGTGCGCCCGATACCCCCCGTTCGTTCCGCCATTAGTCGACCTCAAATTACGCCGGGCACAGAGGTTCTCCGGCCCAGAGTTGTGAAGGCAACTTGTGCGTTACCGTGTCTAGCTCGTGTGGGAGTGGCCTGAGGCCCTCTAATCCTTTCTAGAGCACGAATTAAACAGAATCGTACCCGAAGGTCGTTCTGCACACAGAAAGGGGAGAAGTGGAAATTCGCCGCCGGTGAGCAACCACTCGAGCTGTGGCTCGGGGATGAGCAGCACCGGTCACCTGCGCGTCCAAGGGTGCCTTGGCTCGGGTGTGACAACGCCCAGGTTGGGCTGTCCACGAGAGCCCGAGGTGCGGCGGTTCCAAGTTCCGAGTTTGATCTTTCGGCACAACCGATATCAATCGGTTTCAACCGAATTTTAGCAATGGGGAGGATGGAGGAAGGTCTCTAGTACCTTACTGGGACTCTGGAGTGGAAGGAGGGAGCTGCGATCGGCGTTCTCCGATCAACTCCGAGCTGCGGAAGTTTTCGGCCGGCGCTGAGTTCTTGCGGGGAAGAACTGTGATGCCTCGGCCGAGGAGGGGGGGGACAGGCGCCTTAAGAAGGCTCTGCACCGCCTCATGCCCGCGCGTGGGCAAGCAGCTGGTGGCGCGGCGGCTAGCCTCGGTGGCGATCACCGCTGCGGCTCGGCGACCCGAGTGAGAAAGTCTCAGTCGGTTTGATCTGAGCAGTGGCTGACATGTGGGCCCCACCTCCAGTTTTAACCTCTAAAATTTACTCCTAATCACTGTTGTAAACAGTGAACCCCATACTACCCTTGGCACTTCAAATTATTCACCCATGAGCCATTTGAATTGATCAAAGCTCAAATGAGGTTTTGTTTGAATGAATTTCAGCACAAGTTCAGTTTGAAATTCAAATAAAGTTTGAATTCCTCCCACTTAGCTCATGTCAAGATCAACTCCAAATGAAGTGAAAATTGGTGTGTGAGCTCACAAAAATGTGCTGAGTAAGAATATGCCTTCCACTTTCAAATTCATGGTATAAAAACAGTTTGAATTTTGAATATGTTTTCAAACTGCCCTCTTCCTAACTATACCCAAACTGACCTCAAAAAGGTTTTGAATTTGGGTGAAACTTGGCATGGACATCCTTAGTGAAGTGTAGGAGTTTTCATATGTCCAGCCCATCTATATCACATGTGGGAAATACCACTTTTGCAATGTGTAAGTTTGTTCTCTAATGAGCATGTTGATAATTGTTACTTGCTCTTCATTTGTGTTCATCATTCTTCCTCAAATGAGGTGTGTGGTGTGGGGATGAACACTACAAATGGGTGTCTAAAACTGAGGCCCTTACACACCTCCTCCTTGATTGGTCCGTTGAGAAAGGCGCTTTTCACGTCCATTTGATAAAGCTTGAAATCATGGTGAGTAGCATATGCAAGTAATATACGAATCGATTCAAGCCTAGCTACGGGAGCAAAAGTCTCATCGAAATCCAAACCTTCGACTTGTGAGTACCCTTTTGCCACAAGTCGTGCCTTGTTCCTTGTTACCACTCCATGTTCGTCTTGCTTGTTGCGGAAGACCCATTTAGTGCTGACGACGTTGGACTTGGGTCTCTCAACAAGCTCCCACACTTCGTTCCTTTTGAAGTTGTTCAGTTCTTCTTGCATCGCCATCATCCAGTCCAGATCTTTTAATGCATCCTCGACCCTGTATGGCTGCAAAGAAGATACAAATGTATAGTGTTTACAAAAATTAGCTATGCGAGATCGAGTTACTACTCCCTTTTGGATGTCACCGATTATGTGTTAATGGGGTGATCTCTTTGGATGCTTTGGTGTACTCTTGGATGTTGCACTTATGGTCTTGAATATTCACTATCATCTTCTTCTCCCCCTGGATAGTTGACCTCATTGATGTTTTGGCCTTCTTGGTTTTCTTGAGGTTGATCTTGTATGGAAGCTCCCCCTTGATCATTTTCCTCCATCTATGGTCCATTTTCTTCATTCACATTTGAAGGTGGCACTTGTGGTCGAACATCGCCCAAAGCCATTCTTCTCAATACTTGACATGGAGCTTCTTCTTGATCTGTCCGAAGTCTTGTATTCATCGAGCATTGTCCTCGACATCTCAATGAGAGTTCTGTTCTTCCTTTCGGCTACTCCGTTTTGTTGAGGAGTGTATGGTTCTGAAAATTCATGTTTTATCCCTTCTTCGTCTAGATACTCCTCAACTTGGGTGTTCTTGAATTTTGTTCCATTGTCACTTCGTATGTCCTTGATCTTCAATGAGAATTCATTTTGGGCACGCTTGATGAACTTCTTGAGAGTTCCTTGAGTTTATGTCTTATCATGCAAAAAGAAAACCCACGTGAAGCGTGAAAAATCATCAACAATGACTAGACCGTATTTATTACCGCTGATGCTTATGTAGGCAATTGGACCAAATAGATCCATGTGAAGGAGCTCAAGTGGTCTTATTGTAGTCATGACATTCTTCGCCGGATGGGGTGCTCCTTCTTGTTTTCCTGCTTGACATGCTCTACATGGCCTGTCTTTCTCAAAAATAACATCCTTTAAACCTCGGATGTGATCGCCTTTGAGGAGTTTTTGAAGATTCCTCATACCAACATGTGCTAGCCGTCTGCCATAGCCAACCCATGTTGGTCTTTGCAATCAAGCATCTGTCAAGTTTAGCTTTATCTTTGTTGAAGTCAACTAGATAAAGTTTTCCCTTTAACACACCTTTGAATGCAATTGAGTTATCACTCCTTCTAAAGATAGTCACACCCTCATTAGTGAACAAGCAATTATAACCCTTGTCGCATAATTGAGATTATGGACAACAGATTATAATCTAGGGAGTCAACATGTAAAACATGAGAGAGAGTATGTTGTGATGAAATTGCAATTTTACCGGTACCAAGTACTTTTCCTTGACTATTATCACCAAAGTAAATGCCTTCGCTTGGATTTTCATTTTCTTCATAATTCTATGATCTTCTTTCTCCAGTCATGTGATTGGTGCATCCGCTATCTAGCACCCATTTTGCTCCGCCGTATGAATAAGTCTGCAAAAAATAAATTATGCCTTGGTCTTAGGTACCAAAGCTTGATTGGGTCCTTTGAGGTTAGTCACAAGTGATTTGGGCACCCACACATGAGACTTGGTATTCCCATGGCGTGGCCCAACATGTTTAGCATAAACTCTTCCAAGATTACTTTTCATAAGTACGTATGAAGCATCAAAGGTTCTAAAAAGAAGTTTCTGTTCATATGTGTTCACATTGTTAAATTTATCAACATTACTAAGCTTTGTAGTTTGAGAAGAATTTCCCTTGACAAAGGCAATGTAATCCTTGTTATTCTTGTGGTTTCTAGCATTGTGCTTTTCACCATTAGAATATCCAATGCCATATTTGACATTAGGAGGTCCTGTGATCGAGTATGCACTGCGTGCATAATTGATCTTCTCCTTGTCAAATATGCCATTTTGAGAAGATTTCTTGTCCTTTGTCAAGTTTGGCTTTTTCTTCATGTTAGTGTCATTTTTGGCACATGTACAAGTGATGCTGGTTTCAGACTTTGTGTGTTGAGAATGTGAGCTAGTAGTTGATGAAGAACCATTTTGCTTGAGTGACTCAACTTGTCCCTCAAGGATCTTGTTAACTTTGGTTAAGTTAGCAAGTCCATCCATGATGGCGGTGTTTGAGTCTTTTAGCTTCAAGCAAGCCTCCTTGCTTGAAGCTAATTCAAGCTCTAGTGATTTATTTTGTTCTTTTTCAAAATCAAGAAGCTTTTCAATCTCAAGATATTCCTCCTTTTGGGAGATGATCATATCTTCCTGACGATTGACTAGCTTCTCCATATCAACAAGCTTATTAAGTAGAAATTTCATTTTAGCAGCTGTCTTTTTGTCTAAACCTCTAAGCATATACTCATCTTCATCACTGCTATCATCTTCACTAGAGTTATCACTATCACTAGTAAAAGAATGCAGGAAGGAAGATTTAGTCGGTACCTTTCGTTTACCTTCCTTTGCCATTAGACAGGTGTTTTCGGTGTCATTCCTTGTGCCCATGGTTGGGAAGAGAGTGAATCTCTTGGTAGTCTTCTTTGTGGCTATGGTGGCCATCTCTTCTTCTTCTTCGGATGAAGATTCATCATTGGAGTCCCACTCCATCCCTAAATGTGCTTGGCCATATTGCTTCATCTTCTTGAACATTTTCTTTGGTTGAGACTTGTTATCCTTTGTCTTCTTCTTGTTTTCATCAAGTGGACAATCTACTATGAAGTGATCGTATCCTCCGCAGTTATAGCACGCCCGTCTCATCTTGGGTCTTTGTTTGTCTCTTTGTCTTCCTTCATTTGAGCTGTTGCCCTTTCTTCTTCTCATCATTTTCTTGAACTTCTTCATGAACAAGATCATGTCTTCTTCATCGATATCACTGCTTTCATCGTCGCTGTCATCTTCTCCATAAGCTTCTCGAGCTTCCTTTGATACGGGTTTACAAGTTGACTTCAATGCGACTCCTTTCTTCTTTGCCGAGGTGAGATCGGTAATTTCCTTAACATGCTTAGCTTGCTTCTCCATCATCTCAAAATTTATGATCTTGCCAAGAAGTTTGTTTGGGGTCATTTTCCGGTACCCGGGGCTTTCTATGACCATAGAGCAAAGGGTTACGTTGCGAGGCATGAATGCTCTGAGAATCAGCTTCACAACCTCATGGTCATTCCACTTCTTGCTGCCATAAGCTCGGACTTTGTTGATGAGATTCTTTAGTCGGTTGTACATATCTTGTGGTGATTCATCTTCTTCTATCGCGAATCTTCCCAATTCACCTTCAATCATTTCTATCTTGGCTTCGCGTACGTGACGATCACCTTCATGTGCAGTTTGTAGTGTGTCCCATATCTCCTTGGCAATTTCAAGCCCATCCACCTTGGTGAACTCATCTCGGCTTAGTGATGACGCGATCATAGCCGCAGCTTGAGCATTTCGATGAATGGCTTGTTCTTGGATTGGGGTCAGCTCTTCATCATCATCGGGGATATCTATCTTTGTACACACTATATGCCAAGATGCATTTTCATGTTTTGTCTCCACATTGAATAATCGTTTCCATCAAAGTAAGGTGCTTTTCCTAGGGGAATTGATAAGTAATGATTATTGTGAGAATTCAAACGCTCATAATCAAAAGGATATCGGGAGTAGTCTGTGTGACTACCCCCTTTCTTCTTCTTTTCATCATCGGTGTTCCGCTTCCCTTTTGGGGAGATTGCCTTCTTCCGTAGAAGAGCCTTGAGTTGGAGCACCTCCTCATCATCGTCCTCACTGTCTTGAATGGCATCAAGTAGCTTCTATAGCTTTTGAGTCCTTTCATCATTTCTCATTTCGTCGTCGATCTTCTTGTTTGCATCCTTGACGTCCATATCGTCTCTTCGAGCGGTGAGTCTCTTTTGAAGAGTTTGGCTCTGATACCAATTGAATGTAGCCTAGAGGGGGGATGAATAGGCTTTTCGATGCTTTGTTGAAACCTGAAACACTTAGTAGTCTATCAAAAACAGAGAAATCGGACTAGTCCGGTAGAGTGCGGACTAGTCTGTTTTCTAAACAGAGAGAAATTGGACTACTCCGGTACTGGGCGGACTAGTCCGGTATACGTGGACTAGAAAGATCAAGGTTGATCAATGTTCACTTTTAATACTTTATGCAGCGGAAATTGAACGATAACTCAGATGTATTGCAACAATAATACAATGAATGACAGGAATCAACTTGATGTTAATGCTTGAACATGAGTTTCAAAGAATTGATTAAACACTCTACAATGATGAACAATTAATAAACAAGAGTGGGAGACAAGTGTTTATCCCGAGGTTCGATTCCACGAAGGCAATCTACGTCCCCGTTGAGGAGTCCACTAAGGACCGGGTTTTCTCCAACCCTACCCTCGTCAAATCACCACAAAGGCCGATTCTTTTCCACTAATCACAAAGGGCAATAAACTTGTTCAAGGGGCCTTCTCACAAGTTGAGGGCTCCCCAAGAATTACAACAAATAAATCAACACGTCTCAACACACTCAACAGATGAACAATTAACAATAAAAGTGTGCGAGAGATCAAACCCAAGAGCTCAAGATGATGTAGAACTAGTCTCTCCTTTGATCAATTGCCAATCCACAAGAATTGATCCTTCTTGGTTTAAAATGTATGAAGAGAGGTGAATTTTGGGCTCTTGGGAGGTGTGACGGCGCAGGGGGGTCAAAAGTTGTGTTGGTATGGCCGTACACCTCTTTTTATAGTTGGGTTTCCAAAGGGTATGTTAGGGTTTGCGATGTCCGGACTAGTCTGTGGTTGACTCCGGACTAGTCCGGTGTGCGGTGTTTAGAAAACCCTAAGTGTTGTGAGATATTAGACTAGTCCGTGATTTTGCGGACTAGTTCATTTTCTGTCTAGAGACAAAATCGGACTTGTCCGGATGATATCGGACTAGTCCGTTTTCTGGTCAGAAAGAAAATCGAACTAGCCCAGCTGATATCGGACTAGTCCGGCCGTTTCGAAATTGTGCACTAAGTTTGATTTTTTTTTTCTCTTGAGCTCTTGGGGTGTGTTTCTCCAACACACTCTATACTAAGTGATCTATTCTTTTCAGTTCTTGAGCTCTTATCCATTTGGATCCTCCTTCTCCTTTCTTTTTGCGCTTTCGTCTTAATTTCTTTGAGTACCTGCGCTTATTCTCAACAATTTTGTTAGGGTCTCATTTGTTTGTCATAAATCAACCAAAACCCACAAGGGGTGCCTAGATGCACTTTCACTTCGGCTATGATTTGTAGGTCGAGTACAGGACGGGACGTCTCAACGGGGCAGCCGATGCATTGTCCCGTCGCGACGAGGAGGACATGGCTGTTCACGCCATATCAGCGCCTATTTTCCACCTCTTCGACTTGCTACGCGCGGAGACCGCCACAGACCAGCAGGCACAGCAGTTACACATCCAGCTCCAGGAGGGAGCCGCGCCTGTCGACTGGGCCGAGCGTGACGGTCTCCTCCTCTACAAAGGGAAGCTCTTCATCCCCGACACGTTCTCCTTGTGGCCCTCTCTTCTGGCTGAGGCACATGATGGGGGTCACGAGGGCATCCAGAAGACAGCGCACCGACTACGCCTCTCCTTCTACCGCACGCACCCGTCCGTGGTTGCGCCACGTCCCAGCGCAACAAGACGGATCATCTTCATCCAGTCGGCCTGCTACAACCACTTCATGTACCTTTCGGGAGTCTTGAGTGACATCTCCATGGACTTCATTGAAGGCTTTCCGAAGGTTGGTGGGAAGTCGGTAATCCTGACGGTGGTGGATCGCTTTTCGAAGTACGCCCACTTCATTCCCCTGAGCCACCCGTACACTGCTACATCGGTGGCAAGGGAGTTCTTCGATGACATCGTACGTCTACACGGTTTCCCCTGCTCCATCGTCAGCGATCGTGACACCGTCTTCACCAGCCTCTTCTGGTCGGACTTGTTCCGGCTGGCCGGTGTCCGCCTCCAGCTCAGCTCGACCTTCCATCCATAGTTTGATAGGCAGTCTGAGGTCATCAACAAGGTCATCACTATGTACCTTCGCTGCTGGGCAGGTGACGGACCAAAGACTTGGCTGCAGTGGATTCCTTGGGCTGAGTATTGCTACAACACTTCCTACAAGACGGCCCTCAAATGCTCGCCCTTCAGAGTGGTCTGTGGCAGGGACCCTCTAGCTTTTATTGCTTATCAACAGGGCGTCTCTAGAGTAGCAGCAGTGGATAAACAGCTGAAGGACAGGGATGAGTTCTTGGCTGAAATTAAGGACAGACTTGTGCAGGCCCAAGTCACCATGAAGAGCTATGAAGATAAATCTCGCCGTGAGGTGAAATTTCAGATTGGTGATTGGTTTTGGCTGCGGCTTCATCAGAGGACAGCTGTGGGAGTAATAGTGGCGCCTCCATCTAAGATTGGTCTGAAATATTTTGGACCATATCAGATATTACAACGCTTTGGTGTTGTATCTTACAAGCTTCAGCTGCCTCCTCAAGCCAGGATACATGATATCTTCCATGTGTCCTTACTGAAGAAGTTTGAAGGTCCTGCTCCAGCACTGGTGGCGCCTCTGCCACCACTTCTCCATGGAAGAGTCGTACCTACATCTGAAAAGGTCCAATGGGCGTGACTGAATCGAGGAGTTTGGGAGTTGCTTGTCAAGTGGGCAGGTCATTCTGAAGCTGATGCATCTTGGGAGCAGCTAGAAGACTTCAAGACAAAGCATCCTCACTTCAAGCTCGAGGACGAGCTTTTTGTCAGGAAGGGGGGGGGATGCTATGGACACCTTTTGTGGGCTGACACTACAGCCGACGCAGGCCCAATAGCACCCACAGCCCAGCCGCATGAAGCCCAGGCACAGGAACCTCTTAGAAAGGAATAAAATAGAAGATTGATCTATTAGAGATAGGATCTGTTTTAGATGGAATAAAATAGAGAAATAAGGAATAAAAGATAACAGATTGATCTATTAGAGATAGTATCTGTTTTAGATGGAATAAAATAGAGAGATAAGGAATAAAAGATATAGTCGGTTGGGGGTGTCCCAACCGACCCTATCCTGGCCGCGCGGCTGCTAGGGGGCTCAGGGTCTCCCTGCCCCTATATAAACAGCTGCAGCCCCCCTTTGTAATGCATCCAGGAAAATAAGAATTAGCCCATTGGGTTGTTCTTCTCATTGGGTCACCGTGGCTACGAACCCTAACCCTAGCCGCCGTGACAACTCTCCCCTGCCCCCACGCTACCCTCTACGCAGCGACCGGACATCCTCCTCGCTGCTGCTTCTGCCTCTGTGCAGCCCTAGGAGCAGCAGGAGGCCTCCTCCCCACCATGATTCACAGCAATATGCTATAACATATTCCTTGTTGTTTTCTTCTTGTGTTAAAACAGCGCCTATAACGGATTGTTCTGCCGCAATATACAGCCGAATTGGTACCCGGCTTTTGTCGCTCTAAGAACAGGAGGTGTAGACAAATATCTTTTTATTTCATCAAATGCTCGCTGTTGCTCTGCCCCCCCCCCTCCCAAGCAAATTCGACTTCATTTTTCAGCCGAAGTATCGGAGTAAAAGCAGAGACTTTGCCAGCCACATTGGCAATAAACCGCCTAAGATAATTGATCTTTCCCAATAATTTCTGCATGTCATTCTTGAAATGCGGCGCCTGCAGCTTCACAATTTTCTCTATTTTAGTGGGATCTACTTCAATTCCAATCTCTTCTTTAATCCGGCCATAAATATTATTATTATTAAATCGACGTGGTGGCTGTTTGAAAGGTCTAAAACCATGTTTAATAGGGAGCCGATGCTCGACTAGCTCTCGGCTTAAACCAGGCATCTTATTATATTCCCAAGCAAAACAATCAATATACTCACGCAAGAGGTCAATCATTTTATTTTTATGCTCAATAGACATATTTATGTTCACAAACGTCGGCCGTGGAACAGAACCGTTACCAATGTCTACATCCTTTAGAGGATCAGCCGACGATAACCCTTGCCCAAGCTTATCTAAACTATCAAACTCTTCAATGGCCACGGCAATGTCACTGATATTTGATTTGTATTGTTGTGCCTGCTGCCGAAGCCACTCTAAGTTCGAATCAACATTACTCATTAAATGAAACAATAGAACGTAGCCTGACTGCATCAGTCGGATGTACAAACACAGGAACAAATCCTTCTCTAGTAATGCTAAGAAAATCATATTCCGAAAGATCTATTCCAGAGATACATTGTACTCTCTCGTGCTGCCAATCAGCTTTAACATCGGCCGAGGCAATATATGCCGATGTATCCGCGGAGATAACTTCTACATCATCACCAACCCACTGTACTAAACATTGATGCCAAGTAGAGGGGATGCAATGATTAGCATGAATCAAATCTCTACCCTAGTAGTAAACTATAGTTACCTTCCACTTCTGCCACGAAGAAAGCCATAGGTATGGTCTTGCTGCCAATCGTCAACTCCATGGAGATAACCCCCTTAGCCTCCATCGGCTTGCCGCCAATTCCATTAAGAGTAAGGTTAGTCTTCATAAGCTCACTGTCTTCTTTTCCTAATTTTTTAAAAAGAACATAAGGCATAAGGTTAACAGCAGCACCACCATCTACCAACATCCTGGAAATCGGTCTCCCATCAATATGTCCTTTGACATACAACAGTTTGATGTGACGACTGATTATGGCAATTTTTTGAACGTAGCGTCTTTCAGCCCTAGTGCAAGTTGAGCAACTTCCCCTTCCGGGGCACAAAATTCACTAGGCAAAACAAACACCATATTAACATCCATAGACTGTGGAGGAGGTGAACCATCTTTGATAAGTGGGAGTCATCACTCAACAGATCTATGTCATCATCGCTGGTGTGTTCGTCTGACACCTCTCTCTGTTCTTGACAAGGGACAAGAGGTGGCCATAGTGCATTAAAATTTTCATCACGAAGCTTCTCAGCATGTTCTTCCCTCTCCTATTGAAGTTTAATCCTCTGCAGCCTCCTCTTTTGAGAGCGAGATAAACCACTTGGACACCACTGAGCAGAGGGCTCTGATGAAGAGGAAGGCATCTGTATTCCTTTAGTTTTTGGATTATCCCGCCTCCTCCTCAGAGCATCGAACCCAGCAGCTCAGTTTTTATCCATAGAACTGTAAGTTGTTGTTTTGCCTCCTGAGATGTTCACATCCTGAATGTTAGCCGAGCTACCAACAAGTTCAGCCTTACCTTGCTGCTCCAGTTTGTTATTTTCAACAATTGTGTCGCTTCTTGGTTTAACAACAGGTCGCCATTCTTTTCTGGTGCGCACAACGTCTGATTCATTTGCAACTCTAGAATTGCCATGCTGCACTGTATTGCTCATTCCAGCATCCAACTTGTTTGTAGGTATACTGAGTACACGCTGGCGTGAGTCACGAACTGGTGACCCTGTGCCATCATGACGTCCAGCACCAATGACCAACTTGCTGGCTTGCATGTTCGTTGTACTCCTCCCGGCTGCATTACTTCAGAAGCACAAGGCACATTAATGCTACCAATTATGATTATCGGTCCTCTATTATTTTCTGTCCTCTCCTCCATCACGTGTGCTGATTGGTTAAGTTTATGATCCGAACCTTTATTCTCCCATGACAGCCTATCAAACACAGACTGGCTTAGCAAAATAAGACAGCATTTGTGGAGCCACCCACCTGGATATGAATAATTAACAGAAGCAGACAAAGGTGGCATCCACATCCCATATCCTCCCCGTGCAGGATACGGATGAGGAATGGGCTGGTACATAGGCCATGGCCCGACCATCGGAGGGCTGAACAAGTCTGCTGACATAGGATACGGTGTCGTGCCTGGCGCGACGTGCACTGATACAGGTCTTGGTACAGCAAGATCTCCCAGCTGGTTCTTCTTCTTTCTTTGATCAACAGTCAAAGTTCGAGACGTGTTGCCATTAGACGATTGGGCCTGCTCCACCTGAGCGGCCCTTTTCTCGTGCTTAGCCAGAAGCATGTCAAACATTGGCTTCGGCCTTCTTGCTCGTTTAGCAAAACGACTCCCTTCTTTTTCCTTATCAGTTTTCCACTCATCAAGCTGAGGACTTTTTGGCTTGAATGTCCTAGGCCTCTTGTTACAAGCCGGTGGAGGTGTCCCGCTGAATTGTGATGTTTGCTCAGCACTTAAATCATCGGCTATAACAACTTGCTTGACAGCAGCTGCCTCGGCCTGAGCTGGCCGAACCAAAACTTTACGATCTCCCAAATTGATCATGTTGACTGGGAAAGGATCACTATCCACCCTCATGGTCTGTGAATCTGCAAGCTTCAGCCGACCTTCATTAATATCCATCTGCACCTGCCGCCAAAACATGTTACAGTCATTAGTAGCATGCGAATATGAATGATGCCATTTACAGTAAGCACACCTTTTTAGCTCATCAATAGAAGGGATAACATGTCCATGAGCCAATCTAATCTGTTTTCCTGCAACAATAAATCAAAAATATTTTCACATTTAGTAATAACGAAAGTAAATTTTATATCCTCTGATTGGCCCTTCTTATATGATGGTTTTAATGCAGGGCATAAGAATGGCTTCTTGGAAGTCCACGACCACTCGGCCACACAAATGTCAGCCGGTTCCTCATCTGAAGAATCGGAATCACATTCTACAAAATTAACACTAGGATTATAACTTTTTGCTCTATCAAATTTACGAAACGTTCTAGTGTTCTGCACTCGGCTTTCTTGAGCTAGAGCCTTTCGAAGCACCTAGTTTAGATCAGTGAAATCATGCCCGTTCGATACCTCCCTCATATGGAAGACAACCCAGCAACCGCTAACTCCGCAAGATCTCTTTCAGCAAGTGCCAAGCTAATACATTTATTTTTTTGTTTCTCTAAATCTCCTTATATACTCAGACACAGATTCATTACTCCGTTGTCTAACCGATGCTAAATGAGACAGATGCAATTCTGTATCTCCAGTATAAAAATGCTCGTGATACTTTTGTTCTATTTGAGGCTAAAAATACATTGAGCTAGGTGGAAGCGACGTAAATGCAGTACCAGACAATGACAAGAAAGATAAATGTAATTTAAGAACATCATCATTACCAACACCACATATTCCGCATTGTGCTAAAAATTGACCCACATGTTCGTAAGGGGTTTTATTATCTTCCCCACTAAATTTGATAAATTCAGGCATTCTAAATCCATGAGGAAACGGTAGTGAGTCATAAAAATCCGGGTACGGTTTCTTATATGTTCCGACATGGCCTTTCGGCTCGATGCCGAATAGTTCTTTAAGCATAGCGACCACTTGTTCAGACACGCCATTAAAGCTCGACTCGGCCTGAGGCCGAGGAGGGACAATGGCGGGTTGCAGTTCTAAACTGAGAGCCAGAACTGCCTAGCATATTTGGCGCAACATTACTAGACCACGTGTTAGGTGTTGACGAAGGATGGACGCCTGATCCTTGTGGATAGATCGACGGTTGGCTATATACAGTGGTAGTGTAATATGGTTGCTGAAAATTAGACGGTCCATTAAACAAGTGGCCTAAACCATGTGCTTGTCTGCTCGCCCCTGCAGACCCAGCCACGAGCGGTGTATTGCTAGCTAAACCCAGATAATTCCGACCGTCTGTAAAATTATTATGCATAACACTAACTGGTGTATGAAAAACTCTAGAAATGTCAGCATCATTCGGTATGGTATTAAAACTATCACATATGCCAGACGACACGTCGTCAGCATTAATTTTTTGTTGTACTAGAACGTTTGAATAAACCAACTGTTTTGTGTTGTAGCTGGCCGTCGTGCCAATATTCATGTGTTTTAAACGAGCATCTATAATTTGTTCTAACATAGCAGACACTTTATTTGCAATAGACGCTCCAACAGATGTATCTATCATATGTGTGTAATCTTCGGGAGACATTGAAATTTTGGTTTCGTTTGGTCTCACCTCGCAACAAGATGGAAGAGTGGACGCTGGGAGTTTCTTGAGGACGCCTTGGCGCGTCTTCATCCAACCGGCAAGTGCTAGCCGGCGGTACTCCTCAATACCACGCTCAATCTCCTGCAGAGCATCCTCCGGCAGCTCAATAAACTCCGACATGATGATGTTGTCCTCGTCTACCTCTGACATGATCTACTACCGCGGCAGAGACGGTGTCACCTTGATTTATGTGGTGCTTGTAGTTGATCCTTCGGAGAAGATGTGTAGATTAACCAGACTCTTGACAGTGCTTATATGCGTATTTGCTTGCCTTCTCTTGCCGTGGATGTGTAGGCCACGGCAGCTGGCTAGCAGCGTGGAACAGAAATCTACCAGCACTGCAGGACTTCTTGATTTGATCTTGATTTGCAGGAGAGAATAGAAAATGGAAGGAAATCTCTTCTGCCGCAAACAAGCTGTGCGGAGTCCAAGAAAACAAAGACGTAAATCTCTGCTGATGACCTGCCGCACAATGCTTGATTAAAAATATTCTGGCCGTTTTTTCAAAGGAAAGAAAACACAAAGAAATCTCTAAATCTGTCTATTGGTGATCAGCCGTACATGGTAAGATAAAATGCAAATTTTTGACTAAAATATCTGTGCCAAATATTTTACTCCTTTCTTTTGAATACGATCACTATTTACGGAAAGATCACAAGCAATCTTTAGATTAAGTTATATATGGTATCCTGTTCCTTGGTACTGTTAGAGTATCCTGTTCATTGGAACTGTTAGAGTATATTTGGTAGTATATCTATTTATATCATATACCAATATAAATATCAGAAGTATATTTGGTATGCTAGATAGACTGATATATATATATATATATATCAAAAATATATTTAATAGACTGGATAAACTGCTATATATTGGTAGTATATTTGATAGTTTGGAAATATTGCCATATATATCGGAAATATATTTGTTAGTTTAGATATATTGCCATATATATCAGAAGTATATTTGGTAGACTAGATATACTGTCATATATATCGAATGTAAATTTGATATACCAGATAGACTACCATATAAATATGTTTCCAGACGCGATCTAAAATAATCAACCATTATACAGAATATATTTCTTACTACGATCATTTTACTCAACTTTATACCAACCGTGTACATCGCTTTAGGAAAATTACAAAAATACAGTAGTCCCTTGCCGTTAATATTTTTTCTATGAGCACATGGTCTAGATAGGTTACGTGCCACATTCTGGACACGTTTTGTGATATTTTATGACGAACGAGTAAGAACAAAATCTATAATTTGTATGAAAAAACATGGAGACGACGTTGGTTATTGTTAGGCCAAGTTCACCATGCTTTTCTTGCTTGGATGCCACGAATAGCATGAATAAATACGAAATGTCATCCTCCTCTTGCATGGACGCTTTTCTCGTCTTCTGATTCCGATGGAAAGGTAACTAACGCAACAGAACCTCTAGCCTTATCTCCATTCTCACTGTTGGCCCAGCTCACACTTTGATGGAACACACACCACTTGATTAATTCACTAGAGAAGAACACGATGCAACTAATTTTAGTGCTGCACACCAGCACCAACCCACACGGCACAACACTCACAGGCGCACACACACCCTGCGCACTCAACACACCAACACTTACTCAGCACTTCCACCCATGGCACACACACTGCACCGCACACTATTCACTCGTACTAGCAGCACGCCCAGTACTATGGGCACATCCACACTGTGTAGACACCACAACACCAATACTCTCCACGGCACCGGGACTTGTGCTTTTATAGACCACTTAAACTCACATGGAGCACAGCCTCTTGATCCAGTCTTCACGTTCACGATCCGCACGACCTGGACACTCTGCACTCCATCCGTACTCCGCACAACCGGCTCCACATCGGCCATGATCCACAAGACCAGGCGTTGCACCGGAATCGGTCAGTCAGTTGCCCTGCCTACGTCCTGGCCTTCTCGCCGTATGTCCTGGAGTTGCTCAGACGCATGGGCTTTGACCCCACGAACCATTCCTGTGCATGCGCCAGCTCCAGCTTTCACTTCGTAGCTGTAGCTCACGCACGCCATGCAAAAGACCAGGCCTCACCCTGTAGGCTCTGCCCACGTGACCTGCTCCTTGTCACGTCGCAACACTTACACATAAGCAGCACTACCACACATTGGCAGCACCGCAGCACCACTATTTATTTTTTTACTTCACACAATATTAAACACACGCACTAAACAAGATTAAACCCAACAATCACCTCCCTAATCTTGTTGGGATTTATTCAAGCACCTCCACACGTCTTCACAGCAACGCTGTCTCGTAGTCAGCACCTACAGCAAGCTGTGCCACACAGTTTGATATTTTCTTCACCCCATCACACTCATCTGCAAAGTGACCCAACTCACCACACTTACGGCAGTCGGTTTTTGATTTATCAAACTTGCGACGAAATTTCTTCCCACCATTTTTGTTGCCGCTGTCACCGGAGGTTTCACCATTGCTCTTCTCTTCAGCAACTATCGCCTCCCACTCGGCACGCGTGAGTCGTGCCTCCGCACGCGCCATCAGAAGCTTCTCCACATCACCATCACGTTTTCACCACTAGGAAGACTCCTGGAATGCCCGTAGGCGTCCCACAACTTCAGCCACCGACATCGCTGCCACATCCCCCCATTGCTCTATGGTGCTCACAATGGGTAGGAACTTGTTGGGAACAGAACGCAAGATCTTCTCCACGGCACTTGCCTCCTCCACTTTCGTGCCGAGAGCACGTATCTCGTTCATGATAGTGGTCACCTTCAAAGCAAACCCATTAAATTTTTCAGAATCACCCATGTACATACCATCAAGCTCTCTCTTGAGAGTTTGTACGTGGGCCTTCTTGACACGATCTTCACCGACACACATTTCTTTGGGCGTGTCCCACACCTCCTTTGCCGTCTCTTTCTCGGATATGGCCATCACTAAACCATCCGGCACAGCTTAGATAATGGCGGCGAGAGCCATTTGATCCATCTTCTCGTCGACGCCTTGCTTGCCTTCCACCTCTGCCCACACAACTTGGGCACGCAGGAAGATCTTCATCTTTACTGCCCACACGCCGTAGTTGTCCTCCGAAAGCATGGGGTAACGCAATGTCACCCCACCTCCTTCACAACCGGCTCTTGGCTGCCGTCTCCGCCGTTGCCACCGAAACGGTGACCCGGTGGCGTGTACACTTCTGAACCATCAACCGACATGGCTACAATACATTGTTGGCCCAGCTCACACTTTGATGGAACACACACCACTTGATTAATTCACTAGAGAAGAACACGATGCAACTAATTTTAGTGCTGCACAAGCACCAACCCATACTATTCACTCGTACTAGCAGCACGCCCAGCACTACGGGCACATACACACTCTGTAGACACAACACCAACACTCTCCACCGCACCGGGACTTGTGCTTTTATAGACCACTTAAACTCATATGGAGCACATCCTCTTGATCCGGTCTTCACGTTCAAGATCCGCACGATCTGGACACTCTGCACTCCATCCGTACTCCGCACAACCGGCTCCACTTCGGCCATGATCCGCAAGACCAGGCGTTGCACAGGAATCGGTCAGTCAGTTGCCCTCCCGACGTCCTGACCTTCTCGCCGTATTTCCTGGAGACCCCATACTTGCGCAGACGCATGAGCTTTGACCCCATGAACCATTCCTGTGCATGCACCAGCTCCAGCTTTCACTTCGTAGCTGTAGCTCACGCACGCCATGCAAAAGACCAGGCCTCACCCTGTAGGCTCTGCCCACTTGACCTGCTCCTTGTCACGTCGCAACACTTACACATAGGCAGCAATACCACACATTGGCAGCACCGCAGCACCACTATTTATTTTTTACTTCACGCAATATTAAACACACGCACTAAACAAGATTAAACCCAACACTCAGGCCAAATGGACTGGGCGCTACTGTTTCACTACCATCAAAGACCGGGCTCTCATAAGCAAAAATAATCTGCACAAAATGGACAAGATAAAAATTCTGAAGAATCAACATCATCCTAACGACAATAGTACCAAGATACAGACGTGGACATCACTGCAGTGGTGCCCCGATGAGTTGCACATTTCCTTTAACTCAGTCGCTCAATATTACTGTTATATGAAGTTAATCATTGTGTAGATTATATAACTTCACTCATATGTACTTGAAATCTATAGTGACTTCATAAATCTCAAGTTCAGCGAACACGTGTTTATAGAAGTAAGTACTCGTGCTTATATGTGTTGATTTTTGGGCGACTGAGTTCAGCGAACATGTGTTGATTTTTGGTCTACATGCACTTTTAAACATATGTATATGATTTCTAACTTTTGTATTCAGATTTTCTGTTTGCACACTATCTATGAATTTCCAATTTAAACAACTTCTTTAATACACTCTTTAGCTACCAAGTTTGCATGGAAGGTATTTTCCTACTCCAGGGTTTTTCAGATTTTCTACCAAACCCTAAACTAAAGTCTTTGGATTTGGAAACTTCATTTATCATTTTCTAGTTATGCATACATATTTTCCTATATTTTTAGATTTATATTCTATGCCAATATGTGAATTTTATTATGAAAATAGTAAGACACCTCATCTAAACAGAATAGGTTCTGATCTAAAATATTAAATAATATATTTTTGAACTTCTCCTCTGATGTGAACTAATTTAAATTCATTTTTCCAATTTTAAAAATTATTTCCTAGCCTAAAATTTGTTTCTATAACTAATAAATATGAACAATCAACTAGACAGATTCATTTCAGCTAAAAATCTATTTTTAACTCATTCTAAAGTTTTCCAAATGCTAGGAGAGTTTAAACTTGAATTTACAATGTGTTTGCCTCACCTTTTAAATTTTAAATCCTAATCACATATTCAAATTCCTAAATTTAATATCATATAGGGTTAAAAAGGTAAACTCACCCCACTACAGGGTCAATTATAAATTTCCAGGGGTCTAACTACACATAACAGAGGGGTTTTCCTAATTTTTATTAAGTCCAGGGGCTAAAACTGATTTTTAAATGAATTTACATGAATTTCTGAAGTTCCAGGGGCTAGATCAGAAGTTTCCGGGGCTAGCTCGTGTTTTCCGAGATCCCTAGGGGGTAGCACGTAAGAATCCCGACCTTTATAATGCGGGGCTGACGTGGACCGTCCGATTTAAAACAGACGGCTCAGATTAGATCGCCGAACCGGTACGCGCGGGTTTTAACTCCACCGTACGATTTAAAATAGACGGCGCATAAGCGGCCACGTCGCTCTGACCGAGCGCGGGCGGCGCTGCCCGGCGGCGCACGGCGGCGGGAGGCGGCGATCTTGCCGAAAAACTTCGGATCTTCGTCTATTCTTCCTAAAACTGGGATTTCATGGCATAGATCGGTAGAGGGGAGGTCGGGGATCTCACCTCGGGTTTTTTCTTGAGCTCGGAGGTCCTGGAAGGCGGTCAGCGACGAGATCCAAGATGAAATCGCGGTGATGCTCGTCGGCGCTGTGTCTGGAGCGCAAACCACCGAGTTTTCTGCACCTGCGTGATTCCCCGGAGGCGGTGGAACACGATCGGCGCGTTAGATCTGAAAATCCGAGCAGAGATCGAGAGATAACGGTGATCGGAGCTTCGGTTCTCACCGGGAGGAAAAACAGCCGATCATGGGGGAAAAACGGGATGATGTCGGCATTTATATAGACAGGGGAGGGCGGCGTGTCGGTTGTGATCGAGTTTGAGTCGTCCGGGACCAGAATTCGGCTAGAGTTGCGGGTTTCCGGGGGTAGTTTTGATTCGGGGGAGAGAGGAGTCCCGGGATCGGCCGAGCGCGCGCGAGGAGGAAGACGACGGCGGGCCCCGCGTGTCAGTGAGAGGGAAAAGGGGCGCGCGGCTGCGGGCTGGCGCGGGGGTGAGGTGGGCCGGCTGGTGGGTTTCGGCCCACTGGCCGGGGCGTTTTGTTTTTTCTTTTTCTTTTTCTTTTCTGTTTTGAGTTGAATTTGAATTCCAATTTGAATTTGAATTTCTGCACCACATGCAATACGTCCAAAAATTTTTAAATTCCCCTCTTAACAGGTTTTGGGGTGTTACATGGACTTCATGGTCCCGTAGATGATCGTTTAGTTATAATTGACATCATGCTTCAGACGGTTGATCGCTGCATTGTAAACCATAAAGATCCGGGCTAGTGACACGAGCCATAGATTTTGCAACGGGAATTTAAAAAACCGTGAACACCTCAAAACCATTCATCAAAACTTTCCGAATTGCTATATTTTGGTTAACTAGAAACTGAAATCATACACACTTCTCATTCACTTTTTAGAACAAAAAATATGTATATCAAATCTTTTTCTTTTGAAGATGGAACTCTTTGTATTGGTATCGGAAACCAGATCTCTCATTTATCTTATATTATGCAAATATTTTATTTTGAAGGTATAATTTTATAATATGGCATGGAACTTTCTCTAGTGAAACTGGAAGAAATCCGGCGTATATATATGGGGAAGAATTCAACAACTTTATCCTAAAATACTCGGCAAACTCCTTGAATTGTGAGGATACGAAGGTTCCTCCTTGATCCATGGTTATAATCTGTGGAACACCGAATCTATGAATAATATGCTCAAGGACAAAACTGGTTACCTCTTTGTACGTGTTGCTCTTGAGTGGCACAACTTTCGTCTATTTGGTGAAGTAGTTTGTGGCAACCAAAACAAACTTATGTTTCTTTGATGATGCTGGATGGAACTCCCCAATGAAGTCTAAACCTTGGATTCATCGTTAATCAGGGTGTACAGCAATGTTTGACGCCGAACCTTCCTATCTTTGCACGTGCTTGGGTTCTTGATACACTCTATGATCGTTGGCCTCCAATCTTCTGCGTTCAACACATCAAAATTGGCTGAATTGTTCTGCCTCATCCTGTCCTCGCTACTCTTGGACAATGTCAGCCTTGTTTTTACGTGAAACCTTCCTCTTTTCACCTCGCAACCCAATGCTTGTTGTGTCAAGTTGTTTGCTCTCCGGTTTTCTTCCCTTGGTATGTGCTTGGCACAGAATGTATCCAAGGTTTTGATGATATTTAGACATCTTTCACGATAGTCATTCAAAATACCATCATAACATTTGCTTTCACCACTGACCTGTTGGATGACAAGCTTGGAATCGCCATAGACTTCAAGGTTCTTGATCCCCATGTCCTCCAAATGCTCTAAGCCATTCAGTAGGGCCTCATACTCGACTTGATTGTTACTGCACACGAAGTTTAGCCAAATAATGAACTCGCATACCATGTTTCTGGGTGAAACTAACACATATCCAACTCCTTGACCCCTGTCGCAAACCGATCCATCAAAGAATAGCTTCCAAGGACGTACCTCGACTATGCACTCCTCTTTGAGTTGTACATCGTGCTCTCCGATGAAATCTGCCACAACCTGGCCCTTCACGCTCTGGAGAGGCTCGAACACCATATCGTTCTCTACCAACGAGTACGCCCATTTACCTATCCCGCCACTCAAAATCGGTTGTTGCAACATGTGCTTGACGTTGTCGTGTTGACATGTCACGAAGCACGTACTGAGAAGAAGGTAGTGTCGAAGCTTGGAACACAAGAAATACAAAGACAACAAATTTTTTCAACAAATATGTACCTGGTTTCGACATCAAGGAGTCGTCTGCTCAAATAAGCCACGGGATGCTCTTTACCTTGACTTTCTTGAGTTAGAACAACCCCAATAACTTGGCTTTGTCCAGCTATGTAGAGTCGAAACAGCTTCTTCATCTGTGGTGCACACAAGACCGGTGGCTTCATCAAGTATTCTTTGATCCTCTCGAAAGCCTCCTTCTGTTATGCCCCCAAGTACACTTCTGCTCGTGTTTGAGTTTCAAGAGTGACATGAAGGTTCCTATCTTCCCATCCAAGTTAGCAATGAACCTCCTATGGTAATTGACCTTTCCCAATAAACTTTGCATGTCTTTCTTGCATGTCGGCTCTCCTATCCTCTTGATGGCTTCAATCTTCTTGGGGTCAACCTCTATGCCATGTTCATGCACGATAGAACCCCAAAAGCGTCTAGCCGACACGCCAAATGCACATTTGAGAGGGTTCATCTTAAGACCATACTTCCTCATCGTCTCAAAATACATCCTGAAGTCGGCCATATGGTCTTGAAACTCAGCCGACTTCACCACAACATCATCAATATACACCTCAAGAATGTCCGCCAATATGTTGTGGAAGATCATATTCATAGCCCTCTGATATGTTGCCCTAGCATTCTTTAATCCAAAGGTCATGACAACTACTCAAACAAGCCAACAAACCCGGGGCAACAAATGTTGTCTTTGACGTGTCTTCCTCGGCCATGAAAATCTGATTATATCCAGCATTACCGTCCAAGAAACTAATCACTTAATGCCCTGAAGCATTGTTGATCAATACCTCGGCGATAGGCATTGGATACTCATCTTTTGGTGTTGCTCGGTTTAAGTCCCGGAAGTCTATGCAAATCCTCAACTTTCCCGTGTTCTTCATCTCTACCGGAACTATATTGGACACCCATTCGGCGTACCCGCAGGGCCGTATGAACTTAGCTTGAAGTAGACGATTTACTTCTTTCTTGATCTTATCATGGATGGCCGTGTTGAATCGCCTAAATGGTTGCGTGTGAGGCCTGAAACATAGCTTGATCGGCAGCTTGTGTTCCACGAGTTCTCGGCTAAGACCTGACATCTCGGTGTATTCCAATGCAAAACAATTGATATACTCATTAAGAAACCGGCTTACCTCTTGCTTCTGAGAATACTCCAAGTTTTAGTTAATGAAGGTTGGCCGGTGTGCCGATCCATCCCCAAGCTTGATCTCCTCTAATTCATCCACTAAGGAAAGCCCCTGCCCGAGCTTTCCTAAGTCATCAAAATCCTCCACTAACTCGCCCATATCATTTCTATCGAAACGATATTGCTTGTTTACCTCCTGCAACCAAGTTAAATGACCTCGTTTATCTTGCATTCTCAAGTTACATTACTGAGCCGAGTGAAAGCAGTCGGCTTTACACATACGGGTACAAACACGTCCCTTCCTACGCTCACAAAGTCATAGTCGGTTAAGTCCCAACCTGTGAGACACCTAATATCCTCAAGTTGAAGATCAGATGACTCGGCCATTGCTACGCAAGCTGAATTTATCAGCCTCAACCACCTCTATCTCGTCGCCAACACATTGGACTAAACATTGGTGGAGTGTGGATGGCACACAACCATTGACATGAATCCAATCTCACCCAAGGAGTAGATTGTACCTACTCCTCACGTTTATGATGAAGAATGTTGTGGGTTGTGTCTTGCTACCAGCCATGAGTTCCACAAATAGTATCCCTTAAGCTTTAGTTGGATCTCCAGTAAAGCCACTTAAAGTCGTGTTGGTCTTGATGAGGTCGCTCTCCCGGAATCCAAGCTTCTCAAACATGGATATCAGCATGATGTTGATGCTTGCTCCTCCATATACCAACATCCTTCCCACCGGTGTTCCATTGACATGTCCCCGTATGTACAATGGCTTCATATGTTGGCTGATATGTTTTGGTTTCTCAAAAACCACATTCTTAGCTCCTAGATTGAGCTCGACCACCTCAACATCTGGAAGACAAAACTCAGAAGGCAAATGAAACACTATGTTTACCTAGACTTGGTTTTCGTTCTTGCCTGTGGGGTTTTCTTCTTTCTCATCATCTCCAGCTTCCTCCTGGAAGATTCTCTTCTCCTTCCAAGTGTTCTTGGTGATCATTGATCGTGCTTGGTTGAACCAATGATCCCTCTGCTTTTCCGTCATCTTCTCAGCAAGTTCCAAAGCTCTCAACCTTTGTACATGACTCTTCTACGTATTGTTAAGCCTTGTGGGATACCATTGGGGTTCTGGCTTTGTTCTTGGAGCCACTGTCTTGATCTGATCTTGCTTCGTCCCTTCTGGCTTCATGTCTCATCTGCTGAGTCATCGTGGAGCTGCTTTGGACTGGCCGATTGATGTCTTGACTTGTCCTAATCGTGCACGTTCAACCGGCCTTGGTAGCTTGTGCTTGGGAGCTGGTGTGATGCCTGGTCCAACAATGATCCTCCTTCCGGAGATATCACCCGAGGACGTTTGCTAGAGAGCCTTGAGTCGACGTTGATTCTCTCGGCTTTGCTTGGACCAGCGCTAGAGGTGCCAGCCTCCAATCGTTTGCCTAGACTTTGTTTCATAAACTGGCCTTCACCTCCTGGGCTGCTAGGGGCCAGTTTATCTTGGATCACGCAAGGTATCAATCCGATCATCTGCACTTGGTGACCCAAGCTCGTGTTGTCTTTGGTCTGAGCTTTCCCATCGTGTAACATGGGTGTGGTGAGGAACCTAGTGCTTCTTCTGTATGTTTTGCTTCGGTTTCCACGTTGGAATCTAGTTCCTGGCTTTCCCATGTATTGATCCCGCACCCGGGGTTCCCGAGCCGCTCGGGGGGGGGGATGGTGGTGGCGATGTTTCACCTCGGAAAACCACCGATTTCCTGAGGTACCATCTATCTTCGAGCCGTGCCCCCCGAGCCTCTTGGGAAGTCATTTTACCTCGGAAATTTGTTGGATTTCCAAGATACTGAGGCCTCCCGAACCCAGTTTCCCTGAGAGTGCTCCCAAGGCTGGTGTTGGTGAAGATGTTTGATCCATCACACTTGCACTCTTTCAGCCTATTTGGGAGACATTTCCTGCCTACTTCTTCCTGATGTACTTGCTGATCAAGTATTCTGAGGTCGGCTTGAACTGAGTTGTCTTTCATGGTTCATTGAGCTTCCATTTGCCGACCTCAGAGTTTCGAGGCTTGATCATCTTCTTTCGTAGATCATCGGACATGATCACATTCTTTCCCTTGGTTGTCGGGGCTTGATCGGTCCTCACGAGGATCTTCTTCCCTTCTAGACTTACCATGTTGATAGGGAAGGGATATGCGTCCAACTTCATTTGTTATCCATCAGCTAGAGTCAACCGGCCGTTGTTCAAAGCCGATTGCACCTATCGATGAAAGAAGTTGCACTCATTAGTTGAATGAGAAAAGGAGTCGTGCCACTTACAATATCTTTTATTGGCCAGCTGCTCAAGTGGTGGGATAATGTGGCCATTCTTCAACTTGATCACTTTGTTTTGCAAGAGCACGTCGAAAAGCTTATCACACTTCGTCACATCGAAGGTGAACTTCATCTCCTCCTTCTTATTGGGGTTAGGATTCAATAAAGTGCACGCTAGAGGCTTGTTCTTGTGGTTTTCAACCCACTCGACCACACATACCTCCATCTCCTCATCACTAGCCGATTCCTCCCCGAGTTGGTTAATGTGTTGCTTCTCCTGGTCCATGTGGTTGATCTCCTTGAACCGACCGTGTACCTTAGCCTCTCTGGCTCGGTTCTCGTGTGCCACAGTGCGTTGCAGTACCTGGTTGACGTCCCCAAACTTGACGTCATCCATCTTCTCCTTGAGATAACTTAACAGCCCTGAAAATGCTAGATCGGCCAAATCTTTCTCCCCTATGGTTAGGCTAAAACATTTGTTTCATGTTTCCCTAAACCGTTTGATGTATTCAGCTACAAGTTCATTATGTCTTTGCCTCACCGTAGTTAGATGGAACAATCTTAGCTCTACCTCACCGGTGAATAAGTATTCATGGAACTTTTGTTCTAAACACGGTCAAGTTAGGACATAATTGGGTGATAACGATGTAAACCGTGCCGGTTAGAGTCAAGGGGAACAATCTGATCCGGTGAACATCCGTGATTCCCATGTCGTTGCACTGGATCAAGAATTGGCCTATGTGTTCTTGAGTTGTTTTAGAGTCCTCCCCACTAAACTTTGTGAAATCTGGCACCGTAAAGCCTCTAGGATACGGGACATTATGATAATGGTCAGGGTAGGGCTTTCGGTAGTTCCTAATAATTGTTCTTGTTTCTACCCCGAGTTCTCTAAGTGTTCTCGTCACCTGTTCCCTTAGTTCTTTGTGTGGTGCATGGTTCTGTGGCGTGGGAGGCTCAAGCAAGTTGCACGGTGACACTTGTGGGGGTATTGGAGGGAAGTACGCGTCGGGTACTGGCCCGAGCGGTACACGTTCCCTGTGAGTGGAATGGCGGGTCCATAGGCCACCATTTAGTAGTATGGACGGTGTACATTCTCGGTAGGCTACCCAGCTTGCATCTACGTAGATGGCATGCTGGCTGAGTTCCCTGCTGCACTACTCGCATTAGCTTCTACATGTTTGCCTACTGCCTCGTCTTTCATTTGCGGCACGGTAGATTGGATCTGTCGATGAAGGTTCCGATCTATCGTGTTTTTTACATCGGTTTTGAACGTGTCAAACAAGCTTTTGATCTTGTCCACTACCGACAATGTCATGTGCTCTAGATCGGCGCTATACTTTGAGATAACTGATACATATACAAGTAGTATGAGTTTTCGAGTTATTGCTTCGCGCGTGTCGGCCTTCTAGACAATGACTCCTCGCGTCTTGTGGAAGCAGGCAAGCTTGGCTTGAAGTCGCGCCATCTTTTCCTCCTAGATCTCTCGATCTACCTCCTCTTGGATGCGTTCACGTTCCTCCCGCAACAGAGCGTCGAGCTAGACGTCGATGACATTACTCGTGTCGACGGTTTTGCCGTCGGCCTTCCTCCTTGACGCGTCGGTCATGGCTTCTCTAGGTGTGATCAGTACAAAAGTGTTCCGATCACGTTGTAGATGTGTTTGGTCGACGTGTATGGTATCTCTCCCTAGCGGAGTCGCCAATTCTGTTCATGGAACAAAGGGTTTAGTTGCGTGGAGTCGCCAGCAGATGGTCTAAGCCACCTACACTTCGAGAATTCTCGGCGTTAGCTCGCCGAAATCAAGGTGGAATGAGGTTCCTATTGAACGAGAACGTGATACTCTCACGTTGAGAGAACCGGATGCTTTCATCGACAAAGCAACAAGGAAGTTGCAAACTAAGTTATGATCTACGAAATTGAAAGAAAAACGAAAAGTTGTATTGTATTGATCTGGATTGCTCTTTGTTTCGATAGATGGTTGTCTTTATATAGACCTTGATTACAACCGAAAAGATTTGAACTTCTAAGTTTAAACTAAACTCATCTAAGAGTCAATCTTATCCAAATGCACATACGAATACCGTGCTAGACCTTCTAGAACACTTGACACGATATCATCTAATATGTACAAAGTTTTGAACTCTACCGAGAACACCTAAGTCCCTTTGGCCCTTGTATCTTGCGGTTTAGCTGGTTTATCTCGCAGTCGCAAGGTAAATCGGTCTTCTCATGTCGAGTTCCCACCCGGACGCTCGTATCTTGAGTTTTCGAGGTAAAACAGACTTCTCGCACATATTTCTCTAGTTTTGGGTAGGTTCCTTGCCGAAGCCTTCTACACTTTGAATTCTCATGATAAAAGGCTCTTTCCATCTCGTTTTTGGCTCCTCCGACCTGTAAAACTCACAACCATTTTTTACCTCCAACAATAGGTACACATTTGGTTAGGAATTCGTACCTGCGGTTACAAATTTGGATAACAGATAAAACTTAATGGATAATTCTCATCAGGTAAAAAGTCATACCCATATCCACATACCCTTAGCCAAATAATGTTATTCGGGTAACGAATAAGACCTAAAATTTTTCTATTTTTGAATAAATCTAATTTAAAATTACTTGCAAATAATGTTATTTTTAATATACCCGCATTGTAAACTTAATAAAAATAAAGGCTTAAAGAGCGGCTAACGACAGATATATCCTCGGGCAAAAAATGTTCAGAGATAACAGATAAGTGTAACAGTTTTTGCCCGTTGTGGCCTTGCGGGTAATAGATACGGGTTCGGGTCTGGGTATTGTTATACGGTTATGGGTAGACAAGAACAATTTCAGCAGATATTTTATCAGTTGCCATACAGTTATACCATGGAAGGTCAACGACAAAACCAAGTACACACTGGTGGTGGAGAACCAGTGCATCTGGTCGCAGGAGAATGTTAAGCTTGGATTTCCCGGATTCAACTCCTCCATGGGCGTCGACCAACAGGTCCTAGATGGCGATACAAAGCTCTGCACCTGTTTATAGTTAAAATTGACATGATGGTTCTGGTTGATTTTTAATCACGTGCACTAGCTATGTGTTGCCAAAAATATACTTCGGATATGTACGCTAATTTATTTGTCCTACTACATATATCTTATATGTATGGTAGTATATATATCTTATCACATATTCGATCGTATATATATGACGATACGTAATAAATGCGACAAGTGATTTTCTTTCAAACCGGTCCTAGCTAAGTCCAGTCATACCTATAAATATGAATTACAGGGATATGACCGAACTTTATCCAATAGTTCCACAAAAATCCTTTATATTTCAGTTTTACATTTTACCCTAGGACCAGTAGACCTTTGGCGATTTTGATTGTAAATCATTTGTACAGCCTCGGCGTTAAAGAGGATTCTTTGGTGGTTTGCTTGAAAATCACCCGTGTGCTTACGTGACGAGCGCGAAGGCGCGGCTACCCTGCCCGACGGCATCTTCTCTTTGTGTTCGCCGGATCAGGCGCCAACACAATTTTGTCGACTGCGTTGGGAAGACATATTGGCTTGGCTACGCGCAGCCCAACTCTTCGTATTTCCCTTATTTTTATTCACGTAGCATCTGGCCGTGAGGCTGATCGTGCGCGCTTGTTTTAGCCTTTCGTCTTCATTTGCCTTGTTGCATCAGATCAGGCTTAAAGCCGATCAAAAAAAATCTTGCGGCAGTTTATGTGCAACGTTGTTTAAAGATTCCTCTATAAGTAGTGATCGTATCAAAGGAAACGGAATAAAAAATTGGGCTGGAGTACGGTAGATCATTAGTAGTCTGATTTGGAGATTTCGTTTTCTTTTCTTTCCTTTGCAAAAACGGCCAGAATAGAATATTTTGGCATCTAATCAGCCTTGTCTGATGAGTCAACGCAAGTGGTGATCTCACCGAGCAAAAAAGGAATAGAAAATTTGACCAGAGTGGGCAGGTCACCAGCCATCTCTTTTAGGGATTGCTATTTATTTTCTTTCCTGTGCAAAAACGGACAGAATATATTGTTTCCTTCTTTGTTCCATTTCCTGCACAAGTAGGGGTCGGATCTCAGGAATCCATATACAAAAAGTCCTCTGCCTTGCTGTATCCTTGCATGCATCACATTAGCTCCAGCGCGCCTGTAGCTTGCGAGGGCTGATCGTGGTGCAAATTTGCCGGCTGTTGCAAAGTTCACATATTCTACGTGTATACGGGTGCAAGTACAGCGCAAGCTACAACCAGGCTCTGGTTACTTGTGCATCGTCTTCGCAGTATCAACTGCAAGCAGCGGCAGGCTAAGGCAACGTCGTCTATGTCGGAGGTAGACGTGGACAACATCATCACGCCGAAACAGAGATTGGTTCTCCACTTATGAATCTGTCCAGGGTGGAGGTTCCGTTTTGATGGGTGATAACACATCTCGCAAGGTTGTAGGCACTAGATCCGTTCAGATTAAGATGTTTGATGGTATTGTCAGGACATTGACAGATGTGAGGAATGTTCCAACTATGATGAGAAATCTTATTTCTTTGAGTACTCTTGATCTCAATGGGTACAAATATTCTGCTGAAGGTGGAGTTATGAAGGTAACTAAAGGCTCTCTTGTTGTGATGAAATGTGACTTGTTAAAATCAAATTTATATATTCTTCAAGGCGTTACAATTATTGGTAATGTTGTTGTTTCTTCTAAGTCACCTGATTCTGATACTACAAATTTATGACATATGCGTCTCGGTCACATGAGTGAACTTGGTTTATCAATTTTGAGCAAGAGAGGTTTTCTTGATGGGCATAACATCAGTAAATTGGATTTTTGTGAGTAAAGTGTGTTTGGCAAACACAAGAGGGTGAAGTTCAACACTTCGGTTCATACAACTGAAGGTATTCTTGATTATGTGCATTCTGATTTATGGGGACCATTTCGTAATACATCTATTGGAGGTGCTTATTTTATGTTGACTATTATTGATGATTATTTGAGAAAGGTATTGTCTTATTTCTTGAAACATAAATCAGAAGCATTTTCTGCATTTAAAGAGTGGAAGACTATGGTGAAGAATCAAACTGATAGAAAGGTGAAGGTTCTTCGTACTGATAATGGGATAGAATTTTGTTCTAATGAATTTAACTCTTATTGCAAGTCTCATGGCATTGTGAGACACCGCACTGTTGCTCACACACCTCAGCAAAACTGTGTGGCTAAGCGTATGAACAGGACTATCATCTCCAAGGCCCGTTGCATGTTGTCTAATGCTGGTCTTAATAGATGTTTTTGGGCTGAGGCCGCTTCCACTGCTTGCTATCTTATTAATCGTTCACCCTCTATTGCAATTGATAAAAAGACTCCGATTGAGGTATGGTCTGGTTCTCCAGCTAATTATTCTGAGTTGAGGATCTTTGGTTGTCCTTCTTATGCTCATGTTGATAATGGAAAATTGGAGCCTAGAACTATTAAGTGTATTTTTCTTGGTTATGGTTCTGGTGTTAAAGGTTATAGATTGTGGGATCCTGAATCTAAAAAGGTTATAACTAGCAGAAGTGTTGTCTTTAATGAATATGCTATGAGTATAAATGTTATGAGTACTAATGCCCCTATTGAGACTTCTCAGAATTCTAGTGTACAGGTGGAGCATTTAATTAACTCAACACATACACCAGATGCTGATGACTCGGATGCACTTATTGATGATGATTCATCGGTTATTCCACATTCTTCTCCTGTTGTGCAGCCTCCACAACATTCTATTGTAGTTGACAGGTCTAGGAGGCCTCATATTCGACCTAAGAGGTTAATTGAGGAATGCAACGTTGTTGCTTATGCTTTGAGTTGCGCAGAAGCTATTGAAGGTAATGCAGAACCTTCTAATTATTCTGAGGCTATTACTTCTGCGGACTGCAATAGTTGGGTTGCCGCTATGCAAGATGAAATGGAGTCACTTGAAAAGAATGGTACTTGGGAGTTAGTGCCTTTACCTAAAGAGAAAAAGCCCGTTCGTTGCAAATGGATTTTCAAGAGGAAAGAACCTATTTCTCCTAATGATACTGTTAGGTATAAAGCAAAGTTGGTTGCTAAGGGCTATAGTCAGATTGCAGGTATTGACTATAATGATGTCTTTTCTCCTGTTGTGGAGCATAGTTCTATTCACAGTTTACTCAGTATTGTTGCTATGCATGATTATGAGTTGGAGCAACTGGATGTTAAAACTGCATTTTTATATGGAGAATTAGATGAAGACATTTATATGGATCAACCTGAAGGCTTTATTATTCAAGGATCAGAACATCTTGTTTGCAAGTTAAAGAAGTCTCTTTATGGCTTGAAACAATCTCCTAGACAGTGGTATAAGAGATTTGACTCCTTTATGCTCTCTCAAAATTTTAAGCGGTATTCCTATGATAGTTGTGTTTATTTGAAGATTGTTGATAATTTAGCTATTTATTTACTTCTCTATGTCGATGATATGTTGATTGCTGCAAAAGATAAGTCAGAAATAGCTAAACTAAAGGCACAATTGAGTAATCAATTTGAGATGAAGGACTTGGGTGCAGCAAAGAAAATTCTTGGCATGGAGATTATTAGAGAGAGACAAGCTGGCAAGTTATATCTTAGTCAACGAGGTTATATTAAAAAGGTCCTTCATCGGTTCAGTATGCATGATGCTAAACCAGTGAGTACTCCTTTAGCTCCACATTTCAGATTATCATCTGCTTTATGTCCTGAGTCAGACTATGATATTGAGTACATGTCTCGAGTTCCCTATACTACCGCAGTTGGATCTCTTATGTATGCTATGGTTTGCTCTCGTCCTGATTTGTCATATGCATTAAGTGTTGTTAGTAGATACATGGCTAATCCTGGCAGAGAGCACTGGAAAGCAGTTCAATGGATTTTGAGATATGTGCATGGTACTTCAAATGCTTGCTTGCAGTTTGGGAAATTCGGAGATGGACTTGTTGGTTATGTTGATTCAGATTATGCTGGTGATTTGGATAAAAGGAGATCTCTCACAGGTTATGTTTTCACTATTGGTGGTTGTGCTGTCAGTTGGAAAGCTTGTTTGCAGTCTACTGTTGCTTTATCAACTACTGAAGCTGAATATATGGCTATTTCTGAAGCTTGTAAAGAAGCTATTTGGCTTAGAGGTTTATATGCTGAGCTTTATGGAGATGATTCTTGTACTAATATATTTTGTGATAGTCAGAGTGCTATTCACCTTACAAGATATCAAATGTTTCATGAGAGAATAAAACATATTGATGTGAGATATCACTTTATTCGAGATGTTACGACTCATGGTGATATTAAAGTGTGCAAGATCAGTACTCATTATAATCCTGCTGATATGATGACAAAGCAAGTTCCTACTAACAAGTTTGAGCTTTGCTCAAGCTTGGTTGGTATTAAAGCTTGAGTCCTAGTGACTTATTGGTGCCCGGTTTTATTTATTATTGAAGAGAGTTGATTGATGATTCTTCATTGGCTACAAGATGGAATTTGTCTCAAGGTGGAGTTTGTTAGAATATGATCCAAATTCTGATATCGCTGGGGATGCCTAGAAGATATGAGATGGATTTCTTCCACATTAAGGATCGTATTTAATTTTTAAGGATTTATTTCCTTTTATCTGCCACCCCTATAAATACATCTTGTGGGCTGTTGAGGGTAAAGCAAGAGAGAAGAAATCCTCATTGTAATCTCCATTGTAAACTCTCATCATATAGTGAGATCGCCGGTCGGCGCCCGTGTTTTTTTCCCGCAAGGGTTTTCTACGTAAAATCTGTGTCTCGTGTTCGATCTTGTTTACGCATTATTTGCTAACAGTAACGAGAGAGTAAAAAATCCCACATCTGATGTGCATACTCAAACTCAACTATATCAATAGCAAGACGATCCTCCATACTGGCAGCAAGAATAGCAGCAGCTCGAGCATCATCATCCAACAATGTCCTGTATAGGCTGAAGTGAGACTCGTACGCAGACAGACGAGTCTCGTAATCCGCAATGAGCTTCTTCTTATCATCATCGGTAGCTTTATCTGAAATAACGGGCTGAGAAGGAACCACGGGGCAAGGTGGACATTTGAGATCTCATGTGAGATACTCCCAGAGTCGTAACCACGCATGTGCAGACGCATGCGGGGAACCCAGTCGTGGTAATTAGTGCCATTGAAAAGCACTGGACATCGCACAACTGGGACCCTGCCCAAATAAGAAGTCTCCTAATAGGATAACCGGCGACGGGGAGGGCGCAAAATAAGAAGCGGCGGACGATGGCGAGAGCGCAAGAGAAAAGCGGCGCAAGCTGTTTTTTTTCCCTTTTTTTAAGGGTTGAAACCCTAAACTGGAGGTGCTGCCCCCAGAGAGTGGTGGCGCCAGGGACCCAAGAACGCGCGGGCACACGGCAGCAGAAGATCTGATCATGCGGCAGCAGGCGAGCAAGATCTGATGATGCGGCAGCAGAAAAACATGCGGGCATGATGCAGCAGCAAAAGAATGTGCGGGCACACGACAGCAGAACTCCAGCGCACCGGCGGCCAAGGTTCGGGCACACGCAGCCTACTGGATCCTCGTGGATCGAGTGCACCGATTGAGCACGGCGGCCAAGGCTTCGGGCGTGCGCAGCGACTCCAGTAGATTGAAGCAGCACGAAGATAATGTGGGTACAGCACGTGGCGACTCCGGTGGATCGAGGCAGGGAAAGGCCGCACAATGAGGCGAAGACAGAGAAGCTCCGATGGATCCGAAGATGTGGCAGCAGGGGAGCGCCGGGAAGAAAAGCCGCGCCGACGGCAGAGAAGAAGCACGTCAGGAAGAACGGCACGAATCGGTGAGATAAGCTGAAAAAATTAATCTAATCTTGGCTCTGTTACCATGTTGTGAAAGATGTCTGTATTATTCAGGAGGCCACATGTCTCTATATATAGATGTACAGAGATACGAATTATACAAGAAAAGCCCTTATGCAAAAGGGAAAGTACAAATATACCCCTACATCTCTAACATGGCCAACACAATGAGAAGATTCCGCCGGGCAGGCTAGCGGCGCCATTGCACTTGTCACGTGAGCACACGGGTGATTTTCATGCAAACCACCAAAGAATCCTCGCTAACGCGGCGCCAATGGTCTACTGGTCCTAGGATAAAATGTAAAACTGATATAAAAAGGATCTGTGTCCAACTGTTGGAGAGAGTTCGGCCGAATCCCTGTAACTCATATTTATAGGGATGACTAAACTTAGCTTGGGCCAGTTTGAAAGAATATCACTTGCCGTGTTTATCACATACTGCCATATATATACGATCAAATATTTGATAATATATATATATATATATATATATATACTACCATACATATAAGATATATATAGTAGGACAAATAAATTGGTGTACATATCTGAAGTATATTTATGGCAACCCATAGCTAGTGCACGTGATTAAAAATCAACCAGCCTTGACACGTACCAAACCATCATGTCAATTTTGACTATAAACACATGCCCCCCTGCCTTTCGGCGAAGTTAGCTTGCCAAAAGCACTTAAACATCTGCTTGACATGATGACCGCTAGATGCTGAGCATAGCATGAAAATCTTAGGACGATGGTAAGCATCGGCCATGTGCATTCATGTCAAGCATCTTGCCAAACGCTTGGAAAATATTTTTTCAAATACTTCCCTTTTAATGCTCAAGGCAAATTCTCGCCTTGCAAATTTTGCACCATGTATGAATTACCTGGCACAACCTTAGAAACTCTACAGGGCCCCTCCCAGCTGGGTGACCACTTACCGAATCTATTACTTTTCGAACCGATGGGCAGAATTGTTTTCCAAACCAAATCTCCAACCTGAATTGATTTGTCCTTCACTCGTTTGTTGTAAGCATGAGTCACTCTTAGATTCTCCTTTTCGATCTCGCCCAATACTCTCAAGCGTACATCGGTCACACTATCCATCTGGTCAATCATCAAAATGTAATAATCCTGAGCCGACAACTATTTTGTTTGGCTAATCGGATTGCATCCAGATTTACCTCTACAGGTAAAACAGCCTCTTGTCCGTAGAGCAAATCATACGGTGTCACCTTGGTAGCGCCAATTTAGATATTCGATGAGCCCACAATGTCTCAGATAGCACTTCGTGCCATCGCCTTGGATGCTGCTCAATCTTTTTTTAATGACCTTAATTAAAATTTTATTACTAGACTCGGCCTGACCATTAGCCTGAGCATAGTACGTGAAAAATTAAGCAATTTCACGTACCTGGTGAGAAATAAATGACGCACCCTGATCTGTAGTTAAAGTTTGCGGTATTACCAAACCGATGAATGATATGCCCCAGAATAAAATTAATAACTTCCACATGTGTCATATTCTTGAGAGGCACTGCTTGAGACCATTTAGTAAAATAATCAGTGGTAACAAGGATAAAACGGTGACCCTTTGAAGAAGGTGGATTGATCTGACCGATGAAGTCTAAACCCCAACCTCTAAATGGACATGGTTTAATAATAGGATGCAAAGAAGCTGCAGGAACTGATTGTATATCACCAAATTTCTGGCACGCTTCACATCCCTTGTAATACCTGAAGCAGTCCTCTAGCATAGTCGGCACAACACAACTGGACATCGGCTTTCCAATATGAATAAAACACCTTTACTAATCTGATAACCGGATGCCTGCTGTGCTAAATCATTCTCTATCTGATTTTCTTCTCTAGATATGTGCTTAATAGAAAAATCATCAAGAACAGCGACAATATCCATACACCTATCAAGATAGCTATTTAACAGCCCATCTACACATTGAAAATTTCTAGCAACCTGCTGAACCACTAATAGTGAGTTACCGAAGGCTTCCACATGCTTCACGTCCATCGAATCTAAAAGTTGTAAACCAAGTAATAAAGCCTCATACTCAGCCTGATTATTAGTGCAAGGATATTCTAATCGTGCTGAGGCTTCGAACATTGCACCACTTGGGGAAATTAACACAAGTCCAGCACCATGACCGTTCTTACAGACATAGCCATCAAAATAAAACTTCCACGGGCGAATCGCGGTGTAGCCGATCACTTCTGACTCAGAGTCAATACTATGATCAACAATGAAATCTGCTACAACTTAGCCTTTCAAGCACATTAGGGGCTCATAAACCAAGTCATATTCAGTAAGTGCATACGCCCATTTTCCGATCCTAACACTCAGAACCAGCTTGTGAAGCATATATTTTACAATGTTAGTCTGACAAGCCACAAGACACGTACCAGCCAAGAGGTAGTGTCGTAACTTGGTGCAAGCGTAGAAGAGAGACCAACATAAATTTTCAATAAACAAGCATCTAGTCTCTGCATCCAGTAAGCGACGGCTCATATATGCTATAACATATTCCTTGTTGTTTTCTTCTTGAGTTAAAACAGCGCCTATAACGGATTGTTCTGCCGCATTATACAGCTGAAATGGTATCCCGGCTTTTGTCGCTCTAAGAACAGGAGGTGTAGACAAATATCTTTTTATTTCATCAAATGCTCGCTGTTGCTCTCCCCCCCAAGCAAATTCGACTTCATTTTGGAGCCGAAGTATCGGAGTAAAAGCAGAGACTTTGCCGGCCACATTGGCAATAAACCGCCTAAGATAATTGATCTTTCCCAATAATTTCTGCACGTCATTCTTGAAATGCGGCGTCAGCAGATTCATAATTTTCTCTACTTTAGTAGGGTCTACCTAAATTCCAATCTCATGGATAATGAAACCCAAAAATTTACCGGAAAACCACCGAAGGCACATTTAAGTGGTTTCATTTTCAATCCATAACGACGCATTCTTTCTAAAGACAAGCGTAAATCGGTCAAATGATGCTCCATGTTGCCTGATTTAACTACTATGTCGTCGATGTAAACTTCCTGAATAATTCCATGCAGGTCATGAGAAATTAAGTTCATAGCTCTTTGATATGTTGCCCCAGCATTTTTCAAACCGAAGGTCATGACCACCCACTAAAAAAGACTAACAAAACCGGGGCACTGGAAGGCCGTTTTGGATGTATCCTCCTCGGCCATAAAAATTTGATTGTACCCAACATTGCCATCCAGAAAGCTAATTACTCGATGCCCGGAAGCTTCCTTAATTAGCACATCAGCTATTGTGGCACGGGATACTCATCTTTAGGCATGGCTCTGTCTAAATTTCGAAAGTCAATGCAAAACCGGAGTTTTCCACTACTTTTCTTCTCTACTGGCACAATATTTGAGACCCATTCAGCATACCGACATGGCCTAATAAATCTGGATTTTAGCAATCAACCAATCTCTTCTTTAATCCGGCCATAAAATATTATGATTAAATCGACGTGGTGGCTGTTTGAAAGGTCTAAAACCATGTTTAATAGGGAGCCGATGCTCGACTAGCTCTCGGCTTAAACCAGGCATCTTATTATATTCCCAAGCAAAACAATCAATATACTCATGCAAGAGGTCAATCATTTTATTTTTATGCTCAATAGACATATTTTTGTTCACAAACGTCGGCCATGGAACAGAACGTTACCAATATCTACTTCCTTTAGAGGATCAGCCGACGATAACCCTTGCCCAAGCTTATCTAAACTATCAAACTCTTCAATGGCCACAACAATGTCACTGGTATTTGATTTGTATTATTGCGCCTGCTGCCGAAGCCACTCTAAGTTCGAATCCACATTACTCATTAAATGAAACTGTTAAACTCTGTAATTATGTTGGTAACACAGGGGCAGTTTAGTCATTAGTGAGGGATTAGGGTTAGGGGTAGTTTAGTCCTTTTCCCCCACCTAATCCCTCTATATAATGTACCTTTTGACCCCAGATTAATCCATCTCTTAATTTTCTCCTCTATTATGGTATCAGATTAGCTAGGATTGATTAGGATTAGGGCTTAACCCTAACCCTAATGACACAGCCTTCAGCCGCCGCCGCCAGCGCCACCGGCGCTATTGCGCTGCCACCCTACGCCACCGCCGGCACCACTGCGCCGCTGCCCTGGGTCGCCGCGACCCCTGCCGCCGCCGCCCTTGTCCCGCCGCCGCTGTCGCATGGATCTGCGCCGCTGCTGCCAGCCGGCGGTGACCCTGACCAGAGCACACAGGGGAACTGCGGCCGCCGCCCTGGGAGGTGCGTTACCGGCGTGCCTCGGGTGGCCAGCGCCGCGCCTGGACAGTGCGCTCGCAGGGCCAGTTGCCGCCGGCTATGGTTGGCCGGCCAGCGCACAGGGGGGGTCTCTGCCGCCGCCCTGGGAGGAGCCTCCCCAGGGGGGGGGGGGCGGCTGCTGCTGCTGGATCGGCTGCCACCCTCCCTTGGCCGTCTGCCATCTCTGTTCCTGGGGAAGTTGGCACGCCCCTCCCTCGGCAGGCCGCTGCCTCTGCTCCGGGAGGCGCTGTCGCCTCTCCTATGTCTCCGAAGACCGGCCCGGCCACCCGCGGACCTATTGTAGGTACCACCGGCAAATCCGCCACACCCGCTACCTCTATCGCTTTCATGGCAGGTACCTCTGGGCCATGTGACTCTACCTCCACCGGCCTTGACATCGACGGGAGCACCACGACTGTTGTCCTGCCGATCCCATTTCCAGTTGCTGGCGCCGCTGCTGAGAGCGCATCCACTTCTTCCTACGGCACCGACACGACGGACACCTCCGACATCGCCGCAGCTCTGGCTGCCTCTCGCGAGCGCGAGCAGGCACTCGCTCTTGCCCTAGAGCAGGAGCGTGCCTCCGTGGCCGCTCTATCTCACCAGCTCGAGGAGAGTGCTCACCGACCGATGAGTGCTGCACACAAGCCTCCCTCGGACGCTGGTACATACTCGGCTTCACTTGTGGCTGCTCTTCATGCACAGGCCGCCGGGATTCAGAACATCTGGACGCTCGTGCCGGTTGTGCTCAGCTCCGAGTCTACCTCATATTCCCGGTGGCGTGACCTGGTGCTCCTCACGCTGAGGCGCTTCTGCCTCGACGACCACGTCCTCCAGGACGGTTGTTCAGTGGATGTCTCCTGGATGAGCATGGATAGCCTGGTCCTATACTGGATTCTTGGCTCTCTGTCGGAGGAGCTATAGGACATCGTCAGGCAGCGCGGTGGTGGCACCGCTCGACGGGCCTGGCTGGTCCTTGAGCAGCATTTTCTGGGGAACCGCGCTACTTGAGCCCTCCACATCAGCGCTAAGTTCCAGAACACCGTCCAGGGTGACCGCTCTATCTCCACCTACTGTCGGGAGATGAAGGGCATGGCGGATGCTCTACGTGACCTAGGCGAGCCGTTCACCAATAGCGCTCTCGTTCTTCAGGTCCTTCAGGGCCTGAATGAGCGCTATTATCATATATGGACGTGGCTACTCCATCTAGAGCCACCCCCATACCTTCGAAAAGGTATGGTCTGACCTTGAGCTTGAGGAGATCACCACAGGAGGCTCTACTGGCTCTGGCTCTGCCACAACCTTTTATGGCTCTAGGCAGTCCCCTCGTCCACCCTCACCAGCTGCTGGTGGACCACCGTCACGACCACCTTCCACCCCAGGTACTCCTGCTAGTACTGGAGGTGGAAATCGTCGCCGCCGAGGAAAACACAGTGGTCGTGGTGGAGGTAGCAGTGTACGCGGTACTCGTTCACCCACTACTCCGGCTACTGGTGGTTGTGGTGGTACCGACCGGGGAGGTGCACCCTGGCCCACACCCTGCAACCCGTGGACTGGCCAGATCTACATGTGGCCTGGGCTGTCTCCAGGTTCTCAGCCCCAACGACCACCACGCCCCCAGCCGGTAGCCACCCCAGGTTACAGTGGACCAGCCTATAGTGCTGGTGGGCCACCGACTCAGGCCTATGATGGGCCTGGCTACCCTTCTGGCGGACAGTCAACCTCGACCTACGAAGGCACCGACTATCCTGTTGGGCACTCGGAGCCATCGACACCTCTCCAGGAGCCACCCTCGACGTGGGATCAACAGTCGCTGACCTCTTCCTTCAGAACCATGCACCTTACTCCACCAGGTGCCGACTGGATAGTTGACTCCGGAGCATCATACCATACCACTCCAAATGCTAGTGTACTCTCTTCCACCTACCCTCCCAATCCCTCCTTTCCTTTATCTATCATTGTTGGGAACGGGTCTGTTCTTTCGGTCACCTCAGTAGGTGATTCCGGTCTCCCGGGTTCTTTCCAGCTTAAAAACATTTTTGTCGCTCCGGATATCATTCAAAACTTGCTTTCTGTCCGTCGTTTTACCACTGACAACAATGTTTCCATTGAGTTTGATCCATTTGGTTTGTCTGTGAAGGATCTTTCTACCCGGCGACCTCTTTTTCGATGTGGTAGCTCGGGGCCCTTGTATACACTTCGACTTCCTTCTGCTGCATCACCACCTTTTGCTTTGACTACGACAGCTTCATCCACCATTTAGCATCGCCGGCTTGGCCACCCTGGTGCAGATGCTATGTCGAAGTTGTCCAGTAGTTCTGTTATCTCGTGTTCTAGGGGCACACATGACTCCCTATGTCATGCTTGTCAGCTTGGTCGCCGTGTTCGGCTTCCTTTTCCCACTTCTATGACTAATGTTGAGCACACTTTTGATCTTATACATTGTGATTTCTGTACATCACTCATTACCAGTGTATCGGGGTTTAATTATTACTTGGTGATCATTGATGATTTTTCTCACTTTTCCTGGACTTTTCCATTACGATTGAAGTCTGAGACTTTTGTTACTTTTTCTCACTTCTTCGTTTGGATTTCCACTCAGTTTGGGCGCACCATCCGAGCTGGATGCGAGTTTGATAACTCTGTGTTTCATAACTTTCTCTCCGCACATGAGGTACAGCTACGCATGTCTTGTCCATATACCTCTCCTCAAAACGGCAAGGCAGAGCGCATGATTCGCACCACCAATGATGTCATGCGCTCCCTGATGTTCCAGGCATCTGTTCCAACCCGATACTGGGTGGAGGCTCTCCATACTGCCACACTTCTGATTAATCGCCTTCCTACCAAGGTGACTCTTTCCTCCACCCCCTACTTTGCTTTATATGGCATCGCTCCTCTTTATGATCACCTTCGAGTTTTCGGGTGCGCTTGCTACCCTAACCTTTCTGCCACTGCCCTGCATAAGCTTGCACCGCGCTCGACACGGTGTGTTTTTCTTGGGTATTCCCTTGATCATAAGGGGTACCAGTGCTTAGATCTCACTACTCACCACCTTTTGATCAATCAGCACGTCGTCTTCGACGAGTCCTTCTTTCCCTTCTCCACCACCTCTTCCGATTCCACCACAGAGCTGGATTCCCTTTTTCCCACTAACCCCGAGGCTGCTCTGCAGCTGCCTTGGCCTCTTTCTTCTGCAGGTTCGACACACGCTACGCCTCAGGTGCCCTCGGCGTCACCTGCTGCACCACGTGTGGCATCGACGTCTCCGGCATTGCCTGCTGCGCCACGCGGGGCATCGACGTCTCCGGCGTCGCATGCTGTGCCTCGGGTGACCCCTACGTCACCAGCTGCACCACGCGCGACATTGACGTCTCTGCTGTAGCCTACTGCACCTTGGGTGACCCCTACATCTCCAGCTGTGCCACGGGCGGCCTCAACTTCCTCGACGTCACCAGCTGTGCCACGCATGACCTCGGCTTCCCCGACGTCACCCGTAGCGAGCCCGACGTCCCCGATGCCACCAGTCGCACCAGGCGCAGCTCTGACGACAACTTCTCGCTTCGCCGACCCCGCGCTTGTCTACCATCGATGAGCGCGGGATGGGGCCCCAGCTCCAGCTGCGCCACGCGCAGCACCGAAGCCCTCTACACCAGCCGTTGTGCCACTCGCGGCCTCGAGACCCACTCTCATCTACCCACGACAAGAGAAGGTTGTTGTACCCGAGCACCCAGTGTACAGCCCTCCTATTCTCCACATGGATCCTGGTCACGTCCACCCGATGGTGACTCGATGTGTTCCCGGGAGTCCCCGACCGGTTGAGCGCTTCACCGGAGCTGCCTTCTCGTCGACGACATCTCCACCAACCGACTCCTCCTCGATCTCACCCAAACCGACTTCTGTGTGTAGCGCCCTCGCCGACCCTCACTGGCGTCGCGCTATGGAGGAAGAGTATGAGGCCTTGCTTGCCTACCAGACATGCGACTTGGTTCCGCGCCCCGGTCGTGGCAATGTTGTCACGGGCAAGTGGGTATTCACAAATAAGAAGAAGGCGGCCAGTACCTTGGAGAGGTACAAGGCTCGGTGGGTACTTCGGGGTTTCACTCAGCGCCCTGGAGTCGACTACGACGAGACCTTCAGCCCGGTGGTGAAGCCGGCGACGGTTTGTACCGTTCTGTCGCTGGCTCTCTCATGTTCTAGGCCCGTCCACCAGTTGGACATCAAGAATGCCTTCCTCAACGGTACACTGACCGAGACGGTGTACTACAGTCAGCCAACAGGATTTGTTGACTCAGCTCATCCAGACATGGTTTGTAAGCTGAACAAATCCATGTACGGACTGAAGCAGGCACCGAAAGCCTGGTATAGCCGGTTCGCCTCCTTCTTGGTCTCACAAGGGTTCGTCGAAGCTAAGTCGGACACTTCGTTGTTTGTCTATCGATGTGGCAGTGACACTGCTTACCTTCTACTCTACGTCAATGACATAGTACTGACAGTGTCTAGTTCGGCTCTTCTTCGGCGCACTATTTCTGCTTTACAGTAGGAGTTCGCTATGAAGGACCTGAGCGGCCTCCACCACTTCCTGGGTATTGCGGTCGAGGACCGACCAGGCGGCTTGTTCCTTCACCAGCGACAGTACTGCTTGGATATCCTCCAACGAGCCGGCATGGCTGAGTGCAAGTCATGCTCCACTCCAGTGGATACTCAAGCGAACCTCTCCGCTACCGACGAGACACCCGTCACTGACCCCACTGCTTACAGGAGTCCTGCAAGTGCTCTTCAGTACCTCACCTTCACCAGGCCGGATATCTCCTATGCGGTTCAGCAGGTGTGCCTCCACATGCATGACCTGAGGGAGCCGCACCTCACCGCTGTGAAGCGGATTCTTCGGTACCTACATGGCATCCTCGACTACGGCCTCCTCCTTCGACATCATGCGGCCTCCGAGCTGGTCGTATACACCGACGCTGACTTGGCAGGCTGCCCGTACACTCGTCGGTCTACCTCTAGGTACACCGTCTTCTTGGGCGGTAATCTCGTCTCCTGGTCCTCAAAGCGACAGCGCGTGGTGTCACGTTCAAGTGCTGAGGCGGAGTATCGCTCCGTGGCAAACGGCGTGGCTGAGGCTTCCTGGCTTTAGCAGCTGCTTCAGGAGCTCCACACTCCCGTCGCCAGGAGCACCCTGATCTACTGCGACAACATCAGCGCCGTGTACCTCTCCAACCCGGTCCAGCATCAACGTACGAAGCATGTGGAGATCGACCTCCACTTTGTTCGTGAGCGGGTCGCACGCGGCGAGGTTCGGGTACACCATGTCCCGACGATGACGCAGTTCGCCGATATCTTCATGAAGGGCCTCCCGTTGTCGCTGTTCTCCGAGTTTCGGTCCAGTCTCAACATCTGTAGTGGCTTGATGTTGTGACTGCGGGGGATGTTAGACTCTGTAATTATGTGGGTAACATAGGGGCGGTTTAGTCAATAGTGAGGGATTAGGGTTAGGGGTAGTTTAGTCCTTTTCCCCCACCTAATCCCTGTATATAATGTACCCTTTTACCCCAGATTAATCCATCTCTTATTTTTCCCCTCCATTAGAAACAATAGAAAGTAGCCTGACTGCATCAGTCGGCTGTACAAACACAGGAACAAATCCTTCTCTAGTAATGCTAAGAAAATTATATTCCGAAGATCTATTCCAGAGATGCATTGTATGGATCTCTCGTGCTGCCAATCAGCTTTAACATCGGATGAGGCAATGTATGTCGATATATTCGCGGAGATAACTTCTACATCATCACTAACCCACTGTACTAAACATTGATGCCAAGTAGACGGGATGCAGTGATTAGCATGAATCCAATCTCTACCTAGTAGTAAACTATAGTTACCTTCCACTTCTGCCACGAAGAAAGCCATAGGTATGGTCTTTCTGCCAATCGTCAACTACATGGAGATAACCCCCTTAGCCTCCATCGGCTTGCCGCCAATTCCATTAAGAGTAAGGTTAGTCTTCATAAGCTCACTGTCTTCTTTTCCTATTTTTTAAAAAGAACATAAGGCATAAGGTTAACAGCAGCACCACCATCTATCAACATCCTGGAAATTAGTCTCCCATCAATATGTCCTTTGACATACAACGGTTTGATGTGATGACCGATTCTGGCAATTTTTTGAACGTAGCGTCTTTTGGCCCTAGTGCAAGTTGAGCAACTTCCCCTTCCAGGGCACGAAATTCACTAGCCAAAACAAACATCATATTAACATCCATAGACTGCGGAGGAGGTGAACCATCTTTGATAAGCGGGGAGTCATCACTCAACAGATCTATGTCATCATCGCTGGTGTGTTCGTCTGACACCTCTCTCTGTTCTTGACAAGGGACAAGAGGCGGCCTTAGTGCATTAAAGTTTTCATCACGAAGCTTCTCAGCATGTTCTTCCCTCTCCTTTTGAAGTTTGAGCCTCTACAGCCTCTTCTTTCGAGAGCGAGATAAACCACTTGGACACCACTGAGCAGAGGACTTTGATGAAGAGGAAGGCATCTATATTCATTTATTTTTTTTGGATTATCCCACCTCCTCCTCAGAGCATCGAACCCAGCAGCTCGGTTTTTATCCATAGAACTGTAAGTTGCTGTTTTGCCTCCTGAGGTGTTCACATCCTGAATGTTAGCCGAGCTGTAAAAGCCCAAGAAAAGGGACTTACAAAAACTTTTCATCACCTCACAACACCACAGTTTGTTGTGAATATTTGGTGAGGACTTGTGAAGAGCAAGTAACCTCCATCAAAAGGGGAATTAGAGGGGAAAGCCATAACTTTCACAAAGTAGGATTTCTACACATGAATATGGGAGGTTGAGCTCACCCCTAGCACTTAAAAAGTCTTGGGAAGGTTCAAGCCAAGTTTCATGCAAATCCAACACTTTTTGAGGCACTTTTGGAGGCATTTGAAAAGAGGCCAATTTGAATGTAAATTCAAATTGCAGCAGCTTTCATCACTTAAATTCAAAAGTTAGCTTCATATTCAAACTCAGCACATTTTTCTGAGTTAGTCCACCAATTTCCATCTCCATTGGACTTCATCTTGTCAGGAGCTAAATTTGCAAGAATTCAAAACTGAATTTGAATTTCAGTTCAAATGTGAAGCAAATTTAGCCAAACAAATCTCAAATTTAGGAAACCAAATTCAAACTATGACTTGGTGATTAAGCCTCACATTCAATTGTGAGTAGCTGGGGATATTTTAGGACAAACAGAGAGGAAACATTCAAAAAGGAATTAGAGGGGAGGCCCCACCTGTCAGCAGCCTTAACAGAGAAGTATACTCAGTGATTTTTCTTCCCTCGGACAAGAATGCGCGCCAGCGCACGGCAGCGTCGGCGCCCGACTGCCTCACCCTGCCACCTCCTGCTCGATGACCATGGGCGCCGGGTGCAAAATGCAGTTAAAACACTAGCCCACGTGAGTCCGGCCTCACCCTCTCCGCTCTGCCCGCACACAACCGAAACGAGACACTTCGCCGGACGCTCCCCTTGGCTCCTCGTCACGCCGCTGATCCAGACGTTCTCGCGACCGGAGCTCAACAGCAAAGAGACGCGTCGGAGGCCGCTCAAACTCACGGTGAAGATCTTACCCCCTTTCATGCTCTGTAGGCAGAGTATTTGTCCGTTTAATCATTCGATGTTCAAAGTACCGAATGGTTCAAAATGCGGAAATTCGGAATGGGTAGTTCACCACAGGGGATTCCGAGCTACACACACGTTCTGCACTTGTCCACGACCACCTAGGATCAAAAACCAGCGAAAACCATGGGCTAGGGTTACGGTTCTTCGAAATTTTCCGGTCACAGCCGATAGCGGGCCTAGGTCGACGGTGAGCACGTAGCTCCGGCCATTTCCATGGCCAACCGAGCTCATATTCGTGCTCAGCATGCCACAGCGGAGCTGTAGGAGCAAACTGTTTGAAGAATAAGGCCCTGAGTAGCCCGGGCAACATCGCCAGAGTAGAGAGAACCACTGTCACCGTCGAGGGCATGGTTCCAGCCATCGCCAATCTTCGGTGAGGGCACCAGCGTGTTCCTCGAGCCAAGTTGGGCCCAGGCAGCGAGAACCATCGAAGGTCGTACAGTGAAACGGCCGGCGGCGAGAACTCCGGTGAGGCACCGCCGCGGGAGTCGCGGGATGGCGCGAGGTAGACGAAGGGGGGCCGGGTCCACCGGTCAGCCTCTGTTCTCGCGCGGGGATCCATTTGCAGCCGGGATTCGGTGCGGCAGCGCGGGTAAAACCCCGTGGGCCGCGGTATGGCCGCATTCTCAGTGGGCCGGTTTAAGGAGTGGGCCCCACCCGCAGAGTTTAAACATTTTGGGAATTTCCAGTTTTAGTGCAAACTTCAAATGCACATAACTTTTGCTAGGAAGCTCCAAATCCAGTGAACCAAATTTTGCTGAACTCAAAATTTTGAGTGCTTTCCAGCAATACAAATTCATCTCATGAAACCTAATAGTTTTCCAGAATTAAATCCCTAAAATTCAAACTGTTGGGAATTTTATCTGGAGAATTACTTTATGAAAAATTCTGAAATTTGGCTGAGAGGTTTACTGGAAAATTCTTGAGTCTCAGTAAAATTTTCAGACTCATCTAAGTTCATTTAGTCCCTCTAATGGTGTGATTAAGTGAACTGCCCTGAGAAAATAGAAAAATGTACAGAAACATTTTTCAGATTTTCTCAAATCTTGTTTGGGGCACAACTTCCTCTAGAATTCTTCAAATGACATGAAACCAATTCCATTAGACCCATCACAAATTCTAGTTTCTAGAAAGTATGGTTGGAGCCATGAAAACCCCTGGAATTACTTGGAGGCTCAAATATTGACCAAATAGGCTTCCATTTGTACAAAGCTCAAATGAACTTTGTTTCAAACGAAACTTGGTCAAGTCTCTGGTTAGGACCATACCAAGCCACCATAAAAATTTCAGAGCCAAAGGGGAGGGTTAGCTAGAGTTATAGTAATTACTTATTCAAGTTTACACATTGCATTTGAATTGACATGTAGTATATCGTTAACGTGTAGTCGCTGAAGGCGAGGAGACTCCGGAAGGCTCGACTTCCTTCTTCCGGACGAAGACCTAACCACTGACCAGCAGCAGCAAGTCAAGCCCCGGTTTGCATTAACCCTTTTATAAAGTTTTGCTTTGTTTACATGTATAGTGTGAAGTATGAATGTGCATTAGGTGTAGGATGAATGGAACCCCCCTTGCATAACCAAAATTTTCCTATAAGAGTGAGGATATTATCTAAGACCTCGAGTAGACAGGCTATGCTTAATGATTCATAGGACTTCGGTACAAGTCGAGTAGTTGGAATCTACTCGCGAGTTTAGGCTTGGGACACACGGGATTGGTTCGAATGATGTGAGATCACTTTAGTAATGAAAATGAGACTAGGCAGGGGATAGGGCGCAGCAAGAGGAAGTCTTGTGTGCGCAGCCCTGTCCGTGTCGATTGAGGACCGATCCGTGTGCGGCCCTGCTGAACAAGTATTGAACGTACCGAAGGCATATCGGATAAATGGGCCTCGATAAACCGATGTAACCTAAACCTCCGGGCGTCGAGGCATAGCACACTGATTTATAGGTGTAGGTTGATAGCAGCAAGGTGGAAATCTACTAACAGGCATAGAGAGATGCTCCGTGTAGGGAACCTCCTGTCCGTTTCGGTGCGACCGGTTCGACGTTTGGGCTGTTGGGTGAAAGGTTGTCCTGTACGACATCGAGTGAGCATGCTGTACAGCTCCACGGGTGGGCGTACATGACGTGCTCTTTGGGTATCCCTTCAGGTGTATATCGAGTCAATTCGCCGTCCCTCGCGGTGACGAGTACCGCTTGTTCACTGCGTCGTAACGTAGATAATTTATGGAATGTTATGATTCAATTCTGCTGTATGATATAATTGTATTGTTACATGTGTGCCACCAAATATTGCTTACTAAAATTCAGATTCATAAACTGTTAACTTGTGGCTAAAAGATGAACTAAGGATAAACTATAGGCGTGTCTGTTTGCTGAAATTTTACCATCCCATATTCATTGTGCCCTACATGTAGAGTTTCATGCCTAGGTAAGTCGGTTGAGTCTTGTTGAGCCATCGTGCTCACGGTTGCTGCTTAAGTGTTTTTCAGGTGAGGAGCCACCCACGGACTCGGGTTACGAGTCCACCGGCGAGGGTAACCCTCCGTGGGGGACCACGGCTGAGTGGGAGCCGTACGCGCCGCACTCAGCTGAGGAGTGCAGCTAGTGTGGGTTGCCCTAGGGCTGGGCAACCGACTTTTGCTAAATAGGCGGGCGTGAGTTGTACAAATTAAAACTTTCGTTGTGTAATGTATACCTTAGTTTGTAACTGAACAAGGGTACTAATTTGTACGTCTCAGTTTGTTTTCTATGTAATACAATGTATCCTTATGATGTGTGCCAAGCTAATACATTTAATTTTTGTTTTTCTAAATCTCCTTATATACTCAAACACAGATTCATTACTCCGCTGTCTAACCGATGCTAAATGAGATAAATGCAATTCAGTATCTCCAGTATAAAAATGCTCGTGATACTTTTGTTCTATTTGAGGCCAAAAATACATTGAGCTAGGTGGAAGCGACGTAAACCAAGTGAATGCAGTACCAGATAATGACAAGAAAAGTAAACGTAATTTAAGAACATCATCATTACCAGCACCACATATTCCGCATTGTGCCAAAAATTGACCCACATGTTCATAAGGGGTCTTATTATCTTCCCCACTAAATTTGATAAATTCAAGCATTCTAAACCCATGAGGAAACGGCGGTGAATCATAAAAACCCGGGTACGGTTTCTTATATATTCCGTCATTAGCCTTTCAGCTCGATGCCGAATAGTTCTTTAAGCACAGCGGCCACTTGTTCACGCACGCCATTAAAGCTCGACTCGGCTTGAGGCCGAGGAGGGACAATGGCGGGTTGCGGTTTTAAACTGAGAGCTAGAACTGCCTAGCATATTTGGTGCAACATTACTAGACCACGTGTTAGGTGTTGACCAAGGATGGACGCCTGATCCTTGTGGATAGATCGGCTGTTGGCTATATGCAGTGGTAGTGTAATATGATTGCTGAAAATTAGACGATCCATTAAACAAGTGGCCTAACCATGTACTTGTCTGCTCGCCCCTACAGACCCAGCCACGAGCGGTGTATTGCTAGCTAAACCCAGATAATTCTGACCGTCTGTAAATTATTATGCATAACACTGACTGGTGTATGCAAAAACTCTAGAAATATCAGCATCATTCGGTATGGTATTAAAACTATCATGTGCGCCAGACGACACGTTATTGGGATTAATTTTTTGGTGTACTGGAACGTTTGAATACCAACTGCTTTGTGTTGCAGTTGGCTGTCGTGCCAATATTCATGTGTTTTAAGCGAGCATCTATAATTTGTTCTAGCATAGCAGACACTTTATTTACAACAGACGCTCCAACAGATGTATCTATCATATGTGCGTAATCTTCAGGAGACATTGAAATTTTGGTTTCGTTTGGTTCACCCCAGAACAAGATGGAAGAGTGGACGCTGGGAGTTTCTTGACGACGCCTTGGCGCGTCTTCATCCAACCGGCAAGTGCTAGCCGGCGGTGCTCCTCAATACCACGCTCAATCTCCTGCTGAGCATCCTCCGGCAGCTCAATAAACTCCGACATGATGATGTTGTCCTCGTCTACCTCTGACATGATCTACTACCGCGGCAGAGACGGTGTCACCTTGATTTATGTGGTGCTTGTAGTTGATCCTTCGGAGAAGATGTGTAGATTAACCAGACCTTGACAGTGCTTATATGCGTATTTGCTTGCCTTCGCTTGCCGTGGATGTGTAGGCCACGGCAGCTGGCTAGCAGCGTGGAACAGAAACCTACCAGCACTGCAGGACTTCTTGATTTGATCTTGATTTGCAGGAGAGAATAGAAAATGGAAGGAAATCTTTTCTGCCGCAAACAAGCTGTGCGGAGTCCAAGAAAATAAAGACGTAAATCTCTGCTGATGACCTGCCGCACAATGCTTGATTAAAAATATTCTGGCCGTTTTTTCAAAGGAAACAAAACACAAAGAAATCTCTAAATCTGTCTATTGGTGACCAGCCATACATGGTAAGACAAAATGCAAATTTTTGACTAAAATATCTGTGCCGAATATTTTACTCCTTTCTTTTGAATACGATCACTATTTACGGAAAGATCACAAGCAATCTTTAGATTAATTTATATATGGTATGTTGTTCCTTGGTACTGTTAGAGTATATTTGGTAGTATATCTATTTATATCATATACTAATTTAAATATCAGAAGTATATATCAAAAATATATTTAATAGACTGGATAAACTGCTATATATTGGTAGTATATTTGATAGTTTAGATATATTGCCATATATCGGAAATATATTTGTTAGTTTAGATATATTATCATATATATTAGAAGTATATTTGGTAGACTAGATATACTGTCATATATATCGAATGTAAATCTGAGATACCAGATAGACTACATATAAATATGTTTCCAGACGCGATCTAAAATAATCAAACATTATACAGAATATATTTCTTACTATGATCATCTTCCTCAACTTTATACCAACCGTGTACATCGCTTTAGGAAAATTACAAAGATACAGTAGTCCCTTGCCGTTAATATTTTTTCTATGAGCACATGGTCTAGATATGTTACGTGCCACATTCTGGACACCTTTTTGTGATATTTTATGACAAACGAGTAAGAACTAAATCTATAATTTGTATGAAAAAACATGGAGACGACGTTGATTATTGTTAGGCCAAGTTCACCATGCTTTTCTTGCTTGGATGCCACGAATAGCATGAATAAATACGAAATGTCATCCTCCTCTTGCTTGGATGCTTTTCTCGTCTTCTGATTCTGATGGAAAGGTAAGTAACGCAACAGAACCTCTAGCCTTATCGCCATTCTCAGGCCAAATGGACTGGGCGCTACTGTTTCACTGCCATCAAAGATCGGGCTCTCATAAGCAAAAATAGTCTGCACAAAATGGGCAAGATAAAAATTCTGAAGAATCAACATCATCCTAACAACAATAGTACCAAGATAGAGACGTGGACATCACTGCAGTGGTGCCCCGATGAGTTGCACAGTTCCTTTAACTCAGTCGCCCAACATTACTGTTATATGAAGTTCATCATTGTGTAGATTATATAACTTCACTCATATGTATTTGAAACCTATAGTGACTTCATGAATCTCAAGTTCAGCGAACGCGTGTTTATAGAAGTACTCGTGCTTATATGTGAGTGTCAATGTATATATTATGTTTCACAAAAGAAAAGAAACTCACACACCTATTCTTCACAACAATCCTCTGTTAAACCAAAAATTGCCATCAGATGAATCTTCACATGTATCAATGTCATGGACCTCATGGTCCCGTAGATGATCGTTTAGTTACAATTGACATCATGCTTCAGACGGTTGATCGCTGCATTGTAAACCATAAAGATCCGGGCTAGTGACACGAGCCATAGATTTTCCAATGAGAATTTAATAAACCATGAACACCTCAAAACCATTCATCAAAACTTTCCGAATTGCTATATTTTGGTTAACTAGAAACTGAAATCATACACACCTCTCATTCATTTTTTAGAACAAAAAAATATGTATATCAAATCTTTTTTTTTTGAAGATGAACTCTTTGTATTGGTATCGGAAACCTTAGATCTCTCATCTATCTTATATTATGCAAATATTTTATTTGAAGGTATAATTTTATAATATGACATGGAACTTTCTCTAGTGAAACTGGAACAAATCCGGCGTATATATATATCTAGAACCGTTTATGGTGAAGACGGAACCTTTTCCTTCCTAAAGATGAAACAGATCAGACATATATCAGCAACATATTTTATGGGAAGGCGTAACATTTTTAGTTAATTGAGAGATGAACAAAATCACAGTGATCTGATTTGGACACACCCACTACTACAACAAGCTTCATCTCAGGCGGCTCTAAATGTATTATCACACGTGGTTTTCAAAACCGCCTGAAACGAAGCGCCTGTGATAATCAGCAATTTTTACAGGCCGAAACTTAAACCGCCTGTGAAAAAGGTTATCACAGGCGGTTCTATACCTACGACTAGCCGCCTATGAAGACTCTTTATCACAGGCGGTTTTTAACGTAAAAGTATCCATCTATGATAACTCCATTATCGTAGGCGGTTCAATACCTACGACCAGCCGCCTGTGAAGAACGTTTATCACAGACGGTTTGTAACGTAATATTATCCGCCTGTGTAACTCCATTATCGCAGGTGGTTCTTTACCTACGACTAGCCGCCTGTGAAGAATTTTTATCACGGGCGGTTTGTAACGTACGACTATCCACCTGCACAACTCTATTATCGCAGGCGGTTCTTTAGCTATGACTAGCCGCCCGTGAAGAATCTTTATCACAGATAGTTTGTAACGTAAGAGTAGTATCTGACTATGTAACTCTATTATCGCAGGCGGTTCTTTACCTACGACTAGCCGCCTCTGAAGAATGTTTATCACAGACGGTTTGTAATGTAAGATTATCCGCCTGTGTAACTCTATTATCGCAGGCGGTTCTTTACCTACGTCTAGCCGCCTATGAAGAATCATTATGACAGGCGGTTTGTAACGTAAGATTATCCGCCTGTGTAACTCTATTATCGTAGACGGTTTGTTAGGTATTACATGCTGTTAATCCAGGTCAATTTCATATGCACATTCACACACAGTAGAAACAATATATTCTGATAAGCATCATCGACACAATATCACCAAAAAGTCATCTTATATATATATATATATATATATATATAAGTACAATACATATCAATTCATATACCAAATTGATCAGTATACTGGCAAATTTCTAGCACATCACCTATTACACCTTCTTTATCAAAGAACTGCCCTTTTCGGTGGAAAATTTCACGACGCATGAATGCGTGTTTGATGATGAATGTTTGTTATCGATCGCCTGTTGTTTTCTTTTGTTATTTGTAAAAATTTAATTTTTAATGAATGTGTGTTTGATGATGAATGTTTGTTATCGATTATCGAATTGTTTGTTGTTTTTTGTTTGATGCTAAATGTGGTTGATGTATACCGGGCCGCAACGTTTGGTGGCTTCAAATTGGTTGATCGATCCCCTCGGTATTAATGACTAATATTGCAGGCGGCTCCTACTCCTGGTCGTTTCAGCCGCTTATATTAATGCGGCTTCGAATTGAATTCAAAGGCTCGTTCCCCTCGGTATTAATGGCCAATATTGTGGGCGACTCCTACTCCCGGTCGCTTCAGCCGCCTTTATTAATGGCCCATATTGCAGTCGGCTCCTACTCCACGGTCTGCCTGTGAAAATTGATATGTTTACACAGACGGTTTGCCGTTACGAGCCGTCTGTGATGTTTATTCGTTAAAGACGGCTATTAAATTATTTGACATCACGGGCGCATTTTTTACGGACCGCCTGGGTCTGAAAAACGAGGCGCCTGCGATAATGGTTTTTGTAGTAGTGGCCGTCTTTCAGATCGGAGTACTATCCAGTAAATGAAGCGCTTACGTGTTACTCCCTTGGTTTTGAATAGTTTGATGCAGGTTAGTTTAATTTTCAATTAAGCAGCATTAAATATTTCGAAACAGAGGGGGTACTAAATTTATTCATTAGCGCCAAGATTTTAGTATTAGAAAACTGCAACCTGCTCGCCCCACAGGAACAAGCGATGGTGGGCGAAACGGGCATCAAACTGATCTGGAAGGTCCACACATAGGTGAACTTGATAGCGTATCCAGGGCCCATACTGATGGGGCGGCGGTGGTTGAGGGTGCTGTTGGCGCCTGATCCGACCAACACAACGAGAAGATGCCGTCGGGCAGGCTAGCGGCATCTTCGCGCTCGTCACTTGAGCACACGGGTGATTTTCAAGCAAACCACCAAAGAATCCTCGCTAACGCGGAGGCCGTACGAACGATTTACAATAGAAATCCCCAAAGGTATGTAAAACTGAAATATAAAGGATTTTTGTCGAACTGTTGAATAGAGTTCGGCCGTATCCCTGTAACTCATATTTATAGGGATGACTCGACTTAGCTAGGGCCGGTTTGAAAGAAAATCACTTGTCACATCTATTACGTACTGCCATATATATACGATGAATATTTGATAAGATATATATACTACCATACATATAAGATATATGAAGTAGAACAACTAAATTGTCGTATATATCCGAAGTATATTTATGGCAACCCATATCTAGTGCACGTGATTAAAAATCAACCAGCCTTGACACGTCATCATGTCAATTCTGACTATAAACACATGCCCCCCCTGCGTTTTGGCGAAGTTAGCTTGCCAAAAGCACTTAAACATCTGCTTGATATGATGACCACTAGATGCTGAGCATAGCATGAAAATCTTAGGATGATGGTAAGCATCGGTCATGTGCATTCATGTCAAGCATCTTGCAAAACGCTTGGGAAATATTTTTCAAATACTTTCCATTCGGTGCTCGAGGCAAATTCTCACCTTGCAAATTTTGCACCATGTATGAATTACCTGCCACAACCTTAGAAACTCTACAGAGCCCCTCCCAGCTCGGTGACCACTTACCGAATCTATTACTTTTTGAACCGGGTTTGCATTGACTTTCAAAATTTAAACAGAGCCACACCTAAAGATGAGTATCCCATGCCACAATAGCTGATGTGCTAATTAAGGAAGCTTCCGGGCATCGAATAATTAGTTTTCTGGATGGCAATGTTGGGTACAATCAAATTTTTATGGCCGAGGAGGATACATCCAAAACGGCCTTCCAGTGCCCCGGTTTTGTTGGTCTTTTTGAGTGGGTGGTCATGACCTTCGGTTTGAAAAATGCTGGGGCAACATATCAACGGGCTATGAACTTATTTTTTCATGACCTTCTTGGAACTATTCTAGAAGTTTACATCGACGATATAGTAGTTAAATCAGGAAACATGGAGTATCATTTGGCCGATTTACGCTTGTCTTTTGAAAGAATGCATCGTTATGGATTGAAAATGAATCCAATTAAATGTGCCTTCGGTGTGTCTGCCGGCAAATTTTTGGGTTTCATTATCCATGAGAATGGAATTGAAGTAGACCCCACTAAAGTAGAGAAAATTGTGAAGCTGCAGCCGCCGCAGTGCAAGAATGACGTGCAGAAATTATTGGGAAAGATCAATTATCTTAGGCGGTTTATTGCTAATGTGGCTGGAAAGTCTCTGCTTTTACTCCGATACTTCGGCTGAAAAATGAAGCTGAATTTTCTTAGGGGGGGGGGGGGCAGAGCAACAGCGAGCATTTGATGAAATAAAAAGATATTTGTCTACACCTCCTGTTCTTAGAGCGCCAAAAGCTGTGATACCATTTCGGCTCTATATTGCGGCAGAGCAATCCGTTATTGGCGCTGTTTTATCTCAAGAAGAAAACAACAAGGAATATGGTATAACATATTTGAGCCGTCTCTTACTGGATGCATAGACTAGATACTTGTTTATTGAAAAATTATGTTTGCCTCCACTACTACAAAAAGTATTTTTACAGGCGCCTCAATTTTTCAAACACAGGCGGTCGCAAAAAATGCAACTGTGGTCACGAATGAAATAATAACCGTCTGTGATGACAAAACCTCACGGGCGGATTTTAACAAACAACCTCCTGATTAAATACAATATTTTCTCTGGCGGGTATTAATAAAGAACCGCCTGTACTGTTGCAAACTTCACATGCGGTTTTTAATAAACCACCACCTGGGTAAATACATGATTTTCATGGGCGGCAATTAATAAAGAACCGCCTGTACTGGTTCAAACATCACAAGCGATTTTTAATGAAGAGCCGCCTAGGCAAAGTCATTGTTTTTACAGGCTGCTATTAATTAAGAACCGCCTGTGATGCTGATAAGCTCCTGTCAAGCTAATCCCTTCACATCAAGCTCTTGTAGATGCAAGTAACACCCGGGACTCATCATTCGGATTGTTGAAAGCTTCAATTGAAGCCTGATGATACGTTGGAAGGGTTTTCCTATCCATTTGAAGGATTTCTTTCCCTTCTCTCCATTTCAAAAACTTACGAAGATGCTACTTTATCAGTTCTAATGGCTAAATATATTGACTAAAAATCAGTACCATCTCTCTTAGAGTTCACACAAGCGATGCAGCAAATAAGTTCAATCACAAATCTTGTTTTTATTCCTTCATAGGGATTTGACCTTAGTCTTTCAAGGATAGATTTATCAATAAGTGAAGCTTCCTTATCATACATGTTAAGCTATGAGTGGCAATGTCCAGGTTAGAAATCTCAATAGGGCTGAAGACAAAGAGATCCTGCATATGAGTGGCAATGTTCAGGTTAGACAGCGTGAAGCTATGATGATAGCCTTCAACAACATGAAAAGTGATGCCAAGGTTATGCTTACATCAACCAAGGCATGTTGTGAGGGCATAATACTTGTTGGGGCAAGTATAGAAATCTCAACGGGAAGGTGATAAATATAATAGGCAATCCGAAAAGGATCACTTGTCCAAATTAGTCTTCTCTACAGAAGATTAATTTAATAATGTTCGAAACATGTTATTTAAAGCTGAAATGGAGCATTGTTCTAAGTTGATTTCAAAGGATACAAATATATACAATATATATCATACATTTTTTCCAGCACTGACATCTTCTCGCATATAGGGTTTCAAATCCTTTTTAATGCTTCTCTCTACGGGCTTGATGTTTTCTGGTTCGGTGAAAAGGTACATCTCTTCATACTGATTATATTCCTCTTCATTATCTCCCACATTCTGAACCCCAACAATATTTTGCTTTCCAGAAACAACTACGTGCATCTTCTCAGTTCCTGGATCTTGTACATAAAAACTTGTGCAACACGATCAGCGAGAACCCACGGGTCATATTTATAACTCACTTTGTTCAAGTCTACCAGTGTTAGCCCGTAGTTGACCACTTTCTCACCATCAGGATGTTTGACCCATTGGCACTTAAATATGGGCATTACCATTCTTTCGCCATAATTGAGTTCCCATATTTAGTCTATGAACCCGAAGTATGTGGTCTTCTGCCCTTGTGGATCATAAACCTCTATACGAACACTACTATTTTGTGCAACACTCTTACCGTCTTTTTCCTTAGTGTAAAATGTGTAACCATTGATGTCATATGCTTGCCATGATGTCACCAAAGCAGATGGGCCAGAAGCTAACTTCTTCATTGTTGCCTCTTCTATAGAGTTTTCGTATGGTATATTTTTGTCCATTAACCATTCAGTGAAATGTCTTCTGTGCTCTTTCATGATCTAATCCTCTCTGCGGTCGTGGTTTTTGTGCGAAGCTCAATTTGGTGTTCCTCGATGTACGACTCAACTATTGCGAGCTGTTGTAGTACACCAAAATGTGCAGCGTGTACTAATTTGTAATCGTGAACCATAAAAGTTTTCTTACCCACTTTGCCTCTCCCATGTAGTCTACCCTCATGTACTGGTATAGGCACACCTATCCGTTTTCCATCTTTGATGTAATAAACGCAACACTCAATCACTTCTTCAGTGGTGTATCCTTCCATAATTGAACCCTCTGGGTGAGCACGGTTCCGCACGTAACCTTTTAATACTCCTAAATATCTCTCCAACGGAAACATATGATGTAAATATAGCGGCCCCAATGCTTTTACCTGATCAACAAGATGTATGATTAGGTGTACTTGCATATCAAAAAAGGATGGTGGGAAATACATCTCAAGTGTGCACATAGTCTCGACAATATATGTTTGCAAATAGTCTAAGTCTTCACGTTCTATCACCTTTTGCGATACTGCATTGAAGAAGTAACACAAACGTGTGATGACAGCTTTTATATGCTCAGGTTCGATGACCCTATTGCAATGGCAAGGAACACTGTCATCATCATGTGGCAGTCGTGAGAATTATAGCCGAATAAAGACAAATCTTTCATTGAGACTAGTTTGCGGATATTGGATGAGAAACTTGTGGGCAGTCTGATCCCACGCAAGCATTCGCAAATTGCCCTTTTCTCTTGTAGTGTCAAGTTGTAGCTAGCTGGGGGACGGTAATGCTTCCCGTTCGCCTTTTCTACCAGGTGAAGCTCTAGTCTCATATCAAGATTTAGTAGATCCATACGTGATTTTAATCCATCCTTTGTTTTCCTTGACATGTCCACCAAGGTCCCAATGATGTTGTCAAATACGTTCTTTGTAACGTGCATCAAATCAATACTATGGCAAAATTCCAGGTTCTTCCAATACGGAAGATACTTGAAAAAAATTGATTGTTTCTTAAAATTCATGTCAGTTGTATCACCCAAAGATGTAGTTTTCTTCCTCTTTGTTCCTTTACATTTTTTGCCCTTACCGAAAGTAATATGAATGTTCTTGACCATTTCAAACACGAGTTTTCCACTGTAAGGTTTTGGTGCAATATCATTTTCGATTTTGTTATCAAATTGTTCTTTCATCTTCCTATACTTGTGTGTATCTATCAAGAACCGCCGGTGTCTCATGTACACCTCTTTCTGGATGAAGTGAGGTACAGAAATCCAGTTCCATCCATGCACCTTACACAACCTTTCTTCTCTTTCATTTGTCCCGATAATGTAAATAGTATGGGATAATCATGCACGGTAACAAATATCATTGCTCTTGGAGTGAAATACTCCTGCTTGTACTCATCCCATGTGTGTACCCCTTCATTCCACAATTTTGCCACATCTTCCATTAAAGGTTCAAAGAACACATCAATTTCGATGTTGGGTTGTTTCGGACCTTGGATAAGAACAGATAACAAAATATATTTCCTTTTGTGACACAACCACGTAGGTAGGTTGTACATCGTTAAGACCACGGGCCATGTGCTGTGTATGCTCCTTTTTCACCAAATGGATTCATTTCGTCTGTACCCAAGGCAAACCTTACATTTCTGATTTCTTTTGCAAATTCTGGATATTGAACATCAATTTTTTTCCACTGGGTTGCATCACCAGGGTGTCGAATATGTTTTTCATTCTTCTTGCGCTACTCAGAATGCCAACGCATAAGTTCAGCCTCCCTAGGATTTGAGAACAAACGCTTCAAGCGATCAATTACTAGAAGATACCACATCACCAAGGCAGGAATTTTTCTCTTTTTCTTCCCGCATGCATCTTCAGAAGTATCATCATTGTCACCTTCAGAACCAATAATAAAATTCTTATTCTTCTGAGACTTATTCATGTTGGTAACATACTGGTGATTGTAGTCCTTCTTGTATCTACTGACACCGCATATGGGGCATCTAGTTGCGAGCTCATACTCTTTGCGGTATAGAATACAATGGTTCACATAAGCGTGTATTTTTTGTCACACCTAGTGCCATCTTTGCAAGAATTTCTACCAAAAGATTCAAAAGATCAGAGAAACTATAATCGGACCATCCGTGTGTGGTTTTCAACTTTAGTAGTTCTAGGACTGCACGCAATGGAGTAAACTCTTTATCACAACCCTTTGATTCATCGTATAAAAGCTCCGTCGCTGCATTCTGCAATGTCTCCATTTTACTTAAACCTTTGCTTGCTCCCATAGAAATCAATACATGTGGTTCGATGTGGCACAATATCTCCTCACAATCAAACTCATCATCACCATCTTGATTGTCATTACCATCATCGATATGAACATTATCGTCATCTGAACCTCTCTTATCATATTTATCCACTTCATGTGTATCTAACTCACCATGCTCTGTCCATATTGTGTAGTTTTCTTTGAAACCTCTTTTCACCAAATGAGATTGGATTACTATAGTATCTATCCAAGCAATCTTATTTTCACAGTCGATACATGGACATAATATGTAATCTATCTTTTGCATCCTCGCATGTCTCTTGGATGCTTCAATAAAATTTGCAACAGTTTGAATGTACATAGGATCAGGTCTTGGGATGTTATACACCCACGCTCGACGATCCATGATTCAATAACAGAATATATAATTCAGTAACAGAATTTTTTGGTGTGTTTATACTAAAACAATTAACCTAAAGAAATTATTATGCATTTTATGTCAGATAATTTGCACCACTATAAAGTAAAAATTTGTTTGAGGATTTTGGAGCTTTCTATAGAGAATAAAGTATTTTTGAAGTTGGGCTTGTTCATTGAAACATTTCATCGAACATGTGATGTGCTTGTATTCATCTTCAACCTTTAATCCTTCAAATCTACTTCTTTTTCTACAAAATTCATGGAGGACCTCAAGGGGAGGCTCAACTACATCTTCTCTGCAATGGAAACTCAACAAGTTTGTTTGGATCTAATTAAACTAAAGTGCAGGGGGTGGGGGATGGGACTGGATCCAAACTCAATAAAATGAAACTGAAAACAGGACAACAAACTCAATGAAGTGGAAGAAGAAGCATCTTCAAACCTTTTCTCTGTTTGAAGCTTGATCAACTGAAGAAGAAGCCTCTTCTAACAAAATTTGGCAGCCTGACGGCGTCACTGGAAAACTCCCGGGTTAGGTTTTGCAGGTGCCCGAGGGGCCCTTCATATAGGCGTGGGTTTTCACAGGCGGCTTTTAACTACTGCACAGGCGGTTGTAAAGAGCCGCCTGTGATAAAGGCTAGAGCATGTTCTTCAGTTTTCTTTTCCCTTGTGTAACACCCTCAAATTCATTTCCATGCATTGCATACATTTTTCATATAGAGAAACATTATAAAAGAAGTAGAAATGGAGAAAAGAACCATATAAATGGAGGAAGGAACCATAGAAATGGAGAAAGAATCATAAAAATGGTGAAGAATGGGAAAAAGATAGCTGAAATGAGCCAATTCCAATTTGCCGAAGTGCGCTGTCGACACTTTCCCCGGCCCCGTTGGACGCGTGGCACCCTCGGAGCTCACCTCCGCGGAGGGGGTGAAGTCCGGCACCGCTGGACACATGGCACCCTCGGAGCTGGCCTCTGAGGAGAGGGGAGGTCCGGCACCACTGGACACGTGGCGCCCTCGGAGCTCGCCTCTGAGGAGAGTGGAGGTCCGGCACCGCTGGACACATGGCGCCCTTGGAGCTAATCCCTGCGGAGGGGGGTGAGGTCCGGTACTGCTAGCCACGTGGCAGGCACGGGGCTCGCCTATGAGGAGAAGGGTGGCCCGGCCCCGCTGGACACGTGGCGCTCTCGGAGCTTGCCCCTGCGGAGGGGGTGAGGCCCGGCTCCGCTGGCCGCGTGGCAGGCCCGGAGCTTGCCTCTGAGGAGGAGGGTGGCCCGGCCCTGCTGGGCACGTGGCGCTTTCGTAGCTCACCCCTGCGGAGGGGGCGAGGTCCCTAGCCCCGAACTCGCCGAGTTAACCCCCCCTTTGGCCGTAACCCCTTTCCTTTTTTTCTTCCTCCCAAGTCGGTGACTTGGAGGCCCTAGCCCCCAACTCGCCGAGTTAAACCCCCCCTCGCCGGAGTTCAGTCACCGGTGAGCCCCCGCTACTGCCATTGCTAGGAGGAAGACCCTGCCACCAAAGGGAAGTGAGGTATGTCTTTGTTACCCATCTTACAACGTCGTCGCTGTTTCTACGCATCCGTTTTCTTCGCTCCCTTCGAACCGAAAGTTTTTCGTGTGGACAGATCATGTTTTGATCGGTTTTTGACGGTGCGATTGATCTAAATCTTGAGTCAAGATCATCACCACATCCACACTTGATCCCTACACCCTTGTTCATCATAAAACCCAATGAAAGCCCATTAAAACATGCAAGAACACATACAAACTGGTTTAATAAAACAGCACCATAGGATTTGCATTCATCTACACCATTGCATCTTGAGTAAAGTTTGTGCATGATGTTTGATTGCTGTAAATTTTGTATGTGCGTGGTCGTGAGTAGAAGGACAAGCTCAGGAAGCCATCTACGAAGAACTACAACACCAAGACTTCGAGACGCTCGGACAACAAGAACCACGGGAGCAAGGCAAGTGCCCCTTGACCATATTGATCCCATGTTTTGAAACTGTTTTGTTTGCGAAAACGTGTACGCTTGAGTTAACTTGATGGGACACCCTTTTATAGGAGTTTTCTAGTTTTGTTAACCATCCTTGTCACCGGGAAAGTTGATGAGTCGGGTATGGTCTTTTTTCCTTTTTGCTTCGCCTAATCTACGGGATACGGGAAGCTGAATTAAAACATGGTGAGCTACTGCACTCATACGAATAATGATAATGACAACTTGATGATGTTAATGAGCATGGAATCGAGGGAGATCTAGGCAAGCTTGGTTCGTGGATGTTGCTGAATGAGAAGGTGGTTTACTTGCCATAGATCTAAGGACTGGTTCATGCCAGCACATGCCAGGAAAACAGTGCCACCACAAGGCCAAATATGGGTGCGGCTTAGCTGACTAATTAGGTGTGTTGCTAGCTTGTTATGGACCGTGGATGGCGCGGAGAATGGGAGTCGAGAGAGGACTGCCCTGGGAACTGCATGGCACAAGAGGGGGCCTGTGGGTGGGAGAATGGTGATTCAAGCCTGCCGGTGAAACCTCAGTGAGTCCATACATCTAGTAGCCCCTTTGTAAAGTCTATTTGTGATCTCTTGGCCATACACCGACGGTTGTGTACTGGTATAATGGAGGTTTTGCAGTCGCCGACGGGTGACGAAATCACAAACTTGTGGGTAAAGTGGTGCCACCTCTACAGAGTGTAAAACTATCATGATAGCCTGCTTCCGGTCACAAGCACCTGGCCAACTCACATGATTAGAGGGAAAACTTGGGATGGTTATTCGGTATGGTTATGGTATGGTCATTGGGATTGGTTTCGGGATTGTTTAAGTCTTGACAATGAGCTTGGTTTCGGTTATATGAATATGAGATGGTTATGAATATTTATGAGCATGAGATGAACTTGAGAAAGATTAATGGTTGGTTGAGACTTGATAAATGGTGAATTATGATGGAGGAATATTGCTGTTTTACTTGGATATATGTTGGGGTTAAATTCACCTAGAAATAGTTGCTGTTTTTACCATGTTCATGAAATAAAATCTGCTTGCTGCAATGAGCCTTTTTATTCCATACTTTGTTGTAAGCTACATGTCAGACTTTTTCCGCACTTGCTGAGTACGTCATGTACTCACCCTTGCATTATCACCTAAACATCAGCAGCAGGAGAAGAGTACTTCGAGGATCATGTGGAGTACTAGGCGTGCGAACTACCGTCAACATGCCTGTGGAGTTGAAGATGGAGCCTACTGCTACTTAGTTATTTCCGTTGTCGTTTAGAGACTTCCGCTGCAAGAATAAGATATACAATCATGAGTGAGACAATTAGTCAATGTAATAAAGTACTTCAACACTATTTATTCGTGGTTATATTCTGAATTCAGTTTGTGGATTACATGTGTATGTGTGATGAACATCCTGGGCACACATATGCATTAACTTGGTTCTATTCTCGAAACCGGGTGTCACAGATTGGTATCAGAGCCACGTTGACCATAGGACGCAAGCCTAGGTAGAATGGACATTCTAAAACATATAGGCACACCCCTATAAACTGCTATTTTCGAAAATTGCTTGCTGCTGCACTTTTCTTGTCAAGTCAGCCACCGCAAAATGCTATTTTCTGCCCCTCTTTTCTCTCCTTTTGGACAACAACACTTTTGCTTTCTTGCTTCATAGCTTCTGAAGTTTTGAAGTATTTTCTTCCTTCTCTAAAGATTCTCATGTCCTATTTATAGATGCTGGTGATCAGGAGCACGACACGCATAAGTACTCGTTCACCACCACGTGGGAGTGCACTTAACCCCATTGAGGTGTCCGATGGACCATATTGGGAGGAGGTGAAGACGGAACCTCATGATGAAGATGAAGTCAATAGCTATATGCATGAGGAAGAGGACCCGGAAGAGGTGGAGCCTCATGAAGCTATGACGGGAGAAGATGAACCCGAGGAGGAGCCACCCCTTGCTGAGACCAATAATGAAGGTGATGAATGGGCCAACCATTCAGTTCAAGAATTTCGTTCCGATGGAATGGAAGGAGGACACACATCCAGGGAGCTCAAAGGATTTCTAGATTGCTGCAGCTTATACCCGGAGTATCTCCTCAAGAAAGCCCCTCGTCTCGGACATGAAGAGTGGAAGGCTGACGTAACCATCCTATATAACGGTAGGGTTGTCACTCGGCACTTCACACCCACATAGAGAGCTATAAGGGCAGAAGCTATTGATGACGCTGCATGGGAAGCACTCACCGGACTATGCTACGCCTTCCATGACCAGCTTGAGGGTACCACTTTTGAGCTGCACCCGTGTCGGAAGAGTGGCACAAGGGAGATCATTGGACCCCATGTAACCGCCCTTTCCAACCCACAAGCTGCTGACAAGTCACAAAGGTTGCTCGTGGAGTTAGGAAACCGCTACGCAAGCGCACAAGAAGAGATCCATTACCTCCGCAAGAAGCTGTATTTGCTGGAGAAACAAGAGGAGACTCGCGCCAACGGGGGAGCGAATGGAGCACCAATGCCTTCTAACTCTACATGGACTGCTGACTCACCATGGCGTGCGCATGTATGGACCACCCCCGTCACACGGCGGAAACAGCATCAGTTCACATGATTAAGTTTAGGACTCCCATTGAATAAGCTGTAATAGGAACGTTTAAATCTAGTAGCGTGAATAGGAGTGGTGTGTTGAATTTTTGTGATGATTGGTTGTGTTTGTGTGCTGATTTGAGTTGTGGGATGCTTCGGCAAAAGTCCACATCCACACATAGTAGAGAGATGTGAGATGCTTCGGCACTTGTTCACATCCTCATATAGGCTGATATTAATGAAAGAAGTTGCTTAGTTCATACACCTTGATGCATATAGTTGGGAAATCACTTCTTTCAATTCTGAATTCTATCCGAAAGTAAGCCTTAAAATAAGGGGGTAGACTTTCTTGCCAACCTTATTGTCTTAGATTCCCAATGGATTGATATAATACTTGGAATAGATTGGTTAAGCAAGCACACTGAGTAATTCAATGTGCTAAGAGGAGCGTGCAGTTGACAAATGAGCACGGTACTCGTATTGAGTTTGAGTCAGCCCAACCGGCAACCAAGAAGGCAGCGTTGAACCACGTCAAAGAAGCAACATTGGAAAGCATTCCGGTGGTTCAAGAATTTTCAGATGTGTTTCCGGAAGAACTTCCTGGTATGCCACTGACACGACCCCACGGTCTTGTCGAGCCAGGATCACGCTGAGGGGTGCTGCGTTGCACAGCACCGTATAACACACATCAAAGGTACAAAGCGGAAGTGAAATTTTATTACATAAACAAGTTTATGAACATGTTTACATCAAAATAAGTTCAGTCCACACTCACGGGCGTAGACTAAGCATCAAGTGCACGTTCAGCCCTTGAACGTGTCCTTGCTAGCACACACGCACACTAACTCTGCGGCATGCACGACTCCCACTCGACGGGGTTCCCCTCCTGGGGTTCCGTCTCCTCTTCGGGAGTCCCTTCCTCATAGAACCCTGCAAAAGCTTCAAACACAAGCAGTGAGCACGAAGGCTCAGCATGTCTGACCCGTCTCACCTAAACATGAAACTTCTAAATGAGGGGTGGTGGGTTACATGAGGTGAAAATCATTTGCAAGGACTCGCCTAATTAGTAGAACCTTACTTTCAAGTTTTAGCAGCAGGTTGTGGAGAACCTTACGCTAAGGCACATGAGAGAGCCGCAATCAAACAAGAAACGCATTTCTCTCATGTACTTTGCCCAAAGTTGAAAAAGAACTTTAGTTAGCTCTAAACTACAGCATATCATTAACAATCAATGTCCATAATTCAATCAGCAACATTTTATCATGTGACTAGCCTGTTCTTTCTACATCACGGTACAGTGAACAAGTGGTACTCACTGACCGCGAGGGACGGCGATTATAATCAATTTACACCTGCAGGGTTACCCGAACAACCCGTCACGTACGCCCGTACTCGATGTTGCCTACAACAACCATCACGGACGCCGTACGCCACTACCTTTCACTCGTCAGCCAAATATTGAACCGGTCCCATCGTCCCGAGAAAGAGGTCTCTGCACACGCATCTCAGTGCCGCCAGCCGATTTACACCTCAAGCTCTCAACCTACCCTCTGAACGACGGGCAATGCCTCAATACCCAGCTACCCGAGTTACATCGGTTTCCCGGTTCCCATATAGCCGGTAGGTCTTCGGTACTGTTCTAGCTTGTTCAACAGGCCCACACACGGCTCGGTCCTCAATCGACACTAGCGGAGCTACAGCAAACAGGCCCTAAAGTCCTGCTGCCCTTACTCTCCGCTTGGTCTCATTTTCTTGCCATGTTATTCATGTGCTATCACTACCCGAGTCGAGTGCCTCTAGCCTATGCTCGCGAGTAGTTCCAACTACTCGACTTGTACCGAATCCTACACTATCTTAGCATTGCAGTAGCTAACGGGGTTTGCAATCCTAAACCCAAACCATGATTTTCTTGGCTATGCAGTTGGGTTTCCAAACAAGACTCTAATGCAAGGAATAAAGTAAACAAGTATGTGCTCAAAACAATAAAAATTTGTAAAAACGTTAATGCAAACTGGAGCTTGCCTTGCTGCTCTTGGTCGTAGGCTAGCTGTTCCTCCGGAGTAACGAAGTCTAGGACTTCGGGTTCCTCCTCGACCTTAGCGACTACATGATAGAAGCAGTATATGTATTAATTTAAATGCATTTGTATTAACTTTTAAACTTGTGAAGTCTACAACTCTTGCTAGACAAGCCTAATGACTGTGAAACTTTTACTGTGGCTTGGTTATAACCTAAACAGAGACTTGGTCAAGTTTTAGTTGCAGCAAAGCTCATTTGAGCCCTCCACAATTAATTATGTACTTGACCTTAATTGGCACTCTTAGGGTGTTCTAGGGATTTTCATGGAACAAACTATGACTTTCTGAAAACTAGACTTTCAGAGGGTTCTAATGGAGTTGGTCTCACTTAATTTTAAGGTTCCTAACTAAAGATATGAGCTAAACAATTTCAGAGAAAATTTTGAAAATGTTTCTGAACATTTTTTTATTTTCTCTGTAATAGTTTCACTAATCACACCAATAGGTGGATTAAATGAGCTCCAATGGGTCTGAAATTATTATGGTAGTTCAGGGATATTTTGGTGAACATCCCAACAAAATTTTAGGATTTGCCTCCAACGGATTCTCCAGTTAAAATTCCAAACAGTTTAAATTTTGAGGAATTAATTCTAGAGAAATAAAGAATTTCATGAAGTGGAACTTGATTTGCTGGAAAGTACTCAGAGATCTGAATCCAGCAAAATTTGGTTCACTCGATTTGGAGCTTTCTAGCCAAAGTTATGAGGATTTGAAGTTTGGAAGAATTCTGAAAATCTGGGAAAAGTTTAAATCTCGCGGGGGCCCGCGGGGACACGTGTCGAGCGCGGAGGTGTCCGGCACACCGGAGATACCACACGTGTCGAGCGCGGAGGTGTCCGCAACACCGGAGCTCACAGGGTATTTGCGCGCCAGCACAGCCGATCCCCGGCCACACCCGATCCCGATTTAAAGTATCTCCCGCTGACAGCTGGGGTCCACCCCCTTCGTCAACCTCCCGCTGCCCGCGTTCTGCCGCCGAGGAGCCTCACCGTAGAGCTCGCCGCCGGCTTCCGTAAAGCTCCAAACTTCACGATTCTGGCCGCCCCTGCCTATTTCCACTCGGGGAACAAGATTCTGGGGTCAGCTCGTCATGACAACGGCTGCCACCTGGTCGGCGACGAGCCGCAACCTCGGAAGAACTTCGGTCGTGTTGTCCACCCTCCCTAGCACCTCCCCCGATCAAGCTAAGGGTCGTCGAGCATCAGTGGACCATAGGAAAGGTCGACATGAGTTCTACGGAGCTCGGGAAGGGCTGTGTTGGGCTGTCACCGTGCGACCTAAGCCGGAAATCGGGATTTCTACTAAAACTCGAAGAACAGCGGTTTCCCTCCACGGTTCTTCGTGGTTCTTGATCCTATGGATCCGCACAGGGTATTAGAAGTGATCCTCTCCATGAGAGGATGAGTGATGCAGTGTGGTTTACGAATTTCTCGGATCAGTACCGACCTCACTTTTGCACACCGTCGCGAAAATATGAAATTCCGGCCGGAGCGGTGCTTGTCACGCCGCCGGAGCTTGCGGAAAAGAAAGAGGGGTTGAAGGCGAACCTATTTGCTGTTTACAGCTCCGTGAACGGTGGGCTGTGGTGGCCGGAAAGGCGGTTCCCGCAGCGGCGGCTCGAGCTGCACCGGCAGGGCAAAGATCGCCGCGGTGGAGCTCGGGGAAGGCTGCGCAGGGTCTGGAACCGATGCGAAGGTGTCGAAGATGGCTTGGCGCACCCGGTGCTTGTCTCAGATCGCCGAGAGGGTCACTGGATCGGCCGGGCGGTGAGGTGTTTCGGTGTTTTGAGTGAAAGTGCGGCGAGGCAGCGATGGGAGGCGTCGGTGACCGCTCGGGCGGGTAGATAAAGACCCAGGGAGTCGGTTCAGCGACCGTGGGCGGCAAGCAGGTGGTGGCACGGCGGCCTCCCCTCGGTGGCGCTCTCGGGAGAAGCTCGGGGACCCGAGTGCTGAAAGTCCACTCGGTTGATCTCCTTCAGTGGCTGACATGTGGGTCCCACTGCCAATTTTAACCTCTGAAATTTACTCCTAATCACTGTTGTAAACAGTGAGTCCCAAAATACCCATGGTGATTCAAATTATTCACTCATGAGCCATTTGAATTGAGTAGAATTGAAATGGGGTTTGATTTGAATGAATTTCAGCACAAGTTCAGTTTTGAATTCAAATAAAGTTTGAATTTGTCCCACTTGGCTCATGTCAAGATCAACTCCAAATGGAGTGAAAATTGGGGTGTGAGCTCACAAAAATGTGCTGAGTAAGAATATGCCTCCCACTTTTAAATTCATGGGATAAAAACAGTTTGAATTTGAATGTGGTTTCAAACTGCCCTCTTTCTAGGTATACCCAAAATGACCTCAAAAAGGTTTTGAATTTGGGTGAACCTTGGCATGGACATCCTTAGCAAAGTGTAGGAGTTTTTATATGTCCAGCCCCTCTATATCACATGTGGGAAATACCCCTTTTTGCAATACATGAGTTTATTCTCTAATGAGCATGTTGATGGTGGTTACTTGCTCTTCATTTGTGTTCATCAAGTCACTTCAAATGAGGTGTGTGGTGTGGTGATGAACACTTCAAATATGTGTCAAAAACTGAGGCCCTTACATTCCTCCACCCTTAAAAGAATCTCGTCCCGAGATTATAAGGTGAAAATGAGAGAGAGGACGGTGGAAAATTACCGGATATGCGACGTGAAAAAGTCAGGGTAGTTAGCGCGAAGAAATTCTTCGCTCTCCCATGTCGCTTCGTCCATGGAGTGATTACTCCATAGCACCTTGTAGAACCACAACGCACGGTTGCGTGTGGTTCGGGCCTTTTCATCGATAATCTGCACCGGTTCCTCCCGATAGGTGAGATCCGGTTGCAGTTCTTCAATATCCTCCAGCTGAACGGTAGTTGATAGCTTAAGACACTTCCTCAGCTGGGCAATGTGAAAGACGGCGTGCACACCGGAAAGTGCTTCTGGTAATTTCAGCCGGTATGCCACTGATCCACATCTTTCGGTAATCTGGAATGGACCGATGAATCGGGGTGCCAACTTTCCTCTTACCCCAAATCTGTTTACGCCCTTTGTTGGAGATACCCGTAGGTATACGTGATCTCCAACTTCGAACTGTAATGGGCGCCTTCTCTGATCCGCAACTGTTTCTGACGGGATTGAGCGGCTTTTAGGTTCGCTTGAATCAGTCGAACCTTTTCTTCCGCGTTGTTGACAAGGTCAATCCCGAAGGTAACCCTTTCGCCAGACTCACACCAATTCAATGGTGTGCGGCATTTCCTCCCGTATAGCGCCTCGTAGGGCACCATCTTGATGCTGGCTTGGTACCCATTGTTATACGAGAACTCGGCTAACGGCAAGTGATCATCCCAATTCTTGCCGTGGTTGATAGCGCAAGCTCGTAGCATGCCTTCTAAAATCTGATTTACCCGCTCCGTTTGCCCATCCGTCTGCGGGTGGTATGCTGAACTACGGATCAGTTTCGTCCCCAAGGCAGCGTGCAGCTGCTCCCAAAAACGGGACACAAATAAAGTGCCCCGATCCGATATGATAGTACGGGGTACGCCGTACAAGCATAGGATCCGTGAGATGTAGAGTTCAGCGTACTTCTTGGCGTTATAGTTGGTGTTGACCGGGATGAAATGGGCAACTTTGGTGAGCCGATCGACGATCACCCACACAGAATTATGTTTCTGCAAGGTGGTGGGTAAACCGACGATGAAGTCAATGCTCACATCCTCCCACTTCCAGGCAGGAATACCCAATGGTTGCAGCAGTCCCGGTTTCCGCATATGGTCTGCCTTCACCCTTCGACATGTATCACACTCGGACACGTATTTTGCAATCTCACGCTTCATTCGTGTCCACCAAAACTTGCTTCTGAGTTCTTGATACATCTTGTTGCTGCCGGGGTGAATAGAAAATTTTGATAAGTGAGCCTCATCACAAATTTTCTTCCGTAACTCCGGGTTACAGGGTACGACGATCCGGTCCTTGAACCATAGGACGCCGTCTCCGTCCTTCCGGAAACATTTCAGCTCCCCACTGTCTACACGTCTCCGCAAATGTGACATGCCCTTGTCATTCTTCTGGGCTGCCGCTATCTCTTCACGGATGGTGGGGATCAAAGCTAGGTTGTAGAGAGCTCCGTGTGGAATCACATGTAGTGGTGGTTCGCTCTCTTCCAACGGTGTGATGGTCAGATTGTTGATGTGTGACTTGCGGCTCAGCGCATCTGCCACTACGTTTGCCTTGCCCGGATGATAATGGATCTCTATTTCGTAATCCTTTATCAGTTCTAACCATCTTCGTTGCCTCATGTTCAGCTCCTTCTGAGTGAATATGTACTTGAGGCTTTTGTGGTCGGTATATAAATGTACGAGGTTACTGAGTAGGTAGTGCCTCCACATTTTCAGTGCGAGTACCACGGCAGCGAGCTCCAAGTCGTGAGTTAGATAATTCTGCTCATGGTTTCTAAGCTGCCGTGATCCATACGCGACCACTCTTCGGTCTTGCATCAGCACACATCCGAGCCCAATGCCGGATGCATCGCAGTACACCTCAAACGGTTTTGTTGTGTCTGGCTGCGCCAAAACCGGTGCTGATGTCAGGTGCTTGACTAAAGTCTTGATTGCTGCTTCACATGTTGGGCTCCAAACATATTTGGTAGCCTTCTTCAGCAGCTCTGTCATTGGCTTGGCAATCTTCGAGAAGTTCGGAATGAACCTCCGATAATATCCCGCGAGTCCGAGGAAACTCCATACCTCGTGAACAGTTCTCGGGGATTTCCAATTCAGCACTTGAGTGATCTTGCTCGGGTCCACAGCGATACCCTCCGCTGAGATGATATGTCCGAGGAAAGGCACTTGCGATATCCAGAACTCGCATTTGCTAAATTTCGCGTATAACTTGTGATCCCGCAGCCGTTGCAAGACTATACGCAGGTGTTTCTTATGATCTTCTTCCGACTTGGAATATACCAGGATGTCGTCGATGAAGACCACGACAAACTTGTCCAGCTCCGACATGAATACCGAGTTCATCAAGTACATGAAGTGAGCTGGAGCATTAATGAGGCCGAAGGACATGACCAGGTACTCATAAAGTCCGTACCTCGTCGAGAAAGCCGTCTTCGGAATGTCCTCAGCCCTTATCTTAATCTGATGGTACCCGGATCTTAAGTCCATTTTGGAAAAGATCTTTGCTTCGACCAACTGATCAAACAACATGTCGATCCGTGGCAACGGGTACTTGTCTTGATGGTTACGGCATTTAATGGACGATAGTCCACGCAAAGCCGCAACGTCTCATCCTTCTTCTTGACAAATAATGCCGAACAGCCCCATGGCGAGGAGCTCGGCCTAATAAAACCCTTCTCCAGAAGGTCCGTGAGCTGAGTCTTCAGTTCAGCCAACTCCTTGGGCGCCATCTTGTACAGCCTTTGGGATATTGGCATGGTTCCCGGTGCAAGTTCAATCTTGAACTCCACCTCTCTATCGGGTGGCATCCCTGGCAAATCATCCGGGAATACGTCAGGGAACTCCCGGACCACTGGAATATCTTCCAATCTGATAGTTGTGGACTGATAGATACTTGGAAGTTTTATTTCTGGACTGTCCAGAAATAAAGAGTGAGACTCGTGCACTTCTGAGTTTAAGTGCACGACTCGAAGGACGGTGTCTAAAACAGCGCCGTGGCGGGTTAACCACGACATCCCTAGGATGACATCGACCTTCTGTCCCTCTAAGATAAAGAGAGACGTGGGGTACACTCTACCCGCTAAGCATAATGGTGCTTTGGAAACCATTACGCTTGCTGAAATCTTCCCACCCGGTGAACAAATTAAATAGGGACTATCGGTGGGTAGTATTGGCAAGCTGTGTTTAGCAATGAAAGCTTGGTTAATAAAATTATGCGTGGCGCCTGAATCAAACAGTACTATAGCGGGATGTTGGTGGAGTCGGAACATACCCGCAAGGATTGGCTCGCCCTCCGGCACGTCCTCGATGGCAAGCTGGTGGACGGTGCCGGGCCTAGCGTTTGCCTGCCGCGCATTAGTAGGGTTCCGGGGTTGATTCCTCCCCGGAAACTGCGGTGCCACTCCGCCACCTTGCCTCTCCGGGCAACTGCTCGCGAAGTGTCCTGGACGACCACACTTGTAACATGTGGCCGCTGCTGGTGGAGTGCTCGGGGGACGAAAGCCCGGCATGCGTTGCTGAGGTGCAAACGCACGCGGCATCATCCGCTGCTGCTGTTGTTGTTGCGGTGGTACTGGCAGTGCCGGCCTGAATGCCGGTGAAGAGTACGGTTGACTGCGGGACGGCATCGACCGCTGTGGTGGTTGCCAGCGTGGACCCGATGGTGGGCGATTCACCATCCGAAACTTCTGAGAAGGACCGCCTCCTTCTCCCATCCCGGGTTCTCCCATTGCTGGAAGGCCCAAGACCACCGGTATGCCCAATACCGGAGGTACGAGGTCCAGCAAAGCATGCACCTCGTCCATAGCCTGGTTATAATCTTCTTCCCAGCCTTGCCCTTCCTCAATAGCGTCGTTCCGCTCTTGAGTAAGTTCCTCGTTCTGCTGGGTCAGATTTTGTACCAGTTCTTGTAACGCCGTGATGTCGACACGGCTTTTTCTCTTCGCCTTCTTCAGACGATGCAACTGATTATGCTGTTCATTCAGTCGCTTGATCGTCGGAAGGAGCACATTGCGGAGTGCGCTATGAGCACTCTCGAAATGGTCTCCACGGCTCGTGCTCTCCTTGAGCTTTGTGGTGAGATGCTCCGTATGAACAGCTTGGCTGTCCATCACGGCGTTTCCCGCCCTCATCTGGAGGCTAAGGTTTGCCTCCGCGGGGTTGTACCTTGGGCAACTCGGGTCCGTTGCATCCAGGTACCTCTCTTCCCACACATGCTGAGCCCGTCCCTCCACCGGAACGAGCGCGTATGGAGTGCCCTCCATAGCTTGCACGTGTAGTTGGCAGAAACGTGACATGGTGTCACGGGGCTGCCACTAGCCACATCCCTTCCGGTTGTCTTCCTCTCACCGTGATGGTGAACGGCACCCAACCGGGTGGCGTAGGTCCTGCAGGGACCTCGACATGGATCATCCACGCCTTGTTCCCTTCTTCGCCTTCTTCCTTGGCGAAGTACTGCGGCATCTGGTTGTACCCGAAATATTGGAGCATTTGCCACAATGCTTCCGGGTAGCCGCTACGATGAGAACAGTGGGAAACCACCCACCCGTTCTCCAACTGTTTATCTGCTGTCATCTGTAAAAATATATTTAAGAAATGTCAAATATTTATTTAAACAGTAAACCTCTGAGTTATAACATAAGACATGTCATTGAACCCATAAAACTTGGAAACATAGTTCAAAGTTTAAACAATTTTGACTGCTGATCTGCTGTTCCAATGACAGCCCTGACCAGTTTCCGTTTCAACCTGATTTAGGCCATGTTGAAAGCAAAACCAATCCTGGAGCTAAACATCAAAGTTAAAGCTAACTTCAATAGCTTTCCAGAAAGTATTTGCTTGGCCTAAGATCTGTCCTGGTTCAAAAGTTATGAGATGTCAATGTTAACAGGATTTCTGGGGAAAATTGGACAGCACCTCCCTGCTTTAGGTACTGACTTGCTCCAAGAATTCCTGTTAATTCTGTTCCTAATATGACACAACTTTTTGTTACAAAGTTGTAACCCATCGCATAAGATTTCCAGAACTACCTCATTTTCTATTTTTGGATTTTTATGCAGGAAGTCATGCTTAATTTACAGAAAGTGTTTGCTCTGTCCTGTTTTCTGGACAGTTTCAACTCTACTGCATTTTTCGATTGGTTAAGGGATGAAAAACCTCCGGACCTCAACATAAGAGTTGTAAAGCTCTTCCAAAGCTTTTCAGAAATGTATCATACGACCCCAACCTCGAAAGAACTCAACCTCTAACCTCTGATCAACTTCAGCCTTAATTCAGCGGAAAACAGAGTGCTCTGTCCTTAACAACCTATAAGTTGAAAACTTGTTAACTTTGAATATCCTGTTCAAGGGAAGGAGTTACATCAAGTTTTACTGCTTTGGATCAAAACCTTCAAGTTTTTAAATGAAGTTGTTCATTTAATGGGGTGTGACGTCGATGCGTCACCAGATTATGTCAGTACTACGTCCTCACAAAGAAAAACTATACCGGACTTAGCCGGCTTCGTTATTTCAGTGGCACTAAACGTCACTCGCACACGGATGCTACACGTCTACCGTTTCGTGGTCAGGCTACCTGCAGAAACTCAAACAATCGTCAGACTCGGCTGCACACCGAGCCCGGAATCCATACAGTTCGTACACCCGGCCGTCATCACTCGCCCGGATGTTCTCAAGCCAAACACGCCTTGAGTTACGTGTTCACGTTTCAGACCACGTGACGGGGTCTCCCAAGTTGCACCACACACGCCAGGGATAGACGTTGCTCGAATACCCCAAACGACATGAAGAGTCGTAGAGGATATCAAAGCGGGTCGGGTTACCTGCCACCCGTGGGGCTCCACCCTTCAGCTTGTGCGCACTGGTGGACAGCGCTTACGTGCAACCCCCAAGACATACATGTCCCGAGATGCACGATTTTCCGACATAAACAAATAAGTTAATATGCCACTTTCTATATGCTAATAACATCCTTATACGGGCTACTAACTCGTTCCTCACTGGATTTTTGAAAAAGATGACCTTTGTACTGTGTTAAACCTCAAACGAGCTCTGATACCAACGCTGACACGACCCCACGGTCTTGTCGAGCCAGGATCACGCTGAGGGGTGCTGCGTTGCACAGCACCGTATAACACATGTCAAAGGTACAAAGCGGAAGCAAAATTTTATTACATAAACAAGTTTATGAACATGTTTACATCAAAATAAGTTCAGTCCACACTCACGGGCGTAGACTAAGCATCAAGTGCACGTTCAGCCCTTGAACGTGTCCTTGCTAGCACACACGCACACTAACTCTGCGGCGTGCACGACTCCCACTCGACGGGGTTCCCCTCCTGGGGTTCTGTCTCCTCTTCGGGAGTCCCTTCCTCATAGAACCCTTCAAAAGCTTCAAACACAAGCAGTGAGCACGAAGGCTCAGCAAGTCTGACCCGTCTCACCTAAACATGGAACTTCTAAATGAGGGGTGGTGGGTTACATGAGGTGAAAATCATTTGCAAGGACTCGCCTAATTAGTAGAACCTTACTTTCAAGTTTTAGCAGCAGGTTGTGGAGAACCTTACGCTAAGGCACATGAGAGAGCCGCAATCAAACAAGAAACGCATTTCTCTCATGTACTTTGCCCAAAGTTGAAAAAGAACTTTAGTTAGCTCTAAACTACAGCATATCATTAACAATCAATGTCCATAATTCAATCAGCAACATTTTATCATGTGGCTAGCCTGTTCTTTCTACGTCACGGTACAGTGAACAAGTGGTACTCACTGACCGCGAGGGATGGCGATTATAATTGATTTACACCTGCAGGGTTACCCGAACAACCCGTCACGTACGCCCGTACTCGATGTTGCCTACAACAACCATCACGGACGCCGTACGCAACTACCTTTCACTCGTCAGCCAAATATTGAACCGGTCCCATCGTCCCGAGAAAGAGGTCTCTGCACGCGCATATCAGTGCCGCCAGCCGATTTACACCTCAAGCTCTCAACCTACCCTCTGAACGACGGGTAATGCCTCAATACCCAGCTACCCGAGTTACATCGGTTTCCCGGTTCCCATATAGCCGGTAGGTCTTCGGTACTGTTCTAGCTTGTTCAACAGGCCCGCACACGGCTCGGTCCTCAATCGACACAAGCGGAGCTACAGCACACAGGCCCCAAAGTCCTGCTGCCCTTACTCTCCGCTTGGTCTCATTTTCTTGCCATGTTTTTCATGTGCTATCACTACCCGAGTCGAGTGCCTCTAGCCTATGCTCGCGAGTAGTTCCAACTACTCGACTTGTACTGAATCCTACACTATCTTAGCATTGCAGTAGCTAACGGGGTTTGCAATCCTAAACCCAAACCATGATTTTCTTGGCTATGCAGTTGGGTTTCCAAACAAGACTCTAATGCAAGGAATAAAGTAAACAAGTATGTGCTCAAAACAATAAAAATTTGTGAAAAGGTTAATGCAAACCGGAGCTTGCCTTGCTGCTCTTGGTCGTAGGCTAGCTGTTCCTCCGGAGTAACGAAGTCTAGGACTTCGGGTTCCTCCTCGACTTTAGCAACTACATGATAGAAGCAGTATATGTATTAATTTAAATGCATTTGTATTAACTTTTAAATTTGTGAAGTCTACAACTCTTGCTAGACAAGCCTAATGACTGTGAAACTTTTACTGTGGCTTGGTTATAACCTAAACAGAGACTTGGTCAAGTTTTAGTTGCAGCAAAGCTCATTTGAGCCCTCCACAATTAATTATGTACTTGAACTTAATTGGCACTCTTAGGGTGTTCTAGGGATTTTCATGGAACAAACTATGACTTTATGAAAACTAGATTTTCAGAGGGTTCTAATGGAGTTGGTCTCACTTAATTTGAAGGTTCCTAACTAAAGATATGAGCTAAACAATTTCAGAGAAAATTTTGAAAATGTTTCTGAACATTTTTTTTATTTTCTCTGGAACAGTTTCACTAATCACACCATTAGGTGGATTAAATGAGCTCCAATGGGTCTGAAATTATTATGGTAGTTCAGGGATATTTTGGTGAAGATCCCAACAAAATTTCAGGATTTGCCTCCAACGGATTCTCCAGTTAAAATTCCAAACAGTTTAAACTTTGAGGAATTAATTCTGGAGAAATAAGGAATTTCATGAAGTGGAACTTGATTTGCTGGAAAGTACTCAGAGAGCTGAATCCAGCAAAATTTGGTTCACTCTATTTGGAGCTTTCTAGCCAAAGTTATTGAGGATTTGAAGTTTGGAAGAATTCTGAAAATCGGGGAAAAGTTTAAATCTTGCGGGGGCCCGCGGGGACACGTGTCGAGCGCGGAGGTGTCCGGCACACCGGAGATACCACACGTGTCAAGCGCGGAGGTGTCCGGCACACCGGAGCTCACAGGGTATTTGCGCGCCAGCACAGCCGATCCCCGGCCACACCCGATCCCGATTTAAAGTATCTCCCGCTGACAGCTGGGGTCCACCCCTTCGTCAACCTCCCGCTGCCCGCGTTCTGCCGCCGAGGAGCCTCGCCGTAGAGGTCACCGCCGGCTTCTGTAAAGCTCCAAACTTCACGATTCTGGCCGCCCCTGCCTATTTCCACTCGGGGAACAGGATTCTGGGATCAGCTCGTCATGACAAAGGCTGCCACCTGGTCGGCGACGAGCCGCAACCCTGGAAGAACTTCGGTCGCGTTGTCCACCCTCCCTAGCACCTCCCCCGATCAAGCTAAGGGTCGTCGAGCATCAGTGTACCATAGGAAAGGTCGACATGAGTTCTACGGAGCTCGGGAAGGGCTGTGTTGGGCTGTCACCGTGCGACCTAGGCCGGAAATCGGGATTTCTACTAAAACTCGAAGAACAGCGGTTTCCGTCCACGGTTCTTCGTGGTTCTTGATCCTATGGATCCGCACGGGCTATTAGAAGTGATCCTCTCCATGATAGGATGAGTGATGCAGTGTGGTTTACGAATTTCTCGGATCAGTACCGACCTCACTTTTGCACACCGTCGCGAAAATATGAAATTCCGGCCGGAGCGGTGCTTGTCACGCCGCCGGAGCTTGCGGAAAAGAAAGAGGGGTTGAAGGCGAACCTCTTTGCTGTTTACAGCTCCGTGAACGGTGGGCTGTGGTGTCCGGAAAGGCGGTTCCCGCAGCGGCGGCTCGAGCTGCACCGGCAGGGCAAAGATCGCCGCGGTGGAGCTCGGGGAAGGCTGCGCAGGGTCTGGAATCGATGTGAAGGTGTCGAAGATGGCTTTGCGCACCCGGTGCTGGTCTCAGATCGCCGAGAGGGTCACTGGATCGGCCGGGCGATGAGGAACCGAAGGTTTTCTCGGGCGGCGAGGTGTTTCGGCGTTTTGACTGAAAGTGCGGCGAGGCAGCGATGGGAGGCGTCGGTGACCGCTCGGGCGGGTAGATAAAGACCCAGGGAGTCGGTTCAGCGACCGTGGGCGGCAAGCAGGTGGTGGCACGGCGGCCTCCCCTCGGTGGCGCTCTCAGGAGAAGCTCGGGGACCCGAGTGCTGAAAGTCCACTCGGTTGATCTCCTTCAGTGGCTGACATGTGGGTCCCACTGCCAATTTTAACCTCTGAAATTTACTCCTAATCACTGTTATAAACAGTGAGTCCCAAAATACCCATGGTGATTCAAATTATTCACCCGTGAGCCATTTGAATTGAGTAGAATTCAAATGGGGTTTGATTTGATTGAATTTCAGCACAAGTTCAGTTTTGAATTCAAATAAAGTTTGAATTTGTCCCACTTAGCTCATGTCAAGATCAACTCCAAATGGAGTGAAAATTGGGGTGTGAGCTCACAAAAATGTCCTGAGTAAGAATATGCCTCCCACTTTTAAATTCATGGGATAAAAACAGTTTGAATTTGAATGTGGTTTCAAACTGCCCTCTTTCTAGGTATACCCAAAATGACCTCAAAAAGGTTTTGAATTTGGGTGAAACTTGGCATGGACATCCTTAGCAAAGTGTAGGAGTTTTTATATGTCCAGCCCCTCTATATCACATGTGGGAAATACCCCTTTTTGCAATATGTGAGTTTATTCTCTAATGAGCATGTTGATGGTGGTTACTTGCTCTTCATTTGTGTTCATCAAGTCACTTCAAATGAGGTGTGTGGTGTGGTGATGAACACTTCAAATATGTGTCAAAAACTGAGGCCCTTACAGCCACCTGACCGGGACATCGAATTTGCCATTGATTTAGTACCGGAACTGCACCTATAGTGAAAAGGCCATATAGGATGCCTGCTAATGAACTAGTGGAACTTAAGAAGCAATTTCAGGAGCAGCTAGAAAAGGGTTTTCTACGCCCAAGCTCGTTACCGTGGGGAGCCCCCGTGCTCTTCGTAGACAAGAAGGATGGGACCCAAAGGATGTGTGTGGATTATAGGTCTCTCAATGAGGTGAAGATCAAGAATAAATACCCGCTGCCCCGTATAGAGGACCTATTTGACCAAATAAAAGGTGCCCAAATTTTCTCCAAGATTGATCTTTGGCCGGGATACTTCCAGCTGAAGATTAAGCCCTCCGACATACCCAAGACTGCATTTCGAACACGGTATGGTTCGTATGAATATACCGTTATGTCTTTTGGGTTAACGAATGCACCCGCATATTTTATATACCTCATGAATAAGGTCTTCATGGAGTACTTGGACAAGTTCGTCGTGGTTTTCATCGACAATATCATGGTGTATTCAAAAAGCGAGGAAGAACATGAAGAACATTTGAGATTGACATTGCAGAAACTGCGAGAGCATCAATTGTATGCCAAGTTCAGCAAGTGTCAATTTTGGCTAAAGGAGATATCGTTCCTAGGCCACATCATCTCCGAGAGAGGAGTATCGGTTGATCCCTGAAAAGTGGGAGATGTTCTGAAGTGGAACCAACCGCAGAATGTGAGAGATATTCGGAGTTTCCTTGGGATGGCTGGATACTACGGACGGTTCATCAAAGATTTCTCCAAAATAGCGAAGCCTATGACTGAATTGCTAATGAAGGGAAAAGCATTTCAGTGGACACCAGTGTGCCAAGAAAGCTTTGAGGAGCTCAAGAAAAGACTAACCACAGCGCCGGTTTTGGTATTGCCGGACGTGAGCAAGAGTTTCGATATATATTGTGACGCATCAAGACAAGGGCTTGGATGTGTGCTCATGCAAGATGGACAAGTGGTAGCCTATGCTTCGAGGCAACTAAAGAAACACGAGCTGAATTACCCCACACATGACTTGGAACTTGCAGCCGTGGTACATGCCTTGAAGATTTGGAGGCATTATATCCTTGGCCACCGATGAGAGATCTACACGGATCACAAAAGCCTCAAGTATATATTCATGCAAACGGATCTGAATTTGAGGCAACGTCAATGGATGGAAATTATCAAGGATTATGATGTTGGAATCAATTATCACCCCGGAAAGGCCAATGCAGTAGCTGATGCGTTGAGTCGAAAGGGAGCATGTCACCAACTCATGGTTCGGGAGCTACCGCCCGAGCTGCGCAAGGAGTTCGAACGGTTACATCTCGGGTTCTTGAACAAGATGGAAGTGATAGAACTCAACTCTTCGCTGGAAAAAGAGATACGAGATGGCCAAGCAACGGATGAGGAAATCAAGGAAATCAAGGAAAGAATCCTACAAGGCATAGAAAAGGATTTCAAGGAAGACGAGAAAGGCATGCTTTGGTTAGGGAAAAGGGTTTGTGTGCCTAACATGAAGCACATCCGAGACACGATATTAAAGGAGGCACATGACTCACCTTATTCCATACATCCTGGCTATACAAAGATGTACAAGGACCTGAAAACTTGCTACTGGTGGGATGGTATGAAAAGGGACATAGCTGAATATGTTGCCTTATGCGACACGTGCCAACGGGTGAAGGCCGAACATCAAAGACCCGCTGGACTGTTGCAGCCATTGAAAGTACCCGAGTGGAAGTGGGAAGACATCAGCATGGATTTCATTGTCGGCCCACGTACTCGTACGGGTTACGACTCCATTTGGGTTATTGTGGATTGATTGACGAAAACAGCCCATTTCCTTCCTGTTAGAACCACGTACCGTGTTGCAGAACTAGCCGAGCTGTATATAGAACAAATCGTGTGCCGCCATGGAGTTCCGAAGAGGATAGTTTCAGATTGGGGTTCTCAATTTACCTCTAGGTTCTGGAAGAAGCTGCATGAAACCATGGGTACACGGCTGAATTTCATCTCCGCTTATCACCCACAAACTGACGGGCAAACTGAGAGGACAAATCAAATTTTGGAAGACATGTTGAGAGCTTGCGCCATGAAACATGGGCGCAGTTGGGATAGGAGCTTGCCGTATGCTGAATTCTCCTACAACAACAGCTATCAAGCCAGCTTAAAGATGTCACCTTTCGAAGCATTGTATGGTAGACGGTGTAGAACGCCGCTGTTCTGGAATGAGACCGGAGAGCCAAGTGTTTGGACCTGAAGTGCTGCAAGACGCCAAAAACCAAGTCCAAACGATATGAGAAAATTTGAAGGCTGCTCAGTCACGACAAAAAGGTTATGCGGACAATAGGCGAAGAAGATTGACCTTCTAAGTAGGAGACTTCGTATACCTTAAGGTATCGCCTATCCGAGGCCAACGACGGTTCAACGTCAAGGGCAAATTAGCACCTCGCTACATCGAGCCATTTAAGATTTTGGGCAAGCGAGGAGAAGTAGCCTATCAACTAGAGCTGCCAACGCACCTCTCCGACGTACACGACGTGTTTCACGTATCCCAACTCAAGAAGTGCTTAAGAGTACCGGAAGAACAAGTACCGATGGATGAGCTCGAGCTTCAAGAGGATCTGACCTATGTGGAGCACCCCGTCCAAATTTTGGACGTGAAGGAAAGGGTCACGAGGAACAAAGTGATCCTTTGGTGCAAGGTACAGTGGAGCCATCACACGGAAGCCAAAACTACATGGGAGCGTGAGGAAGAGCTCAAGGCAGAATTCCCTCATCTATTCTCTACTCTATCGAATCTCGAGGGCGAGATTCAGTTTAAGGGGGGTAGGTTTGTAACACCCTCAAATTCATTTCTATGTATTGCATATATTTTTCATATATAGAAACATTATAAAAGAAGTATAAATGGAGAAAAGAACCGTATAAATGGAGGAAGGAACCATAGAAATGGAGAAAGAATCATAAAAACGGTGGGGAATGGGAGAAAGATAGCTGAAATGAGCCAATTCCAATTTGCCGAAGTGCGCTGTCGACACTTTCCCTAGCCCCACTGGACGCGTGGCGCCCTCGGAGCTCACCTCCGCGGAGGGGGTGAGGTCCGGCACCGCTGGACACATGGCGCCCTCGGAGCTCGCCTCTGAGAAGAGGGGAGGTCCGGCACCGCTGGACACGTGGCGCCCTTGGATCTCATCCCTGCGGAGGGGGGTGAGGTCCGGTACTGCTGGCCACGTGGCAGGCCCGGGGCTCGCCTCTGAGGAGAAGGGTGGCCCGGCCCCGCTGGACATGTGGCGCTCTCGGAGCTCGCCCCTGCGGAGGAGGTGAAGCCTGGATCCGCTGGTCACGTGGCAGGCCCGGAGCTCGCCTCTGAGGAGGAGGGTGGCCCGGCCCCGCTGGGCACGTGGCGCTTTTGGAGCTCACCCCTGCGGAGGGGGCGAGGTCCCTAGGCAGTTTTTCTACTGTGCGCGGGGGTACCCAGTACTGAGGATACTGACACAATTTCCCCAAATTTCCCCAAATTTCCCCACATTGCTGCCGCACCTAACTGAAAAGATAAGTTTGTTGATATCCAAAATTGAGTAGGACTCTTATTTGAGCTCCAATTGGAGTAGGACTCCTCTTTTTCCCCTTATAAATAGAACCCAACCCCCCCCCCCTTTGGCCGTAAACCCTTTCCCTTTTTCTTCCTCCCAAGTAGGCGTCTTGGAGGCCCTAGCTCCCAACTCGCCGAGTTAAACCCCCCCCTTTGGCCGTAACCCCTTTCCTTTTTTTTTCTTCCTCCCAAGTCAGCGACTTGGAGGCCCTAGCCCCCAACTCGCCGAGTTAAACCCCCCTCGCCGGAGTTCAGTCGCCGGTGAGCCCCCGCTGCTGCCATTGCTAGGAGGAAGACCCTGCCACCAAAGGGAAGTGAGGTAGGTCTTCATTACCCATCTTACGACGTCGTCGTTGTTTCTACGCATCCGTTTTCTTCGCTCCCTTTGAACCGAAACTTTTTCGTGTGGACAGATCACGTTTTGATCGGTTTTTGACGGTGGGATTGATCTAGATCTTGAGTCAAGATCATCAGCACGTCCACACTTGATATCTACACCCTTGTTCTTCATAAAACCCCATGAAATTCCATTAATACATGCAAGAACACGTACAAACAGGTTTAATAAAACAGCACCATAGGATTTGTATTCATCTACACCATTGCATCTTGAGTAAAGTTTGAGCATGATGTTTGATTGCTCTAAATTTTATATGTGTGTGGTCATGAGTAGAAGGACAAGCTCAGGAAGCCATCTACGAAGAACTACAGCACCAAGACATCGAGACGCTCGGACAACAAGAACCACGGGAGCAAGGCAAGTGCCCCTTGACCATATTGATCCCATGTTTTGAAACTGTTTTGTTTGCGAAAACGTGTACGCTTGAGTTAACTTGATGGGACACCCTTTTATAGGAGTTTACTAGTTTTGTTAACCATCCTTGTTGCCGGGAAAGTTGATGAGTCGGTATGGTCATTTTTCCTTTTTGCCTCGCCTAATCTACGGGATACGGGAAGCTGAATTAAAACATGGTTAGCTACTGCACTCATAAGAATAATGATAATGATAACTTGATGATGTTAATGAGCATAGAATCGGGGGAGATCTAAGCAAGCTTGGTTTGTGGATGTTGCTGAATGAGAAGGTGGTTTACTTGCCGTAGATCTAAGGACCGGTTCATGCCAGCACATGCCAGGAAAACAGTGCCACCACAAGGCCAAATATGGGTGCGGCTTAGCTGACTAATTAGGTGTGTTTTCTAGCTTGTTATGTACCGTGGATGGCGCAGGGAATGGGAGTCGAGAGAGGACTGCCCTGAACTGCATGGCACAAGAGGGGGCCCGTGGGTGGGAGATTGGTGATTCGAGCCTGCCGGTGAAACCTCAGTGAGTCCATACATCTAGTAGCGCCTTTGTAAAGGCTATTTTGTGATCTCTTGGCCATACACCGACAGTTGTGTACTGGTATAATAGAGGTTCTGCAGTCGCCGACGGGTGACAAAATCACAAACTTGTGGGTAAAGTGGTGCCACCTCTGCCGGAGTGTAAAACTATCATGATAGTCGTGCTTCCGGTAACAAGCACCTGGCCAACTCACATGATTAGAGGGAAAACTTGGGATGGTTATTCGGTATGGTTATGGTATGGTCATTGGGATTGGTTTGAGGACTATTTATGTCTTGACAATGAGTTTGGTTTCGGTTATATGAATATGAGATGGTTATGAATATTTATGAGCATGAGATGAACTTGAGAAAGATTAATGGTTGGTTGAGACTTGATAGATGGTGAATTATGATGGAGGAATGTTGCTGTTTTACTTGGATATATGTTGGGATTAAATTCACCTAGAAATAGTTGTTGTTTTTACCATGTTCATGAAATAAAATCTGCTTGCTGCAATGAGCCTTTTTATTCCATACCTTGTTGTAAGCTACATGTCATACTTTTTCCGCACTTGCTGAGTACGTCATGTACTCACCCTTGCATTATCACCTAAACATCAGCAGCAGGATAAGAGTACTTCGAGGATCATGTGGAGTACTAGGCGTGCGAACTACCGTCAACATGCCTGTGGAGTTGAAGATGGATCCTACTGCTACTTAGTTATTTCCGCTGTCGTTTAGAGACTTCCGCTGCAAGAATAAGATAGACAATCATGAGTGAGACAATTAGTCGATGTAATAAAGTACTTAAACACTATTTATTCGTGGTTATATTCTGAATTCAGTTTGTAGATTACATGTGTATGTGGGATGAACATCCTGGGCACACGTATGCATTAAATTGGTTCTGTTTTCGGAACCGGGTATCACACCTTGCTTCTTTTTATTTAGATTCCAATATAAATACTCAAACATGTATAGATTCTACAAATTGGGTCCAAATTCAATGATTCTTTTTTCTATATTCTTATAAAAATTTATATTCACCAACTCGATCAAAATATTTTGAAACTTGTATAGCTTAAATTTGTAATGTTTTGGTAAATATCAAATTAATTTATATTCACATATTCTTTACATTTTTTGTATCTCCTAAAAAAGGATCTTTCACTGAAATTGGTTTGTATGAACATATTTGTCTTCATTATACATGCATGAATTTTGGTCATTTTTTTAAAGCATTCCAACTTGTCAAAATTCAAATTATGTATCTTTCTAATGAAATGCTCATATACGTATGAGGCATTCTTCAAATTTGAACACAAATTGATTCAAAAAAATTTATAAAAAACTGAAAAAATCATAGAGGTTGGTATGATGACTACAAAGTTGTAACACCCCAAAATCCTGTCAAGAGGGGAATTTAAAAAATTTTGGACGTGTTGCATGTGTTGCAAAAATTCAAATTCAAATTGGAATTCAAATTAAACTCAAAACAGAAATGAAAAAGAAAAAGAAAAAAAGAAAAATAAATCTTCCCCGCCAGTGGGCCGAAACCCACCAGCCGGCCCACCCAACTCCCGCGCCAGCCCGCAGCCGCGCGCCTGCGCCCCCTCTCACAGACAGGCGGGACCCACCTGTCATCCCTAACCCCCGCTCGTCCGAACCCGGGACTGTTTCCCCCACGCGCGCGCGATCTTAACCGACCGGATTTCTACCGAATTCTGGTTCCGGAGGACTCCAACTCGATCTAAACTAACACGCCACCCTCCCCCGTCTATAAAAAACCAGGCATCATCCCGTTTTTCCCCACGATCCGCCGTTTTTCTCTCCGGTGAGAACCCGAGCTTCTCCGGCGAATTCTGCTCGATCTACGCTCGGGAATTCTAATCTAACAAGCTGGTCTTGATCCACCGCCTCCGGGGAACCTCGCAGATGCAGAAAACTCGGTGGTTTGCGGTTCAAACACAGCGCCGACGAGGCTCGCCGTGAATTCACCTCGGACCTCATCGCCGATCGCTTTCCAGGACCTCCGAGCTCAAGAAAACCCCCGAGGTGAGATCCCCGACCTCCCCTCTACCGATCTATACCATAAAATCACAGTTTTAGGAAGAATTGACGAAGATCCGAAACTCTCCAGCGAGATCGCCGCCTCCTGCCGCCGTGCGCCGCCCGCGCTCGATCAGAGCGACGTGGCCGCTTGTGCGCCGTCTATTTTAAATCGCACGGTAGAATTTAAATCCCTGCGTACCGGTTCGACGTTATAATCTCAGCCGTCTGTTTTAAATCGGACGGTCCACGTCAGCCCCGCGTTATAAATGTCGGGATTCTTATGCGCTACCCCCTGGGGTTCTCGGAAAATAAGAGCTAGCCCCGGAAACTTCTGATCTAGCCCTTGGAACTTCAGAAAATCATGTAAATTCATTTAAAAATCAGTTTTGGCCCCTGGACTTAATAAAAATTAGGAAAAACCCCTCTGATATGTGTAGCTAGACCCCTGAAAATTCTTAAAATAATATAATAGACCCTGTAGTGGGGTGAGTTTACCTTTTTAACCCTATTTGATATTAAAGTGAGGAATTTGAATATGTGGCTAGTATCTAAAATTTAAAAGATGGGACAAATATATTGTCAAATTCAAATTAAAAACTTTCCCAGTACTTAGAAAACTTTGGAGTGAGATAAAAATAGATTTTTGGCTGAAATGAATCTGTTTCGTTGATTATTCACATTTATTAGTTATAGGGACACATTTTTTTAGTAGAGAATAATTCTGAAAATCAGTAAAATAAATATAAAATAGTTCACATCAGAGGAGAGGTTCAAATATATATTATTTAATATTTTAGACCCAAAACCTATTCTGTTTATATGAGGTGTCTTACTATTTTCATAATAAAATTCACATTTAGGCATAAGAAATAAATCTGAAAATATAACAAAATAGGTATGCATAACTATAAATGGATAAATGAAGTTTCCAAAATCCAAAGACTTTAGTTAGGGTTGGTAGAAGGTCTGAAGACATATTGGGAATAGGAAAATGCCTTCCATGCACACTTGGTAGCTAAAAGGTGTATCAATTGAATATAAGGAATTTATTTAAATTTAGAAAACTCATATATAGTAGGCAAACACAAAAATGAATACAAAAGTAGAAATCATATGCACATGTTTAAAAAGTGCATGTAAGCCAAAATCAACACACATAGAGTAACCATAACACATAGAAATGTGAATAGCTTTCATAAGTGTGAATGTGTGGTTTGTATGAAGTGGAAGTGTGAACTATGTCTTATGGATTGTTGTTTTCTTTTGCTATGTGTGATGGTATGAGTAGAACCTGCTCCAGAGCAAGTTTTTCCTTTCCAAGATCAGGACTACCCATTCCAAGAGCAGCAGGAAGAAGGCAAGTGTCCTTGACCACTTTGATCCTATGCTAGGATGTGTAGATAGAATTATTTGCATTGTCAATTGAAATATGAAACCCATGCTAGGATGTTTCCCTAGAATTGCATTATCTTGTTTCCTTGTAGCTTGGGTTGGGATTTGTTTTATTATGTCATTCACTCATATTACTTGTGCTTAGCCATGCTTAGAATGGGATAATTGGGATATGAGATCATTAGTTTATTTACCATACTCTTGAATGAGATGTTATGAGTTATGTAGAGGTAGGGATCAAGGCAAGTTGGATGATTTGGTTGGTGCTGGGTGCACGAGACTCGGGTTTGTGTTTAGTACTTGCCTGGATCCTAAGGACCGGTTCATGGAGCATGTAACCTGGCTTTACCGTGCCAACCACATGCTGAGATGGGGCAGCTTGGCCAATTAATTAGGTGTATCCCCGGCGTAGTATGGGTGTGTTGGATGGTGCAGGGAATAGGTGTCAGCTGGACTACCTTATAAACCGCAACGCTCAAGAGGGGGCCACTGCAGCGGGGTTGGAGCCTCTTGTATGCTGTTAGGGGTGAAACCTCAGTGGGCCCACGCTCATCGGGAATCCCTTTGAAAAGGCTTCGTAGTGATCTCCTGGCTACACACCTGAGAAGTGTGAATGTGGTTCGTAGCCACTGGCATAATGGAGGTTCTTTTAGTCCACCCGGCAACGGGGGATGAAATCACTACATGTGGGTACAGTGGTGCAAACTCTGCAGAGTCAAAACTGTCATGACAGCCGTGCTCACAGTCAAGAGCGGCTTGGACTTATTCATGATTAGAGGAGTGATGGTTTTGGAAGTTATGAATGTTAAGCGGGGAGCTTAACATTGGAAATGATGTTATGGTTATTTGGTTATGATGATGGGATGGGAAAGTGGGACCATTTCACCTATGTAGTAATGCAGGTGCTTAATAAGCTAAGGTGATATGTATTAATTGCATAGTGCTTTAACCATGAGTTCAACCTCTTCTTGTTCTAGCCATGCATGACATAACTTTGCCACACTTGCTGAGTACCATCGGTACTCAACCTTGCATATTTGTTGGTTTATATTGCTGTTCAAGTCAAGAGAATAATGTGGTGTTTAATGATCAAGACTTTGGACCCGAAGAAGGTTTCTAGGTTCATGGAGTCCCCGGGCAACGCCTGTGACGGAGCCCACGTGAATAATTATTCCGCTGCTAGTTTACTTACTTGTGATGAACTTATTATTGTCCATCGAGACATTTGCTATGTAAGACTTATTTATATTCGACACCTGGCTTGTAATAAATGATGCTTCACTATTTGTCATCACATGTATGAGAAAATGATCCTGGCATACATGTGATATTCACTTGGTTGTTCTTCGGAAAAACCGGGTGTGACAGAAGTGGTATCAGAGCCAAGGTTGCCCGTAGGAACGTGGACCTAGATAGAAATGGACATATTTAAGGGCCCTATTTTCTTAAAAACTATTTTACAAGGTGTGTGTTGAAAAGTGTTATTTAATGAGTCACTTTCTTCATCTTACCCCAACTTTCATTCAAAATAGGATTTTTGTTTAAAAGTTTATCTAACCTAAGTTTAAATGCTTTTTGTTTTAGATGGTTCGCATGATTCGCACCGCTCGCAAGTCCATAGGAGGGAGAGTTCCCGTAGTTGCCCTTGCCCAAAGAGAGGAGAGCCGTCCGGTGACGTACCTTTCCTACGGATTGGCAGTAGGAGGCTTGTTGTGCCGTCTTCGACGTTTGCTCCAAGCCGCCGGCAATACGGGCAAGCTAATCATACACTATAGCTCCACCAGGACCATTCGTGAGAAGAGGGAAGAATGGAGTTCAGAGATGAGGATTATCCATGAAAATCAGCTGCTTAAGATCCACCGCTCTCCAGCTTGTCGAGTGACACAGGTCGATGCGGAAAAGGATGTCACCTAGGAGGTCATCACGTGCCAGAGTCACATCTATCGTCGCCACCTAGACAGGACTGAGTACATGTATGTCCTCCAGCGTGAGAGTGGTACCACAGAGTACAAGTACCCGCCAGTGCAGCAGGGGACTTCCCATGAGCACATGGACCTGTGCTTGGAGGATGCTGCTATGCTCAGCACTCGACTGCAGGAGTGTCAGCAGGAGCTTTAGGATGTTCGGGACACCCTGAAGGAAACCGAGGCGTTGCTTCGAGCCTGCTTAAGGGAGAGAGAAAGAGGAGATGGGAATGAACTGTGTGTTACCGTGAATGATACATGGACTTCTGACTCCCCAGATCGCTGGGCAATCAGGCGTCGTCGCACTTCTCCACCGGCAGCCTCCCCACCCAAAGCAGAGTCAGAAGGCAGCCGCAATAATGAGGAAGATCCCGAGGAGCCAGCTCAGTGATACGAGTAGTGTAGAGTCCTTCCCTTAGTTTAGCAGGATGTCGAGTAGTCGAGTCGTTATCTGAGTTAATGGTGTGTTAATGCTTGGTGTGTGACGTGAGTTGTGGAAGCCATGAGCAATTGTCCACAGCCTCGTCTTCAGATTGTTTTTCTTTGGTGTGTGAACCCACATGAAATAATAGTTCATTTATTTTTGTGTGAGACATGAACCCTCAGAAAAGTATAACAAAGCCTCAACACTTCAAAGTACAAACAAGTGAAAGTAGTAAGATAATACGTAATGCTTTAAATTAACATTTGGTTGATCATGCTAGATGGCCGGAAGAGGAAAAGGTCGTGCTGCCAACCCCGCCAACAACAACGATGAGGCCTGCAACCCTCATCTTTCTGGAGCAAGACAGGGGTGGACGCCATGAAGGAGTTGATCCCCTCCACCAAATGCTGGAGAATCAAAATCAGCTCATCCAGAACTTGACTCAAGTGGTGGCCAACTTGCATCAAGTTCCACCTCCACAAGCTGCACCACGCCAACCAAGGTTGAGTGAGTTTCTAGGAACTCAACCTCCAAAGTTTGCAAGTGCTGCTGAACCTCTGGAGGCAGATGATTGGCTAAAGACCATTGAGAGCAAGATGAGGATCATATAGTGCCAAGGGTATGAGAGGGTGTTGTTTGCCTCTCATCAATTGCATGGACCTGCTGCTGATTGGTGGACCGCCTACGTGGCCGCTCATCATGACCCTGAGAACATCACTTGGGAAGAGTTCAAGCGTAGCTTGCGCAACCATTACATACCAAGGGGTGAACTCAAAAACAAGAGGAAGGAGTTCTTGGGGCTGCAGCAAAGAAACATGACTGTGAGGGAATACCTCACTAAATTTACTCAACTCTCCCGTTATGCCCCACGGGACATAGAGACTGATGAGCAGAAACAGGATTGTTTCGTGGAAGGTCTTACCGCAGAAATGCACTGTGCAATGTCCTCCAACGAGTATGAAAGCTTCCAAAAGATGGTGGACAGAGCATTTGTGGTAGAAAGGAAGCTGAAGGCCTTGGAAAATGAGAACAAGAGGAAGGCCTGGTGGTCACACCAAGCCTCAGGGAGCAACACCCGCCCACGTCTGATACAGCAACCCGCAGGGCAGACGAACCGTGCTGCGGTACCCTACTCAGCACCATGAGGGTACAACCCGAACTACAGGCCTCCGGCAGCACCAGCACAGCCACAACGTCAGTTTGTACAGCAGCCTCGCCCCGCATATCCACCTCGACCAGCAGTACAAGGACCCCAAACCAACCCCAAGACAACAAAGGCCAGACACCTAAGGTTGGGGTGCAATGTTTTAACTGTGGTAAAGTGGGGCACTACGCCCATAAGTGCCCAAAGAAGATGCCCGCGCAGCCGCAGCAGCAGAATGTAATGAGAGGACAGGTGAACCACGTCACCATGGAGGAAGCGCAAGAGGCACCTGACGTGGTAGTTGGTAATTTTCTTGCCAATTTACACATTGCAACCCTGTTTGATTCTGGTGCTACCCACTCGTTCATTGCTCAAGGGTTTGTTAAGAAGCATGATATAGCAACAACACAAATGAGCCATATGCTAGCAGTAAACTCTCCAGGTGGAGAAATAAGGACAAGACAAGTGTGTCCCAAGGTGAATCTAGACATTAATGGGGTAGTATTTACTGCCAACCTCATAGTGATAGATTCCCAAGGGATCGATATTATTTTGGGCATGGATTGGTTGACCAAACATAAAGGAATCATCCATTGTTCGACCAGAACGGTGGAACTAACTCACCCTAGTGGCACAAGAGTAAAGTTCATAACAATACACGAGCCTAGGAGGGACATTAAATTAAATCAAGTTGAGGTGAAAGTTGAGGAGATCAGGATTATCAGGGAATACCCAGACGTTTTTCCGGAGGAGTTGCTAGGTATGCCTCCCAATCGTGAAGTGGAATTCGCGATTGAGCTAGTGCCTGGGACAGCTCCGATATACAAGAGACCTTATCGGATGGATTCCAAGCAGCTGGGAGAACTCAAGGGTCATTTAAGAGAATTGATGGAGAAGGGGTATATTTGTCCTAGTTCCTCACTATGGGGAGCTCCAGTAATATTTGTGCCCAAGAAGGACGGAACCCAAAGGTTATGCGTAGACTACCGTGCCTTGAACAAAGTAACCATCAAGAACAAGTACCCATTACCCCGCATTGAAGACTTGTTTGATCAGTTGAGGGGAGCTTGTGTGTTCTCGAAAACTGATCTCAGGTCGGGATACCACCAACTCAAGATAAGGCAAACTGATATTCCAAAGACAGCTTTCGTATCTCGGTACGGACTGTATGAATACACCGTCATGCCTTTCGGGCTAACTAATGCCCCGGCATACTTCATGTATCTCATGAACAAGGTATTCATGGAATATCTGGACAAATTTGTGGTAGTTTTCATAGATGACATTCTCGTCTTCTCCAAAGATGAAGAGGAACATGAGAAACATCTAAGGTTGGTGTTGCAGAAGCTGAGAGAACACCAACTATATGCCAAGTTGAGCAAGTGTGAGTTTTGGCTGAAGAGAGTTCCCTTCTTAGGACATATAATCTCGGAGGGAGGAATCTCTGTAGATCCCGCCAAGATCAAGGATATACAGAAGTGGAAGACCCCTGAGAATGTCACGGATGTTCGAAGCTTCTTGGGATTGGCTGGATACTATCAACGGTTCATTGAGGGATTCTCTAAGATCTCGAGACCCCAAAACCAAACTGTTGGAAAAGGGAATCACATTCACATGGACGCCGCAGTGCGAGACGAGTTTTCATGAGTTAAAGAAAAGATTGACAACATCCCCAGTGCTGGTTATGCCAGATATGCAGAAGAACTTTACGGTGTACTGCGATGCCTCTGGAAACGGGTTGGGATGTCTTCTCATACAAGAAGGGCATGTCGTGGCTTATGCATCCCGGCAGCTCCGGAAGCATGAGAAGAACTATCCTACACATGACCTAGAACTAGCCGCAGTGGTACACGCGTTGAAAATTTGGCGGCACTATTTGATGGGGAGGAGGACAGAGATATATATGGATCATAAGAGTTTGAAGTACATTTTCACACAACCAGATCTCAACCTCAGACAAAGGAGATGGTTAGAGCTAATCAATGACTTTGATGTGGGCATCAACTATCATCCTGGGAAAGCAAACGTCGTGGCAGATGCTTTAAGTCGGAAAGTGCAGGTCAATAAGTTGAGCTTGAAGGACATGCCTGCAGAATTGAAGGACGAGGTTATAAGGCTCAATCTATGCCTGGTGAATAGTGGTGAAGCCATCGCCATGGAAGTGGACTCCACACTAGAGCGAGACATACGCGAGGGTCAAAAGAATGACGAGAAGATACAAGAGATCAGACAACTCATCAAGGAAAATAAAGCTCCTTGTTTCAGAGAGGATGAACAAGGTACGGTGTGGCACGGGAAAATAATCTGTGTGCCTGAAGTAAAGGAGATCCGTGAATTGATTTTGAAGGAGGCTCACGATTCTGACTATTCCATTCATCCTGGGAGTACGAAGATGTACCAGGACCTTAAGAGCAGGTATTGGTGGTATGGCATGAAGCGAGATGTCGCGAAACATGTTGCCCTATGTGACACATGTCAGTTGGTAAAAGCAGAACATCAACGACCCGCGGGATTATTGCAACCACTCAAAGTGCCTGAATGGAAATGGGAAGAAATCAGCATGGATTTCATAGTGGAATTGCCTAGGACCCAATCAGGATATGATTCAATATGGGTCATCATCGACAGGGTAACCAAGGTAGCTCACTTCATCCCCGCGAAGGAAAGCTACAACGGATCCAAATTGGCGGAGTTGTACATGTCAAGGATCGTGTGTTACCATGGAGTGCCGAAGAAGATAGTGTCGGATCGAGGGACACAGTTCACCTTGAGGTTCTGGCAGAAGTTGCACGAAACCATGGGAACCCATCTGAATTTTAGCTCTGCCTATCATCCCCAAACTGACGGGCGGACGGAAAGAACCAATCAGATTCTTGAGGATATGTTGAGGGCATGTGCACTCAAAAACAATCGGAGTTGGGACAAGAACTTACCGTATGCGGAATTCTCCTATAACAACAGCTATCAGGCTAGTATGAAGATGTCACCGTTCGAAGCCTTGTATGGGAGGAAGTGCAGAACTCCCCTATTTTGGAACCAAACAGGGGAAAGTAAAGTGTTTGGTCCCGAAGTACTACAAGAAGCCGAGGCGAAAGTGAGGGAAATTCGCAACAATTTAAGGATAGCACAGACACGACAAAAGAGCTATGCCGATGTACGGAGAAGAGAGCTCTTTTTCAACGTGGGAGACTATGTCTATCTCAAGGTGTCCCCTATCCCAGGACTTCGTCGGTTCAAGGTGAAAGGGAAGTTGTCACCTCGATACATCGGACCCTTTCAAGTTCTGGAGAGGAAAGGCGAAGTGTCGTATCAACTAGAATTACCGGCTCGCCTATCGGATGTGCACGATGTATTCCATGTGTCACAGCTCAAGAAATGTCTGAGAACGCCTGAAGAGGTGTTACCCATAAATGAGGTTGACGTAGCTGAGGATTTGTCTTATGCCGAGCAACCATCCAAGATTTTGGAGACAATGGAACGCCTCACAAGAAATAAAAGAATCCGGATGTGCAAGGTGCAGTGGAAGCATCACTCAGAAGAGGAAGCCACCTGGGAGCGAGAAGATGAGCTTAAGGCACAATTTCTGGAATTGTTTTCTTAGAACCACCAATCTCGAGGACGAGATTTCTTTTAAGGGGGGGAGAGCTGTAACACCCCAAAATCCTATCAAGAGGGGAATTTAAAATTTTTTGGACGTGTTGCATGTGTTGCAAAAATTCAAATTCAAATTGGAATTCAAATTAAACTCAAAACAGAAATGAAAAAGAAAAAGAAAAAAGAAAAAAACAAATCTTCCCGGCCAGTGGGCCGAAACCCACCAGCCGGCCCACCCAACTCCCGCGCCAGCCCGCAGCCGCGCGCCCGCGCCCCCTCTCGTAGACAGGCGGGACCCACCTGTCATCCCTAACCCCCGCTCGTCCGAACCCGGGACTGTTTCCCCCGCGCGCGCGCGATCTTAACCGACCGGATTTCCGCCGAATTCTGGTTCCGGAGGACTCCAACTCGATCTAAACTAACACGCCGCCCTCCCTCGTCCATAAAAACCCTGGCATCGTCCCGTTTTTCCCCACGATCCGCCGTTTTTCTCTCCGGTGAGAACCCGAGCTTCTCCGGCGAATTCTGCTCGATCTACGCTCGGGAATTCTGATCTAACTCGCTGGTCTTGATCCACCGCCTCCGGGGAACCTCGCAGGTGCAGAAAACTCGGTGGTTTGCGGTTCAAACACAGCGCCGACGAGTCTCGCCGTGAATTCACCTCGGACCTCATCGCCGATCGCTTTCCAGAACCTCCGAGCTCAAGAAAACCCCCGAGGTGAGATCCCCGACCTCCCCTCTACCGATCTATACCGTAAAATCACAGTTTTAGGAAGAATTGACGAAGATCCGAAACTCTCCGGCGAGATCGCCGCCTCCCGCCACCGTGCGCCGCCGGGCAGCGCCGCCCGCGCTTGATCAGAGCGACGTGGCCGCTTGTGCGCCTTCTATTTTAAATCGCACGGTAGAATTTAAATCCCCGCGTACCGGTTCGACGTTATAATCTCAGCCGTCTGTTTTAAATCGGACGGTCCACGTCAGCCCCGCGTTATAAAGGCTGGGATTCTTACGTGCTACCCCCTGGGGTTCTCGGAAAATAAGAGCTAGCCCTGAAAACTTCTGATCTAGCCCCTGGAACTTCAGAAAATCATGTAAATTCATTTAAAAATCAGTTTTGGCCCCTGGACTTAATAAAAATTAGGAAAAACCCCTCTAATATGTGTAGCTAGACCCCTGAAAATTCTTAAAATAATATAATAGACCCTGTAGTGGGGTGAGTTTACCTTTTTAACCCTATTTGATATTAAAAAGTGAGGAATTTGAATATGTGGCTAGTATCTAAAATTTAAAAGATGGGACAAACATATTGTCAAATTCAAATTAAAAACTTTCCCAGTACTTAGAAAACTTTGGAGTGAGATAAAAATAGATTTTTGGCTGAAATGAATCTGTTTAGTTGATTATTCACATTTATTAGTTATAGGGACACATTTTTTTAGTAGAGAATAATTCTGAAAATCAGTAAAATAAATATAAAATAGTTCACATCAGAGGAGAGGTTCAAATATATATTATTTAATATTTTAGACCCAAAACCTATTCTGTTTAGATGAGGTGTCTTACTATTTTCATAATAAAGTTCACATTTAGGCATAAGAAATAAATCTGAAAATATAACAAAATAGGTATGCATAACTATAAATGGATAAATGAAGTTTCCAAAATCCAAAGACTTTAGTTAGGGTTGGTAGAAGGTCTGAAGACATATTGGGAGTAGGAAAATGCCTTCCATGCACACTTGGTAGCTAAAAGGTGTATCAATTGAATATAAGGAATTTATTTAAACTTAGAAAACTCATATATAGTAGGCAAACATAAAAATGAATACAAAAGTAGAAATCATATGCACATGTTTAAAAAGTGCATGTAAGCCAAAATCAACACACATAGAGTAACCATAACACCTAGAAATGTGAATAGCTTTCATAAGTGTGAATGTGTGGTTTGTATGAAGTGGAAGTGTGAACTATGTCTTATGAATTGTTGTTTTCTTTTGCTATGTGTGATGGTATGAGTAGAACCTGCTCCAGAGCAAGTTTTTCCTTTCCAAGATCAGGACTACCCATTCCAAGAGCAGCAGGAAGAAGGCAAGTGTCCTTGACCACTTTGATCCTATGCTAGGATGTGTAGATAGAATTATTTGCATTGTCAATTGAAATATGAAACCCATGCTAGGATGTTTCCCTAGAATTGCATTATCTTGTTTCCTTGTAGCTTGGGTTGGGATTTATTTTATCATGTCATTTATTTATATGCTTATGCTTAGCCATGCTTAGTATGGGTGTGTTGGATGGTGCGGGGAATAGGTGTCAGCTGGACTACCTTATAAACCGCAACGCTCAAGAGGGGGCCACTGCAGCGGGGTTGGAGCCTCTTGTATGCTGTTAGGGGTGAAACCTTAGTGGGACCACACTCGTCGGGAATCCCTTTGTAAAGGCTTCGTAGTGATCTCCTGGCTACACACCTGGGAAGTGTGAATGTGGTTCGTAGCCACTGGCATAATGGAGGTTCTTTTAGTCCACCCGGCAACGGGGGATGAAATCACTACATGTGGGTACAGTGGTGCAAACTCTGTAGAGTCAAAACTGTCATGACAGTCGTGCTCACGGTCAAGAGCGGCTTGGACTTATTCATGATTAGAGGAGTGATAGTTTTGGAAGTTATGAATGTTAAGCGGGGAGCTTAACATTGGAAATAATGTTATGGTTATTTGGTTATGATGATGGGATGGGAAAGTGGGACCATTTCACCTATGTAGTAATGCAGATGCTTAATAAGCTAAGGTGATAGGTATTAATTGCATAGTGCTTTAACCATGAGTTCAACCTCTTCTTGTTCTAGCCATGCATGACATAACTTTCCCACACTTGCTGAGTACCATCGGTACTCATTCTTGCATATTTGTTGGTTTATATTGCTGTTCAGGTCAAGAGAATAATGTGGTGTTTAATGATCAAGACTTTGGACCCGAAGAAGGTTTCTAGGTTCATGGAGTCCCCCGGGCAACGCCTGTGACGGAGCCCACGAGAATAATTATTCTGCTGCTAGTTTACTTACTTGTGATGAACTTATTATTGTCCATCGAGATATTTGCTATGTAAGACTTATTTATATTCGACACCTGGCTTGTAATAAATGATGCTTCACTATTTGTCATCACATGTATGAGAAAATGATCATGGCATACATGTGATATTCACTTGGTTGTTCTTCAGAAAAACCGGGTGTGACAAAAGTCCCATTGAAAAACTCAATTAAAAAATTATTATATTCATCAAGATAGAAAAATGACAAATAACCAGTGTTATTTGTTTTTTATGTTCTGATCAATTTCAAAGTTTTTACCAAGTAAAATTTAATGGGAACCTTTAATACTAAACTATATTACAAGAAAGTCAAATTTGGCTTTTTAAAAGGCCCCTTATTTTAATCAAGAGTATTAATATATTTAAATAAAGATATTCTCAGGCGGTTGGTACTGATCAACCGCGTGAGAGAAGTCCTCTCCTCAGACGGGTATTTAGTAATAACCGCGTGAGGTAAAATATTTAGATTCTAATATAAATACTCAAACATGTATAGATTCTGCAAATTGAGTCCAAATTCGATGATTCTTTTTTCTATATCCTTAAAAAAATTAATATCCACCAACTGGACTAAAATATTTTAAAACTTGTATAGCTAACATTTGTAATGTTTTAGTAAATATCAAATTAATTTATATTCACATATTCTTCACATTTTTAGTATCTCCTAAAAAACGATCTTTCACTGAAATTGGTTTGTATGAACATATTTGTCTTCATTATATATGCATGAATTTTGGTCATTTTTAAAGCATTCTAACATATCAAAATTTAAATTATCTATCTTTCTAATGAAATGTTCACATACATATGAGGCATTCTTCAAATTTTGAACACAAATTGATTCAAAAAAATTATACATTTCTGAAAAAATCATAGAGGTTGGTATGATAACTACAAAGTCCCATGGAAAAACTCAATTGAAAAATTATTATATTCATCAAGATAGAAAAATGACAAATAACCAGCGTTATTTGTTTTTTAAGTTCTGATCAATTTCAAAGTTTTTACCAAGTGAAATTTATTGGAAACCTTTAATACTAAACCATATTACAAGAAAGTGGAATTTGGCTTTTTAAAAGGCCCTCATTTTAATCAAGAGTATTAATTAAGTTTAGATAAAGATCTTCTCAGGCGGTTGGTATTGATTTTCCGCCTGAGAGAAGTCCTTTCCTCAGTCGGATATTTAGTAATAACCGCCTGAGGTAAAATATTTAGATTCCAATATAGATGTTTATCTTCGCAAGTGGGTGGTAATGAATAACCGCCTGAGGGTAGTCCTTTCCTTAGGCGGTTATTACTTAAGAGCCGCCTGCGAAGATAGACGTCTATATATAGCGCTCGGCTTCCTTAGAAAAACCTAAGCCGGGTGAAATCACTTAGTCGCCATTAGGCTACCAAATTTTCGTTTGCCGCCAAGTCTTCGCCGCCCTCGCCACCGAGCTTCGCCCTCACCGCCGAGCTTCGCCGTCGTCGCCGAGCTTCGCCAAACTTCGACCTCGCCGCTTCCTTCCCTTCCTTCCTATTACACCGAGCTTTACCCTCACCATTTCCTTCCCTTCCATTCAGTCATTAGGCCGAGCTTTGACCTTGCTGCCAGGTACGCTGCCGCTTCCTTCCCTCCTCCGTCCCCGTGTCACCTCCCTCCTCGCCCTTGCCACCGGCCGAGTCATGTCCTCGCCGCCGCTGCACCCTAGATTTTCTCAAACCCTAGATTCCTATCTAATTTTCATTAATCAAAGTTTTTGAACACGCAACAAAGTCAAATAAAGATTGTAGGTCATATGAAGATTGGCAATGAAGATTGTAGGTCATCTGTTATCTCTTACCTAGAGAGTAGTTCCCTTTTTTGACAAAAAAACAGTAGGAAGATTATTTTGTGAAAAAATTTAACTTTTAAACTTTCCCCTGTTTAAAGCATTTACAATTATAGTATAAAGCAAAGAACCATGCAATGCAACTTGAAATAAAACATGAAGATGGAAGCATTATCAGCCCAACTTTGTTTCTGTAAGTGCATCTAGGCACCTCCGTGGGTTTTGGATGATTGATGACGACAAATTAAGAGACTAATGAGCTGAGATGATCATAAGCACATGACATTTCCAAGGCGGACACCTAAACTCTCAAAAAGGAAAAAAGATGAAGAACGGTGTTGAAGACACGAAGAGTAGAAATTAGGGTTTCACTTGAGTCTTTAGTAGGCTATCCGTGTAAAAGAAAGAGGGTGTGTGTCAAGTGCATTGAGATCAAGAGAGCTCAAAGCGTTAGAAGTGTCAAATCCTTAGTGGAGAGAGGTAGAGAGGTAAAGTTGGGCAGGCCGGACTTGTCCGGAGAAGAGGCACTAGTCCGGAAGTCCTACGGCTTACTTGTCACACCCGGTTTCTCCGAAGAACAACCGAGTGAATATCACATGTATGCCAGGATCATTTTCTCATACATGTGACGACAAATAGTGAAGCATCATCATATTACAAGATAGGTGTCGAATATAAATAAGTCTTACATAGCATACGTCTCGATGGACGATAATAAGTTCATAATAGGTAAATAAAACAACAGCGGAATATAAATCTTGTGGGCTCTGTCACAGGCGTTGCCCGGGGGACTCCGTGAACCTGGAATCCTTCCTCGGGACCAAAGTCTTGGTCATTAAACACCACATCATTCTCTTGACCTGAGCAGCAATATAAACCAACAGAAAAGCAAGTTTGAGTACCGTGGGTACTCAGCAAGTGTGGGTAAGTTATGTCATGCATGGCTAGAGCAAGGAGAGGTTGAACTCATGGTTAAAGCACTACGCAATTAATTACCTATCACCTTAGCTTATTAAGCACCTACATTACTACACGGGTGAAATGGTCCCAATCCCTCAACCCATCATCAATATCAAGTACACATAGTCTCAACTCAAATGTTAAGCCTCCCGCTTAACATCCTCAACTTCCCAATCCATCATCCTCTAATCATGAATAAGTCCAAGCCGCTCTTGACCGTGAGCACGGCTGTCATGACAGTTTTGACTCTGCAGAGTTTGCACCACTGTACCCACATGTAGTGATTTCATCCCCCGTTGCCGGGTGGACTAAAAGAACCTCCATTATGCCAGTGGCCGCGAACCACATTCACACTTCCCAGGTGTGTAGCCAGGAGATCACTATGAAGCCTTTACAAAGGGATTCCCGACGAGCATGGGCCCACTAAGGTTTCACCCCTAACAGCATACAAGAGGCTCCAACCCCGCTGCAGTGGCCCCCTCTTGAGCCTTGCGGTTCATATGGTAGTCCAGCTGACACCTATTCCCCGCACCATCCAAAACACCCATACTACGCCGGGGATACACCTAATTAATTGGCCAAGCTGCCCCATCTCAGCATGTGGTTGGCACGGTAAAGCCAGGTTACATGCTCCATGAACCGGTCCTTAGGATCCAGGCAAGTACTAAACACAAACCCGAGTCTCGTGCACCCAGCACCAACCAAATCATCCAACTTGCCTCGATCCCTACCTCTACATAACTCATAATGTCTCATTCAAGAGTAAGGTAAACAAGTTGATGACCTCATATCCCACTTATCCCATTCTAAGCATGGCTAAGCATAAGTGATATGAATAAATGACATAATAAAACAAATCCCAACCCAAGCTACAAGGAAACAAGATAATGCAATTCTAGAGAAACTTCCTAGCATGGGTTTCATATTTCAATTGACAATGCAAATAATTCTATCTACACATCCTAGCATAGGATCAAAGTGGTCAAGGACACTTGCCTTCTTCCTGCTGCTCTGGGAATGGAAAGTCTTGGTCTTGGAAGGGGAGAACTTGCTCTGGGGCAGGTTCTACTCATGCCAATACACATAGCAAAAGAAAACAACAATCCATAAGCCATAGTCCACACTTTCACTTCATGCAAACCACACATACATACATATGGAAGTCATTCACATTTCTAAGTGTTGTGGTTACCCTAGATGTGTTGATTTTTGGCCTACATGCACTTTTAAACATATATATATTATTTCTAACTTCTGTATTCAGATTTCTATTTGCACACTATATATGAATTTCAAATTTGAACAAATTCTTTATATTTAATTAATACATTTCTTAGCCACAAAGTTTGCATGAAAGGTATTTCCCTACTCCAAATAAGTTTTCAGATTTTCTACAAAATCCTAAATTGAAGTTTTTGGGTTTGGAGACGTCATTTATCATTTTCTAATTATGCATACCTATTTTCCTATAATTTTAGATTTATTTTCTATGCCTAAAAGTGAACTTTACTATTAAAATAGTAAGACATATCATCTAAACAGAATAGGTTCTGATCTAAAATGTTCAATAATATATTTTTGAACTTCCTCTCTGATGTGAAACAATTTAAATTTATTTTACTAGTTTTAAGAATTATTTCCTAGACTAAAATGTGTCTCTAGAGAAAATAAAAATGAGCAACACTTAGGCAGATTTCATTTCAGCCTAAAATCTATTTTTAACTCATTCTAAAGTTTTCCAAGTGCTAGAGAGTTTAAACTTGAATTTGCACATGTGTTTGCCTTACCTTTTAAATTTAAATCCTAGTTACGTATCCAAATTTCTGAATTTAATATCCTATAGGGTCAAAAAGGTAAATCCACCCTACTGCAGGGTTTAATTTACTATTTCCTAAATTTCCAGGGGTCTAACTACACATAACAGAGGGGTTTTCCTAATTTTTATTGAGTCCAGGGGCTAAAACTGATTTTTAAATGAATTTACACGAATTTCTGAGGGTCCAGGGGCTAGATTAGAAGTTTCCGGGGCTAGCTCGTGTTTTCTGAGATCCCTAGGGGGTAGCGCGTAAGAATCCCGGCCTTTATAATGCGGGGCCGACGTGGACCATCCGATTTAAAACAAACGGCTCAGATTAGATTGCCGAAACGGTACGCGTCGGTTTTATTTCTACTGTGCGATTTAAAATAGACGGCCCTCAAGGGGCCACGTCGCCCTGGCCGGAGCCAGCCTGCGCGCGCGGCGGCGGGAGTGGCGATCTCGCCGGCGCAGCCTCGGTTTTTGCTGCTACACGCTGGAACTCGCATCTTTTTGCACGGATCGGCTGCGGAGGGTTAGGGGATGCTCACCGAGGGGTTTTCCTGCACTCAGAGGCCTTGGAAGTCGGTTGGCGGCGAGCTTCAACGGTGATGGTCTTTGGTGCACATCGAAGTGGCAGTCGGGGCGCAAGACACGCTGTTTCCTTCACCTGCAGGGCTCCCCGGCGGCGGTGGAACGTGATCAGCACGTTAGATCAGGAAATTTGAGCAAGGATCGAAGGAAATCGGTTGTAGAAGCTTCGGTTCTCAACGGAGACAAAAACGGCCGATCGGGGAGGAAAAAGGGGCGGATTTCAGCGTTTAAATAGATGAGGGAGGGCGGCGGTCTGTTGAGATCACGTTGGGGCGTCCGGGAACGGAAATCAGGGCTGGGAGCGTGGGTTCCGGGGTTGGTTTTGATCGGGCACGGGAGAGAGTCCGGGGTCGGTTGGGCGCGCGGGGGAAGAAGACAACGGCGGGCCCCGCACGTCAGAGAGAGGGAGAGAGGGGGGCGCGGGTAGGGCTGGCTGGCACGGGGTCTTGGGCCGGCTGGCGGGTTTCGGCCCACTGGCCGGTTTCAGTTTTCTTTTTTTCTTTTTCCTTTTCTTTTTCTGTTTGGATTTGAATTTGAATTCCAGTTTGAATTTGAATTGCTTTATCACATGCATTATGTCCAAAAATTTTTAAATTCCCCTCTTTAGCAGGTTTTGGGGTGTTACATTAGTCGTTTTGGGGGACTAAGAGTTCCTGACTGAGATCGGACCTATCCGTTTTAGGACGGACTAGTCCGTTTCTCGCTTGGTGTGAGTATTTTTGGGGCTAAGTCCTGATATACCGGACTTATCCGCCTTAGTGGCCTGACTAGTCCGGGATAGCCAGACTTGTCCGTTTTCACATGGACTAAGAGTTCCTGTGTGAATTCGGGCTAGTCCATTCTAAGGCGGACTAGTCCGTATGGGTGTGAGATGAGAGCTCCCACGGCTAAGTCTTGGTAGACCGGACTTGTCCGCCTTAGTGGCCGTACTAGTCCGGGTCCTCTAGACTTGTCCGTTATCACCCGGACAAATAGTTCCTGTGCGAGATCGGACTAGTCCGGTGTGAGGCGGACTAGTACAGACTTTCGGTGGGTGGCAACGGTTGGCTTCGGGACTTCTATAAAAGGAGATGCCCCGACTTCATTTAGACAAATCTGGAACCCTAGCGCCGCCACAGCGATCCTAGAGCCCCCTAAGCCTTCTCTCTTGCCTACTCACCCTCTAGAACCAATTCTTGATTGAATTGGGTGTGTGAGGACAGGAGAAGGAAGAACTTCGTGTTTAAGGCTCTCGGAGTGATCTCGTGCACTGGGTGTGACCTGTGGCTTGTAAGATCGGTGGAGTTTTGTGGAAGTGATCAAGTGGAAGCCTCAGATTGTGAGCAGCCCCAACACTTTGTAAGTTCACCCTTGAGATAGTGAAGAACCGGGTTGGCCTTAGTGGCGACTTGGTGAGGGAAGGGTTGTTAAACCCGGTCCTTTGTGGACTCCTCAATGGGGACGTAGATTCCTGAGTGGAATCGAACCTCGGGCAAAAATCTTCGTGTCATTTTGCACTTACATTTCATTGATCATTAGAATTGCTTAGGGTTCGTTCGATCATTTTCCTCTTCTAATATTTCAGGTTACAATCTTGCAATCCACCTCAATACTTTGTCATATTTGTTATATTAGATTGCTAGATAGTTTATCGGCATTTCGTTAAACTAAAATCTGAAGAAAAACCCATAAAAAACAAGTTTAGGCTTTTCAGCAGTCTGACCGGACTAGTCCGCCCCTGAGCCAGACTAGTCCGTCCTTGTAGGCTTTTCCAGCAGGTTGATCGGACTAGTCCGCCCCTGAGCTAGACTAGTCCGGCCCCTGTGTTCTAATCTCGTTTAATTAAGTAATTTCAGGAATTTTAGCCTATTCACCCCCCTCTAGGCAATTTCAGTTTCCTTGTTGGTTTAAGACTTGTCATTTCAATATGCTCATGTGGAGTTCCTTACTGACAAATATATGGTTAAATTATTGTGGTGCCTCACTTAATATCTATTATCACAATATTTCCCCTATGTATTAGTATTTTGCCTCTTCTTCTCATGGTTTATGCTATAGAAGTGGGACATATTTCCTCTATGTGCTAGAGCATTTATTTTTGTAGCTTTCATTAAAGTGGGACATATTTTTTGTCTTATTAGTTCTAGAATGGAAAGCCCCAAGAAGACTGTTGCTGGTAGTAACAATGAAGAAGGCAATATGGAGTTTAGTGACTCCAGCAGTTCAAGCTCCTTTCACTTTCCATCGGACCCTTTTCCAAATATAATAATTAAAAATACTTCAGAGGATCTTGACCCGGAATATGATTCTGCCGACGAGGTATAGATCACGTATCTTAACTCCAGCAGTTTTAAGTTGATGTTGGTTGTCAAGTATATGAAGTCTTATAATTCTTTTCTAACTAGCTTAGTCGCGAAGACAACAAGGTGACTTCGGCTCCTAAAACTGCAGAAGGTTCTCCAATGGTTGAATCCTTAGGTTCACTAAAGCGAAAACGAGGGCAACGAGGTCCCAATAAGGGTTCATTGAACCGCATTATATACATAACAAGTGTCGGTTCAAGTGGGCTTCCCCAAGAACCATTGGACTCAGTTGCAAAGTACCGAAATGCATGCGGTTTTATTGTTAGAGAGCTCGTGCCGACCACAACTGAGGATTGGAGAAAATTACCTGAAGAGAACAAGAATGAGTTGTGGGAGAGGATAAAGAAACAATTCAGGTTTCCGAAAGGCACAAAAGAAGGTGTTAAGAAAGCAACATTGGTCTCCTGCGGCAAGAAGTTTCGCGGCTGGAAGAGTGAAATGAATGCTTATGTTAAGGCTTATAAGGTCCCTAGCCCGAAGAAAATAGGAAAAATCACACAAGCACAGTGGCAAGAATTTGTTCGTAAAAAGACCACACCTGATGCTAAAGCCCTAAGTGCAAGTAGGTCGGAGCTTGCCAAAAAGAACAAATACCATCATCGCTTGGGGTCTGCTGGATATGCACCCAAAGTTCAGAAATGGAATAAGATATTAGAGGAAACTACCAGTAAGGGCAATCCTCACCCGTTAGAAGGCTGCAATGAGAGAACTCAGTGGTGGGTCTTTGCTCGATCAGGTTTGACCAGCGACGGCAAACTTGAAAAGTCCGACTCTGTGATGAAGTAGAGCAAAAAATAAAAGAAGTAATTGAAAAGCAACAGAAGGGTCTCTTCAAGCCGAAGAGGGAGAATGACCAACTTACCGCTATCCTAGGAAACCCAGAACACAGTGGACGTGTTCGAGCAATCTCTTCACAGATGTCCTGGAGAGATGGTTTCCCGAAGGATCAAGAGTCATATAGAAGACGTGACAAGTTCAAGAAAACTCTTGATGAAACGGTTGCTCAAAAGGTCAAAGAAAATATGCAAGAAATAATGGATCAACTTAGACTATCGCGACAGTTAGTGGCACCGAGTACAACGATGGTTCCCGTGGCAAAGGAGCATTTGGCCCAGCCAACTGCCTACCCTAGCAGCGTAGGTTCTGTGCTAGGCTCAGGGTCTCATACGTTCGTTGTCGATGATATTGTCAATGACAGATCTTGTCGTCTTCTTGTCCCGATTGGTAGAGCAGGCAATAAAACTAAACAGGTTGCCACTGCTATGGCAAAGCCTGATCGTGACTTCAACAGCAATGCACTTCCGTTGTATTATGATGTGGTGCAAGTTCTTCAGATCATTGATAATGATTATTAAGATTATGAAATAGACCACATCACATATGAGGGGATCACGACTCTGGGGCAGGTTGTCAACCAATTAATCCTTTCACATCGGTGCGATATCCTGTTGGATGATGAGCCGATGTCTAGCCCCGTCTTATTTCAAAAGACTGCAACCCCGTCTTCTAAGCCGAAAGCCCAAGAAGATCCACTCCCGCTATGTCTCAGCAAGGATCATACTAACCTTGCTAGTTAAGATAACAAAGAACAACTAGTTGAACAACAGCTTGAAGCAGTACCAGATGAAGCTGCTGGTAGTATAGAGCAAACAGTTGAGCAACTTCTGACGACTACTCCTCGATCATCAGTGCCTATAAAAGTTAGCTCATACAAAAATAAGAAACCTTCATCAGAAGTATCAAAGTATTTGGAAAATCTGAAGGACAATATTGCAAAATCAAATGCATCTCGTTCTTCACATGAGCCAGCAATAGAAGATATTGAGGAGTGGGAAGAAGACGGTGTCATATATAATCGGCAAACGGCTTTAGTTAAACCAGGAGTTCCAATATACAAGATTAATGACGTTCCTCCTGGATATGAGAATGGGAAGCCGTTTATGACATCGGTACAACTGAGCAAGCAACCTTTGTTGCTCAGAAGAATGCACGAGTGGTACATAACTGTCAGCACGAAATATGAACTTTCTTACGTCACATTTATTATGCCAAAAGATGCATTCTAGAGCATTGGATCAGAAAAACGAGGCCTTCTCTTTGAAGATCTACATAGCCTTTTCTATCAAGGCATGCTCGAAATCAACCTGCTACTCATCTAGTGCTTGTGCCTCTAATGTTTCGAATTTGCTTTTCTTACTACACGGATACATGTCATGAGATTATAACAATTCCAAACTTTTTCAATAGGATGCAATACATGGATAATAAAAAGCTGGATACCAAGACAGGTATCCTTGACCCTACAATGATTGCAAAGTCCCAATTCGACTTTCAAGTGGATCGGAAGTCTTCTAGGTACAAGCACCTGAAAAAAAGAATTTGACAAAACAATCGCAAAAGAAAAGAAGGATAAAAGGTTAAGTGTTGCAACTTACATAGGACGTGCCATGTTTAACTTTGTCAGAGATGGCAAGGACTTAATAAAGGCTCCGTACCACTTCGAGTAAGTTTGACATATGACATTAAAATAACAATTATTGCTAATTGTTAAATTAACAACATGTGTGTTTGTACATGTGTAGTAACCACTACATAATGATCTTTGACACGACCCCATTGGTCTTATCGAGCCAGGATCACGCTGAGGGGTGCTGCGTTGCACAACACCGTATAACGCACGTCAAAGGTACAAAGCGGAAGCGAAATTTTATTACATAAACAAGTTATGAACATGTTTACATCAAAATAAGTTCAGTCTACACTCGCGGGCGTAGACTAAGCATCAAGTGCACGTTCAGCCCTTGAACGTGTCCTTGCTAGCACACACGCACACTAACTCTGCGGCGTGCACGACTCCCACTCGACAGGGTTCCCCTCCTGGGGTTCCGTCTCTTCCTCGGGAGTCCCTTCCTCATAGAACCCTGCAAAAGCTTCAAACACAAGCAGTGAGCACGAAGGCTCAGCAAGTCTGACCCGTCTCACCTAAACATGGAACTTCTAAATGAGGGGTGGTGGTTTATATGAGGTAAAAATCATTTGCATGGACTCGCCTAATTAGTAGAACCTTACTTTCAAGTTTTAGCAGCAGGTTGTGGAGAACCTTACGCTAAGGCACATGAGAGAGCCGCAATCAAACAAGAAATGCATTTCTCTCATGTACTTTTCCCAAAGTTGAAATGAACTTTAGTTAGCTCTAAACTACAGCAAGTCATTAGCAATCAAGTCCATCTTTCAATCAGCAACATTTTAACATGTAACTAGCCTATTCTTTCTACGTCACGGTACAGTGAACAAGTGGTACTCACTGACCGTGAGGGACGGCGATTATAATCGATTTACACCTACAGGGTTACCCGAACAACCCGTCACCTACGCCCGTACTCGATGTTGCCTACAACAACCATCATGGACGCCGTACGTAACCACCTTTTGCCCGTCAGCCAAATATTGAACCGGTCCCATCGTCCCGAGCAAGAGGTCTCTGCACGTGCATCTCAGTGCCGCCAGCCGATTTACACCTCAAGCTCTCAACCTATCCTCTGAACGACGGGCAATGCCTCAATACCCATCTACCCGAGTTACATCAGTTTCCTGGTTCCCATATAGCCTGTAGGTCTTCGGTACTGTTCTAGCTTGTTCAACAGGCCCGCACATGGCTCGGTCCTCAATCAACACAAGCGGAGCTATAGCACACAGGCCCCAAAGTCCTGCTGCCCTTACTCTCCGCTCGGTCTCATTTTCTTGCCATGTGTTTCATGTGCTAACACTACCCGAGTCGAGTGCCTCTAGCCTATGCTCGCGAGTAGTTCCAACTACTCGACTTGTACCGAATCCTACTCTATCACAGCAATGCAGTAGCTAACGGGGTTTGCAATCCTAAACCCAACCCATGGTTCTCTTGGCTATGCAGTGGGGCTTCCACACAAGACTCTAATGCAAAGAATAAAGTAAACAAGTATGTGCTCAAAACAATAAAAATTTGTAAAAAGGTTAATGCAAACCGGAGCTTGCCTTGCTGCTCTTGGTCGAGTTTTAGAAGCAGCAAAGCTCATTTGAGCCCTCCACAATTAATTATGTACTTGACCTTAATTGAAGGCTTTTAGGGTGTTTTAAGGATTTTCATGAAACAAACTATGACTTCCTGAAAACTAGATTTTCAGAGGGTTCTAATGGAGTTGGTCTCACTTAATTTGAATGTTTCTAGCTAAAGATATGAGCTAAACAATTTCAGAGAAAATCCTGAAAATGTTTTTGAACATTTTCTATTTTCTCTGGAACAGTTACACTAATCACACCATTAGGTGGATTAAATGAGCTCCAATGGGTCTGAAATTTTTATGGTAGTTCAGGGATATTTTGGTGAACATCCCAGCAAAATTGCAGGATTTCCCTCCCCAGGATTCTCCAATTAAAATTCCTAACAGTTTAAATTTTGAGGAATTAATTCTGGAGAAACAAGGGTTTTCATGAAGTGAAACTTGATTTGCTGTAAAGTGCTCAGAAAGCTGAATCCAGCAAAATTTGGTTCACTCAATTTGGAGCTTTCTAGCCAAAGTTAGGAGGATTTGAAGTTTGAAAGAATTCTGAAAATCAGGGGAAAAGTTTAAACTCTCGGGGCCCGCGGGGACACCTGTCGAGCGCGGAGGTGTCCGGCACACCGGGGATACCACACGTGTCGAGCGCAGAGGTGTCCGGCACACCGGGGATACCACACGTGTCAAGCGCGGAGGTGTCCGGAACACCGGAGCTCACAGGGTATTTGCGCGCCAGCACAGCCGATCCCCGGCCACACCTGATCCCGATTTAAATTCTTCAGCCGCTGACACGTGGGCCAGCCGGCTTCGTCTTCCTCCCACCGTTCTCTCGCGCCCGCGCCGCCGACCTAGCCGGAGCAGACTCAGGGCTCGCCGGCTCGCTGCTGCCGGACCTCCCATGGTCTGAAACTCGCCGCCAGGGGGTTGTCGACGTCGAGGAACACGTCGGTGGTGTCAGGTCGGGCTGGGGGTGACCGGAAATAGCTCGGCGACGTGCCGCGGCCTCGGTTGAGGTTCGGCACCGTCGACCGTGGTTTCTAAACCCGCCAACACCTCGAACAAACGGTCCTACAGCATCAGTGTACCTCTAGGAAGCTCGACAAGGTATCAAAAGGGTTCAAGGATGGCGGCAAGTCGGTCGGCACCGTGTGACCGATCGTGCCCGCCATGACCGCCCTCGATCGAGCTCGAAATTCGTCACTCCTAGACAATTTCACGCTACGGATGCAGAAAAGAACTTGATCGCCGGCTAGCCCAGCGTCTATGTGCAAGATTTGATGACCTCTGAAAGATCATAGAGCGAGAATTTAAAGAAACCGTACCGGAAGCTCGGTTTACGGTCGCCGGAGCAAAAACTGGAAATTATCTGCGGATTCTTCACGGTTGGCTTCCAAACTTGGAGGAGAGCAGCACGGTGGTCGCGCGCTCCTGTTGCCTCTCTCGCTGGACCGTGAAAACGCCTGTGGAACGCTGCCCACGGGCGCCTGACTCTCGGCTGAGGCTAGGTCGCCGCGGTGGCGATCGTTTTCGGGCAAAGGAGGTCGGAGCTTGGGGTTTCTGGCATTGGGGAGGTGGAGTGCGACCTCAGGTGGCTGTCTAGCAGCTCAGGGACGAAGGAGGAGATGGTTTTTCTGGTTTTCCCGATTGAGCAGAGAGTTGCGGCGAGAAACAATGCCGCTGCTCGGGTTTGCCCGCGAGAAGATAAAGCCGGACGACTCCTGCTCGGCTGAGGCGTTGCCGGTCGCGTGGGGGCGCGAGCAAGCCGCCCTGGGCGCCAGCGCACGGAGAGGGAAGCAGCTGGTGGCGCCGGTAGCTGCTCGGTGGCACAGCCGACAGCTGCTCGGTGGAATTTCCCACCGAGACTCTGACTTTGGGTGCAAGTTTCTCCTTCTTCCCTCTATGACATGTGGGTCCCACCCGGGGTTTTTACCTCTGAAATTTACTCCTAATCACTGTTGTAAACAGTGAACCCCATAATACCCCTGGTGATTCAAATTATTCACCCCTGAGCCATTCGAATTGAATAGGATTCAAATTGGGTTTGGTTTGAGTGAATTTCAGCACAAGTTCAGTTTTGAATTCAAATAAAGTTTGAATTTGTCCCACTTAGCTCATGTCAAGATCAACTCCAAATGGAGGGAAAATTGGTGTGTGAGCTCACAAAAATGTGCTGAATAAGAATATGCCTCCCACTTTTAAATTCATGGGATAAAAAAAACAGTTTGAATTTGAATGTGGTTTCAAACTGCCCTCTTTCTATCTATACCCAAAATGACCTCAAAAAGGTTTTGAATTTGGGTGAAACTTGGCATGGACATCCTTAGCAATGTGTAGGAGTTTTCATATGTCCAGCCCACCTATATCACATGTTGGAAATACCACTTTTGCAATATGTGAGTTTGTTCTCTAATGAGCATGTTGATGGTGGTTACTTGCTCTTCATTTGTGTTCATCATCTTTCCTCAAATGAGGTGTGTGGTGTGGTGATGAATACTTCAAATGTGTGCCAAAACTGAGGCCCTTACATTCTTCCCCCCTTAAAAGAATCTCGTCCCGAGATTATAAGGTGAAAATGAGAGAGAGGACGGTGGAAAATTACCGGATATGCGACGTGAAAAAGTCGGGGTAGTTAGCGCGAAGAAATTCTTCGCTCTCCCATGTCGCTTCGTCCATAGAGTGATTACTCCATAGAATCTTGTAGAACCACAACGTACGGTTGCGTGTGGTTTGGGCCTTTTCATCAATAATCTGCACCGGTTCCTCCCGATAGGTGAGATCCGGTTGCAGTTCTTCAATATCCTCCAGCTAAACGGTAGTTGATAGCTTAAGACACTTCCTCAGCTGAGCAATGTGAAAGACGTCGTGCACACCGGAAAGTGCTTCTGGTAATTTCAGCCGGTATGCCACTGATCCACATCTTTCGGTAATCTGGAACGGACCGATGAATCAGGGTGCCAACTTTCCTCTCACCCCAAATCTGTTTACGCCCTTCATTGGAGACACCCGTAGATATACGTGATCTCCAACTTCGAATTGTAATGGGCGCCTTCTCCGGTCTGCATACTGTTTCTGACGGGATTGAGCGGCTTTTAGGTTCGCTTGAATCAGTCGAACCTTTTCTTCCGCGTTGTTGACAAGGTCAATCCCGAAGGTAACCCTTTCGCCAGACTCACACCAGTTCAATGGTGTGCGGCATTTTCTTCCGTATAGCGCCTCATAAGGCTCCATCTTGATGCTGGCTTGGTACCCATTATTTTACGAGAACTCGGCTAACGGCAAGTGATCATCCCAATTCTTGCCGTGGTTGATAGCGCAAGCTCGTAGCATGTCTTCTAAAATCTGATTTACCCGCTCGGTTTTTCCATCCGTCTGCGGGTGGTATGCTGAACTACGGATCAATTTCATCCCCAAGGCAGCGTGCAGCTGCTCCCAAAAACGGGACACAAATATAGTGCCCCGATCCGATATGATAGTACGGGGTACGCCGTACAAGCATAGGATCTGTGAGATGTACAGTTCAGTGTACTTCTTGGCGTTGTAGTTGGTGTTGACCGGGATGAAATGGGCAACTTTGGTGAGCCGATCGACGATCACCCACACAGAATCGTGTTTCTGTAAGGTGGTGGGTAAACCGACGATGAAATCCATGCTCACGTCCTCCCACTTCCAGGCAGGAACGCCCAGTGGTTGTAGCAGTCCCGGTTTCCGCATGTGGTCTGCCTTCACCCTTCGACATGTATCACACTCGGACACGTATTTTGCAGTCTCTCGCTTCATCCGTGTCCACCAAAACTTGCTTCTGAGTTCTTGATACATCTTGTTGCTGCCAGGGTGAATAGAAAACTTTGATAAGTGAGCCTTATCAAAGATTTTCTTCCGTAACTCCGGGTTTCGGGGTACGATGATCCGGCCCTTGAACCATAGGACACCGTCTCCGTCCTTCCGGAAACATTTCAGCTCCCCACTGTCTACACGTCTCCGCAAATGTGACATGCCCTTGTCATTCTTCTGGGCTGCCGCTATCTCTTCACGGATGGTGGGGATCAAAGCTAGGTTGTAGAGAGCTCCGTGTGGAATCACATGTAGTGATGGTTCACTCTCTTCCAACGGTGTGATGGTCAGATTGTTGACGTGTGACTTGCGGCTCAGCGCATCTGCCACTACGTTTGCCTTGCCCGGATGATAATGGATCTCTATTTCGTAATCCTTTATCAGTTCTAACCATCTTCGTTGCCTCATGTTCAGCTTCCTTCTGAGTGAATATGTACTTGAGGCTTTTGTGGTCGGTATATAAATGTACGAGGTTACCGAGTAGGTAGTGCCTCCACATTTTTAGTGCAAGTACCACGGCAGCGAGCTCCAAATCGTGAGTTGGATAATTCTGCTCATGGTTTCTAAGCTGCCGTGACCCATACGCGACCACTCTTCGGTCTTGCATCAGCACACATCCGAGCCCAATGTCGGATGCATCGCAGTACACATCGAACGGTTTTGTTGTGTCTGGCTGCGCCAAAACCGGTGCTGATGTCAGGTGCTGGACTAAAGCCTTGAATGCTGCTTCACATGCTGGACTCCAAACATATTTGGTAGCCTTCTTTAGCAGCTCTGTCATTGGCTTGGCAATCTTCGAGAAGTTCAGAATGAACCTCCGATAATATCCCGCAAGTCCGAGGAAACTCCGTATCTCATGAACAGTTCTCCGGGATTTCCAATTCAGCACTTGAGTGATCTTGCTCGGGTCTACAGCGATACCCTCCGCTGAGATGATATGCCCAAGGAAAGGCACTTGCGATATCCAAAACTCGCATTTGCTGAATTTTGCGTATAACTTGTGATCCCGCAGCCGTTGCAAGACTATACGCAGATGTTTCTTGTGATCTTCCTCCGACTTGGAATATACCAGGATGTCGTCGATGAAGACCACGACAAACTTGTCCAGCTCCGGCATGAATACCGAGTTCATTAAGTACATGAAGTGAGCTGGAGCATTGGTGAGGCCGAAGGACATGACCAGGTACTCATAAAGTTCGTACCTCGTCGAGAAAGCCGTCTTCGGAATGTCCTCCGCCCTTATCTTAATTTGATGGTACCCGGATCTTAAGTCCATCTTGGAAAAGATCTTTGCTTCGACCAACTGATCAAACAACACGTCGATCCGTGGCAACGGGTACTTGTTCTTGATGGTTACGGCATTTAATGGACGATAGTCCACGCAAAGCCGCAACGTCTCATCCTTCTTCTTCACAAACAATGCCGAACACCCCCATGGTGAGGAGCTCGGCCTAATAAAACCCTTCTCCAGAAGGTCCGTGAGCTGAGTCTTCAGTTCAGCCAACTCCTTGGGTGCCATCTTGTACGGCCTTCGGGATATTGGCATGGTTCCCGGTGCAAGTTCAATCTTGAACTCCACCTCTCTATCGGGTGGCATCCCCGGCAAATCATCCGGGAATACGTCAGGGAACTCTCGGACCACTGGAATATCTTCCAATCTGATAGTTGTGGCTTGATAGACACTTGGAAGTTTTATTTCTGGACTGTCCAGAAATAATGAGTGAGATTCGTGCACTTCTGAGTTTAAGTGCACGACTCGAAGGACGGTGTCTAAAACAGCGCCGTGGCGGTTTAACCACGACATCCCTAGGATGACATCGACCTTCTGTCCCCCTAAGATAATGAGAGACGTGGGGTACACTCTACCCGCTAAGCATATTGGTGCTTTGGAAACCATTACGTTTGCTGAAATCTTCCCACCCGGTGAACAAATTAAATATGGACTATCGGTGGGTAGTATTGGCAAACTATGTTTAGCAATGAAAGCTTGGCTAATAAAATTATGTGTGGCGCCTGAATCAAACAGTACTATAGTGGGATGCTGGTGGAGTTGGAACATACCCGCAAGGATTGGCTCGCCCTCCGGCACGTCCTCAATGGCAAGCTGGTGGACGGTGCCGAGCCTAGGGTTTGCCCGCCATGCATTAGTAGGGTCCCGGGGTTGATTCCTCCCCGGAAACTGTGGTGCCACTCCGCCGCCTTGCCTCTCCGGGCAACTGCTTGCGAAGTGTCCTGGACGACCACAGTTGTAACATGTGGCCGCTGGTGGTGTAGAGCTCGGGGGACGAAAGCCCGGCATGTGCTGCTGAGGTGCATACGCACGCGGCATCGTCCGCTGCTGCTGTTGTTGTTGTGGTGGTACTGGCAGTGCAGGCCTGAATGCCGGTGAAGAGTACGGCCGACTGCGGAACGGCATCGACCGCTGTGGTGGCTGCCAGCGTGGACCTGATGGTGGGCGATTCACCATCCGAAACTTCTGAGAAGGACCGCTTCCTTCTCCGCTGCTTTGCAGCGCGCTTCGCTTTCGCTCTGCCGCCGCTAACTCCTTGCCGGAGTCCTCCTGAACAATCGCAGCATCAATGATGTCGTTGAGGCTGCCGCGATTGAACATCGCCAACTTGTCCTTCAGGAGCGGGTTAAGCCCCTGGTAAAAATGGTCCCGCCGCTTCTCGTCGGTATCGGCATGATACGACGCATAAAGCGCGAGATCATTGAACGCCCTGGAGTATTCCAGCGCGTTCCTGCTCCCTTGTTGCAGGTGTAGGAATTCCTGCGTCTTTCTTTTCATCAGACCTGGCGGTATATGATAGGCCCTGAAGGCCGTCTGGAACTCCGTCCAGGTCATCACTCAGTCGGTCGGCTGTGAAGCACAGAAGTTGGCCCACCACGCGCTCGCGGATCCTTGGAGCTGCTGGACCGCAAACTGAGTATTGCGCTGCTCGCTTATCTGGAGCAGCCCGAACTTCATCTCAATCGCGCGGAGCCAGTTGTCCGCGTCAAGAGGTTCATCCGCCCTTGAGAATACAGGGGGATGAGTCGCCAGGAAGTCGGAGTAGGAGCTCTGTTGACGCTCCTCACGGTCTTGACGTCTCTCTGGGCGAGACGTATTGGCGATGAGAGTCTGCAGCAACTCTGTGTGCTGCTGATGCGAACCCGCCATTACCGCGGCGATGTCGGCCAATGTAACCGTGGGCAGTGGCGGTGGCGGTGTTTGCTGTTGCTGTTGCTGCTGCTGTCCCGAGGAGTCCTCAGGAGGTGGTTGGGAGGTCTCTCCCCCTTGACTGGTACCCCCAACGTCAGGGTTGGCACGAGTACGCGTCATTCTGAAATTCAAAACAGAAGCAATTAGCACATGTCTTACTTAAAATTCCATAAGCAACAGTAGGTATTGAAGTGACACATGATTAATTTGCACAACATTCACATATATTGATAAAGCATAAACTTTATACAAGATACATTATTCTCGGGTCTCCGAGAAGTCGTGCTCATGTCGTCACTACCTATACATACGCTACTGTCTCCACGACATGTCACCGATTACAAAAGTTGGGTTACGCTACCCTAGCTGCCCTACTTGGCAACCGCAACCCCCTACTCGGAGTAGAACTCGACCTCCTGTGGATCGTCCTCCTCCGGTACCTCTGCTGGTGGCTCTGGATCTACCACCTCTTCTCCCATCCCGGGTTCTCCCATTGCTGGAAGACCCAAGACCACCGGTATGCCCAATACCGGAGGTACGAGGTCCTGCAAAGCATGCACCTCGTCCATAGCCTGGTTGTAATCTTCTTCCCAGCCTTTCCCTTCCTCAATAGCGTCGTCTCGCTCTTGAGCAAGGTCCTCGTTCTGCTGGGTCAGATTCTGTACCAGTTCTTGTAATGCCGCGATGTCAACACGGCTCTTTTTCCTTGCCTTCTTCAGACGACGCAACTGATTGTGTTGTTCATTCAGTCGCTTGATCGTCGGAAGGAGCACATTGCGGAGTGCGCTGTGAGCACTCTCGAAATGGTCTCCACGGCTCGTGCTCTCCTTGAGCTTTGTGGCGATATGCTCCGTATGAACAGCTTGGCTGTCCATCACGGCGTTTCCCGCCCTCATCTGGAGGCTAAGGTTTGCCTCCGCGGGGTTGTACCTTGGGCAACTCGGGTCCGTTGCCCCCAGGTACCTCTCTTCCCACACATGCTGAGCCCGTCCCTCCACCGGAACGAGCGCGTATGGAGTGCCCTCCATAGCCTGCCCGTGTAGTTGGCAGAAACGTGACATGGTGTCACGGGCTGCCACTTGCCACATCCCTTCCGGTTGTCTTCCTCTCACCGTGACGGTGAACGGCACCCAACCGGGTGGCGTAGGTCCTACAGGGACTTCGACATGGATCGTCCATGTCTTGTTCCCCTCTTCGCCTTCTTCCTTGGCGAAGTATTGCGGCATCTGGTTGTACCCGAAATATTGGAGCATTTGCCACAATGCTTCCGGGTAGCCGCTACGGTGAGAACAGTGGGACATCACCCACCCGTTCTCCAATTGCTTATCTGCTGTCATCTGTAAAAATATATTTGAGAAATGTCAAATATTTATTTAAACAGTAAACCTCTGAGTTATAACATAAGACATGTCATTGAACCCATAAAACTTGGAAACATAGTTCAAATTTTAAACAAATTTGACTGTGGATCTGCTGTTCCCATGACAGCCCTGACCAGTTTCCATTTCAACCTGATTTAGACCATGTTAAAGGCAAAACTAGTTCTGGAGCTCAACATCAAAGTTAAAGCTAACTTCAATAGCTTTACATAAAGTATTTGATTGGCCTAAGATATGTCCTGGTTCAAAAGTTATGAGATGTCAAAGTTAACATAATTTCTGGAGAAAATTGGACAGCACCTCCCTGCTTTAGGTACTGATTTGATCCAAGAATTCCAGTTAATTCTGTTCCTAATCTGACAAAACATTCTGTTACAAAGTTGTAACCCATCTCATAAGCTTTCCAGAACTACCTCATTTTCTATTTTTGGATTTTTAAGCAGGAAGTTATACTCAATTTACAGAGAGTTTACAGAGAGTCTTTACTCTGTCCTGTTTTCTGGACAGTTTCAACTCCACTGCATTTTTCGATTGGTTAAGTGATGAAAAACCTCTGGAGCTCAACAGAAGAGTTGTAAAGCTCTTCCAAAGCTTTCCAGAAATGTATCATATGACCCTAACCTCGAAAGAAGTCAACCTCTAACCTCTGATTAACTTCAGCCTTGATTCAGCTGAAAACAGAGTGCTCTGTCCTTAACAACCTATAAGTTGAAAACTTGTTAACTTTGAATATCCTGTTCAAGGGATGGAGTTACATCAAGTTTTACTACTTTGGATCAAAACCTTCAAGTTTTAAATAAAGTTGTTCATTTAGTTCGGTGTGACGTCGATGTGTCACCTGATTATGTCGGTACTACGTCCTCACAAAGAAAAACCTATACCGGACTTAGCCGGCTTCGTTAATTCAGTGGCACTAAACGTCACTCGCATACAGATGCTACACGTCTACCGTTTCGTGGTCAGGCTACCTGCAGAAACTCAAGCAATCGTCAGACTCGGCTGCACACCGAGCCCAGAATCCATACAGTTCGTACACCCGGCCGTCATCACTCGCCCGGATGTTCTCAAGCCAAACACCCCTTGAGTTACGTGTTCACGTTTCAGACCACGTGACGGGGTCTCCCAAGTTGCACCACGCACGCCAGGGACAGACGTTGCTCGAATACCCCAAACGACATGAAGAGTCGTAGAGGATACTAAAGCGGGTCGGGTTAACTGCCACCCGTGGGGCTCCACCCTTCAGCTTGTGCGCGCTGGTGGACAGCGCTTACGTGTACCCCCCAAGACATAAACGTCCCGAGATACACGATTTTCTGACATAAACAAATAGGTTAATATGCCACTTTCTATATGCTAATAACATCCTTATACGGGCTACTAACTCGTTCCTCACTGGATTTTTGGAAAAATATGACCTTTGTACTGTGTTAAACCTCAAGCGAGCTCTGATACCAACGCTGACACGACCCCATTGGTCTTGTCGAGCCAGGATCACGCTGAGGGGTGCTGCGTTGCACAGCACCGTATAACACACGTCAAAGGTACAAAGTGGAAGCGAAATTTTATTACATAAACAAGTTATGAACATGTTTACATCAAAATAAGTTCAGTCTACACTCGCAGGCGTAGACTAAGCATCAAGTGCACGTTCAGCCCTTGAACGTGTCCTTGCTAGCACACACGCACACTAACTCTGCGGCGTGCATGACTCCCACTCGACGGGGTTCCCCTCCTGGGGTTCCGTCTCTTCCTCGGGAGTCCCTTCCTCATAGAACCCTGCAAAAGCTTCAAACACAAGCAGTGAGCACGAAGGCTCAGCAAGTCTGACCCGTCTCACCTAAACATGGAATTTCTAAATGAGGGGTGGTGGTTTATATGAGGTAAAAATCATTTGCATGGACTCGCCTAATTAGTAGAACCTTACTTTCAAGTTTTAGCAGCAGGTTGTGGAGAACCTTACGCTAAGGCACATGAGAGAGCCGCAATCAAACAAGAAACGCATTTCTCTCATGTACTTTTCCCAAAGTTGAAATGAACTTTAGTTAGCTCTAAACTACAGCAAGTCATTAGCAATCAAGTCCATCTTTCAATCAGCAACATTTTAACATGTAACTAGCCTATTCTTTCTACGTCACGGTACAGTGAACAAGTGGTACTCACTGACCGCGAGGGACGGCGATTATAATCGATTTACACCTACAGGGTTACCCGAACAACCCGTCACGTACGCCCGTACTCGATGTTGCCTACAACAACCATCACGGACGCCGTACGCAACCACCTTTTGCCCGTCAGCCAAATATTGAACCGGTCTCATCGTCCCGAGCAAGAGGTCTCTGCACGCGCATCTCAGTGCCGCCAGCCGATTTAAACCTCAAGCTCTCGACCTACCCTCTGAACGACGGGCAATGCCTCAATACCCAGCTACCCGAGTTACATCAGTTTCCCCGGTTACCATATAGCCGGTAGGTCTTCGGTACTGTTCTAGCTTGTTCAACAGGCCCGCACACGGCTCGGTCCTCAATCAACACAAGTGGAGCTATAGCACACAGGCCCCAAAGTCCTGCTGCCCTTACTCTCCGCTCGGTCTCATTTTCTTGCCATGTGTTTCATGTGCTAACACTACCCGAGTCGAGTGCCTCTAGCCTATGCTCGCGAGTAGTTCCAACTACTCGACTTGTAACGAATCCTACTCTATCACAGCAATGCAGTAGCTAACGGGGTTTGCAATCCTAAACCCAACCCATGGTTCTATTGGCTATGCAGTGGGGCTTCCATACAAGACTCTAATGCAAAGAATAGAGTAAACAAGTATGTGCTCAAAACAATAAAAATTTGTAAAAAGGTTAATGCAAACCGGAGCTTTCCTTGCTGCTCTTGGTCGTAGGCTAGCTGTTCCTCCGGAGTAACGAAGTCTAGGACTTCGGGTTCCTCCTCGACCTTAGCGACTACATGATAGAAGCAATATATGCATCAATTTAAATGATTTGTATTGAGTTTGAAGTTGTGAAGTCTATAACCCTTGCTAGACAGACCTAATGACTGTGAAACTTTTACTGTGGCTTGGTTACAACCTAAATAGAGACTTGGTCAAGTTTTAGTTGCAGCAAAGCTCATTTGAGCCCTCCACAATTAATTATGTACTTGACATTAATTGAAGGCTTTTAGGGTGTTCTAAGGATTTTCATGAAACAAACTATGACTTTCTGAAAACTAGATTTTCAGAGGGTTCTAATGGAGTTGGTCTCACTTAATTTGAATGTTTCTAGCTAAAGATATGAGCTAAACAATTTCAGAGAAAATCCTGAAAATGTTTCTGAACATTTTCTATTTTCTCTGGAACAGTTTCACTAATCACACCATTAGGTGGATTAAATGAGCTCCAATGGGTCTGAAATTTTTATGGTAGTTCAGGGATATTTTGGTGAACATCCCAGCAAAATTGCAGGATTTCCCTCCCCAGGATTCTCCAATTAAAATTCGTAACGGTTTAAACTTTGAGGAATTAATTCTGGAGAAACAAGGGTTTTCATGAAGTGAAACTTGATTTGCTGGAAAGTGCTCAGAAAGCTGAATCCAGCAAAATTTGGTTCACTCAATTTGGAGCTTTCTAGCCAAAGTTAGGAGGATTTGAAGTTTGAAAGAATTCTGAAAATCGGGGGAAAAGTTTAAACTCTCGGGGCCCGCGGGGACACGTGTCGAGCACGGAGGTGTCCGGCACACCGGGGATACCACACGTGTCGAGCGCGGAGGTCTCCGGCACACCAGGGATACCACACGTGTCGAGCGCGGAGGTGTCCGGCACACCGGGGATACCACACGTGTCGAGCGCGGAGGTGTCCGACACACCGGAGCTCACAGGGTATTTGCGCGCCAGCACAGCCGATCCCTGGCCACACCCGATCCCAATTTAAATTCTTCAGCCGCTGATACGTGGGCCAGCCGGCTTCGTCTTCCTCCCGCCGTTCTCTCGCGCCCGTGCCGCCGACCTCGCCGGAGCAGACTCGGGGCTCGCCGGCTCGCCGCTGCCGGACCTCCCATGGTCTGAAACTCGCCGCCAGGGGGTTGTCGACGTTGAGGAACACGTCGGTGGTGTCAGGTCGGGCTGGGGGTGACCGGAAATAGCTCAGCGACGTGCCATGGCCTCGGTTGAGGTTCGGCACCGTCGACCGTGGTTTCTAAACCCGCCAACACCTCGAACAAACGGTCCTACAGCATCAGTGTACCTCTAGGAAGCTCGACAAGGTATCAAAAGGGTTCAGGGATGGCGGCAAGTCAGTCGGCACCGTGTGACCGATCGTGCCCGCCATGACCGCCCTCGATCGAGCTCGAAATTCGTCACTCCTAGACAGTTTCACGCTACGGATGCAGAAAAGAACTTGATCGCCGGCTAGTCCAGCGTCTATGTGCAAGATTTGATGACCTCCGAAAGATCATAGAGCGAGAATTTAAAGAAACCGTACCGGAAGCTCGGTTTACGGTCGCCGGAGCAAAAACTGGAAATTCTCTGCGGATTCTTCACGGTTGGCTTCCAAACTTGGAGGAGAGCAGCACGGTGGTCGCGCGCTCCTGTTGCCTCTCTCGCTGGACCGTGAAAACACCTGTGGAACGCTGCCCACGGGCGCCTGACTCTCGGCTGAGGCTAGGTCGCCGCGGTGGCGATCGTTTTCGGGCAAAGGAGGTCGGAGCTCGGGGTTTCTGGCGTTGGGGAGGTGGAGTGCGACCTCAGGTGGCTGTCTAGCAGCTCAGGGACGAAGGAGGAGATGGTTTTGCTGGTTTTCCCGATTGAGCAGAGAGCTGCGGCGAGAAACAATGCCGCTGCTCGGGTTTGCCCGCGAGAAGATAAAGCCGGCCGACTCCTGCTCGGCTGAGACGGTGCCGGTCGCGTGGGGGCGCGAGCAAGCCGCCCTGGGCGCCAGCGCGCAGAGAGGGAAGCAGCTGGTGGCGCCGGTAGCTGCTCGGTGGCACAGCCGACAGCTGCTCTGTGAAATTTCCCACCGAGACTCTGACTTTGGGTGCAAGTTTCTCCTTCTTCCCTCTATGACATGTGGGTCCCAACAGGGTTTTAACCTCTGAAATTTACTCCTAATCACTGTTGTAAACAGTGAACCCCATAATACCCCTGGTGATTCAAATTATTCACCCCTGAGCCATTCAAATTGAATAGGATTCAAATTGGGTTTGGTTTGATTGAATTTCAGCACAAGTTCAGTTTTGAATTCAAATAAAGTTTGAATTTGTCCCACTTATCTCATGTCAAGATCAACTCCAAATGGAGTGAAAATTGGTGTGTGAGCTCAAAAAAATGTGCTGAATAAGAATATGCCTCCCACTTTTAAATTCATGGGATAAAAAAACAGTTTGAATTTGAATGTGGTTTCAAACTGCCCTCTTTCTATCTATACCCAAAATGACCTCAAAAAGGTTTTGAATTTGGGTGAAACTTGGCATGGACATCCTTAGCAATGTGCAGGAGTTTTCATATGTCCATCCCACCTATATCACATGTGGGAAATACCACTTTTGCAATATGTGAGTTTGTTCTCTAATGAGCATGTTGATGGTGGTTACTTGCTCTTCATTTGTGTTCATCATCTTTCCTCAAATGAGGTGTGTGGTGTGGTGATGAATACTTCAAATGTGTGCCAAAACTGAGGCCCTTACAATCTTCATCAAGCCAACGTAGGGTTTGGCAACGGTCATGGACTCAGCTGATTACACACCAGATCGTTGCAAAGATTTCCTTTCCATTTTGAGACTATACGGTTATTCAATACTTTTAATTTACACACATTTAAAATGTGTCGACAAGTTTTATATGACATTCCTTGTATTACAGGGCTTGGCGGTTTTACGTGAAAGAACTTGGCGGTCAGAGCAATCCTGATAAGGATGCATGGGGGATATCAACAAATTTTCCTTGTCCCAAGCAGCCTTCTGGGAGCGTCTTATGCGGGTATTACGTATGTGAGCATCTTCGGACCGCCTGCGAATATAGAGTGAATCGTGAGGATGTAAGTTTTCCTTAATGTCGATATTGTATTTTCTTACTTTTGAGATTTATTTTCATTGTAACTAGCGTATTTTCTTACCACAACTAGGGTTTATCTGTATAGCCATTACAAAAAAAATCTGTTAAATTTGTTACTTCATAGAATTATTACTACTGTTCTACTCATGAGTTGTTATATATTTCATTGCAGCACGCAAAGAATGTTTACCAAGAATGGCCGGTTTGTAGAAGTACTCCTGATGGAGGAGCTGACAAGATTGCGAGTGAATTGTGTCAATTCATGCGTCGCGAAATCTTCCACCGAAGAGGGCCGTACTTCGATAATGATGGTGGAGTAGCTGATATGCTAGAACTTTGCCAATATGATAATAGAAACATCTTTTAGTGAAACTTGTAAACTATGATGACTGTTGGTGTAACAAACTATGAGATCACTTCTGTGTAACCTGTATAGTGTTTTAGTAAATTGACTTCTATGATTATATTGTTTTAGTGTAAACTATGAGAGGAGTTTTGTGATTAAATTGTTTTAGTGAAATTGACCTGGAAATTAGAAATAACAGCAGGTACTAATGCATAGGGTATACTTTATCACAGGCGGTTCTTTACCTACGGCTAGACCTGCCTGTGAAATTATAATATCACAGGCGGCTAGTCATAGGTAAAGAACCCCCTTTGATAAAAGGATTACATAGGCGGTTACACTTACGGTACAAACCGCCTGTTATAAAGTGTCTTCACAGACGGCTATTAGTAGTTAGAGGACCGCCTGTGCTAATATAGATATCACAGGCGGTAAAACTTACGTTACTAACTGCCTGTGATAATGTGTCTTCGCAAGCGGTTAGGCCTAGATAAAGGACCGCCTGTGATAAATCTATTTCACAGGCGGTATTACTTTCCGCCTGTGAAATTGTAGATTATCACAGGCTCTTCGTTTCAGGCGGTTTTGGAAACCGTGTGTGATAATACGTTTGGAGCCGCATGCGATGAAGCTTATTGTAGCGGTGCTCTCTTCTATGCTTGCACCAAGTTACGACACTACCTCTTGGCTGGTACATGTCTTGTGGCTTGTCAGACTAACATTGTAAAACATATGCTTCACAAGCCAATTCTGGTTGGTAGGATCGGAAAATGGGCATATCCACTTACTGAATATGACTTGGTTTATGAGCCTCTAAATTGCTTGAAAGGCCAAGTTGTAGCAAATTTCATTGTTGATCATAGTATTGACTTTGAGTCAGAAGTGATCGGCTAGACCGGGATTCGTCCGTGGAAGCTTTATTTTTTTATGGCTCTGTCTGTAAGAACGGTCATGGTGCTGGACTTGTGTTAATTTCCCCAAGTGGTGCAATGTTCGAAGCCTCAGCACGTTTAGAATATCCTTGCACAAATAATCAGGCTGAGTATGAGGCTTTATTACTTGGTTTACAACTTTTAGATTTGATGGGCATGAAGCATGTGGAAGCATTCGGTGACTCACTATTAGTGGTTCAGCAGGTTGCTAGAAATTTTTAATGTTTAGATGAGCTGTTAAATAGCTATCTTGATAGGTGGCTGGATATTGTCGCTGTTCTTGACGATTTTTCTATTAAGCACATATCTAGAGAAGAAAATCAGAGAGCAAATGATTTAGGACAGCAGGCATCCAGTTATCAGATTATTAAAGGTGTTTATTCATATTGGAAAAGCTGATGTCCAGTTGTGCTGTGCTAAATAATGTAGAACACCCGGGGGGCAAATCGATGGTGGCTGACCTTTCCAACACGGTCGATGAGCTTATGAGTGATTCTGTTGTTACCAGTAATGAAAACATTTCTGATTCAACTGATTGGAGAGTCCCATTGATAGATTACCTGAGAGGTTATAAACAGCCAGTTCCTAGAAAAATTAGACGACAAGCATGCAAATACGTTCTGGTGGATGATCGTCTGTACCGCCGAACCATAGATGGAGTGTTACTCAAATATCATGGTTCAGATGAAGCATGCATTGTGATGGGCAAGGTCCACAAGGGCATATGTGGCACACACCAGTCAGCCCATAAGATGAAATGGATGCTCAAGAGGACCGGCTTCTATTGACCGACTATGCTAGAGGACTGTTTCAGGTATTACAAGGGAAGTGAAGCGTGCCAGAAATTTGGTGATATATAATCAGTTCCTGCGGCTTCTTTGCATCCTATTATTAAACCGTGGCCATTTAGAGGTTGGGTTTTAGACTTCATCGGTCAGATCAATCCATCTTCCTCAAAGGGTCACCATTTTATCCTTGTTGCCACTGATTATTTTACTAAATGGTCTGAAGCAGTGCCCCTCAAGAATATGACACATGTGGAGTTATTAATTTTATTCTTGGGCATATCATTCATCGGTTTGGTATACCGCAAACTTTGACTATGGGTCAGGGTGCGTCATTTATTTCTCACCAGGTACGTGAGTTTGTGAAGTCTTATAAGATTAAATTGCTTAATTCTTCACTGTACTACGCTTAAGCTAATGGTCAGCCGAGCTAGTAATAAAATTTTAATTAAGCTCATTAAGAAAAATAATGAGCAGCATCCAAGGCGATGGCACGAAGTGCTATCTGAGGCATTGTTGGCTCATCGAATATCTAAGCCTGGCGCTACCAAGGTGACACCGTATGAGTTGGTCTATGGACAAGACTCCGTTTTGCCTGTAGAGGTAAATCTCGATGCAATCCGATTAGCCGAACAAAATAGTTTGTTGGCTCAGGATTATTACAATTTGATGATTGACCAGATTGATGATGTGACCGATGTACGCTTGAAAGCGTTGGGTGATGTCGGTACCCTGTAGACAGGGTACCCCTGTGTAGAGGGTAAAAGACAGCCTGGGCCCCGTCTCATTGCTAAGGCAGGCCCCGGCGTAGCCACGTGTCCTTGGCCCCGAGGTCAGCCCTGGGGCCGCCACGTGCACTTGAGTTGCAGAGCCAACACATGCCCTGTGCTCCGGTTTGAGCCTCCCCACTGAGGTGAGGTCCGGAGCTGCCATGTGTCTCTTGGCTCAGAGCCTCCTCCCTGCTGAGGAGAGCTCCGGAGCTGACACGTGCCCTGGGCTCTGGTCCGAGCCTCCCCGCTGAGGTGAGGTCCGGAGCTGCCACGTTTCTCCTGGCTCAGAGCCTCCTCCCTGATGCGGAAAGCTCCAGAGCTGACATGTGCCCTGAGCTCCGGTCTTAGCCTCCCCGCTGAGGTGAGGTCCGGAGCTGCCACGTGTCTCTTGGCTCAGAGCCTCCTCCCTGCTGGGGAAAGCTCCGGAGCTGACACGTGCCCCAGGCTCCGGACTGAGCCTCTCCGCCGAGGTGAGGTCCAGAGCTGCCACGTGTCTCCTGACTCCAAACCCGTCGATAAGAGCTTTGAAGCCGCCACGTGCCCCACGATCCGTCGTGGGCCATGGGTCGACGATGTCAAAGTGGAAGTGCGCTATCAGGCTGCGCATTCAAGGCTCGCGCCTTCCCCAGAAGCATGGCGCACTACGCACGCCTCTGTCCTCTGCCCGTTCTCCATTACGGTGACAAGACAGGACAGCAAGGCGTGACAGCGGTACAGTACTGCCCAACAGCACGAAGCCGCCCAAGCAGAGCGAGAATATGCGGCGACAAGATGGCATCTTCACCATCGCCTGAAACCCAAACAGAGGTGCTCAGCGCGTCTGGCAGCAGGACTTAGCTCCTCCACCGACTGCTCTACTCGGGGTAGAAAACCCTAGATCATGTATAAGGTTCGCATAGCTTCAGGGCCACGTGTCGGGACCCAGGCCACATTGTAACCACCCCGGCCTTGGACTATAAGAGGACCACGGTGACCACCCGACAAAGGGTTCGCAACCCAGCACCCTCTCACGCACATACAAGCAAACAATACAATAGCACTCCCGTGGACGTAGGGTATTACGCTCCGGCGGCCAAAACCACGTAAATCTCGGTGTTCATCCGCTCCCTCGAGCCCGATCCCGTTAGGGCGCCAAGCTCCCTCCAATCAAAGAACCTCGCGGGCTACTTCCGTAGCAGGCCAGGAGGAGTGTCGCAGCTCACACACTCTGACATTTGGCGCGCCAGGTAGGGGGCTTTTCGCGCTCTCCACGCGACCATGGTGAACATCACCTCACATGGCGAGCCTTCTCCCCCAACTCGCTGTCGTCTCCAGGCGGGAGACGACGAGGCTACCTCCCGCTCCAGAGAGGGCAGGTCTGTCCAGGCCGGCGATCAGACGACCGGTGCACCAGCGGCGCCCACAGCGCCCAAATCCGGCTGAACCAGCGCCAGATCGCTAGTGCCCCCGTGGTGCCCACGGCGCCAAGGTCAGGACGGGCCAGCGACCGTAGGATCGGTGTGCCGTCGGTGCTCACACCGACAGTGGCCAAATCCTCTCGGCGGCCCTCTACTCCAACGGTGGCGACAGCACCACCATGACCGAGCCCGGAGAGTGTGTTGGCCGCAGCAGAAGCTCTGCTTCACAACCCTCCGGCCGAGGGCGCTACCCTCGAGGCGGCAGAGCAGTGGCGACACGACGTCGAGCATCTCGTTGCTGCTGCCATGAACCCTCTCTGGACCAGTCACGTACGCCGACGGTGGCCCGTGGGACGGTAGCCACATGTGTGACGACCACAGCTGACCTCAGGGTCGAGCTGAACCGTCGCCTTGCAAGCAAAGATGGTCGCACCACCATCGTACGACGCCGAGAGAGGCGTCGCAACCTCGAAGGAGAGTACGGCTCTCCGAGCGTTGTACTAGCAGGTTACGCTCCGCCTGCACCTGCCTCTCCGAGGGGCAGTAGGGGGCTGCATGGCGCTCGCCCTGCACCTTCGTATGGTGGTCTGGCCACCTATGTTCCGGCCATACCTGCCTGAAAAATACGATGGGACAGTCAACCCCGGCGACTTCCTGCAGATCTACTCCACCTCCATCCTTGCTGCAGGAGGGGATGAGGTTGTCATGGCCAACTACTTCCACGTGGCTCTGACTGGCACAGCCCGGTCATGGCTCATGAACCTTCCCCCAGGCTCCATTACATCCTCGGAAGAGTTGTGCTGGAGATTCACAACCAACTTTGGGAGTTCCTACACGCGCCCCGGCACCGAGCTCGACCTCCACACCGTGCGCCAGCGTGATGGGGAGTCACTGCGATCCTTCATCCAGCGGTTCTCCCAGGTTAGGAACACCATCCCCTGCATCTCCAACGCCTCCGCCGTCGTCACCTTCTGGCAAGGCTTCTGCGACAAGATGCTCGACAAGTTGGCCACGCACGATGTGCAGAACATCTCCGAGCTCTTCAGCCTTGCCGGCAAGTATGCTAGGGTGGCGGAAGGCAGAGACTGGCACTCACGCGCTGCCTCCGCGGCAGGGAGTTACGGAGAGGCTGCTGCTCTGCGCAACAGCAAGAAGAACAAGGTTGGGGGTAGGAACAAGCCTCTGGCCAGGGAACCCACTGCCGCCCTAGCAGCGGCCGGTGGGGGTCGAGCGACGATTGCCAGTGGTGCCCGGTGCACAACTCCAGCAGCCATGGCGCTAGCGACTGCCATGAGATCAAGAAGCTTGTGAAGCGCTTCCATGAGCTGCAACAACAACGGCCGCACCGAGACTGCACGCCCTCCCGCCAGCAGGAGGGCAAACAAAAGGCCAAACCTGAGGCCAGGGCTCAGCAGGAGATAGAGCATCAAGACGCCAAGTGGGCGTTGAAAGTCGTCAACGGCCACTCCGACTCCGACTCCAGCGCCGACAGCGAGCGACGCAAGACGCTCCACGTCTAGCCAGACGTTCCCCACGTCGTGCGACAAGGGAAACACCCTCTTAAACTGGTGGAGGGGGTCAAGGCCGCCCTCCCCCCAGAACACACCAAGGGCTCCTCCCGCGTATAGACATACGACGAAGCCACGCAGGACCAGCTTCCGCGTGAAGATATCAACCTCGTCGACGAGGCAACATGGCTAGAGTCTGCTCGAATTGCGCTACACCGCTAAGCGCTCCAGCGATATCAGCAACAGTACACGCAGAGTAGACAGCCCAAGGTAGGGCCACTTGGTGCCTCGGCTAATACTTTCTCGAGAAGGGGTGACAAACCCTCCCCCAGCTCGGAGGGTCCCTTCCGAGCAGCACAAGTATGTCGCCCCAGGTGCGCCACCTAGCCATAGTGGATGGGTACCTCTACCCAATCCATAGAACATAGAACACCTCCGTAAGTTCCATCCTTAGCGCAGTGGTAGGGTATTTTTTTCTTTTTCTCTTTCTTTGTAAAGGTGTCATAGTGTCGAGGAACAGCGCTTAGAACAGCTAAGTTCCAGAGGAGTCCTGCTACTCTTGTCATCCGAGGCGGGTCGCTACCTTCTTGCACGGCCTGTTTCCTCCTATCACCAGAAGGAAGCTAGAACTAAGAAAAAATTATCCTACCCTGCGTACCTCATTTACACTTTGTGCTCATTCATGCATATCAACTATAAATTGCTTGCCTGGAGGCTGTCCAACATACTTGTCCTAGGTCCCGTGGCACTAGAAGGTCTCCTCGTTGAAAGGTTAACACCCGCGGGAGGTCCAGGGCATGCAGTCTGTTTAGCCTGGTTCCATACCCTAAGCCTGCCACACTGCCTCCCCTACGCTATAATTGAGTACTTGGGGACCAGAAAGAACACGCCTACGGACAAGAAAAGTAACCGAACCCCGGACATTGGCCCCACTCTTTTCGTGCTTTCTTTCCATACTACTCCGGCCGTGTGGCCAGTCACTTTTTCTTGTGTTCAACCGTAGCAAGAGCTGTGCAATCCTTCTGCAGGCGGGTCTACTTGAGATACCTGTGGCGTACCCGGGGTCCTATGGTTGTCTCATTGCTCGGGGGCCCTATGGCGCCAAATGGTCCCTCCCCTGAAAGGCCTACGCCAGCGGGAGGTCCAGGGTGTGTAGCCTGCTCTGCCTGGTTCTGTACCCGTAGCGTGCACACGCTTCCTCTCCAATGCTACAGCTCAGTACCGGGGAGCCAAAAAGCTCATACCCCTGAGAAAAATTTTAACCATAACTTGGGGATCTTTGGTTATCTCATTGCCTAGGGGTCCTATGGCGCTGAATGGTCCCTCCCCTGAAAGACTTACGACAGCGAGAGGTCCATGGTGTGTAGCCTGCTATGCCTGGTTCCATACCCCTAGCGTGAACACCCTGCCTCTCCAGCGCTACAACTCAGTACCGGGGAACCGGGTGGCTCATACCCCTAGGCAAGGTTTTAACCATAGCCCAGACGGCCCACATCGGATTACCCAAGCCCCGCAGCTCAGCTGAGGACCATAAGCCACAGTAAAGCTACCAAACAAGGAAGAGTGACCAGAGAGCACAATTACTCCTCCTTTCTGCCATCTCTGCAGGTCCGAGCAGGTCCTTGGCATCTTGGACCTCCCAGGGGGCCTTATGCTGACGTCCTGCCTCATCCAATGGTAGGTGTGCCCCAACACAAGGGCCACACCTACCAGGGGGCCATCACGGTGAACCACGCGGGCTGGATGTCGGACCACTGCAGCAGGAAGCAGAAGACCCGGAGCACCAGCTACAACAAGCTGAAGTCACAGGCCAAATTTCCCTCAGGTCCTTGAACTGCCAAGGACCCAGAAGGAGTGATAGCCACACTGCCAGAGCGCCCTGGGTCCTTACGCTGCTAAGGACCAGGAGGAACAAGATCGGGACATAGACAAAGAGCTATCCACGTCGGCTAAATCATTCCTGACCTTTGCGCTACCAAGGGTCCGAAGTCTACATCCACAACTCAAGATAAAGTAAGACTTGAAACAAAGTATTTATTAACAACAGACCTCCGGCATACATAGGAGGATACAAGGTGAGCAGGAGACCAAGGAGCTATCCGCGCTGGAACCTAGCAGCGACAAGTTGGGCGACCTCCTCCACGAAAGACTTTGCCGCCCCCAACAACTCTGCGTTGTGGCCCTGCACCACAGGTTCCAGGGAAATGCTGGGGTCACAGCTCCGAAGGCAGGCGAGCACATTCCCTGCCACCATCTGGACTAGAGCCTTTCCTTCGGCCTCCAGCTTCTCCCCCACGATGTTCTCCAGCACCATGAGCTTCTCCCCTACTAAGTCCAGGGCAGGGAGCACCTGGCTCACCTCCTAGACCGGCCCTCAAGGGCACAAGGGGCTGAAGCCGAAGGGTTCCAGAGCCGCCTCCGCGCGGCCGACGAAGTACCAGGCCTTCTTTGCCTCAGTGGCACGAGAAGCCCGGAGATCTCCGACCAGTTTGGCGTAAGAAGCCAGCTCCCCCGCCGAACTCCTCCTCGCCAGCCCCTGTTCCTGGGTGGCCAGCTCCTGCTCCAGAGCAACCATGACCTTCTCCTTGGTGGCCAGCCACGCGGTCCGCTTGCCCAGGTCACACTCCCTGGACGCAGCAACAAGCTCCCGGTCGTGGACGCCCTGAAGCCGTTCCTTCAGGCGCCCCTGCTCCTCCTCATGGGCAGCCAGTTGGTCGAAGAGGTTCTTCTCTCTTGCCTCTGCCTCCTTCTCCCGACGAAGGAGCGTCTCCTGGAGCTCCGTCAGGCCCGCGAGGCGTGCATCGGCGGAGGCATGGAGGTTCTTGGCCTCAGCCAGAAGGTCCACCACATTCTTGTGGAGGTCGGTGACGACGGCCTCTTTCTCCTCCAGCACCTCCTCCCGAGCCCGAGCCTTCGCCCTGGCAGACTGGACCCGCGCCTTCAACAGGTCGTCCCAGTCTCGGAGGCGCTCCCGCTCAGACCTCAGCTCAGCCCACTCATGCTCGAGCACGTCCTGCATCCGGTCCAAGCTAGAGCAGACAACTCTCACGGCCCTGGGGATTGGGACAGCCTTCGGCACTCCAGGCAAGGTATCGCCTCGACACCCTCCGGCTCTTCATCCTCCGATGGGGTTGCCACCATGGCAACTTGCGAAGAAAGAGGAAGAGGGCTAGCAGCCCGCTCAGCAGTAGACGCACTGCTACCAGTGGCGTCCGCACCCGCCGGTGGGTGCTGACATCCGGAGCCGCCCCAGGCCCAGGCTCAGGCACTGTTGCCGGCATTGGAGCTTTGGCATAGAAGGAGTTCCGGCTCCCGAACTGTTGCTGCGGAGGAGGAGGGGTGCTCTGTTGGGGAGCACTGCAAGAAGAAGCAACAAGTGTCAACTACGCCATCCAGCGGCTCGGTACACAACCTGTACTACAAGGTTGAGCCATACCTAGAGGTACCAAAGTTCCACCCCGCGCGGAACTTCTTACGTAGAGGGCTCGAGCCACTTGCCCCCGCCGGTGTCGAGGTCACCTCCGCTGGCTTCGGAGGCGGCGAACAACGGGGGTCTTCATCGCCGAAGTCGGTACTGTAGGCCCCCCTGCTGAGGGCCTCGACGCCGAAGATGCATCCTGTTCCGGGGTTGCCCTCGATGGCTTTCGAGCCGGGGATGCACACGAGGACTGCCTTTGCATCTTGGGTGCATCAGGGGCCCTCCTTGAAGCTCTAGCAGCGCCAGACACCCTTCCCGTGGCCGCCGGGGCTGCTCCGGCAGTAGCAGCTCCAGAGCTGCCACCAGCGCCAGTCGCCGAGCCCGGTGCGGGACCGCGGGAAGCCTGGGAACCCCCTATGTGGGGGCCCGAGATGAAGCTTCCATCAGGACGGACAAGCTTCCTCTTCGGCACCCTGCTCAACTCCGGGGCATCCTTGGGCGGTTAGCGAGGGTGCTCCACCGGGACGGATCTACCAGCCGACTCCTTCCCTCTGTTTGGGAGTGAGTTCGGCGGAGACCCCAACTGGACACCGGCGCTGCCCGCTTCGGAGATCTCTATAACCCGCGAGGGATCGCCAATCTGCCGCACTGTGACATCAATGTCATCCAGCGTCGGCAACTCCCTCAGCAGCCTCGACCTCGTCTGTGGGTTGAGGTAGATCGGCTGGCAGCTTGACGGCGGGGTGATGGATTTGTCGGAGATCGGGTCACAGGAGATCTTCAGCAGCATCATCCTCATCATCTCCTGATCCGGCGATGACCCCGCTCTACGCGCCAACCGGGTCATGTCACCCTCCCCGATGTACTGCCAGGCGGGTCGGACGCGCTGCTGGAGAGGAGCGATCCGGCGGGACAAGAAGTCAGCCAAGACCATCAGCGAGGTCAGGTCTTCCTCCGCCAGATACTTGATCCTCTCCAGCACCAGCGTGTAGGCATCCTGCAGGTCAGGGATCTCATCCCCAACGGCCACCTCAGCCACCGGCAGGTCACCTGGCAACTCCAGGCGGTCGTGGATGTCCGTCTGGGTGATAACCCAGTCCTTCCTCCAGTGCTCCCACTTCCCGGGAGTGAAGGGTGCAATGTAGGGCGTGGAGGTCCTCCCCCAGTGCTGGAAGTAGTAAGCCCCCACGTGGCTTGTGCTTCTCCCCGAGGCCTTCAAGGAGAAAAACAACCTGAAGAGTCGCAGCGAAGGCCGCACGCACACGAACATCTCGCAGAAGTGGACGAAGACAACCACCAGAGCGAGGGCGTGCGGCGTAAGGTGCTTGAGTTGGAGCCCATACGCCTCCAGCAGGGTGAGGAGGAAGGACGACGTCGGGAGTGCGAACCCTGACAGCACGTACGAGGTGAAGAGAACCACCTTGCCGGGTTGCATGTCGGTCAGATGGACCCTCCCGCGACGGATCTTTCCATTGAATGTGGCTGACTGCAAGCCGAGCAGGCGCCTCATAATAGCGATGTCGCCATCCCTGCGAAGCTTGGACGAAAGGAGGCCGGAAACCATGGTTGCGAGGAAAGGTTGTGAGCGCTGGGGAGCGGAGGCTTTGAGCGCACAGGAGGGAGACGAAGATTGCAAAAGGTGGAAGGGAATCGTCCTTCTCCAGAAGGCTTCCTTTTCTACGTCCGCAACCTCTAGCAGGGCAACAGGCGCAACGTTTTGGTTTCCACCGTACCATGCCACGGGCTACCTGCCTCCCCATTGATGGGTAGGATAGTACCCAGGTTCACCTGTCAGACACTAGGGGTCAAGCGGGTGACTTCTCGGGAACGTCCGACGGTTCCTGAGAAAAGCGGCGCGGTAGAGCTGCAGCTGTCGACCCGAGGGCTGCTGCAGTAAATACCCTAGGGCAACCCCTCGAGCACGTCGCCACGACCCACCAGTCAGGAGCAAACACGTGTCCACTACGCCGATGAGGTGCTATCGCCTCGACTGGCGAATGCGCCCACTACGCCAACTACGTGCAACCTTTTCGTCTCCCAGGTACAAACACTCATCCGCTACTCAAAAATCTCGCCACCACTTCGGTTTCCAAAGTGCAGATTCAAAACCACCATGCGGAAGAGATGGAGGCCCCACCTACGGGCTTGTTGCCTCCCCCGAGATGGGCCCGGGGGCCACTGTCGGTACCCTGCAGACCGGGTACCCCCGCGTAGAGGGTAAAAGAAAGCCTGGGCCCCACCTCCCTGCTGAGGCGGGCCCCGATGTAACCACGTGTCCTTGGCCCCGAGGTCAGCCCTGGGGCCGCCACGTGCGCTTGAGTTCCAGAGCCGACACGTGCCCTGAGCTCCGGTCCGAGCCTCTCCGCTAGGTGAGGTTCGGAGCTGCCATGTGTCTCTTGGCTCAGAGCCTCCTCCCTGCTGAGGAGAGCTCCGGAGCTGACACGTGCCCTGGGCTCCGATCCAAGCCTCCCCGCTGAGGTGAGGTTCAGAGCTGCCACGTGTCTCCTAGTTCAGAGCCTCCTCCCTGCTGAGGAAAGCTCCGGAGCTGACACCTGCCCCGGGCTCCGGTCTGAGCCTCCCCGCTAAGGTGAGGTCTGGAGCTGCCACGTGCCTTCTGGCTCAGAGCCTCCTCCCTGCTGAGGAAAGCTCCGGAGCTGACACGTGCCCCGGTCTCCAGACCGAGCCTCCCCACCGAGGTGAGGTCCAGAGCTGCCACGTGTCTCCTTGCTCCAAACCCGTTGATAAGAGCTCCGAAGCCGCCACGTGCCCCACGATCCATCATGGGCCGTGGGTCGATGAAGTCAAGGTGAAAGTGTGCTGTCAGGTTGCGCATTCAAGGCTCGAGCCTTCCCCAGAAGCGTGGCGCACTACGCACGCCCCCGTCCTCTGCCCGTTCGCCATTACGGTGACAAGATAGGACGGCAAGGCGTGACAGCAGTACAGTACCACCCAACGACACGAAGCCGCTCAAGCAGAGCGAGAAGACGTGGCGACAAGACGGCGTCTTCATCATCGCCTGTCAACCAGACAGGGGTGCTCAGCGCGCCTGGCGGCGGGACTTAACTCCCCCACCTACTGCTCTACTCAGGGTAGAAAACTCTAGATCATGTATAGGGTTCGCATGGCTTTAGGGCCACCTGTCGGGCCTCAAGCCACATTGTAACAACCTCAGCCTTGGACAATAAGAGGACCGGGGTGACCACCCGACAAAGGGTTCGCAACCCAGCATCCTCTCACGCACATACAGGTAGACAATACAGCAAGCACTCCCGTGGACGTTGGGTATTACGCTCCGGCGACCCAAACCACGTAAATCTCGGTGTTCATCCGCTCCCTCGATCCCGATCGCGTGAGGGCGCCAAGCCCCCTCCAATCAAAGAACCTCGCGGGCTGCTTCCGTAATAGGCCGGGATGAGTGTCGCAGCTCACACACTCTGACATGCGAGATCGAAAAGGAGAAACTGAGAGTGGCTCATGCTTACAACAAACGAGTGAAGGCCAAATCATTTCAGGTTGGAGATTTGGTTTCGAAAACAATTCTGCCCATCGGTTCGAAAAGTAATAGATTCGGTAAGTGGTCACCAAGCTGGGAGGGGCCCTATAGAGTTTCTAAGATCGTGCCAGGTAATTCATACATGGCGCAAAATTTGCAAGGCGAGAATTTGCCTCGAGCACTGAATGAAAAGTATTTAAAAATTACTTCCCAAGCATTTGGCAAGATGCTTGAGATGAATGCACATGGCCGAAGCTTACCATCATCCTAAGATTTTCATGCTATGCTCAACATGTAGTGGTCATCATGTCAAGCAGAAGTGCTTTTGGCAAGCTAACCTCGCCAAAAGGCAGGGGGCATATGTTTATAGTCAAAATTGACATGATGGTTTGGTACGTGTCAAGGCTGGTTGATTTCCAATCACGTGCACTAGCTATGGGTTGCCATAAATATACTTCGGATATGACACCAATTTATTTATCCACTACATATATCTTATATGTATGGTAGTATATATATCTTATCAAATATTTGATCGTATATATATGGCAGCACGTAATAAATGCGGCAAGTGATTTTTTTTCAATCCGGCCCTAGCTAAGTCCAGTTATCCCTATAAATATGAGTTACAGGGATACGACCCAACTCTCTCCAACAGTTTGACAAAAATCCTTTATATTTCAGTTTTATATTTTATCCTAGGACCAGTAGACCTTTGGCAATTTATATTATAAATCATTCGTACGGCCTCCGCGTTAGCGAGGATTCTTAGGTGGTTTGCTTGAAAATCACCCGTGTGCTCACATGACGAGCGCGAAGGCGCCGCTAGCCTGCCCGGCAGCATATTCTCGTTGTGTTGGCCGGATCAGGTGCCAACAGCACCCTCAACCACCGCCGTCCCATCAGTATGGGCCCCGGATACGCCATCAAGTTCACCTATGCGTGGACCTTCCAGATCAGTTTGATGCCCGTTTCGCCCACCATCGCTTGTTCCTGTGGGGGACCAGGTTGCAGTTTTTCTAATACTAAAATCTTGGCTCTAATGAATAAATTTAGTACCCCCTCTGTTTCGAAATATTTGACGCTGCTTAATTGAAAATTGAACTAACCAGCATCAAACTATTCAAAACGAAGGGAGTAAAACTTAAGCGCTTCATTTACTGGGTAGTACTCCTATCTGAACGGTGTGTCCAAATCAGATCACTGTGATTTCGTTCATCTCTCAATTAACTAAAAATGTTACGCCTTCCCATAAAATATGTTGCAGATATATGTCTGATCTGTTTCATCTTTAGGAAGGAAAAGGTTCCGTCTTCACCATAAACAGTCCTTATATATATATATATATATATATATATATATATATATATATATATATATATATGCCGGATTTGTTCCAGTTTCACTATAGAAAGTTCCATGCCATATTATAAACTTATACCTTCAAAATAAAATATTTGCATAATATAAGATAAATGAGAGATCTAAGGTTTCCGATACCAATACAAAGAGTTCCATCTTCAAAAGAAAAAGATTTGATATACATATTTAGTTTGTTCTAAAAAGTGAATGAGAGGTGTGTATGATTTCAATTTCTAGGTAACCAAAATATAGCAATTCGGAAAGTTTTGATGAATGGTTTTGAGGTGTTCACGGTTTTTTAAATTCCCGTTGCAAAATCTATGGCTCGTGTCACTAGCCCGGATCTTCATGGTTTACAAAGCAGCGATCAACCGACTGAAGCATGATGTCAATTGTAACTAACCGATCATCTACGGGACCATGAGGTCCATGACATTGAGATATGTGAAGATTCATCTGATGGCTATTTTTGGTTTAACAGAGAATTGTTGTGAAGAATAGGTGTGTGAGTTTCTTTTCTTTTGTGAAACATAATATATACATTGACACTCACATATAAGCACGAGTACTTACTTCTATAAACACGCGTTCGCTGAACTTGAGATTCATGAAGTCACTATAGGTTTCAAGTACATATGAGTGAAGTTATAAAATCTACACAATGATGAACTTCATATAACAGTAATGTTGGGCGACTGAGTTAAAGGAACTGTGCAACTCATCGGGGCACCACTGCAGTGATGTCCACGTCTGTATTTTGGTACTATTGTTGTTAGGATGATGTTGATTCTTCAGAATTTTTATCTTGCCCATTTTCTGCAGATTATTTTTGCTTATGAGAGCCTGGTCTTTGATGGTAGTGAAACAGTAGCGCCCAGTCCATTTGGCCTGAGAATGGAGATAAGGCTAGAGGCTCTGTTGCGTTAGTTACCTTTCCATCGGAATCAGAAGACGAGAAAAACATCGAAGCAAGAGGAGAATGACATTTCGTATTTATTCATGCTATTCGTGGCATCCAAGCAAGAAAAGCATGGTGAACTTGGCCTAACAATAACCAACGTCATCTCCATGTTTTTTCATACAAATTATAGATTTAGTTCTTACTCGTTCGTCATAAAATATCACAAAAAGGTGTCCAGAATGTGGCACGTAACCTATCTAGACCATGTGCTCATAGAAGAAATATTAACGGCAAGGGGCTACTGTATTTTTGTAATTTTCCTAAAGCGATGTACACGGTTGATATAAAGTTGAGGAAAATGATCGTAGGAAGGAATATATTCTGTATAATGGTTGATTATTTTATATCGCGTCTGGAAACATATTTATATGGTAGTCTATCTGGTATATCAGATTTACGTTCAATATATATGACAGTATATCTAGTTTGCCAAATATATTTCTGATATATATAGAAATATATCTAAACTACCAAATATATTTCCGATATACATGGCAATATATCTAAACTATCAAATATACTACCAATATATAGCAGTTTATCCAGTCTATTAAATATTTTTTATATATATATAGCAGTCTATCTAGCATACCAAATATACTTCTGATATGTATATTAGTATATGATATAAATAAGTATACTACTAAAAATACTCTAACAGTACCAATGAACAGGATACTCGATTTTGGAAAAAATCAACTCACACTATTCCACAAAACTGTAGATCGAAAGCAATGAAAATGGTGATTATTTACTCGATGTATATGGTCGTGTATTCCAAAAATTTAACGCCCTCGCAGCCGCGATTAGCCTATAAATATCCATCAGAGACGACGATTGGTGCAGAGGCAAGTGCCGACTTCCATTGTGCACATACAAGTAAGCCTGCAGATCAGATACGACACAAGAGAAATGTTGGCCAAGCTGATGAAGATATTTGCCGTCGTCTTGTTGTTCTTCGTCTGCAGCAGAGGTATTTGTTTCTTTACAGAAAAGACTGCATTTCTTCCGTTATTATTTCGTTACAATTTTTTCTGAAAACTGGGAACGCAAAAGTGATGCTTTCAGAAATCACCTTCTCGTTGTTTACGTTTTCTATCTATTGAATTTTGTGTTTTCGAATTTACAAAATCATTTTTTGATGGTAATGTGAGTAGGTAATGCCCAGCACTGCAATCTGTCAGACCTCACCGTGACCCAGACCGTGGCACCAGGAAACGTGTACACGGTAACAGTGGAGAACCGGTGCATCTGCACACAGTCCAACATTAAGCTGGCATGCCCTGGGTTTGCCTCCACCATGGGCGCCGATCCGGCCATCGTTAGGCCTGATGGCGACGGCAAGCTCTGCACCCTCAACAACGGCGGCGCCATCGGGATGGGCCCTGAATATGCTGTTAAATTCCACTACAAGGCGAGCTCCCAGATCAGCTTTAAGCCCGAGTCATCCACTGTCGCCTGCTCTTAATTGAGTCCTGCATATTTAGGTTTTGGTCAGATCAAGCGAAAACTCATGGACACATGTCTTTTCATTACTTGATGGTTCTAATCAATTTGAATTTAGTAATCCTTCAAAAAAAGACTTCGATGGATAATTCTGTTATTGTCATTGCAAATGCGACGTTTTGTTTTCTGTGGTTTCATAAGGTCCTGTCCTTGATTGGTTGTTTCTACTATATTGATTAACATACAAATGAACCATGTTATCTACCATTAAACAATATAAATACTAGTAAATGCAACAGTTATTAGCACCCCTAGGATTTGAGTACGAATATGTTTTCAGAACTAGATTTAAATCAGATAAACGGTGACATGCATAGACATCCGCGCGCAACATCCACAGTAATATTTCTAGATTAATTTTGTTAAGGCGCAACGTTTCTCTCTTTTTTTAATGTTAAAGACAGTTGTTCTGCCGCTTTTATTAAAATAAAAGAGATTATAAAGTTACGGATCTTGAGTAGGGGTAACTTATGCTACTTTAATAAGACCAAATACACACATACATGGATCTAACCTTTGTATAATAGGAAAAATAGAAAGATTTCTGAATGTTTAGATTCCTTTGTCGGCTTCCAATTCCGTTCGCGTCGTCCGGTCCACGTCCGTTCCATCGCCCCGCGCTCGGCTTTTGTTTCACGCGCCGTACCGGGAGAAACGTCGTCGTCCACCAGGTGGAGCGTTTATTAGCCAGTTTTGTCCGTCGGGGTCGTGTCTCACCGCCATATGGCCCATGTTCCCGTTCACATGCGTGACGCGTCTAGTCTAGGTTCCCTTTCGTCCGGCTCCTGATTGGTTTTGTTCCTACATCCAGCGGTTCGTGGCAGTATTGGACAGATCGATCAAGGAAAGATTGATCTGCTTGTGCATGCGTACATAATCAGGGGTCTCGTGCCTATGCTGAACACGATGCAGGTTTAGGTAGTAAATCAATCGGATTATTAGGATTAACATACAGCTCGTACAGCCATCCCGAGTGTCGCTATAGCACTTACAAACTAAGGACTGCCTGCCGATCGATTCCAATTCCGTTCACATGCATGCTTGTTGGTCTTTCTCGTCGGCTTCGCCTTCGCATGCTCTAGCCCCTGCACCAGACGTGTCCAACTCTAATCCTGTTTTATGTATCCACATTACATATGCAAATATGCAAACTTTATAGGAGTTGTACGTGATACATGTTGAAATCCATCTCTCATACCCAATTCCATAACCCGTCTACTTTGACTGTTTTTATAACAGTGTTAGTTCAAGAGAGATGATAAAATTTCAGCACACAGCAGTTATAAATTAGATCCTGCAAACAATCCTCTCTTGATTGAAAAATTACAAAGATCTGACCGTCGGATGACATGGCTACCTCAGCGTCGGATCGGTCCGAGCCAGGAAGTATTGCGTCCCACGCGGCCACGCCACGTCCGCGTTCCAGTCTCCTGCCACCACGCTAGACACCAATGCGCGCCGCGTCGTTGTTGCTCGGCGGCAGCTTCCTGCTTCCACGTACGGGCCTCCGCTTCGGCTAAGTGCTGCAGCTGGCCCGTCGTCCGTCGACCTGGGACAACTCGTTGCATACCGTGTCGCCGGAGCACGCGCCGCCGGAAAAGCCCTCACCGTGCCGTGTCCTCATCATGCATGCGACCCACCTCCGATGGTGGCAAGTGACACCATGCCACAACCATAAACCTTCCGTCCGCGTCTTCCAATCAAGTTATGGAAATGCCACAATAATGTTCGTTCGTTTGCAACTACAAGCATGAAATAGACATGTGTGCTGTCTCTCAACCAAAGCAGTATAATGTATCTAGCTGTTGTCAGATTTTTATTTGGTAATTCAATGCTAGGTGTTGTTTTCAGTGTTTAGGTAATTTTGAACTAATTAACCAGCAACAAATAATTCAAAACGGGGTAAGTATGTAATAGAACCCTAACAACCGATAGCCACATAAGTTAACTTATGTAATGTTTTTATTGTTATACTTCTCTTCTTAGCAAAATATACTCCCAGGTGGCCAGGTGCGTTCGAAAAAGAAAAAAGAAAAAACATAAATGGTATAAGGTAGTTTCTCTTGAGGCCAGGGGGTCACTGCTTTGATTCTACATCAAGTTCTATATCTATGTCCTTCTCTCCATTTCGGGCTTGTTCGACGTATTTGAGTTTTTTTACTCAGAAGCTGGTTTCCTGGTGCATTTTGGCTGATGAGTTTTTGTAAAAGTGTTTTGTTGTAATTGCTCTTAGACGTCAAAATAACCAATTCTTAAAGGCATTAACTATTCATAATTGGGGTCTGCTAAGGAGAGAGATAATGTCATTAAACCGAGCTAAGATGTATATAAACTTGCATCAATTTGACCATTATAACTATGCCATTAATGTGTCCTTTACTAGCTAGTCATAAGTAGGTTTAATTGATCACTGAAAACGGAAAAATGGCTCAGCTAGTTGCGCACAAATAACTTCACCCTTTCAAACCCACACATTAGATAGATAATAGTCTGTTGGTTTTCCTCATAATTTTTCATGTGAGATTGATGTCCTCTTAGAATTCCATGTAGATCTTGTAATTAACTGAACTTAATTACAATAAATAGGGTCAGGTCCAAATATTTAACCGTGTATCATAAAAATAAAACACCCTCACCGCCACGATTAGCCTATAAATATTCCTCAGAGATGACGATCAGTGCAGACAGACTGACTTCCATTGTGCCGCATAAGAATAGTTTTGCAGATAAAATACTGCACAAAACAGATGGAGGCCACGATGATGAAGACATTTGCCGTCCTCTTGTTATTCTCCGTCTGCAGTAGAGGTATTTGTTTCTTTACAGAAGAGACTCTTCTTTTCTTTTGTTATCATTTTTGTTACAATTTTCTTGTCTGAAACTGGGAACACAAACGTAGGGCTTTCAGAAATCGCCCTCTCTTGCTTTGTATTTTCTCTCTATTGGATTTTGTGTTTGTAACTTACGAAGTCATATTTTTTGTTTATGTGAATAGGTAACGCCCAGCAGTGCAATCTGTCAGACCTCACCGTGATCCAGACCGTGTCACCAGGAAATATCTACTCGGTAACGGTGGAGAACCAGTGCATCTGCACACAGTCCAACATTAAGGTGGCATGCCCCGGATTTACCTCCACCATGGGCGTTGATCCGGCCATCGTTAGGCCTGACGGCGACGGCAAGCTCTGCACCCTCAACAATGGCGGCCCTATCGGCATGGGCCCTGGATATGATGTTAAATTCCACTACAAGGCGAGCTCCCAGATCAGCTTTAAGCCCGTGTCATCAACTATCGCCTGCTCTTAATTGAGCCTTGCATATTTAGGTTTTCTTCAGTTCTAACGAATAAATTATGGACACATATGTTTTCGTTACGTGATGGTTCTAATCAATTTAAATGAAGGAATCCTTCATAAAAAGATATTGATCGATAATTTTGATAATCTCATTGCAAATGCAACATTTTGTTTGTGGTTTCATATGGTCCTTTCCTGTCATTGTGATTTCTACTATATTGATCATTATACCAATGAAGCATTTCATCTACCATTATACAAAATATAAAAAGTAGTAAATGCAACACATATATAAGCTCAATACTTAAATCTTGGTGGGTAGGTTCCATCACAATGAACCTAAAAAATTGTGTTCAACTTGCACTATATTTCTGTTCTTGTTGCTGTGTATATTCATCGATTATATTAGATCATAAAGACGATCCTCAGCTTGTAACCTGTGTAAAATTTTAAATTCTTTTTTATAGTCCCAGAGATATCACCCAAAAATGAAAGAAGCGAAACTTCAATATGCTGGTTGCACTAAATTCAGAAAAGAGTGCAGTGGAACTAAACGTGATATCTGAAACTTTCTTGTCTCTGTATTTCGTCAAATTCCCATTAATAGCTCACGATAATTCAATTAATCACGCACGGATATGCTGATCAAACATGAACGGAGGGTGTAGTGTTTATAGGTGGCTATCAGGAGATGACACCATGATCAAAGTGTAGGTGTAACTAGTGAATCAATTTTTAATATACACCAAGTGAGTATTTCCATCGGAAAGGTGGAGTGCCCTACATAGGGAAAGGTTATTTCTTTACAAATGCAGCTTCTAGGGATGCTAAGAACTGACGTTGCAACTACGTCTCACGTGGAAAGGTATGATCGCTAAGAATAGTCCAGGACCCAGCACGGCCTGGGCTACTCGTGCTTCGTGACATTTTATCCCGCAGTCCGATAGTCCATCGTGCCCTATCGCGTCGGGTCAGACGGCACGACGTATCAAAAACGCGGCTCAAGCATGGCCCACGGCACGATGGGCCTCGTGTCGTGACGTGTCTGGCCCAAGCACGGCCCGAGAACGCGTCCACTGGTCTCTGGCATTGCACTACATGAAACACAACTATTTATAACGATCAAAACTGTCATAATTAAGTTATATGTCATCGTAAACAACTTAATTATGACGATGATGACTTATTTACGATAGTTGTCGTTACAAGTCTGGAGTCGTAAATAAGTTATTTACGACGGCCTGGACCGACCATCGTAACTTATGGAGACGTGCCAGATGACAGACCGTCGTAAATAACATTGGCTTATTTACGACGCCCAGCTCCACGCCGTGTAAATAACTTAGACTAAGGATTTTATTTTTTTTAAATAGAAAAATGCTAACCTAGCACGATTGTCAGCTCACAGCCATATACAAAAATAGATATATACATGACAGACAATTCACATCACAATAGTTTCAACTATAAAAGGCACGACGCTACACACTTCAACATCCGCTACCTTCGGAGCCCGAAATGCCGTCCTCACGTCGTGCTCTAGGTCCCGGTAGCTGCGGCAATGGAGTATGAGCCTCCGCCGCCGATCCCAGTGACGTAAAATTTTAGTTAGAGTAATTACGACTATGTTCGAGTAATTATGGCTAAGTTTGGCTAAGCTTAGCTATGTTTGAGCAATTATGGCTAAATTTAGCTATTTTTGAGCAATTATGGCTAAGTTTGGCTATGTTTGAGCAATTATGGCTAAGTTCGGCTATTTTTGTCTCATTTTGCTCTAGTAATCTAATTTATGTTGATTTGAATAAATGTTACTTACTTGTGCCGCTGAAGAAGGCACCTATGGCTGCATCGGCAGCTGCCATGAGGGAATGACAACCTGTTGCCCGTTCTACCAAGGCCTGTGATAGCAAAGTATTAGCACATGAAGAGTAATAAAATGATATGATTGATTTGTATTTTAAGTTATTACCTGTATCGCCACCTCTATCTATGCATTGTAGATGGCTTGACACTCTTGTGTAACCTTCAATAGGGCTACTTGCTCCTTACGGATGGCAATCCCACCCGCGGGTGCCGGTACCCGGCAGGTTTGGCACCTGACGGATACAGGTGCGGGTGGAATTTTTCACCCGTGGGTCTAACCCGCACCCGACCCGACTTGTCGCGGGTGCGGGTTTGTTTTGCACCCGCGGGTACCCGACGGGCACCTGAAATAATCTGTGTTCGTACTTTCAAAGTTAAATTTTATTTTTTCTATAATTTATTTGTTTTATCTTACTTATCACAACCTATATTGACAATCTTTATAAGCAACTTGGTATTTTTTGGTGCATTGCCATTCAAAATGGACAATTATGTTATACTTGTTTATTAAACAATGTAGAATGTTTATTAAAAAGTCAAATCCGACGAGCACCTGAAACCCGTCTGAAACCCGACGGATGCGGGTGTGAATTCTCACCCACAGGTGTGGGTCTCAAATTTCACCCGCAACTACTTTTGTTTCAGTTGGTTTTTTGCTCCACTGGACCCGAACCCGATCCATTGTCATTCCTATTGCTCCTGGAGCTGCTCCTGTGTCAGCCGTAGCTCCTCCTGGATACTTTGAAACTTCAGATCCCTCTGTGACATCCGCCGGTTGGGTTAGAGAACAAAGACTGCGAGGAGAAGCCCCTCGAAGGCCTTGCCTCCCTCGAGTCAACCACCCCATCAAAAATGGAAAAGGTACAAAAAACATTAAGAGTAAGATAACATAGCTCGAATTGACAAAATAAAAACAGCTAGCATCTAAACGACCATGGGCTTTTCCACCACCGCTCGCATACACGGTGTTGATGTCGATTGGTCTGTTCTGCCAATCGTAGTCTTCGTTGTGAATGTTCACTGCCTCCTCCCCATACTTCTCCTACAAATACAAGCAATATATGAAAACGTGTCAATAGCAATGTTAGTTACAAATAACGTAAAACAACTCGAGGGCTCAGCAGTCGAGTTGTCGCCACCGGAGTATACGGCTGGCTGGGCTGTAATGGGTCACTTGCTCTGTGACCTCTCTTCCACACCTAAACATCGCTCGGTCATTCACCGAGCTCGTTTTCCTATAAGTACAAGCCAGTAGAATAAAAATACTATAAATATAGTTTAGAAGGTATTTTTCTTACCATTTGTCTAGCAAGATGTAGATGTCCATCCGGACCATACGTATGACCTCTAGTAGACCCTTTCCATTGTCGGGCCCTGTTGGAATTGGCGACGAAGTCCGCGCTGGACCAGATAGAGGGTCCGATAAGTCTCCGGATGGTCCTCCAACCAAGAAATCCTCACCTGCATGCATTTAGTAACTGATTGAAATAACATTGACATTATAAAACAAGAGTCATATATAAAACACTACTAGTTTACCCCTGCGTACTGCTCCTCCTTCAAGTACGTGTCGGAGCCGTCTTTGAACAACGCAAGCTCCTGCCCTTGATGCCTCTTCAGGTAGTCGTTTGTTCCTTGAATCAGTGCATAAGAGATCATCTGCGAAACAAGCTTCCTGGCGTTCTTGTTGAAGACGACTCTTGCATGCTCGACATCCGCTAGATCTGCCAAACGGAACCATCTCTACAAGAAGACAGAAACATAAGGGTTATTAAACATTCTAGTTATTGAAGAACTCAATTTAAATAATGTGTTAAACGTACTTACCCAAAAATCGGCCCACACTACACCCGGTGTAGTCTAGTACGTCAGGTTAGTAGCACGAGCGTAATCATCCCATGACTTGGCAGGGATACGCTTGTCACCGCCGCTAGGGACCTCACCAAGGTAGTGCAAACGCATGAGGTTCTCTAAGAAAGCATTTACGTGTCTCTGATGTCCTCTACCCTGGAAGGTAGTGTCCTCCCACCCGCTGCAAGAACAATTGGGCACGAAAGAGTTTTAGCACTACGTAATGTTCTAAAGCTACAACATAAGGGCTTCTTACCTATCGACAAAGGGCGAATAGCCAGTGGTGTTGCTTCTTCTCTAGGAACCGGAGGGGGAGCCACACAATGGCTCCTCCTAGTCTGTCGCCTTCTCTGCACCTCCGTGTCCTCGGATGACCCATAAGGGTGGTCCTTCGACCCAGAAGAGTGGTCAGCCGACTGTGGCTTAGGAGACGCCTCGTCCTCAGCCTCGGCCTATAACTCTGACTCTGAGTCATCCTACAATATTATAATAGTTTTAAGAAATATAAATAGGTTAATTAATAATATAATAGAATAAGATTGGTAAGTCAAATTACCTCAATTCGCTGATGGGCAACAAGTCTGCCTGACAACTCTGAGGGCACGTGTCTCAACAACTAAGACCGTCTGCTATCTCCAGAGCTACTACCCTGAAAAAGGGTGTCCACCACGTTCCGTGTGTGAGCCATTCTGCTCGCACTGCTGAGGAACCTCTTCACGGTCCTTTTGATCCCCTTACCCTTGTACGACGACATCATATTTCAATGATGCATTGATAAGTACAATTATTATAAAATATAACAATATGAAACAATAAATTAGGAAAACATTATTTGTATTCATTTCTAGAAGTCATCAGAATCTCGCTCATTTACCCTACTACTTAAACTAGACAAGCGAACTGTTTTAGTGACTGGTTTCCGTTTGCACTTCTCACGAGTCTGTACATCATTGGCGTCTCCAACTAAGTCACCGATTTCTTGACCGTGCTCAACGACAAATGAGGTTGGTAGATCTTTTCTTGTTAAACATCATCAAACTCCCCAACCGACGTCGGAGTATCATGGTACCCAACATCGCCGGGGTATATAACCATTCACGAGAATTAACCTTGTGTACGACCCACCAAGCACTCATCTTCTCGCATGGATAAGGTAGATGATGCACTTGCTCTACTTGTTCTACAAGGACAAAAGAGTCGTACCCTTGTAGCATTTCGTTGTGATTCACTTCAACCATGCCAAATTGGTTTTCATGGGTTCCATGATAGTTATCAAACCAGTCACAATAAAAAATTACTTTAAGTTTTATTACCAGCAAAGCTGAATTCGAGGATTTTTTTAGTGATGCCATAGTAATTAGTTTCTCGTCCTTCACCATCGATTGCTCTCGTCATAACTCCGGTATTAGTCGTTGCCACAAGAGGACGAAGAGCTTCATATTGTGTCGAACAGAACCAGAACCCATTGACATCGTACCGACCATAGATTCTAACTTTCAATATTCCATAAGATAGTTGTCACAAGTATTGATGGACATCAACATATTTTACACACCGTCCAAAATATGAACTAATAAGAATATTTTTTACATACTACTATACAATTCAAGATAGAGAAATGACAAGAAAATGTTGCTTGATCTTGGAACCAAGATAGAAAATTATGCCCTCCATTAATTCCATCTCGTCGCATCGTTTCTACCTGCTTGCTCGTAGGTTGATGTCTAAGTGTCCAATTTTGCTTATGAAACTCACTGTATGAAAAACAAGAATATTAGTATTAGGGTATAGTAAAGAGTGCTACGTAGCATAGATGTAGGAAAAATACTTACTCGAAATATTTGTCCATCCCATCAATATTAGCGTACATGTACAACAAAGCAGCCTTCCTTTCTTCCGCGGTACAATTGTAGCTCGTTCTACTACCACTAGGGGTGTTGCTCGTCACAAAAACGGATAGGTCAATACAAGGAGGATCTTCATCCATATTGTACCACATTGTAGAAGCATTGACATTGTTTTACTCTGCAAAGTAAACACCTAAAAAGTATCCTACCTCCTTAAGAGTAAATGATTCAGCGATGCACCCTTCAACTCTAGCCCTATTGCCAACCATTAGTTTAAGATATCTTAGAGATCTTTCAATATGATACATCCACCTATATTGTATAGGGCCACCCACTTTAGCTTCATACGGCTGATGGATAAGGAGATGTTGCATTGGATTGAAAAACTCTGGAAAAATATTTTTCCATCTTACATAAAATAACTGGTATCTCCTTCTCCAACTTCTACATCATCTCTATCGTGATTTCTTTAGCACAGAGGTGCCTATAAAAATAGCTAAGCTCGACTAACACTTTTCAAACTGCATTGACAAGGTAGCTCCGAAACATAACAGGCGGGGGTCTTTCCATGATTATATCATAATCATGACTGTTTAACCCAGTTAGTTTTCTCGTCCTGACATTAACGACTCGTCTCAAGCTAGTAGCATAACCGTCATGGAATTTCAACCAATTCAGAACTTCTTTCTTCTATTTAGATTTAAGACTGAAAGAAGCACGTGGCTTACCACTACTTTCAGAGAGCTCAAGCGTTGGACGATTACAAAGCTCCACCAAATCTTTTCGAGCCTTTATATTATCTTTTACTTGCCAGGCATATCCATGCACATGCTTATGATGCATTCGCCGATGTTACGCTCCTGGTGCATGACATCAATATTGTGCATCAAAATAAATGACTTTCACGTATGGTAGGTCCCATAGTCCACATCTATGAGTCCAATTGTGTACCTCTCCGTAACCTATAAAAAATCCCGGACGATCTTTATCTACCACAAGTTTCTCCAACATATCAGATATTTCTGACCCGCTTAAACGCTTCGGCGGTCTCTTCATCATAGTAGTGTTCTTTTTTAAAGCATTCTTCTGTTGTCTAAACACGTGAATTTAGGGCAACCAACGTCTATGACAATCAAAGTAGCAGATCTTGCCACCATGAGTAAGACGAAAACAATCCGTGTCGGAAGCACATATCGGACATGTCAAACGTTCGTGGACGCTCCAGCCAGCAAACATGCCGTATGCCGGGAAATCATGGACCAACCACAACTACGCAGCTCCAAGGTTGAACTTGTGCTTCTTGTTACAGTTGTACGCTTCAAATTCTATCCACAACCATTTCAACTCTTCGATTAGGGGTTGCAACATCACGTTCAGGTGTAGACGAAGATGATCCGGTCTAGGTAGAATGTGGCAAAAGAACTTGAACTCATATTTCATACAAAGAGCAGATGGTAGGTTGTACGGAATAGCAAAAACAGGCTAACATGAGTAAGGTGTGGCATTTGTAATGAAATGTGAGAAGCCATCTGTTGCTAACCTGATCCGAACATTTCTCGCATCACTAGTGAAGTCTGCATCGAAGTTGTCCAGCGCCTTCCATGCCTCACCATCGGACGAGTGCACCATGACTCAATCATTGTCACACACACCTTCTTTGCGCCAACTCATGTGTCTGGTAGTTCTTTTAGAGAGGAGCAATCGCTTCAACCGAGGAGTGACGGGCAAGTAACAAAGTTGCTTACGTTTAACTTCTGTCATCACCTTGTCACCATCATCGTTAACAACTTCGACAAACCTCGAATTACCACACTTTAATCACTTGTTCTCTTTGTCATGCTCTTTCCATAAAACCATGCAGTTGTCCGGGCACAAATGAATCTTCTCATATTCCATACTAAGACTAGAAAGCATTTTCTTTGAATGATACATGTCTTTAGGCACTTTATGAGGCTTTCGAAGAACATCGCTGATCAATTTGACAAGATCGTTGTAGCAGTTATTTAAGAAATAATATTTAGACTTAATTGCCACAAGTCGTGTCATGAAATAAAGGAGGGTTACTTTTGTGTGCTCATGAGCAGCTCTTCTGAGGCTCAGAGAAGATTGAAGAACGCTTCAACCTCCGTTGTAGAAGAATCTTCATTAAAGTCTAGTTGTATAGATTCATGCATCTTGTCTATCCTATCAACCCCCATGCTATAAATATCCTATTCCTCTTCTTCTATGGGTTTAGGCACTGATTCGCCGTGAAAGACCTCCACTTCATAATGTGGCACCAAATCATATCGACACAAGTCTATTGAAAGCGTTTTCTTGTCCAAACACCTTATATTCTGACATCTTCTACATGGACACTGCACCTTATTTTTCTTGGCTAACGAAAAAGCACTGTCCACAAAAGTCGTAGTCTTGGTCACGCACTCATCTAAGTGACTTCCATTCTTGTTCCAACCAGTATACATCCAACTACGGTGTTCACCCATGTTTGAGACTACAAACCAAATGCAGACAACTCAACATCAGCTATCACGAGTCCACATCTCTATTAGGAAGGATGTGTCCTAAAACCATCCAAGAGTGACAGGAAGAGCTTGCTTACAACGAGACGCGGGGTCCGAATCCTGATGAAATTTTGGCAGCGTAACCCCGCAGTTCTCCAACTGCATGCTTGAAATGGTACAACAGAGAACATCAGGGTTATACAACTGAAACTTCAACCAGATCTGGACCTCTCGCGTCTCACCATAAGCAAGCTCTCTAAGACACTCCGAGGCTGTCCAAAAAAAGCACAATTCTAAAACTACACGCGTCACATGCGTAGCGCAAGTGACACGTGCCGATTCGAAAAGGGTAAAGCATAGGTTACATTACTCATTTTTTATTCATTCTTACCATGTTCCAATGAGATTGAGAGGAAAGAAATATAGAAAGAGAGGGAAAGGTTAGGAGATGACAGTGGTTGTGTACACCCTCTGTGTCCTGCCTGTCCACACGCGAGCGCTTGGCGTCCTCACCGGCACCGTCTGCCTCCGTGCCCGGCTCGACCAACTCATGGTCCTACTACTTGCGACAGCCCAGTCCAGAGCCGTCGTAAACAATATATTATATATGCTCTTACAACGGTGTATATAGCTAACCGTCGTGAAGCAGATAATTAACAATCAATTTTCTACTAAATCGGTTACTAAGCAATTAACTAATCACATAATTATATCAATAAATCTATTTTCAATAAAATTAATATTTAACAATTTACCTAACTAAATATTAAACTAAGTACTTCAAATACAACTTAATGACATAAATTAATTAAGTATCAAATCAACAACCTAAATTACAAACTAAACGTAAAACTAAATTATAAACTAAGTAATTAAACAACTAAACAAATCACTAAAATAATAAACAAAATACTAAACTAACTAGGTAAACAACTAAATAAACAATGAACTACTTAATTTAACAACTAATTACTAACCTATAACATTGCTCATTAACAAACTAGACATATTGTTCAACTAACTAAATCACTAATTAATAAAAAATTACTCGATGTGGGGCAAAGTCCGGCAGGGGTGGGCGGGCTGCCGGGCTCCGGGGTGCGCAAGGCACCGACGGGGTCGGCGTGGGGGGTGGCGCGCTCTGGCGGCGGTGCAAGGCGAGTGCGGCAGCACGATGGGGTAGAATGATCGCGGGGCATCAGGCCCGGGGTATAAGGGGCCTATTTAAGATGATCGGAACTTGGCGGTCGTAAATAAAAGTTATTTACAACGGCCAGAGTTAGGTCGTCGCAAATAGGTCCTTATTTACGACGGTCGATTCTAGCCGTCGTAAACAACTTTAATTAGAACGGCCAATCCTAAAAACCTTGTAATTAAAGTTGACCGTCGTAAATTATGAGGACGCACCTTCCCTAGGCCCACTTGTGTTTTCCGTACTAATCACCGGTTCAGTAGTTGGTACGCACAACAAAATATATCAAGCTGCATACATTATTTTATTCTCAATGGGATCGTTATGGTCTTATAAAAATATCTTAGATTACAATCCATGTGCATTGCAAGGCCACTAAAAAGAGAAAAAGTTGAACAACAGCGGAACATGTGGCATCCAGCCCCTCATGCAGCCTTTGGCGCAGGACTAGACCTACTCATCATCATTCGTGTTTCGCCTTCTTCGTCCTCTTCTTCTCCATACTCTGAGGGTTGTGAAATAAGCAAGAGTTAGTATGGAAGGTACCCAGCAAGCCCTAACATTATTCAAGGGGAAGTGTTTCATGCAAGGGTGAAAGTGCATCTAGGTAATCCCCGTGGGTTTTGTATGATTGATGACGACAATTAAGATACTAATGAATTCTACTGAGTATGAGCACAGGTGCTTATCAAAAGGAATGGATGTGGAGTCTCCCAAGAAGCATAAAGAAAAAGAAGAAGACTCGCAAGAGTAGAAAATAGAATTTTTCTATTGAGTTTTACATCTTTGAGTTGCGTAAAGGATCTTCTCTTTTAGAGTGCTTGAGAATCATTAGAGAGCTCAAACTAAAGTTAGAAAGTTAGAATCATGAGAGAAAGTAGTCATAGGTATGGCTGAAAAAGGGAAGACCGGACTTGTCCGGACTACGGGCTGGACTAGTCCGTTCCAAAATGGACTAGTACGTTTTAGACCAGACAAGAAGTCTCTGAGTGAGTTCGGACTTGTCCGTTTTATGCCAGACTAGTCCGTTGTCGAGTGAGTCTGAGCCTTTATGAGACTAAGTCTTGAAAGGCCGGACTAGTCCGCCTAGTTGGCCGGACTAGTCCGCTAAGCGGACTAATCCGTTTGGGTCCGGAGAAGGAGTCTCTAAGTGACTTCGGACTAGTCCGCTCCATAGGCCGGACTAGTCCGGTCCCTTCAAACTAGTCCGATTTAGGACGGAACAAAGGTTCCTGTGTGAGCTTGGACTAGTCCGAAGTTGGCTGGACTAGTCCGCAGCCCTAGATTAGGGAGTTTTTTAGACTAAGTCTGGTAAGACCGGACTAGTCCGTCCTTACCATACTAGTCCGTTCTCATACGGAACAAAGGTTCCTGACTGAGATCGTACTAGTCCACTCTTGGTCGGACTAGTCCGGGGTTTTATAACCGTTTGAATCCAACAGTCACTAGACTTTAGTTGGTAGCCTTGTGACGTGGGTGGTCCCTTAAGAACGGACTAGTCCAGGGTTTGGACCGGACTAGTCCGGACTTTAGTAGGTAACGGCTACATGTCGGGATTTGTATAAAAAGGAGACCCCCGACTGAGAATAAAAAGATAGAACATACCTAGCACTGAAAACTCATTCCTAGAGCTCTTCTAAGCCTCTTTCCTCACCCCCTTGACCCCTAAGATAGGATCTTAAGGGGTTCGTGGATTTGTGAGAGGAGAGACGTGGTGATCGACGTTTGAGCTCTCGGTTTGACTCTCTTGTACTCTGATTGTTAATTTGAGTTCTTGATTGGTGTACTTTGATTCCTATAACTGCTAGGTTGTTGTAGGAAGCCTCAAGTTGTGAGTAGCCCCTAAGAGCATTGTATTCACATTTGATTGATAGTGAAAGAGCCCGGGCTTGATCTTGGTGATCGCTCGGTGAGGAAAGGATTGGAAAAGACCCGGTCCTTTGTGGACTCCTCAACGAGGATGTAGATTCCTGTGTGGAATCGAACCTCGGGATAAATCGTATCTATTACCTCCTTTACCTTCTTGCTCGCTCACTTAAATTACACACTAAGCTTTCGTCTTGTTAACACTTGTGAATTGTTCCACTATCTTGCAATCTAAGCATTCACAACTAACTGGTGAGATTGTTTGACTACTATACATCTTACGCTTAAATGAACATAAAAGGAAAACCTAAAACACAATTTTATACCTAGACCGTACTAGTCCGCCCTAAGACCGAACTAGTCTGGCCTTCTTCAAGTTTAATCCGCTGTTTGCAATAGTTTTAGGTTTTATTATTCTATTCACCCCCCTCTAGCCTACTTTCAATTGGTATCATAGCCTAACTCTCCAGAAAAGCTTAACCGCTTGGAGAGGAGATGGGGGACAAGGCCAGTAGCCAAAATGATCTCATCAAGGGAAAAGGAGCAAGTACGCGCAACCTTGAAGAACAAGGTTCTAACCCGCCTCCAGCGATTGCTACTCCACAAGACGTTTCAAGCTCAGAAGAAGATGAAGAAGTTCTTCGTCTCATGGCTCTCCTCAAGAAAAAGAAGGAAGAAGCTAAGAAGAAAAAGAAGGAGAAATTGGAGAAGCTCAAGAGTAGTCAACAAAACTACTCACGATATCCTTTTAATTATGAACGCTTAAACTCTCATTCTAGTTATTTATCAATTCCCCTAGGCAAACCACCTCACTTTGATGGAACTAACTACACAATGTGGAAGCACAACATGAAGTTGCATCTAAATTCCTTGAACCCAAGTCTTTGGCATGTGGTGTGTACAGGTATAGATATTCCCGAAGATGAGGATGAACTCACCCAAGAACAAGAACAACAAATCCATCGCAATGCACAAGTGGCGGCCGTGCTCAATTCATCTCTGAGCATTGAAGAATTCAACAAGGTAGATGGGTTGGAGCTCGCCAAAGATATTTGGGACACCCTCAAGATCGCACATGAAGGAAACCGATCCGTGAGGGAAGCCAAGATTGAGATGATAGAAGGAGAACTTGGAAGGTTCACCATGGAAGAAGGCGAAACACCCCAAGAAATGTACAACCGGCTCAAAACTCTCATCAACAAGAGTCGAGCGTACGGATGCAAGAAATGGAATGATCATGAGGTGGTAAAAAGAATGATAAGAGCCTTCATGCCTCGCAATGTGACCCTATGCACTTTAATCCGGGAAAGTCCAAGCTTTCACATGATGACCCCGGATGAAGTACTAGGGAAAATCCTTAACCAAAAGATGATGGAGAAGGAAGCCCAACACGTCAACGACCTAGCAAAGATCACTTCATCCAAGAAGAAGGGAATTGCTCTCAAGGCCACATCCAAGTCCAAGGGAAAAGAAACACAACTCACAAGTGAAGATGAAGAAAGTGATGATGAGAGCACGAACATAGATGATGAAGAAATGGTATTCTTCATTAAAATATTCAAAAGGTTGATGAAGAGAAGGAGAAGCCATCACTATGAGAACAAGAGCAAAGACAAGGGCAAGTCAAGGACAAAGAATACTTGCTACAACTGTGGCGAATATGGGCACTTTATTGTGAACTGCCCCCATAGCAAGGAAGATGACAAGAGGAAGAAGAAGGATGAGAAGCCTCTAGACAAGAAAATCTTCACAAAGAAGAAGGCTTATGGACAAGATCATATTGGAGAAGAGTGGGATTCAAATGAAGAATCCTCTTCCGAAGATTAAGATAAGGTGGCAACCGTTGCCATCAAGAAGCCAACCATGAAGAAATCACTCTTGCCAAACAAGGGTGATTGGAAAAGCCCAAGTCACACATGCCTCATGGCAAAGGAAGGAAAGCGCAAGGTAATGTCTAAACCTTCCAAGTTTCATATTGTAGACTTTGATAGTAGTAGTGAAAACGAATTCATGTTTAAGGGATTAAACAAAAAGGCCATAGCTAAAATGAAAATGTTACGGGAAGAAATATTTGAACAAGAAGAGCTTCTCAATCAACAAGAAGAATTGCTTATCCTTGAAAAGGAAAGAGACCTTGAGATTGAGAAGCTCCTTGAACTTGAAAGAGAGAAGAGTAGAGCATTCGAAAGCGAACTTGCCATGAGCAAGGAGACTTGTGTTGAGCTTAGAAGTAAGAATGTAGTACTTCAAGATGAACTTGTAAGCTTAACCAAAACTCATAAGAATCTTGAAGCACAACTTAACTCACTTAAGTCAAGTGTATCAACTAATTCATCCTCCAAAAACTCCCTCTCAACAAATATGGAATCCAACACTAAAACTTGCAAATGTGCTAACATTTTTTTAAAATTAAAGAATGAGCTCAAAGAGGCACAAAGCAAGAATACACACAAGAGTGGGATCTTTGATAAGGAGAAGATCAAATATGCACGTAGTGCATACTCAATCACAAGATCTCCTCTCATCAAAGATGGACTTGGTTACACTAGGGAAGGAAGGCAAAACGCTAGAATCCTTAAAAACAATAGCAAATGCGTAGCCTTTGTCAAAGAAAACTCAAGTCAGGACAAGAGTGACAACCTTGCATCTACCTTACATGAAACTACCAAAAATGTAAAATCTATAGCATTTCATAATTTTGATGCATCTTATGTTCTTATGAAAAGCAAGTATGGTAGAGTTTTTGCAAAATATGTTGGGCCATTCTACGAGAGTCCAAAAACTTGTGTGTGGGTGCCCAAATGCCTTGTAACTAACCTCAAAGGACCCAACCAAGTTTGGGTACCTAAGAGCAAAGTTTAAATTTTTTTGCAACCATACTCCTACGGTGGCACTAAATGGGTGCTAGATAGTGGGTGCACTAACCTTATGACCGGAGAGAGAAAAATGTTTATCGAGTATGAAGAAAATGATGATCCAAGTGAAGGCATCTACTTCGGTGACAACAGCCAAGGAAGGGTACTCGGTATGGGTAAAATTGCAATTTCTTCTCAACATTACCTTTCTCATGTTCTACATGTTGAATCACTAGATTATAACCTATTGTCCATATCTCAACTATATGAGAAAGGTTATAATTGCTTGTTTACTAACGAGGGTGTGACCGTCTCTAGAAGAAGTTACAACTCAATTGCCTTTAAGGGTGTGTTAAAGGGAAAACTTTACTTAGTGGACTTTTCCACAGATAAAGCTCAACTTGACACATGCTTAATAGCAAAAACCAACATGGGATGGTTGTGGCATAGAAGACTAGCCCATGTTGGAATGAGAAATTTACAAACACTTCTAAAGGGGGATCACATCCGTGGACTAAAAGATGTTGTCTTTGAAAAAGATAGGCCATGTAGCACGTGTTAAGCAGGAAAACAAATTGGAGCAGCTCATCCCGTCAAGAATGTGATGACGACAACAAGACCATTGGAGATGCTCCACATGGACCTCTTAGGCCCTGTCACCTACATAAGCATTGGCGTAACAAATATGGTCTAGTAATTGTTGATGACTATTCTCGTTTCACTTGGGTGTTTTTCTTGTATGATAAAGGAGAAACTCAAGGTGTCCTCAAGAAGTTCCTGAGGAGAGCTCAAAACGAGTTTTCCTCAAAAATCAAGGAGATAAGGAGTGACAATGGCTCCGAATTCAAGAACACTCAAGTAGAAGAATATTTGGATGAAGAGGGCATCAAGCATGAGTTTTCTGCCCCCTATTCTCCCGAACAAAAATGGGGTGGCTGAAAGGAAGAACCGAACACTCATAGAGATGGCAAGGACCATGCTCAATGAATACAAGACCTCAGATTGATTTTGGGCGAGGCGGTCAACATCGCTTGTCATGCTACAAACCGCCTCTACCTCCATCAACTTTTGAAGAAAACCCCATACGAGCTCCTAACCAGTAACAAACCCAACATCTCTTACTTTCGAATTTTTAGAAGTAAATGCTACATTCTCAACAAGAAGCCTAGGACTTCAAAGTTCGCTTCAAAATCCGATGAAGGTTTCCTACTTGGTTATGACTCCAACACCTACGCCTATCGTGTTTTCAACAAGACCTCCGGTTGTGTTGAAATTGCACGTGACGTGGTGTTTGATGAAACTAATGGCTCCCAAGTGGAGCAAGTTGATCAGTGTGTGCTAGATGAAGAAGAAGCACCATGTGAAGCACTAAGAAGAATGGGGCTTGGGGATGTCCGTCCCCAAGAAAATGTAGGACAAGATGCTACAAGCTCATCACAATCGGCACCTCTCATTCAAGATCAAACTCAAGAACCCCAAGATCAAGACGGTCAATTTCAAGAAGGAGAAAATCGAAACCATGATGTTGATCAAAGGGGAGAAGAAGAAGAAGAAAACCACTCAAGAAATCAAGTGCCTCACCCAAGGGTTCATCAATGCATTCAACAGGATCACCCCGTTGACAACATCCTTGGAGATATCACAAAAGGGGTAACAACACGTTCTCGAATAGCAAACTTTTGTGCACATTACTCTTTTGTGTCGTCCTTGGAACCATTTAGGGTGGAAGATGCACTCAAGGATCCGGATTGGGTGGTGGCCATGCAAGAAGAGTTGAACAACTTCACAAGAAACCAAGTATGGGAGCTAGTGAAAAGACCAAATGCAAATGTGGTAGGCACCAAGTGGGTGTTCTGCAACAAGAAAGATGAACACAGAGTGGTAACAAGGAACAAGGCCCGACTTGTGGCAAAGGGATATGCTCAAGTCGAAGGTTTGTATTTCGATGAAACCTTTGCTCCGTAGCTAGGCTTGAGTCCATTCGAATTCTACTAGCCCATGCTACTCACCATGATTTTAATCTCTATCAAATGGATGTGAAAAGTGCCTTCCTAAACGGTCCAATCAAGGAGGAGGTGTACATGGAGCAACCACCCAGCTTTGAAGATCAAGAATATCCTAACTATGTGTTTAAATTGCATAAAGCTCTCTATGGTCTCAAACAAGCTCCTAGAGCTTGGTATGAGTGTCTTAGAGACTTTCTCATTGATAATGGCATTAAGATAGGCAAGACAGATTATACACTCTTCACAAAGAATGAGATAAAGATCTCTTTGTGTGCCAAATATATGTCGATGACATTATATTTGGTTCTACTAACAAATCCTTTTGTAATGAGTTTAGTAAGATAATGACAGATAGGTTTGAGATGTGAATGATGGAAGAGTTGAAATTCTTCCTAGGATTTCAAGTCAAGCAACTTAAGGAAGGCACGTTCATTAGTCAAACAAAGTACACACAAGACATACTCAAGAAGTTTGACATGGACAAAGCCAAACCCATCAAGACACCAATGGCAACAAACGGGCACCTTGGCCTCAATGAAGATGGACCAAGCGTGGATCAAAAGGTATATCGCTCTATGATTGGTTCATTGCTTTATCTTTGTGCATATAGGCCCAATATCATGCTGTCACACCCGGTTTCTCCGAAGAACAACCGAGTGAATATCACATGTATGCCAGGATCATTTTCTCATACATGTAATGACAAATAGTGAAGCATCATTTATTACAAGCCAGGTGTCGAATATAAATAAGTCTTACATAGCATATGTCTCGATGGACGATAATAAGTTCATAACATGTAAATAAAATAGCAGCGGAATATAAATCTTGTGGGCTCCGTCACAGGCGTTGCCCGGGGGACTCCATGAACCTAGAATCCTTCTTCGGGTCCGAAGTATTGGTCATTGAACACCACATCATCCCCTTGACCTGAGCAGCAATTTAAACCAACAAATATGCAAGTTTGAGTACCGTTGGTACTCAGCAAGTGTGGGAAAGTTTTGTCATGCATGGCTAGAGCAAGGAGAGGTTGAACTCATGGTTTAAGCACTACGCAATTAATACCTATCACCTTAGCTTATTAAGCACCTACAGTACTACACAGGTGAAATGGTCCCAATCCCTCAACCCATCATCAATATCAAGTAAACATAGTCTCATCCAATATGTTAAGCTTCCCGCTTAACATCCTCAACATCCCAATTCATCATCCTCTAATCATGAATAAGTCCAAGCCGCTCTTGACCGTGAGCACGGCTGTCATGACAGTTTTGACTCTGCAGAGTTTGAACCACTGTACCCACATGTAGTGATTTCATCCCCCTTTGCCGGGTGGACTAAAAGAACCTCCATTATGCCAGTGGCCACGAACCACATTCACACTTCCCAGGTGTGTAGCTAGGAGATCACTACGAAGCCTTTACAAAGGGATTCCCGACGAGCGTGGGCCCACTGAGGTTTCACCCCTAACAGCATACAAGAGGCTCCAATCCCGCTGCAGTGGCCCCCTCTTGAGCCTTGCGGTTCATATGGTAGTCCAGCTGACACCTATTCCCCGCACCATCCAACACACCCATACTACGCCGGGGATACACCTAATTAATTGGCCAAGCTGCCCCATCTCAGCATGTGGTTGGCACGGTAAAGCCAGGTTACATGCTCCATGAACCGGTCCTTAGGATCCAGGCAAGTACTAAACACAAACCTAGGTCTCATGCACCCAGCACCAACCAAATCATCCAACTTGCCTCGATCCCTACCTCTACATAACTCATAATATCTCATTCAAGAGTAAGGTAAATAAATTGATGATCTCATATCCCAATTATCCCGTTCTAAGCATGGCTAAGCATAAGCATATGAATAAATGACATGATATAATAAATCCCAACCCAAGCTACAAGGAAACAAGGTAATTGCAATTCTAGGGAAACTTCCTAGCATGAGTTTCATGTTTCAATTGACAATGCAAATAATTCTATCTACACATCCTAGTATAGGATCAAAGTGGTCAAGGACACTTGCCTTCTTCCTGCTGCTCTGGGAATGGATAGTCCCGATCTTGGAAGGGAAGAGAGAACTTGCTCTGGGGCAGGTTCTACTCATGCCAACACACATAGCAAAAGAAAACAACAATCCATAAGACATAGTTCACACTTTCACTCCACACATTCATACATATGATAGTCATTTACATTTCTAAGTGTTGTGGTTACTCTAGATGTGTTGATTTTTAGCATTCATTCACTTTTAAACATATGTATATGATTTCTAACTTTTGTATTTCAAATTTCTGTTTGCACACTATATATGAATTTTCAATTTGAACAAATTCTTTATATTTAATTAATATACTTATTAACTACCAAGTTTACATGGAAGGTAATTTCCTACTCCAAATGGGTTTTCAGATCTTCTACCAAATCCTAAACTGAAGTCTTTGGATTTGGAGACTTCATTTATCATTTTCTAGTTATGCATACCTATTTTCCTATATTTTCCAGATTTATTTTCTATGACTAAAAGTGAGTTTTAATATTAAATAGTAGGGCATATCATCTAAACAGAATAGGTTCTGATCTAAAATATCAAATAATATATTTTTGAACTTCTCCTCTGATATGAACTAATTTAAATTTATTTTACCAATTTTCAGAATTATTTCCTAACCTAAAAATGTGTCCCTATAACTAATAAATGTGAACAATCAATTAGACAGATTCATTTCAGCTTAAAATATACTTTTAACTCATTCTAAAGTTTTCCAAGTGCAAGGAGAGTTTAAATTTGAATTTACAATGTGTTCGTCTCACCTTTTAAATTTAAATCCTAATCACATATTCAAATTTCTAAATTTAATATCATATAGGGTTAAAATGGTAAACTCACCCCACTACAGGGTCTATTATATTATTTCATAAATTTCCAGGGGTCTAGCTACACATAACCGAGGGGTTTTCCTAATTTTTATTAAGTCTAGGGGCTAAAACTGATTTTTAAATGAATTTACATGAATTTCTGAAGTTCCAGGGGCTAGATCAGAAGTTTCCGGGGCTAGCTCGTGTTTTCCGAGATCCTCAGGGGGTAGCGCGTAAGAATCCCGGCCCTTTATAAAGCGAGGCCGACGTGGACCATCCGATTTAAAACAGACGGCTCAGATTAGATCACCGAACCGGTACGCGCGGGTTTTAATTCTACCGTGCGATTTAAAATAGATGGCGCACAAGCGGCCACGTCGCCCTGACCGTGCGCGGGCGGCGCTGCCTGGCGGCGCGCGGCGGCGGGAGGCGGCGATCTTGCCGGAAAATTTCGGATCTTCGTCTATACCTCCTAAAGCTGGGATTTCATGGCATAGAACGGTAGAGGGGTGGTCGGGGATCTCACCTCGGGGTTTTTCTTGAGCTCGGAGGCCCTGGAAGGCGGTCGGCGTCGAGGTCCGAGGTGGAACCGCTGCGGTGCTCGTCGGATCTGTGCCTAGAGCGCAAACCACCAAGTTTTCTGCACCTGCGTGACTCCCCGGAGGCGGTGGGACACGATTGACGCGTTAGATCAGAAAACCCGAGCAAAGATCGAGAGAAAACGGCCGGAGAAGCTCTGGTTCTCACCGGGAGGAAAAACAGTCGATCGGGGGAGAAAAACAGGGCGATGACGGCATTTATATAGACGGGGGAGGGCGGCATGTTTGTTGGGATCGAGCCGGAGTCGTCTGGGACCAGAATTCGGCTGGGGGACGTGGGTTTCCCGGGTAGTTTGGATTCGGGCGCGCGGAGGAGAGGTGGGGGATGACACGCGGGCCCCGCGTGTCAGTGAGAGGGAGAGGCGCGCGGCTGTGGGCTGGCGCGGGGGGGTATGGTGGGCCGGCTGGTTGGTTTCGGCCCACTGGCCGGGGGGGTTTCTTTTTCTTTTTCTTTTTTCCATTTCTTTTCTGTTTTGATTTGAATTTGAATTCCAATTTGAATTTGAATTTCTGCAACACATGCAGTACGCCCAAAAATTTTTAAATTCCCCTCTTAACAAAATTTTGGGGTGTTACAACTCTACCCCCCTTAAAAGAAATCTCGTCCTCGAGATTGGTGGTTCTAGGAAAACAATTCCGGAAACTGTGCCTTAAGCTCGTCTTCTCGCTCCCATGTGGCTTCCTCTTCCGAGTGATGCTTCCACTGCACCTTGCACATCCGGATTCTTTTATTTCTTGTAAGGCGTTCCATTGTCTCCAAAATATTGAATGGTTGCTCGGCATAAGACAGATCTTCGGCTACGTCAACCTCATTCATGGGTAACATCTCTTCAGGCGTCCTCAGACATTTCTTGAGTTGTGACACATGGAATACTTCATGCACATCTGATAGGCGAGCCGGTAGTTCTAGTTGATATGCCACTTCGCCTTTCCTCTCCAGAACTTGAAAGGGTCCGATGTATCGAGGTGATAACTTCCCTTTCACCTTGAACCGACGAAGTCCTCGGATAGGGGACACCTTGAGGTAGACATGGTCCCCCACGTTGAAAACGAGCTCTCTTCTCCGTACATCGGCATAGCTCTTTTGTCGTGTCTGTGCTATCCTCAAGTTGTTTCGAATTTCCCTCACTTTTGCCTCGGCTTCTTGTAGTACTTCGGGCCCAAACACTTTACTTTCCCCCGTTTGGTTCTAAAATAGTGGAGTTCTGCACTTCCTCCCATACAAAGCCTCAAATGGTGACATCTTCATTCTAGCCTGATAGCTGTTGTTATAGGAGAACTCCGCATACGGTAAGCTCTTATCCCAACTCCTATTGTTCTTGAGTGCACACGCTCTCAGCATATCCTCAAGGATCTGATTGGTTCTTTCCGTCTGCCCGTCAGTTTGGGATGATAGGCAGAACTAAAATTCAGATGAGTTCCAGGGTTTCATGCAACTTCTGCCAGAACCTTGAGGTGAACTGCGTCCCTCGATCTGACACTATCTTCTTTGGCACTCCATAGAAACACACGATCCTTGACATGTACAATTCTGCCAATTTGGATCCGCTGTAGCTTTCTTTCACGGGGATGAAATGAGCTACCTTGGTTAGCCTGTCGATGATGACCCATATCAAATCATATCCTGATTGGGTCCTAGGTAGTCCCACTATGAAATCCATACCAATTTCTTCCCATTTCCATTCAGGCACTTTGAGTGGTTGTAATAATCCCGCGGGTCGTTGATGTTCTGCTTTCACCAACTGACATGTGTCACATAGGGCAACATGTTCCGCGACATCTCGCTTCATGCCATACCACCAATACCTGCTCTTGAGGTCATGATACATCTTCGTACTTCCAGGATGAATGGAATAGTCAGAATCATGAGCCTCCTTCAAAATCAATTCACGGATCTCTTTCACTTCAGGCACACAGATTCTTTTCCCGTGCCACACCATACCTTGTTCATCCTCTCTGAACCCAGGGGCTTTATTTTCCTTGATGAGTTCTCTAATCTCTTGTATCTTCTCGTCATTCTTCTGACCATTGCGGACGTCTTTCTCTAATGTGGAGTCTACTTCCATGGCGATGGCCTCACCACTATTCACCAGACATAGATTGAGTTTTATAACCTCTTCCTTCAATTCTGTAGGCATGTCCTTCAAGCTCAACCTATTGACCTGCACCTTCCGACTTAAAGCATCTGCCACGACGTTCGCTTTCCCAGGATGATAGTTGATGCCCACATCAAAGTCGTTGATTAGCTCTACCCATCTCCTTTGTCTAAGGTTGAGATCTGGCTGTGTGAAAATATACTTTAAGCTCTTATGATCCGTATATATCTCTGTCCTCTTCCCCATCAAGTAGTGCCGCCAAATCTTCAACGCGTGTACCACTGCGGCTAGTTCTAGGTCATGTGTAGGATAGTTCTTCTCGTGTTTCCGGAGCTGCCGGGACGCATAAGCCACGACATGCCCTTCTTGCATGAGAACACATCCCAACCCGTTTCCAGAAGCATCGCAGTACACCGAAAAGTTCTTCTGCATATCTGGCATAACTAGCACTGGGGCTGTTGTTAATCTTTTCTTCAGTTCCTGAAAACTCGTCTCGCACTGCGGTGTCCATGTGAATGTGATTCCTTTCTCCAACAGTTTGGTGAGGGGTCTCGAAATCTTGGAGAAACCCTCGATAAACCATCGATAGTATCTAGCCAATCCTAAGAAGCTTCGAACTTCCCCGACATTCTCAGGGGTCTTCCACTTCTGTACATCCTCGATCTTGGCGGGATCTACGGAGATTCCTCCCTCCGAGATCAACTAGGCGGACTAGTCCGGCCTTCCGAGACTTAGTCTCATAAAGGCTCAGACTCACTCGACAACGGACTAGTCCGGCCTAAAACGGACAAGTCCGAACTCACTTAGAGACTTCTTGTCCGGTCTAAAACGTACTAGTCCGTTTTGAAACGGACTAGTCCGGCCCGTAGTCCGGACAAGTCCGGTCTTCCCTTTTTCAGCCATACCTATGACTAATTTCTTTCACGATTCTAACTTTCTAACTTTAGTTTGAGCTCTCTAATGATTCTCAAGCACTCTAAAAGATAAGATCCTTTACATAACTCAAAGATGTAAAACTCAATAGAAAAATTCTATTTTCTACTCTTGCGAGTCTTCTTGTTTTTCTTTTTGCTTCTTGGGAGACTCCACATCCATTCCTTTTGATAAGCACCTGTGCTCATACTCAGTAGAATTCATTAGTATCTTAATTGTCGTCATCAATCATCCAAAACCCACGGGGATTACCTAGATGCACTTTCAATCTTCCTCTTTTTGGTGATTGATGACAACACATTAGGATTCTCGATAAATAGATATGATAGAGTGTTTTCATAACACATGTGTGTATGGTTCACTCCCCCTAAATGTGTGCATAAAATATTGTTAAGGAAAAACTATGCACAAGAGTGAGTTCTTTGGGGATTTTATTCATACACATGTTATAATTTTTACGAACACAAACATCTAAATATGGCATAATATGAAGACATAAAATGGCATAGTCATTAAAATAACATAACGCATAATGTGGCATAGTTATTACAAACCAACATAAAGTGAGTGTTTAAAAAGCAAGACTAAAGACTAAAGAGCTAGACTAGACTACGACTAGACTACTCCTCCTTATTCTCTCCCCCTTTGGCATCAAGGCACCAAACAACAACAACAACAACAACCAAGCCTTTATCCCAAGCCTGTTGGGGTCGGCTAGACATGAAACCCAATATCAATGAAGTAAAAGAGAGGAAGAGTTATAAGAACAAGGAAAAAAGAAAAGAAAAGAGAGAAAAGAGAGAAATACCTAATCGCTATCATCTCCATCTTGATCTTCGTCTTGTTCACTTTGAGTTTCCTCGTCCTCATCTTCATCTTCGTCTTCATTGTCATATTCTTGATGAGCGCAGGAGGTAGGAGGAGCAGCTGAGGAGGAGCCAAAGTAGGCAAGCTCGTCCTCGGTGAGAGCGGGAAACTCTGTCACTTCGTCATCATCTGATGACGATGGAGATATAGGTATCTCTATCTTGCCGCACATTGCCTTGAGATACTTCTCTTGGAGTTGCTTCATTTTCTGCGTGCGAACTTCCACTTTCTGGCACGAGGAGAATATGGCCTTTAATATTTTTAGCAGCCCACTAGAGGAGCCACTCAATGATGAAGGGACGGATGGCCCAGCTGAGGAGGATGGAGCTGCAGAAGAGCTCCTGCCCAAAGACGCAGGAGGGCGAGGAAGGGGAATCAGCATCTGAGGACGTAGCTTCATGTGCTTCACATCCTTTGCAAATTCCAGTCCTGTAACTTTTTCTATCATGCACATGATGTATGGTGCATATCCACAGGACCTGTTCGGGGTGTGGGAGATGTTGAAGATATCATTGTATATGTAGTCAAAGACATTGAATCTTTCTTCTTCATTGAGCAGCTTCAACAAGTTGCTGAGATACCCCTGTATCATCCCTGCATCCCCATCTTTTGGAGCTAGAGTCTTCCTCAGGATTCTGTTTAGCACTCCAAAGAAGGGTTTGATGTTATGGGTTGAGGATGGCTCATAGGTGAGATATGAAGGATACATGAAGTCCAAGTCATCCTTTCCCAAGGTTCTCTCATTGTGAACTATGATCTCATAGTTCAAGTGCTCCTCAAGTCCAAGGATCCTATGTCACACCCGGTTTTTCCGAAGAACAACCGAGTGAATATCACATGTATGCCAGGATCATTTTCTCATACATGTGATGACAAATAGTGAAGCATCATTTATTACAAGCCAGGTGTCGAATATAAATAAGTCTTACATCGCAAATGTCTCAATGGACACTAATGCTTCATCACAAGTAAATAAACTAGCAGCGGAATATTATTCTTTAGGGCTCCATCACAGGCGTTGCCCGGGGGTCTTCATGAACCTAAAATCCTTCCTCGGGTCCAAAATCTTGGTCATTATACACCACCTCATTATCTTGACCTGAGCAGCAATATAAACCAACAAATATGCAAGGTTGAGTACCAATGGTACTCAGCAAGTGTGGGAAAATTATATCATGCATGGCTAGAACAAGGAGAGGTTGAACTCATGGTTAAAGCACTACGCAATTAATACCTATCACCTTAGCTTATTAAGCACCTACATTACTAAACAGGTGAAATGGTCCCAATCTCACATCCCATCATCATAATCCAAATAACCATAACATCATTTCCAATGTTAAGCTCCCCGCTTAACATCCACAACTTCCAAAAACCATCACTCCTCTAATCATGAATAAGTCCAGGCCGCTCTTAACCGTGAGCACGGCTGTCAAGACAGTTTTGACTCTGCAGAGTTTGTACCACTGTACCCACAAGTAGTGATTTCATCCCCCGTTGCCGGGTGGACTAAAAGAACCTCCATTATGCCAGTGGCTACGATCCACATTCACACTTCCCAGGTGTGCGGCCAAGAGATCACTACAAAGCCTTTACAAAGGGATTCCCGACGAGCGTGGGCCCACTGAGGTTTCACCCCTAACAGCATACAAGAGGCTCCAACCCCGCTGCAGTGGCCTCCTCTTGAGCCTTGCGGTTCATATGGTAGTCCAGCTGACACCTACTCCCCGCACCATCCAACACACCCATACTACGCCGGGGATACACCTAATTAATTGGCTAAGCTGCCCCATCTCAGCATGTGGTTGGCACTGTAAAGCCGGGTTACATGCTCCATGAACCGGTCCTTAGGATCCAGGCAAGTACTAAACACAAACCCAAGTCTCGTGCACCCAGCACACAACCAAAACATCCAACTTGCCTTGATCCCTACCTCTACATAACTCACAATGTCTCATTCAAGAGTATGGTAACATAAACTGATGATCTCATGTCCCAAATATCCCATTCTAAGCATGGCTAAGCATATGCATGGAAATAAATGACATGGTAAAATAAATCCCAACCCAAGCTACAAGGAAACAAGGTAATGCAATTCTAGGGAAACTTTCCTAGCATGGGTTTCATATTTCATCTGACAATGCAAATAATTCTATCTACACATCCTAGCATAGGATCAAAGTGGTCAAGGACACTTGCCTCCTTCTTGCTGCTCTTGAAATGGGTAGTCCTGGTCTTGGAAATGAATAACTTGTTCTTGAACAGGTTCTACTTCATACCATCACACATAGCAAAAGAAAAACAACAATCCATAAGACATAGTTCACACTTACACTTCATACAAACCACACATTCATATTTATAAAAGTTCTTTACCATTATGTGTTGTGGTTACTTTATGTGTGTTGAGTTGTGGCTTGCATGCACTTTTAACCATGTGTATATGATCTCCACTTTTGTGTCCACCTTTATACTTACATACTATTTATATGGGTTTCCAATAAATTTCTTATATTCAACTATTTCACCTTTTTACTACAAAGTGTGTATGAAAAGTATTATTCTTCCCCATATGTGCTTTCATAACTTCTATCAACCCTAAACTGAATTCTTTGTATTTTAGAAACTTCATTTATCATTTACTAGTTGCTATATTTTCAGATTTATATTCCTATGCATAATTGTGTATTTTATTATTAAATTAGTAATACACATCACCTAAACAGATTAGGTTCTGGTCCTAAATAATTTAACATCATATTTTGACCTTGGCTTCTGATGTATACTATTTCATAATTATTTTCCCTATTTTTCTATAGCTATTCTTTACTTAAAAATGTGTCCCTATATTAATAAATGTGAATAATGGATGAAACAGATTTATTTCAGCCCAAAAATACATTTTTATCTCACTCCAAAGTTTTCTAAGTACTGAGAAAGTTTTTAATAAATTTTGACAATTATGTTTATCCCCATTTTTAATTTTTAACCACTAGTTACATATTCAATTTTCTAAATTAAATACTAAACAGGGTTAAAAAGTAAACTCACCCCATTACAGGGTCTATAATATTATTTTCATAATTTCCAGGGGTCTAGCTACACTTATCAGAGGTGTTTTTCCTAATTTTTATTAAGTCCAGGGGCTAAAACTGATTTTTAAATGAATTTACATGATTTTCTGGAGTTCCAGGGGCTAGATCTGAAGTTTCCGGGGCTAGCTCTCAATTCCAGAGAACCCCAGGGGGTAGCACGTAAGAATTCCAGTCTTTATAATGCGGGGCTGACGTGGACCGTCCGATTTTAAACCGACGGCTGAGATTATAACATCGAACCGGTACGCGGGGTTTTAAAGTCTACCGTGCGATTTAAAATAAACGGCGCACAAGCAGCCACGTCGCTCTGATCGGGCGCGGGCGGCGCTGCCGGCGGCGCACGGCGGCGGGAAGCGGCGATCTCGCCGGAAAGTTTCGGATCCTCGAGAATTCTGCCTAGAACTGTGATCTGATGGCATAGATCGGTAGAGGGGAGGTCAGGGAGCTCACCTCGGGGGTTTTCTTGAGCTCGGGGGTCCTGGAAAGTGATCGGCGGCGAGGTCCGAGGCAAAACCACGGCGAAGCTCGTCGGCGCTGGATTTACACCGTAAGTCTTCGGGTTTTCTGCACCTGCAAAGTTCCCCGGAGGCGGTGGATCAAGACCAACGAGTTAGATCAGAGTTTCCGAGCTTAGATCGGCCAGAATTCACCGGCGAAGTCTCGGTGCTCACCGGAGTGAAAATCGGCGATCGCGTGGGAAAAACTGATCGGATCGGGGGTTTTTATAGCCGGGGGAGGGCGGTGGGTCTGTTGTGATCGAGTTGGAGTCCTCTAGGACCAGAATTCGGGCGACGGGACGCGGTTTCCGGTCGGTTGCGATCGCGCGCGCGGGAGAGAGTCCGGGGTCGCGGGGTTAGGGATGACAGGCGGGTCCCACCCGTCTGTGAGAGATTGCGCGGCGCGCGCGGGGGCGGGCTGGCGCGGGAGTAGCTGGGCCGGCTGGCGGGTTTCGGCCCACTGGCCGGTTTTTTCCCGTTTTTCTTTTTCTTTTTCCATTTCTTTTCTGTTTTGAGTATAATTTGAATTCCAGTTTGAATTTGAATTTTTGCAAAACATGCAACACTTCCAAAAATTTTTAAATCCCCCTCTGAACATGGTTTAAAGTTTTGAATCAAAATTTGGGGTGTTACAGCTCTACCCCCCTTAAAAGAAATCTCGTCCTCGAGATTGGTGTTTCTAAGAAAACAATTCCGGAAATTGTGCCTTGAGCTCATCTTCCCGTTCCCAGGTAGCTGCCTCTTCTGAGTGATGCTTCCACTGCACCTTGCACATCCGGATTCTCTTGTTTCTGGTGAGGCGTTCCATCGTCTCCAAAATCTTGTAGGGTTGCTCGGCATAAGACAAATCTTCAGCCACATCCACTTCATTCATGGGTAACACCTCTTCAGGCGTCCTCAGGCATTTCTTGAGTTGTGACACATGGAATACATCGTGCACGTCCGATAGATGAACCGGTAACTCTAGTTGGTACGCCACTTCGCCTTTTCTTTCCAAAACTTGAAAGGGTCCGATGTACCGAGGTGACAACTTCCCTTTCACCTTGAACCGACGAAGTCCTCTGATAGGGGACACCTTGAGATAAACATAGTCTCCCACGTTGAAAACGAGTTCTCTTCTTCGTACATCAGCATAACTCTTCTGACGTGTTTGTGCTATCCTCAAGTTGTTGCGAATCTCCCTCACCTTCGCCTCGGCTTCTTGTAGCACTTCTGGACCAAACACTTTACTTTCTCCTGTCTGGTTCCAAAATAGGGGAGTTCTGCACTTCCTTCCATACAAAGCTTCAAACGGTGACATCTTCATACTAGCTTGATAACTGTTGTTATAGGAAAACTCCGCATACGGTAGGTTCTTGTCCCAACTCCTATTGTTTTTGAGTGCACATGCCCTTAACATATCTTCAAGGATCTGATTGGTTCTCTCCGTCTGCCCGTCAGTTTGGGGATGATAGGCAGAGCTGAAATTCAGATGGGTTCCCATGGTTTCATGCAACTTTTGCCAAAACCTCGAGGTGAACTGTGTCCCTCGATCCGACACTATCTTCTTTGGCACTCCATGGTAACACACAATCCTTGACATGTACAATTCTGCCAATTTGGATCCGCTGTAGCTTTCTTTCACAGGAATGAAATGAGCTACCTTGGTTAGCCTATCAATAATGACCCATATTGAATCATACCCGGATTGGGTCCTAGGCAATCCCACGACAAAATCTATGCTGATTTCCTCCCATTTCCATTCAGGCACTTTGAGTGGTTGCAACAATCCCGCGGGTCGTTGATGTTCAGCTTTCACCAACTGACATGTGTCACATAGGGCAACATGTTCCGCGACATCTCGCTTCATGCCATACCACCAATACCTGCTCTTGAGGTCCTGGTACATCTTCGTACTCCTAGGATGAATGGAATAGTCAGAATCGTGAGCCTCCTTTAAAATCAATTCACGGATCTCCTTTACTTCTGGCACACAGATCCTTTTCCCGTGCCACACCGTTCCCTGTTCATCCTCTCTAAAACCAGGAGCTTTATTTTCCTTAATGAGCTGTCTGATCTCTTGTATCTTCTCATCATTCTTTTGGCCCTCGCGTATGTCTCGCTCGAGTGTGGAGTCCACTTCCATGGCGATGGCTTCACCACTATTTACTAGACATAGATTGAGTCTTATAACCTCGTCCTTCAATTCTGCAGGCATGTCCTTCAAACTCAACTTATTGACCTGCACTTTCCGACTCAAAGCATCGGCCACGACGTTTGCTTTCCCGGGATGATAGTTGATGCCCACATCAAAGTCATTGATTAGCTCTAACCATCTCCTTTGTCTGAGGTTGAGATCTGGTTGTGTGAATATGTACTTCAAACTCTTATGATCCGTATATATCTCTGTCCTCTTCCCCATCAAATAGTGCCGCCAAATTTTCAACGCGTGTACCACTGCAGCCAGTTCTAGGTCATGTGTAGGATAGTTCTTCTCGTGCTTCCGAAGCTGCCGGGATGCATAAGCCACGACATGTCCTTCTTGCATGAGAACACATCCCAACCCATTTCCAGAGGCATCGCAGTACACTGTGAAATTCTTCTGCATATCTGGCATAACCAACACTGGGGCTGTTGTCAATCTCTTCTTCAGCTCCTGAAAGCTCGTCTCGCACTGTGGTGTCCAGGTGAATGTGATTCCCTTTTCCAACAGTTTGGTGAGAGGTCTCGAGATCTTGGAGAATCCCTCAATAAACCGTCGATAGTATCCAGCCAATCCCAAAAAGCTTCGAACTTCCCCGACATTTTCAGGGGTTTTCCATTTCTGGATATCTTCGATTTTGGCGGGATCTACGGAGATTCCTCCCTCCGAGATTATATGTCCTAAAAAGGGAACTCTCTTCAGCCAAAACTCACACTTGCTCAACTTGGCATATAGTTGGTGTTCTCTCAACCTCTGTAACACCAACCTTAGATGTTTCTCATGTTCTTCTTCATCTTTGGAGAAGACGAGAATATCATCTATGAAAACCACCACAAATTTGTCCAGATATTCCATGAATACCTTGTTCATGAGGTACATGAAATATGCCGGGGCATTGGTTAGCCCAAAAGGCATGACATTGTATTCATACAGTCCGTACCGAGATACGAAAGCTGTCTTGGGAATATCTGATTGCCTTATCTTGAGTTGGTGGTACCCCGACCTGAGATCAATTTTCGAGAACACACAAGCTTCCCTCAACTGATCAAACAAGTCTTCAATGCGAGGCAATGGGTACTTATTTTTTATGGTTACCTCATTCAAGGCACGGTAATCCACGCATAACCTTTGGGTTCCATCTTTCTTGGGCACAAATATCACCGGAGCTCCCCATGGTGAGGAACTAGGGCGAATATACCCCTTCTCCGTCAATTCTCTCAAATGATCCTTGAGCTCTTCTAGCTGCTTGGAGTCCATTCGATAAGGTCTCTTGTATATCGGGGCTGTCCCCGGTACTAGCTCAATTGCGAACTCCACGTCACGGTCGGGAGGCAACCTGGCAACTCCTCCGGAAAAACATCTGGATATTCCCTGATGGTCCTGATTTCCTCAACTTTCACCTCCACTTGATTTAATTTAATGTCCCTCCTAGGCTCGTGTATTGTTATGAACTTTACTCTGGTACCATTGGGGTGAGTTAGTTCCACCGTTCGGGTCGAACAATGGATGATTCCTTTATGTTTGGTCAACCAATCCATACCCAAAATAATATCTATCCCTTGTGAATCTATCACTATGAGGTTAGCAGTAAATACTACCCCATTAATGTCTAGGCTCACTTTGGGACACACTTGTCTTGTCCTTATTTCTCCACCTGGAGAGTTTACGGCTAGCATATGGTTCATTTGTGTGGTTGCTAGGTCATACTTCTTAACAAACCCTTGAGCAATGAACGAGTGGATAGCACCAGAATCAAACAGCAGAGTTGCAAGGTGTAAATTGGCAGGAAACTTACCAACTACCACGTCGGGTGCCTCTTGTGCTTCCTCCATAGTGACATGGTTCACCCGTCCTCTCAATACATTCTGCTGTTGTGGCGGCGCAGGCTTCTTCTTTGGGCATTTATGGGCGTAGTGCCCCACTTCACCACAGCTGAAACATTACACCCCAATCTTATATGCTTGGCCCTTGTGGTCTTGGGGTTGGTTTGGGAGTCCTTGTACTGCTGGTCGAGGTGGATATGCGGGGCGAGGCTGCTGCACAAACTGACGTTGCGGCTGTGCTGGTGCTGCGGGTGGCCTGTAGTTTGGGTTGTACCCTCTTGGTGCAGAATAGGGTACCGCAGCACGGCTCGTCTGCCCCGTAGGTTGCTGCATCATACGTGGGCGGGTGTTGCTCCCTGAGGCCTGATGTGACCATCCCGCCTTCCTCTTATTCTCATTTTCCAGGGCCTTTAGCTTTCTTTCCACCACAAACGCTCTGTCCACCATCTTTTGAAAGCTTTCATACTCATTGGAGGACATTGCACACTGCATCTCTGCGGTAAGTCCTTCCACGAAACAATCTTGTTTCTGCTCATCAGTCTCTACATCTCGTGGAGCATAACGGGATAGTTGAGTAAATTTAGTGAGGTATTCCCTCACCGTCATGTTTCCCTGCTGCAGTCCCAGAAACTCTTTCCTCTTGTTTTTGAGTTCACCTCTTGGGATGTAGTGGTTGCGGAAGCTACGCTTGAACTCTTCCCAAGTGATGTTCTCAGGGTCATGATGGGCGGCCACGTAGGTGGTCCACCAATCAGCAGCAGGTCCATGCAATTGATGAGAGGCAAACAGCACCCTCTCATACCCTTGGCATTGTATTATCCTCATCTTACTTTCAATGGTCTTCAGCCAATCATCTGCCTCCAAAGGTTCAGCGGCACTTGCAAACTTTGGAGGTTGAGTTCCTAGAAACTCACTCAACCTTGGTTGGCGTGGTGCAGCTTGTGGAGGTGGAACTTGATGCAAGTTGGCCACCACTTGAGTCAAGTTCTGGATGAGCTGATTTTGATTCTCCAGCATTTGGTGGAGAGGATCAATTTCTTCACGGCGACCACCCCGGTCCTGGCCTCCAGAAAGATGAGGGTTGCATGCCTCATCGTTGTTGTTGGCGGGGTTGGCAGCACGTCCTTTTCCTCTTCCGGCCATCTGGCAGAATCAACCAATGTCAATTTGAAACCATTTAGTATCATCTTACTACTTTCATTAGTTTGCACTTTGAAGTGTTGAGGCTTTGTTATACTTTTACGGGGATTCATATCTCACACCAAATAAATGCACTATTATTTCCTGTGGGTTCACACACCAAAGCAAAACAATCTGAAGACGAGGCTGTGGACAATTGCTCATGGCTTCCACAACTCACGTCACACACCAAGCATTATCACACCATTAACTACGTCACGACTCGACTACTCGACCTCCTGCTAGCTAGGGGAAAGACTCTACACTACTCGTCCTCTTGAGCTGGCTCCTCGGGATCTTCCTCCTCATTTCGGCTACCTTCTGACTCTGCTTTGGGTGGGGAGGCTGCTGGTGGAGAAGTGCGACGACGCCTGATCGCTCAGCGATCCGGGGAGTCAGGAGTCCATGGATCACTCACGGTGACACACAGTTCATTCCCATATCCTCTTTCTCTCGCCTTTAAGCAAGCTCGCAGCAACGCCTCTGTTTCCTTCAGGGTGTCTCGGACATCCTGAAGCTCTTGTTGACACTCCTGCAGTCGAGTGCTGAGCATAGCAGCATCCTCCAAGCACAAGTCCATGTGCTCATGGGAAGTCCCTTGCTGCACCGGTGGGTACTTGTACTCCGTGGTACCACTCTCACGTTGGAGGACATACATGTACTCAGTTTTGTCCAAGTGGCGACGATAGATGTGACTCTGGCAGGTGATGGCCTCCCAGGTGACATCTTTCTCCGCGTCAACTTGTGTTGCTCGACAAGCTGGAGAGTGGTGAATCTTAAGCAGCTGATTCTCGTGTATAATCCTCATCTCCGAACTCCATTCTTCCCTCTTCTCACGGATGGTCCTGGTGGAGTTATAGTGGATGATTAGCTTGCCCGTATTGCCGGCGGCTTCGAGCATACGTCGAAGACGGCGCAACAAGTCTCCTACTGCCAATCCGTAGGAAAGGTACGTCACTGGACGACTCTCCTCTCTTTCGGCAAGGGCAACTACGGGAACTCTCCCTCCTGTGGACTTACGAGCGGTGCGAATCATGCGAACCATCTAAAACAAAAGAATTTAAAATTAGGTTAGATAAATTCTCAAACAAAAATCCTATTTTGAATGAAAGTTGGGGTAAGATGAAGAAAATGACTCCTTTAATAACACTTTTCCACCCACACATTGGAAAATAGTTTTTATGAAAATAGGGCCCTTAAATACGTCCATTTCTACCTAGGTCCACGTTCCTACGGGCAACCTTGGCTCTGATACCACCTCTGTCACACCCGGTTTTTCCGAAGAACAACCGAGTGAATATCACATGTATGCCAGGATCATTTTCTCATACATGTGATGACAAATAGTGAAGCATCATTTATTACAAGCCAGGTGTCGAATATAAATAAGTCTTACATCGCAAATGTCTCAATGGACACTAATGCTTCATCACAAGTAAATAAACTAGCAGCGGAATATTATTCTTTAGGGCTCCATCACAGGCGTTGCCCGGGGGTCTTCATGAACCTAAAATCCTTCCTCGGGTCCAAAATCTTGGTCATTATACACCACCTCATTATCTTGACCTGAGCAGCAATATAAACCAACAAATATGCAAGGTTGAGTACCAATGGTACTCAGCAAGTGTGGGAAAATTATATCATGCATGGCTAGAACAAGGAGAGGTTGAACTCATGGTTAAAGCACTACGCAATTAATACCTATCACCTTAGCTTATTAAGCACCTACATTACTACACAGGTGAAATGGTCCCAATCTCCCATCCCATCATCATAATCCAAATAACCATAACATCATTTCCAATGTTAAGCTCCCCGCTTAACATCCACAACTTCCAAAAACCATCACTCCTCTAATCATGAATAAGTCCAGGCCGCTCTTAACCGTGAGCACGACTGTCAAGACAGTTTTGACTCTGCAGAGTTTGTACCACTGTACCCACAAGTAGTGATTTCATCCCCCGTTGCTGGGTGGACTAAAAGAACCTCCATTATGCCAGTGGCTACGATCCACATTCACACTTCCCAGGTGTGCGGCCAAGAGATCACTACAAAGCCTTTTCAAAGGGATTCCCGACGAGCGTGGGCCCACTGAGGTTTCACCCCTAACAGCATACAAGAGGCTCCAACCCCGCTGCAGTGGCCCCCTCTTGAGCCTTGCGGTTCATATGGTAGTCCAGCTGACACCTACTCCCCGCACCATCCAACACACCCATACTACGCCGGGGATACACCTAATTAATTGGCTAAGCTGCCCCATCTCAGCATGTGGTTGGCACTGTAAAGCCGGGTTACATGCTCCATGAACCGGTCCTTAGGATCCAGGCAAGTACTAAACACAAACCCAAGTCTCGTGCACCCAGCACACAACCAAAACATCCAACTTGCCTTGATCCCTACCTCTACATAACTCACAATGTCTCATTCAAGAGTATGGTAACATAAACTGATGATCTCATGTCCCAAATATCCCATTCTAAGCATGGCTAAGCATATGCATGGAAATAAATGACATGGTAAAATAAATCCCAACCCAAGCTACAAGGAAACAAGGTAATGCAATTCTAGGGAAACTTTCCTAGCATGGGTTTCATATTTCATCTGACAATGCAAATAATTCTATCTACACATCCTAGCATAGGATCAAAGTGGTCAAGGACACTTGCCTCCTTCTTGCTGCTCTTGAAATGGGTAGTCCTGGTCTTGGAAATGAATAACTTGTTCTTGAACAGGTTCTACTTCATACCATCACACATAGCAAAAGAAAAACAACAATCCATAAGACATAGTTCACACTTACACTTCATACAAACCACACATTCATATTTATAAAAGTTCTTTACCATTATGTGTTGTGGTTACTTTATGTGTGTTGAGTTGTGGCTTGCATGCACTTTTAACCATGTGTATATGATCTCCACTTTTGTGTCCACCTTTATACTTACATACTATTTATATGGGTTTCCAATAAATTTCTTATATTCAACTATTTCACCTTTTTACTACAAAGTGTGTATGAAAAGTATTATTCTTCCCCATATGTGCTTCATAACTTCTATCAACCCTAAACTGAATTCTTTGTATTTTAGAAACTCCATTTATCATTTACTAGTTGCTATATTTCCAGATTTATATTCCTATGCATAATTGTGTATTTTATTATTAAATTAGTAATACACATCACCTAAACAGATTAGGTTCTGGTCCTAAATAATTTAACATCATATTTTGACCTTGGCTTCTGATGTATACTATTTCATAATTATTTTCCCTATTTTTCTATAGCTATTCTTTACTTAAAAATGTGTCCCTATATTAATAAATGTGAATAATGGATGAAACAGATTTATTTCAGCCCAAAAATACATTTTTATCTCACTCCAAAGTTTTCTAAGTACTGAGAAAGTTTTTAATAAATTTTGACAATTATGTTTATCCCCCTTTTTAATTTTTAACCACTAGTTACATATTCAATTTTCTAAATTAAATACTAAACAGGGTTAAAAAGTAAACTCACCCCATTACAGGGTCTATAATATTATTTTCATAATTTCCATTGGTCTAGCTACACTTATCAGAGGTGTTTTTCCTAATTTTTATTAAGTCCAGGGGCTAAAACTGATTTTTAAATGAATTTACATGATTTTCTGGAGTTCCAGGGGCTAGATCTGAAGTTTCCGGGGCTAGCTCTCAATTCCAGAGAACCCCAGGGGGTAGCACGTAAGAATTCCAGTCTTTATAATGCGGGGCTGACGTGGACCGTCCGATTTTAAACCGACGGCTGAGATTATAACATCGAACCGGTACGCGGGGTTTTAAAGTCTACCGTGCGATTTAAAATAAACGGCGCACAAGCAGCCACGTCGCTCTGATCGGGCGCGGGCGGCGCTGCCGGCGGCGCACGGCGGCGGGAAGCGGCGATCTCGCCGGAAAGTTTCGGATCCTCGAGAATTCTGCCTAGAACTGTGATCTGATGGCATAGATCGGTAGAGGGGAGGTCAGGGAGCTCACCTCGGGGGTTTTCTTGAGCTCAGGGGTACTGGAAAGTGATCGGCGGCGAGGTCCGAGGCAAAACCACGGCGAAGCTCGTCGGCGCTGGATTTACACCGTAAGTCTTCGGGTTTTCTGCACCTGCAAAGTTCCCCGGAGGCGGTGGATCAAGACCAGCGAGTTAGATCAGAGTTTCCGAGCTTAGATCGGCCAGAATTCACCGGCGAAGTCTCGGTGCTCACCGGAGTGAAAATCGGCGATCGCGTGGGAAAAACTGATCGGATCGGGGGTTTTTATAGCCGGGGGAGGGCGGTGGGTCTGTTGTGATCGAGTTGGAGTCCTCTGGGACCAGAATTCGGGGGACGGGACGCGGTTTCCGGTCGGTTGCGATCGCGCGCGCGGGAGAGAGTCCGGGGTCGCGGGGTTTGGGATGACAGGCGGGTCCCACCCGTCTGTGAGAGACGGCGCGGCGCGCGCGGGGGCGGGCTGGCGCGGGAGTAGCTGGGCCGGCTGGCGGGTTTCGGCCCACTGGCCGGTTTTTTTCCCGTTTTTCTTTTTCCATTTCTTTTCTGTTTTGAGTATAATTTGAATTCCAGTTTGAATTTGAATTTTTGCAAAACATGCAACACGTCCAAAAATTTTTAAATCCCCCTCTGAACATGGTTTAAAGTTTTGAATCAAAATTTGGGGTGTTACATCCTAGCAAATTCATCATATAACTCCGAGTAGACCACACCATTTGTCATCCAAGTGATTTTTCTGTCTCCATAGGTGTGGAAGTAGCAGGTGGTGTAGAATTGGACTATCACCTCGATGTTCCAATCATACTGAAAAGCCATTAGATCCTTGATCCCATGGCATTCTGCTGCTTCAATTACTGCATCAAAAGCTTGATGCTTCTTGTTTGCCATGTATGGCCAATCCACCCACTGAGCATCAACTACCGGTGTCTTCATTGGGAGATAGACGAGCCCGTAGTAGTCACAATGGAAGTCGCACCAGAAACGAGGGTCTGGTGTTGACTTCTCATACTTGTAAACCTCCTTTTCTCTAAACCTTCGGGCTTTGTCAGCTCCTTTCCCTTTGAAGGTTGCACTCGCCAAATTGGGTTGGCGGTTTGGATTGTGCATAGGAGGTGCCCTCTCAAGGGGCCCAATAGGTCCTTGTGGAGGATTCTCCGTTCCCCGTCTTGGGTTGTCACGAATGACGAGTCCCCTGTTGGCCAAGGCTTTTTTTCTGGGAGGATTAGCTGCTTTGCCTTTTCCTTTGTCTTGGGTTGATCTTTGGGACTCAGCATGTTGTTTCTCCTTCAGGGTCACTAGCCTCTTCCTCCTTGGAGGATCAACGGACTGAGAGGCTTGTGCTTCCCTGTCAGCCCGTTTCTTTGTCCGAGCCTCCCTAGCTGCAGCCTCTCCTGCCTCTGCCTCGGCTGCCGCACGATAAGGGGCTTGGCGAGCCACTTCGGCCTCGGGATTCGGAAGAGGACTGTCTCCTGATCCTGACATGATCTGGTGATAAATGAAAAGAAAGGATTACATGCTAGAGTATTACGTTTGAAATAGTTTACATCCCCAAAGTTAGGGGCTAAAACTGTATCAGCCGGACTTGTCGGGGCCACGGGCACACTAGTCCGCTCTGGCCGGACATGTCCGGACTCTACACTTTTAAACCCTAACTTAGATGATTTGATCACGAATTCAGCAAAGTAGACACAATACTACGAGGAATTGCAACAATATGGCGTAGGAGCATCAGGGAAGGTCTAAGGCACTAAAGGTATGATCTAGAAGCGAGAGTTTCGTGAAAAATCAAGGTTAGGTAAAAAATTACCTTAGAGTGAAGAAGATTGATGAAATCCGTGGACGAAGGAGCGGAGATGGTCGGAGAAGGATTCCCCGCACTCCACAAGCTTTGAATCAAGGATTCCTTCGAGGGATTTGAGGGAGAACTCCAAAATCGCCAATGGGGGCGAGTTTTGGAGGAGAGGAGTGGAGGTGAATGAGAGAGATAGAGAAGGGGGTCAGCCCAACCCTTGGAGATTAAATCTCCAGGGGCTGGACTAGTCCGGTTCTCCGTCCGGACTAGTCCGGTCTATCGGACTAGGTCCGGACTAGTCTATACTCCGGACTTGTCCGGATGCAGTACGGACTAGTCCGGCTGTTAGAGGCTAGGAGATTCTTATATATTAGAATTTTGCCCATGATTGGGTTGGATTTACTTGCACTTTCTATTAGGTCTATATATATATGTATATCAAAACACAATTATATTATGACCATAATATAGCCAAAAATAGTATGAGAGAAGAATGAGAGTGAGGGAACAAGTTTTTCACAATCGTACCTATTGTTGAAATTGTGAGAAATTTTTGAAAGACTTCTAATTTTTAACATTTAGATGCACAAAAGTTCAACTCACATTTCTAGAGTCCAGGATATTTAGCTCATTTTGAAGTTCACAAAATCGTTTTTCATCTAGTGGTTTGGTGAAAATATCGGCTAGTTTTTTTTTTGGTTCTTACATGTGAGATATCTATGTCCCCCTTTATAGAATGATCTCTCAAAAAGTGATGTCGGACGTCTATATGTTTGGTCCTAGAGTGTTCAACGGGATTATGAGCTATCTTAATGGCACTCTCATTGTCACATAGGAGTGAAATGTGGTTATATTGTAACCATAATCCCTTAGAGTTTGTCGCGTCCAAAGAAGTTGAGCACAACAACTTCCAGCTGCGACATACTCCGCCTCAGCTGTGGAGAGAGCTATGGACTTTTGTTTCTTGGATGACCATGATACTAAGGACCTACCCAAAAATTGACAAGTCCCTGAGGTGCTTTTTCTATCTATTTTACATCCGGCGTAATCCGCATCGGAGTATCCGATGAGATTAAACTTAGATCCCTTTGGATACCATAATCCTAGGTTAGGTGTGTGAACTATATGTTAGGATCCTTTTAACGGCTGTTAAATGACATTGTTTAGGTGATGCTTGAAATCTTGCACACAACCATACACTAAGCATGTGTCACACCCGGTTTCTCCGAAGAACAACCGAGTGAATATCACATGTATGCCAGGATCATTTTCTCATACATGTAATGATAAATAGTGAAGCATCATTTATTACAAGCCAGGTGTCGAATATAAATAAGTCTTACATAGCATATGTCTCGATGGACGATAATAAGTTCATAACATGTAAATAAAATAGCAGCGGAATATTATTCTTGTGGGCTCCGTCACAGGCGTTGCCCGGGGGACTCCATGAACCTAGAATCCTTCTTCGAGTCCGAAGTCTTGGTCATTGAACACCCCATCATCCCCTTGACCTGAGCAGCAATTTAAACCAACAAATTTGCAAGGTTGAGTACCGTTGGTACTCAACAAGTGTGGAAAAGTTATGTCATGCGTGGCTAGAGCAAGGAGAGGTTGAACTCATGGTTTAAGCACTACGCAATTAATACCTATCACCTTAGCTTATTAAGCACCTACAGTACTACACAGGTGAAATGGTCCCAATCCCTCAACCCATCATCAATATCAAGTAAACATAGTCTCATCCAATATGTTAAGCTTCCCGCTTAACATCCTCAACATCCCAATTCATCATCCTCTAATCATGAATAAGTCCAAACCGCTCTTGACCGTGAGCACGGCTGTCATGACAGTTTTGACTCCTTCACGCGCCGAATCCCCCCGAAAACCCGCGTTCCCCCAGCCGAATTTCTGTTCTGGACGACTCCATCTTGATCCCAACCGAACGCCACCCTCCCTCGTCTATATAAGCGCCGGCATCACCCATTTTTTTCATCCCGATCGCCTGTTTTTCCTCCCGGTGAGAACCAGAGCTTCTCCGGCCGTTTTCTCTCGATCTTCGCTCGGGATTTCGGATCTAACGCGCCGATCTTGTTCCACCGCCTCCGGGAATCACGCAGGTGCAGAAAACTCAGTAGATTGCGCCCTAGACACAGCTCCGACGAGCATCGCCGCGATTCCATCATGGACCTCGTCGCCGACCGCCTTCCAGGGCCTCCGAGCTCAAGAAAAACCCCGAGGTGAGATCCCCGACCTCTCCTCTACCAATCTATGCCATGAAATCCCAGTTTTAGGAGGAATAGACGAAGATCCGAAGTTTTCCGGCTAGATCGCTGCCTCCCGCCGCCGCGCGCCACCGGGCAGCGTGGGCTGACTCCGGCCAGGGCGACGTGGCCGCTTGTGCGCCGTCTATTTTAAATCGCACGGTAGAATTAAAACCCGTGCGTACCGGTTCGACGTTATAATCTCAGCCATCTGTTTTAAATCGGACGGTCCACGTCGACCCCGCATTATAAAGGCTGGGATTCTTACGCGCTACCCCCTGGGGATCTCGGGAAATACGAGCTAGCCCCAGAAACTTCTGATCTAGCCCCTGGAACTTCAGAAATTCATGTAAATTCAATTAAAAATCAGTTTTAGCCCCTGGACTTAATAAAAATTAGCAAAACCCCTCTGTTATGCATAGTTAGACCCCTGGAAATTTGTAAAATAATAAATTAGACCCTATAGTAGGGTGAACTTACCTTTTTGACCCTAAATGGTATTAAGTTTAGAAAGTTGAATGTGTGACTAGGATTTAAATTTAAAAGGAAAGACAAACACATGTGATAATTCAAGTTTAAACTCTACTAACACTTGGAAAACTTTAGAATGAACTAAATATAAATTTTAGGCTGAAATGAAATCTGTTTGGGTGTTGTTAATATTTATTAGTTCTAGGAACACATTTTTAGGTTAATAAATAATTCTGAAAATTGGTAAAATAAATTTAAATTAGTTCACATCAGAAGAGAAGTTCAAAAACATAATATTTAATATATTAGATCAGAACCTATTCTGTTTAGATGTTATGCCCTACTATTTAATATTTAAAACTCACTTTTAGGCATAGAAAATAAATCTGGAAAATAAAGGAAAAAAATAGGTATGCATAATTAGAAAATGAGAAATGAAGTCTCCAAATCCAAAGACTTCAGTTTGGGATTTGGTAGAAGGTTTAAAAACCCACTTGGAATAAGAAATTACCTTCCATGCAAACTTGGTAGCTAAAGAGTGTGTTAATTGAATATAAAGAATTTGTTTAGAATTGAAATTCATATATATAATGTGCAAATAAAAATCTGAATACAAAAGTTAGAAATCATATACATATGTTTAAAAGTGCATGTAGGCCAAAAATCAACACATGTAGAGTAACCCCAACACTTAGAAATGTGAATGACTTTCATAGGTATGTATGTGTGTTTTGCATGAAGTGAAAGTGTGAACTATGTCTTATGGATTGTGTTTTCTTTTGCTATGTGTATTGGCATGAGTAGAACCTGCCCTAGAGCAAGTTCTCCCATTCCAAGACCAAGACTTTCCATTCTCATAGCAGCAAGAAGAAGGCAAGTGTCCTGGACCACTTTGATCCTATGCTAGGATGTGTAGATAGAATTATTTGCATTGTCAATTGAAATATGAAACCCATGCTAGGAAGTTTCCCTAGAATTGCATTTATCTTGTTTCCTTGTAGGGTTGGGATTTGTTTTATTATGTCATTCACTCATATTACTTGTGCTTAGCCATGCTTAGAATGGGATAATTGGGATATGAGATCATCAGTTTATTTACCATACTCTTGAATGAGATATTATGAGTTATGTAGAGGTAGGGATCGAGGCAAGTTGGATGATTTGGTTGGTGCTGGGTGCACGAGACTCGAGTTTGTGTTTAGTACTTGCGTGGATCCTAAGGACCGGTTTATGGAGCATGTAACCTGGCTTTACTGTGCCAACCACATGCTGAGATGGGGCAGCTTGGCCAATTAATTAGGTGTATCCCCGGCGTAGTATGGGTGTGTTGGATGGTGCGGGGAATAGGTGTCAGCTGGGCTACCATATGAACCGCAAGGCCCAAGAGGGGGCCACTGCAGCGGGGTTGGAGCCTCTTGTATGCTGTTAGGGGTGAAACCTCAGTGGGCCCATGCTCGTCGGGAATCCCTTTGTAAAAGCTTCGTAGTGATCTCCTGGCTACACACCTGGGAAGTGTGAATGTGGTTCGTGGCCACTGGCAAAATGGAGGTTCTTTTAGTCCACCCGGCAACGGGGGATGAAATCACTACATGTGGGTACAGTGCTACAAACTCTGTAGAGTCAAAACTGTCATGACAGCTGTGCTCACGGTCAAGATCGGCTTGGACTTATTCATGATTAGAGGATGATGACTTTGGATGTTGTGGATGTTAAGCGGGGAGCTTAACATTGGAAATGATGTTATGGTTATTTGATGATGGGTTTGGAGATTGGGACCATTTCACCTATGTAGTAATGTAGGTGCTTAATAAGCTAAGGTGATAGGTATTAATTGCGTAGTGCTTTAACCATGAGTTCAACCTCTCCTTGTTCTAGCCATGCATGACATAACTTTCCCACACTTGCTGAGTACCAACGGTACTCAAACTTGCATATTTGTTGGTTTATATTGCTGATCAGGTCAAGAGAATGATGTGGTGTTCAATGACCAAGACTTCGGACCCGAAGAAGGATTCTAGGTTCATGGAGTCCCCCAGGCAACTCCTGTGACGGAGCCCACAAGAATAATATTCCGCTGCTATTTTATTTACATGTTATGAACTTATTATCGTCCATCGAGACGTATGCGTTGTAAGACATATTTTGACACCTGGCTTGTAATAAATGATGCTTCACTACTTGTCATCCAATGTATGAGAAAATGATCCTGGCATACATGTGATATTCACTCGGTTGTTCTTCGGAGAAACCGGGTGTGACAGAAGTGGTATCAGAGCCAAAGTTGCCCGTAGGAACGTGGACCTAGATAGAAATGGACGTATTTAAGGACCCTATTTTCTTAAAAACTATTTTACAAAGGTGTGGGTTGAAAAGTGTTATTTAATGGGGTCATTTTATTCATCTTACCCCAACTTTTATTCAAAATAGGTTTTTTTAAAAATCTTATCTAACTTAATTTTAAATGCTTTATGTTTTAGATGATTCGCATGATCCGCACCGCCCGCAAGTCCACCGGAGGGAGAGTTCCCGTAGTTGCCCTTGCCCTGAGAGAGGAGAACCGTCCGGTGACGAATCTCTCCTACGGATTTGTAGTAGGAGGCTTGTTGCGCCGTCTTTGACGCATGCTCCAAGCCGCCGGCAATACGGGCAAGCTAATCATACACTACAGCTCCACCCGAACCATCCGTGAGAAGCGGGAAGAATGGAGTTCAGAAATGAGGATTATCCATGAAAATCAGCTGCTCAAGATCCACCGCTCTCCAGCTTGTCGAGCGACATAGGTCGATGCGGAGAAGGATGTCACCTGGGAGGCAATCACCTGTCAGAGTCACATCTATCGTCGCCACCTGGACAGGACTGAGTACATGTATGTCCTCCAGCGTGAGAGTGGTACAACGGAGTACAAGTACCTGCCAGTGCAGCAGGGGACTTCCCATGAGCACATGGACTTGTGCTTGGAGGATGCTGCTATGCTCAGCACTCGACTGCAGGAGTGTCAGCAGGAGCTTCAGGATGTACGTGACACCCTGAAGGAGACTGAGGCATTGCTTCGAGCCAGCTTGAGGGCGAGAGAAAGAGGAGATGGGAATGAACTGTGTGTCACCGTAAATGACACATGGACTCCTGACTCCCCAGATCGCTGGGCGAGCAGGCGTCGCCGCACTTCTCCACCAGCAGCTTCCCCACCCAAAGCGGAGTCAGAGGTCAGCCGCAATAACGAGTAAAATCCCGAGGAGCCAGCTCAGTGATACGAGTAGTGTAGAGCCCTTTCCCTTAGTTTAGAAGGTTGTCGAGTAGTCGAGTCGTTACCGTAGTTAATGGTGTGTTAATGCTTGGTGTGCGACGTGAGTTGTGGAAGCCATGGGCGTTTGACCACATCCTCGTCTTCAGGTTGTTTTGCTTTGGTGTGTGAACCCATATGAATTAAGAGTGCATTTATGTTCGCGTAAGACATGAAATCCTCAGAAAATATAAATGAAATAAGGTCTCAAAATTTTAAAGTTTAAACAAGCAAAATTGGTAAGTTAATACATAATGCTTTAAATTGACATTTGGTTGATCATGATAGATGGCCGGAAGAGGAAGGGGTCGTGGTGCCAACCCCGCCAACAACAACGATGAAGCCGGCAACCCTCACCTTTCCGGAGGGCAAGACACGGGTGGTCGTCGGGAAGGAGTTGATCCCATCCACCAAATGCTTGAAAATCAGAATCAGCTCATCCAGAGCCTGACTCAAGTGGTGGCCAACTTGCACCAAGCTCCACCTCCACAAGCTGCACCACGCCAACCAAGGTTGAGTGAGTTTCTAGGGACTCAACCTCCAAAGTTTGCAGGTGCTGCTGAACCTCTCGAGGCAGATGATTGGCTAAAGACCATTGAGAGCAAGATGAGGATCATACAATGCCAAGGGTATGAGAGGGTGCTGTTTTCCTCTCACCAATTGCATGGACCTGCTGCTGATTGGTGGACCGCTTACATGGCCACCCATCATGACCCTGAGAACATCACTTGGGAAGAGTTCAAGCGTAGCTTCCGCAACAATTACATACCAAGGGATGAACTTAAAAACAAGAGAAAGGAGTTCTTGGGACTGCAGCAAGGAAACATGACGGTGAGGGAATACCTCACTAAATTCACCCAACTATCCCATTATGCACCACGGGACATAGAGACTGATGAGCAGAAACAGGACTGCTTTGTGGAAGGACTTACAGCGGAAATGCAGTGTGCAATGTCCTCCAACGAGTATGAAAGCTTCCAAAAGATGGTGGACAGAGCATTTGTTGTGGAAAGGAAGCTGAAGGCCTTGGAAAATGAAAACAAGAGGAAGGCGAGATGGTCACACCAAGCCTCGGGTAGCAACACACGACCACGTCTGATGCAGCAACCCGCAGGGCAGACGAGCCGTGCTGCGGTACCCTACTCAGCACCCAGAGGGTACAACCCGAACTTCAGGCCTCCGTCAGCACCAGCACAGCCACAACATCAGTTTGTACAGCAGCCTTGCCCCACATATCAACCTCGACCAGCAGTACAAGGACCCCCAAACCAACCCCAAGACAACAAAGGCCAGGCACCTAAGGTAGGGGTACAATGCTTTAACTGTGGTGAAGTGGGGCACTACGCCCATAAGTGCCCAAAGAAGAAGCCCGTGCAGCCGCAACAGCAGAATGTGATGCGAGGACGGGTGAACCACGTGACCATGGAGGAAGCGCAAGAGGCACCTGACGTGGTAGTTGGTAAGTTTTCTGCCAATTTACACATTGCAACCCTGTTGTTCGATTCTGGTGCTACCCACTCGTTCATTGCCCAAGGGTTTGTTAAGAAGCATGATTTAGCAACAACACAAATGAACCATATGCTAGCCGTAAACTCTCCAGGGGGAGAAATAAGGACAAGACAAGTGTGTCCCAAGGTGAATCTAGACGTTAATGGGGTAGTATTTACTGCCAACCTCATAGTGATAGATTCACAAGGGATAGATATTATTTTGGGCATGGATTGGTTGACCAAACATAAAGGAATCATCCATTGTTCAACAAGAACGGTGGAACTAACTCACCCTAGTGGCACAAGAGTAAAGTTCATAACTATACAAGAGCCTAGGAGGGACATTAAACTCAATCAAGTTGAGGTGGAAGTGGAGGAGATCAGGATCATCAGGGAATATCCAGATGTTTTTCCGGAGGAGTTGCCAGGTATGCCCTCCGATCGTGAAGTGGAATTCGCGATTGAGCTAGTGCCTGGAACAGCTCCGATATACAAGAGACCATATCGGATGGACTCTAAACAGCTGGAAGAACTCAAGGAACATTTAAGAGAGTTGACAGAGAAGGGGTACATTCGTCCTAGTTCCTCACCATGGGGAGCTCCAGTGATATTTGTGCCCAAGAAGGACGGAACCCAAAGGTTATGCGTAGACTACCGTGCGTTGAATGAAGTAACCATCAAGAACAAGTACCCATTACCCCGCATTGAAGACTTGTTTGATCAGTTGAGGGGAGATTGTGTGTTCTCGAAAATTGATCTCAGGTCGGGATACCACCAACTTAAGATAAGGCAAAATGATATTCCAAAGACAGCTTTCGTATCTCGGTATGGACTGTATGAATACACCGTCATGTCTTTCGGGCTAACTAATGCCCTGGCATACTTCATGTATCTCATGAACAAAGTATTCATGGAATATCTGGACAAATTTGTGGTGGTTTTCATTGATGACATTCTCGTCTTTTCCAAAGATGAAGAAGAACATGAGAGGCATTTAAGGTTGGTGTTGCAAAACTGAGAGAACACCAACTATATGCCAAGCTGAGCAAGTGTGAATTCTGGCTGAAGAGAGTTCCCTTCTTAGGACATATAATCTCGGAGGGAGGAATCTCCGTAGACCCCGCCAAGATCGAGGATGTACAGAAGTGGAAGACCCCTGAGAATGTCGGGGAAGTTCGAAGCTTCTTGGGATTGGCTGGGTATTATCGACGGTTTATTGAGGGATTCTCCAAGATCTCGAGACCCCTCACCAAACTGTTGGAGAAAGGAATCACATTCACATGGACGCCGCAGTGCGAGACGAGTTTTCAAGAGCTAAAGAAAAGATTGACAACAGCCCCAGTGCTAGTTATGCCAGATATGCGGAAGAACTTTTTGGTGTACTGCGATGCCTCTGGAAATGGGTTGGGATGTGTTCTCATGCAAGAGGGGCATGTCGTGGCTTATGCGTCCCGGCAGCTCCGGAAACACGAGAAGAACTATCCTACACATGACCTAGAACTAGCCGCAGTGGTACACACGTTGAAGATTTGGCGGTACTACTTGATGGGGAAGAGGACAGAGATATATACGGATCATAAGAGCTTAAAGTACATTTTCACACAGCCAGATCTCAACCTCAGACAAAGGAGATGGTTAGAGCTGATCAATGACTTTGATGTGGGCATCAACTATCATCCTGGGAAAGCGAACGTCGTGGTAGATGCTTTAAGTCGGAAGGTGCAGGTCAATAGGTTAAGCTTGAAGGACATGCCTGCAGAATTGAAGGAAGATGTTATAAAACTCAATCTATGCCTGGTGAATAGTGGTGAAGCCATCGCCATGGAAGTGGACTCCATATTAGAGCAAGCCATACGCGATGGTCAAAAGAATGATGAGAAGATACAAGAAATCCGACAACTCATCAAGGATAATAGAGCCCCTGGTTTCAGAGAGGATGAACAAGGTACGGTGTGGCACGGGAAAAGAATCTGTGTGCCTGAAGTGAAGGAGATCCGTGAATTGATTTTGAAGGAGGCTCATGATTCCGAATATCCATTCATCCTGGGAGTACGAAGATGTAACATGACCTCAAGAGCAGGTATTGGTGGTATGGCATGAAGCGAGATGTCACGGAACATGTTGCCCTATGTGACACATGTCAGTTGGTGTGTGACGCCCTCAATTCTGTGGAAAACCACAGAACCGAGAACTAATGCATATGTGTGCCCAGGATGTTCATCACACATAGACATACGTTCCACAAACTGAATTCAGATTATATATTACCACGAATAACAGAGTTTATTACAATCACCTCATGAGTCTTGGACTCATGCTCACAGCGGAAGTCCTTATTTCTACGCAGCGGAAATCTTTATTTAAATGCGGAAGCAAAAACTAATACCGAAGCAAAACTAAGCAGAAGTGGCTTCATCTCTACTCCCTCCACAGGCAAGGTTGAGAACAGATCACACGCCATAATGCTCTACTCGGTCTTCATAGTAGTCTTCTCTTGCTGTTGATGAAGAAATAATAATGCAAGTTTGAGCACAATGATGTACTCAGCAAGTGCGGGAATAACACATGATATGCAGCTTATAAACAAGGTAGGTATAAAAGGCTTATTTGCAGAAAAGCAGATTTATAAAACCGTGATAAAACAGCAACTTAAGTTTAGATGAATGTAGTCCCAGCATGTATCAAATTACCAACATACCTCCATCACTTCCCGTGTTCCATCCGAACATTAACCAATCTTTTATTCATACTCACGAATACCTCCTCGTATTCGCTACCATCTCATCTCATAAAACAACCACGTCTCGCACCGAGACCAATCTTATGTCATGACCCATCAGTCGTGCAACCATCTCATCTCCCGGACTCAACAGTTCCAAACCAATAACCACAACCGATAACCATAACCAAGAACCTTCCCCATAACCATTCCAATAACCATCCCAGTAGTCGTCCCATCTAATCATGGCAGTTTAGCCAGGTGCTCGTGACCGTAAGCTCGGCTATCATGATAGTTTTAATAACTCTACAGAGTTTGTACCTGTTTACCCACAAGTTTGTGATTTCGTCACCCGTCGGCGACTGCAGAACCTCCATTTTACCAGTACACAGCCGTCGGTGTATGGTCAAGAGATCACAAAATAGCCTTTACAAAGGGGTTACTAGATGTATGGACTCACTAAGGTTTCACCGGCAGGCTAGAATCTCCAATTCTCCCACCCACGGGCCCCCTCTTGTGCCATGCAGTTCCCAGGGCAGTCCTCACTCGACTCCCATTCCCCGCGCCTTCCACAGTCCATAACACTCTAGCAACTTACCTAATTACTCAGCTAAGCCGCACCCATACATGGCCTTGTGGTGGCACTGTTATCCTGGCATGTGCATGCATGAACCGGTCCTTAGATCTACGGCAAGTAAAACCACCATCTCATGCTACCTCATTCACAAACCCAAGCTTGCCTAGATCTCCCTCCGATCCATGTTCATTAATCTCATCAATTACTTATGATCAGTACAAGTGCAGTTAGCTAGACACATCTATCTCGCTTCCCGATCCCAGAGACTCAGCGAAGCATAAAGCAAAAACCATACCCGACTCATAAACTTTCCAGGCGACAAGGGTGGTTTAATCAAAACTAGTAAACTCCTATAAAAGGGTTTCCCATCATGTTTGACTCAGCACACACACTTTTTCGCAAAACAAAATAGTTTTACCCAAAACATAGGATCAACATGGTCAAGGAGCACTTGCCTTGTTCTTGCGGTTCCTGTTGTTCTTGATTCTCAAAATCTTGTTGCTGCAGCTCGTCGTAGACAGCTTCCTGAGTTTGTCCTGCTTTGTAGGATTCACGTGCATGCAAATTCACAGCAATCAATATCATGCACAAACCCTAAACTAGATGTGATGATGCACATGCATGTTATCCTATGATTAGTTCTATTAGATTGATCTGATGTTCTAGCATGGCTTGCATGGTCAGAGGTGTTTAGATCAAAGATGAACGTGGCGATGATCTTGTCTTTAGATCAAACTGATCATCAAGTGTTCTGTCCACGAAAACGCTTCTGTTCAAAAGGAATCGAAGAACAGATGCAAAGAGATGAACAACATGATGTCGTAAGGTGGTATTGAAGTCCTACCTCACGTTCTTCTTTTCTTCGGGGTCCTCCTCAGACCGCTTGGTTCTCCTCCGAGGATCTCCCTTGTTGTGCTTTCGGCGATGTTTTGCTCGGCGAGTTAGGGCTAGGGCTCTAAGTCGTCGGCTTAGGAGTTGAAAGAGAAGTTCGTGGTTTCGGTCAGAGGTTTCGGGTTCTATTTATAATCGGGAAGAGAAGAGTCCTAATCTGATTGGATCCCGAATAAGAGTCTTATTCAGATCTTTGTTAGATCCTGACGTCTTATTTTCGGTAAGGATCGTGGAGTTTAGATCGGTTTCCGTTGCGCACCGGTATCTTTACACGTAAGAACCGTTTCAGACTCGTTACCTCCGCGGTAATGAGCTCCGGAGGCTCCACGTGTCCTTCGGGCCTGGTATCTCCTCGTCCGCAGAGACGAGCTCCGGTCGTGCCGCATGTCAACCGATCGGGACCTCCCTCTTCTTCGGAGGTGAGCTCCGCGCACGCCACGTGTTGGCGCCGGTCTTCCTGTTCTTCTTTCCTCAGGGACATGCCCCGCGGTCGACATGTGTTTAGCTGCGACGGACCTTCCGGTGATAAGCTCTGGTGGCGACACGTATTCGATAGATCCGGTCTTCTCTGAGATGAGCTCCGGGATTGACACGTATCCCCCGCGAATGGTCCTCTGATTTCCGCGAGGACTAGCTCCGAGGATGACACGTGTCCTATAAAAAAAATGCCTTTGCTTCTTCCGCAGAGGCTAGCTCCGCGGTAGCACGTGTCCCACAGGGTCGGACCTCTTTCCAATTGCGGAGGTGACCCCCGACTCTGCCACGTAGCCTAGTTTAGCGCCGGACCTCTCCCAATCTCTCGGGGATGAGCTCCGAACGCGCCACGTGGTCTGCTGGCCGTGGAAATTGCCTTCGGTGCTCTCGGAGAGCTTTATTGGCTATCCTTTTGGTACTTGTCTCTGTTTCTACTCTTCTTAAAATGTTTTTTTTCTTCTTCATAAAATATGAACATATGCTGACACCCGAGATGAGGGTGTTACAAATCTACCCCCCTTAAATTGAATCTCGCCCTCGAGATTCGTTAGTAGAAAATAGATGGGGAAATTCTGCCTTGATATCCTCTTCACGTTCCCATGTGGCTTCAGCTTCAGTGTGATGGCTCCATTGTACCTTGCACCATCGAATCACCTTGTTTCGGGTGACCCTTTCCTTTACATCCAAGATTCGGACAGGGTGTTCTGCGTAAGTTAGGTCCTCTTGAAGTTCAAGTTCTCCCATTGACACTTGTTCCTCTGGTATTCTCAAGCACTTCTTGAGCTGGGATACATGAAACACGTCATGTACGTCGGAGAGGTGGTTTGGGAGCTCTAGTTGATAGGCTACTTCTCCTCGCTTGTCCAAAATCTTAAATGGTCCGATGTAGCGAGGCGCTAGTTTGCCTTTGACGTTAAAACGTCATTGGCCTCGGATAGGCGATACCTTAAGGTATAAGAAGTCTCCAACTTTAAAGGTAAACTTTCTACGCCTATTGTCCGCGTAGCCTTTCTGTCGTGACTGAGCAGCCTTTAAGTTCTCCCGTATCGTTTGGACTTGCTTTTCAGCCTCTTGTAGTACTTCAGGTCCAAACACCTGGTTCTCTCCAGTCTCGTTCCAGAACAGCGGCGTTCTACACCGTCTGCCATATAAGGCTTCGAAAGGCGACATCTTCAAGCTAGCTTGATAGCTGTTGTTATAGGAGAACTCGGCATACGGTAAACTCCTATCCCAACTACGCCCACGTTTCAAGGCGCAAGCTCGCAACATGTCCTCCAAAATTTGGTTTGTCCTCTCGGTTTGTCCATCTGTTTGTGGGTGGTAGGCAGAGCTGAAATCCAGTCGTGCACCCATGGCTTTCTGCAGCTTCCTCCAGAATCTAGAGGTAAACTGAGAACCTCGATCTGAGACTATCCTCTTCGGAACTCCATGACGGCACACGATCTGCTCCATGTACAATTCTGCCAGCTGTGTAACGTTGTAACTTGTCTTTACCGGAAGAAAATGGGCGGTTTTCGTCAACCGGTCCACAATGACCCAGATGGAGTCGTATCCTGACTGAGTTCGTGGCAATCCGACAATAAAGTCCATACTGATGTCCTCCCATTTCCATTCAGGTATTTTCAAAGGTTGCAACAATCCAGCGGGTTTTTGATGTTCAGCTTTTACCCGTTGGCATGTGTCGCATAGGGCAACGTATTCGGCTATATCCCTCTTCATACCATCCCACCAATAGCAAGTTTTCAAATCCTTGTACATTTTGGTGCTCCCTGGATGTATGGAATAGGGTGAATCATGTGCCTCCTTCAATATTATGTCGCGAAGGCGTCTTAGGTTGGGCACACAAATCCTTTTTCCTAGCCAAAGCGTACCCTTTTCATCCTCTTTGAAATCCTTCTCTTTCCCTTGTCGGATTCTTTCCTTGATTTCCTTGATCCCCTCGTCCGTTGCTTGGCCCTTTCTTATTTCTTGCTCTAATGAGGAGTGGATCTCCATCATTTCCATGCTATTCAAGAATCCGAGGTGTAACCGTTCGAACTCCTTTCGAAGTTCAGGTGGTAGCTCCCGAACCGTGAGCTGGTGGCATGCTCCCTTTCTGCTCAATGCGTCAGCTACTACATTGGCCTTCCGGGATGGTAGTTGATTCCTACATCATAATCCTTGATGAGTTCTAACCATCGACGTTGCCTCAAATTCAAGTCTGTTTGTGTAAATATGTACTTGAGGCTTTTATGATCTGTATAGATCTCACATCGATGACCAAGGATATAATGTCTCCAAATCTTTAATGCATGCACCACTGCTGCTAACTCCAAATCATGAGTAGGATAGTTAAGCTCATGCTTCTTTAATTGTCGTGAGGCATAGGCTACCACTTGTCCTTCCTGCATGAGTACACACCCGAGCCCTTGTCTGGATGTGTCACAATATATGTCAAAGCTCTTGCTTACGTCTGGCAATACCAGAACTGGTGCTGTGGTTAGCCTTTTCTTGAGTTCCTCAAAACTTTCTTGGCAGGCTTGTGTCCATTGAAAGATTTTTCCCTTCATTAGCAACTCCGTCATAGGTTTTGCTATTTTAGAGAAGTCTTTAATGAAGCGCCGATAGTATCCTGCCATCCCAAGAAAACTCCAAATATCCCTCATGCTCTTCGGTTGGTCCCACTTCAGAACATCTCTCACCTTTCCAGGATCAACCGATACCCCTTCCTTGGAGATGATGTGGCCTAGGAAGGATATTTCTTTTAGCCAAAATTGACATTTGTTGAGCTTGGCATACAACTGATGCTCTCGCAACTTCTGCAAGGTCAATTTCAGATGTTCTTCATGCTCCTCCTCACTTTTTGAATACACCATAATGTCGTCGATGAAAACCACGACGAACTTGTCCAAGTACTCCATGAAAACCTTGTTCATAAGGTACATGAAGTATGCGGGTGCATTCGTCAATCCAAAAGACATAACGGTATATTCATATGAACCATACCGTGTCCGAAAGGCTGTCTTAGGTATATCGGAGGGCTTAATCTTCAGCTGGAAATATCCCGACCGAAGATCAATCTTGGAGAACACTTGGGCTCCTTTCATTTGATCGAACAGGTCCTCTATACGGGGCAGAGGGTATTTATTCTTGATTGTTACCTCGTTGAGAGACCTGTAGTCCACGCACATTCTTTGGGTTCCGTCCTTCTTGTCCACAAAGAGTACCGGGGCTCCCCATGGTGACGAACTTGGACGGATAAAACCCTTCTCCAACTGTTCTTGAATTTGCTTCTTGAGTTCAACTAACTCGTTAACGGGCATCCTATATGGTCTCTTAGCTATGGGTGCAGTTCCAGGTACCAAATCTATGGCAAACTCGATGTCCCGGTCAGGTGGCATACCTGGAAGTTCTTCCGGGAACACATCCGAAAATTCCTGAACCACTGGAATGTTGTCCAATGCTACTCCTTCAACATGGTTCAGATCCGCCCGTTCGGTTGCTTGCTGAGCTGACTCAAACTCGACACGGATACCGTGTTCGTTTGTCAACTGCACGCTTCTCTCAGCACATTGGATTACCCCTTTGTGCTTGCTTAACTAGTCCATTCCGAGTATGATGTCAATTCCGTGGGAGTCCAAAACAATAAGGTTGGCAAGGAAGTCTACCCCCCTTATTTTAAGGCTTACTTTAGGACATACTATATTAGTCCTCATTTCTCCTCCGGGAGAATTAACTAACATAGCACCTTCTAAGTGGGATATGGGTAGATGATGCTTGGCAACATATTTGGATGATATGAAGGAATGTGATGCTCCGGAATCAAATAAAATGGTGGCTGGGTTGGAGTTGGCAAGGAACATACCAATTGCGACGTCCTCAGCCTGTTGTGCTTCCTCAGCAGTGACATGGTTAACATGGCCAGGAGCATAGCTCTGCGGTCCACGGTTCCCTTGGTGGTCCCCTCTGTTTGGTCGCTGGTTCTGCTTGGGCACGTTACCTTGCTATCCAGGGCCTCTCTTCGGGCACTGGTTAGCGAAGTGGCCTGCTTCCCCGCATGCAAAGCATGCCCTGTTGCCTACGGCAGCAGGCGCGTTGGGGCGGGGTTTTTGAACAGGAGCGCCATTGTTAGGTCGGGGCGCAGGAGGCATGGGCACACGAGGTGCCGGTGCAACGAGCCGTTGCTGTGGTGGCTGACCAGGGCGGTACGTAGGAGTGGTTGATCCATACTGCGGTGCAGGGGGCATGTATCTAGGTCGTACGTTGCTCCCTTGGGGCTGGTATGGGATCTTCCTTTTGCACTCGCGCTCGATCTCTCGGATCTTGTTTTCCACCACAATAGCCTTATCAACCAGCTTCTGGAAGCTTACGTAGTCATTGTTGAGGAGCTGAACTTGGATCTCATTGTTCAACCCTCTCATGAACAGGTACTGCTTCCTCTGATCTGAGTTGACATCTTCGGTGGCATACCGGGACAGTTGTATGAACTTGTTGAGATATTCGTTCACACTTTTCTGTCCTTGGCGGAGACTTTCAAACTCCTGCCTTTTGAGCATCATTACGCCAACAGGGATGTAGTGGGAGCGGAAACTTTCCTTGAACTCAGTCCAAGTGATTGTCTCCGGGTTGGCATGGGCGTTGCTCAAGGCATCCCACCAGTCAGCAGCTGCTCCCATCAGTTGGTGCGACGCAAAGAGAACCTTTTCTCGGTCGTTGCACTGTACAATGGCAAGCTTCTTCTCCATGGATTTCAACCAATCGTCTGCCTCCATTGGATTGCTTGCTTGAGCAAAGGTGGGTGGTCGAGTCCTCATGAACTCTCCCAACCTGTTATGAGCCGGCGGTGGTGGTGGCGGTGGTGCCGGAACGGGGTGTTGGTTGGCCTGCAACTGACCCAAAGTTTGGATCATGGTTTGCATAAGCTGGTTTTGCATGGCCATCAACCTTTCTAGGTTGTTTTCGCCAGCTCCAGGGTTAGCAGGAATTTCTTCGTGGTCATCTTCCTGGACGTTCCTTCGGCTGGCGTTTCCTCTCACCATCTGTGAGAGAGAACGAAATAGAATAGAAGGTTAGAAGTTTAGATAGGTCCTCTCAACTATATGCATCAAGGGGAGTTTGGACTATATATATTAGTCCTTATGAGGATGTGATCAAGTGCCGAAGCATTTCACTCCTCTTTCTTCTTACGTGTGGATATGGGCAACGTTGTTGAGACGCCCCACAACTCACACTAAGCATATATTCACAAATAATCATTACAAGGGCCCACTCAACTCCTATTCAAGGATGGTTTCCTATGTCAAGGTGGTTTCAAAGCCAATCTTAGTTATTCACCCTAGGATGATTCCGGTCAGGGTGGCTTAGCTACCTATGACTTCTATTCAGGGGTGTAACTTGCTGTCCACCCGTGGCTCTAATATGAATCTAAGGCTTCTATCTTAGGCGTGTAACCTACTGTCAACCCGTGGCTCTGATACCAATCTGTGACGCCCTCAATTCTGTGGAAAACCACGGAACCGAGAACTAACACATATGTGTGCCCAGGATGTTCATCACACATACACATACGTTCCACAAACTGAATTCAGATTATATATTACCACGAATAACAGAGTTTATTACAATCACCTCATGAGTCTTGGACTCATGCTCACAGCGGAAGTCCTTATTTCTACGCAGCGGAAATCTTTATTTAAATGCGGAAGCAAAAACTAATGCGGAAGCAAAACTAAGCAGAAGTAGCTTCATCTCTACTCCCTCCACAGGCAAGGTTGAGAACAGATCACACGCCATAATGCTCTACTCGGTCTTCATAGTAGTCTTCTCTTGCTGTTGATGAAGAAATAATAATGCAAGTTTGAGCACAATGATGTACTCAGCAAGTGCGGGAATAACACATGATATGCAGCTTATAAACAAGGTAGGTATAAAAGGCTTATTTGCAGAAAAGCAGATTTATAAAACCGTGATAAAACAGCAACTTAAGTTTAGATGAATGTAGTCCCAACATGTATCAAATTACCAACATACCTCCATCACTTCCCGTGTTCCATCCGAACATTAACCAATCTTTTATTCATACTCACGAATACCTCCTCGTATTCGCTACCATCTCATCTCAAAAAACAACCACGTCTCGCACCGAGACCAATCTTATGTCATGACCCATCAGTCGTGTAACCATCTCATCTCCCGGACTCAACAGTTCCAAACCAATAACCACAACCGATAACCATAACCAAGAACCTTCCCCATAACCATTCCAATAACCATCCCAGTAGTCGTCCCATCTAATCATAGCAGTTTAGCCAGGTGCTCGTGACCGTAAGCTCGGCTATCATGATAGTTTTAATAACTCTGCAGAGTTTGTACCTCTTTACCCACAAGTTTGTGATTTCGTCACCCGTCGGCGACTGCAGAACCTCCATTTTACCAGTACACAGCCGTCGGTGTATGGTCAAGAGATCACAATAGCCTTTACAAAGGGGTTACTAGATGTATGGACTCACTAAGGTTTCACCGGCAGGCTAGAATCTCCAATTCTCCCACCCACGGGCCCCCTCTTGTGCCATGCAGTTCCCAGGGCAGTCCTCACTCGACTCCCATTCCCCGCGCCTTCCACAGTCTATAACACTCTAGCAACTTACCTAATTACTCAGCTAAGCCGCACCCATACTTGGCCTTGTGGTGGCACTGTTATCCTGGCATGTGCATGCATGAACCGGTCCTTAGATCTACGGCAAGTAAAACCACCATCTCATGCTACCTCATTCACAAACCCAAGCTTGCCTAGATCACCCTCCGATCCATGTTCATTAATCTCATCAATTACTTATGATCAGTACAAGTGCAGTTAGCTAGACACATCTATCTCGCTTCCCGATCCCAGAGACTCAGCGAAGCATAAAGCAAAAACCATACCCGACTCATAAACTTTCCAGGCGACAAGGGTGGTTTAATCAAAACTAGTAAACTCCTATAAAAGGGTTTCCCATCATGTTTGACTCAGCACACACACTTTTTCGCAAAACAAAATAGTTTTACCCAAAACATAGGATCAACATGGTCAAGGAGCACTTGCCTTGTTCTTGCGGTTCCTGTTGTTCTTGATTCTCAAAACCTTGTTGCTGCAGCTCGTCGTAGACAGCTTCCTGAGTTTGTCCTGCTTTGTAGGATTCACGTGCATGCAAATTCACAGCAATCAATATCATGCACAAACCCTAAACTAGATGCGATGATGCACATGCATGTTATCCTATGATTAGTTCTATTAGATTGATCTGATGTTCTAGCATGGCTTGCATGGTCAGAGGTGTTTAGATCAAAGATGAACGTGGCGATGATCTTGTCTTTAGATCAAACTGATCATCGAGTGTTCTGTCCATGAAAACGCTTCTGTTCGAAAGGAATCGAAGAACAGATGCAAAGAGATGAACAATATGATGTCGTAAGGTGGTATTGAAGTCCTACCTCGCGTTCTTCTTTTCTTCGGGGTCCTCCTCAGACCGCTTGGTTCTCCTCCGATGATCTCCCTTGTTGTGCTTTCGGCGATGTTTTGCTCGGCGAGTTAGGGCTAGGGCTCTAAGTCGTCGGCTTAGGAGTTGAAAGAGAAGTTCGTGGTTTCGGTCAGAGGTTTCGGGTTCTATTTATAATCGGGAAGAGAAGAGTCCTAATCTGATTGGATCCCGAATAAGAGTCTTATTCAGATCTTTGTTAGATCCTGACGTCTTATTTTTGGTAAGGATCGTGGAGTTTAGATCGGTTTCCGTTGCGCACCGGTATCTTTACACGTAAGAACCGCTTCAGACTCGTTACATCCGCGGTAATGAGCTCCGGAGGCTCCACGTGTCCTTCGGGCCTGATATCTCCTCGTCCACAGAGACGAGCTCCGGTCGTGCCGCATGTCAACCGATCGGGACCTCCCTCTTCTTCGGAGGTGAGCTCCGCGCACGCCACGTGTTGGCGCCGGTCTTCCTCTTCTTCTTTCCTCAGGGACATGCCCCGCGGTCGACACGTGTTTAGCTGCGACGGACCTTCCAGTGATAAGCTCTGGTGGCGACACGTATTCGATAGATCCGGTCTTCTCTGAGATGAGCTCCGGGATTGACACGTATCCCCCACGAATGGTCCTCTGATTTTCGCGAGGACTAGCTCCGAGGATGACACATGTCCTATAAAAAAAATGCCTTTGCTTCTTCCGCAGAGGCTAGCTCCGCGGTAGCACGTGTCCCACAGGGTCGGACCTCTTTCCAATTGCGGAGGTGACCCCCGAGTCTGCCACGTAGCCTAGTTTAGCGTCGGACCTCTCCCAATCTCTCGGGGATGAGCTCCGAACGCGCCACGTGGTCTGCTGGCCGTGGAAATTGCCTTCGGTGCTCTCGGAGAGCTTTATTGGCTATCCTTTTGGTACTTGTCTCTGTTTCTACTCTTCTTAAAATGTTTTTTTTCTTCTTCATAAAATATGAACATATGCTGACACCCGAGATGAGGGTGTTACATGGTGAAAGCAGAACATCAACGACCCGCGGGATTATTGCAACCACTCAAAGTGCCTGAATGGAAATGGGAAGAAATCGGTTTGGATTTCATAGTGAGACTACCCAGGACCCAATCAGGATATGACTCGATATGGGTCATCATTGACAGGCTAACCAAGGTAGCTCATTTCATTCCCGTGAAAGAAAGCTACAACGGATCCAAACTGGCAGAATTATACATGTCAAGGATCTTGTGTTACCATGGAGTGCCAAAGAAGATAGTGTCAGATCGAGGGACACAGTTCACCTCAAGGTTCTGACAAAAGTTACATGAAACCATGGGAACTCATCTGAATTTTAGCTCTGCCTATCATCCTCAGACTGACGGACAAATGGAAAGGACCAATCAGATCCTTGAGGACATGCTGAGAGCGTGTGCACTCAAAAACAATCGGAGTTGGGACAAGAACCTACCGTATGCGGAGTTCTCCTATAACAACAGCTATCAGGCTAGTATGAAGATGTCACCGTTTGAGGCTTTGTATGGGAGAAAGTGCAGAACTCCACTATTTCGGAACCAAGCCGGGGAAAGTAAAGTGTTTGGACCCGAGGTACTACGAGAAGCCGAGGCGAAAGTGAGGGAAATTCGCAACAACTTGAGGATAGCACAGACACGACAAAAGAGCTATGCCGATGTACGGAGAAGAGAGCTCGTTTTCAATGTGGGGGACTATGTCTACCTCAAGGTGTCCCCTATTCAAGGACTTCGTCGGTTCAAGGTGAAAGGGAAGTTATCACCTCGATACATCGGACCCTTTCAAGTTCTGGAGAGGAAAGGCGAAGTGGCATATCAACTAGAACTACCGGCTCGCCTATCGGATGTGCATGATGTATTCCATGTGTCACAGCTCAAGAAATGTCTAAGGACGCCTGAAGAGATGTTACCCATGAATGAGGTTGACGTACGAGAGGATCTGTCTTATGCCGAGCAACCGGTCAAGATTTTGGAGACAATGGAACGCCTCACAAGAAATAAAAGAATCCGGATGTGCAAGGTGCAGTGGAAGCATCACTGGAAAGAGGAAGCCACATGGGAGCGAGAAGACGAGCTTAAGACACAGTTTTCGGAATTGTTTCCCTAGAACCACCAATCTCGAGGACGAGATTTCTATTAAGGGGGGTAGAGCTGTAACACCCCAAAATCCTGTTAAGAGGGGAATTTAAAAATTTTTGGACGTATTGCATGTGGTACAGAAATTCAAATTTAATTTGGAATTCAAATTCAAATCAAAACCAGTAAAGAAATGGAAAAAGAAAAAGAAAAACAGAAAACCCCGGCCAGTGGGCCGAAACCCACCAACCGGCCCACCCTTTCTCGCGCCAGCCCGCAGCCGCGCGCTCCCCTCTCTTTCTCACTGTCACGCGGGGCCCGCGGTCATCTTCTTCCTCGCGCGATCGCGCCAACCGCCGGGACTCCTCCGCGCGCCGAATCCAAACCACCCCAGAAACCAGCGTTCCCCCAGCCGAATTTCGGTTCTATACGACTCCAGCTTGATGCCAACCGAACGCCGCCCTCCCTCGTCTATATAAGCGCCAGCATCGCCCGTTTTTTTTCATCCCGATCGCCTGTTTTTCCTCCCGGTGAGAACCAGAGCTTCTCCGGCCGTTTTCTCTCGATCTTCACTCGGGATTTCTGATCTAACGCGCCGATCTTGTTCCGTCGCCTCCGGGGAATCACGCAGGTGCAGAAAATTTGGTAGATTGCGGCCTAGACACAGCTCCGACGAGCATCGCCGCGATTCCATCTCGGACCTCGTCGCCGACCGCCTTCCAGGGCCTCCGAGCTCAAGAAAAACCCCGAGGTGAGATCCCCGACCTCTCCTCTACCGATCTATGCCCTGAAATCCCAGTTTTAGGAGGAATAGACGAAGATCCGAAGTTTTCCGGCGAGATCGCTGCCTCCCGCCGCCGGGCAGCGTGGGCTGACTCCGGCTAGGGCGACGTGGCCGCTTGTGCGCCGTCTATTTTAAATCGCACGGTAGAATTAAAACCCGCGCGTACCGGTTCGACGTTATAATCTCAGCCGTCTGTTTTAAATCGGACGGTCCACGTCGGCCCCGCATTATAAAGGCCGGGATTCTTACACTCTACCCCCTGGGGATCTCGGGAAATACGAGCTAGCCCCGGAAACTTCTAATCTAGCCCCTGGAAATTCAGAAATTCATGTAAATTCAATTAAAAATCAGTTTTAGTCCTTGGACTTAATAAAAATTAGCAAAACCCCTCTGTTATGCATAGTTAGACCCCTGGAAATTTGTAAAATAATAAATTAGACCCTATAGTAGGGTGAACTTACCTTTTTGACCCTAAATGGTATTAAGTTTAGAAAGTTGAATGTGTGACTAGGATTTAAATTTAAAAGGAAAGACAAACACATGTGATAATTCAAGTTTAAACTCTACTAACACTTGGAAAACTTTAGAATGAACTAAAAATAAATTTTAGGCTGAAATAGAATCTGTTTGGGTGTTGTTCATATTTATTAGTTCTAGGAACACATTTTTAGGTTAATAAATAATTCTGAAAATTGGTAAAATAAATTTAAATTAGTTCACATCAGAAGAGAAGTTCAAAAACATAATATTTAATATATTAGATCAGAACCTATTCTGTTTAGATGTTATGCCCTACTATTTAATATTTAAAACCCACTTTTAGGCATAGAAAATAAATCTGGAAAATAAAGGAAAAAAATAGGTATGCATAATTAGAAAATGAGAAATGAAGTCTCCAAATCCAAAGACTCCAGTTTGGGATTTGGTAGAAGGTTTAAAAACCCACTTGGAATAGGAAATTACCTTCCATGCAAACTTGGTAGCTAAAGAGTGTGTTAATTGAATATAAAGAATTCGTTTAGAATTGAAATTCATATATATAGTGTGCAAATAAAAATCTGAATACAAAAGTTAGAAATCATATACATATGTTTAAAAGTGCATGTAGGCCAAAAATCAACACATGTAGAGTAACCCCAACACTTAGAAATGTGAATGACTTTCATAGGTATGTATGCGTGTTTTGCATGAAGTGAAAGTGTGAACTATGTCTTATGGATTGTGTTTTCTTTTGCTATGTGTATTGGCATGAGTAGAACCTGCCCCAGAGCAAGTTCTCCCCTTCCAAGACCAAGACTTTCCATTCTCAGAGCAGCAAGAAGAAGGCAAGTGTCCTTGACCACTTTGATCCTATGCTAGGATGTGTAGATAGAATTATTTGCATTGTCAATTGAAATATGAAACCCATGCTAGGAAGTTTCCGTAGAATTGCATTTATCTTGTTTCCTTGTAGCTTGGGTTGGGATTTGTTTTATTATGTCATTCACTCATATTACTTGTGCTTAGCCATGCTTAGAATGGGATAATTGGGATATGAGATCATCAGTTTATTTACCATACTCTTGAATGAGATATTATGAGTTATGTAGAGGTAGGGATCGAGGCAAGTTGGATGATTTGGTTGGTGCTGGGTGCACGAGACTCGGGTTTGTGTTTAGTACTTGCCTGGATCCTAAGGACCGGTTCATGGAGCATGTAACCTGGCTTTACCGTGCCAACCACATGCTGAGATGGGGCAGCTTGTCCAATTAATTAGGTGTATCCCCGGCGTAGTATGGGTGTGTTGGATGGTGCGGGGAATAGGTGTCAGCTGGACTACTATATGAACCGCAAGGCTCAAGAGGGGGCCACTGCAGCGGGGTTGGAGCCTCTTGTATGGTGTTAGGGGTGAAACCTCAGTGGGCCCATGCTCGTCGGGAATCCCTTTGTAAAGGCTTCGTAGTGATCTCCTGGCTACACACCTGGGAAGTGTGAATGTGGTTCGTGGCCACTGGCAAAATGGAGGTTCTTTTAGTCGACCCGGCAACGGGGGATGAAATCACTACATGGAGTCAAAACTGTCATGACAGCCGTGCTCACGGTCAAGAGCGGCTTGAACTTATTCATGATTAGAGGATGATGACTTTGGAAGTTGTGGATGTTAAGCGGGGAGCTTAACATTGGAAATGATGTTATGGTTATTTGATGATGGGTTGGGAGATTGGGACCATTTCACCTATGTAATAATTTAGGTGCTTAATAAGCTAAGGTGATAGGTATTAATTGCGTAGTGCTTTAACCATGAGTTCAACCTCTCCTTGTTCAAGCCATGCATGACATAACTTTCCCAAACTTGCTGAGTACCAACGGTACTCAAACTTGCATATTTGTTGGTTTATATTGCTGATCAGGTCAAGAGAATGATGTGGTGTTCAATGACCAAGACTTTGGACTCGAAGAAGGATTCAAGGTTCATGGAGTCCCCCGGGCAACTCCTGTGACGGAGCCCACAAGAATAATATTCCGCTGCTATTTTATTTACATGTTATGAACTTATTATTGTCCATCTAGATGTATGCGTTGTAAGACATATTTATATTTGACACCTGGCTTGTAATAAATGATGCTTCACTATTTGTCATCCCATGTATGAGAAAATGATCCTGGCATACATGTGATATTCACTCGGTTGTTCTTCGGAGAAACCGGGTGTGATATTTGTGAGAGGAGAGACGTGGTGATCGACGTTTGAGCTCTCGGTTTGACTCTCTTGCACTCTGATTGTTAATTTGAGTTCTTGATTGGTGTACTTTGATTCCTAGAACTGCTAGGTTGTTGTAGGGAGCCTCAAGTTGTGAGTAGCCCCGAAGAGCATTGTATTCACATTTGATTGATAGTGAAAGAGCCCGGGCTTGATCTTGGTGATCGCTCGGTGAGGAAAGGGTTGGAAAAGACCCGGTCCTTGGGGGACTCCTCAACGAGGACGTAGATTCCTGTGTGGAATCGAACCTCAGGATAAATCGTGTCTATTACCTCCTTTACCTTCTTGCTCGCATACTTAAATTACACATTAAGCTTTCGTCTTGTTAACACTTGTGAATTGTTCCACTATCTTGCAATCTAAGCATTCACAACTAATTGGTGAGATTGTTTGACTACTATACATCTTACGCTTAAACGAACTTAAAAGGAAAACCTAAAACACAATTTTATACCTAGACCGGACTAGTCCGCCCTCAGACCAAACTAGTCCGGCCTACTTCAAGTTTAATACGCCGTTTGCAATAGTTTCAGGTTTTATTAGCCTATTCACCCCCCTCTAGGCTACTTTCAAAGGGATTGTAGCAAGGCGTGGCAATACAGCTTAGAGTTGCTAGGAAGCATTCATGTAGGGTCTCTTTTGAAAGAGGTTTGCAAAGCAAAAAGGGGGGGTAACTGAGTCATGATTTTAGTTGGTGGGACCTGGGTAGTTGAACTCCATACCGCCAGTTCCCTAAGTTTTATTCGAGTGTTCGAGTCCTATGGCCCTACTAGCTCTAGCACACTGCCATAGTATCCAAAACACGGCAAGTATTGCCACACAATCTACATCAAGGAAACATACTAAGACTAATCAATAGGAGCTCATGACATAGTGTGTCAAGACTGAAAGTGCATCTAGGCATTCCCTTGTGGGTTTTGGACAATTGATGACAAATAAATTGAGATCCTAATGAATTCGTTGAGGTGAACGTAGATCTACAAAGACTATAGCTTATGGTGCACTCAAAAAGGTGAAAAATGAGGAGTGAGAAAAGGGAAAACCCAAATGATCAAGGAAGCACAAAGTAGGTATCAATGTATGGGATGTGTGTGAGAGACACATTCCAAGAGCTTATATCCTTGCGTAGAGGGTAAGGGACACAATCAATTAATTAAGCAGTACACTCAAACACCGGACTAGTCCGTTCACTAGCGGACTAGTTCGATCGACTTACTGTTCTCACATGAACAAGTCCGGAACAGAACCGGACTAGTCCCTTCAACTCTTTGACCACACTCGGACAAGTCCGGACACATGCCGGACAAGTCCGTTCAACCTTCTGATATTCACTCAACACATATACCCTGCACCGGACAAGTCCGTCCTATTGTGGACTAGTCCGGTTGAATCTCTGGACTCATCACGGCCTAGTCCAGATTACTCTCTGTTCCAATACGGGTAAGTCTGGTACACCTCACACAAATTAGGGTTTCAGGTGTGCTACACAATTCACGTAAATTATACACAGCACACCGGACTAGTCCAGTCCCCAGAGCTGACTAGTCCGGCAGTCGGCATCCCTAACGGTAGTTTTTTTGGAAACACTATAAATAGGTGAGAAACGTGCACAACTTAAACACACAAGAACCCTAGCGCCGCCACTCGTCCCAAGAGCACAGAAACAACTCTCCCTACACATCTAAAGCCCATTAAAAGATAAATCTTTTGGGAATCAAGATTTGGGATAGAGAGATCGTCTTCTACGCATTGCCAAGCTCTTGGGGTTTGATCTCTCATACACTCTTACATTTGCTGTAAATCTTTCGAGTGTGTTTGATTGCTTTTCTCTCTGTAATTCTGTGGAAGCCCTCAACGTGTGAGGTTGCCCCACCAACTTGGTGATTTCCCCCGTGATAGTAGAACTCAGTTGACCTTCGTGGTAACTTGAAGAGGTAAAGGGTTGATTGAGACCCGGCTCTATGTGAGCTTCTCAACGAGGACGTAGATCTCTTTGGTGAGATCGAACCTCGGTAAAGATCCTTGTCTCTTGTGTTCTTGTTATTTACTTTTACAATCATTATCACCATTTAGGGCATAGGGTTGATTAACCTTGCAACGCATAATAATCTTGTATTTCTTGTTCAAATTAATCATCCTAATACCTACACAAGTTGTTAGGTTAATTTACTTAATTCCGCCGCTATAACATTTGAGGAGAATATTGACAGATCGACATATTGTTTGATCAGTTGGTCAAAGCAAGGATCTTTTCCAGGATGGAGTTAGGATCAGGGTACCATAAGATTGAGATAAGGGCTGAGGTTATGCTGAAGACAGTTTTTCGGCGAGGTACGAAGTTTATAAATACCTGTCATATTCCTTGGCCTTACCAACACTCCAGCTCAGTTCATGTACTTAAGGAACTCGGTATTCATGCCGGAGCTGGACATGTTTGTCGTGGTCATCATCAACAACCTACTGGTTATTCCAAGTCGGAGGAAGCACACGAGAAGCACCTGCGTATAGTCTTGCAACGGCTGCGGGATCACAAGCTATACGTGAAATTCAGCAAGTGCGAATGTTAGATATCACAAGTACTTTGTCTCGGGCATATCATATCAGCGAACGGCGTCACTGTGAGCCCAAGTAATATCGCACCTGTGCTGCATTGGAAGTCCCCGAGAACTGCTCACGAGGTACGGAGTTTCCTCGGACTCGCGGGATATTATCGGAGGTTCATTTCGAACTTCTCGAAGATTGCCAAGCCTAGGACATAGCTGCTGAAGAAGGCTACCATATAAGTTTGGAGTCCAGCATGTAAAGCAGCGTTCAAGGCATTAGTGAAGCACCTAACATCAGCACCGGTTTTGGCGCGGCCAAACACAACAAGACTATTCGCTGTGTACTGCGATGCATCCGGCTTTGGGCTAGGATGTTTGCTGATGTAAGACCGAAGTGTGGTTGTGTATGGATCACGGCAACTCAGGAATCATGAGCAACACTATCCGACTCATGACTTAGGACTCACTGCCGTGATACTTGCACTCAAAATGGGGAGGCACTACCTACTCGGTAACCTCGTGCATTCATATATCGACCACAAGAGCCTCAAGTACATATTCACTCAGAAGGAGTGGAACATGAGGCAGCAAAGATGGTTGGAGTTGATAAAGGATTACGAAATAGAGATCCATTATCACCCCGGCAAGGATAACATGGGTGAATGTGGGAGTCACAAGTCACACGTTCACGGTCCAACCATCACCCCGTTGGAAGAGAGCGAGCCACCATTACATATGGTTCACCCTAGAGCTCTCTACAATTTAGCTTTTATCCCCACCATTCTGAAGGAAGGGTGGCAGCCCAGAAACATGATAAGGGCATGTCACATTTGCGGAGAGGTATAGACAGTTGAAATATTTCCGGCAAGATGGAGACGGCGTCCTGTGATTTAAGGACAGAATCGTCCTACCCCGTAACCCGGAGTCGAGGAAGAAAGACTTTTGACAAGGCTCACTTGTCAAGTTTCTATTCACCCCGATTCGTGAGTCCGTTCCAGGTTTTCGTAAAGATGTGGGTCAGTTGCACACCGGCTGGAATTACAAGCGATATTCACCGGTGTGTACGACATCTTCCACAGTTCTCGGCTGAGGAAGTTCCTCAAGTGTTAATCACCATTCAGCTGGGAAATACCGGGGAATTGAAACCAGATCTCACACCTCAGGAGGGACTGGTTCAGATCATCGACATAACGGACCGAACCACAGGCGACCATACGTTGTGGTTCTATAAAGTTTTATAGAGTGATTGCTCCAAGATTGAAGCGACATGGGAAAGCGAAGGAACTTTTTCGCACCAATTATCCCGGCTTTAGACGTCGCATGTTAGTTAATTTTCCACCATCCTTCCTCTCATTTTTACCTTATAATCTCGGGACGAGATTCTTTTAAGGGGGGAGGATTGTAAAGGTCCCAAAATATGCATACAAAGAAAACTCTTGTTTTCACAAAGAATGGTTTCATATGTATGAAAAATGGGACTTGTTAAAACTTTTTCCACATGTGATAATACACATGAGGGCTTTCTTCATACCAGTTCAAATATTTGTTTGAAGACTTGGAACCCAAGAGGGGTCTAAAACCAAGTTGGGAAGTTTCCATAAGTGTGAGAAAGCCAAAGTCAGATTTTGAGAACAAATTGTTCCACTCAAAAATTCAAATGAGGGTAACACAATGATTTTCAAAACTGTCGTGTTTAAACTCTTGTTTGTAGCAGCTAACACAAGAATCAAGTTGCATATTTAGATTCCTTAGGTCCAAATTAGAGGGTAGGCAAAGTTTATTAATTTTTGAAAAGGTTTGCTACCCATTTTTCCAAATGGAGTTAAAGGTGCAAAGAATTCAAATATACATTTGAATTTGGATGAAACTTGTCCAAATTACCCAAACACAATACAGGTTTGAATTCTCACCATTTGATTTCCAGCATTTGCTAAATTATGGAGATATTGTGAGAAAATTTTGGGGAGATAAGTTTAGCAATGGGGTCCACATGTCATGGAGGGAATTTGGTGTGCAAAAGATCTTCATTGACAGTGCCCAGTCCCTGTTTTTCCTCCTCCACGCGAAGGAACCGCGCCACCGAGACAGAACTCGGGTTTTCTCACCGTGCGACACAGGGGCAGGCCGAAGCCACCTCCTCCTCGCGACCTAGGGGCTGGCGAGCTGTTTTCCCCCTCCTTATCACCTCAGCCGCGTTCTGTTGCCCACAACCCCGAGGCCAGTTCTGTTCGTTTTTGTCCTCGCGCAAAAGCTCGACAGAGGCTGCCGCCACCATGTAGATCGCTCGGCCACCGCCAAGCTCGCGAGCAAGCTTCGAATAGGCAGCAAAACTGCACCCTAGCAACCTCCACGGCACCCTCAAACCTTCACTGAGGGTGCTAAACCTCCTCACGCCGAGCTTCCGCGGCGACCGAGAGCAACCGCCGGTGGGGTCTCACGTGGACAGCCCTACCAAGAGCTTCTCAGGCCCGAGCAAGAGTACCCTCGGATGCACTAAGACCCTCTGATGCTCATCCCAGAAGCTCAAGCCATGACATGATCTACCGAGCGCGAAATTGAGGAAAGTTCCCCGGCGGGCACAAACCGACCTTCCGGCATGGTAACTTCAAATTCGACCTCCATTCGCGTTCTTAGATCATGAAATCTTGCACAAAGGACTGCCACTAGTCGGCGATCATTAGCCCTCCACATCCCTACCTTGAAACAGCACGTAGGCCGAGTATTTCTAGGTTTTCCAACGGCGGTTATGGCGGGGAGGATCGGGCTCACGGTGACAGTTAGGTTAGAGCCTTCCCCGAGCCTTTGCATGGCCATGTCGACCTTCCCTGTGATTCCCCGGTTCTGTAGAGCCCTCCCACCGAGGCTTTGGCGCTCTAGAAGCATCGGGCGACATCGCCGAAATGGTCCCAAGCCGCCACACCGTCGCCGGCTAGGTTAGAGCCACTGCCGGTTGGGGAAAAGGTTCCCATCGTGTTCAGCGCACAATTTTAGGCCCTAGCGGCGAGGGAGGACTCGGGAGCTGGCCGGACGGCAAGGTTCGGCTCGGTTCCGGCGAGCCCGGCAGCGCGCTGGCGCGGGTGGCCGGAGGTTGAAGATGACCGGCGGGTCCCGCATGTCAGCGACAGATGTTTAAATTCTTGATCGGCTGCGGCGCTGGGATCTAGTGTGGCTGCACGGAAAAAGTCCAGTAGCCCCGTGTGGCTTACTCCAGCGACTGACACGTGGTCCCCCTGGACCCATAGTCAGCATTTGAACATTTTAGGATTTTCAGTTTGCAGTTTAAATTTTGGAGAGCCACAACTTTGTGTAGGAATGTCCAAAAATTGTCAAACAAATTTTGTTGGATTTCTCTCAGAGAGTACTATCCAGGGGTACCTAATATTTATGAAAATCCCTGGTTTTAGCTCATTAATTCATATAAGGAAAATTTCATAGGAATTGTTCCAGGAGTTATGTGCATTGGAAAATTCCCAAATTTGGGCAGGAGGTTCTTCCAAAAATACTTTAACTCCAGAAAAATTTGCAGAAGCATTGGACCTCATTTGCTTGGCCAAATGTGGTGTTAATTTCTTATGCCTCTGAAAATGGGAAAAATAAAACAGAGTTCAATTTCAGAATTTTTCCCCAAACATTAGAACCTCATAACTTTTGCTAGGAAGCTCCAAATTTAGTGATTCAAATTGGGTTGGATTCATATTGAATAGCTATGTCCAAATATACAACCCAATTTGTATGGTACCCATTATTTAATTAAGGAAAATTCCTTAAATCTTTTCAGCAAAAGAATTCTTGAGGGAGTTTAGTTTATCCAAAACCCCTCAATTTTTGCCAGAATAGTCTTTAGGGTGTTAGTGGACTCCTGTAGAAGTTTCAGCTCATTTGGAGTTGATTTGATCAGGGCAATTCAGATTTGAAGTTGCTGTGTTCAATTGAATACAGAAACATTTTCAGAGAATTTCCAAAACTTAGAAATTCAGTTCTGGGTAAATCTTAGCTCCAAAAATGATTGGAAAATTCATGCAAGCTATATGAACTATAATTGAAATTGTAGTTCACTAAGTTTGGCATGAACATGGGTGTGATCTCAGAATTAATTCCTTTTCACTTAATTGCTTAGAGAATTGTTCTGAACAAACCACTCAAGGAAAAGTGCTAATGTTTGGTCCAGAGGACTTTCTTGTGATAAGGAACTCACATGAAAATTCTCAGCTCCATTGGAGCTCTGGATCACCCCTGTTCTGTTTAACCTTTAAGGTGATCCATATAGAAGAGGAGGAAAACACTTAGCACTTAATCATGTTGCTTAGAACCAAACCCAAACCACTAGCAACAGTGTCATTTTAAATTCTTAAACAAGGTTCCAGTTTTTAAACTTGCCATTAGAACTTGTAGCAAAGTCTTTACAGTAAACATATGTGCATATTTATTACGTGTAGCATCTACGTGGAGAACTTGAAGTCGTCGGAGTAGAGATCAAAGGAGGGAGGCAAGAGCTCAAGCCAAGTGGTCTTCACTAACTGAGATATATATATTAGTTCCCTGCAAAACAAAGGCAAGCGCCGGTTTACATCAAAACTTACAAGTTTTTATTTGTATTCACTTTAGACGTCTAGCATTTGTTTATTGCATTACGTCTAGATGGTATGAAACTCCAAATGCATGACCCAGAAAACCCTGGAGTTTAATGTAGGATATGTTATCAATTGATTATAACTGCTGATCTCAACAAAAGTGGATTAAAAGAGGCATAACTCGAGTGGGCAGATTCCTACTCGTGAACCGGGATTTAGGGGGATCAATCGGAAGAGTTGGGAATTGATCCTCATAGTTGGGAATGGAGACCGGACAGTGGATGGAAGGCTCAAGGACGTGGTCTTGTGAACCTAGTCTATGTCTGAGTCGATTAAGGCCCGTTCCCGTGTGGGGCCCCGCTGGACAAGTTTGAGATGTGTACCGGATGCATACTGGCTGTATGGGACCCAGGAAACCGATGTAACATGTTAACCTGGGTGTCGAGGCATACCTCACCGTCTGATGCTGATGCTGAAAGAATAGAGAAGTCGGCTCTACGAGGGTTTGCCGTAGAGAGACTTGATCCCAGTCGGTGGGACCAGTTCGACATTTGGGTGTCGTGTGAAAGGTTGTCACGTACGACGTCAGTGATGGTTGCTGTGTGCAACGTTGAGTACGGGCATATGTGTCGTGTCAGCCGGGTGTTTTTGATTGCAATCACCGTCGCTCGCGGTAGTGAGCATACTTGTACACTGAGTCGTGACGTAGTAATCAACTGGGAAAACATTTAATATGCTTCGTGAGTAATCCTCATAATGGAGATGAGGAATGATCAACACTTTCACTAAATTTAATTTCCACCTTGGGCTAGTAGCGTCGAGGCAACACATTTCTTGTTTGATTGTGGAGTCTCGACGGTAATGGCGCACGGTCTGTATGAGTCTAGGGTAGCTCGCTAAAATACCTTTCACCTCGGGCAAGTGACATCGATATAAAGCGTTTCTTGTTTGATTGTGGAGTCTCGATGTAAATTGCACGAGGCATATAAAAGTGGCTTAAAACTGGAAGTAAGGACTCTCCTTTAGCTCAAGGTCACCTTTTGTGCAAACTTCTATATTCAGCCCTCTATTTTCATCATGTAGAGTTTCATGACTAGGGTGACGGGTCAGTCTTGCTGAGCTTCGTGCTCACAGATACTGCATAAGTTGTTTTGCAGGTAATAACTATACGCTGCTAAGTACGGGTGTCTGATGAGACTCGGAGCTCTCCGAGTGGTGAACTCATTACAACCCCTGCCGCTGCTACTGTGATAGTGTTTCTAGTGAGAAGGGTCCGTGGGTGGGACACCTTCTCTGTTGCTTAGCATAGGTATGAGACGTGAGTTGTAATAGTCATTCGCTATAGATTATTTTGAGAAGTATTTGTAAAATCAACACTTTGTAAGCTTCCGCTTGTTTTATGTAATATGACGCTTTATTATGTGTGCTGTTGGGTGCCGCATCGCACGGCACCACCCAATGCGATTCCCGGGCGAGGTTTCCCCGTCCCCGTGAGTGATCGGGACAGACGGGGCCCTCACAATTTATGCTAAATATGCAGGGCCACGCCACAAGAGACCCAAAGCTTGTGTGTGGGTGCCTAAAACACTTGTGACTAACCTTCGAGGACCCAAGCAAACTTGGGTACCTAAAACCAAGACATAACTCTGTTTTGCAGGTCTATTCCTCTGGCAGATCAAAATGGGTGCTCGACAGTGGATGCACCAATCACATGACAAGAGAAAGGAGAATGTTCATAGAGTATGAGCAGAACACAGATCCAAGTGAAGGAATTTATTTCAGAGACAACAGCCAAGGAAAAGTCCTTGGCAGCGATAAAATTGAAATCTCCTCTCAACACGCTCTCTCTAAAGTTTTACATGTTGATTCTTTAGATTATAATCTTTTGTCCATATCTCAGCTATGTGACAAAGGATACAATTGTTCATTCACTAATGAGGGTGTGACAGTCTTTAGAAGAAGCGATAAATCAATTGCATTCTAGGGAATGTTGAAGGGAAATCTTTATCTTGTTGATTTAAACCAAGATAAAGCTGAACTCAATACTTGCTTGGTTACAGAAACTAACATGGGATGGCTGTGGCATAGACGGCTAGCCCATGTTGGGATGAGGAATCTGCAGAAACTTCTAAAGGGTAGTCACAACCGAGGTTTGAAAGATGTTGTGTTCGAGAAAAACAGGCCATGTAGTGCATGCCAGGCAGGAAAACAAGTTGGAGCACCACACCCTGCAAAGAATGTGATGACTACATCAAGACCGCTGGAACTACTTCATATGGACCTCTTTGGTCCAATTGCTTATATAAGCATCGGCGGTAACAAATACAGTTTAGTCATTGTTGATGATTTTCTAGAATTACCTAGGTATTTTTTCTTGTATGATAAATCAGAGACCCAGGGAATCCTCAAGAAGTTCTTGAAGAGAGCACAAAATGAATTCTCCTCAACCGTCAAGAATATTAGAAGTGACAATGGAACGGAGTTCAAAACACTCAAGTTGAGGAGTACTTGGATGAAGAAGGAATAAAACATGAGTTTTCGGCACCCTACTCCCCTCAACAAAATGGGGTGGTCGAAAGGAAGAACAGAATGCTCATTGAGATGACGAGGACAATGCTAGACGAATACAAGACTTCGGACCGGTTTTGGGCTGAAGCGGTAAACACCGCTTGTCATGCCACGAACCAGCTATACCTTCACCGACTTTTGAAGAAAACGCCATATGAGCTTCTCACTGGTAACAAACCAAATGTCTCATATTTCAGAGTATTTGGAAGTAAATTCTTTATTTTGAACAAGAAACCGAGGACTTCGAAGTTCACTTCAAAATCTAATGAAGGGTTCTTGCTTGGTTATGATTCGAACGCCTACGCCTATCGTGTTTTCAACAAAGTATATGTCATTGTTGAAGTGGCATGCGTCGTAGTGTTCGATGAGACTAATGGCTCCCAGATGGAGCAAGTTGATAAGTGTGTGTTAGGTCAAGAAGAAGCCCCATGTCAAGCATTGAGGAGGATGGCACTTGGTGATATTCAACCGCAAGAGCAATCACAAGACTCAAGTGCTCAATATGTACCTCAACAAGAGAGCAATGATCAAGCGGGAGCTTCGGCACAAGATCAACATCAGCAGATTCAAGAAGATCAATATATGCATGGAAGCAATGATATAGGGGGAGACATTGACAATGAAGATAATGAAGAGCAAATGATCTCAAAAGTGCCTCACCCAAGAGTACATCAAAGTATACAAAGAGATCATCCCGTCGACAACATCATTGGAGATATTGCAAAGGGAGTAACTACTAGATCTCGTAGTGCTAATTTTTGTGAACATTACTCTTTCATCTCATTTATGAAACCATACAGGGTTGAAGAAGCATTAAAAGATCCAGATTGGGTGACCGCCATGCAAGAGGAACTGAACAACTTCAAAAGAAATGAAGTATGAGAGCTTGTGCAAAGACCAAAGGCAAACATCGTGGGTACCAAATGGGTCTTTCGGAACAAGCAAGATGAACACGGAGTCGTGGAAACAAGGCATGACTTGTAGCAAAAGGTTACTCACAAGTCGAAGGTTTGGATTTCGATGAAACCTTTGCTCCCGTAGCTAGACTTGAGTCCATTCATATTTTATTAGCCTATGCTACTCACCACAATTTTGAGCTCAAATGGACGTCAAAAGCGCATTCCTCAATGGTCCTATCAAGGAAGAGGTGTATGTGGAGCAGCCACCAAGATTTGAAGATCAAGAGTACCCCAACCATGTGTACAAACTGCGTAAGGCTCTCTCTATGGCCTCAAACAAGCTCCCGGAGCTTGGTATGAGTGCCTTAGGGACTTTCTAACTCAAAATGGATTTAAAATAGGAAAAGATGATTATACTTTGTTTACAAAGCATTTTGATGGTCACCTATTCATATGTCAGATTTATGTTGATGACATCATCTTTGATTCGACTAATAAATCTTTTTGTGAAGAATTTAGTAAAATTATGACATACCGATTCGAGATGTCAATGATGGGCGAATTGAAGTTCTTTTTGGGATTCCAAGTGAAGCAGCTGAAAGAGGGCACCTTCATTTGCCAAACTAAGTATACACAGGACATCCTCAAAAAGTTCAATATGAACAAAGCCAAGTCCATCAAGACTCCCATGGCAACTAATGGACATCTCGATCTTAATGAAGACGATCCAGATGTGGATAAAAAGGTATATCGGTCTATGATTGGCTCACTGCTTTATTTATGTGCATCTAGGCCTGATATTATGCTTAGTGTGTGTATGTGTGCAAGGTTTCAAGATGCACCTAAAGAGTGTCATTTAATAGCTGTAAAAAGAATTTTAAGATATCTTGTGCACACACCTAACTTGGGCCTTTGGTATCCTAAAGGATCCAAGTTTAACCTTATAGGGTATTCTGATGCCGACTATGCGGGCTACAAAGTCGATAGGAAAAGCACCTCAGGAACCTGCCAATTTCTTGGCAGATCCTTAGTTTCATGGTACTCAAAGAAACAAAATTCCATTGCTCTTTCCACAGCTGAAGCGGAGTATGATGAATCCGGTAGTTTTTGCGCACAACTACTTTGGATGCGACAAACTCTAAGGGATTATGGTTACAATTTGAACCATATTCTACTCCTATGTGATAATGAAAGTGCCATAAAAATTGCACACAATCCAGTAAAGCATTCAAGAACCAAGCACATAGACATACGTCATCATTTTCTAAGAGATCATTCATTAAAAGGTGACATAGTAATCACACATGTCAGAACTTAAAAACAACTAGCGGACATATTCACCAAGCCACTAGATGAAAAGAGATTTTGCGAGCTTATAAATGAATTAAATATACTTGATGCTTGAAATGTGGCTTGAAGCATTGCATACCTGATTGATTCTTCAAAGTTTGCTTATTTTTGTGAAAATTCATCCCTTACCTCATTTTTTCTCTTGAAAACTATTTCAATTAATGAATCTTGGTGAATTATGGCCATTGTATGATTGTTGACTGCTTACTGGTCATGTTCATCAAAATTACTTGTGAAATTCTGTCTTTTAGATCATTATTAAATCAAATTCCCAGAAATCTCCTTGTTCCAATCCACAAAAGTCCGTTGCCGGTGACGAGTCCGGCTCTGACTCGGTGTACCGGACTAGTCCGGTCCCTTGCGGACTAGTCCGTTACTATCGGGCATAACCCTAACCCACCGCCGAAAGTCTATCTTCTTCCTCCCCACAATCGCCTGCGCTTTCTCTCTCCTCAAACTCGAGCTCCCAAGGTGATTCCCACTTTGAGCCACCAAAATTGAAGGTTTCTCCACGGAAATCTTCCCCTCGGTGCGAAGCATCCCCTCCTCCGGACTAATCTGGACTCTACTCCGTGCCTCCATCTAAAGTCTTTGAATTTCGATAAAACTCAAACCCTAACCCTAGCTCTCATCTTTCCTCAAATATTGCTAACTTTTCTTGACTTCTAGGGTATACATTGCATTGTTGTATGTATTTCTATTGTCCCCTACCTTTTTGCATAAATCTCAGTTAGATCTGTTGGAATATGAAGTTCGGGTTCATAGGTCAAACTGGACTAGTCCGGTGCTTGGTGCGGACAAGTCCGGTTAGCCGGACAAGTCCGCACCCTGAAATTGGACAAGTCCGGCCCCTTGATAGTTTGAACCTCTAAATTCCTGTCTCCAAAAAGTCTAATTCCCATTCTTATCACACCTTGTCCTCCTATGTCAGGCACGATGTTGTCCGCATCAGATGAAAGCATGTTTGATTATGAAGCTGAGCGTGACTACAGGAGAGTGGCCAGGGCAAGAGAGCTAAGAAGCAAGAATCGCCATTACCATGATGCAAATGATTCCCCTTCTGATGAAGTGCTTCCAAGAAAGAGGAAGGTGGTAATCAAGAAGCCATCTGGCAAGGATGGTGCAGGTGCCAGCTCAACGATACCAAGGAGAAGCACCAGCAAGGGCAATGGACTTGTAAGTGGACCCATTGGTCCACTAAAGATGAAACCTCCTGTACAGCGAAACAGGCAGCCCTCAGAATATGATTTTAATGGTAAAGGAAATGACTTGGCTGACAAGCTCACAAAGGTTAAAGTCTATGAGCAGCCAAAGCAATCAGCTGACCCGAGGTTCTGGAGCCACTTCCATGATGATTATTATGAGCATGTCTACAGGAAGATGAAAAATCCAGTGGTTGCCAGTCAATGGGTGGACATGACTCATCAACAATTCAAGAACTGCCAAGCATATCATGATGTTTTGGAGGCATTGGAGAGGCATGGCTTAAAGATCTTCTATCCTTCAAATATAATTGGAACAATGAAGTCATCACTCAATTTTACTCTACTCTCTACTTTGTCCGTGATGATGGAGATGAGATCACTTGGATGACTCATGGATCCAAGTATAGTGTCACTTATGAGGAGTTTGCCAGGATACTCCATCTCGAAGACACTTTGGAAAATGAGCTTGTGATTCACAACTTGAAGCCTTTGGAGAAGGATGAGCTAGACTTCCTCTATGACACAAGAATGCCATACAAGGCACCTACCACAAAGTACTTGAAGCCATTATTTGTCGTGCTTAACAGAGTTTTGAGGAATACTATTGCTCCAAAGGATGGAGATGCAGGGCAAATTCAAGGAACTCTAAGGACCTTGATGAAAGTAATAAGCAAGAGAAGGACTTTCAATGTCTTTGAAATTGTGAACATTTCAATCACTCCGAATAGGTCCTGTGGCTATGCACCTTACATCATGTTCATGATTGAGAAAGTAACCGGCCTTGAGTTTGTCAAAAATGTTGAGCATACCGGCCTCAAGCCCCATAAGTCACCAGTCTACAATGTTCCAAATGCCCCTGCCTCACCCGCAGTAGAACAAAGATCAAAGCAAACAAATGAAGGTACAAGGACTCCAGCTGCTACTCCTGCTCCTCCATCCTCCAAAGAATCATCTAGTGGTGTATTGAAGATGCTTTCCTCCATTTTTGCATCCTGCCACAAAGTGGAGGTTAAGAAACACATGGAAAGGTTGGCCAGGAAGAGGCACCAGAGGTATATGAAGGCAAACATCAAAGCAATCTGTGAGAAACTTGATATTTAGTTAGTGGGATCTCCTCAAATTTCATAGGATTCCAAAGAAAATATCACAGAGATGGCGCCTCTCACCGAACAAGAATTTGCCTCCTTTGGACTTGCAGGTGTCACTGTTCCTCCTCCTCCTCAGCATGCTCATGAGTCTAAAGATGAAGATGAAGACAGGACTGAGAGTGAGAGAGGGAGTGACGGAAAGTGATTCCCCTCATTTTTTTTCCTTTTTGGTGTCTTTATGCCAAAGGGGGAGAGATTTTGACTAGAATCTATCTATTTTGAGTCTTAATGTGACGCCCTCAATTCTGTGGGAAAACCACGGAACCGAGAACTAATGCATATGTGTGCCCAGGATGTTCATCACACATACACATACGTTCCACAAACTGAATTCAGATTATATATTACCACGAATAACAGAGTTTATTACAATACCTCATGAGTCTTGGACTCATGCTCACAGCGGAAGTCTTATTTCTATGCAGCGGAAGTCCTTATTTAAATGTGGAAGCAAAACTAATGCGGGAGCAAAACTAAGCAGTAGTGGCTCCATCTCTACTCCCTCCACAGGCAAGGTTGAGAACAGATCACACGCCATAATGTTCCACTTGATCTTCATAATAGGTTTCTCCTACTGCTGATGAAGAAATAATAATGCAAGGTTGAGTACAATGATGTACTCAGCAAGTGCGGGAATAACACATGATATGCAGTTCTTAAACAAGGTAGGTAATAAAAAGGCTTATTTGCAGAAAAGCAGATTTATAAAACCGTGATAAAACAGCAACTTAACTTTAGATGAATGTAATCCCAGCATGTATTAAATTACCAACATACCTCCATCGCTTTCCATGTCCCATCCGAACATTAACCAATCTTTTATTCATACTCACGAATACCTCCTCGTATTCGCTACCATCTCACCTCATAAAACAACCACGTCTCACACCGAGACCAATCCCATGCCATGACCCATCAGTCATGCAACCATCTCATCTCCCGGACTCAACAGTTCCAAACCAATAACCATAACCGATAACCATAACCAAGAACCTTCCCAATAACCATTCCAATCTAATCATGGCAGTTTAGCCAGGTGCCCGTGACCGTAAGCTCGGCTATCATGATAGTTTTAATAACTCTGCAGAGTTTGCACCTCTTTACCCACAAGTTTGTGATTTCGTCACCCGTCGGCGACTGCAGAACCTCCATTTTACCAGTACACAGCCGTCGGTGTATGGTCAAGAGATCACAAAATAGCCTTTACAAAGGGGTTACTAGATGTATGGACTCACTAAGGTTTCACCGGCAGGCTAGAATCTCCAATTCTCCCACCCACGGGCCCCCTCTTGTGCCATGCAGTTCCCAGGGAAGTCCTCACTCGACTCCCATTCCCCGCGCCTTCCACAGTCCATAACACTCTAGCAACTTACCTAATTACTCAGCTAAGCCGCACCCATACTTGGCCTTGTGGTGGCACTGTTATCCTGGCATGTGCATGCATGAACCAGTCCTTAGATCTATGGCAAGTAAAACCACCATCTCATGCTACCCCATCCACAAACCGAGTCTTGCCTAGATCTCCCCTCCGATCCATGTTCATTAACCTCATCAATTACTTATTATCGGTACGAGTGCAGTTAGCTAGACACATCTATCTCGCTTCCCAATCCCATGGACTCAGCGAAGCATAAAGCAAAAACCATACCCGACTCATAAATTTCCCTGGCGACAAGGATGGTTTAATCAAAACTAGTAAACTCCTATAAAAGCGTTTCCCATCATGTTTGACTCAGCACACACACCTCTTCGCAAAACAAAATAGTTTTACCCAAAACATAGGATCAACATGGTCAAGGAGCACTTGCCTTGTTCTTGCGGTTCCGGTTGTTCTTGATTCTCAAAGCCTTGTTGCTGCAGTTCGTCGTAGACAGCTTCCTGAGTTTGTCCTGCTACATAGGATTCACGTGCATGCAAATTCACAGCAATCAATATCATGCACAAACCCTAAACTTGATGCGATGATGCACATGCATGCTATCCTACGATTAGTTTTATTAAATTGATCTGTTGTTCTTGCATGGCTTGCATGATCAGAGGTGTTCGGATCAACGATGAACGTGGCGATGGTCTTGTCTTTTAGATCAAACTGATCATCGAGTGTTCTGCTCGCGAAAAGGCTTCTGTTCGAAAGGAATTGAAGAACAGATGCAAGGAGATGAACATAGTGATGTCGTAAGGTGGTATTGAAGTCCTACCTCACGCTTTTCTTCTCTTCGGGGTCCTCCTCAGACCGCTTGGTTCTTCTCCGATGATCTCCCTTGTTGTGCTTCAGCGATGTTTTGCTCGGCGAGTTAGGGCTAGGGCTCTAAGTCGTCGGCTCAGGAGTTGAAAGAGAAGTTTGTGGTTTCGGCCAGAGGTTTTGGGTTCTATTTATAATCGGGAAGAGAAGAGTCCTAATCTGATTGCATCCCGAATAAGAGTCTTATTCAGATCTTTGTTAGATCCTGACGTCTTATCTTCGGTTAACCATTGTGGATTCTAGATCGGTTTCTGTTGCGTACCGGTGTCCTTACGCGTAACAACTTCTCCAAAATTCGTTACCTCCGCAGTGATGAGCTCCGGAAGCTCCACGTGTCCTTCCGAGCCTGGTATCTCTTCTCCCACAGAGACGAGCTCCGGTTGTGCCGCGTGTCAATCAATCGAGACCTCCCTCATCTGCGGAGATGAGCTCCGCGCACGCCACGTGTGGGTGCCAGTCTTTCCATTCTCCTTTCCTCAGGGACATGCCCCGAGGTCGACACGTGTTTAGCTGCGACGGTCCTTCCGGAGATAAGCTCCTGTGGTGACACGTGTTCGATAGATCCGGACTTCTCTGAGATGAGCTCCGAGATTGACACGTATCCCGCGCGACTGGTCCTCTTATTTCCGCGAGGACTAGCTCCGAGGATGACACGTGCCCTCTTAAAAATGCCTTTGCTTCTTCCGCAGAGGCTAGCTCCGCGGCAGCACGTGTCCCACAGGGTCGGACCTCTTTCCAATTGCGGAGGTGACCCTCGAGCCTGCCACGTAGCTAGTTTAGCGGCGGACCTCTCCAAATTTCTCGGGGATGAGCTCCGAACGCGCCACGTGGTCTGCTGGCCGTGGAAGTTGCCTTCGGTGCTCTCGGAGGGCTTTATTGGCTATCCTTTTGGTACTTGTCTCTGTTTCTACTTTTCTTAAAATGTTTTTTCTTCTTCATAAAATATGAACATATGCTGACACCCGAGATGAGGGTGTCACAAATCTACCCCCCCTTAAATTGAATCTCGCCCTCGAGATTCATTTATAGAAAATAGATGGGGGAATTCCGCCTTAATATCCTCTTCACGTTCCCATGTGGCTTCAGCTTCAGTGTGATGGCTCCATTGTACCTTGCACCATCGAATCACCTTGTTCCGGGTGACCCTTTCCTTTACGTCCAAGATTCGGACAGGGTGTTCTGCGTAAGTCAGGTCCTCTTGAAGTTCAAGTTCTCCCATTGACACTTGTTCCTCTGGTACTCTCAAGCACTTCTTGAGCTGGGATACATGAAACACGTCATGTACGTCGGAGAGGTGGTTTGGGAGCTCTAGTTGGTAGGCTACTTCTCCTCGCTTGTCCAAAATCTTAAATTGTCCGATGTAGCGAGGCGCTAGTTTGCCCTTGACGTTAAAACGTCGTTGGCCTCGGATAGGCGATACCCTAAGGTATACGAAGTCTCCTACTTCAAAGGTCAACTTCCTACGCCTGTTGTCCACATAGCCTTTCTGTCGTGATTGAGCAGCCCTTAAGTTTTCCCGTATCGTTTGAACTTGCTTTTCAGCCTCCTGTAGTACTTCGGGTCCAAACACCTGGTTCTCTCCAGTCTCGTTCCAGAACAGTGGCGTTCTACACCGTCTACCATATAAGGCTTCGAAAGGCGACATCTTCAAGCTAGTTTGATAGCTGTTGTTATAGGAGAACTCGGCATACCGTAAACTCCTATCCCAACTACGCCCACGTTTCAAGGCGCAAGCTCTCAGCATGTCCTCCAAAATTTGGTTCGTCCTCTCGGTTTGCCCATCTATTTGTGGGTGATAGGCGGAGCTAAAATCCAGTCGTGTACCCATGGCTTTCTGCAGCTTCCTCCAGAATCTAGAGGTAAACTGAGAACCTCAATCTGAGACTATCCTCTTTGGAACTCCATGATGGCACACGATCTGCTCCATGTACAATTCTGCCAACTGTGTAACGTTGTAACTTGTCTTTACCGGAAGAAAATGGGCGGTTTTCGTCAACCGGTCCACAATGACCCAGATGGAGTCGTATCCTGACTGAGTTCGTGGCAATCCGACAATGAAGTCCATACTGATGTCCTCCCATTTCCATTCAGGTATTTTCAAAGGTTGCAACAATCCAACGGGTTTTTGATGTTTGGCTTTTACCCGTTGGCATGTGTCGCATAGGGCAACGTATTCGGCTATATCCCTCTTCATACAATCCCACCAATAGCAAGTTTTCAAGTCCTTGTACATTTTGGTGCTCCCTGGATGTATGGAATAGGGTGAATCATGTGCCTCCCGTAATATCATGTCGCGAAGGTGTCTTAGGTTTGGCACACAAATCCTTTTTCCTAGCTAAAGCGTACCCTTTTCATCCTCCTTGAAATCCTTCTCTACCCCTTGTCGGATTCTTTCCTTGATCTCCTTGATCCCCTCGTCCATTGCTTGGCCCTTTCTTATTTCTTGCTCCAATGAGGAGTGGATCTCAATTATTTCCATGTTATTCAAGAATCCGAGGTGTAACCGTTCGAACTCCTTACGTAGTTCGGGCGGTAGCTCCCAAACCGTGAGTTGGTGGCATGCTCCCTTTCTGCTCAATGCGTCAGCTACTACATTGGCCTTCCCGGGGTGGTAGTTGATTCCTACATCATAATCCTTGATGAGTTCTAACCATCGACGTTGCCTCAAATTCAAGTCCGTTTGTGTAAATATGTACTTGAGGCTTTTATGATCCGTATAGATCTCACATCGATGACCAAGGATATAATATCTCCAAATCTTCAATGCATGCACCACTGCTGCTAACTCCAAGTCGTGCGTAGGATAGTTAAGCTCGTGCTTCTTTAATTGTCGTGAGGCATAGGCTACCACTTGTCCTTCCTGCATGAGTACACACCCAAGCTCTTGTCTGGATGCGTCACAATATATGTCAAAGCTCTTGCTTACGTCTGGCAATACCAGAACTGGTGCTGTGGTTAGCCTTTTCTTGAGTTCCTCAAAACTTTCTTGGCAGGCTTGTGTCCATTGAAAGATTTTTCCCTTCATTAGCAACTCCGTCATAGGTTTTGCTATTTTAGAGAAGTCTTTAATGAAGCGCCGATAGTATCCTGCCATCCCAAGGAAACTCCGAATATCCCTCACGCTCTTCGGTTGGTTGTAACACCCCAAAATTTTGATTTAAAACCCTACATCATGTTAAGAGGGGAATTTAAAATTTTTTGGACGTGTTGCATGTTTTGCAAAAATTCAAATTCAAACTGGAATTCAAATTAAACTCAAATCAGAAAAGAAATAGAAAAAGAAAAAGAGAAAACAGAAAAAACCGGCCAGTGGGCCGAAACCCACCAGCCGGCCCAGCCAGCGCCTGCGCCAGCCCGCAGCCGCGCGCCCGCGCTCTCTCTCTCAGACAGGCGGGACCCACCTATCATCCCTAACCCCCGATCGTCCGAAACTTGGACTGTTCACCCGCGCGCGCGCGATCGCAACCGACCGGATTTCCGGCCGAATTCTGGTTCCGGAGGACTCCCACTCGATCTAAACAAACCCGCCGCCCTCCCCCGTCTATAAAAACCCCGGCCTCGTTCTGTTTTTCCCACGCGATCCGCCGATTTTCCTCCGGTGAGAACCGAGACTTCTCCGGCGAATTCTGGCCGATCTACGCTCGGAAATTCCGATCTAACTCGCTGGTCTTGATCCACCGCCTCCGAGGAACCTTGCAGGTGCAGAAAACTCGGTGACTTGCGGTCTAAACACAACGCCGACGAGCCTCGCCGTGAATTCACCTCGGACCTCATCGCCGAGCACCTTCCAAGACCTCCGAGCTCAAGAAAACCCCCGAGGTGAGATCCCCGACCTCCCCTCTACCAATCTATACCATAAGATCACAGTTCTAGGAAGAATTCTCGAAGATCCGAAAGTCTCCGGCGAGATCGCCGCTTCCCGCCGCCGTGCGCTGCCGGCAGCGCCGCCCGCGCTCGATCAGAGCAACGTGGCCGCTTGTGCGCCGTTTATTTTAAATCGCACGGTAGGGTTTAAACCCCCGCGCACCAGTTCGATGTTATAATCTCGGCCGTCGGTTTAAAATCGGATAGTCCACGTCAGCCCCGCGTTATAAAGACTGGAAATCTTACGTGCTACCCCTGGGGTTCTCAGGAAATAAGAGCTAGCCTTGGAAACTTCTGATCTAGCCCCTGGAACTCCAGAAAATCATGTAAATTCATTTAAAAATCAGTTTTAACCCCTGGACTTAATAAAAATTAGGAAAAACACCTCTGATAAGTGTAGCTAGACCCCTGGGAATTCTGAAAATAATATTATAGACCCTGTAGTGGGGTAAGTTTATCTTTTTAGCCCTGTTTAGTATTTAATTTAGGAAATTGAATATGTGGCTAGTGTTTAAAAATAAAAAAGTGGGACAAACATATTGTCAAAATTAAATTAAAAACTTTCTCAGTATTTAGAAAACTTTGGAGTGAGATAAAAACATATTTTGGGCTGAGTTGAATCTGTTTAATTTATTATTCACATTTAGGGACACAATTTTAAGTAATGAATAGTTTTAGAAAATAGGGAAAATAATTGTAAAATAGTTTACATCAGAGGAAAAGGTCCAAAAATATATTAGTAAATATCTTAGATCAGAACCTATTCTGTTTAGATGAGGTGTCTTGTTATTTTTATAATAAAGTTCACATTTAGGCATAGGAAATAAATCTGAAAATATAGCAACTAGTAAATGATGAATGGAGTTCTAAAATCCAAAGGATTCAGTTTAGGGTTGGTAGAAGTTATGAAGACACATATGGAGAAGGAAAATACCTTTCATGCATACTTGGTATCTAAAAGGTGTAGTAATTGAATATAAGGAATTTATTTAAATTGGAAACTCATATATATAGTATGCAAGCATCAATGTGAATACAAAAGTAGGAATCATATACATATGATTAAAAGTGTATGCAAGTCACAAATCAACACACATAGAGTAACCACAACACATATAATGGTGAATGACTTTCATAAATGTGAACGTGTGGTTTGTATGAAGTGGAAGTGTGAACTATGTCTTATGGATTGTTGTTTTTCTTTTGCTATGTGTGATGGTATGATGTAGAACCTGCTCAAGAGCAAGTTATTCCTTTCCCAGACCAGGACTACCCATTTCAGGAGCAGCAAGAAGGAGGCAAGTGTCCTTGACCACTTTGATCCTATGCTAGGATGTGTAGCTAGAGTCATTTGCATTGTCAATTTAAATATGAAACCCATGATAGGAAGTTTCCCTAGAATTGCATTACCTTGTTTCCTTGTAGCTTGGGTTGGGATTTATTTTATCATGTCATTTATTATTATGCATATGCTTAGCCATGCTTAGAATGGGATATTTGGGATATGAGATCATCAGTTTATTTTACCATACTCTTGAATGAGGTATTGTGAGTTATGTAGAGGTAGGGATCAAGGCAAGTTGGATGTTTTGGTTGTGTGCTGGGTGCACGAGACTCGGGTTTGTGTTTAGTACTTGCCTGGATCCTAAGGACCGGTTCATGGAGCATGTAACCTGGCTTTACCGTGCCAACCACATGCTGAGATGGGGCAGCTTGGCCAATTAATTAGGTGTATCCCTGGCGTAGTATGGGTGTGTTGGATGGTGCGGGGAATAGGTGTCAGCTGGACTACCATATGAACCGCAAGGCTCAAGAGGGGGCCACTGCAGCGGGGTTGGAGCCTCTTGTATGCTGTTAGGGATGAAACCTCAGTGGGCCCACGCTCGTCGGGAATCCCTTTGTAAAGGCTTCGTAGTGATCTCCTGGCTACACACCTGGGAAGTGTGAATGTGGTTCGTCGCCACTGGCATAATGGAGGTTCTTTTAGTCCACCTGGCAACGGGGGATGAAATCACTACATGTGGGTACAGTGGTACAAACTCTGCAGAGTCAAAACTGTCATGACAGCCGTGCTCACGGTCAAGAGCGGCTTGGACTTATTCATGATTAGAGGAGTGATGGTTTTGGATGTTGTGAATGTTAAGCGGGGAGCTTAACATTGGAAATGATGTTATGGTTATTTGATTATGATGATGGGATGGGAGATTGGGACCATTTCACCTGTGTAGTAATGTAGGTGCTTAATAAGCTAAGGTGATAGGTATTAATTGCGTAGTGCTTTAACCATGAGATCAACCTCTCCTTGTTCTAGCCATGCATGATATAATTTTCCCACACTTACTGAGTACCATTGGTACTCAACCTTGCATATTTTGTTGGTTTATATTGCTGCTCAGGTCAAGATAATGAGGTGGTGTATAATGACCAAGACTTTGGACCCGAAGATGGTTTCTAGGTTCATGGAGACCCCCGGGCAACGCCTGTGATGGAGCCCTCAAGATTAATATTCCGCTGCTAGTTTATTTACTTGTGATGAACTTATTATCGTCCATCGAGACATATGCTATGTAAGACTTATTTATATTCGACACCTGGCTTGTAATAAATGATGCTTCACTATTTGTCATCACATGTATGAGAAAATGATCCTGTCATACATGTGATATTCACTCGGTTGTTCTTCGGAAAAACCGGGTGTGACATTGGTCCCACTTCAGAACATCTCTCACCTTTCCAGGATCAACCGATACCCCTTCCTTGGAGATGATGTGGCCTAGGAAGGATATTTCCTTTAGCCAAAATTGACACTTGTCGAGCTTGGCATACAACTGATGCTCGCGCAACTTCTGCAAGGTCAATCTCATATGTTCTTCATGCTCCTCCATACTTTTTGAATACACCATAATGTCGTCGATGAAAACCACGACGAACTTGTCTAAGTACTCCATGAAAACCTTGTTCATAAGGTACATGAAGTATGCGGGTGCATTCATCAATCCAAAAGACATAACGGTATATTCATATGAACCATACCGTGTTCGAAAGGCTGTCTTAGGTATATCGGAGGGTTTAATCTTCAGCTGGAAATATCCCGACCGAAGATCAATCTTGGAAAATACCTGGGCTCCTTTCATTTGATCGAACAGGTCCTCTATACAGGGCAGAGGGTATTTATTCTTGATTGTCACCTCATTGAGAGACCTGTAGTCCACGCACATTCTTTGGGTTCTGTCCTTCTTGTCCACGAAAAGTACCGGGGCTCCCCATGGTGACGAACTTGGACGGATAAAACCCTTCTCCAACTGTTCTTGAATTTGCTTCTTGAGTTCAACTAACTCGTTGACGGGCATCCTATATGGTCTCTTAGCTATGGGTGCAGTTCTAGGTACCAAATCTATGGCAAACTCGATGTCCCGGTCAGGTGGCATACCTGGAAGTTCTTCCGGGAACACGTCCGAAAATTCCTGAACCACTGGAATGTTGTCCAATGCTACTCCAACATGGTTCAAATCTGCCCGTTTGGTTGCTTGCTGGGCTGATTCAAACTCGACATGGATACCGTGTTCGTTCGTCAACTGCACGCTTATCTCAGCACATTGGATTACTCCATTGTGCTTGCTTAACCAGTCCATTCCGAGTATGATGTCAATCCCGTGGGAGTCCAAAACAATAAGGTTTGCAAGGAAGTCTACCCCCCTTATTTTAAGGCTTACTTTAGGACATACTATATTAGTCCTCATTTCTCCTCTAGGAGAATTAACTAACATAGCACATTCTAAGTGGGATACGGGTAGATGATGCTTGGCAACATAATCGGATGATATGAAGGAATGTGATGCTCCAGAATCAAATAAAATGGTGGCTGGGTTGGAGTTGGCAAGGAACATACCAATTGCGACATCCTCAGCCTGTTGTGCTTCTTCAGCAGTGACATGGTTAACGTGGCCACGAGCATAGTTCTGCGGTCCACGGTTCCCTTGGTTGTCCCCTCCGTTTGGTCGCTGGTTCTGTTTGGGCAAGTTACCTTGCTGTCCAGGGCCTCTCCTCGGGCACTGGTTAGCGAAGTGGCCTACTTCCCCGCATGCAAAGCATGCCCTGTTGCCTACGGCAGCAGGTACGTTGGGGCGGGGGTTTTGAACAGGAGCACCATTGTTAGGCCGGGGCGCAGGAGGCATGGGCACACGAGGTGCTGGTGCAACGAACCGTTGCTGTGGTGGCTGACCAGGGCGGTTCGTAGGAGTGGTCGATCCATACTGTGGTGCAGGGGGCATGTACCTAGGTCGTACGTTGCTCCCTTGGGGCTGGTATGGCATCTTCCTTTTGCACTCTCGCTCGATCTCTCGGATCTTGTTTTCCACCACAATAGCCTTATCAACTAGTTTCTGGAAGCTTACGTAGTCATTGTTGAGGAGCTGAACTTGGATCTCATTGTTCAACCCTCTCATGAACAGGTACTGCTTCCTCTGGTCTGAGTTGACATCTTCGGGGGCATACCGGGACAGTTGTATGAACTTGTTGAGATATTCATTCACACTTTTCTGTCCTTGGCGGAGACCTTCAAACTCCTGCCTCTTGAGCATCATTACGCCAACAGGGATATAGTGGGAGCGGAAACTTTCCTTGAACTCAGTCCAAGTGATTGTCTCCGGGTTGGCATGGGCGTTGCTCAAGGCATCCCACCAGTCAGCAGCTGCTCCCATCAGTTGGTGCGACGCAAAGAGAACCTTCTCTCGGTCGTTGCACTGAACAATGGCAAGCTTCTTCTCCATGGATTTCAACCAATCATCGGCCTCCATTGGATCGTTTGCTTGAGCAAAGGTGGGCGGTCGAGTCCTGATGAACTCTCCCAACCTGTTATGAGCCGGCGGTGGTGGTGGCGGTGGTGCCGGAACGGGGTGTTGGTTGGCCTGCAACTGACCCAAAGTTTGGATCATGGTTTGCATAAGCTGGTTTTGCATGGCCATCAACCTTTCTAGGTTGTTTTCGCCAGCTCCGGGGTTAGCAGGAACTTCCTCGTGGTCATCTTCCTGGACGTTGCTTCGACTGGCGTTTCCTCTCACCATCTGTGAGAGAGAACGAAAAAGAATAGAAGGTTAGAAGGTTAGGTAGGTCCCTTCAACTATATGCATCAAGGGGAGTTGGACTATATATATTAGTCCTTATGAGGATGTGATCAAGTGCCGAAGCATTTCACCCCTCTTTCTTCTTACGTGTGGATATGGGCAACGTTGTTGAGACGTCCCACAACTCACACTAAGCACATATTCACAAATAATCATTACAAGGGCCCACTCAACTCCTATTCAAGGATGGTTTCCTATGTCAAGGTGGTTTTAAAGGTCAATCTAGGCTACTCACCTTAGGATGCTTCCTTTGGTCAGCGTGGCTTAGCTACCCGTGACTCCTATTTAGGGTGTAACTTGCTGTTAACCCGTGGCCCTAATATCAATCTAAGGTTTCTGTCTAGGCGTGTAACCTACTGTCAACCCGTGGCTCTGATACCAATCTGTGACGCCCTCAATTCTGTGGGAAAACCACGGAACCGAGAACTAATGCATATGTGTGCCCAGGATGTTCATCACACATACACATACGTTCCACAAACTGAATTCAGATTATATATTACCACGAATAACAGAGTTTATTACAATACCTCATGAGTCTTGGACTCATGCTCACAGCGGAAGTCTTATTTCTATGCAGCGGAAGTCCTTATTTAAATGTGGAAGCAAAACTAATGCGGAAGCAAAACAAAGCAGTAGTGGCTCTATCTCTACTCCCTCCACAGGCAAGGTTGAGAACAGATCACACGCCATAATGTTCCACTTGATCTTCATAATAGGTTTCTCCTACTGCTGATGAAGAAATAATAATGCAAGGTTGAGTACAATGATGTACTCAGCAAGTGCGGGAATAACACATGATATGCAGCTCCTAAACAAGGTAGGTAATAAAAAGGCTCATTTGTAGAAAAGCAGATTTATAAAACCGTGATAAAACAGCAACTTAACTTTAGATGAATGTAATCCCAGCATGTATTAAATTACCAACATACCTCCATCGCTTTCCATGTCCCATCCGAACATTAACCAATCTTTTATTCATACTCACGAATACCTCCTCGTATTCGCTACCATCTCACCTCATAAAACAACCACGTCTCACACCGAGACCAATCCCATGCCATGACCCATCAGTCATGCAACCATCTCATCTCCCGGACTCAACAGTTCCAAACCAATAACCATAACTGATAACCATAACCAAGAACCTTCCCAATAACCATTCCAATCTAATCATGGCAGTTTAGCCAGGTGCTCGTGACCGTAAGCTCGGCTATCATGATAGTTTTAATAACTCTGCAGAGTTTGCACCTCTTTACCCACAAGTTTGTGATTTCGTCACCCGTCGGCGACTGCAGAACCTCCATTTTACCAGTACACAGCCGTCGGTGTATGGTCAAGAGATCACAAAATAGCCTTTACAAAGGGGTTACTAGATGTATCGACTCACTAAGGTTTCACCGGCAGGCTAGAATCTCCAATTCTCCCACCCACGGGCCCCCTCTTGTGCCATGCAGTTCCCAGGGCAGTCCTTACTCGACTCCCATTCCCCGCGCCTTCCACAGTCCATAACACTCTAGCAACTTACCTAATTACTCAGCTAAGCCGCACCCATACTTGGCCTTGTGGTGGCACTGTAATCCTGGCATGTGCATGCATGAACCGGTCCTTAGATCTACGGCAAGTAAAACCACCATCTCATGCTACCTCATCCACAAACCCAGTCTTGCCTAGATCTCCCCTCCGATCCATGTTCATTAACCTCATCAATTACTTATTATCGGTACGAGTGCAGTTAGCTAGACACATCTATCTCGCTTCCCAATCACATGGACTCAGCAAAGCATAAAGCAAAAACCATACCCGACTCATAAATTTCCCTGGCGACAAGGATGGTTTAATCAAAACTAGTAAACTCCTATAAAAGGGTTTCCCATCATGTTTGACTCAGCACACACACCTCTTCGCAAAACAAAATAGTTTTACCCAAAACATAGGATCAACATGGTCAAGGAGCACTTGCCTTGTTCTTGCAGTTCCGGTTGTTCTTGATTCTCAAATCCTTGTTGCTGCAGTTCGTCGTAGACAGCTTCTTGAGTTTGTCCTGCTACGTAGGATTCACGTGCATGCAAATTCACAGCAATCAATATCATGCACAAACCTTAAACTAGATGCGATGATGCACATGCATTCTATCCTACGATTAGTTTTATTAAATTGATCTGTTGTTCTTGCATGGCTTGCATGGTCAGAGGTGTTCGGATCAACGATGAACGTGGAGATGGTCTTGTCTTTTAGATCAAACTGATCATCGAGTGTTCTGCTCGCGAAAAGGCTTCTGTTCGAAAGGAATTGAAGAACAGATGCAAGGAGATGAACATAGTGATGTCGTAAGGTGGTATTGAAGTCCTACCTCACGCTTTTCTTGTCTTCGGGGTCCTCCTCAGACCGCTTGGTTCTTCTCCGATGATCTCCCTTGTTGTGCTTCAGCGATGTTTTGCTCGGCGAGTTAGGGCTAGGGCTCTAAGTCGTCGGCTCAGGAGTTGAAAGAGAAGTTTGTGGTTTCGGCCAGAGGTTTTGGGTTCTATTTATAATCGGGAAGAGAAGAGTCCTAATCTGATTGGATCCCGAATAAGAGTCTTATTCAGATCTTTGTTAGATCCTGACGTCTTATCTTCGGTTAACCATTGTGGATTCTAGATCGGTTTCTATTGCGTACCGGTGTCCTTACGCGTAACAACTTCTCCAAAATTCGTTACCTCCGCGGTGATGAGCTCGGGAAGCTCCACGTGTCCTTCCGAGCCTGGTATCTCTTCTCCCACAGAGACGAGCTCCGGTTGTGCTGCGTGTCAATCAATCGAGACCTCCCTCTTCTGCGGAGATGAGCTCCGCGCACGCCACGTGTGGGTGCCAGTCTTTCCATTCTCCTTTCCTCAGGGACATGCCCCGAGGTCGACACGTGTTTAGCTGCGACGGTCCTTCCGGGGATAAGCTCCTGTTGCGACACGTGTTCGATAGATCCGGACTTCTCTGAGATGAGATCCGAGATTGACACGTATCCCGCGCGACTGGTCCTCTTATTTCCGCGAGGACTAGCTCCGAGGATGACACGTGCCCTCTTAAAAATGCCTTTGCTTCTTCCGCAGAGGCTAGCTCCGCGGCAGCACGTGTCCCACAGGGTCGGACCTCTTTCCAATTGCGAAGGTGACCCCCGAGCCTGCCACGTAGCTAGTTTAGCGGCGGACCTCTCCAAATTTCTCGGGGATGAGCTCCGAACGCGCCACGTGGTCTGCTGGCCGTGGAAGTTGCCTTCGGTGCTCTCGGAGGGCTTTATTGGCTATCCTTTTGGTACTTGTCTCTGTTTCTACTTTTCTTAAAATGCTTTTTCTTCTTCATAAAATATGAACATATGCTGACACCCGAGATGAGGGTGTCACACTTAAGTACTAGTGATCATGGACATGTATCTTTTGTGTTTTTAAGTTTTAAACTATTGTAATCTCTATTTGGATGCCTATTTTGTTTAATATGAATGTGTGATGTTCATGTTGATATTCTGATGGTTGCTCCTATAATTGCTGAATTTTTCATTATGCACATCACAATATCTGATCACACACACTTTATAGGCACCCCACCATAAAAAGTGCATATATGTGAGAAATGTTTGCTGTTCATATGTCATTCTCATATATGCACACTTTATGAAAATCAATGTATACTCTTAATTGTGAAATCTTAATTGATTGTCATCAATCACCAAAAAGGGGGAGATTGAAAGTGCATCTAGGCATTCCCCTGTGGGTTTTGGAAGATTGATGACAAACAAATTGAGATCCTAATGAATTCGTTGAGATGAATGTTGGTCTACAAAGATTAGAGCTTATGGTGCACTCAAAAAAGTGAAAAATGAGGAGTGAGAAAAGAAAAAGCCCAAATGATCACGGCAGCGCAAAGTAGATATCAATGTATGGGATGTGTGTAAGAGACACATTCCAAGAGCTTATATCCTTGCGTAGAGGGTAAGTGCCAAAATAAATTAATTAAGCAATACACTGAAACACCGGACTAGTCCGTTCACCAGCAAATTAGTCCGATCGACTTACTGTTCTCACACGGATAAGTCTGGAACAGAACCGGACCAGTCCGTTCAACTCTCTGTCCATACTCGGACAAGTCCGTTCAACCTTCTGATATTCACTCAACACATATACCCTGCACCGGACAAGTCCGTCCTATTGCGGACTAGTCCGATTAGGTCTCTGGACTCATCACGTCCTAGTCCGGATTACTCTCTGTTCCAATACGGATAAGTCTAGTACACCTCACACAAATAGGGAGCCCTCAACGTGTGAGGTTGCCCCACCGACTTGGTGATTGACCCCGTGATAGTGGAACTCAAGTTGGCCTTCGTGGTAACTTGAAGAGGTAAAGGGTTGATTGAGACCCGGCTCTGTGTGAGCTTCTCAACGAGGACATAGATCTCTTTTTTGAGATCAAACCTCGGTAAAAATCCTTGTCTCTTGTGTTCTTGTTATCTACTTTTACAATCATTATCATAATTTAGGGCATAGGGTTGATTAATCTTGCAACGCATATTAATCTTGTATTTCTCATTCAAATTAATCATCTTAATACCTACACAATTTGTTAGGTTAATTTACTTAATTCCGCTGCTATAACATTTGAGGAGAATACATTAAGTAATATATCTTTTCGTCAGTATAACTAGCACATGGGACTAGTCCGTATCGATACCGGACCATTCCGGTCCCTCCTGTATTTGACGAATTTGTTAGGTGTTGCAGGAAAAGTTTTCAACTCCTATTCACCCCCTCTAGGCCACATTCAATGTAACACCCTCAAATTCATTTCCATGCATTGCATACATTTTTCATATAGAGAAACATTATAAAATAAGTAGGAATGGAGGAAGGAACCATAGAAATGGAGAAAGAATCATAAAAATGGTGGGGAATGGGAAAAAGATAGCTGAAATGAGCCAATTACAATTTGTCAAAGTGCGCTGTCGACACTTCCCCCGGCCCCGCTGGACACGTGGCGCCCTCGGAGCTCACCCCTGCGGAGGGGGTGAGGTCCGGCACTGCTGGCCACGTGGCAAGCCCGGGGCTCGCCTCTGAGGAGAGGGAGGCCCGGCCCCGCTGGACACGTGGTGCCCTCGGAGCTCACCCCTGCGGAGGGGGTGAGGTCCGGCACTGCTGGCCACGTGGCAGGCCTGGGGCTCGCCTCTGAGGAGAAGGGAGGCCCGGCCCCACTGGACACGTGACGCCCTCGGAGCTCACCCCTGCGGAGGGGGTGAGGTCCGGCACTGCTGGCCACATGGCAGGCTCGGGGCTTGCCTCTGAGGAGAGGGAGGCCCGACCCTGCTAGACACATGGCGCCCTCAGAGCTCATCCCTGTGGAGGGGGTGAGGTCCAGCACTGCTGGCCACGTGGCAGGCCTGGGGCTCGCCTCTGAGGTAAAGGGAGGCCCGGCCCCGCTGGACAAGTGGCACCCTTGGAGCTCGATCCTATGGAGGGGGTGAGGCCCGGCTCTGCTGGCCACGTGGCAGGCCCGGGGCTTGCCTCTGAGGAGAGGGAGGCCCGGCCCCGCTGGACACATGGCGCCCGTGGAGCTCACCCCTGCGGAGGGGGCGAGGTCCTTAGGCGGTTTTTCTCCTGTGCACGGGGGTACCCTGTACTGAGGGTACCGACACAATTTCTTCAAATTTTCCCCACAATTGGGGAATTTCCCCCACATTGCTGCCGCACCAAATAAATTGGGGAAAAGTTTGTTAGGATTTTGCTCCAATTAGGGTAGGATCCCCCCCTTATAAATAGAACCCAACCCCCCCCCCCCCCCCCCTTGGCTGCAACCCCTTCCTTTTTCCCCCTCCCAAGTCTGCGACTTGGAGGCCCTAGCCCCCAACTCACAGAGTTGGACCCCCCTCGCCGGAGTTCAGTCACTGGTGAGCCCCACCAGTGAGCCCGCCGACGAGCCCCGTCACGCGTCGCCGTCGCCGGAAAAGAGCCGACGATCTGTCCTGCCCTAATATTTCATAGAAAAATTCCCCGCTGCTGCCATTGCTCGGAGGAAGGCCCTGCCACCAAATGGAAGTGAGGTAGGTCTTCGTTACCCATCTTACAACGTCGTCGCTGTTTCTACGCATCCGTTTTCTTCGCTCCCTTCGAACAGAAACTTTTTCGTGTGGACAGATCACGTTTTGATCAGTTTTTGACGGTGGAATTGATCTAGATCTTGAGTCAAGATCATCACCACTTCCACACTCGATCCCTACACCCTTGTTCATCATAAAACCCCACGAAAGCCCATTAAAACATGCAAGAACACGTACAAACTGGTTTATAAAACAGCACCATAGGATTTGCATTCATCTACACCATTGCATCTTGAGTAAAGTTTGTGCATGATGTTTGATTGCTGTAAATTTTGTGTGTGCATGGTCGTGAGTAGAAGGACAAGCTCAGAAAGCCATCTACGAAGAACTACAGCACCAAGACTTCGAGACGCTTGAGCAACAAGAGCCACGGGAGCAAGGCAAGTGCCCCTTGACCATATTGATCCCATGTTTTGAAACTGTTTTGTTTGCTAAAACATGTACGCTTGAGTTAACTTGATGGGACACCCTTTTATAGGAGTTTACTAGTTTTGTTAACCATCCTTGTCGCCGGGAAAGTTGATGAGTCGGGTATGGTCATTTTTTCTTTTTGCTTCGCCTAATCTACGGGATACGGGAAGCTGAATTAAAATATGGATAGCTACTGCACTCATACAAATAATGATAATGATAACTTGATGATGTTAATGAGCATGGAATCGGGGGAGATCTAGGCAAGCTTGGTTCGTGGATGTTGCTGAATGAGAAGGTGGTTTACTTGCCGTAGATCTAAGGACCGGTTCATGCCAGCACATGCCAGGAAAACAGTGCCACCACAAGGCCAAATATGGGTGCGGCTTAGCTGACTAATTAGGTGTATTGCTAGCTTGTTATGGACCGTGGATGGCGCAGGGAATGGGAGTCGAGAGAGGACTGCCCTGGGCACTGCATGGCACAAGAGGGGGCCCGTAGGTGGGAGAATGGTGATTCGAGCCTGCCGGTGAAACCTCAGTGAGTCCATACATCTAGTAGCCCCTTCGTAAAGGCTATTTTGTGATCTCTTGGCCATACACCGACGGTTGTGTACTGGTATAATGGAGGTTTTGCAGTCGCCGATGGGTGACGAAATCACAAACTTGTGGGTAAAGTGGTGCCACCTCTGCAGAGTGTAAAACTATCATGATAGCCGTGCTTCCGGTCACAAGGACCTGGCCAACTCACATGATTAGAGGGAGAACTTGGGATGGCTATTCGGTATGGTTATGGTATGGTCATTGGGATTGGTTTTGGGACTGTTTTGAGTCATGAAAATGAGTTCGGTTTCGGTTATATGAATATGTGATGGGTATGAATATTTACGAGTATGAGAAAGATTATTGCCTAGTTGAGACATGATAAATGGTAATGGAAGTTGCTGATATAACATGGTTATGATGGGATTAAATTCACCTAGAAATAGTTGCTGTTTTTACCATGTTTATGAAATAAAATTTGCTTGCCGCAATGAGCCTTTTTATTTCCTACCTTGTTGTAATCTACATGTCATACTTTTCCCACACTTGCTGAGTATGACATGTACTCACCCTTGCATTATCACCTAAATATCAGCAACAGGAGAAGAGTACTTCGAGGATCATGTGGAGTACTAGGCGTGCGAACTACCGTCAACATGCCTGTGGAGTTGAAGATGGAGCCTACTGCTACTTAGTTATTTCTGCTGTCGTTTAGAGACTTCTGCTGCAAGAATAAGATAGACAATCAGAGTGAGACAATTAGTCGATGTAATAAAGTACTTAAACACTATTTATTCGTGTTTATATTCTGAATTCAGTTTGTGGATTACATGTGTATGTGTGATGAACATCCTGGGTACACATATGCATTAACTTGGTTCTGTTTTTGGAACTGGGTGTCACAGATTGGTATCAGAGCCACGTTGACCGTAGGACGCAAGCCTAGGTAGAATGGACACTCTAAAACCCATAGGAACACCCCTCTAAACTGCTATTTTCGAAAATTGCTTGCTGCTGCACTTTTCTTGTCAAGTCAGCCACCGCAAAGTGCTATTTTCAGCCCCTCTTTTCTCTTCTTTTGGACAACAACACTTTTGCTTTCTTGCTTCATAGCTTCTGAAGTTTTGAAGTATTTTCTTCCTTCTCTAAAGTTTCTCATGTCCTATTTATAGATGCCGGTGATCCGGAGCACGACACGCATAAGTACTCGTTCACCACCACGTGGGAGTGCACTTAACCCCATTGAGGTGTCCGATGGACCACCCCGTCACACGGCGAGAACAACACCAGTTCACATGCTTAAGTTTAGGGCTCCCATTGAATAAGCTGTAATAGGAACGTTTAAGAAGATGGCAACGTTGAAGTTCCTGAAAATTCTAACCCCGGGGATGATGCAAACAACCTTGAACGGTTGATGGCTATGCAGAACCAGCTCATGCAAACTATGATACAAACTTTGGGACAGCTGCAAGCCAACAACAACTACAATCCTAACCCCGTTCCTGCACCCCCACCACCACCACCGCCACCACCGCCGGCTCAAAAAAGATTGGGAGAGTTCATGAGGACTCGACCACCTACTTTTGCACAAGCTAATGATCCCATGGAGGCTGATGATTGGTTGAAATCCATTGAAAAGAAGCTTGCTATTGTTCAGTGCGATGATCGGGAGAAAGTTCTCTTCGCATCACACCAACTCATGGGAGCAGCCGCTGACTGGTGGGACTCTCTCTGCAATGGTCATGACAACCAGGAGACAATCACTTGGGCTGAATTCAAGGAGAGTTTCCGCTCTCATTACGTCCCTGCTGGAGTCATGATGCTTAAAAGGCAAGAGTTCGAAGGTCTCCGCCAAGGAAAGAAGAGCATGAATGAGTACCTCAACAAGTTCACGCAGCTGTCAAGGTATGCTCCCGAAGACGTCAACTCGGATCAAAGGAAGCAATACTTGTTCATGAGAGGATTGAACAATGAGATCCAAGTACAACTGCTCAACAATGATTATGCAAACTTCCAGAAGCTCGTTGACAAAGCTATAGTGGTTGAGAGCAAGATCTATGAGATCGAGCAAGAGGGCAAGAGGAAGATGCCATACCAGCAACAAGGGAGTAATGTACGTCCCCGTTTCATGCCCCCAGCTGCACCACAGTATGGCTCGTCCGCTTCTACTTTCCGCCCTACAAATCCACCTCGCCCTAATCAGCCACCGCAGCAACGTCCTGTTATGCAAGCACCTCGTATGCCTTTGTCTACTGCACCCCTTCCCAACATAGGCGCCTATGCTCAAAACCAGCCTCGCCCCAACATTCCTGTTGTTTTGAGAAACAAAGTATGCTTTTCATGCGGAGAGGCAGGACACTTTGCAAGTCAATGCCCAAAGAAAGGCCTTGGACAGCCAAGCAACACGCCCAAGCAGAACCCATGGCCGAATGGATGAGCTAATCAAGGTAACCGTGGGCAGCAGAACTACGCTTGTGGCAACGTGAATCATGTCTCCGCTGAGGAAGCACAACAAGATGAGGACGTCGTGATTGGTATGTTCCTTGCCAACTCCAACCCAGCCACTGTTTTATTTGATTCCGGAGCATCGCACTCATTCATATCATCCAAGTATGTTGCCAAGTATAATCCGTCCATATCGCATGTGACACCCTCATTTTTTATTTCTGCATATATTCATATTTTATATGGAGAAAACATTTTAAAATAAAAAGAAATAGAAAAGAATAAAAAAGATAGCCAAAAAGAGCCAAATCCAATCCACAGAGAGTGCCGAAGACAATTCCCGCGGCTCGCTGGCCACGTGGCGCCTTCGGAGCTCATCCCCGCAAAAGGGGGAGAGGTCCACCGCTAACTGGCTATGTGGCAGGCTCGGGGCTCGTCTCTGCGGAAGGGGCGAGGTCCAACCCTGTGGGACACGTGTTGTCCCCGGAGCTAGCCTCTACGGAGGAGCGAGGTCAGCCCCGCAGGACACGTGTTGCCCTCGGAGCTAGCCTCTGCGGAAAAGAGAGGACCAGCCGCACGGGACACATGTCGCTCTCGGAGCTCTTCTCCGAGAGGTCCGACCCGCGGGACACGTGTCGCTCTCGGGGCTCACCTCCGAGAGGTCCGGCCCCGTCAGACACGTGTCGCTCTCGGAGCTCACCTCCGAGAGGTCTGACACTACCGGACACGTGTCACATCCGGAGCTCATCTTCGGGAGGCCCGTCACTGTTGGACATGTATCGACCTCGGAGCTCATCTCTGAGGAGAAAAGGATGTCTAGTGCTGCAAGGACACGTGGCACTATCGGAGCCCACCTCCGAAGAGAAGGGAGGTCCGGCACTGACACGTGGCACATCCGGAGCCACCTCCGAAGAGAGGGGAGGTCCGAAACTGACATGTGGCATTCACGGAGCTCGCCTCTGTTGAGAGGGGAGGTCCCGACCAACCAGACACGTGGTGCACGTGGAGCTCACCTTTGGAGAGAGGGAGGTCCCGCCCGCCAGGACGCATGGCACACGCGAAGTTCGCCTCTGAGTAAGAGGGAGGTCTTGCCCGCCTGACACGCGGCACAACCAGAGCCGCCTCTGCGGAAAAGGGAAGCCCAGACCTCTACCAAACACGTGGAGCCTCCGGAGCTTATCCCTGCGGAAGGACGTGGTTCTGAAGAGGTTTTCCTTTGTACGTGAGTACCCGTTACTGAGGAAACCGACACGAACTCTTCTACGTTGATACTGCAACCAAATCAACTAAAGATAAGTTGTTAAGATCCAAAAACAATTTGAATAGGACTCTTATTCGAGTTCTGATCAGAGTAGGACTCTTTGTTTCCCGATTATAAATAGAACCCGAAACAACCCCTTGGTCGTAACATCTTTCCTGAAGCCGACAACTTAGAGCCTTAGCCCCCAGCTCACCGAGTAAACCCCTTCGCCGGAGTTTGACCACCGGAGAGACTGCCGACGAGCCCAGGCATGATTGCCGCCGCCAGAAGAGAGCCCGACGATCTGTTCTTGCTAGGAGGAAGGATCTGAAGGAAGCAAAGTAGGTTTCCAATACCACCTTACGACATCATCGCGTTTTCTTTGCATCCGTTCTTCAATCCCTTCGAACAGAAGCTTTTTCATGGATAGATCACATGTTGATCGGTCTGATCTAGATCTTGAGTCGAGATCATCGCCACGTCCACATTTGATCTGAACACCTTTGTTCATCGTAAAAACCCATGCAAACTCTTTAAAACTTGCAAGAACACGTCAAACTAAACTGCATCATAGGATTAACATGCATATGCATCATTGCATCTTAAAGTAGAGTTTGTGCATGATGATTGATTGCTATGAATCTTGTATATGCGTGATCGCGTATAGAAGGACAAGCTCAGGGAGCTACCTACGACGGACTACAACAGCAAGAATTTGAGCAACAGGAACCACAAGAACAAGGCAAGTGCCCCTTGACCATATTGATCCCATGTTTTTGGAAAACTGTTTTGTTTGCGAAAAGGTGTGTGTGCTTGAGTCAACATGATGGGAAACCCTTTCATAGGAGTTTACTAGTTTTGTTAACCACCCTTGTCACCGGGAAAGTTAATGAGTCGGATATGGTTTTTGCTTTTATGCTTCGCTGAGTCCATGGGATAGGGGAAGCGAGATAGATGTGTCTAGTTAACTGCACTCGTATGAATAATGAGAAACGTATGTTGTTAATGAACATGAATCGGAGGGAGATCTAGGCAAGCCTGGGTTTGTGAATGAGGTAGAATGAGATGGTGGTTACTTGCCGTAGATCTAAGGACCGGTTCATGCGAGCCATGCCAGGATAACAGTGCCACCACAAGGCCAAGTATGGGTGCGGCTTAGCTTAGTAATTAGGTAATTTACTAGATTGTTATGGACCGTGGAAGGCGCGGGGAATGGGAGTCGAGTGAGGACTGCCCTGGGAACTGCATGGCACAAGAGGGGGCCTGTGGGTGGGAGGATTGGAGATTCTAGCCTGCCGGTGAAACCTTAGTGAGTCCATACATCTAGTAGCCCCTTTGTAAAGGCTATTTTGTGATCTCTTAGCCATACACCGACGATTGTGTACTGGTATAATGGAGGTTCTGCAGTCGACGACGAGTGACGAAATCAGAAACTTGTGGGTAAAGTGGTACAAACTCTGCAGAATGTAAAACTATCATGATAGCCAAGCTTACGGTCACGAGCGCCTGGACAACCCACATGATTAGATGGTTTTTGGGATGGTTTGGTCTTTGGATTTGGTTTTCGGGACTGTTGAGTCCGCGTAATGAGATTGGTTGCATGACTGTTGAGTCATGGCAACAAGATTTGGTCTCGGAATGAGACAGAATTGAATATGAGATGAAATGGTAGTGAATACGAGATGGTATTCATGAGATGGTAGTGAATTCGAGATGGTATTCATGAGCAAAGTTGAGAAAGATTAATGTCTTGTTGAGACATGGAAAGGGATGAATCATAATGGAGGTATGTTAATGTTTAAATACATTTTTGGATTACATTCACTTAAAGCTAAGTTGCTGTTTTTATCGTGTTTTGAGAAATAAACTTTGCTTCCTGCAATGATCTTTTTATTCTTTCCTTGTTGTGAGCTACATATCATATTTTTCCACACTTGCTGAGTACATCATGTACTCAAACTTGCATTATTACTACATCATCAGCAACAGGAGAGGAGTACTATGAAGACCAAGTGGAGCATTAGGCGTGTAATCTGTCCTCAACCTTGCCTGTGGAGTATAGATGGAGCCGTTGCTGCTGCTTAGTTGCTTCTGCATTAGTTTAGAAGACTTCCGCTGCTAAGATTTAGACTTCCACTGCTAAAATAATACTTCCGCTGTTAGAATGAGTCCAAGACTCATGAGACTTTGTAATAAACCCTGTTATTCGTGGTAATATATATTCTGAATTCAGTTTGTGAAACATATGTATATGTGTGATGAACATCCTGGGCACACATATGCATCTGTCTCAGTTCCGAGAGGTTTCCTCTCAGAACGGGGGCGTCATAGATTGGTATCAGAGCCATGGTTGATGGTAGGTTACACGCCTAGATAGAAAACACAAATTGGTATCAACCTGCCACGGGTTGATCGTAGATCACACACCTAGATAGGTCACAGATTGGTATCAATCTACCACGGGTTGATCGTAGGTCACACGCCTAGATAGAAGTCACAGATTAATATTAGAGCTGCCATGCCTAGTCACAGATTGGTACAATCCACAGATTGGTATCAAGCTACCATGGATGACTGTAGGTCACAAGCCTAGATTGATCACAGATTGGTAGCTGAACCATGTTGGCTGTAGGACGCACCCCTAGTAACAGATTGGTATTAGAAGCCACGCTGACCATAGGATGCAAGCTTAGGAAAAATACATAAATTGGCATTGGAACCATCCTTGACATAGGGTGAAATCAAAGATTGGTATCACCCCAAAAACAATATAGGATCCCCATTGAATAAGCTTAAATAGGAGTTGTGTGCTAAACTCTATGATGATTGTTTGTGCTTGTGTGCTTAGTGCGAGTTGTGGGACGTTTCAGCGTTGTCCATATCCACACATAGTAGAGAAATGTGAAATGCTTCGGCACTTGTTCACATCCCCATATAGGCTAATATATATAGCCCATCCACCTTGATGCATATAGTCAGGAGGGATCACTCTAAACTTCTAACTCCTATTCTACTCAAAGATGGTGAGAGGAAATGCCGGCCTTCAAGGGAGGAACGTCCATGGCAACCGAGAGGAGGACCACGTCGAAGTTCCTGAGAATGACAACCCCGGAGCTGGTGCAAACAATCTGGAACGGTTGATGGCTATGTAGAATCAGCTTATGCAAACAATGATCCAAACTTTGGGTCAGTTGCAAGCCAACAACAACAACCCCATTCCTGCACCACCGCCACCACCGCCGGCTCACAACCGACTAGGAGAGTTCATGAGGACTCGTCCACCCACTTTTGCTCAAGCTAATGACCCCATAGAGGCCGACAATTGGTTGAAGTCCATGGAGAAGAAGCTTGCCATAGTTCAGTGCAATGACTGAAGAAGGTTCTCTTTGCGTCGCACCAACTCATGGGAGCAGCCGCTGACTGGTGGGATGCCCTTTGCAATGCTCATGTCGACCCAGAGACTATTACTTGGACTGAGTTCAAGGAGAGTTTCCGCTTTCATTACATCCCTGCTGGAGTAATGATGCTCAAGAGGCAAGAGTTTGAGGGTCTCCACCGAGGACAGAAGAGCGTGAATGAGTACCTCAACAAGTTCACGCAGCTGTCAAGGTATGCCCCTGAAGATGTCAACTCGGACCAACGGAAGCAGTACTTGTTCATGAGAGGGTTGAACAATGAGATCCAGGTTCAGCTCCTCAACAATGACTATGCGAGCTTCCAGAAGCTAGTTGACAAAGCCATAGTGGTTGAGAGCAAGATCCGAGAGATCGAGCAAGAGGGCAAGAGGAAGATGCCGTACCAGCCACAAGGGAGCAACGTACGCCCTCGGTACATGCCCCCAGCTGCACCGCAGTATGGGTCGTCCACTCCGACTTTTCGCCCTAATCAACCACCACAACAATGTCCTGTCATGCAAGCACCTCGAGTGCCTTTGCCTCCTGCGCCTCGTCCAAACATGGGTGATCCTGTTCAAAACCCCTGCCCCAACGTACCTGCTGTCGTGGGCAACAAGGCGTGCTTTGCATGCGGAGAAACGGGACACTTCGCGAGCCAGTGCCCCAGGAGAGGTCCTGGACAGCAAGGCAACGTGCCCAAGCAGAACCCACGGCCGAACAGAGGAGTCAATCAAGGAAACCGTGGACAGCAGAACTATGCTCGCGGCAACGTGAACCATGTCTCTGCTGAGGAAGCGCAACAGGCTGAAGACGCCGTAATTGGTATGTTCCTTGCCAACTCCAACCCAACCACCATTCTATTTGATTCCAGAGCATCACATTCCTTCATATCATCCAAGTATGTTGCCAAGTATAATCTACCCATATCACACTTGAAATATACTACGTTGGTTAATTCTCCCGGTGGTGAGATGAGGACTAATATAGTATGTCCGAAAGTAAACCTTAAAATAAGGGGGTAGACTTCCTTGCCAACCTCATTGTCTTGGATTCCCAAGGGCTTGACATAATACTCGGAATGGATTGGTTAAGCAAGCACAACGGAGCAATCCAATGTGCTGAGAGGAGCGTGCAGTTGACAAACGAGCATAGTACTCGTATCGAGTTCGAGTCAACTCAGCCAACAGCCGAGAAGGCAGAATTCCCTCATCTATTCTCTACTAGCGAATCTCGAGGGCGAGATTCAATTTAAGGGGGGTAGATTTGTGACACCCTCATTTTTTGATTTCTGCATATATTCATATTTTATATGGAGAAAACATTTTAAAATAAATAGAAACAGAAAATAATAAAAAAGATAGCCAAAAAGAGCCAAATCCAATCCACAGAGAGCGCCGAAGACAATTCCCGCGGCTCGCTGGCCACGTGGCGTCTTCGGAGCTCATCCCCGCAAAAGGGGGAGAGGTCCGCCGCTAACTGGCTAAGTGGCAGGCTCAGGGCTCGTCTCTGCGGAAGGGGCGAGGTCCAACCCCGTGGGACACGTGTTGCCCCCGGAGCTAGCCTCTGTGGAGGAGCGAGGTCAGCCCCGCAGGACACGTGTTGCCCTCGGAGCTAGCCTCTGCAGAAAAGAGAGGACCAGCCGTGAGAGACGCGTGTCGCTCTCGGAGCTCTTCTCTGAGAGGTCCGACCCACGGGACACGTGTCGCTCTCGGGGCTCACTTCCGAGAGGTCCGGCCCTGTCAGACACGTGTCACTCTCGGAGATCACCTCCGAGAGGTCCGACACTACCGGACACGTATCACCTCCGGAGCTCATCTTCGGGAGGCCCGTCACTGTTGGACACGTGTTGAACTCGTAGCTCGTATCTGAGGAGAAAAGGAAGTCTGGTGCTGCTAGGACACGTGGCACTATCGGAGCCCACCTCTGAAGAGAAGGGAGGTCCGGCACTTACACGTGGCACATCCGGAGCCACCTCCGAAGAGAGGGGAGGTCCGGAACTGACACGTGGCGTTCGCGGAGCTCGCCTCTGTTGAGAGGGGAGGTCCCGACCCACTAGACACGTGGCGCACACGGAGCTCGCCTCTGGAGAGAGGGAGGTTCCGCCCGCCAGGACGCGTGGCGCACGTGGAGCTCGCCTCTAAGTAAGAGGGAGGTCTCGCCCGCCTAAAACGCGGCACAACCAGAGCCGCCTCTGCGGAAAAGGGAAGCCCAGACCTCTGCCGGACACGTGGAGCCTCCGGAGCTTATCCCTGCGGAAGGACGCGGTTCTGAAGCGGTTCTCCTTTGTACATGAGTACCCGTTACTGAGGAAACCGACACGAACTCTTCTACGTTGATACTGCAACCAAATCAACTAAAGATAAGTTGTTAAGATCCAAAAACAATTTGAATAGGACACTTATTCGAATTCCGATCAGAGTAGGACTCTTCGTTTCCCTATTATAAATAGAACCCGAAACAACCTCTTGGTCATAACATCTTTCCTGAAGCCGACAACTTAGATCCCTAGCCCCCAACTCGCCGAGTAAACCCCTTCGCTGGGGTTTGACCACCGGAGAGACTGCCGACAAGCCCAGGCACGATCGCCGCCGCCAGAAGAGAGCCCGACGATCTGTTCTTGCTAGGAGGAAGGACCCGAAGGAATTAAGGTAGGTTTCCAATACCACCTTACGACATCATCGTGTTTTCTTTGCATCTGTTCTTCGATCCCTCCGAACAGAAGCTTTTTCATGGACAGATCACGTGTTGATCGGTCTGATCTAGATCTTGAGTCAAGATCATCGCCACGTCCACATTTGATCCGAACACCTTTGCTCATTGTAAAAAACCATGCAAACTCTTTAAAACATGCAAGAACACGTACAAACTAAACTGCATCATAGGAAAGTTGACAAATGAGCAAAGTTGAGAAAGATTAATGTCTTGTTGAGACATGGAAAGGGATGAATCATAATGGAGGTATGTTAATGTTTAAATACATGTTGGGATTACATTCACTTAAAGCTAAGTTGCTGTTTTTTTCGTGTTTTGAGAAATAAACTTTGATTCCTGCAATGAGCCTTTTTATACCTTCCTTGTTGTGAGCTACATATCATATTTTCCTGCACTTGCTGAGTACATCATGTACTCAAACTTGCATTATTACTACATCATCAGCAACAGGAGAGGAGTACAATGAAGACCAAGTGGAGCATTAGGCGTGTAATCTGTCCTCAACCTTGCCTGTGGAGTAGAGATGGAGCCGCTGCTGCTGCTTAGTTGCTTCCGCATTAGTTTAGAAGACTTCCGCTGCTAAGATTTAGACTTCCGCTGCTAAAATAAGACTTACGCTGTTAGAATAAGTCCAAGACTCGTGAGACTTTGTAATAAACCCTGTTATTCGTGGTAATATATATTCTGAATTCAAGTTTGTGGAACCTATGTATATGTGTGATGAACATCCTGGGCACACATGCATCAGTCTCAGTTCCGAGTGGTTTCCTCTCAGAACGGGGGCATCACATCACACATGAAACACACTATGTTGGTTAATTCTCCCGGTGGAGAGATGAGTACTAATATAGTATGTCCGAAAGTAAACCTTAAAATAAGGGGATTGACTTTCTTGCCAACCTTATTGTCTTAGATTCCCAAGGGATTGATATAATACTTGGAATGGATTGGTTAAGCAAGGACAACGGAGTAATTCAATGTGCTGAGAGGAGCGTGCAGTTGACAAATGAGCACGGTACTCATATTGAGTTCGAGTCAGCCCAACTGGCAACCGAGAAGGCAGCGTTGAACCACGTCGAAGAAGCAACATTGGAAAGCATTCCGGTGGTTTAAGCATTTTCAGATGTGTTCCGGGAAGAACTTCCTGGTATGCCACCTGATCGGGACATTGAATTTGCCATTGATTTAGTGCCTGGAACTGCACCTATAGCGAAGAGGCAATATAGGATGCCCGTTAATGAACTAGTGGAACTTAAGAAGCAAATTGAGGAGCAGCTAGAAAAGGGTTTTATACGCCCAAGCTCGTCACCGTGGGGAGCCCCCGTGCTCTTCGTAGACAAGAAGGATGGGACCCAAAGGATGTGTGTGGATTATAGGTCTCTCAATGAGGTGACGATCAAGAATAAATACCCGCTGCTCCGTATAGAGGACCTATTCGACCAAATGAAAGGTGCCCGAATTTTCTCCAAGATTGATCTTCGGTCGGGATACTTCCAGCTGAAGATTAAGCCCTCTGACATACCCAAGACTGCATTTCGAACACGGTATGGTTCGTATGAATATACCGTTATGTCTTTTGGGTTAACGAATGCACCCGCATATTTTATGTACCTCATGAATAAGGTCTTTATGGAGTACTTGGACAAGTTCGTCGTGGTTTTCATCGATGATATCATTGTGTATTCAAAAAGCGAGGAAGAGCATGAAGAACATTTGAGATTGACATTGCAGAAACTGCGAGAGCATCAATTTTATGCCAAGTTCAGCAAGTGTCAATTTTGGCTAAAGGAGATATCGTTCCTAGGACACATCATCTCCGAGAGAGGAGTATCGGTTGATCCTGTAAAAGTGGGAGATGTTCTGAGGTGGAACCAACCGCAGAATGTGAGAGATATTCGGAGTTTCCTTGGGATGGCTGGATACTACCGACGGTTCATCAAGGATTTCTCCAAAATAGCGAAGCCTATGACTGAATTGCTAATGAAGGGAAAAGCAATTCAGTGGACACCAGTGTGCCAAGAAAGCTTTGAGGAGCTCAAGAAAAGACTAACCACAGTGCCAGTTTTGGTATTGCCAGATATGAGCAAGAGTTTTAATATATATTGTGACGCATCAAGACAAGGGCTTGGATGTGTGCTCATGCAAGATGGACAAGTGGTAGCCTATGCGTCGAGACAACTAAAGAAACACGAGCTGAATTACCCCACACATGACTTGGAACTTGCAGCTGTGGTACATGCCTTGAAGATTTGGAGTCATTATATCCCTGGCCACCGATGTGAGATCTATACGGATCACAAAAGCCTCAAGTATATATTCACGCAAATGGATCTGAATTTGAGGCAACGTCGATGGTTGGAACTCATCAAGGATTATGATGTTGGAATCAATTATCACCCCGGAAAGGCCAATGTAGTAGCTGATGCGTTGAGTCGAAAGGGAGCATGTCACCAACTCACGGTTTGGGAGCTACCGCCCGAGCTGCACAAAGAGTTCGAACGGTTACATCTCGGGTTCTTGAACGAGATGGAAGTGATAGAACTCAACTCTTCGCTGGAACAAGAGATACGAGATGGACAAGCAACGGATGAGGAAATCAAGGAAAGAATCCGACAAGGCATAGAAAAGGATTTCAAGGAAGACGAGAAGGGCATGCTTTGGTTAGGGAAAAGGATTTGTGTGCCTAACGTGAAGCACATCCGTGACACGATATTAAAGGAGGCACATGACTCACCTTATTCCATACATCCCGGCTGTACAAAGATGTACAAGGACCTGAAAACTTGCTATTGGTGGGATGGTATGAAAAGGGACATAGCTGAATATGTTGTCTTATTTGACACGTGCCAACGGGTGAAGGCCGAACATCAAAGACCCGCTGGACTGTTGCAGCCATTGAAAGTACCCGAGTGGAAGTGGGAAGACATCAGCATGGATTTCATTGTCGGATTGCCACGTACTCGGTCGGGTTACGACTCCATTTGGGTTATTATGGACCGATTGACGAAAACAGCCCATTTCCTTCCTGTTAGAACCACATACCGCGTCGCAGAACTAGCCGAGCTGTATATGGAGCAAATTGTGTGTCGCCATGGAGTTCCAAAGAGGATAGTTTCAGATTGGGGTTCTCAAATTACCTCTAGGTTCCGGAAGAAGCTGCATGAAGCCAGGGTACACGACTGAATTTCAGCTCCGCTTATCACCCGCAAACTGACGGGCAAACTGAGAGGACAAATCAAAATTTGGAAGACGTGTTGAGAGCTTGCGCCTTGAAACATGGGCACAGTTGGGACAGGAGCTTGCCGTATGCTGAATTCTCATACAACAACAGCTATCAAGCCAGCTTGAAGATGTCACCTTTCGAAGCATTGTATGGTAGATGGTGTAGAACACCGCTGTTCTGGAATGAGACCGGAGAGAGCCAAGTGTTTGGACCCGAAGTGCTGCAAGACGCCGAAAAGCAAGTCCAAACGATAAAAGAAAATTTGAAGGCTGCTCAGTCACGACAAAAAGGTTATGCGAACAATAGGTGAAGAAGATTGACCTTCGAAGTAGGAGACTTCGTGTACCTTAAGGTATCACCTATCCGAGGCCAACGGCGGTTCAACGTCAAGGGAAAATTAGCACCTCGCTACATCGGGCCATTTAAGATTTTGGGCAAGCGAGGAGAAGTAGCCTATCAACTAGAGCTGCCAACGCACCTCTCCGACGTACACGACGTGTTTCACATATCCCAACTCAAGAAGTGCTTAAGAGTACCGGAAGAATAAGTACCGATGGATGAGCTCGAGCCTCAAGAGGATCTGACCTATGTGGAGCACCCGTCCAAATTTTGGACGTGAAGGAAAGGGTCATGAGAAACAAAGTGATCCGTTGGTGCAAGGTACAGTGGAGCCATCACACGGAAGCCGAAACTACATGGGAGCGTGAGGAAGACCTCAAGGTAGAATTCCCTCATCTATTCTCTACTCTATCAAATTTCGAGGGCGAGATTCAGTTTAAGGGGGGTAGGTTTGTAACACCCTCAAATTCATTTCCATGCATTGCATACGTTTTTCATATAGAGAAACATTATAAAAGAAGTAGGAATGGAGGAAGGAACCATACAAATGGAGAAAGAATCATAAAAATGGTGGGGAATGGGAAAAAGATAGCTGAAATGAGCCAATTCTAATTTGTCGGAGTGCGCTGCCGATACTTCCCCCGGCCCCGCTTGGACACGTGGCGCCCTCGGAGCTCACCACTGCGGAGGGGGTGAGGTCCGGCACTGCTGGCCACGTGGCAAGCCCGGGGCTCGCCTCTGAGGAGAGGGAGGCCCGGCCCTTCTGGACACGTGGCGCCCTCGGAGCTCACCCCTGCGGAGCGGGTGAGGTCCGGCACTGCTGGCCACGTGGCAGGCCCGGGGCTCGCCTCTGAGGAGAAGGGAGGCCCAGCCCCGCTGAACATGTGGAGCCCTTGGAGCTCACCCCTGTGGAGGGGGTGAGGTCCAGCACTGCTGGCCACGTGGCAGGCCCGGGGCTCGCCTCTGAGGAGAGGGAGGCCTGGCCCGGCTGGACACGTGGCACCCTCGGAGCTCACCCCTGCGGAGGGGGTGAGGTCCGGCACTGTAGGCCACGTGGCAGGCCCGGGGCTCGCCTCTGAGGGGAAGGGAGGCCCGGTCCCGCTGGACAAGTTGCACCCTTGGAGCTTGCCCCTGCGGAGGGGGCGAGGCTCGGCTCTGCTGGCCGCGTGGCAGGCCCGGGGATCACCTCTGAGGAGAGGGATGCCCGGCCCCGCTGGACACGTGGCGCCCGCGGAGCTCACCCCTGCGGAGGGGGCGAGGTCCTTAGGCGGTTTTTCTCCTATGCGCGGGGGTACCCGGTACTGAGGGTACCTGTCGAAGTGTAGCTGTCGACACTTCCCCCGGGCCTGCACTGGGCAGCCCGCGGAGGTTCTTTTTCGAAGGGGCTAGTCCCCCGCGGAGAGCTTAAGCGTAGTGGGACGAAGGAAACAGATGAACACAGGGTTTTTTTACGTGGTTCAGGCCGCCGGAGCGTAAAACCCTACGCCCACGGCGAGCAGAGGTGCTCGTTGTATTGCTTGAGGATGAGCTGAGTGCTAGAATGCTAAATCAGGGTGCTAACTCGCGTGAGTGCGAACCCCTTGTAACGTTGCCTACCTGATCCTTTTATAGTCCAAGGCTCGGGCCGCTTACAAGGTGGGCCCGGGACCCGACAGGTGGTCCCGAGGAGATTGCCTGCCATCTACTGTATCCTGCAGTTACGCCGGTAGCTGTCTCTAGAGAGGGCTTCTGAGTCTTCGTCTTGCCGCCCTACCCACGCCGCAAACTAGGCGTAGTGGTTGATGACGGCAGGGGCGGCAGGGGATGTCTTGTCGCTATGTTTATTGGTGTACAGCCTCTAACGTGGCGTGCCAGTCTTCACTGCGACGTGACTGGGCACAACGGCTCCTGACAGCGGCGTCCTCCGTGTCTTGGGAAGGCACGGGTGTTGAAGACCTTGTACGGACAAGGTATGGCGAGTCTTTACTCTTGCTGCCTAGCGCGGCGGGGGCAGGTAGTGCCATTCTGCTGGCCACGTGGCGGGCCCGGAGCTCTCCTCTGAGGAGAGGGAGGTCCGGCCCCGCTGGACACATGGAGCCTTCGGAGCTCTCCCTGCGGAGGGGGGAGGTCCGGCTCTGCTGGCCACGTGGCGGGCCCGGAGCTCTCCAAGGAGAGGGAGGTCCGGCTCTGCTGGACACGTGGAGCCTTCGGAGCTCTCCCTGCGGAGAAGGGAGGTCCGGCTCTGCCGGCCACGTGGTGGGCCCGGAGCCCTCCTCTGAAGAGAGGTAGGTCTGGCCCCGCAGGACACGTAGGGCTTTCGGAGCTTGCCCCTGCAGAAGGGGCAAAGTCCTTAGGCGATTTCCCCTATGCGCGGGGGTACCCCATATTGAGGGTACCGGCAGTGGCCCCCGGGCCCATCTTGGGGGAGATAACGAGCCCGAGGTGGGGCCCCCGTCTCTTCTACTTCGCGCACCTTCCAAGACCCGCTTTGACCGTTGCTGGAGCACGAACAGTCGCGGGATCGTGGGGGCGTGAGCCCTACTTGATGGTTGCTTTTACTGCGGCGGTTCCCAAGGCTGCCACTACTGCACGTCACAGCGCACATCGCAGCGTTTTGTCAGGAACCGTCGGGTTCTCCGCCTGGGGGCTGACAACCCGGTCCACCGCTTCTGTAGGATGGCCTGGGCCCGCTTTTCATGGACCCCAGGGCTTGGAGTTGAAGCGGTTGTCCCAAGCAGCGTATTCAAAGAGCTTCGAATCGCTTTGAATCGCGTATGGGAAGTTTAAAAGGAGATCTCATCTGCATTGCAGGCTTCCCTTCGCACTTCCCCATGCCTGAGCCCTCCTTGTTTCTCCGAGCTCTTGCGCCTTTGCCGCCCATGGCTTCCAACCTGACTCCGAAGGCCGACGGAGCTCAGACCGCCGACCGGGGGAGGGTTAGGGAGCCGACCTCCGGTTTGCCAGAGAAGAAGCGTGTCCGGTCCCCTCTGACAGCATCGTTCGCGCCAAGCCAGGAGACTGGGGTACCTTCACGTCCTCCTTCTGGAGGTGTCAGTTCGTCGGGCAGCGATCCCAAGAGGCCTCGGGCCTTCCATTCCGACGGGACTCCTCTCGAACAGCGGTGGTCCGAGGGGCCCCGGGCGTCCTGCCCTCCTCCCTCAGGCGGAGGAGCTTCGAGGGAGGACGCTGGTGCTGCGATGCCCAGGGGCGAGCCGAGGGCTCAGGCGCCCCGGTCAGCGAGCGTCCCGGCTGCAGGCTTGGCAGACGGTGGCGCCGGAAGGAGCAGCGCTGGGACTCATCCGGGGGCGCAGGTGCCCCGGGCCTCAGGAGCTGGATTGGCGAGCAGCGCTAGAGGCGCCGCTGGCGGGGGCCCTACTGCTCCACCTCCTAGGGGGGCTCCGGGAGCACCCCCTGTTCCGCCGGTCTGGGTGCCTGCGGGGCAGGCCCCGGCAGCGACGGAAGGCTCCAGCGGACCTGCCCCGGCTCGGAAGCCGGGGTTCCGTGCCCGTTGGAGCGCTTGCGTTTCTCGGTAATTGTTGCTCTTACCGTGTTCCAGAACTTGCGTTCTTTTTTTCTTTCCTTAACCCGAGAGCTTCCCATGCTTGCAGGGACTCATCAGATGCCGGGAACAACTCTGTTCCCCGGCCATCTCTGGCTAGCGGAGGATCTGCGCCGCAGCGTCCGGAAGCTGTGGCGGCTTCGCCGGCCCCAAGTCGGCGCAGGCTTCTTCTGCGCCGACGGAATTAACCCCTGCGGTGGCGGCGGCAGCATCCGTTTGTCCTCCTTCGCCAGCTCGGAAGCCGGTGGTTGTCGAGGGCTCGGCGGAGCCGGCTGGCAGCGTCCGACCCTCCGGTGCCGAGGCGGGAGGAGCAGCTGCAGGCCCTTCGGCTTCCCCAGATCGGCGCCTCATCCTGGTCGTCGAGATGCCGGCATCTCCTCTACCGGACGGCGACATGATGGAGGAGGTCGGGGGCACGGCTTCGGCCTCTGCCACCCCGCTGCCCCTGTCGGATGCCTTGGAACTTTCCCAGGCGAGCGTCCGGCAGGTCCACGCCGCCCTAGAGCGAGAGCGGGAGGTGATGGCAGGGGAGAGGAACCGCCTCCTCAGCTGGGGGCACCTCCTGAAGCAGCGGACTCAGGAAGTTAGGGCGGGAGCTCGACTCGAGACGGTCGAAGCTCGATGCCATGGAGGCGCTCCTTGACCTTCAGAAGAGGGCCGTCGACCGCCTGGACTCCGAGACCCGGCGGCTCCACCAGGAGACCCGTGAGGCTCATGCCAGGGCCCAGGCACACTCTGATGCTCTGGAGGAGATGCGGCTGCAACTGGCATGTCGTGAGTGCACCGTTGCGGATCGGGAGCGCGCCGTGGCGACCGAAGAGAAGAAGGTCGCCGAGAAGCTGGAGGCCAGTGAGGGCGGCTTGAAGGCCCGGGCCGGAGAGCTGGAGCTTCGGGAGGCAGCTCTGGCTGAGAGGGAGGAGCAGGTCTCCCGGGAACGCCAGGCGGTGCTGGATCGCGAGCTGGCGGCTGACTTCCGGGCATCGGAGTTGGAGCGGCTCACCCAGGATCTCCAGCTTCGGGAGGGATCTCTGGCAGCCAAGGAGAAGAGATTCTCTGAGGAGGGGCTCGACGCCCTGCTGGCAGCCCGCGAAGAGGTGGAGAAACTCCAGGCTTCGCAGTCTGTCGAGGCCCGGGCAGTCTGGAACTTCATCGGCCAGGCGGGGTCCGCCCTGGTACCCCTCGGCTTCAGCCCCGTGAGGACATGGGCTCTGTCACAGGAGGTGGCCGAGGCGATCCCGGCACTCGAGTCCATCGGCGCCAAGCTGGACAGGCTCGAAGCCATGATCGCTGGCGAGCTTGAGTCAGAGGGACGGGGCCTGGCAATGGAGGTCGCCATGCACGTGCTGGCTTGCTTCCGGAGCCGGGATCCCTCCCTCTCTCTGGAGCCAGTAAGACTGGGCCTCGTCGCCGAGCGGGAGGAAGCCGCCAGGGTCGAAGTCAGGGACACTGCCGCCCTTGTAGCCTCTAGGTTCCGGCGGGAGTCCGGGGACTCCTAGGCAGTCGCCCCCGCGGCCGAAAGGCCTTGTATCTTTATTTTTTGTTTTTGTTGATTCTGTAGTCCAGCTCATGGAGCTTTGATGAATGAAAAGATTGTTGTTTTTTTTGTGTCTATGTTCTTCTATCTTCTTCATGGCTTGACCCGCCCGAGTCCTTAGCTCCGCAAGGGCTTCAGGAGGTCTTCGCCGATCTTGATGTTTTGCACGGACACCTTCCTCGGGTCCTTGTTGTGATAAGGGCCCAAGGGGTCTTCAGAGCTTGCCCCGTGAAGAGGGGTGGTCCGGATCTGCTGGCCACGTGGTGGGCTCGGAGCTCCTCTGAGGAGAGGGTGGTCTGGCCCCGCTGGACACGTGGAGCCTTCGGAGCCCGCCCCTATGGAGGGGGTGAGGTCCGGCCCTACCGGCCACGTGGCAGGCCCGGAGCTATCCTCTGAGGAGAGGGGGGCCCGGACCCACCGGACACGTGGGGCCTTCGGAACCTGCCCCTGCAAAGTGAGCGGGGTCCGAGTCCTCCGGTCTTGCTTTGGATTAGTCAGGAGCTCCGGTCGCTCTTCGCGCGGTCCCCGTAGGATTGGGCACACCTATCATGCTCCTGCGGGGGAGCTAGGGCCAGGAGGTCCTGCACACAAGTAAGGGAACTGTAATTCTCCTTGGGGGCTCTCCCCTCCCTATCTCATAGTCTTATTTGGCTTACGGTCCTGGTCCGGTATACGGGGCTTGGACAATTCAGTGCGCCCAGCGCCGGGGGTCCGGCTCCCTCCGAGGTCAGGGTACGACCGTCCGGCCCTAGTACTGGACCATAACGTTGGGGAGGCAGAGTGCACAGGCTTTTGGTACGGAACCAGGCAAAGCAGGCTGTACTCCCTTGGACCTCCGAAGGGCAGGGCGCGCACGCTTTGGGTCGGAACCAGGCAAAGCAGGCTACGCACCCTGGACCCCTCATGCACAGCGCAGGCTTTTCCTGGAGGTGACCAACTGGCATCGCAACACCTGACTGGGGGAGGCCCGAGAGGCCCCCTGGCCATCGGCAGGTACCTCAAGCGCGACCGTCTTCGGTAGGATAGCAAATGTCGACTAGGGATGAGAGTGGGAAAGGAGAGCTAAGTGTACAGTGAGCATACACAGAAAGTACGATCATAAAAATTAATGCGTAATTTAAATGAACACATAAGTAAGAGCGTGGTATTACAGGATTCTTTCTATATAAATGCTCATAGGAGGAAGGCGGGCTAAACATGGAGGCAACGACCACCCCATTATGAGGGGAAGCAAGATCCTACACGCTTAGGGTCAGAACCAGGCCAAGCTGGACGTAGTCCTGGACCGTCCCTTGGGGCTTAGTTGCTCCGAGCGCTGTTCCTAGACTCTATGGGATCTATTACAGAAAAGAAAAGACTTGTGCTACCAATGCTCTAGTAATAGAACTTACGGAGGTGTTCCATGTTCCAAGGGTTCGGGAGCGGATCCCCATCCTTGGTGGAGAGGCGTACGCACCCGGGGCGGCAAACTTTTGTGACTCGGAAGGGACCTTCCCAGCTGGGGGAGAGTTTGTCGGTCCCTTCGCGAGAAAGTATGCGCCGCGGCACCAGGTCGCCTTCTTGGAGCTCCCGGACACGCACGGTCCTTTGGTGGTAGCGCCGGAGCGCCTGCCGGTACCATGCGTTGCGGAGCGTTGCTTGTAATCGTGCCTCGTCGACGAGGTCGATATCTTCGGGCCGGAGCTGGTCCTGCGCGGCTTCTCCCTAGGGGGGCCGGGGTGTCTTCCTCCATTGGCTCAGGCCGACAAGAGGTTAACAGAGCCAGGGCAGCCCTCGGGAGGTAAGGCCGAGGCACGGTGGCGCGCACTCGGGTGGAGCTGGCCCGGTTCAGCACCGCCAGGGGCTGGTGCTCGGGCTACCGCAAGTGCTTGGAGCTTCTCCAAGGCTGACACTGCAGCAGTGCGGTCTCCACGGATCTTGAGGACGCCTGTTGGAGTAGGCATCTTCAATACAAGGTAGCCATAGTGGGCTACCACCGTGAACCGGTACAGGGCTGGCCTGCCGATGATGACATTGAAGGGGAGGTCGATCTCCGCCACATCAAACAGAATGTATTCTGTCCGGTAGCTGTCCAGTGCCCCGAAGGTGACCAGAAGGCTGATGTTGCCGTAGGGGACAACTTGTCCCGGCCCTACCCCTGAGAACGGGCTCGAGGGGGTGAGCTTGGCCATTGGGATTTGCAACTTCTGGAAAGCTGCGTGGTTGATGAGGTTCAGGCCCCCCCCCCCATCTACCAGAACATGGTACATCTTCACGTTGGCGATGGTGGGAGCTACCAAGAGCGGTAGCTGTCCGGCCCCAGCCATGTTGTTGGGGCAGTCGGTGGCATCGAAACTGATGGGGGTCCCCATCCACTTGAGGTGCGGCGCTGCGCTTGGGACAGGAGCCACCGACGCCACTGCTCGGCGCAGAGTCTTGACAGCACTCCGAGACGAGGGGTCAGAGGACCCGCCGTAGATGACGTAGAGCACCTTACGGCGCTCGTCATCGCTGGAGCTGGAGCCCTCGTGGTCGTGCACCACCTTTACGGTGCGCTGGGGCTCCTGGAACTCCATCTGGTGGTCGACGTTGTCTCGGGCGTCGACCTTCTGCTTGCCCTCCCTTTGACGGAAGGGAGGGGCATCCGCTCGCGTTTGCTTCCCCTTGCGGAAGCACTCCACGAGCTTCTGGATTTTTTGGCACTCAGCAGCAGTGTGGCTGCTGGTGTTGTGCACGGGGCACGGCTCGCTGTGGTCACCGCTAGGGGCTGGTGACTGTCGTGGCCTCTTTGTCGGGGTGTGGCCCCCGAGCTCCGGTGGGTGCTGCAACTGCAGCAACGGGAGCTTCGGTCGGCAGCATGATCTTGCCGCCGGCCTTCTTGACCTTCTTGCCGCTCCCATGGGGAGCAGCGCTTGGTCTGGGCTGCCCTCCGGCTTCAGAGGCTGGCTGTGAGTGCCAGTTGTGCCCTTCTGCTGCCCTGGCGCACTTGTCCGCCAGACCGAAGAGCTCTGAGACGTTGCACACTTATCTGGTCGCGAGCTTCTCGAGCATCTTCATGTCCCATACACCCTGCCGGAATGCCACCACCACAGAAGCATTTTGGATATGGGGGATGGTGTTCCATACCTGGGAGAACCGCTGGATGAAGGAGCGCAACGACTCTCCAGGTTGTTGTTGGATGGCGTGGAGGTCGAGCTCCGTGGCAGGCCGAGTGTAGGAGCTGCCGAAGTTTGCAGTAAACTGCTGGCAGAGCTCTCCCCAGGAGGTTATGGAACCCTGGGGGAGATTCATGAGCCAAGACCGTGCTGGACCGGTCAAGGCGACGGGGAAGTAGTTGGCCATGACGGCCTCATCCCCTCCTGCAACAAGGATGGCGGTGGAGTAGATCTAAAGGAACTCCGCCAGGTTGACACTGCCGTCGTACTTCTCTGGTAGGTGTGGCCGGAACTTGCGTGGCCACTTCGCGAAGCGAAGGTGTGGCGCCAGGGCTGCACACACTACTCCTGTTGCTGCAGGTGTCGGCGCCGCGAGCGCTTGGTCCGCTGTTGGCACCGTGTACCCCGGCATGGGCAAAGGTGCGCCATAAACCGGGGGTGCCATTTGCAGGGCATATGGCTGAGGCATATGCTTCGTGCGTATGCCTGGGGCAGAGATCGCGTAGCGAACGTCTGCGGCCCAGGCTGGGTCGAGGCGGTCAACATGCTGTCGCCGGCCTCTTGGTTGCGACGCCTTTCTCGTCGTCGCTCGATGGCCACACGGGCATCTTCGCCCAGGTGACGTCGTTCCAGCTCGGACCCCAGGTCTGCCGATGGGTGCCTGGTGGAGCGGGAGTCTGCCGTCTGCCCGTCAACCGCTGGCGTGCGCGACAACGACACATCCGTTTGGCCGGGGCGTCGTCCCCGCCGAAGCTGAGGGTTGGCGGCGGCGACGACGATATGGTCTACGTCACGAATCCACTGCTGGGTCGCTTCCTGAGGCGTGTCCCCAGCAGGTGGATTGCGTAGGAGCGCTCGTGCTGCAGCTAGTGCGCTCCCATGGGAGACACTCAGCGCTGCAGCAGATCTTGGGCTTGCTGGAGTCTGTGCTGCCGGAGTCGGCTGCTGGCTTCCAGCTTGCCCCGACACACCCCGTCCCGAGTGTGTCGAGACGTAATCCCCGCTGGTCACCGTTCGTCGGGAACGTGGGCGAGGAGAGCTTGCCGCTGAAGGAAGCTTTGTCATCTTCGTCGGCGTAAGCTCATCATGTGAAGGGAAAAGCCCCCTACCTGGCGTGCCAAATGTCGAAGTGTAGCTGTCGACACTTCCCCCGGGCCTGCACTGGGCAGCCCGCGGAGATTCTTTTTCGTAGGGGCTAGTCCCCCGTGGAGAGCTTAAGCGTAGTGGGACGAAGGAAACAGATGAACACAGGGGTTTTTTACGTGGTTAAGGTTGCCGGAGCGTAAAACCCTACGTCCACGGCGAGCAGAGGTGCTCGTTGTATTGCTTGAGGATGAGCTGAGTGCTAGAATGCTGAATCAGGGTGCTAACTCGCGTGAGAGTGAACCCCTTGTAACGTTGCCTACCCGAGCCTTTTATAGTCCAAGGCTCGGGCGGCTTACAAGGAGGGCCCGGGATGTAAGGGCCTCAGTTTTTGACACACATTTGCAGTGTTCATCACCACACCACACACCTCATTTGAGGAAGGATGATGAACACAAATGAAGAGCAAGTAACAATTATCAACATGCTCACTAGAGAACAAATTCACACATTGCCAAAGTGGTGTTTCACACATGTAATATAGATGGGCTGGACATATGAAAACTCCTACACTTTATTAAGAATGTCCATGCCAAGTTTCACCTAAATTCAAAACCTTTTTGAGGTCATTTTGAGTATAGTTAGGAATAGGGCAGTTTGAAACCATATTCAAATTCAAACTGTTTTTACCACATGAATTTAAAAGTGGGAGGCATATTCTTACCCAGCACATTTTTGTGAGCTCACACACCAATTTTCACTCCATTTGGAGTTGATCTTGACATGAGCTAAGTGGGAGAAATTCAAACTTTATTTGAATTTCAAACTGAACTTGTGCTGAAATTCATTCAAACCAAACCTCATTTGAACTTTGATCAATTTAAATGGCTCATGAGTGAATAATTTGAATTGCCAAGAGTAGTATGGGGTTCACTGTTTACAACAGTGATTAGGAGTAAATTTCAGAGGTTAAAACTAGAAGTGGGACCCACATGTCAGCCACTGCTCAGATCGAACTGACTGAGACTTTTTCACTCGGGTCGCCGAGTCGCAGCGGTGATCGCCACCGAGGGCAGCCGCCGCGCCAGCAGCTGCTTGCCCACGTGCGTGCGCGAGGCGGTGCAGAGCCTTCTTAAGGCGCCTACCCCCTCCCCGGCCGAGGCACCGCCGTTCTTTCCCGCAAGAACTCAGCGCCGGCCGAAAATTTCTGCAGCTCGGAATCGATTGGAGAACGCCGATCGCAGCTCCCTCCGTCCACTCCAGAGCCCCAGCAAGGTACTAGAGACCTTCCTCCGCCCTCCCCGTTGCTAGAATTCAGTTGAAACCGATTGATATCGGCTGTGCCGAAAGATCAAGTTCGGGACTTGGAACCGCCGCACCCCGGGCTCTCGTGGACAGCCCAACCAGGGCATTGTCACGCCCGAGCCAAGGCACCATTGGACGCGCTGGTGACCGGTGCTGCTCATCCCCGAGCCACAGCTCGAGTGGTTGCTCACCGGCGGCGAATTTCCACTTTTCCCCTTTCTGTGTGCAGAACGACCTTCGGGTACGATTCTGTTTAATTCGTGCTCTAGAAAGGATTAGAGGGCCTCAAACCGCTCTCACACGAGCTATACACGGTAACGCACAAGTTGCCTTCACAACTCTGGGCCGGAGAATCCCTGTACCCGGCGTAATTTGAGGTCTACCAATGGAGGAATGAACGGTCGGCATCGGGCGCACGGTGAGGACCTAGTTCGGGCCTTCCCCGAGCTGCCTCGAGCTCATGTCGACCTTCTCTGAGGTCCACTGATGCTCCCCGACCGGTTTCCCAAGTAGTTGAGGTGCTAGGGAAGTCAGCCGACATGGCCGAAGTCGTTCCGAGGTGGCGGCTCGTCGCCGACCATGCTCTGGCCATTGTCATGAGCAGCTGACCCTAGAATCCTGTTCCCCTAGTAAAAGTAGGCAGGGGCGGCCAGAATCGAGAAGTTTGGAGCTGTACAGAAGCCGGCGGCGAGCTCTCTGGCGAGGTTCCTCGGCGGAGGGGCGCGGGCGTCGCGAGGTTGAAGAAGGGGGTGGACCCCAGCTGTCAGCGGGAGATATTTTGAATCGGGATCTGGCTGCGGCCGGGATCGGGTGTGCTGGCGCGCAAAATAATTGTGGGCCGCGGTGTACCGTCGCCTCGGCGTGCGACGCGTGTCCCTTGGGCCCACGCGCGAGTTTAAACTTTTCCCCGATTTTCAGATTTCCCTCAAACTTCAAATCCTCATAACTTTGGCTAGAGAGCTCCAAATCGAGTGAACCAAATTTTGCTGGATTCAGCTCTCTGAGTACTTTCCAGCAAATCAAGTTTCACTTCATGAAATTCCTTGTTTCTCCAGAATTAATTCCTCAAAGTTTAAACTGTTAGGAATTTTAACTGGAGGATCCCTTGGAGGAAAATCCTGAAATTTTGCTGGGATGTTCACCAAAATATTCCCGAACTACCATAAAAGTTTCAGACCCATTGGAGCTCATTTGATCCACCTAATGGTGTGATTAGTGAAACTGTTCCAGAGAAAATAGAAAATGTTCAGAAACATTTTCAGAATTTTCTCTGAAATTGTTTAGCTCATATCTTTAGCTAGGTACCTTCAAATTAAGTGAGACCAACTCCATTAGAATCCTCTGAAAATCTAGTTTTCAGAAAGTCATAGTTTGTTCCATGAAAATCCCTAGAACACCCTAAGAGTGTCAATTAAGGTCAAGTACATAATTAATTGTGGAGGGCTCAAACGAGCTTTGCTGCAACTAAAACTTGCCCAAGCCTCTGTTTAGGTTGTAACCAAGCCACAGTAAAAGTTTCACAGTCATTGGGCTTGTCTAGTAAGAGTTATAGACTTCACAAGATTAAAAGTAAATACAACTGCATTTAAATTAATACATGTATTGCTTCTATCATGTAGTCGCTAAGGTCGAGGAGGAACCCGAAGTCCTAGACTTCGTTACTCCGGAGGAACAGCTATCCTACGACCAAGAGAAGCAAGGCAAGCCCCGGTTTGCATTAACCGTTTTTACAAATTTTTATTGTTTTGAGCACATACTTGTTTCCTTTATTCTGTGCATCAGAGTCTTGTTTGAAAGCCCCATTGCATAGCCAAGAGAACCATGGGTTGGGTTTAGGATTGCAAACCCCGTTAGCCACTGCTACTCGACTTGTACCGAATCCTACTCTATCATAGCAATGCAGTAGCTAACGGGGTTTGCAATCCTAAACCCAACCCATGGTTCTCTTGGCCATGCAGTGGGGCTTCCACACAAGACCCTAATGCAAGGAATAAAGTAAACAAGTATGTGCTCAAAACAATAAAAATTTGTAAAAATGTTAATGCAAACCGGAGCTTGCCTTGCTGCTCTTGGTCGTAGGCTAGATGTTCCTCCAGAGTAACGAAGTCTAGGACTTCGGGTTCCTCCTCGACCTTAGCGACTACATGATAGAAGCAATACATGTATCAATTTAAATGCATTTGTATTAAGTTTGAACTTGTGAAGCTTATAAGTCCCACTAGACAGACTCCATGACTGTGAAACTTTTACTGTGGCTTGGTTACAACCTAAATAGAGACTTGGTCAAGTTTTAGTTGCAGTAAAGCTCATTTGAGCCCTCCACAATTAATTATGTCCTTGACCTTAATTGGAACTCTTAGGGTGCTCTAAGGATTTTCATGAAACAAACTATAACTTTCTGAAAACTAGATTTTAAGAGGGTTCTAATGGAGTTGGTCTCACTTAATTTGGAAGTTCCTAACTAAAGATATGAGCTAAACAATTTCAGAGAAAATTCTGAAAATGTTTCTGAACATTTTCTATTTTCTCTGGAACAGTTTCACTAATCACACCATTAGGTGGATTAAATGAGCTCAAATAGGTCTGAAATTTTTATGGTAGTTCAGGGATATTTTGGGTGAACATCCCAGCAAAATTTCAGGATTTTCCTCCCCAGGATTCTCCAATTAAAATTCCTAACAGTTTAAACTTTGAGGAATTAATTCTGGAGAAACAAGGGTTTTCATGAAGTGAAACTTGATTTGCTGGAAAGTACTCAGAGAGCTGAATCCAGCAAAATTTGGTTCACTCGATTTGGAGCTTTCTAGCCAAAGTTATGAGGATTTGAAGTTTGGAAGAATGCTGAAAATCGGGGAAAAAGTTTAAATTCTCGGGGCCCGCGGGGACACGCGTCGAGCGCGGAGGTGTCCGGCACACCGGGGATACCACACGGGTCGAGCGCGGAGGTGTCCGGCACACCGGAGCTCACAGGGTATTTGCGCGCCAGCACAGCCGATCCCCGGCCACACCCGATCCGATTTAAATTCTTCAGCCGCTGACACGTGGGCCAGCCGGCTTCGTCTTCCTCCCGCCGTTCTCTCGCGCCCGCGCCGCCGACCTCGCCGGAGCAGACTCGGGGCTCGCCGGCTCGTCGCTGCCGGACCTCCCATGGTCTGAAACTCGCCGCCAGGGGGTTGTCGACGTCGAGGAACACGTCGGTGGTGTCAGGTCGGGCTGGGGGTGACCGGAAATAGCTCGGCGATGTGCCGTGGCCTCGGTTGAGGTTCGGCACCATCGACCGTGGTTTCTAAACCCGCCAACACCTCGAACAAACGGTCCTACAGCATCAGTGTACCTCTAGGAAGCTCGCCAAGGTGTCAAAAGGGTTCAGGGATGGCAGCAAGTCCGTCGGCACCATGTGACCGATCGTGCCCGCCATGACCGCCCTCGATCGAGCTCGAAATTCGTAACTCCTAGACAGTTTCACACTACGGATGCAGAAAAGAACTTGATCGCCGGCTAGTCCAGCGTCTATGTGCAAGATTTGATGACCTCCGAAAGATCATAGAGCGAGAATTTAAAGAAACCGTACCGGAAGCTCGGGTTATGGTTGCCAGAGCAAAAACTGGAAATTCTCTGCGGATTCTTCACGGTTGGCTTTCAAACTTGGAGGAGAGCAGCACGGTGGTCGCGCCCTCCTGTTGCCTCTCTCGCTGGACCGTGAACACGCCTGTGGAACGCTGCCCACGGGCGCCTGACTCTCGGCTGAGACTAGGTCGCCGCGGTGGCGATCGTTTTCGGGCAAAGGAGGTCGGAGCTCGGGTTGCTGGCGTTGGGGAGGTGGAGTGCGAACACAGGCGGCTGTCTAGCAGCTCAGGGACGAAGGAGGAGATGGTTTTGCTGGTTTTCCCGATTGAGCAGAGAGCTGCGGCGAGAGACAATGCCGCTGCTCGGGTTTGCCCGCGAGAAGGTAAAGCCGACCGACTCCTGCTCGGCTGAGGCGGTGCCGGTCGCATGGGGGCGCGAGCAAGCCGCCCTGGGCGCCAGCGCGCGGAGAGGTAAGCAGCTGGTGGCGCCGGTAGCTGCTCGGTGGCACAGCCGACAGCTGCTCGGTGGAATTTCCCACCGAGACTCTGACTTTGGGTGCAAGCTTCTCCTTCTTCCCTCTATGACATGTGGGTCCCACCTGGGGTTTTAACCTCTGAAATTTACCCCCAATCACTGTTGTAAACAGTGAGCCCCATAATACCCTTGGTGATTCAAATTATTCACCCCTGAGCCATTTGAATTGAATAGGATTCAAATTGGGTTTGGTTTGAGTGAATTCCAGCACAAGTTCAGTTTTGAATTCAAATAAAGTTTGAATTTCGCCCACTTAGCTCATGTCAAGATCAACTCCAAATGGAGTGAAAATTGGTGTGTGAGGTCACAAAAATGTGCTGAGTAAGAATATGCCTCCCACTTTTAAATTCATGGGATAAAAACAGTTTGAATTTGAATATGGTTTCAAACTGCCCTCTTTCTAATTATACCCAAACTGACCTCAAAAGATTTTGAATTTGGGTGAAACTTGGCATGGACATCCTTAGCAAAGTGTAGGAGTTTTCATATGTCCAGCCCATCTATATCACATGTGGGAAATACCACTTTTGCAATATGATAGTTTGTTCTCTAATGAACATGTTGATGGTGGTTACTTGCTCTTCATTTGTGTTCATCAACTTTCCTCAAATGAGGTGTGTGGTGTGGTGATGACCATTTCAAATATGTGTCAAAAACTGAGGCCCTTACATTCCTCCCCCCTTAAAAGAATCTCGTCCCGAGATTATAAGGTGAAAATGGGAGAGAGGACGGTGGAAAATTACCGGATATGCGACGTGAAAAAGTCGGGGTAGTTAGCGCGAAGAAATTCTTCGCTCTCCCATGTCGCTTCATCCATGGAGTCATTACTCCATAGAACCTTGTAGAACCACAACGTACGGTTGCGTGTGTTTCGGGCCTTTTCATCAATAATCTGCACCGGTTCCTCACGATAGGTGAGATCCGGTTGCAGTTCTTCAATGTCTTTCAGCTGAATGGTAGTTGATAGCTTGAGACACTTCCTCAGCTGGGAAACGTGAAAGATGTCATGCACACCGGAAAGTACTTCTGGTAATTTCAGCCGGTATGCCACTGATCCACATCTTTCAGTAATCTGGAATGGACCGATGAATCGGGGTGCCAACTTCCCTCTCACCCCAAATCTGTTTACGCCCTTCATTGGAGACACCCGTAGATATACGTGATCTCCAACCTCGAATTGTAATGGGCGCCTTCTCCGGTCCGCATACTGTTTCTGACGGGATTGAGCGGCTTTTAGGTTGCTCGAATCAGTCGAACATTTTCTTCCGCATTGTTGGCAAGGTCAATCCCGAAGGTAACCCTTTCGCCAGATTCACACCAATTCAGTGGTGTGCGGCATTTCCGCCCGTATAGCGCCTCGTAGGGCGCCATCTTGATGCTGGCTTGGTACCCATTATTGTACGAGAACTCAGCTAACAGCAAGTGATCATCCCAATTCTTGCCGTGGTTGATAGCGCAAGCTCGTAGCATGTCTTCTAGGATCTGATTTACCCGCTCCGTTTGACCATCCGTCTGCGGGTGGTATGCTGAACTACGGAGCAGCTTCGTCCCCAAGGAAGCGTGTAGCTGCTCCCAAAATCGGGACACAAATAAAGTGCCCCGGTCCGATATGATAGTACGGGGTACGCCGTACAATCATAGGATCCATGAGATGTGTAGTTCAGCGTACTTCTTGGCGTTGTAGTTGGTGTTGACCGGGATGAAATGGGCAACTTTGGTGAGCCGATCGACTATCACCCACACAGAATCATGCTTTTGAAGAGTTGTGGGTAAACCGACGATGAAGTCCATGCTCACGTCCTCCCACTTCCAGGCAGGAATGCCCAGTGGTCGCAACAGTCCCGGTTTCCGCATGTGGTCTGCCTTCACCCTTCGACATGTATCACACTCGGACACGTATTTTGCAGTCTCTCGCTTCATCCGTGTCCACAAAAACTTGCTTCTGAGTTCTTGATACATCTTGTTGCTGCCGGGGTGAATAGAAAACTTTGACAAGTGGGCCTCATCAAAGATTTTCTTCCGTAATTCCGGGTTACGGGGTACGACAATCCGGCCCTTGAACCATAGGACGCCGTCTCCGTCCTTCCGGAAACATTTCAGCTCCCCACTGTCTACACGTCTCTGCAAAGGTGACATGCCCTTGTCATTCTTCTGAGCTGCCGCTATCTCTTCACGGATGGTGGGGATCAAAGCTAGGTTGTAGAGAGCTCCGTGTGGAATCACATGTAGTGGTGGTTCGCTCTCTTCCAACGGTGTGATGGTCAGACTGTTGACGTGTGACTTGCGGCTCAGCGCATCCGCCACTACGTTTGCCTTACCCAGATGATAATGGATCTCTATTTCGTAATACTTTATAAATTCTAACCATCTTCGCTGCCTCATGTTCAACTCCTTCTGAGTGAATATGTACTTGAGGCTTTTGTGGTCGGTATACAAATGTACGAGGTTACTGAGTAGGTAGTACCTCCACATTTTCAGTGCAAGTACCACGGCAGCGAGCTCCAAATCGTGAGTTGGATAATTTTGCTCATGGATTCTAAGCTGCCGTGACCCATACGCGACCACCCTTCGGTCTTGCATCAGCACACATCCGAGCCCAATGCCGGATGCATCGCAGTACACATCGAACGGTTTTGTTGTGTCTGGCTGCGCCAAAACCAGTGCTGATGTCAGGTGCTTGACTAAAGCCTTGAATGCTGCTTCACATGCTGGACTCCAAACATATTTGGTAGCCTTCTTCAGCAGCTCTGTCATTGGCTTGGCAATCTTCGAGAAGTTCGGAATGAACCTCCGATAATATCCCGCGAGCCCGAGGAAACTCCGTACCTCGTGAACAGTTCTCGGGGATTTCCAATTCAGCACTTAAGTGATCTTGCTCGGGTCCACAGCGATACCTTCCGCTGAGATGATATGCCCGAGGAAAGGCACTTGCGATATCCAAAACTCGCATTTGCTGAATTTTGCGTATAACTTGTGATCCCGCAGCCGTTGTAAGACTATACGCAGATGTTTCTTGTGATCTTCCTCCGACTTGGAATATACCAGGATGTTGTCGATGAAGACCACGACAAACTTGTCTAGCTCCGGCATGAATACCGAGTTCATCAAGTACATGAAGTGAGCTGGAGCATTAGTGAGGCCGAAGGACATGACCAGGTACTCATAAAGTCCGTACCTTGTCGAGAAAGCTGTCTTTGGAATGTCCTCCGCCTTTACCTTAATCTGATGGTACCCGGATCTTAAGTCCATCTTGGAAAAGATCTTTGCTTCGACCAACTGATCAAACAACATGTCGATCCGTGGCAACGGGTACTTGTTTTTGATGGTTACGGCATTTAATGGACGATAGTCCACGCAAAGCCGTAACGTCTCATCCTTCTTCTTGACAAATAATGCCGAACAGCCCCATGGCGAGGAGCTCGGCCTAATAAAACCCTTCTCCAGAAGGTCCGTGAGCTGAGTCTTCAGTTCAGCCAATTCCTTGGGCGCCATCTTGTACGGCCTTCGGGATATTGGCATGGTTCCCGGTGCAAGTTCAATCTTGAACTCCACCTCTCTATTGGGTGGCATCCCCGGCAAATCGTCCGGAAATACATCAGGGAACTCTCGGACCACTGGAATATCCTCCAATCTGATGGTTGTGGCTTGATGGACACTTGGAAGTTTTATTTCTGGACTGTCCAGAAATAATAAGTGAGACTCGTGCACTTCTGAGTTCAGGTGCACGACTCGGAGGACGGTGTCTAAAACAGCGCCGTCGACATCCCTAAGATGACATCGACCTTTTGTCCCTCTAAGATTATGAGAGACGTAGGGTAAACTCTACCCTCTAAGCATAATGGCGCTTTTGGGACCATCATGCTTGCTGAAATTTTCCCACCCGGTGAACAGATCACATAAGGACTATCGGTGGGTAGTATTTGCAAGCTATATTTATCAATGAAAGCTTGGCTAATGAAGCTATGCGTGGCGCCTGAATCAAATAGTACTATAGCGGGATGCTGGTGGAGTTGGAACATACCCGCAAGGATTGGCTCGCCCTCCGGCACGTCCTCAATGGCAAGCTGGTGGACGGTGTCGGGCCTAGGGTTTGCCCGCCGCGCATTAGTAGGGTTCCGGGGTTGATTCCTCCCCGAAAACTGTGGTGCCACTCCGCCGCCTTGCCTCTCTGGGCAACTGCTCGCGAAGTATCCTGGACGACCACACTTGTAACATGTGGCCGCTGCTGGTGGAGTGCTCGGTGGATGAAAGCCCGGCATGCGTTGCTGAGGTGCAAACGCACGCGGCATTGTCCGCTGCTGCTGTTGTTGTTGCGGTGGTATTGGCAGTGCCGGCCTGAATGCCGGTGAAGAGTACGGCCGACTGCGGAACGGCATCGACCGCTGTGGTGGCTGCCAGCGTGGACCTGATGGTGGGCGATTCACCATCAGAAACTTCTGAGAAGGACCGCTTCCTTCTCCGCTGCTTTGTGGCGCGCTTCGCTTTCGCTCTGCCGCCGCCAACTCCTTGCCGGAGTCCTCCTGAACAATCGCAGCATCAATGATATCGTTGAGGCTGCCGCAATTGAACATCGCCAACTTGTCCTTCAGGAGCGGGTTAAGCCCCTGGTAAAAGTGGTCCCGCTGCTTCTTGTCAGTATCTGCGTGATATGACGCGCGCAAGATCATTGAACGCCCTGGAATATTCCAGCGCGTTCCGGCTTCCTTGCTGCAGGTGCAGGAACTCCTGTGTCTTCCTCTTCATCAGACCTGGCGGTATATGATAGGCCCTGAAGGCCGTCCGGAACTCCGTCCAGGTCATCACTCGGTCGGTGGGCTGTGAAGCACAGAAGTTGGCCCACCACGCGCTCGCGGATCCTTGGAGCTGCTGGACCGCGAACTGAGTCTTGCGCTGCTCGCTTATCTGGAGCAGCACGAACTTCATCTCTATGGCGCGGAGCCAGTTGTCCGTGTCAAGTGGTTCATCCGCCCTTGAGAATACCGGGGGATGAGTAGCCAGGAAGTCGGAGTAGGAGCTCTGTTGGCGCTCCTCACGATCTTGACGTCTCTCGGGGCGAGACGTATTCGCAATTAGAGTTTGCAGCAACTCCGTGTGCTGCTGATGTGAACCCGCCATTGCCGCGACGATGTCGGCCAACGTAACTGTTGGCAGTGGCGGTGGCGGTGTTTGCTGTTGCTGTTGCTGCTGCTGTCCCGAGGAGTCCTCGGGAGGTGGTTGGGAGGTCTCTCCCCCTTGGCTAGTACCCCCAACATCAGGGTTGGCACGAGTACGTGTCATTCTGAAATTCAACATAGCAGCAATTAGCACATGTCTTACTTAAAATCCCATATGCAACAGTAGGTATTGAAGCGACACATGATTAATTTGCACAACATTCACATATATTGATAAAGCATAAACTTTATACAAGATACATTATTCTCGGGTCTCCGAGAAGTCGTGCTCATGTCGTCACTACCTATACATACGCTACTGTCTACACGACATGTCACTGATTACAAAATTTGGGCTACACTACCCTGGCTGCCCTACATGGCAACTGTAACCCCCTACTCGGAGTAGAACTCGACCTCCTGCGGGTCGTCCTCCTCCGGTACCTCTGCTGGTGGCTCTGGATCTACCACCTCTTCTCCCATCCCGGGTTCTCCCATTGCTGGAAGGCCCAAGACCACCGGTATGCCCAATACCAGAGGTACGAGGTCCTGCAAAGCATGCACTTCGTCCATAGCCTGGTTGTAGTCCTCTTCCCAGCCTTGTCCTTCCTCAATAGCGTCGTCCCGCTCTTGAGCAAGGTCCTCATTCTGCTGAGTTAGGGTCTGCACCAGCTCTTGCAACGCCGCGATGTCAACACGGCTTTTCTTCTTCGCCTTCTTCAGACGATGCAACTGATTGTGTTGTTCATTCAGTCGCTTGATCGTCGGAAGGAGCACATTGCGGAGTGCGCTGTGAGCACTCTCGAAATGGTCTCCACGGCTCGTGCTCTCCTTGAGCTTCGTGGCGAGATGCTCCGTATGAACAGCTTGGCTGTCCATCACGGCGTTTCCCGCCCTCATCTGGAGGCTGAGATTTTCCTCCGCGGGGTTGTACCTTGGGCAACTCGGGTCCGTTGCCTCCAGGTACCTCTCTTCCCACACATGCTGAACCCGTCCCTCCACCGGAACGAGCGCGTATGGAGTGCCCTCCATAGCCTGCACGTGTAGTTGGCAGAAACGTGTCATGGTGTCACGGACTGCCACTTGCCACATCCCTTCCGGTTGTCTTCCTCTCACCGTCACGGTGAACGGCACCCAACCGGGTGGCGTAGGTCCTGCAGGGACTTCGACATGGATCGCCCACGTCTTGTTCCCCTCTTCATATTCTTCCTTGGCGAAGTATTGCGGCATCTGGTTGTACCCGAAATATTGGAGCATTTGCCACAATGCTTCCGGGTAGCCGCTACGGTGAGAACAGTGGGACATTACCCACCCGTTCTCCAACTGCTGATCTGCTGTCATCTGTAAAAATATATTTGAGAAATGTCAAATATTTATTTAAACAGTAAACCCTTGAGTTATAACATAAGACATGTCATTGAACCCATGAAACTTGGAAACATAGTTCAAATTTTAAACAAATTTGACTGCTGATCTGCTGTTCCCATGACAGCCCTGACCAGTTTCCATTTCAACCTGATTTAGGCCATGCTAAAGGCAAAACCAATTCTGGAGCTTAACATCAAAGTTAAAGCTAACTTCAATATCTTTCCAGAAAGTATTTGCTTGACCTAAGATCTGTCCTGGTTCAAAAGTTATGAGATGTCAAATTTAACAGAATTTCTGGAGAAAATTGGACAGCACTTCCCTGCTTTAGGTACTGATTTGAACCAAGAATTCCAGTTAACTCTGTTCCTAATCTGACAAAACTTTCTGTTACAAAGTTGTAACCCATCTCATAATCTTTCCAGAACTACCTCATTTTCTATTTTTGGATTTTTAAGAAGGAAGTTATACTCAATTTACAGAGAGTTTACAGAGAGTCTTTACTCTGTCCTGTTTTCTGGACAGTTTCCACTCCACTGCATTTTTCGATTGGTTAATTGATGAAACACCTCTGGACCTCAACAGAAGAGTTGTAAAGCTCTTCCAAAGCTTTCCAGAAATGTATCATATGACCCTAACCTCGAAAGAACTCAACCTCTAACCTCTAATTAACTTCAGCCTTGATTCAGCTGAAAACAGAGTGCTCTGTCCTTGACAACCTATAAGTTGAAAACTTGTTAACTTTGAATATCCTGTTCAAGGGAAGGAGTTACATAAAGTTTTACTACTTTTGATCACAAACTTCAAGTTTTAAATAAGGTTGTTCATTTAGTTGGGTGTGATGTCGATGCGTCACCAGATAATGTCGGTACTACGTCCTCACAAAGAAAAACCTATACCGAACTTAGCCGGCTTCGTTATTTCAGTGGAACTAAACGTCACTCGCACACGGATGCTACACATCTACCGTTTCGTGGTCAGGCTACCTGCAGAAAACTCAAGCAATCATCATACTCGGCTGCACACCGAGCCCGGAATCCATACAGTTCGTACACCCGGCCGTCATCACTCGCCCGGATGTTCTCAAGCCAACCACGCCTTGAGTTACGTGTTCACATTTCAGACCACGTGACGAAGTCTCCCAAGTTGCACCACGCATGCCAGGGACAGACGTTGCTCGAATACCCCAAACGACATGAAGAGTCGTAGAGGATATCAAAGCGGGTCGGGTTACCTGCCACCCATGGGGCTCCACCCTTCAGCTTGTGCGCACTGGTGGACAGCGCTTACGTGTACCCCCCAAGACATAAACGTCCCGAGATACACGATTTTCCGACATAACAAATAGGTTAATATGCCACTTTCTATATGCTAATAACATCCTTATACGGGCTACTAACTCGTTCCTCACTGGATTTTTGAAAAAGATGACCTTTGTACTGTGTTAAACCTCAAGCGAGCTCTGATACCAACGCTGACACGACCCCATGGTCTTGTCGAGCCAGGATCACGCTGAGGGGTGCTGCGTTGCACAGCACTGGATAACACACGTCAAAGGTACAAAGCGGAAGCGAAATTTTATTACATAAACAGGACTATAAACATGTTTACATCAAAATAAGTTCAGTCTACACTCGCGGGCGTAGACTACGCATCAAGTCCACGTTCAGCCCTTGAACGTGTCCTTGCTAGCACACACGCACACTAACTCTGCGGCGTGCATGACTTCCACTCGACGGGGTTCCCCTCCTGAGGTTCCGTCTCTTCCACGGGAGTCCCTTCCTCATAGAACCCTGCAAAAGCTTCAAACACAAGCAGTGAGCACGAAGGCTCAGCAAGTCTGACCCGTCTCACCTAAACATGGAACTTCTACATGAGGGTTGAGGGGTTACATGAGTTAAAAATCATTTCCATGGACTCGCCTAATTAGTAGAACCTTACTTTCAAGTTTTAGCAGCAGGTTTTGGAGAACCTTAAGCTAAGGCACATGAGAGAGCCGCAATCAAACAAGAAACGCATTTCTCTCATGTACTTTGCCCAAAGTTGAAAAGAACTTTAGTTAGCTCTAAACTACAACAAACCATTAACAAACAAAGTCCGTCTTTCAATCAGCAGCATTTTAACATGTAACTAGCCTGTTCTTTCTATGTCACGGTACAGTGAACAAGTGGTACTCACTGACCGCGAGGGACGGTGATTATAATCGATTTACACCTGCAGGGTTACCCGAACAACCCGTCACGTACGCCCGTACTCGATGTTGCCTACAACAACCACCACGGACGCCATACGCGACCACCTTTCACCCGTTAGCCAAATGTTGAACCGGTCCAATCGTCCCGAGCAAGAGGTCTCTGCACGCGCATCTCAGTGCGGCCAGCCGATTTACACCTCGAGCTCTCAACCTACCCTCTGAACGACCAGCTATGCCTCAACACCCAGCTACCCGAGTTACATCGGTTTCCCGGTTCCCATATAGCCGATAGGTCTTCGGTACTGTTCTAGCTTGTTCAACAGGCCCGCACACGGCTTGGTCCTCAATCGACACAAGCGGAGCTATAGCACACAGGACCCAAAGTCCTGCTGCCCTTACTCTCTGCTTGGTCTCATTTTCTTGCCATGTGTTTCATGTGCTATCTCTACCCGAGTCGAGTGCCTCTAGCCTATGCTCGCGAGTAGTTCCAACTACTCGACTTGTACCGAATCCTACTCTATCATAGCAATGCAGTAGCTAACGGGGTTTGCAATCCTAAACCCAACCCATGGTTCTCTTGGCCATGCAGTGGGGCTTCCACACAAGACCCTAATGCAAGGAATAAAGTAAACAAGTATGTGCTCAAAACAATAAAAATTTGTAAAAAGGTTAATGCAAACCGGAGCTTGCCTTGCTGCTCTTGGTCGTAGGCTAGCTGTTCCTCCGGAGTAACAAACTCTAGGACTTCGGGTTCCTCCTCGACCTTAGCGACTACATGATAGAAGCAATACATGTATCAATTTAAATGCATTTGTATTAAGTTTGAACTTGTGAAGCTTATAAGTCCCACTAGACAGATTCCATGACTGTGAAACTTTTACTGTGGCTTGGTTACAACCTAAATAGAGACTTGGTCAAGTTTTAGTTGCAGTAAAGCTCATTTGAGCCCTCCACAATTAATTATGTCCTTGAACTTAATTGGAACTCTTAGGGTGCTCTAAGGATTTTCATGAAACAAACTATGACTTTCTGAAAACTAGATTTTCAGAGGGTTCTAATGGAGTTGGTCTCACTTAATTTGGAAGTTCTTAACTAAAGATATGAGCTAAGCAATTTCAGAGAAAATTCTGAAAATGTTTCTGAACATTTTCTATTTTCTCTAGAACAGTTTCACTAATCACACCATTAGGTGGATTAAATGAGCTCAAATAGGTCTGAAATTTCTATGGTAGTTCAGGGATATTTTGGGTGAACATCCCAGCAAAATTTCAGGATTTTCCTCCCCAGGATTCTCCAATTAAAATTCCTAACAGTTTAAACTTTGAGGAATTAATTCTGGAGAAACAAGGGTTTTCATGAAGTGAAACTTGATTTGATGGAAAGTACTCAGAGATCTGAATCCAGCAAAATTTGGTTCACTCGATTTGGAGCTTTCTAGCCAAAGTTATGAGGATTTGAAGTTTGGAAGAATGCTGAAAATCGGGGAAAAAGTTTAAATTCTTAGGGCCCGCGGGGACACGCGTCGAGCGCGGAGGTGTCCGGCAGACCGGGGATACCACACGTGTCGAGCGCGGAGGTGTCCGGCACACCGGAGCTCACAGGGTATTTGCGCGCCAGCACAGCCGATCCCCGGCCACACCCGATCCGATTTAAATTCTTCAGCCGCTGACACGTGGGCCAGCCGGCTTCGTCTTCCTCCCGTCGTTCTCTCGCGCCCGCGCCGCTGACCTCGCCGGAGAAGACTCGGGGCTCGCCGGCTCATCGCTGACGGACCTCCCATGGTCTGAAACTCGCCGCCAGGGGGTTGTCGACGTCGAGGAACACGTCGGTGGTGTCAGGTCGGGCTGGGGGTGACCGGAAATAGCTCGGCGATGTGCCGCGGCCTCGGTTGAGGTTCGGCACCGTCGACCGTGGTTTCTAAACCCGGCAACACCTCGAACAAACGGTCCTACAGCATCAGTGTACCTCTACGAAGCTCGCCAAGGTGTCAAAATGGTTCAGGGATGGCGGCAAGTCGGTCGGCACCATGTGACCAATCGTGCCCGCCATGACCGCCGTCGATCGAGCTCGAAATCCGTCACTCCTAGACAGTTTCACGCTACGGATGCAGAAAAGAACTTGATCGCCGGCTAGTCCAGCGTCTATGTGCAAGATTTGATGACCTCCGAAAGATCATAGAGCGAGAATTTAAAGAAACCGTACCGGAAGCTCGGGTTACGGTCGCCGGAGCAAAAACTGGAAATTCTCTGCGGATTCTTCACGGTTGGCTTCCAAACTTGGAGGAGAGCAGCACGGTGGTCGCGCGCTCCTGCTGCCTCTCTCGCTGGACCGTGAACACGTCTGTGGAACGCTGCCCACGGGCGCCTGACTCTCGGCTGAGGCTAGGTCGCCGCGGTGGCGATCGTTTTCGGGCAAAGGAGGTCGGAGCTCGGGTTGCTGGCGTTGGGGAGGTGGAGTGTGACCTCAGGCGGCTGTCTAGCAGCTCAGGGACGAAGGAGGAGATGGTTTTGCTGGTTTCCCCGATTGAGCAGAGAGCTGCGGCGAGAGACAATGCCGCTGCTCGGGTTTGCCCGCGAGAAGATAAAGCCGACCGACTCCTGCTCGGCTGAGGCGCTGCCGGTCGCATGGGGGCGCGAGCAAGCCGCCCTGGGCGCCAGCGCGCGGAGAGGGAAGCAGCTGGTGGCGCCGGTAGCTGCTCGGTGGCACAGCCGACAGCTGCTCGGTGGAATTTCCCACCGAGACTCTGACTTTGGGTGCAAGCTTCTCCTTCTTCCCTCTATGACATGTGGGTCCCACCCGGGGTTTTAACCTCTGAAATTTACTCCCAATCACTGTTGTAAACAGTGAGCCCCATAATACCCTTGGTGATTCAAATTATTCACCCCTGAGCCATTTGAATTGAATAGGATTCAAATTGGGTTTGGTTTGAGTGAATTCCAGCACAAGTTCAGTTTTGAATTCAAATAAAGTTTGAATTTCCCCCACTTAGCTCATGTCAAGATCAACTCCAAATGGAGTGAAAATTGGTGTGTGAGCTCACAAAAATGTGCTGAGTAAGAATATGCCTCCCACTTTTAAATTCATGGGATAAAAACAGTTTGAATTTGAATATGGTTTTGAACTGCCCTCTTTCTAATTATACCCAAAATGACCTCAAAAGGTTTTGAATTTGGGTGAAACTTGGCATGGACATCCTTAGCAAAGTGTAGGAGTTTTCATATGTCCAGCCCACCTATATCACATGTGGGAAATACCACTTTTGCAATATGATAGTTTGTTCTCTAATGAACATGTTGATGGTGGTTACTTGCTCTTCATTTGTGTTCATCAACTTTCCTCAAATGAGGTGTGTGGTGTGGTGATGAACATTTCAAATATGTGTCAAAAACTGAGGCCCTTACACCCATGCCGCAAGCTAGGCGTAGTGGTTGATGACGGCAGGGGCGGCAGGGGATGTCTTGTCGCTGTGTTTATTGGTGTACAGCCTCTGACACTGCGTGCCAGTCTTCGCTGCGACGTGACTGGGCACTGTGAGACCTATGTGTGCTAAATACATTGGCTTTGACGATAAAAGTTTTAAATACTACCAAAACACCTTTTTAACAAGGTCCGACTCTAGGTCCGATCTCCTGCAAGGTCCGATGATAGGTCCGACTTGTTTTGGGTAGCTCTGACAAGGTCCGACGTAAGGTCCAACTTGCTTTGTCTAGGTCTGACTTATTTTGGCTAGGTCCGACTTGTTTTTGCTAGCTCCGGTGCTAGGTCCGACTAGCTTTGGTAAGTTCCGTGATAGGTCCGACTAAGCTTTAGTAAGCTCCAGCGCTGGGTGCGACTAGCTTTGGTAAGCTCCGGTTCAAGGTCCGGTTAGCTTTGGTAAGGTTCGGAGCTTGATTGCAATGGTTCTGCTTTTAACTTGCAATGTTTCAAACTTTCTTTACTCTTATGGAAAGTTTGCTTAGTATTATTTTACTAAGTTTTTGGTGTGTTTTTATGGTTATGGCTGATATCATTTTGCTATGGTTTACAACATGCTTATGTGAAGTGCTCACGTAAGATGTTGTAGTTTCGGAACTAACGAGAGTCAAGTCGAGGACTTGTGCTCGGAAGTATTGGTTGTTTATTCATGTGCAGGTGTTGCTTGAGTTCAAGACATGGCTGGTGATGGGATCCATTGAACTAGTCTTAGGGAGAAGATGAGGTTCAATAACCAAGTTCGGGAGGAATTGTGGTTGAGTTGATCGGGAGGTTGCACAGTATGTTTGAATCATGAACAATGCATATGAAGGTATCTTGGACGTCGTTGGAAAATGTTTGCACGTGTGCAAGGAGTGCATGGACGTGGCTGCATGGTTCCAAGGCGTGATGAAGAGATGTGGACGTAAAGAATTGGTCGGAAAGGTCCAACCGACTAGGTTATGGACTCAGGCTGCGGCTGAGTCGTGTTTGACTCAAATATGGAAAGTTTTGAGTTGGTTATGATAGGATTTTGTGTGGGTCACGAATTTGAGTTGTTTTAGGAATGTTTGGGATGTTCCTAAGGTGTTTGGAAGTCTTAAGATTGCTTCGATCTGCGTATAGAAGAGTCTTGAGCAGTATTAGAATGTTACAGTTTGAATCCAAGTAGGAGTAGGAGTCCTAGTTTGAATTGGATTGGCCATAGAGCTGGTTATATAAGCAAGGGAGGCCAGAGCTCGTGGTGCACGACTTTGAGACTGTTCCTCTTGTGTTTTGATAAATAAAATTCGTATTCTAAAGAAACTTTTGTGCCTTGTTCGTCCGACTTGTTTCAGACAAGTTTTTCCTCGTCGAGTTTCTGTTCAGCACTACCTTGCTTCGATGGTTTTATCATAACTCGAGTTTTACAGATCCAATTGATATGATTCTTTTTGGGTTGTCTTCAAAACTTGATTATATATCATCTGTGAAAATTTCACGGTCATTTAATTTGTGGTTTCTGATCTACACGAGTTTCTTTGCAGTATTCCAGAACTGTTTTTCTCGCGTAGGACAGATTGACCTTTGTTCGATCTTTCGATCGTAACTTGAGTTTCTCTCAACGGATTTTCATGGTTCTTGTTGTGACGTCTTTGTGACTTGATTGTCTACAATCTATACTAGTTTTGTTACAGTTGAAAACGTTTAGATTAGTCGCACACACGGTTTCTTTAACAGATTGGTTTTCTGCTGAGGGGTGTTTTGTTGCTTCCGCTGAAAAGTTTTTATCTACCATTCACCCCCCTCTGCTAGCTTTACACGTGTACTTTGATCCTACAATTGGTATAAGAGCCAGGTTGCTCTAATCTTTGTGATTTGCACATGTTTTGACTAATCATCATGGAGAAATACTCTGCCAAACCTTGTGTGTTTAGTGGTATTGATTTTCAGGTTTGGAAGGCACACATAGAAGCTTTCATCCAGGCACAAGGCTTTGCAATATGGGAAAAGGTGTACAAGCCTTACGATGTGCCTTCAAACGATCAAGTCACGGCTACAAACATGAGAGATGTCGACAACAACAACAAGGCTCGGAACTTGATCATACAAGGACTAACTCAGAGCGACTTCGACCTGTTGCAAACCTCCGATCGGCGTACGATGTGTGGAGAGCACTTTGTGACTACCACGAAGGATCCAACACGATCAAGGAGGTAAGATAGGATATGTTCAAGAAAGAATACATGCGCTTTGAGATGCAACCCGGTGAGTCCATTGATTACCTCTTTGCTCGCTTTAATAAAATTCTCAGCAACTTGCATAGCGTCAATGTTAATTTTTCAGATGCTGAAAATGCTAGGCAATTACTAAGTGCATTAGACATGTCGATTTGGAAGATGAAAGTAACATCCATAAGTGAATCCACTATCATGAGTACTCTTACATTAGATGTGCTTTATTCTAAGCTAAAAACTCATGAAATTGACATTATATCACGTAAGAACCCAAATAAGACTATTGCATTTGTCTCACAACGTGATATGCCTAGCTCCGGCCAATCATCTAGCAATACACTTGCTTTGCTGTCTTCACTAATCATGGAACAGATTTAGGGGTTTCCAGAGGAGGAGCTAGTACTTCTTTCTACTAGGTTCTCAAAGCATTGCAAAATGTGAGAACTAGAAGGAGAGGAAGCTCCGAGCCTTAACGATGCTTTGAATGTGGTAAGACAGGACACTTTCGTACAGATTGTCCTAACCTTTCAGGTCCTTCTAACCGTGATGAAAAGCAGAATAAAGTCAAGTCCTCTTTTGGCAGCACCAACAAGAAAAAGAAGGGTTTTACAGGACGCAAACTGATAAACAGTTTCATCACCGCACTTCAAAAACTTGACTCGAGTGATGTAGACATTGGAAGTGATGAAGATGAAGATGATCTGGCAAACTTGTGCTTCATGGCGGGCAAATCAAAATCAAGTATGGAGGATGCAGAACACAACAGTGACAACGAAGAGGTATGTCCTACTTGCGAAGAAATTTGTGATGCTATTTCTCGTGCCACTATTATTGTTAAGAAAAATGACAAAAAGCTTAGGGACAATGCTGTTAAAATTGAGTCACTAGAATCTGAAATTAATCGTTTAAAATCCTTGATTCCTAGTGATGATTCTTGTTCCTCATGTGATTAATATATGAACAATTGTCCTCTCTAAGAAGTGCACACACCTCCACACTTGATAAACTTGAACTTGAAATTGAAAAGAACAAAAAGCTTGCTGCACTTAATGATAAAAACTTGAAAGATGCTTGTTGTTCTATAATTGATTTGCATTGTTCCACTTGCGATGATCCTTGATAAGAAACTACAAGATGCTATGAAAGAAATTTCTATATTGAATAATGCTTTACGTTCTCATAAAGTTAAATATTGTTCCAATTGTAAATTAAAAGGAAAAACTTCATGTGAAAATTTCCTTGATCTATCAAATAAACTTGATAACATGCATAAGACATTAGATCGGTTTTGTAATGGGAATAAGAACCTAAACTTGCTGCTGAATTTTTCCAAGTCTTGCAATGATAAAACTGGTTTAGGTTTTGATTCACATGCTCATGCTAAGGAACATCCACCTAAAATTGTAAAATCATTAGGAAGTGGTTTGATTCAAACAGTTCCTAAACAAAAGAAGTGGTTTTTAAATCTGCAGGAGTGTTGTCACATTCGGGTTCAAATAAGCATACTGCATGCTCATCTAGACATGACAAAGTTAAATTTCATTGTACCTATTGTGGTAGAGATGGTCATGTCATACATTTTTGTTATAGACTAGCTAAACAACATAAAAAGGAAAGAATTCAAGCTAGATCTTATAACTCTCATGCAAAATTTGCTGCACATACTAAACCGAATGTCAGGAACATGCAAGCTGCTGTTATGAGTCAGAAATATTCAAAGTTTACCTCCGGAGCTTCAGTTTTTGCCTCCGGACCTTCTGTTTTTGCCTCCGGAGCTACTGATTTTCGTGCTACACAAGTAACACCTCATAGGTCAGTAGTTAAGAACAAAAAATCTCAAACTTTGACTCATAAACCTGCTGTTTTATCTCTGCTTTCGCATGTTATTCCTGCTGGACGTCGTGTGACTCAGTACTGGATTCCTAAATGCCTTTTAACTAACTCCAGAATTGAGGCATCGACGTATTGTGCTTCTATGTAGGTTACACGCTTGAGGAAGGAAAACATTTGGATTGTGGATTCAGGTTGCTCACGCCACATGACCGGTAACAAAGAATGGTTCTCCTCTCTTTCTTTTGTGTCACGTGTAGAGAATGTTACTTTTGCCGATAATTCTTCAACTCCTATAATTGCTAAGGGTTCGGTTAGAGTAAATGATTACTACACTTTGAAGGATGTGGCACTTGTTAAAAATTTGAAATACAACTTGCTTTCTGTTTCATAATTGCTAGATGAAAATCTGGAAATTATTTTCAATAAAAACTGCTGCAAAGTTGTAGGTTCAAATAGTGATCTTATTTTTAACATGTCTCGGTTTGGAAGAGTTTTTAAAGCTGATTTTGATATGTCTTCCTCTAAGCATAGATGTCTAGTTGCAAATGATTCCAAAGATTTATATTTTTGGCATCGTAGACTTGGTCACGTAGGATTTGATCATCTCACGCGTGTTAGTGCTCTTGATCGCATACGTGGGCTGTCTAATCTTAAAGGGGACAAAGAAATTGTGTGCTCTTCTTGTAGACATGCTAAGATGGTTGCAGGTTCACATGCTCCTCTCACAATTACCATGACAACTGAACCGGGGGTTAACTTTTACACCTTGACACCGTAGGACCTTCACGTGTTCAATCCTTCGGAAATAAATGGTATGTTCTTGTGATTGTTGATGACTATTCTAGATACTCTTGGGTTTACTTTATGGCATCTAAGAATGAAGCTTTTAGTCACTTTAGAACTTTATTTCTTAGATTATCAATTGATCACCCAGGATCTTTAAGAGCAATTAGAAGTGATAATGGAACCGAACTTAAAAATCAATCGTTTGATCACTTTTGTGCTGAAAATGCAATAGATCATCAATTTTCTTCACCATATGTACCTAAACAAAACGGTGTTGTAGAGAGAAAGAATAGAACCTTAGTTGAGATGGCTAGGACTATGCTAGATGAATATCAAACTCCTAGGAAATTTTGGGCTGATGCAATTGCAACCGCTTGTTATGTCTCAAATCGTGTTTTCTTGTGTGCTAAGCTAGGTAAAACACCATATGAGCTCAGGTTTGGACAGAGGCCTAGTGTCACACACTTTAGGGTCTTTGGTTGCAAATGCTTTGTTAAGAAACATGGTAATCTTGATAAATTTGAAGCTAGATCTGTTGATGGCATGTTTCTTGGTTATCCATCTCATACTAGAGGCTACCGTGTGCTTTTACTTGATACTAACAAAATTGTGGAGACTTGTGAGGTTTCTTTTTATGAAGCTAGCCCAGGTACTAGTTCAAATATTGCAGGTACGGATCCATATCCGCAGGGGGAGAGTATTTTCATTGAAGAAGAGGAAGAAGTGGTGCTGCTGCCCGAAAATTCAGCAGCTAATGACATTGTTCCAGCTCCTGATCTTTCACAGCCAGCACCGACGACCACCATTGCTGGTCCAGATCCTCCTCACGTCACAAGCTCATCTATTTGTGATGAACATGAAGAAGAAGAAGCTTGTGAAGTGTCCACTCCCCTCCGGATTCTCAAAAGTCATCCTCCACAACAAATTATTGGAAGCTTGCATGAACGAGTTACAAGATCCAGGTTTTTCGACCCCAATTCTCATGCTCATTCTGCTTTTGTTGCTTCTTTTGAGCCCAAAGATATATCACACGCACTCACTAATGAATCTTGGATTATTGCCATGCAAGAAGAGTTAGAAAATTTTAAAAGAAATAATGTTTGGAAACTTGTACCTCCATCTCAAGGTCACACTTTAATTGGAACTAAATGGGTGTTTAAAAATAAACAAAGTGAGGATGGGGTTGTGGTTAAGAATAAGGCTAGGTTGGTTGCTCAAGGTTTCACACAAGTTGAAGGTCTAGATTTTGATGAAACTTTTGCTCCTGTTGCTAGATTAGAAGCCATAAGAATTTTGTTAGCTTTTGCTGCATCTAAAGGTTTTAAGCTATATCAAATGGATGTTAAAAGTGCTTTTCTTAATGGCTACATAGATGAGGAGGTTTATGTCAAACAACCACCTGGTTTTGAAAATCCAAATTTTCCTAATCATGTTTACAAACTTTCCAAAGCCTTGTACGGTCTCAAACAAGCCCCTAGAGCATGGTATGATAGGTTAAAAACATTCTTACTTGAAAAGGGGTTTACCATGGGCAAGGTTGATAAAACTCTTTTTGTGCTTAAACATGGCAATGACTCATTATTCGTTCAAGTGTATGTGGATGATATTATCTTTGGTTGTGCTTCTCATGATCTTGTGTCCAAGTTTTCAGCTATGATGAGTTCAGAATTTGAGTGAGTATGATGGGAGAACTCACTTACTTTTTGGGGCTGCAAATCAAGCAAACCAAGGAGGGTACCTTTGTGCATCAAACAAAGTATACAAAAGATCTCCTAAGGCGTTTTAACATGGACAAAAGCAGGCCTCTTCGGACACCAATGGGAACAGCAACAACACTTGAACTTGATGAAGATTGTGATCCCGTTGATAAAAAAGAATATAGAAGCATGATCGGATCACTTTTGTATCTCACAGCATCAAGACCAGACATACAATTCAGCGTATGTCTTTGTGCATGATTTCAAGCCTCCCCACGTGCTTCACATTGTCAAGCCATCAAAAGGATTCTCAGGTACTTACATGGAACTCAAGAATTTGGCATTTTTCTTCCTTCTTCCTCAACCGTTACTTTGAAAGCTTTTTCCGATGCTGATTTTGGGGGTTGTAGGACTGATAGGAAAAGTACTTCTGGTGCTTGTCATTTTCTTGGTAATTCACTTGTTGCCTGATCCTCTAGAAAACAAAGTTCAGTTGCACAATCCACAGCCGAATCTGAATATGTAGCTGCTGCTAGTGCTTGCTCACAAATTCTTTGGATTGTTCAAACACTTAAGGACTATGGGGTTGATCTAGACAGTGTTCCACTGTTTTGTGATAACACTAGTGCCATTTGCATTGCTAAAAACCTCGTGCAACATTCGAGAACTAAGCACATTGACATTAGGTATCAATTTCTCCGTGATAATGTCGAAAAAGGGAACATTGTGCTTCACCATGTAGATACCGAACAACAATTGGCTGACATTTTTACAAAACCTTTGCATTTCACTCGTTTTTGTTACATTCGTAGTGAAATAGGGGTTATGCACCCTCATGGCTTAAATTGAGGGAGAATTTTGAAACTTGGGAAGTCTATGTGTGAATCTGAAATTAAAATAATATGAGCACAGTATTTCATGCATATATGACTTTGTGATTCCTTTTTCATGCTGAAAGTTCTTACTACATTACTCGTGTTATACATTTTGTAGTTTTTACCATGTCTAGTAATTGGAATAATTACTTACACTAAATCTGATCATGGTCGAACTTTCTTGCTGTTTTGAACTTGTTACATGGTCACAAGTGCTTTTAATCATAAAGAATTAATCAAGTAATCAACTCACATGTTGAGTTTTTATGTTCAAATAAAAAAATTAGAAAAGATCAAGAGAATATGCATGCATCGCACTTCTTCTTTTGAGATGGCTTATCGTTGCACTTAGATATGAATTTGAAAGGAGTTGTGTATGACTAAAACCATGTCCTTAAGCTTCTGACTGTCAAATGACATAGGCTTGGCTTGGTTGGTTAGAATAAGGTTGATGCTGCATATAATCTCTTCCAAATGTCATAAGATCAAAATTTATGCTTTAAATGTTAAATAAAATGCAGCAACAAGTGTCATTGTCGAAGTGTGTGGTCGACACTTCCCCCGGACCTGCTCTGGACAGCCCGCGGAGGTTCTTTTTCGGAGGGGCTAGTCGCTTGCGGAGAGCTTAAGCGTAGGGACGAGTGAGGGAGGAGCTTGACACGGCGAGTTTTACGTGGTTCAGGCCGCCGGAGCGTAAAACCCTACGCCCACGGTGAGCAGAGGTGCTCGCTGTATTGCTTGTTGCTCAGAACCGGAGTCCTGAGCTTGAGGGTGAGTTATGCCTAGGGTGTGAGTTGCTGGAGTGCGAACCCTCGCTAACGTTGCCTACCCAAGCCTTTTATAGTCCAAGGCTCGAGTGGCTTACAAAGGGGGGCCCGGGACCCAACAGGTGGTCCCGGGGAGATTGCCTGTCGACTATCGTATCTGCAGTTATGCCGGTAGTTGTCTCTGGCGAAGGCTTCGGAGTCTTCGTCATGCCGCCCTGCCCATGCCGCATGCTAGTCGTTGTGGTTGATGACGGCGGGGGCGGCAGGGGATGTCTTGTCGCTGTGTTTATTGGCTGGCAGGTTCTGACACTGCGCGCCAGTCTGCGATGCGACTGGGCGCAACGGCACCTGACAGAGGCGTGCTCCACGTCTCCGCGTCTTGGGAAGGCGTGGGCCTTGAATACCTTGTACGGGCAAGGTATGGTGCGTCTTTACGCCCGCTACCTAACGCGCGGGGGCAGGCAGCGCTGTTCTGCTGGACACGCGGCGGGCCCGGAGCTCTCCTCTGAGGAGAGGGAGGTCCGGCCCCGCAGGACACGTGGAGCCTTCGGACCTCTCCCCACGGAGGGGGGAGGACCGGCTTCTGTTGGCCACGTGGCGGGCCCGGAGCTCTCCTCTGAGGAGGGGGAGGTCCGGCCCCGCGGGACACGTGGCGCCTTCGGAGCCCTCCCCACGGAGGGGAGGTCTGGCTGCTGTTGGCCGTATTGCGCCCTTGCAGCAGTGCAGTCGCCCAGCGTGGTACTACACTAGTGAGCAGGACTGCACCAGGTTGGAGAGGGGTCCCGGCTCTGATCCTTCTGACGAGGAGTAGTACGAGATGGTGGGAAGGTGAGCGGCGACTTCATCCCCAGTGGCGACCCCGCCCTCCCGTCCTCTGCCACTCCCCTCTTCTTAGAGCCGCAGAGGAGGTCAGAGCTACTGCGGAAGATGTCGAACCTCGATGACATCGGGATCGCCGTCCGACAGGTTGGGGATGCCTTCCGGGGCATCTCGATCCCGGGAACCAAGCGCTCTGGATCGGGGCACGAGGCATCTGTCGCTGCCCAACCCGTCCCAAGAGCCGGCGGAACTCAAGCCACCGACAAGGGTAAGGGGAAGGAGCCGGCCCCCGGGCATCCGGAGAAGAAATGCGCCCGGTCTCCTCCGAGGGCGCCGCCTGCGCCGAGTCAGGGAGCCGGAGCACCCTTGCACCCATCTCCCGGGGGCGCTGGTCCATCGAGTGGCAACCCGAAGAGGCCCTGGGTGTCCCACTCCAGCGGGTCTCTTCCCGGACAGCGGCAGTCCGAAGAACCCCAAGCGTCTCGTCATCCTTCCTCAGGCGGAGGGGCTTCTAGGACGGATGCTGGTGGGGCGACGCCGGGGAGTGTGCCGGGGGTCCAGACGCCACAGCCCACGACCGTTCCAGCCGCAGGTCCTGGCGGTCCAACTGCGACCCAGAGGCCGGGGCTACAAGCCCGTTGGAGCGCTCATGTCGCCCAGTAAGTGTTGCTCCTTCTGGATTGTAGGAGTAGCGTTCTCGTCCCCTCTCTTAGCCTGAGAGCTTTCTTTTCTTGCAGGGACCGACCGGCTGCTGGGGGTGGGCCTCTTACCCAGCCATCTCCAATTGGCGGAGGCTCCGCGCCACAACATCTGGGAACCGCGGTGGTTCCAATGGCCCCCAAGTCGGCGGGGGCTTCTTTTGTGCCGGCGAGTTCGTCCTCCGCAGTGGCTGCAGACGCACCTGTCCGCCCTCCTTCACCAGCCCGGAAGTCCGGTCCTGAGGCTGGAAGGGCCGCTGTAGGTGCAGCTGCTGGCTCCCTGGCTCCCTCAGGACAGCGTCTTGCTCCGGTTGCTGAGGCACCAGCACCTCCGCCGGTCTTAGACGCGACAGGGGGGGTCAGCGGCACGACTCCTGTCCCCTCTGTCCCGGCGCCCATGTGGGATGACCTGGGGCGTGTCCAGACCAGCGCCCGACAGTTCCAGGCCGCCTTTGAGCGGGAGCGAGGGGCGCTGGCCGGAGAGAGGAAACGCCTTCTCAGCTGGGAGCACCTCCTGCAGCAGCGGACCCAGGAGGCTAGGGCGGAGCTTGACTCGAGGCAGTCAAGACTTGAGGCCATGAGTGCTCTGCTTGACACTCAGAAGAAAGCCATCAGCCGCCTGGAGTCAGAGACCCGGCGGCTTCGCGCTTCCTAACGTGAGGCCCTGGCCCATGTTGAAGCCAAGGCCGAGGCGCGCTCTGCCGCCGCAGAGGAGTTGCGGCTGCAGGTAGCTCGTCGAGAGTGCGCCGTCGCCGATCGGGAACGTGCTGCAGCGGCCGAGGAGGAGAAGATTGCCGCACGGCTGAAGGCCACAGAGGGCGAGCTGAGGGCTCGGACCGAGGAGCTGGAGCTCCGTGAGTTGGCTGCTGCTGCGAGGGAGGAGCAATCCTCCCGGGAGCGCCAGGCGGCGTTGGATCGTGAGCTGGTGGCTCGCCAAGATGTAGAGAAGCTCCAGTCTTCGCGGTCTACCGAGGCCCAGGCAGTCTGGGGCTTTATTGCCGAGGCAGGGTCCACCTTGGCTCCTCTTGGTTTCAGCCCGGTGCGGATGGAGGCTCCGGCGCAGGAGATGTCCGAGGCAATCCCGGCACTTGAGTCCATCGGCGGCAAGCTGGGCCGGCTCGAAGCGGTGATCGCCGACGAGCTTGAGGTGGAAGGACGGGGCATGGTGAAGGAGGTCGCTACGCACGTACTGGCGTGCTTCCGGAGCCAAGACCCTCTCTGGAGCCAGTCCATCTAGGACCCGTTGCTGAGCGGGAGGAAGCTGCCAGGGCCGAGGTCGAGGACGTTGCCGCCCTTGTGGCCTCTAGGTTCTAACGGGAGTCTGCGGACTCTTAGGCATCTGCCCCCGTGGCCACAAGGCCCTGTACCTCCTTTTTTATTTTTGTTGAGTCTGTAGCCCAGCTCATGGAGCCTTGTATGAACAGACTCTTGTTCTCTTCTTTGTCTGCGTGCTTTAGTCTTCTTCTTGGTTTTACCTGGCCGAGTCCTTTGCTCCGCAAGGTACTCAGAGGCCTTGACCAATCTCGAAGCTCTGCACAGACACCTTCCCCGGGTCCTTGCTGTATTAAGGGCCCCGGAGGTCTCCAGGACCTGCCCCATGAGAATGGGGAGGTCCGGGCCTGCTACCTAGGTGGCGAGCCCGGAGCTCTCCTCTGAGGAGAGAGAGGTCCGGCCCCGCGGGACACGTGGAGCCTTCGGACCTCTCCCCGCGGAGGGGGGGGGAGGTCCGGCTTCTGTAGGCCACGTGGCGGGCCCGGAGCTCCCCCTGAGAGAGGGAGGTCCGGCCCCTCTGGACACGTGGGACCTTCGGGTCTCGCCCCTGCGGAGGTGGCGAGGTCTGGATTCTTCAGTCTTACCTTTGAGTTCCGGTCTTGCGCGATCCCGTAGCGGCCCCCTGGTAGGTGCCTCCCATTGGTTGGATGTACCTACCATACTCCTGCGGGGAGCTGAGGCCGAGAGGTCCTGCACACAAGTAAGGGAAACGTAATTCTCCTTGGGGGCTCCCCCTCCTCTATCTCATAGTCTTATTTGGCTTAATGTCCCCATCCACTTATACGGTGCTTGGGGACTACCGTGCGCGAAGTGCCGGGAGCTCGGGGCCCCCCTGGCCATCGGCAGGTACCTCCAACGCAACCGCCTTTGGTAGGGCAACAAATGCCGACTAGAGGTGAGAATGAGAAGAGGGTGCTAAGCGCATGGTGAGCATACGCCAGAAGTGCAGTCATAAAAATTTAATACGTAGTTTAAATGAGCACCAAGGAAGAGCAAAGCAGGACAGGTTTCTTTTCATATAAATTGCCATAGGAGGAAGGCAGGCTAAACATGGAGGCCACGACCCGCCCCATTAAGAAGGGAAGCAAGACTCTACGCGCTTGGGGTCGGAACCAGGCAAAGCTGAACGAAATCCTGGACCGTCCCCTGAGGCTTAGCTGCTCCGAGCACTATTCCTGGACTCTATGGAATCTATTACAAAAAGAAGAGATTGTCCTATTATTGCTCTAGGGGTAGAACTTACGGAGGTGTTCTATGTTCCAAGGGTTCGGGAGTGGGTCCCCATCCTCGGTGGAAAGACGTACACACCCGGGACGACACACTTTTGTGACTCGAAAGGGACCTTCCCAACTAGGGAAGAGTTTGTGGGTCCCTTCGCGAGAAAGTATGCGCCGCAGCACCAGGTTGCCTTCCTGCAGCTCCTGGGCACGCACAGACCTCTGGTGGTAGCGGCGGAGCGCTTGTCTGTACCGTGCGTTACGGAGTGCTGCATGCAATCGGACCTCGTCGACGAGGTCGATTTCTCCACGCCGGAGGTTGTCCTGCGCGGCTTCGTCGTAAGCTCGGACACGGTGAGACTTCATGGTGATCTCTGGGAGAAGCACAGCCTCGGCCCCATACACCATGAAGAAGGGTGTCTCTCCGGTGGCCCGGCTCTGGTATGTCCGGTTAGCCCATAGTGTGCTCGGAAGCTCATCCACCCAATTGGCACCATGTTTCTTTAGGCTGGCATATGTGCGAGTCTTGAGGTCCCGAAGAATCTCGGCGTTGGCCCTCTCAACTTGCCCATTGCTCTTTGGGTGAGCAACAGAGGCATAGCACACCTGGATGCCGAGGTCTTCGCAGTAGTCTTGGAACGCTGCCCTGGTGAATTGGGTCCCGTTGTCGGTGATGATTCTCTTCGGGACCCCGAACCGGCAGACAATCGACTTGATGAACTTTACTGTGGATTGCTTGTTGATGGTGGCGACTGGTGTGGCTTCCGGCCACTTGGTGAACTTGTCAATGGCGACATAGAGGTACCAGAATCCCCCGACGGCTCTGGGGAATGGTCCCAGGATGTCCAGCCCACATACGGCAAACGGCCATGAGGGCGGGATCATATGTACCGCCTGAGCTGAGCCGGTGTATGGATCTGCTTGGCGTGGAACTGGCATGCCTTGCAGCTCTCGACCAGCTTGATGGCATCCTGGAGTACTGTCGGCCAGTAGAAGCCATACCGGAAGGCTTTACCGACAAGCGTGCGTGAGGAAGAGTGACTCCCACATTCGCCTCCATGGATCTCAGCGAGCAAGTCGCAGCCTTCCCCCTGGGTTATGCACCGCAATAGGACGTGGTTGGCGCCACGTCGGTAGAGATCCCCTTCTACCAACGCGTATCTCTTAGCCATGCGCTGTAAGGGCCTCAGTTGTTGACACACATTTGCAGTGTTCATCACCACACCACACACCTCATTTGAGGAAGAATGATGAACACAAATGAAGAGCAAGTAACAATTATCAACATGCTCATTAGAGAACAAATTTACACATTGCAAAAGTGGTATTTCCCACATGTGATATGGATGGGCGGGACATATGAAAACTCCTACACTTTACTAAGGATGTCCATGCCAAGTTTTACCCAAATTCAAAACCCTTTTGAGGTCATTTTGGGTATAGTTAGGAAGAGGGCAGTTTGAAACCATATTCAAATTCAAACTGTTTTTATCCCATGAATTTAAAAGTGGGAGGCATATTCTTACTCAGCACATTTTTGTGAGCTCACACCCCAATTTTCACTCCATTTGGAGTTGATCTTGACATGAGCTAAGTGGGAGAAATTCAAACTTTATTTGAATTTCAAACTGAACTTGTGCTGAAATTCATTCAAACCAAACCTCATTTGAACTTTGATCAATTCAAGGCTCATGGGTGAATAATTTGAATTGCCAAGGGTAGTATGGGGTTCACTGTTTACAACAGTGATTAGGAGTAAATTTCAGAGGTTAAAACTGGAAGTGGGACCCACATGTCAGCCACTGCTCAGATCAAACCGACTGAGACTTTTTCACCCGGGTCGCCGAGCCGCAGCGGTGATCGCCACCGAGGGCAGCCACCGCGCCAGCAGCTGCTTGCCCACGCACGGGCGTGAGGCGGTGCAGAGCCATCTTAAGGCGCCTGCCCCCCCTCCTCGGCCGAGGCACCGCCGTTCTTCCCCACAAGAACTCAGTGCCGGCCGAAAACTTCCGCAGCTCGGACTCGATCGGAGAACGCCGATCGCAGCTCCCTCCGTCCACTCCAGAGCCCCAGCAAGGTACTAGAGACCTTCCTCCGTCCTCCCCGTTGCTAGAATTCGGTTGAAACCAATTGATATCGGCTGTGCCGAAAGATCAAATTCGGGACTTGGAACCGCCGCACCTCGGGCTCTCGTGGACAGCCCAACCAGGGCGTTGTCACTCCCGAGCCAAGGCACCCTTGGACGCGCTGGTGACCGGTGCTGCTCATACCCGAGCCACAGCTCGAGTGGTTGCTCACCGGCGACGAATTTCCACTTTTCCCCTTTCTGTGTGTAGAACGACCTTCGGGTACGATTCTGTTTAATTCGTGCCCTAGAAAGGATTAGAGGGCCTCAAGCCACTCTCACACGAGCTAGACACGGTAACGCACAAGTTGCCTTCACAACTCTGGGCCGGAGAACCTCTGTACCCGGCGTAATTTGAGGTCTACCAATGGTGGAATGAACGGGCGGCATCGGGCGCACGGTGAGGACCTATTTTGGGCCTTCCCCGAGCTGCCTCGAGCTCATGTCGATCTTCTCTGAGGTCCACTGATGCTCCCCGACCGATTTCCCAAGTAGCTGAGGTGCTAGAGGGGTCAGCCGACATGGTCGAAGTTGTTCCGAGGTGGCGGCTCGTCGCCGACCATACTCCGGTCATTGTCATGAGCAGCTGACCCTAGAATCCTGTTCCCCGAGTAAAAGTAGGCAGGGGCGGCCAGAATCGAGAAGTTTGGAGCTGTACAGCAGCCGGCGGTGAGCTCTCCGGCGAGGTCCCTCGGCGGCGGAGCGCGGGCGTCGCGAGGTTGAAGAAGGGGGTGGACCCCAGCTGTCAGCGGGAGATATTTTGAATCGGGATCCGGCTGCGGCCGGGATCGGGTGTGCTGGCGCGCAAAATCCTTGTGGACCGCGGTGTGCTGTCGCCTCAGCGTGCGACGCGTGTCCCCGGGGCCCACGCGCGAGTTTAAACTTTTCCCCGATTTTCAGATTTCCTTCAAACTTCAAATCCTCATAACTTTGGCTAGAAAGCTCCAAATTGAGTGAACCAAATTTTGCTGGATTCAGCTCTCCGAGTACTTTCCAGCAAATCAAGTTTCACTTCATGAAAACCCTTAATTCTCCAGAATTAATTCCTCAAAATTTAAACTGTTAGGAATTTTAACTGGAGAATTCTTTGGAGGAAAATCCGGAAATTTTGCTGGGATGTTCAACAAACTATCCCTGAACTACCATAAAAATTGCAGATCCATTTGAGCTCATCTGATCCACCTAATGGTGTGATTAGGGAAACTGTTCCAGAGAAAATAGAAAATGTTCAGAAACATTTTCAGAATTTTCTCTGAAATTGTTTAGCTCATAACTTTAGCTAGGAACCTTCAAATTAAGTGAGACCAACTCCATTAGAACCCTCTGAAAATCTAGTTTTCAGAAAGTCATAGTTTGCTTCATGAAAATTCCTAGAACACCCTAAGAGTTCCAATTAAGGTCAAGGATATAATTAATAGTGGAGGGCTCAAATGAGCTTTGCTGCAACTAAAACTTGACCAAATCTCTGTTTAGGTTGTAACCAAGCCACAGTAAAAGTTTCACAGTCATTAGTTCTGTATAGCAAGGGTTGTAGACTTCACAACTTCAAAATTAATATAAATGCATTTAAATTGATACATATATTGCTTCTATCATGTAGTCGCTAAGGTCGAGGAGGAACCCGAAGTCCTAGACTTCGTAACTCCGGAGGAGCAGCTAGCCTACGACCAAGAGCAGCAAGGCAAGATCCGGTTTGCATTAACCTTCTGATAAAATTTTTATTATTTTGAGCACTTACTTGAGTACTATTATCCTTTGTATTAGAGTCTTGTGTGGAAATCCAACTGCATAGCCAAGAAAACCATGGGTTGGGTTTAGGATTGCAAACCCCGCTAGCTACTGCATTGCTAGGATAGAGTAGGATTCGGTACAAGTCGAGTAGTTGGAACTACTCGCGAGCATAGGCTAGAGGCACTCGACTCGGGTAGTGATAGCAAATGAAACACATGGCAAGAAAATGAGACCAAGCGGAGAGTAAGGGCAGCAGGACTTTGGGGCCTGTGTGCTGTAGCTCCGCTTGTGTCGATTGAGGACCGAGCCGTGTGCGGGCCTGTTGAACAAGCTAGAACAGTACCGAAGACCTACCGGCTATATGGGAACTGGGAAACTGATGTAACTCGGGTAGCTGGGTGTTGAGGCATAGCTGGTCGTTCAGAGGGTAGGTTGAGAGCTCGAGGTGTAAATCGGCTGGCGGCACTGAGATGCGTGTGCAGAGACCTCTTGCTCGGGACGATTGGACCGGTTCAACATTTGGCTAACGGGTGAAAGGTAGTCGCGTACGGCGTCCGTGATGATTGTTGTAGGCAACATCGAGTACGGGCGTACGTGACGGGTTGTTCGGGTAACCCTGCAGGTGTAAATCGATTATAATCGCCGTCCCTCACGGTCAGTGAGTACCACTTGTTCACTGTACCGTGACGTAGAAAGAACAGTCTAGACACATGTTAAAATGCTGCTGATTGAAAGATGGACATTGATTGTTAATGATATGCTGTAGTCTAGAGCTAACTAAAGTTCTTTTCAGCTTTGGGCAAAGTACATGAGAGAAATGTGTTTCTTGTTTGATTGCGGCTCTCTCATGTGCCTTGGCGTAAGGTTCTCCACAACCTGCTGCTAAAACTTGAAAGTAAGGTTCTACTAATTAGGCGAGTCCTTGCAAATGATTTTTACCTCATATAACCCATTACCCTCATGTAGAAGTTCCATGTTTAGGTGAGACGGGTCAGACTTGCTGAGCCTTCGTGCTCACTGCTTGTGTTTGAAGCTTTTGCTGGGTTCTATGAGGAAGGGACTCCCGAAGAGGAGACGGAACCCCAGGAGGGGAACCCCGTCGAGTGGGAGTCGTGCACGCCGCCGAGTTAGTGTGCGTGTGTGCTAGCAAGGACACGTTCGAGGGCTGAACGTGCACTTGATGCTAGTCTACGCCCGCGAGTGTAGACTGAACTTATTTTGATGTAAACATGTTCATAACTTGTTTATGTAATAAAAATTTTCCGCTTCCGCTTTGTACCTTTGACGTGTGTTATACGGTGCTGTGCAACGCAGCACCCCTCAGCGTGATCCTGGCTCGACAAGACCTTGGGGTCGTGTCAGCGCTGGTATCAGAGCTCGCTTGAGGTTTGACACAGTACAAAGGTCTTCTTTTTCAAAAATCCAGTGAGGAACGAGTTAGTAGCCCATATAAGGATGTTATTAGCATATAGAAAGTGGCAGATTAACCTATTTGTTATGTCGGAAAATCGTGCATCTCGGGACGTTCATGTCTTGGGGAGTGCACGTAAGCGCTGTCCACCAGTGCGCACAAGCTGAAGGGTGGAGCCCCACGGGTGGCAGGTAACCCGACCCGCTTTGATATCCTTTACGACTCTTCATGTCGTTTGGGGTATTCGAGCAACGTCTGTCCCTGACGTGCATGGTGCAACTTGGGAGACCCCGTCACGTGGTCTGAAACATGAACACGTAACTCAAGGCGTGTTTGGCTTGAGAACATCCGGGCGAGTGATGACGGCTGGGTGTACGAACTGTATGGATTCCGGGCTCGGTGTGCAGCCGAGTCTGATGATTGTTTGAGTTTCTGCAGGTAGCCTTACCACGAAACGGTAGACGTGTAGCATCCGTGTGCGAGTGACGTTTAGTGCCACTGAAATAACGAAGCCGGCTAAGTCCGGTATAGGTTTTTCTTTGTGAGGACGTAGTACCGACATAATCTGGTGACGCATCGACGTCACACCCCATTAAATGAACAACTTCATTTAAAAACTTGAAAGTTTTGATCCAAAGTAGTAAAATTTGATATAACTCCTTCCCTTGAACAGGATATTCAAACTTAACAAGTTTTCAACTTATAGGTTGTTAAGGACAGAGCACTCTGTTTTCAGCTGAATCAAGGCTGAAGTTAATCAGAGGTTAGAGGTTGCGTTTTTCCGAGGTTGGGGTCGTATGATACATTTCTGGAAAGCGTTGGAAGAGCTTTACAACTCTTCTGTTGAGGTCCAGAGGTGTTTCATCCCTTAATCAATCGAAAAATGCAGTAGAGTTGCAACTGTCCAGAAAACAGGGCAGAGCAAAGACTCTCTGTAGACTCTCTGTAAATTTGCATAACTTCCTGCATAAAAATCCAAAAATAGAAAATGAGGTAGTTCTAGAAATCTTATGAGAGGGGTTACAACTTTGTAACAGAAAGTTTTATCAGATTAGGAATAGAAATAACTGGGATTCTTGGATCAAATCAGTGCCTAAGGCAGGGAGGTGCTGTCCAATTGTTTCCAGAAATTCTGTTAACTTTGACACCTCATAACTTTTGAACCAGGACAGATCTTAGGCCAAGCAAATACTTTCTGGAAAACTATTGAAGTTAGCTTTAACTTTGATGTTGAGCTCCAGAATTGGTTTTGCCTTTAACACGGCCTAAATCAGGTTGAAATGGAAACTGGTCAGGGCTGTCATGGGAACAGCAGATCAGCAGTCAAATTTATTTAAAATTTGAACTATGTTTCCAAGTTTTGCGGGTTCAATGACATGTCTTATGTTATAACTCAATGGTTTACTGTTTAAATAAATATTTGACATTTCTCAAATATATTTTTACAGATGACAGCAGATAAACGGTTGGAGAACGGGTGGGTGGTTTCCCACTGTTCTCACCGTAGCGGCTACCCGGAAGCATTGTGGCAAATGCTCCAATATTTCGGGTACAATCAGATGCCGCAGTACTTCGCCAAGGAAGAAGGCGAAGAGGGGAACAAGATGTGGACGATCCATGTCGAGGTTCCTGCAGGACCTACGCCACCCGGTTGGGTGCCATTCACCGTCACGGTGAGGGGAAAACAACCGGAAGGGATGTGGCAGGTGGCAGCCCGTGACACTATGTCACGTTTCTGCCAACTACACGTGCAGGATATGGAGGGTACTCCATACGCCCTCGTTCCGGTGGAGGGGCGAGCTCAGCATGTGTGGGAAGAGAGGTACCTGGAAGCAACGGACCCGAGTTGCCCAAGGTACAACCCCGCGGAGGCAAATCTCAGCCTCCAGATGAGGGCGGGAAACGCCGTGATGGACAGCCAAGCTGTTCATACGGAGCATCTTGCCACAAAGCTCAAGGAGAGAACAAGCCGTGGAGATCATTTCGAGAGTGCTCACAGCGCACTCCGCAATGTGCTCCTTCTGACGATCAAGCGACTGAATGAACAACACAATCAGTTGCGTCGTCTGAAGAAGGCAAAGAAGAAGAGCCGTGTTGACATCGCGGCGTTGCAAGAGCTGGTGCAGACCCTAACCCAGCAGAATGAGGACCTTGCTCAAGAGCGGGACGACACTATTGAGGAAGGACAAGGCTGGGAAGAGGACTACAACCAGGCTATGGACGAGGTGCATGCTTTGCAGGACCTCGTACCTCCGGTTTTAGGCGTACCGGTGGTCTTGGGTCTTCCAGCAATGGGAGAACCCGGAATGGGAGAAGAGGTGGTATATCCCGAGCCACCAGCAGAGGTACCGGAGGAGGACGACCCACAGGAGGTCGAGTTCTACTCCGAGTAGGGAGTTACAGTTGCCATGTAGGGCAGCCAGGGTAGCATGACCCAACTTTTGTAATCAGTGACATGTCGTGTAGACAGTAGCGTGTGTATAGGTAGTGACGACATGAGCACGACTTCTCGGAGACCCGAGAATAATGTATCTTGTATAAAGTTTATACTTTATCAATATATGTGAATGTTGTGCAAATTAATCATGTGTCACTTCAATACCTATTGTTGCTTACGGAATTTTAAGTGAGACATGTGCTAATCGCTGCTGTTTTGAATTTCAGAATGACGCGTACTCGTGCCAACCCTGACGTTGGGGGTACCAGTCAAGGGGGAGAGACCTCCCAACCACCTCCCGAGGACTCCTCGGGACAACAGCAGCAACAGCAACAACAAACACCGCCACCGCCACTGCCAACGGTTACATTGGCCGACATCGTCGCGGCAATGGCGGGTTCACATCAGCAGCACACGGAGCTGCTGCAAACTTTAATTGCAAATACGTCTCGCCCCGAGAGACGTCAAGATCGTGAGGAGCGCCAACAGAGCTCCTACTCCGACTTCCTGGCGACTCATCCCCCTGTATTCTCAAGGGCGGATGAACCACTTGACGCGGACAACTGGCTCCGCGCCATAGAAATGAAGTTCGGGCTGCTCCAGATCAGCGAGCAGCGCAAGACTCAGTTCGCGGTCCAGCAGCTCCAAGGATCCGCGAGCGCGTGGTGGGCCAACTTCTGTGCTTCACAGCCCACCGACCGAGTGATGACCTGGACGGAGTTCCGGACGGCCTTCAGGGCCTATCATATACTGCCAGGTTTAATGAAGAGGAAGATGCAGGAGTTCTTACACCTGCAACAAGGGAGCCGGAACGCGCTGGAATACTCCAGGGCGTTTAACGATCTCGCGCTATATGCGTCGTATCATGCTGATACCGACGAGAAGCGGCGGGACCATTTTTACCAGGGGCTTAAACCGCTCCTGAAGGACAAGTTGGCGATGTTCAATCGCAGCAGCCTCAACGACATCATTGATGCTGCGATTGTTCAGGAGGACTCCGGCAAGGAGTTGGCGGCGGCAGAGCGAAAGCGAAGCACGCCGCAGAGCAGCGGAGAAGGAGGCCGTCCTTCTCAGAAGTTTAGGATGGTGAATCGCCCACCATCAGGTCCACGCTGGCAGCCACCACAGCGGTCGATGCCGTTCCGCAGTCGGCTGTACTCTTCACCGGCATTCCGGCCGGCACTGCCAGCACTACCGCAACAACAACAACAGCAGCGGGCGATGCCGCGTGCGTTTGCACCTCAGCAACGCATGCCGGGCTTTCGTCCACCGAGCACTCCACCAGCAGCAGCCACATGTTACAAGTGTGGTCGTCCAGGGCACTTCGCGAGCAGTTGCCCGGAGAGGCAAGGCGGCGGAGTGGCACCACAGTTTCCGGGGAGGAATCAACCCCGGAACCCTACTAATGCGCGGCGGGCAAACCCTAGGCCCGGCACCGTCCACCAGCTTGCCATTGAGGACGTGCCGGAGGGCGAGCCAATTCTTGCGGGTATGTTCCAACTCCACCAGCATCCCGCTATAGTACTATTTGATTCAGGCGCCACGCATAGTTTCATTAGCCAAGCTTTCATTGATAAATATAGCTTGCAGATACTACCCACCAATAATCCTTATGTGATCTGTTCACCGGGTGGGAAAATTTCAGCAAACATGATGGTCCCAAAAGCGCCTTTGTGCTTAGAGGGTAGAGTTTACCCTACGTCTCTCATAATCTTAGAGGGACAAAAGGTCGATGTCATCTTAGGGATGTCGTGGTTAACCCGCCACGGCGCTGTTTTAGACACCGTCCTCCGAGTCGTGCACTTGAATTCAGAAGTGCACGAGTCTCACTCATTATTTCTGGACAGTCCAGAAATAAAACTTCCAAGTGTCTATCAAGTCACAACCATCAGATTGGAAGATATTCCGGTGGTCTGAGAGTTCCCTGATGTATTCCCGGACGATTTGCCGGGGATGCCGCCCGATAGAGAGGTGGAGTTCAAGATTGAACTTGTACCAGGAACCATGCCAATATCCCGAAGGCCGTACAAGATGGCGCCCAAGGAGTTGGCTGAGCTGAAGACTCAGCTCACGGACCTTCTGGAGAAGGGTTTTATTAGGCCGAGCTCCTCGCCATGGGGCTGTTCGGCATTATTTGTCAAGAAGAAGGATGATACGTTGCGGCTTTGCATGGACTATCGTCCATTAAATGCCGTAACCATCAAGAACAAGTACCCGTTGCCACGGATCGACATGTTGTTTGATCAGTTGGTCGAAGCAAAGATCTTTTCCAAGATGGATTTAAGATCCGGGTACCATCAGATTAAGATAAGGGCTGAGGACATTCCGAAGACGGCTTTCTCGACGAGGTACGGACTTTATGAGTACCTGGTCATGTCCTTCGGCCTCACCAATGCTCCAGCTCACTTCATGTACTTGATGAACTCGGTATTCATGACGGAGCTGGACAAGTTTGTCGTGGTCTTCATCGACGACATCCTGGTATATTCCAAGTCGGAGGAAGAACACAAGAAACATCTGCGTATAGTCTTGCAATGGCTGCGGGATCACAAGTTATACACAAAATTCAGCAAATGCGAGTTTTGGATATCGCAAGTGCCTTTCCTCGGGCATATCATCTCAGCGGAGGGTATCGCTGTGGACCCGAGCAAGATCACCCAAGTGCTGAATTGGAAATCCCCGAGAACTGTTCACGAGGTACGGAGTTTCCTCGGACTCGCGGGATATTAACGGAGGTTCATCCCGAACTTCTCGAAGATTGCCAAGCCAATGACAGAGCTGCTGAAGAAGGGTACCAAATATGTTTGGAGTCCAGCATGTGAAGCAGCATTCAAGGCTTTAGTCAAGCACCTGACATCAGCACCGGTTTTGGCGCAGCCAGACACAACAAAACCGTTCGATGTGTACTGCGATGCGTCCGGCATTGGGCTCGGATGTGTGCTGATGCAAGACCGAAGAGTGGTCGCGTATGGATCACAGCAGCTTAGAAACCATGAGCAAAATTATCCAACTCACGATTTGGAGCTCGCTGCCGTGGTGCTTGCACTAAAAATGTGGAGGCACTACCTACTCGGTAACCTCGTACATTTATATACCGACCACAAAAGCCTCAAGTACATATTCACTCAGAAGAAGCTGAACATGAGGCAACGAAGATGGTTAGAACTGATAAAGGATTACGAGATAGAAATCCATTATCCGGGCAAGGCAAACGTAGTGGCAGATGCGCTGAGCCGCAAGTCACACGTCAATACTCTGACCATCACACCGTTGGAAGAGAGCGAACCACCACTACATGTGATTCCACACGGAGCTCTCTACAACCTAGCTTTGATCCCCACCATCCGTGAAGAGATAGCGGCAGCCCAGAAGAATGACAAGGGCATGTCACATTTACGGAGACGTGCAGACAGTGGGGAGTTGAAATGTTTCCGGAAGGACGGAGACGGCGTCCTATGGTTCAAGGACCGGATCGTCGTACCCCGAAACCCGGAGTTACGGAAGAAAATCTTTGATGAGGCTCACTTATCAAAGTTTTCTATTCACCCCGGCAGCAACAATATGTATCAAGAACTCAGAAGCAAGTTTTGGTGGACACGGATGAAGCGTGAGACTGCAAAATACGTGTCCGAGTGTGATACATGTTGAAGGGTGAAGGCAGACCACATGCGGAAACCGGGACTGTTGCAACCACTGAGCATTCCTGCCTGGAAGTGGGAGGATGTGAGCATGGACTTCATCGTCGGTTTACCCACCACCTTGCAGAAACATGATTCGGTGTGGGTGATCGTCGATCGGCTAACCAAAGTTGCCCATTTCATCCCGGTCAACACCAACTACAACGCCAAGAAGTACGCTGAACTGTACATCTCCCGGATCCTATGCTTGTACGGCGTACCCCGTACTATCATTTCGGATCGGGGCACTTTATTTGTGTACCGTTTTTGGGAGCAGCTGCACGCTGCCTTGGGGACGAAGCTGATCCGTAGTTCAGCCTACCACCCGCAGACGGATGGGCAAACGGAGCGGGTAAATCAAATCTTAGAAGACATGCTACGAGCTTGCGCTATCAACCACGGCAAGAATTGGGATGATCACTTGCCGTTAGCCGAGTTCTCGTACAACAATGGGTACCAAGCCAGCATCAAGATGGCGCCCTACGAGGCGCTATACGGAAGGAAATACCGCACACCATTGAACTGGTGTGAGTCTGGCGAAAGGGTTACCTTCGGGATTGACCTTGTCAACAACGCGGAAGAAAAGGTTCAACTAATTCAAGCGAACCTAAAAGCCGCTCAATCCCGTCAGAAACAGTATGCGGACCGGAGAAGGCGCCCATTACAATTCGAAGTTGGAGATCACGTATACCTACGGGTGTCTCCCATGAAGGGTGTAAACAGATTTGGGGTGAGGGAAAAGTTAGCACCCCGCTTCATCGGTCCATTCCAGATTACCGAAAGATGTGGATCGGTGGCATACCGGCTGAAATTACCAGAAGAACTTTCCGGTGTGCACGACGTCTTTCACATTTCCCAGCTGAGGAAGTGTCTCAAGCTATCAACTACCGTTCAGCTGGAAGACATTGAAGAACTGCAACCGGATCTCACCTATCGAGAGGAACCGGTGCAGATTATTGATGAAAAGGCCCGAACCACACGCAACCGTATGTTGTGGTTCTACAAGGTTCTATGGAGTAATCACTCCATGGACGAAGCGACATGGGAGAGCGAAGAATTCCTTCGCACTAACTACCCCGACTTTTTCACGTCGCATATCCGGTAATTTTCCACCGTCCTCTCTCTCATTTTCACCTTATAATCTCAGTACGAGATTCTTTTAAGGGGGGAGGAATGTAAGGGCCTCAGTTGTTGACACACATTTGCAGTGTTCATCACCACACCACACACCTCATTTGAGGAAGAATGATGAACACAAATGAAGAGCAAGTAACAATTATCAACATGCTCATTAGAGAACAAATTCACACATTGCAAAAGTGGTATTTCCCACATGTGATATGGATGGGCTGGACATATGAAAACTCCTACACTTTACTAAGGATGTCCATGCCAAATTTTACCCAAATTCAAAACCCTTTTGAGGTCATTTTGGGTATAGTTAGGAAGAGGGCAGTTTGAAACCATATTCAAATTCAAACTGTTTTTATCCCATGAATTTAAAAGTGGGAGGCATATTCTTACTCAGCACATTTTTGTGAGCTCACACCCCAATTTTCACTCCATTTGGAGTTGATATTGACATGAGCTAAGTGGGAGAAATTCAAACTTTATTTGAATTTCAAACTGAAGTTGTGCTGAAATTCATTCAAACCAAACCTCATTTGAACTTTGATCAATTCAAATGGCTCATGGGTGAATAATTTGAATTGCCAAGGGTAGTATGGGGTTCACTGTTTACAACAGTGATTAGGAGTAAATTTCAGAGGTTAAAACTGGAAGTGGGACCCACATGTCAGCCACTGCTCAGATCAAACCGACTAAGACTTTTTCACTCGGGTCGCCGAGCCACAGCGGTGATCGCCACCGAGGGCAGCCGCCGCGCCAGCAGCTGCTTGCCCACGCGCGGGCGTGAGGCGGTGCAGAGCTTTCTTAAGGCGCCTGCCCCCCCTCCTCGGCCGAGGCACCGCCGTTCTTCCCCACAAGAACTCAGCACCGGCTGAAAACTTCCGCAGCTCGGACTTGATCGGAGAACGCCGATCGCAGCTCCCTCCGTCCACTCCAGAGCCCCAGCAAGGTACTAGAGACCTTCCTCCGTCCTCCCCGTTGCTAGAATTCGGTTGAAACCGATTGATATCGGCTGTGCCGAAAGATCAAATTCGGGACTTGGAACCGCCGCACCTCGAGCTCTCGTGGACAGCCCAACCAGGGCGTTGTCACGCCCGAGCCAAGGCACCCTTGGACGCGCTGGTGACCGGTGCTGCTCATACCCGAGCCACAGCTCGAGTGGTTGCTCACCGGCGACGAATTTCCACTTTTCCCCTTTCTGTGTGCAGAACGACCTTCGGGTACGATTCTGTTTAATTCGTGCTCTAGAAAGGATTAGAGGGCCTCAAGCCGCTCTCACACGAGCTAGACACGGTAACGCACAAGTTGCCTTCACAACTCTGGGCCGGAGAACCTCTGTACCCGGCGTAATTTGAGGTCTACCAATGGCGGAATGAACGGGCGGCATCGGGCGCACGGTGAGGACCTATTTTGGGCCTTCCCCGAGCTGCCTCGAGCTCATGCCGACCTTCTCTGAGCTCTACTGATGCTCCCCGACCGATTTCCCAAGTAGCTGAGGTGCTAGAGGGGTCAGCCGACATGGTCGAAGTTGTTCCGAGGTGGCGGCTCGTCGCCGACCATGCTCTGGTCATTGTCATGAGCAGCTGACCCTAGAATCCTGTTCCCCGAGTAAAAGTAGGCAGGGGCGGCCAGAATCGAGAAGTTTGGAGCTGTACAGCAGCCGGCGGCGAGCTCTCTGGTGAGGTCCCTCGGCGGCGGAGCGCGGGCGTCGCGAGGTTGAAGAAGGGGGTGGACCCCAGCTGTCAGCGGGAGATATTTTGAATCGGGATCCGGCTGCGGCCGGGATCGGGTGTGCTAGCGCGCAAAATCCTTGTGGACCGCGGTGTGCTGTCGCCTCAGCGTGCGACGCGTGTCCCCGGGGCCCACGCACGAGTTTAAACTTTTCCCCGATTTTCAGATTTCCTTCAAACTTCAAATCCTCATAACTTTGGCTAGAAAGCTCCAAATTGAGTGAACCAAATTTTGCTGGATTCAGCTCTCCGAGTACTTTCCAGCAAATCAAGTTTCACTTCATGAAAACCCTTAATTCTCCAGAATTAATTCCTCAAAGTTTAAACTGTTAGGTATTTTAACTGGAGAATCCTTTGGAGGAAAATCCGGAAATTTTGCTGGGATGTTCACCAAAATATCCCTGAACTACCATACAAATTTCAGATCCATTTGAGCTCATCTGATCCACCTAATGGTGTGATTAGTGAAACTGTTCCAGAGAAAATAGAAAATGTTCAGCAACATTTTCAGAATTTTCTCTGAAATTGTTTAGCTCATAACTTTAGCTAGGTACCTTCAAATTAAGTGAGACCAACTCCATTAGAACCCTCTGAAAATCTAGTTTTCAGAAAGTCATAGTTTGCTTCATGAAAATTCCTAGAACACCCTAAGAGTTCCAATTAAAGTCAAGGATATAATTAATTGTGGAGGGCTCAAATGAGCTTTGCTGCAACTAAAACTTGACCAAATCTCTGTTTAGGTTGTAACCAAGCCACAGTAAAAGTTTCAGTCATTAGGTCTGTCTAGCAAGGGTTGTAGACTTCACAACTTCAAAATTAATATAAATGCATTTAAATTGATACATATATTGCTTCTATCATGTAGTCGCTAAGGTCGAGGAGGAACCCGAAGTCCTAGACTTCGTAACTCTGGAGGAGCAGCTAGCCTACGATCAAGAGCAGCAAGGCAAGCTCCGGTTTACATTAACCTTCTGATAAAATTTTTATTTTTTTGAGCACTTAATTGAGTACTATTATCCTTTGTATTAGAGTCTTGTGTGGAAATCCAACTGCATAGCCAAGAAAACCATGGGTTGGGTTTAGGATTGCAAACCCCGCTAGCTACTGCATTGCTAGGATAGAGTAGGATTCGGTACAAGTCGAGTAGTTGGAACTACTCGCGAGCATAGGCTAGAGGCACTCGACTCGGGTAGTGATAGCAAATGAAACACATGGCAAGAAAATGAGACCAAGCGGAGAGTAAGGGCAGCAGGACTTTGGGGCCTGTGTGCTGTAGCTCCGCTTGTGTCGATTGAGGACCGAGCCGTGTGCGGGCCTGTTGAACAAGCTAGAACAGTACCAAAGGCCTACCGGCTATATGGGAACCGGGAAACTGATGTAACTCGGGTAGCTGGGTGTTGAGGCATAGCTGGTCGTTCAGAGGGTAGGTTGAGAGCTCGAGGTGTAAATCGGCTGGCGGCACTGAGATGCGCGTGCAGAGACCTCTTGCTCGGGACGATTGGACCGGTTCAACATTTGGCTAACGGGTGAAAGGTAGTCGCGTACGGCGTCCGTGATGGTTGTTGTAGGCAACATCAAGTACGGGCGTACGTGACGGGTTGTTCGGGTAACCCTGCAGGTGTAAATCGATTATAATCGCCGTCCCTCGCGGTCAGTGAGTACCACTTGTTCACTGTACCGTGACATAGAAAGAACAGGCTAGACACATGTTAAAATGCTGCTGATTGAAAGATGGACATTGATTGTTAATGATATGCTGTAGTCTAGAGCTAACTAAAGTTCTTTTCAGCTTTGGGCAAAGTACATGAGAGAAATGCGTTTCTTGTTTGATTGCGGCTCTCTCATGTGCCTTAGCGTAAGGTTCTCCACAACCTGCTGCTAAAACTTGAAAGTAAGGTTCTACTAATTAGGCGAGTCCTTGCAAATGATTTTTACCTCATGTAACCCATTACCCTCATGTAGAAGTTCCATGTTTAGGTGAGACGGGTCAGACTTGCTGAGCCTTCGTGCTCACTGCTTGTGTTTGAAGCTTTTGCAGGGTTCTATGAGGAAGGGACTCCCGAAGAGGAGACGGAACCCCAGGAGGGGAACCCCGTCGAGTGGGAGTCGTGCACGCCGCCGAGTTAGTGTGCGTGTGTGCTAGCAAGGACACGTTCGAGGGCTGAACGTGCACTTGATGCTAGTCTACGCCCGCGAGTGTAGACTGAACTTATTTTGATGTAAACATGTTCATAACTTGTTTATGTAATAAAAATTTTCCGCTTCCGCTTTGTACCTTTGACGTGTGTTATACGGTGCTGTGCAACGCAGCACCCCTCAGCGTGATCCTGGCTCGACAGGACCTTGGGGTCGTGTCATGCGCACGATCCTTTCGGCGGATACACGTTCATCTGGGAGGATGTTGTCTTTCATGTAGTCCCGGATCTCCGTGATCCATGCATCGGGTATGACTTGAGCGTCTGGATCTTGAGCGCTGGGTTGCACGGAGTCCCCAGTGACGCTTACGATCCTTGGCGGCGTCCATGGCTGCAGGGCCGCCAGGACCGCCAGCTTCGAGGTGCTGGTCCAGCCCCCTTCCCCCGGCTCGGCGGGCCGGGCTGTGGGCCGCAGCAACGTCCTCTCAAAGACTCCTTCGGGCACAGGGGCTCCGGTGGAGGCCTTCATTGAGAGGTCGTCAGCTGCGGCATTGCCAGCGTGCGGTACGTGGCGCAGGTCCAAGACGAGGAAGTCTTTCTCCAACATCTGCACATGGAGCAGGTAAGCAGCTAGCTGTGGGTCATTGCAGGAGCATTCACCCTTAACTTGCTTGATAACTAGCTGGGAGTCGCCCTGTGCCAACAACTGGCGAGCGCCCAGAGACAGGGCTATCTTTAGGACAAAGATGAGTGCTTCATACTCTGCCATGTTGTTGGTTGCCTTGAAATTGAGACGCACCATATACCCAAACTGCTCCCCCGATGGCATGAGAAGCAGTACGCTGGCACCGGCCCCCTGCTTTCGCGAGGAGCCATCGAAGAAGAGCGTCCAGTAAGGCCTGGTGAAGGCCGGAGCTCGGCGCTCTGGTTTACCGTCTTCATGGCCCCCTGGGTCAGCCTTCGTTGGCGTCCACTCAGCCATGAAGTCAGCCTGTGCTTGGCTCTTGACTGCATGACGAGGAAGGAAGTCCAGCTCAAACTCTGCCAGCTCCGCTGCCCATTTAGCAACATTGCCAGTCGCGTGGGGGCTGTGAAGGATAGCCTTTAGCGGATAGGAGGTGACCACCGAGACCCGGTGGGCTTGGAAGTAGTGGCGGAGCTTCGTGAACGCCACGAGCACTGCATACATCAGCTTATGGACCTCCAGGTACCTTGTCTTGGCGTCATGGAGGACCTCGCTGATGTAGTAGACAGGCCTCTGGATGGTCCGGACCCTCCCTCCCAGGTCAGAGATATCTTCATCCATGGGCTCAGGCCTACGGGAGGTGGGTGGGCCTAGGGAGGCTGCCGGGAGCTGATACTCGAAGGCTCCCAAGCCGCCTTGGACCTCCGGGAGGTCCCGTTGGACTTCCGGGAGGTTCCGTTGGACCTCCGGGGGGTCCCGTTGCACCTCCGGGAGGTCCTGCTGGTCCTCCGGGAGGTTGTCATGGAGGTCCGGGGGTCCGTTTTGGACCTCCGGGGGGTTGTCTTGGAGATCCGGGCGGTCGTCTTGGACCTCCGGGGTTTCCTGGCGCCTGTCTCCTGCTACCGGAGCAGGCTGTGGCGATGAGAGGTCCGGCCACTCTGCGACGAGGACCATACTCACCACTTCAGCTGTCGCCGCGATGTAGAGCAACAGATGCTCTTCGGGCTCGGTGGCTACCATTATGGGTAGGGTCGTCAGGAGTTGCTTCAGCTCCTGGAAAGCTTCTTCTGCTTCGTTGGTCCAAGCAAATGGGTCGGACTTGCGCAGGAGCTTAAAGAAGGGGAGCGCTCGCTCTGCTAACCTCGGTATAAACCGACTCAGCGCGGCTAGGCATCCCGTGAGTTTCTGGACTTCTTTGATGCGGGCGGGGGGGGGGGGGGCATCAAGTCGATGGCCTTGATCTTCTCTGGGTTAGCCTCAATTCCTCGGTGTGAGACCAGGAATCCTAAGAGTTTTCCAGTGGATATGCCAAACACACACTTGTCGGGGTTCAGCTTGGTGCGCGTAGAGCGCAGTTTGTCGAAGACTAAGGCCAGGTTATCTAGTAGGGATGAACTCTGCCTGACCTTAACAACGATGTCATCGACATACACCTCAACTAAGTCTCTTATCAACTCCCCGAAGGTTTTGTGCATTGCACGCACAAAGGTAGGGAGAGCGTTCTTTAGGCCATAAGGCATAGAGACATAACAGTACAGACCGTCTACTGTGATGAAGGGGGTGTGCTCTTCATCTTCTCTAGACATAGGGATCTGATGGAAACCCGAGTAGGCGTCTAGGAAGCACAGCATATCGCAGCCTGATGTCGAGTCTACTATTTGATCTATTCTAGGGAGAGGGAATGGATCTTTGGGACATGCCTTATTGAGACTGGTGTAGTCGATGCACATCCGGAGCTTCCCGCCGGCCTTCGGGACAACAACAGGGTTCGCCAACCACCGGGGGTGGTGGACTTCCCGTATGAAGCCAGCGTCCAGCAGCTTCTTGATTTCTTCGCGGATGAAGTTTTGCCGCTCGATGGACTGCTTGTGGGGATTCTGTTGGACTGGCCGGGTGTCGGGGAAGACCTTTAAGTGGTGCTCGATCACCTCCCTAGGGATCCCCGACATCTTTGATGGCTGCCATGCAAACACGTCGACGTTGTGCCGGAGGAAGGTGACGAGCGCGCCTTCCTATTTGCTATCCAGGCCCCCGGCTACCTGGGTGGTCTGGGTGGCATCGGCGCCGATTTGGACGAGCTTCAAGGGGACGTCACCCTCGTCGAGGGGTTGCACATGGGGTGATGTGGTAGAGGCACGGTGGCATGCACTCGGGTGGAGCCGGTTTGGTTCTGCACTGCCAGGGGTTGGTGCTCTATCTGTTGCAAGCGCTTGGAGCTTTTCCAAGGCTGACACTGCGGCAGTGCGGTCTCCACGAATCCTGAGGATGCCTGTTGGTGTAGGCATCTTCAAGACGAGGTAGCCGTAGGGGGCTACTGCCATGAATCGGTACAGGGCTGGCCTGCCAATTATGGCATTGAAGGGGAGGTCGATCTCCGCCGCGTCGAACAGAATGTACTCTGTCCGATAGCTGTCCGGTGTCCCAAAGGTCACCGGGAGGCTGATGTGGCCGTAGGGAACAACCTGTCCCGGCCCTACCCCTGAGAACGGGCTCGATGGGGTGAGCTTGGCCATCGGGATCTGCAGCTTCCGGAAAGCTGCGCGACTGATGAGGTTCAGTCCAGCCCCGCCATCCACCAAAACGTGGTACATCCTCACGTTGGCGATGGTGGGAGCCACCAAGAGCGGTATTTGGCCGGCCCCAGCCATGTTCCTGGGGCAGTCAGTGGCATCGAAGCTGATGGGGGTTCCCATCCACCTGAGGTGCAGCGCGGCACTCGGGAGGGGAGCCACCGACGCTACCGCTCGGCGCAGGGTCTTAACTGCGCTTCGGGACGAGGGGTCAGCGGACCCACCGTATATAACGTAGAGCATCTTCCGGCGCTCGTCATCACTGGAGCTGGAGCTCTCAGGATTGCGCACCGCCTTAACGGCGCGCTGAGGCTCCTGGAACTCCACCTGGTGGTCGACGTTGTCTGGGGCGTCGACCTTCTGCTTTCGCTCCCTTTGACGGTAGGGTGAGGCATCAGTTAGAAGCTGCTTCCCTTTCCGGAAGCGCTCCGCAAGCTTCTGGATCTCCCGGCACTCGGCAGCAGTATGGTAACTGGTGCCGTGCACGGGGCATAGCTCGCCTTGGCCACCGTCTGGAGCTGGTGACTGTCGCGGCCTTTTGTCAGGGCGCGGCCCCCGAGCTCCACTGGGTGCCGCTGCTGCGGCAACGGGGGCCGCGGCCGGCGGTTTCATCTTGCCACCGCCCCGGTTCTTGATCTTCCTGCCGCTTCCATAGGAAGCGGCGCCAGATCCTGGCTGCCCTCCTGACTCAGAGGCTGGCAGGGAGTGCCAGTTCCACCCTTCTGCTGCTCTGGCGCACTTGTCTGCCAGGCTGAAGAGCTCTGAGACGTCGCGGACCTCTCTGGTCGCGAGCTTCTCGAGCATCTTCTTGTCCCGAACGCCTTGCCGGAACGCCACCACCACAGAAGAATTTTGGATATGTGGGATGGTGTTCCGTACCTGGGAGAACCGTTGGATGAAAGAGCGCAGCGATTCTCCAGGTTGTTGCTGGATGGCATGGAGGTCGAGCTCTGTGCCAGGCCGGGTGTAGGAACTGCCGAAGTTAGCGGTGAACTGCCAGCAGAGCTCTCCCCAGGAAGTTATCGAACCCTGGGTGTGACACCCTCATCTCGGGTGTCAGCATATGTTCATGTTTTATGAAGAAGAAAAACATTTTAAGAAAAGAAGGAACAGAGACAAGTATCAAAGGGATGGCCAATAAAGCTCTCCGAGAACACCGAAACGCAACTTCCACGGCCAGCCGACCACGTGGCGCGTTCGGAGCTCATTCCCGAGAGATTGGGAGAGGTCCGACGCTAAACTAGGCTACGTGGCAGACTCGGGGGTCACCTCCGCAATTGGAAAGAGGTCCGACCTTGTGGGACACGCGCTGCCCGCGGAGCTGGCCTCTGCGGAAGAAGCAAAGGCATTTTTTTATAGGACACGTGTCAATCTCGGAGCTCATCTCAGATAGAAGTCCGGGTCTATCGAACACGTGTCACCACCGGAGCTTATCACCGGAAGGTCCGTCGCAAAAACACGTGGCGTGCGCGGAGCTCGTCTCCGAAGAAGAGGGAGGTCTCGCTCGTGACACATGGCACAACCGGAGCTCATCTCTGCGGATGAGGAGATACCAGGCCCGAAGGACACGTGGGGCTTCCGGAGCTCATCACCGCGGAGGTAACGAGTCTGAAGCGGTTCTTACGAGTAAAGATACCTGTGCGCAACGGAAACCGATCTAAAATCCACGATGTTACCGAAGATAAGACGTCAGGATCTAACAAAGATCTGAATAAGACTCTTATTCGGGATCCAATCAGATTAGGACTCTTCTCTTCCGGATTATAAATAGAACCCAAAACCTCCGGCCGAAACCACAAACTCCTCGTTCAACTCCTGAGCCGACGACTTAGAACCCTAGCCCTATTTCGCCGAGCAAAACATCGCCGAAAGCACAACAAGGGAGATCATCGGAGGAGAACCAAGCGGTCTGAGGAGGACCCCGAAGACAAGAAGAACGTGAGGTAGGACTTCAATACCACCTTACGACATCATGTTGTTCATCTCTTTGCATCTGTTCTTCGATTCCTTTCGAACAGAAGCGTTTTCGTGGGCAGAACACTCGATGATCAGTTTGATCTAAAGACAAGATCATCGCCACGTTCATCTTTGATCTGAACACCTCTGACCATGCAAGCAATGCAAGAATACGTACAGATCAACCTAATGAAACTAATCATAGGATAGCATGCATGTGCATCATCGCATCTAGTTTAGGGTTTTGTGCATGATATTGATTGCTGTGAATATTGTATGCACGTGAACCCTACAAGCAGGACAAACTCAGGAAGCTGTCTACAACGAGCTGCAGCAACAAGGTTTTGAGAATCAAGGACAGCCGGAACCGCAAGAACAAGGCAAGTGCTCCTTGACCATGTTGATCCTATGTTTTGGGTAAAACTATTTTGTTTTGCGAAAAGGTGTGTGTGCTGAGTCAAACATGATGGGAAAACCCTTTTTATAGGAGTTTACTAGTTTTGATTAAACAATCCTTGACGCCTGGGAAGTTATGAGTCGGGTATGGTTTTCTTGTTTTATGCTTCGCTGAGTTTATGGGATTGGCGAGATAGATGTGTCTAGCTAACTGCACTCGTACTGATAATAAGTAATTGATGAGGTTAATGAACATGGATCGGAGGGAGATCTAGGCAAGCCTGGGTTTGTGAATGAGGTAGCATGAGATGGTGGTTTTACTTGCCATAGATCTAAGGACCGGTTCATGCATGCACATGCCAGGATAACAGTGCCACCACAAGGCCAAGTATGGGTGCGGCTTAGCTGAGTAATTAGGTAAGTTGCTAGGATGTTATGGACTATGGAAGGCGCGGGGAATGGGAGTCGAGTGAGGACTGCCCTGGGAACTGCATGGCACAAGAGGGGGCCCGTGGGTGGGAGAATTGGAGATTCTAGCCTGCCGGTGAAACCTTAGTGAGTCCATACATCTAGTAACCCCTTTGTAAAGGCTATTTTGTGATCTCTTGACCATACACCGACGGTTGTGTACTGGTATAATGGAGGTTCTGCAGTCGCCGACGGGTGATGAAATCACAAACTTGTGGGTAAAGAGGTGCAAACTCTGCAGAGTTACTAAAACTATCATGATAGCCGAGCTTACGGTCACGAGCACCTGGCTAAACTGCCATGATTAGATGGGATGGTTATTGGGAAGGTTTTTGGTTATGATTATGGGTTTGGTTATGGTTTGGTTTGGAATTGTTAAGCCTGGATGAGTCATGACTGGTGGGTCATGAAATGAGATTGGTCTCGGTGCGAGACGAGGTTGTTATATGAGATGAGATGGTAGCGAATACGAGGAGGTATTCGTGAGTATGAATAAAAGATTGGTTAATGTTCGGATGGAACACGGGGAGTGATGAAGGTATGTTTGTAATTCAATATATGCTGGGATTACATTCATCTAAAGTAAAGTTGCTGTTTTATCATGGTTTTACAAGATTGCTTTTCTGCAAATAAGCCCTTTTATACCTACCTTGTTTATAAGCTGCATATCATGTGTTATTCCCGCACTTGCTGAGTACATCATTGTGCTCAAACTTGCATTATTATTTCTTCATCAACAGCAAGAGAAGACTACTATGAAGACCGAGTAGAGCATTATGGCGTGTGATCTGTTCTCAACCTTGCCTGTGGAAGGATTAAAGATGGAGCCACTTCTGCTTAGTTTTGCTTCCGCATTAGTTTTTGCTTCCGCATTTAATAAGTTTTCCGCTGCATAGAAATAAGACTTCCACTGTGAGCATGAGTCCAAGACTCATGAGGAATTGTAATAAACTCTGTTATTCGTGGTAATATATAATCTGAATTCAGTTTGTGGAACGTATGTGTATGTGTGATGAACATCCTGGGCACACATATGCATTAGTTCTCGGTTCCGTGGTTTTCCACAGAATTGAGGGCGTCACAGATTATTATCAGAGCCACGGGTTGACAGTAGGTTACACGCCTAGATAGAAACCTTGGGTTGACATTAGAATCACGGGTTAACAGCAAGTTATACCCCTAAATAGAAGCTACGCGGACCAAAGGAAGCATCCTAGGATGAATAGCTTAGATTGGCCTCGAAACCACCTTGACATAGGAAACCATCCTTGAATAGGAGTTGAGTGGGCCCTTGTGATTATTATTTGTGAATACGTGCTTAGTGTGAGTTGTGGGGCGTCTCAACAACGTTGCCCATATCCACACGTAAAAAGAAAGAGGAGTGAAATGCTTCGGCACTTGATCACATCCTCATAAGGACTAATATATATAGTCCAAACTCCCCTTGATGCATATAGTTGAAAGGACCTATCTAATCTTCTAACCTTCTATTCTATTTCGTTCTCTCTCACAAGTGGTGAGAGGAAACGCCAGCCGAAGGAACGTCCAGGAAAATGACTACGAAGAAGTTCCTGCTAACCCTGGAGCTGGCGCAAACAACCTAGAAAGGTTGATGGCCATGCAAAACCAGCTTATGCAAACCATGATCCAAACTTTGGGTCAGTTGCAGGCCAACCAACACCCCATTCCGGCACCACCGCCACCACCACCGCCGGCTCATAACAAGTTGGGAGAGTTCATGAGGACTCGACCACCCACCTTTGCTCAAGCAAGCGATCCAATGGAGGCCGATGATTGGTTGAAATCCATGGAGAAGAAGCTTGCCATTGTACAGTGCAACGACCGAGAGAAGGTTCTCTTTGCGTCGCACCAACTGATGGGAGCAGCTGCTGACTGGTGGGATGCCTTGAGCAACGCCCATGCCAACCCGGAGACTATCACTTGGACTGAGTTCAAGGAAAGTTTCCGCTCCCACTACATCCCTGTTGGCGTAATGATGCTCAAGAGGCAGGAGTTTGAAGGTCTCTGCCAAGGGCAGAAGAGTGTGAACGAATACCTCAACAAGTTCATACAACTGTCCCGGTATGCCCCCGAAGATGTCAACTCAGATCAGAGGAAGCAGTACCTGTTCATGAGAGGGTTGAACAATGAGATCCAAGTTCAGCTCCTCAACAATGACTACGTAAGCTTCCAGAAGCTGGTTGATAAGGCTATTGTGGTGGAAAACAAGATCCGAGAGATCGAGCGCGAGTGCAAAAGGAAGATCCCATACCAGACCCAAGGGAGCAACGTACGACCTAGATACATGCCCCCTGCACCGCAGTATGGATCGACCGCTCCTACGTACCGCCCTGGTCAGCCACAACAGCAACGGCTCGTTGCACCGGCACCTCGTGTGCCCATGCCTCCTGCGCCCCGGCCTAACAATGGCGCTCTTGTTCAAAACCCCCGCCCCAACGTACCTGCTGCCGTAGGCAACAGGGCATGCTTTGCATGCGGGGAAGCAGGCCACTTCGCTAACCAGTGCCCGAAGAGAGGCCCTGGACAGCAAGGTAACGTGCCCAAGCAGAACCAGTGACCAAACGGAGGGGACCACCAAGGGAACCGTGGACCGCAGAACTATGCTCGTGGCCATGTTAACCATGTCACTGCTGAGGAATCACAACAGGCTAAGGACGTCGCAATTGGTATGTTCCTTGCCAACTCCAACCCAGCCACCATTTTATTTGATTCCGGAGCATCGCATTCCTTCATATCATCCAAATATGTTGCCAAGCATCATCTACCCGTATCCCACTTAGAAGGTGCTATGTTAGTTAATTCTCCCGGAGGAGAAATGAGGACTAATATAGTATGTCCTAAAGTAAGCCTTAAAATAAGGGGGGTAGACTTCCTTGCCAACCTTATTGTTCTGGACTCCCACGGAATTGACATCATACTCAGAATGGACTGGTTAAGCAAGCACAATGGGGTAATCCAATGTGCTGAGAGAAGCGTGCAATTGACAAACGAACACGGTATCCGTGTCGAGTTCGAGCCAGCCCCGCAAGCAACCAAACGGGCGGACCTGAACCATGTTGAAGGAGTAGCATTGGACAAAATTCCAGTGGTTCAGGAATTTTCGGATGTGTTCCCGGAAGAACTTCCAGGTATGCCACCTGACCGGGACATTGAGTTTGCCATAGATTTGGTACCTGGAACTGCACCCATAGCTAAGAGACCATATAGGATGCCCGTCAACGAGTTAGTTGAACTCAAGAAGCAAATTCAAGAACAGTTGGAGAAGGGTTTTATCCGTCCAAGTTCGTCACCATGGGGAGCCCCGGTACTCTTCGTAGACAAGAAGGACGGAACCCAAAGAATGTGCGTGGACTACAGGTCTCTCAACGAGGTAACAATCAAGAATAAATACCTTCTGCCCCGTATAGAGGACCTGTTCGATCAAATGAAAGGAGCCCAAGTGTTCTCCAAGATTGATCTTCGGTCGAGATATTTCCAGCTGAAGATTAAGCCCTCCGATATACCTAAGACAGCCTTTCGGACGCGGTATGGTTCATATGAATATACCGTTATGTCTTTTGGATTGACGAATGCACCCGCATACTTCATGTACCTTATGAATAAGGTTTTCATGGAGTACTTGGACAAGTTCGTCGTAGTTTTCATCGACGACATTATGGTGTATTCAAAAAGTAAGGAGGAGCATGAAGAACATCTGAAATTGTCCTTGCAGAAGTTGCGCGAGAATCAGTTGTATGCCAAGCTCAACAAGTGTCAATTTTGGCTAAGGGAAATATCCTTCCTAGGCCACATCATCTCCAAGGAAGGGGTATCGGTTGATCCTGGAAAGGTGAGAGATATTTTGAAGTGGGACCAACCGAGGAGCGTGAAGGATATTCGGAGTTTCCTTGGGATGGCAGGATACTATCGGCGCTTCATTAAAGATTTCTCTAAGATAGCAAAACCTATGACGGAGTTGCTAATGAAGGGAAAAGTCTTTCAATGGACACAAGCCTGCCAAGAAAGTTTTGAGGAACTCAAGAAAAGGCTAACCACAGCACCAATTCTGGTATTGCCAGACGTAAGCAAGAGCTTCGACATATATTGTGACGCATCCAGACAAGGGCTCGGATGTGTGCTCATGCAGGAAGGGCAAGTGGTAGCCTATGCCTCACGACAATTAAAGAAGCATGAGCTTAACTATCCTACTCATGATTTGGAGTTAGCAGCAGTGGTGCATGCATTGAAGATTTGGAGACATTATATCCTTGGTCATCGATGTGAGATCTATACGGATCATAAAAGCCTCAAGTACATATTCACACAAACAGACTTGAATTTGAGGCAACGTCGATGGTTAGAACTCATCAAGGATTATGATGTAGGAATCAATTACCACCCCGGGAAGGCCAATGTGGTCGCTGACGCATTGAGCAAAAAGGGAGCATGCCACCAACTCACGGTTCGGGAGCTACCACCCGAACTACGTAAAGAGTTCGAACAGTTACACCTCGGATTTTTGAATAACATGGAAATAATGGAAATCCACTCCTCATTGGAGCAAGAAATAAGAAAGGGACAAGCAACGGACGAGGGGATTAAGGAGACCAAAGAAAGAAACCGACAAGGGATAGAAAAGGATTTCAAGGAGGATAAAAAGGGTACGCTTTGGCTAGGAAAAAGGATTTGTGTGCCAAACATAAAACACCTTCGCGACGTAATATTGAAAGAGGCACATGATTCACCCTATTCCATACACCCAGGGAGCACCAAAATGTACAAGGATTTGAAAACTTGCTATTGGTGGGATGGTATGAAGAGGGATATAGCCGAATACGTTGCCCTATGCGACACATGCCAACGGGTGAAAGCCGAACATCAAAAACCCGCTGGATTGTTGCAACCTTTGAAAATACCTGAATGGAAATGGGAGGACATCAGTATGGACTTTATTGTCGGATTGCCACGAACTCAGTCAGGATACGACTCCATCTGGGTCATTGTGGACCGGTTGACGAAGACCGCCCATTTTCTTCCGGTAAAGACAAGTTACAACGTTACACAGCTGGCAGAATTGTACATGGAGCAGATCGTGTGCCGTCATGGAGTTCCGAAGAGGATAGTCTCAGATCGAGGTTCTCAGTTTACCTCTAGATTCTGGAGGAAGTTGCAGAAAGCCATGGGTACATGACTGGATTTTAGCTCTGCCTACCACCCACAAACAGATGGACAAACCGAAAGGACGAACCAAATTTTGGAAGACATGTTGAGAGCTTGCGCCTTGAAACGTGGGCGTAGTTGGGATAGGAGTTTACCGTATGCCGAGTTCTCCTATAACAACAGCTATCAAGCTAGCTTGAAGATGACGCCTTTCGAAGCCTTATATGGTAGACGGTGTAGAACGCCGCTGTTCTGGAACGAGACTGGAGAGAACCAGGTGTTTGGACCCGAAGTACTACAAGAGGCTGAAAAGCAAGTCCAAACAATACAGGAAAACTTAAAGGCTGCTCAGTCACGACAGAAAGGCTATGCGGACAATAGGCGTAGAAAGTTGACCTTTGAAGTTGGAGACTTCGTATACCTTAAGGTATCGCCTATCCGAGGCCAACGACGTTTTAACGTCAGAGGCAAACTAGCGCCTCGCTACATCGGACCATTTAAGATTTTGGGTAAGCGAGGGGAAGTAGCCTACCAACTAGAGCTCCCAAACCACCTCTGCGACGTACATGACGTGTTTCATGTATCCCAGCTCAAGAAGTGCTTGAGAAAACCAGAGGAACAAGTGTCGATGGGAGAACTTAACCTTCAAGAGGACCTGACTTACGCAGAACACCCTGTCCGAATCTTGGACGTGAAGGAAAGGGTCACCCGAAACAAGGTGATTCGATGGTGCAAGGTACAATGGAGCCATCACACTGAAGCTGAAGCCACATGGGAGCGAGAAGAGGATATCAAGGCAGAATTTCCCCATCTATTTTCTACTAACGAATCTTGAGGACGAGATTCAATTTAAGGGGGGTAGATTTGTGACACCCTCATCTCGGGTGTCAGCATATGTTCATGTTTTATGAAGAAGAAAAACATTTTAAGAAAAGAAGGAACAGAGACAAGTATCAAAGGGATGGCCAATAAAGCTCTCCGAGAACACCGAAACGCAACTTCCACGGCCAGCCGATCACGTGGCGCGTTCTGAGCTCATTCCCGAGAGATTGGGAGAGGTCCGACGCTAAACTAGGCTACGTGGCAGACTCGGGGGTCACCTCCGCAATTGGAAAGAGGTCCGACCTTGTGGGACACGCGCTGCCGCGGAGCTGGCCTCTGCGGAAGAAGCAAAGGCATTTTTTTATAGGACACGTGTCAATCTCGGAGCTCATCTCAGAGAGAAGTCCGGGTCTATCGAACACGTGTCACCACCGGAGCTTATCACCGGAAGGTCCGTCGCAAAAACACGTGGCGTGCGCGGAGCTCGTCTCCGAAGAAGAGGGAGGTCTCGCTCGTGACACATGGCACAACCGGAGCTCGTCTCTGCGGATGAGGAGATACCAGGCCCGAAGGACACGTGGAGCTTCCGGAGCTCATCACCGCGGAGGTAACGAGTCTGAAGCGGTTCTTACGAGTAAAGATACCGGTGCGCAACGGAAACCGATCTAAAATCCACGATGTTACCGAAGATAAGACGTCAGGATCTAACAAAGATCTGAATAAGACTCTTATTCGGGATCCAATCAGATTAGGACTCTTCTCTTCCCGATTATAAATAGAACCCAAAACCTCCGGCCGAAACCACAAACTCCTCGTTCAACTCCTGAGCCGACGACTTAGAACCCTAGCCCTATTTCGCCGAGCAAAACATCGCCGAAAGCACAACAAGGGAGATCATCGGAGGAGAACCAAGCGGTCTGAGGAGGACCCCGAAGACAAGAAGAACGTGAGGTAGGACTTCAATACCACCTTACGACATCATGTTGTTCATCTCTTTGCATCTGTTCTTCGATTCCTTTCGAACAGAAGCGTTTTCGTGGGCAGAACACTCGATGATCAGTTTGATCTAAAGACAAGATCATCGCCACGTTCATCTTTGATCTGAACACCTCTGACCATGCAAGCAATGCAAGAATACGTACAGATCAACCTAATGAAACTAATCATAGGATAGCATGCATGTGCATCATCGCATCTAGTTTAGGGTTTTGTGCATGATATTGATTGCTGTGAATATTGTATGCACGTGAACCCTACAAGCAGGACAAACACAGGAAGCTGTCTACAACGAGCTGCAGCAACAAGGTTTTGAGAATCAAGGACAGCCGGAACCGCAAGAACAAGGCAAGTGCTCCTTGACCATGTTGATCCTATGTTTTGGGTAAAACTATTTTGTTTTGCGAAAAGGTGTGTGTGCTGAGTCAAACATGATGGGAAAACCCTTTTTATAGGAGTTTACTAGTTTTGATTAAACAATCCTTGACGCCTGGGAAGTTATGAGTCGGGTATGGTTTTCTTGTTTTATGCTTCGCTGAGTTTATGGGATTGGCGAGATAGATGTGTCTAGCTAACTGCACTCGTACTGATAATAAGTAATTGATGAGGTTAATGAACATGGATCGGAGGGAGATCTAGGCAAGCCTGGGTTTGTGAATGAGGTAGCATGAGATGGTGGTTTTACTTGCCGTAGATCTAAGGACCGGTTCATGCATGCACATGCCAGGATAACAGTGCCACCACAAGGCCAAGTATGGGTGCGGCTTAGATGAGTAATTAGGTAAGTTGCTAGGATGTTATGGACTATGGAAGGCGCGGGGAATGGGAGTCGAGTGAGGACTGCCCTGGGAACTGCATGGCACAAGAGGGGGCCCGTGGGTGGGAGAATTGGAGATTCTAGCCTGCCGGTGAAACCTTAGTGAGTCCATACATCTAGTAACCCCTTTGTAAGCCGAGCTTACGGTCACGAGCACCTGGCTAAACTGCCATGATTAGATGGGATGGTTATTGGAATGGTTATTGGGAAGGTTTTTGGTTATGATTATGGGTTTGGTTATGGTTTGGTTTGGAATTGTTAAGCCTGGATGATGAAAGGGTTGCATGACTGGTGGGTCATGAAATGAGATTGGTCTCGGTGCGAGACGAGGTTGTTATATGAGATGAGATGGTAGCGAATACGAGGAGGTATTCGTGAGTATGAATAAAAGATTGGTTAATGTTCGGATGGAACACGGGGAGTGATGAAGGTATGTTGGTTATTCAATATATGTTGGGATTACATTCATCTAAAGTAAAGTTGCCGTTTTATCATGGTTTTACAAGATTGCTTTTCTGCAAATAAGCCCTTTTATACCTACCTTGTTTATAAGCTGCATATCATGTGTTATTCCCGCACTTGCTGAGTACATCATTGTGCTCAAACTTGCATTATTATTTCTTCATCAACAGCAAGAGAAGACTACTATGAAGACCGAGTAGAGCATTATGGCGTGTGATCTGTTCTCAACCTTGCCTGTGGAAGGATTAAAGATGGAGCCACTTCTGCTTAGTTTTGCTTCCGCATTAGTTTTTGCTTCCGCATTTAATAAGTTTTCCGCTGCATAGAAATAAGACTTCCGCTGTGAGCATGAGTCCAAGACTCATGAGGAATTGTAATAAACTCTGTTATTCGTGGTAATATATAATCTGAATTCAGTTTGTGGAACGTATGTGTATGTGTGATGAACATCCTGGGCACACATATGCATTAGTTCTCGGTTCCGTGGTTTTCCACAGAATTGAGGGCGTCACACTGGGGGAGGTTCATGAGCCAAGACCGGGCTGGGCCGGTCAAGGCGACGGGGAAGTAGTTGGCCATGACGGCCTCATCCCCTCCTGCGGCAAGTACGACGGTGGAGTAGATCTGGAGGAACTCCGCCGGGTTGACGCTGCTTTCGTACTTCTCGGGCAGGTGCGGACGAAACTTGCACGGCCACCTCGCGAAGCGAAGGTGGGGCGCCAGGGCCGCACATCCTGCTCCTGTTGCTGCAGGTGTTGGTGCCGCGAACGCTTGGTTCGCTGCAGGCACTGTGTACCCCGGTATGGGCAAGGCTGCGCCATAGACCGGGGGTGCCGTTTGCAGGGCATATGCTGCATGGCATATGCCTGGGGCAGGGATCGCGTGGCGAAGGTCTGCGCCTCAGGCAGGGTCGAGGCTGACATCATGCTGTCGCCGGCCTTTTGGTTGCGACGCCTTTCTCGTCGTCGCTCGAGGAACACTCGGGCATCTTGGCCCAAGTGGCGTCGTACCAGCTCTGTCCTCAGGTCCGTCGATAGGGGCCTGGTGGAGCTGGAGTCCGCCGTCTGCTCGTCAACCGTTGGCGTGCGCGTCAGCGACACAGCCGGTTGGGCAGGGCGTCGTCCCCGCCGAAGTCGAGGGTTTACAGCGGCGACGACAAGACGGTCTACTTTGCGAATCCACTGCCGGGTCGCTGCCTGAGGCGCGTCCCCAGCAGGTGGATTGTGCAGTAGCGCTCTTGCTGCGGCTAGCGCACCCCCGTGGGGAACGCTCAGCGCTGCATAAGATCTCACGCTAGTCGGAGCCTGCATTGCCGGAGTCGGCTGCTGGCTTCCTGCTTGCGCCGACACACTCCGTCCTGAGTGTGTCGACACATATTCCCCACTAGTCACGGTCCGTCGTGAACGCGGGGGAGGAGAGTTTGCCGCCGAAGGAAGCTTCGTCATCTTCATCGGCAAAAACTCGTCGCGCAAGGGAAAAGCCCCCTACCTAGCGTGCCAAATGTCGAAGTGTGTGGTCGACACTTCCCCCGGACCTGCTCTGGGCAGCCCGCGGAGGTTCTTTTTCGGAGGGGCTAGTCGCTTGCGGAGATCTTAAGCGTAGGGACGAGTGAGGGAGGAGCTTGACACGGCGAGTTTTACGTGGTTCGGGCCGCCGGAGCATAAAACCCTACGTCCACGGTGAGCAGAGGTGCTCGCTGTATTGCTTGTTGCTCAGAACCGGAGTCCTGAGCTTGAGGGTGAGTTATGCCTAGGGTGTGAGTTTCTGGAGTGCGAACCCTCGCTACCGTTGCCTTCCGAGCCTTTTATAGTCCAAGTCTCGAGTGGCTTACAAAGGAGGGCCCGGGACCCGACAGGTGGTCCCGGGGAGATTGCCTGCCGACTATCGTATCTGTAGTTATGCCGGTAGTTGTCTCTGGCGAAGGCTTCCGAATCTTCGTCCTGCCGCCCTGCCCATGCCGCATGCTAGTCGTAGTGGATGATGATGGCGGGGGCGGCAGGGGATGTCTTGTCGCTGTGTTTATTGGCTGGCAGGTTCTGACACTGCACGCCAGTCCGCGATGCGACTGGGCGCAACGGCACCTGACAGAGGCGTGCTCCGCGTCTCCGCGTCTTGGGAAGGCGCAGGCCTTGAATACCTTGTACGGGCAAGGTATGGTGCGTCTTTACGCCCGCTGCCTACCGCGCGGGGACAGGTAGCGCTGTTCTGCTGGACACGCGGCGGGCCCGGAGCTCTCCTCTGAGGAGAGGGAGGTCCGGCCCCGCAGGACACGTGGAGCCTTCGGACCTCTCCCCGCGGAGGGGGGAGGTCTGGCTTCTGTCGGCCACGTGGCGGGCCCGGAGCTCTCCTCTGAGGAGGGGGAGGTCCGGCCCCGTGGGACACGTGGCACCTTCGGAGCCCTCCCCACGGAGGGGAGGTCTAGCTGCTGTTGGCCACGTGGCGGGCCCGGAGCTCTCCTCTGAGGAGAGGGAGGTCCGGCCGCGCTGGACACGTGGCGCCTTCGGAACTCTCCCTGCGGAGAAGGGCGAGATCCTTAGGCATTTTCCCCTGTGCGCGGGGGTACCCAATATCGCGGGTACCGACAGTCATGATTTCAGGTCTTGAAATAGTTAAGTTTGTGAGATCATGACTTGCTTAAATTGAAAATTACACTTGATCTCTAGCATGGCTTACACTACATTATGTATCTCATTGATGTGTTAGTGTAAGTTACTTGATATTATGATTTGGATGAGCTTTGTTTTATATGTATATGCTATAATGTGCTCATAACAAATTAAAATTTCTCTTTTGTACCTTGCTGAATACAGTGTCAAAGGGGGAGAAATTGATCACACATTGCACACATTCACAAGTGTTTTGGCACGATTCTTCTCAGGGGGAGAATTTTTGGTATTTTTGTTTTTCTTCTCATTTTATTTCTGATTTACAAAGGGGGAGAAATTGTTTTCAAAACTTTTCATGTGAATAAGCCAATGTTCGGATTTTAAGTGGCGTTGCCAATGCATTCATCAAGGGGGAGATTGTGAGACCTATGTGTGCTGAATACATTGGCTTTGACGATAAAAGTTTTGAATACTACCAAAACACCGTTTTAACAAGGTCCGACTCTAGGTCCGAGCTCTTGCAAGGTCCGACGATAGGTACGACTTGTTTTGGGTAGCTCCGGCAAGGTCCGACGTAAGGTCCGACTTGCTTTGTCTAGGTCTGACATATTTTGGCTAGGTCCGACTTGTTTTTTCTAGCTCCGGTGCTAGGTCCGACTAGCTTTGGTACGTTCCGTGCTAGGTCCGACTAAGCTTTAGTAAGCTCCGGCGCTGGGTCCGACTAGCTTTGGTAAGCTCCGGTTCAAGGTCCGGTTAGCTTTGGTAAGGTTCGGAGCTTGATTGCAATGGTTCTGCTTTTAACTTGCAATGTTTTGAACTTGCTTTACTCTTATGGAAAGTTTGCTTAGTATTATTTTACTAAGTTTTTGGTGTGTTTTGGTGGTTATGGCTGATATCATTTTGCTATGGTTTACAACATGCTTATGTGAGGTGCTCACGTAAGATGTTGTAGTTTCGGAACTAACGAGAGTCAAGTCGAGGACTTGTGCTCGGAAGTATTGGTTGTTTATTCATGTGCAGGTGTTGCTTGAGTTGAAGACATGGCTGGTGACGGGATTCATTGAACTAGTCTTAGGGAGAAGATGAGGTTCAACAACCAAGTTTGGGAGGAATTGTGGTTGAGTTGATCGGGAGGTTGTGCAGTATGTTTGAATCAAGAACAATGCATATGAAGGTATCTTGGACGTCGTTGGAAAATGTTTGCACGTGTGCAAGGAGTGCATGGACGTGGCTGCATGGTTCCAAGGCGTGATGAAGAGATGTGGACGTAAAGAATTGGTCGGAAAGGTCCAACCGACTAGGTTATGGACTCAGGCTGCGGCTGAGTCATGTTTGACTCAAATATGGAAAGTTTTGAGTTGGTTATGATAGGATTTCGTGTGGGTCACGAATTTGAGTTGTTTTAGGAATGTTTGGGACGTTTCTAAGGTTTTTGGAAGTCTTAAGATTGCTTCTATCTGCATATAGAAGAGTCTTGAGCAGTATTGGAAAGTTACAGTTTGAATCCAAGTAGGAGTAGGAGTCCTAGTTTGAATTGGATTGGCCATAGAGCTGGTTATATAAGCAAGGGAGGCCAGAGCTCGTGGTGCACGACTTTGGGGCTGTTCCTCTTGTGTTTTGATAAAAAAAATTCGTATTCTAAAGTAACTTTTGTGCCTTGTTCGTCCGACTTGTTTCAGACAAGTTTTTTCTCAGCACTACCTTGCTTCGGTGGTTTTATCATAACTTGGGTTTTACAGATCCAATTGATGTGATTCTTTTTGGGTTGTCTTCACAACTTGATTATATATCATCTGTGAAAATTTCACGGTCATTGAATTTGTGGTTTCTGATCTACACGAGTTTCTTTGCAGTATTCCAGAACTGTTTTTCTCGCGTAGGACAGATTGACCTTTGTTCGATCTTTCGATTGTAACTTGAGTTTCTCTCAACGGATTTTCACGATTCTTGTTGTGAAGTATTCGTGACTTGATTCTCTACAATCTATACTAGTTTTGTCACAGTGGAACACGTTTAGATTAGTCGCACACATGGTTTCTTTAACAGATCGGTTTTCTGCTGAGGGGTGTTTTGTTGCTTCCGCTGAAAAGTTTTTATCTACCATGCACCCCCCTCTGGTAGCTTTACACGTGTACTTCGATCCTACAGGCACAAAGGCTCCTGACAGCGGCGTGCTCCACGTCTTGGGAAGGCGCGGGTCTCGAATACCTTGTATGGACAAGGTATGGCGAGTCTTTACTCTTGCTGCCTACCGCGCGGGGGCAGGTAGTGCCGTTCTGCTGGCCACGTGGCGGGCCCGGAGCTCTCCTCTGAGGAGAGGGAGGTCCGGCCCCGCTGGACACGTGGAGCCTTCGGAGCTCTCCCCGCGGAGGGGGGAGGTCCGGCTCTGCTGGCCACGTGGCGGGCCCGGAGCTCTCCTGTGAGGAGAGGGAGGTCCGGCCCCGCTGGACACGTGGAGCCTTCGGAGCTCTCCCTGCGGAGGGGGGAGGTCCGGCTCTGCTGGCCACGTGGCGGGCCCGGAGCTCTCCTCTGAGGAGAGGGAGGTCCGGCCTCGCTGGACACATGGAGCCTTCGGAGCTCTCCCTGCGGAGAAGGGAGGTCCGGCTCTGCCGGCCACGTGGCGGGCCTGGAGCCCTCCTCTGAGGAGAGGGAGGTCCGGCCCCGCAGGACACGTAGGGCTTTCGGAGCTTGCCCCTGCAGAAGGGGCAAAGTCCTTAGGCGATTTCCCCTGTGCGCTGGGGTACCCCGTATTGAGGGTACCGACAGTACCGACACAATTTCTCCAAATTTTCCCCACAATTGGGGAATTTCCCCCACATTGCTGCTGCACCAAATCAATTGGGGAAAAGTTTGTTAGGATTTTGCTCCAATTAGGGTAGGATTCTTTCCTCCCCCCCCCTTATAAATAGAACCCAACCCCCCCTGGCTGCAACCCCTTCCTTTTTTCCCCCTCCCAAGTCGGCGACTTGGAGGCCCTAGCCCCCAACTCGCCGAGTTGGACCCCCCCCCCCCCCCCCCCCCCCGCCGGAGTTCAGTTGCCGGTGAGCCCGCCGACGAGCCCCGTCACGCCTCGCCATCGCCGGAAAAGAGCCGACAATCTGTCCTGCCCTAATCTTCCATAGAAAAATTCCCCGCTGCTGCCATTGCTAGGAGGAAGGCCCTTCCACCAAAGGGAAGTGAGGTAGGTCTTTGTTACCCATCTTACGACGTCGTCGCTGTTTCTACGCATCCGTTTTCTTTGCTCCCTTCGAACAGAAACTTTTTCGTGTGGACAGATCACGTTTTGATCAGTTTTTGATGGTGGAATTGATCTAGATCTTGAGTCAAGATCATCACCACGTCCATACTTGATCCCTACACCCTTGTTCATCATAAAACCCCATGAAAGCCCATTAAAACAAGCAAGAACACGTACAAACTGGTTTAATAAAACAGCACCATAGGATTTGCATTCATCTACACCATTGCATCTTGAGTAAAGTTTGTGCATGATGTTTGATTGCTGTAAATTTTGTGTGCGCATGGTCGTGAGTAGAAGGACAAGCTCAGGAAGCCATATACGAAGAACTACAACACCAAGACTTCAAGACGCTTGAGCAACAAGAGCCACGGGAGCAAGGCAAGTGCCCCTTGACCATATTGATCCCATGTTTTGAAACTGTTTTGTTTGCGAAAACATGTACGCTTGAGTTAACTTGATGGGAAGCCCCTTTATAGGAGTTTACTAGTTTTGTTAACCATCCTTGTCACCGGAAAAGTTGATGAGTCGGGTATGGTCGTTTTTCCTTTTTGCTTCGCCTAATCTACGGGATACGGGAAGCTGAATTAAAACATGGTTAGCTACTGCACTCATACTAATAATGATAATGATAACTTGATGATGTTAATGAGCATGAAATCGGGGGAGATCTAGGAAAGCTTAGTTCGTGGATGTTGCTGAATGAGCAGGTGGTTTACTTCCTGTAGATCTGAGGACCGGTTCATGCCAGGAAAACAGTGCCACCACAAGGCCAAATATGGGTGCGGCTTAGCTGACTAATTGTAAGTGCATCTAGGCATCCCCATGGGTTTTGGATGATTGATGATGACAAATTAAGAGATTAATGATCTGAGATGATCATAAGCACAGGACATTTCCAAGGCGGGCACCTAAACTCTCAAAAAGGAAAAAGATGAAAAACAGCGTCGAAGACTCGAAGAGTAGAAATTAGGGTTTCACTTGAGTCTTTAGTAGGCTAGCCGTGTAAAAGAAAGAGTGTTTGTGTCAAGTGCATTGAGATCATAGAAGAGGGCTCAAAGCATTAGAAGTGTCAAATCCTTAGTGGAGAGAGGTAGAGAGGTAAAGTTGGGCAGGCCGGACTTGTCCGGGGAAGAGGCCGGACTAGTCCGGAAGTCCTACGGCTTAGTACGTTTTAGGGCGGACTAATAGTTCCTGACTGAGATCAGAACTGTCCGTTTTGGACGGACTAGTCCGTTTCTCTCTTGGTGAGAGTGTTTTTGGGGCTAAGTCCTGGTAGACCGAACTTATCCGCCTGAGTGGTCGGACTAGTCCGGGCTAGCCAGACTTGTCCGTTTTCACACGGACTAAGAGTTCATGTGTGAGTTCGGGTTAGTCTGCTCTAAGGCGGACTAGTCCGTATGGGTGTGAGATGAGAGCTCCCACGACAAAGTCTTGGTGGACCGGACTTGTCTGCCTTATTGGACGGACTAGTTCGGGTCCTCCAGACTTGTCCGTTCTCACCCGGACAAATAGTTCTTTTGTGAGATCAGACTAGTCCGGTGTGAGGCGGACTAGTCCAAACTTTCGATAGGTGGCAACGGTTGGCTTCGGGACTTCTATAAAAGAAGATGCCCCGACGTCATTTGAAAATACCTTGAACCCTAGCGCCGCCACAACGATCCTAGAGCCCCCTAAGCCTTCTCTCTTGCCTACTCACCCTCTAGAATCAATTCTTGAGTGGATTTGGGTGTGTCAAGAGAGGAGAAGGAAGAACTTCGTGTTTTTGGCTCTCGGAGTGATCTCGTGCACTTGGTGTGAGTCCTTGTGACCTGTGGCTTGTGAGATCCGTGGAGTTTGGTGGACGTGATGAAGTGGGAGCCTCAGATTGTGAGCAACCCCAAAACTTTGTAAGTTCACACTTGAGATAGTGAAGAACCGGGTTCGCCTTAGTGGCGACTTGGTGAGGAAAGGGTTGTTAGACCCGGTCCTTTGTGGACTCCTCAACGGGGACGTAGATTCTTGAGTGGAATCGAACCTCGGGAAAAAATCCTCGGTCTCTCTCTTGCATGTACATTTCTTTGAAGATCAAGATTGCTTAGGTTTTGTTTTAATTATTTCGCCATACATCATCACACTCTTGTAAATCATTCAATATTCTGTCACACTTGTCATATAGAAGTGCTAGTTGTTTCATCCACATTTTGTTAAACTAAAATCTAGAGAAAAACCCTTACAATCAAGTTTTAGATCATTCTGGCAGTTTGACCAGACTAGTCCGCCTCCAAGGAAGACTAGTCCGACCTTTTAGGCCTTTCCAGCAGGTTGATAGGACTATTCCACCCCTGAGCCAGACTAGTCCTGCTCCTGAGTTCTAATCTCGTTTAATTAAGTCATTTCAGGAATTATAGCCTATTCACCCCCCTCTAGGCAATTTCAATTGGTATCAGAGCAGGTCTCTCCATCAAGAGTCTAACCACTCGGAGAGAAGATGGCCGGAGTGGAGGGATACGAAATTCCGTTAACGTCACAAGATGACAACACATATGATAAGAAAAAGGACACGGATGTGCTGCAAGACCACTTGAGTGACGATGAAGAAGCTCGCCAGCTCAAGGCACGACTTCGCGAGAAGCTAGGTTACTCAAGTAAAGAGAAGAAGAAGCCGAAGGATCAAGAAAGGAGTGGTCAACCGGACTACTCCCAATATCCTTTCAACTATGAACGATTAACTTCCAACAATCACTACTTACCTATTCCTCTGGGCAAACCTCCTCAATTCGATGGAAATGATTACTTAATGTGGAAGCATAATATGAAGGTGCATCTAATATCCTTAAACCCTAGCTTGTGGCAAATTGTCTTAACAGGTGTCCATCTTCCAAGAAATGAAGAAGACGTTACCCCGGAGCAAGCTATTCTACTTCATCGCAATGCTCAAGCAGTTGGGGTGATCACCTCATCCTTGACTCGAGAAGAGTTCAACCGAGTCGATGGATTGGAGGTGGCCAAATACATATGGGACACACTCAAGACAGTGCTTGAAGGAAACCGAGTCATTAGGGAAGCCAAGATCGAGTTGATTGAAGGAGAGCTTGGGAGATTCACCATCATGGATGGTGAGTCCCCTCAAGACATGTACAACCGTCTCAAGGTCCTCGTCAACAATATCCGATCTTATGGATGCACCCGGTGGACGGATCATGAGTTGGTGAAGAGGATGCTTCGGGCATTCATGTCTCGAAACATTGCTCTTTGCTCCTTGATCCGTGAGAGCCAGGGATATGCTCAAATGACCCCGGAGGAAGTGCTTGGAAGAATCATCAACAACGAGATGATGGAGAAGGAAGCCATGTTCTACAGCGACCTCCAAAGGCTCGCCTCCTCAAAGAAGAAAGATGTTGTTTTCAAAGCAACATCCTCATTACAAGACTTTGAAGCATGTGATGATGAGGGCCTCGACACCGACGAAGAAGAGGTGCTCTTCATCAACAAGTTCAAGAGGATGATGAGAAGAAGGAAGGGGAGCAACCATTATGATAACAAGAACAAGGAAAGGTCCAGGCCCAAGACGGAAAGAGCATGCTACAACTGTGGTGAATATGGACACTTAATTGTGGATTGTCCATATGAAGAGGGTAAGAAGAAGAAAGATGCAAGTCTCAAGAGAAGAAATTCTTCAAGAAGAAGAAGTCATCGGGACATGCTCACCTTGGGAAGGAATGGGACTCAAACGAAGACTCATCCTACGAGTATGAAGAGAAAGTGGCAACACTTGCCATTGGAAGGATCAAGCTCTTCCCAACAATTGAAGACTTCAAGTCTACATGTCTCATGGCTAAGGAGGGAAGAAGAAAGGTTAAATCTAAACAATCTTCCTCTACCTCTTCACTTGATAGCTTTGATAGTAGTAGTGATAATGAATCCATGCTTAAGGATCTAAGTAGGAGCACCTTGAAAAAGATGAGATTGCTGTCGGAAGAAATCTTTGAGAAGGATGAACTCATCAACCGTCAAGAAGACATGCTCATCCTTGAAAAGGAGAGATGTCATGAGCTTGAAGAGCTCCTTGGGGTTGAAAGGGAAAGAAGCAAGGCACTTGAGCGTGAACTCGCTTTGAGCAAGGAAACTTGCTCAAATCTTGAAGACATAACTGTTGTGCTCAAGGATAAAATTGTTAACTTGAAAAAAGTCAACAAGATCCTTGACAGTTGATTCTCTCAAGATCAATGCACCTTCTTCCTCTATGATCTCACCCTCCTCAAAGAAATCTCCCGAAGCAACTCAAACTTGCAAGTGCTCAAACTTAATCCTAAAACTCAAAGATGAACTTAAGTTGGCACAAAACAAGCAGTCACCAAAAGGTGTTATCTTTGACAAGGAAAAAGTGGCATATGCACAAAGTGCATATACCAATGTAAGACCTCCACATGTCAAAGATGGTCTTGGCTATTCTCGGGAGTGGAGGCAACATGCTAAAACTCCCAAGAAGAGAAAAGACTTGATTGTTTTTGTCAAGAAAGGCTCATCCAACAAAGAAAATGTAAAGAACATTGCAAACTCATCTAACATGACTAAAAATAAACCTCATCCTTTGTTTCATGATTTTGATGCCTCATATGTTTTATTGAGAAACAAATTTAGAAAGATCTATGCTAGGTATGTTGGGCCACTCCGCAAGAGTCCAAAACCTTGTGTGTGGGTGCCCAAGTGCCTCTTGACTAACATGAAAGGACCCAACTCCGATTGGGTACCGAAAGGTAAGGCATAACTCTATTTTGTAGGCATACTCCTCCGGTGAATCAAAATGGGTGCTTGACAGTGGATGCACAAACCATATGACCGGAGAGAGAAGGATGTTTGTTGAATATGAGGAAAACGAAGATCCAAGTGAAGGAATATATTTTGGGGACAATAGCCAAGGGAAAATCCTTGGCACCTATAAAATTGCTATATCTCCCCATCATACTCTTTCAAATGTTTTGCATGTTGACTCCCTCGATTATAACCTTCTATCCATATCCCAATTATGTGATAAAGGTTATAATTGTATGTTCACTAACGAGGGTGTGACTGTCTTGAGAAGAAGCAATGACTCAATCGCCTTTAAGGGCGTACTCAAGGAAAAGCTTTACCTTGTGGATTTCACCACAGATAAAGATCAACTTGACACATGCTTAATGGTGATGACCAACATGGGATGGATGTGGCATAGAAGGCTAGCCCATGTTGGGATGAGGAACTTGCAAAAACTTCTCAAGGGAGAACACATTCGAGGCTTGAAGAATGTTGTTTTTTATAAGGATAGGCCATGTAGTGGTTGTCAAGCCGGAAAGCAAGTTGGAGCTCAACATCCATCCAAAAATGTCATGACGACCACAAGAACCTTGGAGCTACTTCACATGGACCTCTTTGGCCCAATCGCCTACATAAGCATCGGCGGTAACAAATATGGTCTTATTGTTGTAGATGATTATTCTCGTTTCACTTAGGTGTTCTTTTTGCATGACAAAGGAGAAACTTAAGGTGTCCTCAAGAAATTCTTGAGAAGAGCTCAAAACGAGTTCTCCTTAAGAATTAAGAACATAAGGAGCAATAATGGCACCGAGTTTAAGAACACTCAAGTGGAAGAATACTTGGATGAAGAAGGCATCAAGCATGAGTTTTCAGCCCCCTACTTCCCTCAACAAAATGGAGTTGCTGAGAGGAAGAATAGAACTCTCATTGAGATGACAAGAACCATGCTTCATGAGTACAAGATGTCGGACCGGTTTTTGGCAGAAGCGGTCAACACCGCTTGCCATGCCATAAACCGGTTGTATCTTCATCGACGGAAGCAGTATTTGTTCATGAGAGGGTTGAACAATGAGATCCAAGTTCAGCTTATCAACAATGACTATGCAAACTTCCAGAAGCTAGTTGACAAAGCCATAGTGGTTGAGAGCAAGATCCGAGAGATTGAGCAAGAGGGCAAAAGAAAGATGCGATACCAGCCACAAGGGAGCAATGTACGCCCTCGGTATATGCCCCCAGCTGCACCGTAGTATGGATCATCTGCTCCTACTTTTCGCCCTAACCAAACACCACAGCAACGTCCTGCCATGCAAGCACCTCGTGTGCCTTTGCCTCCTGCGCCCCGACCCAACATGGGCGCTCCTGTTCAAAACCCCCGCCCCAACATACCTGCTGTTGTGGGCAACAAGGCATGCTTTGCATGTGGAGATACGGGACACTTTGCGAGCCAGTGCCCGAAGAGAGGTCCTGGACAACCAAGCAACGTGCCCAAGCAGAACCCATGGGCGAACGAAGGAGCCAATCAAGGAAACCGTGGACAGCAGAACTATGCTCGCAGCAACGTGAACCATGTTTCTGCTGAGGAAGCGCAACAGGCTGAGGACGTCGTGATTGGTATGTTCCTTGCCAACTCCAACCCAGCCACCATTTTATTTGATTCCGGAGCATCTCATTCATTCATATCATCCAAGTATGTTGCCAAGTATAATCTACCCATATCACACTTGAAATATACTATGTTGGTTAATTCTCCCGGTGGAGAGATGACGACTAATATAGTATGTCTGAAAGTAAACCATAAATTAAGGGGGGTAGACTTCCTTGCCAACCTCATTGTCTTGGATTCTCAAGGGCTTGACATAATACTCGGAATGGATTGGTTAAGCAAACGAGGAGCGTGCAGTTGACAAACGAGCATGGTGTGGCGGACCGGAATTCGCTCACCCAGGATCGCAGAGGGTGGTGCCGCACGATGCGACACCCGACAGCACACGTCATAAGAACACAATATATTACATGGGAAAAACAAACTGAACTGTACAAAAAGGTACAACTTCAGTTACAAAATAGTATTTATGTTACACAGCGGAAGTCTACTCTGTACAACTCACGCCCGCCTATCTAGCAAAAGTCGGTTGCCCAGCCCTAGGGCAACCAACACTGGCTGCACTCCTCAGCTCAGCGCGGCGTGTACGGCTCCCACTCAGCCGTGGTCCCCGACGGAGGGTAACCCTTGCCGGTGGAATCGTACTCCGAGTCCGTGGGTGGCTCCTCACCTGAAAAACACTCAAGCAGCAACCGTGAGCACGATGGCTCAACAAGGCTTAACCGACTCACCTAAGCATGAAACTCTACATGAGGTGTATAATGACATAGGATAGTAATGTTGCAGCAAATGGACACGCCTACAAGTTCATCCTTAGTTCATCTTTTAGCAACAAGTTAACAGTTCATGAATCTGAACTTTAGTGAGCAATATTTGGTGGCACACATGTAGCAATACAATTATATCATAACAGCAATATTGAATCATAGCATTCCATAAATTATCTATGTTACGACGCAGTGAACAAGCGGTACTCGTCACCGCGAGGGATGGCGAATTAACTCGATATACACCTAGGGAAAACCAAAGAGCACGTCACGTACGCCCACCCGTGGAGCTGCACAGCACACTCACTCGATGTCGTACGGGACAACCTTTCACCCAACAGCCCAAAAGTCGAACCGGTCGCACCGAAATGAGCAGGAGGTTCCCCACACGGAGCATCTCTCTATGCCCGTTGGCAGATTTCCACCTTGCTGCCCTCAGCCTACACCTATAAATCGGTGCGTTATGCCTCGACGCCCGGAGGTTTAGGCTACATCGGTTTATCGGGGCCCATATATCCGATATGCCTTCGGTACGTTCAATACTTGTTCAGCAGGGCCGCACACGGATCGGTCCTCAATCGACACGGACAGGGCTGCGCACACAAGACTTCCTCTTGCTGCGCCCTAGCCCCTGCCTAGTCTCATTTTCATTACTAAAGTGATCTCACATCACTCAACCGAACCCGTGTGTCCCAAGCCTATCTCGCGAGTAGATTCCAACTACTCGACTTGTACCGAAGTCCTATGACTCATTAAGCATAGCCTGTCTACTCGAGGTCCTACACACTACCCTCACTCTTTTAGGAACCTTTGGTTATGCAAGTGGGGTTCCATTCATCCTACACCTAATGCACATTCATACATCACCCTAGTTATGTGAACAAAGTAAAACTTGATAAAAGAGTTAATGCAAACCGGGGCTTGCCTTGTTGCTGCTGGTCAGGAGTTAGTTCTTCGTCTGGAAGCCGGAAGTCGAGAACCTCCGGAGCTTCCTCGCCTTCAGCGACTACACGTTATTGAAATGCTACATGTTAATTTAAATGCAATGTGTGAACTTGAATACATAATTGCTAATAACTCTAGCTAGCCCTCCCCTTTGGTTCTGAATTTTTTATGGTGGATTGGTAGGGTCCTAACCAGAGTTGTGACCAAGTTTTATGTGAAACAAAGTTCAATTGAACCTTGTACAAATAAAAGCCTATTTGGTCAATATTTGAGCCTCTAAGTAATTCCAGGGTTTTTCATGGCTCCCACCATTACTTTCTGGAAACTAGAATTTAGGATGGTTCTAATGGAGTTGTCTTCATGTCATTTGAAGAATTCTACAGAAATTTATGCCCTAATTAAGATTTGAGAAAATCTGAAAAATGTTTCTGTACATTTTTCTATTTTCTCAGGGCAGTTCTCTTAATCACCCCATTAGGGTAAATAAATGAACTTGGATGAGTCTGAAAATTTTACTGGGATTCAAGGATTTTCTAATGAACCTCTCAGCCAAATTTAGAATTTTTCATAAAGTAGTTCTCCAGATAAAATTCCCAACAGTTTAAATTTAGGGATTTAATTCTGGAAAACTATTCACTTTCATGGGCTGAATTTGGTATTGCTAGAAAGTACCCAGAATTCTGAGTTCAGCAAAATTTGGTTCATTGAATTTGGAGTTTCCTAGCCAAAGTTCTATGTATTTGAAGTTTGAACTAAAACTGGAAATTCCAAAAATGTTTAAATCCTGCGGGTGGGACCCACTCCTCGAGCCGGCCCACTCAGAATGCGGCCACACCGTGGCCCACGGGGTTTTACCCGCGCTGCCGCACCGAATCCTGGCCGCAAACCAATCCCCGCGCGAGATCAGAGGCTGACCGGTGGACCCGGCCCCCCTTCGTCTACCACGCGCTCTCCCGCAGCTCCCGCGGCGGCGCTTCGCCGGAGCGCTCGCCGTCGGGCGTTTCACCGCCCGACCTTCGATGAAAATTGCCGCCTGTGCCTAACTCAACTTGGAGAACACACTGGTACCCTCACCGGAGCTCGGCAATGGCTGGAACTCTGCCCGCGACGGCGACAGAGCCTCCCTCTACTCCGGCGACGTCGCCCAGGCTACTCCGGGCCTTATTTCTCAAGCGGTTTGCTCCTACAGCTCCGCCGTGGCATGCTGCGCACGGATATGATCTCGGTCGGCCATGGAACTGGCCGGAACTAGGACCTCACCGTCGACCTAGGCCCGATATCGGCTGTTGCTCGAAAAACTTGGATATCAGCGCAAAGACTCGACGGTTTTGGATGGTTTTGGATCCTAGATGGCCGTGGGGACATGTAGAACATGTGCTCGGCTGGGTTTACGCCGTGCAGGACCGATCGCCGCGAATTTCAGAATGTCTGCTTACTCGTTTTTGTTGAACACCGAGGACTAGACGGGGAAATACTCCCCCTACAAAGCATGGAAGAGGGTAGGGTCTTCACCAGGAGTTCAAGCAGTCCCCGGCGCGTATCTTTACTGTTGAGCTCCGGTCGCGAGGTCGCCTGGATCAACGGCGCGACGAGGAGCCGAGGGGAGCGGCGGGTGCCGTTTTTTGTTTCGGGTGGGAACGAGCAGAGCGGAGGAGATGAGGTCGGCACACGTGGGCTGGGGACTTTAACCGCGTTGGGTACGCGTGCGCTCGGTCGCCGAGCAGGAGGTGGCGCCGGATTGAATCGGTCGGCCGCCGGGCGATCGTGCTGGCGCGCGCGTGAGGCCTCGGCCGAGGGAAAAATCAACCGAGGAGACTTCAGTCTGAAGTCTGCTGACATGTGGGCCTCCCTCCTAATTCTTTTTCCAAATTTTGTCAATTCTGGGGATGCCAAAATATCCTCAGCTACTCACAATTTAATGTGAGACTTAGTCACCAAGTCTTTGTTTGAATTTGAATTCTCAAATTTGAACTGTGTTTGGCTAAATTTGCTGCATGTTTAAACTGAAATTCAAATTCAGTTTTGAATTCTTGCAAATTTAACTCTTGACAAGATGAACTCCAATAAGGATGAAAATTGGTGGGCTTACTCAGAAAAATGTGCTGAGTTTGAATATGAAGCTATCTTTTGAATTTGGTGATGAAAGTTACTGCAATTTGAATTTACATTCAAATTGGCCTCTTTTTTAAATATCTCTAAAAGTGCCTCAAAAAGTGTTGGATTTACATGAAACTTGGACTGAACCTTCCCAAGACTTTTTAAGTTCTTGGGGTGAGCTCAACCTCTCATGTTCATGTGTACAAATCCCACTTTGTGAAAATGAAGGCATTCCCCTCTAATCACTCTTTTGATGGAGATTACTTGATCTTCACAATATTTCCTAAGATATCCACAATAAAAACTGTTGTGTTGTGAGGTGATGAAAAGTTTTTGCAAGTCCCTTTTCTTGGGCTTTTACATCCCTCCCCCCTTAAAAGAATCTCGTCCCGAGATTATAAAAGGAAAGATAGCGATGTAGTAGGGACTTACCCGTGTTGAGAAGCCATGAACTCCGGGTAATTTGAGCAAAGGAATTCCTCGCTCTCCCACGTCGCTTCTTCGGCGGTGTGGTTGCTCCAGAGTATCTTGTAGAACCACAACGTTCTGCTACGCGTGGTCCTGGCTTTCTCATCAAGAATTGCCACCGGATACTCATCATATGTTAAATCCGGTTTCAACTCGCCGATGTCTTCGGTAGGAACAGCAGCTATATGCTTCAAACATTTTCGCAGTTGCGAAACATGGAAAACATCATGGACACCAGCCAGAGATGCCGGTAGCTCCAATCGATACGCTGCTGGTCCACACTTCTCGGTGATAGCGTAGGGTGTGCACTCCTTTTATTGGAGACACGCGGAGGTACACGTGTTCCCCAACGTCAAAGTGCAACGGTCTACGCCTCTTATCAGCGTAGCTCTTCTGCCTGGATTGAGCGGCCTTCAAGTTAGCCTGAATCGTCCGAACGCGCTCTTCGGCGTCGTTCACCACATCAACCCTGAATGTGACCCTCTCACCGGACTCGCACCAGTTTAATGGGGTGCGGCATTTGCGACCGTAGAGAGCTTCGTAGGGTGCCATATTGATACTCGCCTGATAGCCGTTGTTGTACGAGAATTCCGCCAATGGTAGGTGATCATCCCAGTTCCTACCATGGTGGATGGCACATGCTCTCAACATGTATTCTAATACTTGGTTCACCCTCTCTGTTTGACCATCTGTCTGAGGGTGATAGGCGGAGCTCCTGATCAACTTAGTACCCAATGCAGCGTGTAGCTGCTCCCAAAAGCGAGATACAAATAATGCACCTCGATCTGAGACGATGGTCTTGGGTACCCCGTATAGGCATAGAATCTTTGCTATGTACAGCTCCGCATATTTTCCGGCATTGTAACGTGTATTCACCGGGATGAAGTGAGCCGTTTTGGTTAACCGATCAACGATTACCCATATGGAATCATGCTTGTTGGATGTTAGGGGTAATCCCACAATGAAATCCATGCTCACATCTTCCCATTTCCATGCCGGGATCTTCAGGGGTTGCAGTAGCCCTGATTTCTTCATGTGATCAGCTTTCACTCGTCTACACGTATCGCACTCGGATACGTACTTCGCTACCTCCCGCTTCATCCGTGTCCACCAAAATTTCTTTTTCAAATCTTGGTACATCTTGTTGCTGCCCGGATGAATGGAGTATTTAGAAAAGTGAGCTTCATCGAGGATTTTCTTCCTCAGTTCCATGTCCCGGGGTACGACTATGCGGTCGTTGAACCATAGCGTCCCCTCATCATCCTTCCGGAAACATTTAATCTCTCCATTGTCTATCCGTCTCCGGAGATGTGCCATGCCTTTATCAACTTTCTGAGCTGCAATGATGTCCTCCCTAATCGTAGGGATGAGGGCAAGGTTGTACAGCGATCCATAAGGAACCAAGTATAAACTTGGCTCTTCCTCCTCCACCGGGGAAATGGTGAGGTGATGGACATGTGATTTCCGACTCAGCGCGTCGGCAACCACATTTGCCTTGCCGGGGTGGTAATGGATCTCAATCTCATAATCTTTGATCAGTTCTAACCACCTCCTTTGCCTCATGTTCAGCTCCTTCTGGGTGAAAATGTATTTCAAGCTCCTGTGGTCGGTGTAGAGATGCATCAGATTCCTCAGGAGATAGTGCCTCCACATTTTTAGCACCAACACCACTGCAGCAAGCTCAAGATCATGAGTCAGATAGTGCTGCTCATGGTTCCGAAGTTGGCGTGAGCCATATGCGACCACACGTCCTTCCTGCATCAACACGCAGCTGAGGCCAATACCGGACGCGTCACAGTACACGTCGAAGGGCTTTGTTGTATCCGGCTGAGCTAAGACCGGGGCTGTGGTGAGATGCTTCACCAATGTTCGGAATGCTCCTTCACACGCCGTGTTCCAAACATATTTCGTCCCTTTCTTCAGCAATTCTGTCATCAGCTTAGCGAGCTTGAAGAAGCTTGGAATGAATCTCCGGTAGTATCCCGCTAACCCGAGGAAGCTTCTGACTTCATGGACTGAAGTGGGAGCTTTCCATTTCAGCACTTGCTCTATTTTGCTTGGGTCAACCGCAATTCCTTCTGCTGAGATGATATGTCCCAAGAATGGCACCTGGCTGATCCAAAACTCGCATTTACTGAACTTGGCGTAGAGCTTGTGGTCTTGCAATCATTGAAGAACAATCCGCAAGTGTTCGGCATGTTCGGCTTCTGTCTTGAAGTAAACCAAGATATCGTCGATGAACACTACCACGAACTTGTCCAGCTCCGGCATGAACACCGAATTCATGAGATACATGAAATGAGCTGGAGCGTTTGTGAGACCAAAATACATGACGAGATATTCATATAATCCATATCTCGTCGAGAATGCCGTATTTGGAATATCCTCCGCCCAGATCTTTATCTGGTGATATCCAGAGCGGAGGTCCATCTTGGAGAACACACTTGCACCCACAAGTTGATCAAACAGCATGTCGATGCGGGGCAGTGGGTACTTATTCTTGATGGTGATGGTGTTGAGCGGCCGGTAATCCACACACAGCCTCAGGGTTTCATCCTTCTTCTTTACAAACAGCGCCGAGCATCCCCAAGGCAAGGAACTCGGCCTAATGAAACCCTTGCTGAATAGATCATTGAGCTGTTCTTTCAGTTCAGCCAGCTCATTTGGAGCCATTTTGTATGGTCTCCGTGATATAGGCATAGTCCCGGGTGCGATCTCAATCTTGAACTCGACATCCTGCTCAGGTGGCATGCCCGGAAGATCATCCGGAAACACGTCGGGATACTCCCGGACTACGGGGATGTCCTCCAACTTGAGAGCTTCAGTATTGTGGATCACTGAAACTTCCCGGACTGGATTATCTAATAGGAGGAACTGCGGACGGTGTGATGGGGAGTTGAGGTGAACCGTCCGTGATAGGGTTTCCAGGACAGTGCCATGGTAACTTAGCCATGACATTCCCAAGATTGCATCAATCTTCTGTCCCTCAAGGATAATCATAGTAGTGGGATATATCTTCCCACCTAAGCATAGTGGTGCTTTTGGAACCATCATCGTGGCTGAAATCTTTCCTCCCGGTGAGCAGATCATATACGAACACTCGGTTGGAAAGACTTCCAGCTGATGCTTAACCACATATGATGCACTTATAAAGTTGTGGGTTGCACCAGAATAAAACAATATAACGATGGCTTGATGGTTGAGAGTAAACGTACCCGCCAGCACGTTGTCTCCCTCTGGGGCATCCTCATTGTCGAGGTTGAGGACGCCCCCAGTCCGCTGACCAACCTTCTTCACCGGAGGTCGGCCTCGAGCACCGCCCTGGTACTGGGCTTGCCCGCTGCTCTGCTGCCCCTGGGGACAGTCCTTCGCGAAGTGGCCCGCCTGGCCACACGTGAAGCAGGTGAAACGGGGCGGTCCCCCGCTGATCGGTGGACGGAATCCCGGGGCGCATTGTGGCGGTGGAAACGCCCGGGGTACCGTCTGCTGCTGCTGCTGCTGCTGTCTTGGTGGTGGCATCGGCGGACGGAACGGAGGTGCCTGGAAGGGACGTCCCCCGAACCGTTGAGGTCACGCCGGTGGTTGCCACTGCTGCCCGGATGGCGTCCGATACACCATCCGGTACTTCTGGGGCGCGCCACCACCGCTGCTAGGTGGAACTCTGCGCTTCCTCTGCTCAGCTGCCAACTCCCGCTGAGCATCCTCTTGCATAATCGCGGCATTGACTAGGTCGTTGAATGTGCCGCGATTCCACTGCACGAGATGTGTCTTCATCTCGGGGTGTAACCCCCGATAGAAGTGTTCCCGCTTCTTCTCCTCCGTGGAGATATAGTCTGACGCGTATTGCGCCAGATGGTTGAAGGCACGGGAGTAGTCATGGGCACTCCTCCCGCCCTGCTTCAGCTCCAAGAATTCTTGGAACTTCCTCTTCATGATCCCGGGAGGAATGTGATAGGCGCGGAATGCCTCCCGGGACTCTTGCCATTCCACGGCATGGCCGGCCGGACGTGAGGCGACATAGTTCGCCCACCACGCACCAGCGGCACCGTGAAGTTGCTGCGCTGCGAACAAGGTCTTTTGCCGCTCCGGGCATTGGAGCAGCCCGGACTTGGACTCGATGGTCCGCAGCCAGTTGTCGGCCTCCAGTGGTTCTTCGGCTTCGGTGAACACTGGAGGGTGCGTACTCATGAAATCCGAGTACGACACTTCCCGGGACTCACGAGGCCCTCTATCTTGACGCCCCCCCCTCGCCTGGGACGTATTCTGCACGATCGTGCAGAGCAGGTCGGTCTGCTCCTCACGACCTCCCACCAGTGCCGCTATCACATCCGCTAGAGTAAGCGGAGGCGGCGGTGGTGGCTGCTGCTGCGGGGTGCTGTCGTAGGCCGGTGGCTGGGAGTCATCGCCTCCCCCTTGGCTAGAGCCACCAACCTCGTGCGTGGTCCTAGTGCGAACCATCTGCAACTATACAACAATAACATCAGTCCCGCAACAGATTGCATGCAGTCCAATAAAAATAGGCGTAACAACATAATGACAATAAAATAGGCGATACATCTCGTAAGTAGATAATGTGATAACTTTGCACAAGCTACACCATTACCAGACCAAATACAAGCTAGTTACATCCAACTTGATGAACCTCCACTTTGGAAGCTCACCATAACTAGGTTTGGTCACTACGAGATATTACCATCGCTTTGTCATCACGTAAACCACCCATAGGTACAACACCCTCTCCTATGAGTTCAACTGTCATTTTTCTGTCAGAATGACCAGTTTCTACCTAATCCAAGTTTTGAACTGGTTCTGGACATTTTCATGACTCAAGCTGAATACCAAAGTTAAAGTTAACTTCAGTATCTTTCCAACGAGTATTCATTTGCCCCCAGATCAGCTTTGGTTAAAAAGTTATGGTAATTCAAAGTCAGCAGAATTTCTGGAAGAATTTTAACAGCACCTCCCTTGGAAGTTGCTGTTTTCCATTCGAGTTTCCACTGAAATTTGTGCCGAAATTTCAGAAACTTTGAATTGCAAAAATGTAACACATATTCTACTCTTTCTAAAGATGTATCATATGAAAATTTTTTATTTTGCTACTGGGAGTTATCATTGAAAAACAGAACAGTCCAGAGAATGTTTCACTCTGTCCTGGTTCTGGATAGTTTACATTTGTAACACCCCAAATTTTGATTCAAAACCCAAAACCATGTTCAGAGGGGAATTTAAAAATTTTTGGACGTGTTGCATGTTTTGCAAAAATTCAAATTCAAACTGGAATTCAAATTATACTCAAAACAGAAAAGAAATGGAAAAAGAAAAAAAGGAAACGGGAAAAAACTGGCCAGTGGGCCGAAACCCGCCAGCCGGCCCAGCTACTCCCGCGCAGCCCGCCCCCGCGCGCGCCGCGCTGCCTCTCACCGACGGGTGGGACCCACCTGTCATCCCTAACCCCGAGCCCCGCGACCCCGGACTTTTCCCCCGAGCGCGCGCGATCGCAACCGACCGGAAACCGCGTCCCGTCGCCCGAATTCTGGTCCCAGAGGACTCCAACTCGATCACAACAAACCCACCGCCCTTCCCCGGCTATAAAAACCCCTGATCCGATCAGTTTTTCCCACGCGATCGCCGATTTTCACTCCGGTGAGCACCGAGACTTCGCCGGTGAATTCTGGCCGATCTAAGCTCGGAAACTCTGATCTAACTCGCTGGTCTTGATCCACCGCCTCCGGGGAACTTTGCAGGTGCAGAAAACTCGGAGAGTTACGGTGTAAACACAGCGCCGACGAGCTTCGCCGTGGTTTTGCCTCGGACCTCGCCGCCGATCACTTTTCAGGACCCCCGAGCTCGAGAAAACCCCCGAGGTGAGATCCCTGACCTCCCCTCTACCGATCTAGGCCATAAGATCACAGTTTTAGGCAGAATTCTCGAGGATCCGAAACTTTCCGGCGAGATCGCCGCTTCCCGCCGCCGTGCGCCGCCGGCAGCGCCGCCCGCGCTCGATCAGAGCGACGTGGCCGCTTGTGCGCCGTTTATTTTATATCGCACGGTAGACTTTAAAACCCCGCGTACCGGTTCGATGTTATAATCTCAGCCGTCGGTTTAAAATCGGACGGTCCACGTTAGCCCCGCATTATAAAGACTGGAATTCTTACGTGCTACCCCCTGGGGTTCTCTGGAATTGAGAGCTAGCCCCGGAAACTTCAGATCTAGCCCCTGGAACTCCAGAAAATCATGTAAATTCATTTAAAAATCAGTTTTAACCCCTGGACTTAATAGAAATTAGGAAAAACACCTCTGATAAGTGTAGCTAGACCCCTGGAAATTATGAAAATAATATTATAGACCCTGTAATGGGGTGAATTCATTATTTTAGCCCTGTTTAGTATTTAATTTAGAAAATTGAATATGTAACTAGGGTTTAAAAATTAAAAAGGGGGGCAAACATAATTGTCAAAATTAATTAAAAACTTTCTCAGTACTTAGAAAACTTTGGAGTGAGATAAAAATATATTTTTGGGCTGAAATAAATCTGTTTCATCTATTATTCACATTTATTAGTATAGGGACACATTTTTAAGTAAAGAATAGTTATAGAAAAATATGGAAAATAATTATGAAATAGTCTACATCAGAAGCCAAGGTCAAAACATGTTATTAGATTATTTAGGACCAGAACCTATACTGTTTAGATGATGTGTATTACTAATTTCATAATAAAATACACAATTATGCATAGGAATATAAATCTGAAAATATAGCAACTAGTAAATGATAAATGGAGTTTCTAAAATACAAAGAATTCAGTTTAGGGTTGATAGAAGTTATGAAAGCACATATGAGGAAGAATAATACTTTTCATACACACTTGGTAGTAAAAAGGTGAAGTAGTTGAATATAAGAAATTTATTGGAAATCCATATAAATAGTGTGTAAGTATGAAGGTGGACACAAAAGTAGGAATCATATACACATGGTTAAAAGTATATGCAAGCCACAACTTAACACACATAAAGTAACCACAACACATATAATGGTAAAGAATTTCATAAATATGAATGTGTGGTTTGTATGAAGTAGAAGTGTGAACTATGTCTTATGATTGTTGTTTTTCTTTTGCTATGTGTGATGGTAGTTGTAGAACCTGTTCAAGAACAAGTTATTCATTTCCAAGATCAGGACTACCAATTTCAAGAGCAGCAAGAAGGAGGCAAGTGTCCTTGACCACTTTGATCCTATGCTAGGATATGTAGATAGAATTATTTGCATTGTCAAATGAAATATGAAACCCATGCTAGGAAAGTTTCCCTAGATTTGCATTACCTTGTTTCCTTGTAGCTTGGGTTGGGATTTATTTTGTCATGTCATTTATTTACCTGCATATGCTTAGCCATGCTTAGAATGGGATATTTGGGAAATGAGATCATCAGTTTATATTACCATACTCTTGAATGAGACATTGTGAGTTATGTAGAGGTAGGGATCAAGGCAAGTTGGATGTTTTGGTTGTGTGCTGGGTGCACGAGACTTGTGTTTGCGTTTAGTACTTGCCTGGATCCTAAGGACCGGTTCATGGAGCATGTAACCCGGCTTTACAGTGCCAACCACATGCTGAGATGGGGCAGCTTGGCCAATTAATTAGGTGTATCCCCGGCGTAGTATGGGTGTGTTGGATGGTGCGGGGAGTAGGTGTCAGCTGGACTACCATATGAACCGCAAGGCTCAAGAGGGGGCCACTGCAGCGGGGTTGGAGCCTCTTGTATGCTGTTAGGGGTGAAACCTCAGTGGGCCCACGCTCGTCGGGAATCCCTTTGTAAAGGCTTTGTAGTGATCTCTTGGCCGCACACCTGGGAAGTGTGAATGTGGATCGTAGCCACTGGCATAATGGAGGTTCTTTTAGTCCACCCGGCAACGGGGGATGAAATCACTACTTGTGGGTACAGTGGTACAAACTCTGCAGAGTTAAAACTGTCTTGACAGCCGTGCTCACGGTTAAGAGCGGCCTGGACTTATTCATGATTAGAGGAGTGAAGGTTTTTGGAAGTTGTGGATGTTAAGAGGGGAGCTTAACATTGGAAATGATGTTATGGTTATTGGATTATGATGATGGGATGGGAGATTGGAACCATTTCACCTGTGTAGTACTGTAGGTGCTTAATAAGCTAAGGCGATAGGTATTAATTTGCGTAGTGCTTTAACCATGAGTTCAACCTCTCCTTGTTCTAGCCATGCACGATATAATTTTCCCACACTTGCTGAGTACCATTGGTACTCAACCTTGCATATTTGTTGGTTTATATTGCTGCTCAGGTCAAGATAATGAGGTGGTGTATAATGACCAAGATTTTGGACCCGAGGAAGGATTTTAGGTTCATGAAGACCCCTGGGCAACGCCTGTGATGGAGCCCTAAAAGAATAATATTCCGCTGCTAGTTTATTTACTTGTGATGAAGCATTAGTGTCCATTGAGACATTTGCGATGTAAGACTTATTTATATTCGACACCTGGCTTGTAATAAATGATGCTTCACTATTTGTCATCACATGTATGAGAAAATGATCCTGGCATACATGTGATATTCACTTGGTTGTTTCTTCGGAAAAACCGGGTGTGACAACATTTCTCTGGGAATTAAGCCATCTTAAGGTGTGTTTCAGCTCTGGAAGTCTGCAACAAAGTTGTAGAGTACTCAAATACCTTTCGAGAACTATATAGCACACCTCCCTGGGCTAAAAGACATGTGAGTTATGCCCTGTTGAAGATCAGCAAACTTGCTGCCCAAAACAGAGCACTCTGTTTTTCAGTCTTTTGGAACTACACTCATCAATTATCAACTTTTTTTACCCAACCAAAGTCCTAAATGTTGATCCTAGTGACTTTAATTCCTTTTTATCATTCTTTTCATGCATATGCCTATAATATCTCGGTACTACGTTCCTCACAAAAGAAAATCCTAACCGGATCATACCGGTATATACGTCTCAAGTGTGGCACTAAACAGTCTCTCGCACACGTTTTCTACACGGATACCTACGTGGTTAGTACCTGCAGAAGACCACACAATAATGGTGCACTCAATGGTTTTTCATTTCAGGCAGGACCATATTTAAAGTAAATACAAACGCCCGTATCATTTCCATACGGCCGTCCTTGAGTTAGGTTACGTCTCAAGGTACGTGATCATGTTTCAACACCACACGACGGGGAACCCGAGTATGTCATGAACGGGTCGTCACGGTTGGGAATGTTATCAACCCAACAGATACCACCTACTGCCCTGCAGGGCACGCCGATGGCAAGTGCTGCGTATGTCCTCCTGGGCTATTTCCAGACGAACACACTCTCGCGTTACTGACCACGCGATGGGGTCTCCACTTACTTGCCTAATGCACGCTAGGGATCATCGTTTCATATGAACTCAGGGACATGAAGAGTCCAAGAGGTTCATATTGACGTCTCACACCAAGCTGTGAGATCAATCCCTGAACCACGTTCCTCGTCAGGGAGAGCTAACCGAAATTGAACCGATTTCTGTGGCGTTCCTTACCATGCTTACCAGAGCGTAGGTGTGCCGTTACATAATTAAAATTCAGAATTATAACACATAGGTTAGTCTTTGCCACTTTAAGTAACTATGCTAATATAGTCCTTACTTGGGCAACTACCGAATCCTCACTGTAACCTAAGTTTTCCCGTAGTTGCCCTTGCTGAAAGAGAGGAGAGTCGTCCAGTGACGTACCTTTCCTACGGATTGGCAGTAGGAGATTTGTTGCGCCGTCTTCGGCGTATGCTCGAAGCCGCCGGCAATACGGGCAAGCTAATCATCCACTATAACTCCACCAGGACCATCCATGAGAAGAGGGAAGAATGGAGTTCGGAGATGAGGATTATACACGAGAATCAGCTGCTTAAGATTCACCACTCTCCAGCTTGTCGAGCAACACAAGTTGACGCGGAGAGAGATGTCACCTGGGAGGCCATCACCTGCCAGAGTCACATCTATCGTCGCCACTTGGACAAAACTGAGTACATGTATGTCCTCCAACGTGAGAGTGGTACCACGGAGTACAAGTACCCACCGGTGCAGCAAGGGACTTCCCATGAGCACATGGACTTGTGCTTGGAGGATGCTGCTATGCTCAGCACTCGACTGCAGGAGTGTCAACAAGAGCTTCAGGATGTCCGAGACACCCTGAAGGAAACGGAGGCGTTGCTGCGAGCTTGCTTAAAGGCGAGAGAAAGAGGAGATGGGAATGAACTGTGTGTCACTGTGAGTGATCCATGGACTCCTGACTCCCCGGATCGCCGAGCAATCAGGCGTCGTCGCACTTCTCCACCAGCAGCCTCCCCACCCAAAGCAGAGTCAGAAGGTAGCCGAAATGAGGAGGAAGATCCCGAGGAGCCAGCCCAAGAGGACGAGTAGTGTAGAGTCTTTCCCCTAGCTAGTAAGAGGTCGAGTAGTCGAGTCGTTACGTAGTTAATGGTGTGATAATGCTTGGTGTGTGACGTGAGTTGTGGAAGCCATGAGCAATTGTCCACAGCCTCGTCTTCAGATTGTTTTGCTTTGGTGTGTGAACCCACAGGAAATAATAGTACATTTGTTTGGTATGAGATATAAACCCTCGTAAAATTTTAACAAAGCCTCAACACCTTAAAGTACCAACAAATGAAAGTAGTAAGATGATACTAAATGGTATCAAATTAACATTTGTTGATTCTGCCAGATGGCCGGAAGAGGAAAGGGACGTGCTGCCAACCCCGCCAACAACAATGATGAGGCATGCAACCCTCATCTTTCTGGAGGCCAGGACCGGGGTGGTCGCCGTGAAGAAGTTGACCCTCTCCACCAAATGCTGAAGAATCAAAATCAGCTCATCCAGAACTTGACTCAAGTGGTGGCCAACTTGCATCAAGTTCCACCTCCACAAGCTGCACCACGCCAACCAAGGTTGAGTGAGTTTCTAGGAACTCAACCTCCAAAGTTTGCAAGTGCTGCTGAACCTCTGGAGGCAGATGATTGGCTGAAGACTATTGAAAGTAAGATGAGGATCATACAGTGCCAAGGGTATGAGAGGGTGCTGTTTGCCTCTCATCAATTGCAGGGACCTGCTGCTGATTGGTGGACCGCCTACGTGGCCGCCCATCATGACCCTGAGAACATCACTTGGGAAGAGTTCAAGCGTAGCTTCCGCAACCATTACATCCCAAGAGGTGAACTCAAAAACAAGAGGAAAGAGTTTCTGGGACTGCAGCAGGGAAACATGACGGTGAGGGAATACCTCACTAAATTCACTCAATTATCCCGTTATGCTCCACGAGACATAGAGACCGATGAGCAGAAACAAGATTGTTTCGTGGAAGGACTTACCGCAGAGATGCAGTGTGCAATGTCCTCCAATGAGTATGAAAGCTTCCAAAAGATGGTGGACAGAGCATTTGTGGTAGAAAGGAAGCTAAAGGCCCTGGAAAATGAGAATAAGAGGAAGGCCGGGTGGTCACATCAAGCCTCAGGGAGCAACACCCGCCCACGTATGATGCAGCAACCCACGGGGCAGATGAGTCGTGCTGCGGTACCCTATTCAGCACCAAGAGGGTACAACCCAAACTACAGGCCACCCGCGGCACCTGCACAGCCGCCACGTCAGTTTGTGCAGCAGCCTCGCCCCGCATATCCACCTCGACCAGCAGTGCAAGGACCCCCAAACCAACCCCAAGACAACAAGGGCCAAGCATCCAAGATTGGGGTGCAATGTTTCAGCTGTGGTGAAGTGGGGCACTACGCCCATAAATGCCCGAAGAAGAAGCCTGCACCGCCACAACAGCAGAATGTAGTGAGAGGACGGGTGAACCATGTCACTATGGAGGAAGCACAAGAGGCACCCGACGTGGTAGTTGGTAAGTTTCCTGCCAATTTACACCTTGCAACTCTGCTGTTTGATTCTGGTGCTACCCACTCGTTCATTGCTCAAGGGTTTGTTAAGAAGCATGACCTAGCAACCACACAAATGAATCATATGCTAGCCATAAACTCTCCAGGTGGAGAAATAAGGACAAGACAAGTGTGTCCCAAAGTGAGCCTAGACATTAATGGGGTAGTATTTACTGCTAACCTCATAGTGATAGATTCACAAGGGATAGATATTATTTTGGGTATGGATTGGTTGACCAAACATAAAGGAATCATCCATTGTTCAACCAGAACGGTGGAACTAACTCACCCCAATGGCACAAGAGTGAAGTTCATAACAATACACGAGCCTAGGAGGGACATTAAATTAAATCAAGTGGAGGTGAAAGTTGAGGAAATCAGGACTATCAGGGAATATCCAGATGTTTTTCCGGAGGAATTGCCAGGTATGCCTCCCGACCGTGACGTGGAATTCGCAATTGAGCTAGTACCGGGAACAGCCCCGATATACAAGAGACCTTATCGAATGGACTCCAAGCAGCTAGAAGAGCTCAAGGATCATTTGAGAGAATTGACGGAGAAGGGGTATATTCGCCCTAGTTCCTCACCATGGGGAGCTCCGGTGATATTTGTGCCCAAGAAAGATGGAACCCAAAGGTTATGCGTGGATTACCGTGCCTTGAATGAGGTAACCATCAAAAACAAGTACCCATTGCCTCGCATTGAAGACTTGTTTGATCAGTTGAGGGGAGCTTGTGTGTTCTCGAAAATTGATCTCAGGTCGGGGTACCACCAACTCAAGATAAGGCAATCAGATATTCCCAAGACAGCTTTCGTATCTCGGTACGGACTGTATGAATACACTGTCATGCCTTTTGGGCTAACCAATGCCCCGGCATATTTCATGTACCTCATGAACAAGGTATTCATGGAATATCTGGACAAATTTGTGGTGGTTTTCATAGATGATATTCTCGTGTTCTCCAAAAATGAAGAAGAACATGAGAAACATCTAAGGTTGGTGTTACAAAGGCTGAGAGAACACCAACTATATGCCAAGTTGAGCAAGTGTGAGTTTTGGCTGAAGAGAGTTCCCTTTTTAGGACATATAATCTCGGAGGGAGGAATCTCCGTAGATCCCGCCAAAATCGAGGATATCCAGAAGTGGAAAACCCCTGAAAATGTCGGGGAAGTTCGAAGCTTTTGGGGATTGGCTGGATACTATCGATGGTTTATTGAGGGATTCTCCAAAATCTCGAGACCTCTCACCAAACTGTTGGAAAAGGGAATCACATTCACCTGGACGCCACAGTGCGAAACGAGCTTTCAGGAGCTAAAGAAGAGATTGACAACAGCCCCAGTGTTGGTTATGCCAGATATGCAGAAGAATTTCACAGTGTACTGCGATGCCTCTGGAAATGGGTTGGGATGTGTTCTCATGCAAGAAGGACATGTCGTGGCTTATGCGTCCCGGCAGCTTCGGAAGCACGAGAAGAACTATCCTACACATGACCTAGAACTAGCTGCAGTGGTACACGCGTTGAAAATTTGGCGGCACTATTTGATGGGGAAGAGGACAGAGATATATACGGATCATAAGAGTTTGAAGTACATATTCACACAACCAGATCTCAATCTCAGACAAAGGAGATGGTTAGAGCTAATCAATGACTTTGATATAGGCATCAACTATCATCCTGGGAAAGCAAACGTCGTGGCCGATGCTTTGAGTCGGAAAGTGCAGGTCAATAAGTTGAGTTTGAAGGACATGCCTGCAGAATTGAAGGACGAGGTTATAAGACTCAATCTATGTCTAGTAAATAGTGGTAAAGCCATCGCCATGGAAGTGGACTCCACACTCGAGCGAGACATACGCGAGGGCCAAAAGAATGATGAGAAGATACAAGAGATCCGACAGCTCATCAAGGAAAATAAAGCTCCTGGTTTTAGAGAGGATGAACAAGGAACGGTGTGGCACGGGAAAAGAATCTATGTGCCAGAAGTAAAGGAGATTCGTGAATTGATTTTAAAGGAGGCTCATGATTCTGACTATTCCATTCATCCTGGGAGTACGAAGATGTACCAGGACCTCAAGAGCAGGTATTGGTGGTATGGCATGAAGCGAGATGTCGCGGAACATGTTGCCCTATGTGACACATGTCAGTTGGTGAAAGCCGAACATCAACGACCCGCGGGATTATTGCAACCACTCAAAGTACCTGAATGGAAGTGGGAAGAAATCAGCATGGATTTTGTCGTGGGATTGCCTAGGACCCAATCCGGGTATGATTCAATATGGGTCATTATTGATAGGCTAACCAAGGTAGCTCATTTCATCCCTGTGAAAGAAAGCTACAGCGGATCCAAATTGGCAGAATTGTACATGTCAAGGATTGTGTGTTACCATGGAGTGCCAAAGAAGATAGTGTCGGACCGAGGGACACAGTTCACCTCGAGGTTTTGGCAAAAGTTGCATGAAACCATGGGAACCCATCTGAACTTCAGTTCTGCCTATCATCCCCAAACTGACGGGCAGACGGAGAGAACCAATCAGATCCTTGAAGATATGTTAAGGGCATGTGCACTCAAAAACAATAGGAGTTGGGACAAGAACTTACCGTATGCGGAGTTTTCCTATAACAACAGCTATCAAGCTAGTATGAAAATGTCACCGTTTGAAGCTTTGTATGGAAGGAAGTGCAGAACTCCCCTATTTTGGAACCAAACAGGAGAAAGTAAAGTGTTTGGTCCAGAAGTGCTACAAGAAGCCGAGGCGAAGGTGAGGGAGATTCGCAACAACTTGAGGATAGCACAAACACGCCAGAAGAGTTATGCTGATGTACGAAGAAGAGAGCTCGTTTTCAACGTGGGAGACTATGTTTATCTCAAGGTGTCCCCTATCAGAGGGCTTCGTCGGTTCAAGGTGAAAGGGAAGTTGTCACCTCGATACATCGGACCCTTTCAGGTTTTGGAAAGGAAAGGCGAAGTGGCGTACCAACTAGAGTTACCGGTTCATCTATCGGACGTGCACGATGTATTCCATGTGTCACAACTCAAGAAATGCCTGAGGACGCCTGAAGAGGTGTTATCCATGAATGAAGTGGATGTAGCTGAGGATTTGTCTTATGCCGAGCAACCATACAAGATTTTGGAGACAATGGAACGCCTCACCAGAAACAAGAGAATCCGGATGTGCAAGGTGCAGTGGAAGCATCACTCAGAAGAGGAAGCCACCTGGGAACGGGAAGATGAGCTCAAGGCACAATTTCCGGAATTGTTCTCTTAGAAACACCAATCTCGAGGACGAGATTTCTTTTAAGGGGGGTAGACCTGTAACACCCCAAATTTTGATTCAAAACCCAAAACAATGTTCAGAGGGGAATTTAAAAATTTTTGGACGTGTTGCATGTTTTGCAAAAATTCAAATTCAAACTGGAATTCAAATTATACTCAAAACAGAAAAGAAATGGAAAAAGAAAAAAAGAAAACGGGAAAAAACTGGCCAGTGGGCCGAAACCCGCCAGCCGGCCCAGCTACTCCCGCGCAGCCCGCCCCCGCGCGCGCCGCGCTGCCTCTTACCGACGGGTGGGACCCACCTGTCATCCCTAACCCCGAGCCCCGCGACCCCGGACTTTTCCCCCGAGCGCGCGCGATCGCAACCGACCGGAAACCGCGTCCCGTCGCCCGAATTCTGGTCCCAGAGGACTCCAACTCGATCACAACAAACCCACCGCCCTTCCCCGGCTATAAAAACCCCTGATCCGATCAGTTTTTCCCACGCGATCGCCAATTTTCACTCCGGTGAGCACCGAGACTTCGCCGGTGAATTCTGGCCGATCTAAGCTCGGAAACTCTGATCTAACTCGCTGGTCTTGATCCACCGCCTCCGGGGAACTTTGCAGGTGCAGAAAACTCGGAGAGTTACGGTGTAAACACAGCGCCGACGAGCTTCGCCGTGGTTTTGCCTCGGACCTCGCCGCCGATCACTTTTCAGGACCCCCGAGCTCGAGAAAACCCCCGAGGTGAGATCCCTGACCTCCCCTCTACCGATCTAGGCCATAAGATCACAGTTTTAGGCAGAATTCTCGAGGATCCGAAACTTTCCGGCGAGATCGCCGCTTCCCGCCGCCATGCGCCGCCGGCAGCGCCGCCAGCGCTCGATCAGAGCGACGTGGCCGCTTGTGCGCCGTTTATTTTATATCGCACGATAGACTTTAAAACCCCGCGTACCGGTTCGATGTTATAATCTCAGCCGTCGGTTTAAAATCGGACGGTCCACGTTAGCCCCGCATTATAAAGACTGGAATTCTTACGTGTTACCCCCTGGGGTTCTCTGGAATTGAGAGCTAGCCCCGGAAACTTCAGATCTAGCCACTGGAACTCCAGAAAATCATGTAAATTCATTTAAAAATCAGTTTTAACCCCTGGACTTAATAGAAATTAGGAAAAACACCTCTGATAAGTGTAGCTAGACCCCTGGAAATTATGAAAATAATATTATAGACCCTGTAATGGGGTGAATTCATTATTTTAGCCCTGTTTAGTATTTAATTTAGAAAATTGAATATGTAACTAGGGTTTAAAAATTAAAAAGGGGGACAAACATAATTGTCAAAATTAATTAAAAACTTTCTCAGTACTTAGAAAACTTTGGAGTGAGATAAAAATATATTTTTGGGCTGAAATAAATCTGTTTCATCTATTATTCACATTTATTAGTATAGGGACACATTTTTAAGTAAAGAATAGTTATAGAAAAATATGGAAAATAATTATGAAATAGTCTACATCAGAAGCCAAGGTCAAAACATGTTATTAGATTATTTAGGACCAGAACCTATACTGTTTAGATGATGTGTATTACTAATTTCATAACAAAATACACAATTATGCATAGGAATATAAATCTGAAAATATAGCAACTAGTAAATGATAAATGGAGTTTCTAAAATACAAAGAATTCAGTTTAGGGTTGATAGAAGTTATGAAAGCACATATGAGGAAGAATAATACTTTTCATACACACTTGGTAGTAAAAAGGTGAAGTAGTTGAATATAAGAAATTTATTGGAAATCCATATAAATAGTGTGTAAGTATGAAGGTGGACACAAAAGTAGGAATCATATACACATGGTTAAAAGTATATGCAAGCCACAACTTAACACACATAAAGTAACCACAACACATATAATGGTAAAGAATTTCATAAATATGAATGTGTGGTTTGTATGAAGTAGAAGTGTGAACTATGTCTTATGATTGTTGTTTTTCTTTTGCTATGTGTGATGGTAGTTGTAGAACCTGTTCAAGAACAAGTTATTCATTTCCAAGATCAGGACTACCAATTTCAAGAGCAGCAAGAAGGAGGCAAGTGTCCTTGACCACTTTGATCCTATGCTAGGATATGTAGATAGAATTATTTGCATTGTCAAATGAAATATGAAACCCATGCTAGGAAAGTTTCCCTAGATTTGCATTACCTTGTTTCCTTGTAGCTTGGGTTGGGATTTATTTTGTCATGTCATTTATTTACCTGCATATGCTTAGCCATGCTTAGAATGGGATATTTGGGAAATGAGATCATCAGTTTATATTACCATACTCTTGAATGAGACATTGTGAGTTATGTAGAGGTAGGGATCAAGGCAAGTTGGATGTTTTGGTTGTGTGCTGGGTGCACGAGACTTGTGTTTGCGTTTAGTACTTGCCTGGATCCTAAGGACCGGTTCATGGAGCATGTAACCCGGCTTTACAGTGCCAACCACATGCTGAGATGGGGCAGCTTGGCCAATTAATTAGGTGTATCCCCGGCGTAGTATGGGTGTGTTGGATGGTGCGGGGAGTAGGTGTCAGCTGGACTACCATATGAACCGCAAGGCTCAAGAGGGGGCCACTGCAGCGGGGTTGGAGCCTCTTGTATGCTGTTAGGGGTGAAACCTCAGTGGGCCCACGCTCGTCGGGAATCCCTTTGTAAAGGCTTTGTAGTGATCTCTTGGCCGCACACCTGGGAAGTGTGAATGTGGATCGTAGCCACTGGCATAATGGAGGTTCTTTTAGTCCACCCGGCAACGGGGGATGAAATCACTACTTGTGGGTACAGTGGTACAAACTCTGCAGAGTTAAAACTGTCTTGACAGCCGTGCTCACGGTTAAGAGCGGCCTGGACTTATTCATGATTAGAGGAGTGAAGGTTTTTGGAAGTTGTGGATGTTAAGCGGGGAGCTTAACATTGGAAATGATGTTATGGTTATTGGATTATGATGATGGGATGGGAGATTGGAACCATTTCACCTGTGTAGTACTGTAGGTGCTTAATAAGCTAAGGCGATAGGTATTAATTTGCGTAGTGCTTTAACCATGAGTTCAACCTCTCCTTGTTCTAGCCATGCACGATATAATTTTCCCACACTTGCTGAGTACCATTGGTACTCAACCTTGCATATTTGTTGGTTTATATTGCTGCTCAGGTCAAGATAATGAGGTGGTGTATAATGACCAAGATTTTGGACCCGAGGAAGGATTTTAGGTTCATGAAGACCCCCGGGCAACGCCTGTGATGGAGCCCTAAAAGAATAATATTCCGCTGCTAGTTTATTTACTTGTGATGAAGCATTAGTGTCCATTGAGACATTTGCGATGTAAGACTTATTTATATTCGACACCTGGCTTGTAATAAATGATGCTTCACTATTTGTCATCACATGTATGAGAAAATGATCCTGGCATACATGTGATATTCACTTGGTTGTTTCTTCGGAAAAACCGGGTGTGACAACATTTCTCTGGGAATTAAGCCATCTTAAGGTGTGTTTCAGCTCTGGAAGTCTGCAACAAAGTTGTAGAGTACTCAAATACCTTTCGAGAACTATATAGCACACCTCCCTGGGCTAAAAGACATGTGAGTTATGCCCTGTTGAAGATCAGCAAACTTGCTGCCCAAAACAGAGCACTCTGTTTTTCAGTCTTTTGGAACTACACTCATCAATTATCAACTTTTTTTACCCAACCAAAGTCCTAAATGTTGATCCTAGTGACTTTAATTCCTTTTTATCATTCTTTTCATGCATATGCCTATAATATCTCGGTACTACGTTCCTCACAAAAGAAAATCCTAACCGGATCATACCGGTATATACGTCTCAAGTGTGGCACTAAACAGTCTCTCGCACACGTTTTCTACACGGATACCTACGTGGTTAGTACCTGCAGAAGACCACACAATAATGGTGCACTCAATGGTTTTTCATTTCAGGCAGGACCATATTTAAAGTAAATACAAACGCCCGCATCATTTCCATACGGCCGTCCTTGAGTTAGGTTACGTCTCAAGGTACGTGATCATGTTTCAACACCACACGACGGGGAACCCGAGTATGTCATGAACGGGTCGTCACGGTTGGGAATGTTATCAACCCAACAGATACCACCTACTGCCCTGCAGGGCACGCCGATGGCAAGTGCTGCGTATGTCCTCCTGGGCTATTTCCAGACGAACACACTCTCGCGTTACTGACCACGCGATGGGGTCTCCACTTACTTGCCTAATGCACGCTAGGGATCATCGTTTCATATGAACTCAGGGACATGAAGAGTCCAAGAGGTTCATATTGACGTCTCACACCAAGCTGTGAGATCAATCCCTGAACCACGTTCCTCGTCAGGGAGAGCTAACCGAAATTGAACCGATTTCTGTGGCGTTCCTTACCATGCTTACCAGAGCGTAGGTGTGCCGTTACATAATTAAAATTCAGAATTATAACACATAGGTTAGTCTTTGCCACTTTAAGTAACTATGCTAATATAGTCCTTACTTGGGCAACTACCGAATCCTCACTGTAACCTAAGTTTTCCCATAAGGTAGTCCTTAAGTACTGTGCTATCCCCAATGCAGCTCTGATACCACGGTGTGGCGGACCGGAATCCGCTCACACAGGATCGCCAGGGTGGTGCCGCACGATGCGACACCCGACAGCACACGTCATAAGAACACAATATATTACATGGGAAAAACAAACTGAACTGTACAAAAAGTACAACTTCAGTTACAAACTAGTATTTATGTTACACAGCGGAAGTCTACTCTGTACAACTCACGCCCGCCTATCTAGCAAAAGTCGGTTGCCCAGCCCTAGGGCAATCAACACTGGCTGCACTCCTCAGCTCAGCGTGGTGTGTACGGCTCCTGTCACACCCGGTTTTTTTTCCGAAGAAACAACCAAGTGAATATCACATGTATGCCAGGATCATTTTCTCATACATGTGATGACAAATAGTGAAGCATCATTTATTACAAGCCAGGTGTCGAATATAAATAAGTCTTACATCGCAAATGTCTCAATGGACACTAATGCTTCATCACAAGTAAATAAACTAGCAGCGGAATATTATTCTTTTAGGGCTCCATCACAGGCGTTGCCCGGGGGTCTTCATGAACCTAAAATCCTTCCTCGGGTCCAAAATCTTGGTCATTATACACCACCTCATTATCTTGACCTGAGCAGCAATATAAACCAACAAATATGCAAGGTTGAGTACCAATGGTACTCAGCAAGTGTGGGAAAATTATATCATGCATGGCTAGAACAAGGAGAGGTTGAACTCATGGTTAAAGCACTACGCAATTAATACCTATCACCATAGCTTATTAAGCACCTACATTACTACACAGGTGAAATGGTCCCAATCTCTCGTCCCATCATCATAATCCAATAACCATAACATCATTTCCCATGTTAAGCTCCCCGCTTAACATCCACAATTTCCAAAAACCATCACTCCTCTAATCATGAATAAGTCCAGGCCGCTCTTAACCGTGAGCACGGCTGTCAAGACAGTTTTGACTCTGCAGAGTTTGTACCACTGTACCCACAAGTAGTGATTTCATCCCTCGTTGCCGGGTGGACTAAAAGAACCTCCATTATGCCAGTGGCTACGATCCACATTCACACTTCCCAGGTGTGCGGCCAGGAGATCACTACGAAGCCTTTACAAAGGGATTCCCGACGAGCGTGGGCCCACTGAGGTTTCACCCCTAACAGCATACAAGAGGCTCCAACCCCGCTGCAGTGGCCCCCTCTTGAGCCTTGCGGTTCATATGGTAGTCCAGCTGACACCTACTCCCCGCACCATCCAACACACCCATACTACGCCGGGGATACACCTAATTAATTGGCCAAGCTGCCCCATCTCAGCATGTGGTTGGCACTGTAAAGCCGGGTTACATGCTCCATGAACCGGTCCTTAGGATCCAGGCAAGTACTAAACACAAACCCAAGTCTCGTGCACCCAGCACACAACCAAAACATCCAACTTGCCTTCATCCCTACCTCTACATAACTCACAATGTCTCATTCAAGAGTATGGTCATATAAACTGATGATCTCATGTCCCAAATATCCCATTCTAAGCATGGCTAAGCATATGCATGGAAATAAATGACATGGTAAAATAAATCCCAACCCAAGCTTCAAGGAAACAAGTTAATGCAATTCTAGGGAAACTTCCTAGCATGGGTTTCATAATTAACTTGACAATGCAAATAATTCTATCTACACATCCTAGCATAGGATCAAAGTGGTCAAGGACACTTGCCTCCTTCTTGCTGCTCTTGAAATGGGTAGTCCTGATCTTGGAAAAGAATAACTTGCTCTTGAGCAGGTTCTACTTCATACCATCACACATAGCAAAAGAAAAACAACAATCATAAGACATAGTTCACACTTCTTACTTCATACAAACCACACATTCACATTTATGAAATTCATTCACCATTATATGTGTTGTGTTTCAGTTTTAAATAAATTCCTTATATTAAACTACTACACCTTTTCACTACCAGGTATGTATGAAAAGTATTTTTCTTCTCCATATGTGCCTTCAGAATTTCTACCAACCCTAAACTGAATTCTTTGGATTTTAGAAACTCCATTTATCATTTACTAGTTGCTATATTTTCAGATTTATATTCCTATGCATAATTGTGTATTTTATTATGAAATTAGTAATACACATCATCTAAACAGTATAGGTTCTGGTCCTAAATGATTTAATAACATCTTTTGACCTTGGCTTCTGATGTAGACCATTTCATAATTATTTTCCCTATTTTTCTATAACTATTCTTTACTTAAAAATGTGTCCCTATACTAATAAATGTGAATAATAGATGAAACAGATTTATTTCAGCCCAAAAATATACTTTTATCTCATTCCAAAGTTTTCTAAGTACTGAGAAAGTTTTTAATTAATTTTGACAATTATGTTTGTCCCCCTTTTTAATTTTTAAACACTAGTTACATATTCAATTTTCTAAATTAAATACTAAACAGGGTTAAAAAGTAAACTCACCCCATTACAGGGTCTATAATATTATTTTCATAATTTCCAGGGGTCTAGCTACACTTATCAGAGGTGTTTTTCCTAATTTTTATTAAGTCCAGGGGCTAAAACTGATTTTTAAATGAATTTACATGATTTTCTGGAGTTCCAGGGGCTAGATCTGAAGTTTCCGGGGCTAGCTCTCAATTCCAGAGAACCCCAGGGGGTAGCACGTAAGAATTCCAGTCTTTATAACGCGGGGCTGACGTGGACCGTCCGATTTTAAACCGACGGCTGAGATTATAACATCGAACCGGTACGCGGGGTTTTAATGTCTATCGTGCGATTTAAAATAAACGGCGCACAAGCGGCCACGTCGCTCTGATCGAGCGCGGGCGGCGCTGCCGGCGGCGCACGGCGGCGGGAAGCAGCGATCTCGTCGGAAAGTTTCGAATCCGCGGGAATTCTGCCTAAAGCTGTGATCTTATGGCATAGATCGGTAGAGGGGAGGTCAGGGATCTCACCTCGGGGGTTTTCTCGAGCTCGGGGGTCCTGGAAAGTGCTCGGCGGCGAGGTCCGAGGCAAAACCACGGCGAAGCTCGTCGGCGCTGAGTTTACACCGTAAGTCTTCGGGTTTTCTGCACCTGCAAAGTTCCCCGGAGGCGGTGGATCAAGACCGGCGAGTTAGATCAGAGTTTCCGAGCTTAGATCGGCCAGAATTCACCGGCGAAGTCTCGGTGCTCACCGGAGTGAAAATCGGCGATCGCGTGGGAAAAACTGATCGGATCGGGGGTTTTTATAGCCGGGGGAGGGCGGTGGGTCTGTTGTGATCGAGTTGGAGTCCTCTGGGACCAGAATTCGGGCGGCAGAACGGATTTTCCGATCGATTAAGATCGCGCGCGCTCGGGGAAAAGTCCGGGGTCGCGGGGTTAGGGATGACAGGTGGGTCCCACCTGTCGGTGAGAGGCAGCGTGGCGCGCGCGGGGGCGGGCTGGCGCGGGAGTAGCTGGGCCGGCTGGCGGGTTTCGGCCCACTGGCCGGTTTTTTCCCGTTTTTCTTTTTCTTTTTCCATTTCTTTTCTGTTTTGAGTATAATTTGAATTCCAGTTTGAATTTGAATTTTTGCAAAACATGCAACACGTCCAAAAATTTTTAAATTCCCCTCTGAACATGGTTTAGAGTTTTAAATCAAAATTTGGGGTGTTACAGCTCTACCCCCCTTAAAAGAAATCTCGTCCTCGAGATTGGTGTTTCTAAGAAAACAATTCCGGAAATTGTGCCTTGAGCTCATCTTCCCGTTCCCAGGTGGCTTCCTCTTCTGAGTGATGCTTCCACTGCACCTTGCACATCCGGATTCTCTTGTTTCTGGTGAGGCGTTCCACCGTCTCCAAAATCTTGTATGGTTGCTCGGCATAAGACAAATCCTCAGCTACATCCACTTCATTCATGGGTAACACCTCTTCAGGCGTCCTCAGGCATTTCTTGAGTTGTGACACATGGAATACATCGTGCACGTCCGATAGATGAACCGGTAACTCTAGTTGGTACGCCACTTCGCCTTTTCTTCCCAACACTTGAAAGGGTCCGATGTATCGAGGTGACAACTTCCCTTTCACCTTGAACCGACGAAGTCCTCTGATAGGGGACACCTTGAGATAAACATAGTCTCCCACGTTGAAAACGAGCTCTCTTCTTCGTACATCGGCATAGCTCTTTTGGCGTGTTTGTGCTATCCTCAAATTGTTGCGAATCTCCCTCACCTTTGCCTCGGCTTCTTGTAGCACTTCTGGACCAAACACTTTACTTTCTCCTGTTTGGTTCCAAAACAGGGGAGTTCTGCACTTCCTTCCATACAAAGCTTCAAACGGTGACATCTTCATACTAGCTTGATAACTGTTGTTATAGGAAAACTCCGCATACGGTAAGTTCTTGTCCCAACTCCTATTGTTTTTGAGAGCACATGCCCTTAACATATCTTCAAGGATCTGATTGGTTCTCTCCGTCTGCCCGTCAGTTTGGGGATGATAGGCAGAGCTGAAGTTCAAATGGGTTCCCATGGTTTCATGCAACTTTTGCCAAAACCTCGAGGTGAACTGTGTCCCTCGATCCGACACTATCTTCTTTGGCACTCCATGGTAACACACAATCCTTGACATGTACAATTCCGCCAATTTGGGTCCGCTGTAGCTTTCTTTCACAGGAATGAAATGAGCTACCTTGGTTAGCCTATCGATAATGACCCATATTGAATCATACCCGGATTGGGTCCTAGGCAATCCCACGACAAAATCCATACTGATTTCTTCCCACTTCCATTCAGGTACTTTGAGTGGTTGCAATAATCCCGCGGGTCGTTGATGTTCGGCTTTCACCAACTGACATGTGTCACATAGGGCAACATGTTCCGCGACATCTCGCTTCATGCCATACCACCAATACCTGCTATTGAGGTCCTGGTACATCTTCGTACTCCCAGGATGAATGGAATAGTCAGAATCATGAGCCTCCTTTAAAATCAATTCACGGATCTCCTTTACTTCTGACACACAGATTCTTTTCCCGTGCCACACCGTTCCTTGTTCATCCTCTCTAAAACCAGGAGCTTTATTTTTCTTGATGAGCTGTCGGATCTCTTGTATCTTCTCATCATTCTTTTGGCCCTCGCGTATGTCTCGCTCGAGTGTGGAGTCCACTTCCATGGCGATGGCTTCACCACTATTTACTAGACATAGATTGAGTCTTATAACCTCGTCCTTCAATTCTGCAGGCATGTCCTTCAAACTCAACTTATTGACCTGCACTTTCCGACTCAAAGCATCGGCCACGACGTTTGCTTTTCCGAGATGATAGTTGATGCCCACATCAAAGTCATTGATTAGCTCTAATCATCTCCTTTGTCGGAGGTTGAGATCTGGCTGTGTGAATATGTACTTCAAACTCTTATGATCCGTATACATCCCTGTCCTCTTCCCCATCAAATAGTGCCGCCAAATTTTCAACGCGTGTACCACTGCAGCTAGTTCTAGATCATGTGTAGGATAGTTCTTCTCGTGCTTCCGAAGCTGCCGGGATGCATATGCCACGACATGTCCTTCTTGCATGAGAACACATCCCAACCCATTTCCAGAGGCATCGCAGTACACTGTGAAATTCTTCTGCATATCTGGCATAACCAACACTGGGGCTGTTGTCAATCTCTTCTTTAGCTCCTGAAAGCTCGTATCGCACTGTGGCATCCAGGTGAATGTGATTCCCTTTTCCAACAGTTTGGTGAGAGGTCTCGAGATCTTGGAGAATCCCTCAATAAACCGTCGATAGTATCCAGCCAATCCCAAAAAGCTTCGAACTTCCCCGACATTTTCAGGGGTTTTCCACTTCTGGATATCTTCGATTTTGGCGGGATCTACGGAGATTCCTCCCTCCGAGATTATATGTCCTAAAAAGGGAACTCTCTTCAGCCAAAACTCACACTTGCTCAACTTGGCATATAGTTGGTGTTCTCTCAACCTCTGTAACACCAACCTTAGATGTTTCTCATGTTCTTCTTCATCTTTGGAGAAGACGAGAATATCATCTATGAAAACCACCACAAATTTGTCCAGATATTCCATGAATACCTTGTTCATGAGGTACATGAAATATGCCGGGGCATTGGTTAGCCCGAAAGGCATGACAGTGTATTCATACAGTCCGTACCGAGATACGAAAGCTGTCTTGGGAATATCTGATTGCCTTATCTTGAGTTGGTGGTACCCCGACCTGAGATCAATTTTCGAGAACACACAAGCTCCCCTCAACTGATCAAACAAGTCTTCAATGCGAGGCAATGGGTACTTGTTCTTGATGGTTACCTCATTCAAGGGACGGTAATCCACGCATAACCTTTGGGTTCCGTCTTTCTTGGGCACAAATATCACCGGAGCTCCCCATGGTGAGGAACTAGGGCGAATATACCCCTTCTCCGTCAATTCTCTCAAATGATCCTTGAGCTCTTCTAGCTGCTTGGAGTCCATTCGATAAGGTCTCTTGTATATCGGGGCTGTTCCCTGTACTAGCTCAATTGCGAATTCCACGTCACGGTCGGGAGGCATGCCTGGCAATTCTTCCGGAAAAACATCTGGATATTCCCTGATAGTCCTGATTTCCTCAACTTTCACCTCCACTTGGTTTAATTTAATGTCCCTCCTAGGCTCGTGTATTGTTATGAACTTCACTCTTGTGCCATTGGGGTGAGTTAGTTCCACCGTTCTGGTCGAACAATGGATGATTCCTTTATGTTTGGTCAACCAATCCATACCCAAAATAATATCTATCCCTTGTGAATCTATCACTATGAGGTTAGCAGTAAATACTACCCCATTAATGTCTAGGCTCACATTGGGACACACTTGTCTTGTCCTTATTTCTCCACCTGGAGAGTTTACGGCTAGCATATGGTTCATTTGTGTGGTTGCTAGGTCATACTTCTTAACAAACCCTTGAGCAATGAACGAGTGGGTAGCACCAGAATCAAACAGCAGAGTTGCAAGGTGTAAATTGGCAGGAAACTTACCAACTACCACGTCGGGTGCCTCTTGTGCTTCCTCCATAGTGACATGGTTCACCCGTCCTCTCACTACATTCTGCTGTTGTGGCGGTGCAGGCTTCTTCTTCGGGCATTTATGGGCGTAGTGCCCCACTTCACCACAGCTGAAACATTGCACCCCAATCTTAGATGCTTGGCCCTTGTTGTCTTGGGGTTGGTTTGGGGGTCCTTGCACTGCTGGTCGGGGTGGATATGCGGGGCGAGGCTGCTGCACAAACTGACGTGGCGGCTGTGCAGGTGCCGCGGGTGGCCTGTAGTTTGGGGTGTACCCTCTTGGTGCTGAATAGGGTACCGCAGCACGGCTCGTCTGCCCCGTAGGTTGCTGCATCATACGTGGGCGGGTGTTGCTCCCTGAGGCCTGATGTGACCACCCAGCCTTTCTCTTATTCTCATTTTCCAGGGCCTTTAGCTTCCTTTCCACCACAAATGCTCTGTCCACCATCTTTTGAAAGCTTTCATACTCATTGGAGGACATTGCACACTGCATTTCTGCGGTAAGTCCTTCCACGAAACAATCTTGTTTCTGCTCATCAGTCTCTATGTCTCGTGGAGCATAACGGGATAGTTGAGTAAATTTAGTGAGGTATTCCCTCACCGTCATGTTTCCCTGCTGCAGTCCCAGAAACTCTTTCCTCTTGTTTTTGAGTTCACCTCTTGGGATGTAGTGATTGCGGAAGCTACGCTTGAACTCTTCCCAAGTGATGTTCTCAGGGTCATGATGGGCGGCCACGTAGGCGGTCCACCAATCAGCAGCAGGTCCCTGCAATTGATGAGAGGCAAACAGCACCCTCTCATACCCTTGGCATTGTATTATCCTCATCTTACTTTCAATGGTCTTCAGCCAATCATCTGCCTCCAGAGGTTCAGCAGCACATGCAAACTTTGGAGGTTGAGTTCCTAGAAACTCACTCAACCTTGGTTGGCGTGGTGCAGCTTGTGTAGGTGGAACTTGATGCAAGTTGGCCACCACTTGAGTCAAGTTCTGGATGAGCTGATTTTGATTCTCCAGCATTTGGTGGAGAGGATCAACTTCTTCACGGCGGCCACCCCTTTCCTGGCCTCCAGAAAGATGAGGGTTGCATGCCTCATCATTGTTGTTGGCGGGGTTGGCAGCACGTCCTTTTCCTCTTCCGGCCATCTGGCAGGATCAACAAATGTTAATTTGATACCATTTAGTATCATCTTACTACTTTCATTTGTTGGTACTTTAAGGTGTTGAGGCTTTGTTAAAATTTTACGAGGGTTTATATCTCACACCAAATAAATGCACTATTATTTCCTGTGGGTTCACACACCAAAGCAAAACAATCTGAAGACGAGGCTGTGGACAATTGCTCATGGCTTCCACAACTCACGTCACACACCAAGCATTATCACACCATTAACTACGTAACGACTCGACTACTCGACCTCTTGCTAGCTAGGGTAAAGACTCTACACTACTCGTCCTCTTGAGCTGGCTCCTCGGGATCTTCCTCCTCATTTCGGCTACCTTCTGACTCTGCTTTGGGTGGGGAGGCTGCTGGTGGAGAAGTGCGACGACGCCTGATTGCTCGGCGATCCGGGGAGTCAGGAGTCCATGGATCACTCACGGTGACACACAGTTCATTCCCACCTCCTCTTTCTCTCGCCTTTAAACAAGCTCGCAGCAACGCCTCCGTTTCCTTCAGGGTGTCTCGGACATCCTGAAGCTCTTGTTGACACTCCTGCAGTCGAGTGCTGAGCATAGCAGCATCCTCTAAGCACAAGTCCATGTGCTCATGAGAAGTCCCTTGCTGCACCGGTGGGTACTTGTACTCCGTGGTACCACTCTCACGTTGGAGGACATACATGTACTCAGTTTTGTCCAAGTGGCGACGATAGATGTGACTCTGGCAGGTGATGGCCTCCCAGGTGACATCTTTCTCCGCGTCAACTTGTGTTGCTCGACAAGCTGGAGAGTGGTGAATCTTAAGCAGCTGATTCTCGTGTATAATCCTCATCTCCGAACTCCATTCTTCCCTCTTCTCACGGATGGTCCTGGTGGAGTTATAGTGGATGATTAGCTTGCCCGTATTGCCGGCGGCTTCGAGCATACGTCGAAGACGGCGCAACAAATCTCCTACTGCCAATCCGTAGGAAAGGTATGTCACTGGACGACTCTCCTCTCTTTCGGCAAGGGCAACTACGGGAACTCTCCCTCCTGTGGACTTACGAGCGGTGCGAATCATGCGAACCATCTAAAACAAAAGAATTTAAAATTAGGTTAGATAAAATCTCAAACAAAAATCCTATTTTGAATGAAAGTTGGGGTAAGATGAAGAAAATGACTCCTTTAATAACACTTTTCAACCCACACCTTGGAAAATAGTTCTTAAGAAAATAGGGCCCTTAAATACTTCCGTTTCTACCTAGGTCCACGTTCCTACGGGCAACCTTGGCTCTGATACCACCTCTGTCACACCCGGTTTTTTTCCGAAGAAACAACCAAGTGAATATCACATGTATGCCAGGATCATTTTCTCATACATGTGATGACAAATAGTGAAGCATCATTTATTACAAGCCAGGTGTCGAATATAAATAAGTCTTACATCGCAAATGTCTCAATGGACACTAATGCTTCATCACAAGTAAATAAACTAGCAGCGGAATATTATTCTTTTAGGGCTCCATCACAGGCGTTGCCCGGGGGTCTTCATGAACCTAAAATACTTCCTCGGGTCCAAAATCTTGGTCATTATACACCACCTCATTATCTTGACCTGAGCAGCAATATAAACCAACAAATATGCAAGGTTGAGTACCAATGGTACTCAGCAAGTGTGGGAAAATTATATCATGCATGGCTAGAACAAGGAGAGGTTGAACTCATGGTTAAAGCACTACGCAATTAATACCTATCACCTTAGCTTATTAAGCACCTACATTACTACACAGGTGAAATGGTCCCAATCTCCCGTCCCATCATCATAATCCAATAACCATAACATCATTTCCCATGTTAAGCTCCCCGCTTAACATCCACAATTTCCAAAAACCATCACTCCTCTAATCATGGATAAGTCCAGGCCGCTCTTAACCGTGAGCACGGCTGTCAAGACAGTTTTGACTCTGCAGAGTTTGTACCACTGTACCCACAAGTAGTGATTTCATCCCCCGTTGCCGGGTGGACTAAAAGAACCTCCATTATGCCAATGGCTACGATCCACATTCACACTTCCCAGGTGTGCGGCCAGGAGATCACTAGGAAGCCTTTACAAAGGGATTCCCGACGAGCGTGGGCCCACTGAGGTTTCACCCCTAACAGCATACAAGAGGCTCCAACCCCGCTGCAGTGGCCCCCTCTTGAGCCTTGCGGTTCATATGGTAGTCCAGCTGACACCTACTCCCCGCACCATCCAACACACCCATACTACGCCGGGGATACACCTAATTAATTGGCCAAGCTGCCCCATCTCAGCATGTGGTTGGCACTATAAAGCCGGGTTACATGCTCCATGAACCGGTCCTTAGGATCCAGGCAAGTACTAAACACAAACCCAAGTCTCGTGCACCCAGCACACAACCAAAACATCCAACTTGCCTTGATCCCTACCTCTACATAACTCACAATGTCTCATTCAAGAGTATGGTCATATAAACTGATGATCTCATGTCCCAAATATCCCATTCTAAGCATGGCTAAGCATATGCATGGAAATAAATGACATGGTAAAATAAATCCCAACCCAAGCTTCAAGGAAACAAGTTAATGCAATTCTAGGGAAACTTCCTAGCATGGGTTTCATAATTAACTTGACAATGCAAATAATTCTATCTACACATCCTAGCATAGTATCAAAGTGGTCAAGGACACTTGCCTCCTTCTTGCTGCTCTTGAAATGGGTAGTCCTGATCTTGGAAAAGAATAACTTGCTCTTGAGCAGGTTCTACTTCATACCATCACACATAGCAAAAGAAAAACAACAATCATAAGATATAGTTCACACTTCTTACTTCATACAAACCACACATTCACATTTATGAAATTCATTCACCATTATATGTGTTGTGTTTCAGTTTTAAATAAATTCCTTATATTAAACTACTACACCTTTTCACTACCAGGTATGTATGAAAAGTATTTTTCTTCTCCATATGTGCCTTCAGAATTTCTACCAACCCTAAACTGAATTCTTTGGATTTTAGAAACTCCATTTATCATTTACTAGTTGCTATATTTTCAGATTTATATTCCTATGCATAATTGTGTATTTTATTATGAAATTAGTAATACACATCATCTAAACAGTATAGGTTCTGGTCCTAAATGATTTAATAACATCTTTTGACCTTGGCTTCTGATGTAGACCATTTCATAATTATTTTCCCTATTTTTCTATAACTATTCTTTACTTAAAAATGTGTCCCTATACTAATAAATGTGAATAATAGATAAAACAGATTTATTTCAGCCCAAAAATATACTTTTATCTCACTCCAAAGTTTTCTAAGTACTGAGAAAGTTTTTAATTAATTTTGACAATTATGTTTGTCCCCCTTTTTAATTTTTAAACACTAGTTACATATTCAATTTTCTAAATTAAATACTAAACAGGGTTAAAAAGTAAACTCACCCCATTACAGGGTCTATAATATTATTTTCATAATTTCCAGGGGTCTAGCTACACTTATCAGAGGTGTTTTTCCTAATTTTTATTAAGTCCAGGGGCTAAAACTGATTTTTAAATGAATTTACATGATTTTCTGGAGTTCCAGGGGCTAGATCTGAAGTTTCCGGGGCTAGCTCTCAATTCCAGAGAACCCCAGGGGGTAGCACGTAAGAATTCCAGTCTTTATAACGCGGGGCTGACGTGGACCGTCCGATTTTAATCCGACGGCTGAGATTATAACATCGAACCGGTACGCGGGGTTTTAAAGTCTATCGTGCGATTTAAAATAAACGGCGCACAAGCGGCCACGTCGCTCTGATCGAGCGCGGGCGGCGCTGCCGGCGGCGCACGGCGGCGGGAAGCGGCGATCTCGCCGGAAAGTTTCGAATCCGCGGGAATTCTGCCTAAAGCTGTGATCTTATGGCATAGATCGGTAGAGGGGAGGTCAGGGATCTCACCTCGGGGGTTTTCTCGAGCTCGGGGGTCCTGGAAAGTGCTCGGCGGCGAGGTCCGAGGTAAAACCACGGCGAAGCTCGTCGGCGCTGAGTTTACACCGTAAGTCTTCGGGTTTTCTGCACCTGCAAAGTTCCCCGGAGGCGGTGGATCAAGACCGGCGAGTTAGATCAGAGTTTCCGAGCTTAGATCGGCCAGAATTCACCGGCGAAGTCTCGGTGCTCACCGGAGTGAAAATCGGCGATCGCGTGGGAAAAACTGATCGGATCGGGGGTTTTTATAGCCGGGGGAGGGCGGTGGGTCTGTTGTGATCCAGTTGGAGTCCTATGGGACCAGAATTCGAGCGGCAGAACGGATTTTCCGATCGGTTAAGATCGCGCGCGCTCGTGGAAATGTCCGGGGTCGCGGGGTTAGGGATGACAGGTGGGTCCCACCCGTCGGTGAGAGGCAGCGCGGCGCGCGCGGGGGCGGGCTGGCGCGGGAGTAGCTGGGCCGGCTGGCGGGTTTCGGCCCACTGGCCGGTTTTTTCCCGTTTTTCTTTTTCTTTTTCCATTTCTTTTCTGTTTTGAGTATAATTTGAATTCCAGTTTGAATTTGAATTTTTGCAAAACATGCAACACGTCCAAAAATTTTTAAATTCCCCTCTGAACATGGTTTAGAGTTTTAAATCAAAATTTGGGGTGTTACAGCTCCCACTCAGCCGTGGTCCCCGGCGGAGGGTAACCCTCGCCGGTGGACTCGTACTCCTAGTCTATGGGTGGCTTCTCACCTGAAAAACACTTATGCAGCAACCGTGAGCACGATAGCTCAAAAAGGCTTAACCGACTCACCTAAGCATGAAACTCTACATGAGGTGTACAATGACATAGGATAGTAATGTTGCAGCAAATGGACACGCCTACAAGTTCATCCTTAGTTCATCTTTTAGCAACAAGTTAACAGTTCATGAATCTGAACTTTAGTGAGCAATATTTGGTGGCACACATGTAGCAATACAATTATATCATAACAGCAATATTGAATCATAGCATTCCATAAATTATCTACGTTACGACGCAGTGAACAAGCGGTACTCGTCACCGCGAGGGACGGCAAATTGACTCGATATACACCTGCAGGGAAACCCAAAGAGCACGTCACGTATGCCCACCCGTGGAGCTGCACAGAACGCTCACTCGATGTCGTACGGGACAACCTTTCACCCAACAGCCCAAACGTCGAACCGGTCGCACCGAAACGAGCAGGAGGTTCCCCACACGGAGCATCTCTCTATGCCCGTTGGCAGATTTCCACCTTGCTGCCCTCAGCCTACACCTATAAATCGGTGCGTTATGCCTCGACGCCCGGAGGTTTAGGCTACATCGGTTTATCGGGGCCCATATATCCGATATGCCTTCGGTACGTTCAATACTTGTTCAGCAGGGCCGCACACGGATCGGTCCTCAATCGACATGGACAGGGCTGCGCACACAAGACTTCCTCTTGCTGCGCCCTAGCCCCTGCCTAGTCTCATTTTCATTACTAAAGTGATCTCACATCACTCAACCGAACCCGTGTGTCCCAAGCCTATCTCGCGAGTAGATTCCAACTACTCGACTTGTACCGAAGTCCTATGACTCATTAAGCATAGCCTGTCTAGTCGAGGTCCTATACACTACCCTCACTCTTTTAGGAACCTTTGGTTATGCAAGTGGGGTTCCATTCATCCTACACCTAATGCACATTCATACATCACCCTAGTTATGTGAACAAAGTAAAACTTGATAAAAGAGTTAATGCAAACCGGGGCTTGCCTTGTTGCTTCTGGTCAGGAGTTAGTTCTTCGTCTGGAAGCCGGAAGTCGAGAACCTCCGGAGCTTCCTCGCCTTCAGCGACTACACGTTATTGAAATGCTACATGTTAATTTAAATGCAATGTGTGAACTTGAATACATAATTGCTAATAACTCTAGCTAGCCCTCCCCTTTGGTTCTGAATTTTTTATGGTGGATTGGTAGGGTCCTAACCAGAGTTGTGACCAAGTTTTATGTGAAACAAAGTTCAATTGAACCTTGTACAAATAAAAGCCTATTTGGTCAATATTTGAGCCTCTAAGTAATTCCAGGGTTTTTCATGGCTCCCACCATTACTTTCTGGAAACTAGAATTTAGGATGGTTCTAATGGAGTTGGCTTCATGTCATTTGAAGAATTCTACAGAAAGTTATGCCCTAATTAAGATTTGAGAAAATCTGAAAAATGTTTCTGTACATTTTCTATTTTCTCATGGCAGTTCTCTTAATCACCCCATTAGGGTAACTAAATGAACTTGGATGAGTCTGAAAATTTTACTGGGATTCAGGGATTTTCTAATGAACCTCTCAGCCAAATTTCAGAATTTTTCATAAAGTAGTTCTCCAGATAAAATTCCCAACAATTTAAATTTAGGGATTTAATTCTGGAAAAATATTCACTTTCATGGGCTGAATTTTGTATTGCTGGAAAGTACTCAGAATTCTGAGTTCAGAAAAATTTGGTTCATCGAATTTGGAGTTTCCTAGCCAAAGTTCTATGCATTTAAAGTTTGAACTAAAACTGGAAATTCCAAAAATGTTTAAATCCTGCGGGTGGGACCCACTCCTCGAGCCGGCCCACTCAGAATGCGGCCACACCGCGGCACACAGGGTTTTACCCGTGCTGCCGCACCGAATCCTGGCCGCAAACCGATCCCCGCGCGAGATCAGAGGCTGACCGGTGGACCCGGCCCCCCTTCGTCTACCTCGCGCTCTCCCGCAGCTCCCGCCGCGGCGCTTCGCCGCAGCGCTCGCCGCCGGGCGTTTCACCGCCCGACCTTCGATGAAAATTGCCGCCTGTGCCTAACTCTTGGGGAACACACTGGTACCCTCACCGGAGCTCGGCAATGGCCGGAACTCTGCCCACGACGGTGACAGAGCCTCCCTCTACTCCGGCGACGTCGCCCAGGCTACTCCGGGCCTTATTTCTCAAGCGGTTTGCTCCTACAGCTCCGCCGTGGCATGCTGCACACGGATATGAGCTCGGTCGGCCATGGAACTGGCCGGAACTAGGACCTCACCGTCAACCTAGGCCCGATATCGGCTGTTGCTCGAAAAACATGGATATCAGCGCAAAGACTCGACGGTTTTCGATGGTTTTGGATCCTAGATGGCCATGGGGACATGTAGAACATGTGCTCGGCTGGGTTTACGCCGTGCAGGACCGATCGCCGCGAATTTCAGAATGTCTGCTTACTCGTTTTTGTTGAACACCGAGGACTAGACGGGGAAATACTCCCCCTACAAAGCATGGAAGAGGGTAGGGTCTTCACCGTGAGTTCGAGCAGTCCCCGGCGCGTATCTTTACTGTTGAGCTCCGGTCGCGAGGTCGCCTGGATCAACGGCGCGACGAGGAGCCGAGGGGAGCGGCGGGTGCCGTTTTTCGTTTCGGATGGGAACGAGCAGAGCGGAGGAGATGAGGTCGGCACACGTGGGCTGGGGACTTTAACCGCGTCGGGCACGCGTGCGCTCGTTCGCCGAGCAGGAGGTGGCGCCGGATTGAGTCGGTCGGCCGCCGGGCAATCGTGCTGGCGCGCGCATGAGGCCTCGGCCGAGGGAAAAATCAACCGAGGAGACTTCAGTCTGAAGTCTGCTGACATGTGGGCCCCCCCTAATTATTTTTCCAAACTTTGTCAATTCTGGGGTGCCAAAATATCCTCAGCTACTCACAATTTAAAGTGAGACTTAGTCACCAAGTCTTTGTTTGAATTTGAATTCTCAATTTTGAACTGTGTTTGGCTAAATTTACTGCATGTTTAAACTGAAATTCAAATTCAGTTTTAAATTCTTGCAAATTTAACTCTTGACAAGATGAACTCCAATAAGGATGAAAATTGGTGGGATTACTCAGAAAAATGTGCTGAGTTTGAATATGAAGCTAACTTTTGAATTTGGGTGATGAAAGTTGCTGCAATTTGAATTTACATTCAAATTGGCCTCTTTTTCAAATACCTCTAAAAGTGCCTCAAAAAGTGTTGGATATACATGAAACTTGGACTGAACCTTCCCAAGACTTTTTAAGTTCTAGGGGTGAGCTCAACATCTCATGTTCATGTATACAAATCCCACTTTGTGAAAATGAAGGCTTTCCCCTCTAATCACTCTTTTGATGGAGGTTACTTGCTCTTCACAATATTTCCTAAGATACCCACAATAAAAACTGTGGTGTTGTGAGGTGATGAAAAGTTTTTGCAAGTCCCTTTTCTTGGGCTTTTACATCCCTCCCCCCTTAAAAAACACCTCCGCGGGCTGCCCAGTGAAGATCCGGGGGAAGTGTCGACCACACACTTCAACATTTGGCGCGCCAGGTAGGGGGCTTTTCCCTTGCGCGACGAGTTTCCACCGACGAAGATGACCAAGCTTCCCTCAGCGGCAAACTCTCCTCCCCCGCGTTCGTCTCGAACCGTGACCAGGGGGGAGTACATGTCGACACACTCAGGACAGAGTGTGTCGGCGCAAGCTGGGAGCCAGCTGCCGACTCCGGCAACGCCGACTCCGGCAATGCAGGCTCCAGCCAGCGTCAGGTCTTCAGCAGCGCTGGGCGTACCCCGCGGGGGTGCGCTAGCTGCAGCAAGAGCACTACTGCACAATCCGCCTGCTGGGGACGCGCCTCAGGCAGCGACTCAGCAGTGGATTCGCGAGGTAGACCGTCTCGTCGTCGCCGCCGCAAACCCTCGACTTCGGCGGGGACGACGCTCCGGACAACCGGCTGTGTCGCTGATGTGCACGCCAACGGTTGACGAGCAGACGGCGGATTCCAGCTCCACCAGGCTCCAGTCGACGGACCTGAGGACAGAGCTGGAACGGTGTCACTTGGGCCAGGATGCCCGAGTGTCGAAGTGTTCAGTCGACACTTCCCCCGGGCCTGCACTGGGCAGCCCGCGGAGGTTCTTTTTTCGGTGGGGCTAGTCTCTAGCGGAGAGCTTGCGCAGATGGACAAGTTAGTGAGAGCTTGACACGGCGAGTTTTACGTGGTTCAGGCCGCCGGAGCGTAAAACCCTACGTCCACGGCGAGCTATGGAGCTCGCTGTATTGCTTGCTGCTCGGGGCCGGAGGCCTGAGCTTGGGGGTGAGTTACAGCTTGAGAGTGTATGGCTAGCGTATGAGTTGCAAAGTGCGAACCAACAGGGTTCCAACCCTTGCTAACGTTGCCTACCCGAGCCTTTTATAGTCCAAGACTCGGGTGGCTTACAAGGGGGGCCCGGGACCCGACAGGTGGTCCCGGGGAGATTGTCTATTATCTACCGTATCTGCAGTTATGCCGGTAGTTGTCTCTGGCGAAGGCTTCTGAGTCTTCATCTTGCAGCCCTGCCCATGCCGCATGCTAGTCGTAGTGGTTGATGACGGCTGGGGCGGCATGGGATGTCTTGTCGCTGTGTTTATTGGCTGGCAGGCCCTGACACCGCGCGCCAGTCTGTGATGCGACTGGGCGCAACGGCACCTGACAGAGGTGTGCTCCGCGTCTTGGGAAGGCGCGGGCCTTGAATACCTTGTACGGGCAAGGTATGGGGCGTCTTTACGCCCGCTGCCTACCGCTCGGGGGCAGGCAGCGCTGTTCTGCTGGACACGTGGCGGGCCCGGAGCTCTCCTCTAAGGAGGGGGAGATCCGGCCCCGCAGGACACGTGGAGCCTTCGGACCTCTCCCCCGCGGAGGGGGGAGGTCCGGCTTCTGTCGGCCACGTGGCGGGTCCGGATCTCTCCTCTAAGGAGGGGGAGGTCCGGCCCCGCGGGACATGTGGCACCTTCGGAGCTCTCCCCACGGAGGGGGGAGGTCTGGCTGCTGTAGGCCACGTGGCGAGCACGGAGCTCTCCTCTGAGGGGAGGGAGGTCCGGCCCCACTGGACACGTGGCGCCTTCGGAGCTTTCCCTGCTGAGAAGGGCGAGACCCTTAGGCATTTTCCCCTGTGCGCGGGGGTACCCCATATCGCGGGTACCGACAGTGGCCCCCAGGCTCACCTCGGGGGAGGTAACGAGCCCGAGGTGAGGCCTTCTCCTACCCGCGCACTTTCTTGTCTTGAGTACTCCCTGTGCTGGCAGGGTCTTGACGGCTTCGGAGTTCAGCCTCTTAGGAGAGGGTGAAGCCTGGCATCGGAGTTCGGCCTGGCTGTGGGGGTGGAGGTCCGGAAGTCATCGGAGCACAGGTCCACGAAGGGCGTGAGGTCCGGCATCAGGGCTCGCCTCTGAAAGGAGGGCAAGGTCTGGCATCGGAGCTCGGCCCAGCTGCGGGGGCGGAGGTCTGGAAGTCGTCGGAGCTCAGGCCAGCGAGGGGCGTGAGGTCCGGAGGTCATCGGAGCTCAGGCCAGCGAAGTGCGTGAGGTCCGGCATCAGCGCTCGCCTCTGAAAGGAGGGCGAGGGCTGGCCTCGGAACTTGGCCCAGCCGTGGGGGCGAAGGTCCGGAAGTCATCGGAGCTCAGTCCAGCGAAGGGCGTGAGGTCCGGCATCAGCGCTCGCCTCTGAAAGGAGGGCGAGGGCTGGCCTCGGAGCTCGGCCTGGCTGTGGAGGCGGAGTCCAGAAGTCATCGGAGCTCAGGCCAACGAAGGGCGTGAGGTCCGGCATCAGTGCTCGCCTCTGAAAGGAGGGCGAGGGCTGACCTCGGAGCTCGGCCCAGCTGCGGGGGCGGAGGTCCGGAAGTCATCGGAGCTCCTGCCAGCGAAGGGCGTGAGGTCCGGCATCAGCGCTCACCTCTGAAAGGAGGGCGAGGGTTGGCCTCGGAGCTCGGCCTGGCTGTGGAGGCGGAGTCCGGAAGTCATCGGAGCTCAGGCCAGCGAAGGGCGTGAGGTCCGGCATCAGCGCTCGCCTTTGAAAGGAGGGCGAGGGCTGGCCTCGGAGCTCTGCCTGGCTGTGGAGGCGGAGTCCGAAAGTCATCGGAACTCAGGCCAGCGAAGGGCGTGAGGTCCGGCATCAGCGCTCGCCTCTGAAAGGAGGGCGAATGCTGGCATCAGAGCTCGGCCCAGCTGTGGGGGCGAAGTCCGGCACTGCTCAGTGGTCCCCCTTTCCTGTCCCTTAGTCTCATTTGGCTTACTGTCCCAGGCCGGAATACGGGGCTCGGGTAATCCAATGCACTTGGTCCCGGAGGTCTGGCCCCAGCCCCAGTCAGGGTGTAACCGTCCAGCCCCCTGGTACTCAGACCGTAGCGCTGGGGGGCTGAGTGCGCATGCTTTGGGTGCAAGACCGGGCAAAGCAAGGCTCCTGACCCCCCGGTCTAGCGTAGGTCTTTTCTCGGAGGAGACCAACTGGTGGTACAGTACCCTCACAGGGGGAGAGCCAAAAGGCCACCGGGCCTTTGGCAGGTACCCCAAGCACTACCGTTTTCGGCAGGACGGCAAATATCGACTATGCATGAGAGCAGGAAATAGGAACCAAGTGTACAATGGACGCACACTTTCTAGAGCGTGGGGAGGTGTTCATATAAATTAATGCGTAATTTAAATGAACACCTAAGTAAGCATGGTGAACTTACTGGGGTAGCGTCGGAGCGCCTGTCTTCACGCAGAGTGGGTCATGTGTGGCTTCGTCGTACGCCGGACACGAGGGGACCCCCATGGCGATCTCAGGGGGAAGCATGGCTTCGGCCCCGCATACCATGTGGAAGGGTAGTTCCCGTGACCTGGCCCTGCGAAGTCCGGCTGGCCCTCGACATGGAGGAGCAGGTATCCCCCGACGGCTCTGGGTGCGCGTCTGCACCGGTTGTGTGGGTCTGCTTGGCGTGGACCTGGCACGCATTGCATCCCTAACCGGTTTGACGGCGTCCAGGTGGCTCTCGGTCAGTAGGAGCCATGCCGGGTGGCTTAACTGACCAACGTGCGGGACGATGAGCGTTCCCAGCACTCGCCTCCTTGGAATACTGCGAGCTAATCGCAGCCTTCCTCCTGGGTTATGCACCGCAATAGGATGTCGTGGCGCCACGCCAGTAAAGATACCAGCGCGTAGCACTTAGCCATCCGCACCACCCGTTCAGCGGATGCACGTTCATCAGGAAGGATGTCCTTCAAGGAGTCCCGGACCTCCGTGGTCCATGCATCGGGACTACTTGAGCTTCTGGATCTTGAGCGCTGGGTTGCACGGAGTCCCCAGTGACTCTTACGATCCTTTGGCGGCATCCAAGGCCGCCGGGACTGCCTAGCTTCGAGGCACTGGTTCAGCTCCCTTCGCCCAGCTCGGCGGGCCGGGCTGTGGACCGCAGCAACGTCCTCTCGAAGACTCCTTCGTGCGCAGGGGCTCCGATGGAGGCTTTCGTTGAGAGGTCGTCAGCTGCGGCCGTGCAAGTGCGCGGTACATGGCGCAGGTCCAAGGCGAGGAATTCTTTCTCCAACATCCGCACGTGAAGCAGATAAGCAGCCAGCTGTGTGTCATTGCAGGGGCATTCACCCTTAACTTGCTTGATAACTAGCTGGGAGTCGCCCTGCGCCAACAACTGGCGAGCGCCCAGAGACAGGACTGTCTTTTAGGCCAAAGATGAGTGCTTCATACTCTGCCAAGTTGTTGGTTGCCTTGGAATTGAGACGCACCATGTACCCAAACTGCTCCCCCGATGGCATGAGAAGCAGTACGCCGGCACCGGCCCCCTGCTTTCGCGAGGAGTCGTCGAAGAAGAGCGTCCAGTGAGGCCCGGTAAAGACCGGAGCTCGGTACTTTGGTTCACCGTCTTCGCGGCCCCCTGGGTCAGCCTTCGTTGGCGTCCACTCAACCACGAAGTCAGCCAGTGCTTGGCTCTTGGCTGTCTGACGTGGTCGGGAGCTCAGCTTGAACTCCGCCGTCTTCGGGCTGTCTTCCGGCTTCGGAAGCTGGCAGTGAGTGCCAGCTCCGCCCTCCGGCTGCTCTGGCGCACTTGTCCGCCAGGCTGAAGGGCTCGGAGGCATCGCAGACCTCTCTGGTTGCAAGCCTCTCAAGCATCTTCTTGTCCTGGACACTGTCGAAGTGCCGCCACCACAGAAGCACTTTGAATATGTGGAATGGTGTTGCGTACCTGGGAGAACCGCTGGATGAAGGAGCGCAGCGACTCCCCAGGTTGTTGCTTGATGGCTTGGAGGTCAAGCTCCGTGCCGGGACGGGTGTAGGAGCTGCCGAAGTTGGCGATGAACTGCCGGCAGAGCTCTCCCCAGGAAGTTATGGAACCCCGAGGGAGGTTCATTAGCCAAGACCGGGCAGGGCCGGTCAAGGCGACGGGGAAGTAGTTTGGCCATGACGACCTCCAGGGCCGTACATCCTGCCCCTGTTGCTGCAGATGTTGGTGCCGCGAACGCTTGGTTCGCCGCTGGCACAGTGTACCCCGGTATGGGCAAGGTTGCGCCATAGACCGGGGGCGCCGTTTGGAGGACATATGGCTGTGGCATATGCTGCGTGGCGTATGTCTGGGGCAGAGTTCGCGTGGCAAAAGTCTGCGCCTCAGGCAGGGTTGAGGCAATCGTCATGCTGACGCCGGCCTCTTGGCTGCGACGCCTTTCTCATCGCCGGTCGAGGAACATTCGGGCGTCTTGGCCCAGGTGGCATCGTTCCAGCTCAGTCCTTAGGTCCGTCGACGGAAGCATGGTGGAGCTGGAATCCGCCGTCTGTCCGTCAACCGTTGGCGTGCGTGTCCGCGACACAGCCGGTTGGCCGGAGCGTCGTCCCCGCCGAAGTCAAGGGTTTGCAGCGGCGATGACAAGACGGTCTACCTCGTGAATCCACTGCTGGGTCGCTGCCTGAGGCGCGTCCCCAGCAGGCGGATTGTGAAGTAGCGCTCTTGTTGCGGCTAGCGCACCCCCGCCGGGTACGCCCAGCGCTACTGAAGACCTGACGCTGGTTGGAGCCTGCATTGCCGGGGTCGGCGCTGCCAGAGCCGGTTGCTGGCTCCCAGTGCAGGTACTGGTGCCGCGAACGCTTGGTTGCGCCTGGCACAGTGTACCCCGGTATGGGCAAGGTTGCGCCATAGGCCGGGGACGCCGCTTGCAGAGCACATGGTTGTGGCTTATGCTGTGCGGCGTACGCCTGGGGCAGAGCTCGCGTAGCGAAGGTCTGCCCTCCAGGCTGGGTCGAGGCCGACGTCATGTTGTCGCCAGCCTCTTGAGTGCGACGCCTTTCTCGACGTCGCTCGAGGAACACTCGGGCATCTTGGCCCAAGTGGCACCGTTCCAGCTCTGTCCTCAGGTCCGTCGACGGAAGTTTGGTGGAGCTGGAACCCGCCGTCTGCCCATCAACCGTTGGCGTGCGCGTCAGCGACACAGCCGGTTGGCCAGAGTGTCGTCCCCGCCGAAGTCGAGGGTTTGCGGCGGCGACGATGAGACGGTCTACCTCGCGAATCCACCTCTGGGTTGCTGCCTGAGGCGCGTCCCCAGCAGGCGGATTGTGCAGTAGCGCCCTTGCTGCTGCTAGCGCACCCCCACCGGGTACGCCCGGCGCTACTGAAGGCCTGACGCTGGTTGGAGCCTGCATTGCCGGGGTCGGCGCTGCCAGAGCCGGTTGCTGGCTCCCAGCTTGCCCTGACACACTCCGTCCTGAGTGTGTCATCATGTACTCTCCCCTGGTCACGGTTTGCCGCGTACGCAGGGGGGAGAGTTTGCTGCTGAAGGAAGCTTGGTCATCTTCGTCGGCGGAAACTCGTCGCGCAAGGGGAAAAGCCCCCTACCTGGCACGCCAAATGTCGAAGTGTTCAGTCGACACTTCCCCCGGCCTGCACTGGGCAGCCCGCGGAGGTTCTTTTTCGGTGGGGCTAGTCTCTAGCGGAGAGCTTGCGCAGATGGACGAGTTAGTGAGAGCTTGACACGGCGAGTTTTACGTGGTTCAGGCCGCCGGAGCGTAAAACCCTACGTCCACGGCGAGCTATGGAGCTCGCTGTATTGCTTGCTGCTCGGGGCCGGAGGCCTGAGCTTGGGGGTGAGTTACAGCTTGAGAGTGTATGGCTAGCGTATGAGTTGCAAAGTGCGAACCAACAGGGTTCGAACCCTTGCTAACGTTGCCTACCCGAGCCTTTTATAGTCCAAGACTCGGGTGGCTTACAAGGGGGGCCCGGGACCCGACAGGTGGTCCCGGGGAGATTGTCTATTATCTACCGTATCTGCAGTTATGCCGGTAGTTGTCTCTGGTGAAGGCTTCTGAGTCTTCGTCTTGCACCCCTGCCCATGCCGCATGCTAGTCGTAGTGGTTGATGACGGCGGGGGCGGCATGGGATGTCTTGTCGCTGTGTTTATTGGCTGGCAGGCCCTGACACCGCGCGCCAGTCTGTGATGCGACTGGGCGCAACGGCACCTGACAGAGGTGTGCTCCGCGTCTTGGGAAGGCGCGGGCCTTGAATACCTTGTACGGGCAAGGTATGGGGCGTCTTTACGCCCGCTGCCTACCGCTCGGGGGCAGGCAGCGCTGTTCTGCTGGACACGTGGCGGGCCCGGAGCTCTCCTCTGAGGAGGGGGAGGTCCGGCCCCGCAGGACACGTGGAGCCTTCGGACCTCTCCCCCGCGGAGGGGGGAGGTCCGGCTTCTGTTGGCCACGTGGCGGGTCCGGAGCTCTCCTCTAAGGAGGGGGAGGTCCGGCCCCGCGGGACATGTGGCACCTTCGGAGCTCTCCCCACGGAGGGGGGAGGTCTGGCTGCTGTAGGCCACGTGGTGAGCCCGGAGCTCTCCTCTGAGGGGAGGGAGGTCCGGCCCTACTGGACATGTGGCGCCTTCGGAGCTTTCCCTGCGGAGAAGAGCGAGACCCTTAGGCATTTTCCCCTGTGCGCGGGGGTACCCCATATCGCGGGTACCGACACCGAGTATACCTCGAGCGACGTCAAGAAAGGCGTCGCAACAAGGAGGCTGGCGACAGCGTGACGTCGGCCTCGACCCAGCCTGAAGAGCAGACTTTCGCCACGCGATTTCTGCCCCAGGCTTACGCCGCGCAGAATATGCCACAGCCATATGTCTTGCAAACGGCGCCCCCGGCCTGTGCCGCAGCCTTGCCCATGCCGAGGTACACTGTGCCAGCAGCGAACCAAGTGTTCGCGGCACCAGTCCCTGCAGCAACAGGCGCAGGATGTGCAGCCTTGGCGCCCCACCTTCGCTTCGCGAGGTGGCCGCGCAAGTTTCGGCCGCACCTGCCCGAGAAGTACGACGGCAGCGTCAACCCGGCGGAGTTCCTCCAGATCTACTCCACCGCCATACTTGCCGCAGGAGGGGACGAGGCCGTCATGGCCAACTACTTCCCCGTTGCCTTGACCGGCCCAGCCCGGTCTTGGCTAATGAACCTCCCTCAGGGTTCAATAACTTCCTGGGGAGAGCTCTGCCGGCAGTTCATCGCCAACTTCGGCAGTTCCTACACCCGGCCTGGCACGGAGCTCGACCTCCATGCCATCCAGCAACAACCTGGGGAGTCGCTGCGCCCCTTCATCCAGCGGTTCTCCCAGGTGCGGAACACCATCCCACACATCCAAAACGCTTCTGTGGTGGTGGCGTTCCGGCAAGGCGTCCGGGACAAGAAGATGCTCGAGAAGCTCGCGACCAGAGAGGTCCGCGATGTCTCCGAGCTCTTCAGCCTGGCAGACAAGTGCGCCAGAGCAGCCGAAGGGCGAAACTGGCACTCACTGCCGACCTCCGAGTCAGGAGGACAGCCCAGATCTGGCCCTATTTCCTATGGAGGCAGCAAGAAGGCCAAGAACCGAGGCAGAGGCAAGATAGAATCACCGTCCGCAGCTCCTGTCGCCGCAGCAGCGGCACCCAGCGGGGCTCGGGGGCCGCGCCCCGACAAGAGGCAGCGACAGTCACCAGCCCCAGAAGGTGACCAAGACAAGCTATGCCCCGTGCACGGCAGCTATCGCCACACTACTGCTGAGTGCCGCAAGATCCGGAAGCTCGCAGAGCGCTTCCGCAAAGGGAAGCAGCAGCGGACTGATGCCCCACCCTTCCGTCAAAGGGAGGACAAGCAGAAGGTCGACGTCCCGGACAGCGTCGACCACCAAGTGGAGTTCCAGGAGCCTCAGCGCACCGTGAAGGCGGTACGCAACCATGAGGACTCCAGATCCAGCGACGATGAGCATTGAAAGAAGCTCTACGTCATATACGGCGGGTCCGCCGACCCCTCGTCTCGAAGCGCAGTCAAGACTCTGCGCCGAGCGGTGGCGTCGGTGGCTCCACTACCAAGTGCCGCACCGCACCTCAAGTGGATGGGAACCCCCATCAGCTTTGACGCCACCGACTGCCCCAGGAACATGGCTGGGGCCGGCCAACTACCGCTCTTGGTAGCTCCTACCATCGCCAACGTGAGGATGTACCACGTTTTGGTAGATGGTGGAGCCGGGCTGAACCTCATCAGCCATGCAGCTTTCCAGAAGCTGCAGATCCCGATGGCCAAGCTCACCCCGTCGAGCCCGTTCTCAGGGGTAGGGCCGGGACAGGTCGTTCCCTACGGCAACAACAGCCTCCCGGTGACCTTCGGAGCTCCGGACAGCTATCGGACAGAATACATTCTGTTCGACGTAGCGGAGATCGACCTCCCCTTCAACGCCATAATTGGCAGGCCAGCCCTGTACCGATTCATGGCAATAGCCCACTACGGCTACCTCATCCTGAAGATGCCTTCACCAATGGGCGTCCTCAGGATTTGTGGAGACCGCACTGCTGCAGTGTCGGCCTTAGAGAAACTCCAAGCGCTCGCAACAGCTGGGGCACCAGCCCCTGGCAGTGCAGAGCCAGACCAGCTCCACCCGAGTGCACGCCACCGTGCCTCCGGCACAGCACCCCGGGTGCAACCCCTCGACGAGGGCGGCGTCCCCTTAAAGGTCGTACAAGTCAGCGCCGAAGCCACCCAGACCACCCGGGTAGCCGGGGGCCTGGATAGCAAATAGGAAGGCACGCTCGTCACCTTCCTCCGGCACAACGTTGACGTGTTTGCATGGCAGCCGTCACAGATGCCGGGGATCCCGAGGGAGGTGATCGAGCACCACTTAAAAGTCTTCCCCGACGCCCGGCCAGTTCAACAGAAGCCCCACAAGCAGTCCATCGAGCGGCAAAACTTCATTCGTGAAGAAATCAAGAAGCTGCTGGACGCTGGCTTCATACGGGAAGTCCACCACCCCCGGTAGTTGGCGAACCCCGTCGTTGTCCCGAAGGCCGGCGGGAAGCTCCGGATGTGCATCGACTACACCAGTCTCAATAAGGCATGTCCCAAAGATCCATTCTCTCTCCCTAGAATAGATCAAATAGTAGACTCAACATCAGGCTGTGATATGCTGTGCTTCCTAGACGCTTACTCGGGTTTCCATCAGATCCCCATGTCTAGGGAGGATGAAGAGCACACCTCCTTCATCACAGTAGATGGCCTTTATTGTTATGTCTCTATGCCTTACGGCCTAAAGAATGCTCTCCCCACCTTTGTGCGAGCAATGCACAAAACCTTTGGAGAGTTAATAAGAGACTTAGTTGAGGTGTACGTCGATGACATCGTTGTCAAGGTCAAGCAGGGTTCGTCTTTGTTAGATAATCTAGCCTTAGTTTTTGACAAATTGCACTCCACGCGCACCAAGCTGAACCCCGACAAATGTGTGTTCGGTGTATCCTCTGGGAAGCTCTTAGGATTCCTGGTCTCGCACCGGGGGATTGAGGCCAACCCAGAGAAGATCAAGGCCATCGACTTGATGCGGCCTCCTGCCCGCGTCAAGGATGTCCAGAAACCCACGGGATGCCTAGCCGCGCTGAGTCGGTTTATACCGAGGCTAGAAGAGCGGGCACTCCCTTTCTTTAAGCTCCTGTGCATGTCCGGCCCGTTTGCCTGGACTGACGATGCAGAAGAGGCTTTCCAGGAGTTGAAGCGGCTCCTGACGACCCTACCTATCATGGTAGCCCCAGAGCCCGGAGAGCACCTGTTGCTCTACATCGCGGCAACAACCGAGGTGGTGAGTATGGTTCTCGTCGCAGAGCGGTCGGACCTCTCACCTTCACAACCTGCTCCGGCAGCAGAAGACAGACGCCAGGAGGCCCCGCAGGACCAAGACGGTCTCTCGGATCTCCAAGGCAACCTCCTGGAGGTCCAGGGCGACCTCCCGGAGGTCGAGGGCGGTCTCCCGGACCCCCAAGATAAACCCCCGGGGGTCCTGTGGGACCCCCGGGGGCCCAGCGGGACCTCCCGAAGATCCCGCAAGACCCTCCGGAGCTCCCGGAGAACCAGCGGAGCCCCCCGGAGGGCCAAGATAGCTTAAAGGCCTCCGGGTTCCAACTCCCGGAGGCCCCCTTGGATCCACTCATCTCTAGCGGGCCAGGGCCGATGGACGAAGACCTTCCAGACCTAAGAGGGAGGGTTCGAACCATCCAGAGACCTGTCTACTACATCAGTGAAGTACTTCACGATGCCAAGACAAGGTACCTAGAAGTCCACAAGCTGCTGTATGCAGTGCTCGTGGCGTCCAGGAAGCTCCGCCACTACTTTCAGGCCCAACGGGTCTCGGTAGTCACCTCCTATCCGTTGAAGACGATCCTTCACAGCCCCCATGCGACTGGCAACGTCGCTAAATGGGCAGCAGAGCTGGCAGAGTTCGAGCTGGACTTCCTTCCTCGCCATGCAGTCAAAAGCCAAGCACTGGCCGACTTTGTGGCAGAGTGGACACCAACGAAGACTGACCCAGGGGGCCACGAAGATGGTGAACCAGAGCACCAAGCTCCGGTCTTCACCGAGCCCCACTGGACGCTCTTCTTCGACGGCTCCTCGCGAAAGCAGGGGGTCAGTGCCGGCGTACTGCTCCTCATGCCATCGGGGGAGCAGTTTGGGTACATGGTGCGTCTCAATTTCAAGGCAACCAACAACATGGCAGAGTATGAACCACTCATCTTTGGCCTACAGACAGCCCTGTCTCTAGGCGCTTGCCAGTTGTTGGCACAGGGCGACTCCCAGCTGGTTATCAAGCAAGTCAAGGGCGAATGCTCCTGCAATGACCCACAGCTAGCTGCTTATCTGCTTCACGTGCAGATGTTGGAGAAGGACTTCCTCGCCTTGGACCTGCGCCACGTACCGCGCGCTGGCAATGCCGCAGCTGACGACCTTTCAACGAAGGCTTCCACCGGAGCTCCTGTGCCCAAAGGGGTCTTCGAGAGGACGTTGGTGCGGCCCACAGCCCGGCCCGCCGAGCCGGGCGAAGGGGGCTTGACCAGCACCTCGAAGCTGGCGGTCCCGGCGGCCCTGCAGTCATGGATGCCGCCAAGGATCGTAAGCGTCACTGGGGACTCCGTGCAACCCAGCGCTCAAGATCCAGAAGCTCAAGTCAGACCTGATGCATGGATCATGGAGATCCGGGACTACTTGAAAGACAATATTCTCCCTGATGAACATGCAACCGCTGAACGGATCGTGCGTATGGCTAAGAGATACGTGCTGGTAGAAGGGGATCTCTACCGGCATGGCGCCAACCACATCCTATTGCGGTGCATAACCCAGGGGGAAGGCTGCGACTTGCTCGCTGAGATCCATGGAGGCGAATGTGGGAGTCACTCTTCCTCATGCACGCTTGTCGGTAAAGCCTTCCGGCATGGCTTCTACTGGCCGACAGCACTCCAGGATGCCGTCAGGCTGGTCGAGAGCTGCAAGGCATGCCAGTTCCACGCCAAGCAGATTCATACACCGGCTCAGGCGGTACAGATGATCTCGCCCTCATGGCCGTTCGCCGTATGGGGACTGGACATCCTGGGACCATTCCCCAGAACCGTCGGGGGATTCCGGTACCTCTATGTCGCCATCGACAAGTTCACCAAGTGGCCGGAAGCCACACCAGTTGTCACCATCAACAAGCAATCCGCAGTGAAGTTCATCAAGTCGATTGTCTGCCGGTTTGGGGTCCCGAACAGAATCATCACCGACAACGGGACCCAGTTCACCAGCGCAGCCTTCCAAGACTACTGCGAAGACCTCGGCATTCAGGTGTGCTATGCCTCCGTTGCTCATCCAAAGAGCAATGGGCAAGTCCAGAGGGCCAACGCGGAGATTCTCCGGGGCCTTAAGACCCGCACCTATGCCAGTCTGAAGAAACATGGTGCCAATTGGGTGGATGAGCTTCCGAGCACACTATGGGCTAACCGGACATCCCAGAGCCGGGCCACAGGAGAGACACCCTTCTTCATGGTGTATGGGGCCGAAGCTGTACTTCCCCCAGAGATCACCATGAAGTCTCACCGTGTCCGGGCTTACGACGAAGCCGCGCAGGACAACCTCCGGCGTGGATAAATCGACCTCGTCGACGAGGTCCGATTGCATGCAGCTCTCCGTAACGCACGGTACAGACAAGCGCTCCGTCGCTACCACCAGAGGTCTGTGCGTGCCCGGGAGCTGTAGGAAGGTGACCTGGTGCTGCGGCGCATACTTTCTCACGAAGGGACCCACAAACTCTCCCCTAGTTGGGAAGGTCCCTTTCGAGTCGCAAAAGTGTGCCGCCCCGGGTGCGTACGCCTTTCCACCGAGGACGGGGACCTGCTCCTGAACCCTTGGAACATAGAACACCTCCATAAGTTTTACCCTTAGAGCAAAGATAGGGAAGTCTCTTCTGTTCATAATAAATTCTATAGAGTCTAGGAACAGCGCTCGGAGCAGCTAAGCCCCAGGGGATGGTACAGGACTATGTTCAGCTTTGCCTGGTTCCGACTCCAAGCGCGTAGAGTCTTGCTTCCCTTCTTAATGGGGCGGGTGGTGGCCTCCATGTTTAGCCTGCCTTCCTCCTATGGAAAATTATATGAAAAGAAAACTGTTCTACTTTGCTCTTTCCTCGTACTCATTTAAAATTATGTATTAAATTTCTTATGATTACACTTCCGGCGTATGCCCGCCATGCGCTCAGCTCCCTCTTCTCATTCTCACCCCTAGTCGGCATTTGCTCCCTACCAGAGGCGGTAGCGTTGGAGGTACCTGCCGGTGGTCAAAGGGGCCCCGGGCCCCCGGCACTTCGCGCACTATAGTCCCCAAGCACCGTGCATATGGTTAGGGACCGTAAGCCAAATAAGACTATGATATAAAGGAGGGGGAGCCCCCAAGGAGAATTACATTTCCCTTACTTGTGTGCAGGACCTCTCGGCCTTAACTCCCTGCAGGAGTATGCCCCTACCAGGGGGCCACTACGGGATCGCGCAAGACCGGAACTCCAAGGTAAGACCGAAGGACCCACGTGTCCAGTGGGACCGGACCTCCCTCTCCTTAGAGAAGAGCTCCGGGCCCGCCACGTGGCCGGCAGATCCGGGCCTCCCCATCCTCATGAGGCGGGCCACGGAAACCTCCGGGGCCCTTAATACAGTAAGGACCCGGGGAAGGCGCCGGAGCAGAGCGTCAAGATTGGTGAAGACCTCTGAGCACCTTGCGGAGCTAAGGGCTCGGCCAGGCAAAACCAAGAAGAAGACGAGCCAGCAAGGTACTCCGGCGGTTCCCAAAGAAAACGCCGCAACCTGCAGAATTGGCAGTCTTGGGAACCGCCGCAGTAAAGGAAACCATCAAATGGGCGCATGCTCCCACGGCTGGTTGTGCTCCAGCAGCGGTCAATGCGGGACTTAGAGAAAGTGCGCGGTCAGAAGAGACGGAGGTCCCACCTCGGGCTCGCTATCTCCCCGAGATGGGCCCGGGGGCCACTGTCGGTACCCGCGATATGGGGTACCCCCACGCACAGGAGAAAATGCCTAAGGACCTCGCCCTTCTCCGCAGGGAGAGCTCCGAAGGCGCCACGCGTCCGGCAGGGCCGGACCTCCCTCTCCTCAGAGGATAGCTCCGGGCCCGCCACGTGGCCTGCAGAAGCCGGACCTCCCCCTCCGTGGGAGAGAGGTCCGAAGGCGCCACGTGTCCAGCGGGGCCGGACCTCCCTCTTCTCAGAGGAGAGCCCCGGACTTGCCACGTGGCCGACAGAATCCGGACCTCCCCCTCCGCGGGGAGAGGTCCGAAGGCTCCACGTGTCCTGTGGGGCCGGACCTCCCTCTTCTCTGAGGAGCGCTCCGGGCCCTCCACGTGTCCAGCAGAAGAGCGCTGCCTGCCCCCGAGCGGTAGGCAGCGGTCGTAAAGACACCCCATACCTTGCCCGTACAAGGTATTCAAGGCCCGCGCCTTCCCAAGATGCGGAGACGCGGAGCACGCCTCTGTCAGGTGCCGTTGCGCCCAGTCACATCACAGACTGGTGCGCGGTGTCAGAACCTGCCAGCCAATAAACACAGCGACAAGACATCCCCTGCCGCCTCCGCCGTCATCAACCACTACGACTAGCGTGCGGCATGGGCAGGGCGGCAAGACGAAGACTCAGAAGCCTTCGCCAGAGACAACTACCGACATAACTGCGGATACGATAGTCTGCAGGCAATCTCCCCGGGACCACCTGTCGGGTCCCGGGCCCCCCTTGTAAGCCACCCGAACCTTGGAATATAAAAGGCTCGGGTAGGCGACGTTAGCAAGGGTTCGCACTCCCGCAACTCATATGCTAGACATCAGTCATCCCCAAGCTCAGGACTCCGGTTCTGGGCAGCAAGCAATACAGCGAGCACCTCAGCTCACCGTGGACGTAGGGTTTTACGCTCCGGCGACCCGAACCACGTAAAACCCACCGTGTCAAGCTCTTTCTAACTCGTCCATACGCTCAAGCTCTCCGCAAGTGACTAGCCCCTCCGAAAAAGAACCTCCGCAGGCTGCCCAGTGCAGATCCGGGGGAAGTGTCGACCACACACTTCGACAGGATGTGAAAAGCGCTTTCCTCAACAGTCGAATCAAGGAGGAAGTGTACGTGGAGCAACCACCCGGATTTGAGGACGATAAGTATCCTAACCATGTCTTTGAACTTCGGAAAGCCCTCTATGGCCTCAAACAAGCTCCTAGAGCTTGGTATGAGTGTATTAGAGATTTTCTTATTAAAAATGTTTTTAGGATAGGAAAAGCAGACTATACACTCTTCACTAAGCATTTTAATGATGATTTATTCGTGTGCCAAATATATTTCGATGACATTATATTTGGTTCTACTAACAAAGCTTTTTGTGATGAGTTTTCAAAGATAATGACTGAAAGGTTCGAGATGTCCATGAGGGGGAATTGAAGTTCTTCCTAGGATTCCAAGTCAAACAACTCAAGGAAGGAACGTTCATAAGTCAAACCAAGTATACTCAAGACATACTTAAGAGGTTCAACATGGACAAAGCCAAACCCATCAAGACTCCCATGGGAACCAACGGACATCTCGACCTTAATGAAGATGGTCCCAGTGTGGACCAAAAGGTATTTTGTTCCATGATAGGCTCTTTACTTTACCTTTGTGCATCTAGGCCCGACATAATGCTTAGTGTGTGTATGTGTGCACGGTTCCAAGCAGCTCCTAAGGAGTGCCACTTGACAGCCGTTAAGAGAATTCTTAGATATTTGGTTCACACTCCTAACCTAGGACTTTGGTATCCCAAGGGATCCAAGTTCAATCTCATTGGATACTCCGATGCCGATTATGCCGGTTGTAAGGTAGATAGGAAGAGCACGTTAGGGACTTGTCAATTTCTTGGTAGGTCCTTGGTTTCGTGGTCTTCAAAGAAACAAAACTCCATTGCCCTATCCACAACCGAAGCGGAGTATGTCACAGCCGGGAGTTGTTGTGCACAACTCCTATGGATGCGACAAACTCTTAGGGACTATGGTTATACTTTGAGCCATATTCCACTCCTATGTGACAATGAGAGTGCCATCAATATTGCTCACAATCCCGTGGAGCATTAGAACCAAATATATTGATATCCATCACCATTTCCTGAGAGATCACTCTATCAAGGGAGATATCGTTATCTCTCATGTTAGGAGTGAAAACCAATTGGCGGACATCTTCATAAAACCCCTTGATGAGAAACACTTTTTTGACCTAAGGAGTGAACCGAATATCCTAGATTCTCGAAATATTGCTTGAAGTGTGCACATATGTTTGATGGTTGTTTATAAACTTCAAAAACCGCATGTTTTCAACATACTACCCTAATCTCTCTTACTCATTAAAACTATGTTCAAAAGGACTCTTTGTCAAATATGGTCATTGTTTGTTTGATGTATGCTTACTGACCATGTTTGCCAAAGATAATTGCAAGAACTTGTCCAAAAGGATCATATTCTTGAGCTAAAACTCAAATTATATGAACTTCAGCTTGTAGCCGGACTAGTCCTCCTATGAGGCCGGACAAGTCCGGCCCTAGAGAAGTCCGGCTCTGGTCCGCCAACAAGACTTGTTCGGACACCAAGCTGGACTAGTCTGACCCCGCGGGACACGTGTCTCCACCGGAGCTCACCCCTGTGGAAGGGATGAGGTCCGGCCCCGCCGGGATATGTGTCGCCACCGGAGCTCACCCCTGCGGAAAGGAGAAGGCCCAGCCCCGCGGGACACGTGTCGCCATCGGAGCTCACCCCTGTGGAAGGGATGAGGTCCGGTCCCTCAGGACACATGTCATCACCGGAGCTCGCCTCTGAGGAGAGGAAAGGCCCCGGCTCACTGGACACGTGTCACCACCGGAGCTCGCTCCTGAGGAGAGGCCCCGTCCCGCTGGACACGTGTCACCACGGGAGCTCGCCTCTGAGGAGAAGGGAGGTCCAGCCCCCGCCGGACACATGGCGCCCTCGGAGCTCGCCTCTGAGGAGAAGGGAGGTCTGGCCCTGCCTGACACGTGGCGCCCTCGGAGCTCGCCTCTGTGGAGAGGGGAGGCCCGGCCCCGCTGGACACGTGGTGCCTTCAGAGCTCACCCTCGCAGTGGCCACGTGGCAAGCTCGGACTTCGCAGCGGACAAGTCCAAACCGGACTAGTCCACCTGGGGAGGCCGGACAAGTCCGGCCCTAGAAAAGTCTAGCTTCGGTCCGCCAACAAGATTTTTCCGGACACTTAACCCGGACTAGTCCGGCCCTTGGGGACTTAACCTCCCAGGGGCAGCCAGACTTCTCCTTCACAGACTAGTCCACTCACATCCTCTCTCAAGCCGGAAGCGCCCACAAATTGGCAATTTTCGCTTTCCTCCACTAAAAAACTTGTCCAATCCACGGATTGGAGACCTAAGGAGTGCGGAAACCCTTCCCCGGGCTTCATTGCTCAAGTTTCAACTCCAAATTCATCACATTTGAAGATTTCAAGACGTATTCTTGACCTAACCAAAAATCCTTCCTTTTCTTCACTCTTAGAGCTTTTGATAAAAACCTCTTCACAAATGTTGTTCCTATTTTCGATGCGATCATAGCCTAGGAGTATTGCAACTTAATTCGAAGTTCTTGCGAAAATTTGTTAGGGTTAGGGTTCTTTCTGTATAACCTGGACTAGTCCGGATTTGAGAGGACAAATCCGTTCTCGAGCAGACTAGTCCGGTCCTTTAACGGACAAGTCCGGTTTACACAGAACAAACTCCAACTTTAGCCATTTTTCGTGAATTTTATTGCAATATTTCACTTCCTTGACCTCTAATATCCTATATCTCAGCAAATATGTCGAACTCCGACCAAAGCTCTCCCCTTCCAAGTCCCACGGCCGAGGAGGCTCGACAAGCCCTTCATCGGCGCATTGCCGAAGAAAAGGCAGCAAAGGAGGCCCAAGCGGCTAAAGAAGCCGTCCGTCGAGAGGCAAGAACAAAGAAGAAGCATGATCTCGACGAGGAGGCACAAATTGCCCAAGCCGTTGAAGAATCCTTGAAGGATCAATGGAGAAAGAAAAGGGCTGAACATGAAGCCCAGAGCTCCCAAGCTGCTAGTGCCTTAGAGCCCAAGAGAAAGAGGTTGGTCACCTTGGGAGATAAAGAGTGGGAAAAGGAGAAGGAAAAGGAATCCGAGGGTAGGGTTCCTCATGATCCAAAGAAGGGTAAGGCTCCACTTCCTGAGCAGCCCAAGAACAAAAAGACAACTGCCAAAGCACCGACAAACAGAATAGGAGGGATAAAAATCAGAGAGAAAGGGCAACTGAAGCCCATCGCCCCCTTAAAGATGGCTGCCCCTGCCAGAGACCCAAACCGCAGCCCAACAATCCGGCATTTGTATTCAAAGAAAAGGGGGCTGAAAAGGCGAGAAGGCTGAGGATGGATAAAGTCTATGACTATGAGAAGCACACAGCCAACCCTAGGTTTTGGTGTGACTTTCACTGCGATTACTACCGCTTCGTGTACCTAAAAATGAAGACCCCAGTCACTCAAGCTCAATGGGTAGATTGGGACTACATGGCCAAAAGGGAGCACAAAGCTTTTGATGCAGTGATTGAAGCCGTAGAGCGCCATGGAATCAAGGAAATCATGAGCTTAAAGTATGACTGGAACATTGAGGTAATTGTGCAGTACTACACCACTGTGTACTTCTCCACCTACGGTGACTAGAAAATCACTTGGATGACTCATGGAGAGTAGTACTCAGTCACCTAGGAGAGGTTTGCACAGATACTTGGCCTCGAGGAGCACTTGGATCATGAGATTATCATTTTCAATCTCAAGGCAGTGGACAGGGATCAGCTTGACTATATGTATCCTAGTCATGTTCCCTATGAGGCCGGGCTTGCTAGGAACATCAAGCCATTCTATAGCATCCTCAACCGGATTCTGAGGAGGACCATTGCCCCCAAAGATGGAGATGCAGGGGTAATTCAAGGAAACTTAAGGCATCTCGTCCTCTTGATAGATTGTGAAGAGAAGTTCAACCTTGTTGAGCATATTTATGATGACATCTTCAGCATCTCTCACACTCCCAACCGCTCATGTGGTTACGCACCGTACATCATGTGCCTAATTGAGAAGGTGTCGGGGATAATCTTTGTCAAGGATGTCACTCATCGAACTCTCCGTCCTCAGCTACCCCACATTCTGCCAGAACCCTCAAGGAGGAAAAATTCTCAACCTCCGTCCAGCTCAGTGGCTCCTTCTAGCTCAGCGGCTCCCCCATCATCTCCTCCTCCGCAGTCCATGAGTGGATTCTTCAAGTGCTTCAACACACTTTTTGCCTCCTGTCGGCATGTGGAGGTACGGACTAGACGCATGGAGAGGCGTCAGGAGAAGTACCTCAAGGCTGTGTGTGACAAGCTTGAGGTACCCATGTCTCCCCCTAAGGAGAGTGATGGGGAACTCACTCCATATCCAGAGTTCACCACTGATGAGCTCGCCCAGTTTAGGGAAGATGGAAGCTCTTCCAAGGCCATGCCTCCATCCACCACTGCCGACGAAGAAGAAGAGGATATGGAGGCTACAGAGAGCGATGAAAATGGCGATGAAGAAGACGAAGAAGATGACGAGTAGACTTAGGCGTATCTTCTTCCCTCCTTTTCTTTTTGGTGCCTTGATGCCAAAGGGGGGGAAATGTGAATAGGATGTCCTATTTTTATCATCTTCGAGTCTCGTAATAGATCTTTTGGACATGGCTATCTATGTTTTATGTTTTATGCATGACTATCTTTTGTGTAACACTACGTGTTGGATTTTATGGCTGTTCTATGCTTATTGTCTTATCACATTTTTATTTTTGAGCACAACACGTAGGCACCCCACCATAACATGTGAATGTATGCCAACTCCCCTCTTTTACTCTCGCATACATTCAGGGGGAGTTTTGCATATGTACACTTGTTATAAAAATAAAATTTTTACCTCTTATGTTGAAACTTAATGTGTTGTCATCAATCACCAAAAAGGGGGAGATTGTAAGTGCATCTAGGCATCCCCGTGGGTTTTGGATGATTGATGACGACAATTAAGAGACTAATGAGCTGAGATGATCATAAGAACAGGACATTTCTAAGGCGGGCACCTAAACTTTAAAAGATGAAAAAGATGAAGAACGGCGTCGAAGACTCGAAGAGTAGAAATTAGGGTTTCACTTGAGTCTTTAGTAGGCTAGCTGTGTAAAAGAAAGAGTGTGTGTGTCAAGTGCATTGAGATCATAGAAGAGAGCTCAAAGCGTTAGAAGTGTCAAATCCTTAGTGGAGAGAGGTAAAGTTGGGCAGGCCGGACTTGTCCGGGGAAGAGGCCGGACTAGTCCGGAATTCCTACGGCTTAGTCTATTTTAGGGTGGACTAAGAGTTCCTGACTGAGATCGGACCTGCCCGTTTTGGATGGACTAGTCCGTTTCTCTCTTGGTGAGAGTGTTTTTGGGGTTAAATCCTGGTAGACCGGACTTATCCGCCTAAGTGACCGGACTAGTCCGGGCTAGCCAGACTTGTCTATTTTCACACGGACTAAGAGTTCCTGTGTGAGTTCGGGCTAGTCTGCTCTAAGGCGGACTAGTCCATATGGGTGTGAGATGAGAGCTCCCACGACTAAGTCTTGGTGGACCGGACTTGTCCGCCTTAGTGGTCGGACTAGTCTGGGTCCTCCAGACTTGTTCGTTCTCACCCGGATAAATAGTTCCTGTGTGAGATCGAACTAGTTTGGTGTGAGGCGGACTAGTCCGGACTTTCGGTAGGTGGCAACGGTTGGCTTCGGGACTTCTATAAAAGAAGATGCCTCGATGTCATTTGAAAATACCTGGAACCCTAGTGCCGCCACAGCGATCCTAGAGACCCCTAAGCCTTCTCTCTTGCCTACTCACCCTCTAGAACCAATTCTTGAGTGGATTTGGGTGTGTGGGGAGAGGAGAAGGAAGAACTTCGTGTTTTTTGGCTCTCGGAGTGATCTCGTGCACTTGGTGTGAGTCCTTGTGACCTGTGGCTTGTGAGATCCATGGAGTTTGATGGACGTGATCAAGTGGGAGCCTCAGATTGTGAGCAGCCCCAAAACTTTGTAAGTTCACCCTAGAGATAGTGAAGAACCGGGTTGGCCTTAGTGGCGTCTTGGTGAGGAAATGTTTGTTAGACCCGGTCCATTGTGGACTCCTCAACGGGGACGTAGATTCCTGAGTAGAATCGAACCTCGGGAAATATCCCCGGTGTCTCTCTTGCATGTACATTTCTTTGAAGATCAAGACTGCTTAGGGTTTGTTTTAATTATTTTGCTATACATCGTCACACTCTTGTAATTCATTTCAATATTCTGTCACACTTGTCGTATAGAAGTGCTAGTTGTTTCATGCACATTTTGTTAAACTAAAATTTGGAGAAAAACCCATAAAAATCAAGTTTTAGATCTTTCTGGCAGTTTGACCAGACTAGTCCGCCTCCAAGGCATACTAGTCCGGCTTTTTAGGTCTTTCCAGCAGGTTGATCGATCTAGTCCGCCCCTGAGCCAGACTAGTCCGGCTCCTGAGTTCTAATCTCGTTTAATTAAGTCATTTCAGGAATTATAGCCTATTCACCCCCCCTCTAGGCGATTTCACTAATTAGGTGTGTTGCTAGCTTGTTATGGACCGTGGATGGCGTGGGGAATGGGAGTCGAGAGAGGACTGCCCTAGGAACTGCATGGCACAAGAGGGGGGCCGTGGGTGGGAGAATGGTGATTCAAACCTGCCGGTGAAACCTCAGTGAGTCCATACATCTAGTAGCCCCTTTGTAAAGGCTATTTGTGATCTCTTGGCCATACACCGACGGTTGTGTACTGGTACAATGGAGGTTTTGCAGTTGCCGACGGGTGACGAAATCACAAACTTGTGGGTGAAGTGGTGCCACCTCTGCAGAGTGTAAAACTATCATGATAGCCGTGCTTCCGGTCACAAGCACGTGGCCAACTCACATGACTAGAGTGAGAACTTGGGATGGCTATTCGGTATGGTTATGGTATGGTCCTTGGGATTGGTTTTGGGACTGTTTTGAGTCATGAAAATGAGTTCGGTTTCGATTATATGAATATGAGATGGATATGAATATTTATGAGTATGGGAAAGATTATTGGCTGGTTGAGACATGATAAATGGTGAATTATGATGAATGGAAGTTGCTGATATAACATGGTTATGATGGGATTAAATTCACCTAGTATTAGTTGCTGTTTTTACCATGTTTATGAAATAAAATTTGCTTACCGCAATGAGCCTTTTTATTTCCTACCTTGTTGTAAGCTACATGTCATACTTTTCCCGCACTTGCTGAGTACGACATGTACTCACCCTTGCTTATCACCTAAATATCAGCAACAGGAGAAGAGTACTTCGAGGATCATGTGGAGTACTAGGCGTGCGAACTACCGTCAACATGCCTGTGGAGTTGAAGATGGAGCCTACTGCTACTTAGTTATTTCTGCTGTCGTTTAGAGACTTCCGCTGCAAGAATAAGATAGACAATCATGAGTGAGATAATTAGTCGATGTAATAAAGTACTTAAACACTATTTATTCGTGGTTATATTCTAAATTTAGTTTCTGGGTTACATGTGTATGTGTGATGAACATCCTGGGCACACATATGCATTGACTTGGTTTTGTTTTTCGGAACCGGGTGTCACATTCAAAGACCCAATGTCATGCACTCCTAGCAAGGGAGTAACATAATGTTCGCCTCATATTCCCCGAGTAACCCCACAATCACACCTCGGGACGCACCCAGGGGCTATTTGGGCAATTACTCTCTCAGCTGGATCACGGGTAATGACTCCCCCATGTCTTTTCCTGGTCTCCCGTGCCCTACTGGCCACCAGGTGGCTCATGTGGAAGTCACCAAGAAGGTAGAGGGAGTCAAGCCCATACAAGTTCTGTGATTGTACGACATCACTATGATGAAGTCATATGAACCGGTCCTTATGTGTGCCCAGGATGTTCATCACACATACACATACGTTCCACAAACTGAATTCAGATTATATATTACCACGAATAACAAAGTTTATTACAATACCTCATGAGTCTTGGACTCATGCTCACAGCGGAAGTCTTTATTTCTACGCAGCGGAAATCTTTATTTTAATGCGGAAGCAAAACTAAGCAGAAGTGGCTCCATCTGTACTCCCTCCACAGGCAAGGTTGAGAATAGATCACACGCCATAATGCTCCACCTGGTCTTCATAGTAGCCTTCTCTTGCTGTTGATGATGAAATAATAATGCAAGTTTGAGTACAATGATGTACTCAGCAAGTGCGGGAAAACACATGATATGCAGCTCATAAACAAGATAGGAATAAAAAGGTTTATTTGCAGAAAAGCAGATTCGTAAAACCACGATAGAGCAGCAACTTAACTTTTAGATATAATCCCAACATATATTAAATTACCAACATACCTCCATCACTTCCCGTGTTCCATCCGAACATTAACCAATCCTTGATTCATACTCACGAATACCTCCTCGTATTCGCTACCACCTCAACTCATAAACAAACTCGTCTCACACCGAGACCAATCTCATGTCATATTCCAACAGTCATGCAACCATCTCATCATCCAGACTCACCAGTTCCAAAACCAATAACCATAACCAAGAACCTTCCCAATAACCATCCCAACTAATCATGGCAGTTTAGCCAGGTGCTCGTGACCGTAAGCTCGGCTATCATGATAGTTTTAGACTCTACAGAGTTTGCACCTCTTTACCCACAAGTTTGTGATTTCGTCACCCGTCGGTGACTGCAGAACCTCCATTATACCAGTACACAACCGTCGGTGTATGGTCAAGAGATCACAAAATAGCCTTTACAAAGGGGTTACTAGATGTATGGACTCACTAAGGTTTCACCGGCAGGCTAGAATCTCCAATTCTCCCACCCACGGGCCCCCTCTTGTGCCATGCAGTTCCCAGGGCAGTCCTCACTCGACCCCCATTCCCCGCGCCTTCCACAGTCCATAACACTCTAGCAACTTACCTAATTACTCAGCTAAGCCGCACCCATACTTGGCCTTGTGGTGGCACTGTTATCCTGGCATGTGCATGCATGAACCGGTCCTTAGATCTACGGCAAGTAAAACCACCATCTCATGCTACCTCATTCACAAAACCCAGGCTTGCCTAGATCTCCCTCCGATCCATATTCATTAACCTCATCAGTTACTTATTATCTGTACGAGTGCAGTTAGCTAGACACATCTATCTCGCTTCCCAATCCCATAGACTCAGCGAAGCATAAAGCAAAAACCATACCCGACTTATAAACTTCCCACGCGACAAGGGTGGTTTAATCAAGACTAATAAACTCCTATAAAAGGGTTTCCCATCATGTTTCACTCAGTACGCACACCTTTTTGCAAAACAAAACAGTTTTTCCCAAAATATAGGATCAATATGGTCAAGGAGCACTTGCCTTGTTCTTGCGGTTCCGGTTGTTCTTGATTCTCAAAACCTTGTTGATGCAGCTCGTCGTAGACAGCTCCCTGAGCTTGTCCTGCTCACACCCTTCTTGTCTTCGAGGTCCTCCTCAGACCGCTTGGTTCTTCTCCGATGATCTCCCTTGTTGTGCTTCGGCGATGTTTTGCTCGGCAAGTTAGGGCTAGGGCTCTAAGTCGTCGTCTCAGGAGTTGAAAGAGAAGTTTGTGGTTTCGGCCAGAGGTTTTGGGTTCTATTTATAATCGGGAAGAGAAGAGTCCTAATCTGATTGGATCCCGAATAAGAGTCTTATTCAGATCTTTGTTGGATCCTAACGTCTTATCTTTAGTAACATCGTGGAAATTTAGATCGGTTCCTGTTGCGTACCAGTATCCTGTGGCGACACGTGTTCGATAGATCCGGATTCCTCTGAGACGAGCTCCGAGATCAACACGTATCCCGCGCGACGGGTCCTCTGATTTCCGCGAGGACTAGCTCCGAGGATGACACGTGTCTTGTGGAAATGCCTTTGCTTCTTCTGCAGAGGCTAGCTCCGTGGGCAACACATGTCTCACAGGGTCGGACCTCTCTTTAATTGCGGAGGTGACCCCCGAGCCTGCCACGTAGTCAGTTTAGCGGCGTACCTCTCCCAACTTCTCGGGGACGAGCTCCGAACACGCCGCGTGGCCTGCTGGTCGCGGAAGCTGTCTTCGACGCTCTCTGAGGGCTTTCATTGTCTATCCTTCTGATAATTCTCTCTGTTCCTTATTTTCATTAACATATTTCCTCTTATCATGAGCATATGCTGACACCCGAGGCGAGGGTGTCACATCGCGCGCCACTGCCGCTGCCCTGGCCTCCCCCGGCACGCACGCTGCAACCTCGGCCTCCCCCGCGCGCCACCACGCCGCCGCCGCCACGGCCTCCCCCGCCCCCGCGCGCTGCCGCGCCACTGCTGCCCCGGCCTCCCCGGCCCGCCGCCCCCAGCAGCCCCAGGCCCCCCCCCCTCGGCCACATCTGTGCCGTCTCCAACCTCCCCGCGTTGCCCCCGTTTTCATCTGCGTCGCCCCCGGCTTCCCCACGCTACGCCATCTTCAGAAACAAGTAATTTGTAAATTTAGTTTGTGAATTATTAGTTTAGTTGTAAATTATGTAGTTTGTGAATTTAGTTTAGTTTAGTTGTAATTTTTTGTAAATTGAATTTAGTAGTTTTTTATTATTTAGTTGAAAATTGTCTTTAGTTTATTAATTAGTTTTATTTTAGGTGATAAGTAGTTGTTACATTAGATAATTTCTTATTTCGTTAGTTGAGCCGTCGGTCCGGCTCGGCGCCAGACTGACCTCCCTCAAATGCTCGACCGCCCATCCGTCGTGACCCGTCAAAGAAGGGTAAGGACCCCCAACGACCTGAGTGTCGGTGCCCGAGCCCTTGAAAGGCCGGCGGGCTTTGGCTTTGTCCTTATCCCGCTGTTCATGAGATCCCGAACATGCCAAAGGATTAGGTCGCGTGGATGTAGACCCGATCGTTGACGGTGACCCCTATTCTTCCCCCCTCCCGCTCTCTCTGTTTCGTTCTTTCCTCTCTCTCTCTCTCTCTCTCTCTCCTTGTAAATGACTCAAAAATGAATAAGTAACATAAACCTTTAGAATATACATCACCCTTTTCGAACCGACCCGTCTCACATGCGTGATGCACGTGAGCAGTTCGGAATTGTCCCTTTTTGGACAGCCTCAGAGTGACCGAGGGGGCGTGCCTCTGACGAGACGCGGGTCTGAATCCGGACGAGATTTCGACAGCATAACCCTGATGTTCTCCGCTGCACCATTATCGGGCATGCAGTTGGAGAACAACGGGGTTATGCTGCCAAAATTTCGTCTCGATTCAGATCTGACGTCTCATCAGAAGAACGTTCCTCTCGGTCACTCTTCGGTGAGTTTAGGACCTATTCGTCCCAATAGAAGTAAGGTCGTGACATATAGTAAAGTATAAATTAACGATATTTTGCCTGTCTTTAATCTGTAGCCTCAAACATGGGTGAAGAACGTAGTTGGATGTATACTGGTTGCAACAAGAAAGGTGGTCACTCAGATGAATGGTTCGCAAAGATAGATGCTTTTGTAGATCGAGCTTTTACGTTATCGACGATTGATAAGGTGTGGTGCCCATGTACGAAATGCTGAAACACAAAGTGGTTTAATAAAATGACTGTTTTGATACACTTGTGTCAAAACGGTTACATGTCACATTATGAGGTGTGGAGCTTTCACGGCGAGACACCTTCTCAAGCCATACAAGAAGTGCAAGAGGATGTTGACAACATAGGGGTTGATCAGATGGATGAGATGCTACAAGCTGTTGAACTAGAGGCTACGGAAGATCCTTCAACAACGGATGTATAAGCATTCTCCAAGCTTCTCAAAGCTTCAGAAGAGATGCTTTATGAACATACAGAAGTGACTCTCCTTACATTCATCACCACACTTATAGCAATTAAGTCTAAGTACTTCTTTTCCATCAACTGTTACAATGACCTAACCAAACTGATCAATGAGATCCTTCCACAACCCCACAAAGTGCCTAAAGATATGTATCACTTGAAGAAATTGTTGTCTGGTCTCGGTATAAAATATGAGAAGATTGATGTGTGTCCAGACAACTGTATGCTTATTTGGAAAGAGCGTGCGAAAGAGAACAAGTGCTTAAAATATGGTAAATCGAGGTTTGTCGAAGTTGTTAACAACGATGGTGATAATATAATGACAGAAGTCGCACATAAGAAAATTCGTTACTTACCTCTGACACCCGGATTGAAGCGGTTGTTTATTTCAAAAAGAAAAGCCAGACACATGAGATGGCACAAAGAAGGTGTTCCTCAGAACAATGGAGTCATGACGCACCCGTCCGATACTGAGGCATGGAAGGCGCTGGACCGCTTTGATCCAGACTTGCCAGTGATGTGAGAAATGTTCGCATCGGCTTGGCAACATATGGCTTCTCGCCGTTTAGAACAAACGCCACGTCATACTCCCGTTGGCCCATTTTTGTTATTCCATACAGCCTACCACCATCTCATCGTACCTGGACCAGATCATCCTGACCCACGTCTAACATGATATTGAAACCACTGATTGAAGAACTGGAAATGTTATGGACAGGAGTTGAAGCGTACGACTGTTATAAGAAGCAAAAATTCAACCTACGGGCTGATTACTTATGGTCCATCCATGATTTTCTAGCATACGGTATGTTTTCTGGATGGAGCACTCACGGTCGTTTGACGTGACCGAGATGTGCTTTGGACACGGATTACTTTCGACTTCCTCATGGAGGCAATATATTCTACTTCGATTGTCATAGACGTTGGTTGCCTCAAAATCACGTGTTTAGACAACAGAAGAATGTCATCAGAAATGACACAGTTGTAACAAAAGGACCACCAAAACGTCAAAATGGTTTAGAAATTTCTGATATGTTGGACAAACTGGTGGCAGATGAAAGTCGTCCTGGATATTTTGTAGGTTACGCAGAGGAACACAATTGGACTCATATATGTGGAATATGGGAGCTACTGTATGTGAATTCCTTGATTTTAATGCACAACATTGATGTCATGCATCAGGAGTGTAACATGGGCGAATGTATAATAAGCACATGCATGGATATGACGGGCAAAACGAAAGACAATATAAAGGCTCGAAAAGATCCGGCATAGCTATGTAACCGTCCAATTCTTGAGCTCTCCGAAAATGGTGGTAAGCCACGTGCTTCTTTCTGTCTTCGATCTAAAGAAAATAAAGAAGTCATGAAATGGTTGAAAAGACTGAAATTCCTAGACGGTTACGCAGTAGTCTGAAACGAGTCGTGAATGTGAAGACGGGAAAGCTCACTGGGTTGAAAAGTCATGATTATCACATAATCATAGAAAGGTTCCTACCTGTTATATTTCGTGGCTATTTTGATGATGCGGTGTGGAATGTGTTAGCGAGCTTAGCTACTTCTATAGACAGCTTTGTGCTAAAGAAATCACGGTAGAGATGATGAATAAGTTGGAGAAGGAGATACCGGTACTACTATATAAGATGGAAAAAAAATCCTCCAGGTTTCTTCAATCCAATGCAACATCTCCTTATCCATCTTCCATTTGAGGCTAAAGTGGGTGTCCTGTGCAATATAGATGGATGTATCACATTGAAAGAGCACTTAGATATCTGAAGCCAATGGTTGGCGACCGGGCAAGGGGTGGAAGGGTGCATCGCCGAAGCATTTACCCTTAAGGAAGTGGGATACTTTTCAAGTGTTTACATTACAGGGGAACACAATGTAAATACTTTGGCGATGCGATACAATATGGATGAACATCCATCTTTTCGCAATCTCTCTATTTTTGCAACGAGGGGCACTACTATTGGTGGTAGTCGGAGCTACAATTGTACCAGATGAAAGAACGGTTGCTTTCTTCTACATATATGCTAATATAGATGAGATGGACAAATATTTCGAGTAAGTTTTTGTCCTAATATTGATGCTTATCGGCATATTATGCCACATTTATATTCATCTTTTTTCATCTAGTGAGTTCCACAAGCAAAATTGGACACATAGGCATCAACCTACGAGCAAACAAGTAGAAATGATGCAACGGGACGGAATAAATTTACGACCTAATTTCCTTTCCTAGTTCCGAGAATATGTAATGTTTTCTCGTTAACTTACAAGTATTTAAGTATTCTTATAACTTATAAGTATTCTAAAGTATTCTTCTAACTTCATATTTTAAACAGTGGGTGAAAGAGCCCGACGTCCATGAAGACTTGCGACAACTATCCTATGGATTGGTTTAAGTTAGAAGCTATGGACGATATGACATCAACGGGTTTTGTGGAGCCGCCTAGCATGTAGCCTTCGAGCTCCAGTGGTGACCAGCCTTCCGGGTCACCAGACGTGGTCCCAGAGCAGAGGCAGCGGACGAGGAGGACACACTTTGTGTCTCCTCCAGTTCCTACAGAGCGGGTTACTATTCTCCCGGTTGGAGACATGTAAGCAAACTATGACATAGTATTCAACTTTTTGGTTCTTTTGTTTGTGGGTACATTAATGAGTTCACTACATTCTTGCAGCTCTTGGTATAACTGCTCGTTCATGGGTCAGGGGCACCACAGACAGGTGTCCAGTTGCATCGGGTATTTAGTGCGTCTGCACTATCCCGGTGTGATCGACGGGTCCCTGCGATGTTGTAGGACGACTGCGCTCGTGTCTCTCACAAGGCGCACATCAACATTCAGTAACTGTATGGGCAGATTTTATGGTAAGTCTGATTAATAAAATTTTATAAATTAGTATTCTTCAACTTGCTTAAATTTTTAATGCATATCTCTTCAATATTTATTTTCTTATAGCTGAGGTACCGTTTAGAGGACACGAGCCAGGGCATGTTGGACCATGCTAGAGCCGTGTTCAATAGGAACGCGCAGAATCTTGTAACGCAAGCGTTGTCCTACGCTCCTATTCAAGCCGTGAACGAGTACCTCAAGCGGCATTAGGAGCACCAGTCAGGGCAGTTTAGGAGGGCCTCAGGCACGTACTTGACGGAGAAGCAGTACGCGAAGGTAAGTTGTTTGTGTTCAGTTATTTCAATACTTAGTTATATAAATGGTATTTCAATGATATAATAAATATGTGCAGGTCAGTATTTTCTGGCTAGAGGGTCGGCCCGAAGCATACCGAGCTCTTTGCCATATGTGGGCAGGCGATGCTTTCATCGCTAAGTCCAGGAGGGCTCGTGGATGCAGAGGTTCTGACGGGAAGCACTCCTATGGCCCCAATTGTCATGTGCGTTTGGCCAAATGCATGGTAAGAGTAATAACCCTTCATTGTATGTCTTCATAATATAATTAGCATATTAACACATATCTACAGGAGCACAAGACCGGTCAGGTACCGACCTTCACTCAAGTCTAGAAGAGGGGTCATAAGGACCCATCCCAGCCTAGGGAGTGCAGTCAGGTTGCGGCCGATCGACTGGTAAGTTATCAAAACTCATCAATTCAATTGTTATTAATACTATAGTTGTAACTAATACGCAACTTTACTGCATTTAGGAAAAGTATGGACAGGAGGCCATGAGGATACACGAGGAAGGGCAAGATTAGGAAAATGTGCCAATTGACCCTCAAGCCGTGTACGCTAGCGGAGACGGGAAGACACATGGATAGTTAGTTGGTCACTTTGTTTGTTTCTTTACAATCTTGCTTCTTTTTATTATTATTCTTTTATTCTTTTGTAGGTTTGCCATATTTGATGGAGTTGTCGACTAGAGGGTAGCGCGAACTTCAATCGTCACTCAATGGACCGAGGGTTCCTACGCCGGCCAGACAAGTCGTCGTCTCTCCCAGAGCACGATAGAGGAGCTCCATAGGAAGAGAGATGAGATTCAGAGAGAGAGGAGCTCCAGAGGGAGAGCGAGATAGCTCGGGCCACACAGGAGCAACGGGCCGCCTATATGGCAAACTACATGGCTCGGATGCAGGTGGCGGTGGAGGTAAGTAATTCAATATAATTTAATTTAAATTCATACCATTCGATTAGTATCTATGTTTTAGTATTTTGCAATTACATGCCCTAGCTCGACAGAGTGGGCAGCAGATCCCGATCCCTACGTGGCAGCCGTCAGAGTTGGCCCCGCCACAGGTGCCCCTTGAACATGGACATTCAGATATCCAAGTAATGTGTTTTTATTTGCTATTTTCCAATCTAAGAAAAACTTAGTGTGGTAGAGGGGAGAGAGAGAGTGAGGGGGGAGAGAGTGAGAGATAGTGGTAGAGAGAGGGAGAGGGCAAGGGAGAGAGAGAGTGAGGGGGGAGAGAGACAGAGTAGTAGAGAGAGGGGGACTGAGAGGAGGAGGGATAAAGAAATCAGTGAGATGGAAGCTCAAACTTACTCTTAACTATTTATTTGCATTGCAGGGATCGGCGACGGAGGCTCAAACTCCACCGCCACAGCTATCGGCACCGGGAGGAGGGTGTGGAGACGGATTCTTCAGCTCTAGAGCGAGTGGAAGGGGTAGTGTTTAGCCCCTTGTTGTTTTAAATTTTGGATGATTATTTGATGGAATATCTTATTGTGTATATGAATATCTATTCTGTGAGCTTGCCATCGTGCCGGGGTAGTTGTTTTCTATTTTTAGGAAAATTAAAAATCTTATTTGCGACGGCCAGCTATACAGGGCCGTCGTAAGTAAATCCACATAACATACGACGACCTGAGGTCCAAGCTGTCGTAAGTTAGGTGCCCAGCTCGCCACGTGGCATGGGTCTAGTCTACGGCCCTTATTTACGATGACTGGGGACGGCCGTCGTAAATAACTTATTTACCACAGTGACCGTCGTAATTAATATTATTTACGCCCAATTGACGGAAACGGCAAGAAATCATCGTATATAAGGAAAAACCGTTATAAATAATTAATTTACGACATTTTTCTGTTATTTACGATGGTTTCTGGCCGTTGTAAATTGATCGGTTTCCTGTAGTGTTCATAGGCTTCTAGAAATTCCTCGTAGTCTAGGTCCTCTAGTTTCTCGTCGAACTCCTCTGTTGCTACAGTACGTAGTTGCACGAATAAGTGCTAAATCCGAGAAAGTCCAATAATTTCAAGCAAAATCTTAGTAATGTGGTTGTAGGGTGCCTTAGAGGATTTTTAATTTACAAGTATGTCTTATTTTGGAGCTCGAATGGGGTGATACTATCATTTGGGATGCTAAGCCCTAACTTCCCTTAGTCCATAGTTAATTATATGAGCTAGCTTAATTATTAGCAATTAACAATTTTCTAGAATTTACCTAGGCCATTTCTCTCTGCCACCATGCTCGAATAGTCTATTTCTATTTTTAGGATTTTTTCTGATTTTTTTCTGTACTTAAAAGTGTATTTTATGGAGCCTTGTGTACGCTAGGGTGTGGCTGTAGCAGTTCCCTTCATAGCTCTAGTGGCTGGCAGGTGGGGCAGGGACTCTGTGTGTGCGTGTGTGCCTCTGGTGCATGTGGACCGGGTCTACCGAGTTGTTTTCCCTTGATTCCTATGGACCATTCTGATGTGGCGGACGACTACGATCACAGATGGGCAAAGCAGCTGATGTGCGCTGCCACCTAGGCGACACGTGGTGCCAAGTTGGCTTGGAGAGTCGACATGGCGTCTCGCCGGCGAGGCTCGCCGCCGGCTAGTCGGAGCTGTAGTTTTTTTCTTCGCACAGCCAAACGGATTACTTGCCGGTGGTCTATGCAACGTGGGGAGGCAAGTGGTTGTGGTGTGTTATTGGGGCGGTCGCCGGAGCGTCGCCAGCGGCTCGCCGGAGTGGGCAGAGATGGCGGCATTAGTCGAACTCACGGTCACGTGTGTTTTCCTTTGTCTCAGCATGTCGGGCGCGTGTCCAAGGGCCTATGGGTAAGGTTGGCAGGCTCAGCCGGGCCGGAGAGTGCCCGACGGCGGCCAGGGATGGCGCGTGGCGGAGATGGGCAACGACGCGTGGTACGAGCACCCTACAGACCCCTAACGCGAGTTCTAGAAGGCGGCGCTACTCACTACACTTCTAAGGGTGCCGAGGGAGGAAGAGGGAGGGGGAAAGTGGCGGATTTCACCAGCGGTTGGCCTCGAGGAGGTGCCGATTGTGCAAAATTGGGTATCAGGCAGCCTCTTTCTCGATGGTACGGGCGTAGGGAAGATTGGGGGAAGGGGCGGCCTTAAATAGCGGCGAAAGGCGGGGGCCTGCGGTCAGTCGTCGAGGGCAGGTGCACCAGGCGGCCTGGTTTTTCTGGTATGGTGCAGGATTGATGGAGGGCGACAAGTGATAGGGGCGGTGGCCTCGAGCGAGGCAGCGGGACGCAACGGGGTGCGTCACCCTCGCCGGGATTTCTTGGATTGTGCGGCTTGGGCGCCGGCAGCGGGAGGAGGAAGAAGCAGGCACAGTGCCGGGCTGAGGAAGGAGGGGTGAGCTGCGTGCTAGGAAAATAGGAGGCGGGAAAGAATAAAGGTGTTGGGCTGGTCTCGATGGTAAGAGGAGAAGGAAAATATTGAGCTCAACCCATGGGGAGGGGGTGTCGTTTTTTTTTGTAATTACATTTGTTGCTCTGGTTATTCAAATTCATATTTGAAACGGATTTCATTTCCTCCAAAGTTATGACATTTACAAATCTACCCCACATAAATAGAATCTCGTCCTCTAGATTCTGTTGCTTCCTCAAATAGGTGAGGAAACTCCCTCCTAAGATCCTCTTGTCGTTCCCATGTGAGTTCTGTCTCTGTGTGGTTAGCCCACTGGACTCGGTAGAACCGCACTGCACTTCTCCGTGTCTGTCGGGTCACGATATGTAGTATTCTCACATGCCGTTCTTGGTTACTCAAGTCAAGTTTTAGATCCATTGCATCACAGGACACTTGTTCCTTTGGTACCCTTAGGCATTTCTTGAGTTGTGACACGTGGAACACGTCATGGACGTCAGACATAGTCTCTGGCAACTTCACGGTAGGCCAGCGCTCCTACTCTCCTGAGTATTTCAAACGGTCCAATGTATCGTGGGGGCAACTTTCCCCGTATCTAGAACCTCCTCATGCCTCAGATGGGTGACACCCTGAGGTACACAAACTCACCCCTGTCAAAAGTGAGCTCCCTCCAGTGGATGTTTGCATAGCTTTTTTGCTTGCTCTGAGCTACCTTAAGATTTTTCCTGATCGTGGCCACCTGTTCCTCTGCGTATTTAATGATGGCAGGGCCAACAAACGAACGCTCTCCAACCTCTGACCACATCAGCAGTGTTCGGCACTTTCTACTGTATAATGCCTAGAATGGCAACATTTGTAGGCTGGCCTGGTAGCCGTTGTTGTAGGAGAATTTTGCAAAAGACAGACTCCTTTCCTAGTCCTTCCCGTACATCAGTGCGTATACGTGCAGAATATCCTCCAATATTTGGTTTACCTGTCAGTCTGAACCATCTGTTGATGGTAGGCGGAACTGTAATCCAGTTTGGCTCCTAGAAGCGCATGCAAACTCTTCCAAAAGTGTGCGATGAACTGGGAGCCACGATCTGATAGGATCCGGCTCGGCACTCCGTGCAGTCGGAGTATGTGGTCTATGTATAGTTGTGCCAGCTGATCTCCACGGAAGGTTGTCTTGACCGGTATGAAATAGGCTACCTTTGTCAGTCGGTCCAGTATGACCCAGAGGGAGTTGTTTCCCTTTTTTGTTTGTGGTAGCCCCGTTATAAAATTCATAGCAATTTCATCCCATTTCCACACCTCTATAGTTAGTGGCTGTAGCAGCCCCGCTGGCCTCTGATGCTGCCTTTACTCGGCAGCAGATGTCGCAATGGGCGACGAACTTCACAATTTTCTTTTTCATGGACACCCACCGGTACTTTTGTTTTAGGTCCATGTACATCTTGGTGGTCCCCGGGTGGATGGAATACGCTGAGTTGTGCGCTTCATCCATTACGAGTTGCTCTTAGTCCGTCTGTTTTTGGCAAACATATTCAGTTCTCATACCACAAGGTTTCTTGTTTGTCTACTCAAAACCCAGGGGCTTTGCTTACCCCTGTCTGAGCCTTCAGTGTTCGGAAATCCGAATCCTCCCGTTGGGCCTGCCGAATCTGGTCCTCCAACGTGGGTTGTCTACACAGTATACCCAGGTACCTTCTAGGTGCTAGGTATAGGTTCATCTTTCGCATCTCGGCCTTCAGCCTTCTTTGACAGGTAATAACTCTTACTGCACTACAGTGAGCTTTCCGTCTTAACGCGTCGGACAAGTCATCGATTCGTGGCAAAGGATACTTGTTCTTGATCATGACCTCATTCAGGGATCGGTAGTCGATACACATCCTTAATCTACCATCCTTCTTCTTCTTAACAAAGAGAACAGAAGCTCCCCAAGGTGAAGAGTTTGGTCGGATAAATCTTTTTTCTTGCAGCTCTCCGATCTGCTCCTTTAGTTCAGCGAGCTTATTGGCAGCCATCCGGTACGGTATCTTGGCTATCGGGGTTGCCCCAGGTATTAGGTCAATTAGGAATTCGATATCCCTATCCAGAGGCATTCCGGGCAGCTCGTCTGGAAATACATCCGGGTATTCACTCACTATCGGCACTTGTTACACGGGTGCCGTCTCCAGACTACATACTAGGGGCTCCATCCGTAGTTTGCGGTGCTGGCATGTTATCGTGATCCCGTCACGGTTTGTTGCCGTGACCTTGCGGTCGTCACATGATATATTCCCTTTATGTCATGCCAACCAGTCCATTCCAAGGATAACATCAATGCCGTACGACTTTAGGACGACTAGATCTGCTAGGAATTCTACCCCACTTATTTGGATCTTAACCCCAGGCATCCAAGCCAACACTTTATAGTGGCCCCTGGGGATTTGGTTACCAGTGGGGTTTTTAGCCAAACCGTTGGCAATCCACTTTTAGCCACAAAGTTGGAGGAAACAAAGGGATGCGAAGCTCCGGAGTCAAATAGTACGGTGGCAAGAGTTGAGTTGACTAGGTACTCACCGAGTAAGACGTCTAGTGCATCCTCGGCTTGGCTTGTGTCAATATGGTTTACGCGACTGTGTCTGAAAGGCTGAACCCGGTTTTGTGGTCCTGGCGCTTGCGGGGGGTTCGCCCATTGTTGGACGCAACGGTCTTTATTCTAGAGTTGACCGGGGTGTCGTTTGGTTTCCTCATGAGTGGGCAATTTGCGATCAAGTGTCCCATATCGCGGCAATGGAAACAAGCCCTGCCCACACTTGTTATCCGAGTCGTGTTAGCATTGCCTTTCTGCGGAGCTTCGGTGCTTTGTGGCTGATACTGCTGCATGTACTGCTGCAGGTTGGACGCCGAGGTGTGGAATTGCATTGTGGGCTGATATCATGGCCTTGGTGGAAAGTTGGGCCTTGCCTGTTGGAACTGCTCCTGATGTTTGAACTTCTGCACTTGGAACTTCCTCTTTTGTTTCCCATCCTATTGGAAACGTGCTTCTTCCAATAGTATTATCCTATCCGTAAGAGTGTTGAAATCTGGGTATATGTGGGTGACTAGTTGCGCCCTCATGGCGCCATTCAGCTTACAAAAACGGTCTTGCTTCTTTTTGTCAGTGTTGATCTCGCTAAAGGCATAGCGTCCCAGCTTCAGAAATTTCTTAATGTACTGGTTGACAGTCATGGCTCCCTGTCGTAGTGCATGGAATTCGTCTGCCCCTTCATTTCTATTACCCCTTCGGGTATATGATAGTCCCGGAAGGCTTGCTGGAACTCCTCCCGTCTTAACGTGTCTGATTCAGCCGCTGCCTCACGGTAGTTATCCCACCATTCACCGACAGCTCCCACTAGTTGATGAGAGGCTAGCATGACTCACTCCTGATCACCAGCTGCTGCTATATTGAGTTTCTTGCTTATGATGCGCAACCAATCATCGGCTGCCAGCGGGTCCTCATCGGTGCCATCAAATACCGGGCGTCGGAGTCTCATGAACTTCGACATCCTAGAGGGCGGAGGCGTCCCAGGGCCTCACTGTCCTTGCATTGCCTGGGATAGTGTTTGCAGCAACTGGGTCTGAACTGCCATTACTTCAGCCAATGTAGCAAGTGGCGGTGGAGGCAATACTTCTTCCTCTGCGGCTGCGACCTCTTCAGGATTGACTTCCCCAACCTCTTCTTGAGGGTTGCCTGCTCTGTTGGGTTCATTTGTTCTGACATCTGCCGCTTGGGGGCCTGATTTGGTGCACGGCGTCCTGCTCCCCTGCCCCTCCGGGCGGGTCTGCCTCGAGGCTCGCGCACTAAAGGTACCTAGACCCCTTCGGTAGCACGCTCCCAGCATGTCTGGACTCTGATAGATCTCTTGGGGGCCATCTGTGGGAATGCAAGATTACGGAAAGTTCAGACTTGTTGTTTGTTCTTTGGTTTGTGTTTTACTTGCCTCTAGGCTCACGTATATTCTAATGTTTTTCTTAGCCCTAATGCAGGCGCTGGCTACATTGGTCATGTTTGTCATGCCTATTCCTTTATCCGAGGGGGGTGGTCCTATCTGGGCTCTTGCCCATATCACTTAATATAGATTTATCACACAAATGAAAATCCATTAAAACCCGGCAAATCACATCATCCATTACAAACATCACATGGTACAACACATAGCAGGTCTACGACCTTGCAACACACTCACGCTACGCATAACGATCATGATGCTAATCACCTACCAACATAGGGTATTCACCTCACACTACGCCGGGCTACTCATGGTGCTACAGGCTGCTGTCCCACGGTGACTACTGTGGGGGAAATTGTGAGGGCCATGTGTCCCCTATACCGTGGTTCTGGCGCCACTCGTGCCCCAAGTCGAACCCATCGTCGACCAGCTCCTCGGTGCTGAAGAGGAACTGCCTATAACCGCGTCCTGCGGTCTCCTGGCTAGGTCCACCACAACTAGCGACCTCCTCCTGTATCTCGACGCTTCGAGTCCTGGCCGTCGTATCCCTGTGGATACTCCTCCTTTGGCTCGTCTCCGGTGTCATCGTCGGAGTCACTGTACGTCTTCGTGCTCCCAGTGCGTCCTCCACACATCTGCTCAACCAGCCGAATGTCCTTGCCTCGGCCGAAGTGTCCGGCACCTCTGGCCATAAGGGCTCGGACGGTGGGAGTCAGGTGGGGTACAGGTGGCACACGCACAGTCTGCGGGCCACTCTCGTGCTGTACTGCCAAGGTGCTCTTACGAGCAGTGATCCGGACTCGCGCTCCTCCCGAGCGGGCTCTGGCCTGGTAGAGGGAATCCAGCTCCTTGACGTGGGTTGTAGTCCTATGGTTAAGCTCCACGCTTAAAACCTCTGTCACCTCACAAGCTCGTGTGGTCTCTGTGTGGGCCTCGTCCAGCTGGGCCTGCAGATCTCTCGCTCTAGCCTCTGCATCCTAGGTGCGAGCAACCTCTACCCTCCACTCCGTGAGGGCGTCCTCGCAGCACTGGTCCAAGGCAAGCAGGTACCTGGAGGTCTCTGCGAGGGTAGTGTCCTCCACGGTCCTGGTGGGTCCCTCTAGCGTCGCAACTCTGTGCCTCTAGATGTAGCTGTCCTAGCGATGCATAGAGAAGTAGTAGATGGGCAACGGTCCGGTCCGCTCCATGCACCTGTCGCTGAGCTCCAGCAGCGCCTCTCGTGCGACAGCCCTAATGGAGTCCGCGTAGCGGGCTCCAGTGAAGGTAAGTGCGTAGGGCTGCACTCTGTAAAGTCCTGATACCTCAGTGATATGAACCTCTGCCTCGCAGCAGGGTGCACCACCCTCTACATACTCCCTCCAGCGGTAGCACGGAAACCTCGTGTAGCCGAGTCTCCCCAAAGTGTGAATCAGCACCAGAGGGAATCTAGTTAGGTCCTGGCAAGTGCCCTCAGCCCAACCGTCCTCCATCTGTCAGGGTAAGAAATAGGGGTTAGTGTCATTTTTAGTAAAAATAATTTAACATAAGAATGAGGTAAGTCTAGTAAGGGTTGGTTTTCGTAAATAATCTTAGAAATATGTGTTCTGCCAGTGATTCATGTCTAAGTTTTCGTCCTACGGCCAAGTACAGCTCTGATAACACTCTATGAGGACCCACCTTCCCAAGGGTCCACTTGTGCTTCCCGTACCAATCCCTAGATCAGTAGTTGGTATGCACAACAAAATGTATCGAACTCCATACATTAATTTATTCTCAATAGGACCATTATGGTCTTACAAACATGTCTTAGATTACAATTCGTGTGCCTTGCAAGGCCACTGAAAATAGAAAGAGTTGGACAACAGCGGAACAAGTGGCACCTAGCCCCTCAGGCAACCTTGGGTGCAGGACTAGACCTACTTGTCATTGATACGCTCTTCGCCTTCTTCGTCCTCTTCTTCTCCATGCTCTGAGAGTTGTGAAATAAGCAAAAGTGAGTACGGAAGGTACTCAAAAAGCCCTAACACTATTCAAGGGGGAGTGTTTCATGTAAGGGATTGTGGAAAGGCGTGACCATACGGCTTAGAGTTGCCAGGAAGCATTCATGCAGGGTCTCTTTTGAAAGAGGTTTGCAATGCAAAAGGGGGTAACTGAGTCATGATTTTAGTTGGTGGGACCTGGGGTAGTTGAACTCCATCCCGCTAGTTCCCTAAGTTTTATTTGAGGGTTCGAGTCACATGGCCCTACTAGCTCTAACACACAGCCATAGTATCTAAAACACGGCAAGTACGGCCACACAATCTATATCAAGGAAATATACTAATACTAATCAACAGGAGCTCATGACATAGTGTGTCAAGACCGTGACAACCACGGATGTTAACACTCTGCCGAGGTTGTACACTTTACCCACATGTCATGCACTCCTAGCAAGGGAGTAACGTAACCTTCGCCTCATCTTCCCTGAGTAACCCCACAATCACACCTCGGGACGCACCCAGGGGCTATTTCGGCAATTACTCTCCCAGTTGGATCACGGGTAATGACTCCCCCATGTCTTTTCCTGCTCTCCCGTGCCCTACTGGCCGCTAGGTGGCTCATGTGGAAGTCACCAAGAAGGTAGAGGGAGTCCTGCCCAAAAAGGTTTTGTGGTTGTACGAAATCACTATGATGAGGTCATATGAACCGGTCCTTATGTTGGTGAAGCGGCTCCATCAAGTCCACGGTAGGTGGGCTACACCGAAGCACACGGGTACTCAGTCACCATATCCTGCCTAAACCATCCCTTTCCCCACTTCACCTAACACAGTTGTTCAGCATAATTCCCTCGTCCCCCTTCCTAACTCACACCACCAAGACACCTTTTAACACTTTTCATAAATCTAGTGAATAGTTGTAGTATGTTGCGATGCAAACATTGCAGGGGTCCCTAAGCATTCTACTTTAAAAGGAGCACACGCATCATCACATTATAGTGCGATGACGGGACCTTAAGGTATCAAGGAGGTAAGTCATCAAGGTCAAGGAAGGGTCTATGGTACTTTACATATCATTCATGTGACTGTCACCATGCCAATCTTCTGGCCTTGGATAACGAGAGATAGCATGCTACTTACTAGTATAACGGCTAGCTGATGACATCGAGCTACGCTATTGAAGAGCAAGTAACCACTATCAATATCAAATCATCATCATGAAGTTACAAAACTATCGCGTCGGCCAGACTACTGTCATGATGACACTACCACCTGATAGTGGGCCTTAGATACAACAATATTTAAAATAGCTACAGAAAACATGGATGGTAAAAATAGGCTAATAGGACTATTTTCCAAAATCATACGAACAATCATGATCAACGAGTTAGAGCTTGCCTTCACAGGCTTCTAGAAGTTCCTCGTAGTCTGGGTCCTCTGGTTCCTCATTGAACTCCTCAGTTGCTACAGTACGTAGTTGCACGAACAAGTGCTAAATCCGAGAAAGTCCAAGAATCCCAAGCAAAATCCTAGTAATGTGGTTGTAGGGAGCCTTAGAGGGTTTTTAATCGACAAGTATGTCTTATTTGGAGCTTGAATGAGGTGATATCATCATTTGGGATGCTAAGCCCTAACTTCCCTTAGTCCTTCTTAGTTAATTATACGAGCTAGCGCAGTTATTAGCAATTAACAATTTTACAGAATTTACCTAGGTCATTTCTCTCTGCCACCATGCTCTAATAGTCTATTTCTAATTTTAGGAATTTTCTGAATTTTTTCTGTACTTAAAAGTGTATTTTATGGAGCCTTGTGTACACTAGGGTGTGGCTGTAGCAGTTCTCTGTGCAGCTCTAGTGGCTAACAGGTGGGACAGAGATTCTGTGTGTGCGTGTGTGCCTCAGGTGCATGTGGACCGGGTCTACCGAGCTGTTTTCCCTTGATTCCTATGGACCAGGATGATCAGGCGGCCGACTAGGATGACACATGGGCAGAGCAGCTGATGTGTGCTGCCACCTAGGCTACATATTGCAACACGTAGGCTTGAAGGGGTGACATGGCGTCCGGTCGGCGAGGCTCTCCGCCGGCTAGCTGGAGCTGCAGCTTTTTCTTCGCATGGCCTAATGGATTACTTGATGGTGGTCTACGCGACGTGGGGATGCAAGTGGTTGTGGTGTGCGACTGGGGCGGTCGCCGGAGCGTCGCCAGTAGCTCACCGCAGTGGGCAGAGGTGACGGCGTTAGTCGAACTCACGGTCGCGTGCGTTTCCTTCGGTTCAGTGTGTCAAGCGGGCCTGTGGGTGAGGTTGGCAGGCTCGACCGGGCCTTAGAGTGCCCCACGGTGGCCGGCGACGGCGCGTGGCGGAGGTGGGCGACGACGCGCGGTGCGAGCACCCTACAAACCCCTAGCGCAAGTTCTAGCGGGGGGCGCTACTCACTAGATTTCTAGGGGTGCCGAAGGAGGAAGAGGGAGGAAGGAAGTGGCTCACCGGTAACGTATTTCATTGGCGGTCAGCCTCGAGAAGGAGGTGCTGATTGTGTGAAATTGGGTATCGTGCGACCTCTTTTTTCCCTCAAACGGGTGCTGTCTCGCTCGGTGGTGCCGGCCTGGGGAAGATTGCGGGAAGGGGCGGCCTTAAATAGTGGTGAAAGGCAGTGGTCGGCCAGGTTTTCGTGGTATGTCGCGGGATTGATTGAGGGCGACAAGTGACAGGTGGTGGCCTTGGGCGAGGCAGCAGGACGCGACGGGGCGCGTCACCCTCGCCGGGATTTCCGGGATTGTGCGGCTCGGTCGCCGACAGCGGGGGGAGGAAGAAGCAGGCGCAGTGTCAGGCCAGGCCGGTGAAGGAGGGGTGGGCCGCACGGTAGGAAAATAGGAGGGAGAAAAGGAATAAAGGGGTTGGGCTGGTCTGGATGGGAAGAGAAGGAAATGATTGGGCCCAGCCCATGGGTAGGGGTTTCTTTTTTTGTAATTACATTTGTTGCTCTGGTTATTCAAATTCATATTTGAAACAGATTTAATTTCCTCCAAATTTATGACTGTTACATAAATGTTACGCTTTGCTGTAGTGTTGCTGCCCACTAAGTTTAGTCCCACATTGGTTGTTTAGCGCACGTCGGTCCCGCTTATAAACACATACACAGTAGCAGTATCAAACTCGCTTAACATTCCCAATGCTCCCTGCGTACCTCTCCCGTTCACTCAAGCATGCTGCTCAGATACGCAACCGGGCCTGCTAGGCCTCCTCCTTGTAGTGCTCCACGCACTCGTAGCTCGGCCCAATTTTTTATTGTCTTTATCTTGCACAATTTGAACTGTTAAATTATTTTTTTGTTTTATATGCATAAAAATAAACTAAATTACTGATGTTTGAGTGGGTTATATTACATGTGCCCACCAAATTTAACTTCAAAAATCATCATACATCGAGGGGAACAAAAAACAAATGAAAAAGTCTTTATTTTATTTTTGAAAATAAGGTGAATTTGGAAATAAATTTTGTTGTGGGACTTTTACAAGATAATACCAACATCTATGATTTTTAACAGATTTTTTTCAAATTTATTTGCATGAATGTGTGTTTGAATTTTAGTAGATAGCCCATAGGTTATGAGCTTTTGAGGCACCTGAAGAAGAATGTGAGCTTACACAAGTGTAAGTACTTCAAATAATTATACAAAAATTTAATGTGTAGATATATGGATGACGTACATACAGAAGAAATCTTGGTTGAAAATTCGTATTTTATGTAGATTTACAAAAAAGTGAAGAACATGTTAAATAGTGATCATACATGAATTGATCGTCAAGTACAAAACTGAACTATATAATCTATACGAAAATGCTTCCACGTGGTAGAGCATATTTTTTAAAGAATTTAGAAAAAAGAATCATCACATTTGGACTTTGAATCAAACTAAAAAAACACAGCCGTTGCATAAAACTTGAGAAGAACACCCGCGCTGATAGTTGGGCACCGTCTGTCAGCGAACCAACAAAGTTCGCGGGTTTCTTGCGTCGCATGGGTCGTCGACGAATTCGTCCCACCACAGCACTGCGCGCCAGCTCCCCCCGCTCGCAACATTAGTAACACATCAGAAGTTTACAGCGCGCAACTCTAGCTTATAAACTTGGATGCAATAGCCAGGCTGAACTTACTTGGATACTTCCCTCTCCCACTACTTCCGCTCCGACCACTCAAACCTGCTGTGTGTTTGCGCGGCAGGGGTTGCATGTAGTGCTTCGTGCAGTCGCAGCCCGACTGAGCCCGGTTGCCTCCATTACAGGCTTGCAGCTGGTCCAAATATTTATGAGTTTTTTTCGTGTCGACCGTGCCTCGGGCCAACACCGTGTTCTGTCGTGCCGTGCCGCCCACCGGGCCCAAAAGGCAGGCACGGCACCGTCATATTCCTCGTGCTGGACCACCACGACATGCCATCTGTCCGTGCCGTGCCAACCCTTGCCCCATGCCAAATACTCGTGCTTCAGCCCGCATGAATTTGATCAGGCCCATGTCCCAGTACAACACGAAACAATTTTGTACCCAGTGCGTGGTTTTTGTAGGATATTTGGACCAGGATTTCAAGCTCTTTTTTCACGTCAAAGGGCAGTTATTCTGCCGCTTTAATTAAAGGGGAGGAGAGGTTACAAAGTTACGGATCTTTAATAGAAGCAGATTATATTACCTTAATTAAACCAAACACATACAGAAATATAGATCTGACCTTTGTATAAATGAAAAAAATAGAAATATAGAACTAAGGGTTTCTGCCTGTTTGGTTTCCTCGGTCGGCTTCCAATTCCATTCACGTCGTCACTACAGGAATGCGATAAACTTTCAACGGCCAAAGCCGTCGTAAGTAAGGTGTAAACCGTCATAATTAGCTTAATTATGATGGTTTATGATTAATTACGACGGTTGTCTGTCGTCGTCAGGGTTTGGTCGTAAGTTACATAACTTACAACGGTGGCCGTCATAAGCTACGTAACATACGACGGCGGCCCGTAGCCGTCGTATGTAAGCCTATGGGTCACGTGGTGGGCTGGGCCACACAACTTATGACGGTCACGTCCTGACCGTCGTAAGTAACCGGCTGACTTACGACAGTCAGTATATAGGTCGTTGTAAGTTATTTAGGCTAACTTAAATGGCCAGTATACAGGCTGTCATAAATTATGGATTTGATTTAAAAAACAGAAACTAACTGCCCTAGCACTATTGCCAACCGAGACAAAAGATAGACAATACAATACGCAGACAAATCAATATTCGATGGTTTATTCACAAAGTCCAAAGAAATCTAAAAATTCCTAGCGACTACACACTCCCCTCATGACTACCTCCAGAGCCGTGAACTTCGTCTCTCCACGTGCCTCCTGGTGCCGGTAGCTGTGGAGATGGAGTATGCACCTCCGTCGGTGAACCCTGTAAAGTAAATAAAAGTTAGACATGTCTCTCTTTCCCTCTGTCTCCCTCTCTCTCCCTCTCGCTGTCCCTCTCCCATCCCCCTCTCCCTTCTGTCTCTCTCTCTCCCTCATTCTCTCTCTCTCTCTTTCACTCTCTCTCTCCCCCTCTTTCACTCTCTCTCCCTCTCTCTCCCTCTTTCTCTCCCCTTCTCTCTCTCTTTCACTATCTCTCCCCCTCTCTCTCCCGTCTTTCACTGACTCTCTCTTTCTCTCTATCTCCCCCCCCCCCCGCTCCCTCTCTCTCCCCTCTCCCCATCCCTCTCTCTCTTTATCTCCCTCCCTGTATTAACGAGTATTAAAGAGTTACAGTGCCAGGGGTACCAATGCTGGGGGCTGCTGTGACAAGGGCGCCTGTGGCGGCTGCGGCCACACAGGAAACGTGAGCTCCTGGCCAGTCTATCAAGCTAAGGCCTATCATTGCAACATATTAGAACATACATATTACTAAAATGCTAAAAAATGAACTACTTACCTACACCGCTGCGTGCATTTGGGCCATGAGGATGGCCTGGTACTCCTGGACGGCCCTCGTCCTGTCGATCTCTTCCTGGGTCCGCGCAAGCCTCTCCTCCATGGCACGGAACTCCAAGTCCCTCTGCGAGAGACGACGGCCCAACGGACGAAGCCTCCGTCGATGGAGTGCCTCTCGAAGGTCGCGTCGCCCTCGAGTCGACAACTCCATCGAAAATGGCAAACATACAAAAGATAGAAAAAATAATAAGTAAAAGAAGGAAGATTCAAAAAAATTAAATAATTGACCAACTCACCATCCATGGGCCTTTCCGCTGCCACTTGTGTACGTGGCTCTAACCTCGATTGGGGCGTTTTCCCAATCGTAGCCTTCGTCGTGTATCTTCTTGACCTCCTGTGCGTGCTTTTTTTAAAAAACAAAGAAATGGTGTAAGCGTGTCAGCAATAGTATTATTTATAATTAAAATGATGAAATTTGAAAACTTACCAGTCGGTCGGCAGCGACCTGACTGCACAGCGCAGGCTGGGAAGGGTCACTTCCCCTATGACCTCTCTTCCAAACCTGGCTCGGTGTCGGCTCCTGACCGGTCTCTCACTCCTGTAGATACATGTTAGTAGGAGAAATATATTATGAACACATAAACGAACTTAAAATATACTTACCATTCATTTAGCCAAATGCACGTAGCCATCACCGCCGTAGTTGTGCTGGTCGTCCATCCCTCTGCAGGCTCGAGCCCTCGTGGACTTAGCAACGAAGTCCTGGCTAGCCCAGTACCGACAAAGAGCTTAGTACGCGTCGACTGGCCCTCTAACCAGCTAATACTAACCTGCACATATTTAGTATTTCATCAATATTGTTAACATAAGTAATTATTGGAAATATTTAACAATAATAACTTACCTCCGCGTACTGATCCTCGGTCAAGTACGTGTCGGAGTTCTTCCTAAACGGACCCCCTCCCTGCTGTTGCTGATGTCGCTTGTTGTACTCGGTGATCACCTGGATGCGGGTGTACGACAACACCTGCGGCACGAGCTTCCGAGCATTCGTGTGGAACACGGTGGTTGCATGCCCCATTATGCTCTCGCTCGAGTCCTTTAACTGGTACCTCAGCTTTAAGAAAGCAAACATTTAATCAGCCCGCATTAACAATTTAAATAAGTCCAAAAAATGCAAATATTTAAGCTTACCATAAAATCGTTCCACACGGCCCCCTAAAGGGTGCCGTGCACCTCGTGAGGGATACGAGCGTAGTCGTCCCATAAAAAAGTAGGGACACCGTCGATGACACCGGGATAGTGCAACCGCACTAAGCCCCGATGACACTGTTAACCTGCCTGTGGTGTCCCTGGCCTACGAACGAACAGTCATGCCAAGATCTGCAAAAAATTTTAACTTATTATGTATCAGGGGACACCATCAAATATTTAATACTACACAAATTGTTTACCTGTCTCCGAGTCGACAAATGGTGATCCGCTCACGAGGAATAGGAGGAGGAGCAGCAAAGTGGGTTCTCCTCATCCATCGCCTCTTCGGCGGCACCACGTCCAGTGACCCGGATGGTTGGTCACCACTGGAGCCTGAAGGCTCCACGCTCGCCGGCTCCACATTCACTTTACATCTATTAGAAATGATAGGTCCTAAACCCACCCAAGAGTGACCGAGAGGAGCGTGCTTATGACGAGACACGGGCTCCGGATCCATACAAAATTTTGGCAGCATAACCGGTTGTTCTTCAACTGCATGCCCGATAATAGAGCAGCGGAGAATATTAGGGTTACGCCGCTGAAATCTCATCCGAATCCAGACCCTGCGTCTCGTCATAAGCACGCCCCTCGGTCACTCCCAGGCTGTCCAAAAAGGGATAATTCCGAACCTACACGCATCACATGCGTAACGCATGTGAGATGCGCCGGTCCGAAACGGGTGAAGCATATTGTCTAGGTTACGTTAATCTTACATTTTGGAGTGATTTGCGAGAGGGAGGTAAGAACGAGAGAGAGGAGGAAAAAACGAGAGAGAGAGAGAGAGAGAGAGAGACAGGGAAGTGGGCAAGCCGTCCTAACTTATGCTCCATCGGGTCCCACCGGTGATGGCGTACGAGCCAAGGTTCGCCGCTATGGGGTATTAGACCATGAGAACTCCGACTAGGGCTAAAAATGGTCGGAGAGTACTCGACAACAGAGACAGGCGGCGGAGGAACTCCGACGAGCTTGCTCTCCGACATGGATAGACAAAAATGCTTGGGACATGATCGGTTGGCTTCACAGAAACCTAAGGAGCGCTAAACTGCATCACAGGGTTGGCGACGGCGGCGGCGGTCATGGCGCCGGCGCCGACGGCACTTCTGGATCGAAACCGCGGAGAGAATGGCTCTACAGCGTTCTCAACGGTGTTCTAATCTGTGTAAGCGCGGCAATGACAAAAAATGACTTTTAAATGGGCCATAAATGGGTTGTGGCGGGCTGAGCCGGCCTGAAGCCCATTTATTTACATATCGATATTATACACTCAAGCAATCAAATTACACTCAAATTTCTAACAATTTTCAACTAAATAATAAAAGAAAACAAATAATTAACAAATAAACACACTAAATAATAAACAAAGACAATTTACACCTAAATAATCAAATAACAAAACTTACTAATGAACTAAGTAATATAACTAACTAATTATAACTAAACAATCTCCAAGATTAATCAAGTAACCAAATTGTAAATAAATACTAAACTAACTTAGTAATCAACTAACTAAATTTAAGTAACCTAATTAAGTAACAAATTAACTTATTAACTAAACTAATTAATAAAGTAACTAAGTTAATTAATAAATAAACTAAGAATTAATTTATACAATTAATAAAACTTGCCTCGAAGTGGCGGCGAAACGGCGGCGAGCACGGGGCGGGCTCGGGGCCGACTGATGGCGGCGGGGCTGGGCGGCGACGGAGGGCGGGCGCGAGCTCGGGCGGGCTCGGGCGGCGGCGGGGTGGGGGGGCGAGCGGGGGTGGGCGCGAGCTCGGGCGGCTGGGGGGCGAAGTGGGCGGCTCGGACGGAATAGCCCGAGTCCAGGGCCGGGCCGGCGAATATAATCCATAATTTGCGATGGCCTGATAACTTATGACGGCTTAGAGTTCTGTCCGTCGTAAGTTATGTGTAATTTACGATAGGGCTCTAGTTTACGATGACCGCGGGGCCCATAGCCATCGTAAGTTAGTTTGCTTATGATGGTCGCGCAAGACTGTCGTATATAACCTGCCCATCGTAGGGTATCGAGTTTCTTGTAGTGTGTCCGATCCACGTCTGTTCCATCGCCCGCTGGCCTTTTCTTTCACGCGCAGGGCCGGGAGAAAAGTCGTCCTCGTCCGTCGCGTCTCATCGCCAAATTCCGGTTTTCACGTACGTGACGCGTCTCCCGTTCGCTTTCGTTACGTCCAGCGCCCAGCGGTTCGTGGTAGTATTGGACAAGGAAAGATTCTTCTGGTTGTGCATGCGTACATAATCAGGGTGTCGTGCCTATGCAGAAACACTATGCTTGTCTAGGTAGTATATATATGTCGGATTAGGATTAACACAAAGATCGTACAGCCAGCGCGCGGGTCGATATAGCTAGCACGTACAAAACTAAGGACTGCCTGCCGATTCTAATTCCATTCACATGCTTGTTGGTCTCTCTCCTCGGCTTTGCATGCCCTAGCCCTCGCACCGAGACATGTGTGTCCATCCTAATCGTCATGCTGGAGTCGATCTCATGCCCAAGTCGTCAAGATCTCGTGAGAGGAACTGATCGTCGCTCAAGGTCCTTAAACCGAGTCCATGCATATATATTCATACGTCTAAAATTAACATCTTCTTTCAACCTATGCTCCGAGTCATCAGTTGGATCAAACGGTTATAAATTGCACTTATCTATAGTAAATATATTAAAAAAATTATATAGTGAATACATAATCCTACAAAACAGAGAACTAACTGATAAGAAACACACGGATCTTAAAATAGATCCGATGACTCAGGACGAAAGTTAAAATGAGATACTAAATTTGGGGAGTCTGAAAACTAGCATTCCCGATATACATACTTTTTATACATATACGTGTTTCATGCGCATCCAGAGATGTGTGTCTAGTGATTATTCATCACAGGCGGGTGTCATTTAAGCCCGCCTACAAATATGAGTCATTTATTACAAATGTTTGATGTATCCACATTATAGATACGAACAATATGCAAAGTGGGCCGTGGAGCTATACGTGATATGTGTTGAAATCCATCTCTCATACCCAACCTTGTAACCCGTCTACTATGACTGTTTTTACAGCAGTGTTAATATAAGTTCAAGAGAGATCACTACAGGAATCGCCATAATATATGATGGCCAAAATTATTGAAGATAGTGCCGTCGTTAATAAACATATTGACGACGGCTAAAATTCACCGTCATCAATTATTCATTAATTGACGACGGTTAACCAGGCCTTATAGACGACAGCCCATCGTCGACAGTAAAGGGCCCTCGTTAACATGGGCCTGTCCGAGACTTTATAGACGACGGTTAAACAACGCCATCGTTAATAAGACGTTGTAGACGACGGTTCAAGTATATGATCGTTTATAAGGCCCGATTTACTCGGGCAGCGGCCGCCATTCGGCTCTCTTTCTCACTCGCACCGCCACCGCTTCGTCCGAGCGCCGCCGCCACCGATCGCCGTTGGGAGCGCCGCCACCGTTTCGTTGGAGGCCGAGCGCCGCCGCCGCTACCGCTTCATCCGAGCTCCGCCGCCGCCGACTGCCGTTGGGAGCACCGTCACCGTTTTGTTGGAGGCCGAGCGCCGCCACCGCCGACCTCGCGCCGCCACCGCTTCGTCCGAGCGCCGCCGCCGCCGACCGCTGTCATCCCAACGAGGTAGGCCGCCTCCCTTGTTCCTCACCTCGTCTTCTCCTCCCAACGAGAAAGAAATTTGTGCTCATCTGCTTATTATGGGCTAGTTACAGAGAAAATATGACATTGCTCTGCCTGGTGCTTGCTAATTTTCAGATAATTCAAAATTTTTTACAGAAATAAAGTAATTCAGACATTGATTGACTATATGGAGTGCTACTGATTTTCAGGGCTCTCATCATGAAATCAACATCCAAACAAACCATGAAACCACGCAATAGCAAACCTGAACATAGAAATATTCAGGTTCAACTCACAAGAAATTTAGCACCTTCAGGGAAAGGAAAACTAAACCTCGAGCATCTTCATCTATTCAGGTTATATAGCAGGTCAGCCCACAGATGATCAAGGAACAATGGAGCAAACAGCAAACTAACAAAATAGCAGCAAGTTGTTTCATCTGATAGACCAGGAAAGCACCAATTTTCAGCTTCTATTAGTGCTAATCACCAACTGACATTAACCACGATGAGATTAGGTCACGGCATAAAGGCTGCGGACAGATTGAGGCCCAAGTTGAAGTTGGAAGTTCAGAACCATAGCTCCTTGACATTGCGCTGCTGCCGTTCTGAGGTGGAGGGCGAGGTGTTGTCATGGGAGCACTAGAGCTCAGCTAGCCGATCGGATTGTTATTCGTCCGGTTGGCGATAGGTAAGTAAATCTCTAACAATTCAATTTACATATTCTTAGACTTATATATGTAATAATTAACAATCATCTATCAGGTTTTGGTGTGTCTCGTTCAGTAGTCAGGGACACCACCAATAAGTGAACGGTGTCTTGGGCCGTCTAGTCCGTTTGCACTACCCCGGTGTAGTGAACGGAGTAGTTGCTACGTCTTGGGACGATTACGCTACGGCCCAGGACATTGCCCACGGCAACCATAGGAGGCTGTGTGGCACGACTTCATGGTAAGTATAAATAATATTTGTGTAAAACAATTCTATTATATATTAAGAATATTTGTTTAATATAAATTTATTATAGGCACGGTACCTTTCGCAGGACGAGGCGCAACAACTGGATCACGCTCGTATCATCTTCCATAACAACGCCAGAAAGCTCGTGATACAGTCACTCTCGACGGCTCGCATTCAAGCTACCAAGGCGTACTTCAAGTTGCATCCGGACGAGGATGAGCCCGGACAGTTCAGGGACGTGGTCGACAAGTACTTGACGGAGGCGCAATACGTAGAGGTAAAGTTTTTATTTACTTTGCTTCATTATCCAATTGCGAACAATGTTTTCATCCAATAATAACCGGTGTACAAGTCAGCGTAGCATGGCTTGATGCCCGTCCGGACGCGTACTGTGCCCTGTGTGCCCGTTGTGCGAGCCAGGGTTTCCAGGACTTGTCCCAGACCCGTAGAGACAGTAGAGGGAGGGAATCGAAACACCGTTTAGGTGGGGACGGATACATACGTCTAGCTAAATGGATGGTAAGTGTTACTCGAATTTTATTTAAGTAATTTTATCATCTTCATTGTGCTAACACATATTGATTGGAGTGAGAGAGCAGTCGGGAGCCGACACCTATCGAGGTGTGGAAGAGGGGTCACTTGGGACGTGACCCGTCGCAGCCTGACCAGTTGTGTTCTCAGGCGGCGGCGGGGGCGTTGGTAAGTTATTTTGTTAACTTAATTAAATTCTCTTTAATAGTTTTGAAGACGTTATTTTCCTGAATTTTCAGGCAAAGTACGGGCAGGAGGCGCGGAGACTTCGAGGCGAAGGGTATGATTGGGAGAGCGCACCAACAATTATCCCCGAAGCCGCGTATGCAAACGGTGGCGGGAAACCCCACGGACAATGAGTTTTGATATTTTTGGTTTACTATCACGAACTTTTAGATACGAAAATTTAATAATCTTACTCCGTTCTTTAGGTTAGCCATCTTTGATGGAGTAGTCGACTCGAGGCAGGTGCGGTCTTCCTCGAGAGCCTCTTCATCGCAGCAGGGTGGGTCCAGCAGTAGCCGTATGACCCAAGAGCTGGAGCTACGAAGTGTTCGGAAGGAGCTCCAGAGGCAAGAAGCGTTGAGGGATCGGGACGAGATGCATGCAGCGGTGCTCAGGGCTAAGGACGAGATGCAGGCAGTGGTGCTCAGGGCTAGGGACGAGTATCAAACCTCCTCCAGTTGCAAGCTGTCATGCAGGTAAATTCTGACCGTTGTAATTAATATTTTTAATATATAAATGCTATGTGAAATGATTTGGTTTCTTTTTGCTGGCTATGGCCGCAAGACGGTAGGTTGTCTTTCCGCAGTGGGCGCCGCCACCGTTGGAGCTGCCGCAGGTGCAGGTGCCGACGACAGGTGCACAGGTACAAAATGACTCAAAATAGCTAATAATAGTTAAACCTATTCAAATTCTGTAAAATTTTATCAAACTTACTCAAATATAGGCAAACTAGTTAGACTTGATCAAACTTAGTAAAATATGATGAGTAATATAGCCAAAACTAGCTAAAACTAGTTAAATATAGCCAAAACTAGTTAAACTTGCTCAAACTTACTAAAATATGATCAAACTTACTCAAACATAGCAAAATTGTCACACCCGGTTTTTCCGAAGAACAACCAAGTGAATATCACATGTATGCCAGGATCATTTTCTCATACATGTGATGACAAATAGTGAAGCATCATTTATTACAAGCCAGGTGTCGAATATAAGTAAGTCTTACATAGTAAATGTCTCGATGGACAATAATAAGTTCATCACAAGTAAATAAACTAGCAGCGGAATATTATTCTTTAGGGCTCCATCACAGGTGTTGCCCGGGGGTCTTCATGAACCTAAAAACCTTCCTCGGGTCCAAAATCTTGGTCATTATACACCACCTCATTATCTTGACCTGAGCAGCAATATAAACCAACAAATATGCAAGGTTGAGTACCAATGGTACTCAGCAAGTGTGGGAAAATTTTATCATGCATGGCTAGAACAAGGAGAGGTTGAACTCATGGTTAAAGCACTACGCAATTAATACCTATCACCTTAGCTTATTAAGCACCTACATTACTACACAGGTGAAATGGTCCCAATCTCCCATCCCATCATCATAATCCAATAACCATAACATCATTACCAATGTTAAGCTCCCCGCTTAACTTCCAAAACCATCAATCCTCTAATCATGAATAAGTCCAGGCCGCTCTTAACCGTGAACACAGCTATCAAGACAGTTTTGACTCTGCAGAGTTTGTACCACTGTACCCACATGTAGTGATTTCATCCCCCGTTGCCGGGTGGACTAAAAGAACCTCCATTATGCCAGTGGCTACGAACCACATTCACACTTCCCAGGTGTGTAGCCAGGAGATCACTACGAAGCCTTTACAAAGTGATTTCCGACGAGCGTGGGCCCATTGAGGTTTCACCCCTAACAGCATACAAGAGGCTCCAACCCCGCTGCAGTGGCCCCCTCTTGAGCCTTGCGGTTCATATGGTAGTCCAGCTGACACCTACTCCCCGCACCATCCAACACACCCATACTACGCCGGGGATACACCTAATTAATTGGCCAAGCTGCCCCATCTCAGCATGTGGTTGGCACTGTAAAGCCAGGTTACATGCTCCATGAACCGGTCCTTAGGATCCAGGCAAGTACTAAACACAAACCCAAGTCTCGTGCACCCAGCACACAACCAAAACATCCAACTTGCCTTGATCCCTACCTCTACATAACTCACAATAGCTCATTCAAGAGTATGGTAAAATAAACTGATGATCTCATATCCCAAATATCCCATTCTAAGCATGGCTAAGCATATGCATGTAAATAAATGACATGACAAAATAAATCCCAACCCAAGCTACAAGGAAACAAGGTGATGCAATTCTAGGGAAACTTCCTAGCATGGGTTTCATATTTAACTTGACAATGCAAATAATTCTATCTACACATCCTAGCATAGGATCAAAGTGGTCAAGGACACTTGCCTCCTTCTTGCTGCTCTTGAAATGGGTAGTCCTGATCTTGGAAAGGAATAACTTGCTCTTGAACAGGTTCTACTTCATACCATCACACATAGCCAAAGAAAAACAACAATCATAAGACATAGTTCACACTTCTTACTTCATACTAACCACACATTCATATTTATGAAATTCATTCACCATTATATGTGTTGTGGTTACTTTGTGTGTTGATCTGTGGCTTGCATACACTTTTATTTATATGTGTATGATTCCTACTTTGGTGTTCATATTTATACTTACATACTATATGTATATATATATGTGTGTGTTTCAGTTTTAAATAAATTCCTTATATTAAACTACCAAGTATGTATGAAAAGTATTTTTCTTCTCCATATGTGCCTTCATAATTTCTATCAACCCTAAACTGAACTCTTTGGATTTTAAAAACTCCATTTATCATTTACTAGTTGCTATATTTTCAGATTTATATTCCTATGCATAATTGTGTATTTTATTATGAAATTAGTAATACACATAATCTAAACAGTATAGGTTTTGGTCCTAAATAATTTAATAACATATTTTGACCTTGGCCTCTGATGTAAACTATTTCATAATTATTTTCCCTATTTTTCTATAGCTATTCTTTACTTAAAAATGTGTCCCTATACTAAATAATGTGAATAATAAATGAAACAGATTCATTTCAGCCCAAAATATATTTTTATCTCACTCCAAAGTTTTCTAAGTACTGAGAAAGTTTTTAATTAATTTTGACAATTATGTTTGTCCCACTTTTTAATTTTTAAACACTAGTTACATATTCAATTTTCTAAATTAAATACTAAACAAGGCTAAAATAATGAACTCACCCCATTACAGGGTCTATAATATTATTTTCATAATTTCTAGGGGTCTAGCTACACTTATCAGAGGTGTTTTTCCTAATTTTTATTAAGTCCAGGGGCTAAAACTGATTTTTAAATGAATTTACATGATTTTCTGGAGTTCCAGGGGCTAGATCAGAAGTTTCCGGGGCTAGCTCTTATTTCCCGAGAACCCCAGGGGGTAGCACGTAAGAATTCCAGTCTTTATAACGTGGGGCTGACGTGGACCGTCCGATTTTAAACCGACGGCTGAGATTATAACATCGAACCGGTACGCGGGGTTTTAAAGTCTACCGTGCGATTTAAAATAAACGGCGCACAAGCGGCCACGTCGCTCTGATCGAGCGCGGGCGGCGCTGCCGGCGGCGCACGGCGGCGGAAAGCGGCGATCTCGCCGGAAAGTTTCGGATCCTCGAGAATTCTGCCTAGAACTGTGATTTTATGGCATAGATCGGTAGAGGGGAGGTCAGGGATCTCACCTCGGGGGTTTTCTTGAGCTCGGGGGTCCTGGAAAGTGATCGGCGGCGAGGTCCGAGGCAAAACCACGGCGAAGCTCGTCGGCGCTGTGTTTACACCGTAAGTCTCTGAGTTTTCTGCACCTGCAAGGTTCCCCGGAGGCGGTGGATCAAGACCAGCGAGTTAGATCAGAGTTTCCGAGCTTAGATCGGCCAGAATTCACCGGCGAAGTCTCGGTGCTCACCGGAGTAAAAATCGGCGATCGCGTGGGAAAAACCGATCGGGGCTGGGGTTTTTATAGCCGGGGGAGGGCGGTGGGTCGGTTGTGATCGAGTTTGATTCTTTTGGGACCGGAATTCGGGCTGAGGGACGCGGTATTCCGATCGGTTAAGATCGCGCGCGCTCGGGGGAAAAAGTCCGGGCCGCAGACGCTTGGGGTTAGGGATGACAGGTGGGTCCCACCTGTCTGTGAGAGGTAGCGCGGGCGCGTGGCTGCGGGCTGGCGCGGGGGAAGTTGGGCCGGCTGGCGGGTTTCGGCCTACTGGCCGGTTTTTTTCCCGTTTTCTCTTTTTCTTTTTCCATTTCTTTTCTGATTTGAGTTTAATTTGAATTCCAGTTTGAATTTGAATTTTTGCAAAACATGCAACTCGTCCAAAAATTTTTAAATTCCCCTCTGAACATGGTTTAGGGTTTTGAATCAAAATTTGGGGTGTTACAGCTCTACCCCCCTTAAAAGAAATCTCGTCCTCGAGATTGGTGTTTCTAAGAAAACAATTCCGGAAATTGTGCCTTGAGCTCATCTTCCCGTTCCCAGGTGGCTTCCTCTTCTGAGTGATGCTTCCACTGCACCTTGCACATCCGGATTCTCTTGTTTCTGGTGAGGCGTTCCATTGTCTCCAAAATCTTGTATGGTTGCTCGGCATAAGACAAATCCTCAGCTACATCCACTTCACTCATGGGTAACACCTCTTCAGGCGTCCTCAGACATTTCTTGAGTTGTGACACATGGAATACATCGTGCACGTCCGATAGATGAACCGGTAACTCTAGTTGGTACGCCACTTCGCCTTTCCTTTCCAAAACTTGAAAGGGTCCGATGTATCAAGGTGACAACTTCCCTTTCACCTTGAACCGACGAAGTCCTCTGATAGGGGACACCTTGAGATAAACATAGTCTCCCACGTTGAAAACGAGCTCTCTTCTTCGTACATCAGCATAACTCTTCTGGCGTGTTTGTGCTATCCTCAAGTTGTTGCGAATCTCCCTCACCTTCGCCTCGGCTTCTTGTAGCACTTCTGGACCAAACACTTTACTTTCTCCTGTTTGGTTCCAAAATAGGGGAGTTCTGCACTTCCTTCCATACAAAGCTTCAAACGGTGACATCTTCATACTAGCTTGATAGCTGTTGTTATAGGAAAACTCCGCATACGGTAAGTTCTTGTCCCAACTCCTATTGTTTTTGAGTGCACATGCCCTTAACATATCTTCAAGAATCTGATTGGTTCTCTCCGTCTGCCCGTCAGTTTGGGGATGATAGGCAGAGCTGAAGTTCAGATGGGTTCCCATGGTTTCATGCAACTTTTGCCAAAACCTCGAGGTGAACTGTGTCCCTCGGTCCGACACTATCTTCTTTGGCACTCCATGGTAACACACAATCCTTGACATGTACAATTCTGCCAATTTGGATCCGCTGTAGCTTTCTTTCACAGGGATGAAATGAGCTACCTTGGTTAGCCTATCAATAATGACCCATATTAAATCATACCCGGATTGGGTCCTAGGCAATCCCACGACAAAATCCATGCTGATTTCTTCCCACTTCCATTCAGGCACTTTGAGTGGTTGCAATAATCCCGCGGGTCGTTGATGTTCTGCTTTCACCAACTGACATGTGTCACATAGGGCAACATGTTCCGCGACATCTCGCTTCATGCCATACCACCAATACCTGCTCTTGAGGTCCTGGTACATCTTCGTACTCCCAGGATGAATGGAATAGTCGGAATCGTGAGCCTCCTTCAAAATTAATTCACGGATCTCCTTTACTTCTGGCACACAGATCCTTTTCCCGTGCCACACCGTTCCTTGTTCATCCTCTCTAAAACCAGGAGCTTTATTTTCCTTGATGAGCTGTCTGATCTCTTGTATCTTCTCATCATTCTTTTGGCCCTCGCGTATGTCTTGCTCGAGTGTGGAGTCCACTTCCATGGCGATGGCTTCACCACTATTTACTAGACATAGATTGAGCCTTATAACCTCGTCCTTCAATTCTGCGGGCATGTCCTTCAAGCTCAACTTATTGACCTGCACTTTCCGACTCAAAGCATCGGCCACGACGTTTGCCTTCCCGGGATGATAGTTGATGCCCACATCAAAGTCATTGATTAGCTCTAACCATCTCCTTTGTCTGAGGTTGAGATCAGGCTGTGTGAATATGTACTTCAAACTCTTATGATCCGTATATATCTCTGTCCTCTTCCCCATCAAATAGTGCCGCCAAATTTTCAATGCGTGTACCACCGCAGCTAGTTCTAGGTCATGTGTAGGATAGTTCTTCTCGTGCTTCCGAAGCTGCCGGGATGCATATGCCACGACATGTCCTTCTTGCATGAGAACACATCCCAACCCATTCCCAGAGGCATCGCAGTACACTGTGAAATTCTTCTGCATATCTGGCATAACCAACACTGGGGCTGTTGTCAATCTCTTCTTTAGCTCCTGAAAGCTCGTATCGCACTGTGGCGTCCAGGTGAATGTGATTCCCTTTTCCAACAGTTTGGTGAGAGGTCTCGAGATCTTGGAGAATCCCTCAATAAACCGTCGATAGTATCCAGCCAATCCCAAAAAGCTTCGAACTTCCCCGACATTTTCAGGGGTTTTCCACTTCTGGATATCTTCGATTTTGGCGGGATCTACGGAGATTCCTCCCTCCGAGATGATATGTCCTAAAAAGGGAACTCTCTTCAGCCAAAACTCACACTTGCTCAACTTGGCATATAGTTGGTGTTCTCTCAGCCTCTGTAACACCAACCTTAGATGTTTCTCATGTTCTTCTTCATCTTTGGAGAAGACGAGAATATCATCTATGAAAACCACCACAAATTTGTCCAGATATTCCATGAATACCTTGTTCATGAGGTACATGAAATATGCCGGGGCATTGGTTAGCCCGAAAGGCATGACAGTGTATTCATACAGTCCGTACCGAGATACGAAAGCTGTCTTGGGAATATCAGATTGCCTTATCTTGAGTTGGTGGTATCCCGACCTGAGATCAATTTTCGAGAACACACAAGCTCCCCTCAACTGATCAAACAAGTCTTCAATGCGAGGCAATGGGTACTTGTTCTTGATGGTTACCTCATTCAAAGCACGGTAATCCACGCATAACCTTTGGGTTCCGTCTTTCTTGGGCACAAATATCACCGGAGCTCCCCATGGTGAGGAACTAGGGCGAATATACCCCTTCTCCATCAATTCTCTCAAATCATCCTTGAGCTCTTCTAGCTGCTTGGAGTCCATTCGATAAGGTCTCTTGTATATCGGGGCTGTTCCCGGTACTAGCTCAATTGCGAATTCCACGTCACGGTCGGGAGGCATACCTGGCAACTCCTCCGGAAAAACATCTGGATATTCCCTGATAGTCCTGATTTCCTCAACTTTCACCTCCACCTGATTTAATTTAATGTCCCTCCTAGGCTCGTGTATTGTTATGAACTTTACTCTGGTGCCACTGGGGTGAGTTAGTTCCACCGTTCTGGTCGAACAATGGATGATTCCTTTATGTTTGGTCAACCAATCCATACCCAAAATAATATCTATCCCTTGTGAATCTATCACTATGAGGTTAGCAGTAAATACTACCCCATTAATGTCTAGGTTCACTTTGGGACACACTTGTCTTGTCCTTATTTCTCCACCTGGAGAGTTTACGGCTAGCATATGATTCATTTATGTGGTTGCTAGGTCATGCTTCTTAACAAACCCTTGAGCAATGAACGAGTGGGTAGCACCATTAAAGCATCTAGGCCCCCGTGAGGTATGGTTTCAGTGATTAATGACAACCGTTCGCTATTACTAATGAGTTTGTGGATGCGAGGTTTCACGTATATCATATCAAACGTTGATGAACTATCTATTCACACCATCTACTGCTCATTGGATACAAATGGAGACCCCTCAACGATCTATTCTAAGGGGTTATTCGATACTCATGAAAACTAAATAAAGAACTCATACAACGACTCTATTCTATCAAAATTGGCAACACAAGAAGCTTACACTTCATCATAATATCATTACAAACAAATGTCAAAGAGGTCACTCAAGAAGATTCCAAAAGATCAACTCAAAACAACTCGAAGCAAACAAGTTGCACTCACCGGATCATCCGATGTCTTGCAAAATGACTACATCGGTCAAGTTTGAGTTGGCAGAAGAAGAAGACCTCAGAGCCCAGTACACACCGGATCATCCGATGTGAAGGAAGTGGCACATCTGTTGATTTCACCCGAAGGATGATATCCGAGTTATTCTGAAGAAGTACACACCGGATCATCCGATGATGAAGAAAGTGTACATCGGTCAATTTCAACCGAGACATTATTTCTGAACCAATTCTGAAGATCAACTCACCGGATCATCCGATGATGAATTGAAGTAACATCGGTCGATTAAAAGATCCAACGGTTATATCCAACGGTCACATCTGACACATGACATCAGCTAATTTGGAACTCGACCGATGATCATATAAAGGGGTGCATCGGAGGATCCGATGATCACTGAAAAAGTCTGCCCAGTTTTCCAACGGCTATCTCGTGTGGGCTGGCTATAAATACCCCTCCAACCGGCCATTTCGACAAGTCTTGATCTCCAGAGCCTCACTACACATTCTCAAGCATTCAAGACCAAGAGCTACTACTTCCACACTTCAAAACCTCTTGTACTCCAACTATAGGTTATATCTAGCTAGAGAGAAGCTTGTGTGCGTCCATTCTTGGTGATTGGAATCTCTAGGCTAGTGAGAGAGAGTGTCTTGGTGACTTCTCTCACCTTGTAAACGTTGGAGGAAGAAGAGATCACTCCGGAGCTTACCAAGGTGTTTGTGGAAGCCCGGAGGATCACCGTTGTACAAGGCTTGAGCTCCACCTTGCCGGAGAAGGCGAACGGAGAAAGATAGTGGATTCCCTCGTCTTGGTGACTTGGGAGTGGCTATACCCTTTGGTGGGTGCCACAACGTGGACGTAGGAAGATTTTTGTGATCTTACCGAACCACGGGAAAAATCGCCGTGTCTCCGAGTCTCCGCGGGAGTTTGCATTTCTCTCCTCACCCCTTACTATTACGCTTTTACTATTCCGCACTTAACTCTCTTGCTTGCGTAGTTAGTTTGCATAGGGAATTGGGCTTCAACCATTAAAGTTTTAAATTGCTCTAAAATTTTAAAAAGCCCAATTCACCCCCCCCCCTCTTGGGCGTTTCGATCCTTACACACCAGAATCAAACAGCAGAGTTGCAAGGTGTAAATTGGCAGGAAACTTACCAACTACCACGTCGGGTGCCTCTTGTGCTTCCTCCATAGTGACATGGTTCACCCGTCCTCTCATTACATTCTACTGTTGTGGCGGCGCAGGCTTCTTCTTTGGGCATTTATGGGCGTAGTGCCCCACTTCACCACAGCTGAAACATTGCACCCCAATCTTAGATGCTTGGCCCTTGTTGTCTTGGGGTTGGTTTGGGGGTCCTTGCACTGCTGGTCGAGGTGGATATGCGGGGCGATGCTGCTGCACAAACTGACGTTGCGGCTGTGCTGGTGCAGCAGGAGGCCTGTAGTTTGGGTTGTACCCTCTTGGTGCTGAATAGGGTACCGCAGCACGACTCGTCTGCCCCGTAGGTTGCTGCATCAAACGTGGGCGGGTGTTGCTCCCTGAGGCTTGATGTGACCACCCAGCCTTCCTCTTATTCTCATTTTCCAGGGCCTTTAGCTTCCTTTCCAGCACAAATGCTCTGTCCACCATCTTTTGAAAGCTTTCGTACTCATTTGAGGACATTGCACACTGCATCTCTGCGGTAAGTCCTTCCACGAAACAATCTTGTTTCTGCTCATCAGTCTCTATGTCTCGTGGAGCATAACGGGATAGTTGAGTAAATTTAGTGAGGTATTCCCTCACCGTCATGTTTCCCTGCTGCAGTCCCAAAAACTCCTTCCTCTTGTTTTTGAGTTCACCTCTTGGGATGTAATGGTTGCGGAAGCTACGCTTGAACTCTTCCCAAGTGATGTTCTCAGGGTCATGATGGGCGGCCACGTAGGCGGTCCACCAATCAGCAGCAGGTCCATGCAATTGATGAGAGGCAAACAGCACCCTCTCATACCCTTGGCATTGTATTATCCTCATCTTACTTTCAATGGTCTTCAGCCAATCATCTGCCTCCAGAGGTTCAGCAGCACTTGCAAACTTTGGAGGTTGAGTTCCTAGAAACTCACTCAACCTTGGTTGGCGTGGTGCAGCTTGTGTAGGTGGAACTTGATGCAAGTTGGCCACCACTTGAGTCAAGTTCTGGATGAGCTGATTTTGATTCTCCAGCATTTGGTGGAGAGGATCAACTTCTTCACGGCGACCACCCCGGTCCTGGCCTCCAGAAAGATGAGGGTTGCATGCCTCATCATTGTTGTTGGCGGGGTTGGCAGCACGTCCTTTTCCTCTTCCGGCCATCTGGCAGAATCAACAAATGTTAATTTGATCCCATTTAGTATCATCTTACTACTTTCATTTGTTGGTACTTTGAGGTGTTGAGGCTTTGTTAAAATTTTACGAGGGTTTATATCTCACACCAAATAAAAGCACTATTATTTCCTGTGGGTTCACACACCAAAGCAAAACAATCTGAAGACGAGGTTGTGGACAATTGCTCATGGCTTCCACAACTCACGTCACACACCAAGCATTATCACACCATTAACTATGTAACGACTCGACTACTCGACCTCTTGCTAGCTAGGGGAAAGACTCTACACTACTCGTCCTCTTGAGCTGGCTCCTCGGGATCTTCCTCCTCATTTCGGCTACCTTCTGACTCTGCTTTGGGTGGGGAGGCTGCTGGTGGAGAAGTGCGACGACGCCTGATTGCTCGGCGATCCGGGGAGTCAGGAGTCCATGTATCATTTACGGTGACGCACAGTTCATTCCCATCTCCTCTTTCTCTCGCCTTTAAGCAAGCTCGCAGCAACGCCTCCGTGTCCTTCAGGGTGTCTCGGACATCCTGAAGCTCTTGTTGACACTCCTGCAGTCGAGTGCTGAGCATAGCCGCATCCTCCAAGCACAAGTCCATGTGCTCATGGGAAGTCCCTTGCTGCACTGGTGGGTATTTGTACTCCGTGGTACCACTCTCACGTTGGAGGACATACATGTACTCAGTTTTGTCCAAGTGGCGACGATAGATGTGACTCTGGCAGGTGATGGCCTCCCAGGCGACATCTTTCTCCGCATCGACCTGTGTTGCTCTACTAGCTGGAGAATGGTGGATCTTCAGCAGCTGATTCTCGTGTATAATCCTCATCTCCGAACTCCATTCTTCCCTCTTCTCACGGATGGTCCTGGTGGAGTTATAGTGGATGATGAGCTTGCCCGTATTGCCGGCGGCTTCGAGCATACGCCGAAGATGGCGCAATAAGCCTCCTACTGCCAATCCGTAGGAAAGGTACGTCACCGGACGACTTTCCTCTCTTTCGGCCAGGGCAACTACGGGAACTCTCCCTCCTGTGGACTTACGAGCGGTGCGAATCATGCGAACCATCTAAAACAAAAGAATTTAAAATTAGGTTAGATAAATTCTCAAACAAAAATCCTATTTTGAATGAAAGTTGGGGTAAGATGAAGAAAATGACTCCTTTAATAACACTTTTCAACCCACACCTTGGAAAATAGTTTTTTAAGAAAATAGGGACCTTAAATACGTCCATTTCTCCCTAGGTCCACGTTCCTACGGGCAAACCTTGGCTCTGATACCACCTCTGTCACACCCGGTTTTTCCGAAGAACAACCAAGTGAATATCACATGTATGCCAGGATCATTTTCTCATACATGTGATGACAAATAGTGAAGCATCATTTATTACAAGCCAGGTGTCGAATATAAGTAAGTCTTACATAGTAAATGTCTCGATGGACAATAATAAGTTCATCACAAGTAAATAAACTAGCAGCGGAATATTATTCTTTAGGGCTCCATCACAGGTGTTGCCCGGGGGTCTTCATGAACCTAAAAACCTTCCTCGGGTCCAAAATCTTGGTCATTATACACCACCTCATTATCTTGACCTGAGCAGCAATATAAACCAACAAATATGCAAGGTTGAGTACCAATGGTACTCAGCAAGTGTGGAAAAATTTTATCATGCATGGCTAGAACAAGGAGAGGTTGAACTCATGGTTAAAGCACTACGCAATTAATACCTATCACCTTAGCTTATTAAGCACCTACATTACTACACAGGTGAAATGGTCCCAATCTCCCATCCCATCATCATAATCCAATAACCATAACATCATTACCAATGTTAAGCTCCTCGCTTAACTTCCAAAACCATCAATCCTCTAATCATGAATAAGTCCAGGCCGCTCTTAACCGTGAGCACGGCTATCAAGACAGTTTTGACTCTACAGAGTTTGTACCACTGTACCCACATGTAGTGATTTCATCCCCCGTTGCCGGGTGGACTAAAAGAACCTCCATTATGCCAGTGGCTACGAACCACATTCACACTTCCCAGGTGTGTAGCCAGGAGATCACTACGAAGCCTTTACAAAGGGATTCCCGACGAGCGTGGGCCCACTGAGGTTTCACCCCTAACAGCATACAAGAGGCTCCAACCCCGCTGCAGTGGCCCCCTCTTGAGCCTTGCGGTTCATATGGTAGTCCAGCTGACACCTACTCCCCGCACCATCCAACACACCCATACTACGCCGGGGATACACCTAATTAATTGGCCAAGCTGCCCCATCTCAGCATGTGGTTGGCACTGTAAAGCCAGGTTACATGCTCCATGAACCGGTCCTTAGGATCCAGGCAAGTACTAAACACAAACCCAAGTCTCGTGCACCCAGCACACAACCAAAACATCCAACTTGCCTTGATCCCTACCTCTACATAACTCACAATAGCTCATTCAAGAGTATGGTAAAATAAACTGATGATCTCATATCCCAAATATCCCATTCTAAGCATGGCTAAGCATATGCATGTAAATAAATGACATGACAAAATAAATCCCAACCCAAGCTACAAGGAAACAAGGTGATGCAATTCTAGGAAAACTTCCTAGCATGGGTTTCATATTTAACTTGACAATGCAAATAATTCTATCTACACATCCTAGCATAGGATCAAAGTGGTCAAGGACACTTGCCTCCTTCTTGCTGCTCTTGAAATGGGTAGTCCTGATCTTGGAAAGGAATAACTTGCTCTTGAACAGGTTCTACTTCATACCATCACACATAGCCAAAGAAAAACAACAATCATAAGACATAGTTCACACTTCTTACTTCATACTAACCACACATTCATATTTATGAAATTCATTCACCATTATATGTGTTGTGGTTACTTTGTGTGTTGATCTGTGGCTTGCATACACTTTTATTTATATGTGTATGATTCCTACTTTGGTGTTCATATTTATACTTACATACTATATGTATATATATATGTGTGTGTTTCAGTTTTAAATAAATTCCTTATATTAAACTACCAAGTATGTATGAAAAGTATTTTTCTTCTCCATATGTGCCTTCATAATTTCTATCAACCCTAAACTGAACTCTTTGGATTTTAAAAACTCCATTTATCATTTACTAGTTGCTATATTTTCAGATTTATATTCCTATGCATAATTGTGTATTTTATTATGAAATTAGTAATACACATCATCTAAACAGTATAGGTTTTGGTCCTAAATAATTTAATAACATATTTTGACCTTGGCCTCTGATGTAAACTATTTCATAATTATTTTCCCTATTTTTCTATAGCTATTCTTTACTTAAAAATGTGTCCCTATACTAAATAATGTGAATAATAAATGAAACAGATTCATTTCAGCCCAAAATATATTTTTATCTCACTCCAAAGTTTTCTAAGTACTGAGAAAGTTTTTAATTAATTTTGACAATTATGTTTGTCCCACTTTTTAATTTTTAAACACTAGTTACATATTCAATTTTCTAAATTAAATACTAAACAGGGCTAAAATAATGAACTCACCCCATTACAGGGTCTATAATATTATTTTCATAATTTCCAGGGGTCTAGCTACACTTATCAGAGATGTTTTTCCTAATTTTTATTAAGTCCAGGGGCTAAAACTGATTTTTAAATGAATTTACATGATTTTCTGGAGTTCCAGGGGCTAGATCAGAAGTTTCCGGGGCTAGCTCTTATTTCCCGAGAACCCCAGGGGGTAGCACGTAAGAATTCCAGTCTTTATAACGTGGGGCTGACGTGGACCGTCCGATTTTAAACCGACGGCTGAGATTATAACATCGAACCGGTACGCGGGGTTTTAAAGTCTACCGTACGATTTAAAATAAACGGCGCACAAGCGGCCACGTCGCTCTGATCGAGCGCGGGCGGCGCTGCCGGCGGCGCACGGCGGCGGAAAGCGGCGATCTCGCCGGAAAGTTTCGGATCCTCGAGAATTCTGCCTAGAACTGTGATTTTATGGCATAGATCGGTAGAGGGGAGGTCAGGGATCTCACCTCGGGGGTTTTCTTGAGCTCGGGGGTCCTGGAAAGTGATCGGCGGCGAGGTCCGAGGCAAAACCACGGCGAAGCTCGTCGGCGCTGTGTTTACACCGTAAGTCTCTGAGTTTTCTGCACCTGCAAGGTTCCCCGGAGGCGGTGGATCAAGACCAGCGAGTTAGATCAGAGTTTCCGAGCTTAGATCGGCCAGAATTCACCGGCGAAGTCTCGGTGCTCACCGGAGTAAAAATCGGCGATCGCGTGGGAAAAACCGATCGGGGCTGGGGTTTTTATAGCCGGGGGAGGGCGGTGGGTCGGTTGTGATCGAGTTTGATTCTTCTGGGACCGGAATTCGGGCTGAGGGACGCGGTATTCCGATCGGTTAAGATCGCGCGCGCTCGGGGGAAAAAGTCCGGGCCGCAGACGCTCGGGGTTAGGGATGACAGGTGGGTCCCACCTGTCTGTGAGAGGTAGCGCGGGTGCGCGGCTGCGGGCTGGCGCGGGGGAAGTTGGGCCGGCTGGCGGGTTTCGGCCCACTGGCCGGTTTTTTTCCCGTTTTCTCTTTTTCTTTTTCCATTTCTTTTCTGATTTGAGTTTAATTTGAATTCCAGTTTGAATTTGAATTTTTGCAAAACATGCAACTCGTCCAAAAAATTTTAAATTCCCCTCTGAACATGGTTTAGGGTTTTGAATCAAAATTTGGGGTGTTACAAAAATCTAGTAAACTTGCTCAATTCTGCATTTTAATAAACAAATTTAGTCAAATATGCATGTTTATACTTGTAACTTGTCTAACCACACTTGCAAATCACAGGGATCAGGGACGGAATTCGCACACCATCACCTCAACTTGCGCCGCTTGGACGACTGCAGGAGGACGACTTTCTAAACTCCGGTAGTGGACGGGGTAGCATGTAATGTGGCGTGTGTTTTTTGGAACTATTTTGCACTGTTTCTTATGATATATATATATATATATATTTGTGCTTATTTATATTATTTTCTGCATGTGTGAGCTGACCATCGAGTCAGGGCTGGCCTCGAAGCCAGGGCAACATTTTCTATTTTTTTAAATGGGAGCCTTATAGACGACAGTTTTGGGTGCTTAGCCGTCGTGTATAAGTCATATTTATAGACGACGGTGGAGCAGTAGCTGTCGTCTATAAGCCATAATTATAGATGACGGTCAGAAAAAACCATCGTCTATAAGATCCACTATGTGCCACATGGCAGAAGTAACCAATTGACAACGGCCAGGAGTGGTCGTCGTCATTTGCCTTATAAACGACGGTTAGAAAAAACCGTCGTCTATAAGATCCACTATGTGCCACGTGACAGGAGTACTTAATAACTAGTAATTGTAGACGGCAGGAAACCGTCGTTAATAAGTGTTTACCGTCGTCTATAAAGTATAGACGTGGGTTTTAGCCTTATAGATGACGATTTCTGTCCGTCCTCTATAATCTTATAGATGACTAATAATCGTAAATGGCCGGAAACCATCGTAAATAAGTGTTTACCGTCATCTATAAGCTATAGACGACGGTCGACAGTTTCTGGCCGTCGTCTAGCGGATGACAAATTTCAGCACACAACAGTTCTCTCTTGATTGAAAAATTACAAAGATCCGAGCGCCGGATGGATCCGAGCGAGGAAGTATTGCGTCCCACGCCACGTCCGCTTTCCTCTCTCTCTCTCCTGCCACCACGCTTGGCACCAATCCGCGCCGCGTTGTTGCTCGGCGGCAGCTTCCTGGCCTCCGCTCCGGCTGAGTGCTACAGTTGGCCCGTCCGTCGACCTGGGTCAACTCGTTGCCTACAGTGTCGCCGGAGCACACGCCGTGCCGTGTCCTCATCATGCATGCGGCCCATCTCCGATGGTGGCAAGTGACACCATGCCACAACCATAAACCTTCGTCCGTCTTCCAATCAAGTTATGGAAATGCCACAATAATGTTCATTTGTTTGCAACTACAAGCATGAAGCAAACATGTGTGTTGTCTCTCAACCAAAGCAGTATAATGTATCTTGCTGTTGTCATATTTTTTTCGAAAACAACGGAAACCCGGTTTATATTATAAGGAGTAAGAACATTATGGTACAGATACTGTTTAAAAATACATGTACGTGTACAAGGGTACATCCTCAACTTACATGTTTAGCGCGCTACTCACCATGGTTGTTCCATTGTTGATCCCAGGCCTCTATGAGAGTGCCAACGTCTTTGACCCCGACCCTACACCAGAATGTTAGCTCATCTTTGATGCCGTTCACTATTTCCAAGATGGAACGTTCTGCTGATTGAAATATTCGTGCATTTCGCTCACGCCAAATCGTCCAAATGACCGCAATGATGATGGATCTGGATCCTCTGCTACTACTGGCGCGGCCTTCTAGAGATATTGAGTGGAACCATGATTGTGGGTCTCTAACTCCATTGGTTGTGACAGTGTCCGATCAAAATACTCGCAGCCAAGCGTTAATCCCCGTCCATACGTGCTAAGTCAGTGGGCACTCTCCAAAAATGTGTAATGCCGTCTCTAGGCTTCTTCGCCAGAATGGGCAGAAATAATTATTTGGCCATTGACGATATTGGAGACGGTCGGATGTCCAAATCCTGTTTTGAAGGAGCATCCATGTCAATATTTTATATATAGACGGCGCCCAGCTTTTCCACACCATCTCTTTGAAATCTGACCGAACACATCCTTCAAATTGTATATGATAAGCTGATTTGACAGAGAAGGCTCCAAGGCCGAGAACTTCCAAGTGATTTGGTCCTCGGCTTCTAGGTTTGTCATATGTAGCAGCGACGTTGTCAAGATTCGTAGTTGTATATATTGTAATATCATCTCTGTGCTGGTGATGGGGAGTAAGTCGCGGATCCATCTATTATCCGCCAAGGCTGCAGCCACTATTTTCCCTTTTCCCTTGCTGGCCTTGTAGAGTAAGGGAAACAGGTTCATTGGTGCTGCCCCTTGCGCCCAGCTGGACTGCCAAAATAAGGTTGTGCGGCCGTTGCGGACTATGACTGTTGTAGAGGCTGCAAGTAGACCTTTGTCGGCTGCATCTATGGGAAGATCGATATCCATCCATGGTCGATGCGGTTGCATCCAGCCCATCCAAAGCTATTTGAGCCTCAGTGCGTGGTTGTAGCGCTCAAGATCAATGATGATGCCCAAGCCTCCGTGTTGTATTTGTCTGCTTACACGCCCCAATTAACCTTGCATTTGCCTCGTGTTAGTTGTTGACCTCTAGCCCACAGGAACCTCCTTCCGATTTTTTCAAAGCTTCTAAAGAATCTCTTGGGTGGTTTAAGTGCCGACATAAGATATATCGGCAAGGAGCCCAAGACTGCTCTTACCAGTTCTCTTCTTCCCCCAAGACTCATTAATCCTTTCTGCCATCCTGCTAGCTTTGCGTTAGCGCGGTCTAGTAGTGTTTGGAGGTGGGTGAGTCTGAACCTGCCAACGTGTATCGGGAGGCCCAAGTATGAGATGGGAAAATCCATCTGTTGTCCTGTGAACCCTTGTAGCAATGACTCTAGCTGAATTTGCTCACAACTTATTGGCAGTATTGAGCTCTTCGCCACATTAATCTTCAGCCCCGTTGCTTCAACAAAGTGATGAAGGATTGCTAGCGTCGCACTAACCTCCGCATGAGTTGGGTTGAGGAACATAATTACATCATCAGTGTAAATGTTATCATATTTTATTCCGTGATTCAATGCTAGGCGTGGTTTTCAGTGTTTTAGGTCATGTTTTCGAAAAAAATATGTGAGACCTATGTGTGCTGAATACATTGGCTTTGACGATAAAAGTCTTGAATACTACCAAAACACCTTTTTAACAAGGTCCGACTCTAGATCCAAGCTCCTGCAAGGTCCGACAATAGGTCCGACTTGTTTTGGATAGCTCCGGCAAGGTCCGACGTAAGGTCCGACTTGCTTTGTCTAGGTCTGACTTATTTTGGCTAGGTCCGACTTGTTTTTGCTAGCTCCACTGCTAGGTCCGACTAGCTTTGGTAAGTTCCGTGCTAGATCCGACTAAGCTTTAGTAAGCTCCGGCGTTGGATCCGACTAGCTTTGGTAAGCTCCGGTTCAAGGTCCGGTTAGCTTTGGTAAGGTTCGGAGCTTGATTGCAATGGTTCTGCTTTTAACTTGCAATGTTTCGAACTTGCTTTACTCTTATGGAAAGTTTGCTTTGTATTATTTTACTGAATTTTTGGTGTGTTTTGGTGATTATGGCTGATATCATTTTGCTATGGTTTACAACATGCTTATGTGAGGTGCTCACGTAAGATGTTGTAGTTTCGGAACTAACGAGAGTCAAGTCGAGGACTTGTGCTCGGAAGTATTGGTTGTTTATTCATGTGCAGGTGTTGCTTGAGTTCAAGACATGGCTGGTGACAGGATCCATTGAACTAGTCTTAGGGAGAAGATGAGGTTCAACAACCAAGTTCGGGAGGAATTGTGGTTGAGTTGATCGGGAGGTTGCGTAGTATGTTTGAATCAAGAACAATGCATATGAAGGTATTTTGGACGTCGTTGGAAGATGTTTGCACGTGTGCAAGTACTGCATGGACGTGGCTGCATGGTTCTAAGGCATGATGAAGAGATGTGGACGTAAAGAATTGGTCGGAAAGGTCCAACCGACTAGGTTATGGACTCAGGCTGCGGCTTAGTCGTGTTTGACTCAAATATGGAAAGTCTTGGGTTGGTTATGATAGGATTTCATGTGGGTCACGAATTTGAGTTGTTTTAGGAATGTTTGGGATGTTCCTAAGGTGTTTGAAAGTCTTAAGATTGCTTCTATCTGCGTATAGAAGAGTCTTGAGCAGTATTGGAAAGTTACAGTTTGAATCTAAGTAGGAGTAGGAGTCCTAGTTTGAATTGGATTGGCCATAGAGCTGGTTATATAAGCAAGGGAGGCCAGAGCTCGTGGTGCACGACTTTGGGGCTGTTCCTCTTGTGTTTTGATAAATAAAATTTGTATTGTAAAGGAACTTTTGTGCCTTGTTCATCTGACTTGTTTCAGACAATTTTTCTCGTCGAGTTTCTGTTCAGCACTACCTTGCTTTGATGGTTTTATCATAACTCGAGTTTTACAGATCTAATTGATGTGATTCTTTTTGGGTTGTCTTCAAAACTTGATTATATATCATCTGTGAAAATTCCACGGTCATTGAATTTGTGGTTTCTGATCTACATGAGTTTCTTTGCAGTATTCCAGAACTGTTTTTCTCGCGTAGGACAGATTGACCTTTGTTCGATCTTTCGATCGTAACTTGAGTTTTTCTCAACGGATTTTCATGATTCTTGTTGTGACGTCTTCGTGACTTGATTCTATACAATCTAGTGTCACAGTTGAACACGTTTAGATTAGTCGCACACATGGTTTCTTTAACAGATCGGTTTTTTGCTAAGGGGTGTTTTGTTGCTTCCGCTGAAAAATTTTTATCTACCATTCACCCCCCTGTCTGGTAGCTTTACACGTGTACTTCAATCCTACAATTGGTATCAGAGCCAGAATGCTCTAATCTTTGTGATTTGCACATGTTTTGACTAATCATCATGGAGAAATACTCCGCCAAACCTTATGTGTTTAGTGATATTGATTTTTAGGTTCGGAAGGCACGCATGGAAGCTTTCATCCAGGCGCAGGCTTTGCAATATGGGAAAAGGTGTACAAGACTTACGATGTGCCTTCAAACGATCAAGTCACGGCTACAAACATGAGAGATATCGACAACAATAACAAGGCTCGGAACTTGATCATACAAGGACTAACTCAGAGCGACTTCGACCGTGTTGCACACCTCCGATCGGCGTACGATGTGTGGAGAGCACTTTGTGACTACCACGAAGGATCCAACACGATCAAGGAGGTAAGACAGGATATGTTCAAGAAAGAATACATGCGCTTTGAGATGCAACTCGATGAGTCCATTGATGACCTCTTTGCTCGCTTTAATAAAATTCTCAGCAACTTGCATAGCGTCAATGTTAATTTTTCAGATGTTGAAAATGCTAGGCAATTACTAAGTGCATTAGACATGTCAATTTGGGAGATGAAAGTAACATTCATACGTGAATCTACTGTCATGAGTACTCTTACATTAGATGTGCTTTATTCTAAGCTAAAAACTCATGATATTGACATTATATCACGTAAGAACCCAAATAAGACTATTGCATTTGTCTAACAACGTGATATGTCTAGCTCCGGCCAATCATCTAGCAATACACTTGCTTTGCTGTCTTCACTAACCCTGGAACAGATTGAGGAGTTTCCAGAGAAGGAGCTAGTACTTCTTTCTACTAGGTTCTCAAAAGCATTGCAAAATGTGAGAACTAGAAGGAGAGGAAGCTTCGGATCTCAACGATGCTTTGAATGTGGTAAGACAGGACACTTTCGTACAGATTGCCCTAACCTTTCAGGTCCTTCTAACCGTGATGAAAAGCAGAATAAAGTCAAGTCCTCTTTTGGCAACACCAACAAGAAAAAGAAGGGTTTTACAGGACGCAAACTGATAAACAGTTTCATCACCGCACTTCAAGAACTTGGCTCGAGTGATGTAGACATTGGAAGTGATGAAGATGAAGATGATCTAGCAAACTTGTGCTTCATGGCGGGCAAATCAAAATCAAGTATGGAGGATGCAGAACACAACAGTGACAACGAAGAGGTATGTCCTACTTCCGAAGAAATGTGTGATGTTATTTCTCGTGCCACTATTATTGTTAAGAAAAAGGACAAAAAGGTTAGGGATAATGCTGTTAAAATTGAGTCACTAGAATCTGAAATTAATCGTTTAAAATCCTTGATTCCTAGTGATGATTCTTGTTCCTCATGTGATTTAATATATGAACAATTCTCCTCTCTAAGAAGTGCACACACCTCCACACTTGATAAACTTGAACTTGAAATCGAAAAGAACAAAAAACTTGCTGCACTTAATGATAAAAACTTGAAAGATGCTTGTTGTTCTACAATTGATTTGCATTGTTCTACTTGCGATGATCCTGATAAGAAACTACAAGATGCTATGAAAGAAATTTCTATATTGAACAATGCTTTACATTCTCATTAAGTTAAATATTGTTCCAATTGCAAATTAAAAGGAAAAACTTCATGTGAAAATTGCCTTGATCTATCAAATAAACTTGATAACATGCATAAGACATTAGAACGGTTTTGTAATGGGAATAAGAACCTAAACTTGCTGCTGAATTCTTTCAAATCTTGCAATGATAAAACTGGTTTAGTTTTTGATTCACATGCTCATGCTAAGGAACATCCACCTAAAATTGTAAAATCATTAGGAAGTGGTTTGATTCAAACAGTTCCTAAACAAAAAGGAGTGGTTTTTAAATCTGCAGGAGTGTTGTCACATTCGGGTTCAAATAAGTATACTGCACGCTCATCTAGACATGAACACAAAGTTAAATTTCATTGTACCTATTGTGGTAGAGATGGGCATGTCATAGATTTTTGTTATAGACTAGCTAAACAACATAAAAAGGAAAGAATGCAAGCTAGATCTTATAACTCTCATAACAAAATTTTCTTCACATACTAAACTAAATGTCAGGAACATGCAACCTGCTGTTATGAGTCAGAAATATTCAAAGTTTACCTCCGGAGCTTCAGTTTTTGCCTCCGGAGCTTCAGTTTTTGCCTCTGGACCTTCTGTTTTTGCCTCCGGAGCTACTGATTTTCGTGCTACACAAGTAACACCTCATAGGTCAGTAGTTAAGAACAAAAAAACTCAAACTTTGACTCATAAACCTGTTGTTTTATCTCAGCTTTCGCATGTTATTCCTGCTGGACATCGTGTGACTCAGTACTAGATTCTAAATGCCTTTTAACTAACCCCAGTATTGAGTCATCGACGTATTGTGCTTCTATGTAGGTTACACGCTTGAGTAAGGAGAACATTTTAATTGTGGATTCATGTTGCTCACGCCACATGACCGGTAACAAAGAATGGTTCTCCTCTCTCTCTTTTGTGTCACGTGTAGAGAATGTTACTTTGCCGATAATTCTTCAACTCCTATAATTGCTAAGGGTTCGGTTAGAGTAAATGATCACTACACTTTGAAGGATGTGGCACTTGTCAAAAATTTGAAATACAAATTGCGCTCTGTTTCACAATTTCTAGATGAAAATCTGGAAATTATTTTCAAAAAAACTACTGCAAAGTTGTAGGTTCAAATAGTGAGCTTATTTTTAACATGTCTCGGTTTGGAAGAGTTTTTAAATCTGACTTTGATATGTCTTCCTCTAATTATAGATGTCTAGTTGCAAATGATTCCAAAGATTTATATTTTTGGCATCGTAGACTTGGTCACGTAGGCTTTGATCATCTCACGTGTGTTAGTACTCTTGATCGCATACGTGGGCTGCCTAATCTTAAAGGGGACAAAGAAATTGTGTGCTCTTCTTGTAGACATGCTAAGATGGTTGCAGGTTCACATGCTCCTCTCACAATGACCATGACAACTGAACCGGGTCAATTTTTACACCTTGACACCGTAGGACCTTCGCGTGTTCAATCCTTCGGAGGTAAATGATATGTTCTTGTGATTGTTGATGACTATTCTAGATACTCTTGGGTTTACTTTATGGCATCTAAGAATGAAGCTTTTAGTCACTTTAGAATTTTATTTCTTAGATTATCAATTGATCACCTAGGATCTTTAAGAGCAATTAGAAGTGATAATGGAACTGAATTTAAAAATCAATCGTTTGGTCACTTTTGTGCTGAAAATGCAATAGATCATCAATTTTATTCACCATATGTACCTCAACAAAACGGTGTTGTAGAGAGAAAGAACAGAAACTTAGTTGAGATGGCTACGACTATGCTTGATGAATATCAAACTCCTAGGAAATTTTGGGCTGATGCAATTGCAACCGCTTGTTATGTCTCAAATCGTGTTTTCTTGCATGCTAAGCTAGGTAAAACACCATATGAGCTCAGGTTTGGACATAGGCCTAGTGTCACACACCTTAGGGTCTTTGGTTGCAAATGCTTTGTTAAGAAACATGGTAATCTTGATAAATTTGAAGCTAGATATGTTGATGGCATGTTTCTTGGTTATCCATCTCATACTAGAGGCTACCGTGTGCTTTTACTTGATACTAACAAAATTGTGGAGACTTGTGAGGTTTCTTTTGATGAAGCCAGCCCAGGTACTAGTTAAAATATTGCAGGTCTGGATCCATATCCGCAGGGGGAGAGTATTTTCGTTGAAGAAGAGGAAGAAGTGGTGCTGCTGCCCGAAAATTCAGCAGCTAATGACATTGTTCCAGCTCCTGATATTGATTCATAGCCAGCACCGATGACCACCATTGCTGGTCTAGATCCTCCTCATGTCACAAGCTCATATATTTGTGATGAACATGAAGAAGAAGAAGCTTGTGAAGTGTCCACTCCCCTCTGGATTCTCAAAAGTCATCCTCCACAACAAATTATTGGAAGCTTGCATGAACGAGTTACAAGATCCAGTTTTTTCGACCCCAATTCTCATGCTCATTCTACTTTTGTTGCTTCTTTTGAACCAAATATATATCACACGCACTCACTAATAAATCTTGAATTATTTCCATGCAAAAAGAGTTAGAAAATTTTGAAAGAAATAATGTTTAGAAACTTGTACCTCCACCTCAAGGTCACACTTTAATTGGAACTAAATGGGTGTTTAAAAATAAACAAAGTGAGGATGGGGTTGTGGTTAGGAATAAGGCTAGGTTGGTTGCTCAAGGTTTCACACAAGTTGAAGGTCTAGATTTTGATGAAACTTTTGCTCCTGTTGCTAGATTAGAAGTCATAAGAATTTTGTTAGCTTTTGCTGCATCTTAAAGTTTTAAGCTATATCAAATGGATGTTAAAAGTGCTTTTCTTAATGGCTACATATCTATGGTTGGGGGCTTCAAGATCGTCATATAGATGAGGAGGTTTATGTCAAACAACCACCTGGTTTTGAAAATCCAAATTTTCCTAATCATGTTTACAAACTGTCCAAAGTCTTGTACGGTCTCAAACAAGCCCCTAGACCATGGTATGATAGGTTAAAAATATTCTTACTTGAAAAGAGGTTTACCATGGGCAAGGTTGATAAAACTCTTTTTGTGCTTAAGTATGGCAATGACCCATTATTCGTTCAAGTGTATGTCGATGATATTATCTTTGGTTGTGCTTCTCATGATCTTCTGTCCAAGTTTTCAGCTATGATGAGTTTAGAATTTGAGATGAGTATGATGGGAGAACTCACGTACTTTTTGGGGATGCAAATCAAGCAAACCAAGGAGGGTACCTTTGTGCATCAAACAAAGTATACAAAAGATCTCCTAAGGCGCTTCAACATGGACAAAGCAAGCCTCTTCGGACACCAATGGGAACAACAACAACACTTGAACTTGATGAAGATTATGATCTCGTTGATCAAAAAGAATATAGAAGCATGATCGGATCACTTTTGTATCTCACGGCATCAAGATCGGACATGCAATTCAGCGTATGTCTTTGTGCATGGTTTCAAGCCTCCCCACGTGATTCACATCGTCAAGCCATCAAAAGGATTCTTAGGTACTTACATGGAACTCAAGAATTTGGCATTTTTCTTCCTTCTTCCTCAACCGTTACTTTGAAAGCTTTTTCGGATGCTGATTTTGGGGTTGTAGGATTGATAGGAAAAGTACTTCTGGTGCTTATGATTTTCTTGGTAATTCACTTGTTGCCTGGTCCTCTAGAAAACAAAGTTCAGTTGCACAATCCACAGCCGAATCTGAATATGTAGCTACTGCTAGTGCTTGCTCACAAATTCTTTAGATTGTTCAAACACTTAAGGATTATGGGGTTGATCTAGATAGTGTTCCACTGTTTTGTGATAACACTAGTGCCATTTGCATTGCTAAAAACCCCGTGCAACATTCGAGAACTAAGCACATTGACATTAGGTATCACTTTCTCCGTGATAATGTCAAAAAAGGGAATATTGTGCTTCACCATGTAGATACCGAACAACAATTGGCTGACATTTTTACAAAATCTTTGGATTTCACTCGTTTTTGTTACATCCGTAGTGAAATAGGGGTTATGCATCCTCATGATTTAAATTGAGAGAAAATTTTGAAACTTGGAAAGTCTATGTGTGAATCTGAAATTAAAATAATATGAGCATAGTATTTCATGCATATATGACTTTGTGATTTCTTTTTCATGCTGAAAGTTCTTACTACATTACTCGTGTTATACATTTTGTAGTTTTTACCATGTCTAGTAATTGGAATAATTACTTACACTAAATCTGGTCATGGTCGAACTTTCTTGCTGTTTTAAACTTGTTGCATGCTCACAAGTGCTTTTAATCATAAAGAATTAATCAAGTAATCAACTCACATGTTGAGTTTTTATGTTCAAATAAAAAATGAGAAAAGATCAAGAGAATATGCATGCATCGCACTTCTTCTTTTGATATGGCTTATCATTGCACTTAGATATGAAATTGAAAGGAGTTGTGTATGACTAAAACCATGTCCTTAAGCTTCTGACTATCAAATGACATAGGCTTGGCTTGGTTGGTTAGAATAAGGTTGATGCTGCATATAATCTCTTGCAAATGTCATAAGATCAAAATTTATGCTTTAAATGTTAAATAAAATGCAGCAACAAGTGTCATGCTTTCAGGTCTTGAAATAGTTGAGTTTGTGAGATCATGACTAGCTTAAATTGAAAATTACACTTGATCTCTAGCATGGCTTACACTTTTTTATGTATCTCATAGATGTGTTAGTGTAAGTTACTTGATAGTATGATTTGGATGAGCTTTTTTTATATGTATATGTTATAATGTGCTCATAACAAATTAAAATTTCTCTTTTGTACCTTGCTGAATACATTGTCAAAGGGGGAGAAATTGATCACACATTGCACACATTCACAAGTGTTTTGGCACGATTCTTCTCAGGGGAGGATTTTTGGTATTTTTGTTTTTCTTCTCATTTTATTTCTGACTTACAAAGGGGGAGAAATTGTTTTCAAAACTTTTCATGTGAATAAGCCAATGTTCGGATTTTAAGTGGTGTTGCCAATGCATTCATCAAGGGGGAGATTATGAGACCTATGTGTGCTGAATACATTGGCTTTGACGATAAAAGTTTTGAATACTACCAAAACACCTTTTTAACAAGGTTCGACTCTAGGTCCGAGCTCCTGCAAGGTCCGATGATAGGTCCGACTTATTTTGGGTAGCTCCGGCAAGGTCCGACGTAAGGTCCGACTTGCTTTGTCTAGGTCTGACTTATTTAGGCTAGGTCTGACTTGTTTTTGCTAGCTCCAGTGCTAGGTCCGACTAGCTTTGGTAAGTTCCGTGCTAGGTCCAACTAAGCTTTAGTAAGCTCCGACGCTTGGTCCGACTAGCTTTGGTAAGCTTCGGTTTAAGGTCCGATTAGCTTTGGTAAGGTTCGGAGCTTGATTGCAATGGTTCTGCTTTTAACTTGCAATATTTCGAACTTGCTTTACTCTTATGGAAAGTTTGCTTAGTATTATTTTACTAAGTTTTTATGGTGTGTTTTGGTGGTTATGGGTGATATAATTTTGCTATGGTTTACAACATGCTTATGTGAGGTGCTCACGTAAGATGTTTTAGTTTCGAAACTAACGAGAGTCAAGTCGAGGACTTGTGCTCGGAAGTATTGGTTGTTTATTCATGTGCCGGTTTTACTTGAGTTCAAGACATGGCTGGTGACGGGATCCATTGAACTAGTCTTAGGGAGAAGATGAGGTTCAACAACCAAGTTCGGGAGGAATTGTGGTTGAGTTGATCAGGAGGTTGCGCAGTATGTTTGAATCAAGAACAATGCATATGCAGGTATCTTGGACGTCGTTGGAAGATGTTTGCATATGTGCAAGGAGTGCATGGATGTGGATGCATGGTTTCAAGGCATGATGAAGAGATGTGGACGTAAAGAATTGGTCAGAAAGGTACAATCGACTAGGTTATGGACTCAGGCTGTGGCTGAGTCGTGTTTGACTCAAATATGGAAAGTTTTGAGTTGGTTATGATAGGATTTCGTGTGGGTCACGAATTTGAGTTATTTTAGAAATGTGGGATACGTTTCTAAGGTGTTTGGAAGTTTTAAGATTGCTTCTATCTGCGTAGAAGAGTCCTAAGCAGTATTGGAAAGTTACAGCTTGAATCTAAGTAGGAGTAGGAGTTCTAGTTTGAGTTGAGTTGGCCTTCGGGCTGGTAATATAAGCAAGGGAGGCCAGAGCTCGTGGTGCACGACTTTGGGGCTGTTCCTCTTGTGTTTTGATAAATAAAATTCGTATTCTAAAGAATCTTTTGTGCCTTGTTCGTCTGACTTTTTTCAGACAAGTTTTTCTCGTCGAGTTTCTGTTCAGCACTACCTTGCTTCGGTGGTTTTATCATACTCGAGTTTTACAGATCCAATTGATGTGATTCTTTTTGGGTTGTCTTCACAACCTGATTATCTATCATCTGTAAAAATTTAACGGTGTTTGAATTTGTGGTTTCTGATCTACACGAGTTTCTTTGCAGTATTCTAGAACTGTTTTTCTCGCGTAGGACAGATTGACCTTTGTTCGATCTTTCGATCGTAACTTGAGTTTCTCTCAACGGATTTTCATGATTCTTGTTATGACGTCTTCGTGACTTGATTCTCTATAATATATACTAGTTTTGTCACAGTTGAACACGTTTAGATTAGTCGCACACACGGTTTCTTTAACAGATCAGTTTTCTGCTGAGGGTTGTTTTGTTGCTTCCGCTGGAAAGTTTTTATCTACCATTCACCCCCCTCTGATAGCTTTACACGTGGACTTCGATCCTTCAAAATGTTTTAGGTCATATCACAGTAATTTTAAACTAAACAACGTTAAATAATTCGAAACGAAACGAGTATGCAATAGGAATCTAACAACCGATAGCCACATAAGTTAGCTTATGTAATGGTTTTGTCGTTATACTTCTTCTCCTCAGCGAAATATACGTCCAGGTGGCCAGGTGGGTTCAAAAAAAAACATAAATGGTGTAAGGTAGTTTTTCACTTTCTCTTGTGGCCAGGGTGTTACTGCTTTGATCCTACACCAAGTTCTATATCTACGTCCTTCTCTCCTTTTTAGGCTTGTTTGTTTGGACCGAAGTATTTGAGTTTTTTTTTTTTACTCAAAGGCTGGTTTCCTAGTGGATTTTGGCGGATGGGTTTTTGTAAAAGAGTTTTGTTGGAATTTTGATCTTAGACATCAAAATAACCAATTCTTAAGGGCATTAACTCTTCATAATCGGGTTCTGCTAAGGAGAGATAATGTCATTAAACCGAGTTAAGACGTATATAAACTTGCATCAACTTGGCCATTATAACTATGTCATTAATGTGTCTGTTATTAGTCATAAGTAGGTTTAATTGATCACTGAAAACGGAAAAACGGCTCAGCTAGTTGGGCACAAACTTCACCCTTTCAAACCCACACATTAGATAGATAATTGTCTGTATTGTTTTCCTAATAATTTTTCATGTGAGATTGATGTCCTCTTAGCATTCCATGTAGATCTTGTAATTAATTGAACTTAATTAAAATAAATAGGGTCAGGTCCAAATATTTAACCGTGCGTGTATCATAAAAATAAAACACCCTCACCGTCACGATTAGCCTATAAATATCCATCAGAGATGACGATCAGCGCAGACAGATAGGTGCTGACTTCCATTGTGCCGCATACGAGTTGTTTTGCAGATAAGATACTGCACAAAATACATGGAGGCCACGCTGATGAAGACATTTGCCGTCGTCTTGTTGTTCTCCCTCTGCAGCAGAGGTATTTGTTTCTTTACAGAAAAGACTGCATTCCTTATGTTATTATTTTGTTACAATTTTCTTTTCTAAAACTGGGAACACAAACGTAGGACTATCAGAAATCGCCCTCTCTTTCTTTGTATTTTCTCTCAATTTGGGTTTTGTGTTTGGAACTTACAAAGTCATATTTTGTGTTTATGTGAATAGGTAACTCCCAGCACTGCAATCTGTCAGACCTCACCGTGATCCAGACCGTGTCACCAGGAAATATCTACTCGGTAACGGTGGAAAACCAGTGCATCTGCACACAGTCCAACATTAAGGTGGCATGCCCCGGATTTACCTCCACCATGGGTGTTGATCCGGCCATCGTTAGGCCTGACGGCGACGGCAAGCTCTGCACCCTCAACAACGGCGGCTCTATCGGCATGGGCCCTGGATATGCTGTTAAATTCCACTACAAGGCGAGATCCCAGATCAGCTTTAAGCCCGTATCATCAACTATGGCCTGCTCTTAATTGAGCCTGGCATATTTAGGTTTTCTTCAGATCTAACGAATAAATTATTGATACATGTGTTTTCATTACGAGATATATGGTTCTAATCAATTTGAATGAAGTAATCCTTCATAAAAAGATGTTGATGGGTAATTTTGGTATTGTCATTGCAAATGCGACATTTTCTTTCTGTGGTTTCATATGGTCCTGTCGTGTCATTGTGGTTTCTACTGTATTGATTAACATACCAATGAAGCACTTCATCTACCATTATACAAATATAAATAGTTCTAATTGCAACACATATCTAAGCTCAATACACGAATATAGACGGGTAGGTTGCACCATAACGAATCTAAAAATGGTGCTTAGCTTGCACTAAATTTCTATTTTTGTTTTTGTTATTCTATTGATCGATTAGATTAGATCATAAAGAGACTCAGCTTGTAACCTGTGTGAAATTTAAAGTTCTTTCTAAGATATCACCCAAAAATAAGAGAAGCTTGACTTCAAGACGCTGGTTGCACTAAATTCAGGAAAGGGTGCAGCGGAACTAAACATGATAGTTGAAACTTTCTTATCTCTTTGTCTCGTCAAATTCTCATGTGTACTTTTATATTAAGTGTCCAAACAGCTCATCTCAGCACTTGTTTCATCTTTTTCTATTTTATTTTTTTACAAATATTATTTAAAGTTTGTAGCCAAAAATTCTGACGCTAGTTTCAGATCTTTCTAGGACCAAGGATTCAATAATAAATCCTGAAAATATGCAAGCATAGGGTGGAATTCATGTAAATCTACGAATACAGAACCAGCAATGCACTAATTTCACCCCCTTTGACTTCCTAAACAAAAGAAAATTTATTAATATGATGGAACGAGCGTGTTATGATTGAGCTGTGGTGAGAAATAAAGAATTAGTGAGATGGTGTCAGGATCAGAAAACATAATAGAAATAGAAGAAGCAATTGAAGCAAAAAAATAAATATTAGGACAAATGTTGCCGGCCGGGATGTCTAGCTAGAATGACTAAGGTATAGAAAAAACTAAAGTGAGGATGAACAAATAGAGATGGAAATTGATCTAAGAGAGAGAAGCAAGCAAGGTGGGTTATTGTTTTCATCTTCCTCAGTAGACACACACTATAAACTCACTAGGAAATTTATAACTTCGACAGCATCAGCACCAACGGATACAATGTACCGATTTTATACTGATAAAGATAGAATGCTAACTGTTAGTTGAGTTAACATTGGTTTATCCATATATAGGTCACAAAATATACCGATCAGCATAAATCATTCTAGTGCAAACTTGTTAAACGAGCAATAGCCAATAACAGGCTAAATTTAAATGAATTTACCTTTTTACAATGTACAACAGGAGCGGAGCGAGGTACTTAACAATTGTGAATACTCCCCCGTCCAAGTTTGATCAGCGTATTTGCAAAATCACTAGAATGACAGCAAACAAAGAGCTAGGAAGCCAGCTCTGTCGTTAATAGCTCACGAAGAATTCAATTGATCATGCATCTCGTTTCCTCGGTTATACTAGGTCACGTCTAACGCTAAAGCTAACCGCTCTAAAACCATAAAAGTATATTTTATCCCTTTTCAGTGCACTTTAAAAATTCTCTCATTTACAGCACGTGTACTCTAAATCTATACTCTATATCAAATATCCCAATTTTATGTTAATTATATTACTAAATCATGATTTATATTATATCATATAACTACTTCTATTTTAATAATATTATATATATATACTATCAAAAAATCTACCCAATTCATTTTTAGTTTCTTGTTTTCCTTGTTTATATCACATTTTTTCCTTCTTTTTTCTTTCCTTTTTCTCCCTCTTTCTCCTTTTTCCCCTCTCTTTATTTCCTTTCTTTTTCTTTTTTTACCTTTTTCTCTCCCCATTTTCACCCCACCCTCGAAGATTCTCCTTTCTTTCACCATGTCTTTTCACGAATCTCCTCCATACTCCGGGTGTGTTTGGTTCAGATGTAGAATCTTGAAAATCCGATTCTAGTTGTGAGCTATGAGAAAGCTGCTGTGAGTTGTGAGCTGCGGTGAAGCTGAAATCTGTTTGCCTCAAAAGAACTATCAGTTGTGGATTCTGTAATAAATGTGTGTTATAAAGAAAATAATGTTTAGTTGTGTAATCAGTGTTATGGTGGGTAATTTATGTGAAAAGTTGGAACAGGAATATGAAAAATCTAAGGTTCTGACATATTTTTATTTGCACTAGAAAAATCTGTAGATTCTGGAGAATCTGATTCTCATGTGAACCCTTTTGATTCAGATTTCTGACTTTTTAGAGAATCTGATTGGTGCAGCTGAACTAAACAGACCCTACGTCGCGGCACGCCCCCTCTTCCAAATCCCCCCTCACGCTTATGCATGCCTCCTTTCCCCTTCCCCTCATGCCACTGGCTTCCTCTCCCATTCACCTCACGCCGCGGCCCGCCTCCCTCGCCGCAGCCCGATTCAACGGCCTCACCTGCGGGCCATGGTATCCTGTCTAGCTAGAGGAGAACACAGGCGTGGACCTCTTCTCCGGTGGTTTTATCATAACTAGAGTTTTACAGATCCAATTGATGTGATTCTTTTTGAGTTGTCTTCACAACTTGATTATCTATCATCTATGAAAATTTCACGGTCATTGAATTTGTGGTTTCTGATCTACACGAGTTTCTTTGTAGTATTCCAGAACTGTTTTTCTCCCGTAGGACAGATTGACCTTTGTTCGATCTTTCGATCGTAACTTGAGTTTCTCTCAACGGATTTTCATGATTCTTGTTATGACGTCTTCGTGACTTGATTCTCTACGATCTATACTAGTTTTGTCATAGTTGAACACGTTTAGATTAGTCACACACACGGTTTCTTTAACAGATCAGTTTTCTGCTGAGGGGTGTTTTGTTGCTTCCGCTGAAAAGTTTTGATCTACCATTCACCCCCCTCTGGTAGCTTTACACGTGTACTTCGATCCTACAAAATGTTTTAGGTCATACCGCAGTAATTTTAAACTAAACAACGTTAAATAATTCGAAACGAAAAGCTTATGTAATGGTTTTGTCGTTATACTTCTTCTCCTCAGCGAAATATACGTCCAGGTGGCCAGGTGCGTTCCAAAAAAAAACATAATTGGTGTAAGGTAGTTTTTCACTTTCTCTTGTGGCCAGGGTCTTACTGCTTTGATCCTACACCAAGTTCTATATCTACGTCCTTCTCTCCTTTTTAGGCTTGTTTGTTTGGACCAAAGTATTTGAGTTTTTTTCACTCAAAGGCTGGTTTCCTAGTGGATTTTGGCGGATGGGTTTTTGTAAAAGAGTTTTGTTGGAATTGATCTTAGACATCAAAATAACCAATTCTTAAGGGCATTAACTCTTCATAATTGGGTTCTGCTAAGGAGAGATAATGTCATTAAACCGAGTTAAGACGTATATAAACTTGCATCAACTTGGTCATTATAACTATGTCATTAATGTGTCTGTTATTAGTCATAAGTAGGTTTAATTGATCACTACAAACGGAAAAACGGCTCAGCTTGTTGGGCACAAACTTCACCCTTTCAAACCCACACATTAGATAGATAATTGTCTGTATTGTTTTCCTAATAATTTTTCATGTGAGATTGATGTCCTCTTAGCATTCCATGTAGATCTTGTAATTAATTGAACTTAATTAAAATAAATAAAAAGGTCAGGTCCAATTATTTAACTGTGCGTGTATCATAAAAATAAAACACCCTCACCGCCACGATTAGCCTATAAATATCCATCAGAGATGACGATCAGCGCAGACAGATAGGTGCTGACTTCCATTGTGCCGCATACGAGTAGTTTTGCAGATAAGATACTGCACAAAATACATGGAGGCCACGCTGATGAAGACATTTGCCGTCCTCTTGTTGTTCTCCCTCTGCAGCAGAGGTATTTGTTTCTTTACAGAAAAGACTGCATTCCTTATGTTATTATTTTGTTACAATTTTCTTTTCTAAAACTGGGAACACAAACGTAGGACTATCAGAAATCACCCTCTCTTTCTTTGTATTTTCTCTCTATTTGGGTTTTGTGTTTGGAACTTACAAAGTCATATTTTGTGTTTATGTGAATAGGTAACTCCCAGCACTGCAATCTGTCAGACCTCACCGTGATCCAGACCGTGTCACCAGGAAATATCTACTCGGTAACGGTGGAAAACCAGTGCATCTGCACACAGTCCAACATTAAGGTGGCATGCCCCGGATTTACCTCCACCATGGGTGTTGATCCGGCCATCGTTAGGCCTGACGGCGACGGCAAGCTCTGCACCCTCAACAACGGCGGCTCTATCAGCATGGGCCCTGGATATGCTGTTAAATTCCACTACAAGGCGAGATCCCAGATCAGCTTTAAACCCGTATCATCAACTACGGCCTGCTCTTAATTGAGCCTTGCATATTTAGGTTTTCTTCAGATCTAACGAATAAATTATTGATACATGTGTTTTCATTACGAGGTATATGGTTCTAATCAATTTGAATGAAGTAATCCTTCATAAAAAGATGTTGATGGGTAATTTTGGTATTGTCATTGCAAATGCGACATTTTCTTTCTGTGGTTTCATATGGTCCTGTCGTGTCATTGTGGTTTCTACTGTATTGATTAACATACCAATGAAGCACTTCATCTACCATTATACAAATATAAATAGTTCTAATTGCAACACATATCTAAGCTCAATACACGAATATAGACGGGTAGGTTGCACCATAACGAATCTAAAAATGGTGCTTAGCTTGCACTAAATTTCTGTTTTTGTTTTTGTTATTCTATTGATCGATTAGATTAGATCATAAAGAGACTCAGCTTGTAACCTGTGTGAAATTTAAAGTTCTTTCTAAGATATCACCCAAAAAAAAGAGAAGCTTGACTTCAAGGCGCTGGTTGCACTAAATTCAGGAAAGGGTGCAGCGGAACTAAACATGATAGTTGAAACTTTCTTATCTCTTTGTGTCGTCAAATTCTCATGTGTACTTTTATATTAAGTGTCCAAACAGCTCATCTCAGCACTTGTTTCATCTTATTCTATTTTATTTTTTACAAATATTATTTAAAGTTTGTAGCCGAAAATTCTGACGCTAGTTTCAGATCTTTCTAGGACCAAGGATTCAATAATAAATCCTGAAAATATGCAAGCATAGGGTGGAATTCATGTAAATCTACGAATACAGAACCAGTAATGCACTAATTTCACCCCCCTTTGACTTCCTAAACAAAAGAAAATTTATTAATATGATGGAACGAGCGTGTTATGATTGATCTGTGGTGAGAAATAAAGAATTAGTGAGATGGTGTCAGGATCAGAAAACATAATAGAAATAGAAGAAGCAATTGAAGCAAAAAATAAATATTAGGACAAATGTTGCCGGCCGGGATGTCTAGCTAGGATGACTAAGGTATGGAAAAAACTAAAGTGAGGATGAACCAATAGAGATGGAAATTGATCTAAGAGAGAGAAGCAAGCAAGGTGGGTTATTGTTTTCATCTTCCTCAGTAGGCACACACTATAAACTCACTACAAAATTTATAACTTCGACAACATCAGCACCAACGGATACAATGTACCGATTTTATACTGATAAAGAAAGAATGCTAACTGTTAGTTGAGTTAACATTGGTTTATCCATATATAGATCAGAAAATATACCGATCAGCATAAATCATTCTAGTGCAAACTTGTTAAACGAGCAATAGCCAATAACAGGCTAAATTTAAATGAATTTACCTTTTTACAATGTACAACAGGAGCGGAGCGAGGTACTTAACAATTGTGAATACTTCCCCGTCCATGTTTGATCAGCGTATTTGCAAAATCACTAGAATGACAGAGCAAACAAAGAGCTAGGAAGCCAGCTCTGTCGTTAATAGCTCACGAAGAATTCAATTGATCATGCATCTCGTTTCCTCGTTTATACTAGGTCACGTCTAACGCTAAAGCTAACCGCTCTAAAACCATAAAAGTATATTTTTTATCCACTTTTCAGTGCACTTTAAAAATTCTCTCATTTAGCACGTTGTACTCTAAATCCATACTCTATATCAAATATCCCAATTTTATGTTAATTATATTACTAAATCATGATTTATATTATATCATATAACTACTTCTATTTTAATAATATTATATATATACTATCAAAAAATCTACCCAATTCATTTTTAGTTTCTTGTTTTCCCAGTTTATATCACATTTTTCCTTCTTTTTTCTTTCCTTTTTCTCCCTCTTTTTCCTTTTTCCCCTCTCTTTATTTCCTTTCTTTTTCTTTTTTTACCTTTTTCTCTCCCCATTTTTCACCCCACCCTCGAAGATTCTCCTTTCTTTCTCCATGTCTTTTCACGAATCTCCTCCATAGTCCGGGTGTGTTTGGTTCAGCTTTAGAATCTTGAAAATCTGATTCTAGTTGTGAGCTATGAGAAAGCTGCTGTGAGCTGTGAGCTGTGGTGAAGCTGAAATCTGTTTGCCTAAAAAGAACTATCAATTGTGGATTCTGTAATAAATGTGTGTTATAAAGAAAATAACGTTTGGTTGTGTAATCAGTGTCATGGTGGGTAATTTATGTGAAAAGTTGGAACAAGAATCTGAAAAATCTGAGGTTCTGACATATTTTCATTTGCACTAAAAAAATCTGTAGATTCTGGAGAATGTGATTCTCATGTGAACCCTTTTGGTTCAGATTTCTGACTTTTTAGAGAATCTGATTGGTGCAGCTGAACTAAACAGACCTTACGTCGCGGCCCGCCCCCTCTTCCAAATCCCCCCTCACGCTTATGCATGCCTCCTTTCCCCTTCCCCTCACGCCACTGGCTTCCTCTTCCATTCACCTCACGCCGCCGCCCGCCTCCCTCGCCGCAGCCCGATTCGACGGCCGCACCTCCGGGCCATGGTATCCTGTCTAGCTAGAGGAGAACACAGGCGTGGACCTCTTTCTCCGGTGAACCTGCATACTCCCCCCCCCTCCCCCCCCCCATTTAGTCGTTGTTTGTTTGGACCGAAGCATTTGAGCTTTTTTGACTGGAAAGCTGGTTTCCTGGTGGCTTTCCATGGGTTTTTGCTATTAGCTTTAGTTTTGTAATAAGTCTTTAGCTTCTCAGTACATAAAAGTCATAAAAGCATTTCTCAGTGAGCTTTTTTGCTTTTAATTCATTTATTTGATAGACTCTAATGTTGGTTTTGTTATTAAGGCACATGGCTTATTATCCATCATCAAAGACTTGTTTGTATTCTAGTCGTCCCTATAATATGGTTTCTATTTTCCTTTAAAAAAGAGCATAGCTGAATTGGCCTATTATAAAACAAGAAAGCTCCATTTTGCCATTTCCCGTGATTAACATGCTTCCACCTTAATTGAGTTTTACATAATCATTCTTTTGAAGCGGAGAACTATGGGAATTTACAGCAAGGATCTGAACAAAAAGAGAACTATGATCACCCAGCTCATGGTGTTGCTAGTAGCTGAGTGACGTGCCAGCGCCACTACTTGATTACGTGCCAGGATGTAGGTGTGTTTTTTTGCAACCCGCTGTCCACGGTCACAGGCGTTGTCGTAGATCGTGTTGGCATTTATTATCGCCATCATGATCCATGCCTCGTCTGCTCTGCTGAAGTTTCCTTTACTCCTGAATGATCACCACCTGCTCGATCTCCTGAAGTTCCCTCTCTGTTAAACCTCGCGACCATCTTTGTCGACGCACTCGAAATCTGCAGGCTCCCTTTTCGTTTCCTGCACCTTCCATTCCATGGGTTATGAACCTAGGATCGTCAACTGGATGGCAGTCGTGGCACTCGGCGCTGACGAATGGGGTGTCTTGACGGAGCATGGACCGATGAGAGAGCTATCGTGGTGCCAGCCCCAAACCACCTGGAGTTGCTTCCGGTTTCCACTTGGTGCGACGTCCACCGGTTGCATCATGCTCTCATGGTGCTGGCCATCACCTGAATCATTGCCATTTCCTGAACTTATGAAACGGAGTCTCCATGCCGACAAAGATCGGCGTTCTTATACTTAACCTCGTCGCAAACCAAGTATATCATATATATATACCGTGTTAAATATATAGAAATTTATTGTGTTTTCCATTTTATGAGTGGGTTTTGTGCATACTTGTAATCTTCTGTATCTTTATATATTGGTGTCTTCTGTTTCCATAATAATAAATGTTATTCATAACATGGTAACATAACCAGTTTCTTTTCTACGCCACCGTCGCACTTTTTTTCCAGCGAGCCGGAGTCTCTCTTGTGTTAGTCGATATGATCTAGGGGGGGTGACGTGGGCAACAACCACGCCCCCCTTTCCGATTTTTCCTCCTTCACGCGCCCTGATCGGGGGCGAAACCGTTTCTGTTACGGTGCGACCCCCTCTCACACGCGCAACATTAAAAAAAAAGGGCCAGAGGCCGGGGCTCCGAAGAAAAATCACAAGTTGATTAGGAGCTCAATCTCTCCCCAAAACCAAAACCTGATCCAATCAGCCGCGGAGTGAGGGGAAGGCCGTACCGGCACTCGCCGCCACCGCGTCAAGTCCTGCTCCTACGACCATCCACTTGAGCTCTATGGCATCAAGTGGATCCAGTGAAGGTAATCCATTTGTATACTTCCTAAATGCGTTTAATTCTTAAGTACTATGATCTGTTTCACATGTTTGCTTGTTAGAATAGATCAAACGATTAGCATTTAGATTGAACAAGTCTCAGTCTAACCGATTAGATGTTCTTAGCCCTTGATCCTAAGCGAGTCAGAACCTAACAATGGCATCAGAGCCGTGCTAATGAACTCTAACTCGGTAATTCAATTCAAATTAAGAATTAAATTGTTTTCTGATCATGTTTTAAATTAAGATCTATTTTCTGTTACTAAGATTCAGCCCTAATTAAGTCAATTAGCCAAGAAATTAGAAGGAGGGGAACGAATCAGATTCGATTCAAGCCACGGTTAAGAATCAAAAGAAGACAAGGGGATCTACATACCTTGGCCTTAGGCGCGTCAGCTCCCATCCATCTCTGGAACCCCACCGGTGTTTATACACCGGGCAAGGGAGGCGGCGGGCGTTTTCGCCGAAAGTCTTCGGGCCGCCACCCTCAGAACACGCCGGGCTAGGGTTAAGGGTAGAAACCCTAACCCTAGTTGTGGGTTACCTTCCACGGCCAACCGACCGCACCGACGAGGGTGCGGCGGCGCCGGAAGTCACCGCGGCAGTAAGTCGCGACGCAGGGTGAAATCCCTAACCCTAGCCGCGGGTTTCCTTCAACGGCTAACCGCTGCACCGACGATGGTGCGGCGGCGCCGGAAGTCCCCACGGCGGTCAGATCCGGCGAGCGACGGTTTCCTTCAACGACAAACTGCCGCACCGACAAGGGTGCGGCGGCGCCGGAAGTCCCACGCGGCCGGAACTGTCCCGCCGGGGTTAGGGTCTCAACCCTAGCCGACCGGAGGACTTGCCCGCCGGCGACGAGCCACCTCGCCGGCGAGCGGAGCGGGGCGCCGGAGCATGCCCCGCCTTGCTCGGCCTCGCCGCCGCTCGGAGTGAAGAGAGAGAAGAGAGAGGAGAAAATGAGGATTAGGGTTAGCGCGCGACGCTCGCCGACTTTTATACCCCCCGATCTCGGCGCTGAGCCGTCCGATCGGAGACGAACGGCAGAGATTCACCTACGTTATAAAGCGCCGGATAATACTGGCCGTCGGATCTGGATCCGACGGCCCTTAGCGCACGGCGCCCGCCGCGTTGGCCAGATGGGCCTGGAGCCATGCGGGAGAGTGTTATGGGCCAGTTGGGCTGCCCTTTGCATTTTCCAGATTTAATTTTCCTTTTGGTCTGGGCCACTTTAGTCAGTGGGCTAAAAGGGTTAGGCCCAGTTAGTTATTTAGGTATTTTTTATTTTCAGAATATGCTCAAAGTGGAAAAATTAATTTCAGAAAATAAGAAAATGATTAAAAAATTAATTAAATAGATGAGAAAATTTAAGAAATTTTGTGTGATGATTGTGAGATTTTTAAGTGTATATTTTCTGTAATTTTCTGGTAATTATTATTTTTAAAAGTATTCTCTCAATTATTTAATTCAATTAATTGCTATTGAGTATTTTTGCAATTAATTTCAGAAATTTAAGAAATTAAGTTAATTAAGCTTCCGCTGCTATTTAGTAAATTTAAATAAGTAACCAACGTGAAAATTTAAATTTGCTAAAAATTTTAAGTTTGTATATATTTTTTGCATGGAAATTAAATGACTAACCAACGTGAAAATTTAATTTTGCCATGCTTAAAGTTCAATTTCAAAAAAAATTAATTTGTTTTGACATGTTCATGGAATTTAGAGTAACCAACGTGAAATTTTTCCATGATGTTTAAGTGAAATGGTTTTGTTGAGTAACCAACGTGAAAAACATTTTATGCCATTTCTGATCATTTTGAGTGTCATTTTGAGCATGTGCTGCATAAAATATTTATTTTATCTATTTTCCTAACCCCTACATTTATTTTATTAAGGTGCCTCCAATGTGGTAAGTCTCATTGCCTCCATAGAGACTCTCACGGGTCATAACTATGGGACATGGAATGAGAGACTAAGAATGAACTTAGCGATTGCAAACCTTGATCTATGCCCTAGAAAGGATCGTCCAGTTGATCCTCCTGTTCCTTTTGCCCATAATAAGGAAACAGATGAGGAATTTGCACTAAGAAAAGAGGAGTACATTAAGCTTAAAGAAAATTATGCTAAGGACCTTGAGGCTTGGGATGAATCCAACAGAAAATGCCTCATGGTCATTAAAACCACCATCTCTGAATCCATAAGAGGAGCTATCCCTGACTGTGACCTGGCTACTGAGTACCTTGCCAAGGTCAAAAGCCAGTATACAGGCTCCACTAAAACATTGGCAAGCACCCTTCTCAAGAGGCTTGTTAATGAGAGATATACTGGCGGAGATGTGAGAGATCACATCCTTAAGATGAGCAATTTGAATGCAAACCTCAAGAATCTTAACCTAGCCATGCCTGATGAGATGCTTGTACATTTCATCTTCATGTCTTTGCCCAAGGACTTTGAGGCCTTCGTAATCAATTACAACTCTAAGGAAGATAGCTGGACTTTGGAAAAGGTCATGGCTATGTGCGTTCAGGAGGAGGAACGCATAAAGGGTAAGGGTGGAGACTCCATCAACTTAGCCAAAGGTAAGGGTAAGGGAAAAGGAAAGGGAAAGACCTACTTTTCCAAACCACTATCATTTAAAGTACATGGCTCCTCCTCTAAGGGCAAAGGAACAACTCCTCAATCCTCTGGTCCTAAACTAAAAGCAGATCAGTGCAAGTTTTGCAAAGATTTTGGACATCGCCATAAGGGCTGTTTTGGTTTTGTCAAATGGTGTGCCAAGAATGGTAAGGATGTTATTACTTTAGTAAATGAATCCCTGTATTTAGCTTATTCATGATCTACTTGGTGGATTGACTCAGGTGCAATTGTGCACGTTTGTAACTCTATACAGGGATTAAGTACGATGAGGACTATAAGAAAGGGGGAAAGGACCATCAAAGTCGCTGATGGCCATGAAGCTGAGGTTGAAGCCATTGGGACTTATCCTCTAAGACTTAGTAGTGGTTTTGTACTTAGGCTTCATGATGTTCTTTATGTTCCTAGTTTAGAAAGGAATTTGATATCAGTCTCATGTTTGGATGATTGTGGATTTGTATGCCATTTTGGCAAGACAAATGCTCTATTAGTTTGAATAAGAAGATTGTGGGTCTTGCCTTCAGACAAGACATGCTTTATTTGTTATCCACCCATGATAATGTGAACACTTTAAGTAATGATCAAATTCCCTCTAAGAATGAAATAGGAAGAAACAAGCGCAAAAGAATCAATTTCGAAACATCGTCGAAATTATGGCACTGTCGCTTATGCCATATTTTGAGGGGGAGGATCGAGCGCTTAGTATCTCAATCGATCTTACCTCACTTAGACTTTTCAGATTCAGAAGAATGCATTGATTGCATTAAAGGAAAATTTGTCAAGACTATTAAGAAGAACGCTATACGCAGCACGGGTATTTTAGAAATTATTCACACGGACATTTGTGGTCCGTTTCCCGTAATCTCTGTAGATGGATATGATTCATTTATAACGTTCACAGATGATTACACTCGTTATGGTTACATTTATCCGATCAAGGAGAGATCCAAAGCATTGGATAAGTTTAAAATATTTAAGGCTGAAGTAGAAAATCAGCACAATGTTAAGATTAAGGTAGTAAGATCCGATCATGGAGGTGAGTACTACGGTCGGCATACCCCATATGGTCAGGTTCCTGGACCCTTTGCAAGATTTCTACAGGAACATGGCATAGTCGCTCAGTATTCTACACCGGGTGAACCTCAGCAAAACGGGGTTGTGGAACGTAGAAACGGTACGCTTATGGACATGGTAAGAAGCATGCTAAGTTATTCTACGTTACCGGTTAGCCTATGGATGGAGGCATTAAAGACCGCCATTCATGTGCTTAATCGGGTTCCCACTAAGTCAGCACCTCAGACGCCGTATGAGATGTGGACGGGTCGTAAGCCCTCATTAAACTATTTTCATATTTGGGGTTGTCCAGCCGAGGCTAAGATGTTTAACCCAAACATTAGCAAACTAGAATCTAGAACAGTTAGTTGCCATTTTATTGGCTATCCTGAGAAAAGTAAGGGTTTTAGATTCTATTGTCCAGATCGGCATACTAAGTTTATAGAAACACGACATGCCGTATTCTTAGAAGACGCTATGATCAGGGGGAGCACAGTACGGCGAGAAATAGACCTTGAAGAGGAACGGACTAGTTTACCCGCTCCAATGTCTCAAGAGTCATATTTCACTCTACCTGCTGTTGTTGTGCCACCAGTATCAGCCACTGGTGACACAACACCTGTTGTTGCACCTTCGTCGGCCGCAACGGACTTGAGTGAGGTTTCCCCTCCTCGGCCTATTGAGCATATGGTCGAACAAGATGAGATTCAACAACAGCCTCCACTTGCAGATGATGCTCAATTAAGAAGATCACAAAGAGTAAGACGATCGGTCATTCCGGACGATTATCAGATCTACTTGAGTGAAGAGATTAAGATGGAGGATGATGTTGCCTCTTACGAAGATGCCATGGGAAGACCTCAGTCATCTGAATGGCGTAAGGCCATGGAGGATGAAATGAGTTCCATGAGTGCCAACAAGGTATGGGACTTCGTAGAGATTCCTAAAGGAGCCAAAACAGTAGGCTGTAAGTGGGTCTACAAGATTAAGCGTGATTCCAAAGGGAAGATCAAAAAGTATAAAGCCAGACTTTTGGCTAAGGGATTCACTCAAGGGAGGGTATTGATTATAATGAGACCTTCTCTCCCGTGTCTTCTAAGGATTCTTTTCGAATCATCATGGCATTAGTAGCACATTATGACTTAGAATTGCACCAAATGGATGTAACGACGGCGTTCCTCAATGGAGATTTATATGAGGACGTTTATATGACACAACCGAAGGGTTTTGTCGTTAAGGGTAAGGAACATATGGGATGTCACTTGAAGAAGTCCATTTATGGTCTTAAACAAGCTTCACGGCAATGGTATCTCAAGTTCGATGAAGTCATTAGAAAGATTGGATTTAAGGAGAATGAGGAGGATAACTGCATTTATGCTAAATTTAAGATTGGAAATTCATTTTCCTAGTTCTTTATGTGGATGACATACTATTAGCAAGCAGTGATATCAACCTACTCTTAGAAACTAAGAAGTTTTTATCCTCGAACTTTGATATGAAAGATCTAGGTGAAGCGACTTATATTTTAGGGGTTGAAATATACCGAGATCGTGTTAAAGGGGTTTTAGGACTATCTCAGAAGGCATACTTAGAAAACGTACTTAGAAAGTACGGTATGCATGCTAGCAAGCCGTCGCCTGCTCCAATAGTTAAAGGCGATAGATTTTCGAATACTCAATCGCCTAAGAATCAATATGAGGTGGATCAGATGAAAGGAATTTCTTATGCTTCTGCTGTCGAAAGCTTGATGTATGCTCAAGTTTGTACACGCCCTGACTTAGCTTTTGTGACCGGGATGCTTGGTAGATACCAAAGCAATCCAGGATTAGATCACTGGAAAGATGTTAAGAAGGCATTAAGATATATACAGGGCACTAAGCACCTCATGCTGACATATAGTAAGACTAAGTCACTAGAAATAGTGGGCTATTCAGATTCAGATTACGCGGGTTGTGTGGATACTAAGAAATCCACATCAGGCTATATATTCACCCTCGCAAATGGAGCTATATCGTGGAAAAGCTCCAAACAAGCAATCACTACATCATCCACGATGTATGCTGAATTTGTTGCTTGTTATGAAGCCACCGGGCAGGCATCTTGGCTTAAGAAATTTATTCCCGGTCTTAAAGTGGTCGACAGCATCCATGAACCACTTAAGATATACTGCGATAATCAGCCAGCAGTTATGTATTCTCACAACAACAAGTCGAGTGTGCTGCCAAACACATCGACATTAAGTACTATGTTGTGAAAGAGAAAATCCAGGATCACACTATCAGTCTCGAGCATATTAGTACTAAGAAAATGCTTGCGGATCCGCTAACTAAGGGCCTCCCAGCCAACGTGTTCAGAGAACATGTAGCCGGCATGGGTTTAAGGGAGACCCTGTGACAATATCCTGGATTCTAAGGGGCCATCAAAGTGTAAGACTATTTCTAATTGTGAGATGTATCGTGGTTGTCGAGTCAATCAGTACGTAAATGGCTGTTTTGATGCGTCGTGCCCTTTATGTCAAAGCAAAGGAAATATGTGTAAGATTAAATTTAGAAAATAAGACAATTAGCTAAGGTCCTGAGATCAAGGGGGAGAATGTTAGTGGATATGATCTCAGGGGGGGTGACGTGTGCAACAACCACGCCCCCCCCTTTTCCGATTTTTCCTCTTTCACGCGCCCTGATCGGGGGCGAAACCGTTTCTGTTACGGTGCGGCCCCCTCTCACACGCGCAACATTAAAAAGAAAGGGGCAGAGGCCGGGGCTCCGAAGAAAAATCACAAGTTGATTATGATCTAAATCTCTCCCCAAAACCAAAACCCGATCCAATCAGCCGCGGAGTAAGGGGAAGGCCGTACCGGCACTCGCCGCCACCGCGTCAAGTCCTGCTCCTACGACCATCCACTTGAGCTCTATGGCATCAAGTGGATCCAGTGAAGGTAATCCATTTGTATACTTCCTAAATGCGTTTGATTCTTAAGTACTATGATCTGTTTCACATGTTTGCTTGTTAGAATAGATCAAACGATTAGCATTTAGATTGAACAAGTCTCGGTCTAACCGATTAGATGTTCTTAGCATTGATCCTAAGCGAGTCAGAACCTAACATCTTGATCTCCTCTGCGGCTGATCCACGGATCCTGTATCGTGCACGTGATCACGCGCCACTGGCTCGTCTCCATCGGCTGCTGCCGCTCTGGCCTAGATCCACATGTTCAGCCCTACCTCGGTCTCTGGCGCCGCCCTCTATCTCGGTACCTGGCGCCGCTTCCTGCCACCGCCAGGCGCTGGACTGCTGACAGAAGCGCGCGCTCGACTGTTTCTGCCTGAAGCTATGGGAACCGCTGGTGCCTGCCCGCCCACCGCCCGCTCCATAGTGCCTCGGTGCCCGCTTGAATGTGAGGTCCCGTGGCGGACGAGGCGCCGACTCGTCGACGTGAGAAGTCCGGCCACCGAGCAGCAGGCATGGCCGCGAGATGAGCGACGCCGTAGCGGGAAGTATCTCTAATTTGGGAAATTTCTGCTATCCTTTTTCACCAGATCACCGGTCTATTTATACAGCCCGTGGGTCGCAGCCCGTTGGGTCCACCGACCTTCTCGGCCCAGCCCGGCCCACAATGCTTACATGTATTTATTTATACCACACACTCACGCGAAACCCTACTCCACTCGCGAGCTCCTCAGAAACTCCACCGCACTCCCGCTCCTTCAGAGTCTCCGCCGCCCTCCTTCGGCTCCACCGGTACCTCAGACTCTCTGCCGTACTCCTCCAGCTCTCCCGATGCCTCCGCCGTAACATCTCCCCCCCTTCAGAAGCGGCTTGCCCCCAAGCCTCCAGCTCCGGAATGGACCGCAGCAGCACATACCAGTCCTCCCACGTGAGTGCCGCCGGAGAAGAAGACCACTGGACTCGTACTTGAGGTATGGCTCGATTTCCATTCTTGACCAACCATATGTCCACAATCTGAAGCAGCTTCAATGGCTCTCTGCTCAGATCCACGGCTCGGGGTAGCTCGGAGAAAACCGGTGAATAGTTCGCCGTATATGGTTTCAGTTGCGAGATGTGAAACACTGGGTGGATCTGCGCATGCACCGGTAAGTCCAACTTATATGCAGCTTTTCCAATCTTCTCCAACACCTTGTAAGGCCCAAAGAACTTAAAAGCCAGCTTGGGAAAAGGTCGATTGACCACAGATGTCTGAGCATAAGGTTGCAGTTTAAGCAACACTAGTTTCCCAACAGCAAATTCTCTATCTTTGCGATGTTTGTCCGCTTTCTGTTTCATTCGATTTTGAGCCACTGCCAACTGTTCCTTAAGAAAAATAAGATGAGAAGCTCTTACTTTTAAAATGTCATTGACCTCACTGTCATCTGTGCGAGGGAGCAACGGAGCCACCAATGTATTAGGATCATACCCATAAAGAGCTTGGAAAGGTGAACAACCCGATGAGGAATGATAGGAAGTATTATACCAATATTCTGCCATGGCCAACCACTGTTTCCACATATGAGGAGATGATTGCACAGAACATCTGAGATAAGTCTCATAAACACTGATTTACTTGTTCTGTTTGGCCATCTGTTTGTGGGTGATAGGCAGTAGACAATAGAAGTTTCTATTCATGCTACCAAATATGTGTTTCTAGACAGCACTAATGAATACCTTGTCTCTATCGATGAGCATAGTCCTAAGAAGTCCATGTAATTTAATAACTTGATCCAGCAACACAGTAGCTACTTGAGCAGCTGTGAATGGATGCCTGAGTGGTAGAAAATGTGCATACTTGGACAACCTATCAACCACCACCAATATAGTATCAGCCCCTTCGGACTTAGGAAGTCCCTCAATAAAGTCTAGAGTAATATCCTGCCATAATCCTTCAGGAATTGGCAAAGGTTGCAGAAGGCCCGCAGGCACACTTATCTCTCCTTTTGTCTGCTGACAAACTGAACATTGTTTAACAAAGTCCTCCACATCTGGTTTCAAGCCTTTCCAATAGAACATCCGCTTAAGACGTTGATAAGTTACTTGAAGTCTTGAGTGCCCCCCAGAGCACTATCATGATGTGCAGAAATGATATTTGTCCTGATTGCTGAATTTTCCCCAATCCATATAAGACCATCTTTTCTGATGATCCCTTTATATAAAGAAAATCCATTCTCATCTGGGCTGACCAACGTTAACTGAGCCAGTAACTGTTGAGCCTCTGCATCTGTAGCATAAGAGTTCAACACCTCCTGTATCCACAATGGTTGGACCTCATTTAGTGTAGAAATACTCATGAGCTGCCCTCTTCAAGACAAAGCATCAGCTGCCACATTCTTTTTCCCTTTCTTATACACTATTTTGAAATTGAGCCCCATCAATTTTGTCATGGCTTTACGCTGCAACTCAGATTGTAAGTTCTGATCTTCAAAAAAACTAAGGCTCTTATGGTCTGTACGAATGACAAACTCAGATCTTTGTAGATATGGTCGCCATCTATCTACTACCACAATAAGAGCTAAAAATTCCTTTTCATAGATGGACCAAGGCTTATTTTTCTCATTGAGGGCCTTACTCAAAAATGCCACTGGTCTCTCATGCTGCATCAAAACCGCCCCTAAGCCTATATCACTGGCATCAGTTTCCACCACAAAAGTTTCATTGAAATCAGGAAGAGCCAACACCGGTGTGGAAGTCATAGCAATTTCAAATGTTGTAATGCAGCTTCTGCCTCCTTTGTCCACAGAAAATGTTTCTTCTTCAATATAGTAGTTAAAGGTTTAGCAATAATCCCATAACCCTTAACAAACTTCCTGTAGTAACCAGTAAGACCCAAGAATGCTCGCAACGCCGTGAATGTTGAAGGAACAGGCCAAGATCTCATCACTTCTGTCTTCTTAGGGTCAGTTTGTACTCCTTGAGCAGATATGATGTGCTCCAAATACACCAACTCTTGTTTAGCAAAATGGCATTTAGAGAACTTTATATAAAACTGATGCTTCTGTAGAGTTTCTAACACCAACTTCAAATGCTCAAGATGCAATTGTAAGGAAGTGCTATATATAAGATATCAACAATGAACACAAGAACAAATTTCCGCAAAAAGGGGGCTAAAATAGAATTCATAGCACACTGAAAAAAGGTTGGGGCGTTAGTAAGGCCGAAAGGCATCACCTTAAACTGATAATGGCCACAATGAGTTTTGAATGCCGTCTTGTATTCTTCTCCTTCCTTCATCCGAATTTTATGATATCCAGCCCGCATATCCAAACTTGAAAAGTATTGAGTCCTAGCCAGTTCATCTAGAATCTCATCCACCATGGGCATGGGTGTGAGGGCCCGGACGCGATCACGGGGCCATGCCACTCGCTCAGGAATCGCATTGGGTGGTAACGTGCGATGCGGCACCCAACAGCACACATAATAAAGTATCATATTACATAAATCAAGCGGAAGCTTACAACGTGTGAATTTTTACAAATACTCCTCAAAATAATCTACAGCGGAAGACTAATACAACTCACGTCTCATATCTATGCTAAGCAACAAAGAAGATGTCCAGCCCGAGGACCCTTCCCACTAGCAACACGATCACCATAGCAGCAGCAAGGGTTGCCATGAGTTCATCACTCGGAGAGTTCCAAGGCTCATCGGACACCCGTACATATCAGTGTAGTGTTATTACCTGCAGCAACTTAGGCAGTATCTGTGAGCATGAAGCTCAGCAAGACTTAACCGTCACCCTAGTCATGAAACTCTACATGCTGAAAATAGAGGGCTGAATATATAAGTTTGCACAAAAGATGAACTTGAGCTAAAGGGACGTCCTTACTTTAAGTTTTAAGCAACTTTTGTAGCCCTCACACAATTTACATCGAGACTCCACCATCAAACAAGAAACGCTTCATCTCGATGTCACTTGCTCGAGGTGAAAATAACTTTAGTGAGCTACCCTAGACCCCTACAGACCTTGCGCCAACAACGTCGAGACTCAAGAAACGCTTTGCCTCGACGCTACTAGCCCAAGGTGGAAAGTAAATTTAGTGAAAGTGTTGATCATTCCTCATCTCCATTATGAGGATTACTCACGAAGCATTATTAACTTTTCCCAGTTTATTACTACGTCACGACGCAGAGAACAAGTATGCTCACTACCGCGAGCGATGGTGGTTGCAATTAAAAACACCTGGCCGACATGACACGTACGCCCGTACCTGACGTTGCACACAACAACCATCACTGACGTCGTACGTGGCAACCTTTCATACGACACCCAAATGTCGAACCAGTCCCACCGACTGGGATTAAGTCTCACTACGGCAAACCCTCGTAGATCCGACTTCTCTATGCTTTCAGCATTTGCATCAGATGGTGGGGTATGCCTCGACACCCAGGTTAACATGTTACATCGGTTTCCTAGGTCCTATATAGCCAGTATGCATGTGGTACACATTTCAAACTTGTCCCACAGGGCCGCACACGAGAACAGGCCTTAATCGACTCAGTCATAGACTAGGTTCAAAGGACCACGTCCTTGAGCCTTCCATCCACTGCCCGGTCTCCATTCGCAACTATGAGGATCAATTCCCAACTCTTCCGATTGATCCCCCTTAATTCCCGGTGCACGAGTAGGAAGCTGCCAACTCGAGTTATGCCTCTTTTAATCCACTTTCGTTAACTTGAGATCAACAGTTATAATCAGTTGATATCCGACTCTATATTAAACTCCAGGGTTTTCTAGGTCATGCATTTGGAGTGTCATACCACCTAGACTTAATGCAATAAACAAAATGCTAGACATTATAAAGTGAATACAAATAAAAACTTGTAAGTTTTTATGCAAACAGAGGCTTGCCTTAGTGTTGATCCCGACTAATGTTTCTGTCAACAGGAGCAAGTTAGTGGCTTCCAAAGTCTTCGTGTGATGTATCGCTATCGAAATGATCAATTAAAGAAATGCGTCACATTATGAAATAATGTGCTATAAGCAAACTACAGAAGCAAAACCTAAGAAGACAGAGGAGTCTATGGTTGAAATTTATACAGAGTCTTTCTAAACTCATTATAGGAGTATGGTAAAATTTTCAGAAGCTTTTGAGACAGAAAATGCACACAACAATTCTTGGAACCTTTACCCTTCAATGATTTATAGGAATTTAATTATACTTGGTCATATGGAGAAATTTGATATCCTAATAGGTCTGGACCTAAGTTCCTAGCAAAATTTGTTTCAAATTTTTCTAAGTCTTATGCTGTCCAGAATGGAGGATTGAAATTCATTCCATTTTTCTGAAATTTGCTTCTGTGATTTTTCAGCCCATTTAAATAACCCTGAGAAAAACCTACTGATTAAGCCCTCTTAATCATATCCAAAAATCCTGAAATTTTTACTGGAGCTCAGGAACTATGATGAAGAGCTTCTGACCAAAAATGGGAATATTTCAGCAAGCCAATTTCCTGGAATTACTCCCTAAAAGAATAAATAAAAAGAATTCTACAGAAATTCCTAGGTATTTTTATAGCTAGAAATTTATTTCTCTGCAAATTAATCCTCCTAAAGAATCCAACAAATTTTGTCTCACTATTTTTGGAGCTTTCTACACAGAGTTATGGATTTTCCAAGTTTGAACAACTCTCTGTTTGATTTTACACAGAACAGTCAAACGTGGGACCCACGGGTCAGGTGTTTCTTTAACCTCTCGCCAGAGCCCGCGGGTGCACACCGGCAGAGAGCGTGGCACGGCTCGTTCTCCCTCAGTTCTCCACCAAATTAGCTCCGGTTTCGCCCTACTCGATCCTTGGAACGTGGCGCAGCTGCCGGGCAAGGTTTCCCTGCATGAAAACGACTGAAGGTGGGTCGGCATCGGCGGGGCGGCTCGGTAGCTCGGGATCGATGCATTCCAGCATGTACCAAGCTTCTCCCGGCGAGCTAGTTTGCCCTAAAGCATCCCTAGTGGTCGAGGAACGTGGAACGGAGCTCATCTCTCACAGAAAATGGCGGAAAACATGAGCTCGACGGTGGACCGGCGTGTTTTCGCTGGCGGCGATGATTTCTCGTCGCCCGGGGCGTGTGGTGACTGGTTTTCTTCGGTTTTGGCGTGGGAGGGCTATAGGGCAGCTAGTTGCTGTGGTTTGAATTGTAGGAGGGATGATCAAGCGGTTTGGGCAAATTTCAAGATTTATCTAAGGTCTGTTCTACACGTGCGCCGGTGCCAAAAACCGAATTCCAGCGAGCCGGCGTCGGGAGAGAGCAAAAGGACCTCGGGAGAAGGATCAAGACCTCATGGCGCACCTCTGTGATCTTTTGAGCATGTCGGGGAGGCGCGGAGTCGGCCGGGCGACGTGTCGAGGCGGGCGACGTCGGCTCTGTTTTTCCGGCGACGAACTGCTCGGCACTGGTTGTAGGTGGCCGGCCACGGCCTGGGGATGGTCGGAAAACGTCGGGAAGGGATCGATGAAGCCTCTGAGATGCTCAGCCGGGCGTCCAACTCGTTGGAATTGCACAGCGCAATCAACCGAGGGGCGGGAGACGTGGTGGCTCTGTTCTTTACGTTTTGTGAGCGAGGAGAAGGAAAACTTCGTTTGCTTCGGTCTGTGAAGGAGGATAACGTCGAGAGGAAGCTCACACCCTAGTGCCGGAGCGTGGTGAGGAGCAGGAGGTGGCTGCAGCTACTCTCGGTGGCGCACGGGGGCTGTTCGAGTGACACAGAGAACAGGGACTCGGTTGCTTTGGGTGCAAGTCACAAGTTCAGCCCAATGACATGTGGGTCCTGCAGTCAGCTCCCTCTTATCCTCTAAAATATCTCCAAATTTGACCAATGACCAAATTCAATTGTTTAAAGTTGAAAACTGAAATGCATTTAGATAATTTGGCAAGTGTCATCCAAATTCAAATGTATAATTGAATTCATTGTGAATTAAGTCCTTTTTGGAGAATGGGTAGCAAACATCTTCAAAAATTCATGAGACTTTGCATCCCCCCCTAATTTAGACCTAAGGAATTCAAATATGAAATCTGACTTTTGATTTAGCTGCTGCAAACAAGAGTTTGAGCACAACAGTTTGCATTTCCATTGTGTAGCTGTGGCGGACCGGAATCCGCTCATCCAGGATCGCAGAGGGTGGTGCCGCACGATGCGACACCCGACAGCACACATCATAAGGCTACATTGTATTACATTGAAAACCAACTGAAATGTACAAAGTAGTACACTACTCCAGTTACAAACTAGTGTTTATATTACACAGCGGAAACTAAATTTGTACAACTCACGCCCGTCTATCTAGCAAGAGTCGGTTGCCCAGCCCTAGGGCAACCCACACTAGCTGCACCTCTCCAGCTCAGCGCGGCGTGTACGGCTCCCACTCAGCCGTGGTCCCCGACGGAAGGTAACCCTCGCCGGTGGACTCGTAACCCGAGTCCGTGGGATACTCCTCACCTGAAATACACTTAAGTAGCAACCATGAGCACGATGGCTGAACAAGACTTAACCGACTCACCTAGGCATGAAACTCTACATGCAGTTTACACGAACATGGGATAGTAATTTCAGCAAATGGACACGCCTACAAGTTCATCCTTAGTTCATCTTTTAGCCACAAGTTAACAGTTCATGAATAAGAAATTTAGTAATCAATATTTGGTGGCACACATGTAGCAATACAATTATACATATCAGCAGAACTGAACCATAAAATTCCATGATTTATCTACGTTACGATGCAGTGAACAAGCGGTACTCGTCACCGCGAGGGACGGCAAATCGACTCGATATACACCTGCAGGGATACCCAAAGAGCACGTCACGTATGCCCACCCGTGGAGCTGCACAGCACGCTCACTCGATGCCGTACGGGACAACCTTTCACCCAACAGCCCAAACGTCGAATCGGTCGCACCGAAACGAGCAGGAGGTTCCCTACACGGAGCATATCTCTATGCCCGTTAGCAGATTTCCACCTTGCTGCCCTCAGCCTACACCTATAAATCGGTGCGTTATGCCTCGACGCCCGGAGGTATAGGTTACATCGGTTTATCGGGGCCCATATATCCGATATGCCTTTGGTACGTTCAATACTTGTTCAGCAGGGCCGCACACGGATCGGTCCTCAATCAGCACAGACAGGGCTGCGCACACAAGACTTCCTCTTGCTGCGCCCTAGCCCCTGCCTAGTCTCATTTTCATTTCTAAAGTGGTCTCACATCACTCAAACCAATCCCGTGTGTCCCAAGCCTAACTCGCGAGTAGATTCGAACTACTCGACTTGTACCGAAAGTCCTATGAATTATTAAGCAAAGCCTGTCTACTCGAGGCCTTAGACACTACCCTCACTCTTATAGGAAAATTCTGGTTATGCACTTGGGTTTCATCCATCCTACACCTAATGCACATCCATACCTCACACTAAAAATGTACACAAAGCAAAACTTTATAAAAGGGTTTAATGCAAACCGGGGCTTGCCTTGTTGCTGCTGGTCAGTGGTTACGGCTTCATCCGGAAGAAGGAAGTCGAGCACTTCCGGAGTCTCCTCGCCTTCAGCGACTACACGTTACAAGATACTACATGTCAATTCAAATGAAATGTTTAGAATTGAATAAGTAATTACTATAACTCTAGCTAGACCTCCCTTTTGGTTCTGAAATTTTTATGGTGGCTTGGTAGGGTCCTAACCAGAGTCTTGACCAAGTTTCATTTGAAACAAAGTTCATTTGAGTCTTGTACAAATAAAAGCCTATTTCATCAATATTAGAGCTTCTATGGAATTCCAGGGGTTGTCATGGCTCCAACCATTACTATCTGGAAACTAGAATCTGAGATGGTTCTAATGGAATTGGTTTCATGTCATTTGAAGAATTCTAGAGGAAGGTATGCCCTAAACAAGATTTGAGAAAATCTGAAAAATGTTTCTGTACATTTTTTCTATTTTCTCAGGGCAGTTCACTTAATCACCCCATTAGGGGGGCTAAATGAACTTGGATGGGTCTGAAAATTTTTCTGTGGCTCAAGGATTTTCCGGTGAACCACCAAGCCAAATTTCATAATTTATCATAAAGCAGTTCTCCAGATAAAATTCCTAACATTTTAGACTTTAGGGAATTAATTCTGGAAAACTATTAAGTTTCATGCGCTGAAATTGGTGTTGCTGGAAATTACTCAAAAATATGAGTTCAGCAAATTTTGGTTCACTGAATTTGGAGCTTCCTAGCAAAAGTTCTATGCATTTGAAATTTGATCCAAACTGGAAAATCCTAAAATGTTTAAACTCTGCGGGTGGGGCCCACTCTTTAAACCGGCCCACTGAGAACACGGCCACACCGCGGCCCACGGGGTTTTACCCCCGCTGACACACCGGATCCCGGCCGCAAAGTGGATCCCCGCGCGAGAACAGAGACTGACCGGTGGACCCGGCCCCCCTTCGTCTACCTCGCGACCTCCCGCAACTTCCGCGGCGGCGCTTCGCCGGTGCTCTCGCCGCCGGCCATTTCGCTGCCCGACCTCCAACGGATTTCTCCGCCTGCGCCTAACTTGGCTCGGAGAACACGCTGGTGCCCTCACCGAAGCTCGGCGATGGCCGGAACCATGCCCGCGACGGTGACAGCGGCTATCCCTACTCCGGCGACGTCGCCCGAGGTACTCAGTGCCTTATTTTCGGAACGGTTTGCTCCTACAGTTCCGCTGTGGCATGCTGAGCATGAAAATGAGCCCGGTTTGCCATGGAAACGGCCGGAGCTAGGACCTCACCGGTGACCCTCCCTTCCGCTGGACTGTTACCGGTGAAACTAGGGTTTGGAATGGTTGTTCCTGCGGTTTCTTGCTCAGAGAGACGCGCACGGGTGTCTAGAACGTGTGTGAGCTGCAGCTCAATCGGCGGTTGCTTCTGTGCAACAAATTTCACCGACGACCGATTTCTAACCCTAAGGTGCACCGTGGTGGAAAACTCGGAATTCTCGCTCTACCCTGCATGAAACGGTGAAAGGTTTCCTCCTACAGCTTCCTCACACGCGGAAGCACCTTTTCTTCTCTGGTGGTGGCGCGTGATGCAGCCGGGATCGGCCAATCACCGGGGATCAGAGAGCGGCGGTGAAACACTCGCGAGCGGAAGCAACTGCGCGGTGGGAGAACGTCGGTTCGGCTGGGGCACAGCGAAAATGACCGAGTGGTTGTCGTGCTGGCGCTGTGACTCCCGATTTTCACCGTGCGGTGTCCTCTTCCACTCGGGCGAGGGAGCAGGAGCTGGCGCGCTGCGCTCGGTCGATGTCGGTGAGAAACAGGCAGCGCTCGGTTGTACAGCAGCTCTCCCACTGACCTGTGGGCCCAACTCTCCCCCTAATCCCCTTTTCCAAGTTCTTCTGTAAATATCCCAGCTACTCTCCATTAAATGAGAGACTTAAGCACCAAGTCACAGTTTGAATTTGATTTCCTCAGTTTGAAACTGGTTTGGCTAAATTTGCTGGCCATTTGAATTTGAAATTCAAATTCAGTTTTGAATTAATGCAAATTTAGCTTCCGACAAGATAAGGTCCAATGGGGGTGAAAATTGGTGGGCTAACTCAGAAAAATATGATGAGATTGAATATGGAGCTAACTTTTGAATTTAAGTGATGAAAGTTGCTGCAATTTGAATTTATATTCAAATTGGCCTCTTTTTCAAATGCCTCCAAAAGTGCCTCAAAAAGTGTTGGATTTGTATGAACTTTGGCCTGAGCCTTCCCAAAACTAATTAAGGTCTAGGGGTTAGCTCAACCTTGCATGTTCATGTGTAGAAATCCTACTTTTTGAAAGTTAGGGCTTTCCCCTCTAATCCCTTTTTTGATGGTGGTTACTTGCTCTTCACAAGAGTTCATAAGATATCCCTAAAGTGAGCTGTAGTGTTGTGAGGTGATGAAATTGATCACTTTTGCAAGTCCTTTTTCTTGGGCTTTTACATCCCTCCCCCCTTAAAAGAATCTTGTCCCGAGATTATAAAAGAAGAGGCAGCGATGTAATAGGAACTCACCCGTGCTGAGACGCCATGAACTCCGGGTAGTTTGAGCGAAGAAATTCCTCGCTCTCCCATGTCGCTTCTTCGGCGGTGTGGTTACTACAGAGTATCTTGTAGAACCACAAAGTTCGGCTACGTGTGGTCGGAGCCCTCTCATCAATAATTGCCACTGGATATTCATCATACGTCAAATCCGGTTGCAACTCGCCGATGTCTTCGGTGGGAACAGCAGCTGTATATTTTAGACATTTTCGCAGTTGTGAAACATGGAAAACATCGTGAACACCAGCAAGAGATGCCGGTAGTTCCAGTCTATACGCCACTGGTCCATATTTCTTGGTGATGGCATAGGGTCCAATGAATCGGGAAGCGAGTTTCCCCTTCACGCCGAACCGGTGCACGCCTTTCGTCGGTGATACACGGAGGTACACGTGCTCCCCGATGTCAAAGTGCAGCGGTCTACGCCTCTTATCAGCGTAGCTTTTCTGCCGGGATTGAGCGGCCTTCAAGTTGGCTTGAATCATCCGAACGCGCTCTTCGGCATCGTTCACCACATCAACCCCAAATATGACCCTTTCACCGGACTCGCACCAGTTTAATGGGGTGCGGCATTTACGACCGTAGAGAGCTTCATATGGTGCCATCTTGATACTCGCCTGATAGCCGTTATTGTACGAGAATTCTGCCAACGGTAGATGATCATCCCAGTTTCTACCGTGGTGGATGGCACACGCTCTCAACATGTCTTCTAGTTCTTGGTTCACCCTCTCTGTTTGACCATCTGTTTGAGGGTGATAGGCGAAGCTTCTAATCAGCTTAGTACCCAAAGCAGCGTGCAACTGCTCCCAAAAGCGAGACACAAATAATGCACCTCGATCTGAGACTATGGTCTTGGGTACCCCATATAAGCATAGAATCCTCGCTATGTACAGCTCCGCATACTTGCCGGCATTGTAACGTGTATGCACAGGAATGAAGTGAGCCGACTTGGTTAATCGGTCAATGATTACCCAAATGGAGCCATGCTTGTTGGAAGTCAGGGGTAATCCCACAATGAAATCCATGCTCACATTTTCTCATTTCCATGCCGGGATTTTCAGGGGTTGCAGCAGCCCTGATTTCCTCATATGATCAGCTTTCACTCGTCTACACGTATCACACTCGGATACGTACTGCGCTACTTCCCGCTTCATCCGCGTCCACCAAAATTTCTTTTTCAAATCTTGGTACATTTTTTTGCTGCCCAGATGAATGGAGTATTTAGACAAGTGAGCTTCATCAAGAATTTTCTTCCTCCGATCCATGTTCCGGGGTACAACTATGCGGTCATTAAACCACAACGTCCCCTCGTCATCCTTCCAGAAACATTTGATTTCCCTGTATTCTATCCGTCTCCGGAGATGTGCCACACCCTTATCAACCTTCTGAGCTGCAATGATGTCCTCCCTAATGGTGGGGATGAGGGCAAGGTTGTAGAGCGATCCATAAGGAACCAAGTATAAACTCGGCTCTTCCTCCTTCACCGGTGTAATGGTGAGGTTATGGACATGTGATTTTCGACTCAGCGCGTCGGCAACCACATTCGTCTTGCCGGGGTGGTAATGAATCTCAATCTCATAATCTTTGATTAGTTCTAACCACCTTTTTGCCTCATGTTCAGCTCCTTCTTGGTAAAAATATACTTCAGGCTCTTGTGGTCGGTGTAGAGATGCACCAAATTCCCCAGGAGATAGTGCCTCCACATCTTCAACGCCAGTACCACAGCAGCAAGCTCAAGATCATGAGTTGGGTAGTGCTGCTCATGGTTTCGAAGTTGGCGTGAGCCATATGCGACCACACGTCCTTCTTGCATCAACACGCAGCCGAGCCCGATGCCGGACGCATCACAATACACGTCGAATGGCTTAGTTGTATCCGGTTGAGCCAAGACCGGGGCTATTGTGAGATGCTTCACTAATGCTTGGAACGCTCCTTCACACGCCGTGTTCCAAACATATTTTGTTCCCTTCTTCAGCAATTCTGTCATCGGCTTAGCAAGCTTGGAGAAGCTTGGAATGAATCTCCGATATTATCCCGCTAAACCGAGGAAGCTTCTGACTTCATGGACTGAAGTGGGAGCTTTTCATTTCAGCACTTGTTCGATTTTGCTTGGGTCAACTGCAATACCTTCCGCTGAGATGATATGTCCAAAAAATGGCACTTGGCTGATCCAAAACTCACATTTTATGAACTTGGCGTAGAGTATGTGGTCTCGCAATCATTGAAGAACGATCCTCAAGTGTTCGGCGTGTTCTGCTTCTATCTTGGAGTAAACCAAGATATCATCAATGAACACCACAACGAACTTGTCCAGCTCCGGCATGAACACCAAGTTCATGAGATACATGAAATGTGCCGGAGCATTCGTGAGACCAAAAGACATGACGAGATACTCATATAAGCCATATCTCATCGAGAAGGCCGTCTTCGGGATATCCTCCGCTCGGATTTTTATTTGATGATATCCAGAGCGAAGGTCCATCTTGGAGAACACACTTGCACCCACCAACTGATCAAACAGGATGTCAATGCAGTGCAGTGGATATTTGTTCTTGATGGTGACAGCGTTGAGCGGCCGGTAGTCCACACACAGCCTCAAGGTGTCATCCTTCTTCTTTACAAACAGCGCCGAGCATCCCCAAGGCGAGGAACTCGGCCTAATGAAACCTTTGCTCAACAGATCATTGAGCTGTTCTTTCAATTCAGCCAGCTCGTTCGGAGCCATTTTGTAGGGTCTCCGTGAGATAGGAGTAGTCCCGGGTGCAAGCTCAATCTTGAACTCGACGTCCCGCTCAGATGGCATGCCCGGAAGATCATTCGGAAACACGTCGGGGTACTCCCGGACTACGGGGATGTCCTCTAACTCGAGAGCTTTAGTATTATTAATTTCTGAAACCTCCCGGACTGGATTGTCTAATATGAGGGACTGCGGACGGTGTAGTGGGGAGTTGAGGTGAACCGTCCATGATAATGTTTCCAAGACAGCGCCATGGTAGCTTAGCCATGACATCCCTAAGATTGCATCAATCTTCTGTCCCTCAAGAATAATCATAGTGGTGGCATATATCTTCCCACCTAAGCACAATGGTGCTTTCGGGATCATCATAGTTGCTGAAATCCTTCCTCCCGGTGAGCAGATCATATAAGAGCACTCGGTGGGAAAGGATTCCAGTTGATGCTTAACCACATATGATGCACTTATGAAGTTGTGGGTTGCACCCAAATCAAATAATATGATGATTGCCTGATTGTTGAGAGTGAACGTACCCGCCAGCACGTTGTCTCCCTCTGGAGCGTCCTCAGTGTCGAGGTTGCGAACGCCCCCAGTCCGGTGACCAACCTTCTTGACCGGAGGTCGTCCTTGAGCACCGCCCTGGAACTGGGCTTGCCCGCTGCTCTGCTGCCCCTGGGGACAGTCCTTCGAGAAATGGCCCGCCTGGCCACACGTAAAGCATGTGTAGCGCGGCGGTCCTCCACTGATCGGCGGATGGAAACCCGTGGCGCGTTGTGGCGGTGGAAACGCCCAGGGTACCGTCTGCTGCGGCTGTTGTGGTCGCGGTGGTGGCATCGGCGGTCGGAACGGGGGTGGCTGAAATGAACGACCCCCGAACTGCTGAGGTCGCGCCGGTGGACACCACTGCTGACCGGATGGTGTCCGATACACCATGCGGTATTTTTGGGGAGCTCCACCCCCACTTCTGGGTGGAGTGCTGCACTTCCGTTGCTCAGCCGCCAATTTCCGCTGAGCGTCTTCTTGCATGATCGCGGCATTAACGAGATCGTTGAAGGTGCCGCGATTGCATTAGACGAGATGCGTCTTCATCTCGGGGTGTAACCCCTAATAGAAGTGCTCCCGTTTCTTCTCCTCGGTGGAGATGTAATCCGACGCATATTGCGCCAGATGGTTGAAGGCACGGGAGTAGTCATGGGCACTCCTCCCGCCTTGCTTCAGCTCCAAGAACTCTTGGAACTTCCGCTTCATTATCCGGGAGGGATATGGTAGGCGCGGAACGCCTCCCAGAATTCTTCCCACTCCACGGCATGGCCAGCCGGACGTGAGGCGACATAGTTCACCCACCACGCACCAGCAGCACCGTGAAGCTGCTGCGCCGCGAACAGAGTCTTTTGCCGCTCCGTACATTGGAGCAGCCCGAACTTGGACTCAATTGTCCGCAGCCAGTTGTCGGTGTCCAGGGGTTCTGCTGCTTCCGTGAACACCGGAGGGTGCGTACTCATGAAGTCCAAGTACATCACATCATGGGGCTCATGAGGCCCCCTCTCTTGATGCCCCCCTCCCCCCCGCCTGGGATGTATTCTTCACGATCGTGCGGAGCAGGTCGGTCTGCTCCTCACGACCACCCACCAGTGCCGCAATCACATCCGCGAGTGTAAGCGGAGGCGGCGGTGGTGGTTGTTGCTGCGGGGTGCTGTCGTAGGCAGGTGGCTGGGAGTCATCACCCCATGCTGGCTAGAGCCACTAATCTCATGCGTGGTCCGAGTGCAAACCATCTGCAACCATACGACAATAAACATCAGTCCCGCAACATACTTCATGCAGTCCAATAAAATAGGCGTAAAACATAATGACTGTAAAAACATGCGATACATCTCGTATGTAGATAATGTAATAACTTTACACAAGCTACACCATTACCAGACCAAATACAAGATAGTTAAATCCAACTTGACGGACTTCCTCTTTAGAAGTTCATCCCAACTAGGTTTGGTCACTACGAGACGTTACATCGCTTTGTCATCACGTATACTACCCTTTTATCTTCAATACGACACAAACATGGTCTCTAGCAAAAGAAACTTGAGTAAGACATATACTCAAATCTTTCACTAGTTGAATATAACCACCCATGACTATGTTCTACCCCATTGGAAGTACTTAAACCCCCTAGGGTACAACAATCTCTCAGATGAGTTCAACTGTCATTCCTCTGTCAGAATGACCAGTTTCTACATATCCCAGATTTTGATCTGGTTCTGGGCATCTTCATGACTCCAGCTGAATACCAAAGTTAAATTTAACTTCCGTATCTTTCCAACGAGTATTTATTTGCCCTCAGATCAGCTCTGGTTTAAAAGTTATTGTAATTCAAAGTCAACAGAATTTCTGGAAGAATTTCAACAGCACCTCCTTTAGGAAGTTGCTGTTTCCAACTCTGTTTTTCCACTGAATTCCGTGCTGAAATTTCAGAACTTTGAATCACAAAGATGTAACACATCTCCTACCCTTTCTAAATATGTATTATATGTAAATTTTAGATTTTTCTACTGTAAGTTATGCTTGAAAAACAAAACAGTCCAGAGGGTGTTTTTGACTCTGTCCTGGGTCTGGACAGTTCACAATCCTCTGGAATTTCGGCCAGCTTAAGGTGTGATTCAGCTCTGGGAGTCTAGAACAAAGTTGTAGAGCACTTAAACACCTTTACAGAAATATTTTCCCACACCTCCATTGGCTAAATGATCTGTGAGTTATGCTCTGTCAAAGTTCAGCAAACTTGCTGCTCAAAACAGAGCACTCTGTTTTTCCATACCTTTGACTACACTGATCAACTATTAAATTTTTCTACCCAACCAGGGTCCTAAATGTTGAAACTTAGTGTTTTTAATTCCTTATTATCATTATCTTTCATGCACATGCCTATGATATGTCGGTACTACGTTCCTCACAAAAAGAAAATCCTAACCGGATTATACCGGCATATACGTCTCAGTTGTGGCACTAAACGGGCTCTCGCACCCATTTACTACACGGATTACATACGTGGTTAGTACCTGCAGAAGAACACCCAATAATGATGCACTCAAAGGTTATTTTCCATTTCAGGCAGGTCCATATTTGAAAGTAAATACAAACGCCCTTATCATTGCCATACGGCCGTCCTTGAGTTAGGCCACGTCTCAAGGTACGTGATCGTGTGTTAACACCACACGATGGAGAACCCGAGTAGAGCGCGAACGGGTCATCATGGTTGGGAATTTTATCACCCCAACAGATACCACCTACTGCCCTGTAGGGCACGCCGATGGCAAGCGTTGCGTATGTCCTCCTAGGCTATTTCCAGACGAACACACTATCGCGTTACTGACCACACGATGGGTCTCCACTTATTTGCCTAATGCACGCTAGGGATCAGCGTTTCATATGAACTCAGTAACATGAAGAGTCCAAGAGTTTCATATTGACGTCTCACACCAAGCTGTGAGAACAATTCCTGAACCACATCCCTCGTCAGGGGAGCTAACCAAAATTGAACCGCTTTCTGTGGCGTGCCTTACCATTCTTACCTAAGCGTAGTTGCGTCGTTATAGAATAAAAATTCAGAATTATAATACATGTGTTAGTCTTGCCACTTTAAGTAACTATGCTAATATAGTCCTTACTTGGGCAAACTAGCGAATCCTCACCGTAGCCTAAGTTTTCCCGTAATACAGTCCTTAATTATTGTGCTATCCCCAATGTCGCTCTGATACCAGCCTGTGGCGGACCGGAATCCACTCATCCAGGATCGCAGAGGGTGGTGCCGCACGATGCGACACCCGACAGCACACATCATAAGGCTACATTCTATTACATTGAAAACCAACTGAAATGTACAAAGTAGTAAACTACTCCAGTTACAAACTAGTGTTTATATTACACAGTGGAAAATAAATTTGTACAATTCACGCCCGTCTATCTAGCAAGAGTCGGTTGCCCAGCCCTAGGGCAACCCACACTAGCTGCACCTCTCCAGCTCAGCGCGACGTGTATGGCTCCCACTCAGCCGTGGTCCCCGACGGAGGGTAACCCTCGCCGGTGGACTCGTAACCCGAGTCCATGGAATACTCCTTACCTGAAAAACACTTAAGCAGCAACCATGAGCACGATGGCTGAACAAGACTTAACCAACTCACCTAGGCATGAAACTCTACATGCAGTTTACACGAATATGGGATAGTAATTTCAGCAAATGGACACGCCTACAAGTTCATCCTTAGTTCATCTTTTAGCCACAAGTTAACAGTTCATGAATAAGAAATTTAGTAAGCAATATTTGGTGGCACACATGTAGCAATACAATTATACATATCAGCAGAATTGAATCATAACATTCCATGATTTATCTAAATTATGACGCAGTGAACAAGCGGTACTCGTCACCGCGAGGGATGGCGAATCGACTCGATATACACCTGCAGGGATACCCAAAGAGTACGTCACGTACACCCACCCGTGGAGCTGCACAGCATGATCACTCGATGCTGTATGGGACAACCTTTCACCCAACAGCCCAAACGTCGAACCGGTCACACCGAAACGAGCAGTAGGTTCCCTACATGGAGCATCTCTCTATGCCCGTTAGCAGATTTCCACCTTGCTGCCCTCAGCCTACACCTATAAATCGGTGCGTTATGCCTCGACGCCCAGAGGTATAGGTTACATCGGTTTATCGGGGCCCATATATTCGATATGCCTTTGGTACGTTCAATACTTGTTCAGCAGGGCCGCACATGGATCGGTCCTCAATGGACACGGACAGGGCTGCGCACACAAGACTTCCTCTTGCTGCGCCCTAGCCCCTGCCTAGTCTCATTTTCATTTCTAAAGTGATCTCATATCACTTGAACCAATCCCGTGTCCCAAGCCTAACTCGTGAGTAGATTCCAACTACTCGACTTGTACCGTAAGTCCTATGAATTATTAAGCAAAGCCTGTCTACTCGAGGCCTTAGACACTACCCACACTCTTATAGGAAAATTCTGGTTATGCACTTGGGTTTCATCCATCCTACACCTAATGCACATCCATACCTCACACTAAACATGTACACAGAGCAAAACTTTATAAAAGAGTTTAATGCAAACCGGGGCTTGCCTTGTTGCTGCTGGTCAGTGGTTAGGGCTTCGTCCAGAAGAAGGAAGTCGAGCACTTCCGGAATCTCCTTGCCTTCAGCGACTACACGTTACGAGATACTACATGTCAATTCAAATGAAATGTTTAGAATTGAATAAGTAATTACTATAACTCTAGCTAGACCACCCCTTTGGTTTTGAAATTTTTATGGTGGCTTGGTAGGGTCCTAACCAGAGTCTTGACCAAGTTTCATTTGAAATAAAGTTCATTGAGCCTTGTACAAATAAAAGCCTATTTGATCAATATTAGAGCTTCTAAGGAATTCCAGGGGTTTTCATGGCTCCAAACATTACTTTCTGGAAACTAGAATCTGAGATGGTTCTAATGAAATTGGTTTCATGTCATTTGAAGAATTCTAGAGGAAGTTATGCCCTAAACAAGATTTGAGAAAATCTGAAAAATGTTTCTGTACATTTTTTTCTATTTTCTCAGGGCAGTTCATTTAATCACCCCATTAGGGGGACTAAATTAACTTTGATGGGTCTGAAAAATTTTCTGTGGCTCAAGGATTTTCCAATGAACCTCGCAGCCAAATTTCAGAATTTTTCATAAAGCAGTTCTCCAGATAAAATTCCTAACAGTTTAAAATTTGGGGAATTAATTCCGGAAAACTATTAAGTTTCATGCGATAAATTGATGTTGCTGGAAAGTACTCAAAAATCTGAGTTCAGCAAAATTTTGTTCACTGAATTTGGAGCTTCCTAGCAAAAGTTCTATGCATTTGAAGTATGATCTAAACTGGAAAATCCTAAAATGTTTAAACTCTGCGGGTGGGGCCCACTCTTAAAACCGGCCCACTGAGAACACGGCCACACCGTGGCCCACGGGGTTTTACCAGCGCTGCCACACTGGATCCCGGCCGCAAAGTGGTTCCCCGCGCGAGAACAGGGACTGATCGGTGGACCCGGTTCCCCCTTCGTCTACCTCGCGACCTCCCGCGACTTCCGCGGCGGCGCTTCGCCGGAGCTCTCGCCGCCGGCCATTTTGCTGCCCTACCTCCGACAGATTTCGCCGCCTGCGCCTAACTTAGCTCGGAGAACATGCTGGTGCCCTCACCGAAGCTCGGCGATGGCCGGAACCATGCCCACGACGGTGACAGCGGCTATCCCTACTCCGGCGACGTCGCCCGAGCTACTCAGTGCCTTATTTTTGAAACGGTTTGCTCCTACAGCTCCGCTGTGGCATGCTGAGCATGAAAATGATCTCGGTTTGCCATGGAAACGGCCGGAGCTAGGACCTCACCGGCTACCCTCCCTTCCGCTGGACTGTTACCGGTGAAACTAGGGTTTGGAATGGTTGTTCCTGCGGTTTCTTGCTCGGAGAGACGTGCATGGGTGTCTAGAACGTGTGTGAGCTGCAGCTCGATCAGCTGTTGCTTCTGTGCAACGAATTTCGCCGATGACCGATTTCTAACCCTAAGGTGCACCGTGGGGGAAAACTTGGAATTCTCGCTCTACCCTGCATGAAATGGTGAAAGGTTTCGTCCTACAGCTTACTCACACGCGGACGCACCTTTTCTTCTCTGGTGGTGGCGCGTGATGCAGCCGGGATCGGCCGATCACCGGGATCAGAGAGCGGCGGTGAAACACTCACGAGCGGAAGCAACTGCGGGGTGGGAGAACGTCGGTTCGGCCAGGGCACAGAGAAAATGACCGAGTGGTTGTCGTGCTGGCGCTGTGACTCGCGATTTTCACCGTGCGGTGTCCTCTTCCACTCGGGCGCGGGAGCAGGAGCTGGCGCGCTGCGCTCGGTCGACGTCGGTGAGAAACAGGCAGCGCTCGGTTGTGCAGCAGCTCTCCCACTGACCTGTGGGCCCAACTCTCCCCCTAATTCCCTTTTCCAAATTCTTCTGTAAATATCCCAGCTACTCTCCATTAAATGAGAGACTTAAGCACCAAGTCACAGTTTGAATTTGATTTCCTCAGTTTGAAACTGGTTTGGCTAAATTTGCTGGCCATTTGAATTTGAAATTCAAATTCAGTTTTGAATTAATGCAAATTTAGCTCCCGACAAGATGAGGTCCAATGGGGGTGAAAATTGGTGGGCTAACTCAGAAAAATATGCTGAGTTTTAATATGGAGCTAACTTTTGAATTTAAGTGATGAAAGTTGCTGCAATTTGAATTTATATTCAAATTGGCCTCTTTTTCAAATGCCTCCAAAAGTGCCTCAAAAACTGTTGGATTTGTATGAACTTTGGCCTGATCCTTCCCAAGACTATTTAAGGTCTAGGGGTGAGCTCAACCTTGCATGTTCATGTGTAGAAATCCTACTTTTTGAAAGTTAGGGCTTTCCCCTCTAATCCCTTTTTTGATGGTGGTTACTTGCTCTTCACAAGAGTTCATAAGATACCCCCAAAGTGAGCTGTGGTGTTGTGAGGTGATGAAATTGATCACTTTTGCAAGTCCTTTTTCTTGGGCTTTTACAGTAGCCCTTATTTGAAATTTGAATTGAACCATTTAGTTCCAAAATCTGATTTTTGTTTTAAACTCTCACTTGCACACGTGAATTCCAACCTGTGGTTTTAATCTACCTTGGTTCCAATCATGCAATTAAACATGAGCTTGGGGAGAGAGAGCTCTCACGTGCATTATCACATGTGAAAGTTTAAACAAGTCTCATTTTTCCTACACATGAAACCATATGCCTGTACAAACTTAAGTTTCTTTGTATTCATATTTTTGGGACCTTTACAATGGGAAATCTGTCCTTGATGGTTAACTCATTCAGTTTTCTGTAGTCAATGCAAAACCTCCACGACCCATCCTTTTTTTGCACCAATAAAACAGGAGATGCAAAAGGGGTGACACTATGCTCTATCAAATTAGCCTTCAACAATTCAGCTACTTGATGTTCAATCTCATCTTTGTGAAGTGGAGAATACCGATAGGGTCGAGCATTAACTGGTACCGCCCGCGGAATCAACGGAATCACATGATCAAACACTCTGGAGGGGGGCAATACCTTCGGGTCCTGAAACACCTGCTGATATTCCTTCAATAGCTCCTGCACCTCTGGGCAAATATTATCAGCATTCCCGAGATGACTCTCCTTCTCTTGAACCTCCACAATAGCCATTTCCCAAATATCATTGCCAGCTATCCACTTCTCTAACTGTACTGCTGATAACTGTTGAAGCTCTCTTTGGTCCTGCCTCAACATCCTTTGGAGCTTCACTTTTCGCCCATGATAATTGATGTGAATAAATCTCTCATTCCAATCACACTGCATTGGACTGTACTGCGAAAGCCAGTCATATCCCAATATTGCATCATAAGCTCCCAAAGACAACACCCTCATATTATACAAGAAAGTATATCCATTGCACAACCACCTCAATCCCTTCACCATTAACTCACTCCTCATCAATTCCCCACTTGCTACCTTTACATTTACTGGTTCGCAACTCTGCATTTTGAGACCCAATTTTTCAGCAAAGGTTCGATCAACAAATGACAGGGAACTGCCAGAATCGACCAGGATAAGGAAAACCTTATTCTGCACCAAAGCCCTCAATCTAAGACAATTTCGTCCCTGAGTTCCTGACATGGCATGCACCGATAGGTGACAACATTCCTATTCCAGATTGTCCTCCTTTTCCAACTGCAGTAGTACTTCATCAGTTAGTTGCACTTCAGCACCCTCTACTGCCAAGGAATTCAAGTGCGCTGGCCCCCTTTTTGAACATTTCAGAATATGACTAGGCTCAAACTTCTCACCGCAAGCATAGAATAACCCGTTAACTCTTCTATAATCATGTAATTGGCGCTCCTTACTCAAATCCACTGCTGAACCAAGAGGCCTTGTGTCAGCTCTACCTCCCCAACTCTGCTTACAGCTGCCCTGATTTCGGTTGGAGCGAAATCTGCTACGCTCCTGTATATCTCTCTGAACTTTAGCCAACATGGCAGCTCTGTTTACTGACATAGGCACCTGAGACATAACTGGCCCTTGCAACTCAGATTTCAATCCTTTAATGAATTGGGTCACACAAAAAATTTCATCCAGCTCAGGGTTGTGTAATATAATCCTCTAGACTTCCATATTGCCGCAAATGCAGCAACTCCTGCATCGCTTGCGGGTACTCATAAGAACCAAACTTCTCCTTCACAGCTTCTACAAAATTTGCCCAAGAGCTCAATCCATCAGTGAGTTTATATATCTGCAATCACTTAGCAGCATTACCTTCCATATGCATTGAAGCTGCTCTTACTCAAAAGGATTCAGTTACATTGTAGATGGCAAAATAATCTTCGCATTTGTCTATCCATATAGTTGGGTTATCTCCAGAGAATTTGGGGAATGATATCTTCATCAATGTTTTATCAACCCCTCCATCTCCAGTTCTAGAACTCCTGTCTCCTCTTCTGATCACACCCTCCAACCTCCTTGCCTCCTGAGATGGTCTAGTCCTATCCTCCCCACTCCTCCTGATTGACACCCTAGCTTCCTTGGGGTCACGCAACGACGCACTCGACTGCTCCTCCACAAAATCCTCCATCTCCTCGGCCATGCGTTCTAAGGAAAGTGTCGAGACCCTCTTACTCATCTCTTCCACTTGTTTGAACAGCATATCCCTCTCCTTAGCCTCTTGATCTGCCAAGGATGCTGCCAGCGCTTGCTGCCCCAACAAATCTCGCTGCACCTTGTCTACCGGCTCCATGCGAGCCGAAATGTTGTCCAAGGCAGAAAACATCCTATCCCACTTCTCGTTCTCCAATCGAGAGCCCTCAGCTATCGCGTCCAAAAAAAAGCGAGTCGGTACCGAGGGTTTCGCTGAAGGAGTCGTGATTGCTACTCCACCTATTATCCTCCAGAATTGTCCCAATCACTATCTCAGGATTGATCTCCACCTCCTTCACCCATCTTCCGCAAAACCTCCAGTCACCAATCCAACTGAAATTAAGCCGCTCCCAGATGTGACGTCCCGTGGCCGACGAGGCGCCAACTCGTTGACGTGAGAAGTCCGGCCGCCGAGCAGCAGGCGCGGCCGCGAGATGAGCGACGCCATAGCGGGAAGTATCTCTGATTTGGGAAATTTTTGCTATGCCTTTTCACCAGATCACCAGTCTATTTATACAGCCCGTGGGTCGTAGCCCGTTGGGTCCACCGACCTTCTCGGCCCAGCCCGGCCCACAACGCTTACAGGTATTTATTTATACACACACTCACACGAAACCCTACTCCACTCGCGAGCTCCTCAGAAACTCCGCGCGCACTCCCCCTCCTTCAGAGTCTCCGCTGCCCTCCTTCGGCTCCACCGGTACCTCAGACTCTCCGCCGTACTCCTCCAGCTCTCCCGATGCCTCCGCCGTAACATTGAATCATGCGCCTTGCGCCCCTGGGAGAATCGGTCGCCTGTGGGACCTGCGCACTGCACCCCTCGGAGAATCGGCGGCACCGCTTCTGCGCCCTGAGGATCGGTGGCTCGGTCACTTGTAGGACCTGCGCCTTGCTCCCCTCTAGGAGTCAGCCTCGAATCGATCCGCGCCGCCAAGCACGTTGGCTTCTCTGCATCTGAAACAGGCTAGATAAAAAATAAAAATAAAAAAGAAAAGAAAAGATTTTTTTCAGCTTGCGCCACTTTCTCTGCTACGCCCTAGCCGTCGCTCGCCGCTGCTTACTTTACATTCTCGTTGTTGCCTGTTGTCCTGTCAAGATGACGTTTTCTGGTGGTGTTCCGGTTCTGCGGTGTCCGGTTCTTTTCAATGGCACCAACTATTGCAACTGGGTTCCCCACATGCGTCTACATATGCGTGGTCGTCGTCTCTGGGATTTTCCTACGGGTGATCTCAAATGTCCGTCTCGTCCTGCTGCTCCTACACAGCCTATCGTTCGAGAGAAGACTACAGATGATGAGAAGAAGAAGTTATTTGCAGATTATGAGATCTGTGTTTCTACCAAGGAGTCTGAGTTCAGTGTATACAGGACTTGGTTGGATGAGGATGCTCGAGCTGGTGCTATTATTGCTGCTAGTATGGAGGATCATCTTGCTGCTGAAATAGTTTTGTTTTTGAGTATGCACACCACATGTGGGATTTCTACATTATCTTTATGAGCCTACTGGTCAGTCTACCTACCTTATTGTCATTCGTCAAGGGCAGATGTTACGACAGGGGGATTCTACAGTTGATGAGTTCTTTGCCCAGTTGTTTGTTATTTGGCGCTAGCTTGACACACTTGGTACTAAGCTATCATGTCAGAGTCAGAGGGATGCACTTGAGCTTTGACATACCTATGATTTTCTGACCCAGCTTCGTGATGAGTTTGAGCCTCTTCGTGCTCAGTTGCTTGCTCTTCACCCCTGTGTCTCTCTGATAGATGCTCTAAGCAGTGTTCGCAATGAGGAGATTCGTCTTTGTGCTGCAGGTTTGTTGGACTCCTCAGTTTTGGCTGCTCGTTCTTTGACTCCTCGACAGACTGCTCCTCCACTGATAGTACCTTCTTAAAATGTCTCTCCTTTTGCACCTGGAGGGCGTGGTAGTCTTCACTTTAACTACTATGGTAAAGATGGGCATGTGAAAGTGTATTTGTTGAAGTGTTCCTTGCGATACTTCTCCCGGTACCACCACTGGAGCGATCTGAGAAGGTTCTTTGTTTGGAGGGGCTAACGCTGCTAGGACGATCAATGCTGATGAACACTGGGATTTACGTGGTTCGGGCCGCGGGAGCGTAAAACCCTACGTCCATAGGAGTGAGTGCTGTAATGCTTGTATGTGTGTGTTAGCTGGGTTGTGAATCGACTGAGGGATCGAAGATCCCTCTCTAGGAGGCTGCCCCGGTCCTTTTATAGTCCAAGGTCCGGGGAAATTACTGTGTGGCCCGAGGCCCGACAGGTGGCCTCAAGGCTACTTGAACCCTGTACATGATCTAGGGTATTTACAACTACATGTAGAGTAGTTAGCGGTGGAGTTAAGGCTAGCCGTCTGGCGCCCTGGGCGCCTCAGACCTGGCAACAGGTCATGATGAAGACGCTGTCTTGTCGCCGCATCCGCTCGATCTGCTAAGCAACCTTGTGCCGTTGGGCGGAACTATGCCGCTGTCACGCCTCGCCGCCCTGTCTTGTCACCGTAATGGTGAAGGGGCGAGTGACGGAGGTGTGTGCCGTGCGCCACGCTTCTGGAGAAGGTGCGAGTCTTGAATGCACGGCCTGACAGCGCACTTCTTCCTTGACTTCTAAGGCCCACAGCCCACGACGGGTCGTGAGACATGTGGCGGCTCCGGAGCCCTTCTCAGCTGGGAGGAAGGGTTCAGAGCCTGGATACACGTGGCAGCTCCGGACCTTACCTCAGCTTGGATGCTTGGTCTAGGGCCAAGGGAACGTGGTGGCTCCAGAGCCCCCTCGCCATGGAGGAGAGGTTCAGAGCCTGGATACACGTGGCAGCTCTGGAACTCACCTCAGCGGGGAGGCTTAGTCCAGGGCCAAGGGCACGTGGCGGCTCCGGAACTCTCCTCAGTGGGGAGGAAGGGTTCAAAGCCCAGATACACGTGGCAGCTCTGGACCTCACTTCAGCAGGGAGGCTTGGTCGAGGGCCAAGGGCACGTGGTGGCTCCGGAGCCCTCCTCAGCAGGGAGGAAGGGTTCAGAGCCCGGATACACATGGAAGCTCCGGACCTCACCTCAGCGGGGAGGCTTGGTCCGGGGCCAAGGGAATGTTGCGGCTCCGGATCCAGGTCACACGTGGCAGTGTCGGACCCTGCCTCAGCGGGGAGTCCATGTCCGGGGCCAGGGGCACGTGGTCATGTTAGGGCCTACCTCGAGAGAGGCGCGGGGTCTGAGATGTCTTCAACCCTCCACGCGGGGGTACCCGGTGTGCAGGGTACCGACAGTGGCCCTCGGGCACATCTCGGAAGAGGCGATGATCCCGCAGGTGGGGCCTCCATCTTTCCCTCCTACATGGTTTCTTGGAATATGCACTTGGGAAGTTGAAGCGATGGCTGGCGTAGTGGGTGAGTAGTTGTACCTGGCAGACAAAAAGATTGCACGTCCTTGGCGTAATGGGCGCACTCGACAGTCGAAACGGCAGCACCTGCTTGGCGTAGTGGACGCGTGTCCGCCCTTGACTGGAGGGCCATGGCGACGTGCCCGAGGGGTCACTCCTGGGTATGGACTGTGGCGGTTCTTGGGTCGGCCACTGCAGTTCCACCACGCCGCTTTTCTCGGGAACCGCCGAAGCCTTGTTCCCGAGACACGGCCCGCCTGGTCCCCAATATCTAACAGGTGGACCTGGGTCCCACCCATCATTTGGAGTGCGGGTAGCACGCGGCTATAGCAGCCCAATCGTCACACATGATGCCCTACCGAAGGCCGCAGGCGTGGAAAAGGAATCCTTTGGGTGAAGGGTGATCTCTTCCTTTCCTGCCTCCTTGTGCCTTGCGATCGTCACCTTCCATCTTTGCGCTCGAAGCCTCCGCTCCCAAGCACTCAGAGCCTCCGCTTTCTGCCATGGCTTTCGGCCTTCGCTCCTCCTGACTCTGCACTGATGAGGAGCTCGGGCACGTAAGGCGCCTGCTCGGCTGGCAGTCAGCCGAGTTTGATGGAAAGATCCATTGCGGGAAGTCCCCGCTCACCAACACGCGGCCTGGCGAGGTGGTCCTCCTCACCTCGTACGTGTTGTTCGGGTTCGCACTCCCGGCGTCGTCCTTCCTCCTGACGCTGCTGGAGGTATACGGGCTCCATCTCCAGCACCTCACGATGCACACCCTTGCACTAGTGGCGGTCTTCGTCCACTTTTGTGAGATGTTTGTGTGCATGCGGCCCTCGGTTGCGTCTCTTCAGGGTGTTCTTTTTCTTGAGGGCGTCGGGACAAGCACAAGCCACCTGGGGCCTATTACTTCCAGCACCGGGGGAGGAACTCTGCGCCGTACATCGCGCCCTTCTCTCCCGGGAAGTGGGAGCACTGGAGGGAGGACTGGGTGATCACCCAGACTGATGCCCACGATCACCTGGAGCTGCCGAGCAGCCCCCCAATCGGCACGGAAGCCGTCAAGGACGATATCCCCGACCTGCAGGGCGCCTACATGCCGGTGATGGAGAGGATCAGGTACTTGGTGGAGGAAGGTCTGACGTTGCTGGTGGTCTTGGCCGACTTCCTATCGCGTCAGATCGCTCCTCTCCAGCAGCGCACTCAGCATGCCTGGCTGTACACCAGGGAGGGCGATGTCACCCGGTTGGCGTGCGGAGCTAGGTCATCATCGGATCGGGCGATGTTGGGCGTGATACTACAGAAGCTCTCCTGCGACCCGATCTCCGATGACTCCATCACCCCGCCGGCGAGCTGCCAGCCCGTCTGTCTCAACCAGCAGGCGCGATTGAGGCTGCTGAAGGAGCTGCTGACACTGGACGACATCGATGTCGCAGTGCGGCAGGTCGGCGACGCTTCACGGGGCGTTGATATTCCCGGTGGAGATGGTGCCGGTGATCAGGCGAAGTCCGTGCCTGACCCTTCCCTCAACAGGGGGGACGGGTGGGCGCCGGCCGGTAGACCCGCACCCATAGCACGCCCGCGCTCACCATCCAAGGACGCTGCGGAGTCGAGCAAGGCGTCAAAGCGGAGGCTGATCCGCTCCGACCATAGATCCATCTCTGGCCTCTAGGTGGGAGTCCTCAGGCCTCCCGCGGCCCTGCGTCGGGCTCGGCGACCGGCGCTGGTAGCAGTTCTAGAACTCGCTGGGAGGATGCCTCGTGCTGCTGCAGCTTTGAGGAGAGCCCCTGACGTGCCTATGATGCAGAAGAAGTCCTTCGGCACGTCACCGACTAGGAAGAAGTTGATGGGGAAGACCCCTGATGCGACGCTGGCGGTGACGAAGGTCCCTGTGGCACCGTCGGCTCTGCAGCCAATGAGGGCAGCTCCTTCAGCGGACGCGCCTCTGGTCCCGAGGCCAGCAGCGGAAAAGACTCCCGTTGCACCACCTGCAGAAGCAAAGGCTCCTGAGGTGCCGCCAGTTCCGAAGCAGGCGGGGCGAGTGGCTTCAGCCCTTCACGCAAGAAACTCCGCTCGTCGTGGGACTTCCAAGCCTCCAGGTATGATGCAACCTTTTAGGGTAGGCTGCGCGCAGGATTGATGGCTTGACTAATTGATGTTGACGCTTCTTCTCGCAGGGCTTCTCCGCGAAGCGCTCCTCCTCCTTCGCAGCAGCCCAGGAGCCAGAGCTCCTTCGCTGCCGAAGTTCCTACTCTGGCGGCTGTGCCGGAGCCTACGCCTGGACCGACTCGGAATGCTGACATCTGGGCCCCCGAGGCTAGCCGGTCAGCAGATGCGGACGTCTCTGGTGGTGGTGCTGCTGCTGCGAGGCAGGTTACAAATCCTCCTCCTTCTCCTACGCAGGCTGATGTGGTGGTAGCCTCACCGGCAGATGAAGAGCTAGAGGAGGTCAAGGCAATTCCTTGCTTGCAGATGTCGGAGACCATCCCGCCCCCCAGGGCCATGAGAGTGGCTCGCTCAAGCTTGGACCAGGTGTAGGAGGTGCTCGACCGTGAGTGGGCCAAGCTGAGTCTGAGTGGGAGCGCCACCGGGACTGGGGCAACCTGCTGCAGAAGTGGGTCCAGTCCACCAAGGAGAAGGCCCAGGTGCGGGAGGAGCGGCTGGAGCTAATCGAGGAGACCCTAGAGCTGAAGGAGGCCACTGTCGCTGAGCTCAACAAGCGGGCAGTGAACCACCTGGCTGAGGATAAGGAGCTCCACGCTGCCACTTATGCACGCACTGAAGCTCTATCAGGTCTTCGGGAGATGCTTCTGCGGTGGGAGAAGGAGAAGGAGCTGGCTGCGCGGGAGCAAGAGCTGACGAGCAGAGACTTGGTGGGGGAGCTGGCCGCCACTACCAAGTTGGTTGAGGAACTCCGGGCTTCTCACGCAGTCGAGGCAGAGAAGGTCTGGAACTTCCTTGGCCATGCGGAGACGGCACTGGAGCCCTTCGGCTTCAGCCCTCTATGCTCTGGTGGCCCAGTGCAGGAGGTGAGTCAGGTGCTCCCTGCTCTGGACTCCACGGGCACCAAGCTACTAGCACCGGAGGGCGTCGTCGGGGAGCAGCTGGAAATTGAGGGCAAGGCCCTGGCTCAGCAGGTAGCCGAGCATGTGCTCGCATGCTTCCAGAGCCAAGACCCCAGCATCTCCTTTGACTCGGTGGCGCAGAGCATCTATGCAGATATGTCGGAGGCATCCAAGTCTTCTGTGGAGGAGGTCACCCGACTTGTAGCTGCTAGGTTCCAACACTAGTAGGCCCTTAGGTTCCCTACTCGCTCTGTATGCCCCTCTGTATGCTGGAGCCTCTTCCTTGAATAAATACTTGTTGTTGAAGTCTTGTGTTGTGTTGTTGGTGTAGACTTCGAGTTCTTGGCAGCGCAAGGCTCCAGAATGACTTAGTCGAGGTGGATAGCTTTTTACCGATGTCATGAGCTTGTTCCTCCGGGTCCTTAGCTGCGCAAGGACCCAGAGGGGCTCCAGTAGTGTGTCTAAATCATCCTCCCGGGTCCTTGGCAGCATAAGGACTCGAGGGAACCTCGGTCGTGTCATCAGCTTGTTGTAGTTGGAGCCCCGAGTTCTCCACTTGTCGTCGTGGCGGCTCCGACATTCTGCCTGCATGGTTCACCGTGATGGCCCATGGTAGGTGTGGCCCTAAGGTTGGGGCGTACCTACCAAGCAAAGTGACTGGGGCAGGATGTCAGCAACGGACCCCCTAGGAGGTCCGGTATGCCAAGGACCTGTTCGGACCTGCATACATAGCAGTGAAAAGGGAGTAGTCGCGCTCTCCGGTCACTCTTTCCTGCTTCTAGTTTTGCTGTGGCTTACAGTGCTTAGCTGAGCTATGGGGCTTGGGTAATTCGGTGTGGAGGCATCCGGGTTATAGTTGTAACCATGCCCAGGGGTATGAGCCGTCCGACTCCCCGGTACTTAGCTGTAGCGCTGAGGCAGAGTGTGCATGCTTAGGGTACAGAACCGGACTAAGCAGGCTACACACCCTGGACCTCCCGCTAGCGTTAGCCCTTCAGGGGAGGACCATTCGGCGCCATAGGGCCTCCGAGCAATGAGACAACCAAAGGACCCCAGGTACACCATAGGTACCTCAAGCAGACCCGCCTGCAGAAGGATAGCACAGCTCCCACTATAGGTAAGCACAAAAAAGAGCGACTGGACACAGGGCCGAAGCGGTATGGAAGAAAGCACAAAAAAAAGGGGCAATGTTCGGGGTCCTGTTACTCTCTTGTCCGTAGGTGCGTACCTTCCGGCCCCCAAGTACTTAGTTGTAGCACTGGGGAGGCAGTGCGGCAGGCTTAGGATACGGAACTAGGCTAAGCAGGCTGCACGCCCTGGACCTCCCATAGGCGTTAACCTTTCATCGAGGAGACCTTCCAGTGCAATGGGACCTAGCACAAGTATGTAGGACGAGCTCTGGACACGCCATTTACAGTTGATATGCATGAGTGAGCATAAAGTGTAAAGAGAGGGAGGGAGGGAGACGCAGGGTAAGATAAATTTTTCTCATATTAGGTTTTATTCATAGAAGGAAATAGGATGTACAAGAAGACAGCGACCCGCTCCAGATGACAAGTGTAACAGGACTCCTCTGGAGTTCAGCTGTTCTAAGCGCTGCTACTAGACTCTATGACACCCTTACAGAGAAAAAAGAACCCTACCGCTGCGCTAAGGATAGAACTTACAAAGGTGCTCTATGTTCCATGATTTGGGTAGAGGTAACCCATCCTCCATGGCCCGACAGACGCACTCAGGGCGACATACTTGTGTCACTCAGAATGGGCCCTCCCAGATGGGGGAGAGTTTGTTCGCCCGTTCACAAAAAAGTATTCGCCCAAGCACCAGTTCACCCATCTCGAGCTGTCTACTCCACACAAACCACTGCTAATAACGCTAGAGCGCCTGGCGCTATGGTGCGTTTCGAGCAGCTGCATGCCACCTTTGCTCATCAACAAGGTCGATATCTTCATGCCGGAGCCGGTCCTGCGTGGCTTTGTCGTACGCTTGGACACGGGAGGAGCCCATGGTGATCTCCGGGGCGAGGATGGATCAGCCCCATACACCACGAAGAAGGGCGTTTCACCTGTCGCGCAACTGAGTGATGTCCGGCTAGCCCACAGTGCACACGGAAGCTCTTCCACCCAATTGGCACCATGCTTCTTCAAGCTGTCATAGGTGCACGTCTTGAGTCCCCTGAGTATCTCAGCGTTTGCTCTCTCGATTTTGTCATTGCTCTCTGGATGAGCAACAGAAGCATAGCAAACTTGGGTGCCCATGTCTTCGCAGTAGTCTTAGAAAACTGCATTGGTGAATTGGGTCCCGTTGTCGGTGATGATTCTGTTCGGGACCCCGAACCGGCACATGATTGACTTGATGAACTTGACTGCTGACTGCTTGTTGATTGTTACTACAGGGGCAGCTTCGCGCCACTTGGTGAACTTGTCTACAACGATGTAGAGGTACCGGTACTGTCGGTACCTGAGATATGGGGTACCCCCGCGCACAGGGGAAAATGCCTAAGGAACTCGCCCTTCTCCGCAGGGAGAGCTCCGAAGGCGCCACGCGTCCGGCGGGGCCGGACCTCCCTCTCCTCAGAGGAGAGCTCCGGACCCGCCACGTGGCATACAGAAGCCGGACCTCCCCCTCCGCGGGCGAGGGGTCCGAAAGTGCCACGTATCTGGCAGGGCCGGACCTCCCTCTCCTCAGAGGGGAGCTCTGGGGCCGCCACGTGGCCGACAGAAGCCGAACCTCCCCCTTCGCGGGGAGAGGTCCGGAGGCTCCACGTGCCCCGCGGGCCGGACCCTCCTCTTCTCTGAGAAGGGCTCTGGGCCCACCACGTGGCCAGAAGAACTGTGCTGCCTGCCCCCGAGTGATAGGCAGCGGGCGTAAAGACGCTCCATACCTTGCCCGTACAAGGTATTCAAGGCCCGCGTCTTCCCGAGACGCGGAGACGCGGAGCACGCCTCTGTCAGGTGCCGTTGCGCCCAGTCGCATCACAGACTGGCGCGCGGTGTCAGAACCTGCCAGCCAATAAACGCCACGACAAGACATCCCATGCCGCCTGCGCCGTCATCAACCACTACGACTAGCATGCGGCATGGGCAGGGCGGCAAGACGGAGACTCGGAAGCCTTCACCAGTGACAACTACCGGCATAACTGCAGATACGGTAGATATCAGTCAATCTCCTCGGGACCACCTGTCGGGTCCCGGGCCCCCTTGTAAGCCACCCGAGTCTTGGACTATAAAAGGCTCGGGTAGGCGACGATAGCAGGGGTTCGCACTCTGCAACTCATACGCTAGCCATACACTCCCAAGCTGTAACTCACCCCCAAGCTCAGGACTCCGGCCCTGAGCAGCAAGCAATACAGCGAGCTCCATAGCTCGCCGTGGACGTAGGGTTTTACGCTCCGGCGGCCTGAACCACGTAAAACTCTCTGTGTCAAGCTCTTACTAACTCGTCCATCCGCGCAAGCTCTCCGCAAGGGACTAGCCCCACCGAAAAAAGAACCTCCACGGGCTGCCCAGTGCAGGCCCGGGGGAAGTATCGATCGAACACTTCGACATTTGGCGCGCCAGGAAGGGGGCTTTTCCCCTTGCGTGACGAGTTTCCGCCGACGAAGATGACCAAGCTCCCTTCAGCGGCAAACTCTCCCCCTCCGCGTTCACGGCGAACGGTGACCAGTGGGGAGTACATGTCGACGCATGTAACACCCCAAATTTTGATTCAAAACCCAAAACCATGTTCAGAGGGGAATTTAAAAATTTTTGGACGTGTTGCATGTTTTGCAAAAATTCAAATTCAAACTGGAATTCAAATTATACTCAAAACAGAAAAGAAATGGAAAAAGAAAAAAAGAAAATGGGAAAAAACTGGCCAGTGGGCCGAAACCCGCCAGCCGGCCCAGCTTCCCCGCGCCAGCCCGCCCCCGCGCGCGCCGCGCTGCCTCTCACCGACGGGTGGGACCCACCTGCCATCCCTAACCCCGAGCCCCGCGACCCCGGACTTTTCCCCCGAGCGCGCGAAATCGCAACCGACCGGAAAACCGCGTCCCATCGCCCGAATTCTGGACCCAGAGGACTCCAACTCGATCACAACAGACCCACCGCCCTCCCCCGGCTATAAAAATCCCCGATCCGATCAGTTTTTCCCACGCGATCGCCGATTTTCACTCCGGTGAGCACCGAGACTTCGCCGGTGAATTCTAGCCGATCTAAGCTCGGAAACTCTGATCTAACTCGCCGGTCTTGATCCACCGCCTCCGGGGAACTTTGCAGCTGCAGAAAACCCGAAGACTTACGGTGTAAACTCAGCGCCGACGAGCTTCGCCGTGGTTTTGCCTCAGACCTCGCCGCCGAGCACTTTCCAGGACCCCCGAGCTCGAGAAAACCCCCGAGGTGAGATCCCTGACCTCCCCTCTACCGATCTATGCCATAAGATCACAGCTTTAGGCAGAATTCCTGCGGATCCGAAACTTTCCGGCGAGATCGCCGCTTCCCGCCGCCGTGCGCCGCCGGCAGCGCCGCCCGCGCTCGGTCAGAGCGACGTGGCCGCTTGTGCGCCGTTTATTTTAAATCGCACGGTAGACTTTAAAACCCCGCGTACCGGTTCGATGTTATAATCTCAGCCGTCAGTTTAAAATCGGACGGTCCACGACAGCCCCGCGTTATAAAGACTGGAACTCTTACGTGCTACCCCCTGGGGTTCTCTGGAATTGAGAGCTAGCCCCGGAAACTTCAGATCTAGCCCCTGGAACTCCAGAAAATCGTGTAAATTCATTTAAAAATCAGTTTTAGCCCCTGGACTTAATAAAAATTAGGAAAAACACCTCTGATAAGTGTAGCTAGACCCCTGGGAATTATGAAAATAATATTATAGACCCTGTAATGGGGAGAGTTTACTTTTAACCCTGTTTAGTATTTAATTTAGAAAATAGAATATGTAACTAGTGTTTAAAAAATTAAAAAGGGGGATAAACATAATTGTCAAAATTAATTAAAAACTTTCTCAGTACTTAGAAAACTTTGGAGTGAGATAAAAGTATATTTTTGGGCTGAAATAAATCTGTTTCATCTATTATTCACATTTATTAGTATAGGGACACATTTTTAAGTAAAGAATAGTTATAGAAAAATATGGAAAATAATTATGAAATAGTCTACATCAGAAGCCAAGGTCAAAATATGTTATTAAATTATTTAGGCCCAGAACCTATACTGTTTAGATGATGTGTATTGCTAATTTAATAATAAAATACACAATTATGCATAGGAATATAAATCTGAAAATATAGCAACTAGTAAATGATAAATGGAGTTTCTAAAATACAAAGAATTCAGTTTAGGGTTGATAGAAGTTATGAAAGCACATATGAGGAAGAATAATACTTTTCATACACACTTGGTAGTAAAAAGGTGAAGTAGTTGAATATAAGAAATTTATTGGAAACCCATATAAATAGTATGAAAGTATAAAGGTGGACACAAAAGTAGGAATCATATATACATGGTTAAAAGTGCATGCAAGCCACAACTTAACACACATAAAGTAACCACAACACATATAATGGTAAAGAATTTCATAAATATGAATGTGTGGTTTGTATGAAGTAGAAGTGTGAACTATGTCTTATGATTGTTGTTTTTCTTTTGCTATGTGTGATGGTATGAAGTAGAACCTGTTCAATAACAAGTTATTCATTTCCAAGATCAGGACTACCAATTTCAAGAGCAGCAAGAAGGAGGCAAGTGTCCTTGACCACTTTGATCCTATGCTAGGATATGTAGATAGAATTATTTGCATTGTCAAATGAAATATGAAACCCATGCTAGGAAAGTTTCCCTAGATTTGCATTACCTTGTTTCCTTGTAGCTTGGGTTGGGATTTAGTTTGTCATGTCATTTATTTACCTGCATATGCTTAGCCATGCTTAGAATGGGATATTTGGGACATGAGAATCATCAGTTTATATTACCATACTCTTGAATGAGACATTGTGAGTTATGTAGAGGTAGGGATCAAGGCAAGTTGGATGTTTTGGTTGTGTGCTGGGTGCACGAGACTTGGGTTTGTGTTTAGTACTTGCCTGGATCCTAAGGACCGGTTCATGGAGCATGTAACCCGGCCTTACAGTGCCAACCACATGCTGAGATGGGGCAGCTTGGCCAATTAATTAGGTGTATCCCCGGCGTAGTATGGGTGTGTTGGATGGTGCGGGGAGTAGGTGTCAGCTGGACTACCATATGAACCGCAAGGCTCAAGAGGGGGCCACTGCAGCGGGGTTGGAGCCTCTTGTATGCTGTTAGGGGTGAAACCTCAGTGGGCCCACGCTCGTCGGGAATCCCTTTGTAAAGGCTTCGTAGTGATCTCCTGGCCGCACACCTGGGAAGTGTGAATGTGGATCGTAGCCACTGGCATAATGGAGGTTCTTTTAGTCCACCCGGCAACGGGGGATGAAATCACTACTTGTGGGTACAGTGGTACAAACTCTGCAGAGTCAAAACTGTCTTGACAGCCGTGCTCACGGTTAAGAGCGGCCTGGACTTATTCATGATTAGAGGATTGATGGTTTTGGAAGTTAAGCGGGGAGCTTAACATGGGAAATGATGTTATGGTTATTGGATTATGATGATGGGATGGGAGATTGGGACCATTTCACCTGTGTAGTACTGTAGGTGCTTAATAAGCTAAGGTGATAGGTATTAATTTGCGTAGTGCTTTAACCATGAGTTCAACCTCTCCTTGTTCTAGCCATGCATGATATAATTTTCCCACACTTGCTGAGTACCATTGGTACTCAACCTTGCATATTTGTTGGTTTATATTGCTGCTCAGGTCAAGATAATGAGGTGGTGTATAATGACCAAGATTTTGGACCCGAGGAAGGATTTTAGGTTCATGAAGACCCCCGGGCAACGCCTGTGATGGAGCCCTAAAAGAATAATATTCCGCTGCTAGTTTATTTACTTGTGATGAAGCATTAGTGTCCATTGAGACATTTGCGATGTAAGACTTATTTATATTCGACACCTGGCTTGTAATAAATGATGCTTCACTATTTGTCATCACATGTATGAGAAAATGATCCTGGCATACATGTGATATTCACTTGGTTGTTTCTTCGGAAAAACCGGGTGTGACAGAGGTGGTATCAGAGCCAAGGTTGCCCGTAGGAATGTGGACCTAGGTAGAAATGGACGTATTTAAGGGCCCTATTTTTCGTAAAACTATTTTCCAAGGTGTGGGTGGAAAAGTGTTATTAAAGGAGTCATTTTCTTCATCTTACCCCCAACTTTCATTCAAAATAGGATTTTTGTTTGAGAATTTATTTAACCTAATTTTAAATTCTTTTGTTTTAGATGGTTCGCATGATTCGCACCGCTCGTAAGTCCACGGGAGGGAGAGTTCCCGTAGTTGCCCTTGCTGAAAGAGAGGAGAGTCGTCCAGTGACGTACCTTTCCTACGGATTGGTAGTAGGAGATTTGTTGCGCCGTCTTCGGCGTATGCTCGAAGCCGCCGGCAATACGGGCAAGCTAATCATCCACTATAACTCCACCAGGACCATCCGTGAGAAGAGGGAAGAATGGAGTTCGGAGATGAGGATTATACACGAGAATCAGCTGCTTAAGATTCACCACTCTCCAGCTTGTCGAGCAACACAAGTTGACGCGGAGAGAGATGTCACCTGGGAGGCCATCACCTGCCAGAGTCACATCTATCGTCGCCACTTGGACAAAACTGAGTACATGTATGTTCTCCAACGTGAGAGTGGTACCACGGAGTACAAGTACCCACCGGTGCAGCAAGGGACTTCCCATGAGCACATGGACTTGTGCTTGGAGGATGCTGCTATGCTCAGCACTCGACTGCAGGAGTGTCAACAAGAGCTTCAGGATGTTCGAGACACCCTGAAGGAAACGGAGGCGTTGCTGCGAGCTTGCTTAAAGGCGAGAGAAAGAGGAGATGGGAATGAACTGTGTGTCACCGTGAATGATACATGGACTCCTGACTCCCTGGATCGCCGAGCGATCAGGCGTCGTCGCACTTCTCCACCAGCAGCCTCCCCACCCAAAGCAGAGTCAGAAGGTAGCCGAAATGAGGAGGAAGATCCCGAGGAGCCAGCTCAAGAGGACGAGTAGTGTAGAGTCTTTCCCCTAGCTAGCAAGAGGTCGAGTAGTCGAGTCGTTACGTAGTTAATGGTGTGATAATGCTTGGTGTGTGACATGAGTTGTGGAAGCCATGAGCAATTGTCCACAGCCTCGTCTTCAGATTGTTTTGCTTTGGTGTGTGTGAACCCACAGGAAATAATAGTGCATTTATTTGGTGTAAGATATAAACCCTCGTAAAATTTTAACAAAGCCTCAACACCTTAAAGTACCAACAAATGAAAGTAGTAAGATGATACTAAATGGTATCAACTTAACATTTGTTGATTCTGCCAGATGGCCGGAAGAGGAAAGGGACGTGCTGCCAACCCCGCCAACAACAATGATGAGGCATGCAACCCTCATCTTTCTGGAGGCCAGGACAGGGGTGGTCGCCGTGAAGAAGTTGATCCTCTCCATCAAATGCTGGAGAATCAAAATCAGCTTATCCAGAACTTGACTCAAGTGGTGGCCAACTTGCATCAAGTTCCACCTCCACAAGCTGCACCACGCCAACCAAGGTTGAGTGAGTTTCTAGGAACTCAACCTCCAAAGTTTGCAAGTGCTGCTGAACCTCTGGAGGCAGATGATTGGCTGAAGACTATTGAAAGCAAGATGAGGATAATACAATGCCAAGGGTATGAGAGGGTGCTGTTTGCCTCTCATCAATTGAATGGACCTGCTGCTGATTGGTGGACCGCCTATGTGGCCGCCCATCATGACCCTGAGAACATCACTTGGGACGAGTTCAAGCGTAGCTTCCGCAACCACTACATCCCAAGAGGTGAACTCAAAAACAAGAGGAGGGAGTTTTTGGGATTGCAGCAGGGAAACATGACGGTGAGGGAATACCTCACTAAATTTACTCAACTATCCCGTTATGCTCCACGAGACATAGAGACTGATGAGCAGAAACAAGATTGTTTCGTGGAAGGACTTACCGCAGAGATGCAGTGTGCCATGTCCTCCAATGAGTATGAAAGTTTTCAAAAGATGGTGGACAGAGCGTTTGTGGTGGAAAGGAAGCTAAAGGCCCTGGAAAATGAGAATAAGAGGAAGGCGGGGTGGTCACATCAGGCCTCAGGGAGCAACACCCGCCCACGTATGATGCAGCAACCTACGGGGCAGACGAGCCGTGCTGCGGTACCCTATTCAGCACCAAGAGGGTACAACCCAAACTACAGGCCACCCGCGGCACCTGCACAGCCGCCACTTCAGTTTGTGCAGCAGCCTCGCCCTGCATATCCACCTCGACCAGCAGTGCAAGGACCCCCAAACCAACCCCAAGACAACAAGGGCCAAGCATCTAAGATTGGGGTGCAATGTTTCAGTTGTGGTGAAGTGGGGCACTACGCCCATAAATGCCCGAAGAAGAAGCTTGCACCGCCACAACAGCAGAATGTAGTGAGAGGACGGGTGAACCATGTCACTATGGAGGAAGCACAAGAGGCACCCGATGTGGTAGTTGGTAAGTTTCCTGCCAATTTACACCTTGCAACTCTGCTGTTTGATTCTGGTGCTACCCACTCGTTCATTGCTCAAGGGTTTGTTAAGAGGTATGACCTAGCAACCACACAAATGAACCATATGCTAGCCGTAAACTCTCCAGGTGGAGAAATAAGGACAAGACAAGTGTGTCCCAAAGTGAGCCTAGACATTAATGGGGTAGTATTTACTGCTAACCTCATAGTGATAGATTCACAAGGGATAGATATTATTTTGGGTATGGATTGGTTGACCAAACATAAAGGAATCATCCATTGTTCGACCAGAACGGTGGAACTAACTCACCCCAATGGCACAAGAGTGAAGTTCATAACAATACACGAGCCTAGGAGGGACATTAAATTAAATCAAGTGGAGGTGAAAGTTGAGAAATCAGGACTATCAGGGAATATCCAGATGTTTTTCCGGAAGAATTGCCAGGTATGCCTCCCGACCGTGACGTGGAATTTGCAATTGAGCTAGTACCGGAAACAGCCCCGATATACAAGAGACCTTATCGAATGGACTCCAAGCAGCTAGAAGAGCTCAAGGATCATTTGAGAGAATTGACGGAGAAGGGGTATATTCGCCCTAGTTCCTCACCATGGGGAGCTCCGGTGATATTTGTGCCCAAGAAAGATGGAACCCAAAGGTTATGCGTGGATTACCGTGCCTTGAATGAGGTAACCATCAAAAACAAGTACCCATTGCCTCGCATTGAAGACTTGTTTGATCAGTTGAGGGGAGCTTGTGTGTTCTCGAAAATTGATCTCAGGTCGGGGTACCACCAACTCAAGATAAGGCAATCAGATATTCCCAAGACAACTTTCGTATCTCGGTACGGACTGTATGAATACACTGTCATGCCTTTTGGGCTAACCAATGCCCCGGCATATTTCATGTACCTCATGAACAAGGTATTCATGGAATATCTGGACAAATTTGTGGTGGTTTTCATAAGATGATATTCTCGTCTTCTCCAAAGATGAAGAAGAACATGAGAAACATCTAAGGTTGGTGTTACAGAGGCTGAGAGAACACCAACTATATGCCAAGTTGAGCAAGTGTGAGTTTTGGCTGAAGAGAGTTCCCTTTTTAGGACATATAATCTCGGAGGGAGGAATCTCCGTAGATCCCGCCAAAATCGAGGATATCCAGAAGTGGAAAACCCCTGAAAATGTCGGGGAAGTTCGAAGCTTTTTGGGATTGGCTGGATACTATCGACGGTTTATTGAGGGATTCTCCAAAATCTCGAGACCTCTCACCAAACTGTTGGAAAAGGGAATCACATTCACCTGGACGCCACAGTGCGAAACGAGCTTTCAGGAGCTAAAGAAGAGATTGACAACAGCCCCAGTGTTGGTTATGCCAGATATGCAGAAGAATTTCACAGTGTACTGCGATGCCTCTGGAAATGGGTTGGGATGTGTTCTCATGCAAGAAGGACATGTCGTGGCGTATGCGTCCCGGCAGCTTCGGAAGCACGAGAAGAACTATCCTACACATGACCTAGAACTAGCTGCAGTGGTACACGCGTTGAAAATTTGGCGGCACTATTTGATGGGGAAGAGGACAGAGATATATACGGATCATAAGAGTTTGAAGTACATATTCACACAACCAGATCTCAATCTCAGACAAAGGAGATGGTTAGAGCTAATCAATGACTTTGATATAGGCATCAACTATCATCCTGGGAAAGCAAACGTCGTGGCCGATGCTTTGAGTCGGAAAGTGCAGGTCAATAAGTTGAGTTTGAAGGACATGCCTGCAGAATTGAAGGACGAGGTTATAAGACTCAATCTATGTCTAGTAAATAGTGGTGAAGCCATCGCCATGGAAGTGGACTCCACACTCGAGCGAGACATACGCGAGGGCCAAAAGAATGATGAGAAGATACAAGAGATCCGACAGCTCATCAAGGAAAATAAAGCTCCTGGTTTTAGAGAGGATGAACAAGGAACGGTGTGGCACGGGAAAAGAATCTGTGTGCCAGAAGTAAAGGAGATCCGTGAATTGATTTTAAAGGAGGCTCATGATTCTGACTATTCCATTCATCCTGGGAGTACGAAGATGTACCAGGACCTCAAGAGCAGGTATTGGTGGTATGGCATGAAGCGAGATGTCGCGGAACATGTTGCCCTATGTGACACATGTCAGTTGGTGAAAGCCGAACATCAACGACCCGCGGGATTATTGCAACCACTCAAAGTACCTGAATGGAAGTGGGAAGAAATCAGCATGGATTTTGTCGTGGGATTGCCTAGGACCCGATCCGGGTATGATTCAATATGGGTCATTATTGATAGGCTAACCAAGGTAGCTCATTTCATCCCTGTGAAAGAAAGCTACAGCGGATCCAAATTGGCAGAATTGTACATGTCAAGGATTGTGTGTTACCATGGAGTGCCAAAGAAGATAGTGTCGGACCGAGGGACACAGTTCACCTCGAGGTTTTGGCAAAAGTTGCATGAAACCATGGGAACCCATCTGAACTTCAGCTCTGCCTATCATCCCCAAACTGACGGACAGACGGAGAGAACCAATCAGATCCTTGAAGATATGTTAAGGGCATGTGCACTCAAAAACAATAGGAGTTGGGACAAGAACTTACCGTATGCGGAGTTTTCCTATAACAACAGCTATCAAGCTAGTATGAAAATGTCACCGTTTGAAGCTTTGTATGGAAGGAAGTGCAGAACTCCCCTATTTTGGAACCAAACAGGAGAAAGTAAAGTGTTTGGTCCAGAAGTGCTACAAGAAGCCGAGGCGAAGGTGAGGGAGATTCCCTACAACTTGAGGATAGCACAAACACGTCAGAAGAGTTATGCTGATGTACGAAGAAGAGAGCTTGTTTTCAACGTGGGAGACTATGTTCATCTCAAGGTGTCCCCTATCAGAGGGCTTCGTCGGTTCAAGGTGAAAGGGAAGTTGTCACCTCGATACATCGGACCCTTTCAGGTTTTGGAAAGGAAAGGCGAAGTGGCGTACCAACTAGAGTTACCGGTTCATCTATCGGACGTGCACGATGTATTCCATGTGTCACAACTCAAGAAATGCCTGAGGACGCCTGAAGAGGTGTTACCCATGAATGAAGTGGATGTAGCTGAGGATTTGTCTTATGCCGAGCAACCATACAAGATTTTGGAGACGATGGAACGCCTCACCAGAAACAAGAGAATTCGGATGTGCAAGGTGCAGTGGAAGCATCACTCAGAAGAGGAAGCCACCTGGGAACGGGAAGATGAGCTCAAGGCACAATTTCCGGAATTGTTTTCTTAGAAACACCAATCTCGAGGACGAGATTTCTTTTAAGGGGGGTAGAGCTGTAACACCCCAAATTTTGATTCAAAACCCAAAACCATGTTCAGAGGGGAATTTAAAAATTTTTGGACGTGTTGCATGTTTTGCAAAAATTCAAATTCAAACTGGAATTCAAATTATACTCAAAACAGAAAAGAAATGGAAAAAGAAAAAAAAAGAAAACGGGAAAAAACTGGCCAGTGGGCCGAAACCCGCCAGCCGGCCCAGCTTCCCCGCGCCAGCCCGCCCCCGCGCGCGCCGCGCTGCCTCTCACCGACGGGTGGGACCCACCTGTCATCCCTAACCCCGAGCCCCGCGACCCCGTACTTTTCCCCCGAGCGCGCGAAATCGCAATCGACCGGAAAACCGCGTCCCATCGCCCGAATTCTGGACCCAGAGGACTCCAACTCGATCACAACAGACCCACCGCCCTCCCCCGGCTATAAAAACCCCCGATCCGATCAGTTTTTCCCACGCGATCGCCGATTTTCACTCCGGTGAGCACCGAGACTTCGCCGGTGAATTCTGGCCGATCTAAGCTCGGAAACTCTGATCTAACTCGCCGGTCTTGATCCACCGCCTCCGGGGAACTTTGCAGGTGCAGAAAACCCGAAGACTTACGGTGTAAACTCAGCGCCGACGAGCTTCGCCGTGGTTTTGCCTCGGACCTCGCCGCCGAGCACTTTCCAGGACCGCCGAGCTCGAGAAAACCCCCGAGGTGAGATCCCTGACCTCCCCTCTACCGATCTATGCCATAAGATCACAGCTTTAGGCAGAATTCCCGCGGATCTGAAACTTTCCGGCGAGATCGCCGCTTCCCGCCGCCGTGCGCCGCCGGCAGCGCCGCCCGCGCTCGGTCAGAGCGACGTGGCCGCTTGTGCGCCGTTTATTTTAAATCGCACGGTAGACTTTAAAACCCCGCGTACCGGTTCGATGTTATAATCTCAGCCGTCGGTTTAAAATCGGACGACCCACGACAGCCCCGTGTTATAAAGACTGGAACTCTTACGTGCTACCCCCTGGGGTTCTCTGGAATTGAGAGCTAGCCCCGGAAACTTCAGATCTAGCCCCTGGAACTCCAGAAAATCGTGTAAATTCATTTAAAAATCAGTTTTAGCCCCTGGACTTAATAAAAATTAGGAAAAACACCTCTGATAAGTGTAGCTAGACCCCTGGGAATTATGAAAATAATATTATAGACCCTGTAATGGGGAGAGTTTACTTTTTAACCCTGTTTAGTATTTAATTTAGAAAATAGAATATGTAACTAGTGTTTAAAAAATTAAAAAGGGGGATAAACATAATTGTCAAAATTAATTAAAAACTTTCTCAGTACTTAGAAAACTTTGGAGTGAGATAAAAGTATATTTTTGGGCTGAAATAAATCTGTTTCATCTATTATTCACATTTATTAGTATAGGGACACATTTTTAAGTAAAGAATAGTTATAGAAAAATATGGAAAATAATTATGAAATAGTCTACATCAGAAGCCAAGGTCAAAATATGTTATTAAATTATTTAGGCCCAGAACCTATACTGTTTAGATGATGTGTATTGCTAATTTAATAATAAAATACACAATTATGCATAGGAATATAAATCTGAAAATATAGCAACTAGTAAATGATAAATGGAGTTTCTAAAATACAAAGAATTCAGTTTAGGGTTGATAGAAGTTATGAAAGCACATATGAGGAAGAATAATACTTTTCATACACACTTGGTAGTAAAAAGGTGAAGTAGTTGAATATAAGAAATTTATTGGAAACCCATATAAATAGTATGAAAGTATAAAGGTGGACACAAAAGTAGGAATCATATATACATGGTTAAAAGTGCATGCAAGCCACAACTTAACACACATAAAGTAACCACAACACATATAATGGTAAAGAATTTCATAAATATGAATGTGTGGTTTGTATGAAGTAGAAGTGTGAACTATGTCTTATGATTGTTGTTTTTCTTTTGCTATGTGTGATGGTATGAAGTAGAACCTGTTCAAGAACAAGTTATTCATTTCCAAGGTCAGGACTACCAATTTCAAGAGCAGCAAGAAGGAGGCAAGTGTCCTTGACCACTTTGATCCTATGCTAGGATATGTAGATAGAATTATTTGCATTGTCAAATGAAATATGAAACCCATGCTAGGAAAGTTTCCCTAGATTTGCATTACCTTGTTTCCTTGTAGCTTGGGTTGGGATTTAGTTTGTCATGTCATTTATTTACCTGCATATGCTTAGCCATGCTTAGAATGGGATATTTGGGACATGAGAATCATCAGTTTATATTACCATACTCTTGAATGAGACATTGTGAGTTATGTAGAGGTAGGGATCAAGGCAAGTTGGATGTTTTGGTTGTGTGCTGGGTGCACGAGACTTGGGTTTGTGTTTAGTACTTGCCTGGATCCTAAGGACCGGTTCATGGAGCATGTAACCCGGCTTTACAGTGCCAACCACATGCTGAGATGGGGCAGCTTGGCCAATTAATTAGGTGTATCCCCGGCGTAGTATGGGTGTGTTGGATGGTGCGGGGAGTAGGTGTCAGCTGGACTACCATATGAACCGCAAGGCTCAAGAGGGGGCCACTGCAGCGGGGTTGGAGCCTCTTGTATGCTGTTAGGGGTGAAACCTCAGTGGGCCCACGCTCGTCGGGAATCCCTTTGTAAAGGCTTCGTAGTGATCTCCTGGCCGCACACCTGGGAAGTGTGAATGTGGATCGTAGCCACTGGCATAATGGAGGTTCTTTTAGTCCACCCGGCAACGGGGGATGAAATCACTACTTGTGGGTACAGTGGTACAAACTCTGCAGAGTCAAAACTGTCTTGACAGCCGTGCTCACGGTTAAGAGCGGCCTGGACTTATTCATGATTAGAGGATTGATGGTTTTGGAAGTTAAGCGGGGAGCTTAACATGGGAAATGATGTTATGGTTATTGGATTATGATGATGGGATGGGAGATTGGGACCATTTCACCTGTGTAGTACTGTAGGTGCTTAATAAGCTAAGGTGATAGGTATTAATTTGCGTAGTGCTTTAACCATGAGTTCAACCTCTCCTTGTTCTAGCCATGCATGATATAATTTTCCCACACTTGCTGAGTACCATTGGTACTCAACCTTGCATATTTGTTGGTTTATATTGCTTCTCAGGTCAAGATAATGAGGTGGTGTATAATGACCAAGATTTTGGACCCGAGGAAGGATTTTAGGTTCATGAAGACCCCCGGGCAATGCCTGTGATGGAGCCCTAAAAGAATAATATTCCGCTGCTAGTTTATTTACTTGTGATGAAGCATTAGTGTCCATTGAGACATTTGCGATGTGAGACTTATTTATATTCGACACCTGGCTTGTAATAAATGATGCTTCACTATTTGTCATCACATGTATGAGAAAATGATCCTGGCATACATGTGATATTCACTTGGTTGTTTCTTCGGAAAAACCGGGTGTGACAACGCACTCAGGACGGAGTGTGTCAGCACAAGCTGGAAACCAGCAGCCGACTCCGGCTACGCCGACTCCGACGATGCAGGCTCCGACCAGTGTGAGATCTTCTGCAGCGCTGAGCGTACACCATGGGGGTGTGCTAGCTGCAGCAAGAGCACTGCTGCGCAACCCACCTTCTGGGGATGCGCCCCATTCCGCGACCCAGCAATGGGTCCGCGAGGTGGACCGCCTCGTCGTCGCCGCCGCGAACCCTCGGTTTCGGCGAGGACGGCGCTCCGGCCAACCGGCTGTGTCGCTGATGCGCACGCCCACGGTTGATGGGCAAATGGCGGATTCCAGCTCCTCCAGGCTCCCGTTGACGGACCTGAGAAGGGAGCTGGAACGGTGCCACTTGGGCCAGGATGCCCGGGTGTACCTCGAGCGACGTCGAGAAAGGCGTCGCAACCATGAGGCTGGCGACAGCATGTCGTCGGCCTCGACGCAACCTGGAGGGCAGGTCTTCGCCACGCGAGTCCTGCCTCTGGCATACGCCACGCAGCATATGCCACAACCGTATGCGCCGCAACCAGCGCCCCCGGTTTATGGTGCAGCCTTGCCCATGCCGGGGTACATGGTGCCAACTGCGAACCAAGCGTTCGCAGCGCCGATACCTGCGGCGGCAGGAGCAGGATGTGCGGCCCTTGCGCCCCACCTTCGCTTCACGAGGTGGCCGCGCAAGTTTCGGCCGCACCTGCCCGAGAAGTACGACGGAAGCGTCAACCCGGCGGAGTTCCTCCAGATCTACTCCACCGCCGTACTCGCTGCAGGAGGGGATGAGGCTGTCATGTCCAACTATTTCCCCGTCGCTTTAACCGGCCCTGCCTGGTCTTGGCTCATGAACCTACCCCAGGATTCCATAACCTCCTGGGGAGAGCTCTGCTGACAGTTTATCTCCAACTTCGGCAGTTCCTACACCCGGCCTGGCACGGAGCTCGACCTCCACGCCATCCAGCAACAACCAGGGGAGTCGCTGCGCTCGTTCATCCAGCGGTTCTCCCAGGTGCGGAACACCATCCCGCACATCCAGAACGCTTCTGTGGTGGTGGCGTTCCGGCAAGGCGTTCGGGACAAGAAGATGCTCGAGAAGCTCGCGACCAGGGAGGTCCGCGATGTCTCAGAACTCTTCAGCCTGGCGGACAAGTGTGCCAGAGCAGCTGAAGGGCGGAACTGGCACTCTCTGCCGGCCTCCGAGCCAGGGGATCAGCCGGGATCCGGCGACGCTTCATACGGAAGCGGCAGGAAGATCAAGAACGGAGGCGGAAGCAAGATAAAGTCGTCAGCCGCGGTCCCCGTTGCCACAACGGCAGCGCCCAGTGGAGCTCGGGGGCCGCGCCCCGACAAGAGGCCGCGACAATCACCGGCCCCAGACGGGGGCCAGGATGAATTATGCCCTGTGCATGGCACCAGTTATCATACCGCTGCCGAATGCCGGGAAATCCAGAAGCTCGCGGAGCGCTTCCGGAAAGGGAAGCAGCCCCTAACTGATGCCCCAACCTACAGTCAAAGGGAGGGCAAGCAGAAGGTCGAAGCCCTAGACGGCGCCGACCGCCAGGCGGAGTTCCAGGAGCTTCAGCGCGCCGTAAAGGCAGTGCGCAATCATGGGAGCTCCAGCTCCAGTGACGACGAGCACCGGAAGATGCTCTATGTCATCTTCGGCGGGTCCGCTGACCCCCCGTCCCGAAGCGCGGCTAAGGCCTTGCGCCGAGCGGTAGCGTCGGTGGCTCCCCTCTCAGGTGCAGCACCGCACCTCAGGTGGATGGGAACCCCCATCAGCTTCGATGACACCGACTGCCCCAGGAACATGGCTGGGGCCGGCCAACTACCGCTCGTGGTGGCCCCCACCATCGCCAACGTGAAGATGTACCACGTTTTGGTGGATGGCGGGGCCGGACTGAACCTCATCAGTCGCGCAGCCTTCCAGAAGCTGCAGATCCCGATGGCCAAGCTCACCCCATCGAGCCCGTTCTCAGGGGTAGGGCCGGGACAGGTCGTTCCCTACGGCCACATCAGCCTCCCGGTGACCTTTGGGGCACCGGACAGCTACCGGACAGAGTACATTATGTTCGACGTGGCCGAGATTGACCTCCCCTTCAACGCCATAATCGGCAGGCCAGCCCTGTACCGATTCATGGCAGTAGCCCACTACGGCTACCTTGTCTTGAAGATGCCTACACCAACAGGCGTCCTCAAGGTTTGTGGAGACCGTGCTGCCGCGGTGTTAGCCTTGGAAAAGCTTCAGGCGCTTACAGCAACTAGAGCGCCGACCCTAGGCAGTGCAGGACCAAGCCGGCTCCACCCAAGTGCACGCCACCGTGCCTCTACCACAGCACCCCATGTGCAACCCCTTGACGAGGACGACGTCCCCTCGAGGCTCGTTCGAATCAGCGCCGATGCCACCCAGACCACCCAGGTAGCCGGGGGCCTGGATAGCAAATAGGAAGGTGCACTCGTTGCCCCCCTCCGGCACAATGTCGATGTGCTGCATGACAGCCGTCGCGGAGGCCAGAGATCCCTAGGGAGGTGATTGAGCACTATTTAAAGGTCTTTCCCGACGCCCGGCCAGTCCGGCAGGATGGAAAGTCCGCCACCCCCGGTGCTTGGCGAACCATGTTGTCATCCCGAAGGCCGGCGAGAAGCTCCGGAAGCGCATTGACTACACCAGCCTCAATAAGGCATGTCCTAAAGATCAATTTTCTCTCCCTATGATAGACCAAATAGTAGACTCGATGCCAGGCTTCGACAGCTGTGCTTCCTAGATGCTTACTCGGGTTTCCACCAGACCCCTACGTCTAGAGAAGATGAAGAGCACACCTCCTTCGTCATAATAGTCAGTCTGTACTGTTATGCCTCTATGCCTTATGGCCTAAGGGACGCTCTCCCTACCCTCGTGCGTGCAATGCACAAGACCTTAGGAGAGCTAATGAGAGACTCAGTTGAGGTGTGTGTTGAAGACATTGTTGATAAGGTCAGGCACAGCTCATCCCTACTAGATAACCTGGCCTTAGTCTTCGCCCTTCCGACAAGTGTGAGTTCGGTGCACCCTCTGGAAAACCCTTAGGATTCCTGGCCTCACCGAGGAGCTGAGGCTAACCCAGAGAAGATCAAAGCCATCGGCTCGAGCCGGCCTTCCACCCGCAAAAAAAAAAGAGAGAGAGTCCAGAAATTCACGGGATGCCTAGCTGCACTGAGTCGGTTTATACCGAGGTTAGCAAAGCGAACGCTCCACTTCTCTAAGCTCCTACGCAAATCCGGGCCATTCGCTTGGACCAACGAAGCGGAGGAAGCTCCCCAGGAGCTGAATCAGCTCCTAATGACCCTACCCGCAATGGTAGCCCCCGAGCCCGAAGAGCATCTGTTGCTCTACATCGCGGCGACGGCTGCAGTGGTGAGTACGGTCCTCGCCGCAGGGCGGCCGGACCCCTCATCGCCGCAACCTGCTCCGGTATCGGGAAACAAGCGCCAGGAAACCCCGGAGGTCCGAGACGACCCCCCGGGTCTCCAAGGCAATCCCTCGGAGGTCCAAAACGGACCCCGGACCCCCGATACAACCTCCCGGAGGACCAGCAGGACCTCCCGGAGGCGCAACGGGACCCCCCCCCCGGAGGCCCAACAGAACCTCCCGGATGTCCAACGGGACCCCCCGGAGCTCCCGGGAAATCAGCGGGACCTCCCGGAGGTCCAAGACAGCCTGGGGACCTCCGAGTATCAGCTCCCGGTGGCCTTCTCGGGCCCGCGGGAGGTTCTGTATACTTCATCAGCGCCACCACCACAAGTGGACGCCAACGCAGGACTGACCCGGGGGCCACGAAGACGGTGAACGAGGACCCCGGGCTCTGGCCTTCACCAGGCCTCACTGGATGCTTTTCTTCAACGGCTCCTTGCGAAAGCAGGGGGCCGGTGCTAGCGTACTGTTCCTCATGCCATCGGGGAGCAGTCTGGGTATATGGTGCGTCTCAATTCCAAGGCAACCAGCAACATGGCAGAGTATGAAGCACTCATCCTTGGCCTAAAGACAGCCCTGTCTCTAGGCTAGCTATCAAGCAAGATGGTGGACAAAGACTTCCTCGCCTTGGACCTGCGCCACGTACCGCGTGCTAGCAAGGCTGCAGCTGACGACCTCTCCACGGAGACCCCCACCAGAGCACCTGTGCCCGAAGGGGGCTTCGAGAGGACGTTGCCGCGGCCCACAGCCCGGCCCGCCGAGCCGGGCCAAGGGGGCTAGACCAGCACCTCGAAGCTGGCGGTCCCGGCGGCCATGGACGCCGCCAAGGATCATAAGCGTCACTGGGGACTCCGTGCAACCCAGCGCTCAAGATCCAGATGCTCAAGTCAGACCCGATGCATGGATCACGGAGGTCCGGGACTACTTGAAAGACAATATCCTCCCTGATGAACGTGTATCCGCTGAACGGATCATGCGTATGGCTAAGAGACACATGGCGGTAGAAGGGGATCTCTACCGACGCGGCGCCAACCACATCCTATTGCAGTGCATAACCCAGGGGGAAGGCTGCGACTTGTTCGCTGAGATCCATGGAGGCGCATGTGGGAGTCACTCTTCCTCACGCACGCTTGTCGGTAAAGCCTTTTTGGCAGGGCTTCTACTAGCCGGCAGCACTCCAGGATGCCGTCAAGCTGGTCGAGAGCTGCAAGGCGTGCCTGTTCCACGCCAAGCAGATCCATACACCGGCTTGGACGGTACAGATGATCCAGCCCACATGACCATTTGCCATACTGGGGCTGGACATCCTGGCCCTGGGACCATTCCCCAGAACCAAGGATGGGGGCCCGCTCCCGAACCTTCGGAACACAGAACACCGCTGTAAGTTCTACCCCTAGAGCAACAATAGGACAGACCCTTATTTTTATAATAAATTCCATAAAGTCCAGGAACAGTGCTTAGGTGCAGCTAAGCCTCAGGGGACGGTCCAGGACTACGTTCAGCTTCGCCTGGTTCCGACCCCAAGCGCGTAGAGTCTTGCTTCCCTTGAGGTGGGTTGTGGCCTCCATATTCAGCCTGCCTTCCCCCTATGGAAATTTATATGAAAAAGAAACCTGTCCTACGATGCTCTTCTTTGGTGCTCATCTAGTTTACTTATTAAATTTTTATGATTGCTCTGCTAGCGCGTGTTCACCATGCGTTCAGCTCCCTCTTCTCATTCTCATCTTTAGTCGGCATTTGCTGCCCTACCAAAGGCGGTTGCGTGGGAGGTACCGGCCCATAGCCAGGGGGGGCCCGAGCCCCCGGCACCTCGCGCACGGTAGTTCCCAAGCACCGTACATATGGACGGGGACCGTAAGCCAAATAAGACTAAGAGATAGAGGGGGGAGCCCCCAAGGAGAATTACGTTTCCCTTACTTGTGTGCAGGACCTGTCGGCCTCAGCTCCCCGCAGGAATATGGTAGGCACATCCATCCAATGGAACGCACCTACCAGGGGGCCGCTACGGGATCGCGCAAGACCGAAACCCCAAGGTAAGATCAAAGAACTAGACCTCACAGGCGGCGTGGCCCGAAGGTCCCACGTGTTCAGCGGGGCCAGACCTTCCACCTCCTTGAGAGGGAGCTCCGGGCCCGCCGCGTGGTCAACAAAAGCCGGACCCCCCCTCTGCGGGGAGAGGTCCGAGGACTCCACGTGCCCTCAGAGGGGAGCTCCGGGCCCGCCACGTGGCCAACAGGCCCGGACCCCCTCTGATCTCGTAAGGCGGGCCCTGGAGACTTCCGGAGCCCTTAGTATACAGTGAGGACCCGGAGAAGGTGTCTGTGTAGAGCTTCGAGATTGGTCAAGGCCTCCGAGTACCTTGCGGAGCTAAGGACTCGGCCAGGAAAAAGGCAGGAAGAAGACTAGGACATGCAGACACAGAAAGAAACAGGAGTCTGTTCATACAAAGGCTCCACGAGCTGGGCTACAGACTCAACAAAAATAAAAAAGGAAGTACAGGGCCCTGTGACCACGGGGGAAAATGCCTAAGAGTCCCCGGACTCCCGATGAAACCTGGAGGCTACGAGGGCGGCCAAGTCCTCGGCTTCGGCCCTGGCAGCTTCCTCCCGATCGGCGACGGGTCCTAGATGGACTGGCCCCAGAGGAAAGGAAGGGTCTCGGCTCAGGAAGCACGACAGAATGTGCATAGCGACCTCCTTCGCAAGGCCCCGACCTTCCGCTTCAAGCTCATCGGCGATCACTGTTTTGAGCCGACCCAGCTCGTCGCCAATGGACTCAAGTGCCGGGATTGCTTCGGACATCGGCCGCGCCGGAGCCTCCGCCTGCACAGGGCTGAAGCCAAGAGGAGCCAAGGCGGACCCCGCCTTGGCAATAAAGCCCCAGACTGCCTGGGCCTCAGCAGACCGCAAGGACTGGAGCTTCTCCACCTCTTGGCGAGCCGCCAGCTCGCGATCCATCGCCGCCTGGCGCTCCTGGGAGAACTGCTCCTCCCTCGCGGCAACAGCCGACTCACGGAGCTCCAGCTCCTCGGTCCGAGCCCTTAGCTCCTCCACTTTGGCCCTCAGCCGGGCGGTGGTCTTCTCCTCCTCGGCCGTGACAGCGCGTTCCCGATCAGCGACGGCGCACTCCCGACGGGCTGCCTGCAGCTGCAACTCCTCCGCGGCGGCAGAACGCTCCTTGGCTTTGGCTTCAGCATGGGTCAGAGCCTCGCGGTAGGTGGCACGAATCCGCTGGGACTCTGACCTCAAGCGGCTAATGGCCTTCTTCAGAGTGCCGAGCAGAGCACTCACGGCCTCAAGCCTTGACTGCCTCGAATCAAGGTCCGCCTTAGCCTCCTGGGCCCGCTGCTGCCTGCTGAGAAGACGTTCCTTCTCGCCGGCCAGCGCCCCCCGCTCCTGCTCAAAGGCGGATTCAAGCTGTCGGGCGCTGGTCTGGACACGCCCCAGGGCGTCCCACACGGGCACCGGGGCAGGGGGGACAGGAGTCACGCCACTAGACCCCCCTGTCGAGTCTAAGACTGGCGGAAGCGCCGGCGCCTCAGCAACCAGGGTGGGGCGCTGTCCTAGGGAGGCCAGGGGGCCAGCAGGCGCACCTACAGCGGCCCTCCCAGTCACAGGACCGGACTTCTGGACTGGTGGAGGAGGGCGGATAGGAGCAGACGCGGCCACCGCGAAGTGTGAACTCGCCGGCGCAGAGGGAGCCCCCGTCGATTTGGGGACCATGGGAGCCACCACGGTCCCCAGGTGCTGAAGCACGGAGCCTCCGTCGGTTGAAGGCGGCCGGGTAAGAGGCCCGCCCCTAGCAGCGGGTCGGTCCCTGCAAGAAGAGAAAACCCTCAGGCTAAGAGAGGAGACAAGAGCTCTGCTCCTACAAGCCAGAAAGAGCAACACTTACTGGGCGGCATGAGCACTCCAGCGGGCTTGCAGCACTGGCCTCTGGGCTGGAGCTGAACCGCCGGGACCAGCGGCTGGAACGGTTGCAGAGCGTGACGCGTGGGTCACCGGCACACTCGCCGGCGTGGCCCCACCAGCATCTGTCCTGGAAACCCCTCCGCTTGAGGAAGGGTGACGAGGTACTTGGGCTGACTCGGACGGCCGCTGTCTGGGGAGAGGCCCGCCGGGAAGGAACACCCGGGGCCTCTTCGGGTCGCCACCCGATGGACCAGCACCCCCGGGAGATGGGAGCAAGGTAGCTCCGGCACCCTGACTCGGCACAAGCAGTGCCCTCGGAGGGGACCGGGCGCGTTTCTTCTCTGGATGCCCGGGGGCCGGCTCCTTCCCCTTCCCTTTGTCGGCGGCTTGAGTTCCGTCGGCTCTGGGGGAGGGTTTGACAGCAGCATACGCCTCGTGCCCTGACCCGGAGTGCTCAGTTCCCCGGATGGTGATACCACGGAAGGCATCCCTGACCTGCCGGACGGCGATCCCGATGTCGTCAAGGTTCGGCATCTTCCGCAGGAGCTCTGACCTCCTCTGTGGCTCCAAGAAGAGGGGGGTGGCATAGGGCGGAAGGGCAGGGTCACCACTGGGGATGTAGTCACCGCTCACTTTGCCCACCATCTCGTTCAGCTCCTCGTCGGAAGGGTCAGAGCCGGGGCCCCTCTCCAGCCTGGTACAGTCCTGCTCGCCGGTGTAGTACCACACGGGGCGACTACACTGCAGCAAGGGTGCAATACGGCGCGACATAAAGTCCATCACACCATCAGAGACGTCAGCCCCTCGTTGGCCAAGAACCGGATCCGCTCCAAGACCGGGGAGTACTCCTGCTCCAGCTCAGGGATCTCCTCCCAGAAGCGACGGTCGGTGGTTGGGCTGGCGGTTGGGAGTTGTAGGCGATCGTGCTCGTCGGTCTGCACTACCACCCAGCTCTCCCTCCAGTTTTCCCACCTTGATGCACTGAAGGGCAGAAGGTATCCAGAGACCTTGGGATCCTTGCAGCGATGCTGGAAGTAGTAGGCCCCCATCTGAGTCTTCGAGCCACGCCCAGTCGTCCGCAACACAAAGAAGTAGCGGAAGAGCGTCACGGAAGCGTGCACCCCAACGAACATCTCGCAGAAGTGGACAAAAACTGCAGCCATTGCGAGAGAGTTGGGGGAAAGATGGTGGAGCTGGAGGCCATACGTCTCCAGCAGGGTGACAAAGAAGGAAGAAATCGGCGGAACAAACCCCGCCAGAGCATAAGCAGTGAAGAAAACAATCTCCCCCTTTTCCAGGATCAGGGGGAGAGATCCTCGGCGAAGCCGGTGTTTCAGTTCTTCTGAGCGCCAGCCCATCAGCCTGCGCACTGGCCCAAGCTCGGAAGAACGAACGAGGCGCGTCGGGAGCAAGTTGGAAGCCATGGCGAAAGAGAGCACAAGGACAGGAAAGCCGAGGCACAAGAGTTCAAGGGAAGAACAAGCGCTAGGAAATGCGAAGGGAAGCCGCGATGCGGGTAAGATCCCCTTTTAAAACTTTCCAGGAATGATTCGAGGTGATTCGAAAATCTTCGAGTACATCGCATCGGCGACCGCATTGGCTCCAAGACCGGGCGCCGACGACAGGTGGACCCAAGCCGCCCAACTGAAGCGGTGGATCAAGGAGTCAGTCTCCCCAAAGACAAGCCGGCAAGGCGCTTCGGCGGTTCCGGAAGAAAGCGCTGCGACGTACAGGGATGGCAGCCTTGGGAACCGCCGCAGTAAAGGCAACCATCAAGTGGGCGCACGATCCCACGACTGTTCGTGCTCCGGTAGCGGTCAAGGCGGGACTTAGAGAAAATGCGCGGATCAGAAGAGATGGAGGTCCCACCTCGTGCTCACTATCTCCCCCGAGATGGGCCCGGGGGCCACTGTCGGTACCTGAGATATGTGGTACCCCCGCGCACAGGGGAAAATGCCTAAGGAACTCGCCCTTCTCCGCAGGGAGAGCTCCGAAGGCGCCACGCGTCCGACGGGGCCGGACCTCCCTCTCCTCAGAGGAGAGCTCCGGACCCGCCACATGGCATACAGAAGCCGGACCTCCCCCTCCGCGGGCGAGGGGTCCGAAAGTGCCACGTATCCGGCAGGGCCGGACCTCCCTCTCCTCAGAGGGGAGCTCCGGGGCCGCCACGTGGCCGACAGAAGCCGAACCTCCCCCTCCGCGGGGAGAGGTCCGGAGGCTCCACGTGCCCCGCGGGCCGGACCCTCCTCTTCTCTGAGAAGGGCTCCGGGCCTGCCACGTGGCTAGAAGAACTGTGCTGCCTGCCCCCGAGTGATAGGCAGCGGGCGTAAAGACGCCCCATACCTTGCCCGTACAAGGTATTCAAGGCCCGCGTCTTCCCGAGACGCGGAGACGCGGAGCACACCTCTGTCAGGTGCCGTTGCGCCCAGTCGCATCACAGACTGGCGCGCGGTGTCAGAACCTGCCAGCCAATAAACGCCGCGACAAGACATCCCATGCCGCCTGTGCCGTCATCAACCACTACGACTAGCATGCGGCATGGGCAGGGCGGCAAGACGGAGACTCGGAAGCCTTCGCCAGAGACAACTACCGGCATAACTGCAGATATGGTAGATATCAGTCAATCTCCCCGGGACCACCTGTCGGGTCCCGGGCCCCCTTGTAAGCCACCCGAGTCTTGGACTATAAAAGGCTCGGGTAGGCGACGATAGCAGGGGTTCGCACTCTGCAACTCATACGCTAGCCATACACTCCCAAGCTGTAACTCACCCCCAAGCTCAGGACTCCGGCCCTGAGCAGCAAGCAATACAGCGAGCTCCACAGCTCGCCGTGGACGTAGGGTTTTACGCTCCGGCGGCCTGAACCACGTAAAACTCTCTGTGTCAAGCTCTTACTAACTCGTCCATCCGCGCAAGCTCTCCGCAAGGGACTAGCCCCACCGAAAAAAGAATCTCCGCGGGCTGCCCAGTGCAGGCCCGGGGGAAGTGTCGATCGAACACTTCGACAGGTACCCTCCGATGGATCTGAGGAATGGCCCCAAGATGTCCAGCCCCCACGCAGCGAAGGGCCATGAGGGTGTGTGGATATGCTTGGCATGGAACTGTCACGCCTTGCATCTCTTGACCAACTCGACGGCATTCTGGAGTGCAGTCGGCCAGTAGAAGTCATGCTGGAAGGCTTTACCGACAAGCATGCGAGAAGCTGCATTGTTTCCCACACTCGCCTCCATGGATCTCTTGAGCAAGTCGTAGCCCTCCTCCCGGGTTATGCACCACAATAGGACGCCATTGGCACCACGCCGGTAGAGATCCCCTTCTATCAGCGCGTATCTCTTAGCCAACCGAGCGATCCGTTCAGTGGATACACGTTTATTGGGAAGGATGTTGTCTTTCAAGTAGTCCTGGATCTGTGTGATCCATGCGTTGGGACCTACTTGAGCATTTGGATCTTGAGCATCGGGTTTCATGGAGTCCCCGTGACGCTTACAATCCTTGGCGGGCTCCATGGTAGCAGGGCCGCTGGGACCACCAGCTTCGACGTGCTGATCTCGCCCCCTTTGCCTGGTTCGGCCGGCCAGGCGGTAGGTCGCAGCAACTTCCTTTCGAAGACCCCCTCAGGCACCGTAGCCCAGGTGGAGGCCTTCGTTGACATGTCATCGGCTATTGTGTTGTTGGCACGGGAGACATGGCACAAGTCCAAGGCTAAGAAGTCCTTCTCCAACTTTTGCACTTGGAGGAGATAAGCTGCAAGTTGAGGGTTGCTGCAGCAGCATTCTCCTTTGACTTGCTTGATGATCAACTGAGAATTGCCCTTGACCAACAACTGCTGGACACCGAGGGACATCTCAGTCTTTAACCCAAACATGAGAGCCTCATACTCCGCCATATTGTTGGTTGCCTTGAAGTCAAGTCGCAACATGTACTTGAACTGCTCCCCAATCGGGGTGAGGAGCAGTACCCCCGCTCTAGATATCTTGTCTTGGCATCATGGAGGACCTCTCTGATGAAGTAGATCGGGCGCTGGATTGTCCGAGCATTTTGGAGGGGTCCGGTGCGTTCTCTTGGAGAGGTCCGAGACTCTGGGGCACCCAACCCCCAGGTCCGGGGCTGCACTCTGGGAGCTAGGACCCAGATGTGCATTGCTCGTCAGGTCCGGCTAGCTAGGAGCTCAGAAATTCTTCTTGGAGAGATCCGGGACTCGGGGACCCCTGGCCCCCGGGTCCGGACTGCACTCCGAGAGCTCAGACCCGAATATACATTGATCATCAGGTTCGGCTGGCCGAGACCTGACTAACTCTCCGTCCCTTGGGTCTATTGCGGAGTCCAAGTCTTGGGACTCTGGACCAACAGCAGGAGGAGCCACATTGGGGACTTGAGGTCGATGGAGTTATGGCCGCTCCGCGACCAGGACCATGCTCATGACCTCCGTTGTTGCAGCGATGTAGAGGAGTAGAGGATCGCCTTGTTCCAGGGCCACCATGGTCAGTAGCATCGTGAGGAACTTCTTCAGCTCCTGGAACGCCTCATCTGCCTCCTCGATCCAGACGAATGGACCAGATTTGCGCAGAAGCTTGAAGAACGGAAGAGCCCACTAAGCCAGTCTAGAGATAAACCAACTGAGCACAGCTAAGCATCCGGTAAGCTTCTGCACGTCCTTGATGCGGACAGGTGGCCGCATCAATTCTATTGCCTTAATTTTCTCTGGGTTAGCTTCGATCCCTCGGTGTGTGACCAAGAAACCGAGTAGCTTCCCGGCGGAGACCCTGGAAACACATTTGTCTGGGTTCAACTTCGTGCATGTCGAACACATTCTGTCAAAGACTAGGGCTAGGTCGTCGGGCAAAGATGGTTGCAACTTAACCTTTACTACGATGTCATTGACATACACCTCTACTAGGTCACTAATGAGATTCCCAAATGTCTTATGTAAAGCGCGTACATAGGTGGGAAGAGCATTCTTAAGATCATAGGGCATGGATACATAGCAATATAGACCATCTACTGTTATGAAGGCAATATGCTCTTGATCTTCCCTAGATAAAGGTATTTGATGAAAACCTGAGTAAGCATCTAGAAAGCACAGTAGATCACAACCGGATGTAGAATCCACTATTTGGTCTATACCGGGGAGAGGAAATGGATTCTTTGGACATGCCTTATTGAGAGTGGTGTAGTCAATGCACATCTGAAGCTTCCCGCCAGCCTTGGGGACGACAACAGGGTTGGCAAATTATTGTGGATGGTGGACCTCTCAGATGAAGCCGGTATCGAGCAGCTTCTTGATTTCTTCACAGATGAAGTCTTGCCGCTCGATGGATTTCTTCTGAGGCTTCTGTTGGACCGGTCTGGCGTGGGGGTAGATCTTCAGATGGCGCTCAATCACCTCCCTGGGGATCCCGGGCATCTCCGACAGTTGCCATGCAAACACGTCGACATTAGCCCAGGGGAAGGTGACGAGCGCGTCTTCCCATTTGTCACCCAGGCCTCCGGCGATGAGGGTGGTCTAGGCGGCGTCGGAGCGGACTTGAAAGACCTTGACGGGGATGTCCTCGCTGTCTGAGGGCTGCACGCGGGGTGCAGATGTCATCCCTCGCGGGCGCGTGCTAGAAGGCGGCCAGCTAGCTTCTTCATGGCCGAAAGCAGCCTTCTGCGCCGCTGCCAACGCTTGGAGATTCTCCAGCGCTGAGATGACAGCCATGCGGTTTCCGCAGATCTTTAGGACGCCTCCCAGAGTCGGCATCTTCAAGACCAAGTAGCCATAGCGGGCTACTGCCATGAACCGATACAGGGCTGCCCTGTCGATGATGGCATTTAAAGGGAGGCTGACCTCCGCTACATCGAAGATGACGCTCTCCGTGTGGTAGTTCTCGGGCGTCCCGAATGTCACTGGGAGGGAGATGCTACCGCACAGGAAGATAGGGTCCCGTCCCATCCCACAAAATGGACGGGAGGGGGTGAGCTAGAACGTTGGAATCTTCAGCTTCTTGAAAGCTGCAAGGCTGATGACGTTGAGGGACGCCCCGCCATCTATCAGCACGTGGTGGAGCTTCACATTGGCGATGGTCGGGGTGACGAGGAGTGGCAGCTTCCCAGTGCCTTCCATGTTCTTGAGGCAGTTGGAGGCGTCGAAGTTGTTCGGCATCTCCATCCACTTGTGATGGGGCGCCGGCCCGGGGGGTTGGAGCAGCTGTAGCCACTGCTTGTCGCAGGGTCTTGACAGCTCGCTGGAACGAGACGCTGGAGGATCCCCCTTACATCACGTGGAGCACCTTGGGCCGCTCATGGTGGGCGCTATAGTCAGAGTTGGACTGGCCGTAGACGGCCTTCAACGCTTGCTTGGCATTGTGATGCCCTGGTTCTGAGAGAAAACCTCTCGGAACCGAGACTGATGCGTATGTGTGCCCAGGATGTTCATCACACATACACATTTAATCCACAAACTGAATTCAGAATATATATATAACCATGAATGAATATGTTTAAGTACTTTATTACATCAATCTCTATTGCAGCGGAAGTCTCTAATCTATTCTAGCAGCGGAAGTCTTTATTCTAGCAGCGGAAGTCTTCTAACTAGTGTGGAAGCAAACTAAGCAGCAGCAGCAGCGGCTCCATCTCTACTCCACAGGCAAGGTTGAGGGTGGATTACACGCCTAATACTCCACGTGGTCTTCATAGTACTCTCTTGTTGCTGATGATGTATGATAATAAAAGGGTGAGTACATGACGTACTCAGCAAGTGCGGGAAAATATGATATATAGCTCACAACAAGGTAGGTATAAAAAGGCTCATTGCAGAAAGCAAAGTTTATTTCACAAATCATGATAAAAACAACAACTAGCTTTTAAGTGAATGTAATCCCAACATGTATTTAAACATCAACATACCTCCATCATGTTCCACCTCTTTTCATGTCTCATCAGACATTTATCTTTCTCAACTTTTCACATGCTCATGAATACCATCTCGTATTCACTACCATCTCATCTCATAACCGAGATCAAATCTCATTGCCATGACTCAACAGTCATGCAACCAATCTCATTACCCGGACTCAACAGTCCCGAAAAACCAAATCCAAAGACCAAACCATCACCAAACCAAATACCATCCCAATAACCAAAACCGAACCATTCAAAACCATCCCAAAAACCATCCCATCTAATCATGTGAGTTGTCCAGGCGCTTGTGACCGGAAGCACGGCTATCATGATAGTTTTACACTCTGCAGGGGTGGCACCACTTTACCCACAAGTTTGTGATTTCGACACCCATCGGCGACTGCAGAACCTCCATTATACCAGTACATAACCGTCGGTGTATGGCCAAGAGATCACAAAATAGCCTTTAAAAAGGGGCTACTAGATGTATGGAGTCACTAAGGTTTCACCAGCAGGCTAGAATCTCCAATTCTCCCACCTACAGGCCCCCTCTTGTGCTATGCAGTTCCCAGGGCAGTCCTCACTCGACTCCCATTCCCCGCGCCTTCCACGGTCCATAACAATCTAGCAACTTACCTAATTAGTCAGCTAAGCCACACCCATATTTGGCCTTGTGGTGGCACTGTTTTCCTGGCATGGCTGGCATGAACTGGTCCTTAGATCTACGGCAAGTAAACCACCATCTCATGCTACCACATCCACAAACCAAGCTTGCCTAGATCTCCCTCCGATTCATGTTCATTATCAACATCAGTTTCTCATTAACATTATTCATACGAGTGCAGTTAGCTAGACATATTCTATCGCTTCCCATATCTCGTGGATTAGCGAAGCAAAAAAGCAACCATACCCGACTCATAAACTTCCCTGTCGACAAGGGTGGTTAACAAAACTAGTAAACTCCTATCAAAGGGTTCCCCATAAAGTTGACTCAAGCATTCACAGTTTTCGCAAACAAAACAGTTTTCCAAAACATGGGATCAATATGGTCAAGGGGCACTTGCCTTGTTCCTGTGGCTTCTGTTGCTCTTGGATCTCGAAGTCTTGGTGTTGTGGCTCGTCGTAGATAGCTCCCTGAGCTTGTCCCTCTTACTTTCTTCGGAACCTTCCTCCTAGCAATGGCAGCAAAACAGATCGTCGGCTCTCCTCCGGCGATAGTGTCGGGGCTCGTCGGTGGTCTCTCCAGTGGTCAAACTCCGGCGAAGGGGTTTGGCTCGGCGAGTTTGGGGCTGGGGCCTATAAATTGTCGGCTTTAGAAAAGATGTTACGACCAAGAGGTTGTTTTCGGATTTTATTTATAATCAGGAAAAGAAGAGTCCTTCTCCGATTGGATTTCTAATAAGAGTCCTATTTGATTTGTGTTTGGATATTAACAAATTATCTTTCAATCGATTTGGTTGCAGTATTCAACGTAGAAGAGTTTGTGTCGGTTTCCTCAGTAACGGGTACTCTCGTACAGAGAAAACCACTTCAGAATCGCGTCCTTCTGCAGGGATAAGCTCTGGAGGCTCCACGTGTCCAGCACGGACCTGGGCTTTTCCTTTTCCTCAGGGGCGAGCTCTGGTTGTGCCGCGTGTCAGGCGGGTGAGACCTCTCTCTTCCTTAGAGGCGAGCTCCGCCTGCGCCACGCGACCTGGCGGGCGGGACCTCCCTCTCCCTCAGAGGTAAGCTCCGCGTGCGCCACGTGTCTGGTGTATCGGGACCTCCCATCTCATCGGAGGCGAGTTCCGCGTAGGCCACGTGTCAGTGCCGGACCTCCCCTCTCTTTGGAGGTGAGCTCTGAGAGTGCCACGTGTCAGTTCTGGATCTCCCCTTTCTTTGGAGGCAAGCTCCGAAGTTGACACGTGTCCAATAGCGTCGGACCTCCCGGAGGTGAGCTCCAGAGGTGACACATGTCCGGTAGTGTCGGACCTCCCTTAGGGCGGGACCTCTTGGAGACGAGCTCTGAGGCTGACGCGTGTCCTGCAGTGTCTTTTCCTCGGGAGTGAGCTCCGAGGATGACACGTGTCCAGTAGGACCGGACCTCACGGAGGTTAGCTCCGAGAGCGACATGTGTCCCAAACTGTCGGACCTCTCGGAGATGAGCTCCGAGGGTGACACGTGTCTGGTGAGGCCGGACCTCTCGGAGGTGAGCTCCGAGAGCGACACGTGTCCCACGCGGCTGGGCCTTTCTTCTCTGCAATGTCTAGCTCCCAAGGCAACACGTGTCCTGCGGGGCTGGCCTCGCTCCTCCGCAGAGGCTAGTTCCGGGGGCAACACGTGTCCCACGGGGTCGGACCTCGCCCCTTTCACAAAGGCAAGCCCGAGCCTGCCACATAGCCAGTTTAACGGTGGACCTCTCTCCCTTCGCGGGGATGAGCTCCGAAGGCGCCACGTGGCCAGCGGGCCGCGGAAAGTGTCTTCGGCACTCTCAGTGAACTGGAATTGCTCTTTTCGTCTATCTTTTTTATCTCTTCTCTGTTTCTACTTATTTTAAAATGTTTTTCTACATGAATTATGAATGCATGCATGAATTACGAAATTGAGGGTGTCATAGGCGTCTTGATACTCCATCTCCTGCTCGGCGTCGAACTCAGGCTCAGCTTTCTGCTTGCCCTCCCAATGGTGGAAGGTTGCGCCATCTTGGCGCTGCCGCTCATGGAAACATTCCGTGAGGTTCTTGATCTTATGGCACACGCTGACACCGTGGTGGCTGGAGTTGTGCACCGGGCACCATTGACCGTCATTGCTGACGGAAGGCGGTCGAGGGCGCTTGTCGGTGCATGGGGTATGGCCCCCACCGGCTGCTGTTGCGGGGACGGTGGGTGCCCCGGCCAGAGGCTTGTCCTTGCCTCCGACATTCTTCTTGCCGCTACCATGAGCAGGGCTTCACTTGCACTCCCCATCGCGGAGGCGGGTCGTGAGTGCCCGTCTCGGATCTCCGCTGCCCTGGCGTACTTGTCCCCCAGGCTGAAGAGCTCGGAAACGTCTTGCACGTCAAGCATGGCTAACTTCTCGAGCATCTTCTTGTCTCTGACGCCCTGCCAGAAGGCGATGACGACGGAGGCGTTGGAGATGCGGGGGATGGTGTTCCTGACCTGGGAGAACCGTTGGATGAAGGTTCGCAGCGACTCTCACTCGCGATGGCGCACGGCGTGGCGGTCGACCTCGATGTCGGGGCACGTGTAGTTGGCCATGATGGGCTCATTCCCTTCTGCAGCTAAGATGGAGGTGGAGTAGATATACAGTAACTCGGCGGGGTTAACAGTCCCATCGTACTTCTCCGGCAACTGAGGTCGGAACATGGGTGGCCAGACCACCATGCGAAGGTACGGGGCTAGTGCCATGCAGCCCCCGCCTGCTTCTGGAGAGGCATGGGTATGCATGGTTCGTCCCGCTGGTACGGTGCTCGGGGAGTCGTACTCCCCTTCGAGGTTGCGACACCTCTCGCGACGTCGCTTGATGGTGACGCGGCCATCTTTGCTCACGCGGAGGCGGTCTAGCTCGACCCTGAGGTCGTCTGTACGCTCCTGGCCATGGTCGCCGCGCGCGTCGCAGCCGTCTCACGGGCCACCATTGGTGTATGCGACTGAGCCTGCAAGGGCTCGGCCCGCTGCCTTCTGTAGGTGGGCGTGTTCATGGCAGCGGCGACGAGGTGGTCGACGTCATTGCGCCACTGCTCTGCCACCCCTAGGGTAGCACCCTTGCCAGGGGGTTGTGGAGTAGAGCGCGTGCTGCAGCCAGCACGCTCTTTGGACTTGGAACCGGTGGCGCAGTTTCCACCGTGGGGGTAGAAGGCCACCATGAGGTAGCAACCATGGGTGCCGTGGGCATGCCGATCGTCTGGTCGTCTACCAGGCCAGATCTACCCACCCTAGAGCGGGAAGTGGCCTCCTCGTCTCCCCCTAGAGACGATGGTGAGTGGGGCGAGACGAGCCGCCAAGGGAGTGGATGTTCACCATGGTGGTGATGCTCGGTCGCCTAGAGAGCGTGATAGCCCCCTACCTGGCGTGCCAAATGTCGAAGTGTTCCTCTCGACACTTCCCTCAGTACCGCTATTGGAGCGATCCGCGGAGGTCCGTTGTTTGGAGGGGCTGACACCGCTAGGACGATCGAGGTTGATGAACACGGTGAACACCGAGATTTACGTGGTTTGAGCCACTGGAGCGTAAAACGCTATGTCCACGAGAGTGAGTGCTATATTGCTTGTATGTGTTTGTTAGCTGGGTTGCGAATCGACTGAGGGATCGAAGATCCCTCTCTAGGAGGTTGCCCCGTCCTTTTTATAGTCCAAGGGTCAGGGCAATTATAATGTGTCCCGGGGCCCGACATGTGGCTCCGAGGCTACTTGAACCCTATACATGATCTAGGGTATTTACAATTACATGTAGAGTAGTTGGCGGTGGAGTTAAGGCTGGCCGCCTGGCGCACTGAGCGCCTTCGACCGGGCAACAGGTCATGATGAAGACGTCATCTTGTCACCGCGTCCTTTCGATCTGATGGGCAACCGTGTGCCGTTGGGCAGTACTATGCCGCTGTCACGCCTCGCCACCCTGTCTTGCCACCGTAATGGCGAACGGGCGAGGGATGGAGGCGTGCACCGTGCGCCACGCTTCTGCGGAAGGTGCGAGTCTTGAATGCACGGTCTGACAGCGCACTTTCTCCTTGACTTCTAAGACCCACGGCCCACGACATATCGTGGGACACGTGGCGGCTCCGGAGCCCTCCTCAGCGGAGAGGAGGGGTTTAGAGCCCGGATACACGTGGCAGCTTTGGACCTTACCTCAGCGGGGAGGCTTGGTCCGGGGCCAAGGGAACGTGGCGGCTCCGGAGCCCCCCTCAGCATGGAGGAGGGGTTCAGAGCTCGGATACACGTGGCAGCTCCGGACCTCACCTCAACGGGGAGGCTTGGTCCGGGTCCAAGGGCACGTGGTGGCTCCGGAACCCTCCTCAGCAGGGAGGGGTTCAGAGCCCGGATACACGTGGAAGCTCCAGACTTCACCTCAGCGGGGAGGCTTGGTCCGTGGCCAAGGGCACGTGGTGGATCCGGAGCCCTCCTCAGCGGGGAGGAAGGGTTCAGAGCCCGAGTACACGTGGCATCCTAGGACCTCACCTCAGTGGAGAGGCTTGCTCCGGGGCCAAGGGCATGTGGCGGCTCCGGAGCCCGGGCACACGTGACAGCGCCAGACCCTGCCTCAGCGAGGAGGCCAGGTCCGGGGCTAAGGGCACGTGGCCGTGTCAGAGAACGCCTCGAGAGAGGGGCGGGGCCTGAGCTGTCTTCATCCCTCCACGCGGGGGTACCCGGTCTGCAGGGTACCGACAGTATTGCTTCAGGAAGAGGAAGGCTCAGGCTCGCCATTCTTTATTGGATGTTGGTTGTGCTGTTGCTGGAGGCTCTCATGGGAGTTTCGCTACTATAGATGACCAACTGCTAGCTCTTCTTCGTCGCCTTGCTGCCTCTACAGTTTTAGGAGCTGCTGGTTTTGTGACTCAGTCTCCTACACCTTCAAGTACTGCTATCGCTTCTTAGTCTTCCACTGAGGGAACAACTTCCACTTCTACTCCAGGCATGTGTCCATCGATTCTTGATTCTGGTGCATCGTTCCATATGACTCCTTATCATATCGGTTTGTCTTCTTTGAGTTGTTCCTCTCGCTCTCTCACTGTTCATACTGTCGATGGGTCCCCTCTTTTTGTTGTTCGACTGAGCACTCTTTTATCTGACTCCTTTGATGTTCCCGATGTTTCCTACATTCCTGGTCTAACCATGCAGCTTATATCTGCTGGTAAGCTCATTGATCATGATTGTTGAGTGATTCCTGATTCTGATCTTTGTTATGTTTAGGATCGTCGCAAGGGTTGCCTGGTTGGTACTGGCCCTCGTCGTCATGATTTCCAGCGTCTCTGGGAACTTGACTGGCTTCATCTTCCATCCGCTGCGCCTGCCAGTCTAGACGGCTCCGCTCTTGCTACTACATCCAATTCGTCTTTTGCTTAGTGGCATCATCGTTTAGGTCATCTTTGTGGCTCTCGTCTATCTATCTTACTTCATCTAGATATTTTAACACCGACCTCAGGTTCTGAGTCTTTATACAAGTGTCAGGATTGTCGATTAGGTAAGCAGACTCATCTCCCTTATCATTCTAGTGAGTCAGTGTCCCGACATCCTTTTGATCTTGTTCACTCAGATGTATGGGGTCCTGCTCCTTTTGTTTCGAAAGAAGGACATCGATGTTATATCATTTTTATAGACGATTTTTCTTCCCACATATGGATTTAGTTTATTAAACATCATACTGAGGTTTTATCTATCTATAAAACTTTATCGGTTATGATTCGCACTCAGTTTGACACGTCTATTTGTGTTTTTTGTGCTGATTATGTTGGTGGGTATCTTTCTGATGCTCTTCGTCAGGTTCTTTCTGAGCAAGGTATTCTTGCTCAATTTTCTTGTCCTGACACTCATGCTTAGAATGACGTTGCTGAGTGCAAGCATCGTCGTCTCCTTTAGACTGCTCGTGCTCTTCTACTCGCCTCTTTTGTTCATCCTCATTTTTGAGCTGAGGCTGTTTCTACTGCCACTTATTTGATTAATATTCAGCCCTCACAACTCTTCACGGGGGGATTCCTTTACAACGTCTCACTGGGAAGACACCTAACTATGCCAGCCTTCATTTTTTGATTGTGTGCTATGTGTTGCTCGCATCTCGTGAGCGCACTAAGGTCACTGCTCAGTCGGTCGAGTGTGTTTTTCTAGGGCACAAAGCTGAGCATAAGGGGTATTATTGTTGGGATCCGGTTGGACGACGGATGAGGACTTCACGAGATGTTGTTTTTGATGAGACACATCCTTTCTACCCTTGTCCTTCTTCACATACCTCTTCTATTTCTATTGGCGATCCTATTTCATTCTTATTTTTCTCTAACACTCCCACTGCTAGCATGCCTCCTTCACGCTCAGTCCCTCTTTCCACGGTGTCTCCTTCGGAGCCTTCTTCTCTAGTTCCCGATTTTACGATGAAGCCTCCCGTGACACAGGTCTACACTTGTGACACCCTCATCTCGGGAGTCAGCATATGTTCATGTTTTATGAAGAAGAAAAAAAACATTTTAAGAAAAGAAGGAACAAAGACAAGTATCAAAAGGATGGCCAACAAAGCTCTCCGAGAGCACCGAAGGCGATTTCCACGGCCAGCAGACCACGTGGCGCGTTCGGAGCTCATCCCCGAGAAATTGGGAGAGGTCCGCCTCTAAACTTGCTACGTGGCACGCTCGGGGGTCACTGTGACGCCCTCAATTCTGTGGAAAACCACGGAACCGAGAACTAATGCATATGTGTGCCCAGGATGTTTATCACACATACACATACGTTCCACAAACTGAATTCAGATTATATATTACCACGAATAACATAGTTTATTACAACACCTCATGAGTCTTGGACTCATGCTCACAGCGGAAGTCCTTATTTCTACGCAGCGGAAATCTTATTTAAATGCGGAAGCAAAAACTAATGCGGAAGCAAAACTAAGCAGAAGTGGCTCCATCTCTATTCCCTCCACAGGCAAGGTTGAGAACAGATCACACGCCATAATGCTCTACTCGGTCATCATAGTAGCCTTCTCTTGCTGTTGATGAAGAAATAATAATGCAAGTTTGAGCACAATGATGTACTCAGCAAGTGCGGGAATAACACATGATATGCAGCTCATAAACAAGGTAGGTATAAAAGGCTTATTTGCAGAAAAGCAAATTTATAAAATCATGATAAAACAGCAACTTAACTTTAGATGAATGTAGTCCCAGCATGTATTAAATTACCAACATACCTTCATCACTTCCCGTGTTCCATCCGAACATTAATCAATCTTTTATTCATACTCACGAATACCTCCTCGTATCCGCTACCATTTCAACCGCATAAAAACAACCTCGTCTCGCACTGAGACCAATCTCATGTTATGACCCACCAGTCATGCAACCCTTTCATCATCCAGACTTAACAATTCCAAACCAAACCATAACAAAAACCATAACCAAGAACCTTCCCAATAACCATTCCAGTAACCATCCCATCTAATCATGGCAGTTTAGCCAGGTGCTCGTGACCGTAAGCTCGGCTATCATGATAGTTTTAATAACTCTGCAGAGTTTGCACCACTTTACCCACAAGTTTGTGATTTCGTCACCCGTCGGCGACTACAGAACCTCCATTATACCAGTACACATCTGTCGGTGTATGGTCAAGAGATCACAAAATAGCCTTTACAAAGGGGTTACTAGATGTATGGACTCACTAAGGTTTCACCGGCAGGCTAGAATCTCCAATTCTCCCACCCACGGGCCCCCTCTTGTGCCATGCAGTTCCCAGGGCAGTCCTCACTCGACTCCCATTCCCCGCGCCTTCCACAGTCCATAATACTCTAGGAACTTACCTAATTACTCAGCTAAGCCGCACCCATACTTGGCCTTGTGGTGGCACTGTTATCCTGGCATGTGCATGCATGAACCGGTCCTTAGATCTACGGCAAGCAAAACCACCCTCTCATGCTACCTCATTGACAAACCCAGGCTTGCCTAGATCCCCCTCCGATCCATGTTCATTATTAACATCAGTTTCTCATTATTATTATGAGTGCAGTTAGCTAGACACATCTATCTCGCTTCCCAATCCCATGGACTCAGCGAAGCATAAAGCAAAAACCATACCTGACTCATAAAACTTCCCAGGTGACAAGGATGGTTTAATCAAAACTAGTAAACTCCTATAAAAAGGGTTTTCCCATCATGTTTGACTCAGCACACACACACCTTTTCGCAAAACAAAATAGTTTTACCCAAAACATAGGATCAACATGGTCAAGGAGCACTTGCCTTGTTCTTGCGGTTCCGGTTGTTCTTGATTCTCAAAACCTTGTTGCTGCAGCTCGTCGTACACAGCTTCCTGAGCTTGTTCTGCTATGTAGGATTCACGTGCATACAAAATTCACAGCAATCAATATCATGCACAAACCCTAAACTAGATGCGATGATGCACATGCATGCTATCCTATGATTAGTTCTATTAGATTGATCTGGTGTTCTTGCATGGCTTGCATGGTCAGAGGTGTTTGGTTCAAAGTTGGTCGTGGCGATGATCTTGTTTTTAGATCAAACTGATCATCAAGTGATCTGTCCACGAAAAGGCTTCTGTTCGAAAGGAATCGAAGAACAGATGCAAAGAGATGAACAACATGATGTCGTAAGGTGGTATTGAAGTCCTACCTCACGCTCTTCTTGACTTTGAGGTCCTCCTCAGACCACTCGGTTCTTCTCCGATGATCTCCCTTGTTGCGCTTCGGCGATGTTTTGCTCGGCGAGTTAGGGCTAGAGCGCTAAGTCGTCGGCTCAGGAGTTGAAAGAGAAGTTCGTGGTTTTGGCCAGAGGTTTTGGGTTCTATTTATAATCTAGAAGAGAAGAGTCCTAATCTAATTGGATCCCAAATAAAAGTCTTATTCAGATCTTGTTGGATCCTGACGTCTTATCTTTGGTAACATTGTGGAGTTTGGATCGGTTTTCGTTGCGTACTGGTATCTTTACGCGTAAAAACCGCTCCAGACTCGTTACCTCCGTGATGATGAGCTCCGGAAGCTCCACGTGTCCTCCGGGGCCTGGTATCTCCTCGTCCGTAGAGACGAGCTCCGGTTGTGCCGCGTGTCACGAGCGAGACCTCCCTCTTCTTCGGAGACGAGCTCCGCGCACGCCACGTGTTGGCGCCGGTCTTTCCTCTATTCCTTCCTCAGGAACATACCCCGAGGTCGACATGCGTTTAGCTGCGACGGACCTTCCGGTGATAAGCTCCGGTGGCGACACGTGTTCGATAGACCCGGACTTCTCTGAGATGAGCTCCGAGATTGACACGTATCCCCCGCGACTGGTCCTCTTATTTCCGCGAGGACTAGCTCCGTGGATGACATGTGTCCTATAAAAAATGCCTTTGCTTCTTCCGCAGGGACTACCTCCGCGGGCAGCACGTGTCCCACAGGGTCGGACCTCTTTCCAATTGCGGAGGTGACCCCCGAGCCTGCCACGTATCCAGTTTAGCGTCGGACCTCTCCCTATCTCTCGGGAATGAGTTCCGAACACACCACGTGGTCTGCTGGTCGTGGAAGTTGCCTTCGGCGCTCTCGGAGAGCTTTACTGGCTATCCTTTTGATACTTGTTTTCGTTCCCTCTTTTCTAAAAATATTTTTCTTCTTCATAAACATGAACATATGCTGACACCCGGGATGAGGGTGTCACAAATCTATCCCCCTTAAATTGAATCTCGCCCTCGAGATTCATTAGTAGAAAATAGATAGGGGAATTCAGCCTTAATATCCTCTTCACGCTCCCATGTGGCTTAAGCTTCAGTGTGATGGCTCCATTGTACCTTGCACCATCAAATCACTTTGTTTCGGGTGACCCTTTCCTTTACGTCCAAGATTCGGATAGGGTGTTCTGCGTAAGTCAGGTCCTCTTGAAGTTTAAGTTCTTCCATTGACACTTGTTCCTCTGGTATTCTCAAGCACTTCTTGAGCTGAGATACATGAAACACGTCATGTACGTCGGAGAGGTGGTTTGGGAGCTCTAGTTGATAGGCTACTTCTCCTCGCTTACCCAAAATCTTAAATGGTCCGATGTAGCGAGGCGCTAGTTTGCCTTTGACGTTAAAACGTCGTTGGCCTCGGATAGGTGATACCTTAAGGTATACGAAGTCTCCTACTTCAAAAGTTAACTTCCTTCGCCTATTGTCCGCATAGCCTTTCTGTCGTGACTGAGCAGCGTTTAAGTTTTCCCGTATCGTTTGGACTTGCTTTTCAGCCTCTTGTAGTACTTCGGGTCCAAATACCTGGTTCTCTCCAGTCTCGTTCCAGAACAGTGGCGTTCTACACCGTCTGCCATATAAGGCTTCGAAAGGCGACATCTTCAAGCTAGCTTGATAGCTGTTGTTATAGGAGAACTCGGCATACGGTAAACTCCTATCCCAACTACGCCCACGTTTCAAGGCGCAAGCTCTCAACATGTCTTCCAAAATTTGGTTCGTCCTTTCGGTTTGTCCATCTGTTTGTGGGTGGTAGGCAGAGCTAAAATCCAGTCGTGTACCCATGGCTTTCTGCAGCTTCCTCCAGAATCTTGAGGTAAACTGAGAACCTCGATCTGAGACTATCCTCTTTGGAACTCCATGACGGCACACGATCTGCTCCATGTACAACTCTGCCAACTGTGTAACGTTGTAACTGGCCTTTACCGGAAGAAAATGGGCGGTTTTCGTCAACCGGTCCACAATGACCCAGATGGAGTCGTATCTTGACTGAGTTCTTGGCAATCCGACAATAAAGTCCATACTGATGTCCTCCCATTTCCATTCAGGTATTTTTAAAGGTTGCAACAATCCAGCGGGTTTTTGATGTTCGGCTTTCACCCGTTGGCATGTGTCGCATAGGGCAACGTATTCGGCTATATCCCTTTTCATACCATCCCACCAATAGCAAGTTTTCAAGTCCTTGTACATTTTGGTGCTCCCTGGGTGTATGGAATAGGGTGAATCAGGTGCCTCCTTCAATATTATGTCGCAAAGGTGTCTTAGGTTTGGCACACAAATCCTTTTTCCTAGCCAAAGCGTACCCTTTTCATCCTCCTTGAAATCCTTCTCTACCCCTTGTCGAATTATTTCCTTGATCTCCTTGATCCCCTCGTCCGTTGCTTGTCCCTTTCTTATTTCTTGCTCCAATGAGGAGTGGATCTCCATCATTTCCAAGTTATTCAAGAATCCGAGGTGTAACCGTTCGAACTCCTTACGTAGTTCGGGTGGTAGCTCCCGAATCGTGAGTTGGTGGCATGCTCCCTTTCTGCTCAATGCGTCAGCGACCACATTGGCCTTCCCGGGGTGGTAGTTGATTCCCACATCATAATCCTTGATGAGTTCTAACCATCGACGTTGCCTCAAATTCAAGTCCGTTTGTGTAAATATGTACTTGAGGCTTTTATGATCTGTATAGATCTCACATCGATGACCAAGGATATAATGTCTCCAAATCTTCAATGCATGCACCACTGCTGCTAACTCCAAATCATGAGTAGGATAGTTATGCTCATGCTTCTTTAATTGTCGTGAGGTATAGGCTACCACTTGTCCTTCCTGCATGAGTACACACCCGAGCCCTTGTCTGGATGCGTCACAATATATGTCAAAGCTCTTGCTTACGTCTGGCAGTACCAGAACTGGTGCTGTGGTTAGCCTTTTCTTGAGTTCCTCAAAACTTTCTTGGCAGGCTTGTGTCCATTGAAAGATCTTCCCCTTCTTTAGCAACTCCATCATAGGTTTTGCTATTTTAGAGAAGTCTTTAATGAAGCGCCGATAGTATCCTGCCATTCCAAGGAAACTCCGAATATCCCTCACGCTCTTCAGTTGGTCCCACTTCATAACATCTCTCACCTTTCTAGGATCAACCGATACCCCTTCCTTGGAGATGATGTGGCCTAGGAAGGATATTTCCCTTAGCCAAAATTGACACTTGTTGAGCTTGGCATACAACTGATGCTCTCGCAACTTCTACAAGGTCAATCTCAGATGTTCTTCATGCTCCTCCTCACTTTTTAAATACACCATAATGTCGTCAATGAAAACCACGACGAACTTGTCCAAGTACTCCATGAAAACCTTATTCATAAGGTACATGAAGTATGCGGGTGCATTCGTCAATCCAAAAGACATAACGGTATATTCATATGAACCATACCGCGTCCAAAAGGCCGTCTTAGGTATATCGGAGGGCTTAATCTTCAGCTGGAAATATCCCGACCGAAGATCAATCTTGGAGAACACTTGGGCTCCTTTCATTTGATCGAACAGGTCCTCTATACGGGGCAGAGGGTATTTATTCTTGATTGTTACCTCGTTGAGAGACCTGTAGTCCACGCACATTCTCTGGATTTCGTCCTTCTTGTCCACGAAGAGTACCGGGGCTCCCCATGGTGACGAGCTTGGCCGGATAAAACCCTTCTCCAACTGTTCTTGAATTTGCTTCTTTAGTTCAACTAACTCGTTGACGGGCATCCTATATGGTCTCTTAGCTATGGGCGCAGTTCCAGGTACCAAATCTATGGCAAACTCAATGTCCCGGTCAGGTGGCATACCTGGAAGTTCTTCCGGGAACACATCCGAAAATTCCTGAACCACTGGAATGTTGTCCTATGCTACCCCTTCAACATGGTTCAGATCCGCTCGTTCGGTTGCTTGCGGGGCTGACTCAAACTCGACACGGATACCGTGTTCGTTTGTCAATTGCACGCTCCTCTCAGCGCATTGGATTACTCCATTGTGCTTGCTTAACCAGTCCATTCCGAGTATGATGTCAATTCCGTGGGAGTCCAAGACAATAAGGTTGGCAAGGAAGTCTACCCCCTTATTTTAAGGCTTACCTTAGGACATACTATACTAGTCCTCATTTCTCCTCCGGGAGAATTAACTAACATAGCACATTCTAGGTGGGATATGGGTAGATGATGTTTGGCAACATATTTGGATGATATGAAGGAATGCGATGCTCCGGAATCAAATAAAATGGTGGCCGGGTTGGAGTTGGCAAGGAACATACCAATTGCGACGTCCTCAGCCTGTTGTGCTTCCTCAGCAGTGACATGGTTAACGTGGCCACGAGCATAGTTCTGCGGTCCACAGTTCCCTTGGTTGTCTCCTCCGTTTGGTCGCTGGTTCTGCTTGGGCACGTTACCTTGCTGTCCAGGGCCTCTCTTCGGGCACTGGTTAGCGAAGTGGCCTACTTCCCCGCATGCAAAGCATGCCCTGTTGCCTACGGCAGCAGGTACGTTGGGGCGGGGGTTTTGAACAGGAGCGCCGTTGTTAGGCCAGGGCGCAGGAGGCATGGGCACTCGAGGTGCCGGTGCAACAAACCGTTGCTGTGGTGGCTGACCAGGGCAGTACGTAGGAGTGGTCGATCCATACTGCGGTGCAGGGGGCATGTATCTAGGTCGTACGTTGCTCCCTTGGGGCTGGTATGGGATCTTCCTTTTGCACTCGCGCTCGATCTCTCGGATCTTGTTTTCCACCACAATAGCCTTATCAACCAGCTTCTGGAAGCTTACGTAGTCATTGTTGAGGAGCTGAACTTGGATCTCATTGTTCAACCCTCTCATGAACAGGTACTGCTTCCTCTGATCTGAGTTGACATCTTCGGGGGCATACTGGGACAGTTGTATGAACTTGTTGAGGTATTCGTTCACACTTTTCTGCCCTTGGCGGAGACCTTCAAACTCCTGCCTCTTGAGCATCATTACGCCAACAGGGATGTAGTGGGAGCGGAAACTTTCCTTGAACTCAGTCCAAGTGATTGTCTCCGGGTTGGCATGGGCGTTGCTCAAGGCATCCCACCAGTCAGCAGCTGCTCCCATCAGTTGGTGCGACGCAAAGAGAACCTTTTCTCGATCGTTGCACTGAACAATGGCAAGCTTCTTCTCCATGGATTTCAACCAATCATCGACCTCCATTGGATCGCTTACTTGAGCAAAGGTGGATGGTCGAGTCCTCATGAACTCTCCCAGCCTGTTATGAGCCGGCGGTGGTGGTGGCGGTGGTGCCGGAACGGGGTGTTGGTTGGCCTGCAACTGACCCAAAGTTTGGATCATGGTTTGCATAAGCTGGTTTTGCATGGCCATCAACCTTTCTAGATTGTTTTCGCCAGCTCCGGGGTTAGCAGGAACTTCCTCGTGGTCATCTTCCTGGACGTTCCTTCGGCTGGCGTTTCCTCTCACCATCTGTGAGGGGGAACGAAATAGAATAGAAGGTTAGATAGGTCCTTTCAACTGTATGCATCAAGGTGAGTTGGACTATATATATTAGTCCTTATGAGGATGTGAGCAAGTGCCGAAACATTTCACACCTCCTTCTTCTTATGTGTGGATATGGACAACGTTTTTGAGACGTCCCACCACTCACACTTAAGCACATATTCACAAATAATCATTACAAGGGCCCACTCAACTCCTATTCAAGGATGGTTTCCTATGTCAAGGTAGTTTCAAGGCCAATCTAAGCTATTCATCCTAGGATGCTTCCTTTGGTCCGCGTGGCTTAGCTACCTATGACTCCTATTCAGGGGTGTAACTTGCTGTCAACCCGTGGCTCTAATATCAATCTAAGGCTTCTATCTTTAGGCGTGTAACCTACTGTCAACCCGTGGCTCTGATACCAATCTGTGACGCCCTCAATTCTGTGGAAAACCACGGAACCGAGAACTAATGCATATGTGTGCCCAGGATGTTTATCACACATACACATACGTTCCACAAACTGAATTCAGATTATATATTACCACGAATAACATAGTTTATTACAACACCTCATGAGTCTTGGACTCATGCTCACAGCGGAAGTCCTTATTTCTACGCAGCGGAAATCTTATTTAAATGCGGAAGCAAAAACTAATGCGGAAGCAAAACTAAGCAGAAGTGGCTCCATCTCTATTCCCTCCACAGGCAAGGTTGAGAACAGATCACACGCCATAATGCTCTACTCGGTCATCATAGTAGCCTTCTCTTGCTGTTGATGAAGAAATAATAATGCAAGTTTGAGCACAATGATGTACTCAGCAAGTGCGGGAATAACACATGATATGCAGCTCATAAACAAGGTAGGTATAAAAGGCTTATTTGCAGAAAAGCAAATTTATAAAATCATGATAAAACAGCAACTTAACTTTAGATGAATGTAGTCCCAGCATGTATTAAATTACCAACATACCTTCATCACTTCCCGTGTTCCATCCGAACATTAATCAATCTTTTATTCATACTCACGAATACCTCCTCGTATCCGCTACCATTTCAACCGCATAAAAACAACCTCGTCTCGCACTGAGACCAATCTCATGTTATGACCCACCAGTCATGCAACCATCTCATCTCCCGGACTCCACAGTTCCAAACCAAACCATAACCAAACCAATAACCTTCCCAATAACCATTCGAATAATCATCCCATCAATCATCCCATCTAATCATGGCAGTTTAGCCAGGTGCTCATAACCGTAACCATAACGAAAACCATAACCAAGAACCTTCCCAATAACCATTCCAGTAACCATCCCATCTAATCATGGCAGTTTAGCCAGGTGCTCGTGACCGTAAGCTCGGCTATCATGATAGTTTTAATAACTCTGCAGAGTTTGCACCTCTTTACCCACAAGTTTGTGATTTCGTCACCCGTCGGCGACTGCAGAACCTCCATTATACCAGTACACATCCGTCGGTGTATGGTCAAGAGATCACAAAATAGCCTTTACAAAGGGGTTACTAGATGTATGGACTCACTAAGGTTTCACCGGCAGGCTAGAATCTCCAATTCTCCCACCCACGGCCCCCCTCTTGTGCCATGCAGTTCCTAGGGCAGTCCTCACTCGACTCCCATTCCCCGCGCCTTCCACAGTCCATAACACTCTAGCAACTTACCTAATTACTCAGCTAAGCCGCACCCATACTTGGCCTTGTGGTGGCACTGTTATCCTGGCATGTGCATGCATGAACCGGTCCTTAGATCTACGGCAAGCAAAACCACCCTCTCATGCTACCTCATTCACAAACCCAGGCTTGCCTAGATCCCCCTCCGATCCATGTTCATTATTAACATCAGTTTCTCATTATTATTATGAGTGCAGTTAGCTAGACACATCTATCTCGCTTCCCAATCCCATGGACTCAGCGAAGCATAAAGCAAAAACCACACCCGACTCATAAAACTTCCCAGGTGACAAGGATGGTTTAATCAAAACTAGTAAACTCCTATAAAAAGGGTTTTCCCATCATGTTTGACTCAGCACACACACACCTTTTCGCAAAACAAAATAGTTTTACCCAAAACATAGGATCAACATGGTCAAGGAGCACTTGCCTTGTTCTTGCGGTTCCGGTTGTTCTTGATTCTCAAAACCTTGTTGCTGCAGCTCGTCGTACACAGCTTCCTGAGCTTGTTCTGCTATGTAGGATTCACGTGCATACAAAATTCACAGCAATCAATATCATGCACAAACCCTAAACTAGATGCGATGATGCACATGCATGCTATCCTATGATTAGTTCTATTAGATTGATCTGGTGTTCTTGCATGGCTTGTATGGTCAGAGGTGTTTGGTTCAATGGTGGTCGTGGCGATGATCTTGTTTTTAGATCAAACTGATCATCAAGTGATCTGTCCACGAAAAGGCTTCTGTTCGAAAGGAATCGAAGAACAGATGCAAAGAGATGAACAACATGATGTCGTAAGGTGGTATTGAAGTCCTACCTCATGCTCTTCTTGACTTTGAGGTCCTCCTCAGACCACTCGGTTCTTCTCCGATGATCTCCCTTGTTGCGCTTCGGCGATGTTTTGCTCGGCGAGTTAGGGCTAGAGCGCTAAGTCGTCGGCTCAGGAGTTGAAATAGAAGTTTGTGGTTTCGGCCAGAGGTTTTGGGTTCTATTTATAATCGAGAAGAGAAGAGTCCTAATCTAATTGGATCCCGAATAAAAATCTTATTCAGATCTTGTTGGATCCTGACGTCTTATCTTTGGTAACATTGTGGAGTTTGGATCGGTTTTCGTTGCGTACTGGTATCTTTACGCGTAAAAACCGCTCCAGACTCGTTACCTCCGTGATGATGAGCTCCGGAAGCTCCACGTGTCCTCCGGGGCCTGGTATCTCCTCGTCCGTAGAGACGAGCTCCGGTTGTGCCGCGTGTCACAAGCGAGACCTCCCTCTTCTTCGGAGACGAGCTCCGCGCACGCCACATGTTAGCGCCGGTCTTTCCTCTATTCCTTCCTCAGGAACATACCCCGAGGTCGACACGCGTTTAGCTGCGACGGACCTTCCGGTGATAAGCTCCGGTGGCGACACGTGTTCGATAGACCCGGACTTCTCTGAGATGAGCTCCGAGATTGACACGTATCCCCCGCGACTGGTCCTCTTATTTCCGCGAGGACTAGCTCCGTGGATGACACGTGTCCTATGAAAAATGCCTTTGCTTCTTCCGCAGGGACTACCTCCGCGGGCAGCACGTGTCCCACAGGGTCGGACCTCTTTCCAATTGCGTAGGTGACCCCCGAGCCTGCCACGTATCCAGTTTAGCGTCGGACCTCTCCCTATCTCTCGGGAATGAGTTCGGAACACACCACGTGGTCTGCTGGTCGTGGAAGTTGCCTTCGGCGCTCTCGGAGAGCTTTACTGGCTATCCTTTTGATACTTGTTTTTCGTTCCCTCTTTTCTAAAAATGTTTTTCTTCTTCATAAACATGAACATATGCTGACACCCGGGATGAGGGTGTCACAGTCACCTCCATAATTGAAAAGAGGTCCGACTCTGTGGACACGTGTTTGCCATAGAGCTAGCCTCTGCAGAAGAAGCAAAGGCATTTTTCGTAGGACACGTGTCATCTTCGGAGCTAGTCCTCGCGGAAATCAGAGGACCCGTCACGCGGGGGATACGTGTCAATCTCGGAGCTCATCTTAGAGAAGTCCGGATCTATCGAACACGTGTCGCCACCTGAGCTTATCACCAGAAGGTCCGTCGTAGCTAAACACGTGTCGACCTCGGGGCATGTCCCTGAGGAAAGGGAGCGAAAAGACCGGCACCCACACGTGGCATGCGCGGAGCTCGTCTCCAAAGAAGAGGGAGGTCTCGATCGATTGACACGTGGCACAACCGGAGCTCGTCTCTGCTGAGGATGAGATACCAGGCCCCGAGGACACATGGAGCTTCCGGAACTCATCATCACGAAGGTAACTAGTCTGGAGCGGTTTTTACGCGTAAAAATACCGGTACGCAACAGAAACCGATCTAAACTCCACGATGTTACCAAAGATAAGACGTCAGGATCCAACAAGATCTGAATAAGACTTTTATTTGGGATCCAATTAGATTAGGACTCTTCTCTTCTCGATTATAAATAGAACCCGAAACCTCTGGCCGAAACCACGAACTTCTCTTTCAACTCCTGAGTCGACGACTTAGAACCCTAGCCCTAACTCGCCGATCAAAACATCACCGAAAGCACAACAAGGGAGATCATCGGAGAAGAACCAAGCGGTCTGAGGAGGACCTCGAAGACAAGAAGAGCGTGAGGTAGGACTTCAATACCACCTTACGACATCATGGTGTTCATCTCTTGCATCTGTTCTTCAATTCCTTTCGAACAGAAGCTTTCTCGTGGGCAGATCACTCGATGATCAGTTTGATCTAAAGACAAGATCATCGCTACGACCACCTTTGATCCGAACACCTCTGTCCATGCAAGCCATGCAAGAGCACACCAATCTAATAAAAATCATAGGATAGCATGCATATGCATCATCGCATCTAGTTTAAGGTTTGCGCATGATATTGATTGCTGTGAATCTTGTATGCACGTGAATCCTACATAGCAGGACAGGTTCAGGAAGCTGTCTACAACGAACTACAGCAACCAGGTTTTGAGAATCAAGAACAACCGGAACCGCAAGAACAAGGCAAGTGCTCCTTGACCATGTTGATCCTATGTTTTGGGTAAAACTATTTTGTTTTGCGAAAAGGTGTGTGTGCTGAGTCAAACATGATGGGAAACCTTTTTATAGGAGTTTACTAGTTTTGGTTAAACCACCCTTGTTGCCAGGGAAGTTTATGAGTCGGGTATGGTTTTTTCTTTATGCTTCGCTGAGTCTCTGGGATCGGGAAGCGAGGAAGATGTGTCTAGCTAACTGCACTCGTACTAATAATAAGTAACTGATGAGGTTAATGAACATGGATTGGAGGGAGATCTAGGCAAGCCTGGGTTTGTGTATGAGGTAGCATGAGATGGTGGTCTTACTTGCCGTAGATCTAAGGACCGGTTCATGCATGCACATGCCAGGATAACAGTGCCACCACAAGGCCAAGTATGGGTGAGGCTTAGCTGAGTAATTAGGTAAGTTGCTAGAGTGTTATGGATTGTGGAAGGCGCGGGGAATGGGAGTCGAGTGAGGACTGCCCTGGGAACTGCATGGCACAAGAGGGGGCCCGTGGGTGGGAGAATTGGAGATTCTAGCCTGCCGGTGAAACCTTAGTGAGTCCACACATCTAGTAACCCCTTTGTAAAGGCTATTTTGTGATCTCTTGACCATACACCGACGGTTGTGTACTGGTATAATGGAGGTTCTGCAGTCGCCGACGGGTGACGAAATCACAAACTTGTGGGTAAAGAGGTGCAAACTCTGCAGAGTTATTAAAACTATCATGATAGCCGAGCTTACGGTTACGAGCACCTGGCTAAACTGTCATGATTAGATAGGATGATTGATGGGATGGTTATTCGAATGGTTATTGGGAAGGTTATTGGTTTGGTTATGGTTTGGTTTGGAACTGTGGAGTCCGGGAGATGAGATGGTTACATGACTGATGGGTCATGACATGAGATTGGTCTCGGTGCGAGACGAGGTTGTTTTATGAGGTGAGATGGTAGCGAATACGAGGAGGTATTCGTGAGTATGAATAAAAGATTGGTTAATGTTCGGATGGAACACGGGAAGTGATGAAGGTATGTTGGTAATTTAATACATGCTGGGATTACATTCATCTAAAGTTAAGTTGCTGTTTTGTCATGGTTTTATAAATCTGCTCTTCTGCAAATAAACCTTTTGTACCTACCTTGTTTTATGAGCTGCATATCATGTGTTATTCCCGTACTTGCTAAGTACATCATTGTGCTCAAACTTGCATTATTATTTCTTCATCAACAGCAAGAGAAGCCTACTATGAAGATCAAGTGGAACATTATGGCGTGTGATCTATTCTCAACCTTGCCTGTGGAGGGAGTAGAGATGGAGCCACTTCTGCTTAGTTTTGCTTCCGCATTTAAATAAGGACTTCCGCTGCATAGAATTAAGATTTCCGCTGTGAGCATGAGTCCAAGACTCATGAGGTGTTGTAATAAACTCCGTTATTCGTGGTAATATATAATCTGAATCCAGTTTGTGGAACGTATGTGTATGTGTGATGAACATCCTGGGCACACATATGCATTAGTTCTCGGTTCCGTGGTTTTCCACAGAATTGAGGGCGTCACAGATTGGTATCAGAGCCACGGGTTGACAGCAGGTTACACGCCTAGATAGAAACCTTAGATTGATATTAGAGCCACGGGCTAACAGCAAGTTACACCCTAAATAAGGGTCACAGGTAGCTAAGCCACACTGACCCAAGGAAGCATCCTAAGGTGAATAGCCTAGATTGACCTTTAAAACCACCTTGACATAGGAAACCATCCTTGAATAGGAGTTGAGTGGGCCCTTGTGATGATTATTTGTGAATATGTGCTTAGTGTGAGTGGTGGGATGTCTCAAAAACGTTGTCCATATCCACACATAAGAAGAAGGAGGTGTGAGATGTTTCGGCACTTGCTCACATCCTCATAAGGGCTAATATATATAGTCCAACTCACCTTGACGCATATAGTTGAAAGGACCTATCTAACCTTCTAACCTTCTATTCTATTTCGTTCTCTCTCACAGATGGTGAGAGGAAACGCCAGCCGAAGGAACGTCCAGGAAGATGACCACGAGGAAGTTCCTGCCAACCCCGGAGCTGGCGAAAACAACCTAGAAAGGTTGATGGCCATGCAAAACCAGCTTATGCAAACCATGATCCAAACTTTGGGTCAGTTGCAGGCCAACCAACACCCCGTTCCGGCACCACAGCCACCACCACCGCCGGCTCATAACAGGCTGGGAGAGTTCATGAGGACTCGACCACCCATCTTTGCTCAAGCAAGCGATCCAATGGAGGCCGATGACTGGTTGAAATCCATGGAGAAGAAGCTTGCTATTGTACAGTGCAACGACCGAGAGAAGGTTCTCTTTGGGTCGCACCAACTGATGGGAGCAGCTGCTGACTGGTGGGATGCCTTGAGCAACGCCCATGCCAACCCGGAGACAATCACTTGGACTGAGTTCAAGGAAAGTTTCCGCTCCCACTACATTCCTGTTGGCCTAATGATGCTCAAGAGGCAGGAGTTTGAAGGTCTCCGCCAAGGACAGAAAAGTGTGAATGAATATCTCAACAAGTTCATACAACTGTCCCGGTATGCCCCCGAAGATGTCAACTCAGATCAGAGGAAGCAGTACCTGTTCATGAGAGGGTTGAATAATGAGATCCAAGTTCAGCTCCTCAACAATGACTACGTAAGCTTCCAAAAGCTGGTTGATAAGGCTATTGTGGTGGAAAACAAGATCCGAGAGATTGAGCGCGAGTGCAAAAGGAAGATGCCGTACCAGCCCCAAGGGAGCAACGTACGACCTAGGTACATGCCCCCTGCACCGTAGTATGGATCGACCACTCCTACGAACCGCCCTGGTCAGCCACCACAGCAACGGTTCGTTACACTATGCCCATGCCTCCTGCGCCCCGGCCTAACAATGGCGCTCCTGTTCAAAACCCCCGCCCCAACGTACCTGCTGCCGTAGGCAACAGGGCATGCTTTGCATGCGGGGAAGTAGGCCACTTTGCTAACCAGTGCCCGAAGCGAGGCCCTGGACAGCAAGGTAACGTGCCCAAGCAGAACCAGCGACCCAACGGAGGCGACAACCAAGGGAACCGTGGACCGCAGAACTATGCTCGTGGCCACGTTAACCATGTCACTGCTGAGGAAGCACAACAGGCTGAGGACGTCGCAATTGGTATGTTCCTTGCCAACTCCAACCCAGCCACCATTTTATTTGATTCTGGAGCATCACATTCCTTCATATCGTCCAAATATGTTGCCAAACATCATCTACCCATATCCCACCTAGAATGTGCTATGTTAGTTAATTCTCCCGGAGGAGAAATGAGGACTAATATAGTATGTCCTAAAGTAAGCCTTAAAATAAGGGGGTAGACTTCCTTGCCAACCTTATTGTTTTGGACTCTCACAGAATTGACATCATACTCGGAATGGACTGGTTAAGCAAGCACAATGGAGTAATCCAATGCGCTGAGAGAAGCGTGCAGTTGACAAACGAACACGGTATCTGTGGGTACCTGAGATATGGGGTACCCCCGCGCACAGGGTAAAATGCCTAAGATACTCGCCCTTCTCCGCAGGGAGAGCTCCGAAGGTGCCACGCGTCCGGCGGGGCCGGACCTCCCTCTCCTCAGAGGAGAGCTCCGGGCCCGCCACGTGGCATACAGAAGCCGGACCTCCCCCTCCGCGGGAGAGAGGTCCGAAGATGCCACGCGTCCAGTGGGGCCGGACCTCCCTCTCCGCAGAGGAGAGCCCCGGGCCCGCCACGTGGTATACAGAGGCTGGACCTCCCCCTCCGCGGGGAGAGGTCCGGAGGCTCCACGTGCCCCGCAGGCCGGACCCCTCTCGCCTCAGAGAAGGGCTCTGGACCCGCCACGTGGCCAGAAGAACGGTGCTGCCTGCCCCCGAGTGGTAGGCGGCGGGCGTAAAGGCGCCCCGCACCTTGCCCGTACAAGGTATTCAAGGCCCGCGTCTTCCCAAGACGCGGAAACGCGGAGCACGCGTCTGTCAGGAGCCGTTGCGCCCAGTCGCATCACAGACTGGCGCGCGGCGTCAGAACCTGCCAGCTAAATAAACGCCGTGACAAGACATCCCATGCCGCCTGCGCCGTCATCAACCACTACGACTAGCATGCGGCATGGGCAGGGCGGCAAGATGAAGACTCAGAAGCCTTCGACCAGAGGCAACCACCGGCGTAACTACAGATACGGTAGATAATAGACAATCTTCCCGGGACCACCTGTCGGGTCCCGGCTCCCCTTGTAAGCCGCCCGAGTCTTGGACTATAAAAGGCTCGGGCAGGCGTCGATAGCAGGGGTTCGCACTTTGCAACTCATACGCTAGCCATACACTCTCAAGCTGTAACTCACCCCCAAGCTCAGGCCTCCGGCCCTGAGCAGCAAGCAATACAGCGAGCTCCGTAGCTCGCCGTGGACGTAGGGTTTTACGCTCCGGCGGCCTGAACCACGTAAAACTCGCCGTGTCAAGCTCTCGCTAACTCGTCCATCCGCGCAAGCTTTCCGCTAGGAGACTAGCCCCGCCGAAAAAAGAACCTCCGCGGGCTGCCTAGAGCAGGCCCGGGGGAAGTGTCGATCGCACACTTCGACATTTGGCGCGCCAGGTAGGGGGTTTTTCCCCTAGCGCGACGAGTTTCCGCCGACGAAGGTGACCAAGTTTCCTTCAACGGCAAACTCTCCCCCTCCGCGTTCACGGCAGACCGTGACCACTGGGGAGTACATGTCGACACACTCAGGACGGAGTGTGTCGGCACAAGCGGGCAGCCAGCAGCCGACTCCGGCAACGCCGACTCCGGCTATGCAGGCCCCGACCAGCGTGAGGTCTTCTGCAGCGCTGAGCGTACACCATGGAGGTGCGCTAGCTGCAGCAAGAGCGCTGCTGCGCAACCCGCCTGCGGGGGATGCGCCCCATTCAGCGACCCAGCAATGGGTCCGTGAGGTGGACCGCCTCGTCGTCGCCGCCGCGAACCCTCGGTTTCGGCGAGGACGACGCCCAGGGCAACCGGCTGTGTCGCTGACGCGCACACCCACGGTTGACGGGCTAACGGCGGATTCCAGCTCCTCCAGGCTCCTGTCGACGGACCTGCGAAGGGAACTGGAACGGTGCCACTTGGGGCAGGACGCCCGGGTGTACCTCGAGCGACGCCGAGAAAGGCGTCGCAACCAGGAGGCAGGCGACAGCATGTCGTCGGCCTCGACACAACCAGAAGGGCAGGTCTTCGCCATGCGAGCCCCGCCACAGGCATATGCTGCGCAGCATATGCCACAACCATATGCGCCACAAGTAGCGGCCCCGGTCTATGGTGCAGCCTTGCCCATGCCGGGATACGCAGCGCCAGGTGCGAACCAAGTGTTCGCAGCGCCTATACCTGCCGCAGCAGGTGCAGGATGTGCGGCCCTTGCACCCCATCTTCGCTTCGCAAGGTGGCCACGCAAGTTCCGCCCGCACCTGCCCGAGAAGTACGACGGCAGCGTCAACCCGGCGGAGTTCCTCCAGATCTACTCCACCGCCGTACTTGCCGCAGGAGGGGACGAGGCTGTCATGGCCAACTACTTCCTCGTCGCCTTGCCTGGCCCAGCCCGGTCTTGGCTCATGAATCTACCTCAGGGGTCCATAACCTCCTGGGGTGAGCTCTGCCGGCAGTTCGTCGCCAACTTCGGCAGCTCCTACACCCGTCCCGACACGGAGCTCGACCTCCACGCCGTCAAACAACAACCTGGGGAGTCGTTGCGCTCTTTCATCCAGCGGTTCTCTCAGGTGCGCAACACCATCCCACATATCCAAAGCGCCTCTGTGGTGGTGGCGTTCCGACAGGGTGTCCGGGACGAGAAAATGCTCGAGAAGCTCGCGACCATAGAGGTCCGCGACGTCTCGGAGCTCTTCAGCCTGGCGGACAAGTGCGCCAGAGCAGCTGAAGGGCGGAACTGGCACGCACTGCCGACCTCCGAGTCAGGAGGGCAGCCCGGGTCCGGTGCTGCTGCCTATGGGGGTGGCAAGAAGACCAAGAACCGGGGGGTGGCAAGATGAAGTCACCATTCACGGCCCCCGTCGCCGCAGCTGCGACGACCAGTGGAGCTCGGGGGCCACGCCCTGACAAAAGGCAGCGGCAGTCACCGGCCCCAGATAGTGACCAAGGCGGGCTATGCCCCGTGCACGGCACCTGCAACCATACTGCTGCCGAGTGCTGGGAGATCCAGAGGCTCGCAGAGCGCTTCCGCAAAGGAAGACAGCAGAGGGCTGAAGCACCGCCCTACCCTCAGAGGGATGGCAAACAGGAGGCCGGCGCCCCAGTCACCGCTGCCCACCAGGTGGGGTTCCAGGAGCCTCAGCGTGTCATAAAGACAGTGCATGGCGGTGAGGACTCCAGTTCCGACGGTGACGGGCCTGGGCGTTAGCCAACTACAACACGCCTCCGTGCCTCGAACATACCTCTCGGGAGCCGCCTAAGGTCCGTCAACCCCTTGAAGGCCTTGCCAGAAGGGGAAGACGCCTTAGGTCATCCAAGGTGAGCCCGGGTTCACCTACCCCTTGAAGGCCTTAGCCAGAAGGGGAGAACTCCCCGGGGGCCCCCGAGAGAAGCCGCGCAGGGCCTGATCCAGCGTGAAGATAACAACCTCGACAAGACTCGGCTTGCAGGGAACACCCCACAACGCACGGTCTCGGCTAATGCTCTAAGCACTACCGCCAAAGAACCAAACGCGATGGGGGCCCGCAAGAGGGCAACCTGGTGAAGCGGCACGCTATATTCCAAGAAGGACCCATAAGCTCTCCCCCAGCAGGGAAGGTCCCTTCCGAATCATGAAAGCTGCCGCCCCAGGTACACATGCCTTTCAACCGAGAGTGGGATCCATTCCCAAAGAATCCTTGCCATGAAGAAACACTGTAAGTCCTACTTACTGAGCATCGGTAGAACAGGGTTATTCACTTCTGTAATAGACCCCATAGAATTTAGGAACAGAGCTTGGGGTAGCTAAGTCTCAAGGGACGGTACAGGACTACGTCCAGTTTAGCCTGGTTCCGACCCTAAGCGCGTAGAGTCTTGCTTCCCTTGTAGACAAGGCGGAACATTGCCCCCATGTACAGCCAGAATTCCACCTATGGGTACGAATACAGAGACCTGTTCTACTTAGCTCTCTCTCATGCGCTCATTTAAATTATGCATTAATTTTTATGATCGCACTATCTCTGTATGTTCATCGTACATCTAGCTCCCCCTCTCCTGCGCTCATCCATAGTCGGCATTTGCTATCCTACCGAAGGCGGCTGCGCTTGAGGCACCTGCCGATGGCCGAATGAGTCTCTCGGGCCTCCCCCAGTCAGGTGTTGCGGTGCCAGTTGGTCACCTCCAGGAAAGGCCAGCGTTGTGCATGGGGGGTCCAGGGTGCATATCTAGCTTAGCCGGCCCAGAGCCCAAAGCATGCGCATCCTGCCTTCCGGAGGTCCAGGGGAGTACGTCCGCTTTGCCTGGTCATGAACCCAAAGCGCGTGCACTCTGCTTCCCCAGCGCATGGCCCGGTACTAGGGATCGGACGGCCGTACCCGGACCTCGGAGGGAGCCGGAGCTCCGGCGCCTCGTGCACAGAATTGCCCAAGCCCCGTATAGCGGGTCAGGACCATAAGACGAATAAGACTAGGAGACAGGAGGGGAGGACCCCCCGAGGAGAATTACGTTTCCTCTGCCTGTGTGCAGGACCTCCAGGTTACGGCAACAGGGACTGCATGAAGCGGGGGGAAAGGAGCTACCAGCTACTCCGGCCTGGGACTGGAAGGACCAGGACCTGCCCCTCCAGCAGAGGCGGGGCCCGGGGGCCCCACGTGTCCAGCGGGCCCGGGACTCTCTCCTTCCTTGAGGAGGGCTCCGGGCTCGCCACGTGGCAGGCAGGAACCGGACCTCCCCCCCTCAGTGGGAGGGCTCCGAAAGCCCTACGTGTCCAACATGGCCGGAACTCCCGTCTCTTGAGGAGGAGCTCCGGACCCGCCACGTGGCAGGCAGATTTGGAGCCCCCCAGAGGGCGAGGTTCGGAGACCTCCGGGGGCCCCTAACACGGTTAGGACCCGGGGAGGGTGTCTGTGCGAAGCTCCGAGATTGGAAATGGCCTCTGAGTACCTTGCGGAGCTAAGGACTCAGCCAGGCAAAGCCAAGAAGGAGAGAAAAAGCATCACAGACACAAGTATCCAAGAGAGTCAAATTAAGCAAGGCTCCATGAGATGGACTACAGACTCGATAAAAAGGGGAGAAACAGGTCCTAAGGACCTCCCGGCTCTCGCCGGAACCTTGCGGCTACAAGGGCGGCCACATCCTCAACTTCAGCCCTGGCAGCTTCCTCCCGCTCCGCGGCTGGGCCCTCTCTCGCTGGCTCTAGCGAAAAAGAGGGGTCGCGGCTCTTGAAGCATGCCAACACATGCGAAGTGACCTCTAAAGCTAAGCTGCGGCCCTCGGCCTCAAGCTCGCTGGCGACCACTGAGTCGAGTCTGTCCAGCTTGGCACCGATCGACTCCAACGCAGGGATCACCTCTGCCACCTTCAGTGCGGGAGTTGCGGCCCTCACCGGACTGAAGCCAAGAGGGATCAGGGCGGACCCCGCTCGATCCACGAAGCTTGAGACCGCAAGGGCCTCGGAGGACCGTAAGGTTGAGAGCTCCTCCACCTCGCGGTGGGCCGCCTGCAGGGCCTCCAGGTTCCTCTCGGAGAATTCCTTCTCCTTGGCCGCCAGGGAACTCTCCCGAAGGTGGAGAGTCTCGGCTAGCCGCTCCAACTCAGCGGCCTTGAAGCCGGCAGTCAACTCCCGGTCCAAGACCGCCTGGCGATCATGGGAGACCTGTTCCTCCCTCAAGTCAAGGTCTGCCTTCAGAATCTCCAGCTCCTCCATCCAAGCTCGGAGGTCATCCTCGCCCGCGGCCAGCTGCGCGGCGACCCTCTCTGCCTCAGCTGCCACGGAACGCTCCCGCTCCTCAACGGCGAGTTCGTGGCGCTCCAACCGCTGCCGTATTTCCACAGCAGCAGAGAGGCACTCTTCGGCCCAGGCGTGTGCCTCCAGGGCCTCCCTGTTGATCCACCGCGACTGGGTGTCCATGCGGTCAACAGCCCGCTTCATCCGGTCGACGAGCGCTTCCCTGAAGTCGAGCAACTCCCGCCTGGAGTCGAGCTCGCTCTTAACCTTCGCGGTCCTCTCCCGCAAAAGGTTCCCCCAGATGAGGAGGTGGTCCCGTTCAACCGTATACTCCTACCGCTCGCGCCCTAGCGCAGCCAAGACCTGCCGGACGCTCGACTCGGCAAGCGCGAAGGCGTCCGCCAGAGGCAATGGAGCAACAGAGGCTGAGGCAGTCCCTCCGACCTCCTCCATTACCTCGTCCTCAGGAAGAGCCGACGCACCAGCAGCCAAGACGAGATGCCGATCAGGAGAAGCTGGCTCCGCGGCTCTGGCAGCCAGGCCAGCCGGGCTCTTTTCAGCTTCTGGCTCCTTGACCTGAGGAGAGGGACGAGCCGGGGAAGGCGGTGCTGGAGAAGAAGCCAGACCGCCTAGTGCAGGATCAACCTGTGCTGGCTCGGGGGCCGCGGTTGCCGTCTCGGCAGGAAGAGACGACGCCGCCGCGGAGTCCGGGCACACCGGAACAGGAGAAGTCCGCACTGGCCTGGGGGCCGCGGCAGTTGCCCCTGGCTCCGAGCGCATCGGCACAGATTCCCCGCAAGACGGGGAAGGCCGGGAAGCGCGGACACTCCAGCGGGCTCTAAACCCCGACTTCCGAGCTGGGGTAGGATTTCCAGAGCCCGCAACCGTCGCCGACGACCGCTCCGCAGTCGCTTGGACTGGCGGAACAGGGGACGCCCCAGAGGCTTCCCCCAGCGCATCAACCCGGGGCCTCTTCGAGTCGCCACCGGAGGGAGTGTCAGGCACCCCAGAATCCCGACTTGGCAACGACGCCGTTGCTGGAGGAGATCGAGCGCGTTTCTTCTCTGGCAGCGGGTTGGAAGCCATGGCAAGGGAGAACTCAAAAACACAAGAGTCCGAGAAGAAATGCTGAGAAGTGCGAAGGGAAGCTGCAATGGGGGTGAGACCCCCTCTAAAAAGCTTCCCGGTGCAATTCCAAGCGATTCGGAACTCTTCGAATATCCCGCACCGGCAACCGCTTCGGTTCCTAGACCGAATGCCAATGATGGTGGGCCCAAACCGCTTAACTAAAGCGGTGGGGTCAAGGAGTCAGTCTCCTGAGAAGATGAGCCGGCAAGGCACTTCGGCGGTTCCCGAAGAAAGCGCCAAAACGTGCAGAAGTGGCAGCCTTGGGAACCGCCGCAGTAAAATCAATCATCAAGTGAGCGCACGCTCTCACGACCCCACGGCCGTGCGTGCTCCGGCAGCGGTCAATTCGGGACTTAGAGGAAGTGCGCGGATCGGAAGAGACGGAGGTCCCACTTCGGGCTCGCTATCTCCCCCGAGATGGGCCCAGGGGCCACTGTCGGTACCTGAGATATGGGGTACCCCCGCGCACAGGGTAAAATGCCTAAGGTACTCGCCCTTCTCCGCAGGGAGAGCTCCGAAGGCGCCATGCGTCCGGCGGGGCCGGACCTCCCTCTCCTCAGAGGAGAGCTCTGGGCCCGCCACGTGGCATACAGAAGCCGGACCTCCCCCTCCGCGGGAGAGAGGTCCGAAGACGCCACGCGTCCAGCGGGGCCGGACCTCCCTCTCCGCAGAGGAGAGCCCCGGGCCCGCCACGTGGTATACAGAGGTTGGACCTCCCCCTCCGCGGGGAGAGGTCCGGAGGCTCCACGTGCCCCGCAGGCCGGACCCCTCTCGCCTCAGAGAAGGGCTCCGGACCCGCCACGTGGCCAGAAGAACGGTGATGTCTGCCCCCGAGCGGTAGGCGGCGGGCGTAAAGGCGCCCCGCACCTTGCCCGTACAAGGTATTCAAGGCCCGCGTCTTCCCAAGACGCGGAAACGCGGAGCACGCGTCTGTCAGGAGCCGTTGCGCCCAGTCGCATCACAAACTGGCGTGCGGCGTCAGAACCTACCAGCTAAATAAACGCCGCGACAAGACATCCCATGCCGCCTGCGCCGTCATCAACCACTACGACTAGCATGCGGCATGGGCAGGGCGGCAAGATGAAGACTCAGAAGCCTTCGACCAGAGGCAACCACCGGCGTAACTACAGATACGGTAGGTAATAGACAATCTTCCCGGGACCACCTGTCGGGTCCCGGCTCCCCTGTAAGCCGCCCGAGTCTTGGACTATAAAAGGCTCGGGCAGGCGTCGATAGCAGGGGTTCGCACTTTGCAACTCATACGCTAGCCATACACTCTCAAGCTGTAACTCACCCCCAAGCTCAGGCCTCCGGCCCTGAGCAGCAAGCAATACAGCGAGCTTCGTAGCTCGCCGTGGACGTAGGGTTTTACGCTCCGGCGGCCTGAACCACGTAAAACTCGTCGTGTCAAGCTCTCGCTAACTCGTCCATCCGCGCAAGCTTTCCGCTAGGAGACTAGCCCCGCCGAAAAAAGAACCTCCGCGGGCTGCCCAGAGCAGGCCCGGGGGAAGTGTCGATCGCACACTTCGACAGTATCCGTGTCGAGTTTGAGTCAGCCCAGCAAGCAACCGAACGGGCGCATTTGAACCATGTTGAAGGAGTAGCATTGGACAACATTCCAGTGGTTCAGGAATTTTCGGATGTGTTCCCGGAAGAACTTCCTGGTATGCCACCTGACCGGGACATCGAGTTTGCCATAGATTTTGTACCTGGAACTGCACCCATAGCTAAGAGACCATATAGGATGCCCGTCAACGAGTTAGTAGAACTCAAGAAGCAAATTCAAGAACAGTTGGAGAAGGGTTTTATCCGGCCAAGCTCGTCACCATGGGGAGCTCCGGTACTCTTCGTGGATAAGAAGGACGGAACCCAAAGAATGTGCGTGGACTACAGGTCTCTCAACGAGGTAACAATCAAGAATAAATACTCTCTGCCCCGTATAGAGGACCTGTTCGATCAAATGAAAGGAGCCCAAGTATTCTCCAAGATTGATCTTCGGTCGGGATATTTCGAGCTGAAGATTAAGCCCTCCGATATACCTAAGACAGCCTTTCGGACGCGGTATGGTTCATATGAATATACCGTTATGTCTTTTGGATTGACGAATGCACCCGCATACTTTATGTACCTTATGAATAAGGTTTTCATGGAGTACATGGACAAGTTCGTCGTGGTTTTCATCGACGACATTATGGTGTATTCAAAAAGTGAGGAGGAGCATGAAGAACATCTGAAATTGACCTTGCGGAAGTTGCGTGAGCATCAATTGTATGCCAAGCTCAACAAGTGTCAATTTTGGCTAAAGGAAATATATTTCCTAGGCCACATCATCTCCAAGGAAGAGGTATCGGTTGATCCTGGAAAGGTGAGAGATGTTCTAAAGTGGGACCAACCGAGGAGCGTGAGGGATATTCGAAGTTTCCTTGGAATGGCAGGATACTATCAGCGCTTCATTAAAGACTTCTCCAAGATAGCAAAACCTATGACGGGGTTGTTAATGAAGGGAAAGGTCTTTCAATGGACACAAGCCTGCCGAGAAAGTTTTGAGGAGCTCAAGAAAAGGCTAACCACGGCACCAGTTCTGGTATTGCCAGACGTAAGCAAGAGCTTTGACATATATTGTGACGCATCCAGACAAGGGCTCGGGTGTGTGCTCATGCAGGAAGGACAAGTGGTAGCCTATGCCTCACGACAATTAAAGAAGCATGAGCTTAACTATCCTACACATGATTTGGAGTTAGCAGCAGTGGTGCATGCATTAAAGATTTGGAGACATTATATCCTTGGTCATCGATGTGAGATCTATACGGATCATAAAAGCCTCAAGTACATATTCACACAAACGGACTTGAATTTGAGGCAACGTCGATGGTTAGAACTCATCAAGGATTATGATGTGGGAATCAACTACCACCCCGGGAAGGCCAATGTGGTCGCTGACGCATTGAGCAGAAAGGGAGCATGCCACCAACTCACGGTTCAGGAGCTACCACCCGAATTACGTAAGGAGTTCGAACGGTTACACCTCGGATTCTTGAATAACATGGAAATAATGGAGATCCACTCCTCATTGGAGCAAGAAATAAGAAAGGGACAAGCAACGGACGAGGGGATCAAGGAGATCAAGGAAAGAATCCGACAAGGGATAGAGAAGGATTTCAAAGAGGATGAAAAGGGTACGCTTTGGCTAGGAAAAAGGATTTGTGTGCCAAACCTAAGACACCTTCGTGACATGATATTAAGGGAGGCACATAATTCACCCTATTCCATACATCCAGGGAGCACCAAAATGTACAAGGACTTAAAAACTTGCTATTGGTGGGATGGTATGAAAAGGGATATAGCCGAATACGTTTCCCTATGCGACACATGCCAACGGGTAAAAGCCGAACATCAAAAACCCGCTGGGTTGTTGCAACCTTTGAAAATACCTGAATGGAAATGGGAAGACATCAGTATGAACTTCATCGTCGGATTGCCAAGAACTCAGTCAGGATACGACTCCATCTGAGTCATTGTGGACCGGTTGACGAAAACCGCCCATTTTCTTCCGGTAAAGGCCAGTTACAACGTTACACAGTTGGCAGAGTTATACATGGAGCAGATCGTGTGCCGTCATGGAGTTCCGAAGAGGATAATCTCAGATCGAGGTTCTCAGTTTACCTCTAGATTCTGGAGAAAGCTGCAGAAAGCCATGGGTACACGACTGGATTTAGCTCCGCCTATCACCCACAAACAGATGGACAAACCGAGAGGACGAACCAAATTTTGGAGGACATGTTGAGAGCTTGTGCCTTGAAACGTGGGCGTAGTTGGGATAGGAGTTTACCGTATGCCGAGTTCTCCTATAACAACAGCTATCAAGCTAGCTTGAATATGTCGCCTTTCGAAGCCTTATATGGTAGACGGTGTAGAACGCCACTGTTCTGGAACGAGACTGGAGAGAACCAGGTGTTTGGACCCGAAGTACTACAAGAGGCTGAAAAGCAAGTCCAAACGATACGGGAAAACTTAAAGGTTGCTCAGTCACGACAGAAAGGATATGCGGACAATAGGCGTAGGAAGTTGACCTTTGAAGTAGGAGACTTCGTATACCTTAAGATATCACCTATCCGAGGCCAACGACGTTTTAACGTCAAAGGCAAACTAGTGCCTCGCTACATCGGACCATTTAAGATTTTGGACAAGCGAGGAGAAGTAGCCTATCAACTAGAGCTCCCAAACCATCTCTCCGACGTACATGACGTGTTTCATGTATCCCAGCTCAAGAAGTGCTTGAGAATACCAGAGGAACAAGTGTCAATGGGAGAACTTAAACTTCAAGAGGACCTGACTTACGCAGAACACCCTGTCCGAATCTTGGACGTAAAGGAAAGGGTCACCCGAAACAAAGTGATTCGATGGTGCAAGGTACAATGGAGTCATCACACTGAAGCTGAAGCCACATGGGAACGTGAAGAGGATATTAAGGCTGAATTCCCCTATCTATTTTCTACTAACGAATCTCGAGGGCGAGATTCAATTTAAGGGGGGTAGATTTGTGACACCCTCATCTCGGGAGTCAGCATATGTTCATGTTTTATGAAGAAGAAAAAAACATTTTAAGAAAAGAAGGAACAAAGACAAGTATCAAAAGGATGGCCAACAAAGCTCTCCGAGAGCACCGAAGGCAATTTCCACGGCCAGCAGACCACGTGGCGCGTTCGGAGCTCATCCCCGAGAAATTGGGAGAGGTCCGCCTCTAAACTTGCTACGTGGCACGCTCGGGGGTCACCTCCGCAATTGAAAAGAGGTCCGACCCTGTGGACACGTGTTTGCCGTAGAGCTAGCCTCTGCGGAAGAAGCAAAGGCATTTTTCGTAGGACACATGTCATCTTCGGAGCTAGTCCTCACGGATATCAGAGGACCCGTCACGCGGGGGATACGTGTCAATCTCGGAGCTCATCTCAGAGAAGTCCGGATCTATCGAACACGTGTCGCCACCTGAGCTTATCACCAGAAGGTCCGTCGTAGCTAAACATGTGTCGACCTCGGGGCATGTCCCTAAGGAAAGGAGAGCGGAAAGACCGGCACCCACACGTGGCGTGCGCGGAGCTCGTCTCCGAAGAAGAGGGAGGTCTCGATCGATTGACACGTGACACAACCGGAGCTCGTCTCTGCTGAGGATGAGATACCAGGCCCCGAGGACACGTGGAGCTTCCGGAACTCATCATCACGAAGGTAACTAGTCTGGAGCGGTTTTTACGCGTAAAAATACCGGTACGCAACAGAAACCGATCTAAACTCCACGATGTTACCAAAGATAAGACGTCAGGATCCAACAAGATCTGAATAAGACTTTTATTCGGGATCCAATTAGATTAGGACTCTTCTCTTCTCGATTATAAATAGAACCCGAAACCTCTGGCCGAAACCACGAACTTCTCTTTCAACTCCTGAGTCGACGACTTAGAACCCTAGCCCTAACTCGCCGATCAAAACATCACCGAAAGCACAACAAGGGAGATCATCGGAGAAGAACCAAGCGGTCTGAGGAGGACCTCAAAGACAAGAAGAGCGTGAGGTATGACTTCAATACCACCTTACGACATCATGGTGTTCATCTCTTGCATCTGTTCTTCAATTCCTTTCGAACAGAAGCTTTCTCGTGGGCAGATCACTCGATGATCAGTTTGATCTAAAGACAAGATCATCGCCACGACCACCTTTGATCCGAACACCTCTGTCCATGCAAGCCATGCAAGAGCACACCAATCTAATAAAAATCATAGGATAGCATGCATATGCATCATCGCATCTAGTTTAAGGTTTGCGCATGATATTGATTGTTGTGAATCTTGTATGCACGTGAATCCTACAAAGCAGGACAGGTTCAGGAAGTTGTCTACAACGAACTACAGCAACCAGGTTTTGAGAATCAAGAACAACCGGAACCGCAAGAACAAGGCAAGTGCTCCTTGACCATGTTGATCCTATGTTTTGGGTAAAACTATTTTGTTTTGCGAAAAGGTGTGTGTGCTGAGTCAAACATGATGGGAAACCTTTTTATAGGAGTTTACTAGTTTTGGTTAAACCACCCTTGTTGCCAGGGAAGTTTATGAGTCGGGTATGGTTTTTGCTTTATGCTTCGCTGAGTCTCTGGGATCGGGAAGCGAGGAAGATGTGTCTAGCTAACTGCACTCGTACTAATAATAAGTAACTGATGAGGTTAATGAACATGGATCGGAGGGAGATCTAGGCAAGCCTGGGTTTGTGTATGAGGTAGCATGAGATGGTGGTCTTACTTGCCGTAGATCTAAGGACCGGTTCATGCATGCACATGCCAGGATAACAGTGCCACCACAAGGCCAAGTATGGGTGCGGCTTAGCTGAGTAATTAGGTAAGTTGCTAGAGTGTTATGGACTGTGGAAGGCGCGGGGAATGGGAGTCGAGTGAGGACTGCCCTGGGAACTGCATGGCACAAGAGGGGGCCCGTGGGTGGGAGAATTGGAGATTCTAGCCTGCCGGTGAAACCTTAGTGAGTCCACACATCTAGTAACCCCTTTGTAAAGGCTATTTTGTGATCTCTTGACCATACACTGACGGTTGTGTACTGGTATAATGGAGGTTCTGCAGTCGCCGACGGGTGACGAAATCACAAACTTGTGGGTAAAGAGGTGCCAACTCTGCAGAGTTATTAAAACTATCATGATAGCCGAGCTTACGGTTACGAGCACCTGGCTAAACTGCCATGATTAGATGGGATGATTGATGGGATGGTTATTCGAATGGTTATTGGGAAGGTTATTGGTTTGGTTATGGTTTGGTTTGGAACTGTGGAGTCCGGGAGATGAGATGGTTGCATGACTGATGGGTCATGACATGAGATTGGTCTCGGTGCGAGACGAGGTTGTTTTATGAGGTGAGATGGTAGCGAATACGAGGAGGTATTCGTGAGTATGAATAAAAGATTGGTTAATGTTCGTATGGAACACGGGAAGTGATGAAGGTATGTGTTGCGTGATCTTCGTAGGACTATCTATAGATGTTTGATCTTTACACGTTCTAGCTCCTTTTATAGCTTCATGTGTATTGTGATGCCACTTGGGCTAGTGATTCCTTAATCGTCGATCTCTTTCTGTTTATTATGTCTTTCTTAGTGGTTCTCATTTCTTGGAAGATTAAGAAGCAGGTAGCAGTTTCTCGTTCGAGTGTAAAGGTTGAGTTGCACGCTATGGCTCTTGTAATAGTAGAGGTTACTTGGTTACGGTAGTTGATTGAGTATATGTCGACTCCTCTTTTGTCTAACAGTACAAGTGCTACCAACACCGCTTGTGATCCGGTCAAGCATTAGCTTACCAAGCATAGTGGTGTTGATGCTTCTTATACACGAGCACAGGTAAAGAATGATGTTGCATATCTTCAGTATGTGCCTTCAGAGCTTCAACTGACTGATTTCTTCACGAATGCACAAACCCAGGTTCAGCATAGATTTTATATTTTCAAACCCAGTGTTCGTGATGCACTTAAGTTTGAAGAGATGTTGCAGATATAATACTTTATTGTGTTTCCCGTAGGAGGTTTTGTGCTTATTTGTAATCTCTTATTCCCTCATAATAATACAAATATTATTCATAACATACCCTTCTTCGGTATTTCATCTGTTTCGGCGTTCCTTGAATCATATGGGTAGCGGCGGCAGCGGAAAATTTACATACAAGAACGCACGCAGAGACAGAGGGAGACAAATTTTTTCAGCTTCTTTAGACACTTGCCAGAGCCTCGGATACAGAAGAAACATGGGCCAAAATCTTAACGCCACACTAATCGCAGTTTGAAACCGCTATCCAGAGGAGGCCAATACACCAGACACATTCTTACAGTTACGGTACGAAACCCCATGCAGAAACAAGAACCAGCAACTCTCTCCACAGTTTCACTGCGTTACCAACGAAACATATCCTTCATCACGAGAAGGTTTCTGGCAGAGGCTGGCCTTGAAGGAAGGCCCTGAAGAGCACGAGGGACCGTTGGGGCTGCGAGAACGGCGCCTCGTGGGACGCTCCTCTGATGGTGGCGAAGGACAGCGCGCCACCGCCGTACACCTGCGTCCAGCCCCCGACCTGCATTCAGTAATTTGATGTCAGATGAAACTTCATTTTCACAACTGTATGGAGGATCCGTTTGGGTTGTCTTGTCACCTGCTGCCCTTCGAACCAAACCCGGTACGGCGTGGTCGTCTTGAGGCCCATATTGTGAGCCAAGTTCTGCACCAGCGTCCTGCTCCCCGTTAGAGGGATCACCGAGTCCTGATCGCCACTGCAATTTTTCAGCAAACAATTTAGTTCTGTACCATGTCACAACATACTGATATGTGTTCAGTTTCCCCAAAAGTTCAGGGGGGTCTCCAAAAGAAAAGATTCAGCTGTTCAGGTACAAAATGCAGTATAGCATATCTAAAGGTAGCAAAGTGCTAAGTCCATAGATTATCTTTTGCCATCCTTTTCCAGGTTATAAACCTGTAAAAGACATGCATATCAAGTACTAGAGCAAGGACTAGTGTTTGTGCTGAGATTCTTGAGCTTTATGTTTCCTCGAAACTCAGAGGTCCCTACATAGAAAAGTCCATGCATTTTCGTAAATTGACAACTAAGTACATGGGTTTAGCATCTTGCACTTGGATTCAGTTTTCCAAATCTTTTTGTCTTCCCACTGAACAGTCTTTTTTTTGTTTTTTGAGGACCCCTCTGAACAGTCTTGAACTCATGATTGTTCAAAGAAAAGTTCAAAAAGAAAAAAGAAAACTGAATCTTAGTCTCTTCATACCTGTAAACCAACACCCGGATGCCAGACCTGACGAGTGATCCGACAACGTTGATGGTGGGGATCTGCAGGTTCAGGAGCTCGTACTCAAGGACACTAGCAAAACCAAAACACGGTGTAAAACACCAGTTAGTAACCCTGTTCAGACACCCACATCTCATCCCAATCGACGTAGCTAGCTGCACATGAAACCATGAATCACTAGCATATCACCTGCTGCACACCGCCCACTTGTCGACGCCGACGAGCCTCGCGTGCAGCGCGGTCTGCACGTCCTTCCGGTTGAGGTACCTCACCGTCTCGTCCTCCACGCACACGTCGATGCTCTTCCCAACCTGCCGCTGCAGACATACAGACAGAAACCTCATCATTTGTTCAGAGTAAAGACAAGTGAGGCACAAAAGAATCGCTGCTGAATGCCGAGCACTCTTCAGAAATCCAGAAAGGGGAATTTGCTCCTGAGCAATCAAACAACGGACACATACATGGACGTGCGGCGTGAGGATCTTGGACTGTGAGAGCACGGAGGAGAGGCAGACGTCGAGCGTGACGTCGTACTTGTCGACGAAGCGGCTGGTCTCGCGGGTGACCTGGTTCATGACCCTGGCGCAGAGCGGCGACAGCGAGCCGCCGTAGTACTCGGAGACGTAGCGGGAGTAGTTGCAGACGGAGGTGAAGACGCGGTAGGTGGCGTCGGAGATGAGGCCGTGCGACCAGAAGTACTCGGCGCGGGAGTTGAAGTCCGTCGTGAACTCGAGCACGGGGTTGCCCAGCTGAATTTCGTTAGGAATTTTTGTCAGAAATTTGATTCAGAGAGAAACTGAAAATTACACAGACGGAGCTGTTTGAGATACAGACAGCGATGCCTTTGAGGTTGAAGATCTTGTCCTTCTTGTTGAACTCCACCATGACTTCGGCCAGCTGTGGGATGTAGTGCCCTGATTTTGAAACGGGATAAAAATAGATCATTCATTTGAGGACTTGCATTCATCGACGGTGAACTAGTACTCCCAAGAAAAAAACGAAATAGATGGTGAATGAAGCTGTATACAAATGTATAGCACTACGTACCTGCGTAGCTTTCTCCGGCGATGTAGAGCTCTCTGCCCTTGTACTGTGGGAACTTTTGGAGCCACCTTTGCAGGAACACCATGTTGTCCAGTGCTTCATTCATTCATCCAGTGGACAAGGAAAAGTTTAGAACCTCATCATCACTCCCAGTGGCATGCACTGCTATCAGCCAAAAAGATTAAAAGAAAAACAGAGCATGCCTTCTTACGAGTACATGCTAGTAGTACTTTCTAATATTTTCCTTCAGAGAAAAAAGTACTTTATGATGCACACTCAGAGAAAAACACAACTGCTAATCCTGCAGACAAAAGAAATAGCAGCAAACTACTTGTTCAATAGAAGGTGTAGGTGCAAGGTTTCAGTCTGACATACAACGGTAAAAGGAGACTAAATAAACAGGCAGCATCAGTACCTGTCATCTTGTCATCCACGCCCTGGTAGTAAGCAGCATCAGCAGAGTAGGAGTACCCAACACCTGCCGGTGTCTCAAGGTAAATCACGTTGGCCTCTGCATTTTCCAGCAACAGCCACAAACAGTTACTTACACTATACCACCACCAACACCACACAGAACAGAACAACATGTGCAACTTTATTGGGCCAGCAAAAGGTTCAGGAAAACTGGAATGAGCAACATGCAAAGTATACGCAGTAAAAAAAGGCAGAGAGGATGCACACATAATAGTCTCACGGACACTCACCTTTGTTCCAGCTGTACTCATTCCTCAGCAGCACCTGCCCGCTAGGCCTGAAGGGGCCGTTCTCAGAGAAGGCCCCTACGCCGAGGGATGAACAGCCAGGCCCTACAATGCCAAAGGAATCTCAGAAAGGCGGGAATGGAGAAGTAGATGACAAAAACTGGGATCAAGGCGCACTAAACTAGCAAGCGGAGAAACAGGTAAACCGCATTGAGCAAGCTTCTGGTGAATGCGGTCCGGATCACAAGAGAAAACGCCAAAGAAAAACTGCAAATTACCAGGATGAAATGGAGCAGCAACAGTGAACCGGAGTACAAACATGAGCGAGTGAAAATACAATGAAATCAAATCAACACGACTTGAAATTGACAACCAAGAGGCTGCGCATCCAAGTCCCGGACGCACGAGCAAGCTCCGTATCTAGATTTCAGCCAGTTAAAAGGCTCACTCACCTCCATTGAGCCAGAGAACAAGAGGCTTTGTGGCAGGGTCGGCCTCCGCCTCCACAAAGTAGTAGAAGAGAGCCCTCTTGCCCTTGTCATCCACGCCGATGTATCCGGAGTACTGCCCGAATCTCACCTCCGGCTGCCCCGGGAGCCTCTTGATCCTGTCCGCTGCTCCATCGCACGAACCAAGACGGCACACAGCAGCGACGAGCACCAGCTGGAGCGGGAGCGCCAGGGCCAATGGCCTGGTGAAGCACACTGGGGATGGCATCGCCTTCAGGTAGTGTTAGAGCTGGGGGGAGAAAAAGAGTGGCTGGAGCAGGAGAGTAAGAGAGAGAGGGTGGACGGAGAGAAGTGAGGACTGCTGGGCAAGAGTCAAGTGTGGTCTTTTGCCTTGAGGGGAGGAAACTATTTGAAAAGATGGAAGGATTCAGAGGGAGAGAGTGGCACTGGGAGACGCAGCTCCTCCTCTGCTTGGGGCACTACCGCACTAGAATATACTACTCCACTACTATATAGCAAGGGAAAAGGGAATAAAAGGTACATTTTGTTAGGACTATTGGTGTGTTTTGTCAGTCAGTCGACTCAGTCCCCGTCTAAATAATCTGCATGTTATCAGGATGAGGACTGGATCTATAGTAGTTAACTGTCTTCGGGAATTAAGGTCGGTCGGGTGCTCCAACTTTCGACTGCTACTCATGAACACTGTTGCCGAGATTCAGCCGCCGGGGTGCTGCTCTTCAGATTCCAGCTCGTACTTGCAGTTCTCTTGTGAACTTAGGTCTCTACCAGTGGTGGGTGATCCATGTGAGGCCGCTCGATGCAGGGTAACGCAACTGCACGTGAATAATTTGACAAACAAGTTACCGACAAGGAAGCATTAGGTAGAAGCAGAACAGAGCGAGCCCAAAGTATCAATTTTAAATCTGCGTTTAGAATATGTTGGTGGAAATAAAATTCACATTGGACAAATTAACATGAGATGGAGGAATAGTTTAGTGTGTCCCATGACGAGAGAGAGAGAGAGAGAGAGAGAGAGAGAGAGAGAGAGAGGGACAAGATGGACCCAAGGGAGCAAAAGCCTTTGCTGCATTACAGAAAGTAGGCTTTTTAGCTTTTGTTTATACCGCAGCCCTGTGCAGGAGCGGTGGGCCCTGCTCCCCCACAGGCTCGAGGTGGTGATTTTGGTCTCTTGCGGATGTTCCTTTCTTGAAGGAAGGAAAATAGATGTTGCCGCTGGTGGTGTAACATTTTCCCCTGAAAAGGTGCAAAGAAGTATAGGAGTAGTAATTTGGATGCAACGGCGTCTATAGCCTGCTTCCGATGCAGCAGGCGTGTTGGTACTTGCAGCGCTGTCATTTGCCTGCTGCAACGCAAGAACACATCGTAGCAAGTTACTCTAGCATATTAAACTTGGATGCAGTACTTGCTGCCACCGAAAGATCGGCCTAAATCGTTAAGGCAATCGTGTTCTGCTTTTTCCAGTCCGCGTCACGGCGCTCGCCTCGACACGGAGCGTGCTTCATGCAGTCATGTGGTGGCTCTTCACGTCCTACCCACCATCCACATGTACAGTGTCCAAGCAGCAAACAAATGTTTCGAAATGTGAGATCACCCTGTACCCTAATTACTATGTAACGTGTTTTGTTTATATGTAAGGCATTGACCTCTATATCGGATCTCTAAAAGCATATTTCTAACTTTTTACAGTCAACTCTAAAAGATTCTTACCTTTACAGTTCAATTCTCTGTACTCGTTCACCTCTAAATCAGACATCTATATCAATTATCATCTATTTTATATTAGATAATATAACTATATCATATTTTAAAATATTTTATATAACTACTTTTATATACATAATATTATATTTAAAACATATAAAAATCATCAAATTATTTTTCACTTCTTTTTTCACCCTTTTCTTCTTATTTTTCCTTTTCCCTTTCCCTCTTTTTTTTTCTTTCTTTTCTCCCCTTTCTCTCCTTTCTTCTTGTTTTCCTTTCCTTTTTTTCCTTTTTTCTTTTCTTTCTTTTTCCCTCTCTCCTTTCTCTATGTACAGTGCAGCTTCACTGTTGCAGCCGTTAGCGGGTGCCGCTGCCTGCGCCGGCTACCCTCCACACCCCTATATTCGGCAGCCGTGCTTCTTACAGTCCGCCGCGGCCGTTAGGCTGCTCGCACTCGTGCAACTCTATATTGGATCTCTAAAAGAATATTTCCAACCCAATACAGTGAACTCTAAAATATTCCCACCTTTACAGTTTCATTCTCTGCACTCGTTGACCTCTAAATCGGATCTCTATATCAACTACCATCCTATTTTATATTGTTTCATTTACATTTTTTTGTGTGAATCGTAAAATGCATTCGAGAAGTGTACATAATTTATGTTAATAACACTTGATCATGTTAAATAAATTATGTTGATAGCCATGATAAAAGTATTTAGAGTACTTTTATATAATACATTATATCTATTTATGTATTATCACGATGGTTGTGGAAGAAGGAACATGTAGTGGCTTGTAATAGAAGGAAAATTGAGTGGCTGCCATTGTAATGATGACTCGTGGCTTGCAATGGAAGATGACTCGTGGCTTGCAATAGAAGATAGACAAAAGGATGACAAACTTGGCTTCCACAAGAAGGAATGGAGCACTATAAAAGAGAGGGTTGGTCACTCACTTCTCATCACCAAGAGTTCCAATCTTTAAACACTACTCCTACACAATGAACTGGTTGACAGTGTTTGGTAGTGCGTCAGTTAGGACGCGTGCAACGCAAGAGGAGGAGGAGGCAGTCGACGATGACTTCCTCATCTTTGACGACGACGAAGAGACGGTAATGCATGCATACCTTGCCCATGAGGGATCGAGTTCTCATGAAAGGCGTGATCCAAATGCAACAAGAAAAAAGATTTGTAAGAGGGATCACGCGAGTGGGCATGCATCTATACTACGCGACTACTTTGCCCCTAACCCCGTCTTCACAGAGTATCAGTTTCGGCGTAGGTATGTATCCTTGAGATTTATTTTGCAAGTGTGTTTCCTCGTAAAAGTTGTGTTCAAGGTACCATTTGTCCCCTAGGTTTCGCATGCGTCGCCATATGGTTGAACGCATCGTGGCCGCGGTTGAAGGTAACGATCCATACTTCCAGCAAAGGGTTGATGCCACAGGGAAACCTGGATTATCAGCTCTTCAAAAGGTGGTTGCATCCCTTAGAATACTTGCACGCGGGGGATCCCCTGACAATGTTGATGAGTATGTCCGCATTGGAGAGTCCACAGCTCGTTTATCACTCGTTCATTTCTGTCGGGCGATCATAAATGTCTTCGGTGCTCACTACCTCCGTGCACCGACTAGGGAGGACATTAATAGGCTTCTTTGCATTAATGCACGTCGTGGGTTCCCGGGAATGTTGGGTAGCATTGATTGCATGCATTGGGAATGGCGTAATTGCCCAACCGCATGGAAGGGCATGTTTACGGGCCGTGGGAAGCATGCATCAATGATCCTAGAAGCTGTTGCGTCAAGGGACCTATGGATTTGGCATGCATATTTTGGGATGCCTCGAAGTTGCAATGACATAAATGTGTTGCACCGGTCCCCCATATTTGATAGTCACCTTAACGGACAGTCTCCTGATGTCACATTCACAGTCAACGGTCATACTTACAATATGGGGTACTACCTAGCTGATGGCATATACCCCGACTGGCCGGCGTTCGTTAAGACTATTCGTCATCCTACAGACCTTAAGTCCAAGCACTTTGCACACGTCCAAGAGGGGGTGCGCAAGGATATTGAGCGTGCCTTCGGTGTGCTACAAGCAAGATGGGGGATCGTGCGAGGTCCTGCATACAACTGGAACCGTGAGCACATACGTGACATTATGACGACATGTATTATTCTTCACAACATGATCATTGAAGATGAAAAAGAGCTCGCTTTTGATACTGACTTTGAACACATTGGTGAGCAAGTTAATTTCTCCACTACCAACCATGAGGTCAGACGCACATTTGTGCAAGGCATGCATCAGCTTCAAGACAAAACCAAGCACCGTGACTTGCAACGTGATCTGGTGGAACACAACTGGATGCTACACGGTGGTGCATGATGCAAAAGCATGTGTTGTTACTTGTATCGTAATGGATGTGTTTCTATCTTAATGGGTGTGTTTGTATCAGGTCCATCGTAGTGAATGAATGTTGGCGTCTTTTTTCTGCATCAAACAACAAGTAGCCTCATACAAATAACATACATATAAGTCTCATACAAGTAGCCTCATACAAATAAAGTTTCATACAAATAGCCTCATACAAATAAAGTCTCATACAAGTAGCCTCATACAAATAGCGTACATATAAGTCTGACACAAGTAGCCTCATACAAATAAAGTCTCATACAAATTACAAATAGTCTCTTAAGGTGACTCAAAGGTGACTATTGCCCACTCTTGAGCCTCCGCAGAATCTCGGCCTGCTTCGCCTCGTAGTACAGACGCATGTTACCACTCAAGGTAGTGGTATCAACAGAGAGGATACGCTCCTCATACTCCTCACGCCTCAACCTTGTATTCTCTCGTTCATCCTCGAGTTGTTCCCTCTTCAACCTTAGATCCTCTTTCTTGAGTCGAATCTTCTCTTGCTCTATATTTGTCAAGGCAGTCAGCTTCTCTTTTTCAACGGCAACCATCTCCTGATGCCTACCTACCCTCATCTGCTCAGCGGTTTCTAGGCGCAACAGCTTGTCCCTTGTCACGATCTGCAGGTTGTTTGCAAAATCAGAAGCAACAGAGGAAGTAGAAGATGAACCTTTCTTGCGAGTAGCCTTGGTGGAGTCACGTCCAAGTGGCCTCTTCTCTCCTGATGAAGGCTGCGATGAATGTTCTGCTGACTGGTTTATTGTCTGTGAGTCTCCAGGTACAAAACCAGCATATGGGTCAACATTGGGGTCAACATCTGAGGCATTGGTTTTGCTAGGGCGGATATCCATCCATTTTGGTTCATTCCTCAAAATTTTCCAGCAGTGCATGAATGCGAAGGGGGATTCATTGGTTTGAGCATAAAGATCAGCTGCTTCTGTGGCCTACATATTATACTTCACAATATCAGAAACTATACAATACATAAACATTAGAACAATACAAAAAGACATGGAATACCTTGTCATCATCGGTCGTTCCGCTCTGATTTGCACGAACAACTTTTGCATACACTGCACCGAATTTAGAAACCTCCCCCTTTATGGTGTCCCACCTGCTCTGCACCGAGCGCACTGATCGCTCTGGGTATCGGCCTCTCTTCATATTGTACTGCTGCATGATCCGACCCCAAAATGTTTCCTTCCTTTGGCTTGAGTTTGTCACCGGATCACAACTTACTTCCAACCAAGACATGACCACATACACATCCTCTTGAGGAGAAAAATTTGATAACTTCTGCCTTGTTACAGTCCTTTTAATTCTCTTGCCCTTGTTCTGCTCTATAGGAGTTGAAGGGCCACCTTCCTGTGATGGTTGAGGAACAGCAACATCTTCGGGTGGGAACTCACCTGTAGCCCATGGGGGTGTAGGTCCTCCTAAACCCAACAAGGAGTAGAAGTCCTGGTGACCATCCATCCTGCAGGTCATCAAATACTCAAAGTATCAAAATTACAAACAACAGGACATGATAAAAATATCTCTATATTTGCTCAAGAACAGAACTAGTAAACCACAAAACACATCCACACAAGAACTCTCTCATTGTATCATTCAACATTTCAGTATACAAAACAAAGAACTAATAATCAAGTATCATTCCAACAGAACAAACTATGTGGTTTCAGTGGATGTTAATGAAAAGAGAAAAATATAAATCAATCACTCATTCATTCTATATGAAAGAGTTAAACCAATATGGATGACTGTCTTCACAAAATTTAGACCGGAGAAATCCTAACTATCAAGACTGTTCATTCTATTTTCTAAAAGCTAAGGTAAAGTATTATGTGCTATGTGACTACTCAACTATTTTGTCATTCCAACAGATGAAGCAAGCTAAATTGTTACCAAAAGCAGCCATAATAACATTCCCCTTCTTCACTTAAAGGGCTACAGCAAAAAATCTTCATGCCAAGCACCCATCCTAAGGGAGCACATCAACCACAAATGAGTAAAAAAACTAACTGTTTATACTAAAACAGAGTACATTTTATACTCAAATCAACCTAGGGTTAACTGAAATCTAAATGAACCATATATTCAGAGTACCAATCGGCAGGCAACAAGATCCTACGAAGTACAGAACACATTTCTTGAACCGGCGTCCTCAAATACCTCAAACAAAATCGTAGATCTATGAAAAAATAGTTGTGCCGGGGGGGGGGGGGGCGAGCCGTACCTTGCAAGGGGGCCAACAACTGAGTTGTTGCTGCCGGTAGACGAACAGGTCCCAGACGAGCTCTTCAGTCGCCGCTTCCTTCCCCCACCTCGCTTCCTCTCCGGCTGGCGTCGCCGCGCCGCCTTCCGACGAACAACAGACGCAGATGTAGCCTTGCCTCCCGCCGTGGTCGCGACGCCGACGAGGCTCCAGATCCGCCCTCTCCTTCCCCGGCTGGACAGACGAGCAGCTGCAGTCGTCGCGCGCCTCCGCCTGCCGCCGCTCCGGAGCGGTTGAACTCGCGCGCCCCGAGTGTCGGCAGCGTCCATAGCAGCGATATAGTAGTCTCTCAATATGGAGGAATACTGTGCGGACCGGGGTTATACCGGGCGCGGAAAAAAGACCAGTGCGGACCCGCTCTTGGCTCCGAACCGCTATTTCTGCGGTGGCGGCCCGTTTAGCGCTCGCCGGTGCGAGCAGTCTTAGTCTAAGCACCGTACATGTAGGTCATGCGTGATTGCCTGGTGGTGGTCTAGGGCAGTAACATGAAACCACGCGCTAGTTACAGTTTGCGTCTGGACGCACGCGCCTGTTTTTACCACGGGAGAGACATTCAGGGGAGCCGCGAAGCTACTGTCTGGCTCGCCACTGTCCACTCAGTATCTCTCCTTTTGGCACTGTACGTGTGTGTGACTGACTGACTGATTGATTGATTTTGGTGGAGAGAGAGATTATGGGGTTTTTAGAGCTGAACCCAGCCACACATTGTCTGAACAATCTTTAGGAGGAGGAAAGCATATTATTACAGATGCAAAATCCGAGATGTTCCAAGATTCCGGACCTCCATTCCACATTCATATTCGTCCTCCGGACCGTAAATTAAGGAGCAGCGTGCCCTGTTCGAGAGACCAGGCCAAGAAGCACCAGTTTAGTTCCTGACAAGTCTTCCGTTATTTCCCCATAGAGAGTTGGCGCTGAATTTGTAAAGTTTGACGGTCCCGTGAACCTTTCGTAACCTCAAACTGGCGTAGATTATTTGTAGAGACATACATACATAGTATGCACTTGCAGCACTACAAGCTACCAGCTCGAAGAGCCTCTGCCTGTTGCACACACTAGGGCTAGTTAAAAAGGACAGGCCTGCCTGCCTTCCCCAGCTTTAGGACAATCAAAAACTAAGCAGATTAACACAGGTTGACAGCGGCAGGAGGGGTCTAAAAAGATGGCACGAATTCATCTACAGCTGCCAATGCCCCAGTCCGGCAGTCTTTGGGAGAAAATTTAGACGGCCCACATGGCCACATGCTCCCCTCGCAAAGCTTCCTGCCACCGTCTCGAGTTAACTGCACTGAAAGCATGGGATTAGGTGTGCAGGGGTTTTATACTAGTTGCTGGTTGGTTTTAGGTGTGCTCATGCTACAGCGCCTTTTGGGATAAAGCCGGGAGGAGAATCACTCGCCTTCTGGAACTCACGCTAGCAGATCAAATTAAGGAGGATATACTGATAACTCCTACTTTACACGCTCTGTTCATTTTCTTTTTGTTAGTGCTGTTGGTGTGGTAATAAATTAGAGCAACCATGTGGATTAATATGTTACTGGATGTGTAGACATTTAGGACGATTATTTATCATTCTATTTATCATGCGAGGTGAAAGGCGTAAAGAACATTAGCTCGATCATGAACAAATGTTTTTGTGAGAATAATGGTGTGTATTGTTCGACGGTAAATTGATACCTCAATGGTCATTGCCTGTATCGCTCGTGTCATATTATGTATTTTACTTTTTTCCGTAAAAATATACAGCAACTAAGATCCTGGCGGTGGTGAGCATGTGTACGTAGCGATCAGTCCTTTTCTTTTCTACTTCTGGTGGGATGGTAACCCGAGAACGCGTAAATCAACATTTTAACTGTCTTGGCCCTTGGCCGGGTAGGAAACTAAAGGGTCCCCCGAAGGATTAACGGCGAGCAGGGAATCTTTTTTTTACCGGATCTTCGAAAGAGGCTCCCGTTTGGTTGCGGGATGAAAACGGATCCGATATTTTCTGATCCGTCCGCAACCATTTTTGAAAATATCCGATCCATATCCGTTTTTGTCAGATTTCTTTTTGGATTCAGATACGGATTCGGATATTTGAAATCGGATATCGGATCGGATATGGTTTTAATCAAAATCTGTCCATTTTGTCGGATATCCATATTGGGTCGGATATATCCGAAATATATCCGATCTAACAAAAACCCTAATAGGCTAACCCAACCCGGTAGCACCCGTGGGTGAAGGTTGGAAAATATTATTGTAATGTTACTGTCGGTACCCACGATATGGGGTACCCCGCGCACAGGGGAAAATGCCTAAGGATCTCGCCCTTCTACGTAGGGAGAGCTCCGAAGGCGCCACGTGTCCAGCGGGGCCGGACCTCCCTCTCCTCAAAGGAGAGCTCCGGGCCCGCCACGTGGCCAGCAGCAGCCGGACCTCCCCCCCCCCCCCTCCGCGGGGAGAGCTCCGAAGGCGCCACGTGTCCCGCGGGGCCGGACCTCCCTCTCCTCAGAGGAGAGCTCCGGGCCCGCCACGTGGCCGACAGAAGCCGGACCTCCCCCCTCCGCGGGGAGAGGTCCGGACGCTCCACGTGTCCTGCGGGGCCGGACCTCCCTCTTCTCAGAGGAGAGCTCCGGGCCTGCCACGTGGCCAGCAGGACGGCGTTGCCTGCCCCCGCGCGGTAGACAGCAGGTGTAAAGACGCACCATACCTTGCCCGTACAAGGTATTCAAGGCCCGCGCCTTCCCAAGATGCGAAGACGCAGAGCACGCCTCTGTCAGGTGCCGTTGCGAACAGTCGCATCGCAGACTGGCGCGCTGTGTCAGAACCTGCCAGCCAATAAACACAGTGACAAGATATCCCATGCCGCCCCCGCCGTCATCAACCACTACGACTAGCTTGCGGCATGGGCAGGGCGGCAGAACGAAGACTTGGAAGCCTTCGCTAGAGACAACTACCGACATAACTTCAGATATGATAGTCAGCAAGCAATCTCCCCGGGACCACCTGTCGGGTCCCCCCCCCCCCCCCCCCCCGTGTAAGCCGCTCGAGCCTTGGACTATAAAAGGCTCGCGTAGGCAACGTTAGCAAGGGTTCGAACTCTGTGAACTCGCATCCTAGGCATCACTCACCCTCAAGCTCAGGACTCCGGTTCTGAGCAACAAGCAATTCAGCGAGCACCTCTGCTCACCGTGGACGTAGGGTTTTACGCTCCGGCGGCCTGAACCACGTAAAACTCGCCGTGTCAAGCTTCTCCCTCGCTCGTCCCTAACGTTGAAGCTCTCCGCAAGTGTCTAGCCCCTCCGAAAAAGAACCTCCGCGGGCTGCCCAGAACAGGTCCGGGGGAAGTGTCGACCACACACTTCGACAGTTACCGTTGATGTGCGGCAATAAAATGTATGAACCAGATATGCATTATGTACGAACTATTTATGTGTTTCAATTTCATGTATGAACCATGTATAAATTTGACGTGGATGTGTTTTGAATTATATGTATGAACTATGAATTATATGTTACTTATGAATTGTTTTTCAGAAATAAATATCTGAATTCCGTCCGATATCCATTATTTTTCGATCCGATGAATCCGTTTCCGATACATCCGAAATATCCGATACCATATCCGTTTCCAACAACATCCGATCCGAATCCGTTTTCGGACTTTTTAATATGTATATGGATATGAAAAAATATTTTATCCATCCATATCCGTCCGTTTTCATTCCTAGTTGCCTCCGGTGTCTTTCCGGGTGAAAAGGTCAGAATGGGAACAGTGCATCGCGTACGCCAACTATACGCTGCCACAGCCTCGTACGCTTTGCCGTGCCCTTCCAGTGCGGCGGGGACGAGCTCCAATAATTCATCCGAGAAACGTGCCTGCTTCACTTCGAGATTTCAAGCCGTGGCCGAGACCCGCAGTCGTATTCTCATGAACTCCCTTAGGCCCTGTTTGGCACGGCTTAAACTTGTTAAAAAAGCAGCTTGTCTGAAAAGCTGGTGAACAGCAGCTTAAACGTATATCCTGCTTTTAGTTCATTCTGAGAAGCAGCTGAATTAATAAGCTGCTGGAGAAGCTGACTGTTTGGTACGCCCGCAGCTTCTTTTTATAGAAAAGCTGGTTCAGAAGTTGTGCCAAACAGGACCTTAGTTCTACTGTGTTAGCGTTCTGAGCATTGTGTGACCTTAATAAGTACTACTCCCTTGGTCCCATTTTAGTTTTGATCAACTCTATAGAAAAATACTAACATCTAACACATCAAATAAGTATGCTATGAAAAATACAACCATGATGAATTTAGTGATACTAATATCATGTTACAAAATTAATATTTTTGTATAAACTTAATCAATTTTAGATTAGTTTAACTTTAACCAACTTCAAAAATAAACTTTAAGCGGACGACCTCATTTCTCCTCAGAGGTTTTAACCTACGTGCCTTGGTCTCTTCTTCTACTAGCAGTAAATAGAATAGTCGGGGCCGTTTTTTTTTCAGATCAAAGCCTACCGAAATCTTCGCCTTTCAACCGCCTGCAGATCAACGGGCCCGCCGTGACCTTGGGCCTCGTGCCGCGATTATGCTCCCTCCGTCACACGTGACATATATGGCGTGTGCGTCTTGGTACGGAGAGGGCCCCACGCTAACGCAATAGCCATCCATATACTTTAAAAATCTACTCTAAACGAATATTTCAGCTATTTTCAGAACATTTTAAAAATTCTCTACTTCTCAACACGTGCTACCGTACTCATCGTACATTCTAAACGTACTCTATACCAACTAGCACTCATTATTTAATATTTCTTTTCATTCTTTCATTTCTTCCTTTTTTTCTCTCTTCTTTTTCTTTTATATTGTTTCCTTAGCTCGTGGCGAGGATGCACCTCCACGCTCGACGTCGTGGTGGTGGGGTTGGACCTCGAGTGACGGGGCTGCACCTTGCGGATGGACCTCGAGCTCCCTAATAGCCTCCTTTGCATCCTCCTCGCTCAGCACCATCGTAACCAATCGCTTCAACCCCCTTCCGTCATCGCGCGCGAGCCAACAAACTGCGTCCATCCCGCTCGCTTTTCCTGCGCTTGAGGTGGCGCATCCCTGTAGCATATCGGCGGTTAGCGCACCATTTCCAGTAGACCAGTGCAGCCCCTAGCGCTACATACCCAGTCCCGTAAGCCATCCCGCACACCGGTGCCACCAGCCAACGCACGCTTGTCACGAGACCCTGCAGCGGTAGCAGAGGTAGCAGCGGCCGTACGTGGCCGGCGACGGTCGGTCGTTCGGCCCTGGCCGGCCGCCTCGTCGGCTTTGGTCTGTTTGTTGCTGCACAGCTGTTGGGTAGTACTACAATGCAACGGTCCTATCACGTGCACACACGACTGAGCGTGCATGCTTGCATGGTGGTGGTGTAGAACCGGAACGGAACACGCTTCATGCATGTACTTGTGTTCCATCTGTACTTACAACTAAATATTTCAAGGTTTGTATGTAACTGGTGTATTATGTGGATCGTGGATTCATGGTTGAAGAAAGGCAAAGACGGCCAGAGAAAACATGGTCAACTTTCTCATAGGATACGTACGTGCGGACGAATTAACCGGGCACCGCGCCCCACGTAGCTGCAGATGTACGTCCGTTTTCAGGCCGTGCGTTTGGCCATCAGCTGCATGCATGCCCGGGTCGGAAGACCGGACGGCACATGAAATGCCTGCCGCTACGCAAGCAAGCAAGCAGCGCATCAGCCGGCTGGCTGGGATTCTTATTGTCAGTGTTAGCGTGGCGCAAGCTATTTCGACATCAGATCAGCCCTTGATCGGATGTGCCATCACGATCGTTGCCATGACCACTACTGCGCGCACGTCTCTCAGCGAGCCAGTATACATGCAGCAGCAGCAGCAGCAGCTGCTGACGACAAAAAAACCATGAAATATGACAATCTATATCTATTACATGCTCCTTGGTATACGTGTGTGCCATGATTCATGCTCTTGCTCTGACAAAAGTGTACAAGTTTGGATGTTGCTCTTTCTCTCTCTTGTTGTTGGATGGATGCACTACAGGAAAAACGATCATTGACGACGGTGAAATTTATTATCAACGGGGCCGTCGTCTTTAATGTTATTGACGACGGCTTTGTCTAGCCGACGGCAAGACGAGTACCGTCATCAATAAATAATTGACGACGGTGCCTGTCGTTTTTAACTTAATTCGGACCCACCCGAGGAGTTATTGACGACGGTGACCTAGCACCGTCGTCAATAACACAGTTATTAACGACAGATGAACGAGTGTTGTCGTCAATAAATTATTGTGCATGTCGTCTTTAACTTAATTCGGACCCACCCGAGGAGTTATTGACGACGGTGACCAGGCACCGTCGTCAATAACGGGACATATAACCCGTACGCGAGTCGGGAGGCGGCCAGTGCCGCCTCCGACTCGCGCCGAGGTCTCGTCGCCGCCGCCCTCCCCGCCGGTCCCCGTCGGTCGCCGCCGCCGCCGCCCGAGGTAAGTCCCCCTCCCTCTCCGGCCTCTCTCCCCCGCTTTCCTCGCCCCTCGGCCGCGCCGCCGGCGACCGGCCGGCTGGCGTCGGCATCCTACCCCTGTCTGGCCTCTCCGGACCCTCCCCCGTCCCCCTCCGGCCACACACCTCCCCCTCCGGCCCTCCCCCCCGCTCTCCCCCTCCCCCCTCTCCCCCGCGAGGCCGAGGAGGAGCGCGACAGCGAGCTCGTCGTGTCGAAGATCTTCTACCAGACGCAGCCCCGGAAGTAGCGATGTAAGCGGCGCGGGCCTACGGCAATGCCGCTGGGTAGACCCGCGCCGCAATCCCGCTAACAGCTAGCATAACGGTCCGCTTCGACCCGTAATCCCGTAGTACTCGTCTTGTTTGTGCCCGCGGCGCCGCAAGACTGCATTGTGTACGTGTTGATGGGAACATAAGCGTAGAGAGCTGGCGGGGGAGGCCAAATATCGAAGTTGCTTTAGCAGTTTAGCTTCAGTGTTTACTGTTTAGTTGCCAGTGTGCCACGCCGCCCGCACTTAAGTGGCTCGGTGCGGCGTATGCGGGATGCCCGCTAACGAATTTGTGGATTAACGGGCATCCACGTTCACCTGCGAACAATTTGCGGCTTATGCGGATGCAGGGCGGGCAGCCGCGTCCCGCCCCGCTTACACCCCTGCCCGGTAGTGCGGCGTGGCGGAACCACCACCAGCAGCTACCACCTCATCAGCGGCCACCGTGGAGACGGTGAGCGGCCATGCGGTGGTGCCCGTGGCAACCTCACCCTATGCTGCCCCGGCACTCCAAGGCGCCGTCGGCATTGACGAGTTTAATTTCGCGCAGTTCAGGAGCAGCTTCGAGGAGGTAATTCGTTTGACATTGTTGTGTCGTCTAGCTGGCTCTCAGGGATTCACCCCTATCATGGCAACTTAAAAGTCCTGGCCATTTTACTAGTATTATCTGGTCTTGAGTTCTTCTCGAGCTTGAAACAATGGCAGGCATTTTGCTAATTTTCAAAAATGGGAGAAAGTAACGATTGAGTAGCTAGCGAGCACCTCCGTGAGTTGCAGTGGGCGAACGACCGTATGACCAACCGTCTCACGTTGGGTATTTGTTTGGTTCTGAGCTTGACTAGTCCAACTAATGTATTTTTGGGATTGTTGGATACTTTGATTAGGAGCCGTGCAATATTCAATCCTTCCATGACCAAAGACCAGTTAAGAGAGAGGCTAAGGCTTTATTTGGCAAAGCTACTCGTGTTATGTATATTACTTTTTGTTATTTATGTAATAAGTTCCTTATCTTGTTTATGAAGGGTAAACTTTATTTCTAATCACTGAAATATTTTGGTAGGAATTGGATGCGATGTTTTTGTTTTGGCATTTATGTGCTGTTGTCTAGCTATAGGCATATGTGCATTCAGCTTAACGTCAATTAATGGTAGCGTTGAGAGAAAAATTGCCGTGTACTAGCAGGGTTGAGAACTTGAGGTCTTACCTATTGATGGGTGTGTCTAACCAGCATGCAATGGAGAAGTAGTAACCTGTTATTTTAATGTAAATTTATTGTGTTGAAATAGGAGAAAAGTAGATTAGATAGCACAATAGAATCTATCCTCTGTTATTTTTGTTCAAAACCCTAATTATGATCCTCTGATCAGACAAGTCTTCAGCGATTAGCTCAACTTGTAAGCGACTTTACTAATAGGCACAACTTCCTTACCTACCAATATCCAGTAAACAGTAGAGACATCTATATGTCATTTTTAGCAGGTCTGTCATTTTTCCTAATCTCTGAGCATTTCCTTCACTGTCGAAATCCTGACCTGTAGGAGGTGTAGCCGACTGAATGTGCTTGGAAGGAGTTCATTCAGAGTCACTACCTAGAGTCAGGGGTGACTCAGGTAGAGTTCTGTTGTCAATATTTTCAGTTGTTGTCCACTGAACCATGAAATAAGACACATGCTTCTTTTCAACTGAATGTTCTTCATCCCACTGCCAAGACTTCTTTTCATCAAACTTGATGTCTCTCCCCCTCCCCCAGCGCGCCTCGCGAGCGCCCACCCCCTGAGGCGAGGCGGGAGGCCAGCGCCCCGCGCTGAAGCGAACTTAGGCGGCCGCCTCAGAGCGCCTTTTGGAACGCTGATCTTGGGTATATGCGTGTGTCAGCTATAGAGATTCACTATGAAATAATGAACAGGAGTATGGAACAAAATTTTGAGCTAAAACTAACTTAGAAACAACATATACATGAGAAATTCAAACCACTTGGTATATTTTAAAGACCAAACTCAAAAGAGAATTAATGGTGATAGCCCACCCAACCGTTCTGCAGTCCTCTTCATTATCTGAAACAAGCACATTCTATGACGGGCTGCAGGAATAACCTTAGCAATAGCACTTTGGATGCCCCTACAATAGTCAGTGATGATAGCCTTTGAAAGATTGCCAGACATACTTGCGGTAGAATCGGTTGTCATCCATGTGATTATTGAACACCATGCCAACTTTTCTCTGTTCTTTTTGTCCCTTGACGTGCCTTGTATGTATTTAGTAGATAATTAATTTAATTGTTAATTATTTGGTTTAAATTAGTAATTGTTTCTAATTTTAGTTATTGTTTAAATAATACTTTGATTAATTGTGTGATTAATTGTTTAATTAGTATTGTAATTGATTATTGTTTAAATAATACTTTGATTGATTGCGTGATTAGTTACTATATGTAAATAAATGGGTTTCGGCCCGGTCCAGCCGGACACGACCCATTTAGCGTCTGTCACGGCCCATTTATTGGTAATGTATTAGTCGAGACAGGCACGGAGGACGGCAAGCTCCCGCGCTTGGACGGCGGACCCCGACGGTGCGGTTTCATCTTTGAGGAGGGGTCACATGGGAAGTGACCCCTCGCAGCCTGATCAGCTGTCTTCTCAGACAGCGATGGAGACGTTGGTGAGTTCTTTAGTTGACTTAATTGCATTCTCTTTAAAACTTCTGATGACTTTAATTTTCTGTATTTTCAGAAAAAGTATGGGAGGAGGTGCGGAGGCTTCGAGGTGACGATTACGATTGGCAGAACTCGCCGATCGTACCTGAAGCCGCCTATGCAAGCGGTGGCGGTAAACCTCACGGCCGGTGAGTTCTGTTGTTTTTCATTCACTTTCATGAACTTTGAGACACGCAACTTTAATACTCTTACTTCGTTGTGTAGGTTGGCCATCTTCAATGGAGTAGTAGACTCGAGGGAGGCGCGGTCTTACTCGAGGGCTCTTCATCGCAGGGTGGATCCAGCAGGCGTGGCAGCCGCGATCTGGAGCTCCAGAGTGTCCACGAGGAGCTCCAGAGGATGCAGGAAGCGCTGAGGCTCGCAAACGAGAGGCAGACAGCTGAGCTCCGGGCTAGGGACGAGTATCAACACTCATACATGCTACAGCTGCAAGCTGCCATGCAGGTAAGTTCAGATCGTTGTAAACGTTTCTAATATATAAATGACATGTATAATAATTTACTTCATATTTGCAGGCTATGACCACAGGACAGCCTATTGTCTTTCCTCAGTGGGCGCCGCCACCGATACAGCTACCACAGGGGCCGACGTCAGGAGCACATGTACAAAATTTCTCATAATAGCTGCAACTAGTTAAACATGCTCAAATTTAGTTGAATTTGATCAAACTTACTCAAACTTAGAGAAAACTAGTTAAACATCCTCAAACTGAGTAAAATATGGTACAACTTACTCAACTATAGTAAAATATGACCAAACTTACTCAAACATAGCCAAAACTATTTGAACTAGCTCAAACACAAACACTACTAGTCCATACTTCTCAAACTTAGTAAAATATGAGCAAACTTACTCAAACATAGCTAAATCTAGCTAACTTGCTCAATTCTAACTTGTAATGAGTTTATTTAACCATATACACATTTGTGAACTTCTAATTTGTCTAACTATACATGTACATCATAGGGATCGGCGACGCGGGCTCAGGAAACTCCATCCCCTCAGCAACCAGCGTTTGTCAATACTCTGCTCTAGCTTATTGACGACAGCTTGACATAGCTGTCGTTAATAAACCATTATTATTAACGATGGCAAGGTACTAGAAACTGTCGTCAATAAGACATCGTTACTGACGACAGTTCATATCCTAGCTGTCGTCAGTAAGCTTATTAACGACGGTTATTGACGACTAATAATTGACGACAACCGTAAACCGTTATCTATAAAGTTTTACTGTCGTCAATAAATTATTGACGACGATAATGTTCTTATTGACGATGATTTCTGACCATCGTCTATTGTCCGGATTTCTATAGTAACCCCTGGCAACGCAAGTCTCGACTACTGTACCCTACTCTACGTACCGCATCGTGTATAGCTTGTCTGCATGAGCACATGGGTGACTCTGCGTGAGCACACCTGCTGCTGCTGCCGCCGATGCTGTCACCTGTGCCCGGCCGCATGCATGACGCATTTTCCTGCAGCCTGCGCCGCTGGCGTCGTGCGCGTACGAGAAGCTGCAGGCTAGACAACGAGAGGGCAGCAGCACAAGCAAACAAGAACATCCATGGAGCGAACGCGTTCCGCAGGCTGGCTCGGGCAGGAGGAGAGGCAGGCACGAGTATTCATGAATAGATTCTCCATCGTCTAGCTACTCTGTCGCGTAGATCAAGGAACACACACGAATCGAGACCTCACTCCCGGCGTGCTTGTTACCTTAGCTTGTTCATCCGAAAAGTCCTTTGGTCGCCAGCAGTGCTGCTTGATCACTCTGTTTTTGGTCGTGTGGCCGTAGTGAGTAATAATATAATGAGTGTATCTATGGCTTACAAGCTTTCTTGCTACCGTTGATGTGAGGTCGTGAAATGATTAAAGTTAACGTGCACGCATATGCAGGCATTCCACAAATCAACAAGACGTGCATTCCATAATATAACTTGCATATCTTGGCCCTAAGCTAGGTAGCTACTAGCTCGCCTGGAAAGAAGCAAATTAACCATGCTGTCAAATGAACGCACTGGAGTATAACCGATCATGCTGATCTGGTACTTCCCGGATGTTTTCTTTGCTCACAAATAACATCGGCTGGGGTAATGTTCCTGTGTACCAAGTGGTAAATAAAACCGTGCGTTACTTTATCATGGTTTTCGTATGTTTGGATGCATACTAAACCGAATAGTAGTAGTGCTCTCTCTTCATCGAGGCTGGGAGCCATGGCCCAGGTGACTTTTGAGCCGCGTACATTCACCGAAGCCTCGGTTTACTTTAATATTCATGCAATCAACCCGCAAAATACTCGAAAAGCTTACCTAACACTACCGTGAAGTGCAATATCCACAAGTGCTAGTTACCAATGTGGCATCCATAGGACAATTTCTTAGTGCAGAATCAAGTTGTTGTAGTATGGTCGATTAAAAACTTTATTAGTACCAAATGTATAATCTATGGCATCCAGCATCTATGTCAGAGTCACGCTCATGTGCATCGACCAGAGCCCCGGCCGGCCGGCCGGACAGTACGAGGCGTCAATACGAGGCGTATCTCCGGACAGCCGTGCAGTGCAGCCGGTCCAGATGCCGATGCAATCAGAGCCCCTCTGCTGCCGCGATCTGACGGCTACGGAAGGCGACACGTACGATGTCAGGAACCCGGGGCCCACTCACCTCCTCCGACCAGTCACGCGTCAACGACCAACGCACGTAATAGGAAAAAAGCTTCCGTCCAGACAAAGAATCCAAAAAAATACTAGTACGACGTACTACTGCCGTACAGACTCCATGCATGCAGCATGCACTGCACCGCCTCAATGCCAGTGGGGCCCGTTAGGCAGCGCTGGTGATGCGGGGCCCGCATGGCGGCCACTAGGCTGGGCTGGCACACTCATCTCGCTTCCCTACCCTAGGTCCATAGATCCATCGACGAGTCCCGTGCCTACCTGGTGGATTCCGTCGAGCGGTTCGATGGACGGATGGACGGCTGTCTTTGCTTGCTGGCCTGGACCGCGAATCTGAGCGCGCGCGAAGCCAAGCCGTAGCAGATGTTCCTTTTCGACTGCGTGTGCTGCGTACGAGCTGCCGATGGTCGTCGACGAGCCGTCCGATCGACGACGGTCCGAGCTGCGAGTCGCTCTGGTCTCTGTCGTGGTGGGCGATGGTACCAGCCTACCAGGGTAAGGTCGCCATCGATGATCTATCCTTCTGCAGTAACAGACTGCAGCCTCTGCGTATGTCTCGTGGTGTCCAAAGTCCATTCGAGCTATCCTTCTCCATCGATACCTCCTCCATGAACTGGGTGTATATCCTCTGCACTACTGCACATGCAGTAGCAGTCACTGACATGTAGTCACATGCAGACCACGGGCCCACATGTCAGTGACTGCTACTGCATGTGCAGTACTGCAGAGGATTTGAGTCCCCATGAACTTCGGCTGAGCTCTACAATAGGGCCGATTAGGGTTTGGACTTGACTCTGAGTACCGCCATTGGCCCAGTCCAGCCGTTACCTATGGTCATGTTAAAAAAAAATCATAATCGCACATGTCGATTGTTATTTATTCTGCCTAGTTTTTATAGATGACCGCATGTTAGTATATAAATATAATTTATTAGGTAAAAAACTATAAACACATAAAAATAACAATAAATATATAAAAATATCACGTATGGACCGATGGTGGGTGGAGATTATTAAGATTAGATTGGACTACGAGAAAAGTTCAATGAGGATGAAGATGACTACTATTAGGCTATGTTTTATGAGTTTGAGGTGGTGTGGGTTAAAATGTCAGCTAATACGATATGAAAATCAAATAAAATTCAGTTAACCGTTGTCGAAGTGTTCAGTCGACACTTCCCCCAGGCCTGCACTGGGCAGCTCGCGGAGGTTCTTTTTTCGGTGGGGCTAGTCTCTAGCGGAGAGCTTGCGCAGATGGACGGGTTAGTAAGAGCTTGGCACGGCGAGTTTTACGTGGTTCAGGCCGCCGGAGCGTAAAACCCTACGTCCACGACGAGCTATGGAGCTCGCTGTATTGCTTGCTGCTCAGGACCGGAGGCCTGAGCTCAGGGGTGAGTTACAGCTTGAGAGTGTATGGCTAGCGTATGAGTTGCAAAGTGCGAACCCTTGCTATCGTCGCCTACCCGAGCCTTTTATAGTCCAAGACTCGGGCAGCTTACAAGGGGGGTCGGGACCCGACAGGTGGTCCCGGGAAGATTGTCTATTATCTACCGTATCTGCAGTTATGCCGGTAGTTGCCTCTGGTCGAAGGCTTCTGAGTCTTCATCTTGCCGCCCTGCCCATGCCGCATGCTAGTCGTAGTGGTTGATGACGGCGCAGGTGGCATGGGATGTCTTGTCGTGGTGTTTATTGGCTGGCAGGTTCTGACACCGTGCGCCAGTCTGTGATGCGACTGGGCGCAACGACACCTGACAGAAGCGTGCTTCGCGTCTCCGCATCTCGGGAAGACGCGGGCCTTGAATACCTTGTACGGGCAAGGTATGGGGCGTCTTTACGCCCGCTGCCTATCGCTCGGGGGCAGGCAGCGCCGTTCTGCTGCCACGCGGCGAGCCCGGAGCTCCTCTCTGAGGAGGGGGAGGTCCGGCCCCTCTGGACACGCGGCACCTTCGAACCTCTCTCCCGCGGAGGGGGAGGTCCAGCTTCTGTATGCCACGTGGTGGGCCCGGAGCTCTCCTCTGAGGAGAGGGAGGTCCGGCCCCGCTGGATGCATGGCGCCTTCGGAGCTCTCCCTGAGGAGAAGGGCGAGATCCTTAGGCATTTTCCCCTGTGCGCGGGGGTACCCCATATCGAGGGTACTGACAGTGGCCCCCGGGCCCATCTCGGGGGAGATAGCGAGCCCGAGGTGGGACCTTCGTCTCTTCTGATCCGCGCACTTTCTTGTCTTGAGTACTCCCTGTGCTGGCAGGGTCTTGACGGCTTCGGTGTTCAGCCTCTTAGGAGAGGGTGAAGCCTGGCATCGGAGCTTGGCCCGGCTGTGGGGGCGGAGGTCCGGAAGTCATCGGAGCTCAGGCCAGCGAAGGGCGTGAGGTCCGGCATCAGCGCTCGCCTCTGAAAGGAGGGCGAGGGCTGGCCTCGGAGCTCGGTCTGGCTGTGGAGGCGGAGTCCGGAAGTCATCGGAGCTCAGGCCAACGAAGGTCGTGAGGTCCGGCATCAGCGCTCGCCTCTGAAAGGAGGGCGAGGGCTGGCCTCGGAGCTCGGCCCAGCTGTGGGGGCGGAGTCCGGCACTGCTCAGTGGTCCCCCCTTTCCTATCCCTTAGTCTCATTTGGCTTACTGTCCCAGGCCGGAATACGGGGCTTGGGTAATCCAGTTCACTTGGTCCCGGAGGTCTGGCCCCAGCCCCAGTCAGGGTGTAACCGCCCGGCCCCCTGGTACTCAGACCGTAGCGCCGGGAGGCAGAGTGCGCATGCTTTGGGTGCAAGACCGGGCAAAGCAAGGCTCCTGACCCCCCGTTCTAGCGTAGGTCTTTTCTCGGAGGAGACCAACTGGCGGTGCAGTACCCTTATAGGGGCAGATCCAAAAGGCCACCGGGCCTCTGGCAGGTACCCCAAGCACTACCGCCTTCGGCAGGACGGCAAATATCGACTATGCATGAGAGCCGGAAAGAGGAGCCGAGTGTACAATGGACGCACACTGTCTAGAGCGTGAGGAGGTGTTCATATAAATTAATGCGTAATTTAAATAAACACCTAAGTAAGCATGGTGAACTTACTGGGTAGCGTCGGAGCGCCTGTCTTCACGCAGAGCGGGTCATGCGTGGCTTCGTCGTACGCCGGACACGGGGGGGCCCCCATGGTTATATCAGGGGGAAGCATGGCTTCGGCCCCGCATACCATGTGGAAGGGTAGTTCCCGTGACCCGACCCTGGGAAGTCCGGCTGGCCCTCGACATGGAGGAGCCGGTATCCCCCGACGGCTCTGGTTGCGCGTCTGCACCGGTTGTGTGGGTCTGCTTGGCGTGGACCTGGCACGCATTGCATCCCTAACCGGTTTGACGGCGTCCAGGTGGCTCTCGGTCAGTAGGAGCCATGCCGGGTGGCTTAACCGACCAACGTGCGGGACGATGAGCGTTCCCAGCACTCGCCTCCTTGGACTACTGCGAGCTAATCACAACCTTCCTCCTGGGTTATGCACCACAATAGGATGTCGCGGCACCACGCCAGTAAAGATACCAGCGCGTAGCACTTAGCCATCCGCACCACCCGTTCAGCGGATGCACGTTCATCAGGAAGGATGTCCTTCAAGGAGTCCCGGACCTCCGTGGTCCATGCATCGGGACTACTTGAGCTTCTGGATCTTGAGCGCTGGGTTGCACGGAGTCCCCAGTGACTCTTACGATCCTTTGGCGGCATCCAGGGCCGCCGGGACTGCCTAGCTTCGAGGCACTGGTTCAGCCCCCTTCGCCCGGCTCGGCGGGCCGGGCTGTGGACCGCAGCAACGTCCTCTCGAAGACTCCTTCGTGCGCAGGGGCTCCGATGGAGGCTTTCGTTGAGAGGTCGTCAGCTGCGGCCGTGCAAGCGCGCGGTGCATGGCGCAGGTCCAAGGCGAGGAATTCTTTCTCCAACATCCGCACGTGAAGCAGATAAGCAGCTAGCTGTGGGTTATTGCAGGGGCATTCACCCTTAACTTGCTTGATAACTAGCTGGGAGTCGCCCTGCGCCAACAACTGGCGAGCGCCCAGACACAGGACTGTCTTTTAGGCCAAAGATGAATACTTCATACTCTGCCAAGTTGTTGGTTGCCTTGGAATTGAGACGCACCATGTACCCAGACTGCTCCCCCGATGGCATGAGAAGCAGTACGCCGGCACCGGCCCCCTGCTTTCGCGAGGAGCCGTCGAAGAAGAGCGTCCAGTGAGGCCCGGTGAAGACCGGAGCTCGGTACTTTGGTTCACCGTCTTCGCGGCCCCCTGGGTCAGCCTTCGTTGGCGTCCACTCAGCCACGAAGTCAGCCAGTGCTTGACTCTTGGCTGTCTGACGTGGTCGGGAGCTCAGCTTGAACTCCGCCGTCTTCGGGCTGTCTTCCAGCTTCGGAAGCTGGCAGTGAGTGCCAGCTCCGCCCTCCGGCTGCTATGGCGCACTTGTCCGCCAGGCTGAAGAGCTCGGAGGCATCGCAGACCTCTCTGGTTGCAAGCCTCTCAAGCATCTTCTTGTCCTGGACACTGTCGAAGTGCCGCCACCACAGAAGCACTTTGAATATGCGGAATGGTGTTGCGTACCTGGGAGAACCGTTGGATGAAGGAGCGCAGCAACTCCCCAGGTTGTTGCTTGATGGCTTGGAGGTCAAGCTCCGTGCCGGGACGGGTGTAGGAGCTACCGAAGTTGGCGATGAACTGCCGGCAGAGCTCTCCCCAGGAAGTTATGGAACCCTGAGGGAGGTTCATTAGCCAATACCGGGCTGGGCCGGTCAAGGTGACGAGGAAGTAGTTTGGCCATGACGGCCTCATCCTCTCCCGCGGCAAGTACGGCGGTGGAGTGGATCTGGAGGAACCCCGCCGGGTTGACGCTGCCGTCGTACTTCCCGGGCAGGTGCGGCCGAAACTTGCGCGGCCACCTCGTGAAGCGGAGGTGGGGCTCCAGGGCCGTACATCCTGCCCCTGTTGCTGCAGGTGTTGGTGCCGCGAACGCTTGGTTCGCCGCTGGCACAGTGTACCCCGGTATGGGCAAGGCTGCGCCATAGACCGGGGGCGCCGTTTGCAGGACATATGGCTGTGGCATATGCTGCATGGCGTATGTCTAGGGCAGAGTTCGCGTGGCGAAAGTCTGCGCCTCAGGCAGGGTTGAGGCAGTCGTCATGCTGACGCCAGCCTCTTGGCTGCGACGCCTTTCTCGTCGCCGCTCAAGGAACACTCGGGCGTCTTGGCCCAGGTGGCATCGTTCCAGCTTAGTCCTCATGTCCGTCGATGGAAGACTGGTGGAGCTGGAATCCGCCGTCTGTCCATCAACCGTTGGCGTGCGCGTCAGCGACACAGCCGGTTGGCCGGAGCGTCGTCCCCGCCGAAGTCAAGGGATTGCGGCGGCGACGACAAGACGGTCTACCTCGCGAATCCACTGCTTGGTCGCTGCCTGAGGCGCGTCCCCAGCAGGCGGATTGTGCAGTAGAGCTCTTGTTGCGGCTAGCGCACCCCCGTCGGGTACGCCCAGCGCTATTGAAGACCTGACGCTGGTTGGAGCCTGCATTGCCGGGGTCGGCGCTGCCAGAGCCGGTTGCTGGCTCCCAGTGCAGGTACTGGTGCCGCGAACGCTTGGTTGCGCCTGGCACAGTGTACCCCGGTATGGGCAAGGTTGCGCCATAGGCCGGGGACGCCGCTTGCAGAGCACATGGTTGTGGCTTATGCTGTGCGGCGTACGCCTGGGGCAGAGCTCGCGTAGCGAAGGTCTGCCCTCCAGGCTGGGTTGAGGCCGACGCCATGTTGTCGCCAGCCTCTTGAGTGTGACGCCTTTCTCGACGTCGCTCGAGGAACACTCGGGCATCTTGGCCCAAGTGGCACCGTTCCAGCTCTGTCCTCAGGTCCATCGACGGAAGCCTGGTGGAGCTGGAGTCCGCCATCTGCTCGCCAACCATTGGCGTGCGCATCAGCGACACAGCCGGTTGGCCGGAGCGTCATCCCCGCCGAAGTCGAGGGTTTGCGGCGGCGACGACGAGACGGTTTATCTCGCGAATCCACTGCTGGGTCGTTGCCTGAGGCGCGTCCCCAGCAGGAGGATTGTGCAGTAGCGCTCTTGCTACGGCTGGCGTACCCCCGCCGGGTACGCCCAGCGCTATTGAAGACCTGACGCTGGTTGGAGCCTGCATTGCCGGGGTCGGCGCTGCCAGAGCCGGTTGCTGGCTCCCAGTGCAGGTACTGGTGCCGCGAACGCTTGGTTGCGCCTGACACAGTGTATCCCGGTATGGGCAAGGTTGCACCATAGGCCGGGGACGCCGCTTGCAGAGCACATGGTTGTGGCTTATGCTGCGCGGCGTACGCCTGGGGCAGAGCTCGCGTGGCGAAGGTCTGCCCTTCAGGCTGGGTCGAGGCCGACGTCATGTTGTCGCCAGCCTCTTGAGTGCAACGCCTTTCTCGACGTCGCTCGAGGAACACTCGGGCATCTTGGCCCAAGTGGCATCGCTTCGGCTCTGCCCTCAGGTCCGTCGACGGAAACCTGGTGGAGCTGGGGTCCGCCGTCTGCCCGTCAACCGTTGGCGTGCGCGTTAGCGACACAGCCGGTTGACCGGAGCGTCGTCCCTGCCGAAGTCGAGGGTTCGCAGCGGCGACGACGAGGCGGTCCACCTCGCGGACCCACTGCTGGGTCGCTGAATGGGGCGCATCCCCAGCAGGTGGGTTGCGCAGTAGTGCTCTTGCTGCAGCTAGCGCACCCCCATGGTGCACGCCCAGCGCTGCAGAAGATCTCACACTGGTCGGAGCCTGCATTGCCGGAGTCGGCGTTGCCGGAGTCGGCTGCTGGCTACCAGCTTGTGCCGACACACTCCGTCCTGAGTGCGTCGACATGTACTCCCCGCTGGACACGGTTCGCCGTGAACGTGGAGGAGAGTTTGTCGCTGAAGGAAGCTTGGTCATCTTCGCCGGCGGAAACTCGTCGCGCTAGGAGAAAAGCCCCCTACCTGGCACGCCAAATGTCGAAGTGTTCAGTCGACACTTCCCCCAGGCCTGCAATGGGCAGCCCGCGGAGGTTCTTTTTTCGGTGGGGCTAGTCTCTAGCGGAGAGCTTGCGCAGATGGACGGGTTAGTAAGAGCTTGGCACAACGAGTTTTACGTGGTTCAGGCCGCCGGAGCGTAAAACCCTACGTCCACGGCGAGCTATGGAGCTCGCTGTATTGCTTGCTGCTCAGGACCGGAGGCCTGAGCTCAGGGGTGAGTTACAGCTTGAGAGTGTATGGCTAGCGTATGAGTTGCAAAGTGCGAACCCTTGCTATTGTCGCCTACCCGAGCCTTTTATAGTCCAAGACTCGGGCAGCTTACAAGGGGGGCCGGGACCCGACAGGTGGTCCCGGGAAGATTGTCTATTATCTACCGTATCTGCAGTTATGCCGGTAGTTGCCTCTGGTCGAAGGCTTCTGAGTCTTCATCTTGCCGCCCTGCCCATGCCGCATGCTAGTCGTAGTGGTTGATGACGGCGCAGGTGGCATGGGATGTCTTGTCGTGGTGTTTATTGGCTGGCAGGTTCTGACACCGCGCGCCAGTTTGTGATGCGACTGGACGCAACGGCACCTGACACAAGCGTGCTCCGCGTCTCCGCGTCTCGGGAAGACGCGGGCCTTGAATACCTTGTACGGGCAAGGTATGGGGCGTCTTTACGCCTGCTGCCTATCGCTCGGGGGCAGGCAGCGCCGTTCTGCTGCCACGCGGCGAGCCCGGAGCTCCTCTCTGAGAAGGGGGAGGTCCGGCCCCTCTGGACACGCGGCACCTTCGGACCTCTCTCCCGCGGAGGGGGAGGTCCAACTTCTGTATGCCACATGGTGGGCCCGAAGCTCTCCTCTGAGGAGAGGGAGGTCCGGCCCCGCTGGATGCATGGCGCCTTCGGAGCTCTCCCTGCGGAGAAGGGCGAGATCCTTAGGCATTTTCCCCTGTGCACGGGGTACCCCATATCGAGGGTACCGACAATCGTAATACATAAAAAAACTAAATTTAACCAAAAATTCAATTACCTATTTATTTCAATTCTCCTAACTACAGTTAGGAGAATGAGCACTGCAAACACGTCAGCCTTTACAAGGCATTTCAGAATGCCTTCAAAAGTCGTCAATACGCCTTTGAAATCTTTGAGGCATTTTGAAAAATATCGTTGATAGTTCCGTCATTGAAGGCATTTTGCTGAAACTTCTCAAAAACTCATACAAAAGGCATTTTCGGCGCATTTCAAAAATGCTCTCCAAGATATTTAGAGATATTCTGCAAACACCCTCAAATATTAATATACAGGTAGGCACTTTTGAGAGATGCCTTTAAAAGTCAAACCCATACAATCTTTGAACATACACAGTTTCATCCAGATTTATGCCCCATATCTACAGTTTCATCCACAATTCATCCAAGCATAATCTTTGAATGTACACAATTACATTTCAGTGTTTGAAACCAAACATAAATAATATCTGAGATTACCCATCAACTACTAATGACGATTCAAGTTCTAAGTCTCAAATTAGAGCTAGCCAAATGCCGGCTTCAGCAGACTGCTTTTGAAATATACTATACAAGTAACAGTACAGAAACACTATACTTGGACACAAGAACTTCAGAGAAAAGTGATACCAGAGATACACATGCTCTTAATGCTTAATAATGAACTTCTAGCCTACAAAATGTAAACCAGCATCAATAGGAACAGTGCAGCAGTTTGTTGATTTGAAAAAATGATGTAATGTTGGATGCAAATAACAACCTTTATGAGAGGCTACTGTATCGATCCTAATACAATTAATTGTAGTGCCTTGTCTGCAATGTTTGAGCAGAATTACCTAGTGCAAGCAAAACAAGAGCATGCCTTAAACCACACTTTATATAGAACAGAGTGAAGTTATAAATTTTACAAAATAAGTTGGATCAGAGTAAGAGTTAAGTAGTGCATTTCAAATCTTGTATTGCAGTTTAACTTAGAGTAGTGATTGCGTTCAAGTTATTCTTGATGGCTAAATTGATAAATTCAGAACTGCAGATGTGTAGAGAATGAGGAACTTACATTCAAATCTACTAACATTGAGAGGTGGATATATAATACTCCCTCCGTTTGGGATGAGATGATTTAGTTTATATATGTGTGTACATGGAGAATTTATATGAAACATGGGTGAATATTCTTTTACAAATTATTAATTGTGGGTCTTCAACAATTTGTCATGTCGGTGAATAACATTTCCATGGTTGTTTGTGTAGCCTAGGAAAATGGTTTCGGTGTGGGCCAGGGTCATTTTCGTGACTGTGCTATGGGAACTGGAGAAGTATTTTCATGTGTGTTTAGTTCATTTCTTCCCGGTTTCTAACCTACAAGAAATATTCTCCTAATGTATTTTTAATGGTGCAAGGCCATCACGACAAACCCTTCAAAATATAGCCACACCCTATATTTTGTGAAAATCACCTTCACGGAACCCTGTCGTGAAAAAGGTCCCTGAGTGCCAGCTGCCAGGAAAACGGAATTTTCGTGAAGCCATATCTGTGTGTGCTTTTGCATGATGGTTGTGGTTGGCCGAAGAACTATTTTTATGGTGTTTTTTTTCTACTCACTCCTTTTTAAATTATTTGATGCTGATTAGTTTTTTAAAATTAAACTAACCAACGCTAAATAATTCGAAACGGAGAAAGTATTTTGGTGATGGTTTCAAGCACAGGGGAAAAATTGGTTCTGTGGTAGTGAACATCGCAGTAACTTGCTCATTGTGATGGTCTCTTGCGTGACCGGCCCTGCAACAAGTTGGAGTATATTCGATTCCACATTTATATAGGTACTGCATTTACGATCAAATATTTTTTAACAGTAGACAATACATCTAAGACAATTTCAGCAATCTCAACATTTGCGTGTGCGCTGCGCGTATTTGAGTCACTGTGTTGCAATGAAAATATAACAAATGATAATTTTTAGGAGCATAATTTTTATAAAGTGATTTTCTGTAATAAAGTACGTTTGAACGCTTCTACGTTTGGGTAATCAAATGAAAGAGGGCGTACCCAGTGCCGAAGATTCCCACACATGTGAGGTGCGGGAAAGGGTTATTTATAGACAGCCTTATCCCTGCTTTTGCAGAGAGGCTGGTTCGAACCCAAAACCTTAGGATACAAGTGGAGGCACACTACCACTACGCCAGGTCCGCCCTTCGGGTAATCAAATGTTCCAAACAAAAATAAAGCTTGAGAAAAGACATACAAGAAAAGTTTCTAACCAATCTACTCTTGGGAACCCGAGTCTAAAGCCAAATGCGAACACATTTTCCCTGGTAAGTAGGGATGGCAATGGGCCGGGTTCTGGTCGGTGGAGCAAAAGCCCGCCCGAAATAAAAAGAGGTTACAGGTGAAATTTGAGACTTGCACCTGCGATAAGTCGGGTCAGGTGCAGATTAGACACGTGGGTGGAAAATCCCACCCGCTCCTACATCTGTCGGATGCAAAACCCGTCGGTTACCTGCACCGGCGGGTGCAAAACCCGTCGGGTACCACGCGAACCCGCGGGTGGGATTGTCATTCCTACTCGATGTCAACATTTATTAAACAATAAGTATATATATATTTGCATAATTCGTGTTATTTATCACTCGAGTTTTGAATCGTTTCCGTCGTTCCATCGAGCTCCCATGCAGTGCAGCCTGATGACGGCGGGCTCAAATCCTCTGCAGTACTGCACATGCAGTAGCAGTCGCTGACATGTGCACCCGTGGCACGCAGCTGGGTTGTGGCTAGCTTGGGCATCTATCATCTGAAAAGAAAACAAGTACGCACGCAGCCACACTTGAAACAAGCAGATCGACAACACACAAGGTGGCGAGCCACACTTGAAACAAGCAGATCGACAACACACAAGGTGACACGCCACGTGAGTTCCAGAGCTCCCGGTTACCCGCTACGCACGCAAATACATCCCTCCTCAACATCTACTGTACATACGACGAGGTAGCAGGCATGATCTGCCATCATTGCTCGTGTATTGAAAATGCAAACAACAGACTCTCCGGGACATTGATGCCCAGCGACAATTTGTTATTCCGGGCGGAAAATCTAAGAGTACATTCGATCTATCATGTGTGTGGCGACGCTTTTTTGCTTGCTTTTTCTTTCCCACTCCGGTCTCTCTTGTGGACACAGTTCTTGTAATGAGCTTAGTTTCCAAAAGATATCAAGTCCAATCTAGTACTCGTCTGGTAGAATTGTTACACGTACTGCAGAAGAGTGGATACACCATGACACCAAACAGCGGGAAACTATTCCTTTTAAGTCCTAGTCATCATCTTCTTCTTCTTCTTCTTCTTGATCCTTATTTACTCTTTTTGTTTAAAATATTTAACATTAGTTAGTTTAATTTTAAACTAACCAGCATCAAATATATAAAAACGGAGAGTAGAAAAATGTGTAGGTTTACATCTGTTTGGAATATGCTATTACATAAAAATTTAAAATCAGGGCACCATGCTCGGTGTAAAATTTTTTCACTAACCACGGTGCTCTAAGAAAATTCCATTTCCCATTTTGTCGCTGCGCCGGTGGAGGCTTCCCCTCCCGATACGCCACGCGACCAAAGTGCATGTGCCGTGGAAGCCATGGACGCAGGCCTTTTGCTGCATGTCCTGCACCCGCCCCTCTTTGTTCTCTTTGTCCCCTTGCTTTTTTTTGAGTGTGTTCATGTAACAAGAGTACATATGATACGGCCGAGTGGGATTCACTTTTCTTCCTGGGTTAAAAGTTGCGCTCAGTATTTCACTTTGCTTCAGGCGGTGAAAAGCTGCAGCTGCTGCTCCAGCAATTCCTTCTACTTGCATGGCTTTGGAGACAGGCGCTTTCATAACGTTTCAGATATCACTCCGTTTGTTCTGAAACATATGATATTTAGGATAAAAATCTAGTTTAGTTTGATCTAAATTAGCTGTACTAAACGTCATATATTACAGAACATATTGAGTACTCACTATGTAAGAACCTCAAATCGGAGACAAAGATCGGAGATGAGCGAAAAGGCGACCGTCTCCGATATGGAAAAACGAGGCGCGCCCGCATCAGCGAGGATCAGAACTGGCTCGGTTGAGGGTAAAAGGAGACGACCTACTTTAAGGCGCATCTAAGTTAAGTTAATATCCGAGACGCGCCCGCTTCTCTTACAAAAGAGAGACACACTGTGACGCCCTCAATTCTGTGGAAAACTACGGAACCGAGAACTAATGCATATGTGTGCCCAGGATGTTTATCACACATACACATACGTTCCACAAACTGAATTCAGATTATATATTACCACGAATAACATAGTTTATTACAACACCTCGTGAGTCTTGGACTCATGCTCACAGCGGAAGTCTTAATTCTATGCAGCGAAAATCTTATTTAAATGCGGAAGCAAAAACTAATGCGGAAGCAAAACTAAGCAGAAGTGGCTCCATCTCTATTCCCTCCACAGGCAAGGTTGAGAACAGATCACACGCCATAATGCTCTACTCGGTCTTCATAGTAGCCTTCTCTTGCTGTTGATGAAGAAATAATAATGCAAGTTTGAGTACAATGATGTACTCAGCAAGTGCGGGAATAACACATGATATGCAGCTCATAAACAAGGTAGGTATAAAAGACTTATTTGCAGAAAAGCAAAATTTATAAAATCTTGATAAAACAACAACTTAACTTTAGATGAATGTAGTCCCAGCATGTATTAAATTACCAACATACTTCCATCACTTCCCATGTTCCATCCGAACATTAACTAATCTTTTATTCATACTCACGAATACCTTCTCGTATTCGCTACCATTTCACCTCATAAAACAACCGCGTTTCGCACCGAGACCAATCTCATATCATGACCCATCAGTCATGCAACCATCTCATCTCCCGAACTCACAGTCCCAAACCAAACCATAATCAATGACCATAACCAAGAACCTTCCCAACAACCATTCCCGTAACCATCCCAGTAAACATCCCATCTAATCATGGCAGTTTAGCCAGGTGCTCGTAACCGTAAGCTCGGCTATCATGATAGTTTTAATAACTCTACAGAGTTTGCACCTCTTTACCCACAAGTTTGTGATTTCGTCACCCGTCGGCGACTGCAGAACCTCCATTATACCAGTACACAACCGTCAGTGTATGGTCAAGAGATCACAAAATAGCCTTTACAAAGGGGTTACTAGATGTATGGACTCACTAAGGTTTCACCGGTAGGCTAGAATCTCCAATTCTCCCACCCACGGGCCCCCTCTTGTGCCATGCAGTTCCCAGGGCAGTCCTCACTCGACTCCCATTCCCCGCGCCTTCCACAGTCCATAACACTCTAGCAACTTACCTAATTACTCAGCTAAGCCGCACCCATACTTGGCCTTGTGGTGGTACTGTTATCCTGGCATGTGCATGCATGAACCGGTCCTTAGATCTACGGCAAGCAAAACCACCATCTCATGCTACCTCATTCACAAACCCAGGCTTGCCTAGATCTCCCTCCGATCCATGTTCATTAACCTCATCAATTACTTATTATCAGTACGTGTGCAGTTAGCTAAACACAGCTATCTCGCTTTCCAATCCCATGGACTCAGCGAAGCATAAAAACAAAAAAACCATACCCGACTCATAAAACTTTCCAGGTGACAAGGATGGTTTAATCAAAACTAGTAAACTCCTACAAAAGGGTTTCCCATCATGTTTGACTCAGCACACACACCTTTTCGCCAAACAAAATAGTTTTACCCAAAACATAGGATCAACATGGTCAAGGAGCACTTGCCTTGTTCTTGCGGTTCCAGTTGTTCTTGATTCTCAAAACCTTGTTGCTGCAGCCCGTCGTAGACAGCTTCCTGAACCTGTCCTACTATGTAGGATTCACGTGCATACAAGATTCATAGCAATCAATATCATGCACAAAACCCTAAACTAGATGCGATGATGCACATGCATGCTATCCTATGATTAGTTTCATTAGATTGATCTGTACGTATTCTTGCATGGCTTGCATGGTCAGAGGTGTTCGGATCAAAGGTTGTCATGGCGATGATCTTGTTTTTAGATCAAACTGATCATCAAGTGATCTGTCCACGAAAAGGCTTCTGTTTGAAAGGAATCGAAGAACAGATGCAAAGGGATGAACAACATGATGTCGTAAGGTGGTATTGAAGTCTGTCGAAGTGTGCGGTCGACACTTCCCCCGGGCCTGCACTGGGCAGCCCGCGGAGGTTCTTTTTTCGGAGGGGCTAGTCCCTAGCGGAGAGCTTGCGCGGATGGAACGAGTTAGTAAGAGCTTGACACGGCGAGTTTTACGTGGTTCAGGCCGCCGGAGCATAAAACCCTACGTCCACGGCGAGCTATGGAGCTCGCTGTATTGCTTGCTGCTCAGGGCCGGAGGCCTGAGCTTGGGGGTGAGTTACAGCTTGAGAGTGTATGGCTAGCGTATGAGTTGCAAAATGCGAACCCAGGGGTGCGGATGGCTAGAGTCCGACCCCCTGCTAACGTCGCCTACCCGAGCCTTTTATAGTCCAAGACTCGAGTGGCTTACAAGGGGGGCCCGGGACCTGACAGGTGGCCCCGGGGTGATTTCCTACCAGCTATTATGTCTTGGCGCTGGCGTCGAAGTCCTCGTCCTGCCGCCCTACCCATGCCGCAGGCTAAGTGTAGCGTGTAGTTGTTGGCGATGGCTGGGGCGGCAGGGCGTGTCTTGTCCGGTCTTGTCGCTGCCTTCAATGGCCTGCAGCTTCAGACACTGTACGCCTGTCCTGGCTGTGACTGGTCACAGCGCCTCCTGACAGGCGTGCGCTGCGCTTATTGGCTGGCAGGTTCTGACACCGTGCGCCAGTCTGTGATGCGACTGGGCGCAACGGTACCTGACAGAGGCGTGCTCCACGTCTCCGCGTCTTGGGAATACACGGGCCTTGAATACCTTGTACGGGCAAGGTATGGGGCGTCTTTACGCCCGCCGCCTACCGCTCGGGAGCAGGCAGCACTCTTCTGCTAGCCTCGTGGCGGGCCCGGAGCCCTCCTCAGAGGAGAGGGGGGTCTGGCCCCGCAGGACACGTGGAGCCTTCGGACCTCTCCCCGCGGAAGGGGAGGTCCGGCTTCCGTTGGCCACATGGCAAGCCCGGAGCTCTCCTCTGAGGAGAGGGAGGTCCGCCCTGCTGGACACGTGACACCCTCGGACCTCTCTCCCGCGGAGGGGGGAGGTCCGGCTAATGTATGCCACGTGGCGGCCTGGAGCTTTCCTCTGAGGAGAGGGAGGTCCGGCCCCGCCAGATGCGTGGCGTCTTCGGAGCTCTCCCAGCGGAGAAGGGCGAGATCCTTACGCATTTTCCCCTGTGCGCGGGGGTACCCCATATCGCGGGTACCGACAGTGGCCCCCGGGCTCTCCTCGGGGGAGGTAACGAGCACGAGGTGAGGCCTTCTCCTACCCGCGCACTTTCTTGTCTTGAGTACTCCCTGTGCTGGCAGGGTCTTGACGGCTTCGGAGTTCAGCCTCTTAGGAGAGGGTGAAGCCTGGCATCGGAGCTCAGCCCGGTTGTGGGGGCGGAGGTCTGGAAGTCATCGGAGCTCAGGTCCACGAAGGGCGTGAGGTCCGGCATCAGGGCTCGCCTCTGAAAGGAGGGCGAGGGCTGGCATCGGAGCTCGGCCCAGCTGTGGGGGCGGAGGTCCGGAAGTCATCGGAACTCAGTCCAGCGAAGGGCGTGAGGTCCGGCATCAGCGCTCGCCTCTGAAAGGAGGGCGAGGGCTGGCCTCGGAGCTCGGCCCAGCTATGGGGGCGGAGTCCGGAAGTCATCGGAGCTCAGGACAGCGAAGGGCGTGAGGTCCGGCATCAGCGCTCGCCTCTGAAAGGAGGGCGAGGGTTGGCCTCGGAGCTCGGCCTGGCTGTGGAGGCGGAGTCCGGAAGTCATCGTAGCTCAGGCCAGCGAAGGGCGTGAGGTCCGGCATCAGCGCTCGCTTCTGAAAGGAGGGCGAGGGTTGGCCTCGGAGCTCGGCCCAGCTGTGGGGGCGGAGGTCCGAAACTGCTCAGTGGTCCCCCCTTTCCTATCCCTTAGTCTCATTTGGCTTACTGTCCCAGGCCGGAATACGGGGCTCGGGTAATCCAGTGCACTTGGTCCCGGAGGTCTGGCCCCAGCCCCAGTCAGGGTGTAACCGCCCGGCCCCCTGGTACTCAGACCGTAGCACCGGGAGGCAGAGTGCGCATGCTTTTGGTGCAAGACCGGGCAAAGCAAGGCTCCTGACCCCCCGTTCTAGCGTAGGTCTTTTCTCGGAGGAGACCAACTGGCGGTGCAGTACCCTTATAGAGGGAGATCCAAAAGGCCACCGGGCCTGTGGCAGGTACCCCAAGCACTACCGCCTTCGGCAGGACGGCAAATATCGACTATGCATGAGAGCAGGAAAGAGGAACCGAGTGTACAATGGACGCACACTGTCTAGAGCGTGGGGAGGTGTTCATATAAATTAATTCGTAATTTAAATAAACACCTAAGTAAGCATGGTGAACTTACTGGGGTGGCGTCAGAGCGCCTGTCTTCACGAAGAGCGGGTCATGCGTGGCTTCGTCGTATGCCGGACACGGGGGGACCCCCATGGCTATATCAGGGGGAAGCATGGCTTCGGCCCGGCATACCATGTGGAAGGGTAGTTCCCGTGACCCGACCCTGGGAAGTCCGGCTGGCCCTCGACATGGAGGAGCCGGTATCCCCCGACGGCTCTGAGTGCGCGTCTGCACCGGTTGTGTGGGTCTGCTTGGCGTGGACTTGGCACGCATTGCATCCCTAACCGGTTTGACGGCGTCCAGGTGGCTCTCGGTCAGTAGGAGCCATGCCGGGTGGCTTATCTGACCAACGCGCGGGACAATGAGCGTTCCCAGCACTCGCCTCCTTGGACTACTGCGAGCTAGTCGCAGCCTTCCTCCTGGGTTATGCACCGCAATAGGATGTCGAGGCGCCACGCCAGTAAAGATACCAGCGCGTAGCACTTAGCCATCCGCACCACTCGTTCAGCGGATGCACGTTCATCAGGAAGGATGTCCTTCAAGGAGTCCCTGACCTCCGTGGTCCATGCATCGGGACTACTTGAGCTTCTGGATCTTGAGCGCTGGGTTGCACGGAGTCCCCAGTGACTCTTACGATCCTTTGGCGGCATCCAGGGCCGCCGGGACTGCCTAGCTTCGTGGCACTGGTTCAGCCCCCTTCGCCCGACTCGGCGGGCCGGGCTGTGGACCGCAGCAACGTCCTCTCGAAGACTCCATCGTGCACGGGGGCTCCGATGGAGGTCTTCGTTGAGAAGTTGTCATCTGCGGCCGTGCCAGCGCGCGGTTCATGGCGCAGGTCCAAGGCGAGGAATTCTTTCTCCAACATCCGCACGTGAAGCAGATAAGCAGCTAGCTGTGGGTCATTGCAAGGGCATTCACCCTTAACTTGCTTGATAACTAGCTGGGAGTCGCCCTGTGCCAACAACTGGCGAGCGCCCAAAGACAGGACTGTCTTTTAGGCCAAAGATCAGTGCTTCATACTCTGCCAAGTTGTTGGTTGCCTTGGAATTGAAACGCACCATGTACCCAGACTGCTCCCCCGATGGCATGAGAAGCAGTACGCCGGCACCGGCCCCCTGCTTTCGCGAGGAGCCGTCGAAGAAGAGCGTCCAGTGAGGCCCGGTGAAGACCGGAGCTTGGTACTTTGGTTTACCGTCTTCGCGGCCCCCTGGGTCAGCCTTCGTTGGCGTCCACTCAGCCACGAAGTCAGCCAGTGCTTGGCTCTTGGCTGTCTGACGTGGTCGGGAGCTCAGCTTGAACTCCGCCGTCTTCGGGCTGTCTTCCGGCTTCGGAAGCTGGCAGTGAGTGCCAGCTCCGCCCACCGGCTGCTCTGGCGCACTTGTCCGCCAGGCTGAAGTGCTCAGAGGCATCGCAGACCTCTTTGGTCGCAAGCTTCTCAAGCATCTCCTCGTCTCGGACACTGTCGAAGTGCCACCACCATAGAAGCACTTTGAATATGCGGGATGGTGTTGCGTACCTGGGAGAACCGCTGGATGAAGGAGCGCAGCGACTCCCCAGGTTGTTACTTGATGGCTTGGAGGTCAAGCTCCGTGCCGGGACGGTTGTAGGAGCTGCCGAAGTTGGCGATGAACTGCCGGCAGAGCTCTCCCCAGGAAGTCATGGAACCCCGAGGGAGGTTCATGAGCCAAGACCGGGTCGGGCCGGTCAAGGCGACGGGGAAGTAGTTGGCCATGACGGCCTCATCCCCTCCTGCGGCAAGTACGGCGGTGGAGTAGATCTGAAGGAACTCCGCCGGGTTGACGCTGCTGTCGAACTTTTCGGGCAGGTGCGGCCAAAACCGGAGCCTGGTGTAGCTGGAATCTGCCGTGTGTTCACCAACCATTGGCGTGCGCATCAGCAACACGGCCGGTTGGCCGGAGCGTTGTCCCCACCGAAGTCGAGGGTTTGCGGCGGTGACAACGAAATGGTCTACCTCATGAATCTGCTGCTGGGTCGCTGCCTAAGGCGCGTCCCCAGCAGGCGGATTGAGTAGCAGCGCTCTTGCTGCGGCTAGCGCACCCCCGCCGGGTACGCCCAGCGCTACTGAAGACCTGACGCTGGTCGGAGCCTGCATTGCCGGGGTCGGCGCTGCCAGAGCCGGTTGCTGGCTCCCAGTGCAGGTATTGGTGCCGCGAACGCTTGGTTCGCCGCTGGCACAGTGTGCCCCGGTATGGGCAAGGCTGCTCCATAGACCGGGGACGCCGTTTGTGGGGCATATGGTTGTGGCATATGCTGCGCGGCGTATACCTGGGGCAGAGCTCGCGTGGCGAAGATCTGCCCTTCAGGCTGTGTCGAGGCCGACGTCATACTGTCGCCAGCCTCTTAGTTGCGACGCCTTTCTCGACGTCGCTCGAAGAACACTCGGGCATCTTGGCCCAAGTGGCATCGCTCTGGCTCTGCCCCCAGGTCCGTCGACGGAAGCCTGGTGGAGCCGGAGTCCGCCGTCTGCTCGCCAACCATTGGCGTGCGCATCAGCGGCACGACCGGTTGGCCGGAGCGTCGTCCTCGCCGAAGTTGAGGGTTTGCGGTGGCGACGACGAGACGGTCTATCTCTCGAATCCACTGCTGGGTCGCTGCCTGAGGCGCGTCCCCAGCAGGCAGATTGTGCAGTAGCGCTCTTGCTGCGGCTGGCGCACCCCCGCCGGGTACGCCCAGCGCTACTGAAGACCTGACGCTGGTTGGAGCCTGCATTGCCGGGGTCGGCGCTGCCAGAGCCGGTTGCTGGCTCCCCGTGCAGGTACTGGTGTCGCGAACGCTCGGTTGCGCCTGACACAGTGTACCCCGGTATGGGCAACGTTGCGCCATAGGCCGGGGACGCCGCTTGCAGAGCACATGGTTGTGGCTTATGCTGTGCGGCGTACGCCTGGGGCAGAGCTCACGTAGCGAAGGTCTGCCCTCCAGGCTGGGTCAAGGCCGACGTCATGTTGTCGCCAGCCTCTTGAGTGACGCCTTTCTCGACGTCGCTCGAGGAACACTCAGGCATCTTGGCCCAAGTGGCACCGTTCCAGCTCTGTCCTCAGGTCCGTCGATGGAAGCTTGGTGGAGCTGGAACCCGCCGTCTGCCCGTCAACCGTTGGCGTGCGCGTCAGCGACACAGCCGGTTGGTCGGAGTGTCGTCCCCGCCGAAGTCAATGGTTTGCGGCGGCGACGACCAGACGGTCTACCTCGCAAATCCACTGCTGGGTCGCTGCCTGAGGCGCGTCCCCAGCAGGCGGATTGTGCAGTAGCGCCCTTGCTGCGGCTAGCGCACCCCCACCGGGTACGCCCGGCGCTACTGAAGGCCTGACGCTGGATGGAGCCTGCATTGCCGGGGTCGGCGCTGCCAGAGCCGGTTGCTGGCTCCCAGCTTGCCCTGACACACTCCGTCCTGAGTGTGTCATCATGTACTCTCCCCTGGTCACGGTTTGCCGCGGGCGCAGGGGGGGAGAGTTTGCCGCTGAAGGAAGCTTGGTCATCTTCGTCGGCGGAAACTCGTCGCGCTAGGAGAAAAGCCCCCTTCCTGGCGCGCCAAATGTCGAAGAGTGCGGTCGACACTTCCCCCGGGCCTGCACTGGGCAGCCCGCGGAGGTTATTTTTTCGGAGGGGCTAGTCCCTAGCGGAGAGCTTGCGCGGATGGAACGAGTTAGTAAGAGCTTGACACGGCGAGTTTTACGTGGTTTAGGCCGCCGGAGCGTAAAACCCTACGTCCACGGCGAGCTATGGAGCTCGCTGTATTGCTTGCTGCTCAGGGCCGGAGGCCTGAGCTTGGGGGTGAGTTACAGCTTGAGAGTGTATGGCTAGCGTATGAGTTGCAAAATGCGAACCCAGGGGTGCGGATGGCTAGAGTCCGACCCCCTGCTAACGTCGCCTACAGAGCCTTTTATAGTCCAAGACTCGAGTGGCTTACAAGGGGGGCCCGGGACCCGACAGGTGGCCCCGGGGTGATTTCCTACCAGCTATTATGTCTTGGCGCTGGCGTCGAAGTCCTCGTCCTGCCGCCCTACCCATGCCGCTGGCTAAGTGTAGCGTGTAGTCGTTGGCGATGGCTGGGGCGGCAGGGCGTGTCTTGTCCGATCTTGTCGCTGCCTTCAATGACCTGCAGCTTCAGACACTGTATGCCTGTCCTGGCTGTGACTGGCCACAGCGCCTCCTGACAGGCGTGCGCTGCGCTTATTGGCTGGCAGGTTCTGGCACCGTGCGCCAGTCTGTGATGCGACTGGGCGCAACGGTACCTGACAGAGGCGTGCTCCACGTCTCCGCGTCTTGGGAATACACGGGCCTTGAATACCTTGTACGGGCAAGGTATGGGGCGTCTTTACGCCCGCCGCCTACCGCTCGGGAGCAGGCAGCGCTCTTCTGCTAGCCTCGTGGCAGGCCCGGAGCCCTCCTCAGAGGAGAGGGGGGTCTGGCCCCGCAGGACACGTGGAGCCTTCGGACCTCTCCCCGCGGAAGGGGAGGTCCGGCTTCCGTTGGCCACGTGGCAAGCCCGGAGCTCTCCTTTGAGGAGAGGGAGGTCCGCCCTGCTGGACACGTGGCACCCTCGGACCTCTCTCCCGCGGAGGGGGGAGGTCTGGCTAATGTATGCCACGTGGCGGGCCCGGAGCTTTCCTCTGAGGAGAGGGAGGTCCGGCCCCGCCAGATGCGTGGCGCCTTCGGAGCTCTCCTTGCGGAGAAGGGCGAGATCCTTATGCATTTTCCCCTGTGCGCGGGGGTACCCCATATCGCGGGTACCGACAAAGTCCTACCTCACGCTCTTCTTGACTTTGAGGTCCTCCTCAGACCACTCGGTTCTTCTCCGATGATCTCCCTTGTTGTGCTTCGGTGATGTTTTGCTCGGCGAGTTAGGGCTAGAGCGCTAAGTCGTCGGCTTAGGAGTTGAAAGAAAAGTTCGTGGTTTCAGCCAGAGGTTTTGGGTTCTATTTATAATCGGGAAGGGAAGAGTCCTAATCTGATTGGATCCCGAATAAAAGTCTTATTCAGATCTTGTTGGATCCTGACGTCTTATCTTTGGTAACATTGTGGAGTTTGGATCGGTTTTTGTTGCGTACTGGTATCTTTACGCGTAAAAACCGCTCCAGACTCGTTACCTCCGTGATGATGAGCTCCGGAAGCTCCACGTGTCCTTCGGAGCCTGGTATCTCTTCTCCCACAGAGACGAGCTCCGGTTGTGCCGCGTGCCACGAGCGAGACCTCCCTCTTCTTCGGAGACGAGCTCCGCGCACGCCACGTGTGGGTGCCGGTCTTTCCGCCTTTTTCCTTCCCTCAGGGACATGCCCCGAGGTCGACACGTGTCCAGCAGCGACGGACCTCCGGAGATAAGCTCCGGTGGCGACACGTGTTCGATAGATCCGGACTTCTCTGAGATGAGCTCCGAGATTGACGCGTATCCCCCGCAACTGGTCCTCTTATTTCCGCGAGGACTAGCTCCGTGGATGACACGTGTCCTATGAAAAATGCCTTTGCTTCTTCCGCAGAGGCTATCTCCGTGGGCAGTACGTGTCCCACAGGGTCGGACCTCTTTCCAATTGCGGAGGTGACCCCCGAGCCTGCCACGTATCCAGTTTAGCGTCGGACCTCTCCCTATCTCTCGGGAATGAGCTCCGAACATGCCACGTGGTCTGCTGGCCGTGGAAGTTGCCTTCGGCGCTCTCGGAGAGCTTTACTGGCTATCCTTTTGATACTTGTTTCCATTCCCTCTTTTCTAAAATTGTTTTTCTTCTTCATAAAACATGAACATATGCTGACACCCGAGATGAGGGTGTCACACACACGTTCCTACAACGCGACTCCTATTATGAAAGAAAAGGAGACTAGCGTTTCTGTGAGCTCGTCTCCTTTAATCATGAAAGCGGACGTGTCTCCCATTCGCATTATAGAGAGACGCGCGGTACAAAGGATCGTCTCGATTTCGTATGCCCTTATACTAGCTCCCAACTATGGGAGAACAGTGGCGGTCAGATCTGCCCCGTTATTGCCATGTTCTAATGGTTTCTTTCCCTCTTTGGAGGTTCCTTCTAAAAATCTTGCGATGATTATCAGTGTCTCTTAAAACAAAGGGTTAGTCCTCTCCTGCTCCTTTCTATTTTTTTACTCCTTTAAATCTTGACTATCAGTGGCTTCGAATTTCTTTGATTTAGCTCTTCTTTTCTGTACGTAGATATCGTCGGATCGAAGCTGGATGTATGGGCCATGAAAATAGTAAGGAGCATGACAGGAGGAGAGGACTAACCCTTTGTTTTAAGGGCCACTGATAATCACCGCAAGATTTTTAGAAGGACACCTCCAAAGAGGGAAAGAAACGATTAGAACATGGCAATAACAGGGCAGATCTTGACTATTAGTGGCTTCAAATTTCTTTGATTTAGCTCTTCTTTTCTGTATGTAGATGTCGTCGGATCAAAGTTGGATGTACGAGTCGCGCCTTCGCAATGAGTATATCAAAGGGGTAGATGCATTTGTGGATTTCGTGAAAAAAGGCATGTTGGAAAATATTAGAGGGAATGTTTTTTGTCCTTGCAAACATTACAAGAATGAGAAGACATATGCACAAATGATGTGTTGAGGTCACATTTGATCACGCATGGATTCATGGTGGATTATCGATGTTGAACAAACATGAGGAGGGACTTAATGAAACAGAGATGAGAGATTCATATGTGGAGAGGGAGGTCCCTACCAGTGTCGGAGAAGATCACGACGACGATGTGAAGGAGCCAGATATATTAGGTTTCATCGATGACGACATTGAGTTTCAGGTGCATAACATAGAGATAGTACGCAATGTCGAGAGACACGACGACGATGATCAGTACAGTAATGGTGAACTTGCAAAGTACAAGAAGATAATCGAGGACTCGAAGAAGCCATTGTATCGTGGTTGTGCAGCTTAGTACACGAGACTGTTTGCGATGGTGAAACTTTTCTAGGTAAAGGCGAGCAACGGATGAGTGATTGTAGTTTTAAGTAATGTTGACGCTCCTTAAGGACATGTTATCCCAAGGCAACGCAATCCCTAAGACAGTTGATGAGGCAAAACCGATAATCTGTCCACTGGGTTTGGAGGTGGAGAAAATACACGCGTGCAAGAATGATTGCATTCTATATCGTGGACCTGAGTAAGAAAACCTCAAGAAATACGCTATTTGTGGACTCGTCCGATTCAATCGTAGGAAAGACGACAGTGATGACGAGAATTGCAACAGAAATAGAAGAAAAAACGGGCCTAAAAAGGTGTTTTGGCACTTTCCTATCATTCCTCGTTTAAAGTGTATCCCTGTTAGACCATGCTTGACGACATCCAGGTCGACGCATTATCCTATGCTATGGTCAAGGTGGACATGGTGCCTCACAATTTAAAAGACCTGAAGCTCGAAGTGTCATCGGATGATACAACGCTGACTATGCAGGATACAATTGCTAGAAGGGTTTAGTGGAGAGCGTCGACCTCTCCTGCTTCGATGTATGTTGAGGCACGTCTGCCTCCGTCTCCAAATCCAGAGCAGATGGTTCTGTCTCCAATTCGAGAGCAGTTACCTCTAATTGTAGAGAAGCAGCAGCAGTCTCCAATTCGAGATCAACCGCACCCGTCTCCAATTCTAGAGCTGCCGTAGAAGTCTTCACTTGAAGAGAAGCCACGTCGGTCTCCACCTCGCACTCGGAGTATCCTACTCCCTACACCTGATCAGCCGCACGCAAAGCCGATGTAGAATGTACGTGCCAAGAGTTACCCGCAGCAGCGGAAGATGTCGTCGAAGGAAACAATTGACAAGAAAACATTGAAAGAGTTGGAAACTAACCCAAAGTTGCCGATAGCTATGACGCATGCTAACCCAAAGTTTTAAATGGGGAAGCCGATGTTAACTGTCAGTGCACTCAAAGAAGCTAGTAAATCTTGTGTCCTTCATAACTACATAAAAAATTACAAAAAACATCAAGACTTAATAGTGGGATACAGGAAAAGCACTTTCTGGTGGGTGAAGGCATCTTTCTCATCTCATGGTTCGATCTCTACGACCTTTTCACGCTCGATGCATTAGATGTCTCTCTAATACGCTGCTTCGCATTGTAAGTCCTTAGAAACTAGATTCTTCAATATATATACTCAATAGAAGTGTTATATGTGTCTAACAAATTTGGCATTTTGTGTGTAGGCACATGCAACAAGTTACTCGTCATAGAACGGGAAAGGAGTTTCCTGCATATCTCGACCCGCAAATATCAATGAGAACTAATCTTCTAATGGACAATGTTGTTGCTTATTTTTTCAAGGCATGAGACACTATAGTGATAAGGAGCTCCTAGTCATACCGTTCAACACGGGTAACCATGGGTAACCCTAGCAATTTCTACAAATTACGACCAAGTCTAGTACTGTGACTCCACAAGGGCGATAGATTCAATAACTGGCAAGCAACTTACCCATTATTGGACTGATATCATGGCCGATCTTAACGAGTAAGTTCGTTCTTCACTTTAGTTTCTGACTGTTTTGTTATTGCAAGATAATTCTACATTAATTGTGAATGTTTCTGTTTAGAGCTTTTGACGTGTACATCGTTAAGGTGAAAGGAGGACACCCAAAAGGAAAACACCGACAACTTAAACATCATACTACAATCTGCGTCCCACAACAAGCTCCATGAAACACATGCGGCTTCCATGTCTGATTAAGCATGGTTGTATTTGTAGAGCAGCCGAATTGTAATGTATGTGTAAGTGCACTTATTTTACTTTATTATTAATCTTTTGCTAATTCTGATTTTATCATGTGGCAGGACTATGAAACCGCCTTCAGGAACGCAACAGGTTCTAGCCTCGAGCACATTAGAGAGAGGCTATGCAGGTTGATCTTTTCTTAAATCATTAATCGAAAGGGAGAATTTTATTACAATATACAAAATCATATGACAATTATGATTTGTGTAATTAGTTACTTGGTAAGCAGGATGAACAGGGGGGCATTCTTTGTGTAATAGTTACATGGTAAGCAGGATGAACAGGGCAGCATTATGAAAGTTGCCTAGAGGGGGGTGAATAGGCTAATTAAAATTTAAATCACAATTATCATCTGACTTGTTCTGTCAGGTTCTGTGACACCCTCAATTTTAATTTCTGCATGCATTCATATTTTATATAGAGAAATCATTTTTAAAGAAGTGGAAATAGAAAAAATATTAAAAAGATAGCCAAAAAGAGCAAATTTCAGTTCACCGAGAAGCGTCGAAGACAGTTCCCGCGGCCCGCTGGCCACATGGCACCTTCGGAGCTCATCCCCGCAAAGGGGGAGAGGTCCGCCGCTAACTGGCTACGTGGCAGGTTCGGAGATTGCCTCTGTAAAAAGGGCGAGGTCCAACCCCGTGGGACACGTGTTGCCCCTGGAGCTAGCCTCTGCGGAGGAGCGAGGTCAGCCCGCAGGACACGTGTCGCCTTCGGAGCTAGTCGCTACAGAAAAGAGAGGACCCGCCGTGTGGGACACGTGTCGCTCTCGGAGCTAATCTCTGAGAGGTCCGGTCCTACTGGACACGTGTCACCTCCGGAGCTCATCTCCGGGAGGTCCGACACTGATGGACATGTGTCGACCTCAGAGCTCACCTCCGGGAGGTCTGTCACTGTTGGACACGTGTCAATCTCGGAGCTTGTCTTTGAGGAGAAAGGAAGTCTGGCGCTATTGGACATGTGGCATTCTCGGAGCCCACCTCCGAAGAGAGGGGAGGTCCGGCTCTGACACATGGCACATTTGGAGCTCACCTCCGAAGAGAGGGGAGGTCCGACACTGACACGTTGCATACGCGGAGCTCGTCTCTGAGGAAGAGGGAGGTCACACCCGCCAGGACGCATGGCGCACGCGGAGCTCGCCTCTGAGGAAGAGGAAGTTCTCGCCCACCTGACACGCGGCACAACCGGAGCTCATCTCTGTGGAAAAGGGAGACCAGGCCACCGCTGGACACGTGGAGCCTCCGGAGCTCACCACCGCGAAGGTAACGAGATTTGAAGCGGTTTTTCTTCTGTACGCGTGGGAATCCCCGGTACTGAGGAAACCGACACGAATTCCACGTTGCTACTGCACCAAACCAACTGAAGATAAGTTGTTAAGATTCAAAAACGATTTGAATATGACTCTAATTTGAAATCCAATCAGATTATGACTCTTCTCTTCACGATTATAAATAGAACCCGAAACGACCCCTTTGTCGTAACATCTTTTCTAAGCCGATAACTTAGAAGCCCTAGCCCCAAACTCGCCGAGCTAAACCCCTTCGCCGGAGTTTGACCACCGGAGAGGCCGCCGACGAGCCAGACACGATCGCCATCGCCAGAGGAGAGCCGACGATCTGTTTTTCTGGAGGAAGGACCCGAAGGAAGTAAGGTAGGTTTTCATTACCACCTTACGACATCATCGCGTTTTCTTTGCATCTGTTCTTTGATCCTTTTGAACAGAAGCTTTTTCATGGACATATCACGTGTTGATCGGTCTGATCTAGATCTTGAGTCAAGATCATCGCCACGTACACATTTGATCCTTACACCTCTGTTCATCGTAAAACCCCATGCAAGCCATGCAAGAACACGTACAAACCGATCTAATAAAAACTGCATCATAGGATTAGCATGCATATGCATCATCGCATCTTGATTAAAGTTTGTGCATGATAATTGATTGCTGTGAACCTTGTATATGCATGATCGTGAGTAGAAGGAAAAGCTCAGGGAGCTATCTACGATAAGCCACAACAACAAGACTTCGAGATCCTAGAGCAACAAAAGCCGCAAGAACAAGGCAAGTGCCCCTTGACCATATTGATCCCATGTTTTTTGAAAGACTGTTTTGTTTGCGAAAAGGTGTGAGTGCTTGAGTCAACATGATGGGAAACCCTTTCATAAGAGTTTACTAGTTTTGTTAACCATCCTTGTCACCGAGAAAGTTAATGAGTTGGGTATGGTTTTTGCTTTTATGCTTCCTTGAGTCCATGGGATACGGGAAGCGAGATAGATGTGTCTAGTTAACTGCACTCTTAAGAATAATGAGAAAATGATGTTGTTAATGATCATTGTTGAAGTGTGTGGTCGACACTCCCCCGGGGCTGCACTGGGCAGCCCGCGGAGGTTCTTTCTCGGAGGGGCTAGTCACTTGCGGAGAGCTTGAGCGTAGGGACGAGTTAAGGAGGAGCTTGACACGGCGAGTTTTACGTGGTTCAGGCCGCCGGAGCGTAAAACCCTACGTCCACGGCGAGCTGAGGAGCTCGCTGTATTGCTTGTTGCTCAGAACCGGAGTCCTGAGCTTGAGGATGTGTTATGCCTAGTGTATGAGTTGCGGGAGTGCGAACCCTTGCTAACGTTGCCTACCCGAGCCTTTTATAGTCCAAGGCCCGCGTGGCTTACAAGGGGGGCCCGGGACCTGACAGGTGGTCCCGGGGAGATTGGCTGCCGACTATCGTATCTGCAGTTACGTCGGTAGTTGTCTCTGATGAAGGCTTCTGAGTCTTTGTCTTGCCGCCCTGCCCATGCCGCCTGCTAGTCGTAGTGGTTGATGACGGCGGGGGCGGCAGGGGATGTCTTGTTGCTGTATTTATTGGCTGGCAGGTTCTGACACAGCGCGCCAGTCTGTGATGCGACTGGGCGCAACGGCACCTGACAGAGGCGTGCTCCGCGTCTTGGGAAGGCGCGGGCCTTGAATACCTTGTACGGGCAAGGTATGGGGCGTCTTTACGCCCGCTGCCTACCGCTCGGGGGCAGGTAGCGCTCTTCTGCTGGACACGTGGCGGGCCCGGAGCCCTCCTCAGAGAAGAGGGAGGTCCGGCCCCGCAGGACACGTGGAGCCTTCGGACCTCTCCCCGCGGAGGGGGAGGTCCGGCTTCTGACGGCCATGTGGCGGGCCCGGAGCTCTCCTCTGAGGAAAGGGAGGTCCGGCCCCGCTGGATACGTGGCGCCTTCAGACCTCTCTCCCGCGGAGGGGGAGGTCCGGCTTCTGCAGGCCTCGTGGCGAGCCCGGAGCTCTCCTCTGAGGAGAGGGAGGTCCGGCCCCGCCGGACTCGTGGCGCCTTCGGAGCTCTCCCTGCGGAAAAGGGCGAGATCCTTAGGCATTTTCCCCTATGCACGGGGGTACCCCATATCGCGGGTACTGACAGTGGCCCCCGGGCCCATCTCGGGGGAGATAGCGAGCCTGAGGTGGGACCTCCGTCTCTTCTGTTTCGCGCACTTTTTCTAAGTCCCGCATTGACCGCTGCCGGAGCACGAACAGTCGCGGGATCGTGGGAGCGTGCGCCCACTTGATGGTTGCCTTTACTGCGGCGGTTTCCAAGGCTGCTACTTCTGTACATCGCGGCGCTTTCTTCCGGAACCGCCGAAGCGCCTTACCGGCTCGTCTCCTTGACCCACCGCTTCAGCTGGGCGGCTTGGGTCCACCTGTCATCAGCGCCCGGTCTCGGAGCCAATGCGGTCGCCGATGCAATGTATTTGAAGGTTTTCGAATCACCTCGAATTGTTCCTGGAAAGTTTTAAAAGGGGATCTCACCCGCATCGCGACTTCCCTTCGCATTTCTTAGCGCTCGTTCTTCCCTTGAACTCTTGCGCCTTGGCCTTCCTGTCCTTGAGCTCTCCCCCGCCATGGCTTCCAACTTGCTCCCGACGCGCCTCGTTCGTTCCGCCGAGCTTGGGCCAGTGCGCAGGCTGCTGGGCTGGCGCACGGAGGAACAGAAACGCCGGCTCTGCCGGGGATCTCTCCCCCTAATCCTGGAAAAGGGGGAGATGGTCTTCTTCACTGCCTATGCCCTGGCGGGGATCGTCCCGCCAATTTCTTCCTTCTTTGTCACACTGCTGGAGACGTATGGGCTCCAGCTCCACCATCTCTCTCCCAACTCCTTCGCAATGGCCGCTGTCTTCGTCCACTTCTGCGAGATGTTTGTGGGGGTGCACGCTTCTGTGACGCTCTTCCGCTACTTCTTTGTGTTGCGGACGACTGGGCGCGGCTCGAAGACCCAGATGGGGGCGTACTACTTCCAGCATCGCTGCAAGGACCCAAAGGTCTCTGGGTACCTTCTGCCCTTCAGCGCATCAAGGTAGGAAAACTGGAGGGAGAGCTGGGTGGTAGTGCAGACCGACGAGCACGATCGCCTACAACTCCCGACCGCTGGCCCAACCTCCGATCGTCGCTTCTGGGAGGAGATCCCTGAGCTGGAGTAGGAGTACGCCCCGGTCTTCGAGCGGATCCCGTTCTTGGCCAACGAGGGGCTGACGTCCCTGATGATGCTAATGGACTTCATGTCGCGCCGTATTGCGCCCTTGCAGCAGCGCAGTCGCCCAGCATGGTATTATACTGGCGAGCAGGACTGTACCAGGCTGGAGAGGGGCCTCGGCTCTGATCCTTCCGACGAGGAGCTGTACGAGATGGTGGACAAGGTGAGCGGTGACTTCATTCCCAGTGGCGACCCCGCCCTTCCGTCCTCTGCCACCCCCCTCTTCTTGGAGCCACAGAGGAGGTCGGAGCTCCTGCGGAAGATGCCGAACCTCGACGACATCGGGATCGCCGTCCAGCAGGTCGAGGATGCCTTCCGGGGTATCTCGATCCCAGGAACCGAGCGCTCCGGATCGGGGCGCAAGGCGTCTGTTGCTGCCATACCCGTCCCAAGAGCCGACGGAACTCAAGCCGCCGACAAGGGGAAGGGGAAGGAGCCGGCCCCCGGGCACCCAGAGAAGAAACGCGCCCGGTCTCCTCCGAGGGTGCCGCCTGCGCCGAGTCCGGATGCCGGAGCACCCTTGCACCCATCTCCCGGGGGTGCTGGTCCATCGGGTGGCGACCCGAAGAGGCCCCGGGTGTCCCACCCCAGCGGGTCTCTCCCCGGACAGTGGCAGTCCGAAGAACCCCAAGCGCCTCGTCATCCTTCCTCAAGCAGAGGGGCTTCTAGGACGGATGCTGGTGGGGCGATGCCGGGGAGTGTGCCGGGGGTCCAGGCGCCACGTCCCAGACCGTTCCAGCAGCAGGTCCTGGCGGTTCAACTACGGCCCAGAGGCCGGGGCTACAAGCCCGTTGGAGCGCTCATGTCGCCCAGTAAGTGTTGCTCCTTCTGGCTTGTAGGAGCAGCGTTCTCGTCTCCTCTCTTAGCCTGAGAGCTTTCTTTTCTTGCAGGGACCGACCGCCTGCCGGGGGCGGGCCTCTTACCCGGCCGTCTCCAACTGGCGGAGGCTCCGCGCCTCAGCATCTGGGAACCGTGGTGGCTCCCACGGCCCCCAAGTCGACAGAGGCTTCCTCTATGCCGACGAGTTCACCCTCCGCGGTGGCCGCATCCACACCTGTCCGCCCTCCTTCACCAGCGCAGAAATCCGGTCCTGAGACTGGGAGGGCCGCTGTAGGTGCACCTGCTGGCCCCCTGGCTTCCTTAGAACAGCGTCCCACTCCGGTTGCTGAGGCACCGGCGCCTCCGCCGGTCTTAGACTCGACAGGGGGGTCAGGTGCGTGACTCCTGCCCCCTCTGTCCCGGCGCCCGTGTGGGATGCCTTGGGGCGTGTCCAGACCAGCGCCCGACAACTCCAGGCCGCCTTCGAGCAGGAGCGGGGGGCGCTGGCCGGAGAGAGGGAACGCCTTCTCAGATGGCAGCAGCGGGCCCAGGAGGCTAGGGCGGATCTTGACTCGAGGCAGTCAAGACTTGAGGCCATGAGTGCTCTGCTTGACACTCAGAAGAAGGTCACTAGCCGCTTGGAGTCAAAGACCCGGCGGCTTCGTGCTTCCTACCGCGAGGCCCTGGCCCATGTTGAAGCCAAAGCCGAGGAGCGTTCTGCCGCCGCGGAGGAGTTGCGGCTGCAGGTAGCTCGTCGAGAGTGCGCCGTCGCCGATCGGGAACGCGCTGCAGCGGCGGAGGAGGAGAAGACCACCGCCCGGCTGAAAGCCAAAGAGGGGGAGCTGAGGGCTCGGACCGAGGAGCTGGAGCTCCGTGAGTCGGCTGCTGCCGCGAGGGAGGAGCAGTTCTCCCAGGAGCGCCAGGCGGCGATGGATCTTGAGCTGGCGGCTCGCCAAGAGGTAGAGAAGCTCCAGTATTTGCGGTCTATCAAGGCCCAGGCGGTCTGGGGCTTTATTGCCATGGCGGGGTCCGCCTTGGATCCTCTTGGTTTCAGCCCTGTGCGGATGGAGGCTCCGGCGCAGCAGATGTCCGAAGCAATCCCGACACTTGAGTCCATCGGCGACAAGCTGGGTCGGCTCGAAGCGGTGACCGCCGATGAACTTGAAGTGGAAGGACGGGGCCTTGCGAAGGAGGTCGCTATGCACGTACTGGCGTGCTTCCGGAGCCAAGACCCTTCCTTTTCTCTGGGGCCAGTTCGTCTAGGACCCGTTGTCGAGCGGGAGGAAGCTGCCAGGGCCGAGGTCGAGGACGTGGCTGTCCTTGTGGCCTCTTGGTTTCAACGGGAGTCCGGGGACTCTTAGGCATCTGCCCCCGTGGCCACAAGGCCCTGTACCTCTGTCGGTACCTGAGATATGGGGTACCCCCGCGCACAGGGTAAAATGCCTAAGGAACTTGCCCTTCTCCGCAGGGAGAGCTCCGAAGGCGCCACGCGTCCGGCGGGGCCGGACCTCCCTCTCCTCAGAGGAGAGCTCCGGGCCTGCCACATGGCATTCAGAAGCCGGACCTCCCCCTCCGCGGGAGAGAAGTCCGAAGGCGCCACGCGTCCAGCGGGGCCGGACCGCCCTCTCCTCAGAAGAGAGCTCCGGGCCCGCCACGTGGCGAACAGAAGCCGAGCCTCCCCCTCCGCGGGGAGAGGTCCGGAGGCTCCACGTGCCCCGCGGAACGGGCCCTCCTCTCCTCTGAGAAGGGCTCCGGGCCCGCCACGTGGCAGCAGAACGGCGCTGCCTGCCCCCGAGCGATAGTCAGCGGGTGTAAAGACGCCCCATACCTTGCCCGTACAAGATATTCAAGGCCCGCGTCTTCCCAAGACGCGGAGACGCGGAGCACGCTTCTGTCAGGTGCCGTTGCGCCCAGTCGCATCACAGACTGGCGTGCGGTGTCAGAACCTGCCAGCCAATAAACACCGCGACAAGGCATCCCATGCCGCCTGCGCCGTCATCAACCACTACGACTAGCATGCGGCATGGGCAGGGCGGCAAGATGAAGACTCAGAAGCCTTCGACCAGTGGCAACTACCGGCATAACTACAGATACGGTAGATAATAGACAATCTTCCCGGGACCACCTGTCTGGTCCCGGTCCCCCTTGTAAGCTGCCCGAGTCTTGGACTATAAAAGGCTCGGGTAGGCGTCGATAGCAAGGGTTCGCACTTTGCAACTCATACGCTAGCCATACACTCTCAAGCTGTAACTCACCCCCAAGCTCGGGACTCCAGCCCTGAGCAGCAAGCAAAACAGCGAGCTCCATAGCTCGCCGTGGACGTAGGGTTTTACGCTCCGGCAGCCTGAACCACGTAAAACTCGCCGTGTCAAGCTCTTACTAACTCGTCCATCTGCGCAAGCTCTCCGCTAGGGACTAGCCCCACCAAAAAAAGAACCTCCGTGGGCTGCCCAGTGCAGGCCCGGGGGAAGTGTCGACTGAACACTTCGACATTTGGCGCGCTAGGTAGGGGGCTTTTCTCCTAGCGTGACGAGTTTCCGCCGACGAAGATGACCAAGCTTCCTTCAGCGGCAAACTCTCCCCCTCCGCGTTCACGGCGAACCGTGACCACTGGGGAGTACATGTCGACACACTCAGGACGGAGTGTGTCGGCACAAGCTGGTAGCCAGCAGCCGACTCCGGCAACGCCGACTCCGGCGATGCAGGCTCCGACCAGTGTGAGATCTTCTGCAGCGCTGAGCGTACACCATGGGGGTGCGCTAGCTGCAGCAAGAGCGCTGCTGCGCAACCCACCTGCGGGGGATGCGCCCCATTCAGCGACCCAGCAATGGGTCCGCGAGGTGGACCGCCTCGTCGTCGCCGTCACGAACCCTCGGTTTCGGCGAGGACGGCGCCCAGGACAACCGGCTGTGTCGCTGACGCGCACGCCCACGGTTGACGGGCTAACGGCGGATTCCAGCTCCTCCAGGCTCCCGTCGACGGACCTGAGAAGGGAGCTGGAACGGTGCCACTTGGGCCAGGACACCCGGGTGTACCTCGAGCGACGCCGAGAAAGGCGTCGCAACCATGAGACTGGCGACAGCATGTCGTCGGCCTCGACACAACCAGAAGGGCAGGTCTTCGCCACGCGAGCCCTGCCCCAGGCATATGCCGTGCAGCATATGCCACAACCATATGCGCCGCAAGCAGCGCCCCCGGTCTATGGTGCAGCCTTACCCATGCCGGGGTACACGGTGCCAAACGCGAATCAAGCGTTCGCAGCGCCAATACCCGCAACAGCAGGTGCAGGATGTGTGGCCCTTGCACCCCACCTTCGCTTCGCGAGGTGGCCGCGCAAGTTCCGGCCGCACCTGCCCGAGAAGTACGACGGTAGCGTCAACCCGGCGGAGTTCCTCCAGATCTACTCCACCGCCGTACTTGCTGCAGAAGGGGACGAGGCTGTCATGGCCAACTACTTCCCCGTCGCCTTGACCGGCCCAGCTCGGTCTTGGCTCATGAATCTACCTCAGGGGTCCATAACTTCCTGGGGAGAGCTCTGCCGGCAGTTCGTCGCAAACTTCGGCAGCTCATACACCCGCCCTGGCACGGAGCTCGACCTCCACGCCATCCAACAGCAACCAGGGGAGTCGCTGCGCTCGTTCATCCAGCGGTTCTTCCAGGTGCGGAACACCATCCCACACATCCAGAACGCTTCTGTGGTGGTGGCGTTCCGGCAAGGCGTTCGGGACAGGAAGATGCTCGAGAAGCTCGCGACCAGGGAGGTCCGCGATGTCTCAGAACTCTTCAGCCTGGCGGACAAGTGTGCCAGAGCAGCCGAAGGGCGGAACTGGCACTCTCTGCCGGCCCCCAAGCCAGGGGGTCAGCCGGGATCCGGCGACGCTTCGTATGGAAGCGGCAGGAAGATCAAGAGCGGAGGCGGAAGCAACATAAAGTCATCAGCCGCGGTCCCCGTTGCCACAACGGTGGCGCCCAGTGGAGCTCGGGGGCCGCGCCCTGACAAGAGGCCGTGACAATCACCGGCCCCAGACGGGGGCCAGGATGAATTATGCCCTGTGCATGGCACCAGTTATCATACCGCTGCCGAATGCCGGGAAATCCAGAAGCTCGCGGAGCGTTTCCAGAAAGGGAAGCAGCCCCTAACTGATGCCCCACCCTACAATCAAAGGGAGGGCAAGCAGAAGGTCGAGGCCCGAGACGGCGTCGACCACCAGGTGGAGTTCCAGGAGCTTCAGCACGCCGTAAAGGCAGTGCGCAATCATGGGAGCTCCAGCTCCAGTGATGACGAGCACCGGAAGATGCTCTATGTCATCTTCGGCGGGTCCGCTGACCCCCCATCCCGGAGCATGGCTAAGGCCTTGCGTCGAGCGGTAGCGTCGGTGGCTCCCCTCCCAGGTGCAGCACCGCACCTCAGGTGGATGGGAACCCCCATCAGCTTCGATGACACCGACTGCCCCAGGAACATGGCTGGGGCCGGCCAACTGCCGCTCATGGTGGCCCCCACCATCGCCAACGTGAAGATGCACCACGTTTTGGTGGATGGCGGGGCTGGACTGAACCTCATCAGTCGCGCAGCCTTCCAGAAGCTGCAGATCCCGATGGTCAATCTCGCCCCATCGAGCCCGTTCTCAGGGGTAGGGCCGAGACAGGTCGTTCCCTACGGCCACATCAGCCTCCCGGTGACCTTTGGGGCACCGGACAGCTACCGAACAGAGTACGTTCTGTTCGACGTGGCCGAGGTTGACCTCCCCTTCAACGCCATAATCGGCAGGCCTGCCCTGTACCGATTCATGGCAGTAGCCCACTACGGCTACCTTGTCTTGAAGATGCCTACATCAACAGGCGTCCTCAAGGTTTGTGGAGACCGTGCTGCCGCAGTGTTAGCCTTGGAAAAGCTTCAGGCGCTTACAGCAACTAGAGCGCCAACCCTCGGCAGTGCAGAACCAAACCAGCTCCACCCAAGTGCACGCCACCGTGCCTCTACCACAGCACCCCGCGCCGATGCCACCCAGACCACCCGGGTAGCCGGGGGCCTGGATAGCAAATAGGAAGGCGCGCTCGTTGCCCCCCTCCGGCACAATGTCGATGTGCTGCATGACAGCCGTCGCGGAGGCCAGAGATCCCTAGGGAGGTGATTGAGCACTACTTAAAGGTCTTTCCCGACGTCCAGCCAGTCCGACAGGACAGAAAGTCCGCCGCCCCCGGTGCTTGGCGAACCACGTTGTCGTCCCGAAGGCCGGCGAGAAGCTCCAGAAGCACATCGACTACACCAGCCTCAATAAGGCATGCCCTAAAGACCTATTTTCTCTCCCTATGATAGACCAAATAGTAGACTCGATGCCAGGCTGTGATATGCTGTGCTTCCTAAATGCTTACTAGGGCTCCCACCAGACCCCTATGTCTGGAGAAGTTGAAGGGCACCCTTTACCACAGTAGTCGCCCTGTACTGTTATGCCCCTATGCCTTATGACCTAAGGAATGCTCTCCCTACCTTCGTACGTGCAATGCACAAGACCTTAGGAGAGCCAATGGGAGACTCAGTTAGGGTGTGTGTCGAAGGCATTGATTGTCAAGATCAGACCGGGTTCGTCCCTACTAGATAACCTGGCCTTAGTCTTCGTCCGTCCGACAAACGTGAGCTTAGTATACCCTCTAGAAAACCCTTAGAATACCTGGCCTCACGCCTAGGAGCTGAGGCTAACCCAGAGAGGGTCAAAGCCATTGGCACGAAGACCAGAAATTCGCGGGACCCCTAGCTGCGCCGAGTCGGTTTGTGCTGGGGTTAGCAAAGCAAAGCTTCTCTAAAGCCCCCGAGCCCGAAGAGCATCTCCTGCTCTGCATCACGGCGATGGCTGCAGAAGTGAGTGTGGTCCTCACCGCAGAGTGGCTGGACCCCATACCACCGTAACCTGTTTTGCTGCCAAGAAACAAGTACCAAAAAACCCCGGAGGCCCAAACCGGACCTCGGATCCCCGACACAACCTCCCGGAGGACCAGCAGGACCTCCCGGAGGTGCAATGGGACCCCCCCCCCGGAGGTCCAACAGGACCTTCCGGACTCCCAACGGGACCCCCCGGAGCTCCCGGGACATCAGCGGAGCTTCCCGGAAGGTCCAAAGCAGCCTGGGGACCTCGGAGTATCGAGCACCCGGCGGTCTCCCCAGGCTGAAAGCTATCCTCCACAGCCCCCACACGACGGACAATGCCGCAAAATGGGCGGCGGAGCTACTGAAGTTTGACCTAGGCTCCCTTTCCCGTCATGCAGACATCAGCTGAGCACTAGCTGACTTGTGGCTGAAGTAGACGCATGCTCAGGGGGCCACGAAGACGATGAACCAGGACCCTGAGCCCTGACCTTCACCAGGCCTTACTGAATGCTGTTCGTTGACGGCTCCTTGCGAAAGCAGGGGGCCGGTGCTAGCGTACTGTTCCTCACGCCATCGGGGGAGCAGTCTGGGTATGTGGTGCGTTTCAATTCCAAGGCAGCCAGCAACATAGCAGAGTATGAAGTGCTCATCCTTCTTGCTAGTCGTTGGCTCAGGGCAACTCCCAGTCTGGTTATCAACCAAGATGGTGGAGACAGACCTCCTCGCCTTGGACCTGCACCATGTACCGCACGCTAGCAAGGCCGCAGCTGACGACCTTTCAACAAAGACCCCCACCGGAGCCACTGTGCCTGAAGGGGGCTTTGAGAGGATGTTGCCGCGGCCCACAGCCCGGCCCGCCGAGTCGGACGAAGGGGGCTAGACCAGCACCTCGAAGCTGGCGGTCCCGGCGGCCATGGATGCCGCCAAGGATCATAAGCGTCACTGGGGACTCCGTGCAACCCAGTGCTCAAGATCCAGATGCTCAAGTCAGACCCGATGCATGGATCACGGAGGTCCGGGACTACTTGAAAGACAATATCCTCCCTGATAAACGTGTATCCGCTGAACGGATTGTGCGTATGGCTAAGAGACACATGGCGGTAGAGGGGGATCTCTACCGACGTGGCACCAACCACATCCTATTGCGGTGCATAACCCAGGGGGAAGGCTGCGACTTGTTCGCTGAGATCCATGGAGGCGAATGTGGGAGTCACTCTTCCTCACGCACGCTTGCCGGTAAAGCCTTTCGGCATGGCTTCTACTAGCCGGCAACACTCCAGGATGCCGTCGAGTTGGTCGAGAGCTGCCAGGCGTGCCTGTTCCACGCCAAGCAGATCCATACACCGGCTTGGACGGTACAGATGATCCAGCTCACATGGCCATTTGCCATACTGGGGCTGGACATCCTGGGCCTGGGACCATTCCCCAGAACCGAGGATGGGGACCCGCTCCCGAACCTTCGGAACACAGAACACCGCTGTAAGTTCTACCCCTAGAGCAACAATAGGACAGACCCTTCTTTTTATAATAAATTCCATAAAAGTCCAGGAACAGTGCTTGGAGCAGCTAAGCCTCAGGGGACGGTCCAGGACTACGTTCAGCTTCGCCTAGTTCCGACCCCAAGCACGTAGAGTCTTGCTTCCATTGAGGCGGGTCGTGGCCTACATATTCAGCCCGCCTTCCCCATATGGAAATTTATATGAAAAGAAACCTGTCCTACGTTGCTCTTCTTTGGTACTCATTTAATTTACTTATTAAATTTTTATGATTACCCTACTAGCGCGTGCTCACTATGCGTTCAACTCCCTCTTCTCATTCTCATCTTTAGTCGGCATTTGCTGCCCTGCCAAAGGCGGTTGCGTGGGAGGTACCGGCCGAAAGCCAGGGGGCCCCAAGCCCCTGGCACTTCGCGCACGGTAGTTCCCAAGCACCGTATAAGTGGACGGGGACCGTAAGCCAGATAAGACTAAGAGATAGAGGGGGGGAGCCCCCAAGGAGAATTACGTTTTCCTTACTTGTGTGCAGGACCTCTCGGCCTCAGCTCCCCGCAGGAGTATGGTAGGCACATCCATCCAATAGAACGCACCTACCAGGGGGCCGCTACGGGATCGTGCAAGGCCGAAACCCCAAGGTAAGATCAAAGAACTAGACCTCGCAGGGGCGAGGCCCGAAGGCCCCACGTGTCCAGCAGGGCCAGACCTTCCACCTCCTTGAGGGGAGCTCCGGGCCCGCCGCGTGGTCTACAGAAGTCGGAACTCCCCCCTCTGCGGAGAGAGGCCCGAGGACTCCACGTGCCCCGTAAGCCCGGACCTCCCCTCAGGCGGGAGCTCCGGGCCCGTCACGTGACCAACAGGCCCGGACCCCCCTCCGACCTCGTGAGGTGGGTCCTGGAGACCTCCGGAACCCTTAGTATACAGTGAGGACCCAGAGAAGGTGTCTATGCAGATCTTCGTGATTGGTCAAGGCCTCCGAGTCCTTGCGGAGCTAAAGACTCGGTCAGGAAAAGCCAAGAAGAAGACTAGGACATGCAGACACAGAAAGAAATGGGAGTCTGTCCATACGAAGGCTCCACGAGCTGGGCTACAGACTCAACAAAAATAAAAAAGGAAGTACAGGTCCTTGTGGCCACGGGGGCAGATGCCTAAGAGTCCCCGGACTCCCGATGAAACCTAGAGGCCACGAGGGCAGCTAAGTCCTCGACTTCGGCCCTGGCAGCTTCCTCCCGATCGGCGACGGGTCCTAGACGAACTGGCCCCAGAGAAAAGGAAGGGTCTCGGCTAAGGAAGCACGACAGAACGTGCATAGCAACCTCCTTCGCAAGGCCCCAACCTTCCGCTTCCAGCTCGTCGGCGATCACTGATTCGAGCCGACCTAGCTCATCGCCGAGAGACTCAAGGGCCGGGATCGCTTCGGACATCGGCCGTGCCGGAGCCTCCACCTGCACAGGGCTGAAACCAAGAGGAGCCAAGGCGGACCCCGCATTGGTAATGAAGCACCAGACTGCCTGGGACTCAGCAGTCCGCAAGGACTGGAGCATCTCTACCTCTTGGCGAGCCGCCAGCTCGCGATCCATCGCCGCCTGGCGCTCCTTGGAGAACTGCTCCTCCCTCGCGGCGACAGTCGACTCACGGAGCTCCAGCTCCTCGGATCGAGCCCTTAGCTCCTCCACCTTGGCCCTCAGCCGGGCGGTGGTCTTCTCCTCCTCGGCCGCAGCGGCGCGTTCCCGATCAGCGACGGCACGCTCCCGACAGGCTACCTGCAGCTGCAACTCCTCCGCGGCGGCGGAACGCTCCTTGGCTTTGGCTTCAGCTTGGGCCAGAGCCTCGCGGTAGGTGGCACGAACCCGCTGGGCCTCTGACTCCAAGCGGCTAATGGCCTTCTTCTGAGTGCCAAGCAGAGCACTCATGGCCTCAAGCCTTGACTGCCTTGAGTCAAGGTCCGCCTTAGCCTCCCGGGCTCGCTGCTGCCAGCTAAGAAGGCGTTCCCTCTCACCGGCCAATGCCTTCCGCTCCTGCTCAAAGGCAGATTGGAGCTGCCGGGCGCTGGTCTGGACACGCCCCAGGGCGTCCCACACGGGTGCCGGAGCAGGGGGGACAGGAGTTGCGCCGCTGGACCCCCCTGACGAGTCTAAGACCGGCGGAGGCGCCGGCGCCTCAACAACCATGGTGGGGCGCTGTACTAAGGAGGCCAGGGGGCCAGCAGGCGCACCTACAGCAGCCCTCCCGGTCTCAAGACCGGACTTCTGGACTGGTGAAGGAGGGCGGGTAGGAGCAGATGCGGCCACCGCGGAGAATGAACCCGCTGGCGCAGAGGGTGCCCCCGTCGATTTGGGAACCATGGGAGCCACCGCGGTCCCCAGGTGCTGAGGCGCGGAGCTTCCGTCGGTTGAAGGCGGCCGGATAAGAGGCCCGCCCCCGGCAGCTGGTCGGTCCCTGCAAGAAGAGGAAGCCCTCAGAATAAGAGAAGAGACAAGAGCTCTGCTCCTACAAGCCAGAAAAAGCAACACTTACTGGGCGGCATGAGCGCTCCAACGAGCTTGCAGCACTGGCCTCTGGGCTATAGCTGAACCACCGGGACCAGCGGCTGGAACGGTCGCGGAATGGGACGCCTGGATCCCCGGCGCACTCGCCGGCGTCGCCCCACCAACATCCGTCCTGGGAGCCCCTCCGCTTGAGGAAGGATGGCGAGGTACTTGGGCTGATTCGGACGGCTGCTGTCTGGGGAGAGACCCGCCGGGGAGGGACACTCGGGGCCTCTTCGGGTCGCCACCCGATGGACCAGCACCCCCGGGAGATGGGAGCAAAGTAGCTCCGGCACCCTGACTTGGCACAGGCGGCACCCTCGGAGGAGACCGGGCGCGTTTCTTCTCTAGATGCCCGGGGGCCGGCTCCTTTCCTTTCCCTTTGTCGGCGGCTTGGGTTCTGTCGGCTCTGGAGGAGGGTTTGACAGCAGCGGATGCCTCATGCCCTGACCCGGGGTGCTCGGTTCCTGGAATGGTGATACCCCGGAAGGCATCCCCGACCTGCCGGACAGCGATCCCGATGTCGTCAAGGTTCGGCATCTTCCGCAGGAGCTCTGACCTCCTCTGAGGCTCCAAGAAGAGGGGGGTGGCAGAGGGCGGAAGGGCGGGGTCGCCACTGGGAATGTAGTCACCGCTCACCTTGCTCACCATCTCGTTCAGCTCCTCGTCGGAAGGGTCAGAGCCGGGGCCCCTCTCCAGCCTGGTACAGTCCTGCTCGCCGGTGTAGTACCACGCTGGGCGGCTACGCTGCTGCAAGGGAGCAATACGGCGCGACATAAAGTCCATCAGCACCATTAGAGACGTCAGCCCCTCATTTGCCAAGAACCGGATCCGCTCCAAGACCGGGGAGTACTCCTGCTCCAGCTCAGGGATCTCCTCCCAGAAGCGGCGATCGGTGGTTGGGCTGGCGGTTGGGAGTTGTAGGCGATCGTGCTCGTCGGTCTGCACTACCACCCAGCTCTCCCTCCAGTTTTCCCACCTTGATGCGCTGAAGGGCAGAAGGTATCCGGAGACCTTGGAGTCTTTGCAGCGATGCTGGAAGTAGTATGCCCCCATCTGAGTCTTTGAGCCGCGCCCAGTCGTCCACAGCACAAAGAAGTGGCAGAAGAGCGTCACGGAGGCGTGCACCCCCACGAACATCTCGCAGAAGTGGACAAAAACAGCAGCCATTGCGAAGGAGTTGGGGGAAAGATGGTGGAGCTGGAGACCATATGTCTCCAGCAGGGTGACAAAGAAGGAAGAAATCGGCGGAACGAACCCCGCCAGAGCATAAGCGGTGAAGAAGACTATCTCCCCCTTTTCCAGGACCAGGGGGAGAGATCCTCGGCGAAGCCGATGTTTCTGCTCTTCTGAGCGCCAGCCCAGCAGCCTGCGCACTGGCCCAAGCTCGGAAGAACGAACGAGGCGCGTCGGGAGCAAGTTGGAAGCCATGGCGAAAGAGGGCGCAAGAGTTCAAGGGAAGTACGAGCGCAATGCGAAGGGAAGCCGCGATGCGGGTGAGATCCCCTTTTAAAACTTTCCAGGGATGGTTCGAGGTAATTCGAAAACCTCCGGGAGCATCGCATCGGCGACCTCGTTGGCTCCGAGACCGGGCGCCGATGAAAGGTGGACCCAAGCCGCCCAACTGAAGCGATGGGTCAAGGAGTCAGACGCCCCAGAAGACAAGCCGGCAAGGCATTTCGGCGGTTCCCGAAGAAAGAGCCGCAACGTGCAGAAGTGGTGGTCTTGGGAACCGCCGCAGTAAAAGCAACCATCAAGTGAGCGCACGCTCCCACGATCCCGCGGCTGTTCGTGCTCCGGCAGCGGTCAATTCGGGACTTAGAGAAAGTGCGCGGATCGGAAGAGACGGAGGTCCCACCTCGGGCTCGCTATCGCCCCCGAGATGGGCCCGGGGGCCACTGTCGGTACCTGAGATATGGGGTACCCCCGCGCACAGGGTAAAATGCCTAAGGAACTCGCCCTTCTCCGCAGGGAGAGCTCCGAAGGCGCCACGCGTCCGGCGGGGCCGGACCTCCCTCTCCTCAGAGGAGAGCTCCGGGCCCGCCACGTGGCATTCAGAAGCCGGACCTCCCCCTCCGCGGGAGAGAAGTCCGAAGGCGCCACGCGTGCAGCGGGGCCGGACCGCCCTCTCCTCAGAAGAGAGCTCCGGGCCCGCCACGTGGCCAACAGAAGCCGAGCCTCCCCCTCCGCGGGGAGAGGTCCGAAGGCTCCACGTGCCCCGCGGAACGGGCCCTCCTCTCCTCTGAGAAGGGCTCCGGGCCCGCCACGTGGCAGCAGAACGGCGCTGCCTGCCCCCGAGCGATAGGCAGCGGGTGTAAAGATGCCCCATACCTTGCCCGTACAAGGTATTCAAGGCCCGCGTCTTCCTGAGACGCGGAGACGCGGAGCACGCTTCTGTCAGGTGCCGTTGCGCCCAGTCGCATCACAGACTGGCGCGCGGTGTCAGAACCTGCCAGCCAATAAACACCGCGACAAGGCATCCCATGCCGCCTGCGCCATCATCAACCACTACGACTAGCATGCGGCATGGGCAGGGCGGCAAGATGAAGACTCAGAAGCCTTCGACCAGAGGCAACTACCGGCATAACTACAGATACGATAGATAATAGACAATCTTCCCGGGACCACCTGTCGGGTCCCGGTCCCCCTTGTAAGCTGCCGGAGTCTTGGACTATAAAAGGCTCGGGTAGGCGTCGATAGCAAGGGTTCGCACTTTGCAACTCATACGCTAGCCATACACTCTCAAGCTGTAACTCACCCCCAAGCTCGGGACTCCGGCCCTGAGCAGCAAGCAATACAGCGAGCTCCATAGCTCGCCGTGGACGTAGGGTTTTACGCTCCGGCGGCCTGAACCACGTAAAACTCGCCGTGTCAAGCTCTTACTAACTCGTCCATCTGCGCAAGCTCTCCGCTAGGGACTAGCCCCACCGAAAAAAGAACCTCCACGGGCTGCCCAGTGCAGGCCCGGGGGAAGTGTCGACTGAACACTTTGACAACCTCCTTTTTTATTTTTGTTGAGTCTGTAGCCCAGCTCGTGGAGCCTTGTAAGAACAGACTCCTGTTTCCTTCCGTGTCTGCATGTCTTAGTCTTCTTCCTGGTTTTACCTGGCCGAGTCCTTAGCTCCGCAAGGTACTCAGAGGCCTTGACCAATCTCGAAGCTCTGCATAGACACCTTCCCCGGGTCCTTACTATATATTAAGGGCCTCGGAGGTCTCCAGGACTCGCCCCATGAGAATGGGGGGGGGACCGAGCCTGCTAGCCACATGGCGGGCCCGGAGCTCCCCTCTGAGGGGAGGTCCGGGCTTGCGGGGCACGTGGAGCCCTCGGACCTCTCCCCGCGGAGGGAGGAGGTCCGGCTTCTGTAGGCCACGTGGCGGGCCCGGAGCTCCCCCTCAAGGAGGCGGAGGTCTGGCCCCGCTGGACACGTGGGACCTTCGGGTCTCGCCCCAGCGGAAGTGGTGAGGTCTAGGTTCTTTGGTCTTACCTTGGGGTTTCGGTCTTGCGTGATCCCGTAGCGGCCCCCTGGTAGGTGCGTTCCATTGGATGGATGTACCTACCATACTCCTGCGGGAAGCTGAGGCCGAGAGGTCCTGCACACAAATAAGGGAAACATAATTCTCCTTGGGGGCTCCCCCTCCTCTATCTCATAGTCTTATTTGGCTTACGGTCCCCGTCCACTTATATGGTGCTTGGGGACTACCGTGCGCGAAGTGCCGGGAGCTCGGGGCCCCCTGGCTATCGGCAGGTACCTCCAACGCAACCGCCTTTGGTAGGGCAGCAAATGCCGACTAAAGGTGAGAATGAGAAGAGGGATCTGAGCGCATGGTGAGCATGTGCTAGAAGTGCAGTCATAAAAATTTAATAAGTAAATTAAATGAGCACCAAGGAAGAGCAACGTAGGACAGGTTTCTTTTCATATAAATTTCCATAGGAGGAAGGCAGGCTAAGTATGGAGGCCACGGCCCGCCTCATTAAGAAGGGAAGCAAGACTCTACGCGCTTGGGGTTGGGACCAGGCGAAGCTGAACGTAGTCCTAGACCGTCCCCTAAGGCTTAGCTGCTCCGAGCACTGTTCCTGGGCTTTATGGAATTTATTATGAAAAGAAGAGTCTGTCCTATTGTTGCTCTAGGGGTAGAACTTACGGAGGTGTTCTGTGTTCCGAGGGTTCGGGAGCAGGTTCCCATCCTCGGTTCTGGGGAATGGTCCCAGGATGTCCAGCCCCCATACGGCAAATGGCCATGTGGGCGGGATCATCTGTACCGTCCAAGCCGGTGTATGGATCTGCTTGGCGTGGAACAGGCACGCCTTGCAGCTCTCGACCAGCTTGACGGCATCCTGGAGTGTTGTCGGCTAGTAGAAGCCATGCCGGAAGGCTTTACCGACAACCGTGCGTGAGGAAGAGTGACTCCCACATTCGCCTCCATGGATCTCAGCGAGCAAGTCGCAGCCTTCCCTCTGGGTTATGCACCGCAATAGGACGCGGTTGGCGCCACATCGGTAGAGATCCCCTTCTACCAATGCGTGTCTCTTAGCCATACGCACGATCCGTTCAGCGGATACACGTTCATCAGGGAGGATATTGTCTTTCAAGTAGTCCCGGATCTCTGTGATCCATGCATCGGGTCTGACTTGAGCGTCTGGATCTTGAGCGCTGGGTTGCACGGAGTCCCCAGTGACGCTTACGATCCTTGGCGGCGTCCATGGCTGCAGGGCCACCGGGACCGCCAGCTTCGAGGTGCTGGTCTAGCCCCCTTCGCCCGGCTCGGCGGGCCGGGCTGTGGGCCGCAGCAACGTCCTCTTGAAGACTCCTTCGGGCACAAAGGCTTCGGTGGGGGCCTTCGTTGAGAGGTTGTCAGCTGCGGCCTTGCCAGCGCGCGGTACGTGGTGCAGGTCTAAGGCGAGGAAGTCTTTCTCCACCATCTGCACATAGAGCAGATGAGCAGCTAGTTGTGGGTCACTGCAGGAGCATTCACCCTTAACTTGCTTGATAACTAGCTGGGAGTCGCCCTGTGCCAACAACTGGCGAGCGCCTAGAGACAGGGCTGTCTTTAGGCCAAAGATGAGTGCTTCATACTCTGCCATGTTGTTGGTTGCCTTGGAATTGAGACGCACCATATACCCAGACTGCTCCCCCGATGGCATGAGGAGCAGTACGCCAGCACCGGCCCCGTGCTTTCGCGAGGAGCCGTCGAAGAAGAGCGTCCAGTAAGGCCCGGTGAAGGCCGTAGCTCGGGGCCCTGGTTCACCGTCTTCATGCCCCCCTAGGTCAGCCTGTGTTGGCATCCACTCAGCCACGAAGTCAGCCAGTGCTTGGCTCTTGACTGCGTGACGAGGGAGGAAGTCTAGCTCAAACTCCGGTAGCTCCGCTGCCCATTTGGCGACATTGCCCGTCGCGTGGGGGCTGTGGAGGACAGCCTTCAGCAGATAGGAGGTGGCCACCGAGACCCGGTGGGCTTGGAAGCAGTGGGGGAGCTTCCTGGACGCCACGAGCACTGCATACAGCAGCTTATGGACCTCCAGGTACCTTGTCTTGGTGTCATGGAGGACTTCGCTGATGTAGTAGACAGGCCTCCAGATGGTCCGGACCCTCCCTCCCAGGTCAGAGATATTTCCATCCATGGCTCAGGCCCGTGGGAGGTGGGTGGGCCCGTGGAGGCCGCCGGGAGCTGATACTCGAAGGCTCCCAGGCTGTCTTGGACCTCCGGGAGGCCCCGCTGATTTCCCGAGAGCTCCGGGAGGTCCCGTTGGACATCCGGGAGGTTCTGTTGGACCTCCGGGGGGTCCCATTGCACCTCCGGGAGGTCCTGCTGGTCCTCCGGGAGGTTGTTTCGGGGGTCCGGGGGTCCGTTTTGGACCTCCGGGGGGTTGCCTCGGAGACCCGGGGGGTCGTCTTGGACCTCCGGGGTTTCCTGGCGCCTGTTTCCCGATACCGGAGCAGGCTGTGGCGATGAGGGGTCCGGCCGCTCTGCGACGAGGACCATTCTCACCACTGCAGCTGTCGGTACCTGCGATATGGGGTACCCCCGCGCACAGGAGAAAATGCCTAAGGAACTCGCCCTTCTCCGCAGGGGGAGCTCCGAAGGCGCCACGCGTCTGGCGGGGCCGGACCTCCCTCTTTTCAGAAGAGAGCTCCGGGCCCGCCATGTGGCATACAGAGGCCGGACCTCCCCCTCCGCGGGAGAGAGGTCCGAAGGTGCCACGTATCCGGCGGGGCCGGACCTCCCTCTCCTCAGAGAGGAGCTTCGGGCCCGCCACGTGGCCGACAGAAGCCGAACCTCCCCCTCCGAGGGGAGAGGTCCGAAGGCTCCACGTGCCCCACGGGGCCGGACCCTCCTCTCCTCTGAGAAGGGCTCCGAGCCCGCCACGTGGCCAGCAGAACAGCGCTGCCTACCCCCGAGCGATAGGCAGCGGGCGTAAAGACGCCCCATACCTTGCCCGTACAAGGTATTCAAGGCCCGCGTCTTCCCAAGACGTGGAGACGCGGAGCACACCTCTGTCAGGTGCCGTTGCGCCCAGTCGCATCACAGACTGGCATGCGGTGTCAGAACCTGCCAGCCAATAAACACAGCGACAAGACATCCCATGCCGCCCGCGCCGTCATCAACCACTACGACTAGCATGCGGCATGGGCAGGGCTGCAAGATGGAGACTCAAAAGCCTCCGCCAGAGACAACTACCGGTATAACTGCAGATACGGAAGATGATAGACAATCTCCCCGGGACCACCTGTCGGGTCCCGGGCCCCCTTGTAAGCCACCCGAGTCTTGGACTATAAAAGACTCGGGTAGGCGACGATAGCAAGGGTTCGCACCTCTGCAACTCATACGCTAGCCATTCACACCCAAGCTGTAACTCACCCCCAAGCTCAGGACTCCGGCCCTGAGCAGCAAGCAATACAGCGAGCTCCATAGCTCGCCGTGGACGTAGGGTTTTACGCTCCGGCGGCCTGAACCACGTAAAACTCACAGTGTCAAGCTCTTACTAACTCGTCTGTCGGTACCTGAGATATGGGGTACCCCCGCGCATAGGGTAAAATGCCTAAGGAACTCGCCCTCTCCGCAGGGAGAGCTCCGAAGGCGCCACGCGTCCGGCGGGGCCGGACCTCCCTCTCCTCAGAGGAGAGCTCCGGGCCCGCCACGTGGCATACAGAAGCCGGACCTCCCCCTCCGCGGGAGAGAGGCCCGAAGGCGCCGCGTGTCCAGCGGGGCCGGGCCTCCCTCTCCTCAGAGGAGAGCTCCGGGCCCGCCACGCGGCCAACAGAAGCCGAGCCTCTCCCTCCGCGGGGAGAGGTCCGGAGGCTCCACGTGCCCCGCGGGACTGACCCTTCTCTCCTCTGAGAAGGGCTCCGGGCCAGCCACGTGGCAGCAGAGCGACGCTGCCTGCCCCGAGCGATAGGCAGCGGGCGTAAAGACGCCCCATACCTTGCCCGTACAAGGTATTCAAGGCCCGCGTCTTCCCAAGACACGGAGACGCGGAGCACGCTTCTGTCAGGTGCCGTTGCGCCCAGTCGCATCACGGACTGGCGCGCGGTGTCAGAACCTGCCAGCCAATAAACACCGCGACAAGACATCCCATGCCGCCTGCGCCGTCATCAACCACTATGACTAGCATGCGGCATGGTCAGGACGGCAAGATGAAGACTCGGAAGCCTTCGCCAGAGACAACTACCGGCATAACTGCAGATACGGTAGATAATAGACAATCTTCCCGGGACCACCTGTCGGGTCCCGGCTTCCCTTTTAAGCCTCCCGAGTCTTGGACTATAAAAGGCTCGGGTAGGCGTCGATAGCAAGGGTTCGCACTTTGCAACTCATACGCTAGCCATACACTCTCAAGCTGTAACTCACCCCCAAGCTCAGGCCTCCGGTCCTGAGCAGCAAGCAATACAGCGAGCTCCATAGCTCGCCGTGGACGTAGGGTTTTACGCTCCGGCGGCCTGAACCACGTAAAACTCGCCGTGTCAAGCTCTTACTAACTCATCCATCTGCGCAAGCTCTCCGCTAGGGACTAGCCCCACCGAAAAAAGAACCTCCGCGGGCTGCCCAGTGCAGGCCCGGGGAAAGTGTCGACTGAACACTTCGACATTTGGCACGCCAGGAAGGGGGCTTTTCTCCTAGCGCGACGAGTTTCCGCCAACAAAGATGACCAAGCTTCCTTCAGCGGCAAACTCTCCCCCTCCGCGTTCACGGCGAACCGTGACCACTGGGGAGTACATGTCGACACACTCAGGACGAAGTGTGTCGGCACAAGCTGGTAGCCAGCAGCCGACTCCGGCAACGCCGACTCCGGCTATGCAGGCCCCGATCAGTGTGAGATCTTCTGCAGCGCTGAGCGTACACCATGGAGGTGCGCTAGCTGCAGCAAGAGCGCTTCTGCGCAATCCACCTGCGGGGGATGCGCCCCATTCAGCGACCCAGCAATGGGTCCATGAGGTGGACCGCCTCGTCGTCGCCGCCGCGAACCCTCGGTTTCGGCGAGGACGGCGCCCAGGACAACCGGCTGTGTCGCTGACGCGCACACCCACGGTTGACGGGCTAACGGCGGATTGCAGCTCCTCCAGGCTCCTGTCGACGGACCTGCGAAGGGAACTGGAACGGTGCCACTTGGGCCAGGACGCCCGGGTGTACCTCGAGCGACGCCGAGAAAGGCGTCGCAACCATGAGGCTGGCGACAGCATGTCGTCGGCCTCAACACAACCTGAAGGGCAGGTCTTCGCCACGCGAGCTCTGCCTCAGGCATATGCTGCGCAGCATATGCCACAACCATATGCGCTGCAAGTAGCGGCCCCGGTCTATGGTGCAGCCTTGCCCATGCCGGGATATGCGGTGCCAAGTGCAAACCAAGTGTTCGCAGCGCCAGTACCTGCAGCAGCAGGTACAGGATGTGCGGCCCTTGCGCCCCACCTTCGCTTCGCAAGGTGGCCACGCAAGTTTCGCCCGCACCTGCCCGAGAAGTACGACGGCAGCGTCAACCCAGCGGAGTTTCTCCAGATCTACTCCACCGCCGTACTTGCCGCAGGAGGGGACGAGGCTGTCATGGCCAACTACTTCCCCGTCGCCTTGACCGGCCCAGCTCGGTCTTGGCTCATGAATCTACCTCAGGGGTCCATAACCTCCTGGGGAGTGCTCTGCCGGCAGTTCGTCGCCAACTTCGGCAGCTCCTACACCCGTCCTGGCACGGAGCTTGACCTCCACGCCATCAAGCAATAACCTGGGGAGTCGCTGCGCTCTTTCATCCAGCGGTTCTCTCAGGTACGCAACACCATCCCGCATATCCAAAGTGCCTCTGTGGTGGTGGCGTTCCGGCAGGGTGTCCGGGACGAGAAGATGCTTGAGAAACTCGCGACCAGGGAGGTCCGCGATGCCTCAGAGCTCTTCAGCTTGTCGGACAAGTGCGCCAGAGCAGCCGAAGGACGGAACTGGCACTCACAGCCATCCTCCGAGTCAGGAGGGCTGCCCGGATCTGGTCCTACTCCCTATGGAGGTAGCAGGAAGACCAAGAGCCGAAGCAGAAGCAAGATAAGACTGCCGGCCGCGACCCCAGTCGTCGCTACAGCGACGCTCAGTGGGGCTCGGGGGCCGCGCCCTGACAAGAGGCAGCAAAAGTCACCGATCCCGGAAGATAGCCAGGACAACATGTACCCCGTGCATGGCAGCTGTCGCCACACTACTGCCGAGTGCCGGGAGATCCGAAGGCTCACAGAGCGCTTCCGCAAGGGGAAGCGGCAGCGGGCTAATGCCCTGCCCTTCCGTCCAAAGGAAGACGAGCAGGGGGTGGATGTTCCAGTCAACATCGACCACCCAGAGGAGATCCAGGAGTCTCAGCGTGTCATGAAGGCGGCACACAATCATGAGGACTCCGGCTCCAGTGACGATGAGCGTCGGAAGAAGCTCTACGTCATATACGGCGGGTCCGCCGACCCCTCGTCCTGAAGCGCAGTCAAGACTCTGCGCCGAGCGGTAGCGTCGGTGGCGCCACTCCCAAGTGCTGCACCGCACCTTAAGTGGATGGGGACCCCCATCAGCTTTGACGCCACCGACTGCCCCAGGAACATGGCTGGGGCCGGCCAACTACCGCTCCTGGTGGCCCCTACCATCGCCAACGTGAGAATGTACCACGTTTTGGTAGATGGAGGAGCTGGGCTGAACCTCATCAGCCGTGCAGCTTTCCAGAAGCTGCAGGTCCCGATGGCCAAGCTCACCCCGTCGAGCCCGTTCTCAGGGGTAGGGCCGGGACAGGTTATCCCCTACGGCAACATTAGTCTCCCGGTGACCTTCGGGGCTCCGGACAGCTATCGAACAGAGTACATTCTGTTCGACGTAGCGGAGATAGACCTCTGTCGGTACCTGAGATATGGGGTACCCCCGCGCACAAGGTAAAATGCCTAAGGAACTCGCCCTTCTCTGCAGGGAGAGCTCCGAAGGCGCCACGCGTCCGGCGGGGCCAGACCTCCCTCTCCTCAGAGGAGAGCTCCGGGCCAGCCACGTGGCATACAGAAGCCAGACCTCCCCCTCCGCGGGAGAGAGGTCTGAAGGTGCCGCGTGTCCAGCGGGGCCGGACCTCCCTCTCCTCAGAGGAGAGCTCCGGGCCCGCCACGTGGCCAACAGAAGCCGAGCCTCCCCCTCCGCGGGGAGAGGTCCGGAGGCTCCACGTGCCCCGCGGGACTGACCCTCCTCTCCTCTGAGAAGGGCTCCGGGCCCGCCACGTGGCAGCAGAACGACGCTGCCTGCCCCGAGCGGTAGGCAGCGGGCGTAAATACGCCCCATACCTTGCCCGTACAAGGTATTCAAGGCCCGTGTCTTCCCAAGACACGGAAACGCGGAGCACGCTTCTGTCAGGTGCCGTTGCGCCCAGTCGCATCACAGACTGGCGCGCGGTGTCAGAACCTGTCAGCCAATAAACACCGCGACAAGGCATCCCATGCCGCCTGCGCCGTCATCAATCACTATGACTAGCATGCGGCATGGGCAGGGCGGCAAGATGAAGACTTAGAAGCCTTCGGCCAGAGACAACTACCGGCATAACTGCAGATACGGTAGATAATAGACAATCTTCCCGGGATCACCTGTCGGGTCCTGGCTCCCCTTGTAAGCCGCCCGAGTCTTGGACTATAAAAGGCTCGGGCAGGCGTCGATAGCAGGGGTTCGCACTTTGCAACTCATACGCTAGCCATACACTCTCAAGCTGTAACTCACCCCCAAGCTCAGGCCTCCGGCCCCGAGCAGCAAGCAATACAGCGAGCTCCATAGCTCGCCGTGGACGTAGGGTTTTACGCTCCGGCGGCCTGAACCACGTAAAACTCGCCGTGTCAATCTCTCACTAACTCGTCCATCTGCGCAAGCTCTCCGCTAGGGACTAGCCCCACCGAAAAAAGAACCTCCGCGGGCTGCCCAGTGCAGGCCCGGGGGAAGTGTCGACCGAACACTTCGACATTTGGCGTGCCAGGTAGGGGGCTTTTCCCCTAGCGCGACGAGTTTCCGCCAACGAAGATGACCAAGCTTCCTTCAGCACCAAACTCTCCCCCTCCGCGTTCACGGCGAACCGTGACCACTGGGGAGTACATGTCCACACACTCAGGACGGAGTGTGTCGGCACAAGCTGGTAGCCAGCAGCCGACTCCGGCAACGCCGACTCCGGCTATGCAGGCCCCAACCAGTGTGAGGTCTTCTGCAGCGCTGAGCGTACACCATGGAGGTGCGCTAGCTGCAGCAAGAGCGCTGCTGCGCAACCCACCTGCGGGGGATGCGCCCCATTCAGCGACCCAGCAATGTGTCCGCGAGGTGGACCGCCTCGTCGTCGCCGCCGCGAACCCTCGGTTTCAGCGAGGACGGCACCCAAGACAACCGGCTGTGTCGCTGACGCGCACACCCACGGTTGACGGGCTAACGGCGGATTCCAGCTCCTCCAGGCTCCTGTCGACGGACCTGCGAAGGGAACTGGAACGGTGCCACTTGGGCCAGGACGCCCGGGTGTACCTCGAGCGACGCCGAGAAAGGCGTCGCAACCATGAGGCTGGCGACAGCATGTCGTCGGCCTCGACACAACCAGAAGGGCAAGCCTTCGCCACGCGAGCCCTGCCTCAGGCATATGCTGCGCAGCATATGCCACAACTATATGCGCCGCAAGCAGCGGCCCCGGTCTATGGTGCAGCCTTGCCCATGCCGGGTTACGCGGCGCCAAGTGCGAACCAAGCGTTCGCAGCGCCCGTACCTGCAGCAGCAGGTGCAGGATGTGCGGCCCTTGCACCCCACCTTCGCTTCGCAAGGTGGCCACGCAAGTTTCGCCCGCACCTGCCTGAGAAGTACGACGGCAGCGTCAACCCAGCGGAGTTCCTCCAGATCTACTCCACCGCCGTACTTGCCGCAGGAGGGGACGAGGCTGTCATGGCCAACTACTTCCCCGTTGCCTTGACCGGCCCAGCTCGGTCTTGGCTCATGAATCTACCTCAGGGTCCATAACCTCCTGGGGAGAGCTCTGCCGGCAGTTCGTCGCCAACTTCGGCAGCTCCTACACCCGTCCCGGCACGGAGCTTGACCTCCACGCCGTCAAGCAACAACCTGGGGAGTCGCTGCGCTCTTTCATCCAGCGGTTCTCTCAGGTACGCAACATCATCCCACATATCCAAAGTGCCTCGGTGGTGGTGGCGTTCCGACAGGGTGTCCGGGACGAGAGAATGCTTGAGAAGCTCGCGACCAGAGAGGTCCGCGATGTCTCGGAGCTCTTCAGCCTGGCGGACAGTGCGCCAGAGCGGCTGAAGGGCGGAACTGGCATGCTCTGCCGACCTCCGAGTCAGGAGGGCAGCCCGGGTCCGGTGCTGCTGCCTATGGGGGTGGCAAGAAGACCAAGAACCGGGGGAGTGGAAAGATGAAGTCACCATTCACGGCCCCCATCGCCGCAGCTGCGACGACCAGTGGAGCTCGGGGGCCACGCCCCGACAAAAGGCAGCGGCAATCACCGGCCCCAGACAGTGACCAAGGCGGGCTATGCCCCGTGCATGGCACCGCCAACCATACTGCTGCCGAGTGCTGGGAGATCCAGAGGCTCGCAGAGCGCTTCCGCAAAGGAAGACAGCAGAGGGCTGAAGCGCCGCCCTACCCTCAGAGGGATGGCAAACAGAAGGTCGATGCCCCAGTCACTGCTGCCCACCAGGTGGGGTTCCAGGAGCCTCAGCGTGTCATAAAGACAGTGCATGACGGTAAGGACTCCAGTTCCGACGGTGACAGGCTAGGGCGTTAGCCAACTGCGGCGCGCCTCCCTGCCTCGAACATACCTCTCGGGGGCCGCCTAAGGTCTGTCAACCCCTTGAAGGCCTTGCCAGAAGGGGAAGACGCCTTAGGTCATCCAAGACGAGCCCGGGCCTACCTACCCCTTGAAGGCCTTAGCCAGAAGGGGAGAACTCCCCGGGGGCCCCCAGGAGAAGCCGCGCAGGACCTGATCCAGCGCGAAGATAACAACCTCATCGACAAGACTCGGCTGCAGGGAACACCCCGCAACGCACGGTCTCGGCTAATGCTCTAAGCACTACCGCCAAAGAACCAAACGCGTCGGGGGCCTGCAGGAGGGCAACTTGGTGAAGCGGCACGCTCTATTCCAAGAAGGACCCATAAGCTCTCCCCCAGCAGGGAAGGTCCCTTCCGAATCATGAAAGCTGCCGCCCCAAGTACACATGCCTTCCAACCGAGAGTGGGATCCGTTCCCAAAAATCCTTGCCATGGAGCAACACTGTAAGTCCTACTTCCTGAGCATCAGTAGAACAGGGTTATTCCCTTCTGTAATAGATCCTATAGAATTTAGGAACAGCGCTTGAGGCAGCTAAGTCTCAAGGGACGGTACAGGACTACGTCCAGTTTAGCCTGGTTCCGACCCTAAGCGCGTAGAGTCTTGCTTCCCTTGAAGGCAAGGCGGAACATTGCCTCCCTGTACAGCCAGAATTCCACTTATGGGTACGAATACAGAGCCCTGTTCTACTTAGCTCTCTCTCATGCGCTCATTTAAATTATGCATTAATTTTTATGATCGCACTATCTCTGTATGTTCATCGTACATCTAGCTCCCCCTCTCCTGCGCTCATCCATAGTCGGCATTTGCTATCCTACCGAAGGCGGCTGCGCTTGAGGCACCTGCCAATGGCCGAGTGAGTCTCTCGGGCCTCCCCCAGTCAGGTGTTGCGGTGCCAGTTGGTTACCTCCAGGAAAGGCCTGCGTTGTGCATGGGGGGTCCAGGGTGCGTATCCAGCTTAGCCGGCCCAGAGCCCAAAGAATGCGCATCCTGCCCTCCGGAGGTCCAAGGGAGTATGTCCGCTTTGCCTGGTCATGAACCCAAAGCGCGTGCACTCTGCTTCCCCAGCGCACGGCGCGGTACTAGGGATCGGACGGCCGTACCCAGACCTCGGAGGGAGCCGGAGCTCCGGCGCCTCGTGCACAGAATTGCCCAAGCCCCGTATAGCGAATCAGGATCGTAAGACGGACAAGACTAGGAGACGGGAGGGGAGGACCCCCCGAGGAGAATTACGTTTCCTCTGCCTGTGTGCAGGACCTCCAGGTTACGGCAACAGGGACTGCATGAAGCAGGGGGAAAGGAGCTACCAGCTACTCCGACCTAGGACTGGAAGGACCGGGACCTTCCCCTCCAGCAGGGGCGGGACCTGGGGGCCCCACGTGTCCAGCAGGCCCGGAACTCTCTCCTCCCTTGAGGAGGGCTCCGGGCTCGCCACGTGGCAGGCGGAAACCGGACCTCCCCCCTCGGTGGGAGGGCTCCGAAAGCCCTACATGTCCAACATAGCCGGAGCTCCCGCCTCTTAAGGAGGAGCTCCGGACCCGCCACGTGGCAGGCAGATCTGGAGCTCCCCATAGGGCGAGATCCGGAGACTTCCGGGGGCCCCTAACACGGTTAGGACCCGGGGAGGGTGTCTGTGCAAAGCTCCGAGATTGGAAATGGCCTCTGAGTATCTTGCGGAGCTAAGGACTCAGCCAGGCAAAGCCAAGAAGGAGAGAAAAAGCATCACAGACACAAATGTCCAAAAGAGTCAAATTAAGTGAGGCTCCTTGAGCTGGACTACAGACTCGATAAGAAGAAAGAAACAAGTCCTAAGGACCTCCCGGCTCCCGCTGGAACCTTGCGGCTATGAGGGCGGCCACATCCTCGACTTCTCCCCTGGCAGCTTGCTCCAGCTCTGCGGCTGGGCCCTCTCTCGCTGGTTCTAGCGAGAAGGAGGGGTCACGGCTCTTAAAGCATGCCAGCACATGTGAGGCGACCTCTAAGGCTAGGCCGCGCCCCTCGGCCTCAAGCTCGCTGGCGACCACCGAGTCTAGCCTGTCCAGCTTGGCGCCGATCGACTCCAGCGCGGGGATCACCTCCAACGCAGGGGCCGCGGTCCTCACCGGACTGAAGCCAAGAGGGATCAGGGCGGACCCTGCTCGATCCACGAAGCTCGAGACTGCAAGAGCCTCGGAGGACCGCAAGGCCGAAAGCTCCTCCACCTCGCGGCGGGCCGCCTGCAGAGCCTCCAGGTTCCTCTCGGAGAATTCCTTCTCCTTGGCCGCCAGGGAGCTCTCCCGAAGGTGGAGAGTCTTGGCGAGCCGCTCCAACTCAGCGGCCTTGGAGTCGGCGGTCAACTCCCGGTCCAAGACCGCCCGGCGATCACGGGAGACCTGTTCCTCCCTCAAGTCGAGGTCTGCCTTCAGGATCTCCAGCTCCTCCATCCGAGCTCGAAGGTCATCCTCGCCCGCAGCCAGCTGCGCGGCGACCCTCTCCGCCTCAGCTGCCATGCAACGCTCCCGTTCCTCAACGGCGAGTTCGCGGTGCTCCAACCGCTGCCGTATCTCCACAGCAGCAGAGAGGCTCTCCTCGGCCCGGGCGTGTGCCTCCAGGGTCTCCCTGTTGATCCGCCGCGATTCGGTGTCCATGCGGTCGACAGCCCGCTTCATCCGGTCTTGGAGCGCTTCCCTGAAGTCGAGCAACTCCCGCCTGGAGTCGAGCTCACTCTTAACCTTCGCGGTCCTCTCCCGCAAAAGGTTCCCCCAGATGAGGAGGCGGTCCCGTTCAACCGTATACTCCTCCCGCTCGCGCCCTAGTGCAGCCAAGACCTGCCGGACGCTCGACTCGGCAAGCGCGAAGGCGTCCGCCAGAGGCAATGGAGCAACAGAGGCCGGGGCAGTCCCCCCGACCTCCTCCATTACCTCGTCCTCAGAAAGAGCCGACGCACCAGCAACCGAGACGAGACGCCGATCAGGAGAAGCTGGCTCCGAGGCTCTGGCAGCCAGGCCAGCCGGGCTCTCTTCAGCTTCTGGCTCCTTGACCTGAGGAGAGGGGCGAGCCGGGGAAGGCGGTGCTGGAGAAGAGGCCAGGCCGCCTAGTGCAGGGTCAACCTGCGCTGGCTCGGGGGCCGCGGTGGCCGTCTCGGCAGGAAGAGTCGACGCCGCCACGGAGTCCGGGCACACCGGAACAGGAGAAGTTCGCGCTGGTCTGGGGGCCGCGGCAGTTGCCCCTGGCTCCGAGCGCAGCGGCACAGATTCCCCGCAAGACGGGGAAGGCCGGGAAGCGCGGACACTCCAGCGGGCTCTGAACCCCGACTTCCGAGCCGGGTAGGACTTCCAGAGCCCGCTACCGTCACCGACGGCCGCTCCGCAGTCGCTTGGACTGGCGGAACAGGGGACGCCCCAGAAGCTTCCCCCAGCGCATCAACCCGGGGCCCCTTCGAGTCGCCACCGGAGGGAGTGTCAGGCACCCCAGAATCCCGACTTGGCACAGACGCCGCTGCTAGAGGAGATCGAGCGCGCTTCTTCTCTGGCGGCGGGTTGGATGCCATGGCGAGGGAGAACTCAAAGGCAAGAGAGCAAAAGCACAAGAGTCCGAGGAGAAACGCAGAGAAGTGCGAAGGGAAGCTGCAATGTGGGTAAGACCCCCTCTAAAAAACTTCCCGGGTGCAATTCCAAGCGATTCGGAACTCTTCGAGTACCCCGCACTGGCAACCGCTTCGGTTCCTAGACCGAGTGCCGATGACGGGTGGGCCCAAGCCGCCTACTGAAGCGGTGGGGTCAAGGAGTCAGTCTCCTGAGAAGATGAGCCGGCAAGGCACTTCAGCGGTTCCCGAAGAAAGCTTCGCAACGTGCAGAAGTGGCAGTCTTGGGAACCGCCGCAGTAAAAGCAACCATCAAGTGAGCGCACGCTCACACGATCCCGTGGCCGTTCGTGCTCCGGCTGCGGTCAATTCGGGACTTAGAGGAAGTGTGCGGATCCGAAGAGACGGAGGTCCCACCTCGGGCTCGCTATCTCCCCCGAGATGGGCCCGGGGGCCACTGTCGGTACCTGAGATATGGGGTACCCCCGCGCACAAGGTAAAATGCCTAAGGAACTCGCCCTTCTCCGCAGGGCGAGCTCCGAAGGCGCCACGCGTCCGGCGGGGCCGGACCTCCCTCTCCTCAGAGGAGAGCTCCGGGCCCGCCACGTGGCATACAGAAGCCGGACCCCCCCCTCCGCGGGAGAGAGGTCCAAAGGTGCCGCGTGTCCAGCGGGCCCGGACCTCCCTCTCCTCAGAGGAGAGCTCCGGGCCCGCCACGTGGCCAACAGAAGCTGAGCCTTCCCCTCCATGGGGAGAGGTCCGGAGGCTCCACGTGCCCCGCGGGACTGACCCTCCTCTCCTCTGAGAAGGGCTCCGGGCCCGCCACGTGGCAGCAGAACGACGCTGCCTGCCCCGAGCGGTAGGCAGCGGGCGTAAATACGCCCCATACCTTGCCCGTACAAGGTATTCAAGGCCCGCGTCTTCCCAAGACGTGGAGACGCGGAGCACGCTTCTGTCAGGTGCCGTTGCACCCAGTCGCATCACAGACTGGCGCGCGGTGTCAGAATCTGTCAGCCAATAAACACCGCGACAAGACATCCCATGCCACGTGCGCCGTCATCAACCACTACGACTAGCATGCGGCATGGGCAGGGCGGCAAGATGAAGACTCAGAAGCCTTCGGCCAGAGACAACTACCGGCATAACTGCAGATGCGGTAGATAATAGACAATCTTCTCGGGACCACCTGTCGGGTCCCGGCTCCCCTTGTAAGCCGCCCGAGTCTTGGACTATAAAAGGTTCGGGCAGGCGTCGATAGCAGGGGTTCGCACTTTGCAACTCATACGCTAGCCATACACTCTCAAGCTGTAACTCACCCCCAAGCTCAGGCCTCCGGCCCCGAGCAGCAAGCAATACAGCGAGCTCCATAGCTCGCCGTGGACGTAGGGTTTTACGCTCCGGCGGCCTGAACCACGTAAAACTCGCTGTGTCAAGCTCTCACTAACTCGTCCATCTGCTGCAAGCTCTCCGCTAGGGACTAGCCCCACCAAAAAAAGAACCTCCACGGGCTGCCCAGTGCAGGCCCGGGGGAAGTGTCGACCGAACACTTCGACAACCTCCCCTTCAACACCATAATCGGCAGGCCAGCCCTGTACCTGTAAAAGCCCAAGAAAAGGGACTTGCAAAAACTTTCCTGCACCTCACAACACCACAGTTTTGTTGTGGATAGCTGGTAAAAAAATGGGAAGAGCAAGTAACCTCTATCAAAGAAGTGGTTAGAGGGGAAACTTACACTTTCACAACATGGGAAAATTCTACACATATGATCACACATGAGAGGGTGTTTCCAAACTGTTGCATTCAAATTCAGGAGTGCAGCAGCTAAAACAAGGAGTAAAGGGCATACTTGGATTCCTCAGGTTCAAATTAGTGGGGAGGCAGAGTCTCAATAATTTTTGAAAAGGTTGGCCACCCATTTTTCCAAAAAGGATCCAAATATGCAAAGAATTCAAATATACATTTGAATTTGGGGGAAATGAGCTCAACCATACAAATGTAGGACAGTTTCAAACTCCAAATATTTGAATTCATCTCTGGCTAAGCTTTGGAGATCTTTTGAGGGGTGGGGGAGCACTGACAAGTGGGTCCCACATGTCATTGGAGAGGTTAAAATGGCACAAAAGTCAACAGCCTTAGGGGCTAAGTGTTGCACTCGGAACAGAGCCGAGGCTCCACCGTGACACACCGTGAAAACGCCGGGCGCCACCTCCTGCTCTCCCCTCGCGCGCTGGCGAGCTCCTTGTGGGGGTGCAGTAACTCCCAGCCGTGCCCCAGCTCGCCACGACCACGAACCGACCCCCAGTCACCGCCCTCTCGCACGACAGAGCGCCGAGGAGCCGCTGCTGTGATCCACTCAATCGGGAGCGATCGTCTCTCGTGTACCAACATCGGCTACTCAGCAAACCAACATCCTCAGACCTCCCACACCCTCCCCGCATCACTTCCAGTCGAGTTGAACCACTACCCACCGAGAAAAACCACGTTTTCGTGGCCGCCGGGGAGAACCGAGCAAAGGTGCTCCCGTGGGCAGCTCGGCAGAAGACTTGTCACGACCAAGGAGGAGCAGTTTTGGACACGCCTAGACTCCACGCTGCTCGACCCCAAAGCCTAGAACCAGTGACCGATCATCGCCGGCGAATTTCGCAAAACGTCTTCAACCGGTGCAGAACTACCCTCGGGTAAGAAACCCACAAATTCCCGATGTATGATTGCTTAGAGTTTATCAAACTGCACACACAGGAGCTAGACTGGATGGCGCCCAAGTTTGCTCCGCAACCCTAGCTTAATTTTGGCTATAGCCGGCGTATTTCCCGGTTTTCCAGCCGCGGTTAGGGCGGCAAAGGTCGGGCTCACGGTGACGACAAGGATAGAGCTCTTCCCGAGCCCTAGCGTGGCCTTGTCGACATTCCATGAGATTCCCCGGTGCTGTAGAGCCTCTCCACCGAGGTTTTGGTGGGCTACGATGGCCGGGCGCCATAACTGAAGGGAGTCCGAGCCGCTGCACCGTCGCCAGCTAGGTTAGGGCCACCGCCGACCGGAGCAGGCGGTACCAGCGTGTTCAGTGCGCAAAAATAGGCCCAGGCGGCGAGTTTCCGGCCAGGAGGCGGTCGGGAAGCCAAGTCCGGCGAGCAGCCGAGGTGTGCCGGCGAGGGGGCGGCGCGGGAAAAAGGGCGGGCGCGAGGAAGAAGACGAGCCGGCCGGGCCCGCGCGTCAGTCTCTCGCTGCACAGTGTGGGGATTTTCTGTTGCACCGGATCGGCTGTGAACGCGCGGAAAACAATCCTGTGGCCCCGTGTGGCGCAGCCGAGGTGATGACACGTGGAAGCCGGGCCCGCTGTCAGAAATTTGAACTTTCCCGGTTAATTCGAATTCCAGAAATTTCCCAAACTTTAGAGCTCCATAACTTCTGCTAGGAAGCTCCAAATTTAGTGATTCAAATTGGGTTGGATTTATCTTGCCTAGCTCTGTCCAGATATACAACCCAATTTGTATGAAACCCATTAATTAATTCTGGAAAATTCTTTAAAGCTTTTCAGCAAAAGAATTTTATAGGGAGTTTGGTTCATCCAAAAATCCCCAAATTTTGCCAGAATGTTCTTTAGGACATTAGTAAACCCCTGTAAAAGTTTCATACCATTTGGAGATGATTTGGTCAGAGGAATTCAAATTGGAAGGTGCTGTGTTCATTTGAATGCAGAAACATTTTCAGAGAATTTCCAAAACTTGGAAATTCAATTCTGGGCAAACCTTAACTCCAAAAATGCTAGGAAAATTCATGCAAACTCTATGAGCTATAATTGAAATTGTAGTTCATTAAGTTGAGCATGAACAGAGGTATTACCTCAGAATAAATTCTTCCTTGCTGATTTGCCAAGAGAATTATTCTGAGCAAACCACTTCATGAAAAGTGCTAATGTTTGGTCCAGAGGGTTTTCTTGTGACAAGGAACTCACACGAAAATTTTCAGCTCCATTGGAGCTCTAGATCACCCTGTCCTGTTTACCCACTTAAGGGATTAATATGGAAAAGGGAGAAAACCACTTAGCATTTAACCATGTGATTAAGTCCAAGCCAAACCACCAACACCAGTTCATCTTTAAATTCTTAAACAAAGTTCCAGGTGTTAGAGGCTGGTTATTAGAACTAATAGTAGAAGTCTTACTCTAAAACTCACATTTGCATCTAAATTAACATGTAGCATTTCATTAACGTGTAGCCGTTGAAGAAGAGACTCCGGAAGTGCTGGACTTCCTTCTTCCGGACGAAGAACTAACTCCGGACCAGCAGCAACAAGGCAAGCCCCGGTTTGCATTAACCTTTTTATAAGCTTTCCTTTGTTTACATGTGTCATGTGTAGTATGTATGTGCATTAGGTATAGGATGAATGAAACCCCACTTGCATAACCAAAGATTCCTAAAAGAGTGAGGGTAGTGTCTAAGACCTCGAATAGATAGGCTATGCTTAAAGCTTCATAGGACTTCGGTACAAGTCGAGTAGTTGGAATCTACTCGCGAGATAGGCTTGGGACACACGGGTTCGGTTGAGTGATGTGAGATCATCTTAGTAATGAAAATGAGACTAGATAGGGGCTAGGGCGCAACAAGAGGGAGTCTTGTGTGCGCAGCCCTGTCTGTGTCAATTGAGGACCGAGCCGTGTGCGGTCCACGCTGACCAAGTTTGAACGTACCGAAGGCATATCGGATATATGGGCCCCGATAAACCGACGTAGCCTAAACCTCCGGGCGTCGAGGCATAGCACACCGATTTATAGGTGTAGGTTGAGGGCAGCAAGGTGGAAATCTGCCAACGGGCATAGAGAGATGCTCCGTGTGGGGAACCTCCTGCTCGTTTCGGTGCGACCGGTTCGACGTTTGGGCTGTTGGGTGAAAGGTTGTCCCGTACGACATCGAGTGAGCGTGCTGTGCAGCTCCACAGATGGGCGTACGTGACGTGCTCTTTGGGTTTCCCTGCAGGTGTATATCGAGTCGATTCGCCGTCCCTCGTGGTGAAGAGTACCACTTGGTCACTGAGTCGTGACGTAGATTAATGGATGAAACATGTTGATTCAATATTGCTGGTTGATATAATTGTATTGCTACATGTGTGCCACCAAATACTGCTTACTAAATTTCAGACTTCATGAACTGTTAACTTGTTGCTAAAAGATGAACTAAGGATGAACTTGTAGGCGTGTCCCTTTGCTGAAATGTTACTATCCTATGTCCATTGTACCCCTCATGTAGAGTTTCATGCTTAGGTGAGTCGGTTAAGCCTTGCTGAGCCTTTGTGCTCACGGTTGCTGCTTAAGTGTTTTTCAGGTGAGGAGCCACCCACGGACTCGGAGTACGAGTCCACCGGCGAGGGTTACCCTCCGTCGGGGACCACGGCTGAGTGGGAGCCGTACACGCCGCGCTGAGCTGAGGAGTGCAGCTAGTGTGGGTTGCCCTAGGGCTGGGCAACCAACTTTTGCTAGATAGGCGGGCGTGAGTTGTATAGTGTAGACTTCCGCAGTGTAATATAAACAATAGTTGTAACTGAAGTTTGTACCTGCTTGTACAGTTTCAGTTGTTTTTCCCATGTAATATATTATGTCCTTATGACGTGTGCTGTCGGGTGTCGCATCGCGCGGCACCACCCTCTGCGATCCTGGATGAGCGGATTCCGGTCCGCCACAGCCTGGTATCAGAGCTGCAGTGGGGATAGCACAGTACTAAAGGACTGCATTATGGGAAAAACTTAGGTATACGGTGAGGAATCGGTAGCTGCCCAAGTAAGGACTATATTAGCATAGTTACTTAAAGTGGCAAAGACTAACCTATGTGTTATAATTCTGAATTTCAATTATGTAACGACGCACCTACGCTCTGGTAAGTATGGTAAGGAACGCCACCGAAAGCGGTTCAATTTCGGTTAGCTCTCCCTGACGAGGAACGTGGTTCAGGGATTTGTCTCATAGCTTGGTGTGAGACGTCAATATGAACCTCTTGAACTCTTCATGTTCCTGAGTTCATATGAAACGCTGATCCCAAGCGTGCATTAGGCAAGTAAGTGGAGACCCCATCACGTGTTCAGTAACGCGAGAGTGTGTTCGTCTGGAAATAGCCCAGGAGGACATACGCAGCGCTTGCCATCGGCGTGCCCTGCAGGGCAGTAGGTGGTATCTGTTGGGTTGATAACATTCCCAACCGTGACGACCCGTTCATGACATACTCGGGTTCCTCGTCGTGTGGTGTTGAAACACGATCACGTACCTTGAGACGTGACCTAACTCAAGGACGGCCGTATGACAATGATACGGGCGTTTGTATTTACTTTTAAATATGGAACTGCCTGAAATGAACAACCTTTGAGTGCACCATCATTGTGTGATCTTCTGCAGGTACTAACCACATGTATATCCGTGTAGAAAACGTGTGCGAGAGACCGTTTAGTGCCACATTTGAGACGTATATGCCGGTATAATCCAGTTAGGATTTTGCTTTTGTGAGGAACGTAGTACCGAGATATTGTAGGCATATGCATGAAAATAATGATAACAAAGAATTAAAATCTATAGGTTCAACATTTAGGACCCTGGTTAGGTATAAGAATGGGATAGTGGTAAGTGTAGTTCCAAAAAGACTGGAAAACAGAGTGCTCTGTTTTGGACAGCAAGTTGCTGATCTTCCACAGGGCATAACTCAAAGGTCTTTTAGCCCAGAGAGGTGTGCTATATAGTTCTGGGAAGGTAATTAAGTACTCTACAACTTTTTTGTAGGCTTCCAGAGCTGAAACTCACCCTAGGATGGCTTAAATCCCAAAGGGATGTAAACTGTCCAGAACCAGGACAGAGTGGAACACTCTCTGGACTGTTCTGTCTTTCAAACATAACTCCCAGTAGAAAACTTTAAAATGTTCATATGATACATCCTTAGAAAGAGTAGGAGATGTGTGACATTTTTGCAGTTCGAAGTTTCTGAAATTTCAGCACAGATTTCAGTGGAAACCAGAGTTGAAAACAGCAACTTCTCAAGGGAGGTGCTGTTAAAATTCTTCCAGAAATTCTACTGACTTTGAATTAGCATAACTTTTTAACCAAAGCTTATCTGGCGGCAAATGAATACTCGTTGGAAACATACTGAAGTTAACTTTAACTTTGGTATTCAACTTGAGTCATGAAAATGCCCAGAACCAGATCAAAACTTGGAATAGGTAGAAACGGGTCATTCTGACAGAAGAATGACAGTTGAGCTCATTGGAGAGGGTGTTGTACCCTAAGGGTGGTATACGTGATGACAAGCGATAGTAATATCTCGTAGTGACCAAACCTAGTTATGGTGAGCTTCCAAAGAGGAGGTTCATCAGGTTGGATTAAACTAGCTTATGGTTGGTCTGGTAGTGGTGTAGCTTGTGCAAAGTTATTACACTGTCTACTTACGAGATATATCGCATGTTTCTATGGTCATTATGTTTTACACCTATTGCAATTGGACTGCATGCACTCTTTTGCGGGACTGATGTTCTTGTCATATGGTTGCAGATGGTTCGCACTAGGACCACGCACGAGGTAGGTGGCTCTAGCCAAGGGGGAGGCGATGACTCCCAGCCACCGGCCTACGACAGCACCCCGCAGCAGCAGCCACCACCGCCGCCTCCGCTTACTCTAGCGGATGTGATAGCGGCATTGGTGGGAGGTCGTGAGGAGCAGACTGACCTGCTCCGCACGATCGTGCAGAATACGTCCCAGGCGGGAGGACGTCAAGAGCGAGGGCCTCGTGAGCCCCGCGAAGTGTCGTACTCGGATTTCATGAGTACGCACCCTCCAGTGTTCACTGAAGCTGAAGAACCACTGGAGGCTGACAACTGGCTGCGGACCATCGAGTCCAAGTTTGGGCTGCTCCAGTGTACGGAGCGGCAGAAGACCCTGTTCGCAGCACAGCAGCTCCACGGTGCCGCTGGTGCGTGGTGGGCGAATTATGTCGCCTCACGTCCGGCTGGCCATGCCGTGGAATGGCAAGAGTTCCGGGAGGCGTTCCGCGCCTCTCACATCCCTCCCGGAATAATGAAGAGGAAGTTCCAAGAATTTTTGGAACTGAAGCAGGGCGGGAGGAGTGCCCACGACTACTCCCGTGCCTTCAACCATCTGGCGCAGTATGCGTCAGACTACATCTCCACGGAGGAGAAGAAGAGGGAGCACTTCTATCGGGGGTTTCACCCCGAAATGAAGACCCATCTCGTACAGTGGAACCACGGCACATTCAACGACCTAGTCAATGCCGCCATCATGCAACCTCGACAATGAGGACGCCCCAGAGGGAGACAACGTGCTGGCGGGTACGTTTACTCTCAACAATCAAGCTATCATCATACTGTATGATTCTGGTGCAACCCACAGCTTTATAAGTGCATCCTATGTGGCTAAACATCAATTGCAAGTCTTCCCAACCGACTGCACTTATATGATATGCTCACCGGGAGGGAAGATTTCAGCTAATATGATGATTCCAAAGGCACCTCTGTGCTTAGGTGGGAAACTATATCCCACCACCTTGATAATCCTTATGGGACAAAAGATTGATGCAATCTTAGGGATGTCATGGCTACAATACCATGGCGCTGTCCTAGAGGCTCGGACACGGACGGTTCACTTAAATTCTCCATTCCACCGTCCACATTCCATGGTGTTAGACACGCCAGTCCGGGAAGTTTTAGCAATTAATAATGCTGAAGCTCTCAAGTTAGAAGACATCCCCGTAGTCCGGGAGTATCCTGATGTGTTCGCGGATGATCTTCCGGGCATGCCACCTGAGCGGGATGTCGAGTTCAAGATTGAACTTGCACCCGGGACTACGCCCATCTCACGGAGACCATACAAGATGGCTCCGAATGAGCTGGCTGAACTGAAAGAACAGCTCAATGATCTGTTGAGCAAGGGTTTCATTAGGCCGAGTTCATCGCCTTGGGGATGCTCGGCGCTATTCGTGAAGAAGAAGGATGAGACCCTGAGGCTGTGTGTGGATTACCGGCCGCTCAATGCCGTCACCATCAAGAATAAGTACCCACTGCCCCGCATCGACATATTGTTTGATCAACTTGTGGGTGCAAGCGTGTTCTCCAAGATGGACCTTCGCTCTGGATATCACCAGATAAAGATCCGGGCAGAGGATATCCCGAAGACGGCCTTCTCGACGAGATACGGCTTATATGAATATCTCGTCATGTCCTTTGGTCTCACAAATGCTCCAGCCCATTTCATGTATCTCATGAACTCGGTGTTCATGCCGGAGCTGGACAAGTTCGTGGTAGTGTTCATCGACGATATCTTGGTTTACTCCAAGACGGAAGCCGAACATGCCGAACACTTGCGGACCATTCTTCAACGATTGCGAGACCATAAACTCTACGCCAAGTTCAGTAAATGCGAATTTTGGATCAGCCAAGTGCCATTCTTGGGACATATCATCTCAGCTGAAGGCATTGCGGTTGACCCAAGCAAAATAGAGCAAGTGCTGAAATGGAAAGCTCCCACTTCAGTCCATGAAGTCAGAAGCTTCCTCGGGTTAGCGGGATACTATGGGAGATTCATTCCAAGTTTCTCCAAGCTCGCTAAGCCGATGACAGAGTTGCTGAAAAAAGGGAAGAAATATGTTTGGAACACGGCGTGTGAAGGAGCGTTCCGAACATTGGTAAAGCATCTCACAACAGCCCCGGTGTTAGCTCAGCCGGATACAACAAAGCCCTTCGACGTGTATTGTGACGCGTCCGGTATTGGGCTCGGCTGCGTGTTGATGCAGGAAGGACGTGTGGTCGCTTATGGCTCACGCCAACTTCGGAACCATGAGCAGCACTACCCGACTCACGATCTTGAACTTGCTGCCGTGGTGTTGGCGCTGAAAATGTGGAGGCACTATCTCCTGGGGAACTTGGTGCATCTCTACACCGACCACAAGAGCATGAAATACATTTTCACCCAGAAGGAGCTGAACATGAGGCAGAGGAGGTGGTTAGAACTGATCAAAGATTATGAGATTGAGATCCATTACCACCCCGGCAAGGCGAATGTGGTTGCCGACGCACTGAGTCGGAAATCACATGTCCATCACCTCATCATTACACCGGTGGAGGAGGAAGAGCCAAGTTTATACTTGGTTCCTTATGGATCGCTGTATAACCTTGCCCTCATCCCTACCATTAGGGAGGACATCATTGCAGCTCAGAAGACGGATAAAGGCATGGCACATCTCCGGAGACGAATAGACAACGGGGAGATCAAATGTTTCCGGAAAGATGAGGAGGGGACGCTATGGTTTAATGACCGCATAGTCGTGCCCCGAGATATGGAGTTGAGGAAAAAGATCCTCGATGAAGCTCACGTGTCTAAATACTCCATTCATCCGGGCAGCAACAAGATGTACCAAGATTTGAAAAAGAGATTTTGGTGGACACGGATGAAGCGGGAGGTAGCTAAGTACGTATCCGAGTGTGATACGTGTAGACGAGTGAAGGCTGATCATATGAGGAAATCAGGGCTGCTGCAACCCCTGAAAATTCCAGCAAGGAAATGGGAAGATGTGAGCATGGATTTCATTGTGGGATTACCCCTAACAGCCAACAAGCATGATTCCATATGGGTGATTGTTGACCGACTGACCAAGTCAGCTCACTTCATCCCCGTACATACACACTTCCATGCCAACCGATATGCGGAGTTATACATTGCCAGGATTCTATGCCTGCATGGTGTACCCAAGACCATAGTCTCAGACCGAGGTGCATTGTTTGTATCTCGCTTTTGGGAGCAGTTGCACGCTGCCTTGGGTACTAAACTAATCAGGAGCTCCGCTTACCACCCTCAAACAGATGGCCAGACAGAGAGGGTGAATCAAGTTCTGGAAGACATGTTGAGAGCATGTGCCATCCACCATGGTAGGAACTGGGATGATCACCTACCATTGGCGGAATTCTCGTACAATAATGGCTATCAAGCGAGTATCAAGATGGCACCCTACGAATCTCTCTACGGTCGTAAATGCCGCACCCCATTAAATTGGTGTGAGTCCGGTGAAAGGGTCACATTCGGGGTTGATGTGGTGAACGACGCCGAAGAGCGCGTTCGGACCATTCAAGCCAATTTGAAGGCCGCTCAATCCCGACAGAAGAGCTACGCTGATAAGAGGCGTAGACCGTTGCACTTTGACGTCGGGGAACACGTGTACCTCCGCGTGTCTCCGATGAAGGGCGTGCACCGGTTCGGTGTGAAGGGGAAGCTCGCTCCCCGTTTTATTGGACCCTATGCTATCACCGAAAAGTGTGGACCAGCAGCGTATAGATTGGAGCTACCGGCATCCCTGGCTGGTGTCCATGATGTTTTCCATGTTTCGCAGCTGCAAAAATGTTTGAAGCATACGGCTGCTGTTCCTACCGAAGACATCGGCGAGCTGAAACCGGATTTAACATATGATGAGTATCCGGTGGGAATTCTTGAGGAGAAAGCCAGGACCACACGCAGCAGAACGTTGTGGTTCTACAAAACACTCTGGAGCAACCACACCGCCGAAGAAGCGACGTGGGAGAGCAAGGAGTTCCTTCGCTCAAATTACCCGGAGTTCATGGCTTCTCAACACGGGTAAGTCCCTATTACATCGCTATCTCTTCTTTTATAATCTCGGGACGAGATTCTTTTAAGGGGGGAGGGATGTAAAAGCCCAAGAAAAGGGACTTGCAAAAACTTTCCTGCACCTCACAACACCACAGTTTTGTTGTGGATAGCTGGTAAAAAAAATGGGATGAGCAAGTAACCTCTATCAAAGAAGTGGTTAGAGGGGAAACTTACACTTTCACAACATGGGAAAATTCTACACATATGATCACACATGAGAGGGTGTTTCCAAACTGTTGCATTCAAATTCAGGAGTGCAGCAGCTAAAACAAGGAGTAAAGGGCATACTTGGATTCCTCGGGTTCAAATTAGTGGGGAGGCAGAGTCTCAATAATTTTTGAAAAGGTTGGCCACCCATTTTTCCAAAAAGGATCCAAATATGCAAAGAATTCAAATATACATTTGAATTTGGGGGAAATGAGCTCAACCATACAAATGTAGGTCAGTTTCAAACTCCAAATATTTGAATTCATCTCTGGCTAAGCTTTGGAGATCTTTTGAGGGGTGGGGGAGCACTGACAAGTGGGTCCCACATGTCATTGGAGAGGTTAAAATGGCACAAAAGTCAACAGCCTTAGGGGCTAAGTGTTGCACTCGGAACAGAGCCGAGGATCCACCGTGACACACCGTGAAAACGCCGGGCGCCACCTCCTGCTCTCCCCTCGCGCGCTGGCGAGCTCCTTGTGGGGGCGCAGTAACTCCCAGCCATGCCCCAGCTCACCACGACCACGAACCGACCCCCAGTCACCGCCCTCTCGCACGACAGAGCGCCGAGGAGCCGCTGCTGTGATCCACTCGCTCGGGAGCGATCGTCTCTCGTGTACCAACGTCGGCAACTCAGCAAACCAACATCCTCAGACCTCCCACACCCTCCCCGCATCACTTCCAGTCGAGTTGAACCACTACCCACCGAGAAAAACCACGTTTTCGTGGCCGCCGGGGAGAACCGAGCAAAGGTGCTCCCGTGGGCAGCTCGGCAGAAGACTTGTCACGACCAAGGAGGAGCAGTTTTGGACACGCCTAGACTCCACACTGCTCGACCCCAAAGCCTAGAACCAGTGACCGATCATCGCCGGCGAATTTCGCAAAACGTCTTCAACCGGTGCAGAACTACCCTCGGGTAAGAAACCCACAAATTCCCGATGTATGATTGCTTAGAGTTTATCAAACTGCACACACAGGAGCTAGACTGGATGGCGCCCAAGTTTGCTCCGCAACCCTAGCTTAATTTTGGCTATAGCCGGCGTATTTCCCGGTTTTCCAGCCGCGGTTAGGGCGGGAAAGGTCGGGCTCACGGTGACGACAAGGATAGAGCTCTTCCCGAGCCCTAGCGTGGCCTTGTCGACATTCCATGAGATTCCCCGGTGCTGTAGAGCCTCTCCACCGAGGTTTTGGTGGGCTACGATGGCCGGGCGCCATAACTGAAGGGAGTCCGAGCCGCTGCACCGTCGCCAGCTAGGTTAGGGCCACCGCCGACCGGAGCAGGCGGTACCAGCGTGTTCAGCGCGCAAAAATAGGCCCAGGCGGCGAGTTTCCGGCCGGGAGGCGGTCGGGAAGCCAAGTCCGGCGAGCAGCCAAGGTGTGCCGGCGAGGGGGCGGCGCGGGAAAAAGGGCGGGCGCGAGGAAGAAGACGAGCCGGCCGGGCCCGCTCGTCAGTCTCTCGCTGCACAGTGTGGGGATTTTCTGTTGCACCGGATCGGCTGTGAACGCGCGGAAAACAATCCTGTGGCCCCGTGTGGCGCAGCCGAGGTGATGACACGTGGAAGCCGGGCCCGCTGTCAGAAATTTGAACTTTCCCGGTTAATTCGAATTCCAGAAATTTCCCAAACTTTAGAGCTCCATAACTTCTGCTAGGAAGCTCCAAATTTAGTGATTCAAATTGGGTTGGATTCATCTTGCCTAGCTCTGTCCAGATATACCCAATTTGTATGAAACCCATTAATTAATTCTGGAAAATTCTTTAAAGCTTTTCAGCAAAAGAATTTTAGAGGGAGTTTGGTTCATCCAAAAATCCCCAAATTTTGCCAGAATGTTCTTTAGGACATTAGTAAACCTCTGTAAAAGTTTCATACCATTTGGAGATGATTTGGTCAGAGGAATTCAAATTGGAAGGTGCTGTGTTCATTTGAATGCAGAAACATTTTCAGAGAATTTCCAAAACTTGGAAATTCAATTCTGGGCAAACCTTAACTCCAAAAATGCTAGGAACATTCATGCAAACTCTATGAGCTATAATTGAAATTGTAGTTCATTAAGTTGAGCATGAACAGGGGTATTACCTCAGAATAAATTCTTCCTTGCTGATTTGCCAAGAGAATTATTCTGAGCAAACCACTCCATGAAAAGTGCTAATGTTTGGTCCAGAGGGTTTTCTTGTGACAAGGAACTCACACGAAAATTCTCAGCTCCATTGGAGCTCTAGATCACCCTGTCCTGTTTACCCACTTAAGGGATTAATATGGAAAAGGGAGAAAACCACTTAGCATTTAACCATGTGATTAAGTCCAAGCCAAACCACCAACACCAGTTCATCTTTAAATTCTTAAACAAAGTTCCAGGTGTTAGAGGCTGGTTATTAGAACTAATAGTAGAAGTCTTACTCTAAAACTCACATTTGCATCTAAATTAACATGTAGTATTTCATTAACGTGTAGCCGTTGAAGAAGAGACTCCGGAAGTGCTGGACTTCCTTCTTCCGGACGAAGAACTAACTCCGGACCAGCAGCAACAAGGCAAGCCCCGGTTTGCATTAACCTTTTTATAAGCTTTCCTTTGTTTACATGTGTCATGTGTAGTATGTATGTGCATTAGGTATAGGATGAATGAAACCCCACTTGCATAACCAAAGGTTCCTAAAAGAGTGAGAGTAGTGTCTAAGACCTCGAATAGATAGGCTATGCTTAAAGCTTCATAGGACTTCGGTACAAGTCGAGTAGTTGGAATCTACTCGCGAGATAGGCTTGGGACACACGGGTTCGGTTGAGTGATGTGAGATCATCTTAGTAATGAAAATGAGACTAGACAGGGGCTAGGGCGCAGCAAGAGGGAGTCTTGTGTGCGCAGCCCTGTCCGTGTCGATTGAGGACCGAGCCGTGTGCGGCCCACGCTGACCAAGTTTGAACGTACCGAAGGCATATCGGATATATGGGCCCCGATAAACCGACGTAGCCTAAACCTCCGGGCATCAAGGCATAGCACACCGATTTATAGGTGTAGGTTGAGGGCAGCAAGGTGGAAATCTGCCCACGGGCATAGAGAGATGCTCCGTGTGGGGAACCTCCTGCTCGTTTCGGTGCGACCGGTTCGACGTTTGGGCTGTTGGGTGAAAGGTTGTCCCGTACGACATCGAGTGAGCGTGCTGTGCAGCTCCACGGATGGGTGTACGTGACGTGCTCTTTGGGTTTCCCTGCAGGTGTATATCGAGTCGATTCGCCGTCCCTCGCGGTGAAGAGTACCACTTGGTCACTGAGTCGTGACGTAGATTAATGGATGAAACATGTTGATTCAATATTGCTGGTTGATATAATTGTATTGCTACATGTGTGCCACCAAAGACTGCTTACTAAATTTCAGACTTCATGAACTGTTAACTTGTTGCTAAAAGATGAACTAAGGATGAACTTGTAGGCGTGTCCCTTTGCTGAAATGTTACTATCCTATGTCCATTGTACCCCTCATGTAGAGTTTCATGCTTAGGTGAGTCGGTTAAGCCTTGCTGAGCCTTTGTGCTCACGGTTGCTGCTTAAGTGTTTTTCAGGTGAGGAGCCACCCACGGACTCGGAGTACGAGTCCACCGGCGAGGGTTACCCTCCGTCGGGGACCACGGCTGAGTGGGAGCCGTACACGCCGCGCTGAGCTGAGGAGTGCAGCTAGTGTGGGTTGCCCTAGGGCTGGGCAACCAACTTTTGCTAGATAGGCGGGCGTGAGTTGTATAGTGTAGACTTCCGCAGTGTAATATAAACAATAGTTGTAACTGAAGTTTGTACCTGCTTGTACAGTTTCAGTTGTTTTTCCCATGTAATATATTATGTCCTTATGATGTGTGCTGTCGGGTGTCGCATCGCGCGGCACCACCCTCTGCGATCCTGGATGAGCGGATTCCAGTCCGCCACAGTACTGGTTCATGGCTGTAGTCCACTACGGCTACCTCGTCCTGAAGATGCCAACACCGACGGGCGTTCTCAGGATTCGTGGGGACCGCACTGCTGCAGTGTCGGCCCTGGAGAAGCTCCAAGCGCTCGCAACAGCTGGGGCATCAGCCCCCGGCAATGCGGAGCCGGACCAGCTCCGCCCGAGCGCACGTCACCGTGCTTCCACCACAGCACCCCGAGTGCAACCTCTCGACGAGGGCGGCGTCCCCTTAAAGGTCGTCCAAGTCGGCGTCGAAGCTATCCAGACCACCCGTGTAGCCTGGGGCCTGGATAGCAAATAGGAAGGCGCGCTCGTCACCTTCCTCCGGCACAACGTTGACGTGTTTGCATGGCAGCCGTCACAGATGCCGGGGATCCCCAGGGAGGTGATCGAGCACCACTTGAAAGTCTTCCCCGACGCCCGGCCGGTTCAACAGAAGCGCCGCAAGCAGTCCATCGAGCGGCAAAACTTCATTCTTGAAGAAGTCAAGAAGCTGCTGGACGCTGGCTTCATACGGGAGGTCCACCACCCCCGATGGTTAGTGAACCCCGTCGTTGTCCCGAAGGCCGGCGGGAAGCTCCGGATGTGCATCGACTACACCAGTCTCAATAAGGCATGTCCCAAAGATCCATTCCCTCTCCCTAGAATAGATCAAATAGTAGACTCAACGTCAGGCTGTGATATGCTGTGCTTCCTAGATGCCTACTCGGGTTTCCATCAGATCCCCATGTCTAGGGAGGACGAGGAGCACACCTCCTTCATCACAGTAGACGGCCTTTATTGCTATGTGTCTATGCCTTACGGTCTAAAGAATGCACTCCCCACCTTTGTGCGGGCGATGCACAAAACCTTTGGGCAGTTAATAAGAGACCTAGTTGAGGTGTATGTCGATGACATAGTTGTCAAGGTCAAGCAGGGTTCATCCCTACTAGATAACCTAGCTTTAGTCTTTGACAAGTTGCGCTCTACGCGCACCAAGCTGAACCCAGATAAATGTGTGTTCGGCGTGTCCTCTAGGAAGCTCTTAGGGTTCCTGGTCTCACACCGAGGGATTGAGGCCAACCCAGAGAAGATCAAGGCCATCGACTTGATGCGGCCCCCTGTCCGCGTCAAGGATGTTCAGAGACTCACGGGATGTCTAGCCGCGCTGAGTCGGTTTATACCGAGGCTAGCAGAGCGGGCACTCCCTTTCTTTAAGCTCCTGCGCAAGTCAGACCCCTTTGCCTGGACTGACGAAGCAGAAGAGGCTTTCCAGGAGTTAAAGCGACTCCTGACGACCCTACCTATCATGGTAGCCCCTGAGCCCGGGGAGCACTTGCTGCTCTACATTGCGGCGACAACAGAAGTGGTGAGTATGGTCCTTGTCGCGGAGCGGCCAGACCCCTCACCCTCGCAACCTGCTCCGGTAGCAGAAGACAGACGCCAGGGGGCCCCGCAGGGCCAAGACGGTCTCCCGGACCCCCTGAAGGTCCAAGTCGACCTCCCGGAGGCCCAGGACGGCCTCCTGGACCCCCAAGATAAATCTCCAGGGTCCAATTGGGATCTCCCGGAGGTCCCTCAAGACCCCCCGGAGCTCCCGGATGATCAAGAAAGCTTAAGGGCCTCCGGGTCCCAGTTCCCGGAGGCCCCCGTGGGTCCACCCACCTCCAGCGGGCCGGGGCCAATGGACGAGGAGCTTCCAAGCCTAAGAGAGAGGGTCCGAACCATACAGAGGCCTGTCTACTACATCAGTGAAGTACTTCATGAGGCCAAGACAAGGTACCTAGAAGTCCACAAGCTGCTGTATGCGGTGCTCGTGGCCTCCAGGAAGCTCCGCCACTACTTCCAGGCCCACCGGGTCTCGGTAGTCACCTCGTATCCACTGAAGGCAATTCTTCACAGCCCCCATGCGACTGGCAACTTTGCTAAATGGGCGGCGGAGCTGGTGGAGTTTGAGCTGGACTTCCTCCCACGTCATGCAGTCAAGAGCCAAGCACTGGCTGACTTTGTGGCGGAGTGGACACCAACGAAGACTGACCCAGGGGGCCATGAAGGCGGTGAGCCAGAGCCCAAAGCTCCGGTCTTCACCGAACCCCACTGGACACTCTTCTTCGACGGCTCCTCGCGAAAGCAGGGGGCCGGTGTCGGCGTACTGCTCCTCATGCCATCGGGGGAACAGTTTGGGTATATGGTGCGTCTAAATTTCAAGGCAACCAACAACATGGCGGAGTATGAAGCACTCATCTTTGGCCTGCAGACAGCCCTGTCTTTAGGCGGTCACCAGTTGTTGGCACAGGGCGACTCCCAACTGGTCATCAAGCAAGTCAAGGGCGAATGCTCCTGCAATGACCCGCAGCTAGCTGCATATCTGCTCCACGTACAGATGTTGGAGAAAGAATTCCTCGCTTTGGACCTGCACCACGTACCGCGCGCTGGTAATGCCGCAGCCGACAACCTTTCAACGAAGGCTTCCACCGGAGCTCCTGCGCCCGAAGGAGTTTTTGAGAGGACGTTGCTGCGGCCCACAGCCCGGCCCACCGAACCGGGTGAAGGGGGCTTGACCAGCACCTCGAAGCTGGCAGTCCCGGCGGCCCTACAGCCATGGATGCCGCCAAGGATCGTAAGCGTCACTGGGGACTCCGTGCAACCCAGCGCTCAAGATCCAGAAGCTCAAGTCAGACCCGATGCATGGATCACGGAGATCCGGGACTACTTAAAGGACAATATCCTCCCTGATGAACATGCAACCGCTGAACGGATTGTGCGTATGGCTAAGAGGTACGCGCTGGTAGAGGGGGATCTCTACCGGCGTGGCGCCAACCACATCCTATTGCGGTGCATAACCCAGGGGGAAGGCTGAGACTTGCTCGCTGAGATCCATGGAGGCGAATGTGGAAGTCATTCTTCCTCACGCACGCTTGTCGGTAAAGCCTTCCGGCATGGCTTCTACTGGCCGACAACACTCCAGGATGCCGTCAAGCTGGTCGAGAGCTGCAAGGCGTGCCAGTTCCACGCCAAGCAGATCCATACACCGGCTCAGGCGGTACAGATGATCCCGCCCTCGTGGCCGTTTGCCGTATGGGGGCTGGACATCCTGGGACCATTTCCCAGAACCGTCGGGGGATTCCGGTACCTCTATGTCGCCATCGACAAGTTCACCAAGTGGCCGGAAGCTACACCAGTTGTCACCATCAACAAACAATCCGCAGTAAAATTCATCAAGTCTATTGTCTGCCGGTTCGGGGTCCCAAACAGGATCATCACCGACAACGGGACCCAGTTCACCAGCGCAGCATTCCAAGACTACTGCGAGGACCTTGGTATTCAGGTATGCTATGCCTCTGTCGCCCACCCGAGGAGCAATGGGCAAGTTGAGAGGGCCAACACGGAGATTCTCCGGGGCCTTAAGACTCGCACCTTCGCCAGCCTGAAGAAACATGGTGCCAATTGGGTAGATGAGCTTCCGAGCACACTATGGGCTAACCGGACATCCCAGAGCCGGGCCACCGGGGAGACACCCTTCTTCATGGTGTATGGGGCTGAAGCTGTACTTCCCCCAGAAATCACCATGAAGTCTCACCGTGTCCGGGCTTACGACGAAGCCACGCAGGACAACCTACGGCGTGGAGAAATCGACCTCGTCGATGAGGTCCGATTACATGCGGCACTCCGTAACGCGCGGTACAGACAAGCGCTTCGGCGCTACCACCAGAGGTCTGTCCGTGCCCGGGAGCTGCAGGAAGGTGACCTGGTGTTGCGGCGCATACTTTCTCGCGAAGGGGCCCACAAACTCTCCCCTAGTTGGGAAGGCCCCTTCCGAGTCGCGAAAGTATGCCGCCCCGGTTGTGTGCGCCTTTCCACCGAGGATGGGGACCTGCTCCCGAACCCTTGGAACATAGAACACCTCCGTAAGTTCTACCCCTAGAGCAAAAATAGGACAATACTTTCTTTTCGTAATAAACTCCATAGAGTCCAGGAGCAGCGCTCGGAGCAGCTAAACCCCAGGGGACGGTCCAGGACTACGTTCAGCTTTGCCTGGTTCCGACTCCAAGCGCGTAGAGTCTTGCTTCCCCTCTTAATGGGGTGGGTCGTGGCCTCCATGTTTAGCCTGCCTTCCTCCTGTGGAAAGTTGTACGAAAAGAAATCTGCTCTACTTTGCTCTTTCCTTGTACTCATTTAAATTGTGAATTAAGTTTTTTAATCACCCTTGCAGTGCATGGTTGCCATGTGCTCAGCTCCCCCTCTCTACAAGTCCCCAAGCACCAAGCATATGGTTAGGGGCTATAAGTCAAATAAGACTATGAGATAAGGGAGGGGGAGCCCCCAAGGAGAATTTACGTTTCCTCTACCTATGTGCAGGACCTCCAGGTTGCGGCAACAGGGACTGCATGAAGCAGGGGGAAAGGGGTTACCAACTACTCCGACCTAGGACTGGAAGGACCGGGACCTGCCCCTCCAGCAGGGGCGGGACCCGAGGGCCCCACGCGTCCAGCAGGCTCGGAACCCTCACCTCCCTTGAGGAGAGCTCCGGGCTCACCACGTGGCAGGCGGAAACCGGACCCCCCCCCCCCCGGTGGGAGGGCTCCGAAAGCCCTACGTGACCAGCATGGCCGGAGCCCCAACCTCTTAAGGAGGGGCTCCGGACCTGCCACGTGGCAGGCAGACTTGGGGCTCCCCATGGGGCGAGATCAGGAGACCCCCGGGGACCCCTAACACGGTTAGGACTCGGGGATGGTGTCTACGCAGAGCTCCGAGATTGGAGATGACCTCTGAGTACCTTGCGGAGCTAAGGACTCAGACAGGCAAAGCCAAGAAGGAGAGAAAGAGCGTCACAGACACAAATATCTAATAGAGTCAAACTATGCGAGGCTCCTTGAGCTGGACTACAGACTCGATAAGAAGAAAGAAACAAGCCCCAAGGGTCTCCTGACATGACCAGAATCTAGAAGTTGCAAGGACGGCCGCGTCACCAGGCTTCAGCCCTGGCGGCACTCTCCCTCTCCATGGCCCGAACGCAGGAATCGCCTCCCTCATCACCGGCGCAAAAGCCGGTGTCACCAAGGGAGCTTCTGGGGCCCCCTCCGCAGTATTCAGCGGTCTTCTTGGAGACTCTGCCGTATGGGATCCTCCATGGTGCATCGGCGGTTTCCTTCTCCTGAAGTTCCCTCATCACCTGCGCAAAAGCCGGTGTTGTCAAGGGTGCCCCTGGAGCCCCCATCCCTCATCACCTGCGCAAAAGCTGGAGTCATCAAGGGTGCTCGTGAGGCCCCCTCCGCAGTATTCAGCGGTGTTCTTGGAGACTCAGCCGCCTGGGATTCTCCTCGGTGCTTCAGCGGTTCCTTTGAAGACTCCACCACCCTCAGGGGCAGGGCAGGCAGGCTCCCTGAGTCCCAGGCTTGGTGCAGACGCAACCGCTGGAGGGAACTGAGAGCAATTCTTCCCCCATAAGGCGGGTTAAGAGCCATGGAAGAAGACAAGACTGCAGGGACCTGAGGGAGGCGCAGGGGCTGGAAGCCTTATAAGGGGAATGTACCCACATGGAGGTTTCATTTAACACCTTCCCGGGTGCAATCCCAAGCGATTTGGAACTCTTCGGATACCCCGCGTCGGCGACTACTTCGGTTCCTAGACCGAGTGCCGATGACGGGTGGGCCCAAGCCGCCTAGCTAAAGCGGTGGGGTCAAGGAGTCAGTCTCCTGAGAAGATGAGCCGGCAAGGCACTTCGGCAGTTCCCGAAGAAAGAGCCGCAACATGTAGAAGTGGTGGTCTTGGGAACTGCCGCAGTAAAAGCAACCATCAATTGAGCGCACGCTCCCACGATCCCGTGGCCGTTCGTGCTCCGGCAGCGGTCAATTCGGGACTTAGAGAAAGTGCACGGATCGGAAGAGATGGAGGTCCCACCTCGGGCTCGCTATTTCCCCCGAGATGGGCCCGGGGGCCACTGTCGGTACCTGAGATATGGGGTACCCCCGCGCACAGGGTAAAATGCCTAAGGAACTCGCCCTTCTCCGCAGGGAGAGCTCCGAAGGCGCCACGCGTCCGGCGGGGCCGGACCTCCCTCTCCTCAGAGGAGAGCTCCGGGCCCGCCACATGGCATACAGAAGCCGGACCTCCCCCTCCGCGGGAGAGAGGCCTGAAGGCGCCGTGTGTCCAGCGGGGCCGGGCCTCCCTCTCCTCAGAGGAGAGCTCCGGGCCCGCCACGCGGCCAACAGAAGCCGAGCCTCTCCCTCCGCGGGGAGAGGTCCGGAGGCTCCACGTGCCCCGCGGGACTGACCCTTCTCTCCTCTGAGAAGGGCTCCGGGCCCGCCACGTGGCAGCAGAGCGACGCTGCCTGCCCCGAGCGATAGGCAGTGGGCGTAAAGACGCCCCATACCTTGCCCGTACAAGGTATTCAAGGCCCGCGTCTTCCCAAGACGCGGAGACGTGGAGCACGCTTCTGTCAGGTGCCGTTGTGCCCAGTCACATCACGGACTGGCGCGCGGTGTCAGAACCTGCCAGCCAATAAACAACGCGACAAGACATCCCATGCCGCCTGCGCCGTCATCAACCACTACGACTAGCATGCGGCATGGGCAGGACGGCAAGATGAAGACTCGGAAGCCTTCGCCAGAGACAACTACCGGCATAACTGCAGATACGGTAGATAATAGACAATCTTCCCGGGACCACCTATCGGGTCCCGGCTTCCCTTGTAAGCCGCCCGAGTCTTGGACTATAAAAGGCTCGAGTAGGCATCGATAGCAAGGGTTCGCACTTTGCAACTCATACTCTAGCCATACACTCTCAAGCTGTAACTCACCCCCAAGCTCAGACCTCCGGTCCTGAGCAACAAGCAATACAGCGAGCTCCATAGCTCGCCGTGGACATAGAGTTTTACGCTCCGGCGGCCTGAACCACGTAAAACTCGCCGTGTCAAGCTCTTACTAACTCGTCCATCTGCGCAAGCTCTTCGCTAGGGACTAGCCCCACCAAAAAAAGAACCTCCGCGGGCTGCCCAGTGCAGGCCCGGGGGAAGTGTCGACTGAACACTTCGACATCGTCCATCCGCGCAAGCTCTCCGCAAGGGTCTAGCCCCACCGAAAAAAGAACCTCCGCGGGCTGCCCAGTGCAGGCCCGGGGGAAGTGTCGACCGAACACTTCGACATTTGGCGCGCCAGGAAGGGGGCTGTTCCCCTAGCGCGACGAGTTTCCGCCGATGAAGATGACCAAGCTTCCTTCAGCGGCGAACTCTCCTCCCTCGCCTCTGCGGCAAACCGCGACCAGGGGAGAGTACATGTCAACACACTCAGGACGGAGTGTGTCGGTACAAGCTGGGAGCCAGCAACCGGCTCTGGCAGCGCCGACCCCGGCAATGCAGGCTCCAACCAGCGTCAGGTCTTCAGTAGCGCTGGGCGTACCCGGTGGGGGTGCGCTAGCTGCAGCAAGAGCGCTACTGTACAATCCACCCGCTGGGGACGCGCCTCAGGCAGCGACCCAGCAGTGGTTTCGCAAGGTAGACCGTCTCGTCGTCGCCGCCGAAAACCCTCGACTTCTGCGGGGACGACGCTCTGGCCATCCGGCCGTGTCGCTGATGCGCGCACCAATGGTTGACGAGCAGACGGCAGATTCCAGCTCAACCAGGCTCCAGTCAACGGATCTGAGGACAGAGCTGGAGCGGTGTCGCCTGGGTCAAGATGCCCGGGTGTACCTCGAGCAATGCCGAGAAAGGCGTCGCAACCAAGAGGCTGATGACAGCATGACGTCGGCCTCGACCCAGCCTGAAGAGCAGACCTTCACCACGCGATCTCTGCCCCAGGCCTACGCCGTGCAGAATATGCCACAGTCGTATGTTCTGCAGATGGCGCCCCCGGCCTATGGCGCAGCCTTGCCCATACCGGGGTACGCTGTGCCCGGTGCGAACCGAGCGTTTGCGGCACCAGAACCTGCGGCGACAGAAGCAGGGTGTGCGGCCCTCGCGCCCCACCTTCGCTTCGCGAAGTGGCCGCGCAAGTTTCGGCCGCACCTGTCCGAGAAGTACGATGGCAGCGTCAACCCGGCGGAGTTCCTCCAGATCTACTCCACCGCCGTACTGGCCGCAGGAGGGAATGAAGCCGTCATGGCCAATTACTTCCCTGTCGCCTTGACCGGTCCAGCCCGGTCTTGGCTCATGAACCTCCCCCAGGGTTCTGTAACTTCCTGGGGAGAGCTCTGCCGGCAGTTCATCGCCAACTTCGGCAGTTCCTACACCCGGCCTGGCACGGAGCTCGATGTGACGCCCTCAATTCTGTGGAAAACCACGGAACCGAGAACTAATGCATATGTGTGCCCAGGATGTTTATCACACATACACATACATTCCACAAACTGAATTCAGATTATATATTACCACGAATAACATAGTTTATTACAACACCTCATGAGTCTTGGACTCATGCTCACAGCGGAAGTCCTTATTTCTACGCAGCGGAAATCTTATTTAAATGCGGAAGCAAAAACTAATGCGGAAGCAAAACTAAGCAGAAGTGGCTCCATCTCTATTCCCTCCACAGGCAAGGTTGAGAACAGATCACACGCCATAATGCTCTACTCAGTCTTCATAGTAGTCTTCTCTTGCTGTTGATGAAGAAATAATAATGCAAGTTTGAGCACAATGATGTACTCAGCAAGTGCGGGAATAACACATGATATGCAGCTCATAAACAAGGTAGGTATAAAAGGCTTATTTGCAGAAAAGCAGATTTATAAAACCGTGATAAAACAGCAACTTAACTTTAGATGAACGTAGTCCCAGCATGTATGAAATTACCAACATACCTCCATCACTTCCCGTGTTCCATCCAAACATTAACCAATCCTTTACCCATACTCACGAATACCTCCTCGTATTCGCTACCATCTCATCTCATGAAACAACCTTGTCTCGCACCGAGACCAATCTCATATCATGACCCACCAGTCATGCAACCCTTTCATCATCCAGACTTAACAATTCCAAACCAAACCATAACCAAAAAACACAATCCAAGAACCTTCCCAATAACCATTCCCGTAACCATCCCAGTAAACATCCCATCTAATCATGGCAGTTTAGCCAGGTGCTCGTTACCGTAAGCTCGGCTATCATGATAGTTTTAATAACTCTGCAGAGTTTGCACCTCTTTACCCACAAGTTTGTGATTTCGTCACCCGTCGGCGACTGCAGAACCTCCATTATACCAGTACACATCCGTCGGTGTATGTTCAAGAGATCACAAAATAGCCTTTACAAAGGGGGTTACTACATGTATGGACTCACTAAGGTTTCACCGGCAGGCTAGAATCTCCAATTCTCCCACCCACGGGCCCCCTCTTGTGCCATGCAGTTCCCAGGGCAGTCCTCACTCGACTCCCATTCCCCTCGCCTTCCACAGTCCATAACACCCTAGCAACTTACCTAATTACTCAGCTAAGCCGCACCCATAATTGGCCTTGTGGTGGCACTGTTATCCTGGCATGTGCATGCATGAACCGGTCCTTAGATCTACGGCAAGTAAAACCACCATCTCATGCTACCTCATACACCAACCCAGGCTTGCCTAGATCCCCCTCCGATCCATGTTCATTATTAACATCAGTTTCTCATTATTATTATGAGTGCAGTTAGCTAGACACATCTATCTCGCTTCCCAATCCCATGGACTCAGCGAAGCATAAAACAAAAACCATACCCGACTCATAAAACTTCCCAGGTGACAAGGATGGTTTAACCAAAACTAGTAAACTCCTATAAAAGGGTTTCCCATCATATTTGACTCAGCACACACACACCTTTTCGCAAAACAAAATAGTTTCATCCAAAACATAGGATCAACATGGTCAAGGAGCACTTGCCTTGTTCTTGCGGTTCCGGTTGTTCTTGATTCTCAAAACCTGGTTGTTGTAGTTCGTCGTAGACAGCTTCCTGAACCTGTCCTGCTATGTAGGATTCACGTGCATACAAGATTCACAGCAATCAATATCATGCACAAAACCCTAAACTAGATACGATGATGCACATGCATGCTATCCTATGATTAGATTGATCTGTACGTGTTCTTGCATGGCTTGCATGGTCAGAGGTGTTCGGATCAAAGGTGGTCGTGGCGATGATCTTGTCTTTAGATCAAACTGATCATCGAGTGATCTGCCCACGGAAAGGCTTCTGTTCGAAAGGAATCGAAGAACAGATGCAAAGAGATGAACAACATGATGTCGTAAGGTGGTATTGAAGTCCTACCTCACGCTCTTCTTGACTTTGAGGTCCTCCTCAGACCACTGGGTTCTTCTCCGATGATCTCCCTTGTTGTGCTTTCGGCGATGTTTTGCTCGACGAGTTAGGGCTAGAGCGCTAAGTCGTCGGCTTAGGAGTTGAAAGAGAAGTTCGTGATTTCGGCCAGAGGTTTTGGGTTCTATTTATAATCGGGAAGAGAAGAGTCCTAATCTAATTGGATCCCGAATAAAAGTCTTATTCAGATCTTGTTGGATCCTGACGTCTTATCTTTGGTAACGTTGTGGAGTTTGGATCGGTTTCTGTTGCGTACCGGTGTCCTTACACGTAACAGCCGCTCCAAAACTCGTTACCTCCGTGACGATGAGCTCCGGAAGCTCCACGTGTCCTCCGGGCCTGGTATCTCCTCGTCCGCAGAGACGAGCTCCGGTCGTGCCGCGTGTCAATCGATCGAGACCTCCCTCTTCTTCGGAGGTGAGCTCCGCGCACGCCACGTGTGGGTGCCGGTCTTTCCGCCTTTCCTTCCCTCAGGGACATGCCCCGAGGTCGACACGTGTTCAGCAGCGACGGACCTCCGGAGATAAGCTCCAGTGGTGACATGTGTTCAATAGATCCGGACTTCTCTGAGATGAGCTCCGAGATTGACACGTATCCCCCGCAACTGGTCCTCTTATTTCCGCGAGGACTAGCTCCGTGGATGACATGTGTCCTATGAAAAATGCCTTTGCTTCTTCCGCAGAGGCTATCTCCGTGGCAGCACGTGTCCCACAGGGTCGGACCTCTTTCCAATTGCGGAGGTGACCCCCGAGCCTGCCACGTATCCAGTTTAGCGTCGGACCTCTCCCTATCTCTCGGGAATGAGTTCCGAACACACCACGTGGTCTGCTGGTCGTGGAAGTTGCCTTCGGCGCTCTCGGAGAGCTTTACTGGCTATCCTTTTGATACTTGTTTCTGTTCCCTCTTTTCTAAAAATGTTTTCCTTCTTCATAAACATGAACATATGCTGACACCCGGGATGAGGGTGTCACAAATCTACCCCCCTTAAATTGAATCTCGCCCTCGAGATTCGTTAGTAGAAAATAGATAGGGGAATTCAGCCTTAATATCTTCTTCACGCTCCCATGTGGCTTCAGCTACAGTATGATGACTCCATTGTACCTTATACCATCGAATCACTTTGTTTCGGGTGACCTTTTCTTTTACGTCCAAGATTCGGATAGGGTGTTCTGCGTAAGTCAGGTCCTCTTGAATTTTAAGTTCTCCCATTGACACTTGTTCCTCTGGTATTCTCAAGCACTTCTTGAGCTGAGATACATGAAACACGTCATGTACGTCGGAGAGGTGGTTTGGGAGCTCTAGTTGATAGGCTACTTCTCCTCGCTTGTCCAAAATCTTAAATGGTCCGATGTAGCGAGGCGCTAGTTTGCCTTTGACGTTAAAACGTCGTTGGCCTCGGATAGGCGATACCCTAAGGTATACGAAGTCTCCAACTTCAAAGGTCAACTTCCTACGCCTGTTGTCCGCATAGCCTTTCTGTCGTGACTGAGCAGCCTTTAAGTTCTCCCGTATCGTTTGGACTTGCTTTTCAGCCTCTTGTAGTACTTCGGGTCCAAACACCTGGTTCTCTCCAGTCTCGTTCCAGAACAGTGGCGTTCTACACCGTCTACCATATAAGGCTTCGAAAGGCGACATCTTCAAGCTAGCTTGATAGCTGTTGTTATAGGAGAACTCTGCATACGGTAAACTCCTATCCCAACTACGCCCACGTTTCAAGGCGCAAGCTCTCAACATGTCCTCCAAAATTTGGTTCGTCCTTTCGGTTTGCCCATCTGTTTGTGGGTGATAGGCAGAGCTAAAATCTAGTCGTGTACCCATGGCTTTCTGCAGCTTCCTCCAGAATCTAGAGGTAAACTGAGAACCTCGATCTGAGACTATCCTCTTCGAAACTCCATGACGGCACACGATCTGCTCCAGGTACAACTCTGCCAACTGTGTAACGTTGTAACTGGTCTTTACCAGAAGAAAATGGGCGGTTTTCATCAACCGGTCCACAATGACCCTGATGGAATCGTATCCTGACTGAGTTCGTGGCAATCCGTCAATAAAGTCCATACTGATGTCCTCCCATTTCCATTCAGGTATTTTCAAAGGTTGCAACAACCCAGTGGGTTTTTGATGTTCAGCTTTTACCCGTTGGCATGTGTCGCATAGGGCAACGTATTCGGCTATATCCCTTTTCATACGATCCCACCAATAGCAAGTTTTCAAGTCCTTGTACATTTTGGTGCTCCCCGGATGTATGGAATAGGGTGAATCATGTGCCTCCCTTAATATCATGTCGCGAAGGTGTCTTAGGTTTGGCACACAAATCCTTTTTCCTAGCCAAAGCGTACCCTTTTCATCCTCTTTGAAATCCTTCTCTATCCCTTGTCGGATTCTTTCCTTAATTTCCTTGATCCCCTCGTCCGTTGCTTGTCCCTTTCTTATTTCTTGCTCCAATGAGGAGTGGATCTCCATCATTTCCATGTTATTCAAGAATCCGAGGTGTAACCGTTCGAACTCCCTACGTAGTTCGGGTGTCAGCTCCCGAATCGTGAGTTGGTGGCATGCTCCCTTTCTGCTCAATGCGTCAGCGACCACATTGGCCTAGCCGGGGTGGTAGTTGATTCCCACATCATAATCCTTGATGAGTTCTAACCATCGACGTTGCCTCAAATTCAAGTCCGTTTGTGTAAATATGTACTTGAGGCTTTTATGATCCGTATAGATCTCACATCGATGACCAAGGATATAATGTCTCCAAATCTTCAATGCATGCACCACTGCTGCTAACTCCAAATCATGTGTAGGATAGTTAAGCTCGTGCTTCTTTAATTGTCGTGAGGCATAGGCTACCACTTGTCCTTCCTGCATGAGCACACATCCGAGCCCTTGTCTGGATGCGTCACAATATATGTCAAAGCTCTTGCTTACGTCTGGCAATACCAGAACTGGTGCTGTGGTTAGCCTTTTCTTGAGTTCCTCAAAACTTTCTTGGCAGGCTTGTGTCCATTGAAAGACTTTTCCCTTCATTAGCAACTCCGTCATAGGTTTTGCTATTTTAGAGAAGTCTTTAATGAAGCGACGATAGTATCCTGCCATCCCAAGGAAACTCCGAATATCCCTCACGCTCCTCGGTTGGTCCCACTTTAGAACATCTCTCACCTTTCCAGGATCAACCGATACCCCTTCCTTGGAGATGATGTGGCCTAGGAAGGATATTTCCCTTAGCCAAAATTGACACTTGTTGAGCTTGGCATACAACTGATGCTCTCGCAACTTCTGCAAGGTCAATCTCAGATGTTCTTCATGCTCCTCCTCACTTTTTGAATACACCATTGTCGGTACTTGAGATATGGGGTACCCCCGCGCACAGGATAAAATGCCTAAGGTACTCGCCCTTCTCCGCAGGGAGAGCTCCGAAGGCGCCACGCATCCGGTGGGGCCGGACCTCCCTCTCCTCAGAGGAGAGCTCCGGGCCCGCCACGTGGCATACAGAAGCCGGACCTCCCCCTCCGCGGGAGAGAGGTCCGAAGACGCCACGCGTCCAGCGGGGCCGGACCTCCCTCTCCGCAGAGGAGAGCTGCGGGCCCGCCACGTGGCATACATAAGCTGGACCTCCCCCTCCGCGGGGAGAGGTCCGGAGGCTCCACGTGCCCCGCAGGCCGGACCCTTCTCGCCTCAGAGAAGGGCTCCGGACCCGCCACGTGGCCAGAAGAACGGTGCTGCCTGCCCCCGAGCGGTAGGCAGCGGGCGTAAAGGCGCCCCACACCTTGCCCGTACAAGGTATTCAAGGCCCGCGTCTTCCCAAGACGCGGAAACGCGGAGCACGCGTCTGTCAGGTGCCGTTGCGCCCAGTCGCATCACAGACTGGCGCGCGGTGTCAGAACCTGCCAGCTAATAAACGCCGCGACAAGACATCCCATGCCGCCTGCGCCGTCATCAACCACTACGACTAGCATGCGACATGGGCAGGGCGGCAAGATGGAGACTCAGAAGCCTCCTACCAGAGGCAACTACCGGCGTAACTACAGATACGGTAGATAATAGACAATCTTCCTGGGACCACCTGTCGGGTCCCGGCTCCCCTTGTATGCCACCCGAGTCTTGGACTATAAAAGGCTCGGGTAGGCTTCGATAGCAAGGGTTCGCATTTTGCAACTCATACGCTAGCCATACGCTCTCAAGCTGTTACTCACCCCCAAGCTCAGGCCCCCGGCCCTGAGCAGCAAGCAATACAGCGAGCTCCATAGCTCGCCGTGGACGTAGGGTTTTACGCTCCGACGGCCTGAACCACGTAAAACTCGCCGTGTCAAGCTCTCACTAACTCGTCCATCTGCGCAAGCTCTCCGCTAGGAACTAGCCCCTCCGAAAAAAGAACCTCCGCGGGTTGCCCAGTGCAGGCCCGGGGGAAGTGTCGACCGAACACTTCGACATTTGGCGCGCCAGGTAGGGGGCTTTTCCCCTAGGGCGACGAGTTTCCGCCGACGAAGATGATCGAGCTTCCTTCAGCGGCGAACTCTTCCCCCCTGCGCCCGCGGCAAACCATGACCAGGGGAGAGTACATGATGACACACTCAGGACGGAGTGTGACAGGGCAAGCTGGGAGCCAGCAACCGGCTCTGGCAGCGCCGACCCCGGCAATGCAGGCTCCATCCAGCGTCAGGCCTTCAGTAGCGCCGGGCGTACCCGGTGGGGGTGCGCTAGCCGCAGCAAGGGCGCTACTGCGCAATCCGCCTGCTGGGGACGCGCCTCAGGCAGCGACCCAGCAGTGGATTCGCGAGGTAGACCGTCTTGTCGTCGCCGCTGCAAGCCATTGACTTCGGCGGGGACGACGCTCCGACCAACCGGCTGTGTCGCTGACGCGCACGCCAACGGTTGACGGCCAGACGGGGGGGTTCCAGCTCCACCAAGCTTCCGTCGATGGACCTGAGGACAGAGCTGGAACGGTGCCACTTAGGCCAAGATGCCCGAGTGTTCCTCGAGCGACGTCAAGAAAGGCGTCGCACTCAAGAGGCTGGCGACAACATGACGTTGGCCTCGACCCAGCCTGAAGGGCAGATCTTCGCTACGCGAGCTCTGCCCCAGGCATACGTCGCGCAGCATATGCCACAACCATATGCCCTGCAAACGGCGTCCCCGGTCTATGGAGCGGCCTTGCCCATACCGGGGCACACTGTGCCAGCGGAGAACCAAGCGTTCGCGGCACCGATACCTGCACTGGGAGCCAGCAACCGGCTCTGGCAGCGCCGACCCCGGCAATGCAGGCTCCGACCAGCGTCAGGTTTTCAGTAGCGCTGGGTGTACCTAGTGAGGGTGCGCTAGCCGCAGCGAAGAGCGCTGCTACTCAATATGCCACAGTCGTATGTCCTGCGTATGGCGGCCGGGGCATGCGGTGCTCAGCGCGAACCAAGCATTCGCGGCATCAGAACCTGCGGCGACAGAAGCAGGGTGTGCGGCCCTCGCGCCCCGCCTTCGCTTCACAAAATGGCCGCGCAAGTTTCGGCCGCTCTTGACTGAGAAGTACGACGGCAGCATCAACCCGGCGGAATTCCTCCAGATGCCGGGAAATCCAGAAGCTCGCGGAGCGCTTCCGGAAGGGGAAGCAGCCCCTAACTGATGCCCCACCCTATAGTCAAAGGGAGGGCAAGCAGAAGGTCGAGGCCCGAGATGGCGACGACCGCCAGGTGGAGTTCCAGGAGCTCCAGCGCGCCGTAAAGGCAGTGCGCAATCATGGAAGCTCCAGCTCCAGTGACGACGAGCACTGGAAGATGCCCTGTGACATCTTCGGCGGGTCCGCTGACCCCCTGTCCCGAAGCATGGCTAAGGCCTTGCGCCGAGCGGTAGCGTCGGTGGCTCCCCTCCCAGGTGCAGTACCGCACCTCAGGTGGATGGGAACCCCCATCAGCTTCGATGACACCGACTGCCCCAGGAACATGGCTGGGGCCGGCCAACTGCCGCTCGTGGTGGCCCTTACCATCGCCAACGTGAAGATGTACCACGTTTTGGTGGATGGTGGGGCTGGACTGAACCTCATCAGTCACGCAGCCTTCCAGAAGCTGCAGATCCCGATGGCCAAGCTCGCCCCATCAAGCCCGTTGTCAGGGGTAGGGCCGGGACAGGTCGTTCACTACGGCCGCATCAGCCTCCCGGTGACCTTTGGGGCACCGGACAGCTACCGGACAGAGTACATTCTGTTCGACGTGGCCGAGATTGACCTCCCCTTCAATGCCATAATCGGTAGGCCAGCTCTGTACCGATTCATGGCAGTAGCCCACTACGGCTACCTTGTCTTGAAGATGCCTACACCAATAGGCATCCTCAAGGTTTGTGGAGACCGTGCTGCCGCAGTATTAGCCTTGGAAAGGCTTCAGGCGCTTACAGCAACTAGAGCGCCAGCCCTCGGCAGTACAGAACCAAACCAGCTCCACCTAAGTGCACGCCACCGTGCCTCTACCACCGCACCCCGCGTGCAACCCCTTGATGAGGACGACGTCCCCACAAGGCTCGTCCGAATCAGCGCCGATGCCACCCAGACCACCCGGGTAGCCGGGGGCCTGGGTAGCATATAGGAAGGCGCGCTCGTTGCCCCCCTCCGGCATGAGGTCGATGTGCTGCATGACAGCCATCACCGAGGCCAGAGATCCCTAGGGAGGTGATGGAGCACTACTTAAAGGTCTCACCTTACGTCCAGCCGTCCGACGAGACGGAGAGTCCGCCGCTCCCGGCGCTTGGCAAACCGTGTTATTATCCCGAAGGCCAGCGAGAAGCTCCGGAAGCGCATCCACTACACCAGTCTCAATAAGGCATGCCCTAAAGACCTATTTTCTCTTCCTATGATAGAGAAAATAGTAGGCTCGATACCAGGCTGTGATATGCTGCGCTTCCCAAATGCTTGCTAGGGCTCCCATCAGACCCCTGTGTCTGAAGTAGTTGAAGGGCGCCCTTTACCTGCTAATCCCGGCGTAAACCGACTCGGCATAGCTAGGGGTCCCGCGAATTTCTGGTCTTCGCGCAATGGCTTTAACCCCATACCACAGTAACCTGTTTCGCTACCAAGAAGCAAGCACCAGAAGACCAGACCTCGGATCCCCGACACAACCTCCCGGAGGACCAGCAGGACCTCCCGGAGCTCCCGGGACGTCAGCGGAGCTTCCCGCAAGGTCCAAAGCAGCCTGAGGACCCCCGAGTGTCGGGCACCCGGCGATCTCCCCAGGCTAAAAGCTATCCCCCACAGCTCCACGCGGCGGGCGATGCCACCAAATGGGCGGTGGAACTACTGAAGTTTGATCTAGGTTCCCTTTCCCGTCATACAGACATTAACAGAGCATTAGTTCAATTGTGGCTGAAGTAGACGCACGCTCAGGGGGCCACGAAGACGATGAAACAGGACCCTGAGCCTTGACCTTCACCAGGCCTTATCGAATGATGTTCGTCGACGGCTCCTCGCGAAAGCAGGGGGCTGATGCTAGCGTACTGTTCCTCACGCCATCGGGGGAGCAGTCTGGGTATGTGGCGCGTTTCAATTCCAAGGCAGCCAACAACATAGCAAAGTATGGAGTGCTCATCCTTCTCGCTAGTCGTTGGCTCAGGGCAATCCCCAGTCTGGTTATCAACCAAGACGGCGGAGACAGACCCCCTCGCCTTGGACCTGCACCACGTACCGCGCGCTAGCAAGGCCGCAGCTGACGACCTTTCAACGAGGGCCCCCACTGCCACCGGAGCCACTCTGCCTGAAGGGGGCCTCGAGAGGACGTTGCCACGACCCACAGCCCGGCCCGCCGAGCCGGGCGAAGGGGGCTAGACCAGCACCTCGAAGCTGGCGGTCCCGGCGGCCATGATCGCCGCCAAGGATCATAAGCGTCACTGGGGACTCCGTGTAACCCAGCGCTCAAGATCCAGATGCTCAAGTCAGACCCGATGCATGGATCACGGAGGTCCGGGACTACTTGAAAGACAATATCCTCCCTGATGAACGTGTATCCGCTGAACGGATTGCGCGTATGGCTAAGAGACACATGGCGGTAGAGGGGGATCTCTACCGACATGGCGCCAACCACATCCTATTGCGGTGCATAACCCAGGGGGAAGGCTGCGACTTGTTCGCTGAGATCCATGGAGGCGAATGTGGGAGTCATTCTTCCTCACGCACGCTTGTCGGTAAAGCCTTTCGGCATGGCTTCTACTAGCCGGCAACACTCCAGGATGCCGTCGAGCTGGTCGAGAGCTGCTAGGCGTGCCTGTTCCACGCCAAGCAGATCCATACACCGGCTTGGACGGTACAGATGATCCAGCCCGCATGGCCATTGGCCATACTGGGGCTGGACATCCCGGGCCTGGGACCATTCCCCAGAACCGAAGACAGGGACCCGCTCCCGAACCTTCGGAACACGGAATACCGCTGTAAGTTCTACCCCTAGAGCAACAATAGGGCAGGCCCTTCTTTTCGTAGTAATTTCCATAAAAGTCCGTGAACAGGGCTTGGAGCAGCTAGGCCTCAGGGGACGGTCCAGGACTACGTTCAGCTTCGCCTGGTTCCGACCCCAAGCGCGTAGAGTCTTGCTTCCCTTGAGGTGGGTCGTGGCCTACATATGCGGCCCGCCTTCCCCCGTATGGAAATTTATATGAAAAGAAACCTACCCTACGTTGCTCTTCTTTGGTACTCATTTAATTTACTTATTAAATTTTTATGATTACCCTACTAACGCGTGCTCACTATGCGTTCAACTCCCTCTTCTCATTTTCATCTTTAGTCGGAATTTGCTGCAGATACGACTAAGGAATAGAGGGGGGAGCCCCCAAGGAGAATTACTTTTTCCTTACTTGTGTGCAGCACTTCTCAGCCTCAGCTCCCCGCAGGAGTATGGTAGGCGCATCCACCCAATAGAACGCACCTACCAGGGGGCCGCTACGGGATCACGGTAGGCCAAAAACCCCAAGGTAAGATCAAAGGGCTAGCCCTCACAGGGGCGAGGTCCGAAGGCCCCACGTGTCCAGCGGGGCCGGACCTCCCACCTCTTTGAGGGGAGCTCCGGGACCGCCGCGTGGTCTACAGAAGTCAGACCTCCCCCCTCTGCGGGGAGAGGCCCGGGGCCTCCACGTGCCCTGCAAGCCCAGACCTCCTCTCAGGCGGGAGCTCTGGGCCCGCCACGTGACCTACAGGCTCGGACCCCCCTCTGATCTTGTGAGGCGGGTCCTGGAGACCTCCGGAACCCTTAGTATACAGTGGGGACCCGGACAAGGTGTCTATGCAGAGCTTCAAGATTGGTCAAGGCCTCCGAGTCCTTGCGGAGCTAATGGCTCGGTCAGGAAAGGCCAAGAAGAAGACTAGGGCATGCAGACACAGAAAGAAACAGGAGTCTGTCCATACAAAGGCTCCACGAGCTGGGCTACAGACTCAACAAAAATAAAAAAGGAAGTACAGGGCCTTGTGGACACGAGGGCAGATGCCTAGGGGTCCCCGGACTCCCGATGAAACCTAGAGGCCAAGAGGGCAGCTAAGTCCTCGACTTTGGCCCTGGCAGCTTCCTCCTGGTCGGCGATGGGTCCTAAACGGACCGGCCCCAGAGAAAAGGAAGGGTCTCGGCTAACGAAGCACGACAGAACGTGCATCGCAACCTCCTTTGCAAGGCCCCGACCTTCCGCTTCCAGCTCGTCGGCGATCACTGATTCGAGCCGACTTAGCTCGTCGCCGAGAGACTCAAGGGCTGCGGCCGCTTCGGACACCGGCCGTGCTGGGGTCTCCACCTGCACAGGGCTAAAACCAAGAGGAGCCAAGGCGGATCCCGCCTTAGCAATGAAGCACCAGACCGCCTGGGCCTCGGCAGTCCGCAAGGACTGGAGCCTCTCTACCTCTTGGCGAGCCGCTAGCTCGCGATCCATCGCCGCCTGAAGCTCCTTGGAAGACTGCTCCTCCCTCGTGGCGACAGCCGACTCACGGAGCTCCAGCTCCTCAGTCCGAGCCCTTAGCTCCTCCACCTTGGCCCTCAGCCGAGCGGTGGTCTTCTCCTCCTCGGCCGCAGCAGCGCGTTCCCGATCAGCGACGGCGTGCTCCCGACGGGCTACCTGCAGCTGCAACTCCTCCGCGGCGGTGGAACACTCCTTGGCTTTGGCTTTAGCTTTGGCCAGAGCCTCGCGGTAGGTGGCACGAACCCGCTGGGCCTCTAACTCCAAGCGGCTAATGGCCTTCTTCTGGGTGCTAAGCAGAGCACTCATGGCCTCAAGCCTTGACTGCCTTGAGTCGAGGTCCGCCCGGGCCCGCTGCTGCCAGCTGAGAAGGCGTTCCCTCTCGCCGGCCAATGCCTTCCGCTCCTGCTCAAAGGCAGATTGGAGCTGCCAGGTGCTGGTCTGGGCACGCTCCAGGGAGTCCCACACGGGCACCGGAGCAGGGGGAGCAGGAGTTGCGCCGCTGGACCCCCCGGACGAGTCCAAGACCGGCGGGAGCGCCGGCGCCTCAGCAGCTACGGTGGGGCGCTGTCCTAAGCAGGCCAGGGGGCCAGCAGGCACACCTACAGCAGCCCTCCCGGTCTCAAGACCTGGCTTCTGGACTGGTGAAGGAGGGCGGGTAGGAGCAGATGCGGCCACTGCGGCCACTGCCCCCGTCGATTTGGGAGCTATGGGGGCCGCCGCGGTCCCCAGGTGCCGAGGCGCGGAGCCCCCGCTGGTTGAAGGCGGCCGGATAAGAGGCCCGCCCCTGGCAGCTGGTCGGTCCCTGCAAAGAAGAAGAAGCCCTCAGAATAAGAGAAGAGGCAGGAGCTCTGCTCCTATAAGTCAGAAAGAATAACACTTACTGGGCGGCATGAGCGCTCCAGCGAGCTTGCAGCACTGGCCTCTGGGCTGTAGCTGAACTGCCAGGACCAGCGGCTGGAACGGTCGCGGAATGGGACGCCTGGACCTCCGGTGCGCTCACCGGCGTCGCCCCACCAACATCCGTCCTGGGAGCCCCGCCGCTCGAGGGAGGATGGCGAGATACTTGGGCTGATTCGGACGGCTGCTGTCTGGGGAGAGACCCGCCGGGGAGGGACACTCGGGACCTCTTCGGGTCGCCACTGGATGGACCAGCACCTCCGGGAGATGGAAGCAAAGTAGCTCCGGCACCCTGGCTTGGCACAGGCAGCACCCTCGGAGGAGACCGAGCACGTTTTTTCTCTAGATGCCCGGGGCCGGCTCTTTTCCTTTCCCTTTATCGGCGGCTTGGGTTCCGTCGGCTCTGGGGGAGAGTTTGGCAGCAGTGGATGCCTCATGCCCTGATCCGGGGTGCTCGGTCCCTGGAATGGTGATACCCCGGAAGGCATCCCCGACCTGACGAACGGCAATCCCGATATCATCAAGGTTCGGCATCTTCCGCAGGAGCTCTGACCTCCTCTGAGGCTCCAAGAAGAGGGGGGTGGCAGAAGGCGGAAGGGCGGGGTCGCCGCTGGGAATGTAGTCACCGCTCACCTTGCTCACCATATCCTCCAGCTCTTCATCAGAAGGGACAGAGCCGGGGCCTCTCTCCAGCCTGGTACAGTCCTGCTCACCGGTGTAGTACCATGCTGGGCGGCTGCGTTGCTGCAAGGGAGCAATGCGGCGTGACACAAAGTCCATCAGCACCATTAGAGACGTCAGCCCCTCGTTGGCCAAGAACCGGATCCGCTCCAAGACCGGAGTGTACTCCTGCTCCAGCTCAGGGATCTCCTCCCAGAAGCGGCGATCGGTGGTTGGGCTGGAGGTTGGGAGTTGTAGGCGATCGTGCTCGTCGGTCTGCACTACCACCCAGCTCTCCCTCCAGTTCTCCCACCTTGATGCGCTGAAGGGCAGGAGGTATCCGGAGACCTTGGGGTCTTTGCAGCGATGCTGGAAGTAATATGCCCCCATCTGAGTCTTTGAGCCGCGTCCAGTCATCCGCAGCACAAAGAAGTGGCGGAAGAGCGTCACGGAGGCGTGCACCCCCACGAACATCTCGCAGAAGTGGACAAAAACTGCCGCCATTGCGAAGGAGTTGGGGGAGAGATGGTGGAGCTGGAGACTGTATGTCTCCAGCAGGGTGACAAAGAAGGAAGAAATCGGCGGAACGAACCCCGCCAGAGCATAAGCGGTGAAGAAGACTATCTCCCCCTTTTCCAGGACCAGGGGGAGAGATCCTCGGCGGAGCCGATGCTTCTGCTCTTCCGAGCGCCAGCCCAGCAGCCTGCGCACTGGCCCGAGCTCGGAGGAGCGAACGAGGCGCGTCGGAAGCAAGTTGGAAGCCATAGCGAAAGAAGGCGCAAGGGCAGGAGAGCCGGGGCACAAGAGTTCAAGGGAAGTACGAGCGCAATGCGAAGGGAAGCCGCGATGCGGGTGAGATCCCCTTTTAAAACTTTCCAGGGATGGTTCGAGGTAATTCGAAAACCTCCGGAAACATTGCATCGGCGACCTCGTCGGCTCTGAGACTAGGCGCCGATGAAAGCTGGGCCCAAGCCGCTTAACTAAAGCGGTGGGGTCAAGGAGTCAGTCTCCTGAGAAGATGAGCCGGCAAGGCACTTCGGCGGTTCCCGAAGAAAGCGCCGCAACGTGCAGAAGTGGCAGCCTTGGGAACCGCCGCAGTAAAAGCAATCATCAAGTGAGCGCACGCTCTCACAACCCCGCGGCCGTTCGTGCTCCGGCAGCGGTCAATTCGGGACTTAGAGAAAGTGCGCGGATCGGAAGAGATGGAGGTCCCACCTCGGGCTCGCTATCTCCCCCGAGATGGGCCCGGGGGCCACTGTCGGTACCTGAGATATGGGGTACCCCCGCGCACAGGATAAAATGCCTAAGGTACTCGCCCTTCTCCGCAGGGAGAGCTCCAAAGGCGCCACGCGTCCGGCGGGGCTGGACCTCCCTCTCCTCAGAGGAGAGCTCCGGGCCCGCCACATGGCATACAGAAGCCGGACCTCCCCCTCCGCGAGAGAGAGGTCCAAAGACGCCACGCGTCCAGCGGGGCCGGACCTCCCTCTCCGCAGAGGAGAGCTCCGGGCCCGCCACGTGGCATACATAAGCTGGACCTCCCCCTCCACGGGGAGAGGTCCGGAGGCTCCACGTGCCCCGCAGGCCGGACCCTTCTCGCCTCAGAGAAGGGCTCCGGACCCGCCACGTGGCCAGAAAAACGGTGCTGCCTGCCCCTGAGCGGTAGGCAGCGGGCGTAAACGCGCCCCACACCTTGCCCGTACATGGTATTCAAGGCCCGCGTGTTCCCAAGACGCGGAAACGCAGAGCACGCGTCTGTCAGGTGCCGTTGCGCCCAGTCGTATCACAGACTGGCGCGCGGTGTCAGAACCTGTCAGCCAATAAACACCACGACAAGACATCCCATGCCGCCTGCGCCGTCATCAACCACTACGACTAGCATGCGGCATGGACAGGGCGGCAAGATGAAGACTCAGAAGCCTTCGACCAGAGACAACTACCGGCATAACTGCAGATACGGTAGATAATAGACAATCTTCCCGGGACCACCTGTCAGGTCCCGGCTCCCCTTGTAAGCCGCCCGAGTCTTGGACTATAGAAGGCTCGGGTAGGCGTCGATAGCAAGGGTTCGCACTTTGCAACTCATACGCTAGCCATACACTCCCAAGCTGTAACTCACCCCCAAGCTCAGGCCTCCGGTCCTGAGCAGCAAGTAATACAGCGAGCTCCAGAGCTCGCCGTGGACGTAGGGCTTTACGCTCCGGCGGCCTGAACCACGTAAAACTCGCCGTGTCAAGCTCTTACTAACTCGTCCATCTGCGCAAGCTCTCCGCTAGGGACTAGCCCCACCGAAAAAAGAACCTCCGCGTGCTGCCCAGTGCAGGCCCGGAGGAAGTGTCGACCGAACACTTCGACAAGGGCAATCATAAAAATTTAATAAGTAAACTAAATGAGCACCAAAGAAGAGCAACGTAGGACAGGTTTCTTTTTCATATAAATTTCCATAGGCGGAAGGCAGGCTGAATATGGAGGCCACGACCCGCCTCAAGGGAAGCAAGACTCTACGCGCTTGGGGTCGGAACCAGGCGAAGCTGAACGTAGTCCTGGACCGTCCCCAGAGGCTTAGCTGCACCAAGCACTGTTCCTGGACTTTATGGAATTTATTATAAAAAGAAGGGTCTGTCCTATTGTTGCTCTAGGGGTAGAACTTACAGCGGTGTTCTGTGTCCGAAGGTTCGGGAGCGGGCCCCCATCCTCGGTTCTGGGGAATGGTCCCAGGCCCAGGATGTCCAGCTCCCGTATGGCAAATGGCCATGTGGGCTGGATCATCTGTACCGTCCAAGCCGGTGTATGGATCTGCTTGGTGTGGAACAGGCACGCCTTGCAGCTCTCGACCAGCTTGACGGCATCCTGGAGTGCTGCCGGCTAGTAGAAGCCATGCCGAAAGGCTTTACCGACAAGTGTGCATGAGGAAGAGTGACTCCCACATTCGCCTCCATGGATCTCAGTGAACAAGTCGCAGCCTTCCCCCTGGGTTATGCACCGCAATAGGATGTGGTTGGCGCCGCGTCGGTAGAGATCCCCCTCTACCACCATGTGTCTCTTAGCCATACGCATGATCCGTTCAGCGGATACACGTTCATCAGGGAGGATATTGTCTTTCAAGTAGTCCCGGACCTCTGTGATCCATGCATCGGGTCTGACTTGAGCATCTGGATCTTGAGCGCTGGGTTGCACGGAGTCCCCAGTGACGCTTATGATCCTTGGCGGCGTCCATGGCCGCCGGGACTGCCAGCTCCTTTGCCCGGCTCGGCGGGCCGGGCTGTGGGCTGCGGCAACGTCCTTGAAGCCCCCTTCAGGCACAGAGGCTCCGGTGGGGGTCTTCGTTGAGAGGTCGTCAGCTGCGGCCTTGCTAGCGCGCGGTACGTGGTGCAGGTCCAAGGCGAGGAAGTCTGTCTCCACCATCTTGTTTGATAACCAGGTGGGAGTCGCCCTGAGCCAACGACTAGCGAGCGCCTAGAGACAGGGCTGTCTTTAGGCCAAGGATGAGTGCTTCATACTCTGCTATGTTGTTGGTTGCCTTGGAATTGAAACGCACCACATACCCAGACTGCCCCCCCCGGTGGCATGGGGAACAGTACGCTAGCACCGGCCCCCTGCTTTCGCAAGGAGCCGTCGACGAGCAGCATTCAGTAAGGCCTGGTGAAGGCCAGGGCTCAGGGTCCTGGTTCACCGTCGCCATGGCCCCCTGAGTCAGCCTGCGTTGGCGTCTACTTCAGCCACGCAGTTTGCTAGTGCTCGGCTGTTGTCTGCATGACGGGGAAGGAAGCCTAGCTCAAACTCCAGTAGCTCCGCCGCCCATTTGGCGGCATTGTCCGTCGCATGGGGGCTGTGGAGGATAGCTTTCAGCCTGGGGAGACCGCCGGGTGCTTGATACTCGGAGGTCCCCCAGGCTGTCTTGGACCTCCAGGAAGCCCCGCTGGTGTCCCGGGAGCCCCGGGGGGGGGTCCCGTTGGACGTCCGAGAGGTTCTGTTGGATCTCCGGGGGAGATCCCGTTGCACCTCCGGGAGGTCCTGCTGGTCCTCCGGGAGGTTGTGTCGGGGATCCGGGGTCCGTTTTGGACCTCCGGGGTTTCTTGGCACTTGTTTCTTGACAGCGAAACAGGTTACGGCGGTATGGGGTCCAGCCACTCTGCGGTGAGGACCATACTCACCTCTGCAGCCGTCGCCGCGATGTAGAGCAGCAGATGCTCTTCGGGCTCCGGGGGCTCCTATTACGGGTAGGGTCATCAGGAGCTGGTTCAGTTCCAGGGGAGCTTAAAGCAGCTTCGCTTTGCTAACCTCGGTATAAACCAACTCAGCGCAGCTAGGGATCCCGCGAATTTCTGGTCTTCGAGCCAATGGCTTTGACCCTCTCTGGGTTAGCCTCAGTTCCTCGGCGTGAGGCCAGGTATTCTAAGGGTTTTCCAGAGGGTATACCGAGCTCATATTTGTCGGACGGTCGAAGACTAAGGCCAGGTTATCTAGTAGGGACGAACCCTGTCTGATCTTGACAACAATGCCTTCGACACACACCCCAACTGAGTCTCTCATTAGCTCTCCTAAGGTCTTGTGCATTGCACGTACGAAGGTAGGGAGAGCGTTCCTTAGGCCATAAGGTATAGAGGCATAACGGTACAGGCCGACTACTATGGTAAAGGGTGCCCTTCAACTTCTCCAAACACAGGGGTCTGGTGGAAACCCGAGTAAGCATCTAGGAAGCGCAGCATACCGCTGCCTGGCATCGAGTCTATTATTTGATCTATCATAGGAAGAGAAAATAGATCTTTAGGACATGCCTTATTGAGGCTGGTGTAGTCGATGCGCTTCCGGAGTTTCTCGCCAGCCTTCGGGATGACAACATGGTTCGCCAAGCACCGGGGGTGGCGGACTTTCCGTCCTGTCGGACTGGCCAGTCGTCGGGAAAGACCTTTAAATAGTGCTCAATCACCTCCCTAGGGATCTCTGGCCTCCGCGACGGCTTTCATGCAGCACATCGACATTGTGCTGGAGGGGGGCAACGAGCGCGCCTTCCTATTCGCTATCCAGGCCCCCGGCTACCCGGGTGGTCTGGGTGGCATCGGCGCTGACTCGGACGAGCCTCGAGGGGATGTCGTCCTCGTCGGGGGGTCGCACATGGGGTGCTGTGGTAGAGGCACGGTGGCGTGCACTTGGGTGGAGCTGGCTTGGTTCTGCACTGCCTAGGGTTGGCGCTCTAGTTGCTGTAAGCGCCTGAAGCTTTTTCAAGGCTGACACTGCGGCAGCACGGTCTCCACAAACCTTGAGGACGCCTGTTGGTGTAGGCATCTTCAAGACAAGGTAGCCGTAGTGGGCCACTGCCATGAATTAGTACAGGGCCGGCCTGCCGATTATGGCGTTGAAGGGGAGGTCAATCTTGGCCACGTCGAACAGAATGTACTCTTTCCGGTAGCTGTCCGGTGCCCCAAAGGTCACCGGGAGGCTGATGTGGCCGTAGGGAACGACCTGTCCCGGCCCTACCCCTGAGAACGGGCTCGATGGGGTGAGCTTGGCCATCGGGATCTGCAGCTTCTGGAAGGCTGCGCGACTGATGAGGTTCAGTCCAGCCCTGCCATCCACCAAAACGTGATGCATCTTCACGTTGGCGATGGTGGGGGTCACCACGAGCAGTAGTTGGCCGGCCCCAGCCATGTTCCTGGGGCAGTCGATGCCATCGAAGCTGATGGGCGTTCCCATCCACCTGAGGTGCGGTGCTGCACCTGGGAGGGGAGCCACCGACGCTACCGCTCGGCGCAAGGCCTTAGCCGCGCTTCAGGACGGGGGTCAGCAGACCCACCGAAGATGACATAGAGAACCTTCCGGTGCTCGTCATCACTGGAGCTGGAGCTCCCATGATTGCGCACTGCCTTTACGGAGCGCTGAAGCTCCTGGAACTCCACGTGGCGGTCGACGCCGTCTAGGGCTTCGACCTTCTGCTTACCCTCCCTTTGACTGTAGGTTGGGGCGTCAGTTAGGGGCTGCTTCCCTTTCCGGAAGCGCTACGCGAGCTTCTGGATTTCCTGGCATTCGGCAGCGGTATGATAACTGGTGCCGTGCACAGGGCATAATTCATCCTGGCCCCCGTCTGGGGCCAGTGATTGTCGCGGCCTCTTGTCAGGGCGCGGCCCCCGAGCTCCACTGGGCGCCGCCGCTGTGGCAACGGGGACCGCGGCTGACGACCTTATCTTGCTTCCGCCTCCGTTCTTGATCTTCCTGCCGCTTCCGTATGAAGCTTCGCCGGATCCCGGCTGACCCCCTGGCTCGGAGACTGGTAGAGAGTGCCAGTTCCGCCCTTCGGCTGCTCTGGCACACTTGTCCGCCAGGCTGAAGAGTTCTGAGACATCGCGGACCTCCCTAGTCGCGAGCTTCTCGAGCATCTTCTTGTCCCGAACGCCTTGCCGGAATGCCACCACCACAGAAGCGTTCTGGATGTGTGGGATGGTGTTCCGCACCTGGGAGAACCGCTGGATGAACGAGCGCAGTGACTCCCCTGATTGTTGCTGGATGGCGTGGAGGTCGAGCTCCGTGTCAGGCCGGGTGTAGGAACTGCCGAAGTTGGAGACAAACTGCCGGCAGAGCTCTCCCCAGGAGGTTATGGAATCCTGGGGTAGGTTCATGAGCCAAGACCGGGCAGGCCCGGTTAAGGCGACGGGGAAATAGTTGGCCATGACAGCCTCATCCCCTCCTGCAGCGAGTACGGCAGTGGAGTAGATCTGGAGGAACTCCGCCGGGTTGACACTGCCGTCGTATTTTTCGGGCAGGTGCGGCCGAAACTTGTGTGGCCACCTCGCGAAGCGAAGGTGGGGCGCAAGGGCCGCACATCCTGCTCCTGCCGCTGCAGGTATCGCGCTGCGAACACTCAGTTCGCAGTTGGCACCATGTACCCCGGCATGGGCAAGGCTGCACCATAAACTGGGGGCGCTGCTTGCGGCGCATATGGTTGTGGCATATGCTGCGCGGCATATGCCTGAGGCAGGGCTCGCATGGCGAAGTTCTGCCCTCCAGGTTGTGTCGAGGCCGACGTCATGCTGTCACCAGCCTCAAGGTTGCGACGCCTTTCTCGACGTCGCTCGAGGTACACCCGGGCATCCTGGCCCAATGGCACTGTTCCAGCTCCCTTCTCAGGTCCGTCGACGGGAGCCTGGAGGAGCTGGAATCTGCCGTTTGCCCGTCAACCGTGGGCGTGCGCGTCAGCGACACTGCCGGTTGACTGGAGCGTTGTCCCTGCCGAAGTCGAGGGTTTGCGGCAGCGACGGCGAGACGGTCTATCTCACGAATCCACTGCTGGGTCGCTGCCCGAGGCGCGTCCCCAGCAGGCGGATTGTGCAGTAGCGCTCTTGCTGCGTCTAGCGCACCCCCACTGGGTACGCCTAGCGCTACTGAAGACCTGATGCTGGTTGGAGCCTGCATTGCCGGGGTCGGCGCTGCCAGAGCCGGTTGCTGGCTCCCAGCTTGTTTCGACACACTCCGTCCTGAGTGCGTCGACATGTAATCCCCGCTGGTCACGGTTCGCCGCAAACACGGAGGGGGAGAGTTTGCCGCTGAAGGGAGCTTGGTCATCTTCGTCGGCGGAAACTCGTCGCGCAAGGGGAAAAGCCCCCTACCTGGCACGCCAAATATCGAAGTGTTCGATCGACACTTCCCCCGGGCCTGCACTGGGAAGCCCGCGGAGGTTCTTTTTTCGGTGGGGCTAGTCCCTTGCGGAGAGCTTGCGCGGATGGACGAGTTAGTAAGAGCTTGACACGGTGAGTTTTACGTGGTTCAGGCCGCCGGAGCATAAAACCCTACGTCCACGGCGAGCTATGGAGCTCGCCGTATTGCTTGCTGCTCAGGGCCGGAGTCCTGAGCTTGGGGGTGAGTTACAGCTTGGGAGTGTATGGCTAGCGTATGAGTTGCAGAGTGCGAACCCCTTCTATCATCGCCTACCCGAGCCTTTTATAGTCCAAGACTCGGGTGGCTTACAAGGGGGGGGGCCGGGACCCGACAGGTGGTCCCGGGGAGATTGACTGTTATCTACCGTATCTGCAGTTATGCCGGTAGTTGTCTCTGGCGAAGGCTTCCGAGTCTCCGTCTTGCCGCCCTGCCCATGCCACATGCTGGTCGTAGTGGTTGATGACGGCGCAGGCGGCATGAGATGTCTTGTCGCGGTGTTTATTGGCTGGCAGGTTCTGACACCGCGTGCCAGTCTGTGATGCGACTGGGCGCAACGGCACCTGACAGAGGCGTGCTCCCCGTCTCCGCGTCTTGGGAAGACGCGGGCCTTCAATACCTTGTACGGGTAAGGTATGGGGCGTCTTTACGCCCGCTGCCTATCGCTCGGGGGCAGGCAGCGCGGTTCTGCTGCCACGTGGCGGGTCCGGAGCCCCTCTCAGAGGAGAGGAGGGCCCGGCCTCCGGGGCACGTGGAGCCTCCGGACCTCTCCCCGTAGAGGGGGAGGTTCGGCTTCTGTAGGCCACGTGGCGGCCCCGGAGCTCCCCTCTGAGGAGAGGGAGGTCCGGCCCTGCCGGATACGTGGCACCTTCGGACCCCTCGCCCGCGGAGGGGGGAGGTCCGGCTTCTGTATGCCACGTGGCGGGTCCGGAGCTCTCCTCTGAGGAGAGGGAGGTCCGGCCCCGCCGGACACGTGGCGCCTTCGGAGCTCTCCCTGCGGAGAAGGGCGAGTTCCTTAGGCATTTTCCCCTGTGCGCGGGGGTACCCCATATCGCAGGTACCGACACCGTCGTTGTCCCGAAGGCCGGCGGGAAGCTCCGGATGTGCATCGACTACACCAGTCTCATTAAGGTATGTCCCAAAGATCCATTCCCTCTCCCTAGAATAGATCAAATAGTAGACTCAACATCAGGCTGTGACATGCTGTGCTTCCTAGACGCCTACTCGGGTTTCCATCAGATCCCCATGTCTAAGGAGGATGAGGAGGACACCTCCTTCATCACAGTAGATGGCCTTTATTGTTATGTGTCTATGCCTTACGGCCTAAAGAATGCACTCCCCACCTTTGTGCGAGCAATGCACAAAACCTTTGGGGAGTTAATAAGAGACCTAGTTGAGGTGTATGTCGATGACATAGTTGTCAAGGTCAGGCAGGGTTCATCTTTGTTAGATAACCTAGCCTTAGTTTTTTGACAAGTTGCGCTCTACGCGCACCAAGCTGAACCCCGACAAATGTGTGTTCGGTGTGTCCTCTGGGAAGCTCTTAGGATTCCTGGTCTCGCATCGAGGGATTGAGGCCACAAGTTGCTGTATGCGGTGCTCGTGGCCTCCAGGAAGCTCCGCCATTACTTCCAGGCCCACCGGGTCTCGGTAGTCACCTTGTATCCACTGAAGGCAATTCTTCACAGCCCCCACGCGACTGGCAACGTTGCTAAATGGGCGGCGGAGCTGGCGGAGTTTGAGCTGGACTTCCTTCAACGCCATGCAGTCAAAAGCCAAGCACTGGCTGACTTCGTGGCAGAGTGGACACCAACGAAGACTGACCCAGGGGGCCATGAAGATGGTGAACTAGAGCACCAAGCTCCGGTCTTCACCGAGCCCCACTGGACACTTTTCTTCGACGGCTCCTCGCGAAAGCAGGGGGCCGGTGCCGGCGTACTGCTCCTCATGCCATCGGGGGAACAGTTTGGGTACATGGTGCGTCTCAATTTCAAGGCAACCAACAACATGGCAGAGTATGAAGCGCTCATCTTTGGCCTGCAGACAGCCCTGTCTTTAGGCGCTCGCCAATTGTTGGCACAGGGCGACTCCCAGCTGGTCATCAAACAAGTCAAGGGCAAATGCTCCTGCAATGACCCACAGCTAGCTGCGTATCTGCTCCACGTGCAGATGTTGGAGAAAGAATTCCTCGCCTTCGACCTGAGCCACGTACCGCGCGCTGGCAATGCCGCAGCTGACAACCTTTCAACGAAGGCTTCCACCGGAGCCCCCGTGCCCGAGGGAGTCTTCGAGAGGACGTTGCTGCGGCCCACAGCCCGGCCCGCTGAGCCGGGCGAAGGGGGCTTGACCAGCACCTCGAAGCTGGCGGTCCCGGCGGCCCTACAGCCATGGATGCCGCCAAGGATCGTAAGCGTCACTGGGGACTCTGTGCAACCCAGCGCTCAAGATCCAGAAGCTCAAGTCAGACCCGATGCATGGATCACGGAGATCCGGGACTACTTGAAGGACAACATCCTCCCTGATGAACATGCAACCGCTGAATGGATTGTGCGTATGGCTAAGAGATACGCGCTGGTAGAGGGGGATCTCTACCGGCGTGGCGCCAACCACATCCTATTGCGGTGCATAACCCAGAGGGAAGGCTGCGACTTGCTCGCTGAGATCCATGGAGACGAATGTGGAAGTCACTCTTCCTCACGCACGCTTGTCGGTAAAGCCTTCCGGCATGGCTTCTACTGGCTGACAGCACTCCAGGATGCCGTCAAGCTGGTCGAGAGCTGCAAGGCGTGCCAGTTCCACGCCAAGCAGATCCATACACCGGCTCAGGCGGTACAGATGATCCCGCCCTCGTGGCCATTTGCCGTATGGGGGCTGGACATCTTGGGACCGTTTCCCAGAACCGTCGGGGGATTCCGGTACCTCTATGTCGCCATCGACAAGTTCACCAAGTGGCCGGAAGCCACGCCAGTTGTCACCATCAACAAGCAATCTGCAGTAAAGTTCATCAAGTCTATTATCTGCCGGTTCGGGGTCCCGAACAGAATCATCACCGACAACGGGATCCAGTTCACCAGTGCAGCCTTCCAAGACTACTGCAAAAACCTCGGCATTCAGGTGTGCTACGCCTCGGTCGCCCATCCAAAGAGCAATGGGCAAGTCGAGAGGGCCAAAGCGGAGATTCTCCGGGGCCTTAAGACTCGCATGTACGCCAGTCTAAAGAAACATGGTGCCAATTGGGTAGATGAGCTTCAGAGCACACTATGGGCTAACCAGACATCCCAGAGCTGGGCCACCGGAGAGACACCCTTCTTCATGGTGTATGGGGCCGAAGCCGTACTTTTCCCAGAAATCATCATGAAGTCTCACCGTGTCCGGGCTTACGACGAAGCCGCGCAGGACAACCTCCGGCGTGGAGAAATCGACCTCGTCGACGAGGTCCGATTGCATGCAGCACTCCGTAACGCACGGTGCAAACAAGCGCTTCGTCGCTACCACCAGAGATCTGTGCGTGCCCGGGAGCTGCAGGAAGGTGACCTGGTGCTGCGGCGCATACTTTCTCATGAAGGGACCCACAAACTCTCCCCTAGTTGGGAAGGCCCTTTCTGAGTCGCGAGAGTATGCCGCCCCGGGTGTGTGTGCCTGTCCACCGAGGATGGGGACCTGCTCCCAAACCCTTGGAACATAGAACACCTCCGTAAGTTCTACCCCTAGAGCAAAGATAGGGCAGTCGTTTCTTTTCGTAATAAACTCCATAGAGTCCAGGAACAGCGCTCGGAGCAACTAATCCCTAGGGGACGGTACAGGACTGCGTTCAGCTTTGCCTGGTTCCGACTCCAAGCGCGTAGAGTCTTGCTTCCCTTCTTAATGGGGCGGGTCGTGGCCTCCATGTATCGCCTGCCTTCCTCCTATGGAAAGTTATACGAAAAGAAACCTGTTCTACTTTGCTCTTTCCTCGTACTCATTTAAATTGTGTACTAAGTTTTTTTTATGACTACCCTTGCGGCGCATGGCTGCCATGTGCTCAGCTCCCTCTTCTCATTCTCACCACTAGTCAGCATTTGCTGCCCTACCAGAGGCGGTTGCACTGGAGGTACCTGCCGATAGTCGAAGGGGCCCCAAGCCCCCGGCACTTAGCGCACTACAGACCCCGGGCACCGTGCGTATGGTTAGGAACCGTAAGTCAAATAAGACTATGAGATAAGGGAGAGGGAGCCCCCAAGGAGAATTACGTTTTCCCTACTTGTGTGCAGGACCTCTCGGCCTCAAATCCTTACAGGAATGTGGTAGGAGCGCCTGACCAATGGGACGCCCCTGCCAGGGGGCCACTACGGGATTACACAAGACCGGAACTTCAAGGCAAGACCGAAGGATCCACGGGTCCAGCGGGACCGGACCCCCCCCTCTCTAAGGGGAGGGGTCCGAAGGCCCCACGTGTACCACAGGTTCGGACCTCCATCTCCTCAGAGGAGAGCTCCGGGCCCGACACGTGGCCGGCTGATCCGGGCCTCCCTATCCTCATGAGGCGGGCCCTAAGGACCTCCGGGGCCCTTAATATAATAAGGACCCGGGGAAGGTGCCGGAGCAGAACGTCGAGATTGGTGAAGGCCTCTGAGCACCTTGCGGAGCTAAGGGCTCGGCCAGGCAAAACCAAGAAAAAGACGGAAAACATCGCAGGCACGAAGGGTCATAAGAGTTCATATATTCATGGCTCCATGAGCTGGGCTACAAACTCGATGAAAAAGAAAGAAACAAGCCCCGAGGTTCCCCTAACACAACTAGGGTCCAGAAGTTGCAAGAACGGCCGCGTCACCAGGCTTCAGCCCTGGCGGCGTCTTCCCGCTCCATGACCCGAGCGCAGGAATCACCTCCCTCATCACCAGCGCAAAAGCCGGTGTCATCAGGGGTGCTCCTGAGGCCCCCTCCACAGTTTCAGCGGTCTTCTTGGAGACTCAGCCGCCTGGAATTCTCCTTGGTGCATCGGCATTTTCCTTCTCCTGAAGTTCCCTCATCACCGGCGCAAAAGCCGGTGTCATCAAGGGTGCTCCTGAGGCCCCTCCACTGCTTCAGCGGTCTTCTCGGAGACTCTGCCGCCTGGAATTCTCCTTGGTACTTCGGCGGTTCCTTTGAAGACTCCACCATCTGAGAAGGGACGCAACGCCAGGGAGCTTTCTGCCTGCCATCACCGAGGAAGGGCCCCGTCGGGAGGACAAACCTGAGACCCCTTGGAGTCGCCACCTCCAGAGGCAAGGCAGGCAGGTTCCCTGGGTCCCAGACTTGGTGCAGACGCCGTCGCCAGAGGAAATCGAGAGCGATTCCCCTCCCAAAAAGTGGGTTAGAAGCCATGGGAGAAGACAAGACCGCAGAGACTCAAGGGAGGTGCAAGGGCTGGAAGCCTTATAAGGGGAGCGCACCCACGTGGCGGTTTCTTTTCACACCTCCCAGGTACGAGTCAAAGTGATTCGGAACTCTTCGAATACGCCGCATCGGCAACCGCTTCGGCTCCTAGGCCGAGCGCCGATGACAGGTGGACCCAAGCCGCCCGACTAAAGCGGTGGGTCAAGGGGTCAGTCTCCTAAGAAGACAAGCCGGCAAGGCACTTCGGCGGTTCCCGAAGAAAGCGCCGCAATATGAAGAAGTGGCAGTCTTGGGAACTGCCGCAGTAAAAGCAACCATCAAGTGGGCGCACGCTCCCACGATCCCGCGGCCGTTCGTGCTCCGGCAGCGGTCAATGCGGGACTTAGAGAAAGTGCGTGGGTCAGAAGAGACGGGGGTCCCACCTCGGGCTCACTATCTCCCCCGAGATGGGCCCGGGGCCACTGTCGGTACCTGCGATATGGGGTACCCCCGCGCACAGGGGAAAATGCCTAAGGAACTCGCCCTTCTCCGCAGGGGGAGCTCCGAAGGTGCCACGCGTCCGGCGGGGCCGGACCTCCCTCTCCTCAGGGGAGAGCTCCAGGCCCGCCACGTGGCATACAGAGGCCGGACCTCCCCCTCCACGGGAGAGAGGTCCGAAGGTGCCACGTATCCGGCGGGGCCGGACCTCCCTCTCCTCAGAGAGGAGCTCCGGGCCCGCCACGTGGCCGACAGAAGCCGAACCTCCCCCTCCGAGGGGAGAGGTCCGAAGGCTCCACGTGCCCTGCGGAGCCGGACCCTCCTCTCCTCTGAGAAGGGCTCCGAGCCCGCCACGTGGCCAGCAGAACGGCGCTGCCTACCCCCGAGCGATAGGCAGCGGGCGTAAAGACGCCCCATACCTTGCCCGTACAAGGTATTCAAGGCCCGCGTCTTCCCAAGACGCGGAGACGCGGATCACACCTCTGTCAGGTGCCGTTGCGCCCAGTCGCATCACAGACTGGCACGTGGTGTCAGAACCTGCCAGCCAATAAACACAGCGACAAGACATCCCATGCCGCCCGCGCCGTCATCAACCACTACGACTAGCATGCGGCATGGGCAGGGCTGCAAGATGGAGACTCAAAAGCCTCCGCCATAGACAACTACCGGTATAACTGCAGATACAGAAGATGATAGACAATCTCCCCGGGACCACCTGTCGGGTTCCGGGCCCCCTTGTAAGCCACCCGAGTCTTGGACTATAAAAGACTCGGGTAGGCTACGATAGCAAGGGTTCGCACCTCCGCAACTCATACGCTAGCCATTCACACCCAAGCTGTAACTCACCCCCAAGCTCAGGACTCCGGCCCTGAGCAGCAAGCAATACAGCGAGCTCCATAGCTCGCCGTGGACGTAGGGTTTTATGCTCCGGCGGCCTGAACCACGTAAAACTCACAGTGTCAAGCTCTTACTAACTTGTCCATCCACGCAAGCTCTCCGCAAGGGTCTAGCCCCACCGAAAAAAGAACCTCCGCGGGCTGCCCAGTGCAGGCCCGGGGGAAGTGTCGACCGAAAACTTCGACAGCAGCCGTCGCCGCGATGTAGAGCAAGAGATGCTCTTCGGGCTCGGGGGCTACCATTACGGGTAGGGTCATCAGGAGTTGCTTCAGCTCCTGGAGGGCTTCTTCTGCTTCGTCGGTCCAAGCGAATGGGCCGGATTTGTGCAGGAGCTTAGAGAGGGGGAGCGCTTACTCTGCTAACCTCGGTATAAACCGACTCAGCGCGGCTAGGCATCCCGTGAGTTTCTGGACTTCTTTGATGCGGGCGGAGGGCCGCCTCAAGTCGATGGCTTTGATCTTCTCTGGGTTAGCCTCAATTCCTCGGTGTGAGACCAGGAATACTAAGGGTTTTCCAGAGGATACACCGAACACACACTTGTCGGGGTTCAGCTTGGTGCGCGTAGAGTGCAGTTTATCGAAAACTAAGGCCAGGTTATCTAGTAGGGATGAACTCTGCCTGACCTTAACGACAATGTCATCGACATACACCTCAACTGAGTCTCTTATCAGCTCCCCGAAGGTCTTGTGCATTGCACGTACGAAGGTAGGGAGAGCGTTCTTTAGGCTATGAGGCATAGAGACATAACAGTACAGACCGTCTACTGTGATGAAGGAGGTGTGCTCTTCATCTTCTCTAGACATAGGGATCTGATGGAAACCAGAGTAAGCGTCTAGGAAGCACAGCATATCGCAGCCTGACGTCGAGTATACTATTTGATCTATTCTAGGGAGAGGGAATGGATCTTTAGCACATGCCTTATTGAGACTGGTGTAGTCGATGCACATCCGGAGCTTCCCGCCGGCCTTTGGGACAACAACAGGGTTCGCCAACCACCGGGGGTGGCGGACTTCCCGTATGAAGCCAGCGTCCAGCAGCTTCTTGATTTCTTCGCGGATGAGGCTTTGCCGCTCGATGGACTGCTTGCGGGGCTTCTGTTGGACTGGACGGGCGTCGGGGAAGACCTTTTGGTGGTGCCCGATCACCTTCCTAGGGATCTCTGGCATCTGCGACGGCTGCCATGCAAACACATCGACATTGTGCCGGAGGGAGGTGACGAGCGCGCCTTCCTATTTGCCATCCAGGCCCCCGGCTACCCGGGTGGTCTGGGTGGCGTCGGCGCCGATTTGGACGAGCCTCAAGGGGACGTCGCCCTCATCAAGGGGTCGCACATGGGGTGCTGTGGTAGAGGCACGGTGGCGTGCACTTGGGTGGAGCCGGTTTGATTCTGCACTGCCTGGGGTTGGTGCTCTAGCTGTTGTAAGCGCTTGGAGCTTTTCCAAGGCTAACACTGCGGCAGTACGGTCTCCACGAATCCTGAGGACGCCTGTTGGTGTAGGCATCTTCAAGAGAAGGTAGCCGTAGTGGGCTACTGCCATGAATCGGTACAGGGCTGGCCTGCCAATTATGGCGTCGAAGGGGAGATCGATCTCCGCCACGTCGAACAGAATGTACTCTGTCCGATAGTTGTACGGTGCCCCAAAGGTCACCGGGAGGCTGATATGGCCGTAGGGAACGACCTGTCCCGGCCCTACCCCTGAGAACGGGCTCGATGGGGTGAGCTTGGCCATCGGGATCTGCAGCTTCTGGAAAGCTGCGCGACTGATGAGGTTCAGTCCAGCCCGCCATCCACCAAAACGTGGTACATTCTTACGTTGGCGATGGTGGGGGCCACCAAGAGCGGTAGATGGCCGGCCCCAGCCATGTCCCTGGGGCAGTCGGTGGCATCGAAGCTGATGGGGGTTCCCATCCACCTGAGGTGTGGTGCTGCACTCGGGAGGGGAGCCACCGACGCTACCGCTCGGCGCAAGGTCTTAACCGCGCTTCGGGACGAGGGGTCAGCGGACCCACCATAGATGATGTAGAGCATCTTCCGGTGCTCGTCATCACTGGAACTGGAGCTCTCATGATTGCGCACCGCCTTCACGGCGCGCTGAGGCTCCTGGAACTCCACCTGGTGGTCGACGTCGTCTGGGGCGTCGACCTTCTGCCTGCCCTCCCTTTGACGGTAGGGTGGGGCATCAGTTAGAAGCTGCTTCCCTTTCCGGAAGCGCTCCGCGAGCTTCTAGATTTCCCGGCACTCGGCAGCAGTATGGTAACTGGTGCCGTGCACGGGGTATAGTTCGCCCTAGCCTCCGTCCGGAGCCGGTGATTGTCGCGTCCTTTTGTCGTGGCGTGGCCCCCGAGCTACGCTGGGCGCCGCTGCTGCAGCAATGGGGGCCGCGGCTGACACGACCCCATTGGTCCTGTCGAGCCAGGATCACGCTGAGGGGTGCTGCATTGCACAGCACCGTATAACACACGTCAAAGGTACAAAGCGGAAGCGGAAATTTTATTACATAAACAAGTTTATGAACATGTTTACATCAAAATAAGTTCAGTCTACACTCGCGGGCGTAGACTAAGCATCAAGTGCACGTTCAGCCCTCGAACGTGTCCTTGCTAGCACACACGCACACTAACTCTGCGGCGTGCACGACTCCCACTCGACGGGGTTCCCCTCCTGGGGTTCCGTCTCCTCTTCGGGAGTCCCTTCCTCATAGAACCCTGCAAAAGCTTCAAACACAAGCAGTGAGCACGAAGGCTCAGCAAGTCTGACCCGTCTCACCTAAACATGGAACTTCTACATGAGGGTAATGGGTTACATGAGGTAAAAATCAGTTGCAAGGACTCGCCTAATTAGTAGAACCTTACTTTCAAGTTTTAGCAGCAGGTTGTGGAGAACCTTACGCTAAGGCACATGAGAGAGCCGCAATCAAACAAGAAACGCATTTCTCTCATGTACTTTGTCCAAAGTTGAAAAGAACTTTAGTTAGCTCTAAACTACAGCATATCATTACCAATCAATGTCCAGCTTTCAATCAGCAACATTTTAACATGTAATTAGCCTGTTCTTTATACGTCACGGTACAGTGAACAAGTGGTACTCACTGACCGCGAGGGACGGTGATTATAATCGATTTACACCTGCAGGGTTACCTGAACAACCCGTCACGTACGCCCGTACTCGATGTTGCCTACAACAACCATCACGGACGCCGTACGCGACTACCTTTCACCCGTTAGCCAAATGTTGAACCGGTCCAATCATCCCGAGCAAGAGGTCTCTGCACGCGCATCTCAGTGCCGCCAGCCGATTTACACCTCGAGCTCTCAACCTACCCTCTGAACGACCAGCTATGCCTCAACACCCAGCTACCCGAGTTACATCAGTTTCCCGGTTCCCATATAGCCGGTAGGTCTTCGGTACTGTTCTAGCTTGTTCAACAGGCCCGCACACGGCTCGGTCCTCAATTGACACAAGCGGAGCTACAGCACACAGGCCCCAAAGTCCTGCTGCCCTTAACCTCCGCTCGGTCTCATTTTCTTGCCATGTGTTTCATGTGCTATCACTACCCGAGTCGAGTGCCTCTAGCCTATGCTCGCGAGTAGTTCCAACTACTCGACTTGTACCGAATCCTACTCTATCTTAGCAATGCAGTGGCTAACGAGGTTTTCAATCCTAACCCCAACCCATGGTTTTCTTGGCTATGCAGTTGGGTTTCCAATCAAGACTCTAATGCAAAGAATCACAACAATATTCAAAGATGTGCTCAAAACAATAAACACTTGTAAAAAGGTTAATGCAAACCGGAGCTTGCCTTGCTGCTCTTGGTCGTAGGCTAGCTGTTCCTCCGGAGTAACAAAGTCTAGGACTTCGGGTTCCTCCTCGACCTTAGCGACTACATGATAGAAACAATACATGTATTAATTTAATGCATTTGTATTAAGTTTGAAGTTGTGAAGTCTATAACCTTTGCTAGACAGACCTAATGACTGTGAAACTTTTATTGTGGCTTGGTTACAACCTAAACAGAGAATTGGTGAAGTTTTAGTTGCAGCAAAGCTCATTTGAGCCCTCCAAAATTAATTATGTCCTTGACCTTAATTGGAACTCTTAGGGTGTTCTAGGAATTTTCATGAAGCAAACTATGACTTTATGAAAACTAGATTTTCAGAGGGTTCTAATGGAATTGGTCTCACTTAATTTGAAGGTTCCTAGCTAAAGTTATGAGCTAAACAATTTCAGAGAAAATTCTGAAAATGTTTCTGAACATTTTCTATTTTCTCTGGAACAGTTTCACTAATCACACCATTAGGTGGATCAGATGAGCTCCAATGGGTCTGAAATTTTTATGGTAGTTCAGGGATATTTTGGTGAACATCCTAGCAAAATTTCAGGATTTTCCTCTGAAGGATTCTTCAGTTAAAATTCCTAACAGTTTAAATTTTGAGGAATTAATTATGGAGAATTAACGGTTTTCATGAAGTGAAACTTGATTTTCTGGAAAGTACTCGGAGAGCTGAATCCAGCAAAATTTGGTTCACTCAATTTGGAGCTTTCTAGCCAAAGTTATGAGGATTTGAAGTTTGAAGGAAATCTGAAAATCGGGGAAAAGTTTAAACTCGCGCGTGGGCCCAGGGGACACGCGTCGCACGCCGAAGCGACAGCACACCGTGGCCCACAATGATTTTGCGCGCCAGCACACCCGATCCCGGCCGCAGCCGGATCCCGATTCAAAATATCTCCCGCTGACAGCTGGGGTCCACCCCCTTCTTCAACCTCGCGACGCCCGCGCTCCACCGCCGAGGGACCTCGCCGGAGAGCTCGCCGCCGGCTTCTGTACAGCTCCAAACTTCTTGATTCTGGCCGCCCCTGCCTACTTTTACTCGGGGAACAGGATTCTAGGGTCAGCTGCTCATGACAATGGCCGGAGCATGGTCGGCGACGAGCCGCCACCTCGGAACGACTTCGGCCAGGTCGGCTGACTTCTCTAGCACCTCAGCTACTTGGGAAACCGGTCCGGAAGCACCAGTGGACCTCAGAGAAGGTCGACATGAGCTCGAGGAAGCTCGGGAAAGGCCCGAAATAGGTCCTCACCGTGCGCCCGATGCCGCCCGTTCGTTCCGCCATTGGTAGACCTCAAATTACGCCGGGTACAGAGGTTCTCCGGCCCAGAGTTGTGAAGGCGACTTGTGCGTTACCGTGTCTAGCTCATGTGAGAGCGGCTTGAGGCCCTCTAATCCTTTCTAGAGCATGAATTAAACAGAATCGTACCCGAAGGTCGTTCTGCACACAGAAAGGGGAAAAGTGGAAATTCGCCGCCGGTGAGCAACCACTCAAGCTGTGGCTCGGGGATGAGAAGCACCGGTCACCAGCGCGTCCAAGGGTGCCTTGGCTCGGGCGTGACAACGCCCTGGTTGGGCTGTCCACGGGAGCCCGGGGTGCGGCGGTTCCAAGTCCCGAATTTGATCTTTCGGCACAGCCGATATCAATCGGTTTCAACTGAATTCTAGCAACGGGGAGGACGGAGGAAGGTCTCTAGTACCTTTATGGGGCTCTGGAGTGGACGGAGGGAGCTGCGATCGGCGTTCTCCGATCGATTCCGAGCTGCGGAAAATTTCGGCTGGCGCTGAGTTCTTGCGGGGAAGAACGGCGATGCCTCGGCCGAGGAGGGGGGCAGGTGCCTTAAGAAGGCTCTGCACCGCCTCGCGCCCGCGCGTGGGCAAGCAGCTGCTGGCGCAGCGGCTGCCCTCGGTGGCGATCACAGCTGCGGCTCGGCGACCCGAGTGAGAAAAGTCTCAGTCGGTTTGATCTGAGCAGTGGCTGACATGTGGGTCCCACTTCCAGTTTTAACCTCTGAAATTTACTCCTAATCACTGTTGTAAACAGTGAACCCCATAGTACCCCTGGTAATTCAAATTATTCACCCATGAACCATTTGAATTGATCAAAGTTCAAATTGGGTTTGGTTTGAGTGAATTTCAGCACAAGTGCAGTTTTGAATTCAAATGAAGTTTGAATTTGTCCCACTTAGCTCATGTCAAGATCAACTCCAAATGGAGTGAAAATTGGTGTGTGGGCTCACAAAAATGTGCTGAGTAAGAATATGCCTCCCACTTTTAAATTCATGGGATAAAAACAGTTTGAATTTGAATATGGTTTCAAACTGCCCTCTTCGTAACTATACCCAAAATGACCTCAAAAGGGTTTTGAATTTGGGTGAAACTTGGCATGGACATCCTTAGTAAAGTGTAGGAGTTTTCATATGTCCAGCCCATCTATGTCACATATGGGAAATACCACTTTTGCAATATGTGAGTTTGTTTTCTAATGAGCATGTTGATAATTGTTACTTGCTCTTCATTTGGGTTCATGATGCTTCCTCAAATGAGGTGTGTGGTGTGGTGATGAACACTGCAAATGTGTGTCAAAAACTGAGGCCCTTACAGCGGCCGGCGGTTTCATCTTGCCACCGTCCCTGTTCTTGATCTTCCTGCCACTTCCATAGGAAGCGGCACCAGATCCTGGCTGCCCCCCTAGCTCGGAGGCTGGCAGTGAGTGCCAGTTCCGTCCTTTGGCTGCTCTGGCACACTTGTTCGCCAGGCTGAAGAGCTCCGAGACGTCGCGGACCTCCCTAGTCACGAGCTTCTCGAGCATCTTCTTGTCCCGAACGCCTTGCCGGAACGCCATCACCACAGAAGCGTTCTGGATGTGTGGTATGGTGTTCCGCACCTGGGAGAACCGCTGGATGAAGGAGCGCAGCGACTGCCCAGGTTTTTGCTGGATGGCGTGGAGGTCAAGCTCCGTGCCAGGCCGGGTGTAGGAACTGCCGAAGTTGGCGGTGAACTGCCGGCAGAGCTCTCCCCAGGAAGTTACGGAACCCTGAGGTAGGTTCATGAGCCAAGACCGGGCTGGGCCGGTCAAGGCGACGGGGAAGTAGTTGGCCATGACAGCCTCATCCCCTCCTGCGGCAAGTACGGCGGTGGAGTAGATCTGGAGAAACTCCGCCGGGTTGATGCTCCCGTTGTACTTTTCGGGCAGGTGCGGCCGAAACTTGCGCGGCCACCTTGCGAAGCGAAGGTGGGGCGCCAGGGCCGCACATCCTGCTCCTGCTGCCGCAGGTGTTGGTGCCACGAACGCTTGGTTCGCTGCTGGCACAGTGTACCCCGGTATGGGCAAGGCTGCGCCAAAGACCGGGGACGCCGTTTGCAAAGCATATGGCTGTGGCATGTGCTGCGCGGCGTATGCCTGGGGCAGAGATCGCGTGGCGAATTCTGCTCTTCAGGCTGGGTCGAGGCCGACGTCATGCTGTCGTAAGCCTCTTGGTTGCGACGCCTTTCCCGACGTCGCTCGAGGTACACCCGGGCATCCTGGCCCAAGTGGCACCGTTCCACCTCTGTCCTTAGGTCCGTCGACAGAAGCCCGGTGGAGCTGGAATCCGCCGTCTGCTCGTCAACCGTTGGCGTGCGCGTCAGCGACACAGCCGGTTGGCTGGAGCGTCGTCCCCGCCGAAGTCGAGGGTTTGCGGCGGCGACGACGAGGCGGTCTACCTCGCGAATCCACTGCTGGGTCGCTGAATGGGGTGCGTCCCCAGCAGGTGGATTGCGCAGTAGCGCTCTTGCTGCAGCTAGCGCACCCGCGTGGGGAACGCTCAGCGCTGCAGAAGTTCTCACGCTGGTTGGAGCCTGCATTGCCAGAGTCGGCGTTGCCGGAGTCGGCTGCTGGCTACCAGCTTGCGCCGACACACTCCGTCCTGAGTGCGTCGACACGTATTCCCCGCTGGTCACGGTTCGCCGTGAACACGGGGGAGGAGAGTTTGCCGCTGAAGGAAGCTTGGTCATCTTCGTGGGCGGAAACTCGTCGCGCAAGGGAAAAGCCCCCTACCTAGCGCGCCAAATGTCGAAGTATGTGGTCGACACTTCCCCCGGGCCTGCACTGGGCAGCCCGCGGAGGTTCTTTCTCGGAGGGGCTAGTCACTTGCGGAGAGCTTGAGCGTAGGGACGAGTTAAGGAGGAGCTTGACACGGCGAGTTTTACGTGGTTCAGGCCGCCGGAGCATAAAACCCTACGTCCACGGCGAGCTGAGGAGCTCGCTGTATTGCTTGTTGCTCAAAACCGGAGTCCTGAGCTTGAGGATGTGTTATCCCTAGCGTATGAGTTGCGGGAGTGCAAACCCCTTGCTAAAGTTGCCTACCCGAGCCTTTTATAGTCCAAGGCCCGCATGGCTTACAAGGGGGGCCCGGGACCCGACAGGTGGTCCCGGGGAGATTGCCTGCCGACTATCGTATCTGCAGTTACGTCAGTAGTTGTCTCTGACGAAGGCTTCTGAGTCTTCGTCTTGCCGCCCTGCCCATGCCGCCTGCTAGTCGTAGTGGTTGATGACGGCGGGGGCGGCAGGGGATGTCTTGTCGCTGTGTTTATTGGCTGGCAGTTTCTGGCACCGCGCGCCAGTCTGTGATGCGACTGGACGCAACGGCACCTGACAGAGGCATGCTCCGCGTCTCCGTGTCTTGGGAAGGCGCGGGCCTTGAATACCTTGTACGGGCAAGGTATGGGGCGTCTTTACGCCCGCTGCCTACCGCTCGGGGGCAGGCAGCGCTCTTCTGCTGGACACGTGGCGGGCCCGGAGCCCTCCTCAGAGAAGAGGGAGGTCCGGCCCCGCAGGACACGTGGAGCCTTCAGACCTCTCCCCGCGGAGGGGGAGGTCCGGCTTCTGACGGCCACGTGGAGGGCCCGGAGCTCTCCTCTGAGGAGAGGGAGGTCCGGCCCCGCTGGACACGTGGCGCCTTCGGACCTCTCTCCCGCGGAGGGGGAGGTCCAGCTTCTGCAGGCCACGTGGCGAGCCCGGAGCTCTCCTCTGAGGAGAGGGAGGTCCGGCCCCGCCGGACACGTGGCGCCTTCGGAGCTCTCCCTGCGGAGAAGGGCGAGATCCTTAGGCATTTTCCCCTGTGCGCGGGGGTACCCCATATCGCGGGTACCAACAATCATGAATCGGAGGGAGATCTAGGCAAGCCTGGTTTGTGAATGAGGTAGAATGAGATGGTGGTTACTTGCCGTAGATCTAAGGACCGGTTCATGCGAGCTATGCCAGAATAACAGTGCCATCACAAGGCCAAGTATGGGTGCGGCTTAGCTGAGTAATTAGGTAAGTTACTATATTGTTATGGACCGTGGAAGGCGAGGGGAATGGGAGTCGAGTGAAGACTGCCCTGGGAACTGCATGGCACAAGAGGGGGCCAATGGGTGGGAGAATTGGAGATTCTAGCCTACTGGTGAAACTTTAGTGAGTCCATACATCTAGTAGCCCCTTTGTAAAGGCTATTTTGTGATCTCTTGGCCATACACCGAAGGTTGTGTACTGGTATAATGGAGGTTCTACAGTCACCGACGGGTGACGAAATCACAAACTTGTGGGTAAAGTGGTACAAACTCTGCAGAGTCTAAAACTATCATGATAGCCGAGCTTACGGTCACGAGCGTCTGGACAACCCACATGATTAGTTGGGATGGTTTTTGGGATAGTTTGGATGGTATTTGGTTATGTTTTGGTATTTGGATTTGGTTTTCGGGACTGTTTAGTCTAGGTAATGAGATTGGTTGCATGACTGTTGAGTCATGGCAATGAGATTTGGTCTCGGTATGAGATGGAATTGAATATGAGATGAAATGGTAGTGAATACGAGATGGTATTCATGAGATGGTAGTGAATACGAGATGGTATTCACGAGCTTGAGAAAAGTTGAGAAAGATAAATGTCTAGAAGAGACATGAAAGTGATGGAACGTAATGGAGGTATGTTGGTGTTTAAATACATGTTGGGATTACATTCACTTAAAGCTGAGTCGCTGTTTTTATCGTGTTTTGAGAAATAAACCTTGCTTTTATGCAATGAGCCTTTTTATATCTTCCTTGTTGTAAGCTACATATCATATTTTCCCGCACTTGCTGAGTACATCATGTACTCAAACTTGCATTATTATACATCATCACCAACAGGAGAGGAGTACTATGAAGACCACGTGGAGTATTAGGAGTGTGATCCACCGTCAACTTGCCCGTGGGGATGGAGTAGAGATGGAGCCGCTGCTGCTGCTTAGATTGCTTCCGCAATAGTTTAGAAGACTTCCGCTGCTAAGATAAGACTTCCGCTGCTAGAATGAGTCTAAGACTCATGAGACATTGTAATAAACCCTGTTATTCGTGGTATTATTCTGAAATTCAGTTTGTGGATTATATGCGTATGTGTGATGAACATCCTGGGCACACATACGCATCAGTCTCGGTTCCGAGAGGTTTTCTCTCAGAACAGGGGCATCACAGATTGGTATCAGAGCTACCACGTTGACTGTAGGACACACCCCTAGACACAGATTGGTATCAACCTACCGCGGTTAATTGTAAGTCACACACCTAGATAGAGATCATAGATTGGTATAGATACCACGGTTGACTGTAGGACACAAGCCTAGTAACAGATTGGTATTAGAAGCCAAGATTACCGTAGGATGCAAGCTTAGGTAAAATGCATAGATTGGCATTGGAACCACCTTGACTATAGGACCCCATTGAATAAGCCTTGAATAGGAGTTGAGTGCTGAACTTTGTGATGATTGTTGTAATTGTGTGCTTAGTGTGAGTTGTGGGACGTTTCAGCATTGTCCATATACACCCATAGTAGAGAGGTCTTGTTCACATCCTCATATAGGATGATATATAGTCCATCCACCTTGATGCATATAGTCGGGAGGGATCTATCTAAACCTTCTATCCTCTATTCTATCCAACTCTCTCTCACAGATGGTGAGAGGAAACACCGACCGTCAAGGGAGGAACGTCCGTGGCAACCAAGAGGATGACCACGTTGAGGTTCCTGAGAATGGAAACCCCGGAGCTGGTGCAAACAATCTGGAATGGTTGATGTCTATGCAAAATCAGCTTATGCAAACAATGATCCAAACTTTGGGTCAGCTGCAAGCCAACAACAACAACCCCGTTCCTGCACCACCGCCACCACCACCGGCTCACAACCGACTGGGAGAGTTCATGAGGACTCGATCACCCACTTTTGCTCAAGCTAATGATCCCATGGAGGCCGACGACTGGTTGAAGTCCATGGAGAACAAGCTTGCCATAGTTCAGTGCAATGACCGAGAGAAGGTTCTCTTCACGCCGCACAAACTCATGGGAGCAGCCGCTGACTGGTGGGACGCCCTTTGTAATGCTCATGTCGACCCGGAGACTATTACTTGCACTGAGTTCAAGGAGAGTTTCCGCTCTCATTACATCCCTGCTGGAGTAATGATGCTCAAGAGACAAGAGTTCGAAGGTCTCCGCCAAGGACAGAAAAGCATGAATGAGTACCTCAACAAGTTCACGCAACTGTCACGGTATGCCCCCGAAGATGTGAACTCGGACCAACAGAAGAAGTACTTGTTCATGAGAGGGTTGAACAATGAGATCCAGGTTCAGCTTCTCAACAATGACTATGCTAACTTCCAGAAGCTAGTTAACAAAGTCATAGTGGTTGAGTGCAAGATCCGAGAGATCGAGCGAGAGGTCAAAAGAAAGATGCCATACCAGCCACAATGGAGCAACATACGCCCTCGGTACATGCCCCCAGCAGCACCACAGTATGGATCGTCCGCTCCTACTTTTCGTCCTAACCAGCCACCACAGAAACTTCCTGCCCAGCAAGCACCCCATGTGCCTTTGCCTCCTGCGCCCCAACCCAACATGGGTGCTCCTGTTCAAAACCCCCGCCCCAGAGTACCTGCTGTCGTGGGCAACAATGCATGTTCGCATGCGGAGAGACGGGACACTTTGCGAGCCAGTGCCCGAAGAGAGGTCCTGGACATCCAAGCAACGTGCCCAAGAAGAACCCATGGCCGAACGGAGGAGCGAATCAAGGAAACCATGGACAGCAGAGCTATGCTCGCGGTAACGTGAACCATGTCTCTGCTGAGGAAGCGCAACAAACTAAGGACGTTGTGATTGGTATGTTCCTTGCCAACTCCAACCCAACCACCATTCTATTTGATTCCGGAGCATCACATTCATTCATATCATCCAAGTATGTTGCCAAGTATAATCTACCCATATCACACTTGAAATATACTATGGGGTACCCCCGCGCACAGGGGAAAATGCCTAAGGATCTCTCCCTTCTCCGTAGGGAGAGCTCTGAAGGTGCCACGTGTCCAGCGGGGCCGGACCTCCCTCTCCTCAGAGGAGAGCTCCGGGCCCGCCACGTGGCCAACAGCAGCCAGACCTCCCCTCCGTGGGGAAGGCTCTGAAGGCGCCGCGTGTCCCGCGGGGCCGGACCTCCCCTTCCTCAGAGGAGAGCTCCGGGCCCGCCACGTGGCCGACAGAAGCCGGACCTCCCCCCTCCGCGGGGAGAGGTCCAAAGGCTCCACGTGTCCTGCGGGGCCGAACCTCCCTCTCCTCAGAGGAGAGCTCCAGGCCCGCCACGTGTCCTGCAGAACAGCGCTGCCTGCCCCCGAGCGGTAGGCAGCGGGCGTAAAGACGCACCATACCTTGCCCGTACAAGGTATTCAAGGCCCGCGCCTTCCCAAGACGCGGAGACGCGGAGCACGCCTCTGTCAGGTGCCGTTGCGCCCTGTCGCATCACAGACTTGGGGGCCGCCTGGTACAGGGTCGACCTGCGCTGGCTTGGGGGCCGCGGCAGCCGTCTCGGCAGGAGGAGATGACGCTATGGTGGAATCCGGGCACACCGGAACAGGAGAAACTCGCGCTGGCTTGGGGGCCGCGGCAGCTGTCCTGGTTTCCGAGCGCAACGGCGTGGACCCCCACCAGCCAGGGACGGCTGAGAAGCGCGAACACTCCAGCAGGCCCTGAACCCCGACTTCCGAGCCAGGGTAGGATCCCTAGAGCCCGCCGTCGTCACTGACGGTCGCTCCGCAGTCGCCTGGACTGACGGAGCAGGGGACGCTCCAGAAGCTTCCCTCGGCGCATCAGCAGGCTCCCAAGAGACTCCACCACTTAATGAAGGAGGACGCGACGTCTGGGAACCTCCGGCCTGTTGTCGCTTAAGAGGGGTCCCGTCAGAATGATCAGCCCACGACCTCTTTGTGTCGCCACCAGAAGGAATACCATCTATAGATGCAGGAGGTGCAGGCACCCTGGATCCCCGACTTGGGACAGATGCCGCCACTGGAGGAGAACGAGCGCGTTTCTTCTCTGGGGGCGGGTTGGAAGCCATGGCGAGGGAGGGCTCAAAGACAAGAAAACAAAGGCACAAGAGTCCAAGGAAAAGCGCTGGGAAGTGCGAAGGGAAGCCGCAATGCGGGTAAGATCCCCTTTTAAAACTTCCCAGATGCGATTCCAAACGACTCAAAACTCTCCGAATACGCTGCATCGGCAACCGCTTCGGCTCCAAGACCGAGCGCCGATGACAGGTGGGCCCAAGCCGCCTAGCTAAAGCGGTGGGTCAAGGAGTCAGTCTCCCAAGAAGATGAGCCGGCAAGACACTTCGGCGGTTCCCGAAGAAAGCGCCGCAACGTGCAGAAGTGGCAGCCTTCGGAACCGCCGCAGTAAAAGCAACCATCAAGTGGGCGCACGCTCCCACGATCCCGCGACTGTTCGTGCTCTGGCAGCGGTCAATGCGGGACTTAGAGAAAGTGCGCAGAACAGAAGAGATGGAGGCCCCACCTCGGGCTCGCTATCTCCCCGGAGATGGGCCCGGGGGCCACTGTCGGTACCCGCGATATGGGGTACCCCCGCGCACAGGGGAAAATGCCTAAGGATCTCACCCTTCTCCGCAGGGAGAGCTCCGGAGGCGCCACGTGTCCAGAAGGGCCAGACCTCCCTCTCCTCAGAGGAGAGCTCCGGGCCCGCCACATGGCCAACAGCAGCCAGACCTCCCCTCCGTGGGGAAGGCTCTGAAGGCACCGCGTGTCCCGCGGGGCCGGACCTCCCCCTCCTCAGAGGAGAGCTCCGGGCCCGCCACGTGGCCGACAGAAGCTGGACCTCCCCCCTCCGTGGGGAGAGGTCCGAAGGCTCCACGTGTCCTGCAGGGCCGGACCTCCCTCTCCTCAGAGGAGAGCTCTGGGCCCGCCACGTGTCCAGCAGAACAGCGCTGCCTGCCCCCGAGCGGTAGGCTGCGGGCGTAAAGACGCACCATACCTTGCCCGTACAAGGTATTCAAGGCCCGCGCCTTCCCAAGACGCGGAGACGCGGAGCACACCTCTGTCAGATGCCGTTGCGCCCAGTCGCATCACAGACTGGCGCGCGCTGTCAGAACCTGCCAGCCAATAAACACAGCGACAAGACATCCCCTGCCGCCCCCGCTGTCATCAACCACTATGACTAGCATGTGTGCATGGGCAGGGCGGCAAGACGAAGACTCGGAAGCGTTCGTCTAAGACAACTACCGACATAACTGCGGATACGATAGTCGGCAGGCAATTTCCCCGGGACCACCTGTCGGGTCCCGGGCCCCCCTTGTAAGACACATGAGTCTTGGACTATAAAAGGCTCGGGTAGGCAACGTTAGCAAGGGTTCGCCCTCCAGCAGCTCACACCCTAGGAATAACACACCCTCAAGCTCAGGACTCTGGTTCTGAGCAACAAGCAATACAGCGAGCACCTCGGCTCACCGTGGACGTATGGTTTTACACTCCGGCGGCCCGAACCACGTAAAACTCGCCGTGTCAAGCTCCTCCCTCACTCGTCCCTTACGCTTAAGCTCTTCGTAAGCGACTAGCCCCTCCGAAAAAGAACCTCTGTGGGCTGCCCAGAGCAGGTCCGGGGGAAGTGTCGATCACACACTTCGACAAGGACTAATATAGTATGTCCGAAAGTAAACCTTAAAATAAGGGGGGTAGAATTCCTTACCAACCTCATTGTCTTGGATTCCCAAGGGCTTGACATAATACTCTGTCGATGCGTCTATGGTCTACACTTCCCCCGGGCCTGCTCTGGGCAGCCCGCGGAGGTTCTTTTTTGGAGGGGCTAGTCCTCTCGCGAGGGTCTGACCGGAGTGGACGAAGGAAGGAGATGGTTGACACGGGGATTTTACGTGGTTCGGGCCACTGGAGCATAAAACCCTATGTCCACGGGAGTGCTTGGAGCACTGGTTTCCTTGAGTATGAGGATGGGTGGCGAACTGCCGAACACTTGGCGGCCTAGAGGGAGCTGTATTCACTGGAGTTTGAACCCTTTGTAACGTTGCCTACCTGAGCCTTTTATAGTCCAAGGCTTGGGCGGCTTACAAGGTGGGCCCCAAGGCCCGACAAGTGGCCCCGTGGTGATTTCCTACCAGCTACGTAGTCTTGGCGCTAGCTTCGAGGTCGTCGTCCTGCCACCCTGCCCATACCATAGGCTAGGTGTAGCCGTTGGTGATGGCAGGAGCGACAGGGCATGTCTTGTCCATGTCTTGTCGCTGCCTTCACTGGTCTGCAGCTTCTGACGCTGTGCGCCTATCTTGACTGTGACTGGTCACAGTGGCGCCTGGCGGGCGTGCGCCGCGCCTCCGCGTCCTGGAAAGGTGCGGGTCTTGAATGCCTTGTACAGTAAAGGCATGGCGCGCCTTTACTCCTACTGCCTACCGCGCCAGGGCGGGCAGCACTGCTCTGCTGGCCACCTGGCGAGCCCGGAGATCACCTATGAGGAGATGGGAGGTCCGGCCCCACTGGACACGTGGATCCTTCGGAGCTCACCCCCGCGGAGGGGGGAGGTCCGGCTCTGCTGGCCACATGGCGGGCCCGGAGCTCACCTCTGTGGAGAGGGGTGGTCCGGCCCCACTGGACACGTGGCTCCTTCGGAGCTCGCCCCTTCGGAGGGGGCAAGGTACGTCCTTCTGGGCCACGTGGCAGGCCCGGGGCTATCCTCTGAGGAGAGGAGAGCTCCGGCCCTACTGGACACGTGGCGCCTTCGGAGCTCACCCGTGCGGAGGGGCAAGATCCTTAGGCAGTTTCATCCTGTGCACGGGGGTACTCGGTATTGAGGGTACCGACAGTGGCCCCCGGGCCCACCTCGGGGGAGGTAACGATCCCGGGGTGGGCCTTCTCCTTCCCGCGCACCTTCTTGTCTTGAGTATTCCCTGTTCTAGTAGGGTCTCGACGGCTTCGGAGCTCAGCCTCTGAGGAGAGGGTGAAACCTGGCATTAGAGCTCAGCTGTTGTGAAAGGGAGAGGTCCGGTGTCGAAGTGTGTGGTCGACACTTCCCCCGGACCTGCTCTGGGCAGCCCGTGGAGGTTCTTTTTCGGAGGGGCTAGTCTCTTGTGGAGAGCTTAAGAATTAGGGACGAGTGAGGGAGAAGCTTGACACGGCGAGTTTCACGTGGTTCAGGCCGCCGGAGCATAAAACCCTACGTCCACGGTGAGCAGAGGTGCTCGCTGTATTGCTTGTTGCTCAGAACCGGAGTCCTGAGCTTGAGGGTGAGTAATGCCTAGGATGCGAGTTCACAGAGTTCGAACCCTTGCTAACGTTGCCTACCCGAGCCTTTCATAGTACAAGGCTCGAGCGGCTCACAAGGGGGCCCCAGACCCGACAGGTGGTTCCGGGGGGATTGCTTGCCGACTACCGTATCTGCAGTTATGCCGGTAGTTGTCTCTAACGAAGGCTTCCGAGTCTTTGTTCTGCCGCCCTGCCCATGCCGCAAGCTAGTCGTAGTGGTTGATGACGGCAGGGGCGGCATGGGATGTCTTGTTGCTGTGTTTATTGGCGGGCAGGCCCTGACACGGCGCACCAGTCTGTGATGTGACTGGGCGCAATGGCACCTGACAGAGGCGAGCTCCACGTCTCCGCGTCTTGGGAAGGCGCGGGCCTTGGATACCATGTACGGGCAAGGTATGGCGCGTCTTTACGCCCGCTGCCTACCGCATGGGGGCAGGCAGTGTCGTCCTGCAGGCCACGTGGCGGGCCCGGAGCGTTCCTCTGAGGAGAGGGGGTCCGGCCCCGCGGGACACGTGGAGCCTTCGGAGCTCCCCCCGCGGAGGGGGGAGGTCCGGCTTCTGCTAGCCACATGGCGGGCCCGGAGCTCTCCTTTGAGGAGAGGGAGGTCCAGCCCCACGGGACACGTGGAGCCTTCGGAGCTCTCCCCGCGGAGGGGGGAGGTCCGGCTCAGTTGGCCACATGGCGAGTCCGGACCTCTCCTCTAAGGAGATGGAGGTCCGGCCCCACTAGACACGTGGCGCCTTCGGAGCTCTCCCTGCGGAGAAGGGCGAGGTCCTTAGGCATTTTCCCCTGTGCGCGGGGGTACCCCGTATCGAGGGTACCGACAGTGGCCCCCGGGCCCATCTCGGGGGAGATAGCGAGCCCGAGGTGGGGCCTCCGTCTCTTCCGTTCCGCGCACTTTCTCTAAGTCCCGCATTGACCGTTGCCGGAGCACGAACAGTCGCGGGATCGTGGGAGCGTGCGCCCACTTGATGGTTGCTTTTACTGCGGTGGTTCCCAAGGCTGCCACTTCTACATGTTGCGGCGCTTTCTTTGGGAACCGCCGAAGCGCCTTGTCGGCTCGTCTCCTTGGGAGACTGACTTCTTGGCCCACCGCTTCAGCTGGATGACCCGGGTCCACTTGTCATCGGCGCTCGGTCTTGGAGCCAAAGCGGTTGCCCATGCGGTGTATTCGAAGAGTTTCGAATCGCTTGGAATCACACCTGGGAAGTGCGAAGGGTAGCCGCAACGCGGGTAGGCTCCCCTTATAAGAGTTCCCATCGCTTGCACCTTCCTTGAGTCCCTGCGGCCTTGTCTTCTGCCATGGCTTCTAACCCGCCTTCTGAGGAGGAGCGCGCTCGATATCCTCCGGCGGCGGTGTCTGCTCTGAGTCAGGGATCCAGGGAGCCTGCGCGCCCTGCTTCTGGAGATGGCGCCCCATCCGATGGCGACCGCAAGAGGCCTCAGGTTCATCATCCCGACGGGACTCTTCTTGAGCGACGACAGGCTGAAGGTTCCCAGGCGTTGCGTCGTCCCTCCTCAGGCGGTGGAGTCTCCGAGGAAACTGTTGATGCGTCGAGGAAGGCTTCAAGAGGTGGAGTCTCCAAGGACACTGCTGACGCGTCGAGGAGGGCTTCAGGCGGAGGAGTCTCCAAGGAAACTGCTGAACCGCCGAGGAGGACTTCAGGCGGTGGAGTCTCCAAGGAAACTGCTGAAGAGGCGGAGGGGGCTTCAGAAGCATCCCCTGCTCCGTCAGTTCAAGCGACTGCGGTGCAGCTGTCGGCGGCAACGGCGGGCTCTAGCGGCCCTTGATGACAGCGGCCCTTGCGCTGGTGGTGGCCGAGGTGATCCCCGCGCTCGAGTCGCAGAGCGGGAGGGCGCCGCCAGGGCTGAAGTCGGGGACGTGGCCGCTCTTGTAGCTTCTAGGTTCTGGATGTGCCAGGGGAACCCTAGGACTCTTCTCTTTATTTTTATATATTTTTTTATCGAGTCTGTAGTCCAGCTCATGGAGTCATGAATAAATAGACTCTTGTAACCTTTTGTGCCTGTTATGCTTGTCTTCTTCTTGGTTTCGCCCGGCTGAGCCCTTAGCTCCGCAAGGTACTCAGAGGCCTTCACCAATCTCGAAGCTCTGCAGAGACACCTTCCCTGGGTCCTTATTGTATTGAGGACCCCGGAGGTCTCCGGAGCTCGCCCCATGAGGATGGGGAGGTCCGGATCTGCCGGCCACGTGGCGAGCCCGGAGCCCCCCTCTGAGGGGAGGGAGGCCTGGCCCCATGGGACACGTGGAGCCTCCGGAGCTCACCCCTGAGGAGTGGGCGAGACCCAGCTCTGCCAGCCACGTGGCGGGTCCGGAGCTACCCGCTGAGCAGGGGGGGCTCCGACCCCGCCAGATACGTGGGGCCTCCGGAGCCTGCCCCTGTGGAGAGGGCGGGGTCTGGATCTCTCGGTCTTGCGCGGTCCCGTAGCGCCCCCTGGTAGGTGTGTCCAATTGCTCGGGTACTCCCACAATACTCCTGCGGGGTGCCAAGGCCGAAGGGTCCTGCACACAAATAAGGGTGTCGGTACCCGCGATATGGGGTACCCCCGCACACAGGGGAAATGCCTAAGAACTCGCCCTTCTCCGCAGGGAGAGCTCCGAAGGCGCCACGCGTTCGGCGGGGCCGGACCTCCCTCTCCTCAGAGGAGAGCTCCGGGCTTGCCGCGTGGCCTGCAGAAGCCGGACCCCCCCCCCCTCCGCGGGAGAGAGGTCCGAAGGCGCCACGTGTCCAGCGGGGCCGGACCTCCCTCTCCTCAGAGGAGAGCTCTGGGCCCGCCACGTGGCAGTCAGAAGCCGGACCTCCCCCTCCGCGGGGAGAGGTCCGAAGGCTCCACGTGTCCTGCGGGGCCGGACCTCCCTCTTCTCTGAGGAGGGCTCCGGGCCCGCCACGTGTCCAGCAGAAGAGCGCTGCCTGCCCCCGAGCGGTAGGCAGCAGGAGTAAAGATGCCCCATACCTTGCCCGTACAAGGTATTCAAGGCCCGCGCCTTCCCAAGACGCGGAGACGCGGAGCACGCCTCTGTCAGGTGCCGTTGCGCCCAGTCACATCACAGACTGGCGCTGTGACGCCCTCAATTCTGTGGAAAACCACGGAACCGAGAACTAATGCATATGTGTGCCCAGGATGTTCATCACACATACACATACGTTCCACAAACTGAATTCAGATTATATATTACCACGAATAACAGAGTTTATTACAAATCCTCATGAGTCTTGGACTCATGCTCACAGCGAAAGTCTTATTTCTATGCAGCGGAAATCTTATTTAAAGGCGGAAGCAAAAACTAATGCGGAAGCAAAGCTAAGCAGAAGTGGCTCCATCTTTAATCCTTCCACAGGCAAGGTTGAGAACAGATCACACGCCATAATGCTCTACTCGGTCTTCATAGTAGCCTTCTCTTGCTGTTGATGAAGAAATAATAATGCAAGTTTGAGTACAATGATGTACTCAGCAAGTGCGGGAATAACACATGATATGCAGCTCATAAACAAGGTAGGTATAAAAGGGCTTATTTGCAGAAAAGCAATCTTGTAAAACCATGTTAAGGCGGCAACTTTACTTTAGATGAATGTAATCCCAGCATGTATTAAATTACCAACATACCTTCATCACTTCCCGTGTTCCATCCAAACATTAACCAATCCTTTACCCATACTCACGAATACCTCCTCGTATTCGCTACCATCTCGTCTCGTAGAACAACCTCGTCTCGCACCGAGACCAATCTCATGTTATGACCCATCAGTCATGCAACCATCTCATCATCCAGACTTAACAATTCCAAACCAAACCATAACCAAAACCATAACCAAGAACCTTCCCAATAACCATTCCAGTAACCATCCCAATAACCATCCCAATAACCATCCCAATAACCATCTCAATAACCATCCCAATAACCATCCCATCTAATCATGGCAGTTTAGCCAGGTGCTCATGACAGTAAGCTCGGCTATCATGATAGTTTTAGTAACTCTGCAGAGTTTGCACCTCTTTACCCACAAGTTTGTGATTTCGTCACCCGTCGGCGACTGCAGAACCTCCATTATACCAGTACACATCCGTCGGTGTATGGTCAAGAGATCACAAAATAGCCTTTACAAAGGGGTTTACTAGATGTATGGACTCACTAAGGTTTCACCGGCAGGCTAGAATCTCCAATTCTCCCACCCACGGGCCCCCTCTTGTGCCATGCAGTTCCCAGGGCAGTCCTCACTCGACTCCCATTCCCCGTGCCTTCCACAGTCCATAACACTCTAGCAACTTACCTAATTACTCAGCTAAGCCGCACCCATACATGGCCTTGTGGTGGCACTGTTATCCTGGCATGTGCATGCATGAACCGGTCCTTAGATCTACGGCAAGAAAAACCACCATCTCATGCTACCTCATTCACAAACCCAGGCTTGCCTAGATCTCCCTCCGATCCATGTCCATTATCAACATCAGTTTCCACTATCATTACGAGTGCAGTTAGCTAGACACATCTATCTCGCTTCCCAATCCCATGGACTCAGCGAAGCATAAAGTAAAAACCATACCCGACTCATAAACTTCCCTGGCGACAAGGATGGTTTAATCAAAACTAGTAAACTCCTATGAAAAAAAGTTTCCCTTCATTTTCGACTCAGCACACACACCTTTTCACAAAAACAAAACAGTTTTACTCAAACCTAGGATCAACATGGTCAAGGAGCACTTGCCTTGTTCTTGCGGTTCTGGTTGCTCTTGATTCTCATAACCTTGTTGCTGCAGCTCGTTGTAGACAGCTTCCTGAGTTTGTCCTGCTATGTAGGATTCACGTGCACACAATTTCACAGCAATCAATATCATGCACAAAACCCTAAACTAGATGCGATGATGCACATGCATGCTATCCTATGATTAGTTTCATTAGATTGATCTGTACGTATTCTTGCATGGCTTGCATGGTCAGAGGTATTCGGATTAAAGGTGGTCGTGACGATGATCTTGGCTTTTAGATCAAACTGATCATCAAGTGATCTGCCCACGAAAACGCTTCTGTTCGAAAGGAATTGAAGAACAGATGCAAGAGATGAACACCATGATGTCGTAAGGTGGTATTGAAGTCCTACCTCACGCTCTTCTTGACTTCGAGGTCCTCCTCAGACCACTCGGTTCTTCTCCGATGATCTCCCTTGTTGCGCTTCGGCGATGTTTTGCTCGGCGAGTTAGGGCTAGAGCGCTAAGTCGTCGGCTCAGGAGTTGAAAGAGAAGTTCGTAGTTTCGGCCAGAGGTTTCGGGTTCTATTTATAATCGGGAAGAGAAGAGTCCTAATCTGATTGGATCCCGAATAAGAGTCTTATTCAGATCTTTGTTAGATCCTGACGTCCTATCTTCGGTAAGGATCGTGGAGTTTAGATCGGTTTTCATTGTGCACCGGTATCTTTACACGTAAGAACCGCTTCAGACTCGTTACCTCCACGGTAATGAGCTCCGGAAGCTCCACGTGTCCTTCCGAGCCTGGTATCTCTTCTCCTGCAGAGACGAGCTCCGGTTGTGCCACGTGTCACGAGCGAGACCTCCCTCTTCTTCGGAGACGAGCTCCGCGCACGCCACGTGTTTTGCGACGGACCTTCCGGTGATAAGCTCCGGTGGCGACACGTGTTCGATAGACCCGGACTTCTCTCTGAGATGAGCTCCGAGATTGACACGTACCCCGCGCGGATGGTCCTCTGATTTCCGCGAGGACTAGCTCCGAGGATAACACGCGTCATATGGAAAATGCCTTTGCTTCTTCCGCAGAGGCTAGCTCCGCGGGCAGCACATGTCCCACAGGGTCGGACCTCTTTCCAATCACTGAGGTGACCCCCGAGCCTGCCACGTAGCCTAGTTTAGCGTCGGACCTCTCCCAATCTCTCGGGGATGAGCTCCGAACGCGCCACGTGGTCTGCTGGCCGTGGAAGTTGCGTTTCGGTGTTCTCGGAGAGCTTTATTGGCCATCCTCTTGATACTTGTCTCTGTTCCTCCTTTTCTTAAAATGTTTTTCTTCTTCATAAAACATGAACATATGCCGATACCCGGGATGAGGGTGTTACAAATCTACCCCCCTTAAATTGAATCTCGTCCTCGAGATTCGTTAGTAGAAAATAGATGGGGGAATTCTGTCTTAATGTCCTCTTCGCGTTCCCATGTGGCTTCAGCTTCAGTGTGATGGCTCCATTGTACCTTGCACCATCGAATCACCTTGTTTCGGGTGACCCTTTCCTTTACGTCCAAGATTCGGACAGGGTGTTCTGCATAAGTCAGGTTCTCTTGAAGGTTAAGTTCTCCTATTGACACTTGTTCCTCTGGTATTCTCAAGCACTTCTTGAGCTGGGATACATGAAACACGTCATGTACGTCGGAGAGGTGGTTTGGGAGCTCTAGTTGGTAGGCTACTTCCCCTCGCTTACCCAAAATCTTAAATGGTCCGATGTAGCGAGGCGCTAGTTTGCCTCTGACGTTAAAACGTCGTTGCCCTCGGATAGGCGATACCTTAAGGTATACGAAGTCTCCAACTTTAAAGGTCAACTTTCTACGCCTATTGTCCGCATAGCCTTTCTGTCGTGATTGAGCAGCCTTTAAGTTCTCCCGTATCGTTTGGACTTGCTTTTCAGCCTCTTGTAGTACTTCGGGTCCAAACACCTGGTTCTCTCCAGTCTCGTTCCAGAACAGCGGCGTTCTACACCGTCTACCATATAAGGCTTCGAAAGGCGACATCTTCAAGCTAGCTTGATAGCTGTTGTTATAGGAGAACTCGGCATACGGTAAACTCCTATCCCAACTACGCCCACGTTTCAAGGCGCAAGCTCTCAAAATGTCTTCCAAAATTTGGTTCGTCCTTTCGGTTTGTCCATCTGTTTGTGGGTGGTAGGCAGAGCTAAAATCCAGTCGTGTACCCATGGCTTTCTGCAACTTCCTCCAGAATCTAGAGGTAAACTGAGAACCTCGATCTGAGATTATCCTCTTTGGAACTCCATGACGGCACACGATTTGCTCCATGTACAATTCTGCCAGCTGTGTAACGTTGTAACTTGTCTTTACCGGAAGAAAATGGGCGGTCTTCGTCAACCGGTCCACAATGACCCAGATGGAGTCGTATCCTGACTGAGTTCGTGGCAATCCGACAATGAAGTCCATACTGATGTCCTCCCATTTCCATTCAGGTATTTTCAAGGGTTGCAACAATCCAGCGGGTTTTCGATGTTCGGCTTTTACCCGTTGGCATGTGCCGCATAGGGCGACGTACTCGGCTATATCCCTTTTCATACCATCCCACCAATAGCAAGTTTTCATATCCTTGTACATTTTGGTGCTCCCTGGATGTATGGAATAGGGTGAGTCGTGTGCCTCCTTCAATATCATGTCGCGAAGACGTTTTATGTTTGGCACACAAATCCTTTTTCCTAGCCAAAGCGTACCCTTTTTATCCTCCTTGAAATCCTTTTCTATCCCTTGTCGGATTCTTTGTTTGATCTCCTTAATCCCCTCGTCCGTTGCTTGTCCTTTTCTTATTTCTTGCTCCAATGAGGAGTGGATTTCCATCATTTCCATGTTATTCAAGAATCCGAGGTGTAACCGTTCGAACTCCTTATGTAGTTCGGGTGGTAGCTCCCGAACCGTGAGTTGGTGGCATGCTCCCTTTCTGCTCAATGCGTCGGCTACTACATTGGCCTTCCCGAGGTGGTAATTGATTCCTACATCATAATCCTTGATGAGTTCTAACCATCGACGTTGCCTCAAATTCAAGTCCATTTGTGTAAATATGTACTTGAGGCTTTTATGATCTGTATAGATCTCACATCGATGACCAAGGATATAATGCCTCCAAATCTTCAATGCATGCACTACTGCTGCTAACTCCAAATCATGAGTAGGATAGTTAAGCTCATGCTTCTTTAATTGTCGTGAGGCATAGGCTACCACTTGCCCTTCCTGCATGAGCACACATCCGAGCCCTTGTCTGGATGCGTCACAATATATGTCGAAGCTCTTGCTTACGTCTGGCAATACCAGAACTGGTGCTGTGGTTAGCCTTTTCTTGAGTTCCTCAAAACTTTCTTGGCAGGCTTGTGTCCATTGAAAGACTTTTCCTTTCATTAGCAACTCCGTCATAGGTTTTGCTATCTTAGAAAAGTCCTTAATGAAGCGCCGATAGTATCCTGCCATCCCAAGGAAACTCCGAATATCCTTCACGCTCTTCGGTTGGTCCCACTTCAGAACATCTCTCACCTTTCCAGGATCAACCGATACCCCTTCCTTGGAGATGATGTGGCCTAGGAAGGATATTTCCTTTAGCCAAAATTGACACTTGTTGAGCTTGGCATACAACTGATGCTCATGCAACTTCTGCAAGGTCAATCTCAGATGTTCTTCATGCTCCTCCTTACTTTTTGAATACACCATAATGTCGTCGATGAAAACTACGACGAACTTGTCCAAGTACTCCATGAAAACCTTATTCATAAGGTACATGAAGTATGCGGGTGCATTCGTCAATCCAAAAGACATAACGGTATATTCATATGAACCATACCGCGTCCGAAAGGCTGTCTTAGGTATATCGGAGGGCTTAATCTTCAGCTGGAAATATCCCGACCGAAGATCAATCTTGGAGAACACTTGGGCTCCTTTCATTTGATCGAACAGGTCCTCTATACGGGGCAGAGGGTATTTATTCTTGATTGTTACCTCGTTGAGAGACCTGTAGTCCACGCACATTCTCTGGGTTCCGTCCTTCTTGTCCACGAAGAGTATCGGGGCTCCCCATGGTGACGAACTTGGACGGATAAAACCCTTCTCCAACTGTTCTTGAATTTGCTTCTTGAGTTCAACTAACTCGTTGACGGGCATCCTATATGGTCTCTTAGCTATGGGTGCAGTTCCAGGTACCAAATCTATGGCAAACTCAATGTCCCGGTCAGGTGGCATACCTGGAAGTTCTTCCGGGAACACATCCGAAAATTCCTGAACCACTGGAATTTTGTCCAATGCTACTCCTTCAACATGGTTCAGGTTCGCCCGTTCGGTCGCTTGCTGGGCTGACTCAAACTCGACACAGATACCGTGTTCGTTCGTCAACTGCACGCTTCTCTCAGCACATTGGATTACCCCATTGTACTTGCTTAACCAGTCCATTCCGAGTATGATGTCAATTCCGTGGGAGTCCAGAACAATAAGGTTGGCAAGGAAGTCTACCCCTCTTATTTTAAGGCTTACTTTAGGACATACTATATTAGTCCTCATTTCTCCTCCGGGAGAATTAACTAACATAGCACCTTCTAAGCGGGATACGGGTAGATGATGCTTGGCAACATATTTGGATGATATGAAGGAATGCGATGCTCCAGAATCAAATAAAATGGTGGCTGGGTTGGAGTTGGCAAGGAACATACCAATTGCGACGTCCTCAGCCTGTTGTGCTTCCTCAGCAGTGACATGGTTAACATGGCCATGAGCATAGTTCTGTGGTCCACGGTTCCCTTGGTGGTCCCCTCCGTTTGGTCGCTGGTTCTGCTTGGGCACGTTACCTTGCTGTCCAGGGCCTTTCTTCCGGCACTGGTTAGCGTAGTGGCCTGCTTCCCCGCATGCAAAGCATGCCCTGTTGCCTATGGCAGCAGGTACGTTGGGGCGGGGGTTTTGAACAGGAGCGCCATTGTTAGGCCGGGGCGCAGGAGGCATGGGCACACGAGGTGCCGGTGCAACGAGCCGTTGCTGTGGTGGCTGACCAGGGCGGTACGTAGGAGCGGTCGATCCATACTGCGGTGCAGGGGGCATGTATCTAGGTCGTACGTTGCTCCCTTGGGGCTGGTATGGGATCTTCCTTTTGCACTCGCGCTCGATCTCTCGGATCTTGTTTTCCACCACAATAGCCTTATCAACCAGCTTCTGGAAGCTTACGTAGTCATTGTTGAGGAGCTGAACTTGGATCTCATTGTTCAACCCTCTCATGAACAGGTACTGCTTCCTCTGATCTGAGTTGATATCCTCGGGGGCATACCGGGACAGTTGTATGAACTTGTTGAGGTATTCGTTCACACTCTTCTGCCCTTGGCGGAGACCTTCAAACTCCTGCCTCTTGAGCATCATTACGCCAACAGGGATGTAGTGGGAGCGGAAACTTTCCTTGAACTCAGTCCAAGTGATAGTCTCCGGGTTGGCATGGGCGTTGCTCAAGGCATCCCACCAGTCAGCAGCTGCTCCCATCAGTTGGTGCGACGCAAAGAGAACCTTCTCTCGGTCGTTGCACTGTACAATGGCAAGCTTCTTCTCCATGGATTTCAACCAATCATCGGCCTCCATTGGATCGCTTGCTTGAGCAAAGGTGGGCGGTCGAGTCCTCATGAACTCTCCCAACCTGTTATGGGCCGGCGGTGGTGGTGGCGGTGGTGCCGGAACGGGGTGCTGGTTGGCCTGCAACTGACCCAAGGTTTGGATCATGGTTTGCATAAGCTGGTTTTGCATGGCCATCAACCTTTCTAGGTTGTTTTCGCCAGCTCCAGGGTTAGCAGGAACTTCTTCGTGGTCATCTTCCTGGACGTTCCTTCGGCTGGCGTTTCCTCTCACCATCTGTGAGAGAGAACGAAATAGAATAGAAGGTTAGAAAGTTAGGTCGGTCCTTTCAACTATATGCATCAAGGGGAGTTTGGACCATATATATTAGTCCTTATGAGGATGTGATCAAGTGCCAAAGCATTTCACTCCTCTTTCTTCTTACATGTGGATATGGGCAACGTTGTTGAGGCGTCCCACAACTCACACTAAGCATATATTCACAAATAATCATCACAAGGGCCCACTCAACTCCTATTCAAGGATGGTTTCCTATGTCAAGGTGGTTTCAAGACCAATCTAAGCTATTCATCCTATAATGCTTCCTTTGGTCCGCGTAGCTTCTATTTAGGGGTATAACTTGCTGTTAACCCGTGATTCTAATATCAACCCAAGGTTTCTATCTAGGCGTGTAACCTACTGTCAACCCGTGGCTCTGATACCAATCTGTGACGCCCTCAATTCTGTGGAAAACCACGGAACCGAGAACTAATGCATATGTGTGCCCAGGATGTTCATCACACATACACATACGTTCCACAAACTGAATTCAGATTATATATTACCACGAATAACAGAGTTTATTACAAATCCTCATGAGTCTTGGACTCATGCTCACAGCGAAAGTCTTATTTCTATGCAGCGGAAATCTTATTTAAAGGCGGAAGCAAAAACTAATGCGGAAGCAAAGCTAAGCAGAAGTGGCTCCATCTTTAATCCTTCCACAGGCAAGGTTGAGAACAGATCACACGCCATAATGCTCTACTCGGTCTTCATAGTAGCCTTCTCTTGCTGTTGATGAAGAAATAATAATGCAAGTTTGAGTACAATGATGTACTCAGCAAGTGCGGGAATAACACATGATATGCAGCTCATAAACAAGGTAGGTATAAAAGGGCTTATTTGCAGAAAAGCAATCTTGTAAAACCATGTTAAGACGGCAACTTTACTTTAGATGAATGTAATCCCAGCATGTATTAAATTACCAACATACCTTCATCACTTCCCGTGTTCCATCCAAACATTAACCAATCCTTTACCCATACTCATGAATACCTCCTCGTATTCGCTACCATCTCGTCTCGTAGAACAACCTCGTCTCGCACCGAGACCAATCTCATGTTATGACCCATCAGTCATGCAACCATCTCATCATCCAGACTTAACAATTCCAAACAAAACCATAACCAAAACCATAACCAAGAACCTTCCCAATAACCATTCCAGTAACCATCCCAATAACCATCCCAATAACCATCTCAATAACCATCCCAATAACCATCCCATCTAATCATGGCAGTTTAGCCAGGTGCTCATGACCGTAAGCTCGGCTATCATGATAGTTTTAGTAACTCTGCAGAGTTTGCACCTCTTTACCCACAAGTTTGTGATTTCGTCATCCGTCGGCGACTGCAGAACCTCCATTATACCAGTACACATCCGTCGGTGTATGGTCAAGAGATCACAAAATAGCCTTTACAAAGGGGTTTACTATATGTATGGACTCACTAAGGTTTCACCGGCAGGCTAGAATCTCCAATTCTCCCACCCACGGGCCCCCTCTTGTGCCATGCAGTTCCCAGGGCAGTCCTCACTCGACTCCCATTCCCCGCGCCTTCCACAGTCCATAACACTCTAGCAACTTACCTAATTACTCAGCTAAGCCGCACCCATACTTGGCCTTGTGGTGGCACTGTTATCCTGGCATGTGCATGCATGAACCGGTCCTTAGATCTACGGCAAGAAAAACCACCATCTCATGCTACCTCATTCACAAACCCAGGCTTGCCTAGATCTCCCTCCGATCCATGTCCATTATCAACATCAGTTTTCACTATCATTACGAGTGCAGTTAGCTAGACACATCTACCTCGCTTCCCAATCCCATGGACTCAGCGAAGCATAAAGTAAAAACCATACCCGACTCATAAACTTCCCTGGCGACAAGGATGGTTTAATCAAAACTAGTAAACTCCTATAAAAAAAGTTTCCCTTCATTTTCGACTCAGCACACACACCTTTTCACAAAAACAAAACAGTTTTACTCAAACCTAGGATCAACATGGTCAAGGAGCACTTGCCTTGTTCTTGCGGTTCTGGTTGCTCTTGATTCTCAAAACCTTGTTGCTGCAGCTCGTTGTAGACAGCTTCCTGAGTTTGTCCTGCTATGTAGGATTCACGTGCACACAATTTCACAGCAATCAATATCATGCACAAAACCCTAAACTAGATGCGATGATGCACATGCATGCTATCCTATGATTAGTTTCATTAGATTGATCTGTACGTATTCTTGCATGGCTTGCATGGTCAGAGGTATTCGGATTAAAGGTGGTCGTGACGATGATCTTGGCTTTTAGATCAAACTGATCATCAAGTGATCTGCCCACGAAAACGCTTCTGTTCGAAAGGAATTGAAGAACAGATGCAAGAGATGAACACCATGATGTCGTAAGGTGGTATTGAAGTCCTACCTCACGCTCTTCTTGACTTCGAGGTCCTCCTCAGACCACTCGGTTCTTCTCCGATGATCTCCCTTGTTGCGCTTCGGCGATGTTTTGCTCGGCGAGTTAGGGCTAGAGTGCTAAGTCGTCGGCTCAGGAGTTGAAAGAGAAGTTCGTAGTTTCAGCCAGAGGTTTCGGGTTCTATTTATAATCGGGAAGAGAAGAGTCCTAATCTGATTGGATCCCGAATAAGAGTCTTATTCAGATCTTTGTTAGATCCTGACGTCCTATCTTCGGTAAGGATCGTGGAGTTTAGATCGGTTTTCGTTGTGCACCGGTATCTTTACACGTAAGAACTGCTTCAGACTCGTTACCTCCGCGGTAATGAGCTCCGGAAGCTCCACGTGTCCTTCCGAGCCTGGTATCTCTTCTCCCGCAGAGACGAGCTCCGGTTGTGCCACGTGTCACGAGCGAGACCTCCCTCTTCTTCGGAGACGAGCTCCGCGCACGCCACGTGTTTTGCGACGGACCTTCCGGTGATAAGCTCCGGTGGCGACACGTGTTCGATAGACCCGGACTTCTCTCTGAGATGAGCTCCGAGATTGACACGTACCCCGCGCGGATGGTCCTCTGATTTCCGCGAGGACTAGCTCCGAGGATAACACGCGTCATATGGAAAATGCCTTTGCTTCTTCCGCAGAGGCTAGCTCCGCGGGCAGCACATGTCCCACAGGGTCGGACCTCTTTCCAATCACTGAGGTGACCCCCGAGCCTGCCACGTAGCCTAGTTTAGCGTCGGACCTCTCCCAATCTCTCGGGGATGAGCTCCGAACGCGCCACGTGGTCTGCTGGCCGTGGAAGTTGCGTTTCGGTGTTCTCGGAGAGCTTTATTGGCCATCCTCTTGATACTTGTCTCTGTTCCTCCTTTTCTTAAAATGTTTTTCTTCTTCATAAAACATGAACATATGCCGATACCCGGGATGAGGGTGTTACAGGCTCGCGGTGTCAGAACCTGCCAGCCAATAAACACAGCGACAAGACATCCCCTGCTGCCTCCGCCGTCATCAACCACTACGACTAGCATGCGGCATGGGCAGGGCGGCAAGACGAAGACTCAGAAGCCTTCGCCAGAGACAACTACCGACATAACTGCCGATACGACAGTCTGCAGGCAATCTCCCCGGGACCACCTGTCGGGTCCCGGGTCCCCCTTGTAAGCCACCCGAACCTTGGACTATAAAAGGCTCGGGTAGGCGACGTTAGCAAGGGTTGGCACTCCAGCAACTCATACGCTAGACATCAGTCATCCCCAAGCTCAGGACTCCGGTTCTGAGCAACAAGCAATACAGCGAGCACCTCAGCTCACCGTGGACGTAGGGTTTTACGCTCCGGCGGCCCGAACCACGTAAAACCCGCCGTGTCAAGCTCTTCCTAACTCGTCCATACGCTCAAGCTCTCTGCATCGAAGTGTGTGGTCGACACTTCCCCCGGACCTGCACTGGGCAGCCCGCGGAGGTCCTTTTTCGGAGGGGCTAGTCACTTGCGGAGAGCTTGAGCGTATGGACGAGTTAGGAAGAGCTTGACACGGCGGGTTTTACGTGGTTCGGGCCGCCGGAGCGTAAAACCCTACGTCCACAGTGAGCTGAGGTGCTCGCTGTATTGCTCGTTGCTCAGAACCGGAGTCCTGAGCTTGGGGATGACTGATGTCTAGCGTATGAGTTGCTGGAGTGCCAACCCTTGCTAACGTCGCCTACCCGAGCCTTTATAGTCCAAGGTTCGGGTGGCTTACAAGGGGGGCCTGGGACCCGACAGGTGGTCCCGGGGAGATTGCCTGCAGACTATCGTATCCGCAGTTATGTCGGTAGTTGTCTCTGGCGAAGGCTTCTGAGTCTTCGTCTTGCCGCCCTGCCCATGCCGCACGCTAGTCGTAGTGGTTGATGACGGCGGAGGCAGCAGGGGATGTCTTGTCGCTGTGTTTATTGGCTGGCAGGTTCTGACACCGCGCGCCAGTCTATGATGTGACTGGGCGCAACGGCACCTGACAGAGGCGTGCTCCGCGTCTCCGCGTCTTGGGAAGGCGCGGGCCTTGAATACCTTGTACGGGCAAGGTATGGGGCGTCTTTACTCCCGCTGCCTACCGCACGGGGGCAGGCAGCACTCTTCTGCTGGACACGTGGCGGGCCCGGAGCCCTCCTCAGAGAAGAGGGAGGTCCGGCCCCGCAGGACACGTGGAGCCTTCGGACCTCTCCCCACGGAGGGGGAGGTCCGGCTTCTGACGGCCATGTGGCGGGCCCGGAGCTCTCCTCTGAGGAGAGGGAGGTCCGGCCCCGCTGGACACGTGGCGCCTTCGGACCTCTCTCCCGCGGAGGGGGGGTCCGGCTTCTGCAGGCCACGCGGCAAGCCCAGAGCTCTCCTCTGAGGAGAGGGAGGTCCGGCCCCGCCGAACGCGTGGCGCCTTCGGAGCACTCCCTGCGGAGAAGGGCGAGTTCCTTAGGCATTTTCCCCTGTGCGCGGGGGTACCCCATATCGCGGGTACCGACAGTGGCCCCCGGGCCCATCTCGAGGGAGATAGCGAGCCCGAGGTGGGACCTCCGTCTCTTCTGTTCCGCGCACTTTCTCTAAGTCCCGCATTGACCGCTGCCGGAGCACGAACAGTCGAGGGATCGTGGGAGCGTGCGCCCACTTGATGGTTGCCTTTACTGCAGCGGTTCCCAAGGCTGCCATTCCTGTACGTCGCGTTGCTTTCTTCCGGAACCGCCGAAGCGCCTTGCCGGCTTGCCTTCTAGGGAGACTGACTCCTTGACCCACCGCTTCAGTTGGGCGGCTTGGGTCCACCTTTCATCGGCGCCCAGTCTTGGAGCCAATGCGGTCGCCGATGCGATGTATTCAAAGATTTTCGAATCACCTCGAATCGTTCCTGGAAAGTTTTAAAAGGGGATCTCACCCGCATCGCGGCTTCCCTTCGCATTTCCTAGCGCTCGTTCTTCCCTTGAACTCTTGCGCCTCGGCTTTCCTGTCCTTGTGCTCTCTTTCGCCATGGCTTCCAACTTGCTCCCGATGCGTCTCGTTCGTTCCTCCGAGCTTGGGCCAGTGCGCAGGCTGCTAGGCTGGCGCACGGAGGAACAGAAACGCCGGCTCCGCCGGGGATCTCTCCCCCTGATCCTGGAAAAGGGGGAGATGGTCTTCTTCACTGCCTATGCTCTGGCGGGGTTCGTCCCGCCAATTTCTTCCTTCTTTGTCACACTGCTGGAGACGTATGGGCTCCAGCTCCACCATCTCTCTCCCAACTCCTTCGCAATGGCCGCTGTCTTTGTCCAATTCTGTGAGATGTTTGTGGGGGTGCACGCTTCTGTGACGCTCTTCCGCTACTTCTTTGTATTGCGGACGACTGGGCGCGGCTCGAAGACCCAGATGGGGGCCTACTACTTCCAGCATCGCTGCAAGGACCCAAAGGTCTCTGGGTACCTTCTGCCCTTCAGCGCATCAAGGTGGGAAAACTGGAGGGAGAGCTGGGTGGTAGTGCAGACCGACGAGCAAGATCGCCTACAACTCCCGACCGCTAGCCCAACCACCGATCGTCGTTTCTGGGAGAAGATCCCTGAGCTGGAGCAGGAGTACGCCCCGGTCTTGGAGCGGATCCGGTTCTTGGCCAACGAGGGGCTGACGTCCCTGATGGTGCTGATGGACTTCATGTCGTGCCGTATTGCACCCTTGCAGCAGCGCAGTCGCCCAGCATGGTACTATACTGGCGAGCAGGACTGTACCAGGCTGGAGAGGGGCCCCGGCTCTGATCCTTCCGACGAGGAGCTGTACGAGATGCTGGGCAAGGTGAGCGGCGACTACATTCCCAGCGGCGACCCCACCCTTCCGCCCTCTGCCACCCCCCTCTTCTTGGAGCCACAGAGGAGGTCAGAGCTCCTGCGGAAGATGCCGAACCTCGACGACATCGGGATCGCCATTCGGCAGGTCGGGGATGCCTTCCGGGGTATCATGATCCCCGGAACCGAGCGCCCCGGATCAGGGCACGAGGCGTCTGCTGCTGCCCAACCCTTCCCAAGAGCTGACGGAACTCACGCCGCCAACAAGGGGAAGGGGAAGGAGCCGGCCCCCGGGCATCCAGAGAAGAAATGCGCCCGGTCTCCTCCGAGGGCACTGCCTGCGCCGAGTCAGGGTGCCGGAGCACCCTTGCACCCATCTCCCGGGGGTGCTGGTCCATCAGGTGGCGACCCAAAGAGGCCCCGGGTGTCCCACCCCAGCGGGTCTCTCCCGGACAGCGGAAGTCTGAAGTACCCCAAGCGCCTCGTCATCCTTCCTCAAGCGCAGGGGCTTCTAGGACGGACGCTGGTGGAGCAACGCCGGGGAGTGTGTCGGGAGTCCAGGCGCCACGTCCCACGACCATTCCAACCGCAGGTCCCAGCGGTTCAATTACAGCCCAGAGGCCGGTGCTGCAAGCCCGTTGGACCGCTCATGTCGCCCAGTAAGTGTTGCTCCTTCTGGCTTGTAGGAGCAGCCTTCTCGTCTCCTCTCTTAGCCTGAGAGCTTTCTTTTCTTGCAGGGACCAACCGGCCGCCGGGGGCGGGCCTCTTACCTGGCCGTCTCCAACTGACGGAGGCTCCGCGCCTCAGCATCTGGGAACCGTGGTGGCTCCCATGGCCCCCAAGTCGACGGGGGCTTCCTCTGTGCCGGCGAGTTCACCCTCCGTGGCGGCCGCATCCGCTCCTGTCCGTCCTCCTTCACCAGCCCAGAAATCCGGTCCTGAGACTGGGAGGGCCGCTGTAGGTGCGCCAGTGTAAAAGCCCCAAAAACGTGAATGCAAAGAAACAGGTGATTGAACGTCATGGTGTTTCTGGTTCATGAAAAATGGGACTTACAAAAACTTTCTCACATGTGATGGTATACATGAGGTGCAACCACAAGGGTTCAAGCATGCCTTTGAATGTGTTGGACCAAGGTGGAGTTAAACTCATGAGTAGTCCTACATGTGTATGAGAAAGAACAAAAATAAGACCTTTTAGACTCCAAATGCTCACCTCAAAATGCTGCCAAAGTTTTGAACACACATGGAACCTCACACCGTTGAAGGAGAGGAGAATTATGGTGGCAACTTTCTGATTTGAGGGTAAGCTAGAAATGAATGGATTATGCTCATGTTGAGTTCATGCTGAATTCAGAACATGTTAAGGCAAGGGAAATGACTTGAGTTATGTCACATGAAATGATAAACTCAAACATGGACATGTGGGGAGAGCTAAAATGTTCTTTAGCTCATACTGAACACAAGTTAACCTAGGGAAGAATTTCACTCCCAAAAAGCTAACTCATATGCACATTCTCTATGAGTAGAGGGGAGGGAAGTTTAAACCCCATTGTTGAACCCTTGCAAAGCATTCATGTTCAGATGGTCCAAAAGCATATATATGAGATGACCATTGCAGTCCTCAGGTATTGAAGAGCTTAAGTTCCAAAATGGGAGGGATTTTAAGCTCATATACCATTTGTTCAAAGCATTGTTTGAGATCACCTTCAAAATTCAAATTTGAGGGGCATGGTCAAACTGAACTTGTGCGGTTCAGCTTGGGACCAAGATTGATCAAGCATGGGCTAGGAGCAAACCAAAGTGTTTCACCCAAATTTAGATGGGTCATCACCAAAGAGGACTTAAATTTCAGTTTGAATTAAATGGTCTACTTCAAGGCAAAGAAGGCCCTTTCCAAAAAGGAGATTCAAACTGTTGTTTGAAAATTTGTATTTGCAATGGCCAACATAAGGAGCAGATGGCATAATTGAATTCCTCAGGTCCAAATTATGAGGGAGACAAATTTTGAGAAAATTTGGAGGTGCTTTGATATGTATATCAAGGGGACTTGTAAATTTCCTCTAAATTTGACCTCAAATTTGAAACTGTGGCTCAACTTGTCAAATGGCAAAATGGCCTTTGAATTTGGATCCCTAATAGCTGAAGTTTACAATGTTCCAAAAGTTGGATATTTAGGAAAGGATATGAGTGGGACCCAATTGTCATTGAGGAGAGGGGGAAGACTTAGCACTTAAGCAATATTTTCCTCTGTTCAGACTCAAACCGGTTCCCTGTTTCGCTCGAAGGCGCCGGACAGCCGAAGCCAGCGCGAGGCGCCACCGAGGGGAGGTTTGCCGCAAGCTCCCAGCTGCTTGAGCAGCGCTGGAGAGCTACTCGTGGCCCTGCCGCCCCTCTGCGTGATCATTTCCCTCGTGACACCGAGCTACTCCCGTGTCCTTACCTCCTCGCGAGCAACCGACCGGAAAAATTGCCGCCTCTAATCGGTCGATCCCCGGGAACCAACCGAACCCCACGCAACCACTCCACCGAGCCGCAAAATGGTCCTGAGGGAGCTCCTCTCATGTCCTCGGCGAGAAAACAGCCGGGTTCCAGCCTCCCTTCCCTAGCCAAGCTCGTTTCCGCGGCAACCGAACTGCACAGCAGCTCGTCGCTCCCGTGGACAGCGGAGTCTAGCACCGTTCACGGCCAAGCAAGGACGTCCCCGGACGCGCCAGCGGGCCCTGCTGCTTCCACCCAAACCACAAGGCAAGCCGTGAACCACCGAGCGGGAATTCGGAAAAACTTCGCCAGCGGCCACCGGGCGATGTTCTGGTACGAATTCTCCAAATTCTCACTCTCTTCTCGTCTTTAGGTCACTAAACTGTGCTCAAAGGACCTAGACTCGAGGACGACCCGATCCCCTCCCCAATCATGGCTTGAAACCCCATATTAGCAGATCATTTTGAAGTTTCCGAGCGGCGATCATGGCGGGGACCCTCGGGCGCACGGTGACAACCAAGTTGCCGCCATTTCCTACCTAGTTTGAGGCCACGCCGATATTGCCTGACCTCCACTGATGCTTTAGAGCGGATCCGCCGAGCTTTTGGCGGGCTAGTGTGCTCGGGCGACGGTGCCGATCATCACCGAAGGCCGCGGCTCGTCGCCGGCCTACTTCCGGCCACCGGCAGCCCGAGCCAACCCCGTAGACATGTTCCCCGACCCTGAAAACCCCCAGGTGGCGAGTACCGAGCCGGGAGACGGCCGGGAAGCCGACTCCGGCGAGCCCCGACGAACTTCCGGCGAGGGGGCGGCGCGGCAAAAAGGAAACGGGCCGAGGTTGAAGACGATCGACCGGTCCCACCTGTCAGTGGCGATATTTTAAATCTGCGATCCGCTGCGGCCCCGGGATCCGGTATGGTGGCGCGGGAAGGGTCCTGTGGCCCCGTGTGGCGTGATTCCAGCGGCTGACACATGTAGGGTGGACCCACCGTCAGAGTTTGAACTTTTCCCGAATTAATTTGAATTCCAGATTTAGTTCAAACTTTAGAACTGCATAACTTTCTCTAGGAAGCTCCAAATTTAATGATTCAAATTGGGTTGGATTCAGTATGAAAAACCCTATCCAAATATGCAACCCAATTTGCATGAAAACCAATAGAAAATTCTGGATAATTCTTTAAATCTTTTCAGCAAAAGAATTTTATAGGGAATTTGGTTCATCCAAAAATCCCCAAATTTTGCCAGAATATTATTTAGGATATTAGGAGACTCCTGTAAAAGATTCAGCTCAATTGGAGTTGATTTACTTAGAGTAATTCTGATTCCAAGTTTCTGTATTCAAATGAATACAGAAACATTGTCAGGAAATTTCCAAAACTTGGAAATTCAGTTCTAGCCATTCCTTAGCTCCAAAACTCTTAGGAAAATTCATGCATACTCCCTGAGCTATGTATGAAATTATAGTTCACTTGAATTTGCATGAAAATGCAAATTTAATCGGAATTAATTCCTGTTTGGCTAAATGCTTAGGGAATTATGCCGAGTGATCTACTTAGTGAAATATTCTGAATTTTGGTCCAGAGGACTTTCTTGTGACAAGGAACTCACCAGAAAATTTCCAGCTCCATTGGAGCCCTGGATCATTATGTCCTGTTCAACCTCATTAGTTGATCCCCACCCAAGTGATGAAATCCCACTCATCACTTGATGATAGCGCTTAAACACAAACCCAAACCACTAGCACCAGTTTCATTTTAAATTCTTAAACAAAGTTCCAGTTTCAAACTAGTCTTTAGCACTTTTTAGCAAAGGTTTTATAATTAAACATGTATGCATATTCATAACGTGTAGTGATTAAACGTGGATACGTGAAGAGTGGATCAAGGAGCAAGAAGGGCAGACATTGAGCTGCAAGTCAGCAGAAACTAACTCCAAAAACATCTGACTTTAGTCACCTGCAAAACCAAGGCAAGCCCCGGTTTGTACTTAAGTTGTTTTTAAAGTTTTCCCTTTGTTCACTACTATTAGTCAAGGTTTGTATGTGCATTAGGTCAAGGATGTGTGATACTCCACTTGCATAACCAAACATGAACCCTGAGGTCAAGGGTAGAAATGTGTCATCGCTGTAGAATAGGGCAATGCTATTTAGGCTAGGACATCCGGTAGAATACGAGTAGTTGGAATCTACTCGCGAGCTATAGTTTAGAATATCATAAGTGTGGTTGGGAAAGGGAGCAAACTAAAGTTTACATTTCTAAAGATGAGACCGGGCAGAGGGGTTAGGCTGCGACAAGACGAGGTCTTGGTCGAGTAGCTCTGCCTGTGTCGGTTAAGGACCGATGCGTATGCCGCGTCCAGGAGCAAGTATTGAGTTGTGTACCGGATGCTTACTGATATATGGGAACCAAGAAACCGATGTACCAGGTTCACTGGATTGTAGAGGCATACCACATCGTCTCGTTAGACCTATGAGACCGAGACGGCGCGACCGGTTCTACAGTCTAGTGTCCTGAGAAAGGTTGCCACATACGACGTAATGAAGGACGCCAGAGTTGGATCTTCAGAGGCGGGCGTATGTGTCGAGTTATCCGGGTAGTGTTTGATTCGAATCACCGTCCCTCGCGGTTATTGAGTACCGCTTGCTCCCATGTTGTGACGTAGTTAATCAACTTGTGTGGAAACAGTTTGCAAAAGTATAATTGCTGTTATGATTATGTTAAGTTGCATGAAAACCATGTTCGAAGTAGAGATAGAGCTAACTAAAGTTATTTTCTACCTTGGGGCAAGTAACATTGGAATGAAGCGTTTCTTGTTTGATTGTGGAGTTCCAATGTTGCTGACCGCAAGGTCATTATTATTATGGCTAAAATTTGAAAGTTAAGGATGAACTCGTAGGCGAGTCTTTTCGCAAATGACAGGCTTAGGTCTTAGGTTACTTTCATGTAGAGTTTCATGTCTTAGGAGAGACGGGTTAAGTCTTGCTGAGCCTTGTGCTCACTCTTTCTATATAAGTGGTTTTGCAGGTAAGCATCGACGCTATAAAGAGGGTTGTCCGGTGAGACTCGGAAACTTCCGAGTCATGTCACACTTGGAGAACCTAGCCGCTGCCATGTCTTCGTGTTGCTAGCGGGAGGAGTCCACGGGCTGGACCTCTTCTCGAGTGCATCTTAGATATTCATCGTGAGCTGTTTATAGACTTCCGCTGTAGCTATTTTATGTAAATTATTTACCAAGAATAATTGTAAGCTTCCGCTTTTGGTTCATGTAATACTGTGTTCCTTTATATGTGTGCTGTTGGGTGCCGCATAAGACGGCACCACCCAATGCGATCCCCGGGCAAGGCGGCACGACCCCGTGATCTGGATCGGGCCCCCTCAGCGTGGTATCAGAGCCGCATTGGTAATAGCGCACGGAATAAGGAGCGTATTATGACAAAAACTTAGGATACGGTGAGGAAACGATATTAGGCCCACATAAGGACTATAGTTCTATAGTTACTTAAAGTGGCAAGACTAACATATGTGTTTTAATTCTGAATTTTCATTATGTAACGACGCACCTACGTTCTTGTAAGCATGGTAAGGAACGCCACCGAAAGCGGTTCAATTTCGGTTAGCTCCCCTGACGAGGAAAGTGGTTCAGGGTTAGATCTCACAGCTTGGTGTGAGATGTTAATATGAAACTCTTGGACTCTTCATGTTCCTGAGTTCATATGAAACGCTGATCCCTAGCGTGCATTAGACAAGTAAGTGGAGACCCCATCGTGTGGTCAGTAACGCGATAGTGTGTTCATCTGGAAGTAGCCCAGGAGGACATACGCAGCGCTTGCCATCGGCGTGCCCTGCAGGGCAGTAGGTGGTATCCGTTGGGTTGATAACATTCCAAACCGTGACGACCCGTTCATGACATACTCGGGTTCCCCGTCGTGTGGTATTGAAACACGATCACGTGCCTTGAGACGTGGCTTAACTCAAGGACGGCCGTATGACAATGATACGGGCGTTTGTATTTACTTTTAAATATGGAACTGCCTGAAATGAAACAAACCTTTGAGTGCACCATTATTGAGTGTTTTTCTGCAGGTACTAACCACGTACGTATCCCGTGTAGTACATGTGTGCGAGAGACCGTCTTAGTGCCACTGATAATACGTATATGCCGGTATAATCCGGTTTAGGATTTTCTTTTGGTGAGGCAACGTAGTACCGACATGTTCTTACGGTGCACCGACATCGTACTACACTTAATAACCTCTTCCCTATTAAGAAATGATTCATGGACTAACTTGCAACTAAAAATGGAAGTTTGAAACAAGTAGTAGCTACTGAACTCTTATTTTGAGCTAAGATTCAAATGAGAGTATAACTAGGTATCAAAGTTTTCAAAAACAGAGTGCTCTGTTTCTGGCAGAAATTCTTGCTGGACTTTAACAGAGCATAACTCTGAGTATCTTTATCCAATTAAGGTGTATGATACAATTCTGGAAAGATTTTCAAGTGCTCTACAACTTTCTTGTAGGCCTCCAGAGCATAATCACACTTTAAGTGGGTGAAAAGTCCAGTTGAAGGCAAACTGTTCAGAACCAGGACAGTAGCAAAAACCTCTCTGGACCTTTCTGTTATTAAGCCACAACTTCCTGTAGAAAAATCCTTAAGAAGCCTATAATACACCGTTGGAAAGGATATGAAATTTGCAACATTGTTGTAGTTCAAAGTTTGCGCAGATTCTTATGTATTTTCATATACAACTGTGATAAAAGTAGCCACATACAAAGGAGATGCTGGCAAATTTTATCCAGGAATTCTGTCAATTTGAGAAATCATAACTTTTGATCCAGAGATGATCTGGAAGCGTTTGAATACTCGTTGGAAAGATGCTGAAGTTAACTTTAACTTTGGTATTCAACGTGAGTTATGAAAATGCTGTTAAACGGATCCACATATGGGTTAAGTGCAGAAAAGTCTGTTCTGTGCAGAAAAGAGGACTGGCTAGGCCTATCCCACGGAAGTGATTAAACTCGAGGAGTTTCCGGTGAGCCGTGAAGAACCGATGTGTTTCTAATGAGTTACCGGGCATGCCGGCTAACGGGACGTCAAGTTCAAGATTGAACTGATGCCGGAAACAACACCGATTTCACAAAGGCTGTATAAGATGGCACCCAATGAACTAGCGGAATGAAGGAGCAACTAAGTGAACTGATGAGCAAAGGTTTTATATGATCGAGCTCATCACCTTGGAGTTGCTCTGCGCTGTTCGTTAAGAAGAACGATGAGACACTAATATTTAGTGTTGATTTTTGTTCACTCAATGCCGTCACTATAAAGGACAATGAGGGTACTCTATGGTTTAAAGACCATATAGTGATACCTCGTAATATGAAGCTCTAGACTGCCGGAAATGTCGCGCACCATTAAAGTGGTGTGAGTATGGCAGAAGGGTACTGATCGGGGTTGGTTAGTCAACAAAGCGGATGACCGAGTTCGAACGATAGAAGCGAACTTGGAGGCTGGACACGTGGGACCTTCGGGTCTCGCCCCTGCAGAAGTGGTGAGGTCTAGGTTCTTTGGTCTTACCTTGGGGTTTCGGTCTTGCGCGATCCCGTAGCGGCCCCCTGGTAGGTGCGTTCCATTTGATGGATGTACCTACCATACTCCTGCGGGGAGCTGAGGCCGAGAGGTCCTGCACACAAGTAAGGAAACGTAATTCTCCTTGGGGGCTCCCCCTCCTTTATCTCATAGTCTTATTTGGCTTACAGTCCCCATCCACTTATACGGTGCTTGGGGGCTACCGTGCGCGAAGTGCCGGGGGCTCGGAGTCCCCCTGGCTATCGGCCGGTACCTCCAACGCAACCGCCTTTGGTAGGGCAGCAAATGCCGACTAAAGGTGAGAATGAGAAGAGGGAGATGAGCGCATGGTGAGCATGCGCTAGAAGTGCAGTCATAAAAATTTAATAAGTAATTTAAATGAGCACCAAAGAAGAGCAACATAGGACAGGTTTCTTTTTATATAAATTTCCATAGGAGGAAGGCAGGCTAAGTATGGAGGCCACGACCCACCTCAAGGGAAGCAAGACTCTACGCGCTTGGGGTCGGAACCAGGCGAAGCTGAACGTAGTCCTGGACCGTCCCCTGAGGCTTAGCTGCTCCGAGCACTGTTCCTGGACTTCATGGAATTTATTATAAAAAGAAGAGTCTGTCCTATTGTTGCTCTAGTGGTAGAACTTACGGAGGTGTTCTGTGTTCCGAGGGTTCGGGAGCGGGTTCCCATCCTCGGTTCTGGGGAATGGTCCCAGGTCCCAGGATGTCCAGCCCCCGTACGGCAAATGGCCATGTGGGCGGGATCATCTGTACCGCCCGAGCCGGTGTATGGATCTGCTTGGCGTGGAACAGGCACGCCTTGCAGTTCTCGACCAGCTTGACGGCATCCTGGAGTGTTGTCGGCTAGTAGAAGTCATGCCGGAAGGCTTTACCGACAAGCGTGCGTGAGGGAGAGTGACTCCCACATTCGCCTCCATGGATCTCAGCGAGCAAGTCGGAGCCTACCCCCTGGGTTATGCACCGCAATAGTACGCGGTTGGCGCCGCGTCGATAGAGATCCCCTTCTACCATCACGTGTCTCTTAGCCATACGCACGATCCATTAAGCGGATACACGTTCATCAGAGAGGATATTGTCTTTCAAGTAGTCCCGGATCTCCGTGATCCATGCATCGGGTCTGACTTGAGCGTCTGGATCTTGAGCGCTGGGTTGCACGGAGTCCCCAGTGACGCTTACGATCCTTGGCGGCGTCCATGGCCGCCGGGACCGCCAGCTTCGAGGTGCTGGTCGGCTCGGCGGGCCGGGCTGTGGGCCGCGGCAACGTCCTCTCGAAGCCTCCTTCGGGCACAGGGGCTCCGGTGGGGGTCGTCGTTGAGAGATCGTCAGCTGCGGCCTTGCCAGCGCGCGGTACGTGGCGCAGGTCCAAGGTGAGGAAGTCTTTCTCCACCATCTGCATGTAAAGCAGATGAGCAGCTAGCTGTGGGTCACTGCAGGAGCATTCACCCTTAACTTGCTTGACAACTAGCTGGGAGTCGCCCTGTGCCAACAACTGGCGAGCGCCTAGAGACAGGGCTGTCTTTAGGCCAAAGATGAGTGCTTCATACTCTGCCATGTTGTTAGTTGCCTTGGAATTGAGACGCACCATATACCCAGACTTCTCCCCCGATGGCATGAGGAGCAGTACACCAGCACCGGCCCCCTGCTTTCGCGAGGAGCCGTTAAAGAAGAGCGTCCAGTAAGGCCCGGTGAAGGCTAGAGCTCGGGGCCCTGGTTCACCGTCTTCTTGGCCCCCTGGGTCAGCCTGCGTTGGCGTCCACTCAGCCACGAAGTCAGCCAGTACTTGCCTCTTGACTGCGTGACGAGGAAGGAAGTCTAGCTCAAACTCCGGTAGCTCCGCTGCCCATTTGGTGGCATCGCCCGTCGCGTGGGGGATGGGGCGGAGCTTCCTGGACGCCACGAGCACTGCATACAGCAGCTTATGTACCTCCAGGTACCTTGTCTTGGCGTCATGGAGGACCTCGCTGATGTAGTAGACAGGCCTCCGGATGATCCGGACCCTCCCTCCCAGGTCAGAGATATCTCCATCCGTGGCTGAGGCCCGCGGGAGGTGGGTGGGCCCAAGGGGGCCGCCGGGAGCTGATACTCGAAGGCTCCCTGGCTGTCTTGGACCTCCGGGAGGTCCCGCTGATTTCCCGGGAGCTCTGGGAGGTCCCGTTGGACATCCGGGGGGTTCTGTTGGACCTCCGGGGGGTCCCGTTGTACCTCCGGGAGGTCCTTCTGGTCCTCCGGGAGGTTGTGTCGGGGGTCCGGGGTCCGTTTTGGACCTCCGGGGGGTTGCCTCGGAGACCTGGGGGGTCGTCTTGGACCTCCGGGGTTTCCTGGCGCCTGTTTCCCGATACCGGAGCAGGCTGCGGCGATGAGGGGTCCGGTCGCTCTGCGACGAGGACCATACTCACCACTGCAGCCGTCGCCGCGATGTAGAGCAACAGATGCTCTTCGGGCTCGGGGGCTACCATTACGGGTAGGGTCATCAGGAGCTGCTTCAGCTCCTGGGGAGCTTCCTCTGCTTCATCGGTCAAAGCGAATGGGTCGGATTTGCGCAGGAGCTTAGAGAAGGGGAGCGCTCGCTTTGCTAACCTCGGTATAAACCGACTCAGCGCGGCTAGGCATCCCGTGAGTTTCTGGACTTCTTTGATGCGGGCGGGGGGCCGCCTCGAGCCGATGGCTTTGATCTTCTCTGGGTTAGCCTCAGTTCCTCGGTGTGAGGCCAGGAATTCTAAGGGTTTTCCAGAGGATACACCGAACTCACACTTGTCGGAAATACGAAAACTAAGGCCAGGTTATCTAGTAGGGATGAACTCTGCCTGACCTTAACAACAATGTCATTGACATACACCTCAACTGAGTCTCTCATTAGCTCTCCAAAGGTCTTGTGCATTGCACGTACGAAGGTAGGGAGAGCGTTCCTTAGGCCATAAGGCATTGAGGCATAACAGTACAGACCGACTACTGTGATGAAGGAGGTGTGCTCTTCATCTTCTCTAGACATAGGGATCTGGTGGAAACCCGAGTAAGCATCTAGGAAGCACAGCATATCGCATCCTGACGTCGAGTCTACTATTTGATCTATTATAGGTAGAGGAAATAGATCTTTAGGACATGCCTTATTGAGACTGGTGTAGTCGATGCACATCCGGAGCTTCCCGCCAGCCTTTGGGACAACAACAGGGTTCGCCAACCACCGGGGGTGGCGGACTTCCCGTATGAAGCCAGCGTCCAGCAGCTTCTTGATTTCTTTTACTGCTCGGTGGGCTGCTTGCGGGGCTTCTGTCGGACTGGACGGGCGTCGGGGAAGACCTTTAGGTGGTGCCCAATCACCTCCCTAGGGATCTCTGGCATCTGCGACGGCTGCCATGCAAACACATCGACATTGTGCCGGAGGGAGGTAACGAGCGCGCCTTCCTATTTGCTATCCAGGCCCCCGGCTACCCGGGTGGTCTGGGTGGCATCGGCGCCGACTCGGACGAGCCTCAAGGGGACGTCGCCCTCGTCGAGGGGTTGCACATGGGGTGCTGTGGTAGAGGCACGGTGGCGTGCACTCGGGTGGAGCCGGTTTGGTTCTGCACTGCCTGGGGTTGGTGCTCTAGCTGTTGTAAGCGCTTGGAGCTTTTTCAAGGCTAACACTGCGGCAGTACGGTCTCCACGAATCTTGAGGACGCCTGTTGGTGTAGGCATCTTCAAGACAAGGTAGCTGTAGTGGGCTACTGCCATGAATCGGTATAGGGCTGGCCTGCCATTTATGGCGTTGAAGGGGAGGTCGATCTCCGCCACGTCGAACAGAATGTACTCTGTCCGATAGCTGTCCGGTGCCCCAAAGGTCACCGGGAGGCTGATGTGGCCGTAGGGAACGACCTGTCCCGGCCCTACCCCTGAGAACGGGCTCGAAGGGGTGAGCTTGGCCATCGGGATCTGCAGCTTCTGGAAAGCTGCGCGATTGATGAGGTTCAGTCCATCCCCGCCATCTACCAAAACGTGGTACATCCTTACGTTGGCGATGGTGGGGGCCACCAAGAGCGGTAGTTGGCCGGCCCCAGCCATGTTCCTGGGGCAGTCGGTGGCATCGAAGCTGATGGGGGTTCCCATCCACCTGAGGTGCGGTGCTGCACTCGGGAGGGGAGCCACCGACGCTACCGCTCGGCGCAAGGCCTTAGCCGCGCTTCGGGACGAGGGGTCAGCGGACCCACCGTAGATGACGTAGAGCATCTTCCGGTGCTCGTCATCACTGGAACTGGAGATCTCATGATTGCGCACCGCCTTCATGGCACGCTGAAGCTCCTGGAACTCCACCTGGTGGTCGACATCGTCTGGGGCGTCGACCTTCTGCTTGCCCTCCCTTTGACGGTAGGGTGGGGCATCAGTTAGAAGCTGCTTCCCTTTCTGGAAGCGCTCCGCGAGCTTCTGGATTTCCCGACACTCGGCAGCATTGTGGTAACTGGTGCCGTGCACGGGGCATAGCTCGCCCTGGCCTGTCTGGAGCCGGTGATTGTCACGGCCTTTTGTCGGGGTGTGACCCCCGAGCTCCACTGGGCGCCGCTGCTGCTGCAACAGGGGCCGCGGCTGGCGGTTTCATCTTGCCACCGCCCCTGTTCTTGATCTTCCTGCCGCTTTCATAGGAAGCGGCACCAGATCCTGGCTGACCCCCTGGCTCGGAGGCTGGCAGTGAGTGCCAGTTCCGCCCTTCGGCTGCTCTGGCACACTTGTCCGCCAGGCTGAAGAGCTCCGAGACGTCGCAGACCTCCCTAGTCACGAGTTTCTCGAGCATCTTCTTGTCCCGAACGCCTTGTCGGAACGCCACCACCACAGAAGCGTTTTGGATGTGTGGGATGGTGTTCCGCACCTGGGAGAACCGCCGGATAAAGGAGCGCAGCGACTCCCCCGGTTGTTGCTGGATGGCGTGGAGGTCGAGCTCCGTTCCAGGCCAGGTGTAGGAACTGCCGAAGTTGGCGACAAACTGCCGGCAGAGATCTCCCCAGGAGGTTATGGAATCCTGGGGTAGGTTCATGAGCCAAGACCGGGCTGGGCCGGTCAAGGCGACGGGGAAATAGTTGGCCATGACGGCCTCATCCCCTCGTGCGGCAAGTACGGCGGTGGAGTAGATCTGGAGAAACTCCACCGGGTTGACGCTGCCGTCGTACTTTTCGGGCAGGTGCGGTCGAAACTTGCGCGGCCACCTCGCGAAGCGAAGGTGGGGATGTAACACCCCAAATTTTGATTCAAAACCCAAAACCATGTTCAGAGGGGAATTTAAAAATTTTTGGACGTATTGCATGTTTTGCAAAAATTCAAATTCAAACTGGAATTCAAATTATACTCAAAACAGAAAAGAAATGGAAAAAGAAAAAGAAAAACGGGAAAAAAACCGGCCAGTGGGCCGAAACCCGCCAGCCGGCCCAGCTTTCCCCGCGCAGCCCGCCCCGCGCACGCCGCGCCGTCACTCACAGACGGGTGGGACCCGCCTGTCATCCCTAACCCCGCGACCCCGGACTCTCTCCCGCGCGCGCGATCGCAACCGACCGGGTTTCCGCGTCCCGCTGCCCGAATTCTGGTCCCAAACGACTCAAACTCGATCGCAACAGACCCACCGCCCTCCTCCGGCTATAAAAACCCCAGCCCTGATCAGTTTTTCCCACGCGATCGCCGATTTTTACTCCGGTGAGCACCGAGACTTTGCCGGTGAATTCTGGCCGATCTAAGCTCGGAAACTCTGATCTAACTCGCTGGTTTTGATCCACCGCCTCCGGGGAACTTTGCAGATACAGAAAACTTGGAGAGTTACGGTGTAAACGCAGCGCCGACGAGCTTCGCCGTGGTTTCGCCTCGGACCTCGCCGCCGAGCACTTTCCAGGACCCCCGAGCTCGAGAAAACCCCCGAGGTGAGATCCCTGACCTCCCCTCTACCGATCTAGGCCATAAGATCACAGTTCTAGGCAGAATTCTCGAGGATCCGAAACTTTCCGGCGAGATCGCCGCTTCCCGCCGCCGTGCGCCGCCGGCAGCGCCGCCCGCGCTCGATCAGAGCGACGTGGCCGCTTGTGCGCCGTTTATTTTAAATCGCACGGTAGACTTTAAAACCCCGCGTACCGGTTCGATGTTATAATCTCAGCCGTCGGTTTAAAATCGGATGGTCCACGTCAGCCCCGCGTTATAAAGACTGAAATTCTTACGTGCTACCCCCTGGGGTTCTCTGGAATTGAGAGCTAGCCCCAGAAACTTCAGATCTAGCCCCTGGAACTCCAGAAAATCATGTAAATTCATTTAAAAAATCAGTTTTAGCCCCTGGACCTAATAGAAATTAGGAAAAACACCTCTGATAAATGTAGCTAGACCCCTGGAAATTATGAAAATAATATTATAGACCCTGTAATGGGGTGAATTCATTATTTTAACCCTGTTTAGTAATTAGTTTAGAAAATTGAATATGTAACTAGTGTTTAAAAATTAAAAAGTGGGACAAACATAATTATCAAAATTAATTAAAAACTTTCTCAGTACTTAGAAAACTTTGGAGTGAGATAAAAATATATTTTTGGGTTGAAATAAATCTGTTTCATCTATTATTCACATTTATTAGTATAAGGACACCTTTTTAAGTAAATAATAGTTATAGAAAAATAGGGAAAATAATTATGAAATAGTCTACATCAGAAGCCAAGGTCAAAATATGTTATTAAATTATTTAGGACCAGAACCTATACTGTTTAGGTGATGTATATTACTAATTTCATAATAAAATACACAATTATGCATAGGAATATAAATCTGAAAATATAGCAACTAGTAAATGATAAATGGAGTTTCTAAAATACAAAGAATTTAGTTTGGAGTTGGTAGAAATTCTGAAGGCACATATGGAGAAGAAAAATACTTTTCATACACATTTGGTAGTAAAAAGGTAAAGTAGTTGAATATAAGAAATTTATTGGAAACCCATATAAATAGTATGTAAGTATAAAGGTGGACACAAAAGTAGGAATCATATACACATGGTTAAAAGTGCATGCAAGCCACAACTTAACACACATAAAGTAACCCCAACACATATAATGGTAAAGAACTTTTATAAATGTGAATGTGTGGTTTGTATAAAGTAGAAGTGTGAACTATGTCTTATGATTGTTGTTTTTCTTTTGCTATGTGTGATGATATGAAGTAGAACCTGCTCAAGAGCAAGTTATTCCTTTCCAAGATCAGGACTACCAATTTCAAGAGCAGCAAGAAGGAGGCAAGTGTCCTTGACCACTTTGATCCTATGCTAGGATGTGTAGATAGAATTATTTGCATTGTCAAATGAAATATGAAACCCATGCTAGGAAAGTTTCCCTAGAATTGCATTACCTTGTTTCCTTGTAGCTTGGGTTGGGATTCATTTTGTCATGTCATTTATTTACATGCATATGCTTAGCCATGCTTAGAATGGGATATTTGGGACATGAGATCATCAGTTTATTATACCATACTCTTGAATGAGCTATTGGAAGTTATGTAGAGGTAGGGATCAAGGCAAGTTGGATGTTTTGGTTGTGTGCTGGGTGCACGAGACTTGGGTTTGTGTTTAGTACTTGCCTGGATCCTAAGGACCGGTTCATGGAGCATGTAACCCGGCTTTACAGTGCCAACCACATGCTGAGATGGGGCAGCTTGGCCAATTAATTAGGTGTATCCCCGGCGTAGTATGGGTGTGTTGGATGGTGCGGGGAGTAGGTGTCAGCTGGACTACCATATGAACCGCAAGGCTCAAGAGGGGGCCACTACAGCGGGGTTGGAGCCTCTTGTAGGCTGTTAGGGGTGAAACCTCAGTGGGCCCACGCTCGTCGGGAATCCCTTTGTAAAGGCTTCGTAGTGATCTCCTGGCTGCACACCTGGGAAGTGTGAATGTGGATCGTAGCCACTGGCATAATGGAGGTTCTTTTAGTCCACCCGGCAACGGGGGATGAAATCACTACTTGTGGGTACAGTGGTACAAACTCTGCAGAGTTAAAACTGTCTTGACAGCCGTGCTCACGGTTAAGAGCGGCCTGGACTTATTCATGATTAGAGGAGTGAAGGTTTTTGGAGGTTGTGGAAGTTAAGCGGGGAGCTTAACATTGGAAATGATGTTATGGTTGTTGGATTATGATGATGGGATGGGAGATTGGGACCATTTCACCTGTATAGTAATGTAAGTGCTTAATAAGCTAAGGTGATAGGTATTAATTGCGTAGTGCTTTAACCATGAGTTAAACCTCTCCTTGTTCTAGCCATGCATGATATAATTTTCCCACACTTGCTGAGTACCATTGGTACTCAACCTTGCATATTTGTTGGTTTATATTGCTGCTCAGGTCAAGATAATGAGGTGGTGTATAATGACCAAGATTTTGGACCCGAGGAAGGCTTTTAGGTTCATGAAGACCCCCGCGCAACGCCTGTGATGGAGCCCTAAAAGAATAATATTCCGCTGCTAGTTTGTTTACTTGTGATGAAGCATTAGTGTCCATTGAGACATTTGCGATGTAAGACTTATTTATATTCGACACCTGGCTTGTAATAAATGATGCTTCACTATTTGTCATCACATGTATGAGAAAATGATCCTGGCATACATGTGATATTCACTTGGTTGTTCTTCGGAAAAACCGGGTGTGACAGAGGTGGTATCAGAGCCAAGGTTGCCCGTAGGAACGTGGACCTAGGTAGAAATGGACGTATTTAAGGGCCCTATTTTCTTAAAAACTATTTTCCAAGGTGTGGGTGGAAAAGTGTTATTAAAGGAGTCATTTTCTTCATCTTACCCCAACTTTCATTCAAAATATGATTTTTGTTTAAAAAGTTTATCTAACCTAATTTTTAAATTCTTTTTGTTTTAGATGGTTCGCATGATTCGCACTGCTCGCAAGTCCACGGGAGGGAGAGTTCCCGTAGTTGCCCTTGCCGAAAGAGAGGAGAGTCGTCCAGTGACGTACCTTTCCTACGGATTGGCAGTAGGAGGCTTATTGCGCCGTCTTCGGCGTATGCTCGAAGCCGCCGGCAATACGGGCAAGCTAATCATCCACTATAACTCCACTAGAACCATCCGTGAGAAGAGGGAAGAATGGAGTTCGGAGATGAGGATTATACACGAGAATCAGCTGCTTAAGATTCACCACTCTCCAGCTTGTCGAGCAACACAAGTTGACGCGGAGAAAGATGTCACCTGGGAGGCCATCACCTGCCAGAGTCACATCTATCGTCGCCACTTGGACAAAACTGAGTACATGTATGTCCTCCAACGTGAGAGTGGTACTACGGAGTACAAGTACCCACCGGTGCAGCAAGGGACTTCCCATGAGCACATGGACTTGTGCTTGGAGGATGCTGCTATGCTCAGCACTCGGCTGCAGGAGTGTCAACAAGAGCTTCAGGATGTCCGAGACACCCTGAAGGAAACGGAGGCATTGCTGCGAGCTTGCTTAAAGGCAAGAGAAAGAGGAGATGGGAATGAACTGTGTGTCACCGTGAGTGATCCATGGACTCCTGACTCCCCGGATCGCCGAGCGATCAAGCGTCGTCGCACTTCTCCACCAGCAGCCTCCCCGCCCAAAGCAGAGTCAGAAGGTAGCCGAAATGAGGAGGAAGATCCCGAGGAGCCAGCTCAAGAGAACGAGTAGTGTAGAGTCTTTCCCCTAGCAAGCAAGAGGTCGAGTAGTCGAGTCGTTACGTAGTTAATGGTGTGATAATGCTTGGTGTGTGACGTGAGTTGTGGAAGCCATGAGCAATTGTCCACAGCCTCGTCTTCAGATTGTTTTGCTTTGGTGTGTGAACCCACAGGAAATAATAGTGCATTTATTTGGTGTGAGATGTAAACCCTCGTAAAATTTTAACAAAGCCTCAACACCTCAAAGTACAACAAATGAAAGTAGTAAGACGATACTAAATGGTATCAAATTAACATTTGTTGATTCTGCCAGATGGCCGGAAGAGGAAAAGGACGTGCTGCCAACCCCGCCAACAACAATGATGAGGCATGCAATCCTCATCTTTCTGGAGGCCAGGACAGGGGTGGCCGCCGTGAAGAAGTTGATCCTCTCCACCAAATGCTGGAGAATCAAAATCAGCTTATCCAGAACTTGACTCAAGTGGTGGCCAACTTGCATCAAGTTCCACCTCCACAAGCTGCACCACGCCAACCAAGGTTGAGTGAGTTTCTAGGAACCCAACCTCCAAAGTTTGCAAGTGCTGCTGAACCCCTGGAGGCAGATGATTGGCTGAATACCATTGAAAGTAAGATGAGGATCATACAGTGCCAAGGGTATGAGAGGGTGCTGTTTGCCTCTCATCAATTGAATGGACCTGCTGCTGATTGGTGGACCGCCTACGTGGCCGCCCATCATGACCCTGAGAACATCACTTGGGAAGAGTTCAAGCGTAGCTTCCGCAACCACTACATCCCAAGAGGTGAACTCAAAAACAAGAGGAAGGAGTTTTTGGGACTGCAGCAGGGAAACATGACGGTGAGGGAATACCTCACTAAATTTACTCAACTATCCCGTTATGCTCCACGAGACATAGAGACTGATGAGCAGAAACAAGATTGTTTCGTGGAAGGACTTACCGCAGAGATGCAGTGTGCCATGTCCTTCAATGAGTATGAAAGTTTTCAAAAGATGGTGGACAGAGCGTTTGTGGTGGAAAGGAAGCTAAAGGCCCTGGAAAATGAGAATAAGAGGAAGGCGGGATGGTCACATCAGGCCTCAGGGAGCAACACCCGCCCACGTATGATGCAGCAACCTACGGGGCAGACAAGCCGTGCTGTGGTACCCTATTCAGCACCAAGAGGGTACAACCCAAACTACAGGCCACCCGCAGCACCAGCACAGCCGCCACGTCAGTTTGTACAGCAGCCTCGCCCCGCATATCCACCTCGACCAGCAGTGCAAGGACCCCCAAACAAACCCCAAGACAACAAGGGCCAAGCATCTAAGATTGGGGTGCAATGTTTCAGCTGTGGTGAAGTGGGGCACTACGCCCATAAATGCCCAAAGAAGAAGCCTGCGCCGCCACAACAGCAGAATGTAATGAGAGGACGGGTGAACCATGTCACTATGGAGGAAGCACAAGAGGCACCCGATGTGGTAGTTGGTAAGTTTCCTGCCAATTTACACCTTGCAACTCTGCTGTTTGATTCTGGTGCTACCCACTCGTTCATTGCTCAAGGGTTTGTTAAGAAGCATGACCTAGCAACCACACAAATGAACCATATGCTAGCTGTAAATTCTCCAGGTGGAGAAATAAGGACAAGACAAGTGTGTCCCAAAGTGAGCCTAGACATTAATGGGGTAGTATTTACGGCTAACCTCATAGTGATAGACTCACAAGGGATAGATATTATTTTGGGTATGGATTGGTTGACCAAACATAAAGGAATCATCCTTTGTTCGACCAGAACGGTGGAACTAACTCACCCCAGTGGAACAAAAGTAAAGTTCATAACCATACACGAGCCTAGGAGGGACATTAAATTAAATCAAGTGGAGGTGAAAGTTGAGGAAATCAGGACTATCAGGGAATATCCAGATGTTTTTCCGGAGGAATTGCCAGGTATGCCTCCCGACCGTGACGTGGAATTCGCAATTGAGCTAGTACCGGGAACAGCCCCGATATACAAGAGACCTTATCGAATGGACTCCAAGCAGCTAGAAGAGCTCAAGGATCATTTGAGAGAATTGACGGAGAAGGGGTATATTCGCCCTAGTTCCTCACCATGGGGAGCTCCGGTGATATTTGTGCCCAAGAAAGACGGAACCCAAAGGTTATGCGTGGATTACCATGCCTTGAATGAGGTAACCATCAAGAACAAGTACCCATTGCCTCGCATTGAAGACTTGTTTGATCAGTTGAGGGGAGCTTGTGTGTTCTCGAAAATTGATCTCAGGTCGGGATACCACCAGCTCAAGATAAGGCAATCTGATATTCCCAAGACAGCTTTCGTATCTCGGTACGGACTGTATGAATACACTGTCATGCCTTTCGGGCTAACCAATGCCCCGGCATATTTCATGTATCTCATGAACAAGGTATTCATAGAATATCTGGACAAATTTGTGGTGGTTTTCATAGATGATATTCTCGTCTTCTCCAAAGATGAAGAAGAACATGAGAAACATCTAAGGTTGGTGTTGCAGAGGTTGAGAGAACACCAACTATATGCCAAGTTGAGCAAGTGTGAGTTTTGGCTGAAGAGAGTTCCCTTTTAGGACATATAATTTCGGAGGGAGGAATCTCCGTAGATCCCGCCAAAATCGAGGATATCCAGAAGTGGAAAACCCCTGAAAATGTCGGGGAAGTTCGAAGCTTTTTGGGCTTGGCTGGATACTATCGACGGTTTATTGAGGGATTCTCCAAGATCTCGAGACCTCTCACCAAACTGTTGGAGAAGGGAATTACATTCACCTGGACGCCACAGTGCGAGACGAGCTTTCAGGAGTTAAAGAAGAGATTGACAACAGCCTCAGTGTTGGTTATGCCAGATATGCAGAAGAATTTCACAGTGTACTGCGATGCCTCTGGAAATGGGTTGGGATGTGTTCTCATGCAAGAAGGACATGTCGTGGCTTATGCATCCCGGCAGCTTCGGAAGCACGAGAAGAACTATCCTACACATGACCTAGAACTAGCTGCAGTGGTACACGCGTTGAAAATTTGGCGGCACTATTTGATGGGGAAGAGGACAGAGATATATACGGATCATAAGAGTTTGAAGTACATATTCACACAGCCAGATCTCAACCTCAGACAAAGGAGATGGTTAGAGCTAATCAATGACTTTGATGCGGGCATCAACTATCATCCCGGGAAAGCAAACGTCGTAGCCGATGCTTTGAGTCGGAAAGTGCAGGTCAATAAGTTGAGTTTGAAGGACATGCCTGCAGAATTGAAGGACGAGGTTATAAGACTCAATCTATGTCTAGTAAATAGTGGTGAAGCCATAGCCATGGAAGTGGACTCCACACTCGAGCAAGACATACGCGAGGGCCAAAAGAATGATGAGAAGATACAAGAGATCAGACAGCTCATTAAGGAAAATAAAGCTCCTGGTTTTAGAGAGGATGAACAAGGAACGGTGTGGCACGAGAAAAAGGATCTGTGTGCCAGAAGTAAAAGAGATCCGTGAATTAATTTTGAAGGAGGCTCACGATTCCGACTATTCCATTCATCCTGGGAGTACGAAGATGTACCAGGACCTCAAAAGCAGGTATTGGTGGTATGGCATGAAGCGAGATGTCGCGGAACATGTTGCCCTATGTGACACATGTCAGTTGGTGAAAGCTGAACATCAACGACCCGCGGGATTATTGCAACCACTTAAAGTACCTGAATGGAAGTCGGAAGAAATCAGCATGGATTTTGTAGTGGGATTGCCTAGGACCCAATCCGGGTATGATTCAATATGGGTCATTATTGATCGGCTAACCAAGGTAGCTCATTTCATTCCTGTGAAAGAAAGATACAGCGGATCCAAATTGGCAGAGTTGTACATGTCAAGGATCGTGTGTTACCATGGAGTGCCAAAGAAGATTGTGTCGGTTTCAGAGTGCGGACTAGTCCGGTGGACCGGACTTGTCCGCATCTGAGTGCCGGACTAGTCCGGCTTAGCATAAGAACCCTAAATTGAATGTTTCATTTGAGGCAAATCTCCTATCTAAGGACACAAGAATAGAAAAGTGGTAGGAATACATCTATTTATGCAATGTACATCCTTTTGAAATCAAACAAAACTAGCTAGAGCTAGAAAAATTGAGATTTTGGTTTTTGGGGGTGTCGGTACCTGACATATGGAGTACCCCCGCGCACAGGGTAAAATGCCTAAGGTACTCGCCCTTCTCCGCAGGGAGAGCTCCGAAGGCGCCACGCGTCCGGCGGGGCCGGACCTCCCTCTCCTCAGAGGAGAGCTTCAGGCCCGCCACGTGGCATACAGAAGTCGGACCTCCCCCTCCGCGGGAGAGAGGTCCGAAGACGCCACGCGTCCAGCGGGGCCGGACCTCCCCCTCCACAGAGGAGAGCTCCGGGCCCGTCACGTGGCATACAGAAGCTGGACCTCCCCCTCCGCGGGGAGAGGTCCGGAGGCTCCACGTGCCCCGCAGGCCGGACCGTTCTCGCCTCAGAGAAGGGCTCCGGACCCGCCACGTGGCCAGAAGAACGGTGCTGCCTGCCCCCGAGCGGTAGGCAGCGGGCGTAAAGGTGCCCCACACCTTCCCGTACAAGGTATTCAAGGCCCGCGTCTTCCCAAGATGCGGAAACGCGGAGCACGCGTCTGTCAGGTGCCGTTGCGCCCAGTCGCATCACAGACTGGCGCGCGGTGTCAGAGCCTGCCAGCTAATAAACGCCGCGACAAGACATCCCATGCCGCCTGCGCCGTCATCAACCACTACGACTAGCACGCGGCATGGGCAGGGCGGCAAGATGAAGACTCAGAAGCCTTCGACCAGAGGCAGCTACCGGCGTAACTACAGATACGGTAGATAATAGACAATCTTCCCGGGACCACCTGTCGGGTCCCGGCTCCCCTTGTAAGCCGCCCGAGTCTTGGACTATAAAAGGCTCGGGCAGGCGTCGATAGCAGGGGTTCGCACTTTGCAACTCATACGCTAGCCATACGCTTTCAAGCTGTAACTCACCCCCAAGCTCAGGCCTCCGGCCCTGAGCAGCAAGCAATACAGCGAGCTCCGTAGCTCGCCGTGGATGTAGGGTTTTACGCTCCGGTGGCCTGAACCACGTAAAACTCGCCGTGTCAAGCTCTCGCTAACTCGTCCATCCGCGCAAGCTTTCCGCTAGGAGACTAGCCCCGCCGAAAAAAGAACCTCCGCGGGCTGCCCAGTGCAGGCCCCGGGGAAGTGTCGATCGCACACTTCGACAGACAATATCCTCCCTGATGAACATGCAACCGCTGAACGGATTGTGCGTATGGCTAAGAGGTACGCGCTGGTAGAGGGGGATCTCTACCGGCGTGGCGCCAACTACATCCTATTGCGGTGTATAACCCAGGGGGAAGGCTGCGACTTGCTCGTTGAGATCCATGGAGGCGAATGTGGAAGTCATTCTTCCTCACGCACGCTTGTCGGTAAAGCCTTCCGGCATGGCTTCTACTGGCCGACAGCACTCCAGGATGCCGTCAAGCTGGTCGAGAGCTGCAAGGCGTGCCAGTTCCACGCCAAGCAGATCCATACACCGGCTCAGGCGGTACAGATGATCCCGCCCTCGTGGCCGTTTGCCGTGTGGGGGCTGGACATCCTGGGACCATTTCCCAGAACCGTCAGGGGGTTCCAGTACCTCTATGTCGCTATCGACAAGTTCACCAAGTGGTCGGAAGCTACACCAGTTGTCACCATCAATAAACAATCCGCAGTAAAATTCATCAGGTCTATTGTCTGCCGGTTCGGGGTCCCAAACAGGATCATCACTGACAATGGGACCCAGTTCACCAGCGCAGCATTCCAAGACTACTGCGAGGACCTTGGCATTCAGGTATGCTATGCCTCTGTCGCCCACCCGAGGAGCAATGGGCAAGTTGAGAGGGCCAATGCGGAGATTCTTCGGGGCCTCAAGACTCGCACCTTCGCCAGCCTGAAGAAACATGGTGCCAATTGGGTAGATGAACTTCCGAGCATACTATGGGCTAACCGGACATCCCAGAGCCGGGCCACCGGGGAGACACCCTTCTTCATGGTGTACGGGGCTGAAGCTGTACTTCCCCCAGAAATCACCATGAAGTCTCACCGTGTCCGGGCTTACGACGAAGCCACGGAGGACAACCTCCGGCGTGGAGAAATCGACCTCGCCGACGAGGTCCGATTACATGCGGCACTCCGTAACGCGCGGTACAGACAGGCGCTTCGGCGCTACCACCAGAGGTCTGTGCGTGCCCGGGAGCTGCAGGAAGGTGACCTGGTGTTGCGGCGCATAGTTTCTCGTGAAGGGGTCCACAAACTCACCCCTAGTTGGGAAGGCCCCTTCCGAGTCGCGAAAGTATGCCGCCCCGGGTGTGTGCGCCTTTCCACCGAGGATGGGGACCTGCTCCCGAACCCTTGGAACATAGAACACCTCCGTAAGTTCTACCCCTAAGAGCAGAAATAGGACAGTACTTTCTTTTCATAATGAACTCCATAGAGTCCAGGAGCAGCGCTCGGAGCAGCTAAACCCTAGGGGACGGTCCAGGACTATGTTCAGCTTTGTCTGGTTCCGACTCCAAGCGCATAGAGTCTTGCTTCCCCTCTTAATGGGGTGGGTCGTGGCCTCCATGTTTAGCCTGCCTTCCTCCTATGGAAGGTTGTACGAAAAGAAGTCTGCCCTACTTTGCTCTTTCCTTGTACTCATTTAAATTGTGAATTGAGTTTTTTTATCACCCTTGCAGTACATGGTTGCCATGTGCTCAGCTCCCCCTCTCTACAAGTCCCCAAGCACCACGCATATGGTTGGGGCTGTAAGTCAAATAAGACTATGAGATAAGGGAGGGGGAGCCCCCAAGGAGAATTACGTTTCCTCTACCTGTGTGCAGGACTTCCAGGTTGCGGCAACGGGGACTGCATGAAGTAGGGGGAAAGGAGCTACCAACTACTTCGACCCAGGACTAGAGGGGGCGGGACCCGGGGGCCCCACGTGTCCAGCAGGCCCGGAACTCTCTCCTCCCTTGAGGAGGGCCCCGGGCTCGCCACGTGGCAGGCGGAAACCGGACCTCCCCCCGTGGTGGGAGAGCTCCGAAAGCCCTGCGTGTTCAACATGGCCGGGGCTCCCGTCTCCGCAGTAAAAGCAATCATCAAGTGAGCGCACGCTCTCACGATCCTGTGGCCGTTCGTGCTCCGGCAGCGGTCAAATTCGGGACTTAGTGAAAGTGCACGGATCGGGAGAGACGGAGGTCCCACCTCGGGCTCGCTATCTCCACCGAGATGGGCCGGCGGCCACTGTCGGTACCTGAGATATGGGGTACCCCCGCGCACAGGGTAAAATGCCTAAGGTACTCGCCCTTCTCCACAGGGAGAGCTCCGAAGGCGCCACGCGTCCGGCGGGGCCGGACCTCCCTCTCCTCAGAGGAGAGCTCCGGGCCCGCCACGTGGCATACAGAAGCCGGACCTCCCCCTCCGCAGGAGAGAGGTCCGAAGACGCCACGCGTCCAGCGGGGCCGGACCTCCCCCTCCACAGAGGAGAGCTCCGGGCCCGTCACGTGGCATACAGAAGCTGGACCTCCCCCTCCGCGGGGAGAGGTCCGGAGGCTCCACGTGCCCCGCAGGCCGGACCCTTCTCGCCTCAGAGAAGGGCTCCGGACCCGCCACGTGGCCAGAAGAACGGTGCTGCCTGCCCCCGAGCGGTAGGCAGCGGGCGTAAAGGCGCCCCACACCTTGCCCGTACAAGGTATTCAAGGCCCGCGTCTTCCCAAGATGCGGAAACGCGGAGCACGCGTCTGTCAGGTGCCGTTGCGCCCAACCGCATCACAGACTGGCGCGCGGTGTCAGAGCCTGCCAGCTAATAAACGCCGCAACAAGACATCCCATGCCGCCTGCGCCGTCATCAACCACTACGACTAGCATGCGGCATGGGCAGGGCGGCAAGATGGAGACTCAGAAGCCTCCGACCAGAGGCAACTACCGGCGTAACTACAGATACGGTAGATAATAGACAATCTTCCCGGGACCACCTGTCGGGTCCCGGCTCCCCTTGTAAGCCACCCGAGTCTTGGACTATAAAAGGCTCGGGTAGGCGTCGATAGCAAGGGTTCGCATTTTGCAACTCATACGCTAGCCATACGCTCTCAAGCTGTAACTCACCCCCAAGCTCAGGCCCCCGGCCTTGAGCAGCAAGCAATACAGCGAGCTCCATAGCTCGCCGTGGACGTAGGGTTTTACGCTCCGGCAGCCTGAACCACGTAAAACTCGCCGTGTCAAGCTCTCACTAACTCGTCCATCTGCGCAAGCTCTCCGCTAGGAACTAGCCCCTCCGAAAAAAGAACCTCCGCGGGCTGCCCAGTGCAGGCCCGGGGGTAGTGTCGACCGAACACTTCGACAGGGGGGATTTACCAAGATTTGAAGATTCGTGTTGAAGGAGTGGAAATCAGTCCGGATGAGTCCGGAAAGTAGGATCCCCTCGTCGAGAAGAGGCTTTTTCACGGAGAAAACTCCGAGTTTGAGGGCTCAACTCGAAAATCACTTTGAGAGGTAGGGTTTAGGAGAGAGGGTGAGACAAAATGCTTATGAGTGGAGAGGGAGGCGTTTGGTCCGGCTAACTGCTTCTATATGCGACTGACCGGACTAGTCCGGTCATGGTAGTGGACTAGTCCGGTACCCCTGAGTTAACCTAATTGTTGTCTGTCCGGACTAGTCCGGTTGGAAATCGGACTAGTCCGTTTCCAACAGACTTAATATATATATAGATAACTAATAGTGATCCAAGGACAACAATTTTGCAAGTAGTCTTGGTGATTACGACCAGTAGGCAATCAACAATCGAACAATGGTCATAATCCACAAGATTTATTCATTAAGAATAGTTTTCTGAGTACAAAGGAGAGGAGGAGCATTTTTGTCAATACGGAGGAACAATTTAAGTTGCAACCAGGTATGCAATGTTTCAAGCCACATTTCGAGAGTCAAGAATGTTTAGCTCATTTCTTAGTTCACAGAACCTTTTCTCATCTAATGGTTTGGTAAAAATATCTGCAAGTTGTTTTTCAGTCCTAACATGTGAAATAGCTATGTCACCTTTTAATGAATGATCTCTAAGAAAGTGATGGCGGATGTCTATGTGCTTAGTTCTTGAGTGCTCTACAGGGTTGTGTGCAATCTTTATAGCACTTTCATTATCACATAGAAGCGGGATATGACTTAGATTGTAGTCGTAGTCCCTAAGAGTTTGTTGCATCCAAAGCAGTTGCGCACAGCAACTACCGGCTGCAACATACTCTGCTTCCGCTGTAGAAAGAGCAATGGAGTTTTGCTTTTTAGATGACCAAGAAACTAGGGACCTACCAAGAAATTGACAAGTCCCTGACGTGCTCTTTCTATCGACTTTGCATCCTGCATAGTCAGCGTCGGAGTACCCTATCAAGTTCAACTTGGATCCTTTGGGATACCAAAGGCCCAAGTTGGGTGTGTGCACAAGGTACCTTAGGATTCTTTTTACAGCAATTAAGTGACACTCTTTAGGTGCGGCTTGAAACCTTGCACACATGCAAACACTAAGCATAATATCTGGCCTAGATGCACATAAGTATAATAAGGAGCCAATCATGGACCGATATACCTTTTGGTCCACATTTGGACCGTCTTCATTGAGGTCGAGTTGTCCGTTAATGGCCATGGGTGTCTTGATGGGATTGGCTTTGTCCATATTGAATTTCTTGAGAATGTCTTGTGTATATTTAGTTTGGCTTATAAATGTACCTTCTCTCAGTTGCTTCACTTGAAATCCCAAGAAGAACTTCAATTCACCCATCATTGACATCTCGAACCTGTCTGTCATTATTTTGCTAAATTCTTCACAGAAGGACTTGTTAGTGGATCCAAAGATAATGTCATCAACATAAATTTGACATACGAATAAATGATCATCAAAATGTTTAGTAAAGAGTGTATAGTCTGCTTTACCAATTTTGAATCCATTTTGAATCAGAAAATCTCTAAGGCACTCATACCAGGCTCGAGGAGCCTGTTTGAGGCCATAGAGAGCCTTACGCAGTTTATAGACATGGTTGGGATACTTCTGATCTTCGAACCCCGGTGGCTGCTCCACATAGACTTCCTCCTTTATCGGACCATTCAGAAAGGCACTCTTGACGTCCATTTGATACAACTTAAAATTATGGTGAGTAGCATATGCCAATAAAATGCGAATGGACTCAAGTCTAGCTACAGGAGCGAAGGTTTCATCGAAATCCAAACCTTCCACTTGAGAATAACCTTTGGCCACCAACCTTGCTTTATTTCTTGTCACTACTCCATGTTCATCTTGCTTGTTCCGAAAGACCCATTTGGTTCCAACGATGTTCACCCTTGGTCTTTCCACCAGCTCCCACACTTCATTTCTTTTGAAGTTGTTCAGCTCCTCTTGCATCGCAATCACCCAGTATGGATCCCTTAAGGCTTCTTCTACCCTGTATGGCTCCAGAAAAGACACAAAAGAATAATGTTCACAAAAATTTGCAATTTGAGATCTAGTAGTTACTCCCTTAGCAATATCTCCAATGATATTGTTGACAGGATGGTCCCTTTGCACACACTGATGTACTCTTGGGTGTGGAATTTGTATAGTTGTTTGTTCTTCATTGTCTTCATGTGTCATGTCTCCCCCTAGATCATTGCTTCCATGATCATCTTGATTTTCTTGATCTTCCTCAACTTGATCTTGTGTAGGAGCTCCCCCTTGATCATTGCTTCCTTGTTGAAATTCATCTTGTGTCTCCTCTCGTGGTAGGATATCACCAAGTGTCATTTTCTTCAGCGCTTCACATGGAGCTTCCTCCTTATCTAGCATAGACTTATCGACTTGCTCCACTTGTGAGCCGTTAGTTTCATCGAACACTACGTCACGCGCTACTTCAACAAGGCCGGACACCTTGTTGAAGACACGATAGGCGTAGGCGTTCGATTCATATCCGAGCAAGAATCCTTCATCGGACTTCGAAGCAAACTTCGAGGCCCTTGGTTTCTTGTTCAGAATAAAACATTTGCAACCAAAAACTTTGAAATAGGAAACGTTAGGCTTTTTACCCTGAGAAGCTCATATGGAGTTTTCTTCAGAAGTCGATGAAGGTACAACCGATTTGTGGCATGACAAGCGGTGTTCACCGCTTCTGCCCAAAATCGGTCTGACGTCTTGTATTCATCCAACATTGTTCTCGCCATTTCGATCAATGTTCTGTTCTTCCTTTCGGCCACCCCGTTCTGTTGAGGAGAATAAGGTGCCGAGAATTCATGCTTTATACCTTCTTCATTGAGATATTCTTCAACTTGGGTGTTCTTGAATTCTGTCCCATTGTCACTTCTGATATTCTTTACGGTTGATGAGAATTCATTTTGAGCTCTTTTCAAGAACTTCTTGAGGATTCCTTGAGTTTCTGATTTATCATACAAGAAAAATACACAGGTAAATCTTGAAAAATCATCAACAATTACTAAACCGTATTTGTTACCGCCGATGCTGATGTACGCAATTGGACCAAAGAGATCCATGTGGAGAAGTTCCAGCGGTTTAGCGGTGGTCATCACATTCTTTGCGGGGTGTGGTGCTCCAACCTGTTTTCCTACTTGACAAGCGCTGCACGGCCTGTCTTTTTCAAAAACCACATCCTTAAGACCACGGATGTGACCACCTTTTAGAAGTTTCTGCAGATTTCTCATTCCAACATGGGCTAGCCGTCTATGCCACAGCCATCCCATGTTGGTCTTAGCAACCAAGCAAGCGTTGAGTTCAGCTTTATCTTTGTTGAAGTCAACAAGATAAAGCTTTCCCTTCAACAATCCCTTGAATGCAATCGAGCCATCGCTTCTTCTTCACTTGGATCCTTGTTGCACCCGTATTCCACAAACATACTTCTCTCTCCGGTCATATGATTTGTGCATCCGCTATCTAGCACCCACTTAGATCCACCGGAGGAGTAAGCCTGCAAAATAGAATTATTTCTGGGTTTTAGGTACCCAAGCTTGCTTGGGTCCTCTCAGGTTAGTCACAAGAGTCTTGGGCACCCACACACAAGTTTTCAAGTTCTTGTGGCGTGGCCCTATATATTTAGCAATGACTTTTTCATACTTGTTTTTCATGAGAACATAAGAAGCATCAAATGTATGGAACAGTGTTTGTAGCTCAGATTCATGTGATTTTTCTTTAACAAAAATGATCCTATTCTTAGCATGATTAGAAGTAGACATGTGTTTATTCCTGTCGAAGCCAAGTCCATCTTTGACATTGGGAGGTCTAGTGATCATATATGTACTTCTTGCATATTTGATCTTCTCCTGATCAAAGATGCCGTTTTGAGAAGAATGCATGTCATGTGGGGTTAAAGCATTAGAAATTACATTCTTCTTACTAGAGCAAGTGCAGGTTCTTACTGTTGTCGAGCGCATATCTTTGGAGGAAGAGCTCTTGGAGGAAGAGGAGTCACTTTGTTTGAGCGACTCAACTTGCACCTCAAGAATTTTGTTAACTTTTGACAAGTTAGCAAGTTCTTCCTTGATTGCAATGTGCGAGTCCTCTAACTTTGAGTAAGTTTCCTTACTCAAGGTTAGCTCTAACTCAAGTGACTCATTCTTCTCTCTTTCAAGCTCAAGAAGCTTTTCAACTTCTTGATATCTCTTCCTCTCAGGGATGAGCATATCTTCTTGTCGGTTGACAAGTTCTTCCTTTCCAAAGATTTTGTTCGACAACATTTCCATTTTCTTTAAAGCAATTTTACTTAGCCCTCTAAATAATTCTTCATTATCACTAGAGCTATCAAAGTCATCAATGGAGGAATTTAGTATAGGAGGAGTAAGTCTAACCTTTTTCTTGCCTTCCTTAGCCATAAGACAAGTGTGGATGTTCATGTCCTGTCCTCCCATGTTCGGAAAGAGTGTGGCTCTCATAGTTGGTTTCTTGACTGCGATAGTGGCCATCTCTTCTTCTTCATCGGAGGAGGACTCGTCGTTTGAGTCCCACTCCTTCCCAATGTGAGCTTGATGGGCTTGTCTTCTTTTTCTGAAATTTTTCTTTTCTTGAGATCTTGTTTCCTTCTTCTTTTTGTTTTCCTCATAAGTACAGTCCACCATGAAGTGACCATACTCTCCGCAGTTGTAGCAAGTGCGTCGAGCCTTGGATTTTCCTTTATCCTTGCTTTTGCCTTCATGTGAATTGTTGCCGTGTCTTCTCTTCATCATGCGTTTGAACTTTTTGATGAAGAGTACCATTTCTTCGTCATCAAGATCGGTGCTTTCGTCGCTTGTATCTCCATCGTCTTGGTCTTCACAAGTTTCTTTGAGTTTGGGTCTGCACGTTGCTTTGAGGGCAACTTCTTTCTTTTTAGAAGAGGTGAGCTCGGCTAAGTCTTTGACGTATTGAGCCTCTTTCTCCATCATTTCATGATTTATGATCTTTCCCAATAACTCATTGGGAGTCATTTTGTGAAACCCGGGGCTTTCTCTAATCATTGAGCAAAGTGTGACGTTTCTTGGCATGAAGGCTCTAATCATTCTTTTGACCACTTCGTGATCTGTCCATTTCTTACTTCCATAAGCACGAATTCTGTTGATGAGTGCTTTCATCCGGTTGTACATGTCTTGAGGTGATTCGCCTTCTTCAATAGCAAATCTCCCCAACTCTCCTTCAAGCATTTCGATTTTGGCTTCACGAACTGACCTATTTCCTTCGTGAGCTGTCTTGAGGGTATCCTAGATTTCCTTTGCACTTTCTAACCCATCGATCTTGGTGAATTCCTCTCTGCTTAGTGATGATGTGATCACGGCGACGGCTTGTGCGTTTCTGTGAATCTCCTGTTCTTGTTCTGGGGTGAGTTCATCATCCGTGTCTGGAATATCGATGCCTGTGCAAACAATGTGCCACAGACTAGGGTTCAGGGATATCAGATGCATCTTCATGTTGTACTTCCACATGGTGTAGTCACTTCCGTCAAACTGTGGGGGCCTTCCCATAGGGATAGAGAGATAATGATTATTTGAATTGAGACGGTTGTAGTTATAAGGATACCGGGAGTAGTCGTGATGACCACTCCCCATCGTCTTTTCTTCCTCTTTTCCTTTTTGTGCCAGCAGTTTCTTTCTCAGGAGTACCTTTAGCTGCCTCACTTCTTCATCGTCATGTGGACTTTCTTTCAGCACATCGAAGGCTTTGGCTTCTTGCTCCTCATCGTTGTTGCTCGTCTTCGGGATATCGTTGTTCTTCTCAGAGGCCATTGATCTCTCCGAGATGTGAGTCTCGTTGATGGAGAACTTGGCTCTGATACCAATTGAATGTGGCCTAGAGGGGGGGGGGTGAATAGGCTTTTAAAGAATTCCTGCACACTTAATAAAGTTATTAGAAACTTGACTGACCGGACTAGTCCGGTTGTGTGGGTGGGCTAGTCCGGTGTGCTGAATTATTTGAGTCGATTAAGTGTGTCTCACAAATTTAATCTTATAGCAGCGGAATAAGAACAACAGTTTTTATAAATTAAATTTATTGTATGGATGCACGTGCAAACTTGTAAGGAACTCAAACGATGACTAGCAAACTAGTGATCTAATGTGTCAAGATGTAAAACAAATGAGAGACAAAAGACACGAATTTTTACCGAGGTTCGATCTCACCAAGAGATCTACGTCCTCGTTGAGGAAGCTCACACAGAGCCGGGTTCCCAACCCTTTCCCTCTTCAAGTCACCACACAGGCCGACTTGACTTCAATATCAAGTGTAATCACCGTGTTTATGGGGCAACCTCACACGTTGAGGGCTCCCACAAGAATTACAATGAGAAGTTGATCAAATACACTCAAAAAGATTACAATGCAGAATATGAGTGTAGAGAGATCAAACCCCAAGAGCTCACAACGAAGGAACGACGATCTCCCCATCCCAAATCCAAGTATTTTATTGATCTTCACCTTTTTGCACCTTAGATGTGTGGGGAGACGTGTTTTTGGGCTCTTGGGACAGGTGGCGGCGCTAGGGTTTCAGTTTTTGACAGTATGAGTCGTGTCACTTTTGGGAAAAGACGAAGGACCTCTTTTTATAGGCTTTCCCAAAAAGTTACCGTTGTTAAACCTACTACCGGACTAGTCCGGTATATGATCGGACTTGTCCGGCCTACTTCCAGTGGGTTAACCGGACTAGTCCGGTCCACAAACTGGACTTGTCCGGTGCTATGTGAGATGAGGTTTCAGAAACTTTAGCGGACTAGTCCTGTCTCTTGGATGAACTAGTCCGTAGTCCTCTAAAGAGGACAACAGAGACATGACCGGACTAGTCCGGTCTGAAACCGGACTTGTCCGGTTGCATTCCAGTGAGCTGACCGGACTAGTCCGGTTCACAAGGCGGACTAGTCCGGTGCACTATGTTTGCGTCTTTCAGAAAGTTAAACGGACTAGTCCGGTCCATGAACGGACTAGTCCGGTTTTCAGTGGATTTTAGTTGATTTTTAAACCCCTTACCCTTACGCAAAGTCATGAGCTCTTGGGATGTGTCTCTCTCACACACAACCTATACATTTATATCTACTTTGCTTCTCTATATTCCACTAACGTCTTCCTTTTCGGGCACCACTCTATTTTTCACCTTTTTTTGTGTGTGCCGAGCCAGTTCACTTTGTTTATCCTGCAATCATCTTAATAGTTTCATTAGGATCTCATATGTTCGTCATCAATTAGCCAAAACCCACAAGGGATATCCTAGATGCACTTACAACACTTCCCCCGGACCTGCACTGGGCAGCCCGCGGAGGTTCGGGGGAAGTGTCGACCACACACTTCGACAAAGGGAAACATAATTCTCCTTGGGCTCTCCCCTTCCCGATCTCATAGTCTTATTTGGCTTACGATCCTGATCCGGTGCACGGTGCTTGGGATCCTTAGTGCGTGACATGCCGGGGGCTTGGGGCCCCCTGGCCATCGACAGGTACCTCAAACGCGACCGTCTCAGGCAGGATAGCAAATGCCGACTAGAGGCGAGAACGGGAAAAGGGGACTGAGTGTATGGTGAACATACCCAGGAAGTGCGGTTACAAAAATTAATACGTAATTTAAATGAGCACAAGGGAAGAGCAAAGTAGGACAGGTTCTTTCCCTATAAACTCCCATAGGAGGAAGACAGGCTAAACATGGATGCAGCGACCCGTCCCATTAAAAAGGGAAGCAATACTCTACGCGCTTAGGGTCGGAACCAGGCCAAGCTGAACGTAGCCCGGGATCGTCCCCAGAGACTTAGCTGCTCCGAGCGCTGTTCCTGGACTCTATGGGATCTATTAAAAAGAAGAGACTGTCCTACTATTGCTCTAAGGGTAGAACTTACGGAGGTGTTCGATGTTCCAGGGGTTCGGGAGTGGATCCCCATCCTCGGTGGAAAGGTGTACGCACCCGGGGCGGCACACTTTCGTGACTCGGAAGGGGCCTTCCCAGCTGGGGAAGAGCTTGTGGGTCCCTTCGCGAGAAAGTATGCGCCGCAACACCAGGTCGCCTTCCTGCAGCTCCTGGACACGCACAAACCTTTGGTGGTAGCGCCGAAGCACTTGTCTGTATCGTGCGTTGCGGAGTGCTGCATGTAATCGGACCTCGTCGACGAGGTCGAGGTCTTCACGCCGGAGGTTGTCCTGCGCGGCTTCGTCATAAGCTCGGACACGGTGAGACTTCATGGTGATCTCTGGGGGAAGCACAGCCTCGGCTCCGTACACAATGAAGAAGGGTGTCTCCCCGGTGGCCCGGCTCTGGGATGTCCGGTTAGCCATAGTATGCTCGGAAGCTCATCCACCCACTTGGCGCCATGTTTCTTCAAGCCATCATAGGTGGGGGTCTTGAGGCCCCGAAGAATCACGGCGTTGGCCCTCTCAACCTGTCCATTGCTCTTTGGGTGAGCAACGGAGGCATAGCACACATGGATACCGAGGTCTTCGCAGTATTCTTGGAACGCTGCGCTGGTGAACTGGGTCCCATTGTCAGTGATAATTCTGTTCAGGACCCCAAACCGGCAGACGATGGACTTGATGAATTTTACTGCGGACTGCCTGTTGATGGTGACGACGGGTGTGGCTTCCGGCCACTTGGTGAACTTGTCGACGACTACGTAGAGGTACCGGAATCCCCCGACGGCTCTGGGGAATGTGTAACACCCCAAAATCCTGTCAAGGGAGGAATTTAAAAAATTTTGGACGTGTTGCATGTGTTGCAAAAATTTAAATTCGAACTGGAATTCAAATTCAAACCAGAAAGAAATGGAAAAAGGAAAAGGAAAACAGAAAAAAACCGGCCAGTGGGCCGAAACCCACCAGCCGGCCCACCCCATCCCGCGCCAGCCCACAGCCGCGCGCGCCCCCTTCTTCTCACTGACACGCGGGGCCCGCCAACCTTTCTTCCTCCTCGCGCTCACGCCCACGCTCGGCCGGACTCTCTCACCCCGAATCAAAACCGACCGGAAAATCTCGCGTATCCCAGCCGACTTCCGGACCCCGAAGACTCCAGCTCGATCTAAACCAACCCACCGCCCTCCCCCGTCTATAAAAACCCCGGCATCGTCCCGTTTTTTCCCCATGATCTGCCGATTTTCTCTCCGGTGAGAACCCGAGCCCCTCCGGCGAATTCTGCCCGATCTACGCTCGGGAATTCTGATCTAACTCGCTGGTCTTGATCCACCGCCTCCGGGGAACCTCGCAGGTGCAGAAAATGTGGTGGTTTGCGGTTCCAACACAGCGCCGACGAGCCTCGCCGTGAATTCACCTTGGACCTCGTCGCCGACCGCCTTCCAGGACCTCCGAGCTCAAGAAAACCCCCGAGGTGAGATCCCCGACCTCCCCTCTACCGATCTATGCCATAAAATCACAGTTCTAGGAAGAATTTACGAAGATCCGAAACTCTCCGGTGAGATCGCCGCCTCCCGCTGCCGTGCGCCGCCGGGCAGCGCCGCCCGCGCTCGATCAGAGCGACGTTGCCGCTTGTGCTCCGTTTATTTTAAATCGCACGGTAGAGTTTAAATCCCCGCGTACCGGTTCGACGTTATAATCTCAGCCGTCTGTTTTAAATCGGACGGTCCACGTCAGCAACGCGTTATAAAGACTGGAATTCTTACGCGCTACCCCCTGGGGTTCTTGGAAAATAAGAGCTAGCCCCAGAAACTTCTGATCTAGCCCCTGGAACTTTAGAAAATCATGTAAATTCATTTAAAAATCAGTTTTAGCCCCTGGACTTAATAAAAATTAGGAAAAACCCCTCTGTTAAGTGTAACTAGACCCCTGGAAATTCTTAAAATAATCTAATGGACCCTGTAGTGGGGTGAGTTTACCTTTTAACCCTATTTGATATTAAAGTTAGGAATTTGAATAAGTGGCTAGTATTTAAAATCTAAAAGGTGGGACAAACATATTGTCAAATTCAAATTAAAAACTTTCCCAGTACTAGAAAACCTTGGAGTGAGATACAAATAGATTTTTGGCTGAAATGAATCTGTATAAGTGATTATTCACATTTATTAGTTAGAGGGACACATTTTTAAGTAGAGAATAATTCTGAAAATTAGAAAAATAAATGTAAAATAGTTTACATCAGAGGAAAAGATCAAAAATATATTATTAACTATTTAGGATCAGAACCTATTCTGTTTAGATGATGTGTCTTACTATTTTCATAATAAAGTACACATTTAGGCATAGGAAGTAAATTTGAAAATATAGCAAGCTAGGTATAAATAATTAGAAAATGATAAATGAAGTTTCCAAAATCCAAAGAATTCAGTTTAGGGTTGGTAGAAGTTCTGAAGACACATATGGAGTAGGAAAATACCTTTCATGCATACTTGGTAGCTAAAAGGTGTAGTAATTGAATATAAGGAATTTATTTAAATTGGAAACTCATATATATAGTATGCAAGCATAAATGTGAACACAAAAGTAGGAATCATATACACATGATTAAAAGTGCATGTAAGCCACAAATCAACACCCATAGAGTAACCACAACACATATAATTGTGAATGACTTTCATAAATGTGAATGTGTGGTTTGTTATGAAGTGGAAGTGTGAACTATGTCTTATGGATTGTTGCTTTTCTTTTGCTATGTGTGATGGTATGATGTAGAACCTGCTCCAGAGCAAGTTCTCCCTTTCCAAGATCAGGACTACCCATTCCAAGAGCAGCAGGAAGGAGGCAAGTGTCCTTGACCACTTTGATCCCATACTAGGATGTGTAGATAGAATTATTTGCATTGTCAATTGAAAAGATGAAACCCATGCTAGGATGTTTCCATAGAATTGCATTACCTTGTTTCCTTGTAGCTTGGGTTGGGATTTATTTTATCATGTCATTTATTATTATGCATATGCTTACCATGCTTAGAATGGGATATTTGGGATATGAGATCATCAGTTTATTTTACCATACTCTTGAATGAGATATTATGAGTTATGTAGAGGTAGGGATCAAGGCAAGTTGGATGTTTTGGTTGGTGCTGGGTGCACGAGACTCGGGATTGTGTTTAGTACTTGCCTGGATCCTAAGGACCGGTTCATGGAGCATGTAACCTGGCTTTACCATGCCAACCACATGCTGAGATGGGGCAGCTTGGCCAATTAATTAGGTGTATCCCCGGCGTAGTATGGGTGTGTTGGATGGTGCGGGGAATAGGTGTCAGCTGGACTACCATATGAACCGCAAGGCTCAAGAGGGGGCCACTGCAGCGGGGTTGGAGCCTCTTGTATGCTGTTAGGGGTGAAACCTCAGTGGGCCCACGCTCGTCGGGAATCCCTTTGTAAAGGCTTCGTAGTGATCTCCTGACTACACACCTGGGAAGTGTGAATGTGGTTCGTAGCCACTGGCATAATGGAGATTCTTTTAGTCCACCCGGCAACGGGGGATGAAATCACTACATGTGGGTACAGTGGTGCAAACTCTGCAGAGTCAAAACTGTCATGACAGCCGTGCTCACGGCCAAGAGCGGCTTGGACTTATTCATGATTAGAGGAGTGATGGTTTTGGAAGTTGAGGATGTTAAGCGGGGAGCTTAACATTGGAAATGATGTTATGGTTATTTGATTATGATGAGGGGATGGGAGATTGGGACCATTTCACCTGTGTACTAATGTAGGTGCTTAATAAGCTAAGGTGGTAGGCAATAATTGCGTAGTTCTTTAACCATGAGTTCAACCTCCCCTTGTTCTAGCCATGCATGACATAACTTTCCCACACATGCTGAGTACCATCGGTACTCAACCTTGCATATTTGTTGGTTTATATTGCTGATCAGGTCAAGATAATGAGGTGGTGTATAATGATCAAGACTTCGGACCCGAAGAAGGTTTCTAGGTTCATGGAGTCCCCCGGGCAACGCCTGTGACGGAGCCCACGAGAATAATTATTCCGCTGCTAGTTTATTTACTTGTGATGAACTTATTATTGTCCATCGAGACATTTGCTATGTAAGACTTATTTATATTCGACACCTGGCTTGTAATAAATGATGCTTCACTATTTGTCATCACATGTATGAGAAAATGATCCTGGCATACATGTGATATTCACTCGGTTGTTCTTCGGATAAACCGGGTGTGAAAGAATGATCCCAGGATGTCCAACCCCCATACGGCGAACGGCCATGAGGGCGGGATCATCTGTACCGCCTGAGCCGGTGTATGGATCTGCTTGGCGTGGAACTGGCACGCCTTGCAGCTCTTGACCAGTCTGACGGCATCCCGGAGTGCTGTCGGCCAGTAGAATCCGTGCCGGAAGGCTTTACCGACAAGCGTGCGTGAGGAAGAGTGACTCCCACATTCGCCTCCATGGATCTCAGCGAGCAAGTCGCAGCCTTCCCCCTGGGTTATGCACCGCAATAGGACGTGGTTGGCGCCACGCCGGTAGAGATCCCCTTCTACCAGTGCGTATCTCTTAGCCATGCGCACGATCCGTTCAGCGGATACATGTTCATCAGGGAGGATGTTATCTTTCAAGTAGTCCCGGATCTCCGTGATCCATGCATCGGGTCTGACTTGAGCTTCTGGATCTTGAGCGCTGGGTTGCACGGAGTCCCCAGTGATGCTTACGATCCCTGGCGGCGTCCATGGTTGCAGGGCCACCGGGACCACCAGCTTCGAGGTGATGGCCCAGCCCCCTTCGTCTGGCTCAGCGGGCTGGGCTGTGGGCCGCAGCAACGTCCTCTCGAAGACTCCTTCGGGCACAGGGGCTCCGGTGGAGGCCTTCGTTGAGAGGTCGTCAGCTGCGGCATTGCCAGCACGTCGTATATGGCGCAGGTCCAAGACGAGGAAGTGTTTCTCCAACATCTGCACGTGGAGCAGATAAGCAGCTAGCTGTGGGTCATTGCAGGAGCATTCACCCTTAACTTGCTTGATAACCAGCTGGGAGTTGCCCTGTGCCAACAACTGGCGAGCGCCCAGAGACAGGGCTGTCTGTAGGCCAAAGATGCGTGCTTCATACTCTGCCATGTTGTTGGTTGCCTTGAAATTGAGACGCACCATGTAACCAAACTGCTCCCCGGATGGCATGAGAAGCAGTACGCCGGCACCGGCCCCTGCTTTCGCGAGGAGCCGTCGAAGAAGAGCGTCCAGTGAGGCCCGATGAAGACCGGAGCTTGGTGCTTTGGTTCACCGTCTTCGTGGCCCCCGGGTCAGCCTTCGTTGGCGTCCACTCAGCCACAAAGTCAGCCAGCGCTTGGTTCTTGACTGCATGGCGAGGAAGGAAGTCCAGCTCAAACTCCGCCAGCTCCGCTGCCCATTTAGCGACATTGCCAGTCGCAAGGGGGCTGTGAAGGATCGCCTTCAGCGGATAGGAGGTGTCGGTACCCGTGATATGGGGTACCCCCGCGCACAGGGGAAAATGCCTAAGGATCTCGCCCTTCTCCGCAGGGAGAGCTCTGAAGGCGCCACGCGTCCGGCAGGGCCGGACCACCCTCTCCTCAGAGGAGAGCTCCGGGCTCGCCACGTGGCCTGCAGAAGCCGGACCTCCCCCTCCGCGGGAGAGAGGTCCGAAGGTGCCACGTGTCCAGCTGGGCCGGACCTCCCTCTCCTCAGAGAGGAGCTCCGGGCTTGCCACGTGGCCGATTGAAGCCGGACCTCCCCCTCCGCGGGGAGAGGTCCGAAGGCTCCACGTGTCCTGCAGGGCCGGACCCCCCCTCTCCTCTGAGGAGGGCTCCGGGCCTGCCACGTGGCCAGCAGAACGGCGCTGCCTGCCCCCGAGCGGTAGGCAGCGGGTGTAAAGACGCCCCATACCTTGCCCATACAAGGTATTCAAGGCCCGCGTCTTTCCAAGACGCGGAGACGCTGAGCACGCCTCTGTCAGGTGCTGTTGCGCCCAGTCGCATCACAGACTGGCGTGCAGTGTTAGAGCCTGCCAGCCAATAAACGCAGCGACAAGACATCCCATGCCGCCCCTGCCGTCATCAACCACCACGGCTAGCATGCGGCATGGGCAGGGCGGCAAGACAAAGACTCAGAAGCCTTGGCCAGAGACAACTACCGGCATAACTGCAGATATGGTAGATGGCAGACAATCTCCCCGGGACCACCTGTTGGGTCCCGGGCCCCCTTTGTAAGCCACCCGAGTCTTGGACTATAAAAGGCTCGGGTAGGCGACGTTAGCAAGGGTTCGCACTCCCGCAACTCATACGCTAGACATCAGTCATCCCCAAGCTCAGGACTCCGGTTCTGAGCAACAAGCAATACAGCGAGCTCCATAGCTCACCGTGGACGTAGGGTTTTACGCTCCGGCGGCCTGAACCACGTAAAACTCGCCGTGTCAAGCTCTTACTAACTCGTCCATACGCTCAAGCTCTCCGCAAGTGACTAGCCCCTCCGAAAAAAGAACCTCCGCGGGCTGCCCAGTGCAGGCCCGGGGGAAGTGTCGACCGAACACTTTGACATTTGGCGCGCCAGGAAGGGGGCTTTCCCTTGCGCGACGAGTTTCCGCCGACGAAGATGACCAAGCTCCCTTCAGCGGCAAACTCTCCTCCCCCGCGTTCGCGGCGAACCGTGACCGGGGGGAGTACATGTCAACACACTCAGGACGGAGTGTGTCGGCGCAAGCTGGGAGCCAGCAGCCAGCTCTGGCAGCGCCGACCCCGGCAATGCAGGCTCCAACCAGAGTCAGGTGTTCAGTAGCGCTGGGCGTACCCGGAGGGGGTGCGCTAGCTGCAGCAAGAGCGCTACTGCACAATACGCCTGCTGGGGACGCGCCTCAGGCAGCGACCCAGCAGTGGATTCGCGAGGTAGACCGTCTCGTCGTCGCCGCCGCAAACTGTAAAATCCCCAAAAGTGGTAGCAAGAAAATTCTGCTCATGTGCACTTATGAAAAATGAGGAGAATTAAAACTTTGAATTATAATGGGGTAAGTTCAAAGTGAGGGTTTAGACTTCCCAAAACTTCCAAACATGGAGATCTAAATGCACAACTTGGATCTTTATAGTCCAAATATTCAACCTTCCAAATTTCAGCTCATTTGGTGGAGTTTTAATATTTGTTTGGGATTAAAAGGAGAAGCCCTCTAATCTGAATTTCAAATTCAGTTTCAAATTCCAATTCCCTCAATTTGAAAATTGGGTTTCACAAATGTGTTCTCCACCTTTTAATAAGCAGTCATGCCAAAAATTGGAAATTTTGGAGCTGGTTTGCTATATTTTTTTTAGGCAATACAAAGTGGAGAATTCAAACTCCTTTTCAAATTCAAATGATCAAACCCCATTCAAATTCTACACCAGAATTCAAACCATTTGAATTCTGCAAATTCAAACATAACTTTGGGATGAAGTAAAGCTTTTAATGTGGAGTTGCTGGAGGGAAAAATATCAGAAAAGTTTTACTAAACAAAGGGGGAAGTGGGGCCCAATTGTCAGCCACCTAAAGCAAACAACCGACTGTTTTCCCTCTCTCTCTGTTCCCGGTTGATCGCGGCGCGACAGCTCTCGGAAAAGCGCTCCCCCCGACGCCCTCACCGAGCCACCGAGCTGGTTCTCGCTGGCCGACGTCGGCGCGCGCGCGTGGGCGATAAGAGCGGCCGCCCGAGTACCCCAGCGCTACTTCTCCTCCTCCTCAGCTCGTGCAGCGCCGCGACCGTCTCATTTCCGCTGAACACCGCCGCTCAGCTCTCTCCGATCGACCACAGCCCTCCAAGCTCGATTGCTCGAGCGCTCCACAGCAAAGAGCATCGCCTGGACGTGCTCTAGCCCTTGCCAAAGCCCCTTTGAGGTTTGCCGGTCCGAACTGCTCGAGAAACGCGGATTTGCGCCAAAGCTTCAAGGTGGCCGGACCTCGCCATTTTGGCTCTCCGTCGACAGCAGCAACCGGCCACCCTCTCCCCCGACTTCCTATACAAGAAAGGTGCGTGGACATGTCCTGGTCGTGTAGCCGGAGGCGGTTTAGCGTTTGTTAGAACCGGTGGTGAGAATTTCACCGTTTCCCCAAACTGTACACCGACGGATAGAGCCGGGTCTAGCCAAAAATTCGTTGTGCTTGGGGTAGCTCCGCGCTAGATGAGCTTACAGTAGCTCCAGCACAGGCTTGCGCATCTCCCCGAAGTTCTAGCAGCTCAAATGAGCAAGTAGAGATGTCGGGTATCGAGTTTTTGTCGCCGCCGGAGTTTTGCGGGCTCAGGTCGCCGGTGAGGTCCCATCTCCGGTGGGTTTCAGGGAGAGCGAGCTCTGGGTCGAGGATGTCCATGGGACACTGGTGCTGTTAGAGCCAACCCTAGCCTGAAAGACCCACTGTTGAGGGAGAGCGAGGTCGCCGAAGTAAGGTTCGACATGGTCGCCGGTGCAAGCACCGTCCCGGCCGTTGTCATCGGCTCCCGACCCCACCATCGTGTTCAGCATGGTGTAGAACTCACAGGCGGCGAGTTTGACAAAGTTTGGACCACAAGAACCCCGTCCCGGCGAGCCTCGCCGGCGTGCGCCGCCGCGGGAGGCGCGGGCAGCGCGAGGAAGACGAAGGGGGGCCGGTCCCACCGGTCAGCCTCCGGGTTCGCGCGAGGATCGGTTTATGGCGCCGGATCTAGTGCGGCTGCGCGGGAATAACCCCGTAGCCCCCGGTGTTGCTAAAATCTGACTGGTCCGAATTAGACCAGTGGGCCCAGCCCAATTATTTGAAGTTTCTATTAGAGAAATAATTCCAGGAATCAGCTGATCTTTACAAGGCCATGACTTTGTGTAGAAAACTCGAAAAAGAGTGAGACCAATTTTGTTGGGTTCCTCATGAGGAGGGCTTCACAGAGAAACCAAATTTTGACTATGAAAATGCCCAGGAATTTCTGTAGAATTGTTTTTAGTAAATCCTTTAGGGATTTATTACGGGAGCAATTCTTTATGAAATATTCCCAAATTTGGGTAGCAAATCCTCTTCATAGATACTGATCTCCAGTAAAAATTTGGGCTTCATTGGAGGTCCTTTGCTAGGTCAGATTACCTTCTCAAGTTCAGCCTTTATTTGAAAATTCAAATTTAAACAGAAGCTTTTTCAGAACTCCTGTCTAAGTTCAAAAATTCATATCTCTCTGATGGTAGCTCCAAAAATGGTGAAACAAATTTTGTTAGAACCATGGAGACTTACCCCAATCAGATCTTCCACCATTAGCTATGTCAAAGCTCCTGAATTGGGCTCAAAATTTAGAGAAGCATTATACTTGTAGGAATTTAAAAGACTACATTGTGCAATGACATGTCTCCAAATTTGACTCAAGACATCCTTAGAGAGTCTAGTATCCACTGTAAAAATCCCAAAGCCAATTAAGGATTTTAAATAGCAATAGCTATGAATAGAAGTCCAATTCTTATAAATCCTTAATACTTATACATATATTTTATTACATTTCATGATAGTGACCGAAGTTGAGGATACGCCAGAGCCTTTAGACGTCCTGCCACCGGAAGCTGACTTTCCGTTTAACTCGCAACCAGGCAAGCCCCGGTTTGCACTTAAGTACCTTTTATAAAGTTTTTATTTGTATCATTTATGTCTAGGGTGAATGTTTGCATTAGAGTTAGGGTGATTGAAACCCCACTTGCATAGCCTCTTTAAATCCTATAAAGGGTTGGGTAGTTTACAAACCGACGAGTAGAGATTGCCATGCTAATGTATAGGATCTCGGTAGAAGTCGAGTGGTTGGAAGCTACTCGCGAGATAGTACTTATCACACGGGAAGAAAAGAGGTAGATAATGGCTTGAGTTATGAAAATGAGACCCAACAGGGGGGATAGGAAGCAGTGAGCAGAGGTCTCACGTGCGTAGCCCTGTTGGTGTCGGTTGAGGACCGTCCGTGTGCGGCCCTGCTGGACAAGTATCGAACAGTACCGGATGCATACTGGCATATGGGAACCAGGAAACCGATGTAATTGGTTAACCTGGGTGTCGAGGCTTACCCAACCGTAAATAGGAGTGGGTTGAGGGTAGCAAGGTGTAAATCTGCCGGTGGGCACAGTCACGCTCCACGCGGGGACCTCCTACCCGTTACGGATGGACCGGTTCGGCATTTGGGTTGCCTTTGAAAGTTTGTTGCATACAACAGAGTAGGAAGGGGTGTGGAATCACGCTTCTGAAAGTGGGTGTATGTGACGTGTTATCCGGGTGTGTCTTGATTGCAATCACCGTCCCTCGCGGTTATTTGAGTACCCGCTTGTTCACTGCGCTGTGACGTAGTAAGACGTGAAATAAGCCAACTGAAAATGCTGTATTGATCTTAATGTCTTGAATACCTTGATTGTTGTAGATATAGAGCTAATTAAGTTTATATTCCACTTTGGGCATCTCCACATCGGGGGAAAGCGTTTCTTGTTTGATTGTGGACTTCCGATGTGAGAGCTGTCTAAGGCACATGAATCTGCTGCTATAAAACTGAAAGTAAGGATCAACTTATAGGCGTGTCTTTCTTGCAAAAACCTTTCCTACCTTATACATCCTTGCACGTAGAGTTCCATGCCTAGGGTTGACGGTTAAGACTTGCTGAGCCTTCGTGCTCACGGTTGCAATATTTGAGCTGCGTGCAGGTGAGAGTTATGAGGAAGGTTCCGAGGACGAGGCGATGCCCCCGTCGGGGTACATGGCCGAGCTGGAGCCCTGCACGCCGCCGTGATTCTCCGGTTCCATGCTGCTAGTGTGTATTGTCCCTGGGCTGGACGGCTGCACTTTTGCATAGCTAGGATGAGAGGCCTTATATGTATATTACTTCCGCTGTACGAATCGGTTTTGTAAAAAGACTTCTGCTGTTTTATATCAAATAAAAGTTTGTATGTTACCCTTGATTCTTTTCGTGTGTGCTGTTGGGTGCCGCATCGCACGGCACCACCCTATGCGATCCTGGAGTGGGTGAACCACGGGGTGGTCCTCACTGACATGGTATCAGAGCCGCATTGGGAATAGCACACTCGAAAAGAGCTTATTTTGAAAATTTAGAAGTAGTCGAGTGAGGATTAGTCATTAAGCCCACATAAGGTCTATGATAGTACTAGTTATCATGGTGGAAAGCTAACTTATATGTTATACATTCTGTAACGACGCTCCGACGTCAGGTAAGAGGTAAGGTCCGCCACCGTAGGCAGATCAATTACGGTAACTCGCCATACGAGTAATAGTATGGAAGGTTATACCGTGGCTTGGCACGGTAGTTAATATGAGTCTCTGAACTTCTCAATGGTTCTGAGAGCATATGAAAACGCTGATCTCCAGCGTGCTTTAGGCAAAAGTGAGAATACCCCATCGTGTGGTAAGCAACACGATAGTATGCAACTCTTGAACGTTCAATGTTCAAAGGGCCATACGCAGCGCTCGCCATCGGCGTGCCTCAACGGTCATGAGGCAGTAGGTGGTATCCGTTGGGTTGATAAAATTCCCAACCGTGACGACCCGTTCGCGCTCTACTCGGGTTCCCCGTCGTATGGTGTGAAAACACGACCATGTACCTTGAGACGTGGCTTGACTCAAGGATGATCCGTATGGCAATGATACGGACCGTATGTTTTTACTACGATATGGAACTGCCTGAAATGTCAAAAACCTTTGTGTGCACCATTATTGTGTGTTCTTCTGCAGGTACATTAACCACGTTAGTGCATGACGTGTAGAAACCGTTTGTGAGTGACGACTTTAGTTCCACCATTTGACACGTATATGCCGGAATACCGGTTTAGGATTTTTCTTTGGTGAGGAAACGTAGTACCGACTGTATAAAAGTTTATTTTCAAAGAAAAGAGTCAAAATGAAGTTTAGGATTTCATTTAGGGGTCAGTAATCTCCTATATTGATCTAAGAGTCAATTGGGAGTATAGGCTCAATTCCAAAAGCTTAGGAACAATCCCCCCTGTTTTTGGCAGAAACTTTTGCTGAACTTGAACAGGGCATAACTTAGGATTGGTTGAACCAATGGAGGTGTGGGATACCCTTCTGGAAAGATTTTGAAGTCCTCTACAATTTTTCTGTAGAGTTCCAGAACAAAATCTCCCTCCAATGGGATGAAAATCTAAGATGAGTAGGTACTGTCCAGAAACAGGGCAGACCAAATGCTCTCCGGAATTTTCTGTATTTCCACCAAAACACTTAGTTTCACAGTTTGACGTCCAGTGGCTGTTGTAAAACAGCGAGTTAGAGTCGAAGGGTTTATGCATTTGACATATCACTTCGAGTTAGTACATGTTTGGGTCCAATACAATAGCGAGGAATTACGCATGCTAACACACTTAACATCTCGTGGTGACCCCGATGGTCGAAATGAACTTTTAAACCCCTAAAGTTCAATACTTTGGAACTCGATCATGGGACATGGTCCAGGGATGTATATGTTGCATAAAGTTTATACTTTATCCATATGTGTGTTTGTTATGCGCATTGTCTACGCCATTCTCGTATCACTATTGTATAGACTGGATGAAATAAACCAACATGTGCTGATCGTTTGAATGATGTGAATGCAGAATGGTGCGGACACGTTCAACGCAAGAGGAGGGAGGTCCGAGTCAAGTTCGCGGTGATGAGTCTCCACCTCCGGAGCAGACCACGACGCAGCAGCAACCACCTCCTCCACCGCCAGAACTTCCAAGGAATCTTGCGGAGGTTCTCGCCGCAGTGCTCGGCTCGCGCGACGAGCAAACCGAGTTACTGCAGATGTTGGTGCAGCAGAATGCGTCCCATCAGGGAGGACGCCAAGACAATGGGCAATGCCAGCCCCAACAAAGCTCGTATTCAGAATTCATGGCGACCCATCCACCGGTCTTCACGGAGGCCGAAGAACCTTTGGAGGCGGACAGCTTTATCCGCACTCTGGAGGCAAAGTTCGGGCTGCTACGATGCACCGAACATCAGAAGGCGCTGTACGCAGCGCAACAGCTTCAAGGAGAAGCCGGTACCTGGTGGGCGAACTACACCGCCTCCTTACCGGCTGGCCATGCCGTCACATGGATGGAGTTCCGGGAGGCATTCCGCGCCTATCACATACCTCCCGGTGTGATGGAAATGAAGCTCCAGGAGTTCCTGGCACTACGACAAGGCGAGAGGAGTGCTCATGAGTACTCCAGGTTATTCAACCGGCTGGCGCAGTATGCGCCAGGATTTGTGGGCACGGAAGACAACAAGCGCAATGCGTTCTTCCGGGGCCTGAACTCCAAGATGAAGGTCCATCTCGCCCAGAGCAATCGCGGCACATTCAACGACCTAGTTAATGCCGCGATTCTACAGGAGAATGCTCAGCGCGAGCGCGGTTCTGACAAGAGGAAACGCAGCGCGCTGACGAGCAGCAGTGGTGGAACGCCACAGAAATACCGTGTGGTATATCGTTCACCATCCGGTCAGAGATGGCAGCCACCGGCGCGACCGCCTCAGTTTCGCGGCCGGCAATATAATGCGCCGGGCTTTCGACCGACGTATCCACCACAGCAACAGCAGCAGCAAAGGATGGTCCCGCGTGCGCCCCAGTTTCAACAGCGTGCACCGGGATTCCGTCCTCAAGTCGGCGGGACCCCGACACCTTACACGTGCTACACGTGTGGTTGTGTCGGGCACATTTCAAGAGACTGCCCCGAGCCGCGACAGGACAGGGGTGCAGCACCATATCAGGGTGCTAATCAGCCCCGCAACCAGCCCAAGAAACCAGCACCAAAACCCGGCAACGTCCACCACTTAGCCATCGAAGACGTGCCGGAAGGCGAACCCGTCCTCGCGGGTACGTTCTCTTACCTAGATCATCCCGTAGTCATACTTTTTGACTCCGGTGCCACCCATAATTTCATAAGTCAGTCTTATGTTATTAAATATCAACTGCCTATCATTCCCACAAATAATTCATATTTGATATGTTCTCCGGGTGGGAAAATAACAGCTGATAGAATGGTCTATAGAGCACCATTACAGTTGGGTGGGAATCTATATCCGACTTCTCTAATCATATTAGAAAGTCAAAAACTTGATGTCATTTTAGGAATGTCATGGCTACATCGCCATGGTGCTGTTCTTGACATCATTCCACGTGTGGTTCGTTTAAACTCTCCACTTCATGAACCACATGTTCTTATTCTTGACCATTCGGTTCAAGAAACCCCAGTCACATATAACACGGAAGCCACGAAACTTGAGGATATTCGTGTGGTCCGTGAATACCCGGATGTCTTTCCGGATGATCTTCCGGGCATGCCACCTGAAAGAGATGTCGAGTTCAAGATTGAACTCGTACCTGGGACGACACCAATCTCACGGAGACCATATAAGATGGCTCCAAATGAGCTGGCTGAACTAAAGGAGCAGCTCAACGATTTGATGAAGAAGGGTTTCATTCGACCGAGTTCCTCGCCATGGGGATGCTCGACGCTGTTTGTGAAGAAAAAGGATGAAACCTTGAGGTTGTGTGTGGACTACCGACCTCTCAACGCCGTCACCATCAAGAATAAATATCCGCTGCCCCGCATCGATATTCTCTTCGATCAACTTGTGGGTGCGAGTGTATTTTCCAAGATGGATCTTCGCTCAGGGTATCATCAAATCAAGATCCGGGCGGAAGATATTCCAAAGACGGCCTTCTCGACGAGATATGGGTTGTATGAATACCTCGTCATGTCCTTTGGTCTCACCAACGCCCCGGCACACTTCATGTATCTCATGAACTCAGTGTTCATGCCGGAGTTGGACAAGTTTGTGGTGGTTTTCATAGACGACATCTTAGTTTACTCTAAGACTGATGAAGAACACGCCAAACACTTGCATATCGTACTTCAACGATTAAGAGACCATAAGCTTTATGCTAAGTTCAGCAAGTGCGAGTTTTGGATCAGCCAAGTGCCATTCCTTGGTCACATTATTTCTGCAGAAGGCATTGCAGTTGATCCAAGCAAAATTGAACAAGTGCTGAAATGGAAGTCCCCCACATCAGTCCATGAAGTCAGGAGTTTCCTCGGGTTAGCAGGATATTATCGGAGATTCATACCAAATTTCTCCAAGCTTGCTAAGCCGATGACTGAACTGTTGAAAAAGGGGATCAAATATGTTTGGAGCTCAGCTTGTGAAGAAGCTTTCCAAGCATTAGTGAAGCATCTTACAACAGCCCCGGTGTTAGCTCAACCGGATACAACCAAGCCCTTTGACGTATATTGTGATGCGTCTGGCATCGGGCTTGGCTGTGTATTGATGCAAGGAGGAAAAGTGGTCGCCTATGGCTCACGTCAACTTCGTAACCACGAGCAGCACTATCCGACTCATGATCTTGAGCTCGCTGCTGTGGTATTGGCCTTGAAGATGTGGAGGCACTATTTGCTTGGGAACTTAGTGCACCTCTACACCGACCACAAAAGTCTGAAATATATATTCACTCAAAAGGAGTTGAATATGCGGCAACGGAGATGGCTAGAACTGATCAAAGACTATGAGATCGAGATTCACTACCACCCCGGTAAGGCAAACATGGTTGCCGATGCCTTAAGCCGCAAATCCCATGTCAACAATCTGTCCATCACCCCACTTGAAGAGGGGGAGCCGAGTCTGTACTTGGTTCCATACGGGGCATTACATAATCTTGCTCTCATCCCAACCATAAGAGAGGAGATTATGGAAGCTCAGCAGAAAGACATGGGGATGTCGCACATTCGGAGAAGGATGGAGAATGGCGAAATGAAATGCTTCCGAAGAGATGAACACGACACTCTATGGTTTAAAGACCGTATAGTGGTACCCCGTGACATGAAGCTTCGGAAGAAAATCTTGGACGAGGCTCATTTGTCCAAGTATTCTATTCATCCGGGCAGCAACAAGATGTACCAGGATCTGAAAACCAGGTTTTGGTGGACACGGATGAAGAGAGAGATCGCCAAATACGTATCCGAATGTGATACGTGTCGGCGTGTGAAGGCCGACCATATGCGTAAAGCCGGACAGCTGCAACCGTTGAACATTCCGGCGTGGAAGTGGGAGGATATCAGCATGGACTTCATTGTTGGTTTACCTCTCACGTCTCACAAGCATGACTCGATTTGGGTGATAGTCGATCGACTAACCAAGTCGGCTCATTTTATCCCCGTACATACAAAGTACGTGGCCAAGCAATATGCGGAGCTTTATATTGCAAGAATCTTATGCTTGCACGGTGTTCCCCGCTCCATTATTTCAGATCGCGGTGCGCTGTTTGTCTCTCGGTTTTGGGAACAGCTGCACGCATCATTGGGGACCAAACTGATCCGAAGCTCCGCGTATCACCCGCAGACAGATGGTCAAACTGAACGGGTGAATCAAGTGCTTGAAGACATGCTACGCGCGTGTGCCATCCACCACGGCAAGAATTGGGACGATCATTTGCCGTTGGCGGAGTTTTCTTACAACAATGGCTATCAAGCTAGCATCAAGATGGCGCCGTATGAAGCTCTCTACGGCCGGAAATGCCGCACACCTCTCAACTGGTGCGAGTCCGGCGAGCGAGTCATCTACGGCATTGAACTTGTGAATGAAGCTGAAGAACGAGTGCGAGTAATACAAGCCAATCTCAAGGCTGCTCAATCTCGTCAGAAGAGCTATGCGGATAAGAGACGCCGCCCTCTCCACTTCGACATCGGGGACCATGTTTATGTCCGTGTGTCTCCGATGAAGGGAGTTCATCGTTTCGGAGTGAAGGGTAAACTTGCGCCGCGGTTCATTGGTCCGTTCGCCGTCATTGAAAGATGCGGACCCGTGGCCTATCGCCTGGAGTTACCAGCGTCTCTCGCAGGCATTCACAATGTCTTCCACATCTCTCAGCTGCGGAAGTGCCTCAAACCCTCAGCTGAAATCCGCACAGAAGACATAGAAGTTCTTCAACCGGACCTCACGTACACGGAGTATCCAATCCGGATCATCGATGAAAAGACTCGTGCCACAAGAAACCGGACCTTATGGTTCTACAATGTCTTGTGGAGTAACCATACCGCTGATGAGGCGACATGGGAAAGCGAGGATTATCTACGCACATATTATCCGGACTTGTTATCATCATATACCCGGTAAAGTTTTCCCCACTTTGCTTTTCCTTTGGAATCTCGGGACGAGATTCTTTTTAATGGGGGAGGGATGTAAAATCCCCAAAAGTGGTAGCAAGAAAATTCTGCTCATGTGCACTTATGAAAAATGAGGAGAATTAAAACTTTGAATTATAATGGGGTAAGTTCAAAGTGAGGGTTTAGACTTCCCAAAACTTCCAAACATGGAGATCTAAATGCACAACTTGGATCTTTATAGTCCAAATATTCAACCTTCCAAATTTCAGCTCATTTGGAGGAGTTTTAATATTTGTTTGGGATTAAAAGGAGAAGCCCTCTAATCTGAATTTCAAATTCAGTTTCAAATTCCAATTCCCTCAATTTGAAAATTGGGTTTCACAAATGTGTTCTCCACCTTTTAATAAGCAGCCATACCAAAAATTGGAAATTTTGGAGCTGGTTTGCTATATTTTTTTTAGGCAATACAAAGTGGAGAATTCAAACTCCTTTTCAAATTCAAATGATCAAACCCCATTCAAATTCTTCACCAGAATTCAAACCATTTGAATTCTGCAAATTCAAACATAACTTTGGGATGAAGTAAAGCTTTTAATGTGGAGTTGCTGGAGGGAAAAATATCAGAAAAGTTTTACTAAACAAAGGGGGAAGTGGGGCCCAATTGTCAGCCACCTAAAGCAAACAACCGACTGTTTTCCCTCTCTCTCTCTGTTCCCGGTTGATCGCGGCGCGACAGCTCTCGGAAAAGCGCTCCCCCCGACGCCCTCACCGAGCCACCGAGCTGGTTCTCGCTGGCCGACGTCGGCGCGCGCGCGTGGGCGATAAGAGCGGCCGCCCGAGTACCCCAGCGCTACTTCTCCTCCTCCTCAGCTCGTGCAGCGCCGCGACCGTCTCATTTCCGCTGAACACCGCCGCTCAGCTCTCTCCGATCGACCACAGCCCTCCAAGCTCGATTGCTCGAGCGCTCCACAGCAAAGAGCATCGCCTGGACGTGCTCTAGCCCTTGCCAAAGCCCCTTTGAGGTTTGCCGGTCCGAACTGCTCGAGAAACGCGGATTTGCGCCAAAGCTTCAAGGTGGCCGGACCTCGCCGTTTCGGCTCTCCGTCGACAGCAGCAACCGGCCACCCTCTCCCCCGACTTCCTATACAAGAAAGGTGCGTGGAAATGTCCTGGTCGTGTAGCCGGAGGCGGTTTAGCGTTTGTTAGAACCGGTGGTGAGAATTTCACCGTTTCCCCAAACTGTACACCGACGGATAGAGCCGGGTCTAGCCAAAAATTCGTTGTGCTTGGGGTAGCTCCGCGCTAGATGAGCTTACAGTAGCTCCAGCACAGGCTTGCGCATCTCCCCGAAGTTCTAGCAGCTCAAATGAGCAAGTAGAGATGTCGGGTATCGAGTTTTTGTCGCCGCCGGAGTTTTGCGGGCTCAGGTCGCCGGTGAGGTCCCATCTCCGGTGGGTTTCAGGGAGAGCGAGCTCTGGGTCGAGCATGTCCATGGGACACTGGTGCTGTTAGAGCCAACCCTAGCCTGAAAGACCCACTGTTGAGGGAGAGCGAGGTCGCCGAAGTAAGGTTCGACATGGTCGCCGGTGCAAGCACCGTCCCGGCCGTTGTCATCGGCTCCCGACCCCACCATCGTGTTCAGCACGGTGTAGAACTCACAGGCGGCGAGTTTGACAAAGTTTGGACCACAAGAACCCCGTCCCGGCGAGCCTCGCCGGCGTGCGCCGCCGTGGGAGGCGCGGGCAGCGCGAGGAAGACGAAGGGGGGCCGGTCCCACCGGTCAGCCTCCGGGTTCGCGCGAGGATCGGTTTATGGCGCCGGATCTAGTGCGGCTGCGCGGGAATAACCCCGTAGCCCCCGGTGTTGCTAAAATCTGACTGGTCCGAATTAGACCAGTGGGCCCAGCCCAATTATTTGAAGTTTCTATTAGAGAAATAATTCCAGGAATTAGCTGATCTTTACAAGGCCATAACTTTGTGTAGAAAACTCCAAAAAGAGTGAGACCAATTTTGTTGGGTTCCTCATGAGGAGGGCTTCACAGAGAAACCAAATTTTGACTATGAAAATGCCCAGGAATTTCTGTAGAATTGTTTTTAGTAAATCCTTTAGGGATTTATTACAGGAGCAATTCTTTATGAAATATTCCCAAATTTGGGTAGCAAATCCTCTTCATAGATACTGATCTCCAGTAAAAATTTGGGCTTCATTGGAGGTCCTTTGCTAGGTCAGATTACCTTCTCAAGTTCAGCCTTTATTTGAAAATTCAAATTTAAACAGAAGCTTTTTCAGAACTCCTGTCTAAGTTCAAAAATTCATATCTCTCTGATGGTAGCTCCAAAAATGGTGAAACAAATTTTGTTAGAACCATGGAGACTTACCCCAATCAGATCTTCCACCATTAGCTATGTCAAAGCTCCTGAATTGGGCTCAAAATTTAGAGAAGCATTATACTTGTAGGAATTTAAAAGACTACATTGTGCAATGACATGTCTCCAAATTTGACTCAAGACATCCTTAGAGAGTCTAGTATCCACTGTAAAAATCCCAAAGCCAATTAAGGATTTTAAATAGCAATAGCTATGAATAGAAGTCCAATTCTTATAAATCCTTAATACTTATACATATATTTTATTACATTTCATGATAGTGACCGAAGTTGAGGATACGCCAGAGCCTTTGGACGTCCTGCCACCGGAAGCTGACTTTCCGTTTAACTCGCAACCAGGCAAGCCCCGGTTTGCACTTAAGTACCTTTTATAAAGTTTTTATTTGTATCATTTATGTCTAGGGTGAATGTTTGCATTAGAGTTAGGGTGATTGAAACCCCACTTGCATAGCCTCTTTAAATCCTATAAAGGGTTGGGTAGTTTACAAACCGACGAGTAGAGATTGCCATGCTAATGTATAGGATCTCGGTAGAAGTCGAGTGGTTGGAAGCTACTCGCGAGATAGTACTTATCACACGGGAAGAAAAGAGGTAGATAATGGCTTGAGTTATGAAAATGAGACCCAACAGGGGGGATAGGAAGCAGTGAGCAGAGGTCTCACGTGCGTAGCCCTGTTGGTATCGGTTGAGGACCGTCCGTGTGCGGCCCTGCTGGACAAGTATCGAACAGTACCGGATGCATACTGGCATATGGGAACCAGGAAACCGATGTAATTGGTTAACCTGGGTGTCGAGGCTTACCCAACCGTAAATAGGAGTGGGTTGAGGGTAGCAAGGTGTAAATCTGCCGGTGGGCACAGTCACGCTCCACGCGGGGACCTCCTACCCGTTACGGATGGACCGGTTCGGCATTTGGGTTGCCTTTGAAAGGTTGTTGCATACAACAGAGTAGGAAGGGGTGTGGAATCACGCTTCTGAAAGTGGGTGTATGTGACGTGTTATCCGGGTGTGTCTTGATTGCAATCACCGTCCCTCGCGGTTATTTGAGTACCCGCTTGTTCACTGCGCTGTGACGTAGTAAGACGTGAAATAAGCCAACTGAAAATGCTGTATTGATCTTAATGTCTTGAATACCTTGATTGTTGTAGATATAGAGCTAATTAAGTTTATATTCCACTTTGGGCATCTCCACATCGGGGGAAAGCGTTTCTTGTTTGATTGTGGACTTCTGATGTGAGAGCTGTCTAAGGCACATGAATCTGCTGCTATAAAACTGAAAGTAAGGATCAACTTATAGGCGTGTCTTTCTTGCAAAAACCTTTCCTACCTTATACATCCTTGCACGTAGAGTTCCATGCCTAGGGTTGACGGTTAAGACTTGCTGAGCCTTCGTGCTCACGGTTGCAATATTTGAGCTGCGTGCAGGTGAGAGTTATGAGGAAGGTTCCGAGGACGAGGCGATGCCCCCGTCGGGGTACATGGCCGAGCTGGAGCCCTGCACGCCGCCGTGATTCTCCGGTTCCATGCTGCTAGTGTGTAGCGTCCCCGGGCTGGACGGCTGCACTTTTGCATAGCTAGGATGAGAGGCCTTATATGTATATTACTTCCGCTGTACGAATCGGTTTTGTAAAAAAGACTTCCGCTGTTTTATATCAAATAAAAGTTTGTATGTTATCCTTTATTTTTTCCGTGTGTGCTGTTGGGTGCCGCATCGCACGGCACCACCCTATGCGATCCTGGAGTGGGTGAACCACAGGGTGGTCCCCACACAAACCCTCGACTTCGGCGGGGACGACGCTCCGGCCAACCGGCTGTGTCGCTGATGCGCACGCCAATGGTTGGCGAGCAGACGGCAGATTCCAGCTCCACCAGGCTCCAGTCGACGGATCTGAAGTCAGAGCTGGAACGGTGTCACTTGGGCCAAGATGCCCGGGTATACCTCGAGCAACGTCGAGAAAGGCGTTGCAACCAAGAGGCTGGCGACAGCGTGACGTCGGCCTCGACCCAGCCTGAAGAGCAGACTTTCGCCACGCGATCTCTGCCCCAGGATTACGCCGCGCAGAATATGCCACAGTCATATGTCCTGCAAACGGCGCCTCCGGCCTATGGCGCAGCCTTGCCCATACCGGGGTACACTGTGCCAGGTGCGAACCAAGCGTTCGCGGCACCAATACCTGCGGCAACAGGAGCAGGATGTGCGGCCCTTGCACCCCACCTTTGCTTCGCGAGGTGGCCGCGCAAGTTTCGGCCGCTCCTGCCCGAGAAGTACGACGGTAGCGTCAACCCGGCGGAGTTCCTCCAGATCTATTCCACCGCCGTACTTGCCCCAGGAGGGAATGAGGCCGTCATGGCCAATTACTTCCCTGTCGCCTTGACCGGTCCAGCTCGGTCTTGGCTCATGAACCTCCCCCAGGGTTCCATAACTTCCTGGGGAGAGCTCTGCCGGCAGTTCATCGCCAACTTCGGCAGTTCCTACACCCGGCCTGGCATGGAGCTCGACCTCCACGCCATCCAGCAACAACCGGGGGAGTCGCTGCGCTCCTTCATCCAGCGGTTCTCCCAGGTGCGGAACACCATCCCACACATCCAGAATGCTTCTGTGGTGGTGGCGTTCCGGCAAGGCGTCCGGGACAAGAAGATGCTCGAGAAGCTCGCGACCAGAGAGGTCCGCGATGTCTCCGAGCTCTTCAGCCTGGCAGACAAGTGCGCCAGAGCAGCCGAAGGGCGAAACTGGCACTCACTGCCGACCTCCGAGTAGGAGGACAGCCCGGATCTGGCCCTACTCCCTATGGAGGCAGCAAGAAAGCCAAGAACCGAGGCAGAGGCAAGATAAAATCACTGACCGCAGCTCCTGTCACCGCAGCAGCGGCCCTCAGTGGGGCTCGGGGGCCGCGCCCCGACAAGAGGCAGCGAAGGTCACCAATCCCAGAAGGTGATCAAGACAAGATATGCCCCGTGCACGGCAGCTGTCGCCACACTATTGCCAAGTGCCGGGAGATCCGGAAGCTCGCAGAGCGCTTCCGCAAAGGGAAGCAGCAGCAGACTGATGCCCCACCCTTCCGTCAAAGGGAGGGCAAGCAGAAGGTCGACGTCCCGAACAGCGCCGACCACCAAGTGGAGTTCCAGGAGCCTCAGCGCGCCGTGAAGGCGGTACGCAACCATGAGGACTCCAGCTCCAGCGACGATGAGCGTCGAAAGAAGCTCTACGTCATATACGGCGGGTCCGCCGACCCCTCGTCTCGAAGCGCAGTCAAGACTCTGCGCCGAGCGGTAGCGTCGGTGGCTCCACTCCCAAGTTCTGCACCGCACCTCAAGTGGATGGGAACCCCCATCAGCTTTGACGCCACCAACTGCCCCAGGAACATGGCTGGGGCCGGCCAACTACCGCTCTTGGTAGCTCCGACCATCGCCAACGTGAGGATGTACCACGTTTTGGTAGATGGTGGAGCTGGGCTGAACCTCATCAGCCGTGCAGCTTTCCAGAAGCTGCAGATCCCGATGGCCAAGCTCACCCCGTCGAGCCCGTTCTCAGGGGTAGGGCCGGGACAGGTCGTTCCCTACGGCAACATCAGCCTCCCGGTGACCTTCGGAGCTCCGGACAGCTATCGGACAGAATACATTCTGTTTGACGTAGCGGAGATCGACCTCCCCTTCAACGCCATAATTGGCAGGACAGCCCTGTACCGATTCATGGCAGTAGCCCACTACGGCTACCTCGTCCTAAAGATGCCTACACCAACGGGCGTCCTCAGGATTCGTGGAGACCGCACTGCTGCAGTGTCGGCCTTAGAGAAACTCCAAGCGCTCGCAACAGCTGGGGCACCAGCCCCTGGCAGTGCACAGCCGGACCAGCACCACCCGAGTGCACGCCACCGTGCCTCTGCCACAGCACCCCGGGTGCAACCCCTCGACGAGGGCGGCGTCCCCTTAAAGGTCGTCCAAGTCGGCGCCGAAGCCACCCAGACCACCCGGGTAGCCGGGGGCCTGGATAGCAAATAGGAAGGCGCGCTCGTCACCTTCCTCCGGCACAACGTTGACGTGTTTGCATGGCAGACGTCACAGATGCCGGGGATCCCCAGGGAGGTGATCGAGCACCACTTAAAAGTCTTCCCCGAAGCCCGGCCAGATCAACAGAAGCCCCGCAAGCAGTCCATCGAGCGGCAAAACTTCATTCGTGAAGAAATCAAGAAGCTGCTGGACGCTGGCTTCATACGGGAAGTCCACCACCCCCGGTGGTTGGCGAACCCCGTCGTTGTCCCAAAGGCCGGCGGGAAGCTCCGGATGTGCATCGACTACACCAGTCTCAATAAGGCATGTCCTAAAGATCCATTCCCTCTCCCTCGAATAGATCAAATAGTAGACTCAACATCAGGCCGTGATATGCTGTGCTTCCTAGACGCCTACTCGGGTTTCCATCAGATCCCCATGTCTAGGGAGGATGAAGAGCACACCTCCTTCATAACAGTAGATGGCTCTCGGTACCTGCGATATGGGGTACCCCCACACACAGGGGAAAATGCCTAAGGAACATGCCATTCTCCGCAGGGAGAGCTCCGAAGGCGCCACGCGTCCGGTGGGACTGGACCTCCCTCTCCTCAGAGGAATGCTCCGGGCCCACCACGTGGCATACAGAAGCCGGACCTCCCCCTCCGCGGGAGAGAGGTCCGAAGGCTCCACGTGTCCCGCGGGGCTGGACCTCCCTCTTCTCAGAGAGGAGCTCCGGGCTCGCCACGTGGCCGACAGAAGCCGAACCTCCCCCTCCGCGGGGAGAGGTCCGAATGCTCCACGTGTCCCGCGGGGCCGGACCCCTCCTCTCCTCTGAGGAGGGCTCCGGGCCCGCCACGTGGCCAGCAAAACGGAGCTGCCTGCCCCCGAGCGATAGGCAGCGGGCGTAAAGACGCTCCATACCTTGCCCGTACAAGGTATTCAAGGCCCGCGTCTTCCCAAGATGCGGAGACCCGGAGCACGCCTCTGTCAGGTGCTGTGCGCCCAGTCGCATCACAGACTGGCGCGCGGTGTCAGAGCCTGCCAGCCAATAAACGCAGCGACAAGACATCCCATGCCGCCCCCGCCGTCATCATCTACTGCGACTAGCATGCGGCATGGGCAGGGCTGCAAGACAAAGACTCAGAAGCCCTCGCCAGAGACAACTACCGGCATAACTGCAGATACGGTAGATAATAGTCAATCTCTCCGGGACCATCTATCGGGTCCCGGGCCCCCCTTGTAAGCCTCCCGAGTCTTGGACTATAAAAGACTCGGGTAGGCGACGATAGCAAGGGTTTGCATGCCCGCAACTCATACGCTATCCATTCACACCAAGCTGTAACTCACCCATCAAGCTCAGGACTCCGGTTCTGAGCAACAAGCAATACAGCAAGCTCCATAGCTCGCCGTGGACGTAGGGTTTTACGCTCCGGCGGCCTGAACCACGTAAAACTCGCCGTGTCAAGCTCTCACTAACTCGTCCATACGCTCAAGCTCTCCGCAAGGGTCTAGCCCCACCGAAAAAAGAACCTCCGCGGGCTGCCCAGTGCAGGCCCGGGGGAAGTGTCGACCGAACATTTCGACATTTGGCGCGCCAAGAAGGGGGGCTTTTCCCTTGCGCGACGAGTTTCCGCCGACGAAGATGACCAAGCTTCCTTCAGCGGCAAACTCTCCTCCCCCTCGTTCACGGCGAACCGTGACCAGCGGGCAGTACATGTCGACGCACTCAGGACGGAGTGTGTCGGCGCAAGCTGGTAGCCAGCAGCCGACTCCGGCAACGCCGACTCCGGCAAGGCAGGCTCCAACCAGCGTGAGATCTTCTGCGGCGCTGAGCGTACACCATGGGAGTGCGCTAGCTGCAGCAAGAGCGCTACTGCACAATCCACCTGCTGGGGATGCATCCCACACAGCGACCCAGCAGTGGGTCCGCGAGGTGGACCGCCTCGTCGTCGCCGCCGCAAACCCTTGGTTTCGGCGGGGACGACGCTCCGGCCAACCGGCTGTGTCGCTGACGCGCACGCCAACGGTTGACGGGCAGACGGTGGGCTCCAGCTCCACCAGGTTTCCATCGACGGACCTGAGGGCAGAGCTGGAGCGGTGCCACTTGAGCCAAGATGCCCTAGTGTTCCACGAGCGACGTCGAGAAAGGCGTCGCACCCAAGAGGCTGGCGACAGCATGACGTCTGCCTCGACCCAGCCTGAAGGGCAGATCTTCGCCACACGAGCTCTTCCCCAGGCATACGCCGCGCAGCATATGCCACAACCATATGCCCTGCAAGCGGCGTCCCCGGTCTATGGAGCAGCCTTGCCCATACCGGGGTACACTGTGCCAGGTGCGAACCAAGCATTCGCGGCACCAATATCTGTGGAAACAGGGGCAGGATGTGCGGCTCTTGCACCCCACCTTCGCTTCGCGAGGTGGCCGTGCAAGTTTCGGCCGCATCTGCCTGAAAAGTACGACGGCAGCGTCAACCCGGCGGAGTTCCTCCAGATCTACTCCACCACCGTACTTGCAGCAGGAGGGGATGAGGCTGTCATGGCCAACTACTTCCCCGTCGCCTTGACCGGCCCAGCCCGGTCTTGGCTCATGAATCTTCCTCAGGGTTCTATAACTTCCTGGGGAGAGCTCTGCCGGCAGTTCATCGCCAACTTCGGCAGCTCATACACCCGTCCCGGCACGGAGCTCGACCTCCACGCCATCAAGCAACAACCTGGGGAGTCGCTGCATTCTTTCATCCAGCGGTTCTCCCAGGTACGCAACACCATCCCGCATATTCCGAGTGCTTCTGTGGTGGTGGCGTTCCGGCAAGGTGTCCGGGACGAGAAAATGCTTGAGATGCTCGCAACCAGAGAGGTCCGCGACGTCTCTGAGCTATTCAGCATGGCGGACAAATGCGCCAGAGCAGCTGAAGGGCGGAACTGGCAATCTCTGCCAACCTCCGAGTCAGGAGGACAGCCCGGGTCCGGCGCTGCTGCCTATGGAGGTGGCAAGAAGGCCAAAAACCGGGGGAGTGGCAGGATGAAGTCATTGTCCGTGGCTCCCGTCGCCGTAGCAGCGACGACTAGTGGAGCTCGGGGGCCACGCCCCGACAAAAGGCAGCGGCAGTCACCAGCCCCAGATGATGACCAGGGCGGGCTATGCCCCGTGCATGGCGCCGGCAACCATACTGCTGCCGAGTGCTGGGATATCCAGAGGCTCGCAGAGCGCTTCCACAAAGGAAGGCAGCAGAGAGCTGAAGCACCGCTCCACCCTCAGAGGGATGGCAAGCAGCAAGTCGACGCTCCAGTCAGCGCCGCCCACCAGGTGGGGTTTTAGGAGCCTCAGCGTGTCATAAAGATAGTGCATAACGGTGAGGACTCCAGCTCCGATGGTGACGGGCCGGGGCGGTAGCCGGCTGTGGTTGCCGTCCCAGGTCAGTGGAGGCTGCACTGCTGCGGCGTCAAACTTGGAGAAGCCCCAAGTAGTCGCAGCAGCCCAAGCACCGATCACAATGGTGCAAGGTCGGGCCAGCCTCACCCGATAGCACGCCTCCGTGCCTCGGTCATACCTCCCGGGGGCCGCCCAAGGTCTGTCAACCCCTTGAAGGCCTTGCCAGAAGGGGAAGACGCCTTAGGTCTTCCAAGACGAGCCCGGGTCCACCTACCCCTTGAAGGCCTTAGCCAGAAGGGAAGAACTCCCCAGGGGCGCCCAGGAGAAGCCGCGCAGGACCTGATCCAGCGTGAAGATGACAACCTCATCAACGAGACTCGGCTGCAGGTAACACCTCTCTCCCGCGCTCATCCATAGTCCGCATTCGCTATCCTACCGAGCGCGGCCGCGCTTGAGGCACCTGCCGATGGCCGAGTGAGTCTCTCGGGCCTCCCCCAGTCAGGTGTTGTGGTGCCAGTTGGTCACCTCCAGGAAAGGCCTGCGTTGTGCATGGGGGGTCCAGGGTGCGTATCCCGCTTAGCAGGCTCCGAGCCCAAAGCGTGCGCATCCTGCCCTCCGGAGGTACAGGGGAGTACAACCGCTTTGCCTGGTCATGAACCCAAAGAACGTGCACTCTGCTTCCCCAGCGCACGGCCCGGTACAAGGGATCGGACGACCGTACCCGGACCTCGGAGGGAGCCGGAGCTCCGGCGCCTCGAGCACAGAATTGCCCAAGCCCCGTATAACGGATCAGGATCGTAAGCCGAATAAGACTAGGAGACGGGAGGGGAGGACCCCCCGAGGAGAATTACATTTCCTCTGCCTGTGTGCAGGACCTCCAGGTTACGGCAACGGGGACTGCATGAAGCGGGGGGAAAGGAGCTACCAACTACTCCGGCGTAGGACTGGAAGGACCGGGTCCCGCCCCTTCAACAGGGGCGAGGCCCGAAGGCCCCACGTGTCCAGCGGGCTCGGGGCTCCCGCCTCCCCTGAGGGGGGCTCCGGACTCGCCACGTGGCAGGCGGAAACCGGACCTCCCCCTCGGTGGGAGGGCTCCGAAAGCCCTACGTGTCCAGCAGGGCCAGAACTCCCGCCTCCTGAAAAGGGGCTCCGGACCCGCCACGTGGCAGGCAGATCTGGAGCTCCCCATAGGGCGAGATCCGGAGATCCCCGGGGGCCCCTAACACAGTTAGGACCCGGGGAAGGTGTCTGTGCAGAGCTCCGAGATTGGAGAAGGCTTCTGAGTACCTTGCGGAGCTAAGGACTCAGTCAGGCAAAGCCAAGAAGGAGAGAAAAGGCATCACAGACACAAATACCTAAAAGAGTCAAATTATGCGAGGCTCCATGAGCTGGACTACAGACTCGATAAAAAGGGAGAAACAAGCCCTAAGGACCTCCTGGCTCACGCCGGAACCTAGCGGCTACAAGGGCGGCCACATCCTCGACTTCAGCCCTGGCAGCTTCCTCCCGCTCCGCGGCAGGGCCCTCTCTCGCTGGTACCAGGTAGAAAGAGGGGTCGCGGCTCTTGAAGCATGCCAGCACATGTGAGGCGACCTCTAAGGCTAGGCCGCGTCCATCGGCCTCAAGCTCGCTGGCGACCACCGAGTCTAGCCTGTCCAGCTTGGCGCTGATCGACTCCAGCGCGGGGATCACCTCCGCCACCTTCAACGCAGGAGCCGCTGCCCTCACCGGGCTGAAGCCAAGAGGGATCAGGGCGGACCCCGCTCGATAAACGAAGCTTGAGACCGCATGAGCCTCGGAGGACCACAAGGCCGAGAGCTCCTCGACCTCGCGGCGGGCTGCCTGCAGGGCCTCTAGGATTCTCTCGGAGAATTCCTTCTCCTTGGCCGCCAGGGAGCTCTCCCGAAGGTGGAGAGTCTTGGCGAGCCGCTCCAACTCAGAAGCCTTGAAGTCGGCGGCCAACTCCCGATCCAAGACCGCCCGGCGTTCGCGGGAGACCTGTTCCTCCCTCAAGTCGAGGTCTGCCTTCAGAATCTCTAGTTCCTCGATCCGAGCTCGAAGGTCATCCTCGCCCGCCACCAGCTGCGCGGCGACCCTCTCCGCCTCGGCTGCCGTGGAACGCTCCCGTTCCTCAACGACGAGTTTACGACGCTCCAACCGCTGCCGTATCTCCTCAGCGGCAGAGAGGATCTCCTCGGCCCGGGCGTGTGCCTCCAGGCCCCCCCCGGAGAACCAAGATAGCTTAGGGGCCTCAGGGTCCCAGCTCCCGGAGGCCCCCGTGGGTCCACTCACCTCCAGCGGGCCAGGGCCAATGGATGAAGACCACCCAGGCCTGAGAGAGAGGGTTCGAACCATCCAGAGGCCTGTCTACTACATCAGCGAAGTACTTCATGATGCCAAGACAAGGTACCTCGAAGTCCACAAGCTGCTGTATGCGGTGCTCGTGGCCTCCAGGAAGCTCCGCCATTACTTCCAGGCCCACCGGGTCTCGGTAGTCACCTCGTATCCGCTGAAGACAATTCTTCACAGCCCCCATGCGACTGGCAACATTGCTAAATGGGCGGCGGAGCTGGCGGAGTTCGAGCTGGACTTCCTTCCACGCCATGCAGTCAAAAGCCAAGCACTGGCCGACTTTGTGGCAGAGTGGACACCAACGAAGACTGACCCAGAGGGCCACGAAGACGGTGAACCAGAGCACAAAGCTCCGGTCTTCACCGAGCCCCACTGGACACTTTTCTTCGATGGCTCCTCGCGAAAGCAGGGGGCCGGTGCCGGCGTACTGCTCCTCATGCCATCGGGGGAACAGTTTGGGTACATGGTGCGTCTCAATTTCAAGGCAACCAACAACATGGCAGAGTATGAAGCACTCATGTTTGGCCTGCAGACAGCCCTGTCTTTAGGCGCTCGCCAGTTGTTGGCACAGGGCGACTCCCAGCTGGTCATCAAGCAAGTCAAGGGCGAATGCTCCTGCAATGACCCACAGCTAGCTGCGTATCTGCTTCACGTGCAGATGTTGGAGAAAGAATTCCTCGCCTTGGACCTGCACCACGTACCGCGCGCTGGCAATGCCGCAGCTGACAACCTTTCAATGAAGGCTTCCACCGGAGCCCCCGCGCCTGAAGGAGTTTTCGAGAGGACGTTGCTGCAGCCCACAGCCCGGACCGCCGAGCCGGGCGAAGGGGGCTTGACCAGCACCTCGAAGCTGGCGGTCCCGGCGGCCCTACAGCCATGGTTGCCGCCAAGGATCGTAAGCGTCACTGGGGACTCCGTGCATCCCAGCGCTCAAGATCCAGAAGCTCAAGTCAGACCCGATGCATGGATCACGGAGATCCGGGACTACTTGAAGGACAACATCCTCCCTGATGAGCATGCAACCGCTGAACAGATTGTGCGTATGGCTAAGAGATACGCGCTGGTAGAGGGGGATCTCTACCGGCGTGGCGCCAACCACATCCTATTGCGGTGCATAACCCAGGGGGAAGGCTGCAACTTGCTCGCTGAGATCCATGGAGGCGAATGTGGAAGTCACTCTTCCTCACGCACGCTTGTCGGTAAAGCGTTCCGGCATGGCTTCTACTGGCCGACAGCACTCCAGGATGCCGTCAAGCTGGTCGAGAGCTGCAAGGCGTGCCAGTTCCACGCCAAGCAGATCCATACACCGGCTCAGACGGTACAGATGATCCCGCCCTCGTGGCCATTTGCCGTATGGGGGCTGGACATCTTGGGACCATTTCCCAGAACCGTCGGGGGATTCCGGTACCTCTATGTCGCCATCGACAAGTTCACCAAGTGGCCGGAAGCCACACCAGTTGTCACCATAAACAAACAATACGCAGTAAAGTTCATCAAGTCTATTGTCTGCCGGTTCGGGGTCCCGAACAGAATCATCACCGACAACGGGACCCAGTTCACCAGCGCAGCCTTCCAAGACTACTGCGAAGACCTCGGCATTCAGGTGTGCTATGCCTCTGTTGCCCATCCAAAGAGCAATGAGCAAGTCAAGAGGGCCAACGCGGAGATTCTCCGGGGCCTTAAGACTCACACCTACGCCAGTCTGAAGAAACATGGTGCCAATTGGGTAGATGAGCTTCCAAGTACACTATGGGCTAACCGGACATCCCAGAGCCAGGCCACCGGAGAGACACCCTTCTTCATGGTTGTCGGTACCTGAGATATGGGGTACCCCCGCGCACAGGGGAAAATGCCTAAGGAACTCGCCCTTCTCCGTAGGGAGAGCTCCGAAGGCGCCACGCGTCCGGCGGGGCCGGACCTCCCTCTCCTCAGAGGAGAGTTCCGGGCCCGCCATGTGGCATACAGAAGCCGGACCTCCCCCTCCGCGGGAGAGAGGTCCGAAGGCGCCACGCGTCCAGCGGGGCCGGACCTCACTCTCCTCAGAGAAGAGCTCCGGGCCCGCCGCGTGGCCGACAGAAGCCGAGCCTCCCCCTCCGCGGGGAGAGGTCCGGAGGCTCCACGTGCCCCGCAGGCTGGACCCTTCTCTCCTCAGAGAAGGGCTCCGGACCCGCCACGTGGCCAGAAGAACGGTGCTGCCCGCCCCCGAGCTATAGGCAGCGGGCGTAAAGGCGCCCCATACCTTGCCCTTGCAAGGTATTCATGGCCCGCGTCTTCCCAAGACGCGGAGACGCGGAGCACGCGTCTGTCAGGTGCCGTTGCGCCCAGTGGCATCACAGACTGGCGCGCGGTGTCAGAACCTGCCAGCCAATAAACACCGCGACAAGACATCCCATGCCGCCTGCGCCGTCATCAACCACTACGACTAGCATGCGGCATGGGCAGGGCGGCAAGATGAAGACTCAGAAGCCTTCGACCAGAGACAACTACCGGCATAACTGCAGATACGGTAGATAATAGACAATCTTCCCAGGACCACCCGTCAGGTCCCGGCTCCCCTTGTAAGCCGCCCGAGTCTTGGACTATAAAAGGCTCGGGTAGGCGTCGATAGCAAGGGTTCGCACTTTGCAACTCATACGCTAGCCATACACTCCCAAGCTATAACTCACCCCCAAGCTCAGGCCTCCGGCCCCGAGCAGCAAGAAATACAGCGAGCTCCATAGCTCGCCGTGGACGTATGGTTTTACGCTCCGGCGGCCTGAACCACGTAAAACTCACCGTGTCAAGCTCTCACTAACTCGTCCATCTGCACAAGCTCTCCTCTAGGGACTAGCCCCACCGAAAAAAGAACCTCCGCGGGCTGCCCAGTGCAGGCCCGGGGGAAGTGTCGACCGAACACTTTGACATTTGGCGCGCCAGGTAGGGGGCTTTTCTCCTAGCGCGACGAGTTTCCGCCGACGAAGATGACCAAGCTTCCTTCAGCGGCGAACTCTCCCCCCTCGCCTCTGCGGCAGACTGCGACCAGGGGGGAGTACATGTCGACACACTCAGGACGGAGTGAGTCGGCACAAGCGGGTAGCCAGCAGCCGACTCCGGCAACGCCGACTACGGCTATGCAGGCTCCGACCAGTGTGAGATCTTCTGCAGCGCTGAGCGTACACCATGGAGGTGCGCTAGCTGCAGCAAGAGCGCTGCTGCACAACCCACCTGCGGGGGATGCGCCCCATTCAGCGACCCAGCAATGGGTCCGCGAGGTGGACCGCCTCGTCGTCGCCGCCGCGAACCCTTGGTTTTGGCGAGGACGGCGCCCAGGACAACCGGCTGTGTCGCTGACGCGCACACCCACGGTTGACGGGCTAACGGCGGATTCCAGCTCCTCCAGGCTCCTGCCGACGGACCTGCGAAGGGAGCTGGAACGGTGCCACTTGGGCCAGGACGCCCGGGTGTACCTCGAGCGACGCCGAGAAAGGCGTCGCAACCATGAGGCTGGCGACAGCATGTCGTCGGCCTCGACACAACCAGAAGGGCAGGCCTTCGCCACGCGAGCCCAGCCTCAGGCATATGCTGTGCAGAATATGCCACAACCATATGTGCCGCAAGCAGCGGCCCCGGTCTATGGTGCAGCCTTGCCCATGCCGGGATACGCGGTGCCAAGTGCGAACCAAGCGTTCGCAGCGCCAGTACCTGCAGCAGCAGGTGCAGGATGTGCGGCCCTTGCACCCCACCTTCGCTTCGCAAGGTGGCCACGCAAGTTTCACCCGCACCTGCCCGAGAAGTACGACGGCAGCGTCAACCCAGCGGAGTTCCTCCAGATCTACTCCACCGCCGTACTTGCCGCAGAAGGGGACGAGGCTGTCATGGCCAACTACTTCCCCGTCGCCTTGACCGGCCCAGCTCGGTCTTGGCTCATGAATCTACCTCAGGGGTCCATAACCTCCTGGGGAGAGCTCTGCCGGCAGTTTGTCGCCAACTTCGGCAGCTCCTACACCCTTCCCGGCACGGAGCTTGACCTCCACGCCGTCAAGCAACAACCTGGGGAGTCGCTGCGCTCTTTCATCCAGCGGTTCTCTCAGGTACGCAACACCATCCCACATATCCAAAGTGCCTCTGTGGTGGTGGCGTTCCGACAGGGTGTCCGGGACGAGAAAATGCTTGAGAAGCTCGCGACCAGAGAGGTCCGCGACGTCTCGGAGCTCTTCAGCCTGGCGGACAAGTGCGCCAGAGCAGCTGAAGGGCGGAACTGGCACGCTCTGCCGACCTCCGAGTCGGGAGGACAGCCCGGGTCCGGTGCTGCTGCCTATGGGGTGGCAAGAAGGCCAAGAACCGGGGGAATGGCAAGATAAAGTCACCATTCACGGTGTGACACCCTCATATTGGGTGTCAGCATATGTTCATGTTTATGAAGAAGAAGAACATTTTTTAGAAAAGAGGGAACTGAAACAAGTATCAAAAGGATAGCCAGTAAAGCTTTCCGAGAGCGCCGAAGGCAACTTCCACGACCAGCAGACCACGTGGCGTGTTCGGAACTCATCCCCGAAGAGATTGGAGAGGTCCGACGCTAAACTGGATACGTGGCAGGCTCGGGGGTCACCTCCGCATTTGGAAAGAGGTCCGACCCTGTGGGACACGTGCGGCCCACGGAGCTAGCCTCTGCGGAAGAAGCAAAGGCATTTTTCATAGGACACGTGTCATCCTTGGAGCTAGTCCTCGCGGAAATAAGAGGACCAGTCGCGCGGGATACGTGTCAATCTCGGAGCTCATCGCAGAGAAGTCCGGATCTATCGAACACGTGTCGCCACCGGAACTTATCACCGGAAGGTCCTTCGCAGCTAAACACGTGTCGACCTCGGGCCATGTCCCTGAGGAAAGGAGAGCGGAAGGACCGTGTCGAAGTGTTCGGTCGACACTTCCCCCGGGCCTGCACTGGGCAGCCCGCGGAGGTTCTTTTTTCGGAGGGGCTAGTTCCTAGCGGAGAGCTTGCGCAGATGGACGAGTTAGTGAGAGCTTGACACGGAGAGTTTTACGTGGTTCAGGCCGCCGGAGCGTAAAACCCTACGTCCACGGCGAGCTATGGAGCTCGCTATATTGCTTGCTGCTCAGGGCCGGGGGCCTGAGCTTGGGGGTGAGTTACAGCTTCAGAGTGTATGGCTAGCGTATGAGTTGCAAAATGCGAACCCTTGCTATCGACGCCTACCCGAGCCTTTTATAGTCCAGGACTCGGGCGGCTTACAAGGGATGCCGGGACCCGACAGGTGGTCCCGGGAAGATTGTCTATTGTCTACCGTATCTGTAGTTACGCCGGTAGTTGCTTCTGGTCGAAGGCTTCTGAGTTTTCATCTTGCCGCCCTGCCCATGCCGCACGCTAGTCGTAGTGGTTGATGACGGCGCAGGTGGCATGGGATGTCTTGTCGCAGCGTTTATTAGCTGGCAGGTTCTGACACTGCGCGCCAGTCTGTGATGTGACTGGGCGCAACGGCACCTGACAGATGCGTGCTCCGCGTTTCCGCGTCTTGGGAAGACGCGGGCCTTGAATACCTTGTACGGGCAAGGTGTGGGGCGCCTTTACGCCCGCTGCCTACCGCTCGGGGGCGGGCAGCACCGTTCTTCTGGCCACGTGGCGGGTCCGGAGCCCTTCTCTGAGGAGAGAAGGGTCCGGCCTGCGGGGCACGTGGAGCCTTCGGACCTCTCCCCGTGGAGGGGGAGGTCCGGCTTCTGTATGCCACATGGCGGGCCCGGAGTTCTCCTCTGCGGAGAGGGAGGTCCGGCCCCGCTGGACGCGTGGCGTCTTCGGACCTCTCTCCCGTGGAGGGGGAGGTCCGGCTTCTGTATGCCACATGGCGGGCCCGGAGCTCTCCTCTGAGGAGAGGGAGGTCCGGCCCCGCCGGACGCGTGGCGCCTTCGGAGCTCTCCCTGCGGAGAAGGGCGAGTACCTTAGGCATTTTACCCTGTGCGCGGGGGTACCCCATATCTCAGGTACCGACAGTGGCCCCCGGGCCTATCTCGGGGGAGATAGCGAGCCCGAGGTGGGACCTCCGTCTCTTCCAATCCGCGCACTTTCTCTAAGTCCCGAATTGACCGCTGCCGGAGCACGAACGGCCACGGGATCGTGAGAGCGTGCGCCCACTTGATGATTGCTTTTACTGTGGCGGTTCCCAAGACTGCCACTCCTGCACGTTGCGGCGCTTTCTTCGGGAACCGCCGAAGTGCCTTGCCGGCTCATCTTCTTAGGAGACTGACTCCTTGACCCCACCGCTTCAGTTAAGCGGCTTGGGCCCACCTTTCATCGGCACTCGGTCTAGGAACCGAAGCGGTTGCGGGTGCGGGGTATTCGAAGAGTTCCAAATCGCTTGGAACTGCACCTGGAAGCTTTTCAGAGGGGGTCTTACCCACATTGTAGCTTCCCTTCGCACTTCTCTGCGTTTCTTCTCGGACTCTTGTGCTTTTGCTCTCTTGCCTTTGAGTTCTCCCTTGCCATGGCTTCCAACCCGCTGCCAGAGAAGAAACGCGCTCGATCTCCTCCAGCAACGGCGTCAGTGCCAAGTCGGGATTCTGGGGTGCCTGACACTCCCTCCGGTGGCGACTCGAAGAGGCCCCGGGCTGATGCGCTGGGGGAATCTTCTGGGGCTTCCCCTGTTCCGCCAGTCCAAGCGACTGCGGAGCGGCCGTCGGAGACGGTAGCGGGCTCTGGAAATCCTATCCCGGCTCGGAAGTCGGGGTTTAGAGCCCGCTGGAGTGTCCGCGCTTCCCGGCCTTCCCCGTCTTGCGGGGAATCTGTGCCGATGCGCTCGGAGCCAGGGGCAACTGCCGCGGCCCTCAGGCCAGCACGGACTTCTCCTGTTCTGGTGTGCCCGGACTCCGCGGCGGCGTCGTCTCTTCCTGCCGAGACGGCCACCGCGCCCCCGAGCCAGCATAGGTTGATCCTGCACTAGGCGGCCTGGCTTCTTCTCCAGAACCGCCTTCCCCGGCTCGCCCCTCCCCTCAGGTCAAGGAGCCAGAAGCTGAAAAGAGACCGGCTGGCCTGGCTGCCAGAGCCGCGGAGCCAGCTTCTCCTGATTGGCGTCTCGTCTCGGCTGCTGGTGCATCGGCTCTTCCTGAGGACGAGGTAATGGAGGAGGTCGGAGGGACCGCCCCAGCCTCTGTTGCTCCATTGCCTCTGGCGGACGCCTTCGCGCTTGCCGAGTCGAGCGTCCGGCAGGTCTTGGCTGCGCTAGGGCGCGAGCGGGAGGAGTATACGGTTGAACGGGACCGCCTCCTCATCTGGGGGAACCTTTTGCAGGAGAGGACCGCGAAGGTTAAGAGTGAGCTCGACTCCAGGCGGGAGTTGCTCGACTTCAGGGAAGCGCTCGTCGACCGGATGAAGCGGGCTGTTGACCGCATGGACACCCAGTCGCGGCGGATCAACAGGGAGGACCTGGAGGCACACGCCCGGGCCGAAGAGAGCCTCTCTGCTGCTGTGGAAATACGGCAGCAGTTGGAGCGCCGCGAACTCGCCGTTGAGGAGCGGGAGCGTTCCGTGGCAGCTGAGGCAGAGAGGGTCGCCGCGCAGCTGGCCGTGGGCGAGGATGACCTCCGAGCTCGGATGGAGGAGCTGGAGATTCTGAAGGCAGACCTTGACTTGAGGGAGGAACAGGTCTCCCATGATCGCCGGGCGGTCTTGGACCGGGAGTTGACTGCCGGCTTCAAGGCCGCTGAGTTGTAGCGGCTAGCCAAGACTCTCCACCTTCGGGAGAGTTCCCTGGCGGCCAAGGAGAAGGAATTCTCTGAGAGGAACCTGGAGGCTCTGCAGGCGGCCTGCCGCGAGGTGGAGGAGCTCTCAGCCTTACGGTCCTCCGAGGCCCTTGCGGTCTCAAGCTTCGTGGATCGAGCGGGGTCCGCCCTGATCCCTCTTGGCTTCAGTCCGGTGAGGGCCGCAACTCCTGCATTGAAGGTGGCAGAGGTGATCCCTGCATTGGAGTCGATTGGCGCCAAGCTGGACAGACTCGACTCGGTGGTCGCCAGTGAGCTTGATGCCGAGGGCTGCGGCTTAGCTTTAGAGGTCGCCTCGCATGTGCTGGCATGCTTCAAGAGCCACGACCCCTCTTTCTCGCTGGAGCCAGCGAGAGAGGGCCCAGCCACGGGGCGGGAGGAAGCTGCCAGGGCTGAAGTCGAGGATGTGGCCGCCCTTGTAGCCGCAAGGTTCCGGCGAGAGCCGGGAGGTCCTTAGGACTTGTTTCTCCCTTTTTTATCGAGTCTGTAGTCCAGCTCATGGAGCCTTGCTTAATTTGACTCTCTTGGATACTTGTGTCTGTGATGCTTTTTCCCTCCTTCTTGGCTTTGCCTGGCTGAGTCCTTAGCTCCGCAAGGTACTCAGAGGCCATTTCCAATCTCGGAGCCTCGCACAGACACCCTCCCCGGGTCCTAACCGTGTTAGGGGCCCCCGGAGGTCTCCGAACCTCGCCCTATGGGGGGCTCCAAATCTGCCTGCCACGTGGCGGGTCCGAAGCTCTTCCTCAAGAGACGGGAGCTCCGTTCATGTTGGACACGTAGGGCTTTCGGAGCCCTCCTGCTGAGGGGGGAGGTCCGGTTCCTGCCTGCCACGTGGCGAGCCCGGAGCCCTCCTCAAGGAAGGAGAGAGTTCCGGGCCCGCTGGACACGTGGGGCCCCCGGGCCCCGCCCCTGCTGGAGGGGCAGGTCCCGGTCCTTCCAGTCCCAGGCCGGTGTAGCTGGTAGCTCCTTTCCCCCCGTTTCATGCAGTCCCTGTTGCCGTAACCTGAAGGTCCTGCACACAGGTAGAGGAAACGTAATTCTCCTCGGGGGGTCCTCCCCTCCCGTCTCCTAGTCTTATACGTCTTATGGTCCTGACCCGCTATACGGGGCTTGGGCAATTCTGTGCACGAGGTGCCGGAGCTCCGGCTCCCTCCGAGGTCCGGGTACGGCCGTCCGATCCCTAGTACCGGGCCATGCGCTGGGGAAGCAGAGTGCACGCGCTTTGGGTTCATGACCAGGCAAAGCGGACGTACTCCCCTGGACCTCCGGAGAGCAGGATGTGCATGCTTTGGGCTCTGGGCCAGCTAAGCTGGATACGCACCCTGGACCCCCCATGCACAACGCTGGCCTTTCCTGGAGGTGACCAACTGGCACCGCAACACCTGACTGGGGGAGGCCCGAGAGACTCACTCGGCCATCGGCAGGTGCCTCAAGCGCAGCCGCCTTCGGGAGGATAGCAAATGCCGACTATGGATGAGCGCAGGAGAGGGGGAGCTAGATGTATGATGAACATACAGAGATAGTGCGATCATAAAAATTAATGCGTAATTTAAATGACGCGCACACCCACGGTCTCTCTCATGCGCTCATTTAAATTATGCATTAATTTTTATGATCGCACTATCTCTGTATGTTCATCGTACATCTAGCTCCCCCTCTCCTGCGCTCATCCATAGTCGGCATTCGCTATCCTACCGAAGGCGGCTGCGCTTGAGGCACCTGCCGATGGCCGAGTGAGTCTCTCGGGCCTCCCCCAGTCAGGTGTTGCGGTGCCAGTTGGTTACCTCCAGGAAAGGCCTGCGTTGTGCATGGGGGGTCCAGGGTGCGTATCCAGCTTAGCCGGCCCTGAGCCCAAAGCATGCGCATCCTGCCCTCCGGAGGTACAGGGGAGTACAACCGCTTTGCCTGGTCATGAACTTAAAGCACGTGCACTCTTCTTCCCCAGCGCATGGCCCGGTACTAGGGATCGGACGGCCGTACCCGGACCTCGGAGGGAGCCGGAGCTCCGGCGCCTCGTGCACAGAATTGCCCAAGCCCCGTATAGCGAGTCAGGATCGTAAGACGGATAAGACTAGGAGACGGGAGGGGAGGACCCCCCGAGGAGAATTACGTTTCCTTTGCCTGTGTGCAGGACTTCCAGGTTACGGCAACAGGGACTGCATGAAGCAGGGGGGAAAGGAGCTACCAACTACTCCGGCCTAGGACTGGAAGGACCGGGACCTGCCCCTCCAGCAGGGGCGGGACCCGGGGGCCCCACGTGTCCAGCGGGCCCGGAACTCTCTCTTCCCTTGAGGAGGGCTCCGGGCACGCCACATGGCAGGCGGAAACCGGACCTCCCCCCTTGTTGGGAGGGCTCCAAAAGCCCTGCGTGTCCAACATGGCCGGAGCTCCCGCCTCTTAAGGAGGAGCTCCGGACCCGCCACGTGGCAGGCAGATTTGGAGCTCCCCATAAGGCGAGATCCGGAGACCTCCGGGGGCCCCTAACACGGTTAGGACCCGGGGAGGGTGTCTGTGCAAAGCTCCGAGATTGGAGATGGCCTCTGAGTACCTTGCAGAGCTGAGGACTCAGTCAGGCAAGCCCAAGAAGGAGAGAAAAAGCATCACAGTCATAAATATCTTAAAAGAGTCAAACTATGCGAGGCTCCATGAGCTGGACTACAGACTCGATAAAAAGGAAGAAACAAGCCCCAAGGGTCTCCCGGCACGACCAGAATCCAGAAGTTGCAACAACGGCCGCGTCACCAGGCTTCAGCCCTGGCGGAACTCTCTCGCTCTATGACCAGAATGCAGGAATCGCCTCCCTCATCACCGGCACAAAAATCAGTGACACCACGGGAGCTCCTGAGGCCCCCTCCGCAGTATTCAGCGGTCTCCCTGGAGACTCTACCGTCGGGGATCCTCCATGGTGCATCGGCGGTTTCCTTCTCCTGAAGTTCCCTCATCACTTGCGCAAAAGCCGGTGTCGTCAAGAGTGCCCCTGGAGCCTCAATCCCTCATCACCTGCGCAAAATCTGGAGTCATCAAGGGTGCTCCTGAGGCCCTCTCCGCAGTATTCAGCGGTGTTCTTGGAGACTCTGCCACCTGGGATTCTCCTCGGTGCTTCAGCGGTTCCTTTGAAGACTCCACCACCCTCAGGGGCAGGGCAGGCAGGCTCCCTGAGCCCCAGGCTTGGTGCAGACGCAACCGCTGAAGGGAACCGAGAGCAATTCTTCCCCCATAAGGCGGGTTAAGAGCCATGGAAGAAGACAAGACTGCAGGGACCTGAGGGAGGCGCAGGGGCTGGAAGCCTTATAAGGGGAATGTACCCACACGGAGGTTTCATTTAACACCTTCCCGGGTGCAATCCCAAGCGATTCGGAACCCTTCGGATACCCCGCGTCGGCGACCACTTCGGTTCCTAGACCGAGTGCCAATGACGGGTGGGCCCAAGCCGCCTAGATAAAGCGGTGGGGTCAAGGAGTCAGTCTCCTGAGAAGATGAGCCGGCAAGGCACTTCGGCGGTTCCCGAAGAAAGCGCCGCAACGTGCAGAAGCGGCAGTCTTGGGAACCGCCGCAGTAAAAGCAACCATCAAGTAAGCGCACGCTCCCACGATCCCGCGGCCGTTCGTGCTCCAGCAGCGGTCAATTGGGACGTAGAGAAAGTGCGCGGATCGGAAGATACGGAAGTCCCACCTCGGGCTCGCTATCTCCCCCGAGATGGGCCCGGGGGCCACTGTCGGTACCTGAGATATGGGGTACCCCCCCGCACAGGGGAAAATGCCTAAGGAACTCGCCCTTCTCCGCAGGGAGAGCTCCGAAGGCGCCACGCGTCTGGCGGGGCCGGACCTCCCTCTCCTCAGAGGAGAGTTCCGGGCCCGCCACGTGGCATACAGAAGCCGGACCTCCCCCTCCGCGGGAGAGAGGTCCGAAGGCGCCACGCGTCCAGCGGGGCCGGACCTCACTCTCCTCAGAGAAGAGCTCCGGGCCCGCCGCGTGGCCGACAGAAGCTGAGCCTCCCCCTCCGCGGGGAGAGGTCCGGAGGCTCCACGTGCCCCGCAGGCCGGACCCTTCTCTCCTCAGACGCGGAGACGCGGAGCACGCGTCTGTCAGGTGCCGTTGCGCCCAGTCGCATCACAGACTGGCGCGCGGTGTCAGAACCTGCCAGCCAATAAACACCGCGACAAGACATCCCATGCCGCCTGCGCCATCATCAACCACTACGACTAGCATGCGGCATGGGCAGGGCGGCAAGATGAAGACTCAGAAGCCTTCGACCAGAGACAACTACCGGCATAACTGCAGATACGGTAGATAATAGACAATCTTCCCGGGACCACCTGTCGGGTCCCGGCTCCCCTTGTAAGCCGCCCGAGTCTTGGACTATAAAAGGCTCGGGTAGGCGTCGATAGCAAGGGTTCGCACTTTGCAACTCATACGCTAGCCATACACTCCCAAGCTGTAACTCACCCCCAAGCTCAGGCCTCCGGCCCTGAGCAGCAAGAAATACAGCAAGCTCCATAGCTCGCCGTGGACGTAGGGTTTTACGCTCCGGCCTCCTGAACCACGTAAAACTCACCGTGTCAAGCTCTCAATAACTCGTCCATCTGCGCAAGCTCTCCGCTAGAGACTAGCCCCACCGAAAAAAGAACCTCCGCGGGCTGCCCAGTGCAGGCACGGGGGAAGTGTCGACTGAACACTTCGACAATGGTGTATGGGGCCGAAGCTGTACTTCCCCCAGAAATCACCATGAAGTCTCACCGTGTCCGGGATTACGATGAAGCCGCGCAGGACAACCTCCGGCGTGGAGAAATCGACCTCATCGACGAGGTCCGATTGCATGCAGCACTCCGTAACGCACGGTATAGACAAGCGCTTCATCGCTACCACCAGAGATCTGTGCGTGCCCGGGAGCTGCAGGAAGGTGACCTGGTGCTGTGGCGCATACTTTCTCATGAAGGGGCCCACAAACTCTCCCCTAGTTGGGAAGGTCCCTTCCGAGTCACGAAAGTATGCCGCCCCGGGTGTGTGCGCCTTTCCACCGAGAATGGGGAACTGCTCCCAAACCCTTGGAACATAGAACACCTTCGTAAGTTCTACCCCTAGAGCAAAGATAGGACAGCCCTTTCTTTTCGTAATAAACTCCATAGAGTCCAGGAACAGCGCTCGGAGCAACTAAGCCCCAGGGGACGGTACAGGACTACGTTCAGCTTTGCCTGGTTCCGACTCCAAGCGCGTAGAGTCTTGCTTCCCTTCTTAATGGGGCGGGTCGTGGCCTCCATGTTTAGCCTGCCTTCCTCCTGTGGAAAGTTATACGAAAAGAAACCTGTTCTACTTTGCTCTTTCTTCGTACTCATTTAAATTGTGTACTAAGTTTTTTATGACTACCCTTGCCGTGCATGGCTGCCATGTGCTCAGCTCCCCCTTCTCATTCTCACCACTAGTCGGCATTTGCTGCCCTACCAGAGGCGGTTGCATCGGAGGTACCTGCCGATAGTCGAAGGGGCCCCGAGCCCCCGGCACTTCGCGCACTACAGTCCCCAAGCACCGTGCATATGGTTGGGGGCCGTAAGTCAAATAAGACTATGAGATAAGGAATGGGGAGCCCCCAAGGAGAATTACGTTTTCCCTACTTGTGTGCAGGACCTCTCGGCCTCAAATCCCTAAAGGAATGTGGTAGGAGCACCTGACCAATGGGACGCCCCTGCCAGGGGGCCACTACGGGATCACGCAAGACCGGAACTCCAAGGCAAGACCGAAGGATCCACGGGTCCAGCGGGACCGGACCCCCCCTCTGAGGGGAGGGGCCCGGAGACCCCACGTGTACCGCAGGTCCGGACCTCCCTATCCTCAGAGGAGAGCTCCGGGTCCGCCACGTGGCCGGCTGATCCGGGCCTCCCCATCCTCATGAGGCGGGCCCCGAGGACCTCCGGGGCCCTTAATATAATGAGGACCCGGGGAAGGTGCCGGAGCAGAGCGTCAAGATTGGTGAAGGCCTCTGAGCACCTTGCGGAGCTAAGGGCTCGGCCAGGCAAAACCAAGAAGAAGACGGAAAACATCGCAGGCACGAAGGGTCATAAGAGTTCATGTATTCATGGCTCCATGAGATGGGCTACAAACTCGATGAAAAAGAAAGAAACAAGCCCCAAGGTTCCCCTGACACGACCAGAGTCTAGAAGTTGCAAGAATGGCCGCGTCACCAGGCTTCAGCCCTGGCAGCTGTCGAAGTGTTCAGTCGACAATTCCCTCGGGCCTGCACTGGGCAGCCCGCGGAGGTTCTTTTTTCGGTGGGGCTAGTCCCTAGCGGAGAGCTTGCGCAGATGGACGAGTTAGTAAGAGCTTGACACGGCGAGTTTTATGTGGTTCAGGCCGTCGGAGCGTAAAACCCTACGTCCACGGCGAGCTATGGAGCTCGCTGTATTGCTTGCTGCTCAGGGCCGGAGTCCTGAGCTTGGGGGTGAGTTACAGCTTGAGAGAGTATGGCTAGCGTATGAGTTGCAAAGTGCGAACCCTTGCTATCGTCGCCTACCCGAGTCTTTTATAGTCCAAGACTCGGGTGGCTTACAAGGGGTCCGGGACCCGACAGGTGGTCCCGGGGAGATTGACTGATATCTACCGTATCTGCAGTTATGCTGGTAGTTGTCTCTGCCGAAGGCCTCTGAGTCTTCGTCTTGTAGCTCTGCCCATGCCGCATGTTAGTCGTAGTGGATGATGACGGCGGGGGCGGCATGGGATGTCTTGTCGCTGCGTTTATTGGCTGGCAGCCTCTGACACTGCACGCCAGTCTGTGATGCGACTGTGCGCAACGGCACCTGACAGAGGCGTGCTCCGCGTCTCCGCGTCTTGGGAAGGCGCGGGCCTTGAATACCTTGTACGGGCAAGGTATGGGGTGTCTTTACGCCCGCTGCCTATCGCTCGGGGGCAGGCAGCGCCGTTCTGCTGGCCACGTGGCAGGCCCGGAGCCCTCCTCTGAAGAGAGGGGGGTCCGGCCCCACAGGACACGTGGAGCCTTCGGACCTCTCCCCGCGGAGGGGGAGGTTCGGCTTCTGTTGGCCACGCGGCGAGCCCGGAGCTCCACTCTGAGGAGAGGGAGGTCCGGCCTCTCCGGACACGCGGCACCTTCGGACCTCTCTCCCGCGGAGGGGGAGGTCCGGCTTCTGTATGCCACGTGGTGGGCCCGGAGCTCTCCTCTGAGGAGAGGGAGGTCCGGCCCCGCTGGACGCGTGGCGCCTTCGGAGCTCTCCCTGCGGTTAGGCATTTTCCCCTGTGCGCGGGGGTACCCCATATCGAGGGTACCGATAGTGGCCCCCAGGCCCATCTCGGGGGAGATAGCGAGCCCGAGGTGGGACCTTCGTCTCTTCTGATCCGCGCACTTTCTTCTCTTGAGTACTCCCTGTGCTGGCAGGGTCTTGACGGCTTCGGTGTTCAGCCTCTTAGGAGAGGGTGAAGCCTGGCATTGGAGCTCGGCCCGGCTGTGGAGGCGGAGTCCGGAAGTCATCGGAGCTCAGGCCAGCGAAGGGCGTGAGGTCCGGCATCAGCGCTCGCCTCTGAAAGGAGGGCGAGGGCTGGCCTCAGAGCTCGGTCTGGCTGTGGAGGCGGAGTCCGGAAGTCATCGGAGCTCAGGCCAGCAAAGGGCGTGAGGTCCGGCGTCAGCGCTCGCCTCTAAAAGGAGGCCGAGGGCTGGCCTCGGAGCTCGGCCCAGCTATTGGGGCGGAGTCCGGAAGTCATCGGGGCTCAGGCCAGCGAAGGGCGTGAGGTCTGGAGGTCATCGGAGCTCAGGCCAGCGAAGGGCGTGAGGTCCGGCATCAGCGCTCGCCTCTGAAAGGAGGGCGAGGGCTGGCCTCGGAGCTCGGCCTAGCTATGGGGGCGGAGTACGGAAGTCATTGGAGCTCAGGCCAGCGAAGGGCGTGAGGTCCGGCATCAGCGCTCGCCTCTGAAAGGAGGGCGAGGGCTGGCCTCGGAGCTCGGCCTGGCTGTGGAGGCGGAGTCCGGAAGTCATTGGGGCTCAGGCCAGCGAAGGGCGTGAGGTCCGGCATCAGCGCTCGCCTCTGAAAGGAGGGCGAGGGCTGGCCCCAGAGCTCGGCCTGGCTGTGGAGGCGGAGTCCGGAAGTCATCGGAGCTCAGGCCAGCGAAGGGCGTGAGGTCCGGCATCAGCGCTCGCCTGTGAAAGGAGGGCGAGGGCTGGCCTCGGAACTCGGCCCAGCTGTGGGGGCGGAGGTCCGGAACTGCTCAGTGGTCCCCCCTTTCCTATCACTTAGTCTCATTTGGCTTACTGTCCCAGGACAGAATACGGGGCTTGGGTAATCCAGTGCACTTGGTCCCGGAGGTCTGGCCCCAGCCCCAGTCAGGGTGTAACCGCCCGACCCCCTTGTACTCAGACCGTAGCGCCCGGAGGCTTTCTTTGGGTGCAAGACCGGGCAAAGCAAGGCTCCTGACCCCCCGTTCTAGCGTAGGTATTTTCTCGGAGGAGACCAACTGGCGGTGCAGTACCCTTATAGGGGGAGATCCAAAAGGCCACCGGGCCTCTGGCAGGTACCCCAAGCACTACCGCCTTCGGCAGGACGGCAAATATCGACTATGCATGAGAGCCGGAAAGAGGAGCCGAGTGTACAATATACGCACACTGTCTAGAGCGTGGGGAGGTGTTCATATAAATTAATGCGTAATTTAAATAAACACCTAAGTAAGCATCGTGAACTTACTGGGTAGCGTCGGAGCGCCTGTCTTCACGCAGAGCGGGTCATGCGTGGCTTCGTCGTACGCCGGACACGGGGGGACCCCCATGGCTATATCAGGGGGAAGCATGGCTTCGGCCCCGCATACCATGTGGAAGGGTAGTTCCCGTGACCCGGCCCTGGGAAGTCTGGCTGGCCCTCGACATGGAGGAGCCGGTATCCCCCGACGGCTCTGGGTGCGCGTCTGCACCGGTTGTGTGGTTCTGGTTGGCGTGGACCTGGCACGCATTGCATCGCTAACCGGTTTGACGGTGTCCAGGTGGCTCTCGGTCAGTAGGATCCATGCCGGGTGGCTTAACCGACCAACGTGTGGGACGATGAGCGTTCCCAACACTCGCCTCCTTGGACTACTGCGAGCTAATCGCAGCCTTCCTCCTGGGTTATGCACCGCAATAGGATGTCGTGGCGCCACGCCAGTAAAGATACCAGCGCGTAGCACTTAGCCATCCGCACCACCCGTTCAGCGGATGCACGTTCATCAGGAAGGATGTCCTTCAAGGAGTCCTGGACCTCCGTGGTCCATGCATCGGGACTACTTGAGCTTCTGGATCTTGAGCGCTGGGTTGCACGGAGTCCCCAGTGACTCTTACGATCCTTTGGCGGCATCCAGGGCCGCCGGGACTGTCTAGCTTCGAGGCACTGGTTCATCCCCCTTCGCCCGGCTCGGCGGGCCGGGCTGTGGACCGCAGCAACGTCCTCTCGAAGACTCCTTCATGCGCAGGGGCTCCGATTGAGGCTTTCGTTGAGAGGTCGTCAGCTGCGGCCGTGCAAGCACGCGGTACATGGCGCAGGTCCAAGGCGAGGAATTCTTTCTCCAACATCCGCACGTGAAGCAGATAAGCAGCTAGCTGTGGGTCATTGCAGGGGCATTCACCCTTAACTTGCTTGATAACTAGCTGGGAGTCGCCCTGCGCCAACAACTGGCGAGCGCCCAGAGACAGGACTGTCTTTTAGGCCAAAGATGAGTGCTTCATACTCTGCCAAGTTGTTGGTTGCCTTGGAATTGAGACGCACCATGTACCCAGACTGCTCCCCCGATTGCATGAGAAGCAGTACACCGGCACCAGCCCCCTGCTTTCGCGAGGAGCCGTCGAAGAAGAGAGTCCAGTGAGGCCCGGTGAAGATCGGAGCTCGGTACTTTGGTTCACCGTTTCGTGGCCCCCTGGGTCAGCCTTCGTTGGCATCCACTCAGCCACGGAGTCAGCCAGTGCTTGGCTCTTGGCTGTCTGACGTGGTCGGGAGCTCAGCTTGAACTCCGCCGTCTTCGGGCTGTCTTCCGGCTTCGGAAGCTGGCAGAGAGTGTCAGCTCCGCTCTCCGGCTGCTCTGGCGCACTTGTCCGCCAGGCTGAAGGGCTCGGAGGCATCGCAGACCTCTCTGGTTGCAAGCCTCCCAAGCATCTTCTTGTCCTGGACACTGTCGAAGTGCCGCCATCACAGAAGCACTTTGAATATGCGGAATGGTGTTGCGTACCTGGGAGAACCGCTGGATGAAGGAGCGCAGCGACTCCCCAGGTTGTTGCTTGATGGCTTGGAGGTCAAGCTCCATGCCGGGACGGGTGTAGGAGCTGCCGAAGTTGGCGATGAACTGCCGGCAGTGCTCTCCCCAGGAAGTTATGGAACCCTGAGGGAGGTTCATTAGCCAAGACCGGGCTGGGCCGGTCAAGGCGACGGGGAAGTAGCTTGGCCATGACGGCCTCATCCCCTCCAGCGGCAAGTACGGCGGTGGAGTAGATCTGGAGGAACCCCGCCGGGTTGACGCTGCCTTCGTACTTCTCGGGCAGGTGCGGCCGAAACTTGCGCGGCCACCTCGTGAAGCGGAGGTGGGGCTCCAGGGCCGTACATCCTGCCCCTGTTGCTGCAGGTGTTGGTGCCGCGAACGCTTGGTTCGCCGCTGGCACAGTGTACCCCGGTATGGGCAAGGCTGCGCCATAGACCGGGGGCGCCGTTTGCAGGACATATGGCTGTGGCATATGCTGCGTGGCGTATGTCTGGGGCAGAGTTTGCGTGGCAAAAGTCTGCGCCTCAGGCAGGGTTGAGGCAGTCGTCATGCTGACGCCGGCCTCTTGGCTGCGACGCCTCTCTCGTCGCCGCTCGAGGAACATTCGGGCGTCTTGGCCCAGGTGGCATCGTTCCAGCTCAGTCCTCAGGTCTGTCGACGGAAGCCTGGTGGAGCTGGAATCCGCCGTCTGTCCGTCAACCGTTGGCGTGCGCGTCAGCGACACAGCCGGTTGGCCGGAGCGTCGTCCCCGCCGAAGTCAAGGGTTTGCGGTGGCGACGACAAGACGGTCTACCTCGCGAATCCACTGCTGGGTCGCTGCCTGAGGCGCGTCCCCAGCAGGCGGATTGTGCAGTAGCGCTCTTGTTGCGGCTAGCGCACCCCCGCCGGGTACGCCCCGCGCTACTGAAGACCTGACGCTGGTTGGAGCCTGCATTGCCGGGGTCGGCGCTGCCAGAGCCGGTTGCTGGCTCCCAGTGCAGGTACTGGTGCCGCGAACGCTTGGTTGCGCCTGGCACAGTGTACCCCGGTATGGGCAAGGTTGCGCCATAGGCTGGGGACGCCGCTTGCAGAGCACATGGTTGTGGCTTATGCTGTGCAGCGTATGCCTGGGGCGGAGCTCGCGTAGCGAAGGTCTGCCCTCCTGGTTGGGTCGAGGCCGACGTCATGTTGTTGCCAGCCCCTTGAGTGCGACGCCTTTCTCGACGTCGCTCGAGGAACACTCGGGCATCTTGGCCCAAGTGGCACCGTTCCAGCTCTGTCCTCAGGTCCGTCGACGGAAGTTTGGTGGAGCTGTAACCCGCCGTCTGCCCGTCAACCGTTGGCGTGCGCGTCAGCGACACAGCCGGTTGGCCGGAGCGTCGTCCCCGCCGAAGTCAATGGTTTGCGGCGGCAACGACAAGACGGTCTACCTCGCGAATCCACTGCTGGGTCGCTGCCTGAGGCGCGTCCCCAGCAGGCGGATTGTGCAGTAGCGCCCTTGCTGCTGCTAGCGCACCACCACCGGGTACGCCCGGCGCTACTGAAGGCCTGACGCTGGTTGGAGCCTGCATTGCCGGGGTCGGCGCTGCCAGAGCCGGTTGCTGGCTCCCAGCTTGCCCTGACACACTCCGTCCTGAGTGTGTCATCATGTACTCTCCCCTGGTCACGGTTTGCCCCGGACGCAGGGGGGAGAGTTTGCCGCTGAGGGAAGCTTGGTCATCTTCGTCGGCGGAAACTCGTCGCGCAAAGGGAAAAGCCCCCTACCTGGCGCGCCAAATGTTGAAGTGTTCAGTCGACACTTCCCCCAGGCCTGCACTGGGCAGCCCGCGGAGGTTCTTTTTTCGGTGGGGCTAGTCCCTAGCGGAGAGCTTGCGCAGATGGACGAGTTAGTAAGAGCTTGACACGGCGAGTTTTACGTGGTTCAGGCCGCCGGAGCGTAAAACTCTACGTCCACGGCGAGCTATGGAGCTCGCTGTATTGCTTGCTGCTCAGGGCCGGAGTCCTGAGCTTGGGGGTGAGTTACAGCTTGAGAGAGTATGGCTAGCGTATGAGTTGCAAAGTGCGAACCCTTGCTATCGTCGCCTACCCGAGTCTTTTATAGTCCAAGACTCGGGTGGCTTACAAGGGGGGCCGGGACCCGACAGGTGGTCCCAGGGAGATTGACTGATATCTACCGTATCTGCAGTTATGCCGGTAGTTGTCTCTGCCGAAGGCCTCTGAGTCTTCGTCTTGTAGCTCTGCCCATGCCGCATGCTAGTCGTAGTGGATGATGACGGCGGGGGCGGCATGGGATGTCTTGTCGCTGCGTTTATTGTCTGGCAGCCTCTGACACTGCACGCCAGTCTGTGATGCGACTGGGCGCAACGGCACCTGACAGAGGCGTGCTCCGCGTCTCCGCATCTTGGGAAGGCGCAGGCCTTGAATACCTTGTACGGGCAAGGTATGGGGCGTCTTTACGCCCGCTGCCTATCGCTCGGGGGCACGCAGCGCCGTTCTGCTGGCCACGTGGCGGGCCCGGAGCCCTCCTCTGAAGAGAGGGGGGTCCGGCCCCGCAGGACACGTGGAGCCTTCGGACCTCTCCCCGCGGAGGGGGAGGTTCGGCTTCTGTTGGCCACGCGGCGAGCCCGGAGCTCCTCTCTGTGGAGAGGGAGGTCCGGCCTCTCCGGACACGCGGCACCTTCGGACCTCTCTCCCGCGGAGGTGGAGGTCCGGCTTCTGTATGCCACATGGTGGGCCCAGAGCTCTCCTCTGAGGAGAGGGAGGTCCGGTCCCGCTGGACGCGTGGCGCCTTCGGAGCTCTCCCTGCGGAGAAGGGAGAGATCCTTAGGCATTTTCCCCTGTGCGCGGGGGTACCCCATATCGAGGGTACCGACAGCGGCGTTCTACCGCTCCATGACCCGAGCGCAGGAATCACCTCCCTCATCACCAGCGCAAAGGCCGGTGTCATAAAGGGTGCTCTTGAGGCCCCCTCCGCAGCTTCAGCGGTCTTCTTGGAGACTCTGCCGCCTGGGATCCTCCTTGGTGCATCAGCGGTTTCCTTCTCCTGAAGTTCCCTCATCACCGGCGCAAAAGCCGGTGTCATCAAGGGTGCTCCTGAGGCCCCCTCCGCAGCTTCAGCGGTCTTCTCGGAGACTCTGCCGCCTGGAATTCACCTTGGTGCTTCAGCGGTTTCTTTGAAGACTCCACCATCTGAGAAGGGACGCAACGCCAGGGAGCTTTCTGCCTGCCATCACCGAGGAAGGGCCCCGTCGGGAGGACAAACCTGAGACCCCTCGGAGGCGCCACCTCCAGAGGCAAGGCAGGCAGGCTCCCTGGGTCCCAGACTTGGTGCAGACGCCGTCGCTGGAGGAAATCGAGAGCGATTCTCCCCCCAAAAAGCGGGTTAGAAGCCATGGAAGAAGACAAGACCGCAGAGACTCGAGGGAGGTGCAAGGGCTGGAAGCCTTATAAGGGGAGCGTACCCACGTGGCAGTTTCTTTTCACACCTTCTAGGTACGAGTCAAAGCAATTCAAAACTCTTCGAATACGCCGCATCGGCAACCGCTTCGGCTCCGAGACCGAGCGCCGATGACAGGTGGACCCAAGCCGCCCAACTGAAGTGGTGGGTCAAGGAGTCAGTCTCCTAAGAAGACGAGCCGGCAAGGCACTTTGGCGGTTCCCGAAGAAAGCGCCGCAATGTGCAGAAGTGGCAGTCTTGGGAACCGCCACAGTGAAAGCAACCATCAAGTGGGCGCACGCTCCCATGATCCCACGGCCGTTTGTGCTCCGGCAGCGGTCAATGCGGGACTTAGAGAAAGTGCACGGATCAGAAGAGACGGAGGTCCCACCTTGGGCTCACTATCTCCCCCGAGATGGGCCCGGGGGCAACTGTCGGTACCTGCGATATGGGGTACCCCCGCGCACAGGGGAAAATGCCTAAGGAACTTGCCCTTCTCCGCAGGGAGAGCTCCGAAGGCGCCACGCATCCGGCGGGACCGGACCTCCCTCTCCTCAGAGAAAAGCTCCGGGCCCGCCACGTGGCATACAGAAGCCGGACCTCCCCCTCCGCGGGAGAGAGGTCCGAAGGCTCCACGTGTCCCGCGGGGCCGGACCTCCCTCTTTTCAGAGAGGAGCTCCGGGCTCGCCACGTGGCCGACAGAAGCCGAACCTCCCCCTCCGCGGGGAGAGGTCCGAAGGCTCCACGTGTCCCGCGGGGCCGGACCCCTCCTCTCCTCCGAGGAGGGCTCCGGGCCCGCCACGTGGCCAGCAAAACGGCGCTGCCTGCCCCCGAGCGATAGGCAGCGGGCGTAAAGACGCCCCATACCTTGCCCGTACAAGGTATTCAAGGCCCGCGTCTTCCCAAGACGCGGAGACGCGGAGCATGCCTCTGTCAGGTGCCGTTGCGCCCAGTCGCATCACAGACTGGCGCGCAGTGTCAGAGCCTGCCAGCCAATAAACGCAGCGACAAGACATCTCATGTCGCCCCCGCCGTCATCATCCACTGCGACTAGCATGCGGCATGGGCAGGGCTGCAAGACGAAGACTCAGAATCCTTCACCAGAGACAACTACCGGCATAACTGCAGATACGGTAGATAATAGTCAATCTCTCCGGGACCACCTGTCGGGTCCTGGGCCCCCTTGTAAGCCTCCCGAGTCTTGGACTATAAAAGACTCGGGTAGGCGACGATAGCAAGGGTTCGCACGCTCGCAACTCATACGCTAGCCATTCACACCAAGCTGTAACTCTCCCATCAAGCTCAGGACTCCGGTTCTGAGCAACAAGCAATACAGCGAGCTCCATAGCTCGCCGTGGACGTAGGGTTTTACGCTCTGGCGGCCTAAACCATGTAAAACTCGCCGTGTCAAGCTCTTACTAACTCGTCCATACGCTCAAGCTCTCCGCAAGGGTCTAGCCCCACCAAAAAAAGAACCTCCGCGGGCTGCCCAGTGCAGGCCCGGGGGAAGTGTCAACCGAACACTTCGACAATGGCCTTTATTGTTATGTGTCTATGCCTTCGGCCTAAAGAATGCTCTCCCCACCTTTGTGCGGGCGATGCACAAAACCTTTGGGGAGTTAATAAGAGACTTAGTTGAGGTGTACGTCGATGACATCGTTATCAAGGTCAAGCAGGGTTCATCTTTGTTAGATAACCTAGCCTTAGTTTTTGACAAATTGCGCTTGTCGGTACCTGCGATATGGGGTACCCCCGCGCACAGGGGAAAATGCCTAAGGAACTCGCCCTTCTCCGCAGGGGGAGCTCCGAAGGCGCCACGCGTCCGGCAGGGTCGGACCTCCCTCTCCTCAGAGGAGAGCTCCGGGCCCGCCACGTGGCATACAGAGGCCGGACCCCCCCTCCGCGGGAGAGAGGTCCGAAGGTGCCACATATCCGGCGGGGCCAGACCTCCCTCTCCTCAGAGAGGAGCTCTGGGCCCGCCACGTGGCCGACAGAAGCCGAACCTCCCCCTCCGAGGGGAGAGGTCCGAAGGCTCCACGTGCCCCGCGGGGCCGGGCCCTCCTCTTCTGTGAGAAGGGCTCCGAGCCCGCCACGTGGCCAGCAGAACGGCGCTGCCTACCCCCGAGCTATAGGCAGCGGGCGTAAAGACGCCCCATACCTTGCCCGTAAAAGGTATTCAAGGCCCGCGTCTTCCCAAGACGCGGAGCACGCCTCTGTCAGGTGCCGTTGCGCCCAGTCACATCACAGACTGGCACGCAGTGTCAGAGCCTGCCAGCCAATAAACGCAGCGACAAGACATCCCATGCCGCCCCCGCCGTCATCATCCACTACGACTAGCATGCGGCATGGGCAGGGCTGCAAGAGGAAGACTCAAAAGCCTTTGCCAGAGACAACTACCGGCATAACTGCAGATACGGTAGATGACAGACAATCTCCCCGGGACCACCTGTCGGGTCCCGAGCACCCCTTGTAAGCCACCCGAGTCTTGGACTATAAAAGACTCGGGTAGGCGACTTTAGCAAGGGTTCGCACCTCCGCAACTCATACGCTAGCCATTCACACCCAAGCTGTAACTCACCCCCAAGCTCAGGACTCCGGCCCTGAGCAGCAAACAATACTGCGAGCTCCATAGCTCGCCGTGGACGTAGGGTTTACGCTCCGGCGGCCAGAACCACGTAAAACTCACAGTGTCAAGCTCTTACTAACTCTTCCATCCGCGCAAGCTCTCCGCAAGGGTCTAGCCCCACCGAAAAAAGAACATCTGCGGGCTGCCCAGTGCAGGCCCGGGGGAAGTGTCGACCGAAGACTTCGACATTTGGCGCGCCAGGAAGGGGGCTTTTCCCCTAGCGCGACGAGTTTCCACCGACGAAGATGACCAAGCTTCTTTCAGCGGCAAACTCTCCCCCTCCGTGTTCACGGCGAACCGTGACCAGTGGGGAGTACATGTCGACGCACTCAGGACGGAGTGTGTTGGCACAAGCTGGTAGCCAGCAGCCGACTCCGGCAACGCCGACTCCAGCGATGCAGGCTCCGACCAGTGTGAGATCTTCTGCAGCGCTGAGCATACACCATGGGGGTGCGCTAGCTGCAGCAAGAACACTGCTGCGCAACCCATCTGCTGGGGATGCGCCCCATTCTGCGACCCAACATGGGTCCGCGAGGTGGACCGCCTCGTCGTCGCCGCCGCGAACCCTCAGTTTCGGCGAGGGCGACGCCCCAGTCAACCGGCTGTTTCGCTGACGCGCACGCCCACGGTTGACGGGCAAACGGCGGATTCCAGCTCCTCCAGGCTCCTGTCCACGGACCTGAGAAGGGAGCTGGAACGGTGCCACTTGGGCCAGGATGCCCGGGTGTACCTCGAGCGACATCGAGAAAGGCGTCGCAACCATGAGGCTGGCGACAGCATGACGTCGGCCTCGACACAACCTGGAGGGCAGATCTTTGCCACGCGAGTCCTGCCTCAGGCATACGCCACGCAGCATATGCCACAACCATATGCGCCGCAGGCAGCATCCCCGGTCTATGGTACAGCCTTGCCCATGCCGGGGTACACGGTGCCAAGTGCGAACCAAGCGTTCGCAGCGCCAATACCTGCAGCAGCAGGTGCAGGATGTGCGGCCCTTGCACCCCACCTTCGCTTCGAGAGGTGGCCGCGCAAGTTTCGGCCGCACCTGGCCAAGAAGTTCGACGGTAGTGTCAACCCGGCGGAGTTCCTCCAGATCTACTCCACCGCCGTACTTGCCGCAGGAGGGGATGAGGCTGTCATGGCCAACTACTTCCCCGTCACCTTGACCGGCCCAGCTCGGTCTTGGCTCATGAATCTCCCTCAGGGGTCCATAACCTCCTGGGGAGAGCTCTGCCGGCAGTTCGTCGCCAACTTCGGCAGCACCTACACCCGTCCCGGCACGGAGCTTGACCTCCACGCTATCAAGCAGCAACCTGGGGAGTCGCTGCGCTCTTTCATCCAGCGGTTCTCCCAGGTACGCAACACCATCCCGCATATTCAAAGTGCTTCTGTGGTGGTAGCGTTCCGACAGGGTGTCCGGGACGAGAAAATGCTTGAGAAGCTCGCGACCAGAGAGGTCCGCGATGTCTCTGAGCTCTTCAGCCTGGCGGACAAATGCGCCAGAGCAGCTGAAGGGCGGAACTGGCACTCTCTGCCAACTCCTGAGTCAGGGGGACAGCCTGGGTCCGGCGCTGCTGCCTATGGGGGTGGCAAGAAGCCCAAGAACCGGGGGAGTGGCAAGATGAAGTCATCGTTCACGGCTCCCATCGCCGCAGCAGCGACGACTAGTGGAGCACGGAGGCCACGCCCCGACAAAAGGCAGCGGCAGTCACCGGCCCCAGATAGTGACCAGGGTGGGCTATGCCCCGTGCATGGCGCCGGCAACCATACTGCTGCCGAGTGCTGGGATATCCAGAGGCTCGCAGAGCGCTTCAGCAAAGGAAGACAGCAGAGAGCTGAAGCACCGCCCTACCCTCAGAGGGATGGCAAGCAGAAGGTCGATGCCCCAGTCACCGCCGCCCATCAGGTGGGGTTTCAGGAGCCTCAGCGTGTCATAAAGACAGTGCATAACGGTGAGGACTCCAGCTCCGACGGTGACGGGCCAGGGCGGTAGCCAACTGCGGCAGCCGTCCCGGGTCAGTGAAGGCTGCATTGCTGCGGCGTCAACCTTGGAGAAGCGCCAAGTAGTTGCAGCAGCCCAAGTACCGACCACAACGGTGCAAGGTCGGGCCAGCCTCACCCGAGAGAACGCCTCCGTGCCTCGGACATACCCCCCGGGGGCCGCCCAAGGTCTGTCAACCCCTTGAAGGCCTTGCCAGAGGGGGAAGACGCCTTAGGTCATCCAAGACGAGCCCAGGTCCACCTACACCTTGAAGGCCTTAGCCAGAAGGGGAGAACTCCCAGGGGGCCCCCAGGAGAAGCCGCGCAGGACCTGATCCATCGCGAAGATAACAACCTCGTCGTCGGGACTCGGCTGCAGGCAACACCGCACAACGCAAGGTCTCGGCTGATGCTCTAAGCACTACTGCCAAAGAACCAAACGCGTCAGGGATCTGCAGAAGGGCAACCTGGTGTCGCGGCACGCTCTTTCCCGAGAAGGACCTATAAACTCTCCACCAGCAGGGAAGGTCCCTTCCGAATCACGAAAGCTGCCGCCCCAGGAACGCATGCCTTTCAACCGAGTGTGGGATCCGTTCCCAAAACCCTTGGCATGGAGCAACACTGTAAGTCCTACTCCCTGAGCATTAGTAGAACAGGGTCATTCCCTTCTGTAATGGATCCCATAGAATTTAGGAACAGAGCTTGGGGCAGATAAGTCTCAAGGGACGGTACAGGACTACGTCCAGTTTAGCCTGGTTCCGACCCTAAGCGCGTAGAGTCTTGCTTCCCTTGTAGACAAGGCGGAACATTGCCTCCATGTACAGCCAGAATTCCACCTATGGGCATGAACAGAGAAACTTGTTCTACTTAGCTCTCTCTCATGCGCTCATTTAAATTATGCATTAATTTTTATGATCGCACTATCTATGTATGTTCATCGTGCATCTAGCTCCCCCTCTCCCGCGCTCACCCATAGTCAGCATTCGCTATCCTACCGAGGGCGGCCGCACTTGAGGCACCTGCCGATGGCCGAGAGAGTCTCTCAGGCCTCCCCCAGTCAGGTGTTGCGGTGCCAGTTGGTCACCTCCAGGAAAGGCCTGCGTTGTGGTGCCAGTTGGTCACCTCCGAGGTAAGTATCCCGCTTAGCAGGCCATGAGCCCAAGGCGTGCGCATCTTGCCCTCCGGAGGTACAGGGGAGTACAACCGCTTTTCCTGGTCATGAACCCAAAGCACGTGCACTCTGCTTCCCTAGCGCACGGCCCGGTACTAGGGATCGGACGACCGTACCCGGACCTCGGAGGGAGCCGGAGCTCCGGCGCCTCGAGCACAGAATTGCCCAAGCCCCGTATAACGGATCAGGATCATAAGACGAATAAGACTAGGAGACGGGAGGGGAGGACCCCCCGAGGAGAATTACGTTTCCTCTACCTGTGTGCAGGACCTCCAGGTTACGGCAACGGGGACTGCATGAAGCGGGGGGAAAGGAGCTATCAACTACTCCGGCCTAGGACTGGAAGGACCGGGTCCTGCCCCTTCAACAGGGGCGAAGCCCGAAGGCCCCACGTGTCCAGCGGGCCCGGAGCTCCCGCCTCCCCTGAGGGGGGCTCCGGACATGCCACGTGGCAGGCGGAAACCGGACCTCCCCCCCCCCCCCCGGTGGGAGGGCTCTGTCGAAGTGTTCGGTCAACACTTCCCCCGGGTGTGCACTGGGCAGCCCGCGGAGGTTCTTTTTTTGGTGGGGCTAGTTCCTAGCGGAGAGCTTGCGTGGATGGACGAGTTAGTAAGAGCTTGACGCGGTGAGTTTTACGTGGTTCAGGCCGCCGGAGCGTAAAACCCTACGTCCACGGCGAGCTATGGAGCTCGCTGTATTGCTTGCTGCTCAGGGCCGGAGTTCTGAGCTTGGGGGTGAGTTACAGCTTGGGAGTGTATGGCTAGCGTATGAGTTGCAAAGTGCGAACCCTTGCTATCGTCGCCTACCCGAGCCTTTTATAGTCCAAGACTCGGGCAGCTTACAAGGGGGGCCGGGACCCGACAGGTGGTCCCGGGAAGATTGTCTATCATCTACCGTATCTGCAGTTATGCCGGTAGTTGCCTCTGGTCGAAGGCTTCTGAGTCTTCATCTTGCCGCCCTGCCCATGCCGCATGCTAGTCGTAGTGGTTGATGACGGCGCAGGCGGCATGGGATGTCTTGTCGCGGTGTTTATTGGCTGGCAGGTTCTGACACCGCGCGCCAGTCTGTGATGCGACTGGGCGCAATGGCACCTGACAGAAGCGTGCTCCGCGTCTCCGCATCTCGGGAAGACTCGGGCCTTGAATACCTTGTACGGGCAAGGTATGGGGCGTCTTTACGCCCGCTGCCTATCGCTCGGGGGCAGGTAGCGCCGTTCTGCTGCCACGTGGCGGGCCCGGAGCCCTTCTCAGAGGAGAGGAGGGCCCGTTCCGCGGGGCAGGTGGAGCCTCCGGACCTCTCCCCGTGGAGGGGAGGCTCGGCTCCTGTTGGCCACGTGGCGGGCCCGGAGCTCTCCTCTAAGGAGAGGGAGGTCCGGCCCCGCTGGACGCGTGGCGCCTTCGGACCTCTCTCCCGCAGAGGGGGAGGTCCGGCTTCTGTATGCCACGTGGCGGGCCCGGAGCTCTCCTCTGAGGAGAGGGAGGTCCGGCCCCGCCGGACGCGTGGCGCCTTTGGAGCTCTCCCTGCGGAGAAGGGCGAGTTCCTTAGGCATTTTACCATGTGTGCGGGGGTACCCCATATCTCAGGTACCGACAGTTGCCCCCGGGCCCATCCCGGGGGAGATAGCGAGCCCGAGGTGGGACCTCCGTCTCTTCCGATCCGCGCACTTTCTCTATGTCCCGAATTGACCGCTGCCGTGGGATCATGGGAGCGTGCGCTCACTTGATGGTTGCTTTTACTGCGGCGGTTCCCAAGACTGCCACTTCTGCACGTTGCGGCGCTTTCTTCGGGAACCGCCGAAGTGCCTTGCCGGCTCATCTTCTCAGGAGACTGACTCCTTGACCCACCGCTTCGGTTGGGCAGCTTGGGTCCACCCTTCATCGGCACTCGCTCTAGGAGCCGAAGCGGTTGCCAATGCGGTGTATTCGAAGAGTTCCGAATCGCTTGGCATTGCACCCGGGAAGGTGTGAAATGAAACCCCCATGTGGGTACACCCCCCTTATAAGGCTTCCAGCCCCTGCGCCTCCCTCGAGTCTCTGCAGTCTTTTCTTCTTCCATGGCTCTCAACCCGCCTTATGGGGGGAGAATCGCTCTCGGTTCCCTCCAGCGATGGCGTCTGCACCAAGCCTGGGACTCAGGGAGCCTGCCTGCCCTGCCTCTGAGGGTGGCGCCGCCAAGGGGTCTCTGGTTTGTCCTCCCGACGTAGCCCTTCCTTGGTGACGGCAGGCAGAAAGCTCCTTGTCGTTGCGTCCCTTCCCATGTGGTGGAGTCTTCAAAGAAACCGCTGAAGCACTGAGGGGAATCCCAGGCGGCAGAGTCTCCGAGAAGACAGCTGAAGCTGCGGAGGGGGGGCCTCAGGAGCACCCTTGATGACACCAGTTTTTGCGCAGGTGATGACGGAAGGAGGCTCCAGGGGCACCCCTGGCGACACCGGCTTTTGCGCCGATGATGAGGGAACTTCAGGAGAAGGAAGCCGCCGATGCACCATGGAGGATCCCAGACGGCAGAGTCTCCAGGAAGACCGCTGAATACTGCGGAGGGGGCCTCAGGAGCTCCCTTGGTGTCACCGGCTTTTGCGTCGGTGATGAGGGAGGCGATTCCTGCGCTCGGGCCATAGAGCGAGAGAGTTCCGCCAGGGCTGAAGCCTGGTGATGCGGCCGTTCTTGCAACTTCTGGATTCTGGTCGTGTCAGGAGACCCTTGGGACTTGTTTCTTTCTTTTTATCGAGTCTGTAGCCCAGCTCATGGAGCCTCGCATAGTTTGTCTCTTTAAGATATTTGTGTCCGTGATGCTCCTTCTCGGCTTTGCCTGACTGAGTCCTTAGCTCCACAAGGTACTCAGAGGCCATCTCCAATCTCGGAGCTCTGCATAGACACCCTCCCCGGGTCCTAACCGTGTTAGGGGCCCCCGGGGGTCTCCGGATCTCGCCCTTTGGGGAGCTCCAAATCTGCCTGCCATGTGGCGGGTCCGGACCCCCTCATTAAGAGGCGGGAGCTCCGGCCATGTTGGACACGTAGGGCATTCGGAGCCCTCCTACCGAGGGGGGAGGTCCGGTTTCCACCTGCCACGTGGCGAGCCCAGAGCCCTCCTCAGGGGAGGCGAGAGCTCCGGACCCGCCAGACACGTGGGGCCTTCGGGCCTCGCCCCTGCTGAAGGGGCGGGGCACGGTCCTTCCAGTCCTGGGCCGGTGCTGCTGATAGCTCCTTTCCCCCCGCTTTATGTAGTCCCTGTCGCCATAGCCTGGAAGCCCTGCACACAGGTAGAGGAAACGTAATTCTCCTTGGGGGCTCCCCCTCCCTTATCTCATAGTCTTATTTGACTTATAGCCCTTAACCATATGCTTGGTGCTTTGGGGACTGTAGAGAGGGGGAGCTGAGCACATGGCAACCATGCACTGCAAGGGTGGTTAAAAAACTTAATACACAATTTAAATGAGTACGAGGAAAGAGCAAAGTAGAGCAGATTTCTTTTCGCACAACTTTCCACAGGAGGAAGGCAGGCTAAACATGGAGGCCACGACCCACCCCATTAAGAGGGGATGCAAGACTCTACGTGCTTGGAGTTGGAACCAGGCAAAGCTGAACGTAGTCCTGTACCGTCCCCTGGGGCTTAGCTGCTCCGAGCGCTGCTCCTGGACTCTATGGAGTTTATTACAAAAAGAAAGTGCTGTCCTATTTTTGCTCTAGGGGTAGAACTTACGGAGGTGTTCTATGTTCCAAGGGTTCGGGAGCAGGTCCCCATCCTTGGTGGAAAGGCGCACACACCCGGGGCGGCATACTTTCGCGACTCAGAAGGGGCCTTCCCAACTAGGGGAGAGTTTGTGGGCCCCTTCACGAGAAAGTATGCGCCGCAACACCAGGTCACCTTCCTGCAGCTCCCGGGCACGCACAGACCTCTGGTGGTAGCGCCGAAGCGCTTGTCTGTACCGCGCGTTACGGAGTGCTGCATGTAATCGGACCTCGTCGACGAGGTCGATTTCTCCATGCCGGGGGTTGTCCAGCGCGGCTTCGTCGTAAGCCCGGACACGGTGAGACTTCATGGTGATTTCTGGGGGAAGTACAGCTTCGGCCCCATACACCATGAAGAAGGGTGTCTCCCCGGTGGCCCGGCTCTGGGACATCCGGTTAGCCCATAGTGTGCTCGGAAGCTCATCTACCCAATTGGCACCATGTTTCTTCAGGCTGGCGAAGGTGCGAGTCTTAAGGCCCCGGAGAATCCCCGCGTTGGCCCTCTCAACTTTCCCATTGCTCCTTGGGTGGGCGACAGAGGCATAGCACACCTGAATACCAAGGTCCTCGCAGTAGTCTTGGAATGCTGCGCTGGTGAACTGGGTCCCGTTGTCGGTGATGATTCTGTTCGGGACCCCGAACCGGCAGACAATAGACTTGATGAACTTTACTGCGGATTGTTTGTTGATGGTGACAACTGGTGTAGCTTCCGGGCACTTGGTGAACTTGTCGATGGCGACATAGAGGTACCGGAATCCCCCGACGGTTCTGGGAAATGGTCCCAGGATGTCCAGCCCCCATACGGCAAATGGCCATGAGGGCGGGATCATCTGTACCGCCTGAGCCGGTGTATGGATCTGCTTGGCGTGGAACTGGCACGCCTTGCAGCTCTCGACCAGCTTGACGGCATCCTGGAGTGCTGTCGGCCAGTAGAAGCCATGCCACAAGGCTTTACCGACAAGCGTGCGTGAGGAAGAGTGACTTCCACATTCGCCTCCATGGATCTCAGCGAGCAAGTCGCAGCCTTCCCCCTGGGTTATGCACCGCAATATGATGTGGTTGGCACCACGCCGGTAGATATCCCCCTCTACCAGCGCGTACCTCTTAGCCATACGCACAATCCGTTCAGCGGTTGCATGTTCATCAGGGAGGTTATTGTCCTTCAAGTAGTCCCGGATCTCCGTGATCCATGCATCGGGTCTGACTTGAGCTTCTGGATCTTGAGCGCTGGGTTGCACGGAGTCCCCAGTGACGCTTACGATCCTTGGCGGCATCCATGGCTTTAGGGCCGCCGGGACTGCCAGCTTCGAGGTGCTGGTCAAGCCCCCTTCGCCCGGCTTGGCGGGCCGGGCTGTAGGCCGCAGCAACGTCCTCTCGAAAACTCCTCCGGGCGCGGGGGCTCCGGTGGAAGCCTTCGTTGAAAGGTTGTCAGCTGCGGCATTACCAGCACGTGGTACGTGATGCAGGTCCAAGGCGAGGAATTCTTTCTCCAACATCTGCACGTGAAGCAGATACGTAGCTAGCTGCGGGTCATTGCAGGAGCATTCGCCCTTGACTTGCTTGATGACCAGTTGGGAGTCGCCCTGTGCCAACAACTGGTAAGCGCCTAAAGACAGGGCTGTCTGCAGGCCAAAGATGAGTGCTTCATACTCCGCCATGTTGTTGGTTGCCTTGAAATTTAGACGCACCATATACCCAAACTGTTCCCCCGATGGCATGAGGAGCAGTACGCCGGCACCGGCCCCCTGCTTTCGCGAGGAGCCGTCGAAGAAAAGTGTCCAGTGGGGTTCGGTGAAGACCGGAGCTTGGTGCTCTGGCTCACCGCCTTCATGGCCCCCTGGGTCAGTCTTCGTTGGTGTCCACTCCGCCACAAAGTCAGCCAGTGCTTGGCTCTTGACTGCATGGCGTGGGAGGAAGTCCAGCTCAAACTCTGCCAGCTCCGCCACACATTTAGCAACGTTGCCAGTCGCATGGGGGCTGTGAAGAATTGTCTTCAGCGGATACGAGGTGACTACCGAGACCCGGCGGGCCTGGAAGTAATGACGGAGCTTCCTGGAGGCCACGAGCACAGCATACAGCAGCTTGTGGACTTCTAGGTACCTTGTTTTGGCATCATGAAGTACTTCGCTGATGTAGTAGACAGGCCTCTGTATGGTTTGAACCCTCTCTCTTAGGCTTGGGAGGTCCTCGTCCATTGGCCCCCGCCCGCTGGAGGTGAGTGGACCCACGGGGGCCTCCGGGAACTTGGACCCGGAGGCCCTTAAGCTATCTTGATTATCCGGGAGCTCCGGGGGGTCTTGAGGGACCTCCGGGAGGTCCCAATTGGCCCCCGGAGATTTATCTTGGGGGTCCGGGAGACCGTCCTGGACCTCCGGGAGGTCGACCTGGACCTCCGGGGGGTCCGGGAGACCGCCTTGGCCCTGCGGGGCCTCCTGCCGTCTGTCTTCTTCTACCGGAGCAGGTTGCAAAGGTGAGGGGTCTGGCCGCTCCGTGACGAGGACCATACTCACCACTTCTGTTGTCGCCGCAATGTAGAGCAGCAGGTGCTCCCCGGGCTCAGGGGCTACCATGATAGGTAGGGTCGTCAGGAGTCGCTTCAACTCCTGGAAAGCTTCTTCTGCTTCGTCAGTCCAGGCAAAAGGGCCTGACTTGCGCAGGAGCTTAAAGAAAGGGAGTGCCCGCTCTGCTAGCCTCGGTATAAACCGACTCAGCACGGCTAGACATCCCGTGAGTCTCTGAACATCCTTGACGCGGGCAGGGGGCCGCATCAAGTCGATGGCCTTGATCTTCTCTGGGTTGGCCTCAATCCCTCGGTGCAAGACCAGGAACCCTAAGAGCTTCCCAGAGGACACGCCGAACACACATTTATCTGGGTTCAGCTTGGTGCGCGTAGAGCGCAACTTGTCAAAGACTAAAGCTAGGTTATCTAGCAAAGATGAACCCTGCTTGACCTTCACAACTATGTCATCGACGTACACCTCAACTAGGTCTCTTATTAACTCCCCAAAGGTTTTGTGCATCGCCCGCACAAAGGTGGGGAGTGCATTCTTTAGGCCGTAAGGCATAGACACATAGCAATAAAGGCCGTCTACTGTGATGAAGGAGGTGTGCTCCTCGTCCTCCCTAGACATGGGGATCTGATGGAAACCCGAGTAGGCGTCTAGGAAGCACAGCATATCACAGCCTGACGTTGGGTCTACTATTTGATCTATTCTAGGGAGAGGGAATGGATCTTTGGGACATGCCTTATTGAGACTGGTGTAGTCGATGCACATCCGGAGCTTCCCGCCGGCCTTCGGGACAACGATGGGGTTCACCAACCACCGGGGGTGGTGGACCTCCCGTATGAAGCCAGCGTCCACCAGCTTCTTGACTTCTTCACAGATGAAGTTTTGCCGCTCGATGGACTGCTTGCGGGGCTTCTGTTGAACCGGCCGGGCGTCGGGGAAGACTTTCAAGTGGTGCTCGATCACCTCCCTGGGGATCCCCAGCATCTGTGACGGCTGCCATGCAAACACGTCGACGTTGTGCCGGAGGAAGGTGACGAGCGCGCCTTCCTATTTGCTATCCAGGCCCCCGGCTACCCGGGTGGTCTGGGTAGCTTCGGCGCCGACTTGGACGACCTTTAAGGGGACGCCGCCCTCGTCGAGAGGTTGCACACGGGGTGCTGTGGCGGAAGCACGGTGACGTGCGCTCGGGCGGAGCTGGTCCGGCTCCGTATTGCCGGGGGCTGATGCCCCAGCTGTTGCGAGCGCTTGGAGCTTCTCCAGGGCCGACACTGCAGCAGTGCGGTCCCCACGAATCCTGAGAACGCCCGTCGGTGTTGGCATCTTCAGGACGAGGTAGCCGTAGTGGGCTACAGCCATGAACCGGTACAGGGCTGGCCTGTCGATTATGGCGTTGAAGGGGAGGTCTATCTCCGCTACGTCGAATAGAATGTACTCTGTCCGATAGCTGTCCGGAGCACCGAAGGTCACCGCGAGGCTAATGTTGCCGTAGGGGATAACCTGTCCCGGCCCTACCCCTGAGAACGGGCTCAACGGGGTGAGCTTGGCCATCAGGACCTGCAGCTTCTGGAAAGCTGCACGGCTGATGAGGTTCAGCCCAGCTCCTCCATCTACCAAAACGTGGTACATTCTCACGTTGGCGATGGTAGGGGCTACCAGGAGCGGCAGTTGGCCGGCCCCAGCCATGTTCCTGGGGCAGTCGGTGGCGTCAAAGCTGATGGGGGTCCCCATCCACTTAAGGTGCGGTGCAGCACTTGGGAGTGGCGCCACCGACGCTACTGCTCGGCGCAGAGTCTTGACTGCGCTTTGGGACGAGGGGTCGGCGGACCCGCCGTATATGACGTAGAGCTTATTCCGACGCTCATCGTCACTGGAGCTGGAGTCCTCATGATTGCGTGCCGCCTTCACGACACGCTGAGGCTCCTGGATCTCCTCTGGGTGGTCGATGTTGTCTGGAACATCCACCCTCTGTTCGTCTTCCTTTGGATGGAAGGGCAGGGCATCAGCCCGCTGCCGCTTCCCCTTGCGGAAGCGCTCTGCGAGCCTTCGGATCTCCCGGCACTTGGCAGTAGTGTGGAGACAGCTGCCGTGCACGGGGCACATATTGTCTTGATTACCTTCTGGGATCGGTGACCTTCGCTGCCTCTTGTCGGGGCGCGGCCCCCGAGCCCCACTGAGCGTCGCTGCTGTGACGACTGGGGCTGCGGCCGGTGATCTTATCTTGCTTCTGCCTCGGCTCTTGGTCTTCCTGCCGCCTCCATAGGGAGTAGGACCAGATCCGGGCAGTCCTCCTGACTCGGAGGACGGCTGTGAGTGCCAGTTCCGTCCTTCGGCTGCTCTGGCGCACTTGTCCGCCAAGCTGAAGAGCTCTGAGGCATCGCGGACCTCCCTGGTCACGAGTTTCTCAAGCATCTTCTTGTCTCGGACGCCTTGCCGGAACGCCACCACCACAGAAGCATTTTGAATGTGCGGGATGGTGTTCCGCACCTGGGAGAACCGCTGGATGAAAGAGCGCAGCGACTCCCCAGGTTGTTGCTGGATGGCATGGAGGTCGAGCTCCGTGCCAGGCCGGGTGTAGGAACTGCCGAAGTTGGCTATGAACTGCCGGCAAAGCTCTCCCCAGGAAGTTACGGAACCCTGGGGGAGGTTCATGAGCCAAGACCGAGCTGGGCCAGTCAAGGCGACAGGGAAGTAATTGGCCACGACGGCTTCATTCCCTCCTGCGGCGAGTACGGCGGTGGAGTAGATCTGGAGGAACTCCGCCGGGTTGACACTGCCGTCGCACTTCTTGGGCAGGTGCGGCCGAAACTTGCGCGGCCACTTTGCGAAGCGAAGGTGGGGCGTGAGGGCTGCACACCTTGCTTCTGTCGCCGCAGGTTCTGGTGCCGCGAACGCCTGGTTCGCACTGAGCACCGCGTGCCCCGGTATGGGCAAGGCTGCACCATAGGCCGGGGGCGCCATCTGCAGGACATATGACTGCGGCATATTCTGCACGGCACAGGCCTGGTGCAGAGATCGCGTGGCGAAGGTCTGCTCTTCAGGCTGGGTCGAGGCTGACGTCATGCTGTCGTCAGCCTCTTGGTAGCGACGCCTTTCTCGGCGCTGCTCGAGGTATACCCGGGCATCTTGACCCAGGCGACACCGCTCCAGCTCTGTCCTCAGATCTGTCGATTGGGGCCTGGTAGAGCTGGAGTCTGCCGTCTGCTCGTCAACCAATGGTGCGTGCATCAGCGACATGACCGGTTGGCCAGAGCGTCGTCCCCGCCGAAGTCAAGGGTTTGCGGCGGCGACGACGAGACGGTCTACCTCGTGGATCCACTGCCGGGTCGCTGCCTGAGGCGCGTCCCCAGCGGGCGGATTGTACAGTAGCACTCTCGCTGCAGCTAGCGCACCCCCACTGGGTACGCCCAGCGCTACTGAAGACTTGATGCTGGTTGGAGCCTGCATTGCCGGGGTCGGCGCTGCCAGAGCCGGTTGCTGGCTCCCAGCTTGTACCGACACACTCCGTCCTGAGTGTGTCGACATGTACTCCCCCCTGGTCGCGGTTTGCCGCAGAGGCGAGGGGGGAGAGTTCGCCGCTGAAGGAAGCTTGGTCATCTTCGTCGGCGGAAACTCGTCGCGCTAGGAGAAAAGCCCCCTACCTGGCGCGCCAAATATCGAAGTGTTCGGTCGACACTTCCCCCGGGTCTGCACTGGGCAGCCCACGGAGGTTCTTTTTTCGGTGGGGCTAGTTCTTAGCGGAGAGCTTGCACGGATGGACGAGTTAGTAAGAGCTTGACGCGGTGAGTTTTACATGGTTCAGGCCGCCGGAGCGTAAAACCCTACGTCCACGGCGAGCTATGGAGCTCGCTGTATTGCTTGCTGCTTAGGGCCGGAGTCCTGAGCTTGGGGGTGAGTTACAGCTTGGGAGAGTATGGCTAGCGTATGAGTTGCAAAGTACGAACCCTTGCTATCGTCGCCTACCCGAGCCTTTTATAGTCCAAGACTCGGGCAGCTTACAAGGGGGGCCGGGACCCGACAGGTGGTCCCAGGAAGATTGTCTATCATCTACCGTATCTGCAGTTATGCCGGTAGTTGCCTCTGGTCGAAGGTTTCTGAGTCTTCATCTTGCCGCCCTGCCCATGCCGCATGCTAGTCGTAGTGGTTGATGACGGCGCAGGCGGCATGGGATGTCTTGTTGCGGTGTTTATTGGCTGGCAGGTTCTGACACCGCGCGCCAGTCTGTGATGCGACTGGGCGCAACGGCACCTGACAGAAGCGTGCTCCGCGTCTCGGGAAGACTCGGTCCTTGAATACCTTGTACGGGCAAGGTATGGGGCGTCTTTACGCCCGCTGCCTATCGCTCGGGGGCAGGTAGCGCCGTTCTGCTGCCACGTGGTGGGCCCGGAGCCCTTCTCAGAGGAGAGGAGGGCCCGTTCCGCGGGGCACGTGGAGCCTCTGGACCTCTCCCCGCGGAGGGGGAGGCTCGGCTCCTGTTGGCCACGTGGTGGGCCCGGAGCTCTCCTCCGTGGAGAGGGAGTTTCGGCCCCGCTGGACGCGTGGCGCCTTCGGACCTCTCTCCCGCGGAGGGGGAGGTCCGGCTTCTGTATGCCACGTGGCGGGCCTGGAGCTCTCCTCTGAGGAGAGGGAGGTCCGGCCCCGCCGGACGCGTGGCGCCTTCAGACCTCTCCCTGCGGAGAAGGGCGAGTTCCTTAGGCATTTTACCCTGTGCGCGGGTTACCCCATGTCTCAGGTACCGAAAGGCTCCGAAAGCCCTACGTGTCCAGCAGGGCCAGAGCTCCCGCCTCCTAAGGAGGGGCTCCAGACCCGCCACGTGGCAGACAGACTTGGAGCTCCCCATAGGGCGAGATCCGGAGACCCCCGGGGGCCCCTAACACGGTTAGGACCCGGGGAAGGTGTCTGTGCAGAGCTCCGAGATTGGAGAAGGCCTATGAGTACCTTGCGGAGCTAAGGACTCAGTCAGGCAAAACCAAGGAGAGAAAAGGCATCACAGACACAAATATCTAAAAGAGTCAAACTATGCGAGGCTCCATGAGCTGGACTACAGACTCGATAAAAAGGGAGAAACAAGTCCTAAGGACCTCCCGGCTCCCGCCGAAACCTTGCGGCTACAAGGGCGGCCACACCCTCGACTTCAGCCCTGGCAGCTTCCTCCCGCTCCGTGGCTGGGCCCAAGCTCGCTGGTTCCAGCAAGAAAGAGGGGTCGCAGCTCTTGAATCATGCCAGCACATGTGAGGCGACCTCTAAGGCTAGGCCGCGCTCGCTGGCGACCACCGAGTCTGGCCTGTCCAGCTTGGCGCCGATCGACTCCAGCGCGGGGATCACCTGCACCACCCTCAATGCAGGAGCCGCTGCCCTCACCGGACTGAAGCCAAGAGGGATCAGGGCGGACCCTGCTCGATCAACGAAGCTTGAGACCGCAAGTGCCTCGGAGGACCGCAAGGCCGCGAGCTCCTCCACCTCGCGGCGGGCTGTCTGCAGGGCCTCTAGGTTTCTCTCGGAGAATTCCTTCTCCTTGGCCGCCAGGGAGCTCTCCTGAAGGTGGAGAGTCTTGGCGAGCCGCTCCAACTCAGAAGCCTTGAAATCGGCGGCCAACTCCCGTTCCAAGACCGCCCGTCGTTCGTGGGAGACCTGTTCCTCCCTCAGGTCGAGGTCTGCCTTCAAAATCTCTAGCTCCTCGATCCGAGCTTGAAGGTCATCCTCGCCCGCCGCCAGCTGCGCGGCGACCCTCTCCGCCTCGGCTGCCGTGGAACGCTCCCGTTCCTCAACGGCGAGTCTACGACGCTCCATCCGCTGCCGTATCTCCTCAGCGGCAGAGAGGCTCTCCTCGGCCCGGGCGTGTGCCTCCAAGGCCTCCCTGTTGATCCGCCGTGATTCGGCGTCCATACGGTTGACAGCCCGCTTCAGCCGGTCGAGGAGCACTTCCCTGAAGTCGAGCAACTCCTGCCTGGAGTCGAGCTCGCTCTTGACCTTCGCGGTCCACTCCCGCAAAAGGTTCCCCCAGGTGAGGAGGCGATCCCGCTCAACTGTATACTCCTCCCGCTCGCGACCTAGTGCAGCCAAGACCTGCCGGACGCTCGTCTCGCCAAGCGCGAAGGCATCTGCCAAGGGCAATGGAGCAACAGAGGCCGGGGCAGTTCCCCCGACCTCCTCCATCACCTCGTCCTCAAGAGGAGTCAAAGCACCAGCAACCAAGACGAGACGCCGGTCAGGAGAAGCTGGCGCCGGGGCTCTGGCAGCCGGACCTGCCGGGCCCTCTTTAGTTTCTGGCTTCTTGACCTGTAGAGAGGGGCGAGCCGGGGAAGGCGGCGCTGGAGTAAAGGCCGGGCCGCCTGGTGCAGGGTCGACCTGTGCTGGCTTGGGGGCGGCGGCGGCCGTCTTGGCAGGAAGAGATGACGCCGCCGCGGAGCCCGGGCACACCGGAACAGGAGAAGCTCACGCTGGCTTGGGGGCCGCGGCAGTTGTCCCGGGTTCCGAGCGCGACGGCACAGACTCTCCGCTCGTTGGGGATGGCCGGGAAGCGCGGACACTCCAGCGGGCTCTGAACCCCGACTTCCGAGACGGGGTAGGACTCCCAGAGCCCGCTGCCATCACTGACGGCCGCTCCGCAGTCGCTTGAACTGGCGGAGCAGGGGACGCCACAGAAGCTCCCCTCAACGCATCAGCCCGAGGCCTCTTTGAGTCGCCACCAGAAGGAGTGCCAGGCACCCCAGATTCCCAACTTGGCACAGACGCCGCCGCTGGAGGAGATCGAGCACGCTTCTTCTCTGGTGGCGGGTGGGAGGCCATGGCGAGGCGGGACTCAAGGACAAGAGGGCAAAAGCACAAGAGTCCAAGAAGAAACGCTGGGAGGTGCGAAGGGAAGCCGCAATGCGGGTAAGATCCCCTATAATAACCTTCCCAGATGCAATTCCAGGCGATTCGGAACTCTTCGAATACACCGCATCGGCAACCGCTTCGGCTCCTAGACCGAGCGCCAATGACAGGTGGACCCAAGCCGCCCGACTGAAGCGGTGGGTCAAGGAGTCAGTCTCCTAAGGAGACAAGCCGGCAAGGCACTTCGGTGGTTCCCGAAGAAAGCGCCGCAACGTGCAGGAGTGGCAGTCTTGGGAACCGCCGCAGTAAAAGCAACCATCAAGTGGGCGCACGCTCCCACGATCCCGCGGCCGTTCGTGCTCCGGCAGCGGTCAATGCGGGACTTAGAGAAGGTGCGCGGGTCAGAAGAGACGGAGGTCCCACCTCGGGCTCGCTATCTCCCCCGAGATGGGCCCGGGGGCCACGGTCGGTACCTGCGATATGGGGTACCCCTGCGCACAGGGGAAAATGCCTAAGGAACTCGCCATTCTCCGCAGGGGGAGCTCCGAAGGCGCCACGCGTCCGGCGGGGCCGGACCTCCCTCTCCTCAGAGGAGAGCTCCGGGCCCGCCACGTGGCATACAGAGGCCGGACCTCCCCCTCCGCGGGAGAGAGGTCCGAAGGTGCCACATATCTGGCGGGGCCGGACCTCCCTCTCCTCAGAGAGGAGCTCCGGGCCCGCCTTGTGGCCGACAGAAGCCGAACCTCCCCCTTGGAGGGGAGAGGTCCGAAGGCTCCACGTGCCCCGCGGGGCCGGGCCCTCCTCTCCTCTGAGAAGGGCTCCGAGCTCGCCACGTGGCCAGCAGAACGGCTGCCTACCCCCGAGCGATAGGCAGCGGGCGTAAAGACGCCCCATACCTTGCCCGTACAAGGTATTTGTCGAAGTGTTCAGTCGACACTTCCCCCGGGCCTGCACTGGGCAGCCCGCGGAGGTTCTTTTTCCGGTGGGGCTAGTCCCTTGCGGAGAGCTTGCGCGGATGGACGAGTTAGTAAGAGCTTGACACTATGAGTTTTACGTGGTTCAGGCCGCCGGAGCGTAAAACCCTACGTCTACGGCGAGCTATGGAGCTCGCTGTATTGCTTGCTGCTCAGGGCCGGAGTCCTGAGCTTGGGGGTGAGTTACAGCTTGGGTGTGAATGGATAGCGTATGAGTTGCAGAGGTGTGAACCCTTGCTATCGTCGCCTACCCGAGCCTTTTAGACTCGGGTGGCTTACAAGGGGGCCCGAGACCCGACAGGTGGTCCCGGGGAGATTGACTGTTATCTACCATATCTGCAGTTATGCCGGTAGTTGTCTCTGGCGAAGGCTTCCGAGTCTCCGTCTTTCCGCCCTGCCCATGCCGCATGCTAGTCGTAGTGGTTGATGACGGCGCAGGCGGCATGGGATGTCTTGTCGCGGTGTTTATTGGCTGGCAGGTTCTGACACCGCGCGCCAGTCTGTGATGCGACTGGGCGCAACGGCACCTGACAGAGGCGTGCTCCGCATCTCCGCGTCTTGGGAAGACGCGGGCCTTGAATACCTTGTACGGGCAAGGTATGGGGTGTCTTTACACCCGCTACCTATCGCTCGGGGGCAGGCAGCGCCGTTCCGTTGGCCACGTGGCGGGCTCGGAGCCCTTCTCAGAGGAGTGGAGGGTCCGGCCCCATGGGGCACGTGGAGCCTTCGGACCTCTCCCCGCGGAGGGGGAGGTTCGGCTTCTGTCGGCCACGTGGCAGGCCCGGAGCTCCTCTCTGGGGAGAGGGAGGTCCGGCCCCGCCGGATATGCGGCACCTTCGGACCTCTTTCCCGCGGAGGGGGAGGTCCGGCCTCTGTATGCCATGTGGCGGGCCCGGAGCTCTCCTCTGAGGAGAGGGAGGTCCGGCCCCGCCAGACGCGTGGCGCCTTCGGAGCTCTCCCTGCGGAGAAGGGTGGGTTCCTTAGGCATTTTCCCCTGTGCGCGGGGGTACCCCATATCGCAGGTACCGACAGTGGCCCCCGGGCCCATCCCGGGGGAGATGGCAAGCCCGAGGTGGGACCTCCGTCTCTTCTGATCCGCGCACTTTCTCTAAGTCCCGCATTGACCGCTGCCGGAGCACGAACGGTCGCAGGATCATGGGAGCGTGCGCCCACTTGATGGTTGCTTTTACTGCGGTGGTTCCCAAGACTGCCACTTCTGCATGTTGCGGCGCTTTCTTCGGGAACCGCCGAAGTGCCTTGCCGGCTTGTCTTCTTAGGAGACTGACTCCTTGACCCACCGCTTCAGTCGGGCGGCTTGGGGCCACCTGTCATCGGCGCTCGGTCTCGGAGCCGAAGCGGTTGCCGATGCGGCGTACTCGAAGAGTTCCTAATCGCTTGGGATTGCACCCGGGAAGGTGTGAAAAGAAACCGCCACGTGGGTACGCTCCCCTTACAAGGCTTCCAGCCCTTGCGCCTCCCTCGAGTCTCTGCAGTCTTGTCTTCTTCCATGGCTCCTAACCCACCTTATGGGGGGAGAATCGTTCTCGATTCCCTCCAGCGACGGCGTCTGCACCAAGTCTGGGACCCAGCGACCCAGATGGCGCCTCCAAGGGGTCTCTGGTTTGTCCTCCCGACGGGGCTCTTCCTTGGTGACGGCAGGCAGAAAGCTCCCTGGCGTTGCGTCCCTTCTCAGATGGTGGAGTCTTCAAAGAAACCGCTGAAGCACCAAGGAGAATTCCAGGTGGCAGAGTCTCCGAGGGGACCGCTGAAGCTGCGGAGGGGGCCTCAGGAGCACCCTTGACGACACCGGCTTTTGCGCTGGTGATGAGGGAACTTCAGGAGAAGGAAACCGCTGATGCACCAAGGAGGATCCTAGGCGGCAGAGTCTCCAAGAAGACCGTTGAAGCTGCGGAGGGGGCCTCAGGAGCACCCTTGATGACACCGGCCTTTGCGCTGGTGATGAGGGAGGCGCTCTCCCGATCCCGGCGCGGCCGATCTTGCAACTTCTAGACTCTGGTCATGTCAGGGGAACCTTGGGGCTTGTTTCTTTCTTTTTCATCGAGTTTGTAGCCCAGCTCATGGAGCCTCGCATAGTTTGACTCTTTTAGATTTTTGTGTCTGTGATGCCTTTTCTCTCCTTCTTGGCTTTGCCTGACTGAGTCCTTAGCTCCGCAAGGTACTCAGAGGCCTTCTCCAATCTCGGAGCTCTGCACAGACACCTTCCCCGGGTCCTAACCGTGTGAGGGGCCCCCGGGGGTCTCCGGATCTCGCCCTATGGGGAGCTCTAAATCTGCCTGCCACGTGGCGGGTCCGGAGCCCCTTCTTAGGAGGCGGGAGCTCCGGCCCTGCTGGATATGTAGGGCTTTCGGAGCCCTCCCACCGGGGGGGAGGTCCGGTTTCCACCTGCCACGTGGCGAGCCCGTAGACCCCCTCAGGGGAGGCGAGAGCTCCGGGCCCGCCGGACACGTGGGGCCCTCGGGCCTCGCCCCTGCTGAAGGGGCGAGACCCGGTCCTTCCAGTCCTAGGCCGGGGTAGTTGATAGCTCCTTCCCCCCCGCTTCATGCAGTCCCCGTTGCCGTAACCTGGAGGTCCTGCACACAGGCAGAGGAAACGTAATTCTCCTCGGGGGGTCCTCCCCTCCCGTCTCCTAGTCTTATTCGTCTTACGATCCTGATCCGTTATACGGGGCTTGGGCAATTCTGTGCTCGAGGCGCCGGAGCTCCGGCTCCCTCCGAGGTCCGGGTACGGTCGTCCAATCCCTAGTACCGGGCCATGCGCTGGGGAAGCAGAGTGCACGTGCTTTGGGTTCATGACCAGGCAAAGCGGTTGTACTCCCCTGTACCTCCGGAGGGCAGGATGTGCATGCTTTGGGCTCATGGCCTGCTAAGCTGGATACGCACCCTGGACACCCTATGCACAACGCAGGCCTTTCCTGGAGGTGACCAACTGGCAACGCAACACCTGAATGGGGGAGGCCCAAGAGGCTCACTCGGCCATCGGCAGGTGCCTCAAGCGCGGCCGCCCTGGTAGGATAGCGAATGGTGACTATGAGTGAGCGCGGGAGAGAGAGCTAGATGTACGATGAACATACATAGATAGTGCGATCATAAAAATTAATGCATAATTTAAATGAGTGCATGAGAGGGAGCTAAGTAGAACAGATTTCTGTGTTCATGCCTGTCGGTACCTGAGATATGGGGTACCCCCGCGCACAGGGTAAAAATGCCTAAGGAACTCGCCCTTCTCCGCAGGGAGAGCTCCGAAGGCGCCACGCGTCTGGCGGGGCCGGACCTCCCTCTCCTCAGAGGAGAGCTCCGGGCCCGCCACGTGGCATACAGAAGCTGGACCTCCCCCTCCGCGGGAGAGAGGTCCGGAGGCTCCACGTGCCCCGCGGAACGGGCCCTCCTCTCCTCTGAGAAGGGCTCCGAGCCTGCCACGTGGCAGCAGAAATGGCGCTGCCTGCCCCTGAGCGATAGGCAGCGGGCGTAAAGACGCCCCATACCTTGCCCGTACAAGGTATTCAAGGCCCGCGTCTTCCCGAGACGTGGACATGCGGAGCACGCTTCTGTCAGGTGCCGTTGCGCCCAGTCGCATCACAGACTGGCGCGCGGTGTCAGAACCTGCCAGCCAATAAACACCGCGACAAGACATCCCATGCCGCCTGCGCCGTCATCAACCACTACGACTAGCATGCGGCATGGGAAGGGCGGCAAGATGAAGACTCAGAAGCCTTCGACCAGAGGCAACTACCGGCATAACTGCAGATATGGTAGATGATAGACAATCTTCCCGGGACCACCTGTCGGGTCCCGGCCCCCCTTGTAAGCTGCCCGAGTCTTGGACTACAAAAGGCTCGGGTAGGCGTCGATAGCAAGGGTTCGCACTTTGCATCTCATACGCTAGCCATACACTCTCAAGCTGTAACTCACCCCCAAGCTCAGGACTCTGGCCCTGAGCAGCAAGCAATACAGCGAGCTCCATAGCTCGCCGTGGACGTAGGGTTTTACGCTCCGGCGGCCTGAACCACGTAAAACTCGCCGTGTCAAGCTCTTACTAACTCGTCCATCTGCGCAAGCTCCCTGCTAGGGACTAGCCCCACCGAAAAAAGAACCTCCGCGGGCTGCCCAGTGCAGGCCCGGGGGAAGTGTCGACTGAACACTTCGACATTTGGCGCGCCAGGTAGGGGGCTTTTCTCCTAGCGCGACGAGTTTCCGCCGACGAAGATGACCAAGCTTCCTTCAGCGGCAAACTCTCTGCCTCCGCGTTCACGGCGAACCGTGACCACTGGGGAGTACATGTCGACACACTCAGGACGGAGTGTGTCGGCACAAGCTGGTAGCCAGCAGCCGACTCCAGCAACGCCGACTCTGGCGATGCAGGCTCCGACCAGTGTGAGATCTTCTGCAGTGCTGAGCGTACACCATGGGGATGCGCTAGCTGCAGCAAGAGCGCTGCTGCGCAACCCACCTGTGGGGGATGCGCCCCATTCAGCGACCCAGCAATGGGTCCGCGAGGTGGACCGCCTCGTCGTCGCCGCCGCGAACCCTCGGTTTCGGCGAGGACGGCGCCCAGGACAACCGGCTGTGTCGCTGACGCGCACGCCCACGGTTGACGGGCTAACGGCGGATTCCAGCTCCTCCAGGCTCCTGTCGACGGACCTGAGAAGGGAGCTGGAACGGTGCCACTTGGGCCAGGACGCCCGGGTGTACCTCGAGCGACGTCGAGAAAGGCGTCGCAACCATGAGACTGGCGACAGCATGTCGTCGGCCTCGACACAACCTGGAGGGCAGGTCTTCGCCACGCGAGCCCTGCCTCAGGCATATGCCGCGCAGCATATGCCACAACCATATGTGCCGCAAGCAGCGCCCCCGGTCTATGGTGCAGCCTTACCCATGCCGGGGTACGCGGTGCCAAATGCGAATCAAGCGTTCGCAGCGCCAATACCTGCAGCAGCAGGTGCAGGATGTGCGGCCCTTGCACCCCACCTTCGCTTCGCGAGGTGGCCGCGCAAGTTCCGGCCGCACCTGCCCGAGATGTACGACGGTAGCGTCAACCCGGTGGAGTTCCTCCAGATCTACTCCACCGCCGTACTTGCCGCAGGAGGGGACGAGGCTGTCATGGCCAACTACTTCCCCATCGCCTTGACCGGCCCAGCTCGGTCTTGGCTCATGAACCTCCCCCAGGGTTCTGTAACTTCCTGGGAGAGCTTTGCCGGCAGTTCATAGCCATCTTCGGCAGTTCCTACACCCGGCCTGGCACGGAGCTCGACCTCCACGCCATCCAACAACAACCTGGGGAGTCGCTGCGCTCTTTCATCCAGCAGTTCTCCCAGGTGCGGAACACCATCCCACATATCCAAAGTGCCTCTGTGGTGGTGGCGTTCCGACAGGGTGTCCGGGACGAGAAAATGCTTGAGAAGCTCGCGACCAGAGAGGTCCGCGACGTCTCTGAGCTCTTCAGTCTGGCGGACAAATGCGCCAGAGAAGCTGAAGGGAGGAACTGGCACTCTCTGCCCACCTCCGAGCCAAGTGGACAACCCGGGTCTGGTGCTGCTGCCTATGGGGGTGGCAAGAAGGCCAAGAACCGGGGGAGTGGCAAGATGAAGTCATCATTCACGGCTCCCGTTGCCGCAGCAGCGACGGCTAGTGGAGCTCGGGGGCCACGCCCCGACAAAAGGCAGCGGCAGTCACCGGCCCCAGAAAGTGACCAGGGCGGACTATGCCCCGTGCATGGCGCCGGCAACCATACTGCTGCCGAGTGCTGGGATATCCAAAGACTCACAGAGCGCTTCCGCAAAGGAAGACGGCAGAGAGCTGAAGCACCGCCTTACCCTCAGAGGGATGGCAAACAGAAGGTCGATGCCCCAGTCACTGCCGCCCATCAGGTGGGGTTCTAGGAGCCTCAGCGCGTCATAAAGACAGTGCATAACGGCGAGGACTCCAGCTCTGACGGTGACGGGCCAGGGCGGTAGCCAACTGCGGCACGCCTCCGTGCTTCGGACATACCTCCCGGGGGCCGCCAAAGATCTGTCAACCCCTTGAAGGCCTTGCCAGAAGGGGAAGACGCCTTGGGTCATCCAAGACGAGCCCGGGTCCACCTACCCCTTGAAGGCCTTAGCCAGAAGGGGAGAACTCCCCGGGGGCCCCCAGGAGAAGCCGCGCAGGACCTGATCCAGCGCGAAGATGACAACCTTGTCGACAAGACTCGGCTGCAGGTAACACCCCACAACGCGCGGTCTCGGCTGATGCTCTAAGCACTACCGCCAAAGAACCGAACGCATCGGGGACCTGCAGGGGGGCAACCTGGTGTCGCGGCATGCTCTATTCCAAAGAGGACCCATGAACTCCCCCCCAGAAGGGAAGGCCCCTTCAGAATCATGAAAGCTGCCGCCCCAGGTACACATGCCTTTCAACCGAGTGTGGGATCCGTTCCCAAAAGACTATTGCCATGAAGCAACACTGTAAGTCCTACTTCCCGAGCATCAGTAGAACAGGGCTATTCCCTTCTGTAATGAATCCCATAAAATATAGGAACAGAGCTTGGGGCAGCTAAGTCTCAAGGGACGGTACAGAACTACGTCCAGTTTAGCCTGGTTCTGACCCTAAGCGCGTAGAGTCTTGCTTCCCTTGTAGACAAGGCGGAATATTGCCTCCATGTACAACCAGAATTCCACCTATGGGCATGAATACAGAAAACTGTTCTACTTAGCTCTCTCTCATGCGCTCATTTAAATTATGCATTAATTTTTATGACCGCACTATCTTTGTATGTTCATCGTACATCTAGCTCCCACTCTCCTGCGCTGATCCATAGTCGGCATTCGCTATCCTACCAAAGGCGGCTGTGCTTGAGGCACCTGCCGATGGCCGAGCGAGTCTCTCGGGCCTTCCCCAGTCAGGTGTTGCGGTGCCAGTTGGTCACCTCCAGGAAAGGCCTGCGTTGTGCATGGGGGGTCCAGGGTGCGTATCCAGCTTAGCAGGCCATGAGCCCAAAGCATGCGCATCCTGCCCTCCGGAGGTACAGGGGAGTACAACCGCTTTGCCTGGTCATGAACCCAAAGCACGTGCACTCTGCTTCCCCAGCGCATGGCCCGGTACTAGGGATCAGACGGCCGTACCCGGACCTCGGAGGGAGCCGGAGCTCCGGCGCCTCGTGCACAGAATTGCCCAAGCCCCGTATAACGGATCAGGATCGTAAGACGGATAAGACTAGGAGACGGGAGGGGAGGACCCCCCGAGGAGAATTACGTTTCCTCTGCCTGTGTGCAGGACCTCCAGGTTGCGGCAACAGTGTCTGCATGAAGCAGGGGGAAAGGAGCTACCAACTACTCCAGCCTAGGACTGGAAGGACCGGGTCCTGCCCCTTCAGCAGGGGCGGGACCCGAGGGCCCCACGTGTCCAGCAGGCCCGGAGCTCTCACCTCCCTTGAGGAGGGCTCCGGGCTCGCCACGTGGCAGGCGGAAACCGGACCTCCCCCCTCGGTGGGAGAGCTCCAAAAGCCCTACGTGTCCAACATGGCCGGAGCTCCCGCCTCTTAAGGAGGAGCTCCGGACCCGCCACGTGGCAGGCAGATTTGGAGCTCCCCATAGGGCGAGATCCGGAGACCTCCGGGGGCCCCTAACATGGTTAGGACCCGGGGAGGGTGTCTGTGCAAAGCTCCGAGATTGGAGATGGCCTCTGAGTACCTTGCAGAGCTAAGGACTCAGTCAGGCAAAGCCAAGAAGGAGAGAAAAAGCATCACAGACACAAATATCCAAAAGAGTCGAACTAAGCAAGGCTCCATGAGCTGGACTACAGACTCGATAAAAAGGGAGAAACAAGTCCTAAGGACCTCCCGGCTCCCGCCGGAACCTTGCGGCTATAAGGGCAGCCACATCCTCGACTTCAGCCCTGGCGGCTTCCTCCCGCTCCGCGGCTGGGACCTCTCTCGCTGGCTCTAGCGAGAAAGAGGGGTCACGGCTCTTGAAGCATGCCAGCACATGTGAGGCGACCTCTAAAGCTAGGCCGCGGCCCTCGGCCTCAAGCTCGCTGGCGACCACCGAGTCTAGTCTGTCCAGCTTGGTGCCGATCGACTCCAGCGCAGGGATCACCTCCGCCACCTTCAATGCAGGAGCCGCGGCCCTCACCGGACTGAAGCCAAGAGGGATCAGGGTGGACCCCACTCGATGCACGAAGCTTGAGACCGCAAGAGCCTCGGAGGACCGCAAGGCTGAGATCTCCTCCACCTCGCGGCGAGCCGCCTGCGGAGCCTCCAGGTTCCTCTCGGAGAATTCTTTCTCCTTGGCCGCCAGGGAGCTCTCCCGAAGATGGAGAGTCTGGGTGAGCCGCTCCAACTCAGCAGCCTTGAAGTCGGCGGCCAACTCCCGGTCCAAGACTGCCCGGCGATCACGGGAGACCTGTTCCTCCCTCAAGTCGAGGTCTGCCTTCAGGATCTCCAGCTCCTCGATCCGGGCTCGAAGGTCATCCTCGCCCACCGCCAGCTGCGCGGCGACCCTCTCCGCCTCAGCTGCCGTGGAACGTTCCCGTTCCTCAACGGCGAGTTTACTGCGCTCCAACTGCTGCCGTATCTCTACAGCAGCAGAGAGGCCCTCCTCGGCCCGGGCGTGTGCCTCCAGGGCCTCCCTGTTGATCCGCCGCGATTGGGTGTCCATGCGGTCGACAGCCCGCTTCATCCGGTCGAGGAGCGCTTCAAGTCGAGCAACTCCCGCCTGGAGTCGAGCTCACTCTTAACCTTTGCGGTCCTCTCCCACAAAAGGTTCCCCCAGGTGAGGAGCCGATCCCGTTCAACCGTATACTCCTCCCGCTCGCGCCCTAATGCAGCCAAGACCTGCCGAACGCTCGTCTCGGGAAGCGCGAAGGCATCCGCCAGAGGCAATGGAGCAACAGAGGCCGGGGCAGTCCCCCCGACCTCCTCCATTACCTCGTCCTCAGGAAGAGCAGATGAACCAGCAACCGAGACGAGACGCCGATCAGGAGAAGCTGGCTCCGAGGCTCTGGCAGCCAGACCCGCCGGGCTCTCTTCAGCTTCTGGCTCCTTGATCTGAGGAGAGGGGCGAGCCGGGGAAGGCGGTGCTGGAGAAAAGGCCGGGCCGCCTAGTGCAGGGTCGACCTGCGCTGGCTTGGGGGGCGCGGTGGCCGTCTTGGCAGGAAGAGACGCCGCCGCCGCGGAGTCCGGGCACACCGGAACAGGAGAAGTTCACGCTGGCCTGGGGGCCGCGGCGGTTGCCTCTAGCTCCGAGCGCAGCGGCACAGATTCCCCGCAAGTCGGGGATGGCCGGGAAGTGCGGACACTCCAGAGGGCTCTGAACCCCGACTTCCGAGCCGGGGTAGGACTCCCAGAGCCCGCTACCGTCACTGACGGCCGCTCCGCAGTCGCTTGAACTGGCGGAACAGGGGATGCCCCAGAAGCTTCCCCCAGCGCATCAGCCCGGGGCCTCTTCGAGTCGCCACCGGAGGGAGTGCCAGGCACCCCAGATTCCCGGCTTGGCACAGAAGCCGCTGCTGGAGGAGATCGAGCGCGCTTCTTCTCTGGTGGCGGGTTGGAAGCCATGGCGAGGGAGAACTCAAGGGCAAGAGAGCAAAAGCACAAGAGTCCGAGAAGAAACGTAGAGAAGTGCGAAGGGAAGCCGCAATGTGGGTAAGACCCCCTCTAAAAACTTCCCGGGTGCAATTCCAAGCGATTCGGAACTCTTCAAATACCCCGCATTGGCAACCGCTTTGGTTCCTAGACCGAGTGCCGATGAAGGGTGGACCCAAGCCGCCTAACTGAAGCGGTGGGGTCAAGGAGTCAGTCTCCTGAGAAGATGAGCCGGCAAGGCACTTCGGCGGTTCCCGAAGAAAGCGCCACAACATGCAGAAGTGGCGGTCTTGGGAGCCGCCGCAGTAAAAGCAACTGTCGGTACCTGAGATATGGGGTACCCCCGCGCACGGGGTAAAATGCCTAAGGAACTCGCCCTTCTCCGCAGGGAAAGCTCCGAAGGCGCCACGCGTCCAGCGGGGCCGGACCTCCCTCTCCTCAGAGGTGAGCTCCGGGCCCGCCATGTGGCATACAGAAGCCGGACCTCCCCCTCCGTGGGAGAGAGCTTCGAAGGTGCTGCGTGTCCCGCGGGGCCGGACCTCCCTCTCCTCAGAGGAGAGCTCCGGGCCCGCCACGTGGCCAACAGAGGCCGAGCCTCTTCCCCCAGGGGAGAGGTCCGGAGGCTCCACGTGCCCCGCGGAGCTGACCCTCCTCTCCTCTGAGAAGGGCTCCGGGCCCGCCACGTGGCAGCAGAACGGCGCTGCCTGCCCCGAGCGGTAGGCAGCGGGCGTAAAGGCGCCCCATACCTTGCCCGTACAAGGTATTCAAGGCCCGTGTCTTCCCGAGACGCGGAGACGTGGAGCACGCTTCTGTCAGGTGCCGTTGCGCCCAGTCACGTCACAGACTGGCGTGCGGTGTCAGAACCTGCCAGCCAATAAACACCGCGACAAGACATCCCATGCCGCCTGCGCCGTCATCAACCACTACGACTAGCATGCGGCATGGGCAGGGCGGCAAGATGAAGACTCAGAAGCCTTTGACAAGAGGCAACTACCGGCATAACTGCAGATACGGTAAATGATAGGCAATCTTCCCGGGACCACCTGTCGGGTCCGGCCCCCCTTGTAAGCTGCCCGAGCCTTGGACTATAAAAGGCTCGGGTAGGCGTCGATAGCAAAGGTTCGCACTTTGCAACTCATACGCTAGCCATACACTCTCAAGCTGTAACTCACCCCTGAGCTCAGGCCTCCGGTCCTGAGCAGCAAGCAATACAGCGAGCTCCATATCTCGCCGTGGACGTAGGGTTTTACGCTCCGGCGGCCTGAACCACGTAAAACTCGCCGTGCCAAGCTCTTACTAACTCGTCCATCTGCGCAAGCTCTCCGCTAGAGACTAGCCCCACCGAAAAAAGAACCTCCGCGGGCTGCCCCGTGCAGGCCCGGGGGAAGTGTCGACTGAACACTTCGACATTTGGCGCGCCAGGTAGGGGGCTTTTCTCCTAGCGCGACGAGTTTCCGCCGACAAAGATGACCAAGCTTCCTTCAGCGGCGAACTCTCCCCCCTCGCCTCTGCGGCAGACCGCGACCAGGGGGGAGTACATGTCGACACACTCGGGACGGAGTGTGTCGGTACGAGCTGGGAGCCAGCAACCGGCTCTGGCAGCGCCGACCCCGGCAATGCAGGCTCCAACCAGCTTCAAGTCTTCAGTAGCGCTGGGCGTGCCCAGTGGGTGTGCGTTAGCTGCGGCGAGAGCGCTACTGTACAATCCGCCCGCTGGGGACGCGCCTCAGGCAGCGACCCGGCAGTGGATCCGCGAGGTAGACCGTCTCGTCGTCGCCGCCGCAAACCCTCGACCTCGGCGGGGATGACGCACTGGCCAATCGGTCGTGTCGCTGATGCGCGCACCATTGGATGACGAGCAGACGGCAGACTCCAGCTCTACCAGCCCCCAATCAACAGATCTGAGGACAGAGCTGGAGCGGTGTCACCTGGGTCAAGATGCCCGGGTATACCTCGAGTGGCGCAGAGAAAGGCGTCGCCACCAAGAGGCTGACGACAGCATGACGTCGGCCTCGACCCAGCCTGAAGAGAAGACCTTCGCCACGCGATCTCTGCCCCAGGCCTGTCCCGTGCAGAATATGCCACAGTCATATGTCCTGCATACGGCGCCCCCGGCCTATGGTGCAGCCTTGCCCATGCCGGGGCACGCAGTGCTCAGTGCGAACCAAGCGTTCGCGGCATCAGAACCTGCGGCGACAGAAGCAGGGTGTGCGGCCCTCGCGCCCCACCTTCGCTTCGCAAAGTGGCCGCGCAAGTTTCGGCCGCTCCTGCCCGAGAAGTACGACGGCAGCATCAACCCGGTGGAGTTCCTCCAGATCTACTCCACCGCCGTACTTGCCGCAGGAGGGAATGAAGCCGTCATGGCCAATTACTTCCCTGTCGCCTTGTTACGCCCTCAATTCTGTGGAAAACCACGGAACCGAGAACTAATGCATATGTGTGCCCAGGATGTTCATCACACATACACATACGTTCCACAAACTGAATTCAGATTATATATTACCACGAATAACAGAGTTTATTACAATCACCTCATGAGTCTTGGAGTCATGCTCACAGCGGAAGTCTTTATTTCTACGCAGCGGAATTCATATTCAAATGCGGAAGCAAAACTAAGCAGAAGTGGCTCCATCTCTATTCCCTCCACAGGCAAGGTTGAGAACAGATCACACGCCATAATGCTCTACCCGGTCTTCATAGTAGTCTTCTCTTTCTGTTGATGGAGAAATAATAATGCAAGTTTGAGCACAATGATGTACTCAGCAAGTGCGGGAATAACACATGATATGCAGCTTATAAGCAAGGTAGGTATAAAAGGCTTATTTGCAGAAAAGCAAATTTATAAAACCATTGATAAAACAGCAACTTAACTTTAGATGAATGCAATCCCATCATGTATTAAATTACCAACATACCTATATCACTTCCCATGTTCCATTAACCAATCCTTTACTCATACTCAAGAATACCTCCTCGTATTCGCTACCATCTCATCTCATAAAACAACCTCGTCTCGCACCGAGACCAATCTCATGTCATGACCCATTAGTCATGCAACCATCTCATCTCCCGAACTCACAGTCCCAAACCAAACCACAATCAATATCCATAACCAAGAACCTTCCCAATGACCATTCCAATAACCATCCCATCTAATCATGGCAGTTTAGCCAGGTGCTCATGACCGTAAGCTCGGCTATCATGATAGTTTTAATAACTCTGCAGAGTTTGCACCTCTTTACCCACAAGTTTGTGATTTCGTCACCCGTCGGCGACTGCAGAACCTCCATTATACCAGTACACATCCGTTGGTGTATGGTCAAGAGATCACAAAATAGCCTTTACAAAGGGGTTACTAGATGTATGGACTCACTAAGGTTTCACCGGCAGGCTAGAATCTCCAATTCTCCCACCCACGGGCCCCCTCTTGTGCCATGCAGTTCCCAGGGCAGTCCTCACTCAACTCCCATTCCCCGCGCCTTCAACAGTCCATAACACTCTAGCAACTTACCTAATTACTCAGCTAAGCCGCACCCATACTTGGCCTTGTGGTGGCACTGTTATCCTGGCATGTGCATGCATGAACCGGTCCTTAGATCTATGGCAAGCAAAACCACCATCTCATGCTACCTCATTCACAAACCCAGTCTTGCCTAGATCTCCCTCCGATCCATGTTCATTATTAACGTTAGTTTCCACTTATTATTATGAGTGCAGTTAGCTAGACACATCTATCTCGCTTCCCAATCCCATGGACTCAGCGAAGCATAAAACAAAAACCATACCCGACTCACAAAACTTCCCAGGTGACAAGGGTGGTTTAACCAAAACTAGTAAACTCCTATAAAAGGGTTTCCCATCATGTTTGACTCAGCACACACACCTTTTCGCAAAACCAAATAGTTTTACCCAAAACATAGGATCAACATGGTCAAGGAGCACTTGCCTTGTTCTTGCGGTTCCGGTTGTTCTTGATTCTCAAAACCTGGTTGCTGTAGTTCGCCGTACATAGCTTCCTGAGCTTGTTCTGCTATGTAGGATTCACGTGCATACAAAATTCACAGCAATTAATATCATGCACAAACCCTAAACTAGATGTGATGATGTTCATGCATGCTATCCTATGATTAGTTCTATTAGATTGATCTGGTGTTCTTGCATGGCTTGCATGGTCAGAGGTATTCGGATCAATGGTGGTCGTGGCGATGATCTTGTTTTTAGATCAAACTGATCATCAAGTGATCTGTCCACGAAAAGGCTTCTGTTCGAAAGGAATCGAAGAACAGATGCAAAGAGATGAACAACATGATGTCGTAAGGTGGTATTGAAGTCCTACCTCACGCTCTTCTTGACTTTGAGGTCCTCCTCAGATCACTCGGTTCTTCTCCGATGATCTCTCTTGTTGCGCTTTCGGTGATGTTTTGCTCGGCGAGTTAGGGCTAGAGCTCTAAGTCGTCGGCTCAGGAGTTGAAAGAGAAGTTCGTGATTTCGGCCAGAGGTTTTGAGTTCTATTTATAATCGGGAAGAGAAGAGTCCTAATCTGATTGGATTCCGAATAAGAGTCTTATTCAGATCTTTGCTAGATCCTGACGTCTTATCTTCGGTAACGTTGTGGAGTTTAGATCGGTTCCCGTTGCGTACCGGTGTCCTTACGCGTAAAAACCGCTCCAGACTCGTTACCTCCATGATGATGAGCTCCAGAAGCTCCACGTGTCCTTCCGAGCCTGGTATCTCTTCGTCCGCAGAGACGAGCTCCGGTCGTGCCGCGTGTCAATCGATCGAGACCTCCCTCTTCTTCGGAGGTGAGCTCCGCGCACGCCACGTGTGGGTGCCGGTCTTTCCGCCTTTTTCCTTTCCTCAGGGACATGCCCTGAGGTTGACACATGTTTAGCTGCGACGGGCCTCCGGAGATAAGCTCCGGTGGCGACACGTGTTCAATAGATCCGGACTTCTCTGAGATGAGCTCCGAGATTGACACGTATCCCCCGCAACTGGTCCTCTTATTTCCGCGAGGACTAGCTCCGTGGATGACACGTGTCCTATGAAAAATGCCTTTGCTTCTTCTGCAGAGGCTATCTCCGCGGCAGCACGTGTCCCACAGGGTCGGACCTCTTTCCAATTGTGGAGGTGACCCCCGAGCCTGCCACGTATCCAGTTTAGCGTCGGACCTCTCCAATCTCTTCGGGGATGAGTTCCGAACACACCACGTGGTCTGCTGGTCGTGAAAGTTGCCTTCGGTGCTCTCAGAAAGCTTTATTGGCTATCTTTTTGATACTTGTCTCTGTTCCCTCTTTTCTAAAAATGTTTTTCTTCTTCATAAAACATGAGCATATGCTGACACCCGAGATGAGGGTGTCACACGCCTTGACTGGCTCAGTTCGGTCTTGGCTCATGAACCTCCCCCAGGGTTCCGTAACTTCCTTGGCAGAGCTTTGCCAACAGTTCATAGCCAACTTTGGCAGTTCCTACACCCGGCCTGGCACGGAGCTCGACCTCCACGCCATCCAACAACAACCTGGGGAGTCGCTGCGCTCTTTCATCCAACGGTTCTCCCAGGTGCGGAACACCATCCCACACATTCAAAATGCTTCTGTGGTGGTGGCGTTCCGGCAAGGCGTCCGAGACAAGAAGATGCTTGTGAAACTCGCGACCAGGGAGGTCCGCGATGCCCCAGAGCTCTTCAGCTTGGCGTACAAGTGCGCCAGAGCAGCCGAAGGACGGAACTGGCACTCACAGCCATCCTCCGAGTCAGGAGGGCTGACCGGATCCGGTCCTACTCCCTATGGAGGCAGCAGGACGACCAAGAGCCGAGGCAGAAGCAAGATAAGACCGCCGGCCGCGACCCCAGTCATCACTGCAGCGACACTCAGTGGGGCTCGGGGGCCGCGCCCTGACAAGAGGCAGCGAAAGTCACCGATCCCGGAAGATAGCCAGGACAACATGTGCCCCGTGCATGGCAGCTGTCGCCACACTACTGCCGAGTGCCGGGAGATCCGAAGGCTCGCAGAGCGCTTCCGCAAGGGGAAGCGGTGTGACGCCCTCAATTCTGTGGAAAAAACACGGAACCGAGAACTAATGCATATGTGTGCCCAGGATGTTCATCACACATACACATACGTTCCACAAACTGAATTCAGATTATATATTACCATGAATAACAGAGTTTATTACAACACCTCATGAGTCTTAGACTCATGCTCACAGCGGAAGTCTTTATTTCTACGCAGCGGAAATCTTTATTTAAATGCGGAAGTAAAAACTAATGCGGAAGCAAAACTAAGCAGAAGTGGCTCCATCTCTACTCCCTCCACAGGCAAGCGACCTTTACCACAACGGTGCCGTCCATGGATCAATTTATTTCGTGGATTGGATTTCACTTGCCTGTCTACGGTTCCCTTGCGTGTGCTCGGGTACGTGCGCAGGAGCGCACTTCCGTTTTCTACGCCGAACGAAACGACGAGTGAGAAGGATAAGGAGGAGTAGTAGGAGGAGCTTTCATTGTTGAGAACAGATCATACGCCATAATGCTCTACTCGGTCTTCATAGTAGTCTTCTCTTGCTGTTGATGAAGAAATAATAATGCAAGTTTGAGCACAATGATGTACTCAGCAAGTGCGGGAATAACACATGATATGCAGCTCATAAACAAGGTAGGTATAAAAGGCTTATTTGCAGAAAAGCAAATTTATAAAACCATGATAAAACAGCAACTTAACTTTAGATGAATGTAGTCCCAGCATGTATTAAATTACCAACATACCTCCATCACTTCCCGTGTTCCATCCGAACATTAACCAATCTTTTATTCATACTCACGAATACCTCCTCGTATTCGCTACCATTTCACCTCATAAAACAACCGCGTCTCGCACCGAGACCAATCTCATATCATGACCCATCAGTCATGCAACCATCTTATCTCCCGGACTCACAGTCCCAAACCAAACCATAATCAATAACCATAACCAAGAACCTTCCCAATAACCATTCCCGTAACCATCCCAGTAGACATCCCATCTAATCATGGCAGTTTAGCCAGGTGCTCATGACCGTAAGCTCGGCTATCATGATAGTTTTTTGACTCTGCAGAGTTTGCACCTCTTTACCCACAAGTTTGTGATTTCGTCACCCATCGGCAACTGCAGAACCTCCATTATACCAGTACGCAACCGTCGGTGTATGGTCAAGAGATCACAAAATAGCCTTTACAAAGGGGTTACTAGATGTATGGACTCACTAAGGTTTCACCGGCAGGCTAGAATCTCCAATTCTCCCACCCACGGGCCCCCTCTTGTGCCATGCAGTTCCCAGGGCAGTCCTCACTCGACTCCCATTCCCCGCGCCTTCCACAGTCCATAACACTCTAGCAACTTACCTAATTACTCAGCTAAGCCGCACCCATACTTGGCCTTGTGGTGGCACTGTTATCCTGGCATGTGCATGCATGAACCGGTCCTTGGATCTACGGCAAGCAAAACCACCATCTCATGCTACCTCATTCACAAACCCAGGCTTGCCTAGATCTCCCTCCGATCCATGTCCATTATTAACATCAGTTTCTCATTATCATTACGAGTGCAGTTAGCTAGACACATCTATCTCGCTTCCCAATCCCATGGACTCAGCGAAGCATAAAGCAAAGACCATACCCGACTCATAAACTTCCCAGGCGTCAAGGATGGTTTAATCAAAACTAGTAAACTCCTATAAAAAGGGTTTTCCCATCATGTTTGACTCAGCACACACACCTTTTCGCAAAACCAAATAGTTTTACCCAAAACATAGGATCAACATGGTCAAGGAGCACTTGCCTTGTTCTTGCGGTTCCGGTTGTTCTTGATTCTCAAAACCTGGTTGCTGTAGTTCGTCGTAGACAGCTTCCTGAACCTGTCCTGCTATGTAGGATTCACGTGCATACAAGATTCACAGCAATCAATATCATGCACAAAACCCTAAACTAGATGCGATGATTCACATGCATGCTATCCTATGATTAGTTTTATTAGATTGATCTGTACGTATTCTTGCATGACTTGCATGGTCAGAGGCGTTCGGATCAAAGGTGGTCGTGGCGATGATCTTGTCTTTAGATCAAACTGATCATCGAGTGATCTGCCCACGAGAAAGCTTCTGTTCGAAAGGAATTGAAGAACAGATGCAAGAGATGAACACCATGATGTCGTAAGGTGGTATTGAAGTCCTACCTCACGATCTTCTTGACTTTGAGGTCCTCCTCAGACCACTCGGTTCTTCTCCGATGATCTCCCTTGTTTCGCTTCGGCGATGTTTTGCTCGGCGAGTTAGGGCTAGAGCGCTAAGTCGTCGGCTCAGGAGTTGAAAGAGAAGTTTGTGGTTTCGGCCAGAGGTTTCGGGTTCTATTTATAATCGCGAAGAGAAGAGTCCTAATTGGATCCCGGATAAAAGTCTTATTCAGATCTTGTTGGATCCTGACGTCTTATCTTTGGTAACATTGTGGAGTTTGGATCGGTTTTCGTTGCGTACTGGTATCTTTACGCGTAAAAACCGCTCCAGACTCGTTACCTCCGCGGCGGTAAGCTCCGGAAGCTCCACGTGTCCTTCCGAGCCTGGTATCTCTTCTTCCACAGAGACGAGCTCCGGTTGTGACGTGTCACAAGCGAGACCTCCCTCTTCTTCGGAGGTAAGCTCCACGCACGCCATGTGTTGGTGCCGGTCTTTCCGCTCTCCTTTCCTCAGGGACATGCCCCGAGGTCGACGTGTGTTTTAGCTGCGACAGACCTCCGGAGATAAGCTCCGGTGGCGGCACGTGTTCAACAGATCCGGACTTCTCTGAGATGAGCTCCGAGATTGACACGTATCCCGCGCGACTGGTCCTCTTTTTTTTTATCCGCGAGGACTAGCTCCGTGGATGACACGTGTCCTATGAAAAATGCATTTGCTTCTTCCGCAGAGGCTATCTCTGTGGCAGCACGTGTCCCACAGGGTCGGACCTCTTTCCAATTGTGGAGGTGACCCCCGAGCCTGCCACGTATCCAGTTTAGCGTCGGACCTCTCCCTATCTCTCGGGAATGAGTTCCGAACACACCACGTGGTCTGCTGGTCGTGGAAGTTGCCTTCGGCGCTCTCAGAGAGCTTTACTGGCTATCCTTTTGATACTTGTTTCTGTTCCCTCTTTTCTAAAAATGTTTTTCTTCTTCATAAACATGAACATATGCTGACACCCGAGATGAGGGTGTCACAAATCTACCCCCCTTAAATTGAATCTCGCCCTCGAGATTCATTAGTAGAAAATAGATAGGGGAATTCAGCCTTAATATCCTCTTCACGCTCCCATGTGGCTCAGCTTCAGTGTGATGGCTCCATTGTACCTTGCACCATCGAATCACTTTGTTTCGGGTGACCCTTTCTTTTACGTCCAAGATTCGGATAGGGTGTTCTGCGTAAGTCAGGTCCTCTTGAAGTTTAAGTTCTCCCATTGACACTTGTTCCTCTGGTATTCTCAAGCACTTCTTGAGCTGAGATACATGAAACACGTCATGTACGTCGGAGAGGTGGTTTGGGAGCTCTAGTTGATAGGCTACTTCTCCTCGCTTACCCAAAATCTTAAATGGTCCGATGTAGCGAGGCGCTAGTTTGCCTTTGACGTTAAAATGTCGTTGGCCTCGGATAGGCGATACCTTAAGGTATACGAAGTCTCCAACTTCAAAGGTCAACTTCGTACGCCTGTTGTCCGCATAGCCTTTCTGTCGTGACTGAGCAGCCTTTAAGTTCTCCCGTATCGTTTGGACTTGCTTTTAAGCCTCTTGTAGTACTTCGGGTCCAAACACCTGGTTCTCTCCAGTCTCGTTCCAGAACAGTGGCGTCCTACACCGTCTACCATATAAGGCTTCCAAAGGCGACATCTTCAAGCTAGCTTGATAGCTGTTGTTATAGGAGAATTCGGCATACGGTAAACTCCTATCCCAACTACGCCCACGTTTCAAGGCGCAAGCTCTCAGCATGTCCTCCAAAATTTGGTTCGTCCTCTTGGTTTGCCCATCTGTTTGTGGGTGATAGGCGGAGCTAAAATCCAGTCATGTACCCATGGCTTTCTGCAGCTTCCTCCAGAATCTGGAGGTAAACTGAGAGCCTCGATCTGAGACTATCCTCTTCGGAACTCCATGACGGCACACGATCTGCTCCATGTACAATTCTGCCAACTGTGTAACGTTGTAACTGGTCTTTACCGGAAGAAAATGGGCGGTTTTCGTCAACCGGTCCACAATGACCCAGATAGAGTCGTATCCTGACTGAGTTCTTGGCAATCCGACAATAAAGTCCATACTGATGTCCTCCCATTTCTATTCAGGTATTTTCAAGGGTTGCAACAATCCAGCGGGTTTTTGATGTTCGGCTTTTACCCGTTGGCATGTGTCGCATAGGGCAACGTATTCGGCTATATCCCTCTTCATACCATCCCACCAATAGCAAGTTTTCAAGTCCTTGTACATTTTGGTGCTCCCTGGATGTATGGAATAGGGTGAGTCATGTGCCTCCTTCAATATCATGTCGCGAAGGTGTCTTATGTTTGGCACACAAATCCTTTTTCCTAGCCAAAGCGTACCCTTTTCATTCTCCTTGAAATCCTTTTCTATCCCTTGTCGGATTCTTTCCTTGATCTCCTTGATCCCCTCTTCCGTTGCTTGGCCCTCTCTTATTTCTTGCTCCAATGGGGAGTGGATCTCTATTATCTCCACGTTATTCAAGAATCCGAGGTGTAACCGTTCGAACTCCTTTCGAAGTTCGGGTGGTAGCTCCCGAACCGTGAGTTGGTGGCATGCTCCCTTTCTGCTCAATGCGTCAGCGACCACATTGGCCTTCCCGGGGTGGTAGTTGATTCCCACATCATAATCCTTTATAAGTTCTAACCATCGATGTTGCCTCAAATTCAAGTCCGTTTGTGTAAATATGTACTTGAGGCTTTTATGATCCGTATAGATCTCACATCGATGACCAAGGATATAATGTCTCCAAATCTTCAATGCATGCACCACTGCTGCTAACTCCAAATCATGTGTAGGATAATTAAGCTCATGCTTCTTTAATTGTCGTGAGGCATAGGATACCACTTGTCCTTCCTGCATGAGCACACATCCGAGCCCTTGTCTGGATGCGTCACAATATATGTCAAAGCTCTTGCTTACGTCTGGCAATACCAGAACTGGTGCTGTGGTTAGCCTTTTCTTGAGTTCCTCAAAACTTTCTTGACAGGCTTGTGTCCATTGAAAGACTTTTCCCTTCATTAGAAACTCCGTCATAGGTTTTGCTATCTTAGAGAAGTCTTTAATGAAGCGCCGATAGTATCCTGCCATCCCAAGGAAACTCCGAATATCCCTCACGCTCCTCGGTTGGTCCCACTTCAGAACATCCCTCACCTTTCAAGGATCAACCGATACCCCTTCCTTGGAGATGATGTGGCCTAGGAAGGATATTTCCTTTAGCCAAAATTGACACTTGTTGAGCTTGGCATACAACTGATGCTCGCGCAACTTCTGCAAGGTCAATCTCAGATGTTCTTCATGCTCCTCCTTACTTTTTGAATACACCATAATGTCATCAATGAAAACCACGATGAACTTGTCCAAGTACTCCATGAAAACCTTGTTCATAAGGTACAAGAAGTATGCGGGTGCATTTGTCAATCCAAAAGACATAACGGTATATTCATATGAACCATACCGTGTCCGAAAGGCTGTCTTAGGTATATCGGCTGGAAATATCCCGACCGAAGATCAATCTTGGAGAACGCTTGGGCTCCTTTCATTTGATCGAACAGGTCCTCTATACGGAGCAGAGGGTATTTATTCTTGATTGTTACCTCGTTGAGAGACCTGTAGTCCACGCACATTCTTTGGGTTCCGTCCTTCTTGTCCACGAAGAGTACCGGGGCTCCCCATGATGACGAACTTGGACCGATAAAACCCTTCTCCAACTGTTCTTGAATTTGCTTCTTTAGTTCAACTAACTCGTTGACGGGCATCCTATATGGTCTCTTAGCTATGGGTGCAGTTCCAGCTACCAAATCTATGGCAAACTCAATATCCCGGTCAGGTGGCATACCTGGAAGTTCTTCCGGGAACACATCCGAGAATTCCTGAACCAATGGAATATTGTCCAATGCTACTCCTTCAACATGGTTCAGATCCACCCGTTCGGTCGCTTGCGGGGCTGACTCAAACTCGACACGGATATCGTGTTCGTTTGTCAATTGCACGCTTCTCTCAGCGCATTGGATTACCCCATTGTGCTTGCTTAACCAGTCCATTCCGAGTATGATGTCAATTCCATGGGAGTCCAAGACAATAAGGTTGGCAAGGAAGTCTACCCCCTTATTTTAAGGCTTACCTTAGGACATACTATACTAGTCCTCATTTCTCCTCCAAGAGAATTAACAAACATAGCACATTCTAGGTGGGATACGGGTAGATGATGCTTGGCAACATATTTGGATGATATGAAGGAATGCGATGCTCCGGAATCAAATAAAATGGTGGCTGGGTTGGAGTTGGCAAGGAACATACCAATTGCGACGTCCTCAGCCTGTTGTGCTTCCTCAGCAGTGACATGGTTAACGTGGCCACGAGCATAGTTCTGCGGTCCTTGGTTCCCTTGGTTGTCCCCTCCGTTTGGTCGCTGATTCTGCTTGGGCACGTTACCTTGCTGTCCAGGGCCTCTCTTCGGGCACTGGTTAGCGAAGTGGCCTACTTCCCCGCATGCAAAGCATGCCCTGTTGCCTATGGCAGCAGGTACGTTGGGGCAGGGGTTTTGAACAGTAGCGCCATTGTTAGGCCGGGGCGCAGGAGGCATGGGCACATCGAGGTGCCGGTGCAACGAGCCGTTGCTGTGGTGACTGACCAGGGCGGTACGTAGGAGTGGTCGATCCATACTGCGGTGCAGGGGGCATGTATCTAGGTCGTACGTTGCTCCCTTGGGGCTGGTATGGGATCTTCCTTTTGCACTCACGCTCGATCTCTCGGATCTTGTTTTCCACCACAATAGCCTTATCAACCAGCTTCTGGAAGCTTACGTAGTCATTGTTGAGGAGCTGAACTTGGATCTCATTGTTCAACCCTCTCATGAACAGGTACTGCTTCCTCTGATCTGAGTTGACATCTTCGGGGGCATATCGGGACAGTTGTATGAACTTGTTGAGGTATTCGTTCACACTTTTCTGCCCTTGGTGGAGACCTTCAAACTCCTGCCTCTTGAGCATTATTACGCCAACAGGGATGTAGTGGGAGTGGAAACTTTCCTTGAACTCAGTCCAAGTGATTGTCTCCGGGTTGGCATGGGCGTTGCTCAAGGCATCCCACCAGTCAGCAGCTGCTCCCATCAGTTGGTGCGACGCAAAGAGAACCTTCTCTCGGTCGTTGCACTGAACAATGGCAAGCTTTTTCTCCATGGATTTCAACCAATCATCGGCCTCCATTGGATCGCTTGCTTGAGCAAAGGTGGGTGGTCGAGTCCTCATGAACTCTCCCAACCTGTTATGAGCCGGCGGTGGTGGTGGCGGTGGTGCCGGAACGGGGTGTTGGTTGGCCTGCAACTGACCCAAAGTTTGGATCATGGTTTGCATAAGCTGGTTTTGCATGGCCATCAACCTTTCTTGGTTGTTTTCGCCAGCTCCGGGGTTAGCAGGAACTTCCTCGTGGTCATCTTCTTGGACGTTCCTTCGGCTGGCGTTTCCTCTCACCATCTGTGTGGGGGAACGAAATAGAATAGAAGGTTAGAAGGTTAGATAGGTCCTTTCAACTATATGCATCAAGGGGAGTTGGACTATATATATTAGTCCTTATGAGGATGTGATCAAGTGCCGAAGCATTTCACTCCTCTTTCTTCTTACGTGTGGATATGGACAACGTTTTTAAGACGTCCCACAACTCACACTAAGCACATATTCACAAATAATCATCACAAGGGCCCACTCAACTCCTATTCAAGGATGGTTCCCTATGCCAAGGTGGTTTCAAAGCCAATCTAAGTTATTCACCCTAGGATGCTTCCTTTGGTCAGTGTGGCTTAGCTACCTATGACTCCTATTCAGGGGTGTAACTTGCTGTCAACCCGTGGCTCTAATTATCAATCTAAGGCTTCTATCTTTAGGCGTGTAACCTACTGTCAACCCGTGGCTCTGATACCAATCTGTGACGCCCTCAATTCTGTGGAAAAACAACGGAACCGAGAACTAATGCATATGTGTGCCCAGGATGTTCATCACACATACACATACGTTCAACAAACTGAATTCAGATTATATATTACCACGAATAACAGAGTTTATTACAACACCTCATGAGTCTTAGACTCATGCTCACAGCAGAAGTCTTTATTTCTACGCAGCGGAAATCTTTATTTAAATGCGAAAGTAAAAACTAATGCGGAAGCAAAACTAAGCAGAAGTGGCTCCATCTCTACTCCCTCCACAGGCAAGGTTGAGAACAGATCATACGCCATAATGCTCTACTCGGTCTTCATAGTAGTCTTCTCTTGCTGTTGATGAAGAAATAATAATGCAAGTTTGAGCACAATGATGTACTCAGCAAGTGCGGGAATAACACATGATATGCAGCTCATAAATAAGGTAGGTATAAAAGGCTTATTTGCAGAAAAGCAAATTTATAAAACCATGATAAAACAGCAACTTAACTTTAGATGAATGTAGTCCCAGCATGTATTAAATTACCAACATACCTCCATCACTTCCCGTGTTCCATCCGAACATTAACCAATCTTTTATTCATACTCACGAATACCTCCTCGTATTCGCTACCATTTCACCTCATAAAACAACCGCGTCTCGCACTGAGACCAATCTCATATCATGACCCATCAGTCATGCAACCATCTCATCTCCCGGACTCACAGTCCCAAACCAAACCACAATCAATAACCATAACCAAGAACCTTTCCAATAACCATTCCCGTAACCATCCCAGTAAACATCCCATCTAATCATGGCAGTTTAGCCAGGTGCTCATGACCGTAAGCTCGGCTATCATGATAGTTTTTTGACTCTGCAGATTTTGCACCTCTTTACCCACAAGTTTGTGATTTCGTCACCCGTCGGCGACTGCAGAACCTCCATTATACCAGTACACAACCGTCGGTGTATGGTCAAGAGATCACAAAATAGCCTTTACAAAGGGGTTACTAGATGTATGGACTCACTAAGGTTTCACCGGTAGGCTAGAATCTCCAATTCTCCCACCCACGGGCCCCCTCTTGTGCCATGCAGTTCCCAGGGCAGTCCTCACTCGACTCCCATTCCCCGCGCCTTCCACAGTCCATAACACTCTAGCAACTTACCTAATTACTCAGCTAAGCTGCACCCATACTTGGCCTTGTGGTGGCACTGTTATCCTGGCATGTGCATGCATGAACCGGTCCTTAGATCTACGGCAAGCAAAACCACCATCTCATGCTACCTCATTCACAAACCCAGGCTTGCCTAGATCTCCCTCCGATCCATGTCCATTATTAACATCAGTTTCTCATTATCATTACGAGTGCAGTTAGCTAGACACATCTATCTCGCTTTCCAATCCCATGGACTCAGCGAAGCATAAAGCAAAGACCATACCTGACTCATAAACTTCCCAGGCGTCTAGGATGGTTTAATCAAAACTAGTAAACTCCTATAAAAAGGGTTTTCCCATCATGTTTGACTCAGCACACACACCTTTTCGCAAAACCAAATAGTTTTACCCAAAACATAGGATCAACATGGTCAAGGAGCACTTGCCTTGTTCTTGCGGTTCCGGTTGTTCTTGATTCTCAAAACCTGGTTGCTGTAGTTCGTCGTAGACAGCTTCCTGAACCTGTCCTGCTATGTAGGATTCACGTGCATACAAGATTCACAGCAATCAATATCATGCACAAAACCCTAAACTAGATGCGATGATGCACATGCATGCTATCCTATGATTAGTTTTATTAGATTGATCTGTACGTATTCTTGCATGACTTGCATAGTCAGAGGCGTTCGGATCAAAGGTGGTCGTGGCGATGATCTTGTCTTTAGATCAAACTGATCATCGAGTGATCTGCCCACGAGAAAGCTTCTGTTCGAAAGGAATTGAAGAACAGATGCAAGAGATGAACACCATGATGTCGTAAGGTGGTATTGAAGTCCTACCTCACGCTCTTCTTGACTTTGAGGTCCTCCTCAGACCACTCGGTTCTTCTCCGATGATCTCCCTTGTTGCGCTTCGGCTATGTTTTGCTCGGCGAGTTAGGGCTAGAGCGCTAAGTCGTCGGCTCAGGAGTTGAAAGAGAAGTTCGTGGTTTCGGCCAGAGGTTTCAGGTTCTATTTATAATCGAGAAGAGAAGAGTCCTAATTGGATCCCGGATAAAAGTCTTATTCAGATCTTGTTGGATCCTGACGTCTTATCTTTGGTAACATTGTGGAGTTTGGATCGGTTTTCGTTGCGTACTGGTATCTTTACGCGTAAAAACCGCTCCTGACTCGTTACCTCCGCGGTGGTAAGCTCCGGAAGCTCCACGTGTCCTTCCGAGCCTGGTATCTCTTCTTCCACAGAGACGAGCTCCGGTTGTGCCGCGTGTCACGAGCGAGACCTCCCTCTTCTTCGGAGGTAAGCTCCATGCACGCCACGTGTTGGTGCCGGTCTTTCCGCTCTCCTTTCCTCAGGGACATGCCCCGAGGTCGACGCGTGTTTTAGCTGCGACAGACCTCCGGAGATAAGCTCCGGTGGCGGCACGTGTTCAATAGATCCGGACTTCTCTGAGATGAGCTCCGAGATTGACACGTATCCCGCGCGACTGGTCCTCTTTTTTTTATCCGCGAGGACTAGCTCCGTGGATGACACGTGTCCTATGAAAAATGCCTTTGCTTCTTCCGCAGAGGCTATCTCCGCAGCAGCACGTGTCCCACAGGGTCGGACCTCTTTCCAATTGCGGAGGTGACCCCCGAGCCTGCCACGTATCCAGTTTAGCGTCGGACCTCTCCCTATCTCTCGGGAATGAGTTCCAAACACACCACGTGGTCTGCTGGTCGTGGAAGTTGCCTTCGGCGCTCTCAGAGAGCTTTACTGGCTATCCTTTTGATACTTGTTTCTGTTCCCTCTTTTCTAAAAATGTTTTTCTTCTTCATAAACATGAACATATGCTGACACCCGAGATGAGGGTGTCACAAGCGGCAGCGGGCTGATGCCCTGCCCTTCCGTCCAAAGGAAGATGAGCAGGGGGTGGATGTTCCAGACAACATCGACCACCCAGAGGAGATCCAGGAGTCTCAGCGTGTCGTGAAGGCGGCACGCAATCATGAGGACTCAGGCTCCAGTGACGATGAGCATCGGAAGAAGCTCTACGTCATATACGGCGGGTCCGCCGACCCCTCGTCCCGAAGCGCAGTCAAGACTCTATGCCGAGCGGTAGCGCCGGTGGCGCCACTACCAAGTGCCGCACCGCACCTTAAGTGGATGGGAACCCCCATCAGCTTTGACGCCACCGACTGCCCCAGGAACGTGGCTGGGGCCGGCCAACTACCGCTCCTGGTGGCCCCTACCATCGCCAATGTGAGAATGTACCACGTTTTGGTAGATGGAGGAGCTGGGCTGAACCTCATCAGCCGTGCAGCTTTCCAGAAGCTGCAGGTCCCGATGGCCAAGCTCACCCTGTCGAGCCCGTTCTCAGGGGTATGGCCGGGACAGGTTATCCCCTACGGCAACATTAGTCTCCCGGTGACCTTTGGGGCTCCGGACAGCTATCGAACAGAGTACATTCTGTTCGACGTAGTGGAGATAGACCTCCCCTTCAACGCCATAATCGGCAGGCCAGCCCTGTACCGGTTCATGGCTGTAGCCCACTACGGCTACCTCGTCCTAAAGATGCCAACTCCGACGGGCGTTCTCAGGATTCGTGGGGACCGCACTGTGACACCCTCATCTCGGGTGTCAGCATATGTTCATGTTTATGAAGAAGAAGAAGAACATTTATAGAAAAGAGGGAACAGAAACAAGTATCAAAAGGATAGCCAGTAAAGCTTTCTGAGAGCACCGAAGGCAACTTTCACGACCAGCAGACCACGTGGTGTGTTCGGAACTCATCCCCGAATAGATTGGAGAGGTCCGACGCTAAACTGGATACGTGGCAGGCTCGGGGGTCACCTCCGCAATTGGAAAGAGGTCCAACCCTGTAGGACACGTACTGCCCACGGAGATAGCCTCTGCGGAAGAAGCAAAGGCATTTTTCATAGGACACGTGTCATCCACGGAGCTAGTCCTCGCGGAAGTTAGGGGACCAGTCGCACGGGATATGTGTTAATTTCGGAACCCATCTCCGAGAAGTCCGGATCTATTGAACACGTGTCACCACCGGAGCTTATCTCCGGAGGTCCGTTGCTGCTAAACACGTGTCGTCCTCGGGGCATGTCCCTGAGGGAAGGAAAGGCGGAAAAACCGGCACCCACACGTGGCGTGCGCGGAGCTCACCTCCGAAGAAGAGGGAGGTCTCGATCGATTGACACGCGGCACGACCGGAGCTCGTCTCTGCGGATGAAGAGATACCAGGCCCGGAGGACACGTGGAGCTTCCGGAGCTCATCATCCCGGAGGTAACAAATTCTGGAGCAGCTGTTACGCGTAAGGACACCGGTACACAATGGGAACCGATCCAAACTCCACAATGTTACCAAAGATAAGACGTCAGGATCCAACAAGATCTGAATAAAACTTTTATTCGGGATCCAATCAGATTAGGACTCTTCTCTTCCCGATTATAAATAGAACCCAAAACCTATGGCCGAAATCACGAACTTCTCTTTCAACTCCTGAGCCGACGACTTAGAGCTCTAGCCCTAAATCACCGAGCAAAACATCGCCGAAGCACAACAAGGGAGATCATCGGAGAAGAACCAAGCGGTCTGAGGAGGACCTCGAAGACAAGAAGAGCGTGAGGTAGGACTTCAATACCACCTTACGACATCATGTTGTTCATCTCTTGCATCTGTTCTTCGATTCCTTTCGAACAGAAGCTTTCTCGAGGGCAGATCACTCGATGATCAGTTTGATCTAAAGACAAGATCATCGCCATGACCACCTTTGATCCGAATACCTCTGTCCATGCAAGCCATGCAAGAACACGGACAGATCAATCTAATCATAGGATAGCATGCATGTACATCATCGCATCTAGTTTAGGGTTTTGTGAATAATATTGATTGCTGTGAATCTTGTATGCACGTGAATCCTACATAGCAGGACAGGTTCAGGAAGCTGTCTACGACGAACTGCAGCAACAAGGTTTTGAGAATCAAGAACGACCGGAACCGCAAGAACAAGGCAAGTGCTCCTTGACCATGTTGATCCTATGTTTTGGGTAAAACTATTTTGTTTTGCGAAAAGGTGTGTGTGCTGAGTCAAACATGATGGGAAACCCTTTTATAGGAGTTTACTAGTTTTGGTTAAACCACCCTTGTCACCTGGGAAGTTTTATGAGTCGGGTATGGTTTTTGTTTTATGCTTCGCTGAGTCCATGGGATTGGGAAGCGAGATAGATGTGTCTAGCTAACTGCACTCATAATAATAAAGGCAAACTGATGTTAATAATGAACATGGATCGGAGGGAGATCTAGGCAAGACTGGGTTTGTGAATGAGGTAGCATGAGATGATGGTTTTGCTTGCCATAGATCTAAGGACCGGTTCATGCATGCACATGCCAGGATAACAGTGCCACCACAAGGTCAAGTATGGGTGCGGCTTAGCTGAGTAATTAGGTAAGTTGCTAGAGTGTTATGGACTGTGGAAGGCGCGGGGAATGGGAGTCGAGTGAGGACTGCCCTGGGAACCGCATGGCACGAGAGGGGGCCCGTGGGTGGGAGAATTGGAGATTCTAGCCTGCCGGTGAAACCGTAGTGAGTCCATACATCTAGTAACCCCTTTGTAAAGGCTATTTTGTGATCTCTTGACCATACACCAACGGATGTGTACTGGTATAATGGAGGTTCTGCAATCGCCGACGGGTGACGAAATCACAAACTTGTGGGTAAAGAGGTGCAAACTCTGCAGAGTTATTAAAACTATCATGATAGCCAAGCTTACGGTCATGAGCACCTGGCTAAACTGCCATGATTAGTTGGGATGATTATTGGGATGGTTATTGGAATGGTTATCATTGGTTTGGAACTGTTAAGTCTGGATGATGAGATGGTTGCATGACTGTTGGGTCATGACATGAGATTGGTCTCGGAGTGAGACGAGGTTGTTTTATGAGATGAGATGGTAGCAAATACGAGGAGGTATTCGTGAGTATGAGTAAAGGATTGGTTAATGTTCGGATGGAACACGGGAAGTGATGGAGGTATGTTGGTAATTTAACACATGCTGAGACTACATTCATCTAAAGTTAAGTTGCTGTTTTATCAATGGTTTTATAAATTTGCTTTTCTGCAAATAAGCCTTTTATACTTACCTTGTTTATAAGCTGCATATCATGTGTTATTCCCGCACTTGCTGAGTACATCATTGTGCTCAAACTTATATTATTATTTCTCCATCAACAGCAAGAGAAGACTACTATGAAGACCGGGTAGAGCATTATGGCGTGTGATCTGTTCTCAACCTTGCCTGTGGAGGGAATAGAGATGGAGCCACTTCTGCTTAGTTTTGCTTCCGCATTAGTTTTTGCTTCCGCATTTAAATAAGAATTCCGCTCCGTAGAAATAAGGACTTCCGCTGTGAGCATGAGTCCAAGACTCATGAGGTGATTGTAATAAACTCTGTTATTCGTGGTAATATATAATCTGAATTCAGTTTGTGGAACGTATGTGTATGTGTGATAAACATCCTGGGCACACATATGCATTAGTTCTCGGTTCCGTGGTTTTCCACAGAATTGAGGGCGTCACAGATTGGTATCAGAGCCACGGGTTGACAGTAGGTTACACGCCTAAGATAGAAGCCTTAGATTGATATTAGAGCCACGGGTGGACAACAAGTTACACCCCTGAATAGAAGTCATAGGTAGCTAAGCCACACTGACCAAGGGAATCATCCTAGGGTGAATAACTCAGATTGGCTTTGAAACCACCTTGGCATAGGAAACCATCCTTGAATAGGAGTTGAGTGGGCCCTTGTAATGATTAATTGTGAATATGTGCTTAGTGTGAATGGTGGGACGTCTCAAAAACGTTGTCCATATCCACACGTAAGAAGAAAGAGGAGTGAAATGCTTCGGCACTTGATCACATCCTCATAAGGGCTAATATATATAGTCCAACTCACCTTGATGCATATAAGACCTACCTAATCATCTAACCTTCTATTCTATTTCGTTCCCCCTCACAGATGGTGAGAGGAAACACCAGCCGAAGGAACGTCCAGGAAGATGACCACGAGGATGTTCCTGCTAACCCCGGAGCTGGCGAAAACAACCTAGAAAGGTTGATGGCCATGCAAAACCAGCTTATGCAAACCATGATCCAAACTTTGGGTCAGTTGCAGGCCAACCAACACCCCGTTCCGGCACCACCGCCACCACCACCACCGGCTCATAACAGGCTGGGAGAGTTCATGAGGACTCGACCAACCACCTTTGCTCAAGCAAGCGATCCAATGGAGGCCGATGATTGGTTGAAATCCATGGAGAAGAAGCTTGCCATTGTTCAGTGCAACGACCGAGAGAAGGTTCTCTTTGCATTGCACCAACTGATGGGAGCAGCTGCTGACTGGTGGGATGCCTTGAGCAACGCCTATGCCAACCCGGAGACAATCACTTGGACTGAGTACAAGGAAAGTTTTCGCTCCCACTACATCCCTGTTGGCGTAATGATGATCAAGAGGCAGGAGTTTGAAGGTCTCCGCCAAGGGCAGAAAAGTGTGAACGAGTATCTCAACAAGTTCATACAACTGTCCCGATATGCCCCCGAAGATGTCAACTCAGATCAGAGGAAGCAGTACCTGTTCATGAGAGGGTTGAACAATGAGATCCAGGTTCAGCTCCTCATCAATGACTACGTAAGCTTCCAGAAGCTAGTTGATAAGGCTATTGTGGTTGAAAACAAGATCCGAGAGATCGAGCGCGAGTGCAAAAGGAAGATCCCATACCAGCCCCATGGGAGCAACGTACGACCTAGATACATGCCCCCTGCACCGCAGTATGGATCGACCACTCCTACATACCGCCCTGGTCAGCCACCACAGCAACGGCCCGTTGCACCGGCACCTCGTGTGCCCATGCCTCCTGCGCCCCGGCCTAATAATGGCGCTCCTGTTGAAAACCCCCGCCCCAACGTACCTGCTGCCGTAGGCAACAGGGCATGCTTTGCATGCGGGGAAGTAGGCCACTTCGCTAACCAGTGCCCGAAGAGAGGCCCTGGACAGCAAGGTAACGTGCCCAAGCAGAATCAGCGACCAAATGGAGGAGACAACCAAGGGAACCGTGGACCGCAGAACTATGCTCGTGGCCACGTTAACCATGTCACTGCTGAGGAAGCACAACAGGCTGAGGACGTCGCAATTGGTATGTTCCTTGCCAACTCCAACCCAGCCACCATTTTATTTGATTCTGGAGCATCGCATTCCTTCATAACATCCAAATATGTTGCCAAACATCATCTACCCGTATCCCACCTAGAATGTGCTATGTTAGTTAATTCTCCCGGAGGAGAAATGAGGACTAGTATAGTATGTCCTAAGGTAAGCCTTAAAATAAGGGGGGTAGACTTCCTTGCCAACCTTATTGTCTTGGACTCCCACGGAACTGACATCATACTCGGAATGGACTGGTTAAGCAAGCACAATGGAGTAATCCAATGCACTGAGAGAAGCGTGCAGTTGACAAACAAACACGGTATCCGTGTCGAGTTTGAGTCAGCCCCGCAGGCGACCGAACGAGCGGATCTGAACCATGTTGACGGAGTAGCATTGGACAACATTCCAGTGGTTCAGGAATTTTCGGATGTGTTCCCGGAAGAACTTCCAGGAATGCCACCTGACCGGGATATTGAGTTTGCCATAGATTTGGTACCTGGAACTGCACCCATAGCTAAGAGACCGTATAGGATGCCCGTCAACGAGTTAGTTGAACTAAAGAAGCAAATTCCAGAACAGTTGGAGAAGGGTTTTATCCGGCCAAGTTCGTCACCATGGGGAGCCCCGCTACTTTTCGTGGACAAGAAGGACGGAACCCAAAGAATGTGTGTGGACTACAGGTCTCTCAACGAAGTAACAATCAAGAATAAATACCCTCTGCCCCGTATAGAGGACCTGTTCGATCAAATGAAAGGAGCCCAAGTGTTCTCCAAGATTGATCTTCGGTCGGGATATTTCCAGCTGAAGATTAAGCCCTCCGATATACCTAAGACAGCCTTTCGGACGCGGTATGGTTCATATGAATATACTGTTATGTCCTTTGGATTAACGAATGCACCCGCATACTTCATGTACCTTATGAATAAGGTTTTCATGGAGTACTTGGACAAGTTCGTCGTGGTTTTCATCGACGACATTATGGTGTATTCAAAAAGTAAGGAGGAGCATGAAGAACATCTGAGATTGACATTGCAGAAGTTGCGTGAGCATCAGTTGTATGCCAAGCTCAACAAGTGTCAATTTTGGCTTAAGGAAATATCTTTCCTAGGCCACATCATCTCCAAGGAAGGGGTATCGGTTGATCCTGGAAAGGTGAGAGATGTTCTGAAATGGGACCAACCGAAGAGCGTGAGGGATGTTCGGAGTTTCCTTGGGATGGCAGGATACTATCGGCGCTTCATTAAAGACTTCTCTAAAATAGCAAAACCTATGACAGAGTTGCTAATGAAGGGAAAAGTCTTTCAATGGACACAAGCCTGCCAAGAAAGTTTTGAGGAACTCAAGAAAAGGGTAACCACAGCACCAGTTCTGGTATTGCCAGACGTAAGCAAGAGCTTTGACATATATTGTGACGCATCCAGACAAGGGCTCGGGTGTGTACTCATGCAGGAAGGGCAAGTGGTAGCCTATGCCTCACGACAATTAAAGAAGCACGAGCTTAACTATCCTACACATGATTTGGAGTTAGCAGCAGTGGTGCATGCATTGAAGATTTGGAGACATTATATACTTGGTCATCGATGTGAGATCTATACGGATCATAAAAGCCTCAAGTACATATTTACACAAACGGACTTGAATTTGAGGCAACGTCGATGGTTAGAACTTATAAAGAACTATGATGTGGGAATCAACTACCATCCCGGGAAGGCCAATGTAGTCGCTGACGCATTGAGCAGAAAGGGAGCATGCCACCAACTTACGGTTCGGGAGCTACCACCCGAACTTTGAAAGGAGTTCGAACGGTTACACCTCAGATTCTTCAATATCATGGAAATGATGGAGATCCACTCCTCATTGGAGCAAGAAATAAGAAAGGGATAAGCAACGGACGAGGGGATCAAGGAAATCAAGGAAAGAATCCGACAATGGATAGAGAAGGATTTCAAAGAGGATGAAAAGGGTACGCTTTGGCTAGGAAAAAGGATTTGTGTGCCAAACCTAAGACACCTTCGCGACATGATATTAAGGGAGGCACATGATTCACCCTATTCCATACATCCGGGGAGCACCAAAATGTACAAGGACTTGAAAACTTGCTATTGGTGGGATGGTATGAAAAGGGATATAGCCGAATACGTTGCCCTATGCGACACATGCCAATGGGTAAAAGCCGAACATCAAAAATCCGCTGGATTGTTGCAACCTTTGAAAATACCTGAATGGAAATGGGAGGACATCAGTATGGACTTTATTGTCGGATTGCCAAGAACTCAGTCAGGATACGACTCCATCTGGGTCATTATGGACCGGTTGACGAAAACCACCCATTTTCTTCCGGTAAAGGCCAGTTACAACGTTACACAGTTGGCAGAGTTGTACATGGAGCAGATCATGTGCCGTCATGGAGTTCCAAAGAGGATAGTCTCAGATCGAGGTTCTCAGTTTACCTCTAGATTCTGGAGGAAGCTGCAGAAAGCCATGGGTACACGACTAGATTTTAGCTCTGCCTATCACCCACAAATAGATCGGCAAACCGAAAGGACGAACCAAATTTTGGAAGACATGTTGAGAGCTTGCGCCTTGAAACGTGGGCGTAGTTGGGATAGGAGTTTACCGTATGCAGAGTTCTCCTATAACAACAGCTATCAAGCTAGCTTGAAGATGTCGCCTTTCGAAGCCTTATATGGTAGACGGTGTAGAACGCCACTGTTCTAGAACGAGACTGGAGAGAACCAGGTGTTTGGACCCGAAGTACTACAAGAGGCTGAAAGGCAAGTCCAAACGATACGGGAGAACTTAAAGGCTGCTCAGTCAAGACAGAAAGGCTATGCGGACAACAGGCGTAGGAAGTTGACCTTTGAAGTTGGAGACTTCGTATACCTTAAGGTATCGCCTATCCAAGGCCAACGACGTTTTAACGTCAAAGGCAAACTAGTGCCTCGCTACGTCGGACCATTTAAGATTTTGGACAAGCGAGGAGAAGTAGCCTATCAACTAGAGCTCCCAAACCACCTCTCCGATGTACATGACGTGTTTCATGTATCTCAGCTCAAGAAGTGCTTGAGAATACCAGAGGAACAAGTGTCAATTGGAGAACTTAAACTTCAAGAGGACCTGACTTACGCAGAACACCCTATCCGAATCTTGGACGTAAAAGAAAGGGTCACCCGAAACAAAGTGATTCGATGGTGCAAGGTACAATGGAGCCATCACACTGAAGCTGAAGCCACATGGGAGCGTGAAGAGGATATTAAGGCTGAATTCCCCTATCTATTTTCTACTAACGAATCTCGAGGGCGAGATTCAATTTAAGGGGGGTAGATTTGTGACACCCTCATCTCGGGTGTCAGCATATGTTCATGTTTATGAAGAAGAAGAACATTTTTAGAAAAGAGGGAACAGAAACAAGTAACAAAAGGATAGCCAGTAAAGCTTTCTGAGAGCACCGAAGGCAACTTTCACGACCAGCAGACCACGTGGTGTGTTCGGAACTCATCCCCGAAGAGATTGGAGAGGTCCGACGCTAAACTGGATATGTGGCAGGCTCGGGGGTCACCTCCGCAATTGGAAAGAGGTCCGACCCTGTGGGACACGTACTGCCCGCGGAGATAGCCTCTGCGGAAGAAGCAAAGGCATTTTTCATAGGACACGTGTCATCCACGGAGCTAGTCCTCGCGGAAGTTAGGGGACCAGTCGCACGGGATATGTGTTAATTTCGGAACCCATCTCCGAGAAGTCCGGATCTATTGAACACGTGTCGCCACCGGAGCTTATCTCCGGAGGTCCGTCGCTGCTAAACACGTGTCGACCTCGGGGCATGTCCCTGAGGGAAGGAAAGGCGGAAAGACCGGCACCCACACGTGGCGTGCGCGGAGCTCACCTCCGAAGAAGAGGGAGGTCTCGATCGATTGACACGCGGCACGACCGGAGCTCGTCTCTGCGGATGAAGAGATACCAGGCCCGGAGGACACGTGGAGCTTCCGGAGCTCATCATCCCGGAGGTAACAAATTCTGGAGCAGCTGTTACGCGTAAGGACACCGGTACACAACGGGAACCGATCCAAACTCCACAATGTTACCAAAGATAAGACGTCAGGATCCAACAAGATCTGAATAAAACTTTTATTCGGGATCCAATCAGATTAGGACTCTTCTCTTCCCGATTATAAATAGAACCCAAAACCTCTGGCCGAAATCACGAACTTCTCTTTCAACTCCTGAGCCGACGACTTAGAGCTGTAGCCCTAAATCGCCGAGCAAAACATCGCCGAAGCACAACAAGGGAGATCATCGGAGAAGAACCAAGCGGTCTGAGGAGGACCTCGAAGACAAGAAGAGCGTGAGGTAGGACTTCAATACCACCTTACGACATCATGTTGTTCATCTCTTGCATCTGTTCTTCGATTCCTTTCGAACAGAAGCTTTCTCGAGGGCAGATCACTCGATGATCAGTTTGATCTAAAGACAAGATCATCGCCATGACCACCTTTGATCCGAATACCTCTGTCCATGCAAGCCATGCAAGAACACGGACAGATCAATCTAATCATAGGATAGCATGCATGTACATCATCGCATCTAGTTTAGGGTTTTGTGAATAATATTGATTGCTGTGAATCTTATATGCAGGTGAATCCTACATAGCAGGACAGGTTCAGGAAGCTGTCTACGACGAACTGCAGCAACAAGGTTTTGAGAATCAAGAACGACCGGAACCGCAAGAACAAGGCAAGTGCTCCTTGACCATGTTGATCCTATGTTTTGGGTAAAACAATTTTGTTTTGCGAAAAGGTGTGTGTGCTGAGTCAAACATGATCGGAAACTCTTTTATAGGAGTTTACTAGTTTTGGTTAAACCACCCTTGTCACCTGGGAAGTTTTATGAGTCGGGTATGGTTTTTGTTTTATGCTTCGCTGAGTCCATGGGATTGGGAAGCGAGATAGATGTGTCTAACTAACTGCACTCATAATAATAAAGGGAAACTGATGTTAATAATGAACATGGATCGGAGGGAGATCTAGGCAAGACTGGGTTTGTGAATGAGGTAGCATGAGATGGTGGTTTTGCTTGCCATAGATCTAAGGACCGGTTCATGCATGCACATGCCAGGATAACAGTGCCACCACAAGGCCAAGTATGGGTGCGGCTTAGCTGAGTAATTAGGTAAGTTGCTAGAGTGTTATGGACTGTGGAAGGCGCGGGGAATGGGAGTCGAGTGAGGACTGCCCTGGGAACCGCATGGCACGAGAGGGGGCCCGTGGGTGGGAGAATTGGAGATTCTAGCCTGCCGGTGAAACCTTAGTGAGTCCATACATCTAGTAACCCCTTTGTAAAGGCTATTTTGTGATCTCTTGACCATACACCAACGGATGTGTACTGGTATAATGGAGGTTCTGCAGTCGCCGACGGGTGACGAAATCACAAACTTGTGGGTAAAGAGGTGCAAACTCTGCAGAGTTATTAAAACTATCATGATAGCCGAGCTTACGGTCATGAGCACCTGGCTAAACTGCCATGATTAGTTGGGATGATTATTGGGATGGTTATTGGAATGGTTATTGGGAAGGTTTTCGGTTATGGTTATTGGATTGGAACTGTTAAGTCTGGATGATGAGATGGTTGCATGACTGTTGGGTCATGACATGAGATTGGTCTCGGAGTGAGACGAGGTTGTTTTATGAGATGAGATGGTAGCAAATATGAGGAGGTATTCGTGAGTATGAGTAAAGGATTGGTTAATGTTCGGATGGAACACGGGAAGTGATGGAGGTATGTTGGTAATTTAACACATGCTGAGACTACATTCATCTAAAGTTAAGTTGCTGTTTTATCAATGGTTTTATAAATTTGCTTTTCTGCAAATAAGCCTTTTATACCTACCTTGTTTATAAGCTGCATATCATGTGTTATTCCCGCACTTGCTGAGTACATCATTGTGCTCAAACTTGTATTATTATTTCTCCATCAACAGCAAGAGAAGACTACTATGAAGACCGGGTAGAGCATTATGGCGTGTGATCTGTTCTCAACCTTGCCTGTGGAGGGAATAGAGATGGAGCCACTTCTGCTTAGTTTTGCTTCCGCATTAGTTTTTGCTTCCGCATTTAAATAAGAATTCCGCTGCGTAGAAATAAGGACTTCCGCTGTGAGCATGAGTCCAAGACTCATGAGGTGATTGTAATAAACTCTGTTATTCGTGGTAATATATAATCTGAATTCAGTTTGTGGAACGTATGTGTATGTGTGATAAACATCCTGGGCACACATATGCATTAGTTCTCGGTTCCGTGGTTTTCCACAGAATTGAGGGCGTCACACGCACTGCTGCAGTGTCGGCCCTGGAGAAGCTCCAAGCGCTCGCAACAGCTGGGGCATCAGCCCCCGGCAATACGGAGCCGGACCAGCTCCGCCCGAGCGCACGTCACCGTGCTTCCACCACAGCTCCCCGGGTGCAACCTCTCGACGAGGGCGGCGTCCCCTTAAAGGTCGTCCAAGTCGGCGCCGAAGCTACCCAGACCACCCGGGTAGCCGGGGGCCTGGATAGCAAATAGGAAGGCGCGCTCGTCACCTTCCTCCGGCACAACGTCGACGTGTTTGCATGGCAGCCGTCACAGATGCCGGGGATCCCCAGGGAGGTGATCGAGCACCACTTGAAAGTCTTCCCCGACGCCCGGCCGGTTCAACAGAAGCCCCGCAAGCAGTCCATCGAGCGGCAAAACTTCATCCGTGAAGAAGTCAAGAAGCTGCTGGACGCTGGCTTCATACGGGAGGTCCACCACCCCCGATGGTTGGCAAACCCCGTCGTTGTCCCGAAGGCCGGCGGGAAGCTGCGGACGTGCATCGACTACACCAGTCTCAATAAGGCATGTCCCAAAGATCCATTCCCTCTCCCTAGAATAGATCAAATAGTAGACTCAACGTCAGGCTGTGATATGCTGTGCTTCCTAGACGCCTACTCGGGTTTCCATCAGATCCCCATGTCTAGGGAGGACGAGGAGCACACCTCCTTCATCACAGTAGACGGCCTTTATTGCTATGTGTCTTTGCCTTACGGCCTAAAGAATGCACTCCCCACCTTTGTGCGGGCGATGCACAAAACCTTTGGGGAGTTAATAAGAGACCTAGTTGAGGTGTATGTCGATGACATAGTTGTCAAGGTCAAGCAGGGTTCATCCCTACTAGATAACCTAGCTTTAGTCTTTGACAAGTTGCGCTCTACGCGCACCAAGCTGAAACCAGATAAATGTGTGTTCGGCGTGTCCTCTGGGAAGCTCTTAGGGTTCCTGGTCTCGCACCGAGGGATTGAGGCCAACCCAGAGAAGATCAAGGCCATCGACTTGATGCGGCCCCCTGTCCGCGTCAAGGATGTTCAGAGACTCGCGGGATGTCTAGCCGCGCTGAGTCGGTTTATACCGAGGATAGCAGAGCGGGCACTCCCTTTCTTTAAGCTCCTGCGCAAGTCAGGCCCCTTTGCCTAGACTGACGAAGCAGAAGAGGCTTTCTAGGAGTTGAAGCGACTCCTGACGACCCTACCTATCATGGTAGCCCCTGAGCCCGGGGAGCACTTGCTGCTCTACATTGCGGCGACAACAGAAGTGGTGAGTATGGTCCTTGTCGCGGAGCGGCCAGACCCCTCACCCTCGCAACCTACTCCGGTAGCAGAAGACAGATGCCAGGGGGCCCCGCAGGGCCAAGACGGTCTCCCGGACCCCCTGGAGGTCCAAGTCGACCTCCCGGAGGCCCAGGACGGCCTGCCGGACCCCCAAGATAAATCTCCAGGGTCCAATTGGGATCTCCCGGAGGTCCCTCAAGACCCCCCGGAGCTCCCGGATGATCAAGAAAGCTTAAGGGCCTCCGGGTCCCAGTTCCCGGAGGCCCCCGTGGGTCCACCCACCTCCGGCGGGCCGGGGCCAATGGACGAGGAGCTCCCAAGCCTAAGAGAGAGGGTTCGAACCATACAGAGGCCTGTCTACTACATCAGCGAAGTACTTCATGATGCCAAGACAAGGTACCTAGAAGTCCACAAGCTGATGTATGCGGTGCTCGTGGCCTCCAGGAAGCTCCGCCATTACTTCCAGGCCCACCGGGTCTCGGTAGTCACCTCGTATCCACTGAAGACAATTCTTCACAGCCCCCATGCGACTGGCAACGTTGCTAAATGGGCGGCGGAGCTGGCGGAGTTTGAGCTGGACTTCCTCCCACGCCATGCAGTCAAGAGCCAAGCACTGGCTGACTTTGTGGCGGAGTGGACACCAACGAAGACTGACCCAGGGGGCCATGAAGGCGGTGAGCCAGAGCCCCAAGCTCCGGTCTTCACCAAACCTCACTGGACACTTTTCTTCGATGGCTCCTCGCGAAAGCAGGGGGCCGGTGCCGGCGTACTGCTCCTCATGCCATCGGGGGAACAGTTTGGGTATATGGTGCGTCTAAATTTCAAGGCAACCAACAACATGGCGGAGTATGAAGCACTCATCTTTGACCTGCAGACATCCCTGTCTTTAGGCGCTCACCAGTTGTTGGCACAGGGCGACTCCCAACTGGTCATCAAGCAAGTCAAGGGCGAATGCTCCTGCAATGACCCGCAGCTAGCTGCGTATCTGCTTCACATACAGATGTTGGAGAAAGAATTCCTCGCCTTGGACCTGCATCACGTACCGTGCGCTGGTAATGCCGCAGCTGACAACCTTTCAACGAAGGCTTCCACCGGAGCCCCCGCGCCCGAAGGAGTTTTCGAGAGGACGTTGCTGTGGCCTACAGCCCGGCCCGCCGAGACGGGCGAAGGGGGCTTGACCAGCACCTCGAAGCTGGCGGTCCCGGCGGCCCTAGAGCCATGGATGCCGCCAAGGATCATAAGCGTCACTGGGGACTCCGTGCAACCCAGCGCTCAAGATCCAGAAGCTCAAGTCAGACCCAATGCATGGATCACGGAGATCCGGGACTACTTGAAGGACAATATCCTCCCTGATGAACATGCAACCGCTGAACGGATTGTGCGTATGGCTAAGAGGTACGCGCTGGTAGAGGGGGATCTCTACCGGCGTGGCGCCAACCACATCCTATTGCGGTGTATAACCCAGGGGGAAGGCTGCGACTTGCTCGCTGAGATCCATGGAGGCGAATGTGGAAGTCATTCTTCCTCACGCACGCTTGTCGGTAAAGCCTTCCGGCATGGCTTCTACTGGCCGACAGCACTCCAGGATGCCGTCAAGCTGGTTGAGAGCTGCAAGGCGTGCCAGTTCCATGCCAAGCAGATCCATACACCGGCTCAGGCGGTACAGATGATCCCGCCCTCATGGCCGTTTGCTGTATGGGGGCTGGACATCCTGGGAGCATTTCCCAGAACTGTCGGGGGATTCCGGTACCTCTATGTCGCCATCGACAAGTTCACCAAGTGGCAGGAAGCTACACCAGTTGTCACCATCAACAAACAATCCGCAGTAAAGTTCATCAAGTCTATTGTCTGCCGGTACGGGGTCCCAAACAGGATCATCACCGACAACGGGACCCAGTTCACCAGCGCAGCATTCCAAGACTACTGCGAGGACCTTGGTATTCAGGTATGCTATGCCTCTGTCGCCCACCCGAGGAGCAATGGGCAAGTTGAGAGGGCCAACGCGGAGATTCTCCGGGGCCTTAAGACTCGCACCTTCGCCAGCCTGAAGAAACATGGTGCCAATTGGGTAGATGAGCTTCCAAGCACACTATGGGCTAACCGGACATCCCAGAGCCGGGCCACCGGGGAGACACCCTTCTTCATGGTGTATGGGGCTGAAGCTGTACTTCCCCCAGAAATCACCATGAAGTCTCACCGTGTCTGGGCTTACGACGAAGCCACGCAGGACAACCTCCGGCGTGGAGAAATCGACCTCGTCGACGAGGTCCGATTACATGCGGCACTCTGTAACGCGCGGTACAGACAAGCGCTTCGGCGCTACCACCAGAGGTCTGTGCGTGCCCGGGAGCTGCAGGAAGGTGACCTGGTGTTGCGGCGCATACTTTCTCGTGAAGGGGCCCACAAACTCTCCCCTAGTTGGGAAGGCCCCTTCCGAGTCGTGAAAGTATGCCGCCCCGGGTGTGTGCGCCTTTCCACCGAGGATGGGGACCTGCTCCTGAACCCTTGGAACATAGAACACCTCCGTAAGTTCTACCCCTAGAGCAAAAATAGGACAGTACTTTCTTTTCGTAATAAACTCCATAGAGTCCAGGAGCAGCGCTCGGAGCAGCTAAACCCCAGGGGACGGTCCAGGACTACGTTCAGCTTTGCCTGGTTCCGACTCCAAGCGCGTAGAGTCTTGCTTCCCCTCTTAATGGGGTGGGTCGTGGCCTCCATGTTTAGCCTGCCTTCCTCCTGTGGAAAGTTGTACGAAAAGAAGTCTGCTCTACTTTGCTCTTTCCTTGTACTCATTTAAATTGTGAATTGAGTTTTTTAATCACCCTTGCAGTGCATGGTTGCCATGTGCTCAGCTACCCCTCTCTACAAGTCCCCAAGCACCAAGCATATGGTTAGGGGCTATAAGTCAAATAAGACTATGAGATAAGGGAGGGGGAGCCCCCAAGGAGAATTACGTTTCCTCTACCTATGTGCAGGACCTCCAGGTTGCGGCAGCAGGGTCTGCATGAAGCAGGGGGAAAAGGAGCTACCAACTACTTCGGCCTAGGATTGGAAGGACCGGGTCCCGCCCCTTCAGCAGGGGCGGGACCCGAGGGCCCCACATGTCCAGCAGGCCCGAAACTCTCACCTCCCTTGAGGAGGGCTCCGGGCTTGCCACGTGGCAGGCGGAAACCGGACCTCCCCCTCGGTGGGAGGGCTCCTAAAGCCCTACGTGTCCAGCATGGCCGGAGCTCCCGCCTCTTAAGGAGCAGCTCCGGACCCGCCACGTGGCAGGCAGATTTGGGGCTCCGCATAGGGCAAGATCCGGAGACCCCCCCGGTGGCCCCTAACACGGTTAGGACCCTGGGAAGGTGTCTATGCGGAGCCCCGAGATTGGAGATGGCCTCCGAGTACCTTGCGGAGCTAAGGACTCAGTCAGGCAAAGCCAAGAAGGAGCATCACAGACGCAAATTTCTTAAAGAGTCAAACTATGCGAGGCTCCATGAGCTAGACTACAGACTCCATAAAAAGAAAGAAACAAGTCCCAAGGGTCTCCTGACACGACCAGAATCCAGAAGTTACAAGAACAGCCGCATCACCAGGCTTCAGCCCTGGCGGAACTCTCTCGCTCTATGACCCGAGCGCAGGAATCGCCTCCCGCATCACCGGTGCAAAAGCCGGTGACACCAAGGGAGCACCTGAGGCCCCCTCCGCAGTACTCAGCGGTCTTCCTGGAGACTCTGCCGCCTGGGATCCTCCATGGTGCATCGGCAGCTTCCTTCTCCTGAAGTTCCCTCATCATCGGCGCAAAAGCCGGTGTCGTCAAGGGTGCCCCCCGAGCGTCCTTCCCTCATCACCTGCGCAAAAGCTGGTGTCATCAAGGGTGCTCCTGAGGCCCTCCCCCTCCGCAGCTTCAGCGGTCTTCTCGGAGACTCAGCCACCTGGGATTCTCCTCGGTGCTTCAGCGGTTTCTTTGAAGACTCCACCACCTGGGAAGGGATGCAATGCCAAGGAGCTTTCTGCCTGCCGCCACCAAGAAAGTGCTCCGTCGGGAGGACAAACCAGAGACCCCTTGGTGGCGCCACCCTCAGAGGCAGGGCAGGCAGGCTCCCTGAGTCCCAGGCTTGGTGCAGACGCCATCGCTGGAAGGAACCGAGAGCGATTCTCCCCCTCATAAGGCGGGTTAAGAGCCATGGGAGAAGACAAGACTGCAGAGATTCGAGGGAGGCGCAGGGGCTGGAAGCCTTATAAGGGGAGTGTACCCACATGGGGGTTTCATTTCACACCTTCCCGGGTGCAATCCCAAGCGATTTGGAACTCTTCGGATACCCCGCGTCGGCGACCGCTTCGGTTCCTAGACCGAGTGCCGATGACGGGTGGGCCCAAGCCGCCTAGCTAAAGCGGTGGGGTCAAGGAGTCAGTCTCCTGAGAAGATAAGCCGGCAAGGCACTTCGGCGGTTCCCAAAGAAAGTGCCGCAACGTGCAGAAGTGGCAGTCTTGGGAACCGCTGCAGTAAAAGCAACCATCAAGTGAGAGCACGCTCCCACGATCCCGCGGCCGTTCGTGCTCCGGCAGCGGTCAATTCCGGACTTAGAGAAAGTGCGCGGATCGGAAGAGACGAAGGCCCCACCTCGGGCTCGCTATCTCCCCCAAGATGGGCCCGGGGGCCACTGTCGGTACCTGAGATATGGGGTACCCCCGCGCACAGGGTAAAATGCCTAAGGAACTAGCCCTTCTCCGCAGGGAAAGCTCCGAAGGCGCCACGCGTCCGGCGGGGCCGGACCTCCCTCTCCTCAGAGGTGAGCTCCGGGCCTGCCACGTGGCATACAGAAGCCGGTCCTCCCCCTCCGTTGGAGAGAGGTCCGAAGGCGCCGCGTGTCCAGCGGGGCCGGACCTCCCTCTCCTCAGAGGAGAGCTCCGGGCCCGCCATGTGGCCAACAGAGGCCGAGCCTCTCCCCCCGCGGGGAGAGGTCCGGAGGCTCCACGTGCCCCGCGGAGCTGACCCTCCTCTCCTCTGAGAAGGGCTCTGGGCCCGCCACGTGGCAGCAGAACGGCGCTGCCTGCCCCGAGCGGTAGGCAGCGGGCGTAAAGGCGCCCCATACCTTGCCCGTACAAGGTATTCAAGGCCCGCGTCTTCCCGAGACGCGGAGCACGCTTCTGTCAGGTGCCGTTGCGCCCAGTCACGTCACAGACTGGCGCGTGGTGTCAGAACCTGCCAGCCAATAAACACCGCGACAAGACATCCCATGCCACCTGCGCCGTCATCAACCACTACGACTAGCATGCGGCATGGGCAGGGAGGCAAGATGAAGACTCAGAAGCCTTCGACCAGAGGCAACTACCGGCATAACTGCAGATACGGTAGATGATAGGCGATCTTCCCGGGACCACCTGTCGGGTCCCGGCCCCCCTTGTAAGCTGCCCGAGCCTTGGACTATAAAAGGCTCGGGTAGGCGTCGATAGCAAGGGTTCGCACTTTGCAACTCATACGCTAGCCATACACTCTCAAGCTGTAACTCACCCCTGAGCTCAGGCCTCCGGTCCTGAGCAGCGAGCAATACAGCGAGCTCCATAGCTCGCCGTGGACGTAGGGTTTTACGCTCCGGCGGCCTGAACCACGTAAAACTCGCCGTGCCAAGCTCTTACTAACTCGTCCATCTGCGCAAGCTCTCCGCTAGAGACTAGCCCCACCAAAAAAAGAACCTCCGCGGGCTGCCCAGTTTAGGCCCGGGGGAAGTGTCGACTGAACACTTCGACAATGGCGGGTGTACCTCGAGCGGGTTGCCCAGTGCAGGCCTGACGAAGATGACCAAGCTTCCTTCAGCGGCAAACTCTCCTCCTCCGCGTTCACGGCGAACCGTGACCACTGGGGAGTACATGTCGACACACTCAGGACGGAGTGTGTCGGCACAAGCTGGTAGCCAGCAGCCGACTCCGGCAACGCCGACTCCGGCTATGCAGGCCCCAACCAGTGTGAGGTCTTCTGCAGCGCTGAGCGTACACCATGCAGGTGCGCTAGCTGCAGCAAGAGCGCTGCTGCGCAACCCACCTGCGGGGGATGCGCCCCACTCAGCGACCCAGCAATGGGTCCACGAGGTGGACCACCTCGTCGTCGCCGCCGCGAACCCTCGGTTTCGGCGAGGACGGCGCCCATGACAACTGGCTGTGTTGCTGATGCGCACACCCACGGTTGACGGGATAACGGCGGATTCCAGCTCCACCAGGCTCCTGTCGACGGACCTGCGAAGGGAACTGGAATGGTGCCACTTGGGCCAGGACGCCCGGGTGTACCTCGAGCGACGCCGAGAAAGGCGTCGCAACCATGAGGCTGGCGACAGCATGTCGTCGGCCTCGACACAACCAGAGGGGCAGGCCTTCGCCACGCGAGCCCTGCCTCAGGTGTATGCTGCGCAGCATATGCCACAACTATATGCGCCGCAAGCAGCGGCCCCGGTCTATGGTGCAGCCCTGCCCATGCCGGGATACGCGGTGCCAAGTGCGAACCAAGCGTTCGCAGCGCCAGTACCTGTAGCAGCAGGTGCACGATGTGCGGCCCTTGCACCCCACCTTCGCTTCGCAAGGTGGCCACGCATGTTTCGCCCGCACCTGCCCGAGAAGTACGACGGCAGCGTCAACCCAGCAGAGTTCCTCCAGATCTACTCCACCGCCATACTTGCCGCAGGAGGGGACGAGGCTGTCATGGCCAACTACTTCCCCGTCGCCTTGACCGGCCCAGCTCGGTCTTGGCTCATGAATCTACCTCAGGGGTCCATAACCTCCTGGGGTGAGCTCTGCCGGCAGTTCGTCGCCAACTTCGGCAGCTCCTACACCCGTCCCGGCACGGAGCTTGACCTCCACGCCGTCAAGCAACAACCTGGGGAGTCGCTGCGCTCTTTCATCCAGCGGTTCTCTCAGGTACGCAACACCATCCCACATATCCAAAGTGCCTCTGTGGTGGTGGCGTTCCGACAGGGTGTCCGGGACGAGAAAATGCTTGAGAAGCTCGCGACCAGAGAGGTCCGCGACGTCTCGGAACTCTTCAGCCTGGCGGACAAGTGCGCCAGAGCGGCTGAAGGGCGGAACTGGCACGCTCTGCCGGCCTCCGAGTCAGGAGGGCAGCCCGGGTCCGGTGCTGCTGCCTATGGGGGTGGCAAGAAGACCAAGAACCGGGGGAGTGGAAAGATGAAGTCACCATTCACGCCCCCCGTTGCCGCAGCTGCGATGACCAGTGGAGCTCGGGGGCCACGCACCGACAAAAGGCAGCGGCAATCACCGGCCCCAGACAGTGACCAAGGCGGGCTATGCCCCGTGCATGGCACCTGCAACCATACTGCTGCCGAGTGCTGGGAGATCCAGAGGCTCGCAGAGCGCTTCCGCAAAGGAAGACAGCAGAGGGCTGAAGCGCCGCCCTACCCTCAGAGGGATGGCAAACAGAAGGTCGATGCCCCCGTCACTGCTGCCCACCAGGTGGGGTTCCAGGAGCCTCAGCGTGTCATAAAGACAGTGCATGACGGTGAGGACTCCAGTTCCGACGGTGACAGGCCAGGGCGTTAGCCAACTGCGGCGCGCCTCCGTGCCTCGAACATACCTCTCGGGGGCCGCCTAAGGTCTGTCAACCCCTTGAAGGCCTTGCCAGAAGGGGAAGACGCCTTAGGTCATCCAAGACGAGCCCGGGCCTACCTACCCCTTGAAGGCCTTAGCCAGAAGGGGAGAACTCCCCGGGGGCCCCCAGGAGAAGCCGCGCAGGACCTGATCCAGCGCGAAGAAAACAACCTCGTCGACAAGACTCGGCTGCAGGGAACACCCCGCAATGCACGGTCTCGGCTAATGCTCTAAGCACTACCGCCAAAGAACCAAACGCATCGGGGGCCTGCAGGAGGGCAACTTGGTGAAGCGGCACGCTCTATTCCAAGAAGGACCCATGAGCTCTCCCCCAGCAGGGAAGGTCCCTTCCGAATCATGAAAGCTGCCGCCCCAAGTACACATGCCTTCCAACCGAGAGTGGGATCCGTTCCCAAAAATACTTGCCATGGAGCAACACTGTAAGTCCTACTATTCCTTTCTGTAATAGATCCCATAGAATTTAGGAACAGCGCTTGGGGCAGCTAAGTCTCAAGGGACGGTACAGGACTACGTCCAGTTTAGCCTGGTTCCGACCCTAAGCGCGTAGAGTCTTGCTTCCCCTGAAGACAAGGCAGAACATTGCCTCCCTTTACAGCCAGAATTCCACCTATGGGTATGAATACAGAGACCTGTTCTACTTAGCTCTCTCTCATGCGCTCATTTAAATTATGCATTAATTTTTATGATCGCACTATCTCTGTATGTTCATCGTACATCTAGCTCCCCCTCTCCTGCGCTCATCAATAGTCGGCATTCGCTATCCTACCGAAGGCGGCTGCGCTTGAGGCACGTGCCGATGGCCGAGTGAGTCTCTCGGGCCTCCCCCAGTCAGGTATTGCGGTGCCAGTTGGTTACCTCCAGGAAAGGCATGCGTTGTGCATGGGGGGTCCAGGGTGCGTATCCAGCTTAGCCGGCCCAGAGCCCAAAGCATGCGCATCCTGCCCCCCGCAGGTCTAGGGGAGTACGTCCGGTTTGCATGGTCATGAACCCAAAGCGCGTGCACCCTGCTTCCCCAGCGCATGGCCCGGTACTAGGGATCGGACGGCCGTACCCGGACCTCGGAGGGAGCCGGAGCTCCGGTGCCTCGCGCACAGAATTGCCCATGCCCCGTATAGCGAATCAGGATCGTAAGACGGATAAGACTAGGAGACGGGAGGGGAGGACCCCCCGAGGAGAATTACGTTTCCTCTGCCTGTGTGCAGGACCCTCCAGGTTACGGCAACAGGGACTGCATGAAGCAGGGGGAAAGGAGCTACCAGCTACTCCGGCCTAGGACTGGAAGGACCAGGACCTGCCCCTCCAGCAGGGGCGGGACCTGGGGGCCCCACGTGTCCAGCGGGCCCAGAACTCTCTCCTCCCTTGAGGGGGGCTCCGGGCTCGCCACGTGGCAGGCGGAAACCGGACCTCCCACTCGGCGGGAGGGCTCCGAAAGCCCTACGTGTCCAACATGGCCGGAGCTCCCGCCTCTTAAGGAGGAGCTCCGGACCCGCCACGTGGCAGGCAGATCTGGAGCTCCCCGAAGGGCGAGATCCGGAGACCTCCGGGGGCCCCTAACACGGTTAGGACCCCGGGGAGGGTGTCTGTGCAAAGCTCCGAGATTGGAAATGGCCTATGAGTACCTTGCGGAGCTAAGGACTCAGTCAGGCAAAGCCAAGAGGGAGAGAAAAAGCATCACAGACACAAGTATCCAAAAGAGTCAAATTAAGCGAGGCTCCATGAGCTGGACTACAGACTCGATAAAAAGGGAGAAACAAGTCCTAGGGACCTCCCGGCTCCCGCCGGAACCTTGCGGCTATAAGGGCGGCCACATCCTCGACTTCTGCCCTGGCAGCTTGCTCCCGCTCTGCGGCTGGGCCCTCTCTCGCTGGTTCTAGCGAAAAAGAGGGGTCGCGACTCTTAAAGCATGCCAGCACATGTGAGGCGACCTCTAAGGCTAGGCCATGCCCCTCGGCTTCAAGCTCGCTGGCGACCACCGAGTCTAGCCTGTCCAGCTTGGCGCCGATCGACTCCAGCGCGGGGATCACCTCCAACGCAGGGGCCGTGGTCCTCACCGGACTGAAGCCAAGAGGGATCAGGGCGGACCCCGCTCGATTCACGAAGCTCGAGACTGCAAGAGCGTCGGAGGACCGCAAGGCCGAAAGCTCCTCCACCTCGCGGCGGGCCGCCTGCAGAGCCTCCAGGTTCCTCTCGGGGAATTCCTTCTCCTTGGCCGCCAGGGAGCTCTCCCGAAGGTGGAGAGCCTTGGCGAGCCGCTCCAACTCAGTGGCCTTGAAGTCGGCGGTCAACTCCCGGTCCAAGACCGCCCGGTGATCACGGGAGACCTGTTCCTCCCTCAAGTCGAGGTCTGCCTTCAGGATCTCCAGCTCCTCCATCCGAGCTCGAAGGTCATCCTCGCCCGCAGCCAGCTGCGTGGCGACCCTCTCCGCCTCAGCTGCTATGCAGCGCTCCCGTTCCTCAACAGCGAGTTCACGGTGCTCCAACTGCTGCCGTATCTCCACAGCAGCAGAGAGGCTCTCCTCGGCCCGGGCGTGTGCCTCCAGGGTCTCCCTGTTGATCCGCCGCGATTCGGTGTCCATGCGGTCGACAGCCCGCTTCATCCGGTCAAGGAGCGCTTCCCTGAAGTCGAGCAACTCCTGCCTGGTCGAGCTCACTCTTAACCTTCGCGGTCCTCTCCCGCAAAAGGTTCCCCCAGTTGAGGAGGCGGTCCCGTTCAACCGTATACTCCTCCCGCTCGCGCCCTAGTGCAGCCAAGACCTGCCGGACGCTCGTCTCGGCAAGCGCGAAGGCGTCCGCCAGAGGCAATGGAGCAACAGAGGCCGGGGCAGTCCCCCCGACCTCCTCCATTACCTCGTCCTCAGGAAGAGCCGACGCACCAGCAACTGAGATGAGACGCCGATTAGGAGAAGCTGGCTCCGAGGCTCTGGCAGCCAGGCCAGCCGGGCTCTCTTCATCTTCTAGCTCCTTGACCTGAGGAGAGGGGCGAGCCGGGCAAGGCGGTGCTGAAGAAGAGGCCGGGCCGTCTAGTGCAGGGTCAACCTGCGCTGGCTTGGGGGCCGTGGTGGCCGTCTCAGCAGCAAGAGACGCCGCCGCCGCGGAGTCCGGGCACACCGGAACAGGAGAAGTTCGCGCTGGCCTGGGGGCCGCGGCAGTTGCCCCTGGCTCCGAGCGCAGCGGCACAGATTCCCCGCAAGTCGGGGAAGGCCGGGAAGCGCGGACACTCCAGCGGGCTCTGAACCCCGACTTCCGAGCCGGGGTAGGACTTCCAGAGCCCGCTACCGTCACCCACGGCCGCTCCGCAGTCGCTTGGACTGGCGGAACAGGGGACGCCCCAGAAGCTTCCCCCAGCGCATCAACCCGGGGCCTCTTCGAGTCGCCACCGGAGGGAGTGTCAGGCACCCCAGAATCCCGACTTGGCGCAGACGCCACTGCTGGAGGAGATCGAGCGCGCTTCTTCTCTGGCGGCGGGTTGGAAGCCATGGCAAGGGAGAACTCAAAGGCAAGAGAGCAAAAGCACAAGAGTACGAGGAGAAACGCAGAGAAGTGCGAAGGGAAGCTGCAATGTGGGTAAGACCCCCTCTAAAAAACTTCCCTGGTGCAATTCCAAGCGATTAGGAACTCTTCGAGTACCCCGCACCGGCAACCGCTTCGGTTCCTAGACCGAGTGCCGATGACGGGTGGGCCCAAGCTGCCTACTGAAGCGGTGGGGTCAAGGAGTCAGTCTCCTGAGAAGATGAGCCGGCAAGGCACTTCGGCGGTTCCCGAAGAAAGCGCCGCAACGTGCAGAAGTGGCAGTCTTGGGAACCGCCGCAGTAAAAGCAACCATCAAGTGAGCGCACGCTCCCACGATCCCTTGGCCGTTCGTGCTCCAGCAGCGGTCAATTCGGGACTTAGAGGAAGTGCGCGGATCGGAAGAGACGGAGGTCCCACCTCGGGCTCGCTATCTCCCCCGAGATGGGCCTGGGGGCCACTGTCGGTACCTGAGATATGGGGTACCCCCGCGCACAGGGTAAAATGCCTAAGGAACTCGCCCTTCTCCGCAGGGAGAGCTCCGAAGGCGCCACGCGTCCGGCGGGGCCGGACCTCCCTCTCCTCAGAGGAGAGCTCCGGGCCCGCCACGTGGCATACAGAAGCCGGACCTCCCCCTCCGCGGGAGAGAGGTCCGAAGGCGCCGCGTGTCCAGCGGGGCCGGACCTCCCTCTCCTCAGAGGAGAGCTCCGGGCCCGCCACGTGGCCAGCAGAAGCCGAGCCTCCCCCTCCGCGGGGAGAGGTCCGGAGGCTCCACGTGCCCCGCGGGACTGACCCTCCTCTCCTCTGAGAAGGGCTCCGGGCCCGCCATGTGGCAGCAGAACGACGCTGCCTGCCCCGAGCGGTAGGCAGCGGGCGTAAATACGCCCCATACCTTGCCCGTACAAGGTATTCAAGGCCCGCGTCTTCCCAAGACGCGGAGACGCGGAGCACGCTTCTGTCAGGTGCCGTTGCGCCCAGTCGCATCACAGACTGGCGCGCAGTGTCAGAACCTGTCAGCCAATAAACACCGCGACAAGACATCCCATGCGGCCTGCGCTGTCATCAACCACTACGACTAGCATGCGGCATGGGCAGGGCGGCAAGATGAAGACTCAGAAGCCTTCGGCCAGAGACAACTACCGGCATAACTGCAGATACGGTAGATAATAGACAATCTTCCCGGGACCACCTGTCGGGTCCCTGCTCCCTTGTAAGCCGCCCGAGTCTTGGACTATAAAAGGCTCGGGTAGGCGTCGATAGCAAGGGTTCGCACTTTGCAACTCATACGCTAGCCATACACTCTCAAGCTGTAACTCTCCCCCAAGCTCAGGCCTCCGGTCCTGAGCAGCAAGCAATACAGCGAGCTCCATAGCTCGCCGTGGACGTAGGGTTTTACGCTCCGGCGGCCTGAACCACGTAAAACTCGCCGTGTCAAGCTCTTACTAACTCGTCCATCTGCGCAAGCTCTCCGCTAGGGACTAGCCCCACCGAAAAAAGAACCTCCGCGGGCTGCCCAGTGCAGGCCCGGGGGAAGTGTCGACCGAACACTTCGACAGGTACCGACAGCCATGACAGCCTCATCCCCTCCTGCGGCAAGTACGGCGGTGGAGTAGATCTGGAGGAACTCCGCCGGGTTGACGCTACCGTCGTACTTATCGGGCAGGTGCAGCCGAAACTTGCGCGGCTACCTCGCGAAGCGAAGGTGAGGTGCAAGGGCCGCACATCCTGCTCCTGCTGCCGCATGTATTGGCGCTGCGAACGCTCGATCGCACTTGGCACCGTGTACCCCGGTATGGGCAAGGCTGTACCATAGACCAGGGGCGCTGCTTGCGGCGCATATGGTTGTGGCATATGCTGCGCAGCGTTTGCCTGAGGCAGGGCTCGCGTGGCGAAGATCTGTCCTCCAGGTTGTGTCGAGGCCGATGTCATGCTGTCGCCAGCCTCATGGTTGCGACGCCTTTCTCGACGTCGCTCGAGGTACACCCGGGCATCCTGGCCCAAGTGGCACCGTTCCAGCTCCCTTCTCAGGTCCGTCGACGGGAGCCTGGAGGAGCTGGAATCCGCCGTTTGCCCGTCAACCGTGGGCGTGCGCGTCAGCGACACAGCCGGTTGACCGGGGCGACGCCCTCGCCGAAACCGAGGGTTCACGGCAGCGACGACGAGGTGGTCCACCTCACGGACCCATTGTTGGGTTGCAGAATGGGGCGCATCCCCAGCAGGTGGGTTGCGCAGCAGTGCTCTTGCTGCAGCTAGCGCACCCCCATGGTGTACGCTCAGCGCTGCAGAAGATCTCACACTGGTCGGAGCATGCATCGCCGGAGTCGGCTGCTGGCTACCAGTTTGTGCCGACACACTCCGTCCTGAGTTCGTCGACATGTACTCCCCACTGGTCACGGTTCGCCGTGAACGCGGAGGGGGAGAGTTTTCCGCTGAGGGAAGCTTGGTCATCTTCGTCGGCGGAAACTCGTCGCGCAAGGGGAAAAGCCCCCTACCTGGCGCGCTAAATGTCGAAGTGTTCGGTCGACACTTCTCCCGGGCCTGCACTGGGCAGCCCGCGGAGGTTCTTTTTTCGGTGGGGCTAGTCCCTTGCCGAGAGCTTGCGCGGATGGACTAGTTAGTAAGAGCTTGACACTGTGAGTTTTACGTGGTTCAGGCCGCCGGAGCGTAAAACCCTACGTCCACGGCGAGCTATGGAGCTCGCTGTATTGCTTGCTGCTCAGGGCCGGAGTCCTGAGCTTGGGGGTGAATTACAGCTTGGGTGTGAATGGCTAGCGTATGAGTTGCAGAGGTGCGAACCCTTGCTATCGTCGCCTACCCGAGCCTTTTATAGTCCAAGACTCGGGTGGCTTACAAGGGGGCCTGGGACCCGACAGGTGGTCCCGGGGAGATTGACTGTTATCTACCGTATCTGCAGTTATGCTGGTAGTTGTCTCTGGCGAAGGCTTCCGAGTCTCCGTCTTGCCGCCCTGCCCATGCCGCATGCTAGTCGTAGTTGTTGATGACGGCGCAGGCGGCATGGGATGTCTTGTCGCGGTGTTTATTGGCTGGCAGGTTCTGACATCGCGTGCCAGTCTGTGATGCGACTGGGCGCAACGGCACCTGACAGAGGTTCTGAAATTGCGCGCAGTGTCAAGCTCTTACTATCTCGTCCATCCACGCAAGCTCTCCGCAAGGGTCTAGCCCCACCGAAAAAAGAACCTCCGCGGGCTGCCCAGTGCAGGCCCGGGGGAAGTGTCGACCGAACACTTCGACAGCGCTCTACGCGCACCAAGCTGAACCCCGACAAATGTGTGTTCGGTGTGTCCTCTGGGAAGCTCTTAGGATTCCTGGTCTCGCACCGGGGGATTGAGGCCAACCAGAGAAGATCAAGGCCATCGACTTGATGCGGCCTCCTGCAAGCGTCAAAGATGTCCAGAAACTCACGGGATGCCTAGCCGCGCTGAGTCGGTTTATATCGAGGCTAGAAGAGCGGGCACTCCCTTTCTTTAAGCTCCTGCGCAAGTCTGGCCCATTTGCATGGACTGACGAAGCAGAAGAGGCTTTCCAGGAGTTGAAGCGGCTCCTGACGACCCTGCCTATCATGGTAGCCCCAGAGCCCGGAGAGCACCTGTTGCTCTATATCGCGGCAACAACCGAGGTGGTGAGTATGGTCCTCATCGCAGAGCGGCCGGACCTCTCACTGTCGAAGTGTGCGATCGACACTTTCCCCGGGCCTGCACTGGGCAGCCCGCGGAGGTTCTTTCTTCGGCGGGGCTAGTCTCCAAGCGAAAAGCTTGCGCGGATGGACGAGTTAGCGAGAGCTTGACACGGCGAGTTTTACGTGGTTCAGGCCGTCGGAGCGTAAAACCCTACGTCCACGGCGAGCTATGGAGCTCGCTGTATTGCTTGCTGCTCAGGGCCGGAGGCCTGAGCTCAGGGGTGAGTTACAGCTTGAGAGTGTATGGCTAGCGTATGAGTTGCAAAGTGCGAACCCTTGCTATCGACGCCTACCCGAGCCTTTTATAGTCCAAGGCTCGGGCGGCTTACAAGGGAAGCCGGGACCCGATAGGTGGTCCCGGGAAGATTTTCTATTATCTACCGTATCTGTAGTTACGCCGGTGGTTGCCTCTGGTCGAAGGCTTCTGAGTCTTCATCTTGCCGCCCTGCCCATGCCGCGTGCTAGTCGTAGTGGTTGATGACGGCGCAGGCGGCATGGGATGTCTTGTCGCGGCGTTTATTGGCTGGCAGGTTCTGACACCGCGCGCCAGTCTGTGATGCGACTGGGCGCAACGGCACCTGACAGACGCGTGCTCCGCGTTTCCGCGTCTTGGGAAGATGCGGGCCTTGAATACCTTGTACGGGCAAGGTGAGGAGCGCCTTTACGCCCGCCGCCTACCGCTCGGGGGCAGGCAGCACCGTTCTTCTGGCCACGTGGCGGGTCCGGAGCCCTTCTCTGAGGTGAGAAGGGTCCGGCCTGCGGGGCACGTGGAGCCTCCGGACCTCTCCCCGCGGAGGGGGAGGTCCGGCCTCTGTATGCCACGTGGTGGGCCCGGAGCTCTCCTCTGCGGAGAGGGAGGCCCGGCCCCGCTGGACGCGTGGCGTCTTCGGACCTCTCTCCCGCGGAGGGGGAGGTACGGCTTCTGTATGCCACGTGGTGGGCCCGGAGCTCTCCTCTGAGGAGAGGGAGGTCCGGCCCCGCCGGACGCGTGGCGCCTTCCGACCTCTCTCCTGCGGAGGGGGAGGTCCGGCTTCTGTATGCCACGTGGCGGGCCCGGAGCTCTCCTCGGAGGAGAGGGAGGCCTGGCCCCGCCGGACGCGTGGCGCCTTCGGAGCTCTCCCTGCGGAGAAGGGCGAGTACCTTAGGCATTTTACCCTGTGCGCGAGGGTACCCCATATCGCAGGTACCGACACTCACCTTCACGACCTGCTCTGGCAGCAGAAGACAGACGCCAGGAGGCCCCGCAGGACCGAGACGGTCTCTCGGACCTCCAAGGCAACCTCCCGGAGGTCCAGGTCGGCGTCCCGGAGGTCCAGGGCGGTCTCCCGGACCCCCAAGATAAATCCCCGGGGGTTCTGTGGGACCCCCCGGGGGCCCAACGGGACCTCCCGAAGATCCCTCAAGACCCTCCGGAGCTCCCGGAGAACCAGCGGGCCCCCCCGGAGAGCCAAGATAGCTTAAGGGCCTCCGGGTTCCAACTCTCGGAGGCCCCCATGGGTCCACTCACCTCCAGTGGGCCAGGGCCAATGGATGAAGACCTCCCAGACCTAAGAGAGAGGGTTCGAACCATCCAGAGGCTTGTCTACTACATCAGTGAAGTACTTCATGATGCCAAGACAAGGTACCTAGAAGTCCACAAGCTGCTGTATGCGGTGCTCGTGGCCTCCAGGAAGCTCCGCAATTACTTCCAGGCCCACCGGGTCTCGGTAGTCACCTCCTATCCGCTGAAGATGATTCTTCACAGCCCCCATGCGACTGGCAACGTTGCTAAATGGGCGGCGGAGCTGGCGGAGTTCGAGCTGGACTTCCTTCCATGCCATGCAGTCAAAAGCCAAGCACCGGCTGACTTTGTGGCAGAGTGGACACCAACGAAGACTGACCCAGGGGGCCACGAAGACGGTGAACCAGAGCACCAAGCTCCGGTCTTCACCGAGCCCCACTGGACGCTTTTCTTTGACGGCCCCTCGCGGAAGCAGGGGGCCGGTGCCGGCTTACTGCTCCTCATGCCATCGGGGGAACAGTTTGGGTACATGGTGCGTCTCAATTTCAAGGCAACCAACAACATGGCAGAGTATGAAGCACTCATCTTTGGCCTGCAGACATCCCTGTCTTTAGGCGCTCGCCAGTTGTTGGCACAGGGCAACTCCCAGCTGGTTATCAAGCAAGTCAAGGGCGAATGCTCCTGCAATGACCCACAGCTAGCTGCTTATCTGCTTCACGTGCAGATGTTGGAGAAAGACTTCCTCGCCTTGGACCTGCACCACGTACCGCGCGCTGGCAATGCCGCAGCTGACGACCTTTCAACGAAGGCTTCCACCGGAGCTCCCGTGCCCGAAGGATTCTTTGAGAGGACGTTGCTGCGGCCCACAGCCCGGCCCGCCGAGCCGGGCGAAGGGGGCTTGACCAGCACCTCGAAGCTGGCTGTCCCGGAGGCCCTGCAGCCATGGATGCCGCCAAGGATCGTAAGCGTCACTGGGGACTCCGTGCAACCCAGCGCTCAAGATCAAGAAGCTCAAGTAAGACCCGATGCATGGATCACGGAGATCCGGGACTACTTGAAAGACAACATCCTCCCTGATGAACATGCAACCGCTGAACGGATCGTGCGTATGGCTATAAGATACGCGCTGGTAGAGGGGGATCTCTACCGGCGCGGCGCCAACCACATCCTATTGCGGTGCATAACCCAGGGGGAAGGCTGCGACTTGCTCGCTGAGATCCATGGAGGCGAATGTGGAAGTCAATCTTCCTCACGCACGCTTGTCGGTAAAGCCTTCCGGCATGGCTTCTACTGGCCGACAGCACTCCAGGATGCCGTCAAGCTGGTCGAGAGCTGCAAGGCGTGCCAGTTCCACGCCAAGCAGATCCATACACCGGCTCAGGCGGTACAGATGATCCCACCGTCATGGCCGTTTGCCGTATGGGGGCTGGACATCTTGGGACCATTTCCCAGAACCGTCGGGGGATTCCGGTACCTCTATGTCGCCATCGACAAGTTCACCAAGTGGCCGGAAGCCACACCAGTTGTCACCATCAACAAGCAATCCGCAGTAAAGTTCATCAAGTCTATTGTCTGCCGGTTTGGGGTCCCGAACAGAATCATCACCGACAACGGGACCCACTTCACCAGCACAGCCTTCCAAGACTACTACGATGACCTCGGCATTCAGGTGTGCTATGCCTCTGTTGCCCATCCAAAGAGCAATGGGCAAGTCGAGAGGGCCAACGCGGAGATTCTCCGGGGCCTTAAGACCCGCACCTACGCCAGTCTGAAGAAACATGGTGCCAATTGGGTGGATGAGCTTCCGAGCACACTATGGGCTAACCGGACATCCCAGAGCCGGGCCACCGGGGAGACACCCTTCTTCATGGTGTATGGGGCCGAAGCTGTACTTCCCCCAGAGATCACCATGAAGTCTCACCGTGTCCGGGCTTACAACGAAGCCGCACAGGACAACCTCCGTCGTCGAGAAATCGACCTCGTCGACGAGGTCCGATTGCATGCAGCACTCCGTAACGCACGGTACAGACAAGTGCTTCGTCGCTACCAGCAGAGATCTGTGCGTGCCCGGGAGCTGCAGGAAGGTGACCTGGTGCTGCGGCGCATACTTTCTCGCGAAGGGACCCACAAACTCTCCCCTAGTTTGGAAGGTCCCTTCCGAGTCGCAAAAGTGTGCCGCCCCGGGTGCGTACGCCTTTCCACTGAGGATGGGGACCTGCTCCCAAACCCTTGGAACATAGAACACCTCCGTAAGTTCTACCCCTAGAGCAAAGATAGGACAGTCTCTTCTTTTCGTAATAAATTCCATAGAGTCTAGGAACAGCGCTCGGAGCAACTAAGCCCCAGGGGACGGTACAGGACTACGTTCAGCTTTGCCTGGTTCCGACTCCAAGCGCGTAGAGTCTTGCTTCCCTTATTAATGGGGCGGGTCGTGGCCTCCATGTTTAGCCTGCCTTCCTCCTGTGAAAAATTATACGAAAAGAAACCTGTTCTGCTTTGCTCTTTCCTCGTACTCATTAAAATTATGTACTAAGTTTTTTATGACTACACTTACGGTGCATGGCCGCCATGCGCTCAGCTCCCTCTTCTCATTCTCACCTCTAGTCGGCATTTGCTGCCCTACCAGAGGCGGTTGCGTCGGAGGTACCTGCCGATAGTCGAAGGGGCCCCCGAGCCCCCGGCACTTCGCGCACTACAGTCCCCAAGCACCGTGCATATGGTTATGGACCGTGAGCCAAATAAGACTATGAGATAAAGGATGGGAGCCCCCAAGGAGAATTACGTTTCCCTTACTTGTGTGCAGGACCTCTCGGCCTCAAATCCTACAGGAGTATGGTAGGAGCACCTGACCAATGGGACGCCCTGTCGGTACCTGAGATATGGGGTACCCCCGCGCACAGGGTAAATTGCCTAAGGAACTCGCCCTTCTCCGCAGGGAGAGCTCCGAAGGCGCCACGCGTCCGGCGGGGCCGGACCTCCCTCTCCTCAGAGGAGAGCTCCGGGCCCGTCACGTGGCATAGAGAAGCCGGACCTCCCCCTCCGCGGGAGAGAGGTCCGAAGGCGCCGCGTGTCCAGCGGGGCCGGACCTCCCTCTCCTCAGAGGAGAGCTCCGGGCCCGCCATGTGGCCAGCAGAAGCCGAGCCTCTCCCTCCGTGGAGAGAGGTCCGGAGGCTCCACGTGCCCCGCGGGACTGACCCTCCTCTCCTCTGAGAAGGGCTCCGGGCCCGCCACGTGGCAGCAGAACGACGCTGCCTGCCCCGAGCGGTAGGCAGCGGGCGTAAATACGCCCCATACCTTGCCCGTACAAGGTATTCAAGGCCCGCGTCTTCCCAAGACGCGGAGACGTGGAGCACGCCTCTGTTAGGTGCCGTTGCGCCCAATCGCATCACAGACTGGCGCGCGGTGTCAGAACCTGTCAGCCAATAAACACCGCGACAAGACATCCCATGCCGCCTGCGCCGTCATCAACCACTACGACTAGCATGCGGCATGGGCAGGGTGGCAAGATGAAGACTCAGAAGCCTTTGGCCAGAGACAAGTACCGGCATAACTGCAGATACGGTAGATAATAGACAATCTTCCCGGGACCACCTGTCGGGTCCCGGCTCCCCTTGTAAGCCGCCCGAGTCTTGGACTATAAAAGGCTCGGGTAGGCGTCGATAGCAAGGGTTCGCACTTTGCAACTCATACGCTAGCCATACACTCTCAAGCTGTAACTCACCCCCAAGCTCAGGCCTCCGGCCCCGAGCAGCAAGCAATACAGCGAGCTCCATTGCTCGCCGTGGACGTAGGGTTTTACGCTCCGGCGGCCTGAACCACATAAAACTCGCCGTGTCAAGCTCTCACTAACTCGTCCATCTGCGCAAGCTCTCCGCTAGGGACTAGCCCCACCGAAAAAAGAACCTCCGTGGGCTGCCCAGTGCAGGACCGGGGGAAGTGTCGACCAAACACTTCGACACGCCCCTACCAGGGGGCCACTACGGGATCACGCAAGACCGGAACTCCAAGGCAAGACCGAAGGATCCACGGGTCCAGCGGGACCGGATCTCCCCCCCCCCCCCTATGAGGGGAGGGGTCCGAAGGCCCCACGTGTCCCGCGGGGCCGGACCTCCCTCTCCTCAGAGGAGAGCTCCGGGCCTGCCATGTGGCCCTCTGATCCGGGCCTCCCCATCCTCATGAGGCGGGCCCCGAAGACCTCCGGGGCCCTTAATACAGTAAGGACCCGGGGAAGGTGCCGGAGCAGAACGTCGAGATTGGTGAAGGCCTCTTAGCACCTTGCGGAGCTAAGGGCTCGGCCAGGCAAAACCAAGAAGAAGACAATAAACATCGCAGGCACGAAGGGTCGTAAGAGTTCATGTATTCATGGCTCCATGAGCTGGACTACGAACTCGATAAAAAAGAAAGAAACAAGCCCCAGGGTTCCCCTGGCACGACCAGAGCCTAGAAGTTGCAAGAATGGCCACGTCATCAGGCTTCAGCCCTGGCGGCGCTCTCCCGCTCCGTGACCCGAGCGCAGGAATCACCTCGGCCATCACCAGCGCCAGGGCCGGTATCATCAAGGATGCTCCTGAAGCCCCCTCCGCTGCTTCAGTGGTTTCCTTGGAGACATCCCTGATCACCAGCGCAAAGGCCGGTGTCATCAAGGGTGCTCCTGAAGCCCCCTCAGCAGCTTCAGCAGTCTTCTTGGAGACTCTGCCGCCTGGAGTCCTCCTTGGTGCTTCAGCAGTTTCCTTGGAGACTCCTCCGCCTGAAGCCGCCTCGGCGTATCAGCAGTTTCTTTGAAGACTCCACCATCTGAGAAGGGACGCAACGCCAGAGAACTTGTTGCCTGCCGTCGCCTAGGAAGAGTCCCGTCGGAAGGACAAACCTGAGACCTCTTGGAGGCGCCACCTCCAGAGGCAAGGCATGCAGGCTCCATGGGTCCCAGATTTAGTGCAGACGCCGTCGCCCGAGGAAATCTCGAGCGATTCCCCCCAAAGGCAGGTTAGAAGCCATGGAAGAAGGCAAGGCCGCAGAGACTCAAGGAAGGTGCAAGTGCTGCAAGCCTTATAAGGGGAGCATGCCCACGTTGCGGTTTCTTTTCACACCTTCCAGGTACGATTCAAAGCGATTCGAAACTCTTCGAATACGCCGCATCGGCAACCGCTTCGGCTCCGAGACAGAGTGTCAATGGCAAGTGGACCCAAGCTGCCCAGCTGAAGCGGTGGGTTAAGGAGTCAGCCTCCCAAGAAGACAAGCCGGCAAGGCGCTCCGGCGGTTCCCGAAGAAAGCGCTGCAGCATGCAGAAGTGGCGGCCTAGGGAACCGCCGCAGTAAAAGCAACCATCAAGTGGGCGCACGCTCCCACGACCCCGCGACTGTTCGTGCTCCGGCAGCGGTCAATGCGGGGCTTAGAGAAAGTGCGCGGATCAGAAGAGACGGAGGTCCCACCTCGGGCTCGTTACCTCACCCAAGATGGGCCCGGGGGCCACTGTCGGTACCCGTGATATGGGGTACCCCGGCGCACAGGGGAAAATGCCTAAGGATCTCGCCCTTCTCCGCAGGGAGAGCTCCGAAGGAGTCTTCGAGAGGACGTTGCTGCGGCCCACAGCCCGGCCCGCCGAGCCGGGCGAAGGGGGCTTGACCAGCACCTCGAAGCTGGCGGTCCCGGAGGCCCTGCAGCCATGGATGCCGCCAAGGATCGTAAGCGTCACTGGAGACTCCGTGCAACCCAGCGCTCAAGATCCAGAAGCTCAAGTCAGACCCGATGCATGGATCACGGAGATCCGGGACTACTTGAACGACAACATCCTCCCTGATGAACATGCAACCGCTGAACGGATCGTGCGTATGGCTATAAGATACGTGCTGGTAGAGGGGGATCTCTACCGGTGCGGCGCCAACCACATCCTATTGCGGTGCATAACCCAGGGGGAAGGCTGCGACTTGCTCGCTGAGATCCATGGAGGCGAATGTGGAAGTCATTCTTCCTCACGCACGCTTGTCGGTAAAGCCTTCCGGCATGGCTTCTACTGGCCGACAGCACTCCAGGATGCCGTCAAGCTGGTCGAGAGCTGCAAGGCGTGCCAGTTCCACGCCAAGCAGATCCATACACCGGCTCAGGCGGTACAGATGATCCCACCGTCATGGCCGTTTGCCGTATGGGGGCTGGACATCTTGGGACCATTTCCCAGAACCGTCGGGGGATTCCGGTACCTCTATGTCGCCATCGACAAGTTCACCAAGTGGCGGGAAGCCACACCAGTTGTCACCATCAACAAGCAATCCGCAGTAAAGTTCATCAAGTCTATTGTCTGCCAGTTTGGGGTCCCGAACAGAATCATCACCGACAACGGGACCCACTTCACCAGCACAGCCTTCCAAGACTACTACGATGACCTCGGCATTCAGGTGTGCTATGCCTCTGTTGCCCATCCAAAGAGCAATGGGCAAGTCGAGAGGGCCAACGCGGAGATTCTCCGGGCCTTAAGACCCGAACCTACGCCAGTCTGAAGAAACATGGTGCCAATTGGGTGGATGAGCTTCCGAGCACACTATGGGCTAACCGGACATCCCAGAGCCGGGCCACCGGGGAGACACCCTTCTTCATGGTGTATGGGGCCAAAGCTGTACTTCCCCCAGAGATCACCATGAAGTCTCACCGTGTCCGGGCTTACAACGAAGCCGCGCAGGACAACCTCCGGCGTCGAGAAATCGACCTCGTCGACGAGGTCCGATTGCATGCAGCACTCCGTAACGCACGGTACAGACAAGCGCTTCGTCGCTACCACCAGAGATCTGTGCGTGCCCGGGAGCTGCAGGAAGGTGACCTGGTGCTGCAGCGCATACTTTCTCGCGAAGGGACCCACAAACTCTACCCTAGTTGGGAAGGTCCCTTCCGAGTCGCAAAAGTGTGCCGCCCCGGGTGCGTACGCCTTTCCACTGAGGATGGGGACCTGCTCCCAAACCCTTGGAACATAGAACACCTCCGTAAGTTCTACTCCTAGAGCAAAGATAGGACAGTCTCTTCTTTTCGTAATAAATTCCATAGAGTCTAGGAACAGCGCTCGGAGCAACTAAGCCCCAGGGGACGGTACAGGACTACGTTCAGCTTTGCCTGGTTCCGACTCCAAGCGCGTAGAGTCTTGCTTCCCTTCTTAATGGGGCGGGTCGTGGCCTCCATGTTTAGTCTGCCTTCCTCCTGTGGAAAATTATACGAAAAGAAACATGTTCTACTTTGCTCTTTCCTCGTACTCATTTAAATTATGTACTAAGTTTTTTATGACTACACTTACGGTGCATGGCCGCCATGCGCTCAGCTCCCTCTTCTCATTCTCACCTCTAGTCGGCATTTTCTGCCCTACCAGAGGCGGTTGCGTCGGAGGTAACTGCCGATAGTCGAAGGGGCCCCCGAGCCCCCGGCACTTCGCGCACTACAGTCCCCAAGCACCGTGCATATGGTTATGGACCGTGAGCCAAATAAGACTATGAGATAAAGGAGGGGGAGCCCCCAAGGAGAATTACGTTTCCCTTACCTGTGTGCAGGACCTCTCGGCCTCAAATCCTACAGGAGTATGGTAGGAGCACCTGACCAATGGGACGCCCTGTCGGTACCTGAGATATGGGGTACCCCCGCGCACAGGGTAAATTGCCTAAGGAACTCGCCCTTCTCCGCAGGGAGAGCTCCGAAGGCGCCACGCGTCCGGTGGGGCCGGACCTCCCTCTCCTCAGAGGAGAGCTCCGGGCCCGCCACGTGGCATAGAGAAGCCGGACCTCCCCCTCCGCGGGAGAGAGGTCCGAAGGCGCCGCGTGTCCAGCGGGGCCGGACCTCCATCTCCTCAGAGGAGAGCTCCGGGCCCGCCATGTGGCCAGCAGAAGCCGAGCCTCTCCCTCCGCGGAGAGAGGTCCGGAGGCTCCACGTGCCCCGCGGGACTGACCCTCCTCTCCTCTGAGAAGGGCTCCGGGCCCGCCACATGGCAGCAGAACGACGCTGCCTGCCCCGAGCGGTAGGCAGCGGGCGTAAATACGCCTCATACCTTGCCCGTACAAGGTATTCAAGGCCCGCGTCTTCCCAAGACGCGGAGACGCGGAGCACGCCTCTGTCAGGTGCCATTGCACCCAGTCGCATCACAGACTGGCGCGCGGTGTCAGAACCTGTTAGCCAATAAACACCGCGACAAGATATCCCATGCCGCCTGCGCCGTCATCAACCACTACGACTAGCATGCGGCATGGGCAGGGCGGCAAGATGAAGACTCAGAAGCCTTTGGCCAGAGACAACTACCGGCATAACTGCAGATACGGTAGATAATAGACAATCTTCCCGGGACCACCTGTCGGGTACCGGCTCCCCTTGTAAGCCGCCCGAGTCTTGGACTATAAAAGGCTCGGGTAGGCGTCGATAGCAAGGGTTCGCACTTTGCAACTCATACGCTAGCCATACACTCTCAAGCTGTAACTCACCCCCAAGATCAGGCCTCCGGCCCCGAGCAGCAAGCAATACAGCGAGCTCCATTGCTCGCCGTGGACGTAGGGTTTTACGCTCCGGCAGCCTGAACCACGTAAAACTCGCCGTGTCAAGCTCTCACTAACTCGTCCATCTGCGCAAGCTCTCCGTTAGGGACTAGCCCCACCGAAAAAAGAACCTCCGCGGGCTGCCCAGTGCAGGCCCGGGGGAAGTGTCGACCGAACACTTCGACACGCCCCTACCAGGGGGCCACTACGGGATCACGCAAGACCGGAACTCCAAGGCAAGACCAAAGGATCCACGGGTCCAGCGGGACCGGATCTCCCCCCCCTCTGAGGGGAGGGGTCCGAAGGCCCCGCGTGTCCCGCGGGGCCAGACCTCCCTCTCCTCAGAGGAGAGCTCCGGGCCCGCCATGTGGCCGTCTGATCCGGGCCTCCCCATCCTCATGAGGCGGGCCCCGAAGACCTCCGGGGCCCTTAATACAGTAAGGACCCGGGGATGGTGCCAGAGCAGAACGTCGAGATTGGTGAAGGCCTCTGAGCACCTTGCGGAGCTAAGGGCTCGGCCAGGCAAAACCAAGAAGAAGACAGAAAACATCGCAGGCACGAAGGGTCGTAAGAGTTCATGTATTCATGGCTCCATGAGCTGGACTACAAACTCGATAAAAAAGAAAGAAACAAGCCCCAGGGTTCCCCTGGCACGACCAGAGCCTAGAAGTTGCAAGAATGGCCACGTCATCAGGCTTCAGCCCTGGCGGCGCTCTCCCGCTCCGTGACCCGAGCGCAGGAATCACCTCGGCCATAACCAGCGCAAGGGCCGTTATCATCAAGGATGCTTCTGAAGCCCCCTCCGCTGCTTCAGTGGTTTCCTTGGAGACTTCCCTCATCACCAGCGCAAAGGCCGGTGTCATCAAGGGTCTCCTGAAGCCCCCTCAGCAGCTTCAGCAGTCTTCTTGGAGACTCTGCCGCCTGGAGTCCTCCTTGGTGCTTCAGCAGTTTCCTTGGAGACTCCTCCGCCTGAAGCCGCCTCGGCGTATCAGCAGTTTCTTTGAAGACTCCACCATCTGAGAAGGGACGCAACACCAGGGAACTTGTTGCCTGCCGTCGCCTAGGAAGAGTCCCGTCGGAAGGACAAACCTGAGACCTCTTGGAGGCGCCACCTCCAGTGGCAAGGCACGCAGGCTCCATGGGTCCCAGACTTGGTGCAGACGCCGTCGCCGGAGGAAATCGAGAGCGATTCCCCCCAAAGGCGGGTTAGAAGCCATGGAAGAAGGCAAGGCCGCAGAGACTCAAGGAAGGTGCAAGTACTGGAAGCCTTATAAGGGGAGCATGCCCACGCTGCGGTTTCTTTTCACACCTTCTAGGTACGATTCAAAGCGATTCGAAACTCTTCGAATACGCCGCATCGGCAACCGCTTCGACTCCGAGACAGAGTGTCAATGGCATGTGGACCCAAGCTAACCAGCTGAAGCGGTGGGTTAAGGAGTCAGCCTCCCAAGAAGACAAGCCGGCAAGGCGCTCTGGCGGTTCCTGAAGAAAGCGCCGCAGCATGCAGAAGTGGCGGCCTAGGGAACCGCCGCAGTAAAAGCAACCATCAAGTGGGCGCACGCTCCCATGACCCCGCGACTGTTCGTGCTCCGGCAGCGGTCAATGCGGGGCTTAGAGAAAGTGCACGGATCAGAAGAGACGGAGGTCCCACCTCGGGCTCGTTACCTCGCCCAAGATGGGCCCGGGGGCCACTGTCGGTACCCGTGATATGGGGTACCCCGGCGCACAGGGGAAAATGCCTAAGGATCTCGCCCTTCTCCGCAGGGAGAGCTCCGAAGGTGCCATGCGTCTGGCGGGGCCGGACCACCCTCTCCTTAGAGGAGAGCTCCGGGCTCGCCACGTGGCCTGCAGAAGCCGGGCCTCCCCCTCCGCGGGAGAGAGGTCCGAAGGTGCCACGTGTCCAGCGGGGCCGGACCTCCCTCTCCTCAGAGAGGAGCTCCGGGCTTGCCACGTGGCCGACAGAAGCCGGACCTCCCCCTCCGCGGGGAGAGGTCTGAAGGCTCCACGTGTCCTGCGGGGCCGGACCCTCCCTCAACTCTGAGGAGGGCTCCGGGCCCGCCACGTGGCCAGAAGAACGGCGCTGCCTGCCCCCGAGCGGTAGGCAGCGGGCGTAAAGACGCCCCATACCTTGCCCGTACAAGGTATTCAAGGCCCGCGTCTTCCCAAGACGCGGAGACGTGGAGCACGCCTCTGTCAGGTGCCATTGCGCCCAGTCGCATCACAGACTGGCGCGCAGTGTCAGAGCCTGCCAGCCAATAAACGCAGCGACAAGACATACCATGCCGCCCCCGCCGTCATCAACCACCACGGCTAGCATGCGGCATGGGCAGGGCGGCAAGATGAAGACTCAGAAGCCTTCGCCAGAGACAACTACCGGCATAACTGCAGATACGGTAGATGGCAGACAATCTCCCCGGGACCACCTGTCGGGTCCCGGGCCCCCCTTGTAAGCCACCCGAGTCTTGGACTATAAAAGGCTTAGGTAGGCGACGTTTGCAAGGGTTCGCACTCCCGCAACTCATACGCTAGACATCAGTCATCCCCAAGCTCAGGACTCCGGTTCTGAGCAACAAGCAATACAGCGAGCTCCATAGCTCGCCGTGGACGTAGGGTTTTACGCTCCGGCAGCCTGAACCATGTAAAACTCGCCGTGTCAAGCTCTTACTAACTCGTCCATACGCTCAAGCTCTCCGCAAGTGACTAGCCCCTCCGAAAAAAGAACCTCCGCGGGCTTCCCAGTGCAGGCCCGGGGGAAGTGTCGATCGAACACTTCGACAGGAGGTGACCACCGAGACCCGGTGGGCCTGAAAGTAGTGGCGGAGCTTCCTGGATGCCACGAGCACTGTATACAGCAGCTTGTACTCCTCCAAGTACCCTGTCTTGGCGTCATGGACGACTTCGCTGATGTAGTAGACAGGCCTCTGGATGGTCCGGACCCTCTCTCTCAGGTCAGAGAATTCTTCATCCATTGGCTCAGGCCTGCCGGAGGTGAGTGGGTCCAGGGGGGCTTCTGGGAGTTGGGACTCGAAGGCTCCTAAGCCGCCTTGGCCTTCCGGGAGCTCCCGCTGGTTTTCAGGGAGCTCCAGGAGGTCCCGCTGGATCTCTGGGAGGTCCCGTTGGACCTCCGGGAGGTTGTCTTGTAGGTCCGGGGGTCCGCCCTGGACCTCCGGGAGGTTGTCTCGGAGGTCCGGGAGGCCGTCCTGGACCTCCGGGAGGTTGTCTTGGAGGTCTGGGAGGCCGTCTTGGACCTCCGGTGTTTCCTGGCGTCTGTCTCCTGCTACCGGAGCAGGCTGTGATGACGAGAGGTCTGGTCGCTCTGCGACGAGGACCATACTCACCACTTCAGTTGTCGCCGCGATGTAGAGCAACAAATGCTCTCCGGGCTCGGGGGCTACCATGATAGGTAGGGTCGTCAGGAGTTGCTTCAACTCCTGGAAAGCTTCTTCTGCTTCGTCAGTCCTGGCAAATGGACCGGATTTGCGCAGGAGCTTAAAGAAGGGGAGCGCTCGCTCTGCTAGCCTCGGTATAAACCGACTCAGCGCGGCTAGGCATCCCGTGAGTTTCTGGACTTCTTTGATGCGGGCGGGAGGCCGCATCAAGCCGATGGCCTTGATCTTCTCTGGGTTGGCCTCAATTCCTCGGTGTGAGACCAGGAATCCTAAGAGTTTTCCAGAGGATACGCCAAACACACATTTGTCGGGGTTCAGCTTGGTGCGCGTGGAGCGCAATTTGTCAAAGACTAAGGCTAGGTTATCTGACAAGGATGAACTCTGCCTGACCTTGACAACGATGTCATCGACATACACCTCAACTAAGTCTCTTATTAACTCTCCAAAGGTTTTGTGCATTGCACGTACAAAGGTGGGGAGAGCATTCTTTAGGCCATAAGGCATAAAGACATAACAATACAGGCCATCTACTGTGATGAAGGAGGTGTGCTCTTCATCTTCTCTAGACATAGGGATCTGATGGAAACCCGAGTAGGCGTCTAGGAAGCACAGCATATCGCAGCCTGATGTCGAGTCTACTATTTGATCTATTCTAGGGAGAGGGAATGGATCTTTGGGACATGCCTTATTGAGACTGGTGTAGTCGATGCACATCCAGAGCTTCCCACCGGCCTTCGGGACAACGACGAGGTTCGCCAACCACCGGGGGTGGTGGACTTCCCGTATGAAGCCAGCATCCAGCAGCTTCTTGATCTCTTCTCGTATGAAGTTCTGCCGCTCGATGGACTGCTTGCGAGGCTTCTGTTGGACTGGCCGGGCATCGGGGAAGATCTTCAATTGGTGCTCAATCACCTCCCCAGGGATCCCCGGCATCTGCGACGGCTGCCATGCAAACACGTCTACGTTGTGCCGGAGGAAGGTGATGAGCGCGCCTTCCTATTTTCTATCCAGGCCCCCGGCTACCCGGGTGGTCTGGGCAGCGTCGGCGCCGACTTGCACGATCTTCAGGGGGACGTCGCCCTCGTCGAGGGGTTGCACACGGTGTGCAGCGGTAGAGGCACGGTGGCATGCACTCGGGTGGAGCCGGTCTGGTTCCGCACTGCCAGGGCCTGGTGCTCGTGCTGTCGCAAGTGCCTGGAGCCTTTCCAAGGCCGACACTGCAGCAGTGCGGTCTCCACGAATCCTGAGGATGCCTGTTGGTGTAGGCATCTTCAAGACGAGGTAGTCGTAGTGGGCTGCTGCCATGAACCGGTACAGGGCAGGCCTGCCGATTTTGGCGTTTGTCGGTACCCGCGATATGGGGTACCCCCGCGCACAGGGGAAAATGCCTAAGGATCTCGCCCTTCTCTGCAGGGAGAGCTCTGAAGGCGCCACGTGTCCAGCGGGACCGGACCTCCCCCTCCTCAGAGGAGAGCTCCGGGCCCGCCACATGGCCGACAGAAGCCGGACCTCCCCCCTCCGCGGGGAGAGGTCCGAAGGCTCCACGTGTCCTGCGGGGCCGGACCTCCCTCTCCTCAGAGGAGAGCTCCAGGCCTGCCACGTGTCCAGCAGAACAGCGCTGCCTGCCCCCGAGCGGTAGGCAGCGGGCATAAAGACGCACCATACCTTGCCCGTACAAGGTATTCAAGGCCCGCGCCTTCCCAAGATGCGGAGACGCGGAGCACACCTCTGTCAGGTGTCGTTGCGCCCAGTCGCATCACAGACTGGCGCGCGGTGTTAGAACCTGCCAGCCAATAAACACAGCGGCAAGACATCCCCTGCCGCCCCCCCCCCCCGTCATCAACCACTATGACTAGCATGCGGAATGGGCAGGGCGGCAAGACGAAGACTCGGAAGCCTTCGCCAAAGACAACTACCGACATTACTGCGGATACGATAGTCGGCAGGCAATCTCCCCGGGACCACCTGTCGGGTCCCGGGCCCCCCTTGTAAGCCACACGAGTCTTGGACTATAAAAGGCTCGGGTAGGCAACGTTAGCAAGGGTTCGCACTCCAGCAACTCAGACCCTAGGCATAACTCATCCTCAAGCTCAGGACTCCGGCTCTGAGCAACAAGCAATACAGCGAGCACCTCTGCTCACCGTGGACGTAGGGTTTTACGCTCCGGCAGCCCGAACCACGTAAAACTCGCCGTGTCAAGCTCCTCCCTCACTCATCCCTTACGCTTAAGCTCTCCGCAAGCGACTAGCACCTCCGAAAAAGAACCTCCGCGGGATGCCTAGAGCAGGTCCGGGGGAAGTGTCGATCACACACTTCGACATTTGGTGCGCCAGGTAGGGGGCTTTTCCCTTGCGCGTCGAGTTTCTGCAGACGAAGATGACGAAGCTACCTTCAGCGGCAAGCTCTCCTCCCCCACGTTCACGACTGATCGTGACTAGCGGGGAATACGTGTCGACACACTCAGGATGGAGTGTGTTGGCGCAAGCTGGAAGCCAGCAGCCGACTCCGGCAACTCCGACTCCGGCAATGCAGGCTCCAACTAGCGTGAGATCTTCTGCAGCGCTGAGCGTTTCCCACGGGGACGCTCTAGCTGCAGCAAGAGCGCTACTGCGCAATCCGTCTGCTGGGGACGCGCCTCAGGCAGCAACCCAGCGGTGGATTTGCGAGGTAGACCGTCTCGTCGTCGCCACCGCAAACCCTCGACTTCGGCGGTGACGACGCTCCGGCCAACCGGCTGTGTCGCTGACCTGCAAGCCAACGGTTGACGGGCAGACGGCAGATTCCAGATCCACCAGGCTTCAGTCGACGGACCTGAGGACAGAGTTGGAACGGTGCCACTTGGGCCATGACACCTGGGTGTACCTCGAGCGACGTCGAGAAAGGCGTCGCAACCAAGAGTCTGGTGACAGCATGACGTCAGCCTCGACCCAGCCTGTGGCGCAGACCTTCGCCACGCGATCTCTGCCCCAGACATACGCCACGCAGCATATGCCACAGCCATATGCCCTGCAAACGGCGCCCCCTGTCTATGGCGCAGCCTTGCCCATACCAGGGTACACTGTGCCAGCGGCGAACCAAGCGTTCACGGCACCAACGCCTGCAGCAACAGGAGCAGGATGTGCGGCCCTGGCGCCCCACCTTCGCTTCGCGAGGTGGCCGCGCAAGTTTCGGCCGCACCTGCCCGAGAAGTACGACGGCAGCGTCAACCCGGCGGAGTTCCTCCAGATCTACTCCACCACCGTACTTGCCGCAGGAGGGGATGAGGCCGTCATGGCCAACAACTTCCCCGTCGCCTTGACTGGCCCAGCCCGATCTTGGCTCATGAACCTCCCCTAGGGTTCCATAACTACCAGGGGAGAGCTCTGCCGGCAGTTCACCGCCAACTTCGGTAGTTCCTACATCCGGCCTGGCACGGAGCTCGACCTCCACGCCATCCAGCAACAACCTGGGGAGTCGCTGCGCTCCTTCATCCAGCGGTTCTCCCAGGTACGGAACACCATCCCACACATCCAAAATGCTTCTGTGGTGGTGGTGTTTCGGCAAGGCGTTCGGGACAAGAAGATGCTCGAGAAGCTCGCGACCAGAGAGGTCCGCGACGTCTCAGATCTCTTCAGCCTGGCGGACAAGTGCGCCAGAGCAGCAGAAGGGCGGAACTGGCACTCCCTGCCAGCCTCTGAGTCAGGAGGGCAGCCAGGATCTGGCGCCACTTCCTATGGAAGCGGCAGGAAGATCAAGAACCGGGGCGGTGGCAAGATGAAACCGCCGGCCACGGCCCCTGTTGCCGCAGCAGCGGCACCCAGTGGAGCTCGGGGGCCGCGCCCCGACAAGAGGCAGCGACAGTCACCAGCCCCAGTTGATGACCAAGGCGAGATATGCCCCGTGCAAGGCAGCTGTCGCCATACTACTTCCGAGTGCCGGGAGATTCAGAAGCTCGCGGAGCGCTTCCACGAAGGGAAGCAGCAGCGGACTGATGCTCCACCCTTCTGCCAAAAGGAGGACAATCAGAAGGTCGACGCCCCAGACAGCGTCGACCACCAAGTGGGGTTCCAGGAGCCTCAGCGCGCCGTGAAGGCGGTGTGCAACCATGAGGACTCCAGCTCCAGTGATGATGAGCGTCGAAAGAAGCTCTACGTCATATACGGCGGTTCCGCCAACCCATCGTCCCGAAGCGCGGTTAAGACTCTGCGCCGAGCGGTAGCGTCGGTGGCTCCACTCCCAGGTGCTGCACCACACCTCAAGTGGATGGGAACCCCCATCATATTTGATGCCACCGAATGCCCCAGGAACATGGCTGGGGCCGGCCAACTACCGCTCTTGGTAGCGCCCACCATCGCCAACGTGAGGATGTATCACGTTTTGGTTGATGGCGGAGCTGGGCTGAACCTCATCAGCCGTGCAGCTTTCCAGAAGCTGCAGATCCCGATGGCCAAGCTCACCCCGTCGAGCCCGTTCTCATGGGTAGGGCCGGGACAGGTCGTTCCCTACAGCAACATCAGCCTCCCGGTGACCTTTGGAGCTCCGGACAGCTATCGGACAGAATACATTCTGTTCGACGTGGCGGAGATCTACCTCCCCTTCAATGCCATAATTGGCAGGCCAGCCCTGTACCAATTCATGGCAGTAGCCCACTACAGCTACCTCGTCTTGAAGATGCCTACACCAACAGGCGTCCTCAGGATTCGTGGAGACCGCACTGCTGCAGTGTCGGCCTTGGAAAAGCTCCAAGCGCTTGCAACAGCTAGAGCACCAACCCCTGACAGTGCAGAACCAGACCGGCTCCACCCGAGTGCACGCCACCGTGCCTGTACTGCAGCACCCCGTGTGCAACCCCTCGACGAGGGCGACGTCTGCTTAAAGCTCGTCCAAATCGGCGCCGATGCCACCCAGACCACCCGGGTAGCCGGGGGCCTGGATAGCAAATAGGAAGGCGTGCTCGTCACCTTCCTCCAGCACAACGTCGATGTGTTTGCATGGCAGCCGTCGCAGATGCCGGGGATCCCTAGGGAGGTGATCGAGCACCACTTAAAGGTCTTCCCCGACGCCCGGCCAGTTCAATAGAAGCCCCGCAAGCAGTCCATCGAGCGGCAAAACTTCATCCGCAAAGACATCAAGAAGCTGCTGGACGCTGGCTTCATACGGGAAGTCCACCACCCCCGTCATTGTCCCGAAGGCCGGTGGGAAGCTCCGGATGTGCATCGACTACACCAGTCTCAATAAGGCATGTCCCAAAGATCCATTCCATCTCCCTAGAATAGATCAAATAGTGGACTCGACATCAGGCTGCGATATGCTGTGCTTCCTAGACGCCTACTCGGGTTTCCATCAGATCCCCATGTCTAGAGAAGATGAAGAGCACACCTCCTTCATCACAGTAGATGGCCTGTATTGTTATGTCTCTATGCCTTATGGCCTAAAGAATGCTCTCCCCACCTTTGTACGTGCAATGCACAAAACCTTTGGAGGGTTAATAAGAGACTTAGTTGAGGTGTATGTCGATGACATCGTTGTCAAGGTCAGGCAGAGTTCATCCTTGTTAGATAACCTAGCCTTAGTTTTTGACAAATTGCGCTCCACGCGCACCAAGCTGAACCCCGACAAATGTGTGTTCAGTGTATCCTCTGGGAAACTCTTAGGATTCCTGGTCTCGCACCGGGGAATTGAGGCCAACCCAGAGAAGATCAAGGCCATCGACGTAAGGGCCTCAGTTTTTGACACATAATTGAAGTGTTCATCACCACACCACACACCTCATTTGAGGAAAGATGATGAACACAAATGAAGAGCAAGTAACCACCATCAACATGCTCATTAGAGAACAAACTCACACATTGCAAAAGGGGTATTTTCCACATGTGATATAGAGGGGCTGGACATATGAAAACTCCTACACATTGCTAAGAATGTCCATGCCAAGTTTAACCCAAATTCAAAACCATTTTGACGTCATTTTGGGTATAGCTAGAAAGAGGGCAGTTTGAAACCATATTCAAATTCAAACTGTTTTTATCCCATGAATTCAAAAGTGGGAGGCATATTCTTACTCAGCACATTTTTGTGAGCCCACACACCAATTTTCACTCCATTTGGAGTTCATCTTGACATGAGCTAAGTGGGGGAAATTCAAACTTTATTTGAATTTAAAAACTGAACTTGTGCTGAAATTTATTCAAACCAAACCCCGTTTGAATTCTAACTAATTCAAATGGCTCATGGGTGAATAATTTGAATTACCAGGGATATTATGGGGCTCACTGTTTACAACAGTGATTAGGAGTAAATTTCAGAGGTTAAAATTGGAAGTGGGACCCACATGTCAGCCACTACTCCAAATCAAACCGACTGAGACTTTCTCACTCGGTTAACTGAGCCGCTGCTGCGATCGCCACCGAGGGGAGCCGCCGTGCCAGCAGCTGCTTGGCCACGCGCGGGCGTGAGGCGGTTCAGAGCCTTCTTAAGGCGCCTCCCCCCTCCTCGGCCGAAGCATCGCCCATTTCTTTCCCCGCAAGAACTCAGCGCCGGCAAACACTGTCTGCAGCTCGGAATCGATCAGAGAACGCCGATCACAGCTTCCTCCGTCCCCTCCAGAGCCACGGCAAGGTACTAGAGACCTTCCTCCGTCTTCCCCGCTGCTAGAATTCAGTTGAGACCTATTGAAATCGGTTATGCCGAAAGATCAATTCGGTGACTTAGAACCGCCGCACCTCGGGCTCCCGTGGACAGCCCAACCAGGGCATTGTCATGCCCGACCCGAGGCACCCTTGGACGCACTGGTGTCCGGTGCTGCTCACCCCCGAGCCACAGCCCGAGTGATTGCTCACCGGCGGCGAATTTCCAGTTTTCCCCTTTCTGTGTGCAGCACGACCTTCGGGTGCGATTCCGTCGAATTCGTGCTCTAGAAAGGATTAGAGGGCCGCAATCCGTTCTGACACAATCTAGACACGGTAACGCACAAGTTGTCTTCACAACCCTTGGCCGGAGAACCTCTGTACCCGGCGTAATTCGAGGTTTACCAACAGCGGAACAAAAGGGAGGCATCGGGCGCACGGTGAGGACCTACTCGGGCCTTCCCTGAGCTGCCTCAAGCTCATGTCGACATTTCCTGAGGTCCACTGATGCTTCCCGACCGGTTCCTCGAGTAGTTGGGGTGCTAGGGAAGTCAGCCGACATGGCCGAAGTCTTTCCGAGGTGGCGGCTCATCGCCGACCATGCACCGGCCATTGTCATGAGCAGCTGACCCCAGAATCCTGTTTCCTGAGTGAAAGTAGGCAGGGGTGCCAAAATCATGAAGTTTGGAGCTGTACAGAAGCCGGCGGCGAGCTCTCGGGCGAGGTCCCTCGGCGGTGGAGCGCGGGCGTCGCGAGGTTGAAGAAAGGGGTGGACCCCAGCTGTCAGCAGCCGATATTTTGAATCAGGATCGGGCTGTGGCCAGGATCAGGTGTGCTGGCGCGCAAAATCCTTGTGGGCCGCGGTGTGCAGTCGCCTCGGCGTGCGACGCGTGTCCCCAGGGCCCACGCGCGAGTTTAAACTTTTCCCCGATTTTCAGATTTCCTTCAAACTTCAAATCCTCATTACTTTTGGCTAGAAAGCTCCAAATAGAGTGAACCAAATTTTTCTGGATTCAGCACTCTGAGTACTTTCCAGCAAATCAAGTTTCACTTCAGAAAATTCCTTATTTCTCCAGAATTAATTCCTCAAAATTTAAACTGGTTGGAATTTTAACTGGAGAATCCTTGGGAGGAAAATCCTGAAATTTTGCTGGGATGTTCACCAGAATATCCCTGAACTACCATAAAATTTTCAGACCCATTGGAGATAATTTGATCCACCTAATGGTGTGATTAGTGAAACTGTTCCAGAGAAAATAGAAAATGTTCAGAAACATTTTCAGAATTTTCCCCGAAATTGTTTAGCTCCTATCTTTAGCTAGGAACCTTCAAATTAAGTGAGACCAACTCCATTAGAACCCTCTGAAAATCTAGTTTTCATAAAGTCATAGTTTGTTTCATAAAAATCCTTAGAGCACCCTAAGAGTTCCAATTAAGGTCAAGGACATAATTAATTGTGGAGGGCTCAAATGAGCTTTGCTGCAACTAAAACTTGACAAAATCTCTATTTAGGTTGTAACCAAGCCCCAGTAAAAGTTTCACAGTCATAGAGTCTGTCCTAGACTTTGTTACTCCGGAGGAGCAGCTAGCCCACGACCAAAAGCAGCAAGGCAAGCTCCGGTTTGCATTAACCTTTTTACAAATATTTATTGTTTTGAGCACATCTTTGAATACTGTTGTGATTCTTTGCATTAGAGTCTTGATTGGAAACCCAACTGCATAGCCAAGAACACCATGGGTTGGGTTTAGGATTGCAAAACCCCGATAGCTACTACAATGCTAAGATAGAGTAGGATTTGGTACAAGTCGAGTAGTTGGAACTACTCGCGAGCATAGGCTAGAGGCACTCGACTCGGGTAGTGATAGCACATGAAACATATGGCAAGAAAATGAGACCAAGCGGAGGGTAAGGGCAGCAGGACTTTGGGGCCTGTGTGCGGTAGCTCCGCTTGTGTCGATTGAGGACCGAGCAGTGTGCGGGCCTGTTGAACAAGCTAGACAGTACCGAAGACCTACCGGCTATATGGGAACCAGGAAACTGATGTAGCTCGGGTAGCTGGGTGTTGAGGCGTATCTGGTCGTTCAGAGGGTAGGTTGAGAGCTCGAGGTGTAAATCGGCTGGCGGCACTGAGATGCGCGTGCAGAGACCTCTTGCTCGGGGCGATTGGACCGGTTCAATATTTGGATAACGGGTGAAAGGTAGTCGCGTACGGCGTCCATGATGGTTGTTGTAGGCAACATTGAGTATAGGCGTATGTGACGGGTTGTTCGGGTAACCCTGCAGGTGTAAATCGATTATAATCGCCGTCCCTCACGGTCAGTGAGTACCACTTGTTCACTGTACCGTGACGTAGAAAGAACATGCTAGTTACATGTTAAAATGCTGCTGATTGAAAGATGGACTTTGCTTGTTAATGGTTTGTTGTAATTTAGAGCTAACTAAAGTTCTTTTCAACTTTGGGCAAAGTACATGAGAGAAATATGTTTCTTGTTTGATTGCGGCTCTCTCATGTACCTTAGCGTAAGGTTCTCCACAACCTGCTGCTAAAACTTGAAAGTAAGGTTCTACTAATTAGGCGAGTCCTTGCAAATGATTTTTACCTCATGTAACCCATCATCCCTCATGTAGAAGTTCCATGTTTAGGTGAGACGGGTCAGACTTTCTGAGCTTCGTGCTCACTGCTTGTGTTTGAAGCTTTTGCAGGGTTCTATGAGGAAGGGACTCCCGAAGAGGAGACGGAACCCCAGGAGGGGAACCCCGTCGAGTGGGAGTCATGCACGCCACAGAGTTAGTGTGTGTGTGTGCTAGCAAGGACACGTTCAAGGGCTGAACGTGAACTTGATGCGTAGTTGTAAGTGCATCTAGGATATCCCTTGTGGGTTTTGGCTAATTGATGACGAACATATGAGATCCTAATGAAACTATTAAGATGATTGCAGGATAAACAAAGTGAACTGGCTCGGCACACACAAAAAGGTGAAAAATAGAGTGGTGCCCGAAAAGGAAGACGTTAGTGGAATTTAGAGGAGCAAAGTAGATATAAATGTATAGGTTGTGTGTGAGAGAGACACATCCCAAGAGCTCATGACTTTGCGTAAGGGTAAGGGGTTTAAAAATCAACTAAAATCCACTGAAAACCGGACTAGTCCGTTCATGGATCGGACTAGTCCGTTTAACTTTCTGAAAGACTCAAACATAGTGCACCGGACTAGTCCGCCTTGTGAACCGGACTAGTCCGGTCAGCTCACTGGAATGCAACCGGACAAGTCCGGTTTTAGACCGGACTACTCCGGTCATGTCTCTGTTGTCCTCTTTAGAGGACTGCGGACTAGTCCATCCAAGCGACAGGACTAGTCCGCTGAAGTTTCTGAAACCCCATCTTACATAGCACCGGACAAGTCCGGTTTGTGGACCGGACTAGTCCGGTTAACCCACTGGAAGTAGACCGGACAAGTCCGATCATATACCGGACTAGTCCGGTAGTAGGTTTAACAATGGTAACTTTTTGGGAAAGCCTATAAAAAGAGGTCCTTCGTCTTTTCCCTGAAAGAACACGACACATATTGTCAAAAGCTTGAACCCTAGCGCCGCCACCTGACCCAAGAGCCCAAAAACACATCTCTCCATACATCTAAGGTGCAAAAAGGCCAAGATCAATCAAATACTTGGATTTGGGATTGAGAGATCGTCGTTCTTTCGTTGTGAGCTCTTGGGGTTTGATTTCTCTACACTCATATTCTGCATTGTAATCTTTTTGACTGTATTTGATCACCTTCTCACAGTAATTCTTGTGGGAGTCCTCAACGTGTGAGGTTGCCCCATAAACTCGGTGATTACCCGTGATAGTGGAGTCAAGTCGGCCTTTGTGGTGACTTGAAGAGGGAAAGGGTTGGGAACCCGACTCTGTGTGAGCTTCCTCAATGAGGACGTAGATCTCTTGGTGAGATCGAACCTCAGTAAAAATTCGTGTCTTTTGTCTCTCATTTGTTTTACATCTTGACACATTAGATCACTAGTTTGCTAGTCACCGTTTGAGTTCCTTACAAGTTTGTACGTGCATCCATACAATTAATTTAATTTATAAAAAACTGTTGTTCTCAATCCGCTGCTATAAGATTAAATTTGTGAGACACACTTAATCAACTCAAATACTTCAGCACACCGGACTAGTCCGCCCACACAACCAGACTAGTCCGGTCAGTCAAGTTTCTGATAACTTTATTAAGTGTGCAGGAATTCTTTAAAGGCCTATTCACCCCCCTCTAGGCCACATTCAATTGGTATCAGAGCCAAGTTCTCCACCAACGAGACTCACATCTCGGAGAGATCAATGGCCTCTGAGAAGAACAACGATATCCCGAAGACAAACAACAACGATGAGGAGCAAGAAGCCAAAGCCTTCGATGTGCTGAAAGAAAATCCACATGACGATGATGAAGTGAGACAGCTAAAGACATTACTGAGAAAGAAGTTAATGGCACAAAAGGGAAAAGAGGAAGAAAAGACAATGGGGAGTGGTCATCACGACTACTCCCGGTATCCTTACAACTACAACCGTCTCAATTCAAATAATCATTATCTCTCAATTCCTATGGGAAGACCCACACAGTTTGACAGAAGTGACTACACCATGTGGAAGTACAACATGAAGATGCATCTGATATCCCTGAACCCTAGTCCGTGGCACATTGTTTGCACAGGCATCGATCTTCCGGACACGGATGATGAACTCACCCCAGAACAAGAACAAGAGATTCACAGAAACGCACAAGCCGTCGCCGTGATCACATCATCACTAAGCAGAGAGGAATTCACCAAGATCGATGGGTTAGAAAGTGCTAAAGAAATATGGGATACCCTCAAGACAGTTCACGAAGGAAATAGGTCAGTTCGTGAAGCCAAAATCGAAATGCTTGAAGGAGAGTTGGGGAGATTTGCTATTGAAGAAGGCAAATCACCTCAATACATGTACAACCGGATGAAAGCACTCATCAAAAAAATTCGTGCTTATGGAAGCAAGAAATGGACAGATCACGAAGTGGTCAAAAGAATGATTAGAGCCTTCATGCCAAGAAACGTCACACTTTGCTCAATGATTAGAGAAAGCCCCGGGTTTCACAAAATGACTCCCGATGAGTTATTGGGAAAGATCATAAATCATGAAATGATGGAGAAAGAGGCTCAATACATCAAAGACATAGCCAAGCTCACCTCTTCTAAAAAGAAAGAAGTTGCTCTCAAAGCAACGTGCAGACCCAAACTCAAAGAAACTCGTGAAGACCAAGACGATGGAGATACAAGCGACAAAAGCACCGATCTTGATGACGAAGAAATGGTACTCTTCATCAAAAAGTTCCAACACATGATGAAGAGAAGACACGGCAACAATTCACATGAAGGCAAAAGCAAGGATAAAGGAAAATCCAAGGCTCGACGCACTTGCTACAACTGCGGAGAGTATGGTCACTTCATGGTGGACTGTACTTATGAAGAAAACAAAAAGAAGAAGGAAACAAGATCTCAAGAAAAGAAAAATTTCAGAAAAATATGAAAAGCCCATCAAGCTCACATTGGGAAGGAGTGGGACTCAAACGATGAGTCCTCCTCCGATGAAGAAGAAGATATGGCCACTTTCGCAGTCAAGAAACCAACTATGAGAGCCACACTCTTTCCGAACATGGGAGGACGGGACATGAACAACCACACTTGTATTATGGCTAAGGAAGGCAAGAAAAAGGTTCGACTTACTCCTCCTGTGCTAAATTCCTCCATTGATGACTTTGATAGCTCTAGTGATAATGAAGAATTGTTTAGAGGGCTAAGTAAAATTGCTTTAAAGAAAATGGAAATGTTGTCAAACGAAATCGTTGAAAAGGAGGAACTTGTCAACCGACAAGAAGATATGCTCATCCGTGAGAGGAAGAGATATCAAGAAGTTGAAAAGCTTCTTGAGCTTGAAAGAGAGAAGAATGAGTCACTTGAGTTAGAGCTAGCCTTGAGTAAGGAAACTTACTCAAAGTTAGAGGACTCGCACATTGCAATCAAGGAAGAACTTGCTAACTTGTCAAAAGTTAACAAAATCCTTGAGGTGCAAGTTGAGTCGCTCAAACAAAGTGACTCCTCTTCCTCCAAGAGCTCTTCCTCCAAAGACATGAGCTCGACAACAGTAAGAACCTGCACTTGCTCTAGTAAGAAGAATGTAATTTCTAATGCTTCAACCCCACATGACATGCATTCCTCTCAAAACGGCATCTTTGATAAGGAGAAGATCAAATATGCACGAAGTGCATATATGATCACTAGACCTCCCAATGTCAAAGATGGTCTTGGCTTTGACAGGAATAAACCCATGTCTACTTCTAATCATGCTAAGAATAGGATCATTTTTGTTAAAGAAAAATCCCATGAATCTGAGCTACAAACACTGTTCCATACATTTGATGCCTCTTATGTTCTCATGAAAAACAAGTATGGAAAAGTCATTGCTAAATATACAGGGCCACGCCACAAGAACTTGAAAACTTGTGTGTGGGTGCCCAAGACTCTTGTGACTAACCTGAGAGGACCCAAGCAAGCTTGGGTACCTAAAACCCAGAAATAATTCTATTTTGCAGGCTTACTCCTCCAGTGGATCTAAGTGGGTGCTAGATAGCGGATGCACAAATCATATGACCGGAGAGAGAGGTATGTTTGTGGAATAGAGTGCAACAAGGATCCAAGTGAAGGTATATACTTTGGAGACAACAGCCAAGGAAAGGTCCTTGGTAGTGGTAACATTGAAATATCCTCTCAACACACCTTATCTAATGTTTTACATGTAGACTCTCTAGATTATAATCTTTTATCAATATCTCAACTATGCGACAAAGGTTACAACTGTTTATTCACTAATGAGGGTGTGACCGTCTTTAGAAGAAGCGATGGCTCAATCGCATTCAAGGGATTGTTGAAGGGAAAGCTGTATCTTGTTGACTTCAACAAAGATAAAGCCGAATTCAACACTTGCTTGGTTGCTAAGACCAACATGGGATGGCTGTGGCATAGACGGCTAGCCCATGTTGGAATGAGAAATCTGCAGAAACTTCTAAAAGGTGGTCACATCCGTGGTCTTAAGGATGTGGTTTTTGAAAAAGACAGGCCGTGCAGCGCTTGTCAAGCAGGAAAACAGGTTGGAGCACCACACCCCGCCAAGAATGTGATGACCACCGCTAGACCGCTGGAACTTCTCCACATGGATCTCTTTGGTCCAATTGCGTACATCAGCATCGACGGTAACAAATACGGTTTAGTAATTGTTGATGATTTTTCAAGATTTACCTGGGTATTTTTCGTGTATGATAAATCAGAAACTCAGGGAATCCTCAAGAAGTTCTTGAAAAGAGCTCAAAATGAATTCTCATCAACCGTAAAGAATATCAGAAGTGACAATGGGACAGAATTCAAGAACACCCAAGTTGAAGAATATCTCAATGAAGAAGGTATAAAGCATGAATTCTCGGCACCCTACTCCCCTCAACAAAACGGGGTGGCTGAAAGGAAGAACAGAACATTAATCGAAATGGCGAGAAAAATGTTGGATGAATACAAGACGTCAGACCGATTTTGGGCAGAAGCGGTGAACACCGCTTGTCATGCCACAAATCGGTTGTACCTTCATCGACTACTGAAGAAAACTCCATATGAGCTTCTCACGGGTAAAAGGCCTAACGTTTCCTATTTCAAAGTTTTTGGTTGCAAATGTTTTATTCTGAACAAGAAACCAAGGGCCTCGAAGTTTGCTTCGAAGTCCGATGAAGGATTCTTGCTCGGATATGAATCGAACGCCCACGCCTATCGTGTCTTCAACAAGGTGTCCGGCCTTGTTGAAGTAGCGCGTGACGTAGTGTTCGATGAAACTAACGGCTCACAAATGGAGCAAGTCGATAAGTATATGCTAGATAAGGAGGAAGATCCATGTGAAGCGCTGAAGAAAATGGCACTTGGTGATATCCTACCACGAGAGGAGACACAAGATGAATTTCAACAAGGAAGCAATGATCGAGGGGGAGCTCCTATACAAGATCAGGTTGAGGAAGATCAAGAAAATCAAGATGATCATGGAAGCAATGATCTAGGGGGAGACATGACACATGAAGACAATGAAGAACAAGCAACTATACAAATTCCACACCCAAGAGTACATCAGTGTGTGCAAGGGACCATCCTGTCAACAATATCATTGGAGATATTGCTAAGGGAGTAACTACTAGATCTAAAATTGCAAATTTCTGTGAACACTATTCTTTTGTGTCTTTTCTGGAGCCATACAGGGTAGAAGAAGCCTTAAGGGATCCAGACTGGGTGATTGCGATGCAAGAGGAGCTGAACAACTTCAAAAGGAATGAAGTGTGGGAGCTGGTGGAAAGACCAAGGGCGAACATCGTTGGAACCAAATGGGTCTTTCGGAACAAGCAAGATGAACATGGAGTAGTGACAAGAAATAAAGCGAGGTTGGTGGCCAAAGGTTATTCTCAAGTGGAAGGTTTGAATTTCGATGAAACCTTCGCTCCTGTAGCTAGACTTGAGTCCATTCGCATTTTATTGGCATATGCTACTCACCATAATTTTAAGTTGTATCAAATGGACGTCAAGAGTTCCTTTCTCAATGGTCCGATAAAGGAGGAGGTCTATGTGGAGCAGCCACCGGGGTTCGAAGATCAGGTGTATCCCAACCATGTCTATAAACTGCGTAAGGCTCTCTATGGCCTCAAACAGGCTCCTCGAGCCTGGTATGAGTGCCTTAGAGATTTTCTGATTCAAAATGGTTTCAAAATTAGTAAAGCTGACTATACACTCTTTACTAAACATTTTGATGATCATTTATTCGTATGTCAAATTTATGTTGATGACATTGTCTTTGGATCCACTAACAAGTCCTTCTGTGAAGAATTTAGCAAAATAATGACAGACAGGTTCGAGATGTCAATGATGGGTGAATTGAAGTTCTTCCTGGGATTTCAAGTAAAGCAACTGAGAGAAGGAACATTTATAAGACAAACTAAATATACACAAGACATTCTCAAGAAATTCAATATGGACAAAGCCAAGCCCATCAAGACACCCATGGCCATCAACGGACATCTCGACCTCAATGAAGACGGTCCAAATGTGGACCAAAAGGTATATCGGTCCATGATTGGCTCCTTACTATACTTATGTGCATCTAGGCCAGATATTATGCTTAGTGTTTGCATGTGTGCATGGTTTCAAGCCGCACCTAAAGAGTGTCACTTAATTGCTGTAAAAAGAATCCTAAGGTACCTTGTGCACACACCCAACTTGGGCCTTTGGTATCCCAAAGGATCCAAATTTAACTTGATAGGGTATTCCGACGCCGACTATGCAGGATGCAAAGTCGATAGAAAGAGCACGTCAGGGACTTGTCAATTTCTTGGTAGGTCCCTAGTTTCTTGGTCATCTAAAAAGCAAAACTCCATTGCTCTTTCCACAGCAGAAGCAGAGTATGTTGCAGCCGGTAGTTGCTGTGCGCAACTGCTTTGGATGCAACAAACTCTTAGGGACTACGGCTACAATCTAAGTCATATCCCGCTTCTATGCGATAATGATAGTGCTATAAAGATTGCACACAACCCTGTAGAGCACTCAAGAACTAAGTACATAGACATCCGTCATCACTTTCTTAGAGATCATTCATTAAAAGGTGACATAGCTATTTCACATGTTAGGACTGAAAAACAACTTGCAGATATTTTTACCAAACCATTAGATGAGAAAAGGTTCTGTGAACTAAGAAATGAGCTAAACATTCTTGACTCTCGAAATGTGGCTTGAAACATTGCATACCTGGTTGCAACTTAAAATGTTCTTCCGTATTGTCAAAAATGCTCCTCCTCTCCTTTTTTTCTACTCAGAAAACTATTTTTAATGAAGAAATCTTGTCGATTATGACCATTGTTTGATTGCTGATTACCTACTGGTCGTAATCACCAAGACTACTTGCAAAATTATTGTCCATGAATCACTATTAATTATCTATATATGTATCAAGTCTGTTGGAAACGGACTAGTCCGATTTCCAACCGGACTAGTCCGGACTGACAACAACTAGGTTAACTCAGGGGTACCGGACTAGTCCGCTACCATGACCGGACTAGTCCGGTCAGTCGTATATAGAAGCACTTGGCCGGCCCAGATCTCCCCCTCACTCCTCATTAGGCTTGCTCTCCCTCTCCTCTTCCAAACCCTAGCCCCCAAAGTGATTTTCTGGTTGAACCCTCAAAATCGAGTTTTTCTCCGCGAAAAAGACTCCCCTTGACGAGTGGTCCCCCTACTCCGGACTCATCCGGACTGATTTCCACTTCTTCGACGCAAATCTTCAAATCTTGGTAAATTTCCGCTTTTAAACCAAAATCTCAACTTTTCTAGTTCTAGCTAGTTTTCTTTGATTTCAAAAGGATGTACATTGCCTCAATAGATGTATTCCTACCATGTTCCTACCTTTATGCCCTTAGATAGGAGATTTGATTCAAATGAAACATTAGGGTTCTTATGCCAGGCTGGACTAGTCCGGCGCCTAGAGGCGGACAAGTCCAGTCCACCTGACAAGTCCGCTCTCTGAAACCGGACAAGTCCGGTCTCTGACAGTTGAACCCCTACGTTCCCATTTGAAGTCGATAATGAGTCCATTTGCATCTAATCCTTGAACTCCTTATTAGGCATCATGTCTTCAGGCTCAGATGACAGCTCCTTCCACATTGATCAAGACGTTGAACGCGAGAAAGTGAGGAGGACCAAGGAGAGAGTTATGAAGAAGAGACATGATGTCAATGTCCACTCTCCACCCTCCGACGACAATCAACCTAAGAAGAGGAAAGTCATTGGCAAAAGGCCTCTAAGGAAAGATGCTGCTAAGGGCTCGTCAGGGCCAAAAAGAATTCTCAATAAAGGGAAGGGACTTGCTAGTGGTCCCCTTGGGCCCTTGAAGATGAAAAACCCTATTCACCGCAACAGGCAACCTTCAAGTGAGGATTTCACTGGAAAAGGAAGTGAGCTGGCTGATAATTTCAGGAAGATTCAAGTGTATGACCGACCTAAACAATGCTCTGACCCGAGGTTCTGGAGCAACTTCCATGCAGACTACTACGAGCATGTATACATGAAGATGAAGAACCCTGTAGTAGAGAGTCAATGGCTAAATGTTGAATATCTGAAGTCAAAGAGGTATCCTGCCTTTCGTGGGATGGTGGAAGCGTTAGAGAGGCACAATCTGACGGACCTGCTATCCTTTGAGTATGACTGGAACAATGAAGTAATTACCCAGTTTTACTCCACTCTCTACTTTGCTCGGGATGATGGAGACAATCTTACTTGGATGACTCATGGTTCAAGGTATAGTGTCACTTATGATGAATTTGCTAGGATTCTTCACCTCCAACACACTTTGGATCATGAACTGGTCATCCATAATCTGAAACCCCTGGAGAAGGAAGAGCTTGAGTTTCTCTATGACACAAGGATGCCATATGTTCCTCCCACCATCAAATATCTAAAGCCCTTCTTTGTGGTCCTAAATAGAGTCTTGAGAAAGACGATAGCTCCGAAGGATGGAGATGCAGGAACTATACAAGGAACCTTGAGGACTCTCATGAAGGTCATTAGTGGGAGGAGACCATTCAATGTCTTTGAGTATATCTACAACGACATTGTGAACATCTCAATTACCCCCAATAGGTCCTGTGGACACGCACCGTATATCATGTACATGATTGAGAAAGTGACGGGACTCGAGTTTGTCAAGGATGTCAAGCATACGGGGTTGAAGCCGCAAAAACCCACCGAGTACACTCTCCCTCCGGCTCCAACTGCCCCGGCCTCTCCACCAGTGGAGACGAGATCAAAGCAAGCTCATGATGACACTAGGTCTGCAGCTGCTCCTCCTGGTTCTCCACCTGCCCAAGAATCATCTAGCAGCATCCTCAAGATGCTCTCCTCCATCTTTGCCTGCTGCCGTAAGATCGAAGACAGGCAACGCAAAGAAAAGCTTGCAAGGAAGAAACATCAACAGTACGTCAATGCCAATATCAAGTCTATCTGTGCAAAGCTTAAGATTGAGCCCGTTGGATCACCGCCCGCCTCCGAGGACTCAGAGGAAGATCCTGCTCCCGTGGATGCTGAAGATGAAGATCAGACTGAGACTGACGGAGGAGGCAGCGATGAGTGATTTCCCTCAATTTTTCCCTTTTTGGTGCCTTGATGCCAAAGGGGGAGGGATTGAGATGGAAGATTGAGATTAGACTTGGACTATTTCTATCTAGTATTAGTTTTTCAGATCTTTTGTGATCAAGGACATGTACCTATTTTTAAAATCTTGTAATGCACTATTTCTTTTCTTATGTGTGATGTACTATGCTCTAATGCCCACTTACATATTCACTACTGTTTGTCTTTAATTTATCACATTTTGTTTATCACACACCTGTGAGGCACCCCACCATAAAGTGTGGCATATGTGAGAAGCTTTTTCTTGAATTCTTTATTATTCTCATATGTGCACACTTTATGATAATCAACTTTTTATTCTCAATTGTGATATCTCAAATAGTTGTCATCAATCACCAAAAAGGGGGAGATTGTAAGTGCATCTAGGATATCCCTTGTGGGTTTTGGCTAATTGATCACGAACATATGAGATCCTAATGAAACTATTAAGATGATTGCAGGATAAACAAAGTGAACTGGCTCGGCACACACAAAAAGGTGAAAAATAGAGTGGTGCCCGAATAGTAAGACGTTAGTGGAATTTAGAGGAGCAAAGTAGATATAAATGTATAGGTAGTGTGTGAGAGAGACACATCCCAAGAGCTCATGACTTTGCGTAAGGGTAAGGGGTTTAAAAATCAACTAAAATCCACTGAAAACCGGACTAGTCCGTTCATGGACCGGACTAGTCCGTTTAACTTTCTGAAAGACGCAAACATAGTGCACCGGACTAGTCCGCCTTGTGAACCGGACTAGTCCGGTCAGCTCACTGGAATGCAACCGGACAAGTCCGGTTTTAGACCGGACTAGTCCGGTCATGTCTCTGTTGTCCTCTTTAGAGGACTGCGGACTAGTCCATCCAAGCGACAGGACTAGTCCGCTGAAGTTTCTGAAACCCCATCTCACATAGCACCGGACAAGTCCGGTTTGTGGACCGGACTAGTCCGGTTAACCCACTGGAAGTAGACCGGACAAGTCCGATCATATACCGGACTAGTCCGGTAGTAGGTTTAACAATGGTAACTTTTTGGGAAAGCCTATAAAAAGAGGTCCTTTGTCTTTTCCCTGAAAGAACACGACACATATTGTCAAAAGCTTGAACCCTAGCGCCGCCACCTGACCCAAGAGCCCAAAAACACATCTCTCCATACATCTAAGGTGCATAAAGGCCAAGATCAATCAAATACTTGGATTTGGGATTGAGAGATCGTCGTTCTTTCGTTGTGAGCTCTTGGGTTTGATTTCTCTACACTCATATTCTGCATTGTAATCTTTTTGAGTGTATTTGATCACCTTCTCACTGTAATTCTTGTGGGAGTCCTCAACGTGTGAGGTTGCCCCATAAACTCGGTGATTACCCGTGATAGTGGAGTCAAGTCGGCCTTTGTGGTGACTTGAAGAGGGAAAGGGTTGGGAACCCGGCTCTGTGTGAGCTTCCTCAACGAGGACGTAGATCTCTTGGTGAGATCGAACCTCGGTAAAAATTCGTGTCTTTTGTCTCTCATTTTTTTACATCTTGACACATTAGATCACTAGTTTGCTAGTCATCATTTGAGTTCCTTACAAGTTTGTACGTGCATCCATACAATTAATTTAATTTATAAAAACTTTTGTTCTCATTCCGCTGCTATAAGATTAAATTTGTGAGACACACTTAATCAACTCAAATAATTCAGCACACCGGACTAGTCCGCCCACACAACCGGACTAGTCCGGTCAGTCAAGTTTCTGATAACTTTATTAAGTGTGCAGGAATTCTTTAAAGGCCTATTCACCCCCCCTTCTAGGCCACATTCAGTAGTCTACGCCCGCGAGTGTAGACTGAACTTATTTTGATGTAAACATGTTCATAAACTTGTTTATGTAATAAAATTTCGCTTCCGCTTTGTACCTTTGACGTGTGTTATACGGTGCTGTGCAACGCAGCACCCCTCAGCGTGATCCTGGCTCGACAAGACCATGGGGTCGTGTCAGCGTTGGTATCAGAGCTCGCTTGAGGTTTAACGCACTATAAAGGTCATATTTTTCAAAAATCCAGTGAGGAACGAGTTAGTAGCCCGTATAAGGATGTTATTAGCATATAGAAAGTGGCATATTAACCTATTTGTCTATGTTGGAAAATCGTGTATCTCGGGACGTTTATGTCTTGGGGGTACACGTAAGCTGTCCACCAGTGGGCACAAGCTGAAGGGTGGAGCCCCACGGGTGGCAGGTAACCCGACCCGCTTTGATATCCTCTACGACTCTTCATGTCGTTTGGGGTATTCAAGCAACGTCTATCCCTGGCGTGCGTGGTGCAATTTGGGAGACCCCATCACGTGGTCTGAAACGTGAACACATAACTCAAGGCGTGTTTGGCTTGAGAACATCCGGGCGAGTGATGACGGCCGGGTGTACGAACTGTATGGATTCCGGGCTCGGTGTGCAGCGGACTCTGACGATTGTTTGAGTTTCTGCAGGTAGCCTGACCACGAAACGGTAGACGTGTAGCATTCATGTGCGAGTGACGTTTAGTGCCACTGAATTAACGAAGAGGGCTAAGTCCGGTATAGGTTTTTTCTTTGTGAGGACGTAGTACCGACATAATCTGGTGACGCATTGACGTCACACCCAACTAAATGAACAACTTCATTTAAAAACTTGAAAGTTTTGATCCAAAGTAGTAAAACTTTATGTAACTCCTTCCCTTGAACAGGATATTCAAAGTTAACAAGTTTTCAACTTATAGGTTGTTAAGGACAGAGTACTCTGGTTTCAGCTGAATTAGGGATGAAGTTGATCAGAGGTTAGAGGTTGAGTTCTTTCGAGGATGGGGTCATATGATACCTTTCTGGAAAGCTTTGGAAGAGCTTTACAACGTTTCTGTTGAGGTCCAGAGGTGTTTCATCCCTTAACCAATCGAAAAATGCAGTAGAGTTAAAACTGTCCAGAAAACAGGACAGAGTAAAGACTCTCTGTAAACTCTCTATAAATTGAACACAACATCCTGCATAAAAATCCAAAAATAGAAAATGAGGTAGTTCTGGAAAGCTTAGGAGATGGGTTACAACTTTGTAACAGAAAGTTTTGTCAGATTAGGAACGGAATTAACTGGAATTCTTGGATCAAATCAGTACCTAAAGCAGGGAGGTGCTGTCCAATTTTCTCCAGAAATTCTGTTAACTTTGACATCTCATAACTTTTGAACCAGGACAGATCTAGGGCCAATCAAATACTTTATGCAAAGCTATTGAAGTTAGATTTAACTTTGATGTTGAGCTCCAGAATTAGTTTTGCTTTTAACATGGCCTAGATCAGGTTGAAATGGAAACTGATCAGGGCTGTCATGGGAACAGCAGATCAGCAGTCAAATTTGTTTAAAATTTGAACTATGTTTCCATGTTTTATGGGTTCAATGACATGTCTTATGTTATAACTCAAGGGTTTACTGTTTAAATAAATATTTGACATTTCTCAAATATATTTTTACAGATGACAGCAGATAAGCAATTGGAGAACGGGTGGGTGGTGTCCCACTGTTCTCACCGTAGCGGCTACCCGGAAGCATTGTGGCTAATGCTCCAATATTTCGGGTACAACCAGATGCCGCAGTACTTCACCAAGGAAGAAGGCAAAGAGGGGAACAAGATGTGAACGATCCATGTCGAAGACCCGGCAGGACCTACACCGCCCGGTTGTGTGCCGTTCACCGTCACGGTGAGAGGAAGACAACCGGAAGGGATGTGGCAAGTGGCAGCCCATGACACGATGTCACGTTTCTGCCAACTACACGTGCAGGCTATGGAGGGTACTCCGTACGCGCTCGTTCCGGTGGAGGGACGGGCTCAGCATATGTGGGAAGAGAGATACCTGGAGGCAACGGACCCGAGTTGCCCAAGGTACAACCCCGCGGAGGCAAATCTCAGCCTCCAGATGAGGGCGGGAAATGCCGTGATGGACAGCCAAACTGTTCATACGGAGCATCTCTCCACAAAGCTCAAGGAGAGTATGAGCCGTGGAGAACATTTCGAGAGCGCTCACAGCGCACTCCGTAATGTGCTCCTTCCGACGATCAAGCGACTGAATGAACAACACAATCAGTTGCATCGTCTGAAGAAGGCGAAAAGAAAAGCCGTGTCGACATCGCGGCGTTGCAAGAACTGGTACAGAATCTGACCCAGCAGAACGAGGAACTTACTCAAGAGCAGGACGACGCTATTGAGGAAGGGCAAGGCTGGGAAGAAGATTACAACCAAGCTATGGACAAGGTGCATGCTTTGCAGGACCTCGTACCTCCGGTGTTAGGCGTACAGGTGGTCTTGGGCCTTCCAGCAATGGGAGAACCCGGGATGGGAGAACAGGTGGTAGATCCGGAGCCACCAGCAGAGGTACTGGAGGAGGACGACCCGCAGGAGGTCAAGTTCTACTCCGAGTAGGGGGTTACAGTTGCCATGTACGGCAGCTAGGGTAGTGTAGCCCAAATTTTGTAATCGGTGACATGTCGTGTAGACAGTAGCGTATGTATAGGTAGTGACGACATGAGCACGACTTCTCGGAGACCCGAGAATAATGTATCTTGTATAAAGTTTATGCTTTATCAATATATATGAATGTTGTGCAAATTAATCATGTGTCACTTCAATACCTACTGTTACATATGGAATTTTAAGTAAGACATGTGCTAATCGCTGCTGTTTTGAATTTCAGAATGACGCGTACTCGTGCCAACCCTGATGTTGGGGGTACTAGCCAAGGGGGAGATACCTCCCAACAGCCTCCCGAGGACTCCTCGGGAAAACAGCAACAGCAAACACCGCCACCGCCACTGCCAACGGTTACATTGGCCGACATCGTCGCGGCAATGGCGGGTTCACATCAGCAGCACACGGAGTTGCTTCAAACTCTTATTGCCAATACGTCTCGCCCAGAGAGACATCAAGACCGTGAGGAGAGTCAACAGAGCTCCTACTCCGACTTCCTGGCGACTCATCCCCCGGTATTCTCAAGGGCGGATGAACCACTTGACGCGGACAACTGGCTCCGCGCCATAGAGATGAAGTTCGGGCTGCTACAGATAAGCGAGCAGCGCAAGACTCAGTTCGCGGTCCAGCAGCTCCAAGGATCCGCGAGCGCGTGGTGGGCCAACTTCTGTGCTTCACAGCCCACCGACCGAGTGATGACCTGGACGGAGTTCCGGACGGCCTTCAGGGCCTATCATATACCGCCAGGTCTGATGAAGAGGAAGACGCAGGAGTTCTTACACCTGCAGCAAGGGAGCCGGAACGCGCTGGAATACTCCAGGGCGTTCAACGATCTCGCACTCTACGCGTCGTATCACGCAGATACTGACGAGAAGCGGCGGGACCACTTTTACCAGGGTCTTAACCCGCTCCTGAAGGACAAGTTGGCGATGTTCAATCGTGGCAGCCTCAATGACATCATTGATGCTGCGATTGTTCAGAAGGACTCCGGCAAGGAGTTGGCGGCGGCAGAGCGAAAGCGAAGCGCGCCGCAAAGCAGCGGAGAAGGAAGCGGTCCTTCTCAGAAGTTTCGGATGGTGAATCACCCACCATCAGGTCCACGCTGGCAGTCACCACAGCGGTCGATGCCGTTCCGCAGTCGGCCGTACTCTTCACCGGCATTCAGGCCGGCACTGCCAGTACCACCTCCGCAACAACATCAGCAGCGGGCAATGCCGTGTGCGTATGCACCTCAGCAGCACATGCCGGGCTTTCATCCCCCGAGCACTACACCAGCAGCTGCCACATGTTACAAGTGTGGTCGTCCAGGACACTTCGCGAGCAGTTGCCCGGAGAGGCAAGGCGGCGGAGTGGCACCACAGTTTCCGTGGAGGAATCAACCCCGGAACCCTACTAATGCGCGGCGGGCAAACCCTAGTCCCGGCACTGTCCACCAGCTTGCCATAGAGGACGTGCCGGAGGGCGAGCCAATCCTTGCGGGTATGTTCCAACTCCACCAACATCCCGCTATATTACTATTTGATTCAGGCGCCATGCATAGCTTCATTAGCCAAGCTTTCATTGATAAATATAGCATGCAAATACTACACACCGATAGTCCCTATGTGCTCTGTTCACCGGGTGGGAAAATTTCAGCAAGCATGATGGTCCCGAAAGCACCATTATGCTTAGAAGGTAGAGTTTACCCTACGTCTCTCATAATTCTAGATGGACAAAAGGTCGATGTCATCTGAGGGATGTCGTGGTTAACCCGCCATGGTGCTGTTTTAGACACCGTCCTTCGAGTTGTGCACTTGAACTCAGAAGTGCACGAGTCTCACTCATTATTTCTGGACAGTCCAGAAATAAAACTTCCAAGTGTCTATCAAGCCACAGCCATCAGATTGGAAGATATTCCAGTGGTCCGAGAGTTCCCTGACGTATTCCCGGACAATTTGCCAGAGATGCCACCCGATAGAGAGGTGGAGTTCAAGATTGAACTTGCACCGGGAACCATGACAATATCCCGAAGGCCGTACAAGATGGCGCCCAAGGAATTGGCTGAACTGAAGACTCAGCTCACGGACCTTCTGGATAAGGGTTTTATTAGGCCGAGCTCCTCGCCATGGGGCTGTTCAGCATTATTTGTCAAGAAGAAGGATGAGACGTTACGGCTTTGCGTGGACTATCGTGCATTAAATGCCGTAACCATCAAGAACAAGTACCCGTTGCCACGGATCGACATGTTGTTTGATCAGTTGGTCGAAGCAAAGATCTTTTCCAAGATGGACTTAAGATCCGGGTACCATCAGATTAAGATAAGGGCGGAGGACATTCCAAAGACAGCTTTCTCGACGAGGTGCGGACTTTATGAGTACCTGGTCATGTCCTTCGGCCTCACCAATGCTCCAGCTCACTTCATGTACTTAATGAACTCGGTATTCATGCCGGATCTGGACAAGTTTGTCGTGGTCTTCATCGACGACATACTGGTATATTCCAAGTCAGAGGAAGATCACACGAAACATCTGCATATAGTCTTGCAACGGCTGCGGGATCACAAGTTATACGCGAAATTCAGCAAATGCGAGTTTTGGATATTGCAAGTGCCTTTTCTCAGGCATATCATCTCAGCGGAGGGTATTGCTGTAGACCCGAGCAAGATCACTCAAGTGCTGAATTGGAAATCCCCGAGAACTGTTCACGAGGTATGGAGGTTCCTCGGACTCGCGGGATATTATCGGAGGTTCATTCCGAACTTCTCGAAGATTTCCAAGCCAATGACAGGGCTGCCTAAGAAGGCTACCAAATATGTTTGGAGTCCGGCATGTGAAGCAGCATTCAAGGCTTTAGTCAAGTACCTGACCTCAGCACCGGTTTTGGCGCAGCCAGACACAACAAAACCGTTCGATGTGTACTGCGATGCATCCGGCATTGGGCTCGGATGTGTGCTGATGCAAGACCGAAGAGTGGTCGCGTATGGATCACGGCAGCTTAGAAAAAATGAGCAAAATTATCCAACTCACGACTTGGAGCTCGCTGCCGTGGTACTTGCACTGAAAATGTGGATGCACTACCTACTCGGTAACCTCGTACATTTGTATACCGACCACAAAAGCCTCAAGTACATATTCACTCAGAAAGAGCTGAACATGAGGCAACGAAGATGGTTAGAACTGATAAATGATTACGAAATAGAGATCCATTATCATCCGGGCAAGGCAAACATAGTGGCAGATGCGCTGAGCCGCAAGTCACACGTCAATAATCTGACCATCACACCGTTGGAAGAGAGCGAACCCCCACTACATGTGATTCCACACAGAGCTCTCGACAACCTAGCTTTGATCCCCACCATCCGTGAAGAGATAGCGGAAGCCCAGAAGAATGACAAGGGCATGTCACATTTACGGAGACGTGTAGACAGTGGGGAGCTGAAATGTTTCCGGAAGGACGGAGACGGCGTCCTATGGTTCAAGGACCAGATCGTCGTACCCTGTAACCCAGAATTACGGAAGAAAATTTTTGATGAGGCTCAGTTGTCAAAGTTTTCTATTCACCCCGGCAGCAACAAGATGTATCAAGAACTCAGAAGCAAGTTTTGGTGGACACGGATGAAACGGGAGACTACAAAATACGTGTCCGAGTGTGATACATATCGAAGGGTGAAGGCAGACCATATGCGGAAACCGGGACTGCTGCAACCACTGGGCATTCCTGCCTGGAAATGGGAGGATGTGAGCATGGACTTCATCGTCGGTTTACCCACCACCTTGCAGAAACATGATTCTGTGTGGGTGATCGTCGATCGGCTCACCAAAGTTGCCCATTTCATCACGGTCAACACAAATTACAACGCCATGAAGTACGCTGAACTGTACATCTCATGGATCCTATGCTTGTACGGCGTACCCCGTACCATCGTATCGGATCGGGGCACTTTATTTGTGTCCCGTTTTTTGGAGCAGCTGCACGCTGCCTTGGGGACGAAGCTGATCCGTAGTTCAGCCTACCACCCGCAGACGGATGGGCAAACGGAGCGGGTAAATCAGATTCTAGAAGACATGCTACGAGCTTGCGCTATCAACCACGGCAAGAATTGGGATGATCACTTGCCGTTAGCCGAGTTCTCGTACAATAATGGGTACCAAGACAGCATCAAGATGGCACCTTACGAGGCGCTATACGGTAGGAAGTGCCGCACACCATTGAACTGGTGTGAGTCTGGCGAAAGGGTTACCTTCGGGATTGACCTCGTCAACAGCGCGGAAGAAAAGGTTCGACTGATTCAGGCGAACCTAAAAGCCGCTCAATCCCGTCAGAAACAGTATGCGGACCGGAGAAGGCGCCCATTACAATTCGAAGTTGGAGATCACGTATACCTACGGGTGTCTCCAATGAAGGGCGTAAACAGATTTGGGGTGAGAGGAAAGTTGGCACCCCGATTCATCGGTCCATTCCAGATTACCGAAAGATGTGGATCAGTGGCATACCGGCTGAAATTACCAGAAGCACTTTCCAGTGTGCACGACGTCTTTCACATTGCCCAGCTGAGGAAGTGTCTCAAGCTATCAACTACCGTTCAGCTGGAGGATATTGAAGAACTGCAACCGGATCTCACCCATCGGGAGGAACCGGTGCAGATTATCGATGAAAAGGCCCGAACCACACGCAGCCGTGCGTTTTGGTTCTACAAGGTTCTATGGAGCAATCACTCCATGGACGAAGCAACATGGGAGAGCGAAGAATTTCTTCGCGCTAACTACCCCGACTTTTTCACGTCGCATATCCGGTAATTTTCCACCGTCCTCTCTCTCATTTTCACCTTATAATCTCGGGACGAGATTCTTTTAAGGGGGGAGGAATGTAAGCGCCTCAGTTTTTGACACATAATTGAAGTGTTCATCACCACACCACACACCTCATTTGAGGAAAGATGATGAACACAAATGAAGAGCAAGTAACCACCATCAACATGCTCATTAGAGAACAAACTCACACATTGCAAAAGGGGTATTTTCCACATGTGATATAGAGGGGCTGGACATATGAAAACTCCTACACATTGCTAAGAATGTCCATGCCAAGTTTCATCCAAATTCAAAACCTTTTTGAGGTCATTTTGGGTATAGCTAGAAAGAGGGCAGTTTGAAACCATATTCAAATTCAAACAGTTTTTATCCCATGAATTCAAAAGTGGGAGGCATATTCTTACTCAGCACATTTTTGTGAGCCCACACACCAATTTTCACTCCATTTGGAGTTGATCTTGACATGAGCTAAGTGGGGGAAATTCAAACTTTATTTGAATTTAAAAACTGAACTTGTGCTGAAATTTATTCAAACCAAACCCCATTTGAATTCTAACTAATTCAAATGGCTCATGGGTGAATAATTTCAATTACCAGGGGTATTATGGGGCTCACTGTTTACAACAGTGATTAGGAGTAAATTTCAGAGGTTAAATTGGAAGTGGGACCCACATGTCAGCCACTACTCCAAATCAAACCGACTGAGACTTTCTCACTCGGTTAACCGAGCCACCGCTGTGATCGCCACCGAGGGGAGCTGCCGCGCCAGCAGCTGCTTGGCCATGCGCGGGCGTGAGGCGGTTCAGAGCCTTATTAAGGCGCCTCCCCCCCTCCTCGGCCAAAGCATCGCCTGTTTCTTTCCCCGCAAGAACTCAGCGCCGGCAAACACTGTCCGCAGCTCGGAATCAATCGGAGAACGCCGATCACAGCTTCCTCCGTCCCCTCTAGAGCCACGGCAAGGTACTAGAGACCTTCCTCCGTCTTCCCCGCTGCTAGAATTCAGTTGAGACCGATTGAAATCGGTTATGCCGAAGGATCAATTCGGTGACTTAGAACCGCCGCACCTCGGGCTCCCGTGGACAGCCCATCCAGGGCGTTGTCACGCCCGAGCCAAGGCACCCATGGACGCGCTGGTGTCTGGTGCTGCTCACCCCCGAGCCACAGCCCGAGTGATTGCTCACCGGCGGCAAATTTCCAGTTTTCCCCTTTCTGTGTGCAGCACGACCTTCGGGTGCGATTCCGTCGAATTCGTGCTCTAGAAAGGATTAGAGGGCCGCAATCCGTTCTCACACAAACTAGACACGGTAACGCACAAGTTGACTTCACAACCCTTGGCCGGAGAACCTCTGTACCCGGTGTAATTCGAGGTTTACCAACGGCGGAACAAAAGGGAGGCATCGGGCGCACGGTGAGGACCTACATCGGGCCTTCCCCGAGCTGCCTCAAGCTCATGTCAACCTTTCCTGAGGTCCACTGATGTTTCCCGACCGGTTCCTCGAGTAGATGGGGTGCTAGGGAAGTCAGCCGACATGGCCGAAGTCTTTCCGAGGTGGCGGCTCGTCGCCGACCATGCACCGGCCATTGTCATGAGCAGCTGACCCCAGAATCCTGTTTCCCGAGTGAAAGTAGGCAGGGGCGGCCAAAATCGTGAAGTTTGGAGCTGTACAGAAGCCGGCGGCGAGCTCTCCGGCGAGGTCCCTCGGCGGTGGAGCGCGGGCGTCGCGAGATTGAAGAAAGGGGTGGACCCCAGCTGTCAGCGGCCGATATTTTGAATCGGGATCGGGCTGCGGCCGGGATCGGGTGTGCTGGCGCACAAAATCCTTGTGGGCCGCGGTATGCTGTCACCTCGGCGTGCGACGCGTGTCCCCGGGGCCCACGCGCGAGTTTAAACTTTTCCCCGATTTTCAGATTTCCTTCAAACTTCAAATCCTCATAACTTTGGCTAGAAAGCTCGAAATTGAGTGAACCAAATTTTGCTGGATTCAGCTCTCTGAGTACTTTCCAGCAAATCAAGTTTCACTTCATGAAATTCCTTATTCTCCAGAATTAATTCCTCAAAATTTAAACTGGTTGGAATTTTAACTGGAGAATCCTTGGGAGGAAAATCCTGAAATTTTGCTGGAATGTTCACCAAAATATCCCAGAACTACCATAAAAATTTCAGACCCATTGGAGCTCATTTGATCCACCTAATGGTGTGATTAGTGAAACTGTTCCAGAGAAAATAGAAAATGTTCAGAAACATTTTCAGAATTTTCTCTGAAATTATTTAGCTCCTATCTTTAGCTAGGAACCTTAAAATTAAGTGAGACCAACTCCATTAGAACCCTCTGAAAATCTAGTTTTCAGAAAGTCATAGTTTGTTTCATGAAAATCTTTAGAGCACCCTAAGAGTTCCAATTAAGGTCAAGGACATAATTAATTGTGAAGGGCTCAAATGAGCTTTGCTGCAACTAAAACTTGACCAAATCTCTATTTAGGTTGTAACCAAGCCCCAGTAAAAGTTTCAATGTCATAGAGTCTGTCTAGTGGGGCTTATAAGCTTCACAAGTTCAAACATAATACAAATGCATTTAAATTGATACATGTATTTCCTTTATCATGTAGTCGCTAAGGTCGAGGAGGAACCCGAGGTCCTAGACTTCGTAACTCCGGAGGAGCAGCTAGCCTACGACCAAGAGCAGCAAGGCAAGCTCCGGTTTGCATTAACCTTTTTACAAATATTTATTGTTTTGAGCACATCTTTGAATACTGTTGTGATTCTTTGCATTGGAGTCTTGATTGGAAACCCAACTGCATAGCCAAGAACACCATGGGTTGGGTTTAGGATTGCAAAACCCCGATAGCTACTGCAATGCTAAGATAGAGTAGGATTCGGTACAAGTCGAGTAGTTGGAACTACTCGCGAGCATAGTCTAGAGGCACTCGACTCAGGTAGTGATAGCACATGAAACATATGGCAAGAAAATGAGACCAAGCGGAGGGTAAGGGCAGCAGGACTTTGGGGCCTGTGTGCGGTAGCTCCGCTTGTGTAGATTGAGGACCGAGCCGTGTGTGGGCCTGTTGAACAAGCTAGAACAGTACCGAAGACCTACCGGCTATATGGGAACCGGGAAACTGATGTAACTCGGGTAGCTGGGTGTTGAGGCATAGCTGGTCGTTCAGAGGGTAGGTTGAGAGCTCGATGTGTAAATCGGCTGGCGGCACTGAGATGCGCGTGCAGAGACCTCTTGCTCGGGACGATTGGACCGGTTCAACATTTGGCTAACGGGTGAAAGGTAGTCGCGTACGGCGTCCTTGATGGTTGTTGTAGGCAACATCGAGTACGGGCGTACGTGACGGGTTGTTCGGGTAACCCTGCAGGTGTAAATCGATTATAATCGCCGTCCCTCGCGGTCAGTGAGTACCACTTGTTCACTGTACCGTGACGTAGAAAGAACAGGCTAGTTACATGTTAAAATGCTGCTGATTGAAAGATGGACTTTGCTTGTTAATGGTTTGTTGTAATTTAGAGCTAACTAAAGTTATTTTCAACTTTGGGCAAAGTACATGAGAGAAATGCGTTTCTTGTTTGATTGCAGCTCTCTCATGTACCTTAGCGTAAGGTTCTCCACAACCTGCTGCTAAAACTTGAAAGTAAGGTTCTACTAATTAGGCGAGTCCTTGCAAATGATTTTTACCTCATGTAACCCATCATCCCTCATGTAGAAGTTCCATGTTTAGGTGAGACGGGTCAGACTTGCTGAGCCTTCGTGCTCACTGCTTGTGTTTGAAGCTTTTGCAGGGTTCTATGAGGAAGGGACTCCCGAAGAGGAGACGGAACCCCAGGAGGGGAACCCCGTCGAGTGGGAGTCGTGCACGCCGCAGAGTTAGTGTGCGTGTTGTAAAAGCCCAAGAAAAGGGACTTGTTAAAAATTTTTATGCACCTCACAACACAACAGTTTTGTTGTGGGTAGGTTGTGAAATATTGTGAAGAGCAAGTGACCTCCATCAAAGGAGTGATTAGAAGGGAGAACCTTCACTTTCACAAAGTAGGGTTTCTGCACATGAACATGAGAGGTTGAGCTCACCCTAGGATTTAAAAAGTCTTGGGAAGGTTCAGTCCAAAGCTCATGCAAATTCAGCAATTTTTGAGGCACTTTTGGGTTATTTCAAAAAGAGGCCAATTTGAATGTAAATTCAAATTGCAGCAACTTTCATCATCCAAATTCAAAAGTTAGCTCCATATCTATACTCAGCACATTTTTCTGAGTAAACCCACCAAGTTTCATCTCCATTGGAGCTCATCTTGTCAAGAGCTAAATTTGCTAGAATTCAAAACTGAATTTGAATTTCAGTTTAAACATGCAGCAAATTTAGCCAAACACAGTTCAAATTTGAGACTTCAAATTTAAACTAAGACTTGGTGACTAAGTCTCACATTAAATTGTGAGTAGCTGAGAATATTTGGCATAACAGAATTGGAAAAAAATTTGGAAAAAGAATTAGGGGGAGAGGGGGTCCCACCTGTCAGTAGACTTCACAGAGAAGTATACCTCTGATCTTTTCCTCTCTCGGCCGAGACAGCACACCGGGACGCCGGCGCCGGACCCCCCTCGCGCTGCCACCTCCTGGTCTCCTGCCCGAGCTGGCGAGCTGCTCCCGGATCGATCAACCCCTAGGCGGTCGGTCGCCCACAGCACGAAACCACCGAGGCTCGGGTCCTTTACGCGTGAACAGAGAGCGCTACGCTCGCCGCCGTTTCCATTCGATCAAGAAACCGGAAATTCACCGCGAGCAGCGCCTCCCCTAGCCCAAAAACCACACCAACTACTCGCCCTCTACCTCCTCCGGCCGAAGACAACCGAGTTTAGCTGCCCAGAACCTAGCCTGGGGACTATCGGCGGTGACCGAGAAACACAGCCGGCACGGGCTCACCGTGGGCAGCTCGAACCCGAGGCTTTCCTGGCCAAGCTAGGCCACTCAGAGACGCGCCGGATAGTCACGCTGCTACTAGCCAAGCCACAGCCCCGACGGTGGACCATTGGGCGTCAATTTGACGTTTTCCTCCCGGCACATCCACTCGGACCTCCGGGTAAGAATCCATCGAATTTATCCTCAATCTTCGTTCTTAGGCCACCAAAGCGTGCACACAGGACCTAGACTGGCTAGCGTTCGATTTCTCTTCGCAACCCTAGCTAGAAAACCGACCCAGTTCGGGGTATTTCATGTCATTCCATGCTCAAACGCGCGGCAGGAGTCGGGCGCACGGTGAGAACTCCTCTGGAGGTGTTGCCATGCGCTGGCCTTTACTTGCCGAGTGTCCCTAGCACCCACTGGTGCTGTAGCGCCGTTCCACCGAGGTCTGGGCAGGCTAGGGTGACCGGGCGACGTTGCCGAACCGGTCCAGAGCCGCCGCACCGTGGCCAGCTAGGTTAGAGCCATCGCCGACCGGGGAAGAGTGTTCCATCGTGTTCAGCACGGGAAATTAGGCCCTAGCGGCGAGGGAGAGCTCGGGGGATGGCCGGGAGGCCGGAATCCGTCGAACTCCGGCGAGCCCGGCGGCGCGCAGGCGCGGGTGGCCGGAGGTAGAAGACGACCGGTGGGTCCCGCCCGTCAGCGACGGTTTTTCAAATATTTGATCAGCTGTGGCGCAGGGATCTGGTGTGGAGGCGCGGGAAATAACCTGTAGCCTCGTGTGGCTTGCCCCGACGCGTGACACCTGTCCCCGGACCCACAGCCAGTATTTGAACATTTTGGGGAATTTCAGTTTTTAGTTCAAACTTTGAATAGCTACAACTTTGGGTAGGAGAATCCAAAAATTGTGAAACAAATTTCGTTGGATTCCTCTGATAGAGTACTATCCAAATGTAGAACCCAATTTGTATGAAACCCTTTAATTAACTCTGGAAAATTCTTTAAAGCTTTTCAGCAAAAGAATTTTAGAGGGAGTTTGGTTCATCCAAAAATCCCCAAATTTTGCCAGGATGTTCTTTAGGACATTAGTAAACCCCTGTAAAAGCTTCAGACCATTTGGAGTCGGTTTGGTCAGAGCAATTCAAATTGGAAGGTGCTGTGTTCATTTGAATGCAGAAACATTTTCAGAGAATTTCCAAAACTTGGAAATTCAGTTCTGGGCAATTCTTAACCCCAAAAATGTTAGGAAAATTCAGGCAAACTCAATGAGCTATAATTGAAATTGTAGTTCATTAAGTTGATCATGAACAGGGGTATTACCTCAGAATAAATTCTTCCTTGCTGATTTGCCAAGGGAATTATTCTGAGCAAACCACTCCATGAAAAGTGCAAAGGTTTGGTCCAGAGAGTTTTCTTGTGACAAGGAACTCACACAAAAATTCTCAGATCCATTGGAGCTCTAGATCACCCCTGTCCTGTTTAACCACTTAAGGGATTAATGTGGAAAAGGGGGGAAAACCACTTAGCATTTAACCATGTGATTAAGTCCAAGCCAAACCACCAACACCAGTTCATATTTAAATTCTTAAACAAAGTTCCAGATATTAGAGGCTGGTTATTAGAACCAATAGTATAAGTCTTACTCTAAACTCACTTTTGCATATAAATTAACATGTAGTATTTCATTAACGTGTAGCCGTTGAAGAAGAGACTCCGGAAGTGCTGGACTTCCTCCTTCCGGACGAAGAACTAACTCCTGACCAGCAGCAACAAGGCAAGCCCCGGTTTGCATTAACCTTTTTTTAAAAGTTTTACTTTGTATACATGTGTCATATGAAGTATGTATGTGCATTAGGTATCGGATGAATGAAACCCCACTTGCATAACCAAAGTTTCCTAAAAGAGTGAGGGTAGCGTCAAGGACCTCGAGTAGACAGGCTATGCTTAATGAGTCATAGGACTTCGGTACAAGTCGAGTAGTTGGAATCTACTCGCGAGATAGGCTGGGGACACACGGGTTCGGTTGAGTGATGTGAGATCACTTTAGTAATGAAAAAGAGACTAGGCAGGGGCTAGGGCGCAGCAAGAGAGAGTCTTGTGTGCGCAGCCCTGTCCGTGTCGATTGAGGACCGATCCGTGTGCGGCCCTGCTGAACAAGTATTGAACGTACCGAAGGCATATCGGATATATGGGCCCCGATAAACCGATGTAGCCTAAACCTCCGGGCGTCGAGGCATAGCACACCGATTTATAGGTGTAGGTTGAGGGCAGCAAGGTGGAAATCTGCCAACGGGCATAGAGAGATGCTCCGTGTGGGGAACCTCCTGCTCGTTTCGGTGCGACCGGTTCGACGTTTGGGCTGTTGGGTGAAAGGTTGTCCCGTACGACATCGAGTGAGCGTGCTGTGCAGCTCCACGGGTGGGCGTACGTGACGTGCTCTTTGGGTTTTCCCTGCAGGTGTATATCGAGTCGATTCGCCGTCCCTCGCGGTGACGAGTGCTGCTTGTTCACTGCGTCGTAACGTAGACTAATGGATGAAATATGTTGATTCAATGATGCTGATTGATATAATTGTATTGCTACATGTGTGCCACCAAATACTGCTTACTAAATTTCAGATTTCATGAACTGTTAACTTGTTGCTAAAAGATGAACTAAGGATGAACTTGTAGGCGTGTCGTTTTGCTGAAATGTTACTATCCTATGTCCATTGTACACCTCATGTAGAGTTTCATGCTTAGGTGAGTCGGTTAAGCCTTGCTGAGCCTTTGTGCTCACGGTTGCTGCTTAAGTGTTTTTCAGGTGAGGAGCCACCCACGGACTCGGAGTACGAGTCCACCGGCGAGGGTTACCCTCCGTCGGGGACCACGGCTGAGTGGGAGCCGTACACGCCGCGCTGAGCTGAGACGTGCAGCTAGTGTGGGTTGCCCTAGGGCTGGGCAACCGACTTTTGCTAAATAGGCGGGCGTGAGTTGTATAGTGTAGTCTTCCGCTGTGTAATAGAACAATAGTTGTAACTGAAGTTTGTACCTGTTTGTACAGTTTCAGCTGTTTTTCCCATGTAATATATTGCGTTTTTATGACGTGTGCTGTCGGGTGTCGCATCGCGCGGCACCACCCTCTGCGATCCTGGATGAGCGGATTCCGGTCCGCCACAGCCTGGTATCAGAGCTGCAGTGGGGATAGCACAGTACTTAAGGACTGCATTATGGGAAAAACTTAGGTATACGGTGAGGATTCGGTAGTTGCCCAAGTAAGGACTATATTAGCATAGTTACTTAAAGTGGCAAAGACTAACTTATGTGTTATAATTCTGAATTTCAATTATGTAACGACGCACCTACGCTCTGGTAAGTATGGTAAGGAACGCCACCGAAAGCGGTTCAATTTCGGTTAGCTCTCCCTGACGAGGAACGTGGTTCAGGGATTGATCTCACAGCTCGGTGTGAGATGTCAATATGAAGCTCTTGGACTCTTCATGTCCCTGAGTTCATATGAAACGCTGATCCCTAGCGTGCATTAGGCAAGTAAGCGGAGACCCCATCGCGTGGTCAGTAACGCGAGAGTGTGTTCGTCTGGAAATAGCCCAGGAGGACATACGCAGCGCTTGCCATCGGCGTGCCCTGCAGGGCAGTAGGTGGTATCTGTTGGGTTGATAACATTCCCAACCGTGACGACCCGTTCATGACATACTCGGGTTCCCCGTCGTGTGGTGTTGAAACACGATCACGTGCCTTGAGACGTGACTTAGCTCAAGGACGGCCGTATGGAAATGATACGGGCGTTTGTAATTACTTTTAGATATGGAACTGCCTGAAATGAACAAACTTTGAGTGCACCATCATTGTGTGGTCTTCTGCAGGTACTAACCACGTATGTATCCGTGTAGAAAACGTGTGCGAGAGATCGTTTAGTGCCACACTCGAGACGTATATGCCGGTATGATCCGGTTAGGATTTTCTTTTGTGAGGAACGTAGTACCGAGACATTGTAGGCATATGCATGAGTATAATGATGACAAAGAATTAAAATCTATAGGTTCAACAGTTAGGACCCTGGTTGGGTATAAGAATGGGATGGTGATGAGTGTAGTTCCAAAAGAGACTGAAAAACAGAGTGCTCTGTTTTGGGCAGCATGTTTGCTGATCTTCAACAGGGCATAACTCACAGGTCTTTTAGCCCAGGGAGGTGTGCTATATAGCTCTGGAAAGGTATTCAAGTACTCTACAACTTTGTTGTAGACTTCCAGAGCTGAAACTCGCCTTAAGATGGCTGAAATCCCAGAGGAATGTAAACTGTCCAGAACCAGGGCAGAGTAAAACATCCTCTGAACTGATATGTTTTTCAAATATAACTCCCAGTAGAAAAATCTAAAATTGTCATATAATACACGCTTAGAAAGAGTAGAAGATGTGTGACATCTTTGCAATTCAAAGTTTCTGAAGTTTCAGCACAGAAATTAGGGAGAATTAGGGTTGAAGACAGCCACTTCCAAGGGAGGTGCTGTTAAAATTCTTCCAGAAATTCTGCTGACTTTGAATTAGCATAACTTTTTAGCCAAATCTGATCTGGGAGCAAATGCATACTCGTTGGAAAGATACTGAAATTAACTTTAACTTTGGTATTCAACTTGAGTCATGAAAATGCCCATAACCGGATCAAAACTTGGAATAGGTAGAAACTGGTCATTCTGACAGAAGAATGACAGTTGAACTTATTGAAGGGTGTTGTACCCTAAGGGTGTTATACGTGATGACAACGCAATAATAATGTCTCGTAGAGACCAAACCCAGTTATGGTGAGCTTCCAAAGAGGGGGTTCATCAAGTTGGATTAAACTAACTTGTGTTTGGTCTGGTAATGGGGTAGCTTGTGCAAAGTTATTACATTATCTACTTACGAGATATTTTGCATGTTTGGTTGTCATGATGTTTTTACGCCTAGTTCTATTGGACTGCATGCAAAATGTTGCGGGACTGATGTTTAATGTCGTATGGTTGCAGATGGTTCGTACTAGGACCACGCACGAGGTTGGTGGCTCTAGCCAAGGTGGAGGCGATGACTCCCAGCCACCGGCCTACGACAGCACCCCGCAGCAGCAGCCACCACCGCCGCCTCCGCTTACTCTAGCGGATGTGATAGCGGCATTGGTGGGAGGTCGTGAGGAGCAGACCGACCTGCTCCGCACGATCGTGCAGAATACGTCCCAAGCGGGAGGACGTCAAGAGCGAGGGCCTCGTGAGCCCCGCGAAGTGTCGTACTCGGATTTCATGAGTACGCACCCTCCAGTGTTCACCGAAGCTGAAGAACCACTGGAGGCGGACAACTGGCTGCGGACTATCGAGTCCAAGTTCGGGCTGCTCCAGTGTACGGAGCGGCAGAAGACGCTGTTCGCAGCACAGCAGCTCCACGGTGCCGCTGGTGCGTGGTGGGCGAATTATGTCGCCTCACGTCCGGCTGGCCATGCCGTGGAATGGCAAGAGTTCCGGGAGGCGTTCCGCGCCTATCACATTCCTCCCGGAATAATGAAGAGAAAGTTCCAAGAATTTTTGGAACTGAAGCAGGGCGGGAGGAGTGCCCACGACTACTCCCGTGCCTTCAACCATCTGGCGCAGTATGCGTCAGACTACATCTCCACGGAGGAGAAGAAGAGGGAGCACTTCTATCGGGGGTTACATCCCGAAATGAAGACCCACCTCGTACAATGGAACCGCGGCACATTCAACGATCTAGTCAATGCCGCCATCATGCAAGAGGACGCTCAGCGGGAGTTAGCAGCTGAGCAGAGGAAGCGTAGCGCTCCACCTAGCAGCGGTGGGAGTGGCGCTACACAGAAGTACCGTATGGTGTATCGGACACCATCCGGGCAGCAGTGGCAACCACCGGCGCGACCGCAACGGTTCGGGGGACGTCCCTTCCAGGCACCTCCGTTCCGTCCGCCGATGCCACCACCAAAACAGCAGCAGCAGCAGACGGTACCCAGGGCGTTTCCACCGCCACAACGCGCCCCAGGTTTCCGTCCACCGATCAGCGGGGGACCGCCCCGTTTCACCTGCTTCACGTGTGGCCAGGCGGGCCACTTTGCGAAGGACTGTCCCCAGGGGCAGCAGAGCAGCGGACAAGCCCAGTTTCAGGGCGGTGCTCGAGGCCGACCTCCGGTGAAGAAGGTTGGTCAGCGGACTGGAGGCGTCCGCAACCTCGACAATGAGGACGCCCCAGAGGGAGACAACGTGCTGGCGGGTACGTTTACTCTCAACCATCAAGCCATAGTCATATTATTTGATTCGGGTGCAACCCACAGCTTTATAAGTGCATCCTATGTGGCTAAACATCAACTGCAAGTCTTCCCAACCGACTGCACTTATATGATATGCTCACCGGGAGGGAAGATTTCAGCTAATATGATGATTCCAAAGGCACCTCTGTGCTTAGGTGGGAAGCTATATCCCACCACCTTGATAATCCTTATGGGACAGAAGATTGATGCAATCTTAGGGATGTCATGGCTGCAATACCATGGCGCTGTCCTAGAGACTCGGACACGGACGATTCACTTAAATTCTCCATTCCACCGTCCGCATTCCATGGTGTTAGACATGCCAGTCCGGGAAGTTTTAGCAATTAATAGTGCTGAAGTTCTCAAGTTAGAAGACATCCCCGTAGTCCGGGAGTATCCCGACGTGTTCCCGGATGATCTTCCGGGCATGCCACCTGAGCGGGATGTCGAGTTCAAGATTGAACTTGCACCCGGGACTACGCCCATATCACGGAGACCATACAAGATGGCTCCAAATGAGCTGGCTGAATTAAAAGAACAGCTCAATGATTTGTTGAGCAAGGGTTTCATTAGGCCGAGTTCCTCGCCTTGGGGATGCTCAGCGCTGTTCGTGAAGAAGAAGGATGAGACCCTGAGGCTGTGTGTGGATTACCGGCCGCTCAACGCTGTCACCATCAAGAATAAGTACCCACTGCCCCGTATTGACATCTTGTTTGATCAACTTGTGGGGGCAAGTGTATTCTCAAAGATGGACCTTCGCTCTGGATATCACCAGATCAAGATCCGGGCGGAGGATATCCCGAAGACGGCATTCTCGACGAGATACGGCTTATACGAATATCTCGTCATGTCCTTTGGTCTCACAAATGCTCCAGCCCATTTCATGTATCTCATGAACTCGGTGTTCATGCCGGAGCTGGACAAGTTCGTGGTAGTGTTCATCGACGACATCTTGGTTTACTCCAAGACCGAAGCTGAACATGCCGAACACTTGCGGATCGTTCTTTAACGATTGCGAGGCCACAAGCTCTACGCCAAGTTCAGCAAATGCGAATTTTGGATCAGCCAAGTGCCATTTTTGGGACATATCATCTCAGCTGAAGGCATTGCGGTTGACCCAAGTAAAATAGAGCAAGTGTTGAAATGGAAAGCTCCCACTTCAGTCCATGAAGTCAGAAGCTTCCTCGGGTTAGCGGGATACTATCGGAGATTCATCCCAAGTTTCTCCAAGCTCGCTAAGCCGATGACAGAGTTGCTGAAGAAAGGGACAAAATATGTTTGGAACACGGCGTGTGAAGGAGCGTTCCGAACATTGGTGAAGCATCTCACAACAGCCCCGGTATTAGCTCAGCCGGATACAACAAAGCCCTTCGACGTGTATTGTGACGCGTCCGGTATTGGGCTTGGCTGCGTGTTGATGCAGGAAGGACGTGTGATCGCTTATGGCTCACGCCAACTTCGGAACCATGAGCAGCACTACCCGACTCACGATCTTGAACTTGCTGCCGTGGTGTTGGCGCTGAAAATGTGGAGGCACTATCTCCTGGGGAACTTGGTGCATCTCTACACCGACCACAAGAGCTTGAAATACATTTTCACCCAGAAGGAGCTGAACATGAGGCAGAGGAGGTGGTTAGAACTGATCAAAGATTATGAGATTGAGATCCATTACCACCCCGGCAAGGCGAATGTGGTTGCCGACGCGCTGAGTCGGAAATCACATGTCCATCACCTCACCATTACACCGGTGGAGGAGGAAGAGCCAAGTTTATACTTGGTTCCTTATGGATCGCTGTACAACCTTGCCCTCATCCCTACTATTAGGGAGGACATCATTGCAGCTCAGAAAACGGATAAAGGCATGGCACATCTCCGGAGACGGATAGACAATGGAGAAATTAAATGTTTCCGGAAAGATGATGAGGGGACTCTGTGGTTCAATGACCGCATAGTCGTACCCCGGGATATGGAGTTGAGGAAAAAGATCCTCGATGAAGCTCACTTGTCTAAATACTCCATTCATCCGGGCAGCAACAAAATGTACCAAGATTTGAAAAAGAAATTTTGGTGGACACGGATGAAGCGGGAGGTAGCTAAGTACGTATCCGAGTGTGATACGTGTAGACGAGTGAAAGCTGATCATATGAAGAAATCAGGGCTGCTGCAACCCCTGAAGATCCCGGCATGGAAATGGGAAGATGTGAGCATGGATTTCATTGTGGGGTTACCCCTAACAGCCAACAAGCATGATTCCATATGGGTAATCGTTGATCGGTTAACCAAGACGGCTCACTTCATTCCGGTGAATACACGTTACAATGCCGGCAAATATGCGGAGCTATACATAGCGAAGATTCTATGCCTATACGGGGTACCCAAGACCATTGTCTCAGATCGAGGTGCATTATTTGTATCTCGCTTTTGGGAGCAGCTACACGCTGCATTGGGTACTAAGTTGATCAGGAGCTCCGCTTATCACCCTCAAACAGATGGTCAGACTGAAAGGGTGAATCAAGTCCTGGAAGACATGTTGAGAGCGTGTGCCATCCACCATGGTAGGAACTGGGATGATCACCTACCATTGGCGGAATTCTCGTACAACAACGGTTATCAGGCGAGTATCAAAATGGCACCCTATGAAGCTCTCTACGGTCGTAAATGCCGCACCCCATTAAATTGGTGCGAGTCCGGTGAAAGGGTCACATTCGGGGTTGATGTGGTGAACGACGCCGAGGAGCGCGTTCGGACAATTCAAGCCAATTTGAAGGCCGCTCAATCCCGACAAAAGAGCTACGCTGACAAGAGGCGTAGGCCGTTGCACTTTGACGTTGGGGAACACGTGTACCTCCGCGTGTCTCCAATGAAGGGCGTGCACCGATTCGGTGTGAAGGGGAAGCTCGCTCCCCGTTTCATTGGACCCTACGCTATCACCGAGAAGTGTGGACCAGCAGCGTATCGATTGGAGCTACCGGCATCTCTGGCTGGTGTCCATGATATTTTCCATGTTTCGCAACTGCGAAAATGCTTGAAGCATACAACTGCTGTTCCTACCGAAGACATCGGCGAGCTGAAGCCGGATTTAACATATGATGAATATCCGGTGGGAATTCTAGATGAGAAAGCCAGGACCACGCGTAGCAGAACGTTGTGGTTCTACAAAATACTCTGGAGTAACCACACCGCCGAGGAAGCGACGTGGGAGAGCGAGGAGTTCCTTCGCTCAAATTACCCGGAGTTTATGGCTTCTCAACACGGGTAAGTCCCTATTACATCGCTATCTCTTCTTTTGTAATCTCGGGACGAGATTCTTTTAAGGGGGGAGGGATGTAAAAGCCCAAGAAAAGGGACTTGTTAAAAATTTTTATGCACCTCACAACACAACAGTTTTGTTGTGGGTAGGTTGTGAAATATTGTGAAGAGCAAGTGACCTCCATCAAAGGAGTGATTAGAAGGGAGAACCTTCACTTTCACAAAGTAGGGTTTCTGCACATGAACATGAGAGGTTGAGCTCACCCTAGGATTTAAAAAGTCTTGGGAAGGTTCAGTCCAAAGCTCATGCAAATTCAGCAATTTTTGAGGCACTTTTGGGTTATTTCAAAAAGAGGCCAATTTGAATGTAAATTCAAATTGCAGCAACTTTCATCATCCAAATTCAAAAGTTAGCTCCATATCTATACTCAGCACATTTTTCTGAGTAAACCCACCAAGTTTCATCTCCATTGGAGCTCATCTTGTCAAGAGCTAAATTTGCTAGAATTCAAAACTGAATTTGAATTTCAGTTTAAACATGCAGCAAATTTAGCCAAACACAGTTCAAATTTGAGACTTCAAATTTAAACTAAGACTTGGTAACTAAGTCTCACATTAAATTGTGAGTAGCTGAGAATATTTGGCATAACAGAATTGGAAAAAAATTTGGAAAAAGAATTAGGGGGAGAGGGGGTCCCACCTGTCAGTAGACTTCACAGAGAAGTATACCTCTGATCTTTTCCTCTCTCGGCCGAGACAGCACACCGGGACGCCGGCGCCGGACCCCCCTCGCGCTGCCACCTCCTGGTCTCCTGCCCGAGCTGGCGAGCTGCTCCCGGATCGATCAACCCCTAGGCGGTCGGTCGCCCACAGCACGAAACCACCGAGGCTCGGGTCCTTTACGCGTGAACAGAGAGCGCTACGCTCGCCGCCGTTTCCATTCGATCAAGAAACCGGAAATTCACCGCGAGCAGCGCCTCCCCTAGCCCAAAAACCACACCAACTACTCGCCCTCTACCTCCTCCGGCCGAAGACAACCGAGTTTAGCTGCCCAGAACCTAGCCTGGGGACTATCGGCGGTGACCGAGAAACACAGCCGGCACGGGCTCACCGTGGGCAGCTCGAACCCGAGGCTTTCCTGGCCAAGCTAGGCCACTCAGAGACGCGCCGGATAGTCACGCTGCTACTAGCCAAGCCACAGCCCCGACGGTGGACCATTGGGCATCAATTTGACGTTTTCCTTCCGGCACATCCACTCGGACCTCCGGGTAAGAATCCATCGAATTTATCCTCAATCTTCGTTCTTAGGCCACCAAAGCGTGCACACAGGACCTAGACTGGCTAGCGTTCGATTTCTCTTCGCAACCCTAGCTAGAAAACCGACCCAGTTCGGGGTATTTCATGTCATTCCATGCTCAAACGCGCGGCAGGAGTCGGGCGCACGGTGAGAACTCCTCTGGAGGTGTTGCCATGCGCTGGCCTTTACTTGCCGAGTGTCCCTAGCACCCACTGGTGCTGTAGCGCCGTTCCACCGAGGTCTGGGCAGGCTAGGGTGACCGGGCGACGTTGCCGAACCGGTCCAGAGCCGCCGCACCGTGGCCAGCTAGGTTAGAGCCATCGCCGACCGGGGAAGAGTGTTCCATCGTGTTCAGCACGGGAAATTAGGCCCTAGCGGCGAGGGAGAGCTCGGGGGATGGCCGGGAGGCCGGAATCCGTCGAACTCCGGCGAGCCCGGCGGCGCGCAGGCGCGGGTGGCCGGAGGTAGAAGACGACCGGTGGGTCCCGCCCGTCAGCGACGGTTTTTCAAATATTTGATCAGCTGTGGCGCAGGGATCTGGTGTGGAGGCGCGGGAAATAACCTGTAGCCTCGTGTGGCTTGCCCCGACGCGTGACACCTGTCCCCGGACCCACAGCCAGTATTTGAACATTTTGGGGAATTTCAGTTTTTAGTTCAAACTTTGAATAGCTACAACTTTGGGTAGGAGAATCCAAAAATTGTGAAACAAATTTCGTTGGATTCCTCTGATAGAGTACTATCCAAATGTAGAACCCAATTTGTATGAAACCCTTTAATTAACTCTGGAAAATTCTTTAAAGCTTTTCAGCAAAAGAATTTTAGAGGGAGTTTGGTTCATCCAAAAATCCCCAAATTTTGCCAGGATGTTCTTTAGGACATTAGTAAACCCCTGTAAAAGCTTCAGACCATTTGGAGTCGGTTTGGTCAGAGCAATTCAAATTGGAAGGTGCTGTGTTCATTTGAATGCAGAAACATTTTCAGAGAATTTCCAAAACTTGGAAATTCAGTTCTGGGCAATTCTTAACCCCAAAAATGTTAGGAAAATTCAGGCAAACTCAATGAGCTATAATTGAAATTGTAGTTCATTAAGTTGAGCATGAACAGGGGTATTACCTCAGAATAAATTCTTCCTTGCTGATTTGCCAAGGGAATTATTCTGAGCAAACCACTCCATGAAAAGTGCAAAGGTTTGGTCCAGAGAGTTTTCTTGTGACAAGGAACTCACACAAAAATTCTCAGCTCCATTGGAGCTCTAGATCACCCCTGTCCTGTTTAACCACTTAAGGGATTAATGTGGAAAAGGGGGGAAAACCACTTAGCATTTAACCATGTGATTAAGTCCAAGCCAAACCACCAACACCAGTTCATATTTAAATTCTTAAACAAAGTTCCAGATATTAGAGGCTGGTTATTAGAACCAATAGTATAAGTCTTACTCTAAACTCACTTTTGCATATAAATTAACATGTAGTATTTCATTAACGTGTAGCCGTTGAAGAAGAGACTCCGGAAGTGCTGGACTTCCTCCTTCCGGACGAAGAACTAACTCCTGACCAGCAGCAACAAGGCAAGCCCCGGTTTGCATTAACCTTTTTTTAAAAGTTTTACTTTGTATACATGTGTCATATGAAGTATGTATGTGCATTAGGTATCGGATGAATGAAACCCCACTTGCATAACCAAAGTTTCCTAAAAGAGTGAGGGTAGCGTCAAGGACCTCGAGTAGACAGGCTATGCTTAATGAGTCATAGGACTTCGGTACAAGTCGAGTAGTTGGAATCTACTCGCGAGATAGGCTGGGGACACACGGGTTCGGTTGAGTGATGTGAGATCACTTTAGTAATGAAAAAGAGACTAGGCAGGGGCTAGGGCGCAGCAAGAGAGAGTCTTGTGTGCGCAGCCCTGTCCGTGTCGATTGAGGACCGATCCGTGTGCGGCCCTGCTGAACAAGTATTGAACGTACCGAAGGCATATCGGATATATGGGCCCCGATAAACCGATGTAGCCTAAACCTCCGGGCGTCGAGGCATAGCACACCGATTTATAGGTGTAGGTTGAGGGCAGCAAGGTGGAAATCTGCCAACGGGCATAGAGAGATGCTCCGTGTGGGGAACCTCCTGCTCGTTTCGGTGCGACCGGTTCGACGTTTGGGCTGTTGGGTGAAAGGTTGTCCCGTACGACATCGAGTGAGCGTGCTGTGCAGCTCCACGGGTGGGCGTACGTGACGTGCTCTTTGGGTTTTCCCTGCAGGTGTATATCGAGTCGATTCGCCGTCCCTCGCGGTGACGAGTGCTGCTTGTTCACTGCGTCGTAACGTAGACTAATGGATGAAATATGTTGATTCAATGATGCTGATTGATATAATTGTATTGCTACATGTGTGCCACCAAATACTGCTTACTAAATTTCAGATTTCATGAACTGTTAACTTGTTGCTAAAAGATGAACTAAGGATGAACTTGTAGGCGTGTCGTTTTGCTGAAATGTTACTATCCTATGTCCATTGTACACCTCATGTAGAGTTTCATGCTTAGGTGAGTCGGTTAAGCCTTGCTGAGCCTTTGTGCTCACGGTTGCTGCTTAAGTGTTTTTCAGATGAGGAGCCACCCACGGACTCGGAGTACGAGTCCACCGGCGAGGGTTACCCTCCGTCGGGGACCACGGCTGAGTGGGAGCCGTACACGCCGCGCTGAGCTGAGACGTGCAGCTAGTGTGGGTTGCCCTAGGGCTGGGCAACCGACTTTTGCTAAATAGGCGGGCGTGAGTTGTATAGTGTAGTCTTCCGCTGTGTAATAGAACAATAGTTGTAACTGAAGTTTGTACCTGTTTGTACAGTTTCAGCTGTTTTTCCCATGTAATATATTGCGTTTTTATGACGTGTGCTGTCGGGTGTCGCATCGCGCGGCACCACCCTCTGCGATCCTGGATGAGCGGATTCCGGTCCGCCACACGTGTGTGCTAGCAAGGACACTGTCGGTACCCTCGATATGGGGTACCCCCGCGCATAGGGGAAAATGCCTAAGGATCTCGCCCTTCTCCGCAGGGAGAGCTCTGAAGGCGCCACACGTCCAGCGGGGCCGGACCTCCCTCTCCTCAGAGGAGAGCTCCAGGCCCACCACGTGGCATACAGAAGCCGGACCTCCCCCTCCGCGGGAGAGAGGTCCGAAGGTGCCGCGTGTCCAGAGAGGCCGGACCTCCCCCTCCTCAGAGAGGAGCTCCGGGCTCGCCACGTGGCCAACAGAAGCCGAACCTCCCCCTCCGCGGGGAGAGGTCCGAAGGCTCCACGTGTCCTGCAGGGCCGGCCCCCCTCTCTTCTGAGGAGGGCTCCGGGCCCGCCACGTGGCCAGCAGAACGGCGCTGCCTGCCCCCGTACAAGGTATTCAAGGCACGCGCCTTCCCAAGACGCGGAGACGCGGAGCACGCCTCTGTCAGGTGCCGTTGCGCCCAGTCGCATCACAGACTGGCACGCAGTGTCAGAGTCTGCCAGCCAATAAACGCAGCGACAAGACATCCCATGCCGCCCCCGCCGTCATCATCCACTACGACTAGCATGCGGCATGGGCAGAGCTACAAGACGAAGACTCAGAAGCCTTCGGCAGAGACAACTACCGGCATAACTGCAGATACGGTAGATATCAGTCAATCTCCCCGGGACCACCTGTAGGGTCCCGGCCCCCCTTGTAAGCCACCCGAGTCTTGGATTATAAAAGGTTCGGGTAGGCGACGTTAGCAGGGGTTCGCACTTTGCAACTCATACGCTAGCCATACACTCTCAAGATGTAACTCACCCCCAAGCTCGGGACTCCAGCCCTGAGCAGCAAGCAATACAGCGAGCTCAATAGCTCACCTTGGACGTAGGGTTTTACGCTCCGGCGGCCTGAACCACGTAAAACTCGCCGTGTCAAGCTCTTACTAACTCGTCCATCTGCGCAAGCTCTCCGCTAGGGACTAGCCCCACCGAAAAAAGAACCTCCGCGGCTGCCCAGTGCAGGCCCGGGGGAAGTGTCGACTGAACACTTCGACATTTGGCGTGCCAGGTAGGGGGCTTTTCCCCTAGCGCGACGAGTTTCCGCCGACGAAGATGACCAAGCTTCCTTCAGCGGCAAACTCTCCTCCACGTTCACGGTGAACAGTGTCCAGCGGGGAGTACATGTCGACGCACTCAGGACGGAGTGTGTCGGCACAAGCTGGTAGCCAGCAGCCGAGTCCGGCAACGCCGACTCCGGCAATGCAGGCTCCGACCAGTGTGAGATCTTCTGCAGCGCTGGGCGTGCACCATGGGGGTGCGCTAGCTGCAGCAAGAGCACTACTGCGCAACCCACCTGCTGGGGATGCGCCCCATTCAGCGACCCAGCAGTGGGTCCGCGAGGTGGACTGCCTCGTCGTCGCCGCCGCGAACCCTCGACTTCGGCAGGGACGACGCTCCGGTCAACCGGCTGTGTCGCTAACGCGCACGCCAACGGTTGACGGGCAGACGGCGGACCCCAGCTCCACCAGGTTTCCGTCGACGGACCTGAGGGCAGAGCTGGAGCGATGCCACTTGGGCCAAGATGCCCAAGTGTTCCTCGAGCGACGTCGAGAAAGGTGTCACACTCAAGAGGCTGGCGACAACATGACGTCGGCCTCGACCCAGCCTGAAGGGCAGACCTTCGCCACGCGAGCTCTGCCCCAGGCGTACGCCGCGCAGCATAAGCCACAACCATGTGCTCTGCAAGCGGCGTCCCCGGCCTATGGCGCAACCTTGCCCATACCGGGATACACTGTGTCAGGCGCAACCAAGCGTTCGCGGCACCAGTACCTGCACTGGGAGCCAGCAACCGGCTCTGGCAGCGCCGACCCCGGCAATGCAGGCTCCAACCAGCGTCAGGTCTTCAGTAGCGCTGGGCATACCCAGCGGGGGTGCGCCAGCCGCAGCAAGAGCGCTACTGCACAATCCGCCTGCTGGGGACGCGCCTCAGGCAGTGACCCAGCAGTGGATTCGCGAGATAGACCGTCTCGTCATCGCCGCCGCAAACCCTCGACTTCGGCGGGGACGATGCTCCGGCCAACCGGCTGTGTCGCTGATGCGCACGCCAATGGTTGGCGAGCAGACGGCGTACTCCAGCTCCACCAGGCTTCCGTCGACGGACCTGAGGACAGAGCTGGAACGGTGCCACTTGGGCCAAGATGCCCGAGTGTTCCTCGAGCGACGTCGAAAAAGGCGTCGCACTCAAGAGGCTGGCGACAATATGACGTCGGCCTCGACCCAGCCTGGAGGGCAGACCTTCGCTACGCGAGCTCTTGCCCAGGCGTACGCCGCACAGCATAAGCCACAACCATGTGCTCTGCAAGCGGCGTCCCCGCCCTATGGTGCAGCCTTGCCCATACCGGGGTACACTGTGCCAGGCGCAACCAAGTGTTCGCGGCACCAGTACCTGTACTGGGAGCCAGCAACCGGCTCTGGCAGCGCCGACCCCGGCAATGCAGGCTCCAACCAGCGTCAGGTCTTCAGTAGCGCTGGGCGTACCCGGTGGGGGTGCGATAGCCGCAACAAGAGCGCTACTGCACAATCCGCCTGTTGGGGACGCGCCTCAGGCAGCGACCCAGCAGTGGATTCGCGAGGTAGACCGTCTTGTCGTCGCTGCCGCAAACCCTTGACTTCGGCGGGGACGATGCTCCGGCCAACCGGCTGTGTCGCTGACGCGCACGCCAACGGTTGACGGACAGACGGCGTATTCCAGCTCCACCAGGCTTCCATCGACGGACCTGAGGACTGAGCTGGAATGATGCCACCTGGGCCAAGACGCCCGAGTATTCCTCGAGCGGCGACGAGAAAGGCATCACAGCCAAGAGGCCGGCGTCAGCATGACGACTGCCTCAACCCTGCCTGAGGCGCAGACTTTCCCCACGCGAACTCTGCCCCAGACATACGCCACGCAGCATATGCCACAGCCATATGTCCTGCAAACGGCGCCGCCGGTCTATGGCGCAGCCTTGCCCATACCGGGGTACACTGTGCCAGCAGCGAACCAAGCGTTCGCGGCACCAACACCTGCAGCAACAGGGGCAGGATGTACGGCCCTGGAGCCCCACCTCCGCTTCACGAGGTGGCCGCGCAAGTTTTGGCCGCACCTGCCCGGGAAGTACGACGGCAGCGTCAACCCGGCGGGGTTCCTCCAGATCCACTCCACCGCCGTCCTTGCCACAGGAGGGGATGAGGCCGTCATGGCCAAACTACTTCCCCGTCGCCTTGACCGGCCCAGCCCGGTCTTGGCTAATGAACCTCCCTCAAGGTTCCATAACTTCCTGGGGAGAGCTCTGCCGGCAGTTCATCGCCAACTTCGGCAGCTCCAACACCCGTCCCGGCACGGAGCTTGACCTCCAAGCCATCAAGCAACAACCTGGGGAGTCGCTGCGCTCCTTCATCCAGCGGTTCTCCCAGGTACGCAACACCATTCCGCATATTCAAAGTGCTTCTGTGGTGGCGGCACTTCGACAGTGTCCAGGACAAGAAGATGGTTGAGAGGCTTGCAACCAGAGAGGTCTGCGATGCCTCCGAGCTCTTCAGCCTGGCGGACAAGTGCGCCAGAGCAGCCGGAAGGCGGAGCTGGCACTCACTGCCAGCTTCCGAAGCCGGAAGACAGCCCGAAGACGGCGGAGTTCAAGCTGAGCTCCCGACCACATCAGACAGCCAAGAGCCAAGCACTGGCTGACTTCGTGGCTGAGTGGACGCCAACGAAGGCTGACCCAGAGGGCCGCAAAGACGGTGAACCAAAGTACCGAGCTCCGGTCTTCACCGGGCCTCACTGGACGCTCTTCTTCGACGGATCCTCGTGAAAGCAGGGGGCCGGTGCCGGCGTACTGCTTCTCATGCCATCGTGGGAGCAGTCTGGGTACATGGTGCGTCTCAATTCCAAGGCAACCAACAACTTGGCAGAGTATGAGCACTCATCTTTGGCCTAAAAGACAGTCCTGTCTCTGGACGCTCGCCAGTTGTTGGTGCAGGGCGACTCCCAGCTAGTTATCAAGCAAGTTAAGGGTGAATGCCCCTGCAATGACCCACAGCTAGCTGCTTATCTGCTTCACGTGCGGATGTTGGAGAAAGAATTCCTCGCCTTGGACCTGCGCCATGCACCACGCGCTTGCACGGCCGCAGCTGACGACCTCTCAATGAAAGCCTCCATCGGAGCCCCTGTGCACGAAGGAGTCTTCGAGAGGATGTTGCTGCGGTCCACAGCCCGGCCCGCCGAGCCGGGCGAAGGGGGCTGAACCAGTGCCTCGAAGCTAGGCAGTCCCGGCGGCCCTGGATGCCGCCAAAGGATAGTAAGAGTCACTGGGGACTCCGTGCAACCCAGCGCTCAAGATCCAGAAGCTCAAGTAGTCCCGATGCATGGACCACGGAGGTCCGGGACTCCTTGAAGGACATCCTTCCTGATGAACGTGCATCCGCTGAACGGGTGGTGCGGATGGCTAAGTGCTACGCACTGGTATCTTTACTGGCGTGGCGCCACGACATCCTATTGCGGTGCATAACCCAGGAGGAAGGCTGCGATTAGCTCGCAGTAGTCCAAGGAGGCGAGTGCTGGGAACGCTCATCGTCCCGCACGTTGGTCGGTTAAGCCACCCGGCATGGCTCCTACTGACCAAGAGCCACCTGGATGCCGTCAAACCGGTTAGGGATGCAATGCCTGCCAGGTCCATGCCAAGCAGACCCACACAACCGGTGCAGACGCGCACCCAGAGCCGTCGGGGGATACCGGCTCCTCCATGTCGAGGGCCAGCCGGACTTCCCAGGGCCGGGTCACGGGAACTACCCTTCCACATGGTATGCGGGGCCGAAGCCATGCTTCCCCCTGATGTAGCCATGGGGGTCCCCCCGTGTCCGGCGTACGACGAAGCCACGCATGACCCGCTCTGAGTGAAGACAGGCGCTCCGACGCTACCCAGTAAGTTCACCATGCTTACTTAGGTGTTTATTTAAATTACGCATTAATTTATATGAACACCTCCCCACGCTCTAGACAGTGTGCGTCCATTGTACACTCGGCTCCTCTTTCCGGCTCTCATGCATAGTCGATGTCGAAGTGTTTAGTCGACACTTCCCCCGGGCCTGCACTGGGCAGCCCGTGGAGGTTCTTTTTTCGGTGGGGCTAGTCTCTAGCGGAGAGCTTGCGCAGATGGACGAGTTAGTAAGAGCTTGGCACGGCGAGTTTTACGTGGTTCAGGCCGCCGGAGCGTAAAACCCTACGTCCACGGCGAGCTATGGAGCTCGCTGTATTGCTTGCTGCTCAGGACTGGAGGCCTGAGCTCAGGGGTGAGTTACAGCTTGAGAGTGTATGGCTAGCGTATGAGTTGCAAAGTGCGAACCCTTGCTATCGACGCCTACCCGAGCCTTTTATAGTCCAAGGCTCGGGCAGCTTACAAGGGGGGCCGGGACCCGACAGGTGGTCCCGGGAAGATTGCCTATCATCTACCGTATCTGCAGTTATGCCGGTAGTTGCCATTGGTCGAAGGCTTCTGAGTCTTCATCTTGCCGCCCTGCCCATGCCGCATGCTAGCCGTAGTGATTGATGACGGCGCAGGCGGCATGGGATGTCTTGTCGCGGTGTTTATTGGCTGGCAGGTTCTGACACCGCGCGCCAGTCTGTGATGCGACTGGGCGCAACGCCACCTGACAGACGCGTGCTCCGCGTCTCCGCGTCTTGGGAAGACGCGAGCCTTGAATACCTTGTACGGGCAAGGTATGGGGCGCCATTACGCCCGCTGCCTACCGCTCGGGGCAGGCAGCGCCGTTCTGCTGCCACGTGGCGGGCCCGGAGCCCTTCTCAGAGGAGAGGAGGGTCAGCTCCGCGGGGCACGTGGAGCCTCCGGACCTCTCCGTGCGGAGGGGGAGGCTCGGCTTCTGTTGGCCGCGTGGCGGGCCCGGAGCTCTCCTCTGAGGAGAGGGAGGTCCGGCCCCGCTGGACGCGTGGCGTCTTCAGACCTCTCTCCCGCGGAGGGGGAGGTCCGGCTTCTGTATGCCACGTGGCGGGCCCGGAGCTCACCTCTGAGGAGAGGGAGGTCTGGCCCCGCCGGACGCGTGGCGCCTTCGGAGCTCTCCCTGCGGAGAAGGGCGAGTTCCTTAGGCATTTTACCCTGTGCGCGGAGGTACCCCATATCTCAGGTACCGACAGTCGATATTTGCCGTCCTGCCGAAGGCGGTAGTGCTTGGGGTACCTGCCAGAGGCCCGGTGGCCTTTTGGATCTCCCCTTATAAGGGTACTGCACCACCAGTTGGTCTCCTCCGGGAAAAGACCTACGCTAGAACGGGGGGTCAGGAGCCTTGCTTTGCCCGGTCATGCACCGAAAGCATGCGCACTCTGCCTCCCGGCGCTACGGTCTGAGTACCAGGGGGCCGGGCGGTTACACCCTGACTGGGGCTGGGGCCAGACCTCCGGGACCAAGTGCACTGGATTACCCAAGCCCCGTATTCCAGCCTGGGACAGTAAGCCAAATGAGACTAAGGGATAGGAAAGGGAGGACCACTGAGCAGTGCCGGACTCCACCCCCACAGCTGGGCCGAGCTCCGAGGCCAGCCCTCGCCCTCCTTTCAGAGGCGAGCGCTGATGCCGGACCTCACGACCTTCGTTGTCCTGAGCTCCGATGACTTCCGGACTCCGCCACCTCACCACCTCGGGCTCGCTATCTCCCCCGAGATGGGCCCGGGGGCCACTGTCGGTACCCGCGATATGGGTTACCCCCGCGCACAGGGGAAAATGCCTAAGGATCTCGCCCTTCTCCGCAGGGAGAGCTCCGAAGGCGCCACGCGTCCAGCAGGGCCGGACCTCCCTCTCCTCAGAGGAGAGCTCCGGGCCCACCACGTGGCATACAGAAGCCGGACCTCCCCCTCCGCGGGAGAGAGGTCCGAAGGTGCCACGTGTCCAGAGAGGCAGGACCTCCCCCTCCTCAGAGAGGAGCTCTGGGCTCGCCACGTGGCCAACAGAAGCCGACTCCCCCTCCGCGGAGAGAGGTCCGAACGCTCCACGTGTCCTGCGGGGCCGGCCCCCCCTCTCTTCTGAGGAGGGCTCCGGGCCCGCCACGTGGTCAGCAGAACGGCGCTGCCTGCCCCCGAGCGATAGGCAGCGGGCGTAAAGACGCCCCATACCTTGCCCGTACAAGGTATTCAAGGCCCGCGCCTTCCCAAGACGAGGAGACGCGGAGCACGCCTCTGTCAGGTGCCGTTGCGCCCAGTCGCATCACAGACTGGCGCGCAGTGTCAGAGTCTGCCAGCCAATAAACGCAGCGACAAGACATCCCATGCCGCCCCCGCCGTCATCATCCACTACGACTAGCATGCGGCATGGGCAGAGCTACAAGACGAAGACTCAGAAGCCTTCGGCAGAGACAACTACCGGCATAACTGCAGATACGGTAGATATCAGTCAATCTCCCCGGGACCACCTGTTGGGTCCCGGCCCCCCTTGTAAGCCTCCCGAGTCTTGGACTATAAAAGGCTCGGGTAGGCGACGTTAGCAGGGGTTCGCACTTTGCAACTCATACGCTAGCCATACATTCTCAAGCTGTAACTCACCCCCAAGCTCGGGACTCCGGCCCTGAGCAGCAAGCAATACAGCGAGCTCAATAGCTCGCCGTGGACGTAGGGTTTTACGCTCCTGCGGCCTGAACCCCGTAAAAACTCGCCGTGTCAAGCTCTTACTAACTCGTCCATCTGCGCAAGCTCTCCGCTAGGGACTAGCCCCACCGAAAAAAGAACCTCCGCGGGCTGCCCAGTGCAGGCCCGGGGGAAGTGTCGACTGAACACTTCGACAGACACGTTCAAGGGCTGAACGTGAACTTGATGCGTAGTCTACGCCCGCGAGTGTAGACTGGACTTATTTTGATGTAAACATGTTCATAAACTTGTTTATGTAATAAAATTTCGATTCCGCTTTGTACCTTTGACGTGTGTTATACGGTGCTGTGCAACGCAGCACCCCTCAGCGTGATCCTGGCTCGACAAGACCGTGGGGTCGTGTCAATCGACTTGATGCGGCCTCCTGCCCGCATCAAAGAAGTCCAGAAACTCACGGGATGCCTAGCCGCGCTGAGTCAGTTTATACCGAGACTAGCAGAGCGGGCGCTCCCCTTCTTTAAGCTCCTGCGCAGATCTGGTCCATTTGCCTGGACTGACGAAGCAGAAGAAGCTTTCCAGGAGTTGAAGCGACTCCTGACGACCCTACCTATCATGGTAGCTCCTGAGCCCGGAGAGCATCTGTTGCTCTACATCGCGGCGACAACTGAAGTGGTGAGTATGGTCCTCGTCGCAGAGCGGCCGGACCTCTCGTCTTCACAGCCTGCTCCGGCAGCAGAAGACAGACACCAGGAAACCCCTGAGGTCCAAGACGGCCTCTCGGACCTCTAAGACAACCTCCCGGAGGTCCAGCGCGGCCTCCCGGACCTCCAAGACAACCTCCCGGGGGTCTAGCGGGACCCCCCGGGGGGCCAACGGGACCTCCCGGAGATCCAGCAGGACCTCCCGGAGCTACCGGAGAACCAGCGGGGCCCCCCGGAGGGCCAAGATGGCTTAAGAACCTTCGAGTTCCAACTCCCAGAAGCCCCCCTGGACCCACTCACCTCCAGCGGGCCAGGGCCAATGGATGAAGACCTCTCAGACCTAAGAGAGAGGGTCCGAACCATCCAGAGGCCTGTCTACTACATCAGCGAAGTCCTTCACGATGCCAAGACAAGGTACCTAGAAGTCCACAAGCTGCTGTATGCAGTACTCGTGGCGTCCAGGAAGCTCCGCCACTACTTTCAGGCCCACCAGGTCTCAGTTGTCACCTCCTATCTGCTGAAGACGATCCTTCACAGCCCCCATGCGACTGGCAACGTCGCTAAATGGGCAGCGGAGCTGGCGGAGTTCGAGCTGGACTTCCTTCCTCGCCATGCAGTCAAAAGCCAAGCGCTGGCTGACTTCGTGGCAGAGTGGACACCAACGAAGGCTGACCCAGGGGGCCACGAAGACGGTGAACCAGAGCACCGAGCTCCGGTCTTCACCGAGCCCCACTGGACGATCTTCTTCGACGGCTCCTCGCGAGAGCAGGGGGCCGGTGCCGGCGTACTGCTTCTCATGCCATCGGGGGAGCAGTTTGGGTACATGGTGCGTCTCAATTTCAAGGCAACCAACAACATGGCAGAGTATGAAGCACTCATCTTTGGCCTACAGACAGCCCTGTCTCTGGGCGCTCGCCAGTTGTTGGCACAGGGCGACTCCCAGCTGGTTATCAAGCAAGTTAAGGGTGAATGCTCCTGCAATGACCCACAGCTAGCTGCTTATCTGCTTCACGTGCAGATGTTGGAGAAAGACTTCCTCGGCTTGGACCTGCGCCATGTACCGCGCGCTGGCAATGCCGCAGCTAACGACCTTTCAATGAAGGCTTCCACAGGAGCCCCTGTGCCCGAAGGAGTCTTCGAGAGGACGTTGCTGCGGCCCACAGCCCAGCCCGCCGAGCCAGGCGAAGGGGGCTGGACCAGCACCTCGAAGCTGGTGGTCCCGGCGGCCCTGCAGCCATGGATGCCGCCAAGGATCGTAAGCGTCACTCAAGATCCAGAAGCTCAAGTCAGACCCGATGCATGGATCACGGAGATCCGGGACTACTTGAAAGACAACATCCTCCCTGATGAACATGCAACAACTGAACGGATCGTGCGTATGGCTAAGAGATACGTGCTGGTAGAAGGGGATCTCTACCGGCGTGGCACAAACCACATCCTATTGCGGTGCATAACCCAGGGGGGAAGGCTGCGACTTGCTCGTTGAGATCCATGGAGGCGAATGTGGGAGTCACTCTTCCTCACGCACGCTTGTCGGTAAAGCCTTCCGGCATGGCTTCTACTAGACGACAGCACTCTAGGATGCCGTCAAGCTGGTCGAGAGCTGCAAGGCGTGCCAGTTCCATGCCAAGCAGATCCATACACCAGCTCAGGCGGTACAGATGATCCCACCCTCATGGCCGTTTGCCGTATGGGGGTTGGACAACCTGGGACCATTCCCCAGAGCCGTCGGGGGATTCCGGTACCTCTATGTCGCCATCGACAAGTTCACCAAGTGGCCGGAAGCCGCACCAGTCGTCACCATCAACAAGCAATCCGCAGTAAAGTTCATCAAGTCGATTGTCTGCCGGTTCGGGGCCCCAAACAGAATCATCACCAACAACAGGACCCAGTTCACCAGCGCAGCCTTCCAAGACTACTGCGAGGACCTCGGCATCCAGGTGTGCTATTGTCGAAGTGTGTGATCTACACTTCCCCCGGACCTGCTCTGGGCAGCCCGCGGAGGTTCTTTTTCGGAGGGGCTAGTCGCTTGCGGAGAGCTTAAGCGTAAGGGACGGGTGAGGGAGGAGCTTGACACGGCAAGTTTTATGTGGTTCGGGCCGCCGGAGCGTAAAACCCTACGTCCATGGTGCACAGAGGTGCTCGCTGTATTGCTTATTGCTCAGAACCGGAGTCCTGAGCTTGAGGGTGTGTTATGCCTAGGGTGTGAGCTGCTGGAGTGCGAACCCTTGCTAACGTTGCTGTCGAAGTGTGCGGTCGACACTTCCCCCGGACCTGCACTGGGCAGCCCGTGGAGGTTCTTTTTCGGAGGGGCTAGTCACTTGCGGAGAGCTTGAGCGTATGGACGAGTTAAGGAAAAGCTTGACACGGCGGGTTTTACGTGGTTCGGGCCGCCGGAGCGTAAAACCCTACGTCCACAGTGAGCTGAGGACCTCGCTGTATTGCTTGATGCCCAGAACCGGAGTCCTTAGCTTGGGGATGACTGATGTCTAGCGTATGAGTTGCGGGAGTGCGAACCCTTGCTAACTTCGCCTGCCCGAGCCTTTTATAGTCCAAGGTTCGGATGGCTTACAAGGGGGGCCCGGGACCCGACAGGTTGTCCCGGGGAGATTGCCTGCAGACTATCGTATCCGCAGTTATGTCGGTAGTTGTCTCTGGCGAAGGCTTCTGAGACTTCATCTTGCCGCCCTGCCCATGCCGCATGCTAGTCGTAGTGGTTGATGACGGCGGGGGCGGCATGGGATGTCTTGTCGCTGCGTTTATTGGCTGGCAGGCTCTGACACGGTGCGCCAGTCTGTGATACGACTGGGCGCAACGACACCTGACAGAGGCGTGCTCCGCGTCTCCGCGTCTTGGGAAGGCGCGGGCCTTGAATACCTTGTACGGGCAAGGTATGGGGCGTCTTTACGCCTGCTGCCTACCACTCGGGGGCAGGCAGCGCTCTTCTGCTGGACACGTGGCGGGCCCGGAGCCCTCCTCAGAGGAGAGGGGGTCTGGCCCCGCAGGACACGTGCAGCCTTTGGACCTCTCCCCGCAGAGGGGGAGGTCCGGCTTCTGTCGGCCATGTGGCGGGCCCGGAGCTCTCCTCTGAGGAGAGGGAGGTCCGGCCCCGCTAGACACGTGGCGCCTTCAGACCTCTCCCCCACGGAGGGGGGAGGTCTGGCTTCTGCAGGCCACGTGGCGAGCCCGGAGCTCTCCTCTGAGGAGAGGGAGGTCTGGCCCCGCCGGACGCGTGGCACCTTTGGAGCTCTCCCTGCGGAGAAGGGCGAGTTCCTTAGGCATTTTCCCCTGTGCGTGGGGGTACCCCATATCGCGGGTACCGACAGTGGCCCCCGGGCCCATCTCGGGGGAGATAGCGAGCCCGAGGTGGGACCTCCGTCTCTTCTGATCCGCGCACTTTTTCTAAGTCCCGCATTGACCGCTGCCGGAGCACGAACTGTCCCGGGATCGTGGGAGCGTGCGCCCACTTGATGGTTGCTTTTACTGTGGCGGTTCCCAAGACTGCCACTTCTGCACGTTGCGGCGCTTTCTTCGGGAACCGCCGGAGTGCCTTGCTGCCTCGTCTTCTTAGGAGACTGACTTCTTGACCCACCGCTTCAGCTGGGCGGCTTGGGTCCACCTGTCATCGGTGCTCGGTCTTGGAGCCGAAGCGGTTGCCGATGCGGCGTATTCGAAGAGTTTCGAAACGCTTGGCATTGCACCTGGGAAGTTTTAAGAGGGGATCTTACCCGCATTGTGGCTTCCCTTCGCACTTCTCAGCGCTTTTTCTTGGACTCTTGTGCCTTTGTCTTCTTGCCTTTGAGTCCTCCCTCATCATGGCCTCCAACCCGCCATGAGAGAAGAAACGCGCTCGATCTCCTCCAGTGGCGGCATATGCGCCAAGTCAGGGCTCCAGGGTGCCTACACCTCTTGCTGCTGGAGACGGCATCCCTTCTGGCTTCGACTCAAAGCGGTCCCGGGCTGATGCGTCCGGGGGAGCTTCTGGAGCGTCCCCTGCTCCGCCAGTCCAGGTGACTGTGGAGCGGCCGTCAGTGACGACGGCGGGTTCTGGGAGTCCTACCCTGGCTCGGAAGTCAGGGTTCAGAGCCCGCTGGAGTGTTCGCGCTTCCCGGCCGTCCCCGACTGGCGGGGAGTCTGCGCCGTTGCGCTCGGAAACCGGGACGGCTGCCGCGGCCCCCAAGCCAGTGCGCGTTTCTCCTGTTCCGGCGTGCCCGGATTCCGCGGCAGCGTCGTCTCTTCCTACCGAGACGGCTGCCACGGCCCCCAGGCCAGTGCAGGTTGACCATGCACCAGGCGGCCCAGCTTCTATTTCGGTGTCGACTTCCCCTGCTCGTTCCTCTCCACAGGTCAAGAAGCCAGAAGCTAGAGAGAGTCCGGCGGGTCCGGCTGCCGGAGCCCCGGCGCCAGCTTCTCCTGACTGGCGTCTCGTCTCGGTCGCTGGTGCCTCGACTTCTCTTGAGGATGAGGTGATGGAGGAGGTCGGGGGTGCTGCTCCGGCCTCTGCTGCCCCACTGCCCCTGGCGGATGCCTTCGCGCTTGCCGAAGCGAGCGTCCGGCAGGTCTTGGCCGCACTTGGTCGCGAGCGGGAGGAGCATACGGTTGAACGGGATCGCCTCCTCACCTGGGGGAACCTTTTGCGGGAGCGGACTGCGAAGGTCAAGATCGAGCTCGACTCCAGGCAGGAGTTGCTTGACTTCAGGGAAGTGCACCTCGACCGGTTGAAGCGGTCTGTCGACCGCCTGGACGCCGAATCGCGGTGGATCAACAGGGAGGCCCTGGAGGCACACGCCCGGGCCGAGGAGAGCCTCTCTGCCGCGGAGGAGATACGGCAGCTGTTGGAGCGCCGTAAACTCGTCATTGAGGAACGGGAGCGTTCCATGGCAGCCGAGGCGGAGAGGGTCGCTGCGCAGCTGGCGGCGGGCGAGGATAACCTGTGAGCTCGGGCCGGGGAGCTAGAGGCTCAGAAGGCAGATGTCGGTACCTGAGATATGGGGTACCCCCACGCACAGGGTAAAATGCCTAAGGAACTCGCCCTTCTCCGCAGGGAGAGCTCCGAAAGCGCCACGCGTCCAGCGGGGCCGGACCTCCCTCTCCTCAGAGGAGAGCTCCGGGCCCGCCACGTGGCATACAGAAGCCGGACCTCCCCCTCCGCGGGAGAGAGGTCCGAAGGCGCCGCGTGTGCAGCGGGGCCGGACCTCCCTCTCCTCAGAGGAGAGCTCCGGGCCCGCTGCGTGGCCAACAGAATCCGAGCCTCCCCCTCCGCGGGGAGAGGTCCGGAGGCTCCACGTGCCCCGTGGGGCTGACCCTCCTCTCCTCTGAGAAGGGCTCCGGGCCCGCCACGTGGCAGCAGAACGACGCTGCCTGCCCCGAGCGGTAGGCAGCGGGCGTTAATACGCCCCATACCTTGCCCGTACAAGGTATTCAAGGCCCGCGTCTTCCCAAGACGCGGAGACGCGGAGCACGCTTCTGTCAGGTGCCGTTGTGCTCAGTCGCATCACAGACTTGTGCGCGGTGTCAGAACCTGTCAGCCAATAAACACCGCGACAAGACATCCCATGCCGCCTGCACCGTCATCAACCACTACGACTAGCATGCGGCATGGGCAGGGCGGCAAGATGAAGACTCAGAAGCCTTCGGCCAGAGACAACTACCGGCATAACTGCAGATACGGTAGATAATAGACAATCTCCCCGGGACCACCTGTCGGGTCCCTGCTACCCTTGTAGGCCACCCGAGTCTTGGACTCTAAAAGGCTCGGGTAGGCGTCGATAGCAAGGGTTCGCACTTTGCAACTCATACGCTAGACATACACTCTCAAGCTGTAACTTGCCCCCAAGCTCAGGCCCCCGGTCCTGAGCAGCAAGCAATACAGCGAGCTCCATAGCTCGCCGTGGACGTAGGGTTTTACGCTCCGGCGGCCTGAACCACGTAAAACTCGCCGTGTCAAGCTTCTACTAACTCGTCCATCTGCACAAGCTCTCCGCTAGGGACTAGCCCCACCGAAAAAAGAACCTCCGCGGGCTGCCCAGTGCAGGCCCGGGGGAAGTGTTGACCGAACACTTCGACATTTGGCGCGCCAGGTAGGGGGCTTTTCTCCTAGCGCGACGAGTTTCCACCGACGAAGATGACCAAGCTTCCTTCAGCGGCAAACTCTCCCCCTCCGCGTTCACGGCGAACCGTGACCACTGGGGAGTACATGTCGACGCACTCAGGACGGAGTGTGTCGGCACAAGCTGGTAGCCAGCAGCCGACTCCGGCAACGCCGACTCCGGCTATGCAGGCCCCGACCAGTGTGAGATGTTCTGCAGCGCTGAGCGTACACCATGGAGGTGCGCTAGCTGCAGCAAGAGCGCTGCTGCGCAATCCACCTGCGGGGGATGCGCCCCATTCAGCGACCCAGCAATGGGTCCGCGAGGTGGACCGCCACGTCGTCGCCGCGGCGAACCCTCGGTTTTGGCGAGGACGGCGCCCAGGACAACCGGCTGTGTCGCTGACGCGCACACCCACGGTTGACGGGCTAACGGCGGATTCCAGCTCCTCCAGGCTCCTGTCGACGGACCTGCGAAGGGAACTGGAACGGTGCCACTTGGGCCAGGACGCCCGGGTGTACCTCGAGCGACGCCGAGAAAGGCGTCGCAACCATGAGGCTGGCGACAGCATGTCGTCGGCCTCGACACAACCAGAAGGGCAGGCCTTCGCCACGCGAGCCCTGCCTCAGGAATATGCTGCGCAGCATATGCCACAACTATATGCGCCGCAAGCGGCGGCCCTGGTCTATGGTGCAGCCTTGCCCATGCCGGGATACGCGGTGCCAAGTGCGAACCTAGCGTTCGCAGCGCCAGTACCTGCGGCAGCAGGTGCAGGATGTGCGGCCCTTGCACCCCACCTTCGCTTCGCAAGGTGGCCACGCAAGTTTCGCCCGCACCTGCCCGAGAAGTACGACGGCAGCGTCAACCCAGCGGAGTTCCTCCAGATCTACTCCACCGCCGTACTTGCCGCAGGAGGGGACGAGGCTGTCATGGCCAACTACTTCCCCGTCGCCTTGACCGGCCCAGCTCGGTCTTGGCTCATGAATCTACCTCAGGGGTCCATAACCTCCTGGGGAGAGCTCTGCCGGCAGTTCGTCGCCAACTTCGGCAGCTCCTACACCCGCCCCGGCACGGAGCTTGACCTCCACGCCGTCAGGCAACAGCCTGGGGAGTCGCTGCGCTCTTTCATCCAGCGGTTCTCCCAGGTACGCAACACCATCCCGCATATTCAGAACGCTTCGGTGGTGGTGGCGTTCCGGCAAGGCGTTCAGGACAGGAAGATGCTCGAGAAGCTCGTGACCAGGGAGGTCCGCGATGCCTCAGAACTCTTCAACCTGGCGGACAAGTGTGCCAGGGCAGCCGAAGGGCGGAACTGGCACTCTCTGCCGGCCCCCAAGCCAGGGGGTCAGCCGGGATCCAGCGGCACTTCGTACGGAAGAAGCGTAAAAACATCAGCCGCGGTCCCTGTTGTCGCAACGGCGACGCCCAGTGGAGCTCGGGGGCCGCGCCCTGACAAGAGGCTGCCACAACCACCGGCCCCGGACGGGGGCCAGGATGAATTATGCCCTGTGCATGGCACCAGCTATCATACCGCTACCAAATGCCGGGAAATCCAGAAGCTCGTGGAGCGCTTCCGGAAAGGGAAGCAGCCTCTAACTGATGCCCCACCCAATGATCAAAGGGGCGGCAAGCAGAAGGTCGAGGCCCGAGACGGCGTCGACCGCCAGGAGGAGTTCCAGGAGCTTCAGCACGCCGTAAAGGCAGTGCGCAGTCATGGGAGCTCCAGTTCCAGTGATGACGAGCACTGGAAGATGCTCTATGTCATCTTCGGCGGGTCCGCTGACCCCCCGTCCCGGAGCACGGCTGTCGAAGTGTTCGGTCGACACTTCCCCCGGGCCTGCACTGGGCAGCACGTGGAGGTTCTTTTTTCGGTGGGGCTAGTTCCTAGCGGAGAGCTTGCGCAGATGGAACGAGTTAGTAAGAGCTTGACACGGCGAGTTTTACGTGGTTCAGGCCGCCGGAGCGTAAAACCCTACGTCCACGGCGAGCTATGGAGCTCGCTGTATTGTTTGCTGCTCAGGACCGGAGGCCTGAGCTCGGGGGTGAGTTACAGCTTGAGAGTGTATGGCTAGCGTATGAGTTGCAAAATGCGAACCCTTGCTATCGACGCCTACCCGAGCCTTTTATAGTCCAAGACTCGGGCGGCTTACAAGGGGAGCCGGGACCCGACAGGTGGTCCCGGGAAGATTGTCTATTATCTACCGTATCTGCAGTTATGCCGGTAGTTGCCTCTGGTCGAAGGCTTCTGAGTCTTCATCTTGCCGCCCTGCCCATGCCGCATGCTATTCGTAGTGGTTGATGACGGCGCAGGCGGCATGGGATGTCTTGTCGCGGCATTTAGTGGCTGGCAGGTTCTGACACCGCGCGCCAGTCTGTGATGCGACTGGGCGCAACGGCACCTGACAGACGCGTGCTCCGCGTTTCCTCGTCTTGGGAAGACGCGGGCCTTGAATACCTTGTACGGGCAAGGTGTGGGGCGCCTTTACGCCCGCTGCCTTCCGCTCGGGGGCAGGCAGCACCGTTCTTCTGGCCACGTGGCAGGTCCGGAGCCCTTCTCTGAGGAGAGAAGGGTCCGTCCTGCGGGGCACGTGGAGCCTCCGGACCTCTCCCCACGGAGGGGGAGGTCCAGCTTCTGTATGCCACATGGCGGGCCTGGAGCTCTCCTCTGAGGAGAGGGAGGTCCGGCCCCGCTGGACACGTGGCGTCTTCGGACCTCTCTCCCGCGGAGGGGGAGGTCCGGCTTCTGTATGCCACGTGGCGGGCTCGGAGCTGTCCTCTGAGGAGAGGGAGGTCCGGTCCCGCCGGACGCGTGGCGCCTTCGGAGCTCTCCCTGCGGAGAAGGGCGAGTACCTTAGGCATTTTACCCTGTGCGCGGGGGTACCCCATATCTCAGGTACCGACAGTGGCCCGCGGGCCCATCTCGGGGGAGATAGCGAGCCCGAGGTGGGACCTCCGTCTCTTCCGATCCGCGCACTTTCTCTAAGTCTCGAATTGACCGCTGCCGGAGCACGAACAGCCACAGGATCATGGGAGCGTGCGCTCACTTGATGGTTGCTTTTACTGCGGCGGTTCCCAAGACTGCCACTTCTGCACGTTGCGGCGCTTTCTTCGGGAACCGCCGAAGTGCCTTGCCGGCTCATCTTCTTAGGAGACTGACTCCTTGACCCCACCGCTTCAGTTAGGCGGCTTGGGCCCACCCGTCATCGGCATTCGGTCTAGGAACCAAAGCGGTTGCCGGTGCGGGATATTCGAAGAGTTCCGAATCGCTTGGAATTGCACCGGGAAGCTTTTTAGAGGGGGTCTTACCCACATTGCAGCTTCCCTTCGCACTTCTCAGCGTTTCTTCTCGGACTCTTGTGCTTTTGCTCTCTTGCCTTTGAGTTCTCCCTTGCCATGGCTTCCAACCCGCCGCCAGAGAAGAAACGCGCTCGATCTCGTCCAGCAACGGCGTCGGTGCCAAGTCGGGATTCTGGGGTGCCTGACACTCCCTCCGGTGGCGACTCGAAGAGGCCCCGGGTTGATGCGCTGGGGGAAGCTTCTGGGGTGTCCCCTGCTCCGCCAGTCCAAGCGACTGCGGAGCGGCCGTCAGTGACGATGGCGGGCTCTGGGAGTCCTACCCCGGCTCGGAAGTCGGGGCTCGGAGCCCGCTGGAGTGTCCGCGCTTCCTGGCCTTCCCCGACTTGCGGGGAGTCTGCGCCGCTGCGCTCGGAGCCAGGGGCAACTGCCGCGGCCCCCAGGCCAGCGCGAACTTCTCCTGTTCCGGTGTGCCCGGACTCCGCGGCGGCGTTGTCTCTTGCTGCCGAGACGGCCACCGTGGCCCCCAAGCCAGCACAGGTCGACCCTGCACTAGGCGGCCCGGCCTTTTCTCCAGCACCGCCTTCCCCGGTTCGCCCCTCTCCTCAGATCAAGGAGCCTGTAGCTGAAGAGAGCCCGGCAGGCCTGGCTGCCAGAGCCTCGGAGCCAGCTTCTCCTGACCGGCGTCTCGTCTCGGTTGCTGGTGCGTCGGCTCTTCCTGAGGACGAGGTAATGGAGGAGGTCGGGGGGACTGCCCCGGCCTCTGTTGCTCCATTGCCTCTGGCGGATGCCTTCGCGCTTGCCGAGACGAGTGTTCGGCAGGTCTTGGCTGCATTGGGGCGCGAGCGGGAGGAGTATACGGTTGAACGGGATCGCCTCCTCATCTGGGGGAACCTTTTGCGGGAGAGGACCGCGAAGGTTAAGAGTGAGCTCGACTCCAGGCAGGAGTTGCTCGACTTCAGGGAAGCGCTCGTCGACCGGATGAAGCGGGCTGTCGACCGCATGGACACCCAATCGCGGCGGATCAACGGGGAGGCCCTGGAGGCACACGCCCGGGCCGAAGAGAGCCTCTCTGCTGCTGTGGAGATACGGCAGCGGTTGGAGCGCCGTGAACTCGCCGTTGAAGAACGGGAGCGTTCCATGGCAGCTGAGGCGGAGAGGGTCGCCGCACAGCTGGCTGCGGGGGAGGATGACCTTCGAGCTCGGATGGAGGAGCTGGAGATCCTGAAGTCAGACCTCGACTTGAGGGAGGAACAGGTCTCCCGTGATCGCCGGGCGGTCTTGGACCGGGAGCTGACCGCCGACTTCAAGGCCGCTGAGTTGGAGCGGCTCGCCAAGACTCTCCACCTTCGAGAGAGCTCCATGGCGGCCAAGGAGAAGAAATTCTCCGAGAGGAACCTGGAGGCTCTGCAGACGGCCCGCCGCGAGATGGAGGAGCTCTCAGCCTTGCGGTCCTCTGAGGCTCTTGCGGTCTCAAGCTTCGTGGATCGAGCGGGGTCTGCCCTGATCCCTCTTGGCTTCAGTCCGGTGAGGGCCGCGACCCCTGCATTGAAGGTGGCGGAGGTGATCCCTGCGTTGGAGTCGATCGGCGCCAAGCTGGACAGACTCGACTCGGTGGTCGCCAGCGAGCTTGAGGCCGAGGGCCGCGGCATAGCTTTAGAGGTCGCCTCGCATGTGCTGGCATGCTTCAAAAGCCGTGATCCCTCTTTTTCGCTAGAGCCAGCGAGACAGGGCCCAGCCGCGGAGCGGGAGGAAGCTGCCAGGGCTGAAGTCGAGGATGTGGCCGCCCTTGTAGCCGCAAGGTTCCGGCGAGAGCCGGGAGGTCCTTAGGACTTGTTTCTCCCTTTTTATCAAATCTGTAGTCCAGCTCATGGAGCCTTACTTAATTTGACTCTCTTGGATACTTGTGTCTGTGATGCTTTTTCTCTCCTTGGCTTTGCCTAACTGAGTCCTTAGCTCCGCAAGGTGCTCAGAGGCCATCTCCAATCTCGGAGCCTTGCACAGACACCCTCCCCGGGTCCTAACCGTGTTAGGGGCCCCCGGAGGTCTCCGGATCTCGCCCTATGGGGAGCTCCAAATCTGCCTGCCACGTGGCGGGTCTGGAGCTCCTCCTCAAGAGACGGGAGCTCCGGCCATGTTGGACACGTAGGGCTTTCGGAGCCCTCCCACCGAGGGGGGGGGGAGGTCCGGTTTCCGCCTGACACGTGGCGAGCCCGTAGCCCTCCTCAAGGGAGGAGAGTTCCGGGCCTGCTGGACACGTGGGGCCTCCGGGTCCCGCCCCTACAGGAGGGGAAGGTCCCGGTCTTTCCAGTCCTAGGCCAGAGTAGTTGGTAGCTCCTTTCCCCCCTGCTTCATGCAGCCCCTGTCGCCGTAACCTGGAGGTCCTGCACACAGGCAGAGGAAACATAATTCTCCTCGGGTGGTCCTCCCCTCCCGTCTCCTAGTCTTATCCGTCTTACGATCCTGATCCGCTATACGGGGCTTGGGCAATTCTATGCACGAGGCGCCGGAGCTCCGGCTCCCTCCAAGGTTCGGGTACGGCCGTCCGATCCCTAGTACCGGGCCATGCGCTGGGGAAGCAGAGTGCACGTGCTTTGGGTTCAGTACCAGGCAAAGCGTTCGTACTCCCATGGACCTCCGGAAGGCATGATGCGCATGCTTTGGGCTCTGGGCCGGCTAAGCTGGATACGCACCCTGGACCCCCCATGCACAACGCAGGCCTTTCCTGGAGGTAACCAACTGGCACCGCAACACCTGACTGGGGGAGGCCCGAAAGACTCACTTGGCCATCGGCAGGTGCCTCAAGCACAGCCGCCTTCGGTAGGATAGCGAATGCCGACTATGGATGAGCGCAGGAGAGGGGGAGCTAGATGTATGATGAACATACAGAGATAGTGCGATCATAAAAATTAATGCATAATTTAAATGAGCGCATGAGAGAGAGCTAAGTAGAACAGGTCTCTGTATTCGTGCCCATAGGTGGAATTCTGGCTGTACATGGAGGCAGTGTTCCGTCTTGTCTACAAGGGAAGCAAGACTCTACGCGCTTAGGGTCGGAACCAGGCTAAACTGGACGTAGTCCTGTACCGTCCCTTGAGACTTAGCTACCCCAAGCTCTGTTCCTAAATTCTATGGGATCTATTACAGAAGAGAATAACCCTGTTCTACCGATGCTCAGGAAGTAGGACTTACAGAGTTGCTTCATGGCAAGGATTTTTTGGGAACGGATCCCACCCTCGGTTGAAAGGCATGTGTACCTGGGGCAGCAGCTTTCATGATTCGGAAGGGACCCTCCCTGCTGGGGGAGAGCTTATGGGTCCTTCATGGAATAGAGCGTGCCGCTTCACCAGGTTGCCCTCTTGCGGGCCCCCGACGCGTTTGGTTCTTTGGCGGTAGTGCTTAGAGCATTAGCCGAGACCGTGCGTTGTGGGGTGTTCCCTGCAAGCCGAGTCTTGTCGAGGTTGTTATCTTCGCGCTGCATCAGGTCCTGCGCGGCTTCTCTTGGGGGCCCCCGGGGAGTTCTCCCCTTCTGGCTAAGGCCTTCAAGGGGTAGGTAGGCCCGGGCTCGTCTTGGATGACCTAAGGCGTCTTCCCCTTCTGGCAAGGCCTTCAAGGGGTTGACAGACCTTAGGCGGCTCCCGAGAGGTATGTTCGAGGCACGGAGGCCCGCCGCTGTTGGCTAATGCCCTGGCCCGTCACCGTCGGAACTGGAGTCCTCACCGTCATGCACTGTCTTTATGACACGCTGAGGCTCCTGGAACCCCACCTGGTGGGCAGCGGTGACTGGGGCATCGGCCTTCTGTTTGCCATCCCTCTGAGGGTAGGGCGGTGCTTCAGCCCTCTGCTGTCTTCCTTTGCGGAAGCGCTCTGCAAGCTTCTGGATCTCCCAGCACTCGGCGGCAGTATGGTTGCCGGTGCCATGCACAGGGCATAGCCCACCCTGGTCACTGTCAGGGATCGGTGATTGCCGTTGCCTTTTGTCGGGGCGTGGCCCCCGAGCTCCACTGGTCGTCGCAGCTGCGGCGACGGGGGCCGTGAATGGTGACTTCATCTTGCCACTCCCCCGGTTCTTGGTCTTCTTGCCGCCCCCGTAGGCAGCAGCACCGGACCCGGGCTGTCCTCCTGACTCGGAGGTCGGCAGGGCGTGCCAGTTCCGCCCTTCAGCTGCTCTGGTGCACTTGTCCGCCAGGCTGAAGAGCTCCGAGACGTCGCGGACCTCTCTGGTCGCGAGCTTCTCAAGTATTTTCTCGTCCCGGACACCCTGTCGGAACGCCACCACCACAGAGGCACTTTGGATATGCGGGATGGTGTTGCATACCTGAGAGAACCGCTGGATGAAAGAACGCAGCGACTCCCCAGGTTGTTGCTTGACGGCGTGGAGGTCAAGCTCCGTGCCGGGACGGGTGTAGGAGCTGCCGAAGTTGGCGACGAACTGCCGGCAGAGCTCTCCCCAGGAGGTTATGGACCCCTGAGGTAGATTCATGAGCCAAGACCGAGCTGGGCCGGTCAAGGCGACAGGGAAGTAGTTGGCCATGACAGCCTCGTCCCCTCCTGTGGCAAGTACGGCGGTGGAGTAGATCTGGAGGAACTCCGCTGGGTTGACACTGCCGTCGTACTTCTCGGGCAGGTGCGGGCGAAACTTGCGTGGCCATCTTGCGAAGCGAAGGTGGGGTGCAAGGGCCGCACATCCTGCACCTGCTGCTGCAGGTACAGGCGCTGCGAACGCTTGGTTCGCACTTGGCACCGCGTATCCCGGCATGGGCAAGGCTGCACCATAGACCGGGGCCGCTGCTTGCGGCGCATATAGTTGTGGCATATTCTGCGCAGCATATGCCTGAGGCAGGGCTTGCGTGGCGAAGGCCTGCCCTTCTGGTTGTGTCGAGGCCGACGACATGCTGTCGCCTGCCTCATTGTTGCGACGCCTTTCTCGGCGTCGCTCGAGGTACACCCGGGCGTCCTGGCCCAAGTGGCACCGTTCCAGTTCCCTTCGCAGGTCCGTCGACAGGAGCCTGGAGGAGCTGGAATCCGCCGGTAGCCCGTCAACCGTGGGTGTGCGCGTCAGCGACACAGCCGGTTGTCCTGGGTGCCGTCCTCGCCGAAACCGAGGGTTCGCGGCGGCGACGACGAGGCGGTCCACCTCGCGGACCCATTGCTGGGTCGCTGAATGCGGCGCATCCCCGGCAGGTGGGTTGGCAGCAGCGCTCTTGCTGCAGCTAGCGCACCTCCATGGTGTACGCTCAGCGCTGCAGAAGATCTCACACTGGTCGGGGCCTGCATAGCCGGAGTCGGCTGCTGGCTACCAGCTTGTGCCGCACACTCCGTCCTGAGTGTGTCGACATGTACTCCCCAGTGGTCACGGTTCGCCGCGAACGCGGAGGGGGAGAGTTTGCCGCTGAAGGGAGCTTGGTCATCTTCGTTGGCGGAAACTCGTCGCGCTAGGAGAAAAGCCCCCTACCTGGCGTGCCAAATGTCGAAGTGTTCGGTCGACACTTCCCCCGGGCCTGCACTGGGCAGCCCGCGGAGGTTCTTTTTTCGGTGGGGCTAGTTCCTAGCGGAGAGCTTGCGCAGATGGAACGAGTTAGTAAGAGCTTGACACGGCGAGTTTTACGTGGTTCAGGCCGCCGGAGCGTAAAACGCTACGTCCACGGCGAGCTATGGAGCTCGCTGTATTGCTTGCTGCTGAGGACCGGAGGCCTGACCTCGGGGGTGAGTTACAGCTTGAGAGTGTATGGCTAGCGTATGAGTTGCAAAATGTAAACCCTTGCAATCGACGCCTACCCGAGCCTTTTATAGTGCAAGACTCGGGCGGCTTACAAGGGGAGCCGGGACCCGACAGGTGGTCCCGGGAAGATTGTCTATTATCTACCGTATCTGCAGTTATGCCGGTAGTTGCCTCTGGTCGAAGGCTTCTGAGTCTTCATCTTGCCGCCCTGCCCATGCCGCATGCTAGTCGTAGTGGTTGATGACGGCGCAGGCGGCATGGGATGTCTTGTCGCGGCATTTAGTGGCTGGCAGGTTCTGACACCGCGCGCCAGTCTGTGATGCGACTGGGCGCAACGGCACCTGACAGACGCGTGCTCCGCATTTCCGCGTCTTGGGAAGACGCGGGCCTTGAATACCTTGTACGGGCAAGGTGTGGGGCGCCTTTACGCTCGCTGCCTACCGCTCGGGGGCAGGCAGCACCGTTCTTCTGGCCACGTGGCGGGTCCGGAGCCCTTCTCTGAGGAGAGAAGGGTCCGGCCTGCGGGGCACGTGGAGCCTCCGGACCTCTCCCCGCGGAGGGGGAGGTCCAGCTTCTGTATGCCACGTGGCGGGCCCGGAGCTCTCCTCTGAGGAGAGGGAGGTCCGGCCCCGCTGGACACGTGGCGTCTTCGGACCTCTCTCCCGCAGAGGGGGAGGTCCGGCTTCTGTATGCTACATGGCGGGCCCGGAGCTCTCCTCTGAGGAGAGGGAGGTCCGGTCCCGCCGGACTCGTGGCGCCTTCGGAGCTCTCCCTGCGGAGAAGGGCGAGTACCTTAGGCATTTTACCCTGTGCGCAGGGGTACCCCATATCTCAGGTACCGACAACGGCTAAGGCCTTGCGTCGAGCGGTAGCGTCGGTGGCTCCCCTCCCAGGTGCAGCACCGCACCTCAGGTGGATGGGAACCCCCATCAGCTTCGATGACACCGACTGCCCCAGGAACATGGCTGGGGCCGGCCAACTGCCGCTCGTGGTGGCCCCCACCATGGCCAACATGAAGATGTACCAGGTTTTGGTGGATGGCGGGGCTGGGCTGAACCTCATCTGTCGCGCAGCCTTCCAGAAGCTGCAGATCCCGATGGCCAAGCTCGCCCCATCGAGCCCGTTCTCAGGGGTGGGACCGGGACAGGTCGTTCCTTACGGCCACATCAGCCTCCCGGTGACCTTTGGGGCACCGGACAGCTACCGGACAGAGTACGTTCTGTTCGACGTGGCCGAGATTGACCTCCCCTTCAACGCCATAATCGGCAGGCCAGCCCTGTACCGATTCATGGCTGTAGCCCACTACGGCTACCTTGTCTTGAAGATGCCTACACCAACAGGCGTCCTCAGGGTTTGTGGAGACCGTGCTGCCGCAGTGTTAGCCTTGGAAAAGCTTCAGGCGCTTACAGCGACTAGAGCGCCAACCCTCGGCAGCGCAGAACCAAACCAGCTCCACCCAAGTGCACGCCACCGTGCCCTTACCACAGCACCCCGCGTGCAACCCCTCGATGAGGACGACGTCCCCACAAGGCTCGTCCGAATCAGCGCCGATGCCACCCAGACCACCCGGGTAGCCCGGGGCCTGGATAGCAAATAGGAAGGCGCGCTCGTTGCCCCCCTCCGGCACAAGGTCGATGTGCTGCATGACAGCCGTCGCCGAGGCCAGAGATCCCTAGGGAGGTGATTGAGCACTACTTAAAGGTCTTTCCCGACGTCCAGCCGTCCGACAAGACGGAGAGTCCGCCGCTGCCGGCGCTTGGCAAACCGAGTTGTTATCCCGAAGGCCAGCGAGACGCTCCGGAGGCGCATCCGCTACACCAGTCTCAATAAGGCATGCCCTAAAAAAGACCTATTTTCTCTCCCTATGATAGACCAAATAGTAGACTCGATGCCAGGCTGTGATGTGCTGCGCTTCCCAAATGCTTGCTAAGGTTCCCATCAGACCCCTTGGCCTGGAATAGTTGAAGGGCACCCTTTACCTGCTAATCCCGGCATAAACCGACTCAGCATAGCTAGGGGTCCCATGAATTTCTGTTCTTCGCGCCAATGGCTTTAACCCCATACCACCGTAACCTGTTTCGCTACAAAGAAGCAACCTCGGATCCCCGACACAACCTCCCGGAGGAACAGCAGGACCTCCCGGAGGTGCAATGGGACCCCTCCCCGGAGCTCCCGGGACATCAGCGGAGCTCCCCGGAAGGTCCAAAGCAGCCAGGGGACCCCCGAGTATCGAGCACCCGGCGGTCTCCCCAGGCTAAAAGCTATCCTCCACAGCCCCCACGCGGCGGACAATGCCGCCAAATGGGCGGCGGAGCCACTGAAGTTTGACCTAGGCTCCCTTTCCCATCATGCAGACATTAACCGAGCACTAGTTGACTTGTGGCTGAAGTAGACGCACGCTCAGGGGGCCACGAAGACGATGAAACAGGAACCTGAGCCCTGAGCTTCACCAGACCTTACCGAATGATGTTCGTCGACGGCTCCTTGCGAAAGCAGGGGGCCGATGCTAGCGTACTGTTCCTCACGCCATCGGGGGAGCAGTCTGGGTATGTGGTGCGTTTCAATTCCAAGGCAGCCAACAACATAGCAAAGTATGAAGTGCTCATCCTCCTTGCTAGTCGTTGGCTCAGGGCAACTCCCAGTCTGGTTATCAACCAAGACGGTGGAGACAGACCTCCTCGCCTTGGACCTGCACCACGTACCACGCGCTAGCAAGGCCGCAGCTGACGACCTTTCAATGAAGACCCCCACCGGAGCCACTGTGCCTGAAGGGAGCCTCGAGAGGACGTTGCCGCGGCCCACAGCCCAGCCCGCCGAGCCGGGCGAAGGGGGCTAGACCAGCACCTCGAAGCTGGCGGTCCCGGCGGCCATGGACGCCGCCAAGGATCATAAGCGTCAGTGGGGACTCCGTGCAACCCAGCGCTCAAGATCCAGATGCTCAAGTCAGACCCGATGCATGGATCACGGAGGTCCGGGACTACTTGAAAGACAATATCCTCCCTGATGAACGTGTATCCGCTGAACGGATTGTGCGTAGGGCTAAGAGACACATGGCGGTAGAGGGGGATCTCTACCAACGTGGCGCCAACCACATCCTATTGCGGTGCATAACCCAGGGGGAAGGCTGCGATTTGTTTGCTGAGATCCATGGAGGCGAATGTGGGAGTCACTCTTCCTCACGCACGTTTGTCGGTAAAGCCTTTCGGCATGGCTTCTACTAGCCGGCAACACTCCAGGATGCCGTCGAGCTGGTCGAGAGCTGCTAGGCGTGCCTGTTCCACGACAAGCAGATCCATACACCGGCTTGGACGGTACATATGATCCAGCCCACATAGCCATTCGCCATGCTGGGGCTGGACATCCCGGGCCTGGGACCATCCCCCAGAACCGAGGACGGACCCGCTCCCGAACCTTCGGAACACGGAACACCGCTGTAAGTTCTACCCCTAGAGCAACAATAGGATAGACCCTTCTTTTTATAATAAATTCCATAAAGTCCAAGAACAGGGCATGGAGCAACTAAGCCTCAGGGGACGGTCCAGGACTACATTCAGCTTCGCCTGGTTCCGACCCCAAGCGCGTAGAGTCTTGCTTCCCTTGAGGTGGGTCGTGGCCTACATATTCGGCCCGCCTTCCCCCGTATGGAAATTTATATGAAAAGAAACCTACCCTACGTTGCTCTCCTTTGGTACTCATTTAATTTACTTATTAAATTTTTATGATTACCCTACTAATGCGCGCTCACTATGCTTTCAACTCCCTCTTCTCATTCTCATCTTTAGTCGGAATTTGCTGCCCTGCCAAAGGCGGTTGCGCGCGAGGTACCGGCCGAAAGCCAGGGGGGCCCCAAGCCCCCGGCACTTCGCGCGCGGTAGTTCCCAAGCACGATATAAGTGGACGGGGACCGTAAGCCAGATAAGACTAAGAGATAGAGGGGGGGAGCCCCCAAGGAGAATTACTTTTTCCTTACTTGTGTGCAGGACCTCTCAGCCTCAGCTCCCCGCAGGAGTATGGTAGGCGCATCCATCCAATAGAACGCACCTACCAGGGGGCCGCTACGGGATCGCGCAAGGCTAGAAAACCCAAAGGTAAGATCAAAGAGCTAGACCTCACAGGGGCAAGGCCCGAAGGCCCCACGTGTCCAGCAGGGCCGGACCTCCCACCTCCTTGAGAGTGAGAGCTCCGGGACCGCCGCGTGGTCTACAGAAGTCAGACCTCCCCCCTCTGCGGGGAGAGGCCCAAGGGCTCCACGTGCCATGCAAGCCCAGACCTCCCCTCAGGCGGGAGCTCCGGGCCCGCCAAGTGACCAACAGGCCCGGACCCCCCTCCGATCTCGTGAGGCGGGTCCTGGAGACCTCCGGGAGACCTCCGGAACCCTTAGTATACAATGAGGACCCGGAGAAGGTGTCTATGCAGAGCTTCGAGATTGGTCAAGGCCTCCGAGTCCTTGCGGAGCTAAGGACTCGGTCAGGAAAGGCCAAGAAGAAGACTAGGACATGCAGACACAGAAAGAAACAGAAGTCTGTCCATACGAAGGCTCCACGAGCTGGGCTACAGACTCAACAAAAATAAAAAAGGAAGTACAGGGCCTTGGGGACACGAGGGCAGATGCCTAGGGGTCCCCGGACTCCCGATGAAACCTAGAGGCCATGAGGGCAGCTAAGTCCTCGACTTCGGCCCTGGCAGCTTCCTCCCGATCGGCGACGGGTCCTAGACGAACCGGCCCCAGAGAAAAGGAAGGGTCTCGGCTAACGATGCACGACAGAATGTGCATCGCAACCTCCTTCGCGAGGCCCCGACCTTCCGCTTCCAGCTCGTCGGCGATCACTGATTCGAGCCGACCTAGCTCGTCGCCAAGAGACTCAAGGGCCGGGGCCGCTTCGGACATCGGCCGCGCTGGGGTCTCCACCTGCACAGGGCTGAAACCAAGAGGAGCCAAGGCTGATCCCGCCTTGGCAATGAAGCACCAGACCGCCTGGGCCTCGGCAGTCCACAAGGACTGGAGCCTCTCTACCTCTTTGCGAGCCGCTAGCTCGCGATCCATCACCGCCTGACGCTCCTTGGAGAACTGCTCCTCCCTCGCGGCGACAGCTGACTCACGGAGCCCCAGCTCCTCGGACCGAGCCCTTAGCTCCTCCACCTTGGCCCTCAGCAGGGCGGTGGTCTTCTCCTCCTCGGCCGCAACGGCGCGTTCCCGATCAGTGACGGCGTGCTCCCGACAGGCTACCTGCAGCTGCAACTCCTCCGTGGCGGCGGAACACTCCTTGGCTTTGGCTTCAGCTTGGGCTAGAGCCTCGTGGTAGGTGACACGAACCCGCTGGGCCTCTGACTCCAAGCGGCTAATGGCCTTCTTCTGAGTGCCAAGCAGAGCACTCATGGCCTCAAGCCTTGACTGCCTTGAGTCAAGGTCCGCCCAGGCCCGCTGCTGCCAGCTGAGAAGGCGTTCCCTCTTGCCGGCCAATGACTTCCGCTCCTGCTCAAAGGCAGATTGGAGCTGCCGGGCGCTGGTCTGGGCACGCCCCTGGGCGTCCCACACGGCCGCCGGAGCAGGGGGGATAGGAGTTGCGCCGCTGGACCCCCCTGACGAGTCTAAGACTGGCGGGGGCGCCGGCGCCTCAGCAGCCACGGTGGGGCGCTGTCCTAAGCAGGCCGGGGGGCCAGCAGGCGCACCTACAGCAGCCCTCCCGGTCTCAAGACCTGGCTTCTGGACTGGTGAAGGAGGGCGAGTAGGAGCAGATGTGGCCACCGCGGAAAATGAATCCGCTGGTGCAGAAGGTGCCCCCGTCGATTTGGGAGCCATGGGGGCCGCCACGGTCCCCAGGTGCTGAGGCACGGAGCTTCCGCTGGTTGAAGGCGGCCGGATAAGAGGCCCGCCCCTGGTAGCCGGTTGGTCCCTGCAAAGAAGAAGAAGCCTCAGAATAAGAGAAGAGGCAAGAGCTCTGCTCCTATAAGCCGGAAAGAATAACACTTACTGGGCGGCATGAGCACTCCAGCGAGCTTGCAGCACTGGCTTCTGGGCTGTAGCTGAACCGCCAGGACCAGCGGCTGGAACGGTCGCGGAATGGAACGCCTGGATCCCCGGCGCACTCGCCGGCGTCGCCCCACCAACATCCGTCCTGGGAGCCCCTCCGCTTGAGGAAGGATGGCGAGGTACCTGGGCTGATTCGGACGGCTGCTGTCTGGGGAGAGACCCGCCGGGGAGGGACACTCGGGACCTCTTCCGGTCGCCACCTGATGGACGAGCACCTCCGGGAGATGGGAGCAAAGTAGCTCCAGCACCCTGAATCGGCACAGGCGGCACCCTCGGAGGAGACCGGGCGCATTTCTTCTCTAGATGCCCGGGGGCCGGCTCTTTTCCTTTCCCTTTGTCGGCGGCTTGGGTTCCGTCGGCTCTGGGGGAGGGTTTGACAGCAGCGGATGCCTCATGCCCTGACCCGGGGTGCTCGGTTCCTGGAATGGTGATACCCCGGAAGGCATCCCCGACCTGTCTGACGGCGATCCCGATATCATCAAGGTTCGGCATCTTCCGCAGGAGCTCTGACCTCCTCTCAGGCTCCAAGAAGAGGGGATGGCAGAGGGCGGAAGAGAGGGGTCACCACTGGGAATGTAGTCACCGCTCACCTTGCTCACCATCTCGTTCAGCTCCTCGTCGGAAGGGTCAGAGCCGGGGCCTCTCTCCAGCCTGGTACAGTCCTGCTCGCCGGTGTAGTACCACGATGGGCGGCTACGCTGCTGCAAGGGAGCAATACGGTGCGACACGAAGTCCATCAGCACCATTAGAGACGTCAGCCCCTCGTTGGCCAAGAACCGGATCCGCTCCAAGACCGGGGTGTACTCCTGCTCCAGCTCAGGGATCTCCTCCTAGAAGCGGCGATTGGTGGTTGGGCTGGCGGTTGGGAGTTGTAGGCGATCGTGCTCATCGGTCTGCACTACCACCCAGCTCTACCTCCAGTTTTCCCACCTTGATGCGCTGAAGGGCAGGAGGTATCCGGAGATCTTGGGGTCTTTGCAGCGATGCTGGAAGTAGTATGCCCCCATCTGAGTCTTTGAGCCGCGCCCAGTTGTCCGCAGCACAAAGAAGTGGCGGAAGAGCGTCACGGAGGCGTGCACCCCCACGAACATCTCGCAGAAATGGACAAAACAGCAGCCATTGCGAAGGAATTGGGGGAAAGATGGTGAAGCTGGAGACCGTATGTCTCCAGCAGGGTGATAAAGAAGGAAGAAATCGGCGGAACGAACCCCGCCAGAGCATAAGCCGTGAAGAAGACTATCTCCCCCTTTTCCAGGACCAGGGGGAGAGATCCTCGGCGAAGCCGATGTTTCTGCTCTTCTGAGCGCCAGCCCAGCAGCCTGCGCACTGGCCCGAGCTCGGAAGAGCGGACGAGGCGCGTCGGGAGCAAGTTGGAAGCCATGGCGAAAGAGGGCGCAAGGGCAGGAGAGCCGGGGCGCAAGAGTTCAAGGGAAGTACGAGAGCAATGCGAAGGGAAGCCGCGATGCGGGTGAGATCCCCCTTTAAAACTTTCCAGGGATGGTCCGGGGTAATTCGAAAACCTCCGGAAACATCGCGTCGACGACCTCGTTGGCTCCGAGACCGGGCGCCGATGAAAGGTGGACCCTAGCCGCCCAACTGAAGCGGTGGGTCAAGGAGTCAGTCTCCTGAGAAGATGAGCCGGCAAGGCACTTCGGCGGTTCCCGAAGAAAGCGCCGCAACGTGTAGAAGTGGCAGTCTTGGGAACTGCCGCAGTAAAAGCAACCATCAAGTGAGCGCACGCTCCCACGATCCCGTGGCCGTTCGTGCTCCGGAAGCAGTCAATTCGGGACTTAGAGGAAGTGCGCGGATCGGAAGAGACGGAGGTCCCACCTCGGGCTCACTATCTCCCCCGAGATGGGCCCGGGGGCCACTGTCAGTACCTGAGATATGGGGTACCCCCGCGCACAGGGTAAAATGCCTAAGGAACTCGCCCTTCTCCGCAGGGAGAGCTCCGAAGGCGCCACGCGTCCGGCGGGGCCGGACCTCCCTCTCCTCAGAGGAGAGCTCCGGGCCCGCGACGTGGCATACAGAAGCCGGACCTCCCCCTCCGCGGGAGAGAGGTCCGAAGGCGCCGCGTGTCCAGCGGGGCCGGACCTCCCTATCCTCAGAGGAGAGCTCCAGGCCCGCCGCGTGGCCAACAGAAGCCGAGCCTCCCCCTCCGCGGGGAGAGGTCCGGAGGCTCCACGTGCCCCGCGGGGCTTACCCTCCTCTCCTCTGAGAAGGGCTCCGGGCCCGCCACGTGGCAGCAGAACGACGCTGCCTGCCCCGAGCGGTAGGCAGCGGGCGTTAATACGCCCCATACCTTGCCCGTACAAGGTATTCAAGGCCCGCGTCTTCCCAAGACGCGGAGACGCGGAGCACGCTTCTGTCAGGTGCCGTTGCGCCCAGTCGCATCACAGACTGGCGCGCGGTGTCAGAACCTGTCAGCCAATAAACACCGCGACAGGACATCCCATGCCGCATGCGCCGTCATCAACCACTACGACTAGCATGCGGCATGGGCAGGGCGGCAAGATGAAGACTCAGAAGCCTTCGGCCAGAGACAACTACCGGCATAACTGCAGATACGGTAGATAATAGACAATCTCCCCGGGACGACCTGTCGGGTCCCGGCTCCCCTTGTAAGCCGCCCGAGTCATGGACTATAAAAGGCTCGGGTAGGCGTCGATAGCAAGGGTTCGCACTTTGCAACTCATACGCTAGCCATACACTCTCAAGATGTAACTCACCCCCAGGCTCAGGCCCCCGGTCCTGAGCAGCAAGCAATACAGCGAGCTCCATAGCTCGCCGTGGACGTAGAGTTTTACGCTCCGGCGTCCTGAACCACGTAAAACTCGCCGTGTCAAGCTCCTACTAACTCGTCCATCTGCGCAAGCTCTCCGCTAGGGACTAGCCCCACCGAAAGAAGAACCTCCGCGGGCTGCTCAGTGCAGGCCCGGGGGAAGTGTCGACCGAACACTTCGACAGAAGACCTCGCCATGAGGGAAGAACAGGTCTCCCGCGAACGCCAGACGATTCTGGATCGAGAGTTGGCTGCCGACTTCAGGGCTTCTGAATTGGAGCGGCTCGCCAAGACTCTCCGCCTTCGGGAAAGCTCCATGGCAGCCAAGGAGAAAGAGTTCTCCGAGAGAAACCAAGACGCCCTGCAGGCAGCCCGCCGCGAGGTTGAGGAGCTCTTGGCCTTGCGGTCCTCCGAGGCGCTTGCGGTCCCGAGCTTCATCAATCGGGCGGGGTCCGCCCTGATCCCCCTTGGCTTCAGTCTGGTGAGGGCAGCTGCTCCTGCGTTGAAGGTGGAGGAGGTGATCCCCGCGCTGGAGTCGATCAGCGCCAAGCTGGACAGGCTAGACTCGGTGGTCGCCAGCGAGCATGAGGCCGAGGGACACGGCCTGGCCTTAGAGGTCACCTCACATGTGCTGGCATGCTTCAGGAGCCGGGACCCTTTTCTCCCTGGAGCCAGCGATAGAGGGCCCAGCCGCGGAGCGGGAGGAAGCTGCCAGGGCTGAAGTCGGGGACGTGGAAGCCCTTTTTATCGAGTCTGTAGTCCAGCTCATGGAGCCTTGCATAAATAGACTCTCTTGAATGTTTGTGTCTGTGATGCCTTTCCTCTCCTTCTTGGCTTTGCCTGGCTGAGTCCTTAGCTCCGCAAGGTACTCAGAGGCCTCCACCAATCTTGGAACTCTGCACAGACACCTTCCCCGGGTCCTAACTATATTAGGAGCCCCCGGGAGTCTCCGGACCTCGCCCCATGGGGAGGTTCGGATCTGCCGGCCACGTAGCGGGTCCGGAGCTCCTCTGAGGAGGCGGGTGCTCTTGCCCCGCTGGACACGTGGGGCTTTCGGAGCCCCGCCCCAGAGGGGGAGGTCCGATTTCCGCCTGCCACGTGGCGAGTCCGGAGCCCCCTCTGGGGAGGCGGGAGCTCCGGGCCCGCTGGACACATGGGGCCTCCGGGCCTCGCCCCTGCTGAAGGGGCGGGGCCCGGTCCTTCCGGTCCTATGTCGGAGTAGTTGGTAGCTCCTTCCCCCCCCGCCTCATGCAGTCCCCGTTGCTGTAACCTGGAGGTCCTGCACACAGGCAGAGGAAACGTAATTCTCCTCGGTGGGTCCTCCCCTCCCGTCTCCTAGTCTTATTCGGCTTACAATACCAACCCGTTATACGGGGCTGGGGCAATTCTGTGCGCGAGGCGCCGGAGCTCCGGCTCCCTCCGAGGTCTGGGTACGACCGTCCGATCCCTAGTACCGGGCCGTGCGCCGGGGAAGCAGAGTGCACAGGCTTTGGGTTCATGACCAAGCAAAGCGGTTGTACTCCCCTATACCTCCGGAGGGCAGGATGCGCACGCTTTGGGCACGGAGCCGGCTAAGCGGGATACGCACCCTGGACCCCCCATGCACAACGCAGGCCTTTCCTGGAGGTGACCAACTGGCTCCGCAACACCTGACTGGGGGAGGCTCGAGAGGCTCACTTGGCCATCGGCAGGTGCCTCAAGCGCAACCGCCCTCGGTAGGATAGCAAATGCTGACTATGGATGAGCGCGCCTGTAGCTCAGTGTATAGAGCTTCTATTTCCTAAGCAGAAGGCCATAGGTTCGGCCCCTACCTGGCGCGCCAAATGTCGAAGTGTGCGGTCGACACTTCCCCCGGACCTGCACTGGGCAGCCCGCGGAGGTTCTTTTTCGTAGGGGCTAGTCACTTGCGGAGAGCTTGAGCATATGGACGAGTTAAGGAAAAGCTTGACACGGCGGGTTTTACGTGGTTCGGGCCGCCGGAGCGTAAAACCCTACGTCCACGGTGAGCTGAGGAGCTCGCTGTATTGCTTGATGCCCAGAACCGGAGTCCTGAGCTTGGGGATGACTGATGTCTAGCGTATGAGTTGCGGGAGTGCGAACCCTTGCTAACGTCGCCTACCCGAGCCTTTTATAGTCCAAGATTCGGGTGGCTTACAAGGTGGGCCCGGGACCCGACAGGTGGTCCCAGGGAGATTGCCTGCAGACTATCGTATTCGCAGTTATGTCGGTAGTTGTCTCTGCCGAAGGCTTCTGAGTCTTCATCTTGCCGCCCTGCCCATGCCGCATGCTAGTCGTAGTGGTTGATGACGGCGGGGGCGGCATGGGATGTCTTGTCACTGCGTTTATTGGCTGGCAGGCTCTGACACGGCGCGCCAGTCTGTGATGCGACTGGGCGCAACGGCACCTGACAGAGGCGTGCTCCACGTCTCCGCGTCTTGGGAAGGCGCAGGCCTTGAATACCTTGTACGGGCAAGGTATGGGGCGTCTTTACCCCCGCTGCCTACCGCTCGGGGGCAGGCAGCGCTCTTCTGCTAGACACGTGGCGGGCCCGGAGCCCTCCTCAGAGGAGAGGGGGTCTGGCGCCGCAGGACACGTGGAGCCTTCGGAACTCTCCCCGCAGAGGGGGAGGTCCGGCTTCTGTCAGCCACGTGGCGGGCCCGGAGCTCTCCTTTGAGGAGAGGGAGGTCCGGCCCCGCTGGACACGTGGCGCCTTCGGACCTCTCCCCCGTGGAGGGGTGAGGTCCGGCTTCTGCAGGCCACGTGGTGAGCCCGGAGCTCTCCTCTGAGGAGAGGGAGGTCCGGCCCCGCCGGACGCGTGGCACCTTCGGAGCTCTTCCTGCGGAGAAGGGAGAGTTCCTTAGACATTTTCCCCTGTGCGCGGGGGTACCCCATATCGCCGGTACCGACAGTTGCCTACCCGAGCTTTTATAGTCCAAGACTCGTGTGGCTTACAAGGGGGGCCCGGGACCCGACAGATGGTCCCAGGGAGATTGCCTGCCGACTTTCGTATCCGCAGTTATGTCGGTAGTTGTGTTAGATGAAGGCTTCCGAGTCTTCGTCTTGCCGCCCTGCCCATGCCGCATGCTAGTCATAGTGGTTGATGACGGCGGGGGCGGCAGGGGATGTCTTGTCGCTGTGTTTATTGGCTGGCAGGTTCTGACACCCGTGCCAGTCTGTGATGCGACTGGGGGCAATGGCACCTGACAGAGGCGTGCTCCGCGTCTCCGCGTCTTGGGAAGGCGCGGACCTTGAATACCTTGTACGTGCAAGGTATGGCGCGTCTTTACGCCCGCCGCCTACCGCTCGGGGGCAGGCAGCGCTGTTCTGCTGGACACGTGGCGGGCCCGGAGCTCTCGTCTGAGGAGAGGGAGGTCCGGCCCCGCAGTACACGTGGAGCCTTCGGACCTCTCCCCGCGGAGGGGGGAGGTCCGGCTTCTGTCGGCCACGTGGCGGGCCCGGAGCTCTCCTCTGAGGAGGGGGGGTCCGGCCCTGCGGGACACGCGGCGCCTTGAGAGCCTTCCCAACGGAGGGGAGGTCTGGCTGCTATTGGCCACGTGGCGGGCTGTGACACCCTCACCTCGGGTGTCAGCATATGTTCATGTTTTATGAAGAAGAGAACATTTTAAGGAAAGAAGGAACAGAGACAAGTATCAGAAGGATAGCCAATAAAGCTCTCCGAGAGCACCGAAGGAAATTTCCACGACCAGCAGACCACGTGGCGCGTTCGGAGCTCATCCCCGAGAAATTGGGAGAGGTCCGCCGCTAAACTAGCTACGTGGCAGGCTCGGGGGTCACCTCCGCAATTGGAAAGAGGTCCGACCCTGTGGGACACGTGCTGCCCGCGGAGCTAGCCTCTGCGGAAGAAGCAAAGGCATTTTTCATAGGACACGTGTCATCCTCAGAGCTAGTCCTCGCGGAAATAAGAGGACAAGTCACGCGGGATACGTGTCAATCTCGGAGCTCATCTCAGAGAAGTCCGGATCTATCGAACACGTGTCACCACCGGAGCTTATCTCCGGAAGGTCCATCGCAGCTAAACACGTGTCGACCTCGGGGCATGTCCCTGAGGAAAGGAGAGCGGAAACACTGGCACCCACACGTGGCGTGCGCGGAGCTCATCTCCGCAGAAGAGGGAGGTCTCGATTGATTGACACGCGTCACAACCGGAGCTCGTCTCTGCGGATGAGGAGATACCAGGCCCGGAGGGCACGTGGAGCTTCCGGAGCTCATCATCCCGGAGGTAACGAATTCTGGAGCAGCTGTTACGCGTAAGGACACCGGTACGCAACAGAAACCGATCTAAAATCCACAATGGTTAACCGAAGATAAGACGTCAGGATCTAACAAAGATCTGAATAAGACTCTTATTCGGGATCCAATCAGATTAGGACTCTTCTCTTCCCGATTATAAATAGAACCCAAAACCTCTGGCCAAAACCACAAACTTCTCTTTCAACTCCTGAGCCGATGACTTAGAGCCCTAGCCCTAACTCGCCGAGCAAAACATCGCTGAATGAATGTGGCCTAGAGGGGGGGTGAATAGGCCTTTAAAGAATTCCTGCACACTTAATAAAGTTATCAGAAACTTGACTGACCGGACTAGTCCGGTTGTGTGGGCGGACTAGTCCGGTGTGCTGAATTTTTTGAGTTGATTAAGTGTGTCTCAATAATTTAATCTTATAGCAGCGGAATAAGAACAACAGTTTTTAGAACTTAAATTTATTGTATGGATGCACGTGCAAACTTGTAAGGAACTCAAACGATGACTAGCAAACTAGTGATCTAATGTGTCAAGATGTAAAACAAATGAGAGACAAAAGACACGAATTTTTACCGAGGTTCGATCTCACCAAGAGATCTACGTCCTCGTTGAGGAAGCTCACACAGAGCCGGGTTCCCAACCCTTTCCCTCTTCAAGTCACCACACAGGCCGACTTGACTTCACTATCAAGTGTAATCACCGTGTTTATGGGGAAACCTCACACGTTGAGGGCTCCCACAAGAATTACAATGAGAAGTTGATCAAATACACTCAAAAAGATTACAATGCAGAATGAGTGTAGAGAGATCAAACCCCAAGAGCTCACAACAAAGGAACGACGATCTCCCAATCCCAAATCCAAGTATTTTATTGATCTTCACCTTTTTGCACCTTAGATGTGTGGGGAGACGTGTATTTGGGCTCTTGGGTCAGGTGGCAGCGCTAGGGTTTCAGTTTTTAACAGTATGAGTCGTGTATTGTTAGGGAAAAGACGAAGGACCTCTATTTATAGGCTTTCCCAAAAAGTTACCGTTGTTAAACCTACTACCGGACTAGTCCGGTATATGATCGGACTTGTCCGGTCTACTTCCAGTGGGTTAACCGGACTAGTCCGGTCCACAAACCGGACTTGTCCGGTGCTATGTGAGATGGGTTTTCAGAAACTTTAGCGGACTAGTCTTGTTGCTTGGATGGACTAGTCCGTAGTCCTCTAAAGAGGACAACAGAGACATGACCGGACTAGTCCGGTCTAAAACCGGACTTGTCCGGTTGCGTTCTAGTGAGCTGACCGGACTAGTCCGGTTCACAAGGCGGACTAGTCCGGTGAACTATGTTTGCGTCTTTCAGAAAGTTAAATGGACTAGTCCGGTCCATGAACGGACTAGTCCGGGTTTCAGTGGATTTTAGTTGATTTTTAAACCCCTTACCCTTACGCAAAGTCATGAGCTCTTGGGATGTGTCTCTCTCACACACAACCTATACATTTATATCTACTTTGCTTCTCTAAATTCCACTAACTTCTTCCTTTTCGGGCACCACTCTATTTTTCACCTTTTTGTGTGTGTGCCGAGCCAGTTCACTTTGTTTATCCTGCAATCATCTTAATAGTTTCATTAGGATCTCATATGTTCGTCATCAATTAGCCAAAACCCATAAGGGATATCCTAGATGCACTTACAATCTCCCCCTTTTTGGTGATTGATGACAACCATTTGAGATATCACAATTGAGAATAAAAGGTTAATTTTCATAAGGTGTGTACACATGAGAACAATAAAGAATTCACAAAAAGCTTCTCACATATGTACACACCTTATGGTGGGGTGCCTCACAGGTGTGTGATAAACAAAATGTGCTAAATTAAAGACAAACAGTAGTGAACATGTAAGTGGGCATTAGAGCATAGTACATCACACATAAGAAAAGAAATAGTGCATTACAAGATTTTTAAAAATAGGTATATGTCCTTGATCACAAAAGATCTGAATGACTAATACTAGATAGAAAAGGTCCAAGTCTAATCTCAATCTTCCATCTCAATCTCTCCCCCTTTGGCATCAAGACACCAAAAAGGGAAAAATTGAGGGAAATCACTCATCGCTGCCTCCTCCGTCAGTCTCAGTCTGATCTTCATCTTCAGCATCCACGGGAGCAAGATCTTCCTCTGAGTCCTCGGAGGCGGGCGGTGATCCAACAGGCTCAATCTCAAGCTTTGCACAGATAGACTTGATATTTGCATTGACGTACTGTTGATGTTTCTTCCTTGCAAGCTTTTCTTTGCGTTGCCTGTCTTCGATCTTACGGCAGCAGGCAAAGATAGAGGAGAGCATCTTGAGGATGCCGCTAGATGATTCTTGGGCAGGTGGAGAACCAGGAGGAGCAGCTGCAGACCTAGTGTCATCATGAGCTTGCTTTGATCTCCTCTCCACTGGTGGAGAGGACGGAGCAGCTGGAGCCGGAGGGAGAGTGTACTCGGTGGGTTTTTGCGGCTTCAACCCCGCATGCTTGACATCCTTGACAAACTCGAGTCCCGTCACTTTCTCAATCATGTACATGATATACGGTGCGTATCCACAGGACCTATTGGGGGTAATTGACATGTTCACAATGTCGTTGTAGATATACTCAAAGATATTGAATGGTCTCCTCCCACTAATGACCTTCATGAGAGTCCTCAAGGTTCCTTGTATAGTTCCTGCATCTCCATCCTTCGGAGCTATCGTCTTTCTCAAGACTCTATTTAGGACCACAAAGAAAGGCTTTAGATATTTGATGGTGGGAGGAACATATGGCATCCTTGTGTCATAGAGAAACTCAAGCTCTTCCTTCTCCAGGGGTTTCAAATTATGGATGACCAGTTCATGATCCAAAGTGTTTTGGAGGTGAAGAATCCTAGCAAATTCATCATACGTGACACTATACCTTGAACCATGAGTCATCCAAGTAAGACTGTCTCCATCATCCCGAGCAAAGTAGAGAGTGGAGTGAAACTGGGTAATGACTTCATTGTTCCAGTCATACTCAAAGGATAGCAGGTCCATCAGACCGTGCCTCTCTAAGGCCTCCACCATCTCACGAAAGGCAGGATACCTCTTCGACTTCAGGTATTCAACATTTAGCCATTGACTTTCTACTATGGGATTCTTCATCTTCATGTACACATGCTCGTAGTAGTCTGCATGGAAGTTGCTCCAGAACCTAGGATCAGAACATTGTTTAGGTTGGCTATACCCTTCAATCTTCCTGAAGTTATCAGCTAGCTCATTCCCTTTTCCAGTGCAATCCTCACTTGAAGGCTGCCTGTTGCGGTGAACGGGATTTTTCAATTTTAGAGGACCAATGGGGCCACTAGAAAGTCCCTTCCCTTTATTGAGAACTCTTCTTGGCCCTGACGAGCCCTCAGCAGCATCTTTCCTTTGAGGCCTTTTGATAATGACTTTCCTCTTCTTAGGTAGATTGTCGTCGGAGGGTGGAGAGTGAGCATTGACATCATGTCTCTTCTTCATCACTCCCTCCTTAGCTCTCCTCACTCTTTCACGTTGAACTTCTTCGTCAATGTGAAAAGAGTTGTCATCTGATCCTGAAGACATGATGCCTGATAAGGAGTTTATGGATTAGATGCAAACGGACGCATTAACGACTTCAAATGGGAATGTAGGGGTTCAACTGTCAGAGACCGGACTTGTCCGGTTTCAGAGTGCGGACTAGTCCGGTGGACCGGACTTGTCCGCATCTGGACGCCGGACTAGTCCGGCCTAGCATAAGAACCCTAACTTGAGTGTTTCATTTGAAGCAAATCTCCTATCTAAGGACACAAGGGTAGGAAAGTGGTAGGAATACATCTATTTATGCAATGTACATCCTTTTGAAATCAAAGGAAACTAGCTAGAGCTAGAAAGATTGAGATTTTGGTTTTGGGGGGATTTACCAAGATATGAAGATTCGCGTTGAAGGAGTGGAAATCAGTCCGGATGAGTCTGGAAAGTAGGATCCCCTCGTCGAGAAGAGGCTTTTTCACGAAGAAAACTCCGAGTTTGAGGGCTCAACTCGAAAATCACTTTGAGAGCTAGGGTTTAGGAGAGAGGGTGAGACAAAGTGCTTATGAGTGGAGAGGGAGGCGTTTGGTCCGACTAACTGCTTCTATATGCGACTGACCGGACTAGTCCGGTCATGGTAGCGGACTAGTCCGGTACCCCTGAGTTAACCTAATTGTTGTATGTCTGGACTAGTCCGGTTGGAAATCGGACTAGTCCGTTTCCAACAGACTTGATACATATATAGATAACTAATAGTGATCCAAGGACAACAATTTTGCAAGTAGTCTTGGTGATTACTACCAGTAGGCAATCAACAATCGAACAATGGTCATAATCCACAAGATTTATTCATTAAGAATAGTTTTCTGAGTAGAAAGGAGAGGAGGAGCATTTTTGACAATACGGAGGAACAATTTAAGTTACAATCAGGTATGCAATGTTTGAAGCCACATTTCGAGAGTCAAGAATGTTTAGCTCATTTCTTAGTTCACAGAACCTTTTCTCATCTAATGGTTTGGTAAAAATATCTGCATGTTGTTTTTCAGTCCTAACATGTGAAATAGCTATGTCACCTTTTAATGAATGATCTCTAAGAAAGTGATGACGGATGTCTATGTGCTTAGTTCTTGAGTGCTCTACAGGGTTGTGTGCAATCTTTATAGCACTTTCATTATCGCATAGAAGCGGGATATGACTTAGATTGTAGCCGTAGTCCCTAAGAGTTTGTTGCATCCAAAGCAGTTGCGCACAGCAACTACCAGCTGCAACATACTCTGCTTCCGCTGTGGAAAGAGCAATGGAGTTTTGCTTTTTAGATGACCAAGAAACTAGGGACCTACCAAGAAATTGACAGGTCCCTGACGTGCTCTTTCTATCGACTTTGCATCCTGCATAGTCGGCGTCGGAATACCCTATCAAGTTAAACTTGGATCCTTTGGGATACCAAAGGCCCAAGTTGGGTGTGCGCACAAGGTACCATAGGATTCTTTTTACAGCAATTAAGTGACACTCTTTAGGTGCGGCTTAAAATCTTGCACACATGCAAACACTAAGAATAATATCTGGTCTAGATGCACATAGGTATAGTAAGGAGCCAATCATGGACCGATATACCTTTTGGTCCACATTTGGACCGTCTTCATTGAGGTCGAGATGTCCGTTGATGGCCATGGGTGTCTTGATGGGCTTGGCTTTGTCCATATTGAATTTCTTGAGAATGTCTTGTGTATATTTAGTTTGGCTTATAAATGTACCTTCTCTCAGTTGTCTCACTTGAAATCCTAAGAAGAACTTCAATTCACCCATCATTGACATCTCGAACCTGTCTGTCATTTTTTTGCTAAATTCTTCACAGAAGGACTTGTTAGTGGATCCAAAGATAATGTCATCAACATAAATTTGACATACGAATAAATGATCATCAAAATGTTTAGTAAAGAGTGTATAGTCAGCTTTACCAATTTTGAATCCATTTTGAATTAGAAAATCTCTAAGGCACTCATATGTAACACCCCAAATTTTGATTCAAAACCCTAAACCATGTTCAGAGGGGAATTTAGAAATTTTTGGACGTGTTGCATGTTTTGCAAAAATTCAAATTCAAACTGGAATTCAAATTATACTCAAAACAGAAAAGAAATGGAAAAAGAAAAAGAAAAACGGGAAAAAAACCGGCCAGTGGGCCGAAACCCGCCAGCCGGCCCAGCTACTCCCGCGCCAGCCCGCCCCCGCGCGCGCCGCGCTGCCTCTCACCGACGGGTGGGACCCACATGTCATCCCTAACCCTGAGCCCCTGCGACCCCGGACTTTTCCCCCGAGCGCGCGCGATCGCAACCGACCGGAAACCTCGTCCCGTCGCCCGAATTCTGGTCCCGGAGGACTCCAACTCGATCACAACAGACCCACCGCCCTCCCCCGGCTATAAAAACCCCCGATCCGATCAGTTTTTCCCACGCGATCGCCGATTTTTACTCCGGTGAGCACCGAGACTTCGCCGGTGAATTCTGGCCGATCTAAGCTCGGAAACTCTGATCTAACTCGCTGGTCTTGATCCACCGCCTCCGGGGAACTTTGCAGGTGCAGAAAACTCGGAGAGTTACGGTGTAAATCCAGCGCCGACGAGCTTCGCCGTGGTTTTGCCTCGGACCTCGCCGCCGATCACTTTCCAGGACCCCCGAGCTCGAGAAAACCCCCGAGGTGAGATCCCTGACCTCCCCTCTACCGATCTAGGCCATAAGATCACAGTTCTAGACAGAATTCTCGAGGATCCGAAACTTTCCAGCGAGATCGCCGCTTTCCGCCGCCGTGCGCCGCCGGCAGCGCCGCCCGCGCTCCATCAGAGCGACGTGGCTGCTTGTGCGCCGTTTATTTTAAATCGCACGGTAGACTTTAAAACCCCGCGTACCGGTTCGATGTTATAATCTCAGCCGTCGGTTTAAAATCGGACGGTCCACGTCAGCCCCGCGTTATAAAGACTGGAATTCTTACGTGCTACCCCCTGGGGTTCTCTGGAATTGAGAGCTAGCCCCGGAAACTTCAGATCTAGCCCCTGGAACTCCAGAAAATCATGTAAATTCATTTAAAAATCAGTTTTAGCCCCTGGACTTAATAGAAATTAAGAAAAACACCTCTGATAAGTGTAGCTAGACCCCTGGAAATTATCAAAATAATATTATAGACCCTGTAATGGGGTGAGTTTACTTTTTAACCCTGTTTAGTATTTAATTTAGAAAATTGAATATGTAACTAGTGGTTAAAAATTAAAAAGGGGGATAAACATAATTGTCAAAATTTATTAAAAACTTTCTCAGTACTTAGAAAACTTTGGAGTGAGATAAAAATGTATTTTTGGGCTGAAATAAATCTGTTTCATCTATTATTCACATTTATTAGTATAGGGACACATTTTTAAGTAAAGAATAGCTATAGAAAAAAAATAGGGAAAATAATTATGAAATAGTATACATCAGAAGCCAAGGTCAAAATATGATGTTAAATTATTTAGGACCAGAACCTAATCTGTTTAGGTGATGTGTATTACTAATTTAATAATAAAAAACACAATTATGCATAGGAATATAAATCTGAAAATATAGCAACTAGTAAATGATAAATGGAGTTTCTAAAATACAAAGAATTCAGTTTAGGGTTGATAGAAATTATGAAAGCACATATGGGGAAGAATAATACTTTTCATACACACTTGGTAGTAAAAAGGTGAAGTAGTTGAATATAAGAAATTTATTGGAAACCCATATAAATAGTATGAAAGTATAAAGTTGGACACAAAAGTAGGAATCATATACACATGGTTAAAAGTGCATGCAAGCCACAACTCAACACACATAAAGTAACCACAACACATATAATGGTAAAGAACTTTTATAAATATGAATGTGTGGTTTGAATGAAGTAAGAAGTGTGAACTATGTCTTATGATTGTTGTTCTTCTTTTGCTATGTGTGATGGTATGAAGTAGAACCTGCTCAAGAGCAAGTTAACCCTTTCCAAGATCAGGACTACCAATTTCAAGAGCAGCAAGAAGGAGGCAAGTGTCCTTGACCACTTTGATCCTATGCTAGGATGTGTAGATAGAATTATTTGCATTGTCAGATGAAATATGAAACCCATGCTAGGAAAGTTTCCCTAGAATTGCATTACCTTGTTTCCTTGTAGCTTGGGTTGGGATTTATTTTACCATGTCATTTATTTCCATGCATATGCTTAGCCATGCTTAGAATGGGATATTTGGGACATGAGATCATCAGTTTATATTACCATACTCTTGAATGAGACATTGTGAGTTATGTAGAGGTAGGGATCAAGGCAAGTTGGATGTTTTGGTTGTGTGCTGGGTGCACGAGACTTGGGTTTGTGTTTAGTACTTGCCTGGATCCTAAGGACCGGTTCATGGAGCATGTAACCCGGCTTTACAGTGCCAACCACATGCTGAGATGGGGCAGCTTAGCCAATTAATTAGGTGTATCCCCGGCGTAGTATGGGTGTGTTGGATGGTGCGGGGAGTAGGTGCCAGCTGGACTACCATATGAACCGCAAGGCTCAAGAGGGGGCCACTGCAGCGGGGTTGGAGCCTCTTGTATGCTGTTAGGGGTGAAACCTCAGTGGGCCCACACTCGTCAGGAATCCCTTTGTAAAGGCTTCGTAGTGATCTCCTGGCTGCACACCTGGGAAGTGTGAATGTGGATCGTAGCCACTGGCATAATGGAGGTTCTTTTAGTCCACCTGGCAACGGGGGATGAAATCACTACTTGTGGGTACAGTGGTACAAACTCTGCAGAGTCCAAACTGTCTTGACACCCGTGCTCACGGTTAAGAGCGGCCTGGACTTATTCATGATTAGAGGAATGATGGTTTTGGATGTTAAGCGGGGAGCTTAACATTGGAAATGATGTTATGGTTATTGGATTATGATGATGGGATGGGAGATTGGGACCATTTCACCTATGTAGTAATGAAGGTGCTTAATAAGCTAAGGTGATAGGTATTAATTGCGTAGTGCTTTAACCATGAGTTCAACCTCTCCTTGTTCTAGCCATGCATGATATAATTTTCCCACACTTGCTGAGTACCCTTGGTACTCAACCTTGCATATTTGTTGGTTTATATTGCTGCTCAGGTCAAGATAATGAGGTGGTGTATAATGACCAAGACTTTGGACCCGAGGAAGGTTTTTAGGTTCATGAAGACCCCCGGGCAACGCCTGTGATGGAGCCCTAAAGAATAATATTCCGCTGCTAGATTATTTACTTGTGATGAAGCATTAGTGTCCATTGAGACATTTGCGATGTAAGACTTATTTATATTCGACACCTGGCTTGTAATAAATGATGCTTCACTATTTGTCATCACATGTATGAGAAAATGATCCTGGCATACATGTGATATTCACTTGGTTGTTCTTCGGAAAAACCGGGTGTGACATCATATCAGGCTCGAGGAGCCTGTTTGAGGCCATAGAGAGCCTTACGCAGTTTATAGACATGGTTGGGATACTTCTGATCTTCGAACCCCGGTGGCTGCTCCACATAGACTTCCTCCTTTATCGGACCATTGAGAAAGGCACTCTTGACGTCCATTTGATACAACTTAAAATTATGGTGAGTAGCATATGCCAATAAAATGCGAATGGACTCAAGTCTAGCTACAGGAGCGAAGGTTTCGTCGAAATCCAAACCTTCCACTTGAGAATAACATTTGGCCACCAACCTCGCTTTATTTCTTGTCACTACTCCATGTTCATCTTGCTTGTTCCGAAAGACCCATTTGGTTCCAACGATGTTCGCCCTTGGTCTTTCCACCAGCTCCCACACTTCATTTCTTTTGAAGTTGTTCAGCTCCTCTTGCATCGCAATCACCCAGTCTGGATCCCTTAAGGCTTCTTCTACCCTGTATGGCTCCAGAAAAGACACAAAATAATAATGTTCACAAAAATTTGCAATTTGAGATCTAGTAGTTACTCCCTTAGCAATATCTCCAATGATATTGTTGACAGGATGGTCCCTTTGCACACACTGATGTACTCTTGGGTGTGGAATTTGTATAGCTGTTTGTTCTTCATTGTCTTCATGTGTCATGTCTCCCCCTAGATCATTGCTTCCATGATCATCTTGATTTTCTTGATCTTTCTCAACTTGATCTTGTGTAGGAGCTCCCCCTTGATCATTGCTTCCTTGTTGAAATTCATCTTGTATCTCCTCTCGTGGTAGGATATCACCAAGTGCCATTTTCTTCAGCGCTTCACATGGAGCTTCCTCCTTATCTAGCATAGACTTATCGACTTGCTCCACTTGTGAGCCGTTAGTTTCATCGAACACTACGTCACGCGCTACTTCAACAAGGCCGGACACCTTGTTGAAGACACGATAGGCGTAGGCGTTCGATTCATATCCGAGCAAGAATCCTTCATCGGACTTCAAAGCAAACTTCGAGGCCCTTGGTTTCTTGTTCAGAATAAAACATTTGCAACCAAAAACTTTGAAATAGGAAACGTTAGGCTTTTTACCCGTGAGAAGCTCATATGGAGTTTTCTTCAGAAGTCGATGAAGGTACAACCGATTTGTGGCATGACAAGCGGTGTTCACCGCTTCTGCCCAAAATCGGTCTGACGTCTTGTATTCATCCAACATTGTTCTCGCCATTTCGATCAATGTTCTGTTCTTCCTTTCGGCCACCCCGTTCTGTTGAGGAGAATAGGGTGCCGAGAATTCATGCTTTATACCTTCTTCATTGAGATATTCTTCAACTTGGGTGTTCTTGAATTCTGTCCCATTGTCACTTCGGATATTCTTTACGGTCGATGAGAATTCATTTTGAGCTCTTTTCAAGAACTTCTTGAGGGTTCCCTGAGTTTCTGATTTATCATAGAAGAAAAATACCCAGGTAAATCTTGAAAAATCATCAACAATAACTAAACCATATTTGTTACCGCCGATGCTGATGTACGTAATTGGACCAAAGAGATCCATGTGGAGAAGTTCGAGCGGTCTAGCGGTGGTCATCACATTCTTTGCGCGGTGTGGTGCTCCAACTTGTTTTCCTGCTTGACAAGCGCTGCATGGCCTGTCTTTTTCAAAAACCACATCCTTAAGACCACGGATGTGACCACCTTTTAGAAGTTTCTGCAGATTTCTCATTCCAACATGGGCTAGCTGTCTATGCCACAGCCATCCCATGTTGGTCTTGGCAACCAAGCAAGTGTTGAGTTCGGCTTTATCTTTGTTGAAGTCAACAAGATAAAGCTTTCCCTTCAACAATCCCTTGAATGCAATCGAGCCATCGCTTCTTCTAAAGACGGTCACACCCTCATTAGTGAATAAACAGTTGTAACCTTTGTCGCATAGTTGAGATATTGATAAAAGATTATAATCTAGAGAGTCCACATGTAAAACATTAGATAAGGTGTGTTGAGAGGATATTTAAAATGTTACCACTACCAAGGACCTTTCCTTGGCTGTTATCTCCAAAGTATATACCTTCACTTGGATCCTTGTTGCACTCGCATTCCACAAACATACCTCTCTCTCCGGTCATATGATTTGTGCATCCGCTATGCAGCACCCACTTAGATCCACCGGGGGAGTAAGCCTGCAAAATAGAATTATTTCTGGGTTTTAGGTACCCAAGCTTGCTTGGGTCCTCTCACGTTAGTCACAAGAGTCTTGGGCACCCACACACAAGTTTTCAAGTTCTTGTGGCGTGGCCCTGTATATTTAGCAATGACTTTTCCATACTTGTTTTTCATGAGAACATAAGAAGCATCAATTGTATGGAACAGTGTTTGTAGCTCAGATTCATGGGATTTTTCTTTAACAAAAATGATCCTATTCTTAGCATGATTAGAAATAGACATTTGTTTATTCCTGTCGAAGCCAAGTCCATCTTTGACATTTGGAGGTCTAGTGATCATATATGCACTTCGTGCATATTTGATCTTCTCCTTATCAAAGATGCCGTTTTGAGAAGAATGCATGTCATGTGGGGTTAAAGCATTAGAAATTACATTCTTCTTACTAGAGCAAGTGCAGGTTCTTACTGTTGTCAAGCTCATGTCTTTGGAGGAAGAGCTCTTGGAGGAAGAGGAGTCACTTTGTTTGAGCGACTCAACTTGCACCTCAAGGATTTTGTTAACTTTTGACAAGTTAGCAAGTTCTTCCTTGATTGCAATGTGTGAGTCCTCTAACTTTGAGTAAGTTTCCTTACTCAAGGCTAGCTCTAACTCAAGTGACTCATTCTTCTCTCTTTCAAGCTCAAGAAGCTTTTCGACTTCTTGATATCTCTTCCTCTCACGGATGAGCATATCTTCTTGTCGATTGACAAGTTCCTCCTTTTCAAAGATTTCGTTTGACAACATTTCCATTTTCTTTAAAGCAATTTTACTTAGCCCTCTAAACAATTCTTCATTATCACTAGAGCTATCAAAGTCATTAATGGAGGAATTTAGCACAGGAGGAGTAAGTCGAACCTTTTTCTTGCCTTCCTTAGCCATAAGACAAGTGTGGTTCTTCATGTCCCATCCTCCCATGTTCGGAAAGAGTGTGGCTCTCATAGTTGGTTTCTTGACTGCGAAAGTGGCCATTTCTTCTTCTTCATCGGAGGAGGACTCGTCGTTTGAGTACCACTCCTTCCCAATGTGAGCTTGATGGGCTTGTCTTCTTTTTCTGAATTTTTTCTTTTCTTGAGATCTTGTTTCCTTCTTCTTTTTGTTTTCCTCATAAGTACAGTCCACCATGAAGTGACCATACTCTCCGCAGTTGTAGCAAGTGCGTCGAGCCTTGGATTTTCCTTTATCCTTGCTTTTGCCTTCATGTGAATTGTTGCCGTGTCTTCTCTTCATCATGCGTTTGAACTTTTTGATGAAGAGTACCATTTCTTCGTCATCAAGATCGGTGCTTTCGTCGCTTGTATCTCCATCATCTTGGTCTTCACAAGTTTCTTTGAGTTTGGGTCTGCACGTTGCTTTGAGGGCAACTTCTTTCTTTTTAGAAGAGGTGAGCTCGGCTAAGTCTTTGACGTATTGAGCCTCTTTCTCCATCATTTCATGATTTATGATCTTTCCCAATAACTCATCGGCAGTCATTTTGTGAAACCCGGGGCTTTCTCTAATCATTGAGCAAAGTGTGACGTTTCTTGGCATGAAGGCTCTAACCATTCTTTTGACCACTTCGTGATCTGTCCATTTCTTACTTCCATAAGCACGAATTTTGTTGATGAGTGCTTTCATCTGGTTGTACATGTCTTGAGGTGATTCGCCTTCTTCAATAGCAAATCTCCCCAACTCTACTTCAAGCATTTCGATTTTGGCTTCACGAACTGATCTATTTCCTTCGTGAGCTGTCTTGAGGGTATCCCAAATTTCTTTTGCACTTTCTAACCCATCGATCTTGGTGAATTCCTCTCTGCTTAGTGATGATGTGATCACGACGACGGCTTGTGCGTTTCTGTGAATCTCTTGTTCTTGTTCTGGGGTGAGTTCATCATCCGTGTCCGGAATATCGATGCCTGTGCAAACAATGTGCCACAGACTAGGGTTCAGGGATATCAGATGCATCTTCATGTTGTACTTCCACATGGTGTAGTCACTTCCGTCAAACTGTGGGGGCCTTCCCATAGGAATAGAGAGATAATGATTATTTGAATTGAGACGGTTGTAGTTGTAAGGATACCGGGAGTAGTCATGATGACCACTCCCCATCGTCTTTTCTTCCTCTTTTCCCTTTTGTGCCATTAACTTCTTTCTCAGTAATGTCTTTAGCTGTCTCACTTCAACATCGTCATGTGGATTTTCTTTCAGCACATCGAAGGTTTTGGCTTCTTGCTCCTCATCGTTGTTGCTCGTCTTCGGGATATCATTGTTCTTCTCAGAGGCCATTGATCTCTCCGAGATGTGAGTCTCGTTGATGGAGAACTTGGCTCTGATACCAATTGAATGTGGCCTAGAGGGGGGTGAATAGGCCTTTAAAGAATTCCTGCACACTTAATAAAGTTATCAGAAACTTGACTGACCGGACTAGTCCGGTTGTGTGGGCGGACTAGTCCGGTGTGCTGAATTTTTTGAGTTGATTAAGTGTGTCTCACTAATTTAATCTTATAGCAGCGGAATAAGAACAACAGTTTTTATAACTTAAATTTATTGTATGGATGCACGTGCAAACTTGTAAGGAACTCAAACGATGACTAGCAAACTAGTGATCTAATGTGTCAAGATGTAAAACAAAAGAGAGACAAAAGACACGAATTTTTACCGAGGTTCGATCTCACCAAGAGATCTACGTCCTCGTTGAGGAAGCTCACACAGAGCCGGGTTCCCAACCCTTTCCCTCTTCAAGTCACCACACAGGCCGACTTGACTTCAAAATCAAGTGTAATCACCGTGTTTATGGGGCAACCTCACACGTTGAGGGCTCCCACAAGAATTACAACGAGAAGTTGATCAAATACACTCAAAAAGATTACAATGCAGAATATGAGTGTAGAGAGATCAAACCCCAAGAGCTCACAACGAAGGAACGACGATCTCCCAATCCCAAATCCAAGTATTTTATTGATCTTCACCTTTTTGCACCTTAGATGTGTGGGGAGACGTGTATTTGGGCTCTTGGGTCAGGTGGCGGCGCTAGGGTTTCAGTTTTTAACAATATGAGTCGTGTATTGTTAGGGAAAAGACGAAGGACCTCTATTTATAGGCTTTCCCAAAAAGTTACTGTTGTTAAACCTACTACCGGACTAGTCCGGTATATGATCGGACTTGTCCGGTCTACTTCCAGTGGGTTAACCGGACTAGTCCGGTCCACAAACCGGACTTGTCCAGTACTATGTGAGATGGGTTTTCAGAAACTTTAGCGGACTAGTCCTGTTGCTTGGATGGACTAGTCCGTAGTCCTCTAAAGAGGACAACAGAGACATGACCGGACTAGTCCGGTCTAAAACCGGACTTGTCCGGTTGCGTTCCAGTGAGCTGACCGGACTAGTCCGGTTCACAAGGCGGACTAGTCCGATGCACTATGTTCGCGTCTTTCAGAAAGTAAAATGGACTAGTCCGGTCCATGAACGGACTAGTCCGGTTTTCAGTGGATTTTAGTTGATTTTTAAACCCCTTACCCTTACGCAAAGTCATGAGCTCTTTGGATGTGTCTCTCTCACACACAACCTATACATTTATATCTACTTTGCTTCTCTAAATTCCACTAACTTCTTCCTTTTCGGGCACCACTCTATTTTTCACCTTTTTGTGTGTGTGCCGAGCAAGTTCACTTTGTTTATCCTGCAATCATCTTAATAGTTTCATTAGGATCTCATATGTTCGTCATCAATTAGCCAAAACCCATAAGGGATATCCTAGATGCACTTACAATCTCCCCCTTTTTGGTGATTGATGACAACCATTTGAGATATCACAATTGAGAATAAAAGGTTGATTTTCATAAGGTGTGTACACATGAGAACAATAAAGAATTCAGAAAAAGCTTCTCACATATGTACACACCTTATGGTGGGGTGCCTCACAGGTGTGTGATAAACAAAATGTGCTAAATTAAAGACAAACAGTAGTGAACATGTAAGTGGGCATTAGAGCATAGTACATCACACATAAGAAAAGAAATAGTGCATTACAAGATTTTTAAAAATAGGTACATGTCCTTGATCACAAAAGATCTGAATGACTAATACTAGATAGAAAAGGTCCAAGTCTAATCTCAATCTTCCATCTCAATCTCTCCCCCTTTGGCATCAAGACACCAAAAAGGGAAAAATTGAGGGAAATCACTCATCGCTGCCTCCTCTATCAGTCTCAGTCTGATCTTCATCTTCAGCATCCACGGGAGCAAGATCTTCCTCTGAGTCCTCAGAGGCGGGCGGTGATCCAACAGGCTCAATCTCAAGCTTTGCACAGATAGACTTGATATTTGCATTGACGTACTGTTGATGTTTCTTCCTTGCAAGATTTTCTTTGCGTTGCCTGTCTTCGATCTTACGGCAGCAGGCAAAGATAGAGGAGAGCATCTTGAGGATGCCGCTAGATGATTCTTGGGCAGGTGGAGAACCAGGAGGAGCAGCTGCAGACCTAGTGTCATCATGAGCTTGCTTTGATCTCCTGTCCACTGGTGGAGAGGACGGGGCAGCTGGAGCCGGAGGGAGAGTGTACTCGGTGGGTTTTTGCGGCTTCAACCCCGCATGCTTGACATCCTTGACAAACTCGAGTCCCGTCACTTTCTCAATCATGTACATGATATACGGTGCGTATCGGCAGGACCTATTGGGGGTAATTGAGATGTTCACAATGTCGTTGTAGATATACTCAAAGACATTGAATGGTCTCCTCCCACTAATGACCTTCATGAGAGTCCTCAAGGTTCCTTGTATAGTTCCTGCATCTCCATCCTTCGGAGCTATCGTCTTTCTCAACACTCTATTTAGGACCACAAAGAAAGGCTTTAGATATTTGATGGTGGGAGGAACATATGGCATCCTTGTGTCATAGAGAAACTCAAGCTCTTCCTTCTCCATGGGTTTCAAATTATGGATGACCAGTTCATGATCCAAAGTGTTTTGGAGGTGAAGAATCCTAGCAAATTCATCATACGTGACACTATACCTTGAACCATGAGTCATCCAAGTAAGACTGTCTCCATCATCCCGAGCAAAGTAGAGAGTGGAGTGAAACTGGGTAATGACTTCATTGTTCCAGTCATACTCAAAGGATAGCAGGTCCGTCAGACCGTGCCTCTCTAAGGCCCCCACCATCTCACGAAAGGCAGGATACCTCTTCGACTTCAGGTATTCAACATTTAGCCATTGACTTTCTACTACGGGATTCTTCATCTTCATGTACACATGCTCGTAGTAGTCTGCATGGAAGTTGCTCCAGAACCTAGGATCAGAACATTGTTTAGGTTGGCTATACACTTCAATCTTCCTGAAGTTATCAGCTAGCTCATTCCCTTTTCCAGTGAAACCCTCACTTGAAGGCTGCCTGTTGCGGTGAATGGGATTTTTCAATTTTAGAGGCCCAATGGGGCCACTAGCAAGTCCCTTCCCTTTATTGAGAACTCTTCTTGGCCCTGACGAGCCCTCAGCAGCATCTTTCCTTTGAGGCCTTTTGATAATGACTTTCCTCTTCTTAGGTAGATTGTCGTCGGAGGGTGGAGAGTGAGCATTGACATCATGTCTCTTCTTCATCACTCCCTCCTTAGCTCTCCTCACTCTTTCACGTTGAACTTCTTCGTCAATGTGAAAAGAGCTGTCATCTGATCCTAAAGACATGATGCCTGATAAGGAGTTTAAGGGTTAGATGCAAACGGACGCATTAACGACTTCAAATGGTAATGTAGGGGTTCAACTGTCAGAGACCGGACTTGTCCGGTTTCAGAGTGCGGACTAGTCCGGTGGACCGGGCTTGTCCGCATCTGGACGCCGGACTAGTCCGGCCTAGCATAAGAACCCTAACTTGAGTGTTTCATTTGAAGCAAATCTCCTATCTAAGGACACAAGGGTAGGAAAGTGGTAGGAATACATCTATTTATGCAATGTACATCCTTTTGAAATCAAAGGAAACTAGCTAGAGCTAGAAAAATTGAGATTTTGGTTTTGGGGGGATTTACCAAGATTTGAAGATTCGCGTTGAAGGAGTGGAAATCAGTCCGGATGAGTCCGGAAAGTAGGATCCCCTCGTCGAGAAGAGGCTTTTTCACGAAGAAAACTCCGAGTTTGAGGGCTCAACTAGAAAATCACTTTGAGAGCTAGGGTTTAGGAGAGAGGGTGAGACAAAGTGCTTATGAGTGGAGAGGGAGGCATTTGGTCCGGCTAACTGCTTCTATATGCGACTGACCGGACTAGTCCGGTCATGGTAGCAGACTAGTCCGGTACCCCTGAGTTAACCTAATTGTTGTATGTCCGGACTAGTCCGGTTGGAAATCGGACTAGTCCGTTTCCATCAGACTTGATACATATATAGATAACTAATAGTGATCCAAGGACAACAATTTTGCAAGTAGTCTTGGTGAATACTACCAGTAGGCAATCAACAATCGAACAATGGTCATAATCCACAAGATTTATTCATTAAGAATAGTTTTCTGACTAGAAAGGACTGGAGGAGCATTTTTGACAATACGGAAGAACAATTTAAGTTGCAATCAGGTATGCAATGTTTCAAGCCACATTTCGAGAGTCAAGAATGTTTAGCTCATTTCTTAGTTCACAGAACCTTTTCTCATCTAATGGTTTGGTAAAAATATCTGCAAGTTGTTTTTCAGTCCTAACATGTGAAATAGCTATGTCACCTTTTAATGAATGATCTCTAAGAAAGTGATGACGGATGTCTATGTGCTTAGTTCTTGAGTGCTCTATAGGGTTGTGTGCAATCTTTATAGCACTTTCATTATCGCATAGAAGCGGGATATGACTTAGATTGTAGCCGTAGTCCCTAAGAGTTTGTTGCATCCAAAGCAGTTGCGCACAGCAACTACCGGCTGCAACATACTCTGCATCCACTGTGGAAAGAGCAATGGAGTTTTGCTTTTTAGATGACCAAGAAACTAGGGACCTACCAAGAAATTGACAGGTCCCTGACGTGCTCTTTCTATCGACTTTGCATCCTGCATAGTCGGCGTCGGAATACTCTATCAAGTTAAACTTGGATCCTTTGGGATACCAAAGGCCCAAGTTGGGTGTGTGCACAAGGTACCTTAGGATTCTTTTTACAGCAATTAAGTGACACTCTTTAGGTGCGGCTTGAAATCTTGCACACATGCAAACACTAAGCATAATATCTGGCCTAGATGCACATAGGTATAGTAAGGAGCCAATCATGGACCGATATACCTTTTGGTCCACATTTGGACCGTCTTCATTAAGGTCGAGATGTCCGTTGATGGCCATGGGTGTCTTGATGGGCTTGGCTTTGTTCATATTGAATTTTTTGAGAATGTCTTGTGTATATTTAGTTTTGCTTATAAATGTACCTTCTCTCAGTTGCTTCACTTGAAATCCCAAGAACTTCAATTCACCCATCATTGACATCTCGAACACTTCAATTCACGACATCATTGTGTTCATCTTTGCATCTGTTCTTCAAACAGAAGCCTAATCGTGGGCAGAACACTCGATGATCAGTTTGATCTAAAGACGAGATCATCACGAACACCTCTGACCATGCAAGCCATACAAGAACAACAGATCAATCTAATAGAACTAATCGTAGGATAGCATGCATGTGCATCATCGCATCTAGTTTAGGGTTTGTGCATGATATTGATTGCTGTGAATTTGTATGCACGTGAATCCTACATAGCAGGACAAACTCAGGAAGCTGTCTACGACGAGCTGCAGCAACAAGGTTTTGAGAATCAAGAATAACCGGAACCGCAAGAACAAGGCAAGTGCTCCTAGACCATATTAATCCGATGTTTTGGATAAAACTGTTTTGTTTTGCGAAAATATGTGTGTGCTGAGTCAAACATGATGGGAAACCCTTTTATAGGAGTTTACTAGTTTTGATTAAACTATCCTTGTCGCCTGGGAAGTTTTTGAGTCGGGTATGGTTTTTGTTTTATGCTTCGCTGAGTCCATGGGATTGGGAAGCGAGATAGATGTGTCTAGCTAACTGCACTCGTACTGATAATAAGTAATTGATGAGGTTAATGAACATGGATTGGAGGGAAGATCTAGGCAAGCCTGGGTTTGTGAATGAGGTAGCATGAGATGGTGGTTTTACTTGCCGTAGATCTAAGGACCGGTTCATGCATGCACATGCCAGGATAACAGTGCCACCACAAGGCCAAGTATGGCTGCGACTTAGCTGAGTAATTAGGTAAGTTGCTAGAGTGTTATGGACTGTGGAAGGCGCGGGGAATGGGAGTCGAGTGAGGACTGCCCTGGGAACTGCATGGCACAAGAGGGGGCCCGTGGGTGGGAGAATTGGAGATTCTAGCCTGCCGGTGAAACCTTAGTGAGTCCATACATCTAGTAGCCCCTTTGTAAAGGCTATTTTGTGATCTCTTGACCATACACCGACGGCTGTGTACTGGTAAAATGGAGGTTCTGCCGTCGCCGACGGGTGATGAAATCACAAACTTGTGGGTAAAGAGGTGCAAACTCTGCAGAGTTATTAAAACTATCATGATAGCTGAGCTTACGGTCACGAGCACCTGGCTAAACTGCCATGATTAGTTGGGAATGGTTTTTGATGATTAGTTGGCAATGGTTTTTGATGATTAGTTGGGAATGGGTTTTGGGATGGTTATTGGAATGATTATTGGGAAGGTTCTTGGTTATGATTATTGGTTATGGTTCGGTTTGGGACTGTTGAGTCCGGGAGATGAGATGGTTGCATTACTGATGGGTCATGGCATGGGATTGGGTGAGACGAGGTTGTTTTATGAGGTGAGATGGTAGCGAATACGAGGAGGTATTCGTGAGTATGAATAAAAGATTGGTTAATGTTCGGATGGAACATGGAAAGCGATGGAGGTATGTTGGTAATTTAATACATACTGGGATTACATTCATCTAAAGTTAAGTTGCTGTTTTATCATGTTTCTTATATAAATCTGCTTTTCTGCAAATAAGCCTTCTATTACCTACCTTGTTTATGAGCTGCATATCATGTGTTTTCCCGCACTTGCTGAGTACATCATTGTACTCAAACTTGCATTATTATTTCCTCATCAACAGCAAGGGAAGACTATTATGAAGACCGAGTAAAGCATTATGGCGTGTGATCTGTTCTCAACCTTGCCTGTGGAGGGAGTAGAGATGGAGCCACTTCTGCTTAGTTTTGCTTCCACATTAGTTTTTGCTTCCACATTTAAATAAGGACTTCCGCTGTGAGCATGAGTCCAAGACTCATGAGGTATTGTAATAAACTCTGTTATTCGTGGTAATATATAATCTGAATTCAGTTTGTGGAACGCATGTGTATGTGTGATGAACATCCTGGGCACACATATGCATTTGTTCTCGGTTCCGTGGTTTTCACACAGAATTGAGGGTGTCACACGGGCCCGGAGCTCTCCTCTGAGGAGAGGGAGGTCCGGCCCCGCTGGACACGTGGCGCCTTCGGAGCTCTCCCTGCGGAGAAGGGCGAGATCCTTAGGCATTTTCCCTTGTGCGCGGGGGTACCCCATATCACGGGTACCGACAGTGGCCCCCGGGCCCATCTCGGGGGAGATAGGGAGCCCGAGGTGGGGCCTCCGTCTCTTTTGTTCCGCGCACTTTCTATATGTCCCGCATTGACCGCTGCCGGAGCACGAACAGTCGCGGGATCGTGGGAGCGTGAACCCACTTGATGGTTGCTTTTACTGCGGCGGTTCCCAAGGCTGCCACTTCTGCATGTTGCGGCGCTTTCTTCGGGAACCGCCGAAGTGCCTTGCCGGCTCGTCTTCTTGGGAGACTGACTCCTTGACCCACCGCTTCAGCTGGGCGGCTTGGGCCTACCTGTCATCGGCGCTCGGTCTTGGAGCCGATGCGGTTGCCGATGTGGTGTATTCAAAGGTTTTCGAATCACTCCGAATCGTTCCTGGAAAGTTTTAAAAGGGGATCTTAATCGCATCGCTGCTTCCCTTCGCACTTCCTAGCGCTCACTCTTTCCTTGAACTCTTGCGCCTTTGTCTTCATGTCCTTGAGCTCTCCCCCGCCATGGCTTCCAACTTGCTCCGGACGCGTCTCGTTCGTTCCACCGAGCTCGGGCCAGTGCGCAGGCTGCTGGGCTGGCACACGGAGGAACAGAAACGCCGGCTCCGCCGGGGATCTCTCCCCCTGCTACTGGAAAAGGGGGAGATGGTCTTCTTTACTACCTATGCCTTGGCGGGGTTCGTCCCGCCAATTTCCTCCTTCTTTGTCACATTGCTGGAGACGTATGGTCTCCAGCTCCACCACCTCTCTCCCAACTCCTTCGCAATGGCCGCTGTCTTCGTCCACTTCTGTGAGATGTTTGTGGGGGTGCACGCTTCGGTGACGCTCTTTCGCTACTTCTTCGTGTTGCGGACGACCGGGCGCGGCTCAAAGACCCAGATGGGGGCGACTATTTCCAGCATTGCTGCAAGGACCCAAAGGTCTCTGGGTACCTTCTGCCTTTCAGTGCGTCGAGGTGGGAAAACTAGAGGGAGAGCTGGGTGGTCATGCAGACCGACGAGCACGATCGCCTTCAGCTCCTGACCGTTGGCCCAACCACCGAGTGTCGCTTCTGGGAGGATGTCCCAGAGTTGGAGCAGGAGTACGCACCGGTCTTGGAGCGGATCCGGTTCTTGGCCAACGAGGGGCTAACGTCCCTGATGGTGCTGATGGAGTCCATGTCACGCCGTATTGCGCCCTTGCAGCAGCGCAGTCTCCCAGTGTGGTACTACACTGGCGAGCAGGACTGTACCAGGTTGGAGAGGGGTCCCGGCTCTGATCCTTCCGCCGAGGAGCTGTACGAGATGGTGGGCAAGGTGAACGGCGACTTCATCCTTAGTGGCGACCCCAACCTTCCGTCCTCTGCCACTCCCCTCTTCTTAGAGCCGCAGAGGAGGTCAGAGCTACTACGGAAGATGCCGAACCTCGACGACATCAGGATCGCCGTCCGGCAGGTTGGGGATGCCTTCCGGGGCATCTCGATCCTGAGAACCGAGCGCTCCGGATCGGGGCGCGAGGCGTCTGTCGCTGCCCAACCCGTCCCAAGAGCCGGCGGAACTCAAGCCGCCAACAAGGGGAAGGGGAAGGAGCCGGCCTCCGGGCATCCATAGAAGAAACGCGCCCGGTCTCCTCCGAGGGCGCCGCCTTCGCCGAGTCAGGGAGCCGGAGCACCCTTGCACCCATCTCCCGGGGGCGCTGGCCCATCGAGTGGCGACCCGAAGAGGCCCCGGGTGTCCCACCCCAGCGGGTCTCTTCCCGGACAGCGGCAGTCCGAAGAACCCCAAGCGCCTCGTCATCCCTCCTCAGGCGGAGGGGCTTCTAGGACGGACGCTGGTGGGGCGACGCCGGGGAGTGTGCCGGGGGTCCAGATGCCACAGCCCACGACCGTTCCAGCCGCAGGTCCTGGCGGTTCAACTACGGCCCAGAGGCCGGGGCTACAAGCCCGAAGACGGCGGAGTTCAAGCTGAGCTCCCGACCACGTCAGACAGCCAAGAGCCAAGCACTGGCTGACTTCGTGGCTGAGTGGACGCCAACGAAGGCTGACCCAGGGGGCTGCGAAGACGGTGAACCAAAGTACCGAGCTCCGGTCTTCACCGGGCCTCACTGGACGCTCTTCTTCGACGGCTCCTCGTGAAAGCAGGGGGCCGGTGCCGGCGTACTGCTTCTCATGCCATCGGGGGAGCAGTCTGGGTACATGGTGCATCTCAATTCCAAGGCAACCAACAACTTGGCAGAGTATGAAGCACTCATCTTTGGACTAAAAGACAGTCCTGTCTCTGGGCGCTCGCCAGTTGTTGGCGCAGGGCGACTCCCAGCTAGTTATCAAGCAAGTTAAGGGTGAATGCCCCTGCAATGACCCACAGCTAGCTGCTTATCTGCTCCACGTGCGGATGTTGGAGAAAGACTTTGTCGGTACACGCGATATGGGGTACCCCCACGCACAGGGGAAAATGCCTAAGGATCTCGCCCTTCTCCGCAGGGAGAGCTCCGAAGGCACCACGTGTCCGGCGGGGCCGGACCTCCCTCTCCTCAGAGGAGAGCTCCGGGCTCGCCACATGGCCTGCAGAAGCCGGACCTCCCCCCTCCGCGGGGGAGAGGTCCGAAGGCGCCACGTGTCCAGCGGGGCCGGACCTCCCTCTTCTCAGAGGAGAGCTCCGGGCTTGCCACGTGGCCGACAGAAGCCGAACCCCCCCTCTCCTCTGAGGAGGGCTCCGGGCCCGCCACGTGGCCAGCAGAACAGCGCTGCCTGCCCCCAAGCGGTAGGCAGCGGGCGTAAAGATGCCCAATACCTTGCCCGTACAAGGTATTCAAGGCCCGCGCCTTTCCAGGACGCGGAGACGCGGAGCACGCCTCTGTCAGGTGCCGTTGCGCCCAGTCACATCACAGACTGGCGCGCGGTGTCAGAGCCTGCCAGCCAATAAACTCAGCGACAAGACATCCCATGCCACTCCCGCCGTCATCAACCACTACGACTAGCATGCGGCATGGGCAGGGCGGCAAGACGAAGACTCATAAGCCTTCGCCAGAGACAACTACTGATATAACTGCGGATACGATAGTCTGCAGGCAATCTCCCCGGGACCACCTGTCAGGTCCTGGGCCCCCCTTGTAAGCCACTCGAGCCTTGGACTATAAAAGGCTCGGGTAGGCAACGTTAGCAAGGGTTCGCACTCCAGCAACTCATACGCTAGACATCAGTCATCCCCAAGCTCAGGACTCCGGTTCTGAGCAGCAAGCAATACAGCGAGCTCCTCAGCTCACCGGGGACGTAGGGTTTTACGCTCCGGCGGCCCGAACCACGTAAAACCCGCCGTGTCAAGCTTTTCCTTAACTCGTCTATACGCTCAAGCTCTCCGCAAGTGACTAGCCCCTCCGAAAAAGAACCTCCGCGGGCTGCCCAGTGCAGGTCCGGGGGAAGTGTTGACCACACACTTCGACATTTGGCGCGCCAGGTAGGGGGCTTTTCCCATGCCCGACGAGTTTCCACCAACGAAGATGACCAAGCTTCCTTCAGCGGCAAACTCTCCTCCTCCGCGTTCACGGCGAACCGTGACCAGCGGGGAGTACATGTCGACGCACTCAGGACGGAGTGTGTCGGCACAAGCTGGTAGCCAGCAGCCGACTCCGGCAATGCCGACTCCGGCAATGCAGGCTCCGACCAGCGTGAGTTCTTCTGCAGCGATAAGCGAACCCCACAGGGGTGCGCTAGCTGCAGCAAGAGCGATACTGCACAACCCACCTGCTGGGGACGCACCTCATTCGGCAACCCAGCAGTGGATACGCGAGGTAGACCGCCTCGTCATCGCCGCCTCAAACCCTCGACTTCGGCGGGGACGACACTCTGGTTAACCGGCTGTGTCGCTGACGCGGACGCCGACGGTTGACGGGCAGACGGCGGACTCCAGCTCCACCAGGCTTCCATCGACGGACCTGAGGGCAGAGCTGGAGCGATGCCACTTGGGCCAAGATGCCCGAGTGTTCCTCGAGCGACGTCGAGAAAGGCGTCGCATCCAAGAGGCTGGCGCCAGCATGACGTCGGCCTCGACCCAGCCTGATGGGCAGATCTTCGCCACGCGAGCTCTGCCCCAGGCGTACGCCGCGCAGCATATGCCACAACCATATGCCCTGCAAACGGCGTCCCCGGTCTATGGAGCAGCCTTGCCCATACCGGGGTACACTGTGCCAGGTGCGAACCAAGCGTTCGCGGCACCAATACCTGCGGCAACAGGAGCAGGATGTGTGGCCCTTGCACCCCACCTTCGCTTCGCGAGGTGGCCGCGCAAGTTTCGGCCGCACCTGCCCGAGAAGTACGACGGCAGCGTCAACCCAGCGGAGTTTCTCCAGATCTACTCCACCGCCGTACTTGCCACAGGAGGGGATGAGGCCGTCATGGCCAACTATTTCCCAGTCGCCTTGACCGGCCCAGCCCGGTCTTGGCTCATGAACCTACCCCAGGATTCCATAACCTCCTGGGGAGAGCTCTGCCGGCAGTTCGTCGCCAACTTCGGCAGTTCCTACACCCGGCCTGGCACGGAGCTCGACCTCCACGCCTGTGACGCCCTCAATTCTGTGGGAAAACCACGGAACCGAGAACTAATGCATATGTGTGCCCAGGATGTTCTTCACACATACACATACGTTCCACAAACTGAATTCAGATTATATATTACCACGAATAACAGAGTTTATTACAATACCTCATGAGTCTTGGACTCATGCTTACAGCGGAAGTCTTATTTCTATGCAGCGGAAGTCCTTATTTAAATGCGGAAGCAAAAACTAATGCGGAAGCAAAACTAAGCAGAAGTGGCTCCATCTCTACTCCCTCCACAGGCAAGGTTGAGAACAGATCACACGCCATAATGTTCCACTTGATCTTCATAGTAGGCTTCTCCTGCTACTGAGGATGAAGTAATAATGCAAGGTTGAGTACAATGATGTACTCAACAAGTGCAGGAAAACACATGATATGCAGCCCATAAACAAGGTAGGCATAAAAGGCTTATTTGCAGAAAAGCAATCTTGTAAAACCATGATAAAACAGCAACTTTACTTTAGATGATTGTAATCCCAGCATATATTAAATTACCAACGTACCTTCATCACTTCCCATGTTCCATCCGAACATTAACCAATCCTTTATTCATACTCACGAATACCTCCTCGTATTCGCTACCATCTCATCTCACAAATCAACCTCGTCTCACACCGAGACCAATCTCATGTCATGACCCAACAGTCATGCAAACATCTCATCATCCAGACTCAACAGTTCCAAAACCAATAACCATAACCAAGAACCTTCCCAATAACCATCCCAAAAACCATTCCAATAACCATCCCAAAAACCTTTCCCAACTAATCATGGCAGTTTAGCCAGGTGCTCGTGACCGTAAGCTCGGCTATCATGATAGTTTTAATAACTCTGCAGAGTTTGCACCTCTTTACCCACAAGTTTGTGATTTCGTCACCCGTCGGCGACTGCAGAACCTCCATTATACCAGTACACATCCGTCGGTGTATGGTCAAGAGATCACAAAATGGCCTTTACAAAGGGGTTACTAGATGTATGGACTCACTAAGGTTTCACCGGCAGGCTAGAATCTCCAATTCTCCCACCCACGGGCCCCCTCTTGTGCCATGCAGTTCCCAGGGCAGTCCTCACTCGACTCCCATTCCCCGCTGCTTCCACAGTCCATAACACTCTAGCAACTTACCTAATTACTCAGCTAAGCCGCACCCATATTTGGCCTTGTGGTGGCACTGTTATCCTGGCATGTGCATGCATGAACCGGTCCTTAGATCTACGGCAAGTAAAACCACCATCTCATGCTACCTAATTAACAACCCAGGCTTGCCTAGATCTCCCTCCGATCCATGTTCATTGTCCTCATCAGTTACTTATTATCATTACGAGTGCAGTTAGCTAGACACATCTATCTCGCTTCCCAATCCCATGGACTCAGCGAAGCATAAAGCAAAAAAAACCATACCCGACTCATAAACTTCCCAGGCGACAAGGGTGGTTTAACCAAAACTAGTAAACTCCTATAAAAAGGGTTTCCCATCATGTTTGACTCAGCACACACACCTTTTCGCAAAACAAAATAGTTTTCCAAAACGTAGGATCAATATGGTCAAGGAGCACTTGCCTTGTTCTTGCGGTTCGGGTTGTTCTTGATTCTCAAAACCTTGTTGCTGCAGTTCGTCGTAGACAGCTCCCTGAGCTTGTCCTGCTAGGTAGGATCACGTGCATACAGGATTCACAGCAATCAATATTTATGCACAAACCTTAAACTAGATGCGATGATGCACATGCATGCTATCCTATGATTGTTATTAGATTGTTGTGCTCTTGTATGGCTTGCATGGACATAGGTGTTCGGATCAAAGGTGGATGTGGCGATGATCTTGTCTTTAGATAAAACTGATCATCGAGTGATCTGCCCACGAGAAGGCTTCTGTTCGAAAGGATTTGAAAAACAGATGCAAGAGACGAACACAATGATGTCGTAAGGTGGTATTGAAGTCCTACCTCACGCTCTTCTTGTCATCGAGGTCCTCCTCAGACCGCTTGGTTCTTCTCCGATGATCTCCCTTGTTACGCTTCGGCGATGTTTTGCTCGGCGAGTTAGGGCTAGGGCTCTAAGTCGTCGGCTCAGGAGTTGAAAGAGAAGTTTGTGGTTTCGGCCAGAGGTTTTGGGCTCTATTTACAATCGGGAAGAGAAGAGTCCTAATCTGATTCGATCCCGAATAAGAGTCTTATTCAGATCATTGTTGGATCCTGACGTCTTATTTTTGGTAACATCGCGGAGTTTAGATCGGTTTCTGTTGCGTACCGGTATCTTTACGCGTAAAAACCGCTCCAGACTCGTTACCTCCGCGGTGATGAGCTCCGGAGGCTCCACGTGTCCTCCCGGGGCCTGGTATCTACTTCTCCGCAGACGAGCTCCGGTTGTGCCATGTGTCAATCGACCGAGACCTCCCCCTCTTTTGGAGGTGAGCTCCGCGCACGCCACGTGTTGGCGCCTGCTTCCCCCTCTTCTTTCCTCAGGAACATGCCCCGAGGTCGACACGTGTCTAGCAACGAAAGACCTCCCGGAGATAAGCTCCGGTGGCGACACGTGTTCGATAGATCCGGACTTTTCTGAGATGAGCTCCGAGATCGACACGTATCCCGGCGACGGGTCCTCTTATTTCCACGAGGACTAGCTCCGAGGATGACATGTGTCCTACGAGAAATGCCTTTGCTTCTTCCGCAGAGGCTAGCTCCGGGGGCAACACGTGTCCCACAGGGTCAAACCTTTTTCCAATTGCGGAGGTGACCCCCGAGCCTGCCACGTAGCCAGTTTAGCGGCGGACCTCTCTTTACCTCGTAGGGACGAGCTCCAAACACGCCACGTGGCCGGTTGGCCACGGTAGTTGCCTTCGGTGCTCTCTGAGAGCTTTATTGGCTATCCTTTTGGTACTTGTCATTGTTCCATCTTTTCTAGAAATGTTTTCTTCTTCCTAACACATGAACATATGCTGACACCCGAGATGAGGGTGTCACAAATCTACCTCCCTTAAATTGAATCTTGTCCTCGAGATTCATTAGTAGAAAATAGATGGGGAAATTCTGCCTTGATATCCTCTTCTCGCTCCCATGTGGCTTCAGCTTCAGTGTGATGGCTTCATTGTACCTTGCACCATCGAATCACCTTGTTTCGGGTGACCCTTTCCTTTACGTCCAAGATTCGGACAGGGTGTTCTGCGTAAGTCAGGTCCTCTTGAAGTTCAAGTTCTCCCATTGACACTTGTTCCTCTGGTACTCTCAAGCACTTCTTGAGCTGGGATACATGAAACACGTCATGTACGTCGGAGAGGTGGTTTGAGAGCTCTAGTCAATAGGCTACTTCTCCTTGCTTGTTCGAAATCTTAAATGGTCCGATGTAGCGAGGTGCTAGCTTGCCTTTGACGTTGAAACGTCGTTGGCCTCGGATAGGCGATACCTTAAGGTATACGAAGTCTCCGACTTCAAAGGTCAACTTCCTACGCCTATTGTCCGCATAGCCTTTCTGTCGTGACTGAGCAGCCTTTAAGTTCTCCCGTATCGTTTGGACCTGCTTTTCAGCTTCTTGTAGTACTTCGGGTCCAAACACCTGGTTCTCTCCAGTTTCGTTCCAGAACAGTGGCGTTCTACACCGTCTACCATATAAGGCTTCAAAAAGTGACATCTTCAAGCTAGCTTGATAGCTGTTGTTATAGGAGAACTCGGCATACGGTAAACTCCTATCCCAACTACGCCCACATTTCAAGGCGCAAGCTCTCAACATGTCCTCCAAGATTTGGTTCATCCTTTCGGTTTGCCCATCTGTTTGTGGGTGATAGGCGGAGCTAAAATCAAGTCGTGTCCCCATGGCTTTCTGCAGCTTCCTCCAGAATCTAGAGGTAAACTGAGAACCTCGATCTGAGACTATCCTCTTCGGAACTCCATGACGGCACACGATCTGCTCCATGTACAACTCTGCCAATTGTGCAACGTTGTAACTGGTCTTTACCGGAAGAAAATGGGCGATTTTTGTCAACCGGTCCACAATGACCCAGATGGAATCGTATTCTGACTGAGTACGTGGTAATACGACGATGAAGTCCATACTGATGTCCTCCCATTTCCATTCGGGTATTCTCAAGGGTTGCAGCAATCCAGCGGGTTTTTGATGTTCGGCTTTGACCCGTTGGCATGTGTCGCATAGGGCAACGTATTCAGCTATATCCCTCTTCATAGCATTCCACCAATAGCAAGTTTTCAAATCCTTGTACATTTTGGTGCTCCCTGGATGTATGGAATAGGGCGAATCATGTGCCTCCTTCAATATCATGTCGCGAAGGTGTCTTATGTTTGGCACACAGATCCTTTTTCCTAGCCAAAGCGTACCCTTTTTATCCTCCCTGAAATCCTTCTCTATCCCTCGTCGGATTCTTTCCTTGATCTCCTTGATCCCCTTGTCCGTTGCTTGGCCCTTTCTTATTTCTTGCTCCAATGAGGAGTGGATCTCCATTATTTCCATGTTATTCAAGAATCCGAGGTGTAACCGTTCGAACTCCTTACGTAGTTCGGGTGGTAGCTCCCGAACCGTGAGTTGGTGGCATGCTCCCTTTCTGCTCAATGCGTCAGCTACTACATTGGCCTTCCCGGGGTGGTAGTTGATTCCTACATCATAATCCTTGATGAGTTCTAACCATCGACGTTGCCTCAAATTCAAGTCCATCTGTGTAAATATGTACTTGAGGCTTTTATGATCCATATAGATCTCACATCGATGACCAAGGATATAATGTCTCCAAATCTTCAATGCATGCACCACTGCTGCTAACTCCAAATCATGCGTAGGATAGTTAAGCTCATGCTTCTTTAATTGTCGTGAGGCATAGGCTACCACTTGTCCTTCCTGCATGAGCACACATCCGAGCCCTTGTCTGGATGCGCCACAATATATGTCAAAGCTCTTGCTTACGTCTGGCAATACCAGAACTGGTGCTGTGGTTAGCCTTTTCTTGAGTTCCTCAAAACTTTCTTGGCAGGCTTGTGTCCATTGAAAGACTTTTCCCTTCATTAGAAACTCCGTCATAGGTTTTGCTATCTTAGAGAAGTCTTTAATGAAGCGACGATAGTATCCTGCCATCCCAAGGAAACTTTGAATATCCCTCACGCTCTTTGGTTGGTCCCACTTTAGAACATCTCTCACCTTTCCAGGATCAACCGATACCCCTTCCTTGGAGATGATGTGGCCTAGGAAAGATATTTCCTTTAGCCAAAATTGACACTTGTTGAGCTTGGCATACAACTGATGCTCGCGCAGCTTCTGCAAGGTCAATCTCAGATGTTCTTCATGCTCCTCCTTACTTTTTGAATACACCAAAATGTCGTTGATGAAAACCACGACGAACTTGTCCAAGTACTCCATGAAAACCTTGTTCATAAGGTACATGAAGTATGCGGGTGCATTCGTCAATCCAAAAGACATAACGGTATATTCATATGAACCATACCGTGTCCGAAAGGCTGTCTTAGGTATATCGGAGGGCTTAATCTTCAGCTGGAAATATCCCGACCGAAGATCAATCTTGGAGAATACCTGGGCTCCTTTCATTTGATCGAACAGGTCATCTATACGGGGCAGAGGGTATTTATTCTTGATTGTCACCTTGTTGAGAGATCTGTAGTCCACGCACATTCTTTGGGTTCCGTCCTTCTTGTCCACGAAGAGTACCGGAGCTCCCCATGGTGATGAGCTTGGACGGATAAAACCCTTCTCCAACTGTTCTTGAATTTGCTTCTTGAGTTCAACTAATTCATTGACGGGAATCCTATATGGTCTCTTAGCTATAGGTGCAGTTCCGGGTACCAAATCTATGGCAAACTCGATGTCCCGGTCAGGTGGCATTCCCGGGAGCTCTTCCGAGAACATGTCCGAAAATTCCTGAACCACTGGAATGCTGTCTAATGTTGTTCCTTCGACATGGTTCAAATCTGCCCGTTCGGTTGCTTGCTGGACTGATTCAAACTCGACACGGATACCGTGTTTGTTCGTCAACTGCACGCTTCTCTCAGCACATTGGATTACTCCATTGTGCTTGCTTAACCAGTCCATTCCGAGTATGATGTCAATCCCGTGGGAGTCCAAAACAATAAGGTTGGCAAGGAAGTCTACCCCCCTTATTTTAAGGCTTACTTTAGGACATACTATATTAGTCCTCATTTCTCCTCCGGGAGAATTAACTAACATAGCACATTCTAAGTGGGATACGGGTAGATGATGCTTGGCAACATATTTGGATGATATGAAGGAATGTGATGCTCCAGAATCAAATAAAATGGTGGCTGGTTGGAGTTGGCAAGGAACATACCAATTGCGACGTCCTCAGCCTGTTGTGCTTCCTCAGCAGTGACATGGTTAACGTGGCCACGAGCATAGTTCTGTGTTCCACGGTCCCCTTGGTTGTCCCCTCCGTTTGGTCGCTGGTTCTGCTTGGGCACGTTACCTGGCTGTCCAGGGCCTCTCTTCGGGCACTGGTTAGCGAAGTGGCCTACTTCCCCGCATGCAAAGCATGCCCTGTTGCCTACAGCAGCAGGTACGTTGGGGCGGGGGTTTTGAACAGGAGCGCCATTGTTAGGCCGGGGCGCAGGAGGCATGGGCACACGAGGTGCCGGTGCAACGAACCGTTGCTGTGGTGGCTGACCAGGGTGGTACGTAGGAGTGGTCGACCCATACTGCGGTGCAGGGGGCATGTATCTAGGTCGTACGTTGCTCCCTTGGGGCTGGTATGGCATCTTCCTCTTGCACTCTCGCTCGATCTCCCGGATCTTGTTTTCAACCACAATAGCCTTATCAACCAGCTTCTGGAAGCTTACGTAGTCATTGTTGAGGAGTTGAACTTGGATCTCATTGTTCAACCCTCTCATGAACAGATACTGCTTCCTCTGATCTGAGTTGACATCTTCCGGGGCATACCGAGACAGTTGTATGAACTTGTTGAGATATTCATTCACACTTTTCTGTCCTTGGCAGAGACCTTCAAACTCCTGCCTCTTGAGCATCATTACACCAACAGGGATGTAGTGAGAGCGGAAACTTTCCTTGAACTCAGTCCAAGTGATTGTCTCCGGGTTGGCATGGGCGTTGCTCAAGGCATCCCACCAGTCGGCGGCAGCTCCCATAAGTTGGTGCGACGCAAAGAGAACCTTCTCTCGGTCATTGCACCGAACAATGGCGAGCTTCTTCTCCATGGATTTCAACCAATCATCGGCCTCCATGGGGTCACTAGTTTGAGAAAAGGTGGGTGGTCGAGTCCTCATGAACTCTCCCAACCTGTTATGAGCCGGCGGTGGTGGTGGCGGTGGTGCCGGAACGGGGTTTTGGTTGGCCTGCAACTGACCCAAAGTTTGGATCATGGTTTGCATAAACTGGTTTTGCATGGCCATCAATCTTTCCAGATGGTTTTCACCAGCTCCGGAGTTAGCAGGAACATCCTCGTGGTCATCTTCCTGGACGTTCCTTCGAATGGCGTTTCCTCTCACCATCTGTGAGAGAGATTAAAATAGAATAGAAGGTTAGAAGGTTAGGTAGGTCCCTTCAACTATATGCATCAAGGTGAGTTGGACTATATATATTAGTCCTTATGAGGATGTGATCAAGTGCTGAAGCATTTCACACCTCTTTCTTCTTACGTATAGATATGGACAACGTTTTTGAGACGTCCCACAACTCATACTTAAACACATATTCACAAATAATCATCACAAGGGCCCACACAACTCCTATTCAAGGATGGTTTCCTATGTCAAGGTGGTTTTTAAAGGCCAATCTAACTATTCACCCTAGGGTGCCTGTAACTCCTTCTTGGGGTTAACCTATAGCTCTATTATCTATCTAAGGCTTTCTACCTAGGCGTGTAACCTACTGTCAACCCGTGGCTCTGATACCAATCTGTGACGCCCTCAATTCTGTGGGAAAACCACGGAACCGAGAACTAATGCATATGTGTGCCCAGGATGTTCTTCACACATACACAGACGTTCCACAAACTGAATTCAGATTCTATATTACCACGAATAACAGAGTTTATTACAATACCTCATGAGTCTTGGACTCATGCTTACAGCGGAAGTCTTATTTCTATGCAGCGGAAGTCCTTATTTAAATGCGGAAGCAAAAACTAATGCGGAAGCAAAACTAAGCAGAAGTGGCTCCATCTCTACTCCCTCCACAGGCAAGGTTGAGAACAGATCACACGCCATAATGTTCCACTTGATCTTCATAGTAGGCTTCTCCTGCTGCTGAGGATGAAGTAATAATGCAAGGTTGAGTACAATGATGTACTCAGCAAGTGCGGGAAAACACATGATATGCAGCTCATAAACAAGGTAGGCATAAAAGGCTTATTTGCAGAAGAGCAATCTTGTAAAACCATGATAAAACAGCAAATTTACTTTAGATGATTGTAATCCTAGCATATATTAAATTACCAACGTACCTTCATCACTTCCCATGTTCCATCCGAACATTAACCAATCCTTTATTCATACTCACGAATACCTCCTCGTATTCGCTACCATCTCATCTCACAAATCAACCTCGTCTCACACCGAGACGAATCTCATGTCATGACCCAACAGTCATGCAAACATCTCATCATCCAGACTCAACAGTTCCAAAACCAATAACCATAACCAAGAACCTTCCCAATAACCATCCCAAAAACCATTCCAGTAACCATCCCAAAAACCGTTCCCAACTAATCATGGCAGTTTAGCCAGGTGCTCGTGACCGTAAGCTCGGCTATCATGATAGTTTTAATAACTCTGCAGAGTTTGCACCTCTTTACCCACAAGTTTGTGATTTCGTCACCCGTCGGCGACTGCAGAACCTCCATTATACCAGTACACATCCGTCAGTGTATGGTCAAGAGATCACAAAATAGCCTTTACAAAGGGGTTACTAGATGTATGGACTCACTAAGGTTTCACCGGCAGGCTAGAATCTCCAATTCTCCCACCCACGAGCCCCCTCTTGTGCCATGCAGTTCCCAGGGCAGTCCTCACTCGACTCCCATTCCCCGCGCCTTCCACAGTCCATAACACTCTAGCATTTTACCTAATTACTCAGCAAAGCCGCACCCATATTTGGCCTTGTGGTGGCACTGTTATCCTGGCATGTGCATGCATGAACCGGTCCTTAGATCTACGGCAAGTAAAACCACCATCTCATGCTACCTCATTCACAACACAGGCTTGCCTAGATCTCCCTCCGATCCATGTTCATTGTCCTCATCAGTTACTTATTATCATGACGAGTGCAGTTAGCTAGACACATCTATCTCTCTTCCCAATCCCATGGACTCAGCGAAGCATAAAGCAAAAAAACCATACCCGACTCATAAACTTCCCAGGCGACAAGGGTGGTTTAACCAAAACTAGTAAAATCCTATAAAAAGGGTTTCCCATCATGTTTGACTCAGCACACACACCTTTTCGCAAAACAAAATAGTTTTCCAAATCATAGGATCAATATGGTCAAGGAGCACTTGCCTTGTTCTTGCGGTTCCGGTTGTTCTTGATTCTCAAAACCTTGTTGCTGCAGTTCGTCGTAGACAGCTCCCTGAGCTTGTCCTGCTAGGTAGGATCACGTGCATAAAGGATTCACAGCAATCAATATTTATGCACAAACCTTAAACTAGATGCGATGATGCACATGCATGCTATCCTATGATTGTTATTAGATTGTTGTGCTCTTGTATGGCTTGCATGGACAGAGGTGTTCGGATCAAAGGTGGACGTGGTGATGATCTTGTCTTTAGATCAAACTGATCATCGAGTGATCTGCCCACGAGAAGGCTTCTGTTCGAAAGGATTTGAAAAACAGATGCAAGAGACGAACACAATGATGTCGTAAGGTGGTATTGAAGTCCTACCTCACGCTCTTATTGTCTTCGAGGTCCTCCTCAGACCGCTTGGTTCTTCTCCGATGATCTCCTTTGTTACGCTTCGGCGATGTTTTGCTCGGCGAGTTAGGGCTAGGGCTCTAAGTCGTCGGCTCAGGAGTTGAAAGAGAAGTTTGTGGTTTCGGCCAGAGGTGTTGGGCTCTATTTATAATCAGGAAGAGAAGAGTCCTAATCTGATTGGATCCCGAATAAGAGTCTTATTCAGATCTTTGTTGGATCCTGACGTCTTATTTTTGGTAACATCGCAGAGTTTAGATTGGTTTCTGTTGCGTACCGGTATCTTTACGCGTAAAAACCGCTCCAGACTCGTTACCTCCACGGTGATGAGCTCCGGAGGCTCCACGTGTCCTCCCGGGGCCTGGTGTCTACTTCTCCGCAGAGACGAGCTCCGGTTGTGCCACGTGTCAATCGACCGAGACCTCCCCCTCTTTTGGAGGTGAGCTCCGCGACGCCACGTGTTGGCGCCGGTCTTCCCCCTCTTCTTTCCTCAGGAACATGCCCCGAGGTCGACACGTGTCTAGCAACGAAAGACCTCCCGGAGATAAGCTCCGGTGGCGACACGTGTTTGATAGATCCGGACTTTTCTGAGATGAGCTCCGAGATCGTCACGTATCCCGGCGACGGGTCCTCTTATTTCCACGAGGACTAGCTCCGAGGATGACATGTGTCCTACGAGAAATGCCTTTGCTTCTTCCGCAGAGGGTAGCTCCGGGGGCAACACGTGTCCCACAGGGTCGAACCTTTTTCCAATTGCGGAGGTGACCCCCGAGCCTGCCACGTAGCCAGTTTAGCGGCGGACCTCTCTTTACCTCGCAGGGACGAGCTCCGAACACGCCACATGGCCGGTTGGCCGCGGTAGTTGCCTTCGGTGCTCTCTGAGAGCTTTATTGGCTATCCTTTTGGTACTTGTCATTGTTCCATCTTTTCTAGAAATGTTTTCTTCTTCCTAACACATGAACATATGCTGACACCCGAGATGAGGGTGTCACAACGCCATCCGGCAACAACCAGGGGAGTCGCTGCGCTCCTTCATCCAGCGGTTCTCCCAGGTGCGGAACACCATCCCACACATCCAGAACGCTTCTGTGGTGGTGGCGTTCCGGCAAGGCGTTCGGGACAAGAAGATGCTCGAGAAGCTCGCGACTAGGGAGGTCCGCGACGTCTCGGAGCTCTTCAGCCTGGCGGACAAGTGTGCCAGAGCAGCCGAAGGGCGGAGCTGGCACTCACTGCCAGCCTCCGAGCCAGGGGGTCAGCCAGGATCTGGTGCTGCTTCCTATGGAAGCGGCAGGAAGATCAAGAACAGGGGAGCTGGCAAGATAAAACCGCCAGCCGCGGCCCCCGTTGCCGCAGCAGCGGCGCCCAGTGGAGCTCAGGGGCCGCGCCCCGACAAAAGGCCGCGACAATCACCGGCTCCAAACAGAGGCCAGGGCGAGCTATGCCCCGTGCACGGCACCAGTTACCACACTGCTGCCGAGTGCCGGGAAATCCAGAAGCTCGCGGAGCGCTTCCGGAAAGGGAAGCAGCTTCTAACTGATGCCCCATCCTACCGTCAAAGGGAGGGCAAGCAGAAGGTCGACGCCCCAGACGACGTCGACCACCAGGTGGAGTTCCAGGAGCTTCAGCGCGCCGTGAAGGCGGTGCTCTATCATGAGAGCTCCAGCTCCAGTGATTATGAGCACCGGAAGATGCTCTACGTCATCTACGGTGGGTCCGCTGACCCCTCGTCCCGAAGCGCGGCTAAGGCCTTGCGCCGAGCGGTAGCGTCGGTGGCTCCCCTCCCTAGTGCAGCACCGCACCTCAGGTGGATGGGAACCCCCATCAGCTTCGATGCCACCAACTGCCCCAGGAACATGGCTGGGGCCGGCCAACTACCGCTCTTGGTGGCCCCCACCATCGCCAACGTTAGGATGTACCACGTTTTGGTGGATGGCGGGGCTGGACTGAACCTCATCAGTTGCGCAGCTTTCCAGAAGCTGCAGATCCCGATTTCCATGCTCACCCCATCGAGCCCGTTCTCAGGGGTAGGGCTGGGACAGGTCGTTCCCTACGGCCACATCAGCTTCCCGGTGACCTTTGGGGCACCGGACAGCTATCGGACAGAGTACATTCTGTTCGACGTGGCCGAGATCGACCTCCCCTTCAACGCCATAATTGGCAGGCCAGCCCTGTACCGATTCATGGAAGTAGACCACTACGGCTACCTTGTATTGAAGATGCCTACACCAACAGGCGTCCTCAAGGTTCATGGAGACCGTACTGCCGCAGTGTTAGCCTTGGAAAAGCTCCAAGCGCTTACAACAGCTAGAGCACCCCCAGGCAGTGCAGAACCAAACCGGCTCCACCCGAGTGCACGCCACCGTGCCTCTACCACAGCACCCCATGTGCAACCCCTCGACGAGGACGACGTCCCCTTGAGGCTCGTCCGAATCAGCGCTGATGCCACCCAGACCACCCGGGTAGCCGGGGGCCTGGATAGCAAATAGGAAGGCGCGCTCGTTACCTCCCTCTGGCACAATGTCGATGTGTTTGCATGGCAGCCATCACAGATGCCAGAGATCCCTAGGGAGGTGATTGGGCACTACCTAAAGGTCTTCCCCGACGCCCGGCCAGTCCGACAGAAGCCCCTCAAGCAGTCCACCGAGCAGTAGAGCCTCATCTGCGAAGAAATCAAGAAGCTGCTGGACGCTGGCTTCATACGGAAAATCCGCCACCCCCGGTGCTTGGCGAACCCTGTTGTTGTCCCAAAGGCCGGCGGGAAGCTCCGGATGTGCATCGACTACACCAGTCTCAATAAGGCATGTCCCAAAGATCTATTTCCTCTCCCTATAATAGATAAAATAGTAGACTCGACGTCAGGCTGCGGTATGCTGTGCTTCCTAGATGCTTACTCGGGTTTCCACCAGATCCCTATGTCTAGAGAAGATGAAGAGCACACCTCCTTCATCACAGTAGTCGGTCTGTACTGTTACGCCTCTATGCCTTATGGCCTAAGGAATGCTCTCCCTACCTTCGTACGTGCAATGCACAAGACCTTCGGAGAGCTAATGAGAGACTCAGTTGAGGTGTATGTCGATGACATTGTTATTAAGGTCAGGCAGAGTTCATCCCTGCTGGATAACCTGGCCTTAGTCTTCGTCTTTCCGACAAGTGTGAGTTTGGTGTATCCTCTGGAAAACCCTTAGAATTCCTGGCCTCACACCAAGGAACTGAGGCTAATCCAGAGAAGATCAAAGCCATCGGCTCGAGGTGGCCACCCGCCCGCATCAAAGAAGTCCAGAAACTCACGGGATGCCTAGCTGCGCGGAGTCGGTTTATACCGAGGTTAGCAAAGCGAACGCTCCCCTTCTCTAAGCTCCTACGCAAATCCGGCCCATTCGCCTGGACCGACGAAGTGGAGGAAGCTCCCCAGGAGCTGAAGCAGCTCCTGATGACCCTACCCATAATGGTAGCCCCCGAGCCCGAAGAGCATCCGTTGCTCTACATCACGGTGACGGCTGCAGTGGTGAGTATGGTCCTCGCCGCAGAGCGGCCGGACCCCTCATCGCCGCAACCTGCTCCAGTATCGGGAAACAGGCGCCAGGAAACCCCGGAGGTCCGAGACGACCCCCGGGTCTCCGAGGCAACCCCCCGGAGGTCCAAAACGGACCCCGGACCCCAGACACAACCTCCCGGAGGACCAGCAGGACCTCCCGGAGGTGCAACGTGACCCCCCGGAGGTCCAACAGAATCTCCCGGATGTCCAACGGGACCCCCCGGAGCTCCCGGGAAATCAGCGGGACCTCCCGGAGGTCCAAGACAGCCTGGGGGCATCCGAGTATCAGCTCCCGGCGGCCTCCCCGGGCCGCGGAAGGTTCTGTCTACTTCATCAGCGAGGTCCTCCATGACGCCAAGACAAGGTACCTGGAGGTACATAAGCTGCTGTATGCAGTGCTCGTGGCGTCCAGGAATCTCCGCCGCTGCTGCCAAGCACACCGGGCCTCAGTGGCCACCTCCTACCCGCTGAAGGCTATCCTCCACAGCCCCCACACGACGAACGATGCCGCCAAATGGGGCAGCGGAGCTACTGGAGTTTGAGCTAGGCTTCCTTCCTCGTCACGCAGTCAACAGTGAAGAACTAGCTGACTTCGTGGCTGAGTGGACGCCAACGCAGGCTGACCCAGGGGGCCATGAAGATGGTGAACCAGGACCCCGAGCTCTGGCCTTCACCGGGCCTTACTGGACGCTCTTCTTCGACGGCTCCTTGCGAAAGCAGGGGGCCGGTGCTGGCGTACTGCTCCTCACGCCATCGGGGGAGCAGTCTGGGTATATGGTGCGTCTCAATTCCAAGGCAACCTACAACATGGCAGAGTATGAAGCACTCACCCTTGGCCTAAAGACAGCCCTGTCTCTAGGCGCTCGCCAGTTGTTGGCACAGGGCGACTCCCAGCTAGTTATCAAGCAAGTTAAGGGTGAATGCTCCTGCAGTGACCCACAGCTAGCTGCTCATCTGCTTTATGTGCAGATGGTGGAGAAAGACTTCCTCGCCTTTGACCTGCGTCACGTACCGCGCGCTGGCAAGGCCGCAGCTGACGACCTCTCAACGAAGACCCTCACCGGAGCCCCTGTGCCCGAAGGAGGCTTCGAGAGGACGTTGCCGCGGCCCACAGCCCGGCCTGCCGAGCCGGGAGAAGGGGGCTAGACCAGCACCTCAAAGCTGGCGGTCATGGTGGCCATGGACGCCGCCAAGGATCGTAAGCGTCACTGGGGACTCCATGCAACCCAGCGCTCAAGATCCAGACGCTCAAGTCAGACTCGATGCATGGATCACGGAGATCCGGGACTGCTTGAAAGACAATATCCTCCCTGATGAACGTGTATCCGCTCAACGGATCGTGCGTATGGCTAAGAGACACGTGATGGTAGAAGGGGATCTCTACTGACGCGGTGCCAACCGCGTCCTATTGCGGTGCATAACCCAGGGGGAAGGCTGCGACTTGCTCGCTGAGATCCATGGAGGCGAATGTGGGAGTCACTCTTCCTCACGCACGCTTGTCGGTAAAGCCTTCCGGCATGGCTTCTACTAGCCGACAACACTCCAGGATGCCGTCAAGCTGGTCGAGAACTGCAAGGCGTGCCTGTTCCACACCAAGCAGATCCATACACCGGCTTGGACGGTACAGATGATCCCGCCCACATGGCCATTTGCCGTACGGGGGCTGGACATCCTGGGACCTGGGACCATTCCCGAGAACCGAGGATGGGGACCCGCTCCCGAACCCTCGGAACACAGAACACCTCCGTAAGTTCTACCCCTAGAGCAACAATAGGACAGACTTTTCTTTTTTATAATAAATTCCATAAAGTCCAGGAACAGTGCTCGGAGCAGCTAAGCCTCAGGGGACGGTCCAGGACTACGTTCAGCTTCGCCTGGTTCCGACCCCAAGCGCGTAGAGTCTTGCTTCCCTTGAGGCGGGTCGTGGCCTCCATACTTAGCCTGCCTTCCTCCTATGGAAATTTATATGAAAAGAAACCTGTCCTACGTTGCTCTTCTTTGGTGCTCATTTAATTTGCTTATTAAATTTTTATGACTGCACTACTAGCGCATGCTCACCATGCGCTCAGCTCCCTCTTCTCATTCTCACCTTTAGTCGGCATTTGCTTCCCTACCAAAGGCGGTTGCGTTGGAGGTACCGGCCGATAGCCAGGGGGGCCCCGAGCCCCCGGCACTTCGCGCACGGTAGTCCCCAAGCACCGTATAAGTGGACAGGGACCGTAAGCCAAATAAGACTATAAGATAGAGGAGGGGAGCACCCAAGGAGAATTACGTTTCCCTTACTTGTGTGCAGGACCTCTCGGCCTCAGCTCCCCGTAGGAGTATGGTAGGCACATCCATCCAATGGACCGTACCTACCAGGGGGCCGCTACGGGATCGCGCAAGACCGAAACCCCAAGGTAAGATCAAAGAACCCAGACCTCACCGCTTCCTTAGGGGCAAGGCCCGAAGGCCCCACGTGTCCAGCGGGGCCGGACCATCCACCTCCCTGAGGGGGAGCTCCGGGCCCGCCACGTGGCCTACAGAAGCCGGACCTCCCCCCACGCGGGGAGAGGTCCGAGGGCTCCACGTGCCCCGCAAGCCCAGACCTCCCCTCAGAGGGGAGCTCCGGGCCCGCCACGTGGCCAACAGGCCCGGACCCCCCCCCCCATTCTCATGAGGTGGGTCCTGGAGACCTCCGGGGCCCTTAATATACAGTAAGGACCCGGAGAAGGTGTCTATGCAGAGCTTCGAGATTGGTCAAGGCCTCCGAGTACCTTGCGGAGCTAAGGACTCGGCCAGGAAAAACCAGGAAGAAGACTAGGACATGCAGACACAGAAGGAAACAGGAGTCTGTTCATACAAGGCTCCACGAGCTGGGCTACAGACTCAACAAAAATAAAAAAGGAGGTACAGGGCCTTGTGGCCACGGGGGCAGATGCCTAAGAGTCCCCGGACTCCCGATGAAACCTAGAGGCCACAAGGGCAGCCACGTCCTCGACCTCAGCCCTGGCAGCTTCCTCCCGCTCGGCAACGGGTCCTAGATGGACTGGCCCCAGAGAAAGGAAGGGTCTTGGCTCCGGAAGCACGCCAGTACGTGCATAGCGACCTCCTTCGCCAGGCCCCGTCCTTCCACTTCAAGCTCGTCGGTGATCACCGCTTCGAGCCGACCCAGCTTGTCGCCGATGGACTCAAGTGCCGGGATCGCTTCGGACATCTGCCGCACAGGGCTGAAACCAAGAGGAGCCAAGGCGGACCCCGCCTTGGCAATAAAGCCCTAGACTGCCTGGGCCTCGGCAGACCGCAAAGACTGGAGCTTCTCTACCTCTTGGCGAGCCGCCAGCTCGTGATCCATCGCCGCCTGGCGCTCCTGGGGGAACTACTCCTCCCTCGCGGCAACAGCCGACTCACGGAGCTACAGCTCCTCGGTCCGAGCCCTTAGCTCTCCCACTTTGGCTCTCAGCCGGGCGGTGTACTTCTCCTCCTCGGCCGCTGCAGCGCGTTCCCGATCGGCAACGGCGCACTCTCGACGAGCTACCTGCAGCCGCAACTCCTCCGCGGCGGCGGAACGCTCCTCGGGTTTGGCTTCAACATGGGCCAGGGCCTCGCGGTAGGAAGCACGGAGCCGCCGGGTCTCTGACTCCAAGCGGCTAATGGCCTTCTTCTGAGTGTCAAGCAGAACACTCATGGCCTCAAGCCTTGACTGCCTCGAGTCAAGATCCGCCCTAGCCTCCTGGGCCCGCTGCTGCCAGCTGAGAAGGCGTTCCCTCTCGCCGGCCAGCGCCCCCCGCTCCTGCTCGAAGGCGGACTGGAGCTGCCGGGCGCTGGTCTGGACATGCCCCAGGGCATCCCACACGGGCGCCGGGACAGAGGAGGCAGGAGTCACGCCCCTGACCCCCCCTGTCGAGTCTAAGACCGGCGGAGGCGCCGGTGCCTCAGCAACCGGAGTGGGACGCTGTCCTAAGGAAGCCAGGGGGCCAGCAGGCGCACCTACAGCGGCCCTCCCAGTCTCAGGACCGGATTTCTGGGCTGGTGAAGGAGGGCGGACAGGAGCGGATGCGGCCACCACGGAGGGTGAACTCGCCGGCATAGAGGAAGCCCCGTCGACTTGGGGCCCATGGGAGCCACCACGGTTCCCAGATGCTGAGGCGCGGAGCCTCCGTCAGTTGAAGACGGCCGGGTAAGAGGCCCGCCCCCGGCAGCTGGTCGGTCCCTGCAAGAAAAGAAAGCTCTCAGGCTAAGGGAGGAGACGAGAATGCTGCTCCTACAAGCCAGAAGGAGCAACACTTACTGGGCGACATGAGCGCTCCAATGGGCTTGCAGCACCAGCCTCTGGGCTGTAATTGAAGCACCAGGACCTGTGGTTGGAATGGCCGTGGGACGTGACACCTGGACCCCTGGTACACTCCCCGGCGTCGCCCCACCAGCATCCGTCCTAGAAGCCCCTCCGCATGAGGAAGGATGACGAGGTGCTTGGGTTACTTCGGACTGCCGCTGTCCGGGGAGAGACCCGCTGGGGTGGGACACCCGGGGCCTCTTCGGGTCGCCACCCAATGGACCAGCACCCCCGGGAGATGGGTGCAAGGGTGCTCCGGCACCCTGACTCGGCGCAGGCGGCGCCCTTGGAGGAGACCGGGCGCGTTTCTTCTCTGGATGCCCGGGGGCCGGCTCCTTCCCCTTCCCCTTGTCGGCGGCTTGAGTTCCGTCGGCTCTTGGGAAGGGTTGGGCAGCAGTAGACGCCTCGTGCCCTGATCTAGAGCGCTCGGTTCCTGGGATCGTAATACCCCGGAAGGCATCCCCGACCTGCCGGACGGCGATCCAGATGTCGTCGAGGTTTGGCATCTTCCGCAGGAGCTCTGACCTCCTCTGTCGCTCCAAGAAGAGGGGGGTGGCAGAGGGCGGAAGGGCGGGGTCGCCACTGGGAATGTAGTCGCCGCTCACCTTGCCCACTGTCGAAGTGTTCGGTCGACACTTCCCCCAGGCCTGCACTGGGCAGCCCGCGGAGGTTCTTTTTTCGGTGGGGCTAGTCCCTTGCGGAGAGCTTGAGCGTACGGACGAGTTAGTAAGAGCTTGACACGGCGAGTTTTACGTGGTTCAGGCCGCCGGAGCGTAAAACCCTACGTCCACGGCAAGCTATGGAGCTCGCTGTTTTGCTTACTGCTCAGAACCGGAGTCCTGAGATTGAGGATGAGTTACAGCTTGGGGGTGAATGGCTAAAGTGCGAACCCTTGCTATCGTCGCCTACCCGAGTCTTTTATAGTCCAAGACTTGGGTGGCTTACAAGGGGGGGCCCGGGACCCGACAGGTGGTCCCGGGGAGATTGACTGTTATCTACCGTATCTGCAGTTATGCCGGTAGTTGTCTCTGGCGAAGGATTCTGAGTCTTCGTCTTGCAGCCCTGCCCATGCCGCATGCTAGTCGTAGTGGATGATGACGGCGGGGGTGGCATGAGATGCCTTGTCGCTGCGTTTATTGCCTGGCAGGCTCTGACACCGCGCGCCAGTCTGTGATGCGACTGGGCGCAACGGCACCTGACAGAGGCGTGCTCCGCGTCTCCGCGTCTTGGGAAGACGCGGGCCTTGAATACCTTGTACGGGTAAGGTATGGGGCGTCTTTACGCCCGCTGCCTATCGCTCGAGGGCAGGCAGCGGCGTTCTGCTGGCCACGTGGCGGGCCCGGAGCCCTCCTCAGAGGAAAAGGGGGTCCGACCCCGCGGGACACGTGGAGCCTTCGGACCTCTCCCTACGGAGGGGGAGGTTCGGCTTTTGTCGGCCACGTGGCGGGCCCGGAGCTCCTCTCTGAGGAGAGGGAGGTCCGGCCCTGCCGGATATGTGGCACCTTCGGGCCTCTCCCCCATGGAGGGGGGAGGTCCGGCTTCTGTATGCCACGTGGCGGGCCCGGCGCTCTCCTCTGAGGAGAGGGAGGTCCGGCCCCACCGGACGCGTGGCTCCCTCGGAGCTCTCCCTGGGGAGAAGGGCGAGTTCCTTAGGCATTTTCCCCCTGTGCGCGGGGGTACCCCATATCGCGGGTACCGACAGTGGCCCCCGGGCCCATCTCGGGGGAGATAGCGAGCCCGAGGTGGGACCTCCATCTCTTCTGATCTGCACACTTTCTCTAAGTCCCACATTGACCGCTGCCGGAGCACAAACGGCCGCGGGATCGTGGGAGCGTGCGCCCACTTGATGGTTGCTTTTACTGCGGCGGTTCCCAAGACTGCCACTTCTGCACGTTGCGGCGCTTTCTTCGGGAACCGCCGAAGTGCCTTGCTGGCTTGTCTTCTTAGGAGACTGACTCCTTGACCCACCGCTTCAGTCGGGTGGCTTGGGTCCACCTGTCATCGGCGCTCGGTCTAGGAGCCGAAGCGGTTGCCGATGCGGCGTATTCGAAGAGTTCCGAATCGTCTGGAATTGCACCTGGGAAGGTTTTAGAGGGGATCTTACTCACATTGCGGCTTCCCTTCGCACTTCCCAGCGTTTCTTCTTGGACTCTTGTGCCTTTGCCCTCTTTCCCTTGAGTCCTCCCTCGTCATGGCCTCCAACCCGCCACCAGAGAAGAAGCACGCTCGATCTCCTCCAGTGGCGGCATCTGTGCCAAGTCGGGAATCTGGGGTGCCTGGCACTCCTTCTGGTGGCGACTCAAAGAGGCCCTGGGCTGATGCGTTGAGGGGAGCTTCTGGGGCATCCCCTGCTCCGCCAGTTCAAGCGACTGCGGAGCGGCCGTCAGTGATGGCAGCGGGCTCTGGGAGTCCTACCCCGGCTCAGAAGTCGGGGTTCAGAGCCCGCTGGAGTGTCCGCGCTTCCCGGCCATCCCCGACTGGCGGGGAGTCTGTGCTGTTGCGCTCGGAACCCGGGACAACTGCCGCGGCCCCCAAGCCAGCGCGAGCTTCTCCTGTTCCGGTGTGCCCGGGCTCCGTGGCGGCGTCATCTCTTCCTGCCGAGATGGCCGCCGCGGCCCCCAGGCCAGCGCATGTCAACCCTGCACCAGGCGTCCCGGCCTTTATTCCAGCGCCGCCTTCCCCGGCTCGCCCTTCTCTACAGGTCAAGAAGCCAGAAGCTAAAGAGGGCCCGGCAGGTCCAGCTGCCAGAGCCCCGGCGCCAGCTTCTCCTGACTGGCGTCTCGTCTCTGTCGGTGGTGTTTCGACTCCTCTTGAGGATGAGGTGATGGAGGAGGTCGGGGGAACTGCTCCGGCCTCTGTTGCTCCATTGCCCCTGGCAGATGCCTTCGCACTTGCCGAGACTAGCGTCCGGCAGGTCTTGGCTGCACTAGGTCGCGAGCGGGAGGAGTATACAGTTGAACGGGATCGCCTCTTCACCTGGGGGAACCTTTTGCGGGAGCGGACCGCGAAGGTCAAGAGCGAGCTGGACTCCAGGCAGGAGTTGCTCGACTTCAGGGAAGTGCTCCTCGACCGGCTGAAGCGGGCTGTCAACCGCATGGACGCCGAATCGTGGCGGATCAACAGGGAGGCCATGGAGGCACACACCCGGGCCGAGGAGAGCCTCTCTGCCGCTGAGGAGATACGGCAGCGGTTGGAGCACCGTAAACTCGCCATTGAGGAACGGGAGCGTTCCACGGCAGCAGAGGCAGAGAGGGCCGCCGCGCAGCTGGCGGCGGGCGAGGATGACCTTCGAGCTCGGATCGAGGAGCTAGAGATTTTGAAGGCAGACCTTGACTTGAGGGGGGAACAGGTCTCCCGTGAACGCCGGGTGGTCTTGGAATGGGAGTTGGCCGCCGACTTCAAGGCTTCTAAGTTGGAGCGGCTCGCCAAGACTCTCCACCTTCGGGAGAGCTCCTTGGCGGCCAAGGAGAAGGAATTCTCCGAGAGAAACCTATAGGCCCTGCAGGCAGCCCGCCGCGAGGTGGAGGAGCTCTCGGCCTTGCGGTCCTCCGAGGCTCATGCGGTCTCAAGCTTTGTTGATCGAGCGGGGTCCGCCCTGATCCCTCTTGGCTTCAGTCCGGTGAGGGCAGCGGCTCCTGCGTTGAAGGTGGCGGAGGTGATCCCCGTGCTGGAGTCGATCGGCGCCAAGCTGGACAGGCTAGACTCGGTGGTCGCCAGCGAGATTGAGGCCAAGGGACGCGGCCTAGCTTTAGAGGTCGCCTCACATGTGCTGGCATGCTTCAAGAGCCGCGACCACTCTTTCTCGCTGGAACCAGCTTTCTCGCTGGAACCAGCGAGAGAGGGCCCAGCCGCGGAGCGGGAGGAAGCTTCCAGGGCTGAAGTCGAGGATGTGGCCGCCCTTGTAGCCGCTAGGTCCCGGCGTGAGCCGGGAGGTCCTTAGGACTTGTTTCTCTCTTTTTATCGAGTCTGTAGTCCAGCTCATGGAGCCTCGCATAATTTGACTCTTTTAGATATTTGTGTCTGTGATGCCTTTTCTCTCCTTCTTGGCTTTTCCTGACTGAGTCCTTAGCTCCGCAAGGTACTTAGAGGCCTTCTCCAATCCCGGAGCTCTGCACAGACACCTTCCCCGGGTCCTAACTGTGTTAGGGGCCCCGGGGGTCTCCGGATCTCGCCCTATGGGAAGCTCCAGATCTGCCTGCCACGTGGCGGGTCCGGAGCCCCTCCTCAGGAGGCGGGAGCTCTGGCCCTGCTGGACACGTAGGGCTTTCGGAGCCCTCCCACCGGGGGGGGGGAGGTCCGGTTTCCGCCTGCCACATGGCGAGTCCGGAGCCCCCCTCAAGGGAGGCGAGAGTTCCGGGCCCGCTGGACACGTGGGGCCCCGCAGGGAGAGCTCCGAAGGCGCCACGCGTCCGGCGGGGCCGGACCTCCCTCTCCTCAGAGGAGAGCTCCGGGCTCGCCACGTGGCCTGTAGAAGCCGGACCTCCCCCCTCCTCAGGGGAGAGGTCCGAAGGCGCCACATGTCCAGCAGGGCCGGACCTCCCTCTTCTCAGAGGAGAGCTCCGGGCTTGCCACGTGGCCAACAGAAGCCGGACCTCCCCTTCCGCGGGGAGAGGTGCGAAGGCTCCAAGTGACCTGCGGGGCCGTACCCCCCTCTCCTCTGAGGAGGGCTCCGGGCCCGCCACGTGGCCAGCAGAACAGCGCTGCCTGCCCCCGAGCGGTAGGCAGCGGGCGTAAAGACGCCCCATACCTTGCCCGTACAAGGTATTCAAGGTCCGTGCCTTCCCAAGACGCGGAGATGCAGAGCACGCCTCTGTCAGGTGCCGTTGCGCCCAGTCACATCACAGACTGGCGCGCGGTGTCAGAGCCTGCCAGCCAATAAGCTTAGCGACAAGACATCCCATGCCGCTCCCGCCGTCATCAACCACTACGACTAGCATGCGGCATGGGCAGGGCGGCAAGACGAAGACTCAGAAGCCTTCGCCAGAGACAACTACCGATATAACTACGGATACGATAGTCTGCAGGCAATCTCCCCGGGACCACCTGTTGGGTCCCGGGCCCCCCTTGTAAGCCACTCAAGCCTTGGACTATAAAAGGCTCGGGTAGGCAACGTTAGCAAGGGTTCGCACTCCAGCAACTCATGCGCTAGACATCAGTCATCCCCAAGCTCAGGACTCCGGTTCTGAGCAGCAAGCAACCTGGGGAGTCGCTGCGCTCTTTCATCCAGCGGTTCTCCCAGGTACGGAACACCATCCCACATATCCAAAATGCTTCTGTGGTGGTGGCGTTCCGGCAGGGCGTCCGGGACAGGAAGATGCTCGAGAAGCTCGCGACCAGGGAGGTCCGCGACGTCTCAGAGCTCTTCAGTTTGGCAGACAAATGCGCCAGAGCAGCCGAAGGACGGAACTGGCACTCGCTGCCATCCTCCGAGTCAGGGGGACTGCCCGGATCTAGTCCTACTCCCGGTGGAGGCAGCAGGAAGGCCAAGAACCGAGGCAGAAACAAGATAGAATCACCGACTGCAGCCCCAGTCGTCACTGCAGCGACGCTCGGTGGGGCTCGGGGGCCGCGCCCCGACAAGAAGCAGCGAAGATCACCAATCCCAGAAGGTGATGAAGACAATATGTGCCCCGTGCACGGCAGCTGTCGCCACACTGCTGCCGAGTGCCGGGAGATCCGAAGGCTCGCAGAGCGCTTCCGCAAGGAGAAGCGGCAGCGGGCTGATGCCCTGCCCTTCCGTCCAAAGGAAGATGAGCAGGGGGTGGATGTTCCAGACAACATTGACCACCCAGAGGAGATCCAGGAGCCTCAGCGTGTCATGAAGGTGGCACGCAATCATGAGGATTCCGGCTCCAGCGACGATGAGCGTCGGAAGAAGCTCTACGTCATATACGGCGGGTCCGCCGACCCCTCGTCCCGAAGCGCAGTCAAGACTCTGCGCCGAGCGGTAGCGTCGGTGGCGCCACTCCCAAGTGCTGCACCGCACCTAAAGTGGATGGGGACCCCCATCAGCTTTGACGCCACCGACTGCCCCAGGAACATGGCTGGGGCCGGCCAACTACCGCTCCTGGTGGCCCCTACCATCGCCAACGTGAGAATGTACCACGTTTTGGTAGATGGAGGGGCTGGGCTGAACCTCATCAGCCGTGCAGCTTTCCAGAAGCTGCAGATCCCGATGGCCAAGCTCACCCCGTCGAGCCCGTTCTCAGGGGTAGGGCCGGGACAGGTTATCCCCTACGGCAACATTAGTCTCCCGGTGACCTTCGGGGCTCCGGACAGCTATCGAACAGAGTACATTCTGTTCGACGTAGCGGAGATAGACCTCCCCTTCAACGCCATAATCGGCAGGCCAGCCCTGTACCGGTTCATGGCTGTAGCCCATTACGGCTACCTTGTCCTGAAGATGCCAACACCGACAGGTGTCCTCAGGATTTGTGGGGACCGCACTGCTGCAGTGTCGGCCCTGGAGAAGCTCCAAGCACTCGCAACACCTGGGGCATCAGCCCCCGGCAATACGGAGCCGGACCAGCTCCGCCTGTGCGCACGTCACCGTGCTTCCACAACAGCACCCCGGGTGCAACCTCTCGACGAGGGCGGCGTCCCCTTAAAGGTCGTCCATGTCGGCGCTGAAGCTACCCAGACCACCCGGGTAGCCGGGGGCCTGGATAGTAAATAGGAAGGCGCGCTCGTCACCTTCCTCCGGCACAACGTCGACGTGTTTGCATGGCAGCCGTCACAGATGTCGGGGATCCCCAGGAAGGTGATCGAGCACGACTTGAAAGTCTTCCCCGACGCCCGGCCGGTTCAACAGAAGCCTCGCAAGCAGTCCATCGAGCGGCAGAACTTCATCCGTGAAGAAGTCAAGAAGCTGCTGGACGCTGGCTTCATACGGGAGGTCCAACACCCTCGATGGTTGGCGAACCCCGTCGTTGTCCCGAAGGCTGGCGGGAAGCTCCGGATGTGCATCGACTACACCAGTCTCAATAAGGCATGTCCTAAAGATCCATTCCCTCTCCCTAGAATAGATCAAATAGTAGACTCAACGTCAGGCTGTGATATGCTGTGCTTCCTAGACGCCTACTCGGGTTTCCATCAGATCCCCATGTCTAGGTAGGACGAGGAGCACACCTCCTTCATCACAGTACACGGCCTTTATTGCTATGTGTCTATGCCTTACAGCCTAAAGAATGCACTCCCCACCTTTGTGCGGGCAATGCACAAAACCTTTGGGGAGTTAATAAGAGACCTGGTTGAGGTGTATGTTGATGACATAGTTGTCAAGGTCAAGCAGGGTCCGTCCCTGCTAGATAACCTAGCCTTAGTCTTTGACAAGTTGCGCTCTACGTGCACCAAGCTGAACCCAGATAAATGTGTGTTCGGCGTGTCCTCTGCGACGCTCTTAGGGTTCCTGGTCTCGCACCGAGGGATTGAGGCCAACCCATAGAAGATCAAGGCCATCGACTTGATGCGGCCCCCTGCCCGTGTCAAGGATGTCCAGAAACTCACGGGATGTCTAGCCGCGCTGAGTCGGTTTATACTGAGGCTAGCAGAGCGGGCACTCCCTTTCTTTAAGCTCCTGCGCAAGTCAGGCCCTTTTGCCTGGACTGACGAAGCAGAAGAGGCTTTCCAGGAGTTGAAGCGACTCCTGACGACCCTACCTATCATGGTAGCCCCTGAGCCCGGAGAGCACCTGCTGCTCTACATCGCGGCGACAACTGAAGTAGTGAGTATGGTCCTCGTCGCAGAGCGGCCGGACCCCTCATCTTCACAACCTGCTCCGGTAGCAGAAGACAGACGCCAGGAGGCCCCGCAGGACCAAGACGGTCCCCCGGACCTCCAAGGCAACCTCCCGGAGGCCCAGGTCGGCCTCCCGGAGGTCCAGGGCGGTCTCCCGGACCTCCAAGACAAACCCCCGGGGGCCCTGCGGGACCCCCCGGGGGCCAAACGGGACCTCCCAGAGGTCCCCCAAGACCCCCCGGAGCTCCCGGACAATCAAGATAGGTTAAGGGCCTCCGGGTCCCAACTCCCGGAGGCCCCCGTGGGTCCACCCACCTCCAGCGGGCCAGGGTCAATGGACGAGGACCTCCCAGGCCTGAGAGAAAGGGTCCGAACCGTCCAGAGGCCTGTCTACTACATCAGCGAAGTACTTCATGATGCCAAGACGAGGTACCTGGAAGTCCACAAGCTGCTGTATGCGGTGCTCGTGGCTTCCAGAAAGCTCCGCCATTACTTCCAGGCCGACCGGGTCTCGGTAGTCACCTCGTATCCACTGAAGACAATTCTTCACAGCCCCCATGCGACTGGCAACGTTGCTAAATGGGCGGCGGAGCTGGCAGAGTTTGAGCTGGACTTCCTCCCACGCCATGCAGTCAAGAGCCAAGCACTGGCTGACTTTGTGGCGGAGTGGACACCAACGGGGGCTGACCCAGGGGGCCATGGGGGCGGGGAACCAGAGCACCAAGCTCCGGTCTTCACCGAACCCCACTGGACACTCTTCTTCGACGGCTCCTCGCGAAAGCAGGGGGCCGGTGCCGGCGTACTGCTCCTCATGCCATCGGGGGAACAGTTTGGGTATATGGTGCGTCTCAATTTCAAGGCAACCAACAACATGGCGGAGTATGAAGCACTCATCTTTGGCCTGCAGACAGCCCTGTCTTTAGGCGCTCGCCAGTTGTTGGCACAGGGCGACTCCCAGCTGGTCATCAAGCAAGTCAAGGGCGAATGCTCCTGCAATGACCCCCAGCTAGCTGCGTATCTGCTTCACGTGCAGATGTTGGAGAAAGAATTCCTCGCCTTGGACCTGCACCATGTACCGCGCGCCGGTAATGCCGCAGCCGACAACCTTTCAACGAAGGCTTCCACCGGGGCCCCTGCGCCCGAAGGAGTCTTTGAGAGGACGCTGCTGCGGCCCACAGCCCGGCCCGCCGAGCCGGGCGAAGGGGGCTTGACCAGCACCTCGAAGCTGGCGGTCCCGGCGGCCCTACAGCCGTGGGCGCCGCCAAGGATCGTAAGCGTCACTGGGGACTCCGTGCAACCCAGCGCTCAAGATCCAGAAGCTCATGTCAGACCCGATGCATGGATCACGGAGATCCGGGATTACTTGAAGGACAATATCCTCCCTGATGAACATACATCCGCTGAACGGATTGTGCGTATGGCTAAGAGGTACGCGCTGGTGGAGGGGGATCTCTACCGGCGTGGCGCCAACCACATCCTATTGCGGTGTATAACCCAGGGGGAAGGCTGCGACTTGCTCGCTGAGATCCATGGAGGCGAATGTGGAAGTCATTCTTCCTCATGCACGCTTGTCGGTAAAGCCTTCCGGCATGGCTTCTACTGGCCGACAGCACTCCAGGATGCCGTCAAGCTGGTCGAGAGCTGCAAGGCGTGCCAGTTCCACGCCAAGCAGATCCATACACCGGCTCAGGCGGTACAGATGATCCCGCCCTCGTGGCCATTTGCCGTGTGAGGGCTAGACATCCTGGGACCATTTCCCAGAACCGTCGGGGGGTTCCGGTACCTCTATGTCGCTATCGACAAGTTCACCAAATGGCCGGAAGCTACACCAGTTGTCACCATCAATAAACAATCCACAGTAAAATTCATCAAGTCTATTGTCTGCCGGTTCGGGGTCCCAAACAGGATCATCACCGACAATGGGACCCAGTTCACCAGCGCAGCATTCCAAGACTACTGCGAGGACCTTGGCATTCAGGTATGCTATGCCTCTGTCGCCCACCCGAGGAGCAATGGGCAAGTTGAGAGGGCCAATGCGGAGATTCTCCGGGGCCTCAAGACTCGCACCTTCGCCAGCCTGAAGAAACATGGTGCCAATTGGGTAGACGAGCTTCCGAGCACACTATGGGCTAACCGGACATCCCAGAGCCGGGCCACCGGGGAGACCCCTTCTTCATGGTGTACGGGGCTGAAGCTGTACTTCCCCCAGAAATCACCATGAAGTCTCACCGTGTCCAGGCTTACGACGAAGCCACGCAGGACAACCTCCGGCGTGGAGAAATCGACCTCATCGACGTGGTCCGATTACATGCGGCACTCCGTAACGCGCGGTACAGACAGGCGCTTCGGCGCTACCACCAGAGGTCTGTGCGTGTCCGGGAGCTGCAGGAAGGCGACCTGGTGTTGCGGCGCATACTTTCTCGCGAAGGGGCCCACAAACTCTCCCCTAGTTGGGAAGGCCCCTTCCGAGTCGCGAAAGTATGCCGCCCCGGGTGTGTGCGCCTTTCCACCGAGGATGGGGACCTGCTCCCGAACCCTTGGAACATAGAACACCTCCATAAGTTCTACCCCTAAGAGCAAAAATAGGACAGTACTTTCTTTTCGTAATGAACTCCATAGAGTCCAGGAGCAGCGCTCGGAGCAGCTAAACCCCAGGGGACGGTCCAGGACTACGTTCAGCTTTGCCTGGTTCCGACTCCAAGCGCGTAGAGTCTTGCTTCCCCTCTTAATGGGGTGGGTCGTGGCCTCCATGTTTATCCTGCCTTCCTCCTATGGAAGGTTGTACGAAAAGAAATCCGCTCTACTTTGCTCTTTCCTTGTACTCATTTAAATTGTGAATTAAGTTTTTATCACCCTTGCAGTACATGGTTGCCATGTGCTCAGCTCCCCCTCTCTACAAGTCCCCAAGCACCAAGCGTATGGTTGGGGCTATAAGTCAAATAAGACTGAGATAAGGGAGGGGGAGCCCCCAAGGAGAATTAAGTTTCCTCTACCTGTGTGCAGGACTTCCAGGTTGTGGCAACGGGGACTGCATGAAGTAGGGGGAAAGGAGCTACCAACTACTTCGACCCAGGACTAGAAGGGGCGGGGCCCGGGGGCCCTACGTGTACAGCAGGCCTGGAACTCACTCCTCCCCTGAGGAGGGCTCCAGGCCCGCCACGTGGCAGGCGGAAACCGGGCCTCCTCCCGCAGTGAAGGAGCTCCGGAAGCCCTGTGTGTCCAACATGGCCGAGGCTCCCGTCTCCGCAGTAAAAGCAATCATCAAGTGGGCGCGCGCTCTCACGATCCCGTGGCCATTCGTGCTCCGGCAGCGGTCAATTCGGGACTTAGAGAAAGTGCGCGGATCGGAAGAGATGGAGGTCCCACCTCGGGCTCGCTATCTCCCCCGAGATAGGCCCGGGGGCCACTGTCGGTACCTGAGATATGGGGTACCCCCGCGCGCAGGGTAAAATGCCTAAGGTACTCGCCCTTCTCCGCAGGGAGAGCTCCGAAGGCGCCACGCGTCCGGCGGGGCCGGACCTCCCTCTCCTCAGAGGAGAGCTCCGGGCCCGCCACGTGGCATACAGAAGCCGGACCTCCCCCTCCGCGGGAGAGAGGTCCGAAGACGCCACGCGACCAGCGGGGCCGGACCACCCTCTCCGCAGAGGAGAGCTCCGGGCCCGCCACGTGGCATACAGAAGCCGGACCTCCCCCTCCGCGGGGAGAGGTCCGGAGGCTCCACGTGCCCCGCAGGCCGGACCCTTCTCTCCTCAGAGAAGGGCTCCGGACCCGCCACGTGGCCAGAAGAACGGTGCTGCCCGCCCCCGAGCGGTAGGCAGCCGGCGTAAAGGCGCCCCACACCTTGCCCGTATAAGGTATTCAAGGCCCGCGTCTTCCCAAGACGCGGAAACGCGGAGCACGCATCTGTCAGGTGCCGTTGCGCCCAGTCGCATCACAGACTGGCGCGCGGTTTCAGAACCTGCCAGCTAATAAACGCTGCGACAAGACATCCCATGCCACCTGCGCCGTCATCAACCACTACGACTAGCGTGCGGCATGGGCAGGGCAGAAAGATGAAGACTCAGAAGCCTTCGACCAGAGGCAACTACCGGCGTAACTACAGATACGGTAGACAATAGACAATCTTCCCGGGACCACCTGTCGGGTCCCGGCACCCCTTGTAAGCCGCCCGAGTCCTGGACTATAAAAGGCTCGGGTAGGCGTCGATAGCAAGGGTTCGCATTTTGCAACTCATACGCTAGCCATACACTCTCAAGCTGTAACTCACCCCCAAGCTCAGGCCCCCGGCCCTGAGCAGCAAGCAATACAGCGAGCTCCATAGCTCGCCGTGGACGTAGGGTTTTACGCTCCGGCGGCCTGAACCACGTAAAACTCTCTTTGTCAAGCTCTCACTAACTCGTCCATCTGCGCAAGCTCTCCGCTAGGAACTAGCCCCTCCGAAAAAAGAACCTCCACGGGCTGCCCAGTGCAGGCCCGGGGGAAGTGTCGACCGAACACTTCGACAAGCGCCAAGACACAATAGCTGGTAGGAAATCACCCCGGTGCCACCTGTCGGGTCCCGGGCCCCCCTTGTAAGCCACTCGAGCCTTGGACTATAAAGGGCTCAGGTAGGCAACGTTAGCAAGGGTCCAAACTCTGGGGGTTCGCTCTCCAGCAACTCATACGCTAGACATCAGTCATCCCCAAGCTCAGGACTCCGGTGCTGAGCAGAAAGCAATACAGCGAGCTCCTCAGCTCACCGTGGACGTAGGGTTTTATGCTCTGGCGGCCCAAACCACGTAAAACCTGCCGTGTCAAGCTTTTCCTTAACTCGTCCATACGCTTAAGCTCTCCGCAAGTTACTAGCCCCTCCGAAAAAGAACCTCCGCAGGCTGCCCAGTGCAGGTCCTGGGGAAATGTTGACCGCACACTTTGACATTTGGCGCGCCAGGTAGGGGGTTTTCCCTTGCGTGACGAGTTTCCACCGACGAAGATGACCAAGCTTCCTTCAGCGGCAAACTCTCCTCCTCCGCGTTCACGGCGAACCGTGACCAGCGGGGAGTACATGTCGACGCACTCTGGACGGAGTGTGTCGGTGCGAGCTGGGAGCCAGCAGCCGACTCCAGCAACGCCGACCCCGGCAATGCAGGCTCCAACCAGCGTCAGATCTTCTGCAGCGCTGAGCGTGCACCACGGGGGTGCGCTAGCTGCAGCTAGAACGCTACTGCACAACCCACCTGCTGGGGATGCGCCCCATTCAGCGACCCAGCAGTGGGTTCGCGAGGTGGACCATCTCGTCGTTGCCGCCGCAAACCCTCGGTTTCGGCGAGGGCGACGCCCCGGCCAACCGGCTGTGTCGCTGACGCGCACGCCAACGGTTGACGGGCAGACGGCGGATTCCAGCTCCTCCAGGCTCCCGTCGACGGACCTGAGGACGGAGCTGGAATGGTGCCACTTGGGCCAGGATGCCCGGGTGTACCTCGTGCGACGTCGAGAAAGGCGTCGCAACCAAGAGGCTGGCGACAGCATGACGTCGCCCTCGACCCAGCCTGGAGGGCAGATCTTCGCCACGCGAGCCCTGCCCCAGGCATACGCCGCGCAGCATATGCCACAACCATATGCCCTACAAACGGCGTCCCCGGTCTATGGCGCAGCCTTGCCCATACCGGGGTACAATGTGCCAGCGGCGAACCAAGTGTTCGCGGCACCAACACCTGCGGCAAGAGGAGCAGGATGTGCGGCCCTGGTGCCCCACCTTCGTTTCGCAAGGTGGCCGCGCAAGTTTTGGCCGCACCTGCCCGAGAAGTACGACGGCAGCGTCAACCCGGAGGAGTTCCTCCAGATCTACTCCACCACCGTACTTGCCGCAGGAGGGGATGAGGCCGTCATGGCCAACTACTTCCCCGTCGCCTTGACCGGCCCAGCCCGGTCTTGGCTCATGAACCTCCCCCAGGGCTCCATAACCTTCTGGGGAGAGCTCTGCCGGCAGTTCATTGCCAACTTCGGCAGTTACTACACCCGTCCTGGCACGGAGCTTGACCTCCACGCCATCAAACAACAACCTGGGGAATCACTGCGCTACTTCATCCAGCGGTTCTCCCAGGTACGCAACACCATCCCACACATTCGAAGTGCTTCTGTGGTGGTGGCGTTCCGGCAGGGTGTCCGGGACGAGAAGATGCTTGAGAAGCTTGCGACCAGAGAGGTCTTCGATGCCTCTGAGCTCTTCAGCCTGGCGGACAAGTGCGCCAGAGCAGCCGAAGGGCGGAATTGGCGCTCACTGCCAGCTTCCAAAGCCGGAAGACAGCCCGAAGACGGCGGAGTTCAAGCTGAGCTCCCGACCACGTCAGACAGCCAAGAGCCAAGCACTGGTTGACTTCGTGGCTGAGTGGACGCCAACGAAGGCTGACCCAGAGGGCCGCAAAGACGGTGAACCAAAGTACCAAGCTCCGATCTTCACCGGGCCTCACTGGACGCTCTTCTTCGACGGCTCCACGCGAAAGCAGGGGGCCGGTGCCGGCGTACTGCTTCTCATGCCATCGGGGGAGAAGTCTGGGTACATGGTGCGTCTGAATTCCAAGGCAACCAACAACTTGGCAGAGTATGAAGCACTCATCTTTGGCCCAAAAGACAGTCCTGTCTCTGGGCGCTCACCAGTTGTTGGCGCAGGGCGACTCACAGCTAGTTATCAAGCAAGTTAAGGGTGAATGCCCCTGCAATGACCCACAGCTAGCTGCTTATCTGCTCCACGTGCGGATGTTGGAGAAAGACTTCCTCGCCTTGGACCTGCGCCGTGTACCGCGCGCTGGCAAGGCCGCAGCTGACTACCTCTCAAGGAAGGCCTCCATCGGAGCCCCTGCGCCCGATGGAGTCTTCAAGAGGACGTTGCTGCAGTCCACAGCCCGGTCCGCCGAGCCGGGCGAAGGGGGCTGAACCAGTGCCTCGAAGCTAGGCAGTCCCGGCGGCCCTGCAGCCATGGATGCCACCAAAGGATCGTAAGCGTCACTGGGGACTCCGTGCAACCCAGCGCTCAAGATCCAGAAGCTCAAGTAATACCGATGCATGGACCACGGAGGTCCGGGACTCCTTGAAGGACATCCTTCCTGATCAACGTGCATTCGCTGAACGGGTGGTGCGGATGGCTAAGTGCTACGCGCTGGTATCTTTACTGGCGTGGCACCACGACATCCTATTGCGGTGCATAACCCAGGAGGAAGGCTGCGACTAGCTTGCAGTAGTCCACGGAGGCGAGTGCTGGGAACGCTCATCGTCCCGCACGCTGGTCGGTTAAGCCACCCGGCATGGCTGCTACTGACCGAGAGCCACCTGGACACCATCAAACCGGTTAGGGATGCAATGCGTGCCAGGTCCATGCCAAGCAGACCCACACAACCGGTGCAGACGCGCACCCAGAGCCGTCGGGGGATACCGGCTCCTCCATGTCGAGGGCTAGCCGGACTTCCAGGGCCGGGTCACGGGAACTACCCTTCCACATGGTATGCGGGGCCGAAGCCATGCTTTCCCCTGAGATCGCCATGGAGGTCCCCCCGTGTCCGGCCTACGACGAAGCCACGCATGACCCGCTCTGTGTGAAGACAGGCGCTCCGACGCTACCCCAGTAAGTTCACCATGCTTACCTAGGTGTTTATTTAAATTACGCATTAATTTATATGAACACCTCCCCACGCTCTAGACAGTGTGCGTCTGTCGAAGTGTTCGGTCGACACTTCCCTCGGGCCTGCACTGGGCAGCCCGAGGAGGTTCTTTTTTCGGTGGGGCTAGTCACTTGCGGAGAGCTTGAGCGTATGGACGAGTTAGTAAGATCTTGACACGGCGAGTTTTACGTGGTTCAGGCCGCCGGAGCGTAAAACCCTACGTCCACGGCGAGCTATGGAGCTCGCTGTATTGCTTGTTGCTCAGAACCGGAGTCCTGATCTTGTGAATGACTGAAGTCTAGCGTATGAGTTGCGAGAGTGCGAACCCTTGCTAACGTTGCCTGCCCGAGCCTGTCGAAGTGTTCAGTCGACACTTCCCCCGGGCCTGCACTGGGCAGCCCGCGGAGGTTCTTTTTTCGGTGGGGCTAGTCCCTAGCGGAGAGCTCGAGCAGATGGACGAGTTAGTAAGAGCTTGGCACGGCGAGTTTTACGTGGTTCAGGCCGCCGGAGCGTAAAACCCTACGTCCACGGCGAGCTATGGAGCTCGCTGTATTGCTTGCTGCTCAGGGCCGGAGTCCTGAGCTTGGGGGTGAGTTACAGCTTGAGAGTGTATGGCTAGCGTATGAGTTGCAATGTGTGAACCCAGGGGTGCGGATGGCTAGAGTCCGAACCCCTGCTAACGTCGCCTACCCGAGCCTTTTATAGTCCAAGACTCGGGTAACTTACAAGGGGGGTCGGGACCCGACAGGTGGTCCCGGGGAGATTGACTGATATCTACCGTATCTGCAGTTATGCCGGTAGTTGTCTCTGCCGAAAGCTTCTGAGTCTTCGTCTTGTAGCTCTGCCCATGCCGCATGCTAGTCGTAGTGGATGATGACGGCGGGGGCGGCATGGGATGTCTTGTCGCTGCGTTTATTGGCTGGCAGCCTCTGACACTGCGCGCCAGTCTGTGATGCGACTGGGCGCAACGGCACCTGACAGAGGCGTGCTCCGCGTCTCCGCGTCTTGGGAAGGCGCGGGCCTTGAATACCTTGTACGGGCAAGGTATGGGGCGTCTTTACGCCCGCTGCCTATCGCTCGGGGGCAGGCAGCGCCGTTCTGCTGGCCACGTGGCGGGCCCGGAGCCCTCCTCAGAAGAGAGGGGGGTCCGGCCCTGCAGGAAACGTGGAGCCTTCAGACCTCTCCCCGCGGAGTGGGAGGTTCAGCTTCTGTTGGCCACGCGGCGAGCCCGGAGCTCCTCTCTGAGGAGAGGGAGGTCCGGCCTCTCCGTACACGCGGCACCTTCGGACCTCTCTCCCGCGGAGGGGGAGGTCCGGCTTCTGTATGCCACGTGGTGGGCCCGGAGCTCTCCTTGTGCGGAGAAGGGCGAGATCCTTAGGCATTTTCCCCTGTGCGCGGAGGTACCCCATATCGAGGGTACCGACAGTGGCCCCCGGGCCCATCTCGGGGGAGATAGCAAGCCCGAGGTGGGACCTTCGTCTCTTCTGATCCGCGCACTTTCTTGTCTTGAGTACTGCCTGTGCTGGCAGGGTCTTGACGGCTTCGGTTTTCAGCCTCTTAGGAGAGGGTGAAGCCTGGCATCGGAGCTCAGGCCAGCGAAGGGCGTGAGGTCCGGCATCAGCGATCGCCTCTGAAAGGAGGGTGAGGGCTGGCCTCGGAGCTCAGCCCAGCTGTGGGGGCGGAGGTCCGGAACTGCTCAGTGGCCCCCCCTTTCCTATCGCTTAGTCTCATTTGGCTTACTGTCCCAGGCCGGAATACGGGGCTTGGGTAATCCAGTGCACTTGGTCCCGGAGGTCTGGCCCCAGCCCCAATCAGGGTGTAACCGCCCGGCCCCCTGGTACTCAGACCGTAGCGCCGGGAGACAGAGTGCGCATGCTTTGGGTGCTAGACCGGGCAAAGCAAGGCTCCTGACCCCCCATTCTAGCATAGGTCTTTTCTTGGAGGAGACCAACTGGCGGTGCAGTACCCTTATAGGGGGAGATCCAAAAGGCCACCGGGCCTCTAGCAGGTACCCCAAGTACTATCGCATTCGGTCAGGACGGCAAATATCGACTATGCATGAGAGCCGGAAAGAGGAGCCGAGTGTACAATGGACGCACACTGTCTAGAGCGTGGGGAGGTGTTCATATAAATTAATGCGTAATTTAAATAAACACCTAAGTAAGCATGGTGAACTTACTGGGTAGCGTTGGAGCGCCTGTCTTCACGCAGAGCGGGTCATGCGTGGCTTCGTCGTACGCCGGACACGGGGGACCCCCATGGCTATATCAGGGGGAAGCTGTAAGGGCCTCAGTTTTTGACACCCATTTGCAGTGTTCATCCCCACACCACACACCTCATTTGAGGAAAAATGATGAACACAAATAAAGAGCAAGTAACAATTATCAACATGCTCATTAGGGAACAAACTCACACATTGCAAAAGTGGTACTTCCCACATGTGATATAGATGGGCTGGACATATGAAAACTCCTACACTTTGCCAAGGATGTCCATGCCAAGTTTCACCCAAATTCAAAACATTTTTGAGGTCATCTTGGGTGTAGATAGGAAAGGGGCAGTTTGAAAACATATTCAAATTCAAACTGTTTTCACCCACTGAATTTAAAAGTGGAAGGCATATTCTTGCTCAGCACATTTTTGTGAGCTCACACACCAATTTTCACTCCATTTGGAGTTGATCTTGACATGAGCTAAGGGGGAGAAATTCAAACTTTATTTGAATTTCAAACTGCACTTGTGCTGAAATTCATTCAAACCAAACCTCATTTGAACTTTGATCAATTCAAATGGCTCTTGGGTGAATAATTTGAGTTGCCAAGGGTAGAATAGGGTTCACTGTTTACCACAGCTGTTAGGAATAAATTTCAGAGGTTAAAAGAGGAGTGGGACCCACATGTCAGCCTCAGCCTCAAAGCAAACCGACTGAACCACAGTTCAGTCGGTTCCCGGCTGTTGTGCGCGCGCGCCACCGAAGGGGCCGGCCGGCGCCAGCTCCTGCTGCGTGCCCCAAGCCGGAGGCCAGCCGGCCGAGCTATTTATTCCCTCCCCGGCGTGCCTCAGTCACCATTTCCCCGAGCTACCGACGTGCGCGACTGCTTTTCCCACTGCCATCGCCGCCGCTCGAGTTCCTGCTTGATCAAGCCGATCGCAGCTCCCTCTTTCCATTCCAAGGTCCCAGCAAGGTACTAGCAACCATCCTCCATCCTTCCCATTGATAGAAATCGATTGAAACCGAGTGATATCGGCTGTGCCGAAAGATCAAACTCGGAACTGGAAACCGCCGCACCTCGGGCTCTCGTGGACAGCCCAACCTGGGCGTTGTCACGCCCGAGCCAAGGCACCCTTGGACGCGCAAGTGATCGGTGCTGCTCATCCCCGAGCCACAGCTCGAGTGGTTGCTCACCGGCGGCGAATTTCCACTTTTCCCCTTTCTGTGTGCAGAACGACCCTCGGGTACGATTCTGTTTAATTCGTGCTCTAGAAAGGATTAGAGGGCCTCAGGCCACTCCCACACGAACTAGACACGGTGACGCACAAGTTGCCTTCACAACTCTGGGCCGGAGAACTTCTGTGCCCGGCGTAATTCAAGGTCTACTAATGGCGGAACGCACGGGGGGTATCGGGCGCACGGTGAGGACCTATTTCGGGCCTTCTCCGAGCTGCCCCGAGTTCATGTCGACCTTCTCTGAGGTCCACTGATGCTCCCCGACCGGTTTCCCAAGTAGCTGAGGCACTAGGAGCATCAGCCGACATGGCCGAAGTCGTTCCGATATGGCGGCTCGTCGCCGACCATGCTCCGGCCGTTGTCATGAGCAGCTGACCCTCGGATCATGTTCCCCAAGTAAAAGTAGGCAGGGGCGGCCAGAATCAAGAAGTTTGAAGCTGTACAGCAGCCGGCGGCGAGCTCTCCGGCGAGGTCCCTCGGCGGCGGAGCGCGGGTGTCGCGAGGTTGAAGAAGGGGGTGGACCCCAGCTGTCAGCGGCCGATATTTTGAATCGGGATCCGGCTGCGGCCGGGATCGGGTGTGCTGGCGCGCAAAAGCCTTGTGGGCCGCGGTGTGTTGTCGCTTCGGCGTGCGACGCGTGTCCCCTGGGCCCACGCGCGAGTTTAAACTTTTCCCCGATTTTCAGATTTCCTTCAAACTTCAAATCCTTATAACTTTGGCTAGAAAGCTCCAAATTGAGTGAACCAAATTTTGCTGGATTCAGCTCTTTGAGTACTTTCCAGAAAATCAAGTGTCACTTCATGAGATTCCTTAATTCTCCAGAATTAATTCCTTAAAATTTAAACTGTTAGGAATTTTAACTGGAGAATCATTTGGAGGAAAATCCTGAAATTTTGCTGAGATGTTCACCAAAATATCCTTGAACTACCATAAAAATTTCAGATCCATTTGAGCTCATTTAGTCCACCTAATGGTGTGATTAGTAAAACTGTTCCAGAGAAAATAGAAAATGTTCAGAAACATTTTCAGAATTTTCTCTGAAATTGTTTAGCTCATATCTTTAGTTAGAGACTTCCAAATTAAGTGAGACCAATTCCATTAGAACCCTCTGAAAATCTAGTTTTCAGAAAGTCATAGTTTGTTTCATGAAAATACCTAGAACACCCTAAAAGCCTTTAATTAAGGTCAAGGACATAATTATTTGTGGAGGGCTCAAATGAGCTTTGCTGCAACTAAAACTTGACCAAGTCTCTGTTTAGGTTGTAACCAAGCCACAGTAAAAGTTTCACAGTCATTAGGTCTATCTAGTAAAGGTTATAGACTTCACAACTTCAAAGTTAATACAAAAGCATTTAATTAATACATACATTGTTCTTATCATGTAGTCGCTAAGGTCGAGGAGGAACCCGAAGTCCTAGACTTCGTTACTCCGGAGGAACAGCTAGCCTACGACCAAGAGCAGCAAGGCAAGCCCCGGTTTGCATTAACCATTTTATAAATTTTTATTGTTTTGAGCACATACTTGTTTTCTTTATGATTGTGCATCAGAGTCTTGTTTGGAAACCCCACTGCATAGCCAAGAAAACCATGGGTTGGGGTTTAGGATTGCAAACCCCGTTAGCCACTGCATTGCTAGGATAGAGTAGGATTCGGTACAAGTCGAGTAGTTGGAACTACTCGCGAGAATAGGCTAGAGGCACATTGCTCGGGTAGAGATAGCACATGATACACATGGCAAGAAAATGAGACCGAGCGGAGAGTAAGGGCAGCAGGACTTTGGGGCCTGTGTGCTGTAGCTCCGCTTGTGTCGATTGAGGACCTAGCCGTGTGCGGGCCTGTTGAACAAGCTAGAACAGTACCGAAGACCTACCGGCTATATGGGAACCGGGAAACTGATGTAACTCGGGTAGCTGGGTATTGAGGCATTGCCCGTCGTTCAGAGGGTAGGTTGAGAGCTCGAGGTGTAAATCAGCTGGCGGCACAGAGATGCGCGTGCAGGGACCTCTTGCTCGGGACGATGGGACCGGTTCAATATTTGGCTAACGGGTGAAAGGTAGTCGCGTACGGCGTCCGTGATGGTTGTTGTAGGCAACATCGAGTACGGGCGTACGTGACGGGTTGTTCGGGTAACCCTGCAGGTGTAAATCGATTATAATCGCCGTCCCTCGCGGTCAGTGAGTACCACTTGTTCACTGTACCGTGACGTAGAAAGAACAGGCTAGTTACATGTTAAAATGTTGCTGATTGAAAGTTGGATATTGATTGTTAATGATATGTTGTAGCTTAGTGCTAACTAAAGTTCTTTTCAACTTTGGGCAAAGTACATGAGATAAATGCGTTTCTTGTTTGATTGCGGCTCTCTCATGTGCCTTAGCGTAAAGTTCTCCACAACCTGCTGCTAAAACTTGAAAGTAAGGTTCTACTAATTAGGCGAGTCCTTGCAAATGATTTTTACCTCATGCAACCCATCACCCTCATGTAGAAGTTTCATGTTTAGGTGAGACGGGTCAGACTTGCTGAGCCTTCGTGCTCACTGCTTGTGTTTGAAGCTTTTGCAGGGTTTTATGAGGAAGGGACTCCCGAAGAGGAGACGGAACCCCAGGAGGGGAACCCCGTCGAGTGGGAGTCGTGCACGCCGCAGAGTTAGTGTGCGAGTGTGCTAGCAAGGACACGTTCGAGGGCTGAACGTGCACTTGATGCTTAGTCTACGCCCGCGAGTGTGGACTAAACTTATTTTGATGTAAACATGTTAATAAACTTGTTTATGTAATAAAGCTTCCGCTTCCGCTTTGTACCTTTGACATGTGTTATACGGTGTTGTGCAACGCAGCACCCCTCAGCGTGATCCTGGCTCGACAGGACCAGTGGGGTCGTGTCAGCGTGGTATCAGAGCTCGCTTGAGGTTTAACACAGTACAAAGGTCTTCTTTTTCAAAAATCCAGTGAGGAACGAGTTAGTAGCCCGTATAAGGATGTTATTAGTATATAGAAAGTGGCTTATTAACTTATTTGTTATGTCGGAAAATCGTGCATCTCGGGACGTTCATGTCTTGGGGGGTGCACGTAAGCGCTGTCCACCAGTGCGCACAAGCTGAAGGGTGGAGCCCCACGGGTGGCAGGTAACCCGACCCGCTTTGATATCCTCTACGACTCTTCATGTCGTTTGGGGTATTCGAGCAACGTCTGTCCCTGGCGTGCGTGGTGCAACATGGGAGACCCCGTCACGTGGTCTGAAACGTGAACACGTAACTCAAGGCGTGTTTGGCTTGAGAACATCCGGGCGAGTGATGACGGCCGGGTGTACAAACTGTATGGATTCCGGGCTCGGTGTGCAGCCGAGTCTGATGATTGTTTGAGTTTCTGCAGGTAGCCTTACCACGAAACGGTAGACGTGTAGCATCCGTGTGCGAGTGACGAGTAGTGCCACTGAACTAACGAAGCCGGCTAAATCCGGTATAGGTTTTTCCTTTGTGAGGACGTAGTACCGACATAATCTGGTGACGCCTCGACGTCACACCCAACTAAATGAACAACTTCATTTAAAAACTTGAAGGTTTTGATCCAAAGTAGTAAAACTTGATGTAACTCCTTCCCTTGAACAGGATATTCAAAGTTAATAAATTTTCAACTTATAGGATGTTAAGGACAGAGCACTCTGTTTTCAGCTAAATCAAGGCTGAAGTTAATCAGAGGTTAGAGGTTGAGTTCTTTCGAGGTTGGGGTCGTATGATACATTTCTGGAAAGCTTTGGAGGAGCTTTACAACTTTTCTGTTGAGTTCCAGAGGTGTTTCATCCCTTAACCACTCGAAAAATGCAGTAGAGTTGAAACTGTCCAGAAAACAGGACGGAGCAAAGACTCTCTGTAGACTCTCTGTAAATTAAGCATAACTTCCTGCATAAAAATCCAAAAATAGAAAATGAGGTGGTTCTGGGAAGCTTATGAGATGGGTTACAACTTTGTAACAGAAAGTTTTGTCAGATTAGGAACAGAATTAACTGGAATTCTTGGATCAAATCAGTACCTAAGGCAGGGAGGTGCTGTCCAATTGTTCCCAGAAATTCTGTTAACTTTGACATCTCATAACTTTTGAACCAGAGCAGATCTTAGGCCAACCAAATACTTTCTGGAAAGCTATTGAAGTTAACTTTAACTTTGATGTTGAGCTCCAGGACTGGTTTTGCTTTTAACCTGGCCTAAATCAGATTGATATGGAAACTGGTCAGGGCTGTCATGGGAACAGCAGATCAGCAGTCAAATTTGTTTAAAAATTTGAACTATGTTTCCAAGTGTTAAGGGTTCAATGACATATCTTATGTTATAACTCAATGGTTTACTGTTTAAATAAATATTTGACATTTCTCAAATATATTTTTACAGATGGCAGCAGATAAACGGTTGGAGAACGGGTGGGTAGTTTCCCACTGCTCTGACCGTAGCGGCTACCCGGGAGCATTGTGGCTAATGCTCCAATATTTCGGGTACAACCAGATGCCGCAATACTTCGCCAAGGAAGAAGGCGAAGAGGGGAACAAGACGTGGACGATCCATGTCGAGGTTCCTGCAGGGCCTACGCCACCCGGTTGGGTGCCATTCACCGTCACGGTGAGAGGAAGACAACCGGAAGGGATGTGGCAAGTGGCAGCCCGTGACACTATGTCACGTTTCTGCCAACTACACGTACAGGCTATGGAGGGAACTCCATACGCACTCGTTCCGGTGGAGGGACGAGCTCAGCATGTGTGGGAAGAGAGGTACCTAGAGGCAACAAACCCGAGTTGCCCAAGGTACAACCCCGCGGAGGCAAATCTCAGCCTCCAAATGAGGGCGGGAAACGCTGTGATGGACAGCCAAGCTGTTCATACGGAGCATCTCGCCACCAAGCTCAAGGAGAGCACAAGCCGTGGAGATCATTTTGAGAGTGCTCACAGTGCACTCCGCAATGTGCTCCTTCCGACGATCAAGCGACTGAATGAACAACACAATCAGTTGCGTCGTCTGAAGAAGGCAAAGAAGAAGAGCCGTGTTGACATTGCGGCGTTGCAAGAGCTGGTGCAGACCCTAACCCAGCAGAATGAGGACCTTGCTCAAGAGCGGGACGACGCTATTGAGGAAGGACAAGGCTGGGAAGAGGACTACAACCAGGCTATGGACGAGGTGCATGCATTGCAGGACCTCGTGCCCCCGGTATTGGGCGTACCGGTAGTCTTGGGTCTTCCAGCCATGGGAGAACCTGGAATGGGAGAAGAGGTGGTAGACCCCGAGCCACCAGCAGAGGTACCGGAGGAGGACGACCCACAGGAGGTCGAGTTCTACTCCGAGTAGGGGGTTACGGTTGCCAAGTAGGGCAGCTAGGGTAGCGTAACCCAACTTTTGTAATCGGTGACATGTCGTGTAGACAGTAGCGTATGTATAGGTAGTGACGACATGAGCACGACTTCTCGGAGATCCGAGAATAATGTATCTTGTATAAAGTTTATGCTTTATCAATATATGTGAATGTTGTGCAAGTTAATCATGCGTCGCTTCAATACTTACTCCTGTTTATGGAATTTTGAGTAAGACATGTGCTAATTGCTGCTGTGTTGAATTTCAGAATGACGCGTACTCGTGCCAACCCCGATGTTGGAGGTACTAGCCAAGGGGGAGAGACCTCCCAACCACCTCCCGAGGACTCCTCGGGACAGCAGCAGCAACAGCAACAGCAAACACCGCCACCGCCACTGCCAACGGTTACATTGGCCGACATTGTCGCGGCAATGGCGGGTTCACATCAGCAGCATACAGAGCTGCTGCAAACGTTAATTGCGAATACGTCTCGCCCAGAGAGACGTCAAGATCGTGAGGAGCGCCAACAGAGCTCCTACTCTGACTTCCTGGCGACTCATCCCCCTGTATTCTCAAGGGCGGATGAACCACTTGACGCGGACAACTGGCTCCGCGCCATAGAGATGAAGTTCGGGCTGCTCCAAATCAGCGAGCAGCGCAAGACTCAGTTCGCGGTCCAGCAGCTCCAAGGATCCGCGAGCGCGTGGTGGGCCAACTTTTGTGCTTCACAACCCACCGACCGAGTGATGACCTGGGCGGAGTTCCGGACGGCCTTCCGGGCCTATCATATACCGCCCGGTTTGATGAAGAGGAAGACGCAGGAATTCCTACACCTGCAACAAGGGAGCCGGAACGCGCTGGAGTACTCCAGAGCGTTCAACGATCTCGCACTCTACGCGTCGTATCACGCAGATACGGACGAGAAGCGGCGGGACCACTTTTACCAGGGGCTTAACCCGCTCCTGAAGGACAAGCTGGCGATGTTCAATCGCGGCAGCCTCAACGACATAATTGATGCTGCGATTGTTCAGGAAGACTCCGGCAAGGAGTTGGCGGCGGCAGAGCGAAAGCGAAGCGCGCCGCAGAGCAGCGGAGAAGGAGGCGGTCCTTCTCAGAAGTTTCGGATGGTGAATCGCCCACCATCAGGTCCGCGCTGGCAGCCACCACAGCGGTCGATGCCGTTCCGCGGTCGGCCGTATTCTTCACCGGCATTCCGGCCGGCACTGCCAGCACCACCGCAACAACAACAGCAGCAGCGGGCGATGCCGCGTGCGTTTGCACCTCCGCAACGCATGCCGGGCTTTCGTCCACCAAGTACTCCACCAGCAGCGGCCACATGTTACAAGTGTGGTCGTCCAGGACACTTCGCGAGCAGTTGCCCGGAGAGGCAAGGCGGCGGAGTGGTACCACAGTTTCCGGGGAGGAATCAACCCCGGAACCCTACTAATGCGCGGCGGGCAAACCCTAGGCCCGGTACTGTCCACCAGCTTGCCATTGAGGACGTGCCGGAGGGCGAGCCAATCCTTGCGGGTATGTTCCAACTCCACCAGCATCCCGCTATAGTACTATTTGATTCAGGCGCCACGCATAATTTTATTAGCCAAGCTTTCATTGCTAAACACAGCTTGCCAATACTACCCACCGATAGTCCATATTTAATTTGTTCACCGGGTGGGAAGATTTCAGCAAGCGTAATGGTCTCCAAAGCACCATTATGCTTAGCGGGTAGAGTGTACCCCACGTCTCTCATTATCTTAGAGGGACAGAAGGTCGATGTCATCCTAGGGATGTCGTGGTTAAACCGCCACGGCGCTGTTTTAGACACCGTCCTCCGAGTCGTGCACTTAAACTCAGGAGTGCACGGTTCTCACTCATTATTTCTGGACAGTCCAGAAATAAAACTTCCAAGTGTCTATCAAGCCACAACCATCAGATTGGAAGACATTCCAGTGGTCCGAGAATTCCCTGATGTATTCCCGGATGATTTGCCGGGGATGCCACCCGATAGAGAGGTGGAGTTCAAGATTGAACTTGCACCGGGAACCATGCCAATATCCCGAAGGCCGTACAAGATGGCGCCCAAGGAGTTGGCTGAACTGAAGACTCAGCTCACGGACCTTCTGGAGAAGGGTTTTATTAGGCCGAGCTCCTCGCCATGGGGCTGTTCGGCATTATTTGTCAAAAAGAAGGATGAAACGTTGCGGCTTGGCGTGGACTACCGTCCATTAAATGCCGTAACCATCAAGAACAAGTACCCGTTGCCACGGATCGACATGTTGTTTGATCAGTTGGTCGAAGCAAAGGTCTTTTCCAAGATGGATTTAAGATCCGGGTACCATCAGATTAAGATCAGGGCTGAGGACATTCCAAAGACAGCTTTTTCGACAAGGTACGGACTTTATGAGTACCTGGTCATGTCCTTTGGCCTCACCAATGCTCCAGCTCACTTCATGTACTTAATGAACTCGGTGTTCATGCCGGAGCTGGACAAGTTTGTCGTGGTCTTCATCGACGACATCCTGGTATATTCCAAGTCGGAGGAAGATCACAAGAAACATCTGCGTATAGTCTTGCAACGGCTGCGGGATCACAAGTTATACGCAAAGTTCAGCAAATGCGAGTTTTGGATATCGCAAGTGCCTTTCCTCGGGCATATCATCTCAGCGGAGGGTATCGCTGTGGACCCGAGCAAAATCACGCAAGTGCTGAATTGGAAATCCCCGAGAACTGTTCATGAGGTACGGAGTTTCCTCGGACTCGCGGGATATTATCGGAGGTTCATTCCGAACTTCTCGAAGATTGCCAAGCCAATGACAGAGCTGCTGAAGAAGGCTACCAAATATGTTTGGAGTCCAGCATGTGAAGCAGCATTCAAGGCTTTAGTCAAGCACCTGACATCAGCACCGGTTTTGGCGCAGCCAGACACAACAAAACCGTTCGATGTGTACTGCGATGCATCCGGCATTGGGCTCGGATGTGTGTTGATGCAAGACCGAAGGGTGGTCGCGTATGGGTCACGGCAGCTTAGGAATCATGAGCAAAATTATCCAACTCACGACTTGGAGCTCGCTGCCGTGGTACTTGCACTGAAAATGTGGAGGCACTACCTACTCGGTAACCTCGTACATTTATATACCGACCACAAAAGCCTCAAGTACATATTCACTCAGAAGGAGCTGAACATGAGGCAACGAAGATGGTTAGAACTGATAAAGGATTACGAGATAGAGATCCATTATCATCCGGGCAAGGCAAACGTTGTGGCAGACGCGCTAAGCCGCAAGTCACACGTCAATAATCTGACCATCACACCGTTGGAAGAGAGCGAACCACCACTACATGTGATTCCACATGGAGCTCTCTACAACCTAGCTTTGATCCCCACCATCCGTGAAGAGATAGCGGCAGCCCAGAAGAATGACAAGGGCATATCACATTTGCGGAGACGTGTAGACAGTGGGGAGTTGAAATGTTTCCGGAAGGACGGAGACGGCGTCCTATGGTTCAAGGACCGGATCGTCGTACCCCGAAACCCGGAGTTACGGAAGAAAATCTTTGATGAGGCTCACTTATCAAAGTTTTCTATTCACCCCGGCAGCAACAAGATGTATCAAGAACTCAGAAGCAAGTTTTGGTGGACACGGATGAAGCGAGAGACTGCAAAATACGTGTCCGAGTGTGATACATGTCGACGGGTGAAGGCAGACCACATGCGGAAACCGGGACTGCTGCAACCACTGGGCATTCCTGCCTGGAAGTGGGAGGACGTGAGCATGGATTTCGTCGTCGGTTTACCCACCACCTTACAGAAACATGATTCTGTGTGGGTGATCGTCGATCGGCTCACCAAAGTTGCCCATTTCATCCCGGTCAACACCAACTACAACGCCAAGAAGTACGCTGAACTGTACATCTCACGGATCCTATGCTTATACGGCGTACCCCGTACTATCGTATCGGACCGGGGCACTTTATTTGTGTCCCGTTTTTGGGAGCAGCTCCACGCTGCCTTGGGGACGAAGCTGATCCGTAGTTCAGCCTACCACCCGCAGACGGATGGGCAAACGGAGCGGGTAAATCAAATCTTAGAAGACATGCTACGAGCTTGCGCTATCGACCACGGCAAGAACTGGGATGATCACTTGCCGTTAGCCGAGTTCTCGTACAACAATGGGTACCAAGCCAGCATCAAGATGGCGCCCTACGAGGCGCTATACGGGAGAAAATGCCACACACCATTGAATTGGTGTGAGTCTGGCGAGAGGGTTACCTTCGGGATTGATCTTGTCAACAACGCGGAAGAAAAGGTTCGATTAATTCAAGCGAACCTAAAAGCCGCTCAATCCCGACAGAAACAGTATGCGGACCGGAGAAGGCGTCCGTTACAATTCGAAGCTGGAGACCACGTATATCTACGAGTGTCTCCAATGAAGGGCGTAAACAGATTTGGGGTGAGAGGAAAGTTAGCACCCCGATTCATCGGTCCATTCCAGATTACCGAAAGATGTGGATCGGTGGCATACCGGCTAAGATTACCAGAAGCACTTTCCGGTGTGCACGACGTCTTTCACATTTCCCAGCTGAGGAAGTGTCTCAAGCTATCAACTACCGTTCAGCTGGAAGACATTGAAGAACTGCAACCGGATCTCACCTATCGGGAGGAACCGGTGCAGATTATTGATGAAAAGGCCCGAACCACACGCAACCGTACGTTGTGGTTCTACAAGGTTCTGTGGAGTAATCACTCCATGGATGAAGCGACATGGGAGAGCGAAGAATTCCTTCGCACTAACTACCCCGACTTTCTCACGTCGCATATCCGGTAATTTTTCCACCGTCCTCTCTCTCATTTTCACCTTATAATCTCGGGACGAGATTCTTTTAAGGGGGGAGGAATGTAAGGGCCTCAGTTTTTGACACCCATTTGCAGTGTTCATCCCCACACCACACACCTCATTTGAGGAAAAATGATGAACACAAATAAAGAGCAAGTAACAATTATCAACATGCTCATTAGGGAACAAACTCACACATTGCAAAAGTGGTACTTCCCACATGTGATATAGATGGGCTGGACATATGAAAACTCCTACACTTTGCCAAGGATGTCCATGCCAAGTTTCACCCAAATTCAAAACATTTTTGAGGTCATCTTGGGTGTAGATAGGAAAGGGGCAGTTTGAAAACATATTCAAATTCAAACTGTTTTCACCCACTGAATTTAAAAGTGGAAGGCATATTCTTGCTCAGCACATTTTTGTGAGCTCACACACCAATTTTCACTCCATTTGGAGTTGATCTTGACATGAGCTAAGGGGGAGAAATTCAAACTTTATTTGAATTTCAAACTGCACTTGTGCTGAAATTCATTCAAACCAAACCTCATTTGAACTTTGATCAATTCAAATGGCTCTTGGGTGAATAATTTGAGTTGCCAAGGGTAGAATAGGGTTCACTGTTTACCACAGCTGTTAGGAATAAATTTCAGAGGTTAAAAGAGGAGTGGGACCCACATGTCAGCCTCAGCCTCAAAGCAAACCGACTGAACCACAGTTCAGTCGGTTCCCGGCTGTTGTGCGCGCGCGCCACCGAAGGGGCCGGCCGGCGCCAGCTCCTGCTGCGTGCCCCAAGCCGGAGGCCAGCCGGCCGAGCTATTTATTCCCTCCCCGGCGTGCCTCAGTCACCATTTCCCCGAGCTACCGACGTGCGCGACTGCTTTTCCCACTGCCATCGCCGCCGCTCGAGTTCCTGCTTGATCAAGCCGATCGCAGCTCCCTCTTTCCATTCCAAGGTCCCAGCAAGGTACTAGCAACCATCCTCCATCCTTCCCATTGATAGAAATCGATTGAAACCGAGTGATATCGGCTGTGCCGAAAGATCAAACTCGGAACTGGAAACCGCCGCACCTCGGGCTCTCGTGGACAGCCCAACCTGGGCGTTGTCACGCCCGAGCCAAGGCACCCTTGGACGCGCAAGTGATCGGTGCTGCTCATCCCCGAGCCACAGCTCGAGTGGTTGCTCACCGGCGGCGAATTTCCACTTTTCCCCTTTCTGTGTGCAGAACGACCCTCGGGTACGATTCTGTTTAATTCGTGCTCTAGAAAGGATTAGAGGGCCTCAGGCCACTCCCACACGAACTAGACACGGTGACGCACAAGTTGCCTTCACAACTCTGGGCCGGAGAACTTCTGTGCCCGGCGTAATTCAAGGTCTACTAATGGCGGAACGCACGGGGGGTATCGGGCGCACGGTGAGGACCTATTTCGGGCCTTCCCCGAGCTGCCCCGAGTTCATGTCGACCTTCTCTGAGGTCCACTGATGCTCCCCGACCGGTTTCCCAAGTAGCTGAGGCACTAGGAGCATCAGCCGACATGGCCGAAGTCGTTCCGATATGGCGGCTCGTCGCCGACCATGCTCCGGCCGTTGTCATGAGCAGCTGACCCTCGGATCATGTTCCCCAAGTAAAAGTAGGCAGGGGCGGCCAGAATCAAGAAGTTTGAAGCTGTACAGCAGCCGGCGGCGAGCTCTCCGGCGAGGTCCCTCGGCGGCGGAGCGCGGGTGTCGCGAGGTTGAAGAAGGGGGTGGACCCCAGCTGTCAGCGGCCGATATTTTGAATCGGGATCCGGCTGCGGCCGGGATCGGGTGTGCTGGCGCGCAAAAGCCTTGTGGGCCGCGGTGTGTTGTCGCTTCGGCGTGCGACGCGTGTCCCCTGGGCCCACGCGCGAGTTTAAACTTTTCCCCGATTTTCAGATTTCCTTCAAACTTCAAATCCTTATAACTTTGGCTAGAAAGCTCCAAATTGAGTGAACCAAATTTTGCTGGATTCAGCTCTTTGAGTACTTTCCAGAAAATCAAGTGTCACTTCATGAGATTCCTTAATTCTCCAGAATTAATTCCTTAAAATTTAAACTGTTAGGAATTTTAACTGGAGAGTCATTTGGAGGAAAATCCTGAAATTTTGCTGAGATGTTCACCAAAATATCCTTGAACTACCATAAAAATTTCAGATCCATTTGAGCTCATTTAGTCCACCTAATGGTGTGATTAGTAAAACTGTTCCAGAGAAAATAGAAAATGTTCAGAAACATTTTCAGAATTTTCTCTGAAATTGTTTAGCTCATATCTTTAGTTAGAGACTTCCAAATTAAGTGAGACCAATTCCATTAGAACCCTCTGAAAATCTAGTTTTCAGAAAGTCATAGTTTGTTTCATGAAAATACCTAGAACACCCTAAAAGCCTTTAATTAAGGTCAAGGACATAATTATTTGTGGAGGGCTCAAATGAGCTTTGCTGCAACTAAAACTTGACCAAGTCTCTGTTTAGGTTGTAACCAAGCCACAGTAAAAGTTTCACAGTCATTAGGTCTATCTAGTAAAGGTTATAGACTTCACAACTTCAAAGTTAATACAAAAGCATTTAATTAATACATACATTGTTCTTATCATGTAGTCGCTAAGGTCGAGGAGGAACCCGAAGTCCTAGACTTCGTTACTCCGGAGGAACAGCTAGCCTACGACCAAGAGCAGCAAGGCAAGCCCCGGTTTGCATTAACCATTTTATAAATTTTTATTGTTTTGAGCACATACTTGTTTTCTTTATGATTGTGCATCAGAGTCTTGTTTGGAAACCCCACTGCATAGCCAAGAAAACCATGGGTTGGGGTTTAGGATTGCAAACCCCGTTAGCCACTGCATTGCTAGGATAGAGTAGGATTCGGTACAAGTCGAGTAGTTGGAACTACTCGCGAGAATAGGCTAGAGGCACATTGCTCGGGTAGAGATAGCACATGATACACATGGCAAGAAAATGAGACCGAGCGGAGAGTAAGGGCAGCAGGACTTTGGGGCCTGTGTGCTGTAGCTCCGCTTGTGTCGATTGAGGACCGAGCCGTGTGCGGGCCTGTTGAACAAGCTAGAACAGTACCGAAGACCTACCGGCTATATGGGAACCGGGAAACTGATGTAACTCGGGTAGCTGGGTATTGAGGCATTGCCCGTCGTTCAGAGGGTAGGTTGAGAGCTCGAGGTGTAAATCAGCTGGCGGCACAGAGATGCGCGTGCAGGGACCTCTTGCTCGGGACGATGGGACCGGTTCAATATTTGGCTAACGGGTGAAAGGTAGTCGCGTACGGCGTCCGTGATGGTTGTTGTAGGCAACATCGAGTACGGGCGTACGTGACGGGTTGTTCGGGTAACCCTGCAGGTGTAAATCGATTATAATCGCCGTCCCTCGCGGTCAGTGAGTACCACTTGTTCACTGTACCGTGACGTAGAAAGAACAGGCTAGTTACATGTTAAAATGTTGCTGATTGAAAGTTGGATATTGATTGTTAATGATATGTTGTAGCTTAGTGCTAACTAAAGTTCTTTTCAACTTTGGGCAAAGTACATGAGATAAATGCGTTTCTTGTTTGATTGCGGCTCTCTCATGTGCCTTAGCGTAAAGTTCTCCACAACCTGCTGCTAAAACTTGAAAGTAAGGTTCTACTAATTAGGCGAGTCCTTGCAAATGATTTTTACCTCATGCAACCCATCACCCTCATGTAGAAGTTTCATGTTTAGGTGAGACGGGTCAGACTTGCTGAGCCTTCGTGCTCACTGCTTGTGTTTGAAGCTTTTGCAGGGTTTTATGAGGAAGGGACTCCCGAAGAGGAGACGGAACCCCAGGAGGGGAACCCCGTCGAGTGGGAGTCGTGCACGCCGCAGAGTTAGTGTGCGAGTGTGCTAGCAAGGACACGTTCGAGGGCTGAACGTGCACTTGATGCTTAGTCTACGCCCGCGAGTGTGGACTAAACTTATTTTGATGTAAACATGTTAATAAACTTGTTTATGTAATAAAGCTTCCGCTTCCGCTTTGTACCTTTGACATGTGTTATACGGTGTTGTGCAACGCAGCACCCCTCAGCGTGATCCTGGCTCGACAGGACCAGTGGGGTCGTGTCAGAAGCATGGCTTCGGTCCCGCATACCATGTGGAAGGGTAGTTCCCGTGACCCGACCCTGGGGAGTCCGGCTGGCCCTCGACATGGAGAAGCCGGTATCCCCCGATGGCTCTGGGTGCGCGTCTGCACCGGTTGTGTGGGTCTGCTTGGCGTGGACCTGGCACGCATTGCATCCCTAACCGGTTTGACGGCGTCCAGGTGGCTCTCGGTCAGTAGGAGCCATGCCGGGTGGCTTAACCGACCAACGTGGGGGACGATCAGCGTTCCCAGCACTCGCCTCCTTGGACTACTGCGAGCTAATCGCCGCCTTCCTCCTATGTTATGCACCGCAATAGGATGTCGTGGCGCCACGCCAGTAAAGATACCAGCGCGTAGCACTTAGCCATCCGCACCACCCGTTCAGCGGATGCACGTTCATCAGGAAGGATGTCCTTCAAGGAGTCCCGGACCTCCGTGGTCCATGCATCGGGACTACTTGAGCTTCTGGATCTTGAGCGCTGGGTTGCACGGAGTCCCCAGTGACTCTTATGATCCTTTGGCGGCATCCAGGGCCGCCGGGACTGCCTAGCTTCGAGGCACTGGTTCAGCCCCCTTCGCCCGGCTCGGCGGGCCGGGCTGTGGACCGCAGCAACGTCCTCTCGAAGACTCCTTCGTGTGCAGGGGCTCCGATGGAGGCTTTCGTTGAGAGGTCGTCAGCTGCGGCCATGCAAGCGCGCGGTACATGGCGCAGGTCCAAGGCGAGGAATTCTTTCTCCAACATCCGCACGTGAATCAGATAAGCAGCTAGCTGTGGCTCATTGCAGGGGCATTCACCCTTAACTTGCTTGATAACTAGGTGGGAGTCGCCCTGCGCCAACAACTGGCGAGCACCCAGAGACAGGAATGTCTTTTAGGCCAAAGATGAGTGCTTCATACTCTGCCAATTTGTTGGTTGCCTTGGAATTGAGACGCACCATGTACCCAGACTGCTCTCCCGATGGCATGAGAAGCAGTACGCCGGCACCAGCCCCCTGCTTTCGTGAGGAGCCGTTGAAGAAGAGCGTCCAGTGAGGTCCGGTGAAGACCGGAGCTCGGTACTTTGGTTCACCGTCTTCGCGGCCCCCTGGGTCAGCCTTCGTTGGCGTCCACTCAGCCACGAAGTCAGCCAGGCTTGGCTCTTGGCTGTCTGACGTGGTCGGGAGCTCAGCTTGAACTCCGCTGTCTTCGGGCTGTCTTCCGGCTTCGGAAGCTAGCAGTGAGTGCCAGCTCAGCCCTCCGGCTGCTCTGGCGCACTTGTCCGCCGGGCTGAAGGGCTCGGAGGCATTGCAGACCTCTCTGGTTGCAAGCCTCCCAAGCATCTTCTTGTCCTGGACACTGTCGAAGTGCCGCCACCACAGAAGCACTTTGAATATGCGGAATGGTGTTGCGTACCTGGGAGAACCACTGGATGAAGGAGCGCAGCAACTCCCCAGGTTGCTGCTTGATGGCTTGGAGGTCAAGCTCCGTGCCGGGATGGATGTAGGAGCTTACGAAGTTGGCGATGAACTGCCAGCAGAGCTCTCCCCAGGAAGTTATGGAACCCTGAGGTTGGTTCATTAGCCAAGACCGGGCTGGGCCGGTCAAGGCGACGGGGAAGTAGCTTGTCCATGACGGCCTCATCCCCTCCTGTGGCAAGTACGGCGGTTGAGTAGATCTGGAAGAACCCCGCCGGGTTGACGCTGCCATCGTACTTCGCGGGCAGGTGCGGCCGAAACTTGCGCGGCCACCTCGTGAAGCGGAGGTGGGGCTCCAGGGCCGTACATCCTGCCCCTGTTGCTGCAGGTGTTGGTGCCGCGAACGCTTGGTTCGCCGCTGGCACAGTGTACCCCGGCATGGGCAAGGCTGCGCCATAGATCGGGGGCGCCGTTTGCAGGACATATGGCTGTTGCATATGCTGTGTGGCGTATGTCTGGGGCAGAGTTCGCGTGGCGAAAGTCTGCGCCTCAGGCAGGGTTGAGGCAGTCGTGATGCTGACGCCGGCCTCTTGGCTGCGATGCCTTTCTCGTCGCCGCTCGAGGAACATTCGGCCGTCTTGGCCCAGGTGGCATCATTCCAGCTCAGTCCTCAGGTCCGTCGACGGAAGCCTGGTGGAGCTGGAATCCGCCATCTGTCCGTCAACCGTTGGCATGCGCGTCAGCGACACAGCCGGTTGGCCGGAGCGTCGTCCCCGCCGAAGTCAAGGGTTTGCGGCGGCGACGACAAGACGGTCTACCTCGCGAATCCACTGCTGGGTCGCTGCCTGAGGCGCGTCCCCAGCAGGCGGATTGTGCAGTAGCGCTCTTGTTGCGGCTAGCGCACCCCCGCCGGGTACGCCCAGCGCTACTGAAGACCTGACGCTGGTTGGAGCCTGCATTGCCGGGGTCGGCGCTGCCAGAGCCAGTTGCTGGCTCCCAGTGCAGGTACTGGTGCCGCGAACGCTTGGTTGCGCCTGGCACAGTGTACCCCGGTATGGGCAAGGTTGTGCCATAGGCCGGGGACGCCGCTTGCAGAGCACATGGTTGTGGCTTATGCTGTGCGGCGTACGCCTGGGGCAGAGCTCGCGTAGCGAAGGTCAGCCCTCCAGGCTGGGTCGAGGCCGACGTCATGTTGTCGCCAGCCTCTTGAGTGCGACGCCTTTCTCAACATCGCTCGAGGAACACTCGGGCATCTTGGCCCAAGTGGCACCGTTCCAGCTCTGTCCTCAGGTCCGTCGACGGAAGTTTGGTGGAGCTGGAACCTGCCGTCTGCCCGTCAACTGTTGGCGTGCGCGTCAGCGACACAGCCGGTTGGCTGGAGCGTCGTCCCCGCCGAAGTCAATGGTTTGCGGCGGCGACGACAAGACGGTCTACCTCGCGAATCCACTGCTGGGTCGCTGCCTGAGGCGCGTCCCCAGCAGGCGGATTGTGCAATAGCGCCCTTGCTGCTGCTAGTGCACCCCCACCGGGTACGCCCGGCGCTACTGAAGGCCTGACGCTGGTTGGAGCCTGCATTGCCGGGGTCGGCGCTGCCTGAGCCGGTTGCTGGCTCCCAGCTTGCCCTGACACACTCCGTCCTGAGTTTGTCATCATGTACTCTCCCCTGGTCACGGTTTGCCGCGGACGCAGGGGGGGAGAGTTTGCCGCTGAAGGAAGCTTGGTCATCTTCGTCGGCGGAAACTCGTCGCGCAAGGGGAAAACCCCCCTACCTGGCGCGCCAAATGTCGAAGTGTTCAGTAGACACTTCCCCCGGGCCTGCACTGGGCAGCCCGCGGAGGTTCTTTTTTCGGTGGGGCTAGTCCCTAGCTGAGAGCTCGAGCAGATGGACGAGTTAGTAAGAGCTTGACACGGCGAGTTTTACGTGGTTCAGGCCGCCGTAGCGTAAAACCCTACGTCCACGGCGAGCTATGGAGCTCGCTGTATTGCTTGCTGCTCAGGGCCGGAGTCCTGAGCTTGGGGGTGAGTTACAGCTTGAGAGTGTATGGCTAGCGTATGAGTTGCAAAGTGCGAACCCAGGGGTGCGGATGGCTAGAGTCCGAACCCCTGCTAACGTCGCCTAGCCGAGCCTTTTATAGTCCAAGACTCGGGTGGCTTACAAGGGGGGTCGGGACCCGACAGGTGGTCCCGGGGAGATTGACGGATATCTACCGTATTTGCAGTTATGCCGGTAGTTGTCTCTGCCGAAAGTTTTTGAGTCTTTGTCTTGTAGCTCTGCCCATGCCGCATGCTAGTGGTAGTGGATGATGACGGCGGGGGCGGCATGGGATGTCTTGTCGCTGCGTTTTTTGGCTGGCAGCCTCTGACACTGCGCGCCAGTCTGTGATGCAACTGGGCACAACCGCACCTGACAGAGGCGTGCTCCGCGTCTCCGCGTCTTGGGAAGGCGCGGGCCTTGAATACCTTGTACGGGCAAGGTATGGGGCGTCTTTACGCCCGCTGCCTATCGCTCGGGGGCAGGCAGCGCCGTTCTGCTGGCCACGTGGCGGGCTCGGAGCCCTCCTCAGAAGAGAGGGGGGTCCGGCCCTGCAGGACACGTGGAGCCTTCGGACCTCTCCCAGCGGAGGGGGAGGTTCGGCTTCTGTTGGCCACGCGGCGAGCCCGGAGCTCCTCTCTGAGGAGAGGGAGGTCCGACCGCTCCGGACACGCGGCACCTTTGGACCTCTCTCCCGCGGAGGGGGTGGTCCGGCTTCTGTATGCCACGTAGTGGGCCCGGAGCTCTCCTCTGAGGAGAGGGAGGTCCGGCCCCGCTGGACGCATGGCGCCTTCGGAGCTCTCCCTGCAGAGAAGGGCGAGATCCTTAGGCATTTTCCCCTGTGCGCGGGGGTACCCCATATCGAGGGTACTGGCAGAGCCTTTTATAGTCTAAGACTCGGGTGGCTTACAAGGGGGGCCCGGGACCCGACAGGTGGTCCCGGGGAGATTGATTGTTATCTACCGTATCTGCAGTTATGCTGGTAGTTGTCTCTGGCGAAGGCTTCTGAGTCTTCGTCTTGCAGCCCTGCCCATGCCGCATGCTAGTCGTAGTGGTCGATGACGGCAGGGGCGGCATGGGATGTCTTGTCGCTGCATTTATTGGCTGGCAGGCTCTGACACCGCGTGCCAGTCTGTGATGCGACTGGGCGCAACGGCACCTGACAAAGGCGTGCTCCGCGTCTCCGCGTCTTGGGAAGACGCGGGCCTTGAATACCTTGTACGGGCAAGGTATGGGGCGTCTTTACGCCCACTGCCTACCGCTCGGGGGCAGGCAGTGTTCTTCTGCTAGACACGTGGCGGGCCCGGAGCCCTCCTCAGAGGAGAGGGGGGTCCGGCATGGCAGGACACGTAGAGCCTTCGGACCTCTCCCCGCGGAGGGGGAGGTCCGGCTTCTGTCGGCCACGTGGCGAGCCCGGAGCACCTCTCTGAGGAGAGGGAGGTCCGGCCCCGCTGGACACGTGGCACCTTCGGACCTCTCTCCCACGGAGGGGAGGTCCGGCTTCTGTATGCCACGTGGCAGGCCCAGAGCTTTCCTCTGAGGAGAGGGAGGTCCGGCCCCGCCGGACGCGTGGCGCCTTCGGAGCTCTCCCTGCGGAGAAGGGCGAGTTCCTTAGGCATTTTCCCCTGTGCTCGGGGGTACCCCATATCACGGGTACCGACAGTGGCCCCCGGGCCCATCTCGGGGGAGATAGCGAGCCCGAGGTGGGACCTCCGTCTCTTCTGATCCGCACACTTTCTCTAAGTCCCGCATTGACCGCTGCCGGAGCACGAACGGCCGCGGGATCGTGGGGGCGTGCGCCCACTTGATGTTTGCCTTTACTGCGGCGGTTCCCAAGGCTGCCATTCCTGTAAGCCGCAGCGCTTTCTTCCGGAACCGCCGAAGCGCCTTGCCGGCTTGTCTTCTGGGGTGACTGAATCCTCGACCCACCGCTTCAGTTGGGCGGCTTGGGTCCACCTGTCATCGGCGCCCGGTCTCGGAGCCAACGTGGTCGCCGATGCGATGTACTCGAAGATTTTTGAATCACCTCAAATCGTTCCTGGAAAGTTTTAAAAGGGGATCTTACCCGCATCGCGGCTTCCCTTCGCATTTCCTAGCGCTCGTTCTTCCCTTGAACTCTTGCACCTCGGCTTTCCTGTCCTTGTGCTCTCTTTCGCCATGGCTTCCAACTTGCTCCCGACGCGCTTCGTTCGTTCCTCCGAGCTTGGGCCAGTGCGCAGGCTGCTGGGCTGGCGCACAGAAGAACGGAAACACCGGCTTCGCCGGGGATCTCTCCCCCTGACCCTGGAAAAGGGGGAGATGGTCTTCTTCACTGCTTATGCTCTGGCGGGGTTCGTTCCGCCGATTTCTTCCTTCTTTGTCATACTGCTGGAGACATATGGGCTCCAGCTCCACCATCTTTCTCCCAACTCCTTCGCGATGGCTGCTGTCTTTGTCCACTTCTGTGAGATGTTTGTGGGGGTGCACGCTTCTGTGACACTCTTCCGCTACTTCTTTGTGTTGCGGACGACTGGGCACGGCTCGAAGACTCAGATGGGGGCCAACTACTTCCAGCATCGCTGCAAGGACCCAAAGGTCTCTGGGTACCTTCTGCCCTTCAGCGCATCATGGTGGGAAAACTGGAGGGAGAGCTGGGTGGTAGTACAGACCGACGAGCACGATCGCCTACAACTCCCGACCGCCAGGCCAACCACCGATCGTCGCTTCTGGGAGGAGATCACTGAGCTGGAGCAGGAGTTCACCCCGGTCTTGGAGCGGATCTGGTTCTTGGCCAACGAGGGGCTGAAGTCTCTGATGGTGCTGATGGACTTCATGTCGCGTCGTATTGCACCCTTGCAGCAGCGCAGTTGCGCAGCGTGGTACTATACTGGCGAGCAGGACTGTACCAGGCTGGAGAGGGGCCCCGGCTCTGACCCTTCCGACGAGGAGCTGAACGAGATGGTGGGCAAGGTGAGCGGCGACTACATTCCCAGTGGTGACCCCGCCCTTCCGCCTTCTGCCACTCCTCTCTTCTTGGAGCCACAGAGGAGGTCAGAGCTCCTGCGGAAGATGCCGAACCTTGACGACATCGGAATCGCCGTCCGGCAGGTCGGGGATGTCTTCCGGAGAATTACAATTCCAGGAACCGAGCGCCTGGGAACCGAGCGCTCCGGATCAGGGCACGAGGCGTCTGCTGCTGTCAAACCCTTCCCAAGAGCCAACGGGACCCAAGCCACTGACAAAGGGAAGGGGAAGGAGCCGGCCCCCGGGCATCCAGAGAAGAAACGTGCCCGGTCTCCTCCGAGGGCGCCGCCTGCGCCGAGTCAGGGTGCCGGAGCAACCTTGCTCCCATCTCCCGGGGGTGCTGGTCCATCGGGTGGTGACCCGAAGAGGCCCCGGGTGTCCCTCCCCAGCGGGTCTCTCCCCGGACAGCGGCAGTCCGAAGTTGCCCAAGCACCTCGCCATCCTTCCTCAACCGGAGGGGTTTCTAGGACAGATGCTGGTGGGGCGACGCCGGCGAGTGTGCCGGGGTTCCAGGCGTCACGTCCCGGGACCGTTCCAACCGCTGGTCCCGGCGGTTCAGTTACAGCCCAGAGGCCGGTGCTGCAAGCCCGTTGGAGCGCTCATGCCGCCCAGTAAGTGTTGCTCCTTCTGGCTTGTAGGAGCAGTGCTCTCGTCTCCTCTCTTAGCCTGAGAGCTTCCTCTTCTTGCAGGGACCGACCAGCTGCCGGGGACGGGCCTCTTACCCGGCCGCCTTCAAGCGACGGAGGCTCCGCGCCTCAGCGTCTGGGAACCGTGGCGGCTCCCACGGTCCCCAAATCGGCGGGGGCTTCCTCTGTGCCGGCGAGTTCACCCTCTGTGGTGGCCGCATCCGCTCCTGTCGAAGTGTTCAGTCGACACTTCCCCCGGGCCTGCACTGGGCAGCCCGCGGAGGTTCTTTTTTCGGTGGGGCTAGTCCCTAGCGGAGAGCTTGCGCAGATGGACGAGTTAGTAAGAGCTTGACACGGCGAGTTTTACGTGGTTCAGGCCGCCGGAGCATAAAACCCTACGTCCACGGCGAGCTATGGAGCTCGCTGTATTGCTTGCTGCTTAGGGCCAGAGTCCCGAGCTTGGGGGTGAGTTGAAGCTTGAGAGTGTATGGCTAGCGTATGAGTTGCAAAGTGCGAACCCTTGCTATCGTCGCCTACCCGAGCCTTTTATAGTCCAAGACTCGGGCAGCTTACAAGGAGGGCCGGGACCCGACAGGTGGTCCCGGGAAGATTGTCTATCCTCTACCGTATCTGCAGTTATGCCGGTAGTTGCCTCTGGTCGAAGGCTTCTGAGTCTTCATCTTGCCGCCCTGCCCATGCCGCATGCTAGTCGTAGTGGTTGATGACGGCGCAGGCGGCATGGGATGTCTTGTCGCGGTGTTTATTGGCTGGCAGGTTCTGACACCGCGCGCCAGTCTGTGATGCGACTGGGCGCAACGGCACCTGACAGAAGCGTGCTCCGCATCTCCGCGTCTCGGGAAGACGCGGGCCTTGAATACCTTGTACGGGCAAGGTATGGGGCGTCTTTACGCCCGCTGCCTATCGCTCGGGGGCAGGCAGCGCCGTTCTGCTGCCACGTGGCGGGCCCGGAGCCCTTCTCATAGGAGAGGAGGGCCCGATCCACAGGGCACGTGGAGCCTCCGGACCTCTCCCCGCGGAGGGGGAGGCTCGACTTCTGAATGCCACGTGGCGGGCCCGGAGCTCTCCTCTAAGGAGAGGGAGGTCCGGCCCCGCCGGATGCGTGGCGCTTTTGGAGCTCTCCCTGCGGAGAAGGGCGAGTTCCTTAGGCATTTTTACCCTGTGCGCGGGGGTACCCCATATCTCAGGTACCGACAGTGGCCCCCGGGCCCATCTCGGGGGAGATAGCGAGCCCGAGGTGGGACCTCCGTCTCTTTTGATCCGCGCACTTTCTCTAAGTCCCGAATTGACCGCTGCCGGAGCATGAACGGCCGTGGGATCGTGGGAGCATGCGCTCACTTGATGGTTGCTTTTACTGCGGCGGTTCCCAAGACTGCCACTTCTGCACGCTGCAGCGCTTTCTTCGGGAACCGCCGAAGTGCCTTGCCGGCTCATTTTCTCAGGAGACTGACTCCTTGACCCCATCGCTTCAGTTAGGCGGCTTGGGTCCACCCGTCATCGGCACTCGGTCTAGGAACCGAAGCGGTTGCCGATGCGGGGTATTCGAGGAGTTCCGAATCGCTTGGAATTGCACCCGGGAAGTTTTTAGAGGGTGTCTTACCCACATTGCCGCTTCCCTTCGCACTTCTCTGCGTTTCTTCTCGGACTCTCGTGCTTTTGATCTCTTGCCCTTGAGTTCTCCCTCGCCATGGCTTCCAACCCGCCACCAGAGAATAAGCGCGCTCGATCTCCTCCAGCAGCGGCTTCTGTGCCAAGCCGGGAATCTGGGGTGCCTGGCACTCCCTCCGGTGGCGACTCGAAGAGGCCCCGGGCTGATGCGCTGGGGGAAGCTTCTGGGGCGTCCCCTGTTCCGCCAGTTCAAGCGACTGCGGAACGGCCGTCAGTGACGGTAGCAGACTCTGGGAGTCCTACCCCGTCTCGGAAGTCGGGGTTCAGAGCCCGCTGGAGTGTCCGCGCTTCCCGGCCATCCCCGACTTGCGGGGAATCTGTGTCGCTGCGCTCGGAGCCAGAGGCAACTGCCGAGGCCCCCAGGCCAGCGCGAACTTCTCCTGTTCTGGTGTGCCCGGACTCCGCGGCGGCGTCATCTCTTCCTGCCGAGACGGCCACCGCGGCCCCCAAGCCAGCGCAGGTCGATCCTGCACTAGGCGGCCTGGCCTTTTCTCCAGCACCGCCTTCCCCGGCTCGCCCCTCTCCTCAGATCAAGGAGCCAGAAGCTGAAGAGAGCCCGGCGGGTCTGGCTGCCAGAGCCTCGGAGCCAGCTTCTCCTGATTGGCGTCTCGTCTCGGTTGCTGGTTCGTCGGCTCTTCCTGAGGACGAGGTAATGGAGGAGGTCGGGGGGACTGCCCCGGCCTCTGTTGCTCCATTGCCTCTGGCGGATGCCTTCGCGCTTGCCGAGACGAGCGTTCGGCAGGTATTGGCTGCATTAGGGCGCGAGCGGGAGGAGTATACGGTTGAACGGGATCGCCTCCTCACCTGGGGGAACCTTTTGCGGGAGAGGACCGCGAAGGTTAAGAGTGAGCTCGACTCCAGGCGGGAGTTGCTCGACTTCAGGGGAGCGCTCCTCGACCGGATGAAGCGGGCTGTCAACCGCATGGACACCCAATCACGGCGGATCAACAGGGAGGCCCTGGAGGCACACGCCCGGGCCGAGGAGAGCCTCTCTGCTGCTTTAGAGATACGGCAGCAGTTGGAGCGCCGTAAACTCGCCGTTGAGGAACGGGAACGTTCCACGGCAGCTGAGGCGGAGAGGGTCACCGCGCAGCTGGCGGCGGGCGAGGATGACCTTCGAGCCCAGATCGAGGAGCTGGAGATCCTGAAGGCAGACCTCGACTTGAGGGAGGAACAGGTCTCCCGTGACCGCCAGGCGGTCTTGGACCGGGAGTTGGCCGCCGACTTCAAGGCTGCTGAGTTGGAGCGGCTCACCCAGACTCTCCATCTTCGGGAGAGCTCCCTGGCGGCCAAGGAGAAGGAATTCTCCGAGAGGAACCTGGAGGCTCTGCAGGCGGCCCGCCGCAAGGTGGAGGAGCTCTCAGCCTTGCGGTCCTCCGAGGCTCTTGCGGTCTCAAACTTCGTGGATCGAGCGGGGTCCGCCCTGATCCCTCTTGGCTTCAGTCCGGTGAGGGCCGCGGCTCCTGCATTGAAGGTGGCGGAGGTGATCCCTGCGCTGGAGTCGATCGGCGCCAAGCTGGACAGACTAGACTCGGTGGTCGCCAGCGAGCTTGAGGCCGAGGGCCACGGCCTAGCTTTAGAGGTCGCGTCACATGTGCTGGCATGCTTCAAGAGCCGCGACCCCTCTTTCTCGCTAGAGCCAGCGAGAGAGGGCCCAGCCGCGGAGCGGGAGGAGGCTGCCAAGGCTGAAGTCGAGGATGTGGCCGCCCTTATAGCCGCAAGGTTTCGGCGGGAGTCGGGAGGTCCTTAGGACTTGTTTCTTCTTTTTATCGAGTCTGTAGTCCAGCTCATGGAGCCTCGCTTAGTTCGACTCTTTTGGATATTTGTGTCTGTGATGCTTTTTCTCTCCTTTTTGGCTTTTCCTGGCCGAGTCCTTAGCTCCGCAAGGTACTCGGAGGCCTTGACCAATCTCGGAGCTCTGCATAGACACCTCCCCCGGGTCCTAACCGTGTTAGGGGGCCCCGGGGGTCTCCGGATCTTGCCCTATGGGGAGCTCCAAATCTGCTTGCCACGTGGCGGGTCCGGAGCCCCTCCTTAAGAGGCGGGAGCTCCGGCCATGTTGGACACGTAGGGCTTTCGGAGCCCTCCCACCGGGGGGGGGGGGAGGTCCGGTTTCCGCCTGCCACGTGGCGAGCCCAGAGCCCTCCTCAGGGGAGGCGAGAGCTCCGGGCCCGCTGGACACGTGGGGCCCTTGGGTCCCGCCCCTGCCAAAGGGGCAGGACCCGGTGCTTCCAGTTCTAGGCCGGAGTAGTTGGTAGCTTCTTCCCCCCTGCTTCATGCAGTCCCTGTTGCCGTAACCTGGAGGTCCTGCACACAGGCAGAGGAAACGTAATTCTCCTCGGGGGGATCCTCCCCTCCCGTCTCCTAGTCTTATCCGTCTTACGATCCTGATCCGTTATACGGGACTTGGGCAATTCTGTGCACGAGGCGCCGGAGCTCCGGCTCCCTCCGAGGTCCGGGTACGGCCGTCCGATACCTAGTACCGGGCCATGCGCTGGGGAAGCAGAGTGCACGTGCTTTGGGTTCATGACCAGGCAAAGCGGTTGTACTCCCCTGTACCTCCGGAGGGCAGGATGCGCATGCTTTGGGCTCATGGCCTGCTAAGCTGAATACGCACCCTGGACCCCCCATGCACAACGCAGGCCTTTCCTGGAGGTGACCAACTGGCACCGCAACACCTGACTGGGGGAGGCCCGAGAGACTCACTCGGCCATCGGCAGGTGCCTCAAGCGCAGCCGCCTTCGGTAGGATAGCGAATGCCGACTATGGATGAGCGCAGGAGAGGGGGAGCTAGATGTACGATGAACATACAAAGATAGTGCGGTCGTAAAAATTAATGCATAATTTAAATGAGCGCATGAGAGAGAGCTAAGTAGAACAGGTTTCTGTATTCATGCCCATAGGTGGAATTCTGGCTGTACATGGAGGCAATATTCCGCCTTGTCTACAAGGGAAGCAAGACTCTACGCGCTTAGAGTCGGAACCAGGCTAAACTGGACGTAGTCCTGTACCGTCCCTTGAGACTTAGCTGCCCCAAGCTCTGTTCCTAAATTTTATGGGATTCATTACAGAAGGGAATAGCCCTGTTCTACTGATGCTCGGGAACTAGGACTTACAGTGTTGCTTTATGGCAGTAGTCTTTTGGGAACGGATCCCACACTCGGTTGAAAGGCATGTGTACCTGGGGCGGCAGCTTTCATGATTCTGAAGGGACCTTCCCTGCTGGGGGGGAGTTCATGGGTCCTCTTTGGAATAGAGCATGCCGCGACACCAGGTTGCCTTCCTGCAGGTCCCCGATGCGTTCGGTTCTTTGGCGGTAGTGCTTAGAGCATCAGCCGAGACCGCGCGTTGTGGGGTGTTACCTGCAGCCAAGTCTTGTCGACGAGGTTGTCATCTTCGCGCTGGATCAGGTCCTGCGCGGCTTCTCCTGGGGGCCCCTGGGGAGTTCTCCCCTTCTGGCTAAGGCCTTCAAGGGGTAGGTGGACCCGGGCTCGTCTTGGATGACCCAAGGCGTCTTCCCCTTCTGGCAAGGCCTTCAAGGGGTTGACAGATCTTGGGCGGCCCCCGGGAGGTATGTCCGAAGCACGGAGGCGTGCCGCAGTTGGCTACCGCCCTGGCCCATCGCCGTCAGAGCTGGAGTCCTCGCCGTTATGCACTGTCTTTATGACGCGCTGAGGCTCCTGGAACCCCACCTGATGGGCGGCAGTGACTGGGGCATCGACCTTCTGTTTGCCATCCCTCTGAGGGTAAGGCGGTGCTTCAGATCTCTGCTGTCTTCCTTTGCGGAAGCGCTCTGCGAGTCTTTGGATATCCCAGCACTCGGCAGCAGTATGGTTGCCGGCGCCAAGCACGGGGCATAGTCCGCCCTGGTCACTGTCTGGGGCCGTTGACTGCCGCTGCCTCTTGTCGGGGCGTGGCCCCCGAGCTCCACTAGCCGTCGCTGCTGCGGCGATGGGAGCCGTGAACGATGACTTCATCTTGCCACTCCCCCGGTTCTTGGCCTTCTTGCCACCCCCATAGGCAGCAGCACCAGACCCGGGTCGTCCACTTGGCTCGGAGGTGGGCAGAGAGTGCCAGTTCCGCCCTTCAGCTGCTCTGGCGCATTTGTCTGCCAGACTGAAGAGCTCAGAGACGTCGCGGACCTCTCTGGTCGCGAGCTTCTCAAGCATTTTCTCTTCCCGGACACCCTGTCGGAACGCCACCACCACAGAGGCACTTTGGATATGTGGGATGGTGTTGCGTATCTGGGAGAACCGCTGGATGAAAGAGCGCAGCGACTCCCCAGGTTGTTGCTTGACGGCGTGGAGGTCAAGCTCCGTGCCGGTACGGGTGTAGGAGCTGCCGAAGTTGGCAACGAACTGCCGGCAGAGCTCTCCCCAGGAGGTTATGGACCCCTGAGGTAGATTCATGAGCCAAGACCGAGCTGGGCCGGTCAAGGTGACGGGGAAGTAGTTGGCCATGACAGCCTCGTCCCCTCCTGCGGCAAGTACGGCGGTGGAGTAGATCTGGAGGAACTCCGCCGGGTTGACGCTACCGTCGTGCTTCTCGGGCAGGTGCGGCCGGAACTTGCGCGGCCACCTCGCGAAGCGAAGGTGGGGTGCAAGGGCCGCACATCCTGCACCTGCTGCTGCAGGTATTGGCGCTGCGAACGCTTGATTCGAATTTGGCACCGCGTACTGTAACACCCCAAATTTTGATTCAAAACCCTAAACCATGTTCAGAGGGGAATTTAAAATTTTTTGGACGTGTTGCATGTTTTGCAAAAATTCAAATTCAAACTGGAATTCAAATTAGACTCAAAACAGAAAAGAAATGGAAAAAGAAAAAGAGAAAACGGGAAAAAAACCGGCCAGTGGGCCGAAACCCGCCAGCCGGCCCAGTTTCCCCCGTGCCAGCCCGCCCCGCGCGCCCGCGCTGTCTCTCACAGACGGGTGGGACCCACCTGTCATCCCTAACCCCGCGACCCCGGACTCTTCTGCCCGCGCGCGATCTTAACCAATCGGAATCCCGCGTCCCTCAGCCCGAATTCCGGTCCCAGAAGAATCAAACTCGATCACAACTGATCCACCGCCCTTCCCCGGCTATAAAAACCCCAGCCCCGATCGGTTTTTCCCACACGATCGCTGATTTTCACTCCGGTGAGCACCGAGACTTCGCCGGTGAATTCTGGTCGATCTAAGCTCGGAAACTCTGATCTAACTCGCTGGTCTTGATCCACCGCCTCCGGGGAACCTTGCAGGTGCAGAAAACTCGGAGACTTACGGTGTAAACACAGCGCCGACGAGCTTCGCCGTGGTTTTGCCTCGGACCTCGCCGCCGATCACTTTCCAGGACCCCCGAGCTCAAGAAAACCCCCGAGGTGAGATCCCCGACCTCCCCTCTACCGATCTATGCCATAAGATCACAGTTCTAGGCAGAATTCTCGAGGATCCGAAACTTTCCGGCGAGATCGCCGCTTCCCGCCGCCGGCAGCGCCGCCCGCGCTCGATCAGAGCGACGTGGCCGCTTGTGCGCCGTTTATTTTAAATCGCACGGTAGACTTTAAAACCCCGCGTACCGGTTCGATGTTATAATCTCAGCCGTCGGTTTAAAATCGGACGGTCCACGTCAGCCCCGCGTTATACAGACTGGAATTCTTACGTGCTACCCCCTGGGGTTCTCGGGAAATAAGAGCTAGCCCCAGAAACTTCTGATCTAGCCCCTGGAACTCCAGAAAATCATGTAAATTCATTTAAAAATCAGTTTTAGCCCCTGGACTTAATAAAAATTAGGAAAAACACCTCTGATAAGTGTAGCTAGACCCCTGGAAATTATGAAAATAATATTATAGACCCTGTAATGGGGTGAGTTAATTATTTTAGCCCTGTTTAGTATTTAATTTAGAAAATTGAATATGTAACTAGTGTTTAAAAATTAAAAAGTGGGACACACATAATTGTCAAAATTTATTTAAAAGCTTTCTCAGTACTTAGAAAACTTTGGAGTGAGATAAAAATATATTTTGGGCTGAAATGAATCTGTTTCATTTATTACTCACATTATTTAGTATAGGGACACATTTTTTTTAAGTAAAGAATAACTATAGAAAAATAGGGAAAATAATTATGAAATAGTTTACATCAGAGGCCAAGGTCAAAATATGTTATTAAATTATTTAGGACCAAAACCTATACTGTTTAGATGATGTGTATTACTAATTTCATAATAAAATACACAATTATGCATAGGAATATAAATCTGAAAATATAGCAACTAGTAAATGATAAATGGAGTTTTTAAAATCCAAAGAGTTCAGTTTAGGGATTGATAGAAATTATGAAGGCACATATGGAGAAGAAAAATACTTTTCATACATACTTGGTAATTTAATATAAGGAATTTATTTAAAACTGAAACACACACATATATATGTATATAGTATGTAAGTATAAATATGAACACCAAAGTAGGAATCATATACATATAAATAAAAGTGTATGCAAGCCACAGATCAACACACAAAGTAACCACAACACATATAATGGTGAATGAATTTCATAAATATGAATGTGTGGTTTGTATGAAGTAAGAAGTGTGAACTATGTCTTATGATTGTTGTTTTTCTTTTGCTATGTGTGATGGTATGAAGTAGAACCTGTTCAAGAGCATGTTATTCCTTTCCAAGATCAGGACTACCCATTTCAAGAGCAGCAAGAAGGAGGCAAGTGTCCTTGACCACTTTGATCCTATGCTAGGATGTGTAGATAGAATTATTTGCATTGTCAAATGAAATATGAAACCCATGCTAGGAAGTTTCCCTAGAATTGCATTACCTTGCTTCCTTGTAGCTTGGGTTGGGATTTATTTTGTCATGTCACTTATTTACATGCATATGCTTAGCCATGCTTAGAATGGGATATTTGGGATATGAGATCATCAGTTTATATTACCATACTCTTGAATGAGATATTGTGAGTTATGTAGAGGTAGGGATCAAGGCAAGTTGGATGTTTTGGTTGTGTGCTGGGTGCACGAGACTTGGGTTTGTGTTTAGTACTTGCCTGGATCCTAAGGACCGGTTCATGGAGCATGTAACCCGGCTTTACAGTGCCAACCACATGCTGAGATGGGGCAGCTTGGCCAATTAATTAGGTGTATCCCCGGCGTAGTATGGGTGTGTTGGATGGTGCGGGGAATGGGTGTCAGCTGGACTACCATATGAACCGCAAGGCTCAAGAGGGGGCCACTGCAGCGGGGTTGGAGCCTCTTGTATGCTGTTAGGGGTGAAACCTCAGTGGGCCCACGCTCGTCGGGAATCCCTTTGTAAAGGCTTCGTAGTGATCTCCTGGCTGCACACCTGGGAAGTGTGAATGTGGATCGTAGCCACTGGCATAATGGAGGTTCTTTTAGTCCACCCGGCAACGGGGGATGAAATCACTACATGTGGGTACAGTGGTACAAACTCTGCAGAGTCAAAACTGTCTTGACAGCCGTGCTCACGGTTAAGAGCGTCCTGGACTTATTCATGATTAGAGGATTGATGGTTTTGGAAGTTAAACGGGGAGCTTAACATTGGAAATGATGTTATGGTTATTGGATTATGATGATGGGATGGGAGATTGGGATCATTTCACCTGTGTAGTAATGTAGGTGCTTAATAGGCTAAGGTGATAGGTATTAATTGCGTAGTGCTTTAACCATGAGTTCAACCTCTCCTTGTTCTAGCCATGCATGATATAATTTTCCCACACTTGCTGAGTACCATTGGTACTCAACCTTGCATATTTGTTGGTTTATATTGCTGCTCAGGTCAAGATAATGAGGTGGTGTATAATGACCAAGATTTTGGACCCGAGGAAGGTTTTTAGGTTCATGAAGACCCCCGGGCAACGCCTGTGATGGAGCCCTAAAGAATAATATTCCGCTGCTAGTTTATTTACTTGTGATGAACTTATTATTGTCAAATCGAGACATTTACTATGTAAGACTTACTTATATTCGACACTTGGCTTGTAATAAATGATGCTTCACTATTTGTCATCACATGTATGAGAAAATGATCCTGGCATACATGTGATATTCACTTGGTTGTTCTTCGGAAAAACCGGGTGTGACAGAGGTGGTATCAGAGCCAAGGTTGCCCGTAGGAACGTGGACCTAGATAGAAATGGACGTATTTAAGGGCCCTATTTTCTTAAAAACTATTTTCCAAGGTGTGGGTTGAAGAGTGTTATTTAAGGAGTCATTTTCTTCATCTTACCCTAATTTTCATTCAAAATAGGATTTTTGTTTGAAATTTTATCTAACCTAATTTTAAATTCTTTTTGTTTTAGATGGTTCGCATGATTCGTACCGCTCGCAAGTCCACAGGAGGGAGAGTTCCCGTAGTTGCCCTTGCCGAAAGAGAGGAGAGTCGTCCAGTGACGTACCTTTCCTACGGATTGGCAGTAGGAGACTTGTTGCGCCGTCTTCAACGTATGCTCGAAGCCCCAGGCAATACGGGCAAGCTAATCATCCACTATAACTCCACCAGGACCATCTGTGAGAAGAGGGAAGAATGGAGTTCGGAGATGAGGATTATACACGAGAATCAGCTGCTTAAGATTCACCACTCTACAGCCTGTCGAGCAACACAAGTTGACGCGGAGAAAGATGTCACCTGGGAGGCCATCACCTGCCAGAGTCACATCTATCGTCGCTACTTGGACAAAACTGAGTACATGTATGTCCTCCAACGTGAGAGTGGTACCACGGAGTACAAGTACCCACCGGTGCAGCAAGGGACTTCCCATGAGCACATGGACTTGTGCTTGGAGGATGCTGCTATGCTCAGCACTCGACTGCAGGAGTGTCAACAAGAGCTTCAGGATGTCCGAGACACCCTGAAGGAAACGGAGGCATTGCTGCGAGCTTGCTTAAAGGCGAGAGAAAGAGGAGATGGGAATGAACTGTGCGTCACCGTGAATGATACATGGACTCCTGACTCCCCGGATCGCCGAGCAATCAGGCGTCGTCGCACTTCTCCACCAGCAGCCTCCCCACCCAAAGCAGAGTCAGAAGGTAGCCGAAATGAGGAGGAAGATCCCGAGGAGCCAGCTCAAGAGGACGAGTAGTGTAGAGTCTTTCCCCTAGCTAGCAAGAGGTCGAGTAGTCGAGTCGTTACGTAGTTAATGGTGTGATAATGCTTGGTGTGTGACGTGAGTTGTGGAAGCCATGAGCAATTGTCCACAGCCTCGTCTTCAGATTGTTTGCTTTGGGGTGTGAACCCACAGGAAATAATAGTGCATTTATTTGGTGTGAGATATAAAACCCTCGTAAAATTTTAACAAAGCCTCAACACCTCAAAGTACCAACAAATGAAAGTAGTAAGATGATACTAAATGGGATCAAATTAACATTTGTTGATTCTGCCAGATGGCCGGAAGAGGAAAAGGACGTGCTGTCAACCCCGCCAACAACAATGATGAGGCATGCAACCCTCATCTTTCTGGAGGCCAGGACCGAGGTGGTCGCCGTGAAGAAGTTGACCCTCTCCACCAAATGCTGGAGAATCAAAATCAGCTCATCCAGAACTTGACTCAAGTGGTGGCCAACTTGCATCAAGTTCCACCTCCACAAGCTGCACCACGGCAACCAAGGTTGAGTGAGTTTCTAGGAACTCAACCTCCAAAGTTTGCAAGTGCTGCTGAACCTCTGGAGGCAGATGATTGGCTGAAGACCATTGAAAGTAAGATGAGGATCATACAGTGCCAAGGGTATGAGAGGGTGCTGTTTGCCTCTCATCAATTGCATGGACCTGCTGCTGATTGGTGGACCGCCTATGTGGCCCCCCATCATGACCCTGAGAGCATCACTTGGGAAGAGTTCAAGCGTAGCTTCCGCAACCATTACATCCCAAGAGGTGAACTCAAAAACAAGAGGAAGGAGTTTTTGGGACTGCAGCAGGGAAACATGACGGTGAGGGAATACCTCACTAAATTCACTCAACTATCCCGTTATGCCCCACGGGACATAGAGACTGATGAGCAGAAACAAGATTGTTTCGTGGAAGGGCTTACCGCAGAAATGCAGTGTGCAATGTCCTCAAATGAGTATGAGAGCTTTCAAAAGATGGTGGACATAGCATTTGTGGTGGAAAGGAAGCTAAAGGCCCTGGAAAATGAGAATAAGAGGAAGGCTGGGTGGTCACATCAAGCCTCAGGGAGCAACACCCGCCCACGTATGATGCAGCAACCTACGGGGCAGACGAGCCATGCTGCGGTACCCTATTCAGCACCAAGAGGGTACAACCCAAACTACAGGCCTCCCGCAGCACCAGCACAGCCGCAACGTCAGTTTGTGCAGCAGCCTCGCCCCGCATATCCACCTCGACCAGCAGTGCAAGGACCCCCAAACCAACCCCAAGACAACAAGGGCCAAGCATCTAAGATTGGGGTGCAATGTTTCAGCTGTGGTGAAGTGGGGCACTACGCCCATAAGTGTCCAATGAAGAAGCCCACGCAGCCACAGCAGCAGAATGTAATGAGAGGACGGGTGAACCACGTCACTATGGAGGAAGCACAAGAGGCACCCGACGTGGTAGTTGGTAAGTTCCCTGCCAATTTACATCTTGCAACTCTGCTGTTTGATTCTGGTGCTACCCACTCGTTCATTGCTTAAGGATTTGTTAAGAAGCATGACCTAGCAACCACACAAATGAACCATATGCTAGCCGTAAACTCTCCAGGTGGAGAAATAAGGACAAGACAAGTGTGTCCCAAAGTGAACCTAGACATTAATGGGGTAGTATTTACTGCTAACCTCATAGTGATCGATTCACAAGGGATAGATATTATTTTGGGTATGGATTGGTTGACCAAACATAAAGGAATCATCCATTGTTCGACCAGAACGGTGGAACTAACTCACCCTAGTGGCACAAGAGTAATGTTCATAACGATACACGAGCCTAGGAGGGACATTAAATTAAATCAAGTGGAGGTGAAAGTTGAGGAAATCAGGACTATCAGGGAATATCCAGATGTTTTTCCGGAGGAGTTGCCAGGTATGCCTCCCGACCGTGACGTGGAATTCGCAATTGAGCTAGTACCGGGAACAGCCCCGATATACAAGAGACCTTATAGAATGGACTCCAAGCAGCTAGAAGAGCTCAAGGACCATTTGAGAGAATTGACGGAGAAGGGGTATATTCGCCCTAGTTCCACACCATGGGGAGCTCCGGTGATATTTGTGCCCAAGAAAGACGGAACCCAAAGGTTATGTGTGGATTACCGTGCTTTGAATGAGGTAACCATCAAGAACAAGTACCCATTGCCTCGCATTGAAGACTTATTTGATCAGTTGAGGGGAGCTTGTGTGTTCTCGAAAATTGATCTCAGGTCGGGATACCACCAACTCAAGATAAGGCAATCTGATATTCCCAAGACAGCTTTCGTATCTCGGTACAGACTGTATGAATACACTGTCATGCCTTTCGGGCTAACCAATGCCCCGGCATATTTCATGTACCTCATGAACAAGGTATTCATGGAATATCTGGACAAATTTGTGGTGGTTTTCATAGATGATATTCTCGTCTTCTCCAAAGATGAAGAAGAACATGAGAAACATCTAAGGTTGGTGTTACAGAGGCTGAGAGAACACCAACTATATGCCAAGTTGAGCAAGTGTGAGTTTTGGCTGAAAAGAGTTCCCTTTTTAGGACATATCATCTCGGAGGGAGGAATCTCCGTAGATCCCGCCAAAATCGAAGATATCCAGAAGTGGAAAACCCCTGAAAATGTCGGGGAAGTTCGAAGCTTTTTGGGATTGGCTGGATACTATCGACGGTTTATTGAGGGATTCTCCAAGATCTCGAGACCTCTCACCAAACTGTTGGAAAAGGGAATCACATTCACCTGGACGCCACAGTGCGATACAAGCTTTCAGGAGCTAAAGAAGAGATTGACAACAGCCCCAATGTTGGTTATGCCAGATATGAAGAAGAATTTCACAGTGTACTGCGATGCCTCTGGAAACGGGTTGGGATGTGTTCTCATGCAAGAAGGACATGTCGTGGCATATGCATCCCGGCAGCTTCGGAAGCACGAGAAGAACTATCCTACACATGACCTAGAACTAGCTGCAGTGGTACACGCGTTGAAAATTTGGCGGCACTATTTGATGGGGAAGAGGACAGAGATATATACGGATCATAAGAGTTTGAAGTACATATTCACACAGCCAGATCTCAACCTCAGACAAAGGAGATGGTTAGAGCTAATCAATGACTTTGATGTGGGCATCAACTATCATCCTGGGAAAGCAAACGTCGTGGCCGATGCTTCGAGTCGGAAAGTGCAGGTCAATAAGTTGAGCTTGAAGGACATGCCCGCAGAATTGAAGGACGAGGTTATAAGGCTCAATCTATGTCTAGTAAATAGTGGTGAAGCCATCGCCATGGAAGTGGACTCCACACTCGAGCAAGACATACGCGAGGGCCAAAAGAATGATGAGAAGATACAAGAGATTAGACAGCTCAACAAGGAAAATAAAGCTCCTGGTTTTAGAGAGGATGAACAAGGAACGGTGTGGCACGGAAAAAGGATCTGTGTGCCAGAAGTAAAGGAGATCCGTGAATTAATTTTGAAGGAGGCTCATGATTCCGACTATTCCATTCATCCTGGGAGTACGAAGATGTACCAGGACCTCAAGAGCAGGTATTGGTGGTATGGCATGAAGCGAGATGTCGCGGAACATGTTGCCCTATGTGACACATGTCAGTTGGTGAAAGCAGAACATCAACGACCCGCGGGATTGCTGCAACCACTCAAAGTGCCTGAATGGAAGTGGGAAGAAATCAGCATGGATTTTGTTGTGGGATTGCCTAGGACCCAATCCGGGTATGATTCAATATGGGTCATTATTGATAGGCTAACCAAGGTAGCTCATTTCATTCCTGTGAAAGAAAGCTACAGCGGATCCAAATTGGCAGAATTGTACATGTCAAGGATTGTGTGTTACCATGGAGTGCCAAAGAAGATAGTGTCGGACCGAGGGACACAGTTCACCTCGAGGTTTTGGCAGAAATTGCATGAAACCATGGGAACACATCTGAACTTCAGCTCTGCCTATCATCCCCAAACTGACGGGCAGACGGAGAGAACCAATCAGATCCTTGAAGATATGTTAAGGGCATGTGCACTCAAAAACAATAGGAGTTGGGACAAGAACTTACCTTATGCGGAGTTTTCCTATAACAACAGCTATCAAGCTAGTATGAAGATGTCACCGTTTGAAGCCTTGTATGGAAGGAAGTGCAGAACTCCCCTATTTTGGAACCAAACAGGGGAAAGTAAAGTGTTTGGTCCAGAAGTGCTACAAGAAGCCGAGGCAAAAGTGAGGGAGATTCGCAACAACTTGAGGATAGCACAAACACGCCAGAAGAGCTATGCCGATGTACGAAGAAGAGAGCTCGTTTTCAACGTGGGAGACTATGTTTATCTCAAGGTGTCCCCTATCAGAGGACTTCGTCGGTTCAAGGTGAAAGGGAAGTTGTCACCTCGATACATCGGACCCTTTCAAGTTTTGGAGAAGAAAGGCGAAGTGGCGTACCAACTAGAGTTACCGGTTCATCTATCGGACGTGCACGATGTATTCCATGTGTCACAACTCAAGAAATGTCTGAGGACGCCTGAAGAGGTGTTACCCATGAATGAAGTGGATGTAGCTGAGGATTTGTCTTATGCCGAGCAACCATACAAGATTTTGGAGACGATGGAACGCCTCACCAGAAACAAGAGAATCCGGATGTGCAAGGTGCAGTGGAAGCATCACTCAGAAGAGGAAGCCACCTGGGAACGGGAAGATGAGCTTAAGGCACAATTTCCGGAATTGTTTTCTTAGAAACACCAATCTCGAGGACGAGATTTCTTTTAAGGGGGGTAGAGCTGTAACACCCCAAATTTTGATTCAAAACCCTAAACCATGCTCAGAGGGGAATTTAAAAATTTTTGGACGTGTTGCATGTTTTGCAAAAATTCAAATTCAAACTGGAATTCAAATTAGACTCAAAACAGAAAAGAAATGGAAAAAGAAAAAGAGAAAACGGGAAAAAAACCGGCCAGTGGGCCGAAACCCGCCAGCCGGCCCAGTTTCCCCCGCGCCAGCCCGCCCCCGCGCGCCCGCGCTGTCTCTCACAGACGGGTGGGACCCACCTGTCATCCCTAACCCCGCGACCCCGGACTCTTCCGCGCGCGCGCGATCTTAACCGATCGGAATCCCGCGTCCCTCAGCCCGAATTCCGGTCCCAGAAGAATCAAACTCGATCACAACTGATCCACCGCCCTTCCCCGGCTATAAAAACCCCAGCCCCGATCGGTTTTTCCCACGCGATCGCCGATTTTCACTCCGGTGAGCACCGAGACTTCGCCGGTGAATTCTGGCCGATCTATGCTCGGAAACTCTGATCTAACTCGCTGGTCTTGATCCACCGCCTCCGGGGAACCTTGCAGGTGCAGAAAACTCGGAGACTTACGGTGTAAACACAGCGCCGACGAGCTTCGCCGTGGTTTTGCCTCGGACCTCGCCGCTGTAACACCCCAAATTTTGATTCAAAACCCTAAACCATGTTCAGAGGGGAATTTAGAAATTTTTGGACGTGTTGCATGTTTTGTAAAAATTCAAATTCAAACTGGAATTCAAATTATACTCAAAACAGAAAAGAAATGGAAAAAGAAAAAAGAAAAACGGGAAAAAAACCGGCCAGTGGGCCGAAACCCGCCAGCCGGCCCAGCTTTCCCCGCGCCAGCCCACCCCCGCGCGCGCCGCGCTGCCTCTCACCGACGGGTGGGACCCACATGTCATCCCTAACCCCGCGACCCCGGACTCTCTCCCGCGCGCGCGATCGCAACCGACCGGATTTTCGCGTCCCGCAGCCGAATTCTGGTCCCAAACGACTCAAACTCGATCGCAACAGACCCACCGCCCTCCCCCGGCTATAAAAACCCCAGCCCCGATCGGTTTTTCCCACGCGATCGCCGATTTTCACTCCGGTGAGCACCTAGACTTCGCCGGTGAATTCTGGCCGATCTAAGCTCGGAAACTCTGATCTAACTCGCTGGTCTTGATCCACCGCCTCCAGGGAACTTTGCAGGTGCAGAAAACCCGAAGACTTACGGTGTAAATCCAGCGCCGACGAGCTTCGCCGTGGTTTTGCCTCGGACCTCGCCGCCGATCACTTTCCAGGACCCCCGTGCTCGAGAAAACCCCCGAGGTGAGATCCCTGACCTCCCCTCTACCGATCTATGCCATCAGATCACAGTTCTAGGCAGAATTCTCGAGGATCCGAAACTTTCCGGCGAGATCGCCGCTTCCCGCCGCCGTGCGCCGCCGGCAGCGCCGCCCGCGCTCGATCAGAGCGACGTGGCTGCTTGTGCGCCGTTTATTTTAAATCGCACGGTAGACTTTAAAACCCCGCGTACCGGTTCGATGTTATAATCTCAGCCGTCGGTTTAAAATCGGACGGTCCACGTCAGCCCCGCGTTATAAAGACTGGAATTCTTACGTGCTACCCCCTGGGGTTCTCTTGAATTGAGAGCTAGCCCCGGAAACTTCAGATCTAGCCCCTGGAACTCCAGAAAATCATGTAAATTCATTTAAAAAATCAGTTTTAGCCCCTGGACTTAATAGAAATTAAGAAAACACCTCTGATAAGTGTAGCTAGACCCCTGGAAATTATGAAAATAATATTATAGACCCTGTAATGGGGTGAGTTTACTTTTTAACCCTGTTTAATATTTAATTTAGAAAATTGAATATGTAACTAGTGGTTAAAAATTAAAAAGGGGGATAAACATAATTGTCAAAATTTATTAAAAACTTTCTCAGTACTTAGAAAACTTTGGAGTGAGATAAAAATGTATTTTTGGGCTGAAATAAATCTGTTTCATCTATTATTCACATTTATTAGTATAGGGACACATTTTTAAGTAAAGAATAGCTATAGAAAAAAATAGGGAAAATAATTATGAAATAGTATACATCAGAAGCCAAGGTCAAAATATGATGTTAAATTATTTAGGACCAGAACCTAATCTGTTTAGGTGATGTGTATTACTAATTTAATAATAAAATACACAATTATGCATAGGAATATAAATCTGAAAATATAGCAACTAGTAAATGATAAATGGAGTTTCTAAAATACAAAGAATTCAGTTTAGGGTTGATAGAAATTATGAAAGCACATATGGGGAAGAATAATACTTTTCATACACACTTGGTAGTAAAAAGGTGAAGTAGTTGAATATAAGAAATTTATTGGAAACCCATATAAATAGTATGAAAGTATAAAGTTGGACACAAAAGTAGGAATCATATACACATGGTTAAAAGTGCATGCAAGCCACAACTCAACACACATAAAGTAACCACAACACATATAATGGTAAAGAACTTTTATAAATATGAATGTGTGGTTTGAATGAAGTAAGAAGTGTGAACTATGTCTTATGATTGTTGTTCTTCTTTTGCTATGTGTGATGGTATAAAGTAGAACCTGTTCAAGAGCAAGTTAACCCTTTCCATGATCAGGACTACCAATTTCAAGAGCAGCAAGAAGGAGGCAAGTGTCCTTGACCACTTTGATCCTATGCTAGGATGTGTAGATAGAATTATTTGCATTGTCAGATGAAATATGAAACCCATGCTAGGAAAGTTTCCCTAGAATTGCATTACCTTGTTTCCTTGTAGCTTGGGTTGGGATTTATTTTACCATGTCATTTATTTCCATGGATATGCTTAGCCATGCTTAGAATGGGATATTTGAGACATGAGATCATCAGTTTATGTTACCATACTCTTGAATGAGACATTGTGAGTTATGTAGAGGTAGGGATCAAGGCAAGTTGGATGTTTTGGTTGTGTGCTGGGTGCACGAGACTTGGGTTTGTGTTTAGTACTTGCCTGGATCCTAAGGACCGGTTCTTGGAGCATGTAACCCGGCTTTACAGTGCCAACCACATGCTGAGATGGGGCAGCTTGGCCAATTAATTAGGTGTATCCCCGGCGTAGTATGGGTGTGTTGGGTGGTGCGGGGAGTAGGTGTCAGCTGGACTACCATATGAACCGCAAGGCTCAAGAGGGGGCCACTGCAGCGGGGTTGGAGCCTCTTGTATGCTGTTAGGGGTGAAACCTCAGTGGGCCCACGCTCGTCGGGAATCCCTTTGTAAAGGCTTTGTAGTGATCTCTTGGCCGCACACCTGGGAAGTGTGAATGTGGAACGTAGCCACTGGCATAATGGAGGTTCTTTTAGTCCACCCGGCAACGGGGGATGAAATCACTACTTGTGGATACAGTGGTACAAACTCTGCAGAGTCAAAACTGTCTTGACAGCCGTGCTCACGGTTAAGAGCGGCCTGGACTTATTCATGATTAGAGGAGTGATGGTTTTTGGAAGTTGTGGATGTTAAGCGGGGAGCTTAACATTGGAAATGATGTTATGGTTATTTGGATTATGATGATGGGATGGGAGATTGGTACCATTTCACCTGTGTAGTAATGTAGGTGCTTAATAAGCTAAGGTGATAGGTATTAATTGCGTAGTGCTTTAACCATGAGTTCAACCTCTCCTTGTTCTAGCCATGCATGATATAATTTTCCCACACTTGCTGAGTACCATTGGTACTCAACCTTGCATATTTGTTGGTTTATATTGCTGCTCAGGTCAAGATAATGAGGTGGTGTATAATGACCAAGATTTTGGACCCGAGGAAGGATTTTAGGTTCATGAAGACCCCCGGGCAACGCCTGTGATGGAGCCCCAAAGAATAATATTCCGCTGCTAGTTTATTTACTTGTGATGAAGCATTAGTGTCCATTGAGACATTTGCAATGTAAGACTTATTTATATTCGACACCTGGCTTGTAATAAATGATGCTTCACTATTTGTCATCACATGTATGAGAAAATGATCCTGGCATACATGTGATATTCACTTGGTTGTTTCTTCGGAAAAACCGGGTGTGACAGAGGTGGTATCAGAGCCAAGGTTGCCCGTAGGAACGTGGACCTAGGTAGAAATGGACGTATTTAAGGGCCCTATTTTCTTAAAAACTATTTTCCAAGGTGTGGGTGGAAAAGTGTTATTAAAGGAGTCATTTTCTTCATCTTACCCCAACTTTCATTCAAAATAGGATTTTTGTTTGAGAATTTATCTAACCTTATTTTAAATTCTTTTGTTTTAGATGGTTCGCATGATTCGCACCGCTCGTAAGTCCACGGGAGGGAGAGTTCCCGTAGTTGCCCTTGCTGAAAGAGAGTAGAGTCGTCCAGTGACGTACCTTTCCTACGGATTGGCAGTAGGAGACTTGTTGCGCCGTCTTCGACGTATGCTCGAAGCCGCCGGCAATACGGGCAAGCTCATCATCCACTATAACTCCACCAGGACCATCCGTGAGAAGAGGGAAGAATGGAGTTCGGAGATGAGGATTATACACGAGAATCAGCTGCTGAAGATCCACCATTCTCCAGCTTGTCGAGCAACACAAGTTGACGCAGAGAGAGATGTCACCTGGGAGGCCATCACCTGCCAGAGTCACATCTATCGTCGCCACTTGGACAAAACTGAGTACATGTATGTCCTCCAACGTGAGAGTGGTACCACGGAGTACAAGTACCCACCGGTGCAGCAAGGGACTTCCCATGAGCACATGGACTTGTGCTTGGAGGATGCTGCTATGCTCAGCACTCGACTGCAGGAGTGTCAACAAGAGCTTCAGGATGTCCGAGACACCCTGAAGGAAACGGAGGCGTTGCTGCGAGCTTGCTTAAAGGCGAGAGAAAGAGGAGATGGGAATGAACTGTGTGTCACTGTGAGTGATCCATGGACTCCTGACTCCCCGGATCGCCGAGCGATCAGGCGTCGTCGCACTTCTCCACCAGCAGCCTCCCCACCCAAAGCAGAGTCAGAAGGTAGCCGAAATGAGGAGGAAGATCCCGAGGAGCCAGCTCAAGAGGACGAGTAGTGTAGAGTCTTTCCCTTAGCTAGCAAGAGGTCGAGTAGTCGAGTCGTTACGTAGTTAATGGTGTGATAATGCTTGGTGTGTGACGTGAGTTGTGGAAGCCATGAGCAATTGTCCACAGCCTCGTCTTCAGATTCTTTTGCTTTGGTGTGTGAACCCACAGGAAATAATAGTGCATTTATTTGGTGTGAGATATAAACCCTCGTAAAATTTTAACAAAGCCTCAACACCTTAAAGTACCAACAAATGAAAGTAGTAAGATGATACTAAATGGTATCAAATTAACATTTGTTGATTCTGCCAGATGGCCGGAAGAGGAAAGGGACGTGCTGCCAACCCCGCCAACAACAATGATGAGGCCTGCAACCCTCATCTTTCTGGAGGCCAGGACCGGGGTGGTCGCCGTGAAGAAGTTGACCCTCTCCACCAAATGCTGGAGAATCAAAATCAGCTCATCCAGAACTTGACTCAAGTGGTGGCCAACTTGCATCAAGTTCCACCTCCACAAGCGGCACCACGCCAACCAAGGTTGAGTGAGTTTCTAGGAACTCAACCTCCAAAGTTTGCAAGTGATGCTGAACCTCTGGAGGCAGATGATTGGCTGAAGACCATTGAAAGTAAGATGAGGATAATACAATGCCAGGGGTATGAGAGGGTGCTGTTTGCCTCTCATCAATTGCAGGGACCTGCTGCTGATTGGTGGACCGCCTATGTGGCCGCCCATCATGACCCTGAGAACATCACTTGGGAAGAGTTCAAGCGTAGCTTCCGCAACCATTACATCCCAAGAGGTGAACTCAAAAACAAGAGGAAAGAGTTTCTGGGACTGCAGCAGGGAAACATGACGGTGAGGGAATACCTCACTAAATTCACTCAATTATCCCGTTATGCTCCACGAGACATAGAGACTGATGAGCAGAAACAAGATTGTTTCGTGGAAGGACTTACAGCAGAGATGCAGTGTGCAATGTCCTCCAATGAGTATGAAAGCTTCCAAAAGATGGTGGACAGAGCATTTGTGGTAGAAAGGAAGCTAAAGGCCCTGGGAAATGAGAATAAGAGGAAGTCCGGGTGGTCACATCAAGCCTCAGGGAGCAACACCCGCCCACGTATGATGCAGCAACCTACGGGGCAGACGAGCCGTGCTGCGGTACCCTATTCAACACCAAGAGGGTACAACCCAAACTACAGGCCGCCCGCAGCACCTGCACAGCCGCCACGTCAGTTTGTGCAGCAGCCTCGCCCCGCATATCCACCCCGACCAGCAGTGCAAGGACCCCCAAACCAACCCCAAGACAACAAGGGCCAAGCATCTAAGATTGGGGTGCAATGTTTCAGCTGTGGTGAAGTGGGGCACTACGCCCATAAATGCCCGAAGAAGAAGCCTGCACCGCCACAACAGCAGAATGTAGTGAGAGGACGGGTGAACCATGTCACTATGGAGGAAGCACAAGAGGCACCCGACGTGGTAGTTGGTAAGTTTCCTGCCAATTTACACCTTGCAACTCTGCTGTTTGATTCTGGTGCTACCCACTCGTTCATTGCTCAAGGGTTTGTTAAGAAGTATGACCTAGCAACCACACAAATGAACCATATGCTAGCCGTAAACTCTCCAGGTGGAGAAATAAGGACAAGACAAGTGTGTCCCAAAGTGAACCTAGACATTAATGGGGTAGTATTTACTGCTAACCTCATAGTGATAGATTCACACGGGATAGATATTATTTTGGGTATGGATTGGTTGACCAAACATAAAGGAATCATCCATTGTTCGACCAGAACGGTGGAACTAAGTCATCCCAATGGCACAAGAGTAAAGTTCATAACGATACACGAGCCTAGGAGGGACATTAAATTAAATCAAGTGGAGGTGAAAGTTGAGGAAATCAGGACTATCAGGGAATATCCAGATGTTTTTCCGGAGGAATTGCCAGGTATGCCTCCCGACCGTGACGTGGAATTCGCAATTGGGCTAGTACCGGGAACAGCCCCGATATACAAGAGACCTTATCGAATGGACTCCAAGCAGCTAGAAGAGCTCAAGGATCATTTGAGAGAACTGACGGAGAAGGGGTATATTCGCCCTAGTTCCTCACCATGGGGAGCTCCGGTGATATTTGTGCCTAAGAAAGACGGAACCCAAAGGTTATGCGTGGATTACCGTGCCTTGAATGAGGTAACCATCAAGAACAAGTACCCATTACCCCGCATTGAAGACTTGTTTGATCAGTTGAGGGGAGCTTGTGTGTTCTCGAAAATTGATCTCAGGTCGGGATACCACCAACTCAAGATAAGGCAATCTGATATTCCCAAGACAGCTTTCGTATCTCGGTACGGACTGTATGAATACACTGTCATGCCTTTCGGGCTAACCAATGCCCCGGCATATTTCATGTATCTCATGAACAAGGTATTCATGGAATATCTGGACAAATTTGTGGTGGTTTTCATAGATGATATTCTCGTCTTTTCCAAAGATGAAGAAGAACATGAGAAACATCTAAGGTTGGTGTTACAGAGGCTGAGAGAACACCAACTATTTGCCAAGTTGAGCAAAGTTTTGGCTGAAGAGAGTTCCCTTTTTAGGACATATAATCTCGGAGGGAGGAATCTCCGTAGATCCCGCCAAAATCGAAGATATCCAGAAGTGGAAGACCCCTGAAAATGTCGCGGAAGTTCGAAGCTTTTTGGGATTGGCTGGATACTATCGACGGTTTATTGAGGGATTCTCCAAGATCTCGAGACCTCTCACCAAACTGTTGGAAAAGGGAATCACATTCACCTGGACGCCACAGTGCGACACGAGCTTTCAGGAGCTAAAGAAAAGATTGACAACAGCCCCAGTGTTGGTTATGCCAGATATGCAGAAGAATTTCACAGTGTACTGCGATGCCTCTGGAAATGGGTTGGGATGTGTTCTCATGCAAGAAGGACATGTCGTGGCTTGTGCATCCCGGCAGCTTCGGAAGCACGAGAAGAACTATCCTACACATGACCTAGAACTAGCCGCAGTGGTACACGCGTTGAAAATTTGGCGGCACTATTTGATGGGGAAGAGGACAGAGATATATACGGATCATAAGAGTTTGAAGTACATATTCACACAGTCAGATCTCAACCTCAGACAAACGAGATGGTTAGAGCTAATCAATGACTTTGATGTGGGCATCAATTATCATCCCGGGAAAGCAAACGTCGTGGCCGATGCTTTGAGTCGGAAAGTGCAGGTCAGTAAGTTGAGTTTGAAGGACATGCCTGCAGAATTGAAGGACGAGGTTATAAGACTCAATCTATGTCTAGTAAATAGTGGTGAAGCCATCGCCATGGAAGTGGACTCCACACTCGAGCGAGACATACGCGAGGGCCAAAAGAATGATGAGAAGATACAAGAGATCCGACAGCTCATCAAGGAAAATAAAGCTCCTGGTTTTAGAGAGGATGAACAAGGAACGGTGTGGCACGGGAAAAGGATCTGTGTGCCAGAAGTAAAGGAGATCCGTGAGTTAATTTTGAAGGAGGCTCACGATTCTGACTATTCCATTCATCCTGGGATTACGAAGATGTACCAGGACCTCAAAAGCAGGTATTGGTGGTATGGCATGAAGCGAGATGTCGCGGAACATGTTGCCCTATGTGACACATGTCAGTTGGTGAAAGCAGAACATCAACGACCCGCGGGATTATTGCAACCACTCAAAGTACCTGAATGGAAGTGGGAAGAAATCAGCATGGATTTTGTCGTGGGATTGCCTAGGACCCAATCCGGGTATGATTCAATATGGGTCATTATTGATAGGCTAACAAAGGTAGCTCATTTCATCCCTGTGAAAGAAAGCTACAGCGGATCCAAATTGGCAGAATTGTACATGTGAAGGATTGTGTGTTACCATGGAGTGCCAAAGAAGATAGTGTCGGACCGAGGGACACAGTTCACCTCGAGGTTTTGGCAGAAGTTGCATGAAACCATGGGAACCCATTTGAACTTCAGCTCTGCCTATCATCCCCAAACTGACGGGCAGACGGAGAGAACCAATCAGATCCTTGAAGATATGTTAAGGGCATGTGCACTCAAAAACAATAGGAGTTGGGACAAGAACTTACCGTATGCGGAGTTTTCCTATAACAACAGTTATCAAGCTAGTATGAAGATGTCACCATTTGAAGCTTTGTATGGAAGGAAGTGCAGAACTCCCCTATTTTGGAACCAAACAGGAGAAAGTAAAGTGTTTGGTCCAGAAGTGCTACAAGAAGCCGAGGCGAAGGTGAGGGAGATTCGCAACAACTTGAGGATAGCACAAACACGCCAGAAGAGTTATGCTGATGTACGAAGAAGAGAACTCGTTTTCAACGTGGGAGACTATGTTTATCTCAAGGTGTCCCCTATCAGAGGACTTCGTCGGTTCAAGGTGAAAGGGAAGTTGTCACCTCGATATATCGGACCCTTTCAAATTTTGGAAAGAAAGGCGAAGTGGCGTACCAACTAGAGTTACCGGTTCATCTATCGGACGTGCACGATGTATTTCATGTGTCACAACTCAAGAAATGTCTGAGGAAGCCTGAAGAGGTGTTACCCATGAATGAAGTGGATGTAGCTGAAGATTTGTCTTATGCCGAGCAACCATACAAGATTTTGGAGACGATGGAACGCCTCACCAGAAATAAAAGAATCCGGATGTGCAAGGAGCAGTGGAAGCATCACTCAGAAGAGGAAGCTACCTGGGAACGGGAAGATGAGCTCAAGGCACAATTTCCGGAATTGTTTTCTTAGGAACACCAATCTCGAGGACGAGATTTCTTTTAAGGGGGGTAGAGCTGTAACACCCCAAATTTTGATTCAAAACCCTAAACCATGTTAAGAGGGGAATTTAGAAATTTTTGGACGTGTTGCATGTTTTGCAAAAATTCAAATTCAAACTGGAATTCAAATTATACTCAAAACAGAAAAGAAATGGAAAAAGAAAAAAGAAAAACGGGAAAAAAACCGGCCAGTGGGCCGAAACCCGCCAGCCGGCCCAGCTTTCCCCGCGCCAGCCCGCCCCCGCGCGCGCCGCGCTGCCTCTCACCGACGGGTGGGACCCACATGTCATCCCTAACCCCGCGACCCCGGACTGTCTCCCGCGCGCGCGATCGCAACCGACCGGATTTTCGCGTCCCGCAGCCGAATTCTGGTCCCAAACGACTCAAACTCGATCGCAACAGACCCACCGCCCTCCCCCGGCTATAAAAACCCCAGCCCCGATCGGTTTTTCCCACGCGATCGCCGATTTTCACTCCGGTGAGCACCGAGACTTCGCCGGTGAATTCTGGCCGATCTAAGCTCGGAAACTCTGATCTAACTCGCTGGTCTTGATCGACCGCCTCCGGGGAACTTTGCAGGTGCAGAAAACCCGAAGACTTAGGGTGTAAATCCAGCGCCGACGAGCTTCGCCGTGGTTTTGCCTCGGACCTCGCCGCCGATCACTTTCCAGGACCCCCGAGCTCGAGAAAACCCCCGAGGTGAGATCCCTGACCTCCCCTCTACCGATCTATGCCATCAGATCACAGTTCTAGGCAGAATTCTCGAGGATCCGAAACTTTCCGGCGAGATCGCCGCTTCCCGCCGCCGTGCGCCGCCGGCAGCGCCGCCCTCGCTCGATCAGAGCGACGTGGCTGCTTGTGCGCCGTTTATTTTAAATCGCACGGTAGACTTTAAAACCCCGCATACCGGTTCGATGTTATAATCTCAGCCGTCGGTTTAAAATCGGACGGTCCACGTCAGCCCCGCGTTATAAAGACTGGAATTCTTACGTGCTACCCCCTGGGGTTCTCTGGAATTGAGAGCTAGCCCCGGAAACTTCAGATCTAGCCCCTGGAACTCCAGAAAATCATGTAAATTCATTTAAAAATCAGTTTTAGCCCCTGGACTTAATAGAAATTAAGAAAAACACCTCTGATAAGTGTAGCTAGACCCCTGGAAATTATGAAAATAATATTATAGACCCTGTAATGGGGTGAGTTTACTTTTTAACCCTGTTTAGTATTTAATTTAGAAAATTTAATATGTAACTAGTGGTTAAAAATTAAAAAGGGGGATAAACATAATTGTCAAAATTTATTAAAAACTTTCTCAGTACTTAGAAAACTTTGGAGTGAGATAAAAATGTATTTTTGGGCTGAAATAAATCTGTTTCATCTATTATTCACATTTATTAGTATAGGGACACATTTTTAAGTAAATAATAGCTATAGAAAAAAATAGGGAAAATAATTATGAAATAGTATACATCAGAAGCCAAGGTCAAAATATGATGTTAAATTATTTAGGACCAGAACCTAATCTGTTTAGGTGATGTGTATTACTAATTTAATAATAAAATACACAATTATGCATAGGAATATAAATCTGAAAATATAGCAACTAGTAAATGATAAATGGAGTTTCTAAAATACAAAGAATTCAGTTTAGGGTTGATAGAAATTATGAAAGCACATATGGGGAAGAATAATACTTTTCATACACACTTGGTAGTAAAAAGGTGAAGTAGTTGAATATAAGAAATTTATTGGAAACCCATATAAATAGTATGAAAGTATAAAGTTGGACAGAAAAGTAGGAATCATATACACATGGTTAAAAGTGCATGCAAGCCACAACTCAACACACATAAAGTAACCACAACACATATAATGGTAAAGAACTTTTATAAATATGAATGTGTGGTTTGAATGAAGTAAGAAGTGTGAACTATGTCTTATGATTGTTGTTCTTCTTTTGCTATGTGTGATGGTATGAAGTAGAACCTGCTCAAGAGCAAGTTAACCCTTTCCAAGATCAGGACTACCAATTTCAAGAGCAGCAAGAAGGAGGCAAGTGTCCTTGACCACTTTGATCCTATGCTAGGATGTGTAGATAGAATTATTTGCATTGTCAGATGAAATATGAAACTCATGCTAGGAAAGTTTCCCTAGAATTGCATTACCTTGTTTCCTTGTAGCTTGGGTTGGGATTTATTTTACCATGTCATTTATTTCCATGCATATGCTTAGCCATGCTTAGAATGGGATATTTGGGACATGAGATCATCAGTTTATGTTACCATACTCTTGAATGAGACATTGTGAGTTATGTAGAGGTAGGGATCAAGGCAAGTTGGATGTTTTGGTTGTGTGCTGGGTGCACGAGACTTGGGTTTGTGTTTAGTACTTGCCTGGATCCTAAGGACCGGTTCATGGAGCATGTAACCCGGCTTTACAGTGCCAACCACATGCTGAGATGGGGCAGCTTGGCCAATTAATTAGGTGTATCCCCGGCGTAGTATGGGTGTGTTGGATGGTGCGGGGAGTAAGTGTCAGCTGGACTACCATATGAACCGCAAGGCTCAAGAGGGGGCCACTGCAGCGGGGTTGGAGCCTCTTGTATGCTGTTAGGGGTGAAACCTCAGTGGGCCCACGCTCGTCGGGAATCCCTTTGTAAAGGCTTTGTAGTGATCTCTTGGCCGCACACCTGGGAAGTGTGAATGTGGAACGTAGCCACTGGCATAATGGAGGTTCTTTTAGTCCACCCGGCAACGGGGGATGAAATCACTACTTGTGGGTACAGTGGTACAAACTCTGCAGAGTCAAAACTGTCTTGACAGCCGTGCTCACGGTTAAGAGCGGCCTGGACTTATTCATGATTAGAGGAGTGATGGTTTTTGGAAGTTGTGGATGTTAAGCGGGGAGCTTAACATTGGAAATGATGTTATGGTTATTTGGATTATGATGATGGGATGGGAGATTGGGACCATTTCACCTGTGTAGTAATGTAGGTGCTTAATAAGCTAAGGTGATAGGTATTAATTGCGTAGTGCTTTAACCATGAGTTCAACCTCTCCTTGTTGTAGCCATGCATGATATAATTTTCCCACACTTGCTGAGTACCATTGGTACTCAACCTTGCATATTTGTTGGTTTATATTGCTGCTCAGGTCAAGATAATGAGGTGGTGTATAATGACCAAGATTTTGGACTCGAGGAAGGATTTTAGGTTCATGAAGACCCCCGGGCAACGCCTGTGATGGAGCCCCAAAGAATAATATTCCGCTGCTAGTTTATTTACTTGTGATGAAGCATTAGTGTCCATTGAGACATTTGCAATGTAAGACTTATTTATATTCGACACCTGGCTTGTAATAAATGATGCTTCACTATTTGTCATCACATGTATGAGAAAATGATCCTGGCATACATGTGATATTCACTTGGTTGTTTCTTCGGAAAAACCGGGTGTGACAGCCGCCGATCACTTTCCAGGACCCCCGAGCTCAAGAAAACCCCCGAGGTGAGATCCCCGACCTCCCCTCTACCGATCTATGCCATAAGATCACAGTTCTAGGCAGAATTCTCGAGGATCCGAAACTTTCCGGCGAGATCGCCGCTTCCCGCCGCCGTGCGCCGCCGGCAGCGCCGCCCGCGCTCGATCAGAGCGACGTGGCCGCTTGTGCGCCGTTTATTTTAAATCGCACGGTAGACTTTAAAACCCCGCGTACCGGTTCGATGTTATAATCTCAGCCGTCGGTTTAAAATCGGACGGTCCACGTCAGCCCCGCGTTATAGAGACTGGAATTCTTACGTGCTACCCCCTGGGGTTCTCGGGAAATAAGAGCTAGCCCCGGAAACTTCTGATCTAGCCCCTGGAACTCCAGAAAATCATGTAAATTCATTTAAAAATCAGTTTTAGCCCCTGGACTTAATAAAAATTAGGAAAAACACCTCTGATAAGTGTAGCTAGACCCCTGGAAATTATGAAAATAATATTATAGACCCTGTAATGGGGTGAGTTAATTATTTTAGCCCTGTTTAGTATTTAATTTAGAAAATTGAATATGTAACTAGTGTTTAAAAATTAAAAAGTGGGACACACATAATTGTCAAAATTTATTTAAAAGCTTTCTCAGTACTTAGAAAAATTTGGAGTGAGATAAAAATATATTTTGGGCTGAAATCAATCTGTTTCATTTATTACTCACATTATTTAGTATAGGGACACATTTTTTTTAAGTAAAGAATAGCTATAGAAAAATAGGGAAAATAATTATGAAATAGTTTACATCAGAGGCCAAGGTCAAAATATGTTATTAAATTATTTAGGACCAAAACCTATACTGTTTAGATGATGTGTATTACTAATTTCATAATAGAATACACAATTATGCATAGGAATATAAATCTGAAAATATAGCAACTAGTAAATGATAAATGGAGTTTTTAAAATCCAAAGAGTTCAGTTTAGGGATTGATAGAAATTATGAAGGCACATATGGAGAAGAAAAATACTTTTCATACATACTTGGTAATTTAATATAAGGAATTTATTTAAAACTGAAACACACACACACACACACACACATATATATATATATAGTATGTAAGTATAAATATGAACACCAAAGTAGGAATCATATACATATAAATAAAAGTGTATGCAAGCCACAGATCAACACACAAAGTAACCACAACACATATAATGGTGAATGAATTTCATAAATATGAATGTGTGGTTTGTATGAAGTAAGAAGTGTGAACTATGTCTTATGATTGTTGTTTTTCTTTTGCTATGTGTGATGGTATGAAGTAGAACCTGTTCAAGAGCATGTTATTCCTTTCCAAGATCAGGACTACCCATTTCAAGAGCAGCAAGAAGGAGGCAAGTGTCCTTGACCACTTTGATCCTATGCTAGGATGTGTAGATAGAATTATTTGCATTGTCAAATGAAATATGAAACCCATGCTAGGAAGTTTCCCTAGAATTGCATTACCTTGCTTCCTTGTAGCTTGGGTTGGGATTTATTTTGTCATGTCACTTATTTACATGCATATGCTTAGCCATGCTTATAATGGGATATTTGGGATATGAGATCATCAGTTTATATTACCATACTCTTGAATGAGATATTGTGAGTTATGTAGAGGTAGGGATCAAGGCAAGTTGGATGTTTTGGTTGTGTGCTGGGTGCACGAGACTTGGGTTTGTGTTTAGTACTTGCTTGGATCCTAAGGAACGGTTCATGGAGCATGTAACCCGGCTTTACAGTGCCAACCACATGCTGAGATGGGGCAGCTTGGCCAATTAATTAGGTGTATCCTCGGCGTAGTATGGGTGTGTTGGATGGTGCGGGGAATGGGTGTCAGCTGGACTACCATATGAACCGCAAGGCTCAAGAGGGGGCCACTGCAGCGGGGTTGGAGCCTCTTGTATGCTGTTAGGGGTGAAACCTCAGTGGGCCCACGCTCGTCGGGAATCCCTTTGTAAAGGCTTCGTAGTGATCTCCTGGCTGCACACCTGGGAAGTGTGAATGTGGATCGTAGCCACTGGCATAATGGAGGTTCTTTTAGTCCACCCGGCAACGGGGGATGAAATCAATACATGTGGGTACAGTGGTACAAACTCTGCAGAGTCAAAACTGTCTTGACAGCTGTGCTCACGGTTAAGAGCGGCCTGGACTTATTCATGATTAGAGGATTGATGGTTTTGGAAGTTAAGCGGGGAGCTTAATATTGGAAATGATGTTATGGTTATTGGATTATGATGATGGGATGGGAGATTGGGATCATTTCACCTGTGTAGTAATGTAGGTGCTTAATAGGCTAAGGTGATAGGTATTAATTGCGTAGTGCTTTAACCATGAGTTAAACCTCTCCTTGTTCTAGCCATGCATGATATAATTTTCCCACACTTGCTGAGTACCATTGGTACTCAACCTTGCATATTTGTTGGTTTATATTGCTGCTCAGGTCAAGATAATGAGGTGGTGTATAATGACCAAGATTTTGGACCCGAGGAAGGTTTTTAGGTTCATGAAGACCCCCGGGCAACGCCTGTGATTGAGCCCTAAAGAATAATATTCCGCTGCTAGTTTATTTACTTGTGATGAACTTATTATTGTCAAATCGAGACATTTACTATGTAAGACTTACTTATATTCGACACCTGGCTTGTAATAAATGATGCTTCACTATTTTTCATCACATGTATGAGAAAATGATCCTGGCATACATGTGATATTCACTTGGTTGTTCTTCGGAAAAACCGGGTGTGACACGTACCCCGGCATGGGTAAGGCTGCACCATAGACCGGGGGCGCTTGTAACACCCCAAATTTTGATTCAAAACCCAAAACCATGTTCAGAGGGGAATTTAGAAATTTTTGGACGTGTTGCATGTTTTGCAAAAATTCAAATTCAAACTGGAATTCAAATTATACTCAAAACAGAAAAGAAATGGAAAAAGAAAAAGGAAAACGGGGAAAAACTGGCCAGTGGGCCGAAACCGCCAGCCGGCCCAGCAACCCCCGCGCCAGCACGCCCCCGCGCGCGCCGCGCTGCCCCTCGCTGACGGGCGGGACCCACATGTCATCCCTAACCCCGCGACCCCGGACTCTCTCCCGCGCGCGCGATCGCAACCGATCGGGAAATCGCGTCCCGCAGCCGAATTCCGGTCCCTGAGGTCTCCAACTCGATCACAACAGACCCACCGCCCTCCCCCAGCTATAAAAACCCCAGCTCCGATCAGTTTTCCTCACGCGATCGCCGATTTTCACTCCGGTGAGCACCGAGACTTCGCCGGTAAATTTTGGCCGATCTAAGCTCGGAAACTCTGATCTAACTCGCTGGTTTTGATCCACCGCCTCCGGGGAACTTTGCAGGTACAGAAAACTCGGAGAGTTACGGTGCAAACACAGCGCCGACGAGCTTCGCCGTGGTTTTGCCTCGGACCTCGCCGCCGATCACTTTCCAGGACCCCCGAGCTCGAGAAAACCCCCGAGGTGAGATCCCTGACCTCCCCTCTACCGATCTAGGCCATAAGATCACAGTTCTAGGAAGAATTCTCGAAGATCCGAAACTTTCTGGCGAGATCGCCGCTTCCCGCCGCCGTGCGCCGCCGGCAGCGCCACCCGCGCTCGGTCAGAGCGACGTGGCTGCTTGTGCGCCGTTTATTTTAAATCGCACGGTAGGGTTTAAAACCCCGCGTACCGGTTCGATGTTATAATCTCAGCCGTCGGTTTAAAATCGGACGGTCCACGTCGACCCCGCGTTATAAAGACTGGAATTCTTACGTGCTACCCCCTGGGGTTCTCTGGAATTGAGAGCTAGCCCCGGAAACTTCAGATCTAGCCCCTGGAACTCCAGAAAATCATGTAAATCCATTTAAAAATCAGTTTTAACCCCTGGACTTAATAGAAATTAGGAAAAACACCTCTGATAAGTGTACCTAGACCCCTGGAAATTATGAAAATAATATTATAGACCCTGTAATGGGGTGAGTTTACTTTTTAACCCTGTTTAGTATTTAATTTAGAAAATTGAATATGTAACTAGTGTTTAAAAATTAAAAAGGGGGACAAACATAATTGTCAAAATTAATTAAAAACTTTCTCAGTACTTAGAAAACTTTGGAGTGAGATAAAAGTATATTTTTGGGCTGAAATAAATCTGTTTCATCTATTATTCACATTTATTAGTATAGGGACACATTTTTAAGTAAAGAATAGTTATAGAAAAATAGGGAAAATAATTATGAAATGGTCTACATCAGAAGACAAGGTCAAAAGATGTTATTAAATCATTTAGGACCAGAACCTATACTGTTTAGATGATGTGTATTACTAATTTCATAATAAAATACAAAATTATGCATAGGAATGTAAATCTGAAAATATAGCAACTAGTAAATGATAAATGGAGTTTCTAAAATCCAAAGAATTCAGTTTAGGGTTGATAGAAATTGTGAAGGCACATTGTATGCAAGTATAAATGTGGACACAAAAGTAGGAATCATTCATACATTGGTAAAAGTGCATGCAAGCCACAACTTAACACACACAAAGTAACCACAACACATATAATGGTGAATGAATTTCATAAATGTGAATGTGTGGGTTGTATGAAGTGTAAGTGTGAATTATGTCTTATGGATTGTTGTTTTTCTTTTGCTATGTGTGATGGTATGAAGTAGAACCTGTTCAAGAACAAGTTATTCATTTCCAAGATCAGGACTACCCATTTCAAGAGCAGCAAGAAGGAGGCAAGTGTCCTTGACCACTTTGATCCTATGCTAGGATGTGTAGATAGAATTATTTGCATTGTCAAATGAAATATGAAACCCATGCTAGGAAAGTTTCCCTAGAATTGCATTACCTTGTTTCCTTGTAGCTTGGGTTGGGATTTATTTTGTCATGTCATTTATTTACATGCATTTGCTTAGCCATGCTTAGAATGGGATATTTGGGAAATGAGATCATCAGTTTATGTTACCATACTCTTGAATGAGACATTGTGAGTTATGTAGAGGTAGGGATCAAGGCAAGTTGGATGTTTTGGTTGTGTGCTGGGTGCACGAGACTTGGGTTTGTGTTTAGTACTTGCCTGGATCCTAAGGACCAGTTCATGGAGCATGTAACCCGGCTGTACAGTGCCAACCACATGCTGAGATGGGGCAGCTTGGCCAATTAATTAGGTGTATCCCCGGCGTAGTATGGGTGTGTTGGATGGTGCGGGGAATAGGTGTCAGCTGGACTACCATATGAACAGCAAGGCTCAAGAGGAGGCCACTGCAGCGGGGTTGGAGCCTCTTGTATGCTGTTAGGGGTGAAACCTTAGTGGGCCCACGCTCGTCGGGAATCCCTTTGTAAAGGCTTCGTAGTGATCTCTTGGCCACACACCTGGGAAGTGTGAATGTGGATCGTAGCCACTGGCATAATGGAGGTTCTTTTAGTCCACCCGGCAACGGGGGATGAAATCACTACTTGTGGGTACAGTGGTACAAACTCTGCAGAGTCAAAACTGTCTTGACAGCCGTGCTCACGGTTAAGAGCGGCCTGGACTTATTCATGATTAGAGGAGTGATGGTTTTTGGAAGTTGTGGATGTTAAGCGGGGAGCTTAACATTGGAAATGATGTGATGGTTATTGGATTGCAAATGATGGGATGGGAGATTGGGACCATTTCACCTGTGTAGTAATGTAGGTGCTTAATAAGCTAAGGTGATAGGTATTAATTGCGTAGTGCTTTAACCATGAGTTCAATCTCTCCTTGTTATAGCCATGCATGATATGATTTTCCCACACTTGCTGAGTACCATTGGTACTCAACCTTGCATATTTGTTGGTTTATATTGCTGCTCAGGTCAAGATAATGAGGTGGTGTATAATGACCAAGATTTTGGACCCGAGGAAGGATTTTAGGTTCATGAAGACCCCCGGGCAACGCCTGTGATGGAGCCCTAAAGAATAATATTCCGCTGCTAGTTTATTTACTTGTGATGAAGCATTAGTGTCTATTGAGACATTTGCGATGTAAGACTTATTTATATTCGACACCTGGCTTGTAATAAATGATGCTTCACTATTTGTCATCACATGTATGAGAAAATGATCCTGGCATACATGTCATATTCACTTGGTTGTTCTTCGGAAAAACCGGGTGTGACAGAGGTGGTATTAGAGCCAAGGTTGCCCGTAGGAACGTGGACCTAGGTAGAAATGGACGTATTTAAGGGCCCTATTTTCTTAAAAACTATTTTCCAAGGTGTGGGTGGAAAAGTGTTATTAAAGGAGTCATTTTCTTCATCTTACCCCAACTTTCATTCAAAATAGGATTTTTGTTTGAGATTTTATCTAACCTAATTTTAAATTCTTTTGTTTTAGATGGTTCGCATGATTCGCACCGCTCGTAAGTCCACAGGAGGGAGAGTTCCCGTAGTTGCCCTTGCCGAAAGAGAGGAGAGTCGTCCAGTGACGTACCTTTCCTACGGATTGGCAGTTGGAGATTTGTTGCGCCGTCTTCGACGTATGCTCGAAGCCGCAGGCAATACGGGCAAGCTAATCATCCACTATAACTCCACCAGGACCATCCGTGAGAAGTGGGAAGAATGGAGTTCGGAAATGAGGATTATACACGAGAATCAACTGCTTAAGATTCACCACTCTCCAGCTTGTCGAGCAACACAAGTTGACGCGGAGAGAGATGTCACCTGGGAGGCCATCACCTGCCAGAGTCACATCTATCGTCGCCACTTGGACAAAACTGAGTACATGTATGTCCTCCAACGTGAGAGTGGTACCACGGAGTACAAGTACACACCGGTGCAGCAAGGGACTTCCCATGAGCACATGGACTTGTGCTTGGAGGATGCTGCTATGCTCAGCACTCGACTGCAGGAGTGTCAACAAGAGCTTCAGGATGTTCGAGACACCCTGAAAGAAACGGAGGCGTTGCTGCGAGCTTGCTTAAAGGCGAGAGAAAGAGGAGATGGGAATGAACTGTGTGTCACCGTGAGTGATCCATGGACTCCTGACTCCCCGGACCGCCGAGCGATCAGGCGTCGTCCCACTTCTCCACCAGCAGCCTCTCCACCATAAGCAGAGTCAGAGGGTAGTCGAAATGAGGAGGAAGATCCCGAGGAGCCAGCTCAAGAGGACGAGTAGTGTAGAGTCTTTCCCCTAGCTAGCAAGAGGTCGAGTAGTCGAGTCGTGACGTAGTTAATGGTGTGATAATGCTGGGTGTGTGACGTGAGTTGTGGAATCCATGAGCAATTGTCCACAGCCTCGTCTTCAGATTGTTTTGCTTTGGTGTGTGAACCCACAGGAAATAATAGTGCATTTATTTGGTGTGAGATATAAACCCTCGTAAAATTTTAACAAAGCCTCAACACCCTAAAGTACCAACAAATGGAAGTAGTAAGATGATACTAAATGGTATCAAATTAACATTTGTTGATTCTGCCAGATGGCCGGAAGAGGAAAAGGACGTGCTGCCAACCCCGCCAACAACAATGATGAGGCATGCAACCCTCGTCTTTTGGGAGGCCAGGAAAGGGGTGGCCGCCGTGAAGAAGTTGATCCTCTCCACCAAATGCTGGAGAATCAAAATCAGCTTATCCAGAACTTGACTCAAGTGGTGGCCAACTTGCATCAAGTTCCACCTCCACAAGCGGCACCACGCCAACCAAGGTTGAGTGAGTTTCTAGGAACTCAACCTCCAAAGTTTGCAAGTGCTGCTGAACCTCTGGAGGCAGATGATTGGCTGAAGACCATTGAAAGTAAGATGAGGATAATACAATGCCGAGGGTATGAGAGGGTGCTGTTTGCCTCTCATCAATTGCAGGGACCTGCTGCTGATTGGTGGACCGCCTACGTGGCCGCCCATCATGACGCTGAGAACATCACTTGGGAAGAGTTCAAGCGTAGCTTCCGCAACCACTATATCCCAAGAGGTGAGCTCAAAAACAAGAGGAAAGAGTTTTTGGGACTGCAGCGGGGAAACATGACGGTGAGGGAATACCTCACTAAATTTACTCAACTATCCCGTTATGCTCCGCGAGACATAGAGACTGATGAGCAGAAACAAGATTGTTTCGTGGAAGGACTTACCGCAGAGATGCAGTGTGCCATGTCCTCCAATGAGTATGAAAGTTTTCAAAAGATGGTCGACAGAGCGTTTGTGGTGGAAAGGAAACTAAAGGCCCTGGAAAATGAGAATAAGAGGAAGGTGGGATGGTCACATCAAGCCTCAGGGAGCAACACCCGCCCACGTATGATGCAGCAACCTACGGGGCAGATGAACCGTGCTGCGGTACCCTATTCAGCACCAAGAGGGTACAACCCAAACTACAGGCCTCCCGCAGCACCAGCGCAGCCGCCACGTCAGTTTGTGCAGCAGCCTCGCCCCGCATATCCACCTCGACCAGCAGTGCAAGGACCCCCGAACCAACCCCAAGACAACAAAGGCCCGGCACCTAAGGTTGGGGTGCAATGTTTTAGCTGTGGTGAAGTGGGGCACTATGCCCATAAGTGCCCAAAGAAGAAGCCCGCGCAGCCACAACAGCAGAATGTAGTGAGAGGACGGGTGAACCACGTCACTATGGAGGAAGCACAAGAGGCACCCGACGTGGTAGTTGGTAAGTTTCCTGCCAATTTACATCTTGCAACTCTGCTGTTTGATTCTGGTGCTACCCACTCGTTCATTGCTCAAGGGTTTGTTAAGAAGCATGACCTAGCAACCACACAAATGAACCATATGCTAGCCATAAACTCTCCAGGTGGAGAAATAAGGACAAGACAAGTGTGTCCCAAAGTGAGCCTAGACATTAATGGGGTAGTATTTACTGCTAGCCTCATAGTGATAGATTCACAAGGGATAGATATTATTTTGGGTATGGATTGGTTGACCAAACATAAAGGAATCATCCATTGTTCGACCAGAACGGTGGAACTAACTCACCCCAATGGCACAAGAGTGAAGTTCATAACAATACACGAGCCTAGGAAGGACATTAAATTAAATCAAGTGGAGGCGAAAGTTGAGGAAATCAGGACTATCAGGGAATATCCAGATGTTTTTCCGGAGGAATTGCCAGGAATGCCTCCCGACCGTGACGTGGAGTTCGCAATTGAACTAGTACCGGGAACAGCCCCGATATACAAGAGACCTTATCAAATGGACTCCAAGCAGCTAGAAGAGCTCAAGGATCATTTGAGAGAATTGACGGAGAAGGGGTATGTTCGCCCTAGTTCCTCACCATGGGGAGCTCCGGTGATATTTGTGCCTAAGAAAGATGGAACTCAAAGGTTATGCGTGGATTACCGTGCCTTAAATGAGGTAACCATCAAGAACAAGTACCCATTGCCCCGCATTGAAGACTTGTTTGATCAGTTGAGGGGAGCTTGTGTGTTCTCGAAAATTGATCTCAGGTCGGGGTACCACCAACTCAAGATAAGGCAATCAGATATTCCCAAGACAGCTTTCGTATCTCGGTACGGACTGTATGAATACACTGTCATGCCTTTTGGGCTAACCAATGCCCCGGCATATTTCATGTACCTCATGAACAAGGTATTCATGGAATATCTGGACAAATTTGTGGTGGTTTTCATAGATGATATTCTCGTCTTCTCCAAAGATGAAGAAGAACATGAGAAACATCTAAGGTTGGTGTTACAGAGGCTGAGAGAACACCAACTATATGCCAAGTTGAGCAAGTGTGAGTTTTGGCTGAAGAGAGTTCCCTTTTTAGGACATATAATCTCAGAGGGAGGAATCTCCGTAGATCCCGCCAAAATCGAGGATATCCAGAAGTGGAAGACCCCTGACAATGTCGGGGAAGTTCGAAGCTTTTTGGGATTGGCTGGATACTATCGACGGTTTATTGAGGGATTCTCTAAGATCTCGAGACCTCTCACCAAACTGCTGGAAAAGGGAATCACATTCACCTGGACGCCACAGTGCGAGACGAGCTTTCAAGAGCTAAAGAAGAGACTGACAACAGCCCCAGTGCTGGTTATGCCAGATATGCAGAAGAATTTCACAGTGTACTGCGATGCCTCTGGAAACGGGTTGGGATGTGTTCTCATGCAAGAAGGACATGTCGTGGCTTATGCATCCCGGCAGCTTCGGAAGCACGAGAAGAACTATCCTACACATGACCTAGAACTAGCTGCAGTGGTACACGCGTTGAAAATTTGGCGGCACTATTTGATGGGGAAGAGGACAGAGATATATACGGATCATAAGAGTTTGAAGTACATATTCACACAACCAGATCTCAATCTCAGACAAAGGAGATGGTTAGAGCTAATCAATGACTTTGATGTGGGCATCAACTATCATCCCGGGAAAGCAAACGTCGTGGCCGATGCTTTGAGTCGGAAAGTGCAGGTCAATAAGTTGAGTTTGAAGGACATGCCTGCAGAATTGAAGGACGAGGTTATAAGACTCAATCTATGTCTAGTAAGTAGTGGTGAAGCCATCGCCATGGAAGTGGACTCCACACTCGAACGAGACATACGCGAGGGCCAAAAGAATGATGAGGAGATACAAGAGATCAGACAGCTCATCAAGGAAAATAAAGCTCCTGGTTTTAGAGAGGATGAACAGGGAACGGTGTGGCACGGGAAAAGGATCTGTGTGCCAGAAGTAAAGGAGATCCGTGAATTAATTTTGAAGGAGGCTCACGATTCTGACTATTCCATTCATCCTGGGAGTACAAAGATGTACCAGGACCTCAAAAGCAGGTATTGGTGGTATGGCATGAAGCGAGATGTCGCGGAACATGTTGCCCTATGTGACACATGTCAGTTGGTGAAAGCAGAACATCAACGACCCGCGGGATTATTGCAACCACTCAAAGTGCCTGAATGGAAATGGGAAGAAATCAGCATGGATTTTGTCGTGGGATTGCCTAGGACCCAATCCGGGTATGATTCAATATGGGTCATTATTGATAGGCTAACCAAGGTAGCTCATTTCATCCCTGTGAAAGAAAGCTACAGCGGATCCAAATTGGCAGAATTGTACATGTCAAGGATCGTGTGTTACCATGGAGTGCCAAAGAAGATTGTGTCGGATCGAGGGACACAGTTCACCTCGAGGTTTTGGCAAAAGTTGCATGAAACCATGGGAACCCATCTGAATTTCAGCTCTGCCTATCATCCCCAAACTGACGGGCAGACGGAGAGAACCAATCAGATCCTTGAAGATATGTTAAGGGCATGTGCACTCAAAAACAATAGGAGTTGGGACAAGAACTTACCGTATGCGGAGTTTTCCTATAACAACAGCTATCAAGCTAGTATGAAAATGTCACCGTTTGAAGCTTTGTATGGAAGGAAGTGCAGAACTCCTCTATTCTGGAACCAAACAGGAGAAAGTAAAGTGTTTGGTCCAGAAGTGTTACAAGAAGCCGAGGCGAAGGTGAGGGAGATTCGCAACAACTTGAGGATAGCACAAACACGCCAGAAGAGTTATGCTGATGTACGAAGAAGAGAGCTCGTTTTCAACGTGGGAGACTATGTTTATCTCAAGGTGTCCCCTATCAGAGGACTTCGTCGGTTCAAGGTGAAAGGGAAGTTGTCACCTCGATACATCGGACCCTTTCAAGTTTTGGAAAGAAAAGGCGAAGTCGCGTATCAACTAGAGTTACCGGTTCATCTATCGGACGTGCACGATGTATTTCATGTGTCACAACTCAAGAAATGTCTGAGGACGCCTGAAGAGGTGTTACCCATGAATGAAGTGGATGTAGCTGAAGATTTGTCTTGTGCCGAGCAACCATACAAGATTTTGGAGACAATGGAACGCCTCACCAGAAACAAGAGAATCTGGATGTGCAAGGTGCAGTGGAAGCATCACTCAGAAGAGGAAGCTACCTGGGAACGGGAAGATGAGCTCAAGGCACAGTTTCCGGAATTGTTTTCTTAGAAACACCAATCTCGAGGACGAGATTTCTTTTAAGGGGGGTAGAGCTGTAACACCCCAAATTTTGATTCAAAACCCAAAACCATGTTCAGAGGGGAATTTAGAAATTTTTGGACGTGTTGCATGTTTTGCAAAAATTCAAATTCAAACTGGAATTCAAATTATACTCAAAACAGAAAAGAAATGGAAAAGGAAAAAGGAAAACGGGAAAAAACTGGCCAGTGGGCTGAAACCGCCAGCCGGCCCAGCAACCCCCGCGCCAGCCCGCCCCCGCGCGCGCCGCGCTGCCCCTCGCTGACGGGCGGGACCCACATGTCATCCCTAACCCCGCGACCCCGGACTCTCTCCCGCGCGCGCGATCGCAACCGATCGGGAAATCGCGTCCCGCAGCCGAATTCCGGTCCCTGAGGACTCCAACTCGATCACAACAGACCCACAGCCCTCCCCCAGCTATAAAAACCCCAGCTCCGATCAGTTTTCCTCACGCGATCGCCGATTTTCACTCCGGTGAGCACCGAGACTTCGCCGGTAAATTTTGGCCGATCTAAGCTCGGAAACTCTGATCTAACTCGCTGGTTTTGATCCACCGCCTCCGGGGAACTTTGCAGGTACAGAAAACTCAGAGAGTTACGGTGCAAACACAGCGCCGACGAGCTTCGCCGTGGTTTTGCCTCGGACCTCGCCGCCGATCACTTTCCAGGACCCCCGAGCTCGAGAAAACCCCCGAGGTGAGATCCCTGACCTCCCCTCTACCGATCTAGGCCATAAGATCACAGTTCTAGGCAGAATTCTCGAAGATCCGAAACTTTCCGGCGAGATCGCCGCTTCCCGCCGCCGTGCGCCGCCGGCAGCGCCGCCCGCGCTCGGTCAGAGCGACGTGGCTGCTTGTGCGCCGTTTATTTTAAATCGCACGGTAGGGTTTAAAACCCCGCGTACCGATTCGATGTTATAATCTCAGCCGTCGGTTTAAAATCGGACGGTCCACGTCGACCCCGCGTTATAAAGACTGGAATTCTTACGTGCTACCCCCTGGGGTTCTCTGGAATTGAGAGCTAGCCCCGGAAACTTCAGATCTAGCCCCTGGAACTCCAGAAAATCATGTAAATCCATTTAAAAATCAGTTTTAACCCCTGGACTTAATAGAAATTAGGAAAAACACCTCTGATAAGTGTACCTAGACCCCTGGAAATTATGAAAATAATATTATAGACCCTGTAATGGGGTGAGTTTACTTTTTAACCCTGTTTAGTATTTAATTTAGAAAATTGAATATGTAACTAGTGTTTAAAAATTAAAAAGGGGGACAAACATAATTGTCAAAATTAATTAAAAACTTTCTCAGTACTTAGAAAACTTTGGAGTGAGATAAAAGTATATTTTTGGGCTGAAATAAATCTGTTTCATCTATTATTCACATTTATTAGTATAGGGACACATTTTTAAGTAAAGAATAGTTATAGAAAAATAGGGAAAATAATTATGAAATGGTCTACATCAGAAGCCAAGGTCAAAAGATGTGTATTACTAATTTCATAATAAAATACACAATTATGCATAGGAATGTAAATCTGAAAATATAGCAACTAGTAAATGATAAATGGAGTTTCTAAAATCCAAAGAATTCAGTTTAGGGTTGATAGAAATTGTGAAGGCACATTGTATGCAAGTATAAATGTGGACACAAAAGTAGGAATCATTCATACATGGTTAAAAGTGCATGCAAGCCACAACTTAACACACACAAAGTAACCACAACACATATAATGGTGAATGAATTTCATAAATGTGAATGTGTGGGTTGTATGAAGTGTAAGTGTGAATTATGTCTTATGGATTGTTGTTTTTCTTTTGCTATGTGTGATGGTATGAAGTAGAACCTGTTCAAGAACAAGTTATTCATTTCCAAGATCAGGACTACCCATTTCAAGAGCAGCAAGAAGGAGGCAAGTGTCCTTGACCACTTTGATCCTATGCTAGGATGTGTAGATAGAATTATTTGCATTGTCAAATGAAATATGAAACCCATGCTAGGAAAGTTTCCCTAGAATTGCATTACCTTGTTTCCTTGTAGCTTGGGTTGGGATTTATTTTGTCATGTCATTTATTTACATGCATTTGCTTAGCCATGCTTAGAATGGGATATTTGGGAAATGAGATCATCAGTTTATGTTACCATACTCTTGAATGAGACATTGTGAGTTATGTAGAGGTAGGGATCAAGGCAAGTTGGATGTTTTGGTTGTGTGCTGGGTGCACGAGACTTGGGTTTGTGTTTAGTACTTGCCTGGATCCTAAGGACCGGTTCATGGAGCATGTAACCCGGCTTTACAGTGCCAACCACATGCTGAGATGGGGCAGCTTGGCCAATTAATTAGGTGTATCGCCGGCGTAGTATGGGTGTGTTGGATGGTGCGGGGAATAGGTGTCAGCTGGACTACCATATGAACCGCAAGGCTCAAGAGGGGGCCACTGCAGCGGGGTTGGAGCCTCTTGTATGCTGTTAGGGGTGAAACCTTAGTGGGCCCACGCTCGTCAGGAATCCCTTTGTAAAGGCTTCGTAGTGATCTCTTGGCCACACACCTGGGAAGTGTGAATGTGGATCGTAGCCACTGGCATAATGGAGGTTCTTTTAGTCCACCCGGCAACGGGGGATGAAATCACTACTTGTGGGTACAGTGGTACAAACTCTGCAGAGTCAAAACTGTCTTGACAGCCGTGCTCACGGTTAAGAGCGGCCTGAACTTATTCATGATTAGAGGAGTGATGGTTTTTGGAAGTTGTGGATGTTAAGCGGGGAGCTTAACATTGGAAATGATGTGATGGTTATTGGATTACAATGAAGGGATGGGAGATTGGGACCATTTCACCTGTGTAGTAATGTAGGTGCTTAATAAGCTAAGGTGATAGGTATTAATTGCGTAGTGCTTTAACCATGAGTTCAATCTGTCCTTGTTATAGCCATGCATGATATGATTTTCCCACACTTGCTGAGTACCATTGGTACTCAACCTTGCATATTTGTTGGTTTATATTGCTGCTCAGGTCAAGATAATGAGGTGGTGTATAATGACCAAGATTTTGGACCCGAGGAAGGATTTTAGGTTCATGAAGACCCCCGGGCAACGCCTGTGATGGAGCCCTAAAGAATAATATTCCGCTGCTAGTTTATTTACTTGTGATGAAGCATTAGTGTCTATTGAGACATTTGCGATGTAAGACTTATTTATATTCGACACCTGGCTTGTAATAAATGATGCTTCACTATTTGTCATCACATGTATGAGAAAATGATCCTGGCATACATGTGATATTCACTTGGTTGTTCTTCGGAAAAACCGGGTGTGACAGCGCTGCTTGCGGTGCATATGGTTGTGGCATATGCTGCGCGGCATATGCCTGAGGCAGGGCTCGCGTGGTGTAGACCTGCCCTCCAGGTTGCGTCGAGGCCGACGACATGCTGTCGCCAGCCTCATGGTTGCGACGCCTTTCTCGACGTCGCTCGAGGTACACCTGGGCGTCCTGGCCCAAGTGGCACCGTTCCAGCTCCCTTCTCAGGTCCGTCGACAGGAGCCTGGAGGAGCTGGGATCCGCCGTTAGCCCGTCAACCGTGGGCGTGCGCGTCAGCGACACAGCCGGTTGTCCTGGGCGCCGTCCTCGCCGAAACCGAAGGTTCGCGGCGGCGATGACGAGGCGGTCCACCTCGCGGACCCATTGCTGGGTCGCTGAATGGGGCGCATCCCCCGCAGGTGGGTTGCGCAGCAGCGCTATTGCTGCAGCTAGCGCACCCCCATGGTGTACGCTCAGCGCTGCAGAAGATCTCACACTGGTCGGAGCCTGCATCGCCGGAGTCGGCGTTGCCGGAGTCGGCTGCTGGCTACCAGCTTGTGCCGACACACTCCGTCCTGAGTGTGTCGACATGTACTCCCCAGTGGTCACGGTTCGCCGTGAACGCTGAGGGGGAGAGTTTGCCGCTGAAGGAAGCTTGGTCATCTTCGTCGGCGGAAACTCGTCGCGCTAGGAGAAAAGCCCCCCTACCTGGCGCGCCAAATGTCGAAGTGTTCAGTCGACACTTCCCTCGGGCCTGCACTGGGCAGCCCGCAGAGGTTCTTTTTTCGGTGGGGCTAGTCTCTAGCGGAGAGCTTGCGCAGATGGACGAGTTAGTAAGAGCTTGACATGGCGAGTTTTACGTGGTTCAGGCCGCCCGAGCGTAAAACCCTACGTCCACGGCGAGCTATGGAGCTCGCTGTATTGCTTGCTGCTCAGGGCCGGAGTCCCGAGCTTGGGGGTGAGTTACAGCTTGAGAGTGTATGGCTAGCGTATGAGTTGCAAAGTGCGAACCCTTGCTATCGTCGCCTACCCGAGCATTTTATAGTCCAAGACTCGGGCAGCTTACAAGGGGGGCCGGGACCCGACAGGTGGTCCCGGGAAGATTGTCTATCCTCTACCGTATCTGCAGTTATGCCGGTAGTTGCCTCTGGTCAAAGGCTTCTGAGTCTTCATCTTGCCGCCCTGCCCATGCCGCATGCTAGTCGTAGTGGTTGATGACGGCTTAGGCGGCATGGGATATCTTGTCGCGGTGTTTATTGGCTAGCAGGTTCTGACACCGCGCGCCAGTCTGTGATGCGACTGGGCGCAACGGCACCTGACAGAAGCGTGCTCCGCGTCTCCGCATCTCGGGAAGACGCGGGCCTTGAATACCTTGTACGGCAAGGTATGGGGCGTCTTTACGCCCGCTGCCTATCGCTCGGGGGCAGGCAGCGCCGTTCTGCTGCCACGTGGCGGGCCCGGAGCCCTTCTCAGAGGAGAGGAGGGCCCGATCCACGGGGCAAGTGGAGCCTCCGGACCTCTCCCCGCGGAGGGGGAGGCTCGGCTTCTGAATGCCATGTGGCCGGCCTGGAGCTCTCCTCTGAGGAGAGGGAGGTCCGGCCCCGCCGGACGCGTGGCGCTTTCGGAGCTCTCCCTGTGGAGAAGGGCGAGTTCCTTAGGCATTTTTACCCTGTGCGCGGGGGTACCCCATATCTCAGGTACCGACAGCTCCTATCCGCCCTCCTTCACCAGCCCAGAAGTCCGGTCCTGAGACTGGGAGGGCCGCTGTAGGTGCGCCTGCTGGCCCCCTGGCCTCCTTAGGACAGCGCCCCACTCTGGTTGCTGAGGCACCGGCGCCTCCGCCGGTCTTAGACTCGACAGGGGGGGGTCAGGGGCGTGACTCCTATCCCCTCTGTCCCAGCGCCCGTGTGTGATGCCCTGGGGCGTGTCCAGACCAGCGCCCGGAAGCTCCAATCCGCCTTTGAGCAGGAGCGGGGGGCGCTGGCCAGCGAGAGGGAACGCCTTCTCAGCTGTCAGCAGCGGGCCCAGGAGGCTAAGGCGGACCTTGAGTCGAGGCAGTCAAGGCTTGAGGCCATGAGTGCTCTGCTTGACACTCAGAAGAAGGCCATTAGCCGCTTGGAGTCAGAGATCCGGCGGCTCCGTGCCTCCTACCGTGAGGCTCTGGCCCATGTTGAAGCCAAAGCCGAGGAGCGTTCCGCCGCCGCGGAGGAGTTGTGGCTGCAGGTAGCTCATCGAGAGTAAGCCCTCGCCGATCGGGAACGCGCTGCAGCGTCCGAGGAGGAGAAGACCACCGCCCGGCTGAGAGCCAAAGTGGGGGAGCTAAGGGCTCGGACCGAGGAGCTGGAGCTCCGTGAGTCGGCTGTTGCCGCGAGGGAGGAGCAGTTCTCACAGGAGCGCCAGGCGGCGATGGATCGCGAGCTGGCGGCTCACCAAGAGGTAGAGAAGCTCCAGTCCTTGCGGTCTGCCGAGGCCCAGGCAGTCTAGGGCTTTATTGCCAAGGCGGGGTCCGCCTTGGCTCCTCTTGGTTTCAGCCCTGTGCAGATGGAGGCTGCGGCGCTGCCGATGTCCGAAGCGATCCCGACACTTGAGTCCATCGGCAATGAGCTGGGTCGGCTCGAAGCGGTGATCGCCGACGAGCTTGAAGTGGAAGGTCGGGGCCTTGCGAAGGAGGTCGCTATGCACGTACTGGCGTGCTTCCGGAGCCGAGACCCTTCCTTTTCTCTGGGGCCAGTCCGTCTAGGACCCGTTGCCGATCGGGAGGAAGCTGTCAGGGCCGAGGTCGAGGACGTGGCTGCCCTCGTGGCCTCTAGGTTTCATCGGGAGTCCGGGGACTCTTAGGCACCTGCCCCTGTGGCCACAAGGCCCTTTACTTCCTTTTTTATTTTTGTTGAGTCTGTAGCCCAGCTCGTGGAGCCTTTGTATGAACAGACTCCTGTTTCTTTCTGTGTCTGCATGTCCTAGTCTTCTTCCTGGTTTTTCCTGGCCGAGTCCTTAGCTCCGCAAGGTAATCGGAGGCCTTGACCAATCTCGAAGCTCCGCAGACACCTTCTCCGGGTCCTCACTGTATACTAAGGGCCCCGGAGGTCTCCAGGACCCGCCTCATGAGAACGGGGGGATCCGGGCCTGTTGACCACGTGGCGGGCCCGGAGCTCCCCTCTGAGGGAAGGTCCGGGCTTGCGGGGCACGTGGAGTCCTCGGACCTCTCCCCGCGGAGGGGGGAAGGTCCGGCTTCTGTAGGCCACATGGCGGGCCCGGAGCCCCCCTGAAGGAGGTGGATGGTCTGGCCCCGCTGGACACGTGGGACCTTCGGGCCTCGCCCCTACGGAAACGGTGAGGTCTAGTTCTTTGATCATACCTTGGGGTTTTGGTCTTGCGCGATCCCGTAGCGTCCCCCTGGTAGGTGCGTTCCATTGGATGGATGTGCCTACCATACTCCTGCGGGGAGCTGAGGCCGAGAGGTCCTGCACACAAGTAAGGGAAACGTAATTCGGTCGACACTTCCCCCAGGCCTGCACTGGGCAGCCCGCGGAGGTTCTTTTTTCGGTGGGGCTAGTCACTTGCGGAGAGCTTGAGCGTATGGACGAGTTAGTAAGAGCTTGACACGGCGAGTTTTACGTGGTTCAGGCCGCCGGAGCGTAAAACCCTACGTCCACGGCGAGCTATGGAGCTCGCTATATTGCTTGTTGCTCAGAACCGGAGTCCTGAGCTTGTGGATGACTGAAGTCTAGCGTATGAGTTGCGAGAGTGCGAACCCTTGCTAACGTTGCCTACCCGAGCCTTTTATAGTCTAAGACTCGGGTGGCTTACAAGGGGGCCCGGCACCCGACAGGTGGTCCCGGGGAGATTGACTGTTATCTACCGTATCTGCAGTTATGCTGGTAGTTGTCTCTGGCGAAGGCTTCTGAGTCTTCGTCTTGCAGCTCTGCCCATGCCGCATGCTAGTCATAGTTTTCAGAACCCTCTGAAAATCTAGTTTTCAGAAAGTCATAGTTTGTTTCATGAAAATCTTTAGAATACCTTAAAAGCCTTTAATTAAGGTCAAGTACATAATTAATTGTGGAGGGCTCAAATGAGCTTTGCTGCAACTAAAACTTGACCAATTCTCTGTTTAGGTTGTAACCAAGCCACAATAAAAGTTTCACAGTCATTAGGTCTGTCTAGCAAAGGTTATAAGCTTCACAAGTTCAAACTTAATTAATGCATTTAAATTAATACATGTATGTCTTATATCATGTAGTCGCTAAGGTCGAGGAGGAACCCGAAGTCCTAGACTTCGTTACTCCGGAGGAGCAGCTAGCATACGACCAAGAGCAGCAAGGCAAGCTCCGGTTTTCATTAACCTTTTTACAAATGATTATTGTTTTGAGCACATCTTTGAATATTGTTCTTTGCATTAGAGTCTTGATTGGAAAGCCAACTGCATAGCCAAGAAAACCATGGGTTGGGTTTAGGATTGAAAACCTCGTTAGCCACTGCATTGCTAAGATAGAGTAGGATTCGGTACAAGTCGAGTAGTTGGAACTACTCGCGAGCATAGGCTAGAGGCACTCGACTCGGGTAGTGATAGAAAATGAAACACATGGCAAGAAAATGAGACCAAGCGGAGGGTAAGGGCAGCAGGACTTTGGGGCCTGTGTGCTATAGCTCCGCTTGTGTCGATTGAGGACCGAGCCGTGTGCGGGCCTGTTGAACAAGCTAGAACAGTACCGAAGACCTACCGGCTATATGGGAACCGGGAAACTGATGTAACTCGGGTAGCTGGGTGTTGAGGCATAGCTGGTCGTTCAGAGGGTAGGTTGAGAGCTCGAGGTGTAAATCGGCTGGTGGTACTGAGATGCGCGTGCAGAGACCTCTTGCTCGGGACGATTGGACCGGTTCAACATTTGCCTAACGGGTGAAAGGTAGTCGCGTATGGCGTCCGTGATGGTTGTTGTAGGAAACATCGAGTACGGGCGTACGTGACGGGTTGTTCGGGTAACCCTGCAGGTGTAAATCGATTATAATCGCCGTCCCTCGCGGTCAGTGAGTACCACTTGTTCACTGTACCGTGACGTAGAAAGAACAGGCTAGTCACATGTTAAAATGTTGCTGATTGAAAGCTGGACATTGATTGTTAATGATATGCTGTAGTTTAGAGCTAACTAAAGTTCTTATCAACTTTGGGCAAAGTACATGAGAGAAATGCGTTTCTTGTTTGATTGCGGTTCTCTCATGTGCCTTAGCGTAAGGTTCTCCACAACCTGCTGCTAAAACTTGAAAGTAAGGTTCTACTAATTAGGCGAGTCCTTGCAAATGATTTTTACCTCATGTAACCCATTACCCTCATGTAGAAGTTCCATGTTTAGGTGAGACGGGTCAGACTTGCTGAGCCTTCGTGCTCACTGCTTGTGTTTGAAGCTTTTGCAGGGTTCTATGAGGAAGGGACTCCCGAAGAGGAGACGGAACCCCAGGAGGGGAACCCCGTCGAGTGGGAGTCGTGCACGCCGCAGAGTTAGTGTGCGTGTGTGCTAGCAAGGACACGTTCTAGGGCTGAACGTGCACTTGATGCTTAGTCTACGCCCGCGAGTGTAGACTGTACTTATTTTGATGTAAACAGGTTCATAAACTTGTTTATGTAATAAAATTTCCGCTTCCGCTTTGTACCTTTGACGTGTGTTATACGGTGCTGTGCAACGCAGCACCCCTCAGCGTGATCCTGGCTCGACAGGACCAACGGGGTCGTGTCAGCGTTGGTATCAGAGCTCGCTTGAGGTTTAACACAGTACAAAGGTCTTTTTTTTTCAAAAATCCAGTGAGGAACGAGTTAGTAGCCCGTATAAGGATGTTATTAGTATATAGAAAGTGGCATATTAACCTATTTGTTATGTCGGAAAATCGTGTATCCCGGTACGTTTATGTCATGGGGGGTACACGTAAGCGCTGTCCACCAGTGCGCACAAGCTGAAGGGTGGAGCCCCACGGGTGGCAGGTAACCCGACCCGCTTTAGTATCCTCTACGACTCTTCATGTCGTTTGGGGTATTCGAGCAACGTCTGTCCCTGGCGTGCGTGGTGCAACATGGGAAACCCCGTCATGTGGTCTGAAACGTGAACACGTAACTCAAGGCGTGTTTGGCTTGAGAACATCCGGGCGAGTGATGACGGCCGGGTGTACGAACTGTATGGATTCCGGGCTCGGTGTGCAGCCGAGTCTGATGATTGTTTGAGTTTCTGCAGGAAGCCTGACCACGAAACGGTAGACGTGTAGCATCCGTGTGCGAGTGACGTTTAGTGCCACTGAAATAACGAAGCCGGCTAAGTCCGGTATAGGTTTTTATTTGTGAGGACGTAGTACCGACAAAATCTGGTGACGCATCAATGTCACACCCAACTAAATAAACAAATTCATTACAAAAACTGGAAGGTTTTGATCCCAAGTAGTAAAACTTGATGTAACTCCTTCCCTTGAAGAGGATATTCAAAGTTAACAAGTTTTCAACTTATAGGTTGTTAAGGATAGAACACTCTGTTTTCAGCTGAGTCAAGGCTGAAGTTAATCAGAGGTTAGAGGTTGAGTTCTTTCCAGGGTGGGGTCATATGATACATTTCTGGAAATCTTTGGAGGAGCGTCACAACTTTTCTGTTGAGGTCCAGAGGTGTTTCATCCCTTAACCCCTCGAAAAATGCAGTAGGGTTGAAACTGTCCAGAAAACAGGACAGAGTAAAGACTCTCTGTAGACTCTCTGTAAATTAAGCATAACTTCCTGCATAAAAATCCAAGAATAGAAAATGAGGTAGTTCTGGAAATATTATGAGATGGGTTACAACTTTGTAACAGAAATTTTTGTCAGATTAAGAACAGAATTAACTGGGGTTCTTGGATCAATTCAGTACCTAAAGCAGGGAGGTGCTGTCCAATTGATTCCAGAAATTCTGTTAACTTTGACATCTCATAACTTTTGAACCATGACAGATTTTAGGCCAAGCAAATACTTTCTGGAAAGCTTTTGGAGGTAGATTTAACTTTGATGTTGAGCTCCAGAATTGGTTTTGCTTTCAAACTGGCCTAAATCAGGTTGAAATGGAAACTGGTCAGGGCTGTCATGGGAACAGCAGATCAGCAGTCAAATTTGTTTAAAAATTTGAACTATGTTTCCAAGTTTTATGGGTTCAATGACATGTTTTATGTTATAACTCAGGGGTTTACTATTTAAATAAATATTTGACAATTCTCAAATATATTTTTACAGATGGCAGCAGATAAACAGTTGGAGAACGTGTGGGTGGCTTCCCACTGTTCTGACCGTAGCGGCTACCTGGAAGCATTGTGGCAAATGCTCCAATATTTCGGGTACAACCAGATGCAGCAATACTTCGCCAAGGAAGAAGGCGAAGAGCGGAACAAGACGTGGACGATCCATGTCGAGGTTCCTGCAGGACCTACGCCACCCGGTTGGGTGCCATTCACCGTCACGGTGAGGGGAAGACAACCGGAAGGGATGTGGCAGGTGGCAGCCCGTGACACTATGTCACGTTTCTGCCAACTACACGTGCAGGCTATGGAGGGTACTCCGTACGCCCTCGTTCCGGTGGAGGGGCGAGCTCAGCATGTGTGGGAAGAGAGGTATCTGGAAGCAACGGACCCGAGTTGCCCAAGGTACAACCCCGCGGAGGCAAATCTCAGCCTCCAGATGAGGGCGGGAAACGCCGTGATGGACAGCCAAGCTATTCATACGGAGCATCTCGCCACAAAGCTCAAGGAGAGCACAAGCCGTGGAGATCATTTCGAGAGTGCTCACAGCGCACTCCGCAATGTGCTCCTTCCGACGATCAAGCGACTGAATGAACAACACAATCAGTTGCGTCGTCTGAAGAAGGCAAGGAAGAAGAGCCGTGTGGACATCACGGCATTGCAAGAGCTGGTGCAGACCCTAACCCAACAGAATGAGGACCTTGCTGAAGAGCGGGACGACGCTATTGAGGAAGGACAAGGCTGGGAAGAGGACTACAACAAAGCTATGGACGAGGTGCATGCTTTGCAGGACCTCGTGCCCCCGGTGTTAGGCGTACCGGTAGTCTTGGGTCTTCCAGCAATGGGAGAACCCGGGATGGGAGAAGAGGTGGTAGACCCAGAGCCACCAGCAGAGGTACCGGAGGAGGACGACCCCCAGGAGGTCGAGTTCTACTCCGAGTAGGGGGTTACGGTTGCCAAGTAGGGCAGCTAGGGTAGCGTAACCCAACTTTTGTAATCAGTGACATGTCAGGTAGACAGTAGCGTATGTATAGGTAGTGACGACATGAGCACGACTTCTGGGAGGTCCGAGAATAATGTATCTTGTATAAAGTTTATGCTTTATCAATATATGTGAATGTTGTACAAATTAATCGTGTGTCACTTCAATACCTACTGTTGCTTATGGAATTTTATTTAAGACATGTGCTAATCGCTGCTGTTTTGAATTTCAGAATGACGCGTACTCGTGCCAACCCGGACGTTGGGGGTACCAGTCAAGGGGGAGAGACCTCCCAACCACCTCCCGAGGACTCCTCGGGACAACAACAGCAACAGCAAACACCGCCACCGCCACTGCCGACAGTTACATTGGCCGACATTGTCGCGGCAATGGCGGGTTCACATCAGCAGCACACGGAGCTGCTGCAAACTTTAATTGCGAATACGTCTCGCCCAAACAGACGTCAAGACCGTGAGGAGCGTCAACAGAGCTCCTACTCCGACTTCCTGGCAACTCATCCCCCGGTATTTTCAAGGGCGGATGAACCACTTGACGCGGACAACTGGCTCCGCGCCATAGAGATGAAGTTCGGGCTGCTCCAAATCAGTGAGCAGCGCAAGACTCAGTTCGCGGTCCAGCAGCTCCAAGGATCCGCGAGCGCGTGGTGGGCCAACTTCTGTGCTTCACAGCCCACCGACCGAGTGATGACCTGGGCAGAGTTCCGGACGGCCTTCAGGGCCTATCATATACCGCCAGGTCTGATGAAGAGGAAGATGCAGGAGTTCCTACACCTGCAACAAGGGAGCCGGAACGCGCTGGAATACTCCAGGGCGTTTAACGATCTCGCGCTATATGCGTCGTATCATGCTGATACCGACGAGAAGCGGTGGGACCATTTTTACCAGAGGCTTAACCCGCTCCTGAAGGACAAGTTGGCGATGTTCAATCGCGGCAGCCTCAACGACATCATTGATGCTGCGATTGTTCAGGAGGACTCCGGTAAGGAGTTGGCGGCGGCAGAGCGAAAGCGAAGCGCGCCGCAGAGCAGCGGAGAAGGAGGCGGTCCTTCTCAGAAGTTTAGGATGGTGAATCGCCCACCATCAGGTCCACGCTGGCAGCCACCACAGCGGTCGATGCCGTTCCGCAGTCGGCCGTACTCTTCACTGGCATTCCGGCCGGCACTGCCAGCACCACCGCCACAACAACAACAGCAGCGGGTGATGCCGCGTGCGTTTGCACCTCAGCAACGCATGCCGGGCTTTCGTCCACCGAGCACTCCACCAGCAGCGGCCACATGTTACAAGTGTGGTCGTCCAGGGCACTTCGCGAGCAGTTGCCCGGAGAGGCAAGGCGGCGGAGTGGCACCACAGTTTCCGGGGAGGAATCAACCCCGGAACCCTACTAACGCGTGGCGGACAAACCCTAGGCCCGGCACCGTCCACCAGCTTGCCATTGAGGACGTGCTGGAGGGCGAGCCAATCCTTGCGGGTATGTTCCAACTCCACCAGCATCCCGCTATAGTACTATTTGATTCAGGCGCCACGCATAGCTTCATTAGCCAAGCATTCATTGATAAGTATAGCTTGCAAATACTACCCACCGATAGTCCTTATGTGATCTGTTCACCGGGTGGGAAGATTTCAGCAAGCATGATGGTCCCAAAAGCGCCGTTGTGCTTAGAGGGTAGAGTTTACCCTACGTCTCTCATAATCTTAGAGGGACAAAAGGTCGATGTCATCTTAGGGATGTCGTGGTTAACCCACCACGGCGCTGTTTTAGACACCGTCCTCCGAGTCGTGCACTTGAACTCCGAAGTGCACGAGTCTCACTCATTATTTCTGGACAGTCCAGAAATAAAACTTCCAAGTGTCTATCAAGCCACAACCATCAGATTGGAAGATATTCCGGTGGTCCGAGAGTTCCCTGATGTATTCCCGGATGATTTGCCGGGGATGCCATCCGATAGAGAGGTGGAGTTCAAGATTGAACTTGCACCGGGAACCATGCCAATATCCCGAAGGCCGTACAAGATGGCGCCCAAGGAATTGGCTGAACTGAAGACTCAGCTCACGGACCTTCTGGAGAAGGGTTTTATTAGGCCGAGCTCCTCACCATGGGGATGTTCAGCATTATTTGTCAAGAAGAAGGATGAGACGTTGCGGCTTTGCGTGGACTATCGTCCATTAAATGCCGTGACCATCAAGAACAAGTACCCGTTGCCACGGATCGACATGTTGTTTGATCAGTTGGTCGAAGCAAAGATCTTTTCCAAGATGGATTTAAGATCCGGGTACCATCAGATTAAGATAAGGGCTGAGGATATTCCGAAGACGGCTTTCTCGATGAGGTACGGACCTTATGAGTACCTGGTCATGTCCTTTGACCTCACCAATGCTCCAGCTCACTTCATGTACTTGATGAACTCGGTATTCATGCCGGAGCTGGACAAGTTTGTCGTGGTCTTCATGGACGACATTCTGGTATATTCCAAGTCGGAGGAAGATCACAAGAAACATCTGCGTATAGTCTTGCAACGGCTGCGGGATCACATGTTATACGCAAAATTCAGCAAATGCGAGTTTTGGATATCGCAAGTGCCTTTCCTCGGGCATATCATCTCAGCGGAGGGTATCGCTGTGGACCCGAGCAAGATCACTCAAGTGCTGAATTGGAAATCCCTGAGAACTGTTCATGAGGTACGGAGTTTCCTCGGACTCGCGGGATATTATCGGAGGTTCATTCCGAACTTCTTGAAGATTGCCAAGCCAATGACAGAGCTGCTGAAGAAGGCTACCAAATATGTTTGGAGTCCAGCATGTGAAGCAGCATTCAAGGATTTATTCAAGCACCTGACATCAGCACCGGTTTTGGCGCAGCCAGACACAACAAAACCGTTCGATGTGTACTGCGATGCATCCGGCATTGGGCTCGGATGTGTGCTGATGCAAGACCGAAGAGTGGTCGCGTATGGATCACGGCAGCTTAGAAACCATGAGCAAAATTATCCAACTCACGACTTGAAGCTCGCTGCCGTGGTACTTGCACTAAAAATGTGGAGGCACTACCTACTCGGTAACCTCGTACATTTATATACCGACCACAAAATCCTCAAGTACATATTCACTCAGAAGGAGCTGAACATGAGGCAACGAAGATGGTTAGAACAGATAAAGGATTACGAGATAGAGATCCATTATCATCCGGGCAAGGCAAACGTAGTGGCAGATGCGCTGAGCCGCAAGTCACACGTCGATAATCTGACCATCACACCGTTGGAAGAGAGCGAACCACCACTACATGTGATTCCACACGGAGCTCTCTACAACCTAGCTTTGATCCCCACCATCCGTGAAGAGATAGAGGCAGCCCAGAAGAATGACAAGGGCATGTCACATTTACGGAGACGTGTAGACAGTGGGGAGCTGAAATGTTTCCGGAAGGACGGAGACGGCGTCCTATGGTTCAAGGACCGGATTGTCATACCCCGAAACCCGGAATTACGGAAGAAAATCTTTGATGAGGCTCACTTATCAAAGTTTTCTATTCACCCCGGCAGCAACAAAATGTATCAAGAACTCAGAAGAAAGTTTTGGTGGACACGGATGAAGCGCGAGGTTGCAAAATACGTGTCCGAGTGTGATACATGTCGAAGGGTGAAGGCAGATCATATGCGGAAACCGGGACTGCTGCAACCACTGGGCATTCCTGCCTTGAAGTGGGAGGACGTGAGCATGGATTTCGTCATCGGTTTACCCACTACCTTACAGAAACATGATTCGGTGTGGGTGATCGTCGATCGGCTCACTAAAGTTGCCCATTTCATCCCGGTCAACACCAACTACAACGCCAAGAAGTACGCTGAACTGTACATCTCACGGATCCTATGCTTGTACGGCGTACCCCGTACTATCATATCGGATCGGGGCACTTTATTTGTGTCCCGTTTTTTGGAGCAGCTACACGCTGCCTTGGGGACGAAGCTGATCCGTAGTTCAGCCTACCACCCGCAGACGGATGGACAAACCGAGCGGGTAAATCAGATTCTAGAAGACATGCTACGAGCTTGCGCTATCGACCACGGCAAGAATTGGGATGATCACTTGCCGTTAGCCGAGTTCTCGTACAACAATGGGTACCAAGCCAGCATCAAGATGGCGCCCTACGAGGCGCTATACGGAAGAAAATGCCGCACACCATTGAACTGGTGTGAGTCTGGCGAAAGGGTTACCTTCGGGATTGACCTTGTCAACAATGCGGAAGAAAAGGTTCGACTAATTCAAGCAAACCTAAAAGCCGCTCAATCAAGTCAGAAACAGTATGCGGACCGGAGAAGGCGCCCATTACAATTCGAAGTTGGAGATCACGTATATCTACGGGTGTCTCCAATGAAGGGTGTCGGTACCCTCGATATGGGGTACCCCCGCGCACAGGGGAAAATGCCTTAGGATCTCGCCCTTCTCCACAGGGAGAGCTCCGAAGGCGCCACGCGTCCAGCGGGGCCGGACCTCCCTCTCCTCAGAGGAGAGCTCCGGGCCCACCACGTGGCATACAGAAGCCGGACCCCCCCCTCCGCGGGAGAGAGGTCCGAAGGTGCCGCGTGTCCGGAGAGGCCGGACCTCCCTCTCCTCAGAGAGGAGCTCCGGGCTCGCCGCGTGGCCAACAGAAGCCAAACCTCCCCCTCCACGGGGAGAGGTCCGAAGGCTCCACGTGTCCTGCGGGGCCGGACCCCCCTCTCTTCTGAGGAGGGCTCCGGGCCCGCCACGTGGCCAGCACAACGGCGCTGCCTGCCCCCGAGCGATAGGCAGCGGGCGTAAAGACGCCCCATACCTTGCCCGTACAAGGTATTCAATGCCCGCGCCTTCCCAAGACGCGGAGACGCGGAGCACGCCTCTGTCAGGTGCCGTTGCGCCCAGTCGCATCACAGACTGACGCACAGTGTCAGAGGCTGCCAGCCAATAAACGCAGCGACAAGACATCCCATGCCGCCCCCGCCGTCATCATCCACTACGACTAGCATGCGGCATGGGCAGAGCTACAAGACGAAGACTCAGAAGCCTTCGGCAGAGACAACTACCGGCATAACTGCAGATACGGTAGATATCAGTCAATCTCCCCGGGACCACCTGTCGGGTCCCGGCCCCCCTTGTAAGCCACCCGAGTCTTGGACTATAAAAGGCTCGGGTAGGCGACGTTAGCAGGGGTTTGCACTCTAGCCATTAGCACCCAAGGTTCGCATTTTGCAACTCATACGCTAGCCATACACTCTCAAGCTGTAACTCACCCCCAAGCTCAGGCCTCCGGCCCTGAGCAGCAAGCAATACAGTGAGCTCCATAGCTCGCCGTGGACATAGGGTTTTACGCTCCGGCGGCCTGAACCACGTAAAACTCGCCGTGTAAAGCTATTACTAACTCGTTCCATCCGCGCAAGCTCTCCGCTAGGGACTAGCCCCTCCGAAAAAAGAACCTCCGCGGGCTGCCCAGTGCAGGCCTAGGGGAAGTGTCGACCGCACACTTCGACAAAGGGCGTAAACAGATTTGGGGTGAAAGGAAAGTTGGCACCCCGATTCATCGGTCCATTTCAGATTACCGAGAGATGTGGATCAGTGGCATACCGGCTGAAGTTACCAGAAGCACTTTCCGGTGTGCACGACGTCTTTCACGTTTCCCAGCTGAGAAAATGTCTCAAGCTATCAACTACCGTTCAGCTGGAAGACATTGAAGAACTGCAACCGGATCTCACCTATCAGGAGGAACCGGTGCAGATTATTGATGAAAAGGCCCAAACCACACGCAACCGTTCGTTGTGGTTCTACAAGGTTCTATGGAGTAATCACTCCATGGACAAAGCGACATGGGAGAGCGAAGAATTCCTTTGCACTAACTACCCCGACTTTTTCACGTCGCATATCCGGTAATTTTCCACCGTCCTCTCTCTCATTTTCACCTTATAATCTTGGGACACGATTCTTTTAAGGGGGGAGGAATGTAAGGGCCTCAGTTTTTGACACACATTTGCAGTGTTCATCACCACACCACACACCTCATTTGAGGAAGAATGATGAACACAAATGAAGAGCAAGTAACAATTATCAACATGCTAATTAGAGAACAAACTCACACATTGCAAAAGTGGTATTTCCCACATGTGATATAGATGGGCTGGACATATGAAAACTCTTACACTTTGCTAAGGATGTCCATGCCTAGTTTCACCCAAATTCAAAACCTTTTTGAGGTCAGTTTGGGTATAGTTAGGAAGAGGGCAGTTTGAAACCATATTCAAATTCAAACTGTTTTTATCCCATGAATTTAAAAGTGGGAGGCATATTCTTACTCAGCACATTTTTGTGAGCTCACACACCAATTTTCACTCCATTTGGAGTTGATCTTGACATGAGCTAAGTGGGAGAAATTCAAACTTTATTTGAATTTCAAACTGAACTTGTGCTGAAATTCGTTCAAACCAAACCTCATTTGAACTTTGATCAATTCAGATGGCTCATGGGTGAATAATTTGAATTGCCAAAGGTAGTATGGGGTTCACTGTTTACAACAGTGATTAGGAGTAAATTTCAGAGGTTAAAATGGGGGGTGGGACCCACATGTCAGAATCTACTTCAACACAAACCGACTGAAACACAGCTCAATCGGTTCCCGGGTGCAGTGTGCGCGCGCCACTGAGGGGGGGGCAGCCGGCGCCAGCTCCTGCTGCGCGCCCCAAGCCGGAGACCAGTCGCCGGGCTACTTATTCCCTCCCCGGCGTGCTTCGGTCACCCATTCCCCGAGCTGCCGACGTGCACGACCTGTTCTTCCACTGCCATCGCCGCCGTCCAAGCTCACGTTTGATCAAGCCCGATCACTCGCGAGCACAGCCTCCTCCACAGCAAAACAGCACCAAGAGATCGTGAGCAACCTCCTAGACCCCGTGTTGTCCAGTGAGCAAGCGTCCTCGAGCTGTACGAGCCATTTCTCCGGCGAGCCGAACATCGCCGCCGATCGGGCTCTCGTGGACAGCACAACCCAGCCGCTGTCACGTCCTCTTCTCTACACAAGAAAGGTGCGTGATTGTATGTATATGGAGTAGCCGAGAGCCGTTTGGCGATTGATCAAACCTCGGCCGAGAATTTCCAAGTTTACTCGTGATCAGTTCATAAGGACCGAGCTCACCTTCGGGTGAAATTCGTGCTCTATACACGAGGGTTGGGCAAGCTCGTTCTCTAGTAGCTTCTACGCGCGATAGCGCCCGTGCCCAAACTGGAATCAGAGGAAACCGTCGAGAATCGGCCATGATATGGCCGTTTTCCCCGCCGCCATGGCTGAATACCTCGGCTCACCGTCGAGAGCCTAGTTGCTGATATTTCTAGCTTCCACCCAGCCCTGGTTCGTGTTTCCCACGCTCTACTGATGCTCTCCGACCGATTCCCGGTCGATTTGGTGCACGGGAGAGCGGGACCGACCTCACCGGAATCCTAGCAGGTGCTGTCACCGGTGCGCACGGATTTCCGGTCATCGCCGGCGTCCGGCGACCCCACCATCGAGTCCAGGGGATCAGTTAAGGGGCAGGCGGCGAGTTTCGGGCCGGGGGTGGCCGGGAACTCAGTTCTGGCGAAGGTCACCGGAGATCGCCGCCACCGCGCAGTTGGCGCGAGGAGGGAGACGACGCACTGTGTGCGGGGCCCACAAGCCAGAGTTTAAACTTTTTCCCGAATTCCAGTTTCAGTTCAAATTTCAAATCCTTATAACTTTGGCTAGGAAGCTCCAAATTGAGTGAACCAAATTTTACTGGATTCACCTCTCTGAGCACTTTCCAGCAAATCAAGTTTCACTTCATGAAATTCCTTAATTCTCCAGAATTAAATCCTCAAAGTTTAAACTGTTAGGAATTTTAACTGGAGAATCCTTTGGAGGAAAATCGTGAAATTTTGCTGGGATGTTCACCAAAATATCCCTGAACTACCATAAACATTTCAGACCCATTGGAGCTCATTTGATCCCCCTAATGGGGTGATTAGTGAAACTGTTCCAGAGAAAATAGAAAATGTTCAGAAACATTTTCAGAATTTTCTCTGAAATTATTTATCTCATAACTTTAGCTAGAAACCTTCAAATTAAGTGAGACCAACTCCATTAGAACCCTCTGAAAATCTAGTTTTCAGAAAGTCATAGTTTGTTTCATGAAAATCTTTAGAATACCTTAAAAGCCTTTAATTAAGGTCAAGTACATAATTAATTGTGGAGGGCTCAAATGAGCTTTGCTGCAACTAAAACTTGACCAATTCTCTGTTTAGGTTGTAACCAAGCCACAATAAAAGTTTCACAGTCATTAGGTCTGTCTGGCAAAGGTTATAAGCTTCACATGTTCAAACTTAATAAATGCATTTAAATTAATACATGTATGTCTTATATCATGTAGTCGCTAAGGTCGAGGAGGAACCCGAAGTCCTAGACTTCGTTACTCCGGAGGAGCAGCTAGCCTACGACCAATAGCAGCAAGGAAAGCTCCGGTTTGCATTAACCTTTTTACAAATGTTTATTGTTTTGAGCACATCTTTGAATATTGTTCTTTGCATTAGAGTGTTGATTGGAAACCCAACTGCATAGCCAAGAAAACCATGGGTTGGGTTTAGGATTGAAAACCTCGTTAGCCACTGCATTGCTAAGATAGAGTAGGATTCGGTACAAGTCGAGTAGTTGGAACTACTCGCGAGCATAGGCTAGAGGCACTCGACTCGGGTAGTGATATCAAATGAAACACATGGCAAGAAAATGAGACCAAGCGGAGGGTAAGGGCAGCAGGACTTTGGGGCCTGTGTGCTATAGCTCCACTTGTGTCGATTGAGGACCGAGCCGTGTGCGGGCCTTTCGAACAAGCTAGAACAGTACCGAAGACCTACCGGCTATATGGGAACCGGGAAACTGATGTAACTCGGGTAGCTGGGTGTTGAGGCATAGCTGGTCGTTCAGAGGGTAGGTTGAGAGCTCGAGGTGTAAATCGGCTGGCGGCACTGACGTGTGTTATACGGTGCTGTGCAACGCAGCACCCCTCAGCGTGATCCTGGCTCGACAGGACCAATGGGGTCGTGTCATCCTGCGCGGATTCGTCGTAAGATCGGACACGGTGAGACTTCATGGTGATCTCTGGGGGAAGCACGGCTTCGACCCCATACACCATGAAGAAGGGTGTCTCTCCGGTGGCCCAGCTATGGGATGTCCGGTTAGCCCATAGTGTGCTTGGAAGCTCATCCACCCAATTGGTACCATGTTTCTTCAGGCTGGCATATGTGCGAGTCTTGAGGCCCCTAAGAATCTCGGCGTTGGCCCTCTCAACTTGCCCATTGCTCTTTGGGTTAGCAACAGAGGCATAGCACACCTGGATGCCGAGGTCTTCGTAGTAGTCTTGGAACGCTGCGCTGGTGAATTGGGTCCCGTTGTCGGTGATGATTCTGTTCGGGACCCCGAACCGGCAGACAATCGACTTGATGAACTTGACTGCGGATTGCTTGTTGATGGTGGGCGACTGGTGTGGCTTCCGGCCACTTGGTGAACTTGTCGATGGCGACATAGAGGTACCGGAATCCCCCGACGGCTCTGGGGAATGGTCCCAGGATGTCCAGCCCCCATACGGCAAACGGCCATGAGGGCGGGATCATCTGTACTGCCTGAGCCGGTGTATGGATCTGCTTGGCGTGGAACTGGCACGCCTTGCAGCTCTCAACCAGCTTGACGGCATACTGGAGTGCTGTCGGCCAGTAGAAGCCATGCCGGAAGGCTTTACCGACAAGCATGCGTGAGGAAGAGTGACTCCCACATTTGCCTCCATGGATCTCAGCGAGCAAGTCGCAGCCTTCCCCTGGGTTATGCACCGCTGTCGGTACCCGCGATATGGGGTACCCCTGCGCACAGGGGAAAATGCCTAAGGGTCTCGCCCTTCTCCGCAGGGAAAGCTCCGAAGGCGCCATGTGTCCAGTGGGGCCGGACCTCCCTCCCCTCAGAGGAGAGCTCTGGGCTCGCCACGTGGCCTACAGCAGCCAGACCTCCCCCCTCCGTGGGGAGAGCTCCGAAGGTGCCACATGTCCCGCGGGGCTGGACCTCCTCCTCCTTAGAGGAGAGCTCCAGACCCGCCACGTGGCCGACAGAAGCCGGACCTCCCCCCTCCGCGGGGGAGAGGTCCGAAGGCTCCACGTGTCCTGCGGGGCCGGACCACTCCCTCCTCAGAGGAGAGCTCCGGGCCCGCCACGTGTCCAGCAGAACAGCGCTGCCTGCCCCCGAGCGGTAGGCAGCGGGCGTAAAGACGCCCCATACCTTGCCCGTACAAGGTATTCAAGGCCCGCGCCTTCCCAAGACGCGGACACGCGGAGCACACCTCTGTCAGGTGCCGTTGCGCCCAGTCGCATCACAGACTGGCGCGCGGTGTCAGGGCCTGCCAGCCAATAAACACAGCGACAAGACATCCCATGCCGCCCCCGCCGTCATCAACCACTACGACTGGCATGCGGCATGGGCAGGGCTGCAAGACGAAGACTCAGAAGCCTTCGCCAGAGACAACTTCCGGCATAACTGCAGATACGGTAGATAATAGACAATCTCCCCGGGACCACCTGTCGGGTCTTGGGCCCCCCTTGTAAGCCACCCGAGTCTTGGACTATAAAAGGCTCGGGTAGGCAACGTTAGCAAGGGTCAAACCCTGTTGGTTCGCACTTTGCAACTCATACGCTAGCCATATACTCTCAAGCTGTAACTCACCCCCAAGCTCAGGACTCCGGCCCTGAGCAGCAAGCAATACAGCGAGCTCCATAGCTCGCCGTGGACGTAGGGTTTTACGCTCCGGCGGCCTGAACCACGTAAAACTCGCCGTGTCGAGCTCTTACTAACTCGTCCATCTGCGCAAGCTCTCCGCTAGAGACTAGCCCCACCGAAAAAAGAACCTCCGCAGGCTGCCCAGTGCAGGCCCGGGGAAAGTGTCGACTGAACACTTCGACATTTGGCGCGCCAGGAAGGGGGCTTTTCCCCTTGCGCGACGAGTTTCCGCCGATGAAGATGACCAAGCTTCCTTCAGCGGCAAACTCTCCCCCTGCGTCCGCGGCAAAACGTGACCAGGGGATAGTACATGATGACACACTTAGGACGGAGTGTGTCAGGGCAAGCTGGGAGCCAGCAACCGGCTCTGGCAGCGCCGACCCCGGCAATGCAGGCTCCAACCAGCGTCAGGCCTTCAGTAGCGCCGGGCGTACCCGGTGGGGGTGCGCTAGCAGCAGCAAGGGTGCTACTGCACAATCCGCCTGCTGGGGACGCGCCTCAGGCAGCAACCCAGCAGTGGATTCGCGAGGTAGACCGTCTCGTCGTTGCCGCCGCAAACACTCGACTTCGGCGGGGACGACACTCCGGCCAACCGGCTGTGTCGCTGAAGCGCACGCCAACGGTTGACGGGCAGACGGCGGGTTCCAGCTCCACCAAACTTCCGTCGACGGACCTGAGGACAGAGCTGGAACGGTGCCACTTGGGCCAAGATGCCCGAGTGTTCCTCGAGCGACGTCGAGAAAGGCGTCGCACTCAAGAGGCTGGCGACACCATGACGTCGGCCTTGAACCAGCCTGGAGGGCAGACCTTCGCTACGCGAGCTCTGCCCCAGGATTACGCCGCACAACATAAGCCACAACCATGTGCTCTGCAAGCGGCGTCCCCGGCCTATGGCGCAACCTTGCCCATACCGGGGTACACTGTGCCAGGCGCAACCAAGCGTTCGCGGCACCAGTACCTGCACTGGGAGCCAGCAACCGGCTCTGGCAGCACCGACCCCGGCAATGCAGGCTCCAACCAGCGTCAGGTCTTCAGTAGCGCTGGGCGTACCCGGCGGGGGTGCGCTAGCCGCAACAAGAGCGCTACTGCACAATCCGCCTTCTGGGGACGCGCCTCAGGCAGTGACCCAGCAGTGGATTCGCGAGGTAGACCGTCTTGTCGTCGCCTCTGCAAACCCTTGACTTCGGCGGGGACGACGCTCCGGCCAACCGGCTGTGTCGCTGACGCGCACGCCAACGGTTGACGGACAGATGGCAGATTCCAGCTCCACCAGGCTTCCGTCGACGGACCTGAGGACTGAGCTGGAACGATGCCACCTGGGCCAAGACGCCCGAATGTTCCTCGAGCGGCGACGAGAAAGGCGTCGCAGCCAAGAGGCCGGCGTCAGCATGACGATTGCCTCAACCCTGCCTGAGGCGCAGACTTTCACCACACGAACCCTGCCCCAGACATACGCCACGCAGCATATGCCACAGCCATATGTTCTCCAAACGGAGCCCCCGGTCTATGGCGCAACCTTGCCCATACCGGGGTACACTCTGCCAGCGGCGAACCAAGCGTTCGCGGCACCAACATCTGCAGCAACAGGGGCAGGATGTACGGCCCTGGAGCCCCACCTCCGCTTCACGAGGTGGCCGCGCAAGTTTTGGCCGCACCTGCCCGAGAAGTACGACGGCAGCGTCAATCCGGCGGGGTTCTGTAAGGGCCTCAGTTTTTGACACACATTTGCAGTGTTCATCACCACACCACACACCTCATTTGAGGAAAAATGATGAACACAAATGAAGAGCAAGTAACAATTATCAACATGCTCATTAGAGAACAAACTTACACATTGCAAAAGTGGTATTTCTCACATGTGATATAGATGGGCTGGACATAGGAAAAACTCCTACACTTTGCTAAGGATGTCCATGCCAAGTTTCACCCAAATTCAAAACCTTTTTGAGGTCATCTTGGGTATAGATAGGAAGGGGGCAGTTTGAAAACATATTCAAATTCAAACTGTTTTTATACCATGAATTTGAAAGTGGAAGGCATATTCTTACTCAGCACATTTTTGTGAGCTCACACACCAATTTTCACTCCATTTGGAGTTGATCTTGACATGAGCTAAGTGGGAGAAATTCAAACTTTATTTGAATTTCAAACTGAACTTGTGCTGAAATTCATTCAAACCAAACCTCATTTGAACTTTGATCAATTCAAATGGCTCATGGGGGAATAATTTGAATTGCCAAGGGTAGTATGGGGTTCACTGTTTACAACAGTGATTAGAAGTAAATTTCAGAGGTTAAAAGGAAGGGTGGGACCCACATGTCAGCCTCTACTTCAACACAAACCGACTGAGACTTTTCACTCGGGTCGCCGAGCCGCAGCGGTGATCGCCACCGAGGCCAGCCACCGCGCCACCAGCTGCTTGCCCACGCGCGGGCATGAGGCGGTGCAGAGCCTTCTTAAGGCGCCTGCCCCCTCCTCGGCCGAGGCACCACAGTTCTTCTCCGCAAGGACTCAGCGCCGGCCGCAAACTTCCGCAGCTCAGACTTGATCGGAGGACGCCGATCGCAGCTCCCTCCTTCCACTCCAGAGTCCCAGCAAGGTACTAGAGACCTTCCTCCATCCTCCCCATTGCTAGAAGTCGATTGAAACCGAGTGATATCGGCTGTGCCGAAAGATCAAAATCGGAACTGGAAGCCGCCGCACCTCGGGCTCTCGTGGACAGCCCAACCAGGGCGTTGTCACACCCGAGCCAAGGCACCCTTGGACGCGCAGGTGACCGGTGCTTCTCATCCCCGAGCCACAGCTCGAGTGGTTACTCACCGGCGGCGAATTTCCACTTTTCCCCTTTCTGTGTGCAGAACGACCTTCGGGTACGATTCTGTTTAATTCATGCTCTAGAAAGGATTAGAGGGCCTCAGGCCACTCCCACACGAGCTAGACACGGTAACGCACAAGTTGCCTTCACAACTCTGGGCCGGAGAACCTCTGTGCCCAGCGTAATTTAAGGTCTACTAATGGCGGAACGAACGGGGGGTATCGGGCGCACGGTGAGGACCTATTTCGGGCCTTCCCCGAGCTGCCTCGAGCTCATGTCGACCTTCTCTGAGGTCCACTGATGCTCCCCGACCGATTTCCCAAGTAGCTGAGGTACCAGGGGAGTCAGCCGACATGGCCGAAGTCATTCCGATATGGCGGCTCGTCGCCGACCATGCTCCGGCCGTTGTCATGGGCAGCTGACCCTCGGATCCTGTTCCCCAAGTAAAAGTAGGCAGGGGCGGCCAGAATCAAGAAGTTTGGAGCTGTACAGCAGCCAGCGGCGAGCTCTCCGGCGAGGTCCCTCGGCGGCGGGGCGCGGGTGTCGCGAGGTTGAAGAAGGGGGTGGACCCCAGCTGTCAGCGGCCGATATTTTGAATCGGGATCCGGCTGCGGCCGGGATCGGGAGTGCTGGCGCGCAAAATCCTTGTGGGCCGCGGTGTGCCATCGCCTAGGCATGCGACGCGTGTCCCCTGGCCCCACGCGCGAGTTTAAACTTTTCCCCGATTTTCAGATTTCCTTCAAACTTCAAATCCTCATAACTTTGGCTAGAAAGCTCCAAATTGAGTGAACCAAATTTTGCTGGATTCAGCTCTCTGAGTACTTTCCAGAAAATCAAGTTTCACTTCATGAAATTCTTTAATTCTCCAGAATTAATTCCTTAAAATTTAAACTGTTAGGAATTTTAACTGGAGAATCCTTTGGAGGAAAATCCTGAAATTTTGCTGAGATGTTCACCAAAATATCCTTGAACTACCATAAAAATTTCAGAACCATTTGAGCTCATTTAGTCCACCTAATGGTGTGATAAGTAAAACTGTTCCAGACAAAATAGAAAATGTCCAGAAACATTTTCAGAATTTTCTCTGAAATTGTTTAGCTCATATCTTTAGTTAGAGACTTCCAAATTAAGTGAGACCAACTCCATTAGAACCCTCTGAAAATCTAGTTTTCAGAAAGTCATAGTTTGTCTCATGAAAATTCCTAGAACACCCTAAGAGTTCCAATTAAGGTCAAGGACATAATTATTTGTGGAGGGCTCAAATGAGCTTGGCTGCAACTAAAACTTGACCAAGTCTTTGTTTAGGTTGTAACCAAGCCACAGTAAAAGTTTCACAGTCACTAGGTCTATCTAGCGAAGGTTATAGACTTCACAACTTCAAACTTAATACAAGTGCATTAAATTAATACATATATTGTTCTATCATGTAGTCGCTAAGGTCGAGGAGGAACCCGAAGTCCTAGACTTCGTTACTCCGGAGGAACAGCTAGCCTACGACCAAGAGCAGCAAGGCAAGCCCCGGTTTGCATTAACCTTTTTACAAATGTTTATTGTTTTGAGCACATCTATGAATATTGTTCTTTGCATTAGAGTCTTGATTGGAAACCCAACTGCACAGCCAAGAAAACCATGGGTTGGGTTTAGGATTGAAAACATCGTTAGCCACTGCATTGTTAGGATAGGGTAGGATTCGGTACAAGTCGAGTAGTTGGAACTACTCGCGAGAATAGGCTAGAGGCACATTGCTCGGGTAGAGATAGCACATGATACACATGGCAAGAAAATGAGACCGAGCGGAGAGTAAGGGCAGCAGGACTTTGGGGCCTGTGTGCTGTAGCTCCGTTTGTGTCGATTGAGGACCGAGCCGTGTGCGGGCCTGTTGAACAAGCTAGAACAGTACCGAAGACCTACCGGCTATATGGGAACCGGGAAACTGATGTAACTCGGGTAGCTGGACATTGAGGCATTGCCCGTCGTTCAGAGGGTAGGTTGAGAGCTCGAGGTGTAAATCGGCTGGCGGCACGGAGATGCGCGTGCAGAGACCTCTTGCTCGGGACGATGGGACCGGTTCAATATTTGGCTAACGGGTGAAAGGTAGTCGCGTACGGCGTCCGTGATGGTTGTTGTAGGCAACATCGAGTACGGGCGTACGTGACGGGTTGTTCGGGTAACCCTGCAGGTGTAAATCGATTATAATCGCCGTCCCTCGCGGTCAGTGAGTACCACTTGTTCACTGTACCGTGACGTAGAAAGAACAGGCTAGTCACATGTTAAAATGTTGCTGATTGAAAGCTGGACATTGATTGTTAATAATATGCTGTAGTTTAGCGCTAACTAAAGTTCTTTTCAACTTTGGGCAAAGTACATGAGAGAAATGCGTTTCTTGTTTGATTGCGGCTCTCTCATGTGCCTTAGCGTAAGGTTCTCCACAACCTGCTGCTAAAACTTGAAAGTAAGGTTCTACTAATTAGGCGAGTACTTGCAAATGATTTTTTTTTCCTCATGCAACCCATTACCCTCATGTAGAAGTTCCATGTTTAGGTGAGACGGGTCAGACTTGCTGAGCCTTCGTGCTCACTGCTTGTGTTTGAAGCTTTTGCAGGGTTCTATGAGGAAGGGACTCCCGAAGAGGAGACGGAACCCTAGGAGGGGAACCCCGTCGAGTGGGAGTCGTGCACGCCGCAGAGTTAGTGTGCGTGTGTGCTAGCAAGGACACGTTCAAGGGCTGAACGTGTACTTGGTGCTTAGTCTACGCCCGCGAGTGTGGACTAAACTTATTTTGATGTAAACATGTTCATATAACTGTTTATGTAATAAAACTTCCGCTTCCGCTTTGCACCTTTGACGTGTGTTATACGGTGCTGTGCAACGCAGCACCCCTCAGCGTGATCCTGGCTCGACAGGACCAATGGGGTCGTGTCAGCGTGGTATCAGAGCTCGCTTGAGGTTTAACACAGTACAAAGGTCTTCTTTTTCAAAAATCCAGTGAGGAACGAGTTAGTAGCCCGTATAAGGATGTTATTAGTATATAGAAAGTGGCTTGTTAACCTATTTGTTATGTCGGAAAATCGTGCATCTCGGGACGTTCATGTCTTGGGGGGTGCACGTAAGCGCTGTCCACCAGTGCGCACAAGCTGAAGGGTGGAGCCCCACGGGTGGCAGGTAACCCGATCCGCTTTAGTATCCTCTACGACTCTTCATGTCGTTTGGGGTATTCGAGCAACGTCTGTCCCTGGCGTGCGTGGTGCAACATGGGAGACCCCGTCACGTGGTCTGAAACGTGAACACGTAACTCAAGGCGTGTTTGGCTTGAGAACATCCGGGCGAGTGATGACGGCCGGGTGTACAAACTGTATGGATTCCGGGCTCGGTGTGCAGCCGAGTCTGATGATTGTTTGAGTTTCTGCAGGTAGCCTTACCACGAAACGGTAGACGTGTAGCATCCGTGTGCGAGTGACGAGTAGTGCCACTGAACTAACGAAGCCGGCTAAGTCCGGTATAGGTTTTTCTTTGTGAGGACGTAGTACCGACATAACCTGGTGACGCATCGACGTCACATTCAATTAAATGAACAACTTCATTTAAAAACTTGAAGGTTTTGATCCAAAGTAGTAAAACTTGATGTAACTCCTTCCCTTGTACAGGATATTCAAAGTTAACAAGTTTTCAACTTATGGGATGTTAAGGACAGAGCACTCTGTTTTCAGCTGAATCAAGGCTGGAGTTAATCAGAGGTTAGAGGTTGAGTTCTTTCGAGGTTGGGGTCGTATGACACATTTCTGGAAATCGTTGGAAGAGCTTTACAACTTTTCTGTTGAGTTCCAGAGGTGTTTCATCCCTTAACCACTCGAAAAATGCAGTAGAGTTGAAACTATCCAGAAAACAGGACAGAGCAAAGACTCTCTGTAGACTCTCTGTAAAATTAAGCATAACTTCCTGCTTAAAAATCCAAAAATAGGAAATGAGGTAGTTCTGGAAATCTTATGAGATGGGTTACAACTTTGTAACTGAAAGTTTTGTCAGATTAGGAACAGTAATAACTGGGATTCTTGGATCAAATCAGTACCTAAGGCAGGGAGGTGCTGTCCAATTGATTCCAGAAATTCTGTTAACTTTGACATCTCATAACTTTTGAACCAGGACAGATCTTAGGCCAACCAAATACTTTCTGGAAAGCTATTGAAGTTAATTTTAACTTTGATGTTGAGCTCCAGGACTGGTTTTGCTTTTAACCTGGCCTAAATCAGATTGATATGGAAACTGGTCAGGGCTGTCATGGTAACAGCAGATCAGCAGTCAAATTTGTTTAAAAATTTGAACTATGTTTCCAAGTGTTATGGGTTCAATGACATATCTTATGTTATAACTCAATGGTTTACTGTTTAAATAAATATTTGACATTTCTCAAATATATTTTTACATATGGCAGCAGATAAACGGTTGGAGAACGGGTGGGTAGTTTCCCACTGCTCTGACCGTAGCGGCTACCCGGAAGCATTGTGGCAAATGCTCCAATATTTCGGGTATAACCATATGCCGCAATACTTCGCCAAGGAAGAAGGCGAAGAGGGGAACAAGACGTGGACGATCCATGTCGAGGTTTCCGCAGGACCTACGCCACCCGGTTGGGTGCCATTCACCGTCACGGTGAGAGGAAGACAACCGGAAGGGATGTGGCAAGTGGCAGCCCGTGACACTATGTCACGTTTCTGCCAACTACACGTGCAGGCTATGGAGGGAACTCCATACGCACTCGTTCCGGTGGAGGGACGAGCTCAGCATGTGTGGGAAGATTTCAGCAAGCGTAATGGTCTCCAAAGCACCATTATGCTTAGCGGGTAGAGTGTACCCCACGTCTCTCATTATCTTAGAGGGGCAGAAGGTCGATGTCATCCTAGGGATGTCGTGGTTAACCCGCCATGGCGCTGTTTTAGACACCGTCCTCCGAGTCGTGCACTTAAACTCAGAAGTGCACGGTTCTCACTCATTATTTCTGGACAGTCCAGAAATAAAACTTCCAAGTGTCTATCAAGCCACAACCATCAGATTGGAAGACATTCCAGTGGTCCGAGAGTTCCCTGATGTATTCCCGGATGATTTGCCGGGGATGCCACCCGATAGAGAGGTGGAGTTCAAGATTGAACTTGCACCAGGAACCATGCCAATATCCCGAAGGCCGTACAAGATGGCGCCCAAGGAGTTGGCTGAACTGAAGACTCAGCTCACGGACCTTCTGGAGAAGGGTTTTATTAGGCCGAGCTCCTCGCCATGGGGCTGTTCGGCATTATTCGTCAAAAAGAAGGATGAAACGTTGCGGCTTTGCATGGACTACCGTCCATTAAATGCCGTAACCATCAAGAACAAGTACCCGTTGCCACGGATCGACATGTTGTTTGATCAGTTGGTCGAAGCAAAGATCTTTTCCAAGATGGATTTAAGATCCGGGTACCATCAGATTAAGATCAGGGCTGAGGATATTCCAAAGACAGCTTTCTCGACAAGGTACGGACTTTATGAGTACCTGGTCATGTCCTTTGGCCTCACCAATGCTCCAGCTCACTTCATGTACTTAATGAACTCAGTGTTTATGCCGGAGCTGGACAAGTTTGTCGTGGTCTTCATCGACGACATCCTAGTATACTCCAAGTCGGAGGAAGATCACAAGAAACATCTGCGTATAGTCTTGCAACGGCTGCGGGATCACAAGTTATACGCAAAGTTCAGCAAATGCGAGTTTTGGATATCGCAAGTGCCTTTCCTCGGGCATATCATCTCAGCGGAGGGTATCGCTGTGGACCTGAGCAAGATCACGCAAGTGCTGAATTGGAAATTCCCGAGAACTGTTCATGAGGTACGGAGTTTCCTCGGACTCGCGGGATATTATCGGAGGTTCATCCCGAACTTCTCGAAGATTGCCAAGCCAATGACAGAGCTGCTGAAGAAGGCTACCAAATATGTTTGGAGTCCAGCATGTGAAGCAGCATTCAAGGCTTTAGTCAAGCACCTGACATCAGCACCGGTTTTGGCGCAGCCAGACACAACAAAACCGTTCGATGTGTACTGCGATGCATCCGGCATTGGGCTCGGATGTGTGCTGATGCAAGACCGAAGAGTGGTCGCGTATGGATCACGGCAGCTTAGGAACCACGAGCAAAATTATCCAACTCACGACTTGGAGCTCGCTGCCGTGGTACTTGCACTGAAGATGTGGAGGCACTACCTACTCGGTAACCTCGTACATTTATATACCGACCACAAAAGCCTCAAGTACATATTCACTCAGAAGGAGCTGAACATGAGGCAACGAAGATGGTTAGAACTGATAAAGGATTATGAGATAGAGATCCATTATCATCCGGGCAAGGCAAACGTTGTGGCAGATGCGCTGAGCCGCAAGTCACACGTCAATAATCTGACCATCACACCGTTGGAAGAGAGCGAGCCACCACTACATGTGATTCCACACGGAGCTCTCTACAACCTAGCTTTGATCCCCACCATCCGTGAAGAGATAGCGGCAGCCCAGAAGAATGACAAGGGCATGTCACATTTGCGGAGACGTGTAGACAGTGGGGAGTTGAAATGTTTCCGGAAGGACGGAGACGGCGTCCTATGGTTCAAGGACCGGATCGTCGTACCCCGAAACCCGGAGTTACGGAAGAAAATCTTTGATGAGGCTCACTTATCAAAGTTTTCTATTCACCCCGGCAGCAACAAAATGTATCAAGAACTCAGAAGAAGGTTTTGGTGGACACGGATGAAGCGAGAGACTGCCAAATACGTGTCCGAGTGTGATACATGTCGAAGGGTGAAGGCAGACCATATGCGGAAACCGGGACTGCTGCAACCACTAGGCATTCCTGCCTGGAAATGGGAGGACGTGAGCATGGATTTCGTCGTGGGTTTACCCACCACCTTACAGAAACATGATTCTGTGTGGGTGATCGTCGATCGGCTCACCAAAGTTGCCCATTTCATCCCGGTCAACACCAACTACAACGCCAAGAAGTACGCTGAACTGTACATCTCACGGATCCTATGCTTATACGGCATACCCCGTACCATCATCTCGGACCGAGGCACTTTATTTGTGTCCCGTTTTTGGGAGCAGCTGCACGCTGCCTTGGGGACGAAGCTGATCCGTAGTTCAGCCTACCACCCGCAGACGGATGGACAAACCGAGCGGGTAAATCAAATCCTAGAAGACATGCTACGAGCTTGCGCTATCGACCACGGCAAGAATTGGGATGATCACTTGCCGTTAGCCGAGTTCTCGTACAACAATGGGTACCAAGCCAGCATCAAGATGGCGCCCTACGAGGCGCTATACGGAAGAAAAAGCCGCACACCATTGAACTGGTGTGAGTCTGGCGAAAGGGTTACCTTCGGGATTGACCTTGTCAACAACGCGGAAGAAAAGGTTCGAGTAATTCAAGCGAACCTAAAAGCCGCTCAATCCCGACAGAAACAGTATGCGGACCGGAGAAGGCGCCCATTACAATGCGAAGTTGGGGACCACGTATATCTACGGGTGTCTCCAATGAAGGGTGTAAATAGATTTGGGGTGAGGGGAAAGTTAGCACCCCGCTTCATCGGTCCATTCCAGATTACCGAAAGATGTGGATCGGTGGCATACCGGCTGAACTTACCAGAAGCACTTTCCGGTGTGCACGACGTCTTTCACGTTTCCCAGCTGAGGAAGTGTCTCAAGCTATCAACTACCGTTCAGCTGGAAGACATTGAAGAACTGCAACCGGATCTCACCTATCGGGAGGAACCGGTGCAGATTATTGATGAGAAGGCCCGAACCACACGCAACCGTACGTTGTGGTTCTACAAGGTTCTGTGGAGTAATCACTCCATGGACGAAGCGACATGGGAGAGCGAAGAATTCCTTCGCACTAACTACCCCGACTTTTTCACGTCGCATATCCGGTAATTTTCCACCGTCCTCTCTCTCATTTTCACCTTATAATCTCGGGACGAGATTCTTTTAAGGGGGGAGGAATGTAAGGGCCTCAGTTTTTGACACACATTTGCAGTGTTCATCACCACACCACACACCTCATTTGAGGAAAAATGATGAACACAAATGAAGAGCAAGTAACAATTATCAACATGCTCATTAGAGAACAAACTTACACATTGCAAAAGTGGTATTTTCCACATGTGATATAGATGGGCTGGACATAGGAAAAACTCCTACACTTTGCTAAGGATGTCCATGCCAAGTTTCACCCAAATTCAAAACCTTTTTGAGGTCATCTTGGGTATAGATAGGAAGGGGGCAGTTTGAAAACATATTCAAATTCAAACTTTTTTTATACCATGAATTTGAAAGTGGAAGGCATATTCTTACTCAGCACATTTTTGTGAGCTCACACACCAATTTTCACTCCATTTGGAGTTGATCTTGACATGAGCTAAGTGGGAGAAATTCAAACTTTATTTGAATTTCAAACTGAACTTGTGCTGAAATTCATTCAAACCAAACCTCATTTGAACTTTGATCAATTCAAATGGCTCATGGGGGAATAATTTGAATTGCCAAGGGTAGTATGGGGTTCACTGTTTACAACAGTGATTAGAAGTAAATTTCAGAGGTTAAAAGGAAGGGTGGGACCCACATGTCAGCCTCTACTTCAACACAAACCGACTGAGACTTTTCACTCGGGTCGCCTTGCCGCAGCGGTGATCGCCACCGAGGCCAGCCACCGCGCCACCAGCTGCTTGCCCACGCGCGGGCATGAGGCGGTGCAGAGCCTTCTTAAGGCGCCTGCCCCCTCCTCGGCCGAGGCACCACAGTTCTTCTCCGCAAGGACTCAGCGCCGGCCGCAAACTTCCGCAGCTCAGACTTGATCGGAGGACGCCGATCGCAGCTCCCTCCTTCCACTCCAGAGTCCCAGCAAGGTACTAGAGACCTTCCTCCATCCTCCCCATTGCTAGAAGTCGATTGAAACCGAGTGATATCGGCTGTGCCGAAAGATCAAAATCGGAACTGGAAGCCGCCGCACCTCGGGCTCTCGTGGACAGCCCAACCAGGGCGTTGTCACACCCGAGCCAAGGCACCCTTGGACGCGCAGGTGACCGGTGCTGCTCATCCCCGAGCCACAGCTCGAGTGGTTACTCACCGGCGGCGAATTTCCACTTTTCCCCTTTCTGTGTGCAGAACGACCTTCGGGTACGATTCTGTTTAATTCGTGCTCTAGAAAGGATTAGAGGGCCTCAGGCCACTCCCACACGAGCTAGACACGGTAACGCACAAGTTGCCTTCACAACTCTGGGCCGGAGAACCTCTGTGCCCAGCGTAATTTAAGGTCTACTAATGGCGGAACGAACGGGGGGTATCGGGCGCACGGTGAGGACCTATTTCGGGCCTTCCCCGAGCTGCCTCGAGCTCATGTCGACCTTCTCTGAGGTCCACTGATGCTCCCCGACCGATTTCCCATGTAGCTGAGGTACCAGGGGAGTCAGCCGACATGGCCGAAGTCATTCCGATATGGCGGCTCGTCGCCGACCATGCTCCGGCCGTTGTCATGGGCAGCTGACCCTCGGATCCTGTTCCCCAAGTAAAAGTAGGCAGGGGCGGGCAGAATCAAGAAGTTTGGAGCTGTACAGCAGCCAGCGGCGAGCTCTCCGGCGAGGTCCCTCGGCGGCGGGGCGCGGGTGTCGCGAGGTTGAAGAAGGGGGTGGACCCCAGCTGTCAGCGGCCGATATTTTGAATTGGGATCCGGCTGCGGCCGCGATCGGGAGTGCTGGCGCGCAAAATCCTTGTGGGCCGCGGTGTGCCATCGCCTAGGCATGCGACGCGTGTCCCCTGGCCCCACGCGCGAGTTTAAACTTTTCCCCGATTTTCAGATTTCCTTCAAACTTCAAATCCTCATAACTTTGGCTAGAAAGCTCCAAATTGAGTGAACCAAATTTTGCTGGATTCAGCTCTCTGAGTACTTTCCAGAAAATCAAGTTTCACTTCATGAAAGTCCTTAATTCTCCAGAATTAATTCCTTAAATTTTAAACTGTTAGGAATTTTAACTGGAGAATCCTTTGGAGGAAAATCCTGAAATTTTGCTGAGATGTTCACCAAAATATCCTTGAACTACCATAAAAATTTCAGAACCATTTGAGCTCATTTAGTCCACCTAATGGTGTGATTAGTAAAACTGTTCCAGAGAAAATAGAAAATGTTCAGAAACATTTTCAGAATTTTCTCTGAAATTGTTTAGCTCATATCTTTAGTTAGAGACTTCCAAATTAAGTGAGACCAACTCCATTAGAACCCTCTGAAAATCTAGTTTTCAGAAAGTCATAGTTTGTCTCATGAAAATTCCTAGAAAACCCTAAGAGTTCCAATTAAGGTCAAGGACATAATTATTTGTGGAGGGCTCAAATGAGCTTGGCTGCAACTAAAATTTGACCAAGTCTTTGTTTAGGTTGTAACCAAGCCACAGTAAAAGTTTCACAGTCACTAGGTCTATCTAGCAAAGGTTATAGACTTCACAACTTCAAACTTAATACAAGTGCATTAAATTAATACATATATTGTTCTATCATGTAGTCGCTAAGGTCGAGGAGGAACCCGAAGTCCTAGACTTCGTTACTCCGGAGGAACAGCTAGCCTACGACCAAGAGCAGCAAGGCAAGCCCTGGTTTGCATTAACCTTTTTACAAATGTTTATTGTTTTGAGCACATCTATGAATATTGTTCTTTGCATTAGAGTCTTGATTGGAAACCCAACTGCACAGCCAAGAAAACCATGGGTTGGGTTTAGGATTGAAAACCTCGTTAGCCACTGCATTGTTAGGATAGGGTAGGATTCGGTACAAGTCGAGTAGTTGGAACTACTCGCGAGAATAGGCTAGAGGCACATTGCTCGGGTAGAGATAGCACATGATACACATGGCAAGAAAATGAGACCGAGCGGAGAGTAAGGGCAGCAGGACTTTGGGGCCTGTGTGCTGTAGCTCCGTTTGTGTCGATTGAGGACCGAGCCGTGTGCGGGCCTGTTGAACAAGCTAGAACAGTACCGAAGACCTACCGGCTATATGGGAACCGGGAAACTGATGTAACTCGGGTATCTGGACATTGAGGCATTGCCCGTCGTTCAGAGGGTAGGTTGAGAGCTCGAGGTGTAAATCGGCTGGCGGCACGGAGATGCGCGTGCAGAGACCTCTTGCTCGGGACGATGGGACCGGTTCAATATTTGGCTAACGGGTGAAAGGTAGTCGCGTACGGCGTCCGTGATGGTTGTTGTAGGCAACATCGAGTACGGGCGTACGTGACGGGTTGTTCGGGTAACCCTGCAGGTGTAAATCGATTATAATCGCCGTCCCTCGCGGTCAGTGAGTACCACTTGTTCACTGTACCGTGACGTAGAAAGAACAGGCTAGTCACATGTTAAAATGTTGCTGATTGAAAGCTGGACATTGATTGTTAATGATATGCTGTAGTTTAGCGCTAACTAAAGTTCTTTTCAACTTTGGGCAAAGTACATGAGAGAAATGCGTTTCTTGTTTGATTGCGGCTCTCTCATGTGCCTTAGCGTAAGGTTCTCCACAACCTGCTGCTAAAACTTGAAAGTAAGGTTCTACTAATTAGGCGAGTCCTTGCAAATGATTTTTTTTTCCTCATGCAACCCATTACCCTCATGTAGAAGTTCCATGTTTAGGTGAGACGGGTCAGACTTGCTGAGCCTTCGTGCTCACTGCTTGTGTTTGAAGCTTTTGCAGGGTTCTATGAGGAAGGGACTCCCGAAGAGGAGACGGAACCCCAGGAGGGGAACCCCGTCGAGTGGGAGTCGTGCACGCCGCAGAGTTAGTGTGCGTGTGTGCTAGCAAGGACACGTTCAAGGGCTGAACGTGTACTTGGTGCTTAGTCTATGCCCGCGAGTGTGGACTAAACTTATTTTGATGTAAACATGTTCATATAACTGTTTATGTAATAAAACTTCCGCTTCCGCTTTGCACCTTTGACGTGTGTTATACGGTGCTGTGCAACGCAGCACCCCTCAGCGTGATCCTGGCTCGACAGGACCAATGGGGTCGTGTCAGGTTCCTCCAGATCTACTCCACCGCCGTACTTGCCGCAGGAGGGGATGAGGCCGTTATGGCCAAACTACTTCCCCGTCGCCTTGACCGGCCCTGCCTGGTCTTGGCTAATGAACCTCCCTCGGGGTTCCATAACTTCCTGGGGAGAGCTCTGCCGGCAGTTCATCGCCAACTTCGGCAGCTCCTACACCCGTCCCGGCACAGAGCTTGACCTCCAAGCCATCAAGCACCAACCTGGGGAGTCGCTGCACTCCTTCATCCAGCGGTTCTCCCAGGTACGCAACACCATTCCACATATTCAAAGTGCTTCTGTGGTGGCGGTACTTCGACAGTGTCCAGGACAAGAAGATGCTTGAGAGGCTTGCAACCAGAGAGGTCTGCGATGCCTCCGAGCCCTTCAGCCTGGCGGACAAGTGCGCCAGAGCAGCCGGAGGGCGGAGCTAGCACTCACTGTCAGCTTCCGAAGCCGGAAGACAGCCCGAAGACGGCGGAGTTCAAGCTGAGCTCCCGACCACGTCAGACAGCCAAGAGCCAAGCACTGGCTGACTTCGTGGCTGAGTGGACGCCAACGAAGGCTGACCCAGGGGGCCGCGAAGACGGTGAACCAAAGTACCGATCTCCGGTCTTCACCGGGCCTCACTGGACGCTCTTCTTCGACGGCTCCTCGCGAAAGCAGGGGGCCGGTGCCGGCGTACGGCTTCTCATGCCATCGGGGGAGCAGTCTGGGTACATGGTGCGTCTCAATTCCAAGGCAACCAACAACTTGGCAGAGTATGAAGCACTCATCTTTGGCCTAAAAGACAGTCCTATCTCTGGACGCTCGCCAGTTGTTGGCGCAGGGCGACTCCCAGCTAGTTATCAAGCAAGTTAAGGGTGAATGCCCCTGCAATGACCCACAGCTAGCTGCTTATCTGCTTCACGTGCGGATGTTGGAGAAAGAATTCCTCGCCTTGGACCTGCGCCATGTACCGCGCGCTTGCACGGCCGCAGCTGATGACCTCTCAACGAAAGCCTCCATCAGAGCCCCTGCGCACGAAGGAGTCTTCGAGAGGACATTGCTGCGGTCCACAGCCAGGCCTGCCGAGCCGGGCGAAGGGGGCTGAACCAGTGCCTCGAAGCTAGGCAGTCCCGGCGGCCCTGGATGCCGCCAAAGGATCGTAAGAGTCACTGGGGACTCCGTGCAACCCAGCGCTCAAGATCCAGAAGCTCAAGTAGTCCCGATGCATGGACCACGGAGGTCCGGGACTCCTTGAAGGACATCCTTCCTGATGAACGTGCATCCGCTGAACGGGTGGTGCGGATGGCTAAGTGCTACGCGCTGGTATCTTTACTGGTGTGGCGCCACGACATCCTATTGCGGTGCATAACCCAGGAGGAAGGCTGCGATTAGCTCGCAGTAGTCCAAGGAGGCGAGTGCTGGGAACGCTCATCGTCCCGCATGTTGGTCAGTTAAGCCACCCGGCATGGCTCCTACTGAACGAGAGCCACCTGGACACCGTCAAACCGGTTAGGGATGCTGTCGAAGTGTTCAGTCGACACTTCCCCCGGGCCTGCACTGGGCAGCCCGCGGAGGTTCTTTTTTCGGTGGGGCTAATCTCTAGCGGAGAGCTTGCGCAGATGTACGAGTTAGTAAGAGCTTGGCATGGCGAGTTTTACGTGGTTCAGGCCGCCGGAGCGTAAAACCCTACGTCCACGGCGAGCTATGGAACTCGCTGTATTGCTTGCTGCTCAGGACCGGAGGCCTGAGCTCAGGCGTGAGTTACAGCTTGAGAGTGTATGGCTAGTGTATTAGTTGCAAAGTGCGAACCCTTGCTATCGTCGCCTACCCGAGCCTTTTATAGTCCAAGACTCGGGCAGCTTACAAGGGGGGCCGGGACCCGACAGGTGGTCCCGGGAAGATTGTCTATTATCTACCGTATCTGCAGTTATGCCGGTACTTGCCTCTGGTCGAAGGCTTCTGAGTCTTCATCTTGCCGCCCTGCCCATGCCGCATGCTAGTCGTAGTGGTTGATGACGGCGCAGGCGGCATGGGATGTCTTGCCGTGGTGTTTATTGGCTGGCAGGTTCTGACACCGCGCGCCAGTCTGTGATGCGACTGGGCGCAACGGCACCTGACAGAAGTGCGCTCCGCGTCTCCACGTCTCGGGAAGACGCAGGCCTTGAATACCTTGTACGGGCAAGGTATGGGGCGTCTTTACGCCTGCTGCCTATCGCTCGGGGGCAGGCAGTGCCATTCTGCTGCCACGCGGCGAGCCCGGAGCTCCTCTCTGAGGAGGGGGAGGTCCGGCCCCTCTGGACACGCGGCACCTTCGGACTTCTCTCCCGCGGAGGGGGAGGTCCAGCTTCTGTGTGCCACGTGGTGGGCCCGGAGCTCTCCTCTGAGGAGAGGGAGGTCCGGCCCCGCTGGATGCATGGCGCCTTCGGAGCTCTCCCTGCGGAGAAGGGCGAGATCCTTAGGCATTTTCCCCTGTGCGCGGGGGTACCGCATATCGAGGGTACCGACAGTGGCCCCCGGGCCCATCTCGGGGGAGATAGCGAGCCCGAGGTGGGACCTTCGTCTCTTCTGATCCGCTCACTTTCTTGTCTTGAGTACTCCCTGTGCTGGCAGGGTCTTGACGGCTTCGGTGTTCAGCCTCTTAGGAGAGGGTGAAGCCTGGCATCGGAGCTTGGCCCAGCTGTGGGGGCGGAGGTCCGGAAGTCATCGGAGCTCAGGCCAGCGAAGGGCGTGAGGTATGGCATCAGCGCTCGCCTCTGAAAGGAGGGCGAGGGCTGGCCTCGGAGCTCGGTCTGGCTGTGGAGGTGGAGTCAGGAAGTCATCGGAGCACAGGCCAACGAAGGTCGTGAGGTCCGGCATCAGCGCTCGCCTCTGAAAGGAGGGCGAGGGCTTGCCTCGGAGCTCGGCCCAGCTGTGGGGGCGGAGTCCGGCACTGCTCAATGGTCCCCCCTTTCCTATCCCTTAGTCTCATTCGGTTTACTGTCACAGGCCGGAATACGGGGCTTGGGTAATCCAGTGCATTTGGTCCCAGAGGTCTAGCCCCAGCCCCAGTCAGGGTGTAACCGCCCGGCCCCCTGGTACTCAGACCGTAGCGCCGGGAGGCAGAGTGCGCATGCTTTGGGTGCAAGACCGGGCAAAGCAAGGCTCCTGACCCCCCCGTTCTAGCGTAGGTCTTTTCTCGGAGGAGACCAACTGGCGGTGCAGTACCCTTATAGGGGGAGATCCAAAAGGCCACCGGGCCTCTGGCAGGTACCCCAAGCACTACCGCCTTCGGCAGGACGGCAAATATCAACTATGCATGAGAGCCGGAAAGAGGAGCCGAGTGTACAATGGACGCACACTGTCTAGAGCGTGAGGAGATGTTCATATAAATTAATGCGTAATTTAAATAAACACCTAAGTAAGCATGGTGAACTTACTGAGTAGCGTCGGAGCGCCTGTCTTCACGCAGAGCGGGTCATGCGTGGCTTCGTCGTATGCCGGACACGGGGGGACCCCCATGGCTATATCAGGGGGAAGCATGGCTTCGGCCCCGCATACCATGTGGAAGGGTAGTTCCCGTGACCCGGCCCTGGGAAGTCCGGCTGGCCCTCGACATGGAGGAGCCGGTATCCCCCGACGGCTCTGGGTGCGCGTCTGCACCGGTTGTGTGGGTCTGCTTGGCGTGGACCTGGCACGCATTGCATCCCTAACCGGTTTGACGGCGTCCAGGTGGCTCTCGGTCAGTAGGAGCCATGCCGGGTGGCTTAACCGACCAACGTGCGGGACGATGAGCGTTCCAAGCACTCGCCTCCTTGGACTACTGCGAGCTAATCGCAGCCTTCCTCCTGGGTTATGCACCGCAATAGGATGTCGTGGCACCACGCCAGTAAAGATACCAGCGCGTAGCACTTAGCCATCCGCACCGCCCGTTCAGCGGATGCACGTTCATCAGGAAGGATGTCCTTCAAGGAGTCCCGGACCTCCGTGGTCCATGCATCGGGACTACTTGAGCTTCTGGATCTTGAGCGCTGGGTTGCACGGAGTCCCCAGTGACTCTTACGATCCTTTGGCGGCATCCAGGGCCGCCGGGACTGCCTAGCTTTGAGGCACTGGTTCAGCCCCCTTCGCCCAGCTCGGCGGGCCGGGCTGTGGACCGCAGCAATGTCCTCTCAAAGACTCCTTCGTGCGCAGGGGCTCCGAAGGAGGCTTTCGTTGAGAGGTTGTCAGCTGCGGCCGTGCAAGTGCGCGGTGCATGGCGCAGGTACAAGGCGAGGAATTCTTTCTCCAACATCCGCACGTGAAGTGGATAAGCAGCTAGCTGTGGGTCATTGCAGGGGCATTCACCCTTAACTTGCTTGATAACTAGCTGGGAGTCGCCCTGCGCCAACAACTGGCGAGCGCCCAGAGACAGTACTGTCTTTTAGGCCAAAGATGAATACTTCATACTCTGCCAAGTTGTTGGTTGCCTTGGAATTGAGACACACCATGTACCCAGACTGCTCCCCCGATGGCATGAGAAAACGTACGCCGGCACCGGCCCCCTGCTTTCACGAGGAGCCGTCGAAGAAGAGCGTCCAGTGAGGCCCGGTGAAGACCGGAGCTCGGTACTTTGGTTCACCGTCTTCGCGGCCCCCTGGGTCAGCCTTCGTTGGTGTCCACTCAGCCACGAAGTCAGCCAGTGCTTGGCTCTTGGCTGTCTGACGTGGTCGGGAGCTCAGCTTGAACTCCGCCGTCTTCGGGCTGTCTTCCGGCTTCGGAAGCTGGCAGTGAGTGCCAGCTCCGCCCTCCGGCTGCTATGGCGCACTTGTCCGCCAGGCTAAAGAGCTCGGAGGCATTGCAGACCTCTCTGGTTGCAAGCCTCTCAAGCATCTTCTTGTCCTGGACACTGTCGAAGTGCCGCCACCACAGAAGCACTTTGAATATGCGGAATGGTGTTGCGTACCTGGGAGAACCGCTGGATGAAGGAGCGCAGCGACTCCCCAGGTTGTTGCTTGATGGCTTGGAGGTCAAGCTCCGTGCCGGGACGGGTGTAGGAGCTGCCGAAGTTGGCAATGAACTGCCGGCAGAGCTCTCCCCAGGAAGTTATGGAACCCTGAGGGAGGTTCATTAGCCAAGACCGGGCTGGGCCGGTCAAGGCGACAAGGAAGTAGTTTGGCCATGACGGCCTCATCCTCTCCGGCGGCAAGTACGGCGGTGGAGTGGATCTGGAGGAACCCCGCCGGGTTGACGCTGCCGTCGTACTTCCCGGGCAGGTGCGGCCGAAACTTGCGCGGCCACCTCGTGAAGCGGAGGTGGGGCTCCAGGGCCGTACATCCTGCCCCTGTTGCTGCAGGTGTTGGTGCCGCGAACGCTTGGTTCGCCGCTGGCACAGTGTACCACGGTATGGGCAAGGCTGCGCCATAGACCGGGGGCACCGTTTGCAGGACATATGGCTGTGGCATATGCTGCGTGGCGTATGTCTGGGGCAGAGTTCGCGTGGCGAAAGTCTGCGCCTCAGGCAGGGTTGAGGCAGTCGTCATGCTGACGCCAGCCTCTTGGCTGCGACGCCTTTCTCGTCGCCGCTCGAGGAACACTCGGGCGTCTTGGCCCAGGTGGCATCGTTCCAGCTTAGTCCTCAGGTCCGTCGACAGAAGCCTGGTGGAGCTGGAATCCGCCGTCTGTCCATCAACCGTTGGCGTGCGCGTCAGCGACACAGCCGGTTGGCCGGAGCGTCATCCCCGCCGAAGTCAAGGGATTGCGGCGGCGACGACAAGACGGTCTACCTCGCGAATCCACTGCTTGGTCGCTGCCTGAGGCGCGTCCCCAGCAGACGGATTGTGCAGTAGCGCTCTTGTTGCGGCTAGCGCACCCCCGCCGGGTACGCCCAGCGCTACTGAAGACCTGACGCTGGTTGGAGCCTGCATTGCCAGGGTCGGCGCTGCCAGAGCCGGTTGCTGGCTCCCAGTGCAGGTACTGGTGCCGCGAACGCTTGGTTGCGCCTGGCAGTGTACCCCGGTATGGGCAAGGTTGCGCCATAGGCCGGGGACGCCGCTTGCAGAGCACATGGTTGTGGCTTATGCTGTGCGGCGTACGCCTGGGGCAGAGCTCGCGTAGCGAAGGTCTGCCCTCCAGGCTGGGTTGAGGCCGACGCCATGTTGTCGCCAGCCTCTTGAGTGTGACGCCTTTCTCGACGTCGCTCGAGGAACACTCGGGCATCTTGGCCCAAGTGGCACCGTTCCAGCTCTGTCCTCAGGTCCGTCGACGGAAGCCTGGTGGAGCTGGAGTCCGCCGTCTGCTCACCAACCATTGGCATGCGCATCAGCGACACAGCCGGTTGGCCGGAGCGTCATCCCCGCCGAAGTCGAGGGTTTGCGGTGGCGACGACGAGACGGTCTATCTCGCGAATCCACTGCTGGGTCGTTGCCTGAGGCGCGTCCCCAGCAGGCGGATTGTGTAGTAGCGCTCTTGCTGCGGCTGGCGCACCCCCGCCGGGTACGCCCAGCGCTACTGAACACCTGACGCTGGTTGGAGCCTGCATTGCCGGGGTCGGCGCTGCCAGAGCCGGTTGCTGGCTCCCAGTGCAGGTACTGGTGCCGCGAACGCTTGGTTGCGCCTGACACAGTGTATCCCGGTATGGGCAAGGTTGCGCCATAGGCCGGGGACGCCGCTTGCAGAGCACATGGTTGTGGCTTATGCTGCGCGGCGTACGCCTGGGGCAGAGCTCGCGTGGCGAAGGTCTGCCCTTCAGGCTGGGTCGAGGCCGACGTCATGTTGTCGCCAGCCTCTTGAGTGTGACGCCTTTCTCGACGTCGCTCGAGGAACACTCGAGCATCTTGGCCCAAGTGGCATCGCTCCAGCTCTGCCCTCAGGTCCGTTGACGGAAACCTGGTGGAGCTGGGGTCCGCCGTCTGCCCGTCAACCGTTGGCGTGCGCGTTAGCGACACAGCCGGTTGACCGGAGCGTCGTCCCTGCTGAAGTCAAGGGTTCGCGGCGGCGACGACGAGGCGGTCCACCTCGCGGACCCACTGCTGGGTCGCTGAATGGGGCGCATCCCCAGCAGGTGGGTTGCGCAGTAGTGCTCTTGCTGCAGCTAGCGCACCCCCATGGTGCACGCCCAGCGCTGCAGAAGATCTCACACTGGTCGGAGCCTGCATAGCGGGAGTCGGCGTTGCCGGAGTCAGCTGCTGGCTACCAGCTTGTGCCGACACACTCCGTCCTGAGTGTGTCGACATGTACTCCCCAGTGGTCACGGTTCGCCGTGAAAGCGGAGGGGGAGAGTTTGCCGCTGAAGGAAGCTTGGTCATCTTCGTCGGCGGAAACTCGTCGCGCTAGGAGAAAAGCCCCCTACCTGTCGCGCCAAATGTCGAAGTGTTCAGTCGACACTTCCCCCGGGCCTGCACTGTGCAGCCCGCGGAGGTTCTTTTTTCGGTGGGGCTAGTCTCTAGCGGAGAGCTTGCGCAGATGGACGAGTTAGTAAGAGGTTGGCACAGCGAGTTTTACGTGGTTCAGGCCACCGGAGCGTAAAACCCTAAGTCCACGGCGAGCTATGGAGCTCGCTGTATTGCTTGCTGCTCAGGACCGGAGGCCTGAGCTCAGGGGTGAGTTACAGCTTGAGAGTGTATGGCTAGCGTATGAGTTGCAAAGTGCGAACCCTTGCTATCGTCGCCTACCCGAGCCTTTTATAGTCCAAGACTCGGGCAGCTTACAAGGGGGGCCGGGACCCGACAGGTGGTCCCGGGAAGATTGTCTATTATCTACCATATCTGCAGTTATGCCGGTAGTTGCCTCTGGTCGAAGGCTTCTGAGTCTTCATCTTGCCGCCCTGCCCATGCCGCATGCTAGTCGTAGTGGTTGATGACGGCGCAGGCGGCATAGGATGTCTTGTCGTGGTGTTTATTGGCTGGCAGGTTCTGACACCGCGTGCCAGTCTGTGATGCGACTGGGCGCAACGGCACCTGACAGAAGCGTGCTCCGCGTCTCCGCGTCTCGGGAAGACGCGGGCCTTGAATACCTTGTACGGGCAAGGTATGGGGCGTCTTTACGCCCGCTGCCTATCGCTCGGGGGCAGGCAGCGCCGTTCTGCTGCCACGCGGCGAGCCCGGAGCTCCTCTCTGAGGAGGGGGAGGTCCGGCCCCTCTGGACACGCGGCACCTTCGGACCTCTCTCCCGCGGAGGGGGAGGTCCAGCTTCTGTATGCCACGTGGTTGGCCCGGAGCTCTCCTCTGAGGAGAGGGAGGTCCGGCCCCGCTGGATGCATGGCGCCTTCGGAGCTCTCCCTGCGCAGAAGGGCGAGATCCTTAGGCATTTTCCCCTGTGCGCGGGGGTACCCCATATCGAGGGTACCGACAGATGCAATGCGTGCCAGGTCCACGCCAAGCAGACCCACACAACCGGTGCAGACGCGCACCCAGAGCCGTCGGGGGATACCGGCTCCTCCATGTCGAGGACCAGCTGGACTTCCCAGGGCCGGGTCACGGGAACTACCCTTCCACATGGTATGCGGGGCCGAGGCCATGCTTTCCCCTGAGATCGCCATGGGGGTCCTCCCGTGTCCGGCGTACGACGAAGCCACGCATGACCCGCTCTGCGTGAAGACAGGCGCTCCGACGCTACCCCAGTAAGTTCACCATGCTTACTTAGGTGTTCATTTAAATTACGCATTAATTTATATGAACACCTCCCCACGCTGTAGAAAGTGTGCGTCCATTGTACACTTGGTTCCTCTTTCCTGCTCTCATGCATAGTCGATATTTGCCGTCCTGCCGAAAACGGTAGTGCTTGGGGTACCTGCCAAAGGCCCGGTGGCCTTTTGGATCTCCCCCTGTGAGAGTACTGTACCGCTAGTTGGTCTCCTCCGAGAAAAGACCTACGCTAGACCGGGGCATCAGGAGCCTTGCTTTGCTCGGTCTTGCACCCAAAGCATGCGCACTCTGCCCCCCAGCGCTACGGTCTGAGTACCAGGGGGCCGGACGGTTACACCCTGACTGGGGCTGGGGCCAGACCTCCGGGACCAAGTGCATTGGATTACCCGAGCCCCGTATTCCGGCCTGGGACAGTAAGCCAAATGAGACTAAGGGACAGGAAAGGGGGACCACTGAGCAGTGCCGGACTTCGCGCCCACAGCTGGGCCGAGCTCTGATGCCAGCATTCGCCCTCCTTTCACAGGCGAGCGCTGATGCCAGGCCTCACGCCCTTCGCTGGCCTGAGTTCCGATGACTTTCGGACACCGCCTCCACAGCCAGGCAGAGCTCCGAGGCCAGCCCTCGCCCTCCTTTCAGAGGCGAGCGCTGATGCCGGACCTCACGCCCTTCGCTGGCCTGAGCTCCGATGACTTCCGGGCTCCGCCTCCACAGCCAGGCCAAGCTCCGAGGCGAGCCCTCGCCCTCCTTTCAGAGGCGAGCGCTGATGCCGGACCTCACGCACTTCGCTGGCCTGAGCTCCGATAACCTCCGGACCTCACGCCCCTCGCTGGCCTGAGCTCCGACGACATCCGGACCTCCGCCCCCGCAGCTTGGCCGAGCTCCGATGCCAGCCCTTGCCCTCCTTTCAGAGGAGAGCCCTGATGCCGGACCTCACGCCCTTCGTGGACCTGTGCTCCGATGACCTCCGGACCTCCGCCCCCACAGCCGGGCCGAGCTCCGATGCAAGGCTTCACCCTCTCCTAAGAGGCTGAACTCCGAAGCCGTCAAGACCCTGCCAGCACAGGGAGTACTCAAGACAAGAAAGTGCGCGGGTAGGAGAAGGCCTCACCTCAGGCTCGTTACCTCCCCCGAGGTGAGCCCGGTGGGCCACTGTCGGTACCCGCGATATGGGGTACCCCCGCGCACAAGGGAAAATTCCTAAGGGTCTCGCCCTTCTCCGCAGGGAAAGCTCCGAAGGTGCCACGTGTCCAGTGGGGCCGGACCTCCCTCCCCTCAGAGGAGAGCTCCGGGCTCGCCACGTGGCCTACATCAGCCAGACCTCCCCCCTCCGTGGGGAGAGCTCTGAAGGTGCCACATGTCCCGCGGGGCCGGACCTCCCCCTCCTTAGAGGAGAGCTCCGGACCCGCCACGTGGCCGACAGAAGCCGGACCTCCCCCCTCCGCGGGGGAGAGGTCCGAAGGCTCCACGTGTTCTGCGGGGCCGAACCTCTCCCTCCTCAGAGGAGACCTCCGGGCCCGCCACGTGTCCAGCAGAACAGCGCTGCCTGCCCCCGAGCGGTAGGCAGCGGGCATAAAGACGCCCCATACCTTGCCCGTACAAGGTATTCAAGGCCCGCGCCTTCCCAAGACGCGGAGCACACCTCTGTCAGGTGCCGTTGCGCCCAGTCGCATCACAGACTGGCGCGCGGTGTCAGGGCCTACCAGCCAATAAACACAGCGACAAGACATCCCATGCCGCCCCCGCCGTCATCAACCACTACGACTAGCATGCGGCATGGGCAGGGCTGCAAGACGAAGACTCAGAAGCCTTCGCCAGAGACAACTACCGGCATAACTGCAGATACGTAGATAATAGACAATCTCCCCGGGACCACCTGTCAGGTCCCGGCCCCCCCCTTGTAAGCCACCCGAGTCTTGGACTATAAAAGGCTCGGGTAGGCAACGTTAGCAAGGGTCGAACCCTGTTGGTTCGCACTTTGCAACTCATACGCTAGCCATACACTCTCAAGCTGTAACTCACCCCCAAGCTCAGGACTCCGGCCCTGAGCAGCAAGCAATACAGCGAGCTCCATAGCTCGCCGTGGACGTAGGGTTTTACGCTCCGGCGGCCTGAACCATGTAAAACTCGCCGTGTCAAGCTCTTACTAACTCGTCCATCTGCGCAAGCTCTCCGCTAGAGACTAGCCCCACCGAAAAAAGAACCTCCGCGGGCTGCCCAGTGCAGGGCCGGGGGAAGTGTCGACTGAACACTTCGACAACCGCAATAGGACGTGGTTGGCACCACGTCGGTAGAGATCCCCTTCTACCAACGTGTATCTCTTAGCCATGCGCACGATCCGTTCAGCGGATACACGTTCATCAGGGAGGATGTTGTCTTTCAAGTAGTCCCGGATCTCCGTGATCCATGCATCGGGTCTGACTTGAGTGTCTGGATCTTGAGCGCTGGGTTGCACGGAGTCCCCAGTGACGCTTACGATCCTTGGCGGCGTCCATGGCTGCAGGGCTGCCGGGACCGCCAGCTTCGAGGTGCTGGTCCAGCCCCCTTCGCCCGGTTAGGCGGGCTGGGCTGTGGGCCGCAGCAACGTCCTCTCGAAGACTCCTTCGGGCAGAGGGGCTCCGGTGGAGGCCTTCGTTGAGAGGTCGTCAGCTGCGGCATTGCCAGCGCGCGGTACGTGGCGCAGGTCCAAGGCGAGGAAGTCTTTCTCCAACATCTGCACATGGAGCAGATAAGCAGCTAGTTGTGGGTCATTGCAGGAGCATTCACCCTTAACTTGCTTGATAACTAGCTGGGAGTCGCCCTGTGCCAACAACTGGCGAGCGCCCAGAGACAGGGCTGTCTTTAGGCCAAAGATGAGTGCTTCGTACTCTGCCATGTTGTTGGTTGCCTTGAAATTGAGACGCACCATATACCCTGTCGAAGTGTTTGGTCGACACTTCCCCCGGGCCTGCACTGGGCAGCCCGCGGAGGTTCTTTTTTCGGTGGGGCTAGTCACTTGCGGAGAGCTTGAGCGTATGGACGAGTTAGTAAGAGCTTGACATGGCGAGTTTAACGTGGTTAAGGCGCCGGAGCGTAAAACCCTACGTCCACGGCGAGCTATGGAGCTCGCTGTATTGCTTGCTGCTCAGAACCGGAGTCCTGAGCTTGGGGATGACTGAAGTCTAGCGTATGAGTTGCGAGAGTGCGAACCCTTGCTAAAGTTGCCTACCCTAGCCTTTTATAGTCCAAGACTCGGGTGGCTTACAAGGGGGGCCCGGGACCCGACAGGTGGTCCCGGGGAGATTGACTGTTATCTACCGTATCTGCAGTTATGCCGGTAGTTGTCTCTGGCGAAGGCTTCTGAGTCTTCGTCTTACAGCCCTGCCCATGCCGCATGGTAGTCGTAGTGGCTGATGACGGCGGGGGCGGCATGGGATGTCTTGTCGCTGCGTTTATTGGCTGGCAGGCTCTTACACCGCGCGCCAGTCTGTGATGCGACTGGGCGCAACGGCACCTGATAGAGGCGTGCTCCGCGTCTCCGCGTCTTGGGAAGACGCGGGCCTTGAATACCTTGTACGGGCAAGGTATGGAGCGTCTTTATGCCCACTGCCTACCGCTCGGGGGCAGGCAGCGTTCTTCTGCTAGACACGTGGCGGGCTCGGAGCCCTCCTCAGAGGAGAGGGTGGTCCGGCCCCGCAGGACACGTGGAGCCTTCGGACCTCTCCCCGCGGAGGGGGCGGTCCGGCTTCTGTCGGCCACGTGGCGAGCCCAGAGCTCCTCTCTGAGGAGAGGGAGGTCCAGCCCCGCTGGACACGTGGCGCCTTCGGACCTCTCTCCCGCGGAGGGGAGGTCCGGCTTTTGTATGCCACGTGGCAGGCCCGGAGCTTTCCTCTGAGGAGAGGGAGGTCCGGCCCCGCCGGACGCGTGGCGCCTTCGGAGCTCTCCCTGCGGAGAAGGGCGAGTTCCTTAGGCATTTCCCCCTGTGCGCAGGGGTACCCCATATCGCGGGTACCGACAGTGGCCCCCGGGCCCATCTTGGGGGAGATAGCGAGCCCGAGGAGGGACCTCCGTATCTTCTGATCCATGCACTTTCTCTAAGTCCCGCATTGACAGCTGCCGGAGCACGAACGGCCGCGGGATCGTGGGAGCGTGCGCCCACTTGATGGTTGCTTTTACTGCGGCGGTTCCCAAGGCTGCCATTCCTGTACGCCGCAGCGCTTTCTTCCGAAAACGTCGAAGCGCCTTGCCGGCTTGTCCTCTGGTGCGACAGACTCCTCGACCCACCGCTTCAATTGGGCGTCTTGGGTCCACCTGTCATCGGCGACGAGCTGGGTCGGCTCGAAGTGGTGATCGCCGAAGAGCTTGAAGTGGAAGGTCGGGGCCTTGCGAAGGAGGTCGCTATGCACGTACTGGCGTGCTTCCGGAGCCGAGACCCTTCCTTTTATCTAGGGCCAGTCCGTCTAGGACCCGTTGCCGATCGGGAGGAAGCTGCCAGGGCCGAGGTCGAGGACGTGGCTGCCCTCGTGGCCTCTAGGTTTCATCGGGAGTCCGGGGACTCTTAGGCACCTGCCCCGTGGCCACAAGGCCCTGTACTTCCTTTTTTATTTTTGTTGAGTCTGTAGCCCAGCTCGTGGGGCCTTTGTATGAACAAACTCCTGTTTCTTTCTGTGTCTGCATGTACTAGTCTTCTTCCTGGTTTTTCCTGGCCGAGTCCTTAGCTCCGCAAGGTACTCGGAGGCCTTGATCAATCTCGAAGCTCCGCAGACACCTTCTCCGGGTCCTCACTGTATACTAAGGGCCCCGGAGGTCTCTACGACCCGCCTCACGAGAACGGGGGGATCCGGGCCTGTTGGCCATGTGGCGGGCGTGAGCTCCCCTCCGAGGGAAGGTCCGGGCTTGCGGGGCACGTGGAGTCCTCGGACCTCTCCCCGCGGAGGGGGGATGGTCCGGCTTCTGTAGGCCACGTGGCGGGCCCGGAGCCCCCCCTCAAGGAGGTGGATGGTCTGGCCCCGCTGGACACGTGGGACATTCGGGCCTCGCCCCTGCGGAAGCGGTGAGGTCTAGTTCTTTGATCTTACCTTGGGGTTTCGGTCTTGCTCGATCCCGTAGCGGCCCCCTGGTAGGTGCGTTCCATTGGATGGATGCGCCTACCATACTCCTGCGGGGAGCTGAGGCCGAGAGGTCCTGCACACAAGTAAGGGAAACGTAATTCTCCTTGGGGGCTCCCCCTGCTCTATCTCTTAGTCTTATTTGGCTTACGGTCCCTGTCCACTTATACGGTGCTTGGGAACTACCGTGCGTGAAGTGCCGGGGGCTCGGGGCCCCCCTGGCTATCGGCCGGTACCTCCAACGCAACCGCCTTTGGTAGGGCAGCAAATGCCGACTAAAGGTGAGAATGAGAAGTGGGAGCTGAGCGCATGGTGAGCCCACGCTAGTAGTGCAGTAATAAAAATTTAATAAGTAAATTAAATGAGCACCAAAGAAGAGCAACATAGGACAGGTTTCTTTTCATATAAATTTCCATAGGAGGAAGGCAGGCTGAGTATGGAGGCCACGACCCACCTCAAGGGAAGCAAGACTCTACGTGCTTGGGGTCGGTACTAGGCGAAGCTGAACGTAGTCCTGGACCGTCCCCTGAGGCTTAGCTGCTCCGAGCACTGTTCCTGGACTTTATGGAATTTATTATATAAAAAGAAGAGTCTGTCCTATTGAGTAGAACTTACGGAGGTGTTCTGTGTTCCGAGGGTTCGGGAGCGGGTCCCCATCCTCGGTTCTGGGGAATGGTCCCAGGTCCCAGGATGTCCAGGCCCCGTACGGCAAATGGCCATGTGGGCTGGATCATCTGTACCGTCCAAGCCGGTGTATGGATCTGCTTGGCGTTGAACAGGCATGCCTTGCAGTTCTGGACCAGCTTGACGGCATCCTGGAGTGTTGTCGGCTAGTAGAAGCCATGCCGAAAGGCTTTACCGACAAGCGTGCGTGAGGAAGAGTGACTCCCACATTCGCCTCCATGGATCTCAGCAAGCAAGTCGCAGCCTTCCCCCTGGGTTATGCACCGCAATAGGACGCGGCTGCGCCGCGTTGGTAGAGATCCCTGTCGGTACCTGAGATATGGGGTACCCCCGCGCACAGGGTAAAATGCCTAAGGTACTCGCCCTTCTCCGCAGGGAGAGCTCCGGAGGCGCCACGCGTCCGGCGGGGCCGGACCTCCCTCTCCTCAGAGGAGAGCTCCGGGCCCGCCACGTGGCATACAGAAGCCGGACCTCACCCTCCGCGGGAAAGAGGTCCGAAGACGCCACGCGTCCAGCGGGGCCGGACCTCCCTCTCCGCAGAGGAGAGCTCCGGGCCCGCCACGTGGCATACAGAGGCCGGACCTCCCCCTCCTCGGGGAGGGGTCCGGAGGCTCCACGTGCCCCGCAGGCCGGACCCTTCTCACCTCAGAGAAGGGCTCCGGACCCGCCACGTGGCTAGAAGAACGGTGCTGCCTGCCCCCGAGCGGTAGGCGGCGGGCGTAAAGGCGCTCCTCACCTTGCCCGTACAAGGTATTCAAGGCCCGCGTCTTCCCAAGACGCGGAAACGCGGAGCACGCGTCTGTCAGGTGCCGTTGCGCCCAGTCGCATCACAGACTAGCGCGCGGTGTCAGAACCTGTCAGCCAGTAAACGCCGCGACAAGACATCCCATGCCGCCTGCGCCGTCATCAACCACTACGACTAGCACGCGGCATGGGCAGGGCGGCAAGATGAAGACTCAGAAGCCTTCGACCAGAGGCAGCTACCGGCGTAACTACAGATACGGTAGATAATAGACAATCTTCCCAGGACCACCTGTCGGGTCCCGGCTTCCCTTGTAAGCCGCCCGAGCCTTGGACTATAAAAGGCTCGGGCAGGCGTCGATAGCAAGGGTTCGCACTTTGCAACTCATACGCTAGCCATACACTCTCAAGCTGTAACACACCCCCAAGCTCAGGCCTCCGGCCCTGAGCAGCAAGCAATACAGCGAGCTCCGTAGCTCGCCGTGGACGTAGGGTTTTACGCTCCAGCGGCCTGAACCACGTAAAACTCGCCGTGTCAAGCTCTCGCTAACTCGTCCATCCGCGCAAGCTTTCCGCTAGGAGACTAGCCCCGCCGAAAAAAGAACCTCCGCGGGCTGCCCAGTGCAGGCCCGGGGGAAGTGTCGGTCGCACACTTCGACATTTGGCGCGCCAGGTAGGGGGCCTTTTCCCCTAGCGCGACGAGTTTCCGCCGACGAAGATGACCAAGCTCCCTTCGGCGGCAAGCTCACCTCCCCCGCCTCCGCGGCGAACCGCGACCAGGGGGGAGTACAAGCCAACACACTCGGGACGGAGTGTGTCAGTACAAGCTGGGAGCCAGCAACTGGCTCTGGCAGCGCCGACCCCGGCAATGCAGGCTCCAACCAGCGTCAGATCTTCAGTAGCGCCTGGCGTACCCGGAGGGGGTGCGCTAGCTGCAGCAAGAGCGCTACTGCACAATCCGCCCGCTGGGGACGCGCCTCAGGCAGCGACCCAGCGGTGGATTCTCGAGGTAGACCGTCTTGTCGTCGCTGCCGCAAGCCCGCGACTCCGGCGGAGACGACACTCTGACCAGCCGGCCGTGTCAATGATATGCACGCCGATGGTTGACGAACAGACGGCAGATTCCAGCTCTGCCAGCCCTCAATCGATGGATCTGATGACAGAGCTGGAGCGGTGTCGCTCGGGTGAAGATGCCCGGGTATACCTCGAGCAACGCCGAGAAAGGCGTCGCTACCAAGAGGCTGACGACAGCATGACGTCGGCCTCGACCCAGCCTGAAGAGCAGACCTTTGCCATGCGATCTCTGCCCCAGGCCTGCGCCGTGCAGAATATGCCACAATCATATGTACTGCAGATGGCGCCCCCGGCCTATGGTGCAGCTTTGCCCGTACCTGGGTACACTGTGCCTAGAGCGAACCCAGCGTTCGCGGCACCAGAACCTGTGGTGACAGAAGCGGGGTGTGCAGCCCTCGCGCCCCATCTTCGCTTTGCGAAGTGGCCGCGCAAGTTTCGGCCACAACTGCCCGAGAAGTACGACGGCAGTGTCAACCCGGCGGAGTTCCTCCAGATCTACTCCACCGCCGTACTTGCCGCAGGAGGTAATGAAGCCGTCATGGCCAATTACTTCCCTGTCGCCTTGACCGGTCCAGCCCGGTCTTGGCTCATGAACCTCCCCCAGGGTTCCGTCACCTCCTGGGGAGAGCTTTGCCGACAGTTCGTAGCCAACTTTGGCAGCTCCTACACCCGGCCTGGCACGGAGCTCGACCTCCACGCCGTCCAGCAGCAACCTGGGGAGTCGCTGCGCTCTTTCATCCAGCGGTTCTCCCAGGTGCGGAACACCATCCCACACATTCAAAATGCTTCTGTGGTGGTGGCGTTCCGGCAAGGCGTCCGGGACAGGAAGATGCTCGAGAAGCTCGTGACCAGGGAGGTCCGCGACGTCTCAGAGCTCTTCAGCTTGGCAGACAAATGCGCCAGAGCTGCCGAAGGACGGAACTGGCACTCGCTGCCATCCTCCGAGTCAGGGGGACTGCCCAGATCTAGTCCTACTCTCTGTGGAGGCAGCTGGAAGGCCAAGAACCGAGGCAGAAGCAAGATAGAGTCACCGACCGCAGCCCCAGTCGTCACTGCAGCGACTCTCGGTGGGGCTCGGGGGCCGCGCCCCGACAAGAAGCAGCGAAGATCACCAATCCCAGAAGGTGATAAAGACAATATGTGCCCCGTGCACGGCAGCTGTCACCACACTGCTGCCGAGTGCCGGGAGATCTGAAGGCTCGCAGAGCGCTTCCGCAAGGAGAAGCGGCAGCGGGCTGATGACCTGCCCTTCCGTCCAAAGGAAGATGAGCAGAGGGTGGATGTTCCAGACAACATCGACCACCCAGAGGAGATCCAGGAGCCTCTGCATGTCGTGAAGGCGGCACGCAATCACGAGGATTCCGGCTCCAGCGACGATGAGCGTCGGAAGAAGCTCTACGTCATATACGGCGGGTCCGCCGACCCCTCCTCCCGAAGTGCAGTCAAGACTCTGAGCCGAGCAGTAGCGTCGGTGGCGCCACTCCCAAGTGCTGCACCGCACCTAAAGTGGATGGGGACCCCCATCAGCTTTGATGCCACCGACTGCCCCAGGAACATGGCTGGGGCCGGCCAACTACCGCTCCTGGTGGCCCCTACCATCGCCAACGTGAGAATGTACCACGTTTTGGTGGATGGAGGGGCTGGGCTGAACCTCATCAGCCGTGCAGCTTTCCAGAAGCTGCAAATCCCGATGGCCAAGCTCACCCCATCGAGCCCGTTCTCAGGGGTAGGGCCGGGACAGGTTATCCCCTACGGCAACATTAGTCTCCCGGTGACCTTCGGGGCTCCGGACAGCTATCGAACAGAGTACATTCTGTTCGACGTAGCGGAGATAGACCTCCCCTTCAACGCCATAATCGGCAGGCCAGCCCTGTACCGGTTCATGGCTGTAGCCCATTACGGCTACCTTGTCCTGAAGATGCCGACACCAACAGGTGTTCTCAGGATTCGAGGGGACCGCACTGCTGCAGTGTCGGCCCTGGAGAAGCTCCAAGCGCTCGCAGCAGCTGGGGCATCAACCCCCGGCAATACGGAGTCGGACCAGCTCCGCCCGAACGCACGCCACCGTGCTTCCACCACAGCACCCCGGGTGCAACCTCTCGACGAGGGTGGCGTCCCCTTAAAGGTCGTCCAAGTCGGCGCCGAAGCTAACCAGACCACCCGGGTAGCCGGGGGCCTGGATAGTAAATAGAAAGGCGTGCTCGTCACCTTCCTCCGGCACAACGTCGACGTGTTTGCATGGCAGCCGTCACAGATGCCGGGGATCCCCAGGAAGGTGATCGAGCACCACTTGAAAGTCTTTCCCGATGCCCGGCCGGTTCAACAGAAGCCCCGCAAGCAGTCCATCGAGCGGCAAAACTTCATCCGTGAAGAAGTCAAGAAGCTGCTGGACGCTGGCTTCATACGGGAAGTCCACCACCCCCGATGGTTGGCGAACCCCGTCGTTGTCCCGAAGGCTGGCGGGAAGCTCCGGATGTGCATCGACTACACCAGTCTCAATAAGGCATGTCCTAAAGATCCATTCCCTCTCCCTAGAACAGATCAAATAGTAGACTCAACGTCAGGCTGTGATATGCTGTGCTTCCTAGACGCCTACTCGGGTTTCCATCAGATCCCCATGTCTAGGGAGGACGAGGAGCACACCTCCTTCATCACAGTAGACGGCCTTTATTGCTATGTGTCTATGCCTTACGGCCTAAAGAATGCACTCCCCACCTTTGTGCGGGCAATGCACAAAACCTTTGGGGAGTTAATAAGAGACCTGGTTGAGGTGTATGTCGATGACATAGTTGTCAAGGTCAAGCAGGGTCCGTCCCTGCTAGATAACCTAGCTTTAGTCTTTGACAAGTTGCGCTCTACGCGCACCAAGCTGAACCCAGATAAATGTGTGTTCGGCGTGTCCTCTGGGAAGCTCTTAGGGTTCCTGGTCTCGCACCGAGGGATTGAGGCCAACCCAGAGAAGATCAAGGCCATCGATTTGATGCGGCCCCCTGCCCGCGTTAAGGATGTCCAGAAACTCACAGGATGTCTAGCCGCGCTGAGTCGGTTTATACCGAGGCTAGCATAGCGGGCACTCCCTTTCTTTAAGCTCCTGCGCAAGTCAGGCCCTTTTGCCTGGACTGACAAAGCAGAAGAGGCTTTCCAGGAGTTGAAGCGACTCCTGACGACCCTACCAATCATGGTAGCCCCTGAGCCCGGAGAGCACCTGTTGCTCTACATCGCGGCGACAACTGAAGTAGTGAGTATGGTCCTCGTCGCAAAGCGGCTGGACCCCTCATCTTCACAACCTGCTCCGGTAGCAGAAGACAGACGCCAGGAGGCCCCGCAGGACCAAGACGGTCTCCCGGGCCTCCAAGTCAACCTCCCGGAGGTCCAGGTCGACCTCCCGGAGGTCCTGGGCAGTCTCCCGGACCTCCAAGATAAACCCCCGGGGGCCCCGCGGGACCCCCCGGGGGCCAAATGGGACCTCCCAGAGGTCCCCCAAGACCCCCCGGAGCTCCCGGACAATCAAGATAGCTTAAGGGCCTCCGGGTCCCAGCTCCCGGAGGCCCCCGTGGGTCCACCCACCTCCAGTGGGCCAGGGCCAATGGACAAGGACCTCCCAGGCCTGAGAAAGAGGGTTCGAACCGTCCAGAGGCCTGTCTACTACATCAGCGAAGTACTTCATGATGCCAAGACAAGGTACCTGGAAGTCCACAAGCTGCTGTATGCGGTGCTCGTGGCCTCCAGAAAGCTCCGCCATTACTTCCAGGCCCACCGGGTCTCGGTAGTCACCTCGTATCCACTGAAGACAATTCTTCACAGCCCCCATGCGACTGGCAACATTGCTAAATGGCCGGTGGAGCTGGCGGAGTTTGAGCTGGACTTCCTCCCACGCCATGCAGTCAAGAGCCAAGCACTGGCTGACTTTGTGGCGGAGTGGACACCAACGGAGACTGACCCAGGGGGCCATGGGGGCGGAGAACCGGAGCACCAAGCTCCGGTCTTCACCGAACCCCACTGGACACTCTTCTTTGACGGCTCCTCGCGAAAGCAGGGGGCCGGTGCCGGCGTACTGCTCCTCATGCCATCGGAGGAACAGTTTGGGTAATGGTGCATCTCAATTTCAAGGCAACCAACAACATGGCGGAGTATGAAGCACTCATCTTTGGCCTGCAGACAGCCCTGTCTTTAGGCGCTCGCCAGTTGTTGGCACAGGGCGACTCCCAGCTGGTCATCAAGCAAGTCAAGGGCGAATGCTCCTGCAATGACCCCCAGCTAGCTGCATATCTGCTTCACGTGCAGATGTTGGAGAAAGAATTCCTCGCCTTGGACCTGCACCACGTACCGCGCGCCGGTAATGCCGCAGCCGACGACCTTTCAACGAAGGCTTCCACCGGAGCCCCTGCGCCCGAAGGAGTCTTCGAGAGGACGTTGCTGCGGCCCACAGCCCGGCCCACCGAGCCGGGCGAAGGGGGCTTGACCAGCACCTCGAAGCTGGCGGTCCCGGCGGCCCTACAACCGTGGGCGCCGCCAAGGATCGTAAGCGTCACTGGGGACTCCGTGCAACCCAGCGCTCAAGATCCAGAAGCTCAAGTCAGACCCGATGCATGGATCACGGAGATCCGGGACTACTTGAAGGACAATATCCTCCCTGATGAACATGCAACCGCTGAATGGATTGTGCGTATGGCTAAGAGGTACGCGCTGGTAGAGGGGGATCTCTACCGGCGTGGCGCCAACCACATCCTATTGCGGTGTATAACCCAGGGGGAAGGCTGCGACTTGCTCGCTGAGATCCATGGAGGCGAATGTGGAAGTCATTCTTCCTCACGCACGCTTGTCGGTAAAGCCTTCCGGCATGGCTTCTACTGGCCGACAGCACTCCAGGATGCCGTCAAGCTGGTCGAGAGCTGCAAGGCGTGCCAGTTCCACGCCAAGCAGATCCATACACCGGCTCAGGCGGTACAGATGATCCCGCCCTCGTGGCCGTTTGCCGTGTGGGGGCTGGACATCCTGGGACCATTTCCCAGAACCGTCGGGGGGTTCCGGTACTTCTATGTCGCTATCGACAAGTTCACCAAGTGGCCGGAAGCTACACCAGTTGTCACCATCAATAAACAATCAGCAGTAAAATTCATCAGGTCTATTGTCTGCCGGTTCGGGGTCCCAAACAGGATCATCACTGACAATGGGACCCAGTTCACCAGCGCAGCGTTCCAAGACTACTGCGAGGACCTTGGCATTCAGGTATGCTATGCCTCTGTCGCCCACCCGAAGAGCAATGGGCAAGTCGAGAGGGCCAATGCGGAGATTCTCCGGGGGCTCAAGACTCGTACCTTCGCCAGCCTGAAGAAACATGGTGCCAATTGGGTAGATGAACTTCCGAGCACACTATGGGCTAACCGGACATCCCAGAGCCGGGCCACCGGGGAGACACCCTTCTTCATGGTGTACGGGGCTGAAGCTGTACTCCCTCCAGAAATCACCATGAAGTCTCACCGTGTCCGAGCTTACGATGAAGCCACGCAGGACAACCTCCGGCGTGGAGAAATCGACCTCGTCGACGAGGTCCGATTACATGCGGCACTCCGTAACGCGCGGTACAGACAGGCGCTTCGGCGCTACCACCAGAGGTCTGTGCGTGCCCGGGACCTGCAGGAAGGTGACCTGGTGTTGCGGCGCATACTTTCTCGTGAAGGGGCCCACAAACTCTCCCCTAGTTGGGAAGGCCCCTTCCGAGTCGCGAAAGTATGCCGCCCCGGGTGTGTGCGCCTTTCCACCGAGGATGGGGACCTGCTCCCGAATCCTTGGAACATAGAACACCTCCGTAAGTTCTACCCCTAAGAGCAAAAATAGGTCAGTACTTTCTTTTCGTAATGAACCCCATAGAGTCCAGGAGCAGCGCTCGGAGCAGCTAAACCCCAGGGGACGGTCCAGGACTACGTTCAGCTTTGCCTGGTTCCGACTCCAAGCGCGTAGAGTCTTGCTTCCCCTCTTAATGGGGTGGGTCGTGGCCTCCATGTTTAGCCTGCCTTCCTCCTATGGAAGGTTGTGCGAAAAGAAGTCTGCCCTACTTTGCTCTTTCCTTGTACTCATTTAAATTGTGAATTGAGTTCTTTTTTATCGCCCTTGCAGTACATGGTTGCCATGTGCTCAGCTCCCCCTCTCTACAAGTCCCCAAGCATCAAGCATATGGTTGGGGCTGTAAGTCAAATAAGACTATGAGATAAGGGAGGGGGAGCCCCCAAGGAGAATTACGTTTCCTCTACCTGTGTGCAGGACTTCCAGGTGCGGCAACGGGGACTGCATGAAGTAGGGGGAAAGGAGCTACCAACTACTGCGACCCAGGGCGAGAGGGGCGGGACCCGGGGGCCCCACGTGTCCAGCAGGCCCGGAACTCTCTCCTCTCTTGAGAAGGGCTCCGGGCTCGCCACGTGGCAGGCGGAAACCGGACCTGCCCCCGCGGTGGGAGAGCTCCGAAAGCCCTGCGTGTTCAACATGGCCGGGGCCCCCGTCTCCGCAGTAAAAGCAATCATCAAGTGAGCGCACGCTCTCACGACCCCGCGGCCGTTCGTGCTCCGGCAGAGGCCAATTCGGGACTTAGAGAAAGTGCACGGATCGGAAGAGAAGGAGGTCCCACCTCGGGCTCGCTATCTCCCCCGAGATAGGCCCGGGGGCCACTGTCGTTACCTGAGAGTTGGGGTACCCCCGCGCACAGGGTAAAATGCCTAAGGTACTCGCCCTTCTCCGCAGGGAGAGCTCCGAAGGCGCCACGCGTCCGGCGGGGCCGGACCTCCCTCTCCTCAGAGGAGAGCTCCGGGCCTGCCACATGGCATACAGAAGCCGGACCTCCCCCTCCGCGGGAGAGAGGTCCGAAGACGCCACGCGTCCAGCGGGGCCGGACCTCCCTCTCCGCAGAGGAGAGCTCCGGTCCCGCCACGTGGCATACAGTGGCCGGACCTCCCCCTCCGCGGGGAGGGGTCCGGAGGCTCCACGTGCCCCGCAGGCCGGACCCTTCTCACCTCAGAGAAGGGCTCCGGACCCGCCACGTGGCCAGAAGAACGGTGCTGCCTGCCCCCGAGCGGTAGGCGGCGGGCGTAAAGGCGCTCCTCACCTTGCCCGTACAAGGTATTCAAGGCCCGCGTCTTCCCAAGACGCGGAAACGCGGAGCACGCGTCTGTCAGGTGCCGTTGCGCCCAGTCGCATCACAGACTGGCGCGCGGTGTCAGAACCTGCCAGCCAGTAAATGCCGCGACAATACATCCCATGCCGCCTGCGCCGTCATCAACCACTACGACTAGCACGCGGCATGGGCAGGGCGGCAAGATGAAGACTCAGAAGCCTTCGACCAGAGGCAGCTACCGGCGTAACTACAGATACGGTAGATAATAGACAATCTTCCCGGGACCACCTGTCGGGTCCCGGCTTCCCTTGTAAGCCGCCCGAGCCTTGGACTATAAAAGGCTCGGGCAGGCGTCGACAGCAAGGGTTCGCACTTTGCAACTCATACGCTAGCCATACACTCTCAAGCTGTAACTCACCCCCAAGCTCAGGCCTCCGGCCCTGAGCAGCAAGCAATACAGCGAGCTCCGTAGCTCGCCGTGGACGTAGGGTTTTACGCTCCGGCGGCCTGAACCACGTAAAACTCGCCGTGTCAAGCTCTCGCTAACTCGTCCATCCGCGCAAGCTTTCCGCTAGGAGACTAGCCCTGCCGAAAAAAGAACCTCCGCGGGCTGCCCAGTGCAGGCCCAGGGGAAGTGTCGATCGCACACTTCGACAATCCCCTTCTACCATCATGTGTCTCTTAGCCATACGCACGATCCGTTCAGCGGATACACGTTCATCAGGGAGGATATTGTCTTTCAAGTAGTCCCGGATCTCCGTGATCCATGCATCGGGTCTGACTTGAGCATCTGGATCTTGAGCGCTGGGTTGCACAGAGTCCCCAGTGACGCTTACGATCCTTGGCGGCGTCCATGGCCACCGGGACCGCCAGCTTCGAGGTGCTTGTCTAGCCCCCTTCGCCCGTCTCGGCGGGCCGGGCTGTGGGCCACGGCAACATCCCCTCGAAGCCCCTTTCGGGCACAGGTGCTCCGGTGGGGGTCTTCGTGGAGAGGTCGTCAGCTGCAGCCTTGCTAGCGCGCGGTACGTGGCGCAGGTCCAAGGCGAGGAAGTCTTTCTCCACAATCTTGCTTGATAGCTAGCTGGGAGTCGCCCTGTGCCAACGTCTGGCGAGCGCCTAGAGACAGGGCTGTCTTTAGGCCAAGGATGAGTGCTTCATACTCTGCCATGTTGCTGGTTGTCTTGGAATTGAGACGCACCATATACCCAGACTGCTCCCCCGATGGCATGAGGAACAGTATGCTAGCACCGGCCCCCTGCTTTTGCAAGGAGCCGTTGAAGAAGAGCATCCAGTGAGGCCCGGTGAAGGCCAGAGCTCGGGATCCTGGTTCACCGTCTTCATGGCCCGCTGGGTCAATCCTGCGTTGGCATCCACTTGTGGTGGTGGCGCTGATGAAGTAGACAGAACCTCCCGCGGGCCCGGGGAGGCCACCGGGAGCTGATACTCGGAGGTCCCCAGGCTGTCTTGGACTTCCGGGAGGTCCCGCTGATTTCCCGGGAGCTCCGGGGGGTCCCGTTGGACGTCCGGGAGGTTCTGTTGGGCCTCCGGGGGGTTGTGTCGGGGGTCCGGGGTCCGTTTTGGACCTCCGGGGGGTCGTCTCGGACCTCAGGAGTTTCCTGGCGCTTGTTTCCGATACCGGAGCAGGTTGCGGCGATGAGGGGTCTGGCCGCTCTGCGACGAGGACCGTACTCACCACTGCAGCCGTCGCCGCGATGTAGAGCAACAGATGCTCTTTGGGCTCGGGGGCTACCATTACGGGTAGGGTCATCAGGAGCTGGTTCAGCTCCAGGGGAGCTTCCTCCGCTTCGTCGGTCCAAGCAAATGGCCCGGATTTGCGTAGAAGCTTAGAGAAGTGGAGCATTCGCTTGTCTAACCTCGGTATAAACCGACTTAGCGCAGCTAGGCATCCCGCGAATTTCTGGATCTTTTTTTTTGCGGGCGGGAGGCCGCCTCGAGCCGATGGCTTTGATCTTCTCTGGGTTAGCCTCAGTTCCTCGGCGTGAGGCCAGGAATTCTAAGGGTTTTCCAGAGGATACACCTGTCGAAGTGTTCGGTCGACACTTCCCCCGGGCCTGCACTGGGAAGCCCGCGGAGGTTCTTTTTTCGGTGGGGCTAGTCCCTTGCGGAGAGCTTGAGCCTATAGACGAGTTAGTAAGAGCTTGACACGGTGAGTTTTATGTGGTTCAGGCCGCCGGAGCGTAAAACCCTACGTCCAGGGCGAGCTATGGAGCTCGCTATTTTGCTTGCTGCTCAGAACCGGAGTCCTGAGCTTGAGGATGAGTTACAGCTTGGGGGTGAATGGCTAAAATGCGAACCCTTGCTATCGTCGCCTACCCGAGTCTTTTATAGTCCAAGACTCAAGTGGCTTACAAGGGGGGGCCCGGGACCCGACAGGTGGTCCCGGGGAGATTGATTGTTATCTACCGTATCTGCAGTTATGCCGGTAGTTGTCTCTAGCGAGGGCTTCTGAGTCTTCGTTTTGCAGCCCTGCCCATGCCGCATGCTAGTCGTAGTGGATGATGACGGCGGGGGCGGCATGGGATGTCTTGTCGCTGTGTTTATTGGCTGGCAGGCTCTGACACCACGCGCCAGTCTGTGATGCGACTGGGCGCAACGGCACCTGACAGAGGCGTGCTCCGCGTCTTGGAAAGACGCGGGCCTTGAATACCTTGTACGGGCAAGGTATGGGGCGTCTTTATGCCTGCTGCCTATCACTCGGGGGCAGGCAGCGCCGTTCTGCTGGCCACATGGCGGGCCCGGAGCCCTCCTCAGAGGAAAAGGGGGGTCCGACCCCGCGGGACACGTGGAGCCTTCGGACCTCTCCCCACGGAGGGGGAGGTTCGGCTTCTGTCGGCCACGTGGCGGGCCCGGAGCTCCTCTCTGAGGAGAGGGAGGTCCGGCCATGCCGGATACGTGGCACCTTCGGGCCTCTCCCCCGCGGAGGGGGAGGTCCAGCTTCTGTATGCCACGTGGCGGGCCCGGAGCTCTCCTATGAGGAGAGGGAGGTCCGGCCCCACCGGACGCGTGGCGCCTTCGGTGCTCTCCCTGTGGAGAAGGTCGAGTTCCTTAGGCATTTTCCCCCTGTGTGCGGGGGTACCCCATATAGCGGGTACCGACAGTGGCCCCCAGGCCCATCTCGGGGGAGGTAGCGAGCCCGAGGTGGGACCTCCATCTCTTCTGATCCGCGCACTTTCTCTAAGTCCCGCATTGACCGCTGCCGGAGCACGAACGGCCGCAGGATCGTGGGAGCGTGCTCCCACTTGATGGTTGCTTTTACTGTGGCAGTTCCCAAGACTGCCACTTCTGCACGTTGCGGCGCTTTCTTCGGGAACCGCCGAAGTGCCTTGTCGGCTTGTCTTCTTAGGAGACTGACTCCTTGACCCACCGCTTCAGTCGGGCGGCTTGGGTCCACCTGTCATCAGCGCTCGGCCTAGGAGCCGAAGCTGTTGCCGATGCGGTGTATTCGAAGAGTTTCAAATTGCTTTGACTCGTACCTGGAAGGTGTGAAAAGAAACCGCCACGTGGGTACTTTCCCCTTATAAGGCTTCCAGCCCTTGCGCCTCCCTCGAGTCCCCGCGGTATTGTCTTCTTCCCTGGCTCCTAACCCGCCTTTTGGGGGGAGAGTCGCTCTCGATTTCCTCCAGCGACGGCGTCTGCACCAAGTCTGGGACCCAGGGAGCCTGCCTGCCTTGCCTCTGGAGGTGGCGCCTCCAAGGGGTCTCTGGTTTGTCCTCCCGACGGGGCCCTTCCTTGGTGACGGCAGGTAGAAAGCTCCCTGGCGTTGCGTCCCTTCTCAGATGGTGGAGTCTTCAAAGAAACCGCTGAAGCACCAAGGAGAATTTCAGGCGGCAGAGTCTCCGGGAAGTCCGCTGAAGATGCGGAGGGGGCCTCAGGAGCACCTTTGATGACACCGGCTTTTGCGCCGGTGATGAGGGAACTTCAGGAGAAGGAAACCGCCGATGCACCAAGGAGGATCCCAGGCAGCAGAGCCTCCAAGAAGACCACTGAAGCTGCGGAGGGGGCCTCAGGAGCACCCTTGATGACACCGGCCTTTGCACTGGTGATGAGGGAGGCGATTCATGCACTCGGGTCATGGAGCGGGAGATCGCCGCCAGGGCTGAAGCCTGGTGACGTGGCCGTTCTTGCAACTTCTAGACTCTGGTCGTGTCAGGGGAACCTTGGGGCTTGTTTCTTTCTTTTTCATCGAGTTTGTAGCCCAGCTCATGGAGCCATGAATACATGAACTCTTATGACCCTTCGTGCCTGCGATGTTTTTCGTCTTCTTCCTGGTTTTGCTTGACCGAGCCCTTAGCTCCGCAAGGTGCTCAGAGGCCTTCACCAATCCCGACGTTCTGCTCTGGCACCTTCCCCGGGTCCTCATTATATTAAGGGCCCTGGAGGTCCTCGGGCCCCGCCTCATGAGGATGGGGAGGCCCGGATCAGCCGGCCACGTGGCGGATCCGGAGCTCTCCTCTGAGGAGAGGGAGGTCCGGACCCGCGGTACACGTGGGGTCTCCGGGCCCCTCCCCTCAGAGGGGGGGGGGGGGGGTCCGGTCCCGCTGACACGACCCCACTGGTCCTGTCGAGCCAGGATCACGCTGAGGGGTGCTGCGTTGCACAACACCGTATAACACACGTCAAAGGTACAAAGCGGAAGCGGAAGCTTTATTACATAAACAAGTTTATCAACATGTTTACATCAAAATAAGTTTAGTCCACACTCGCGGGCGTAGACTAAGCATCAAGTGCACGTTCAGCCCTCGAACGTGTCCTTGCTAGCACACACGCACACTAACTCTGCGGCGTGCACGACTCCCACTCGACGGGGTTCCCCTCCTGGGGTTCCGTCTCCTCTTCGGGAGTCCCTTCCTCATAGAACCCTGCAAAAGCTTCAAACACAAGCAGTGAGCACGAAGGCTCAGCAAGTCTGACCCGTCTCACCTAAACATGAAACTTCTACATGAGGGTGATGGGTTGCATGAGGTAAAAATCATTTGCAAGGACTCGCCTAATTAGTAGAACCTTACTTTCAAGTTTTAGCAGCAGGTTGTGGAGAACTTTACGCTAAGGCACATGAGAGAGCCGCAATCAAACAAGAAACGCATTTCTCTCATGTACTTTGCCCAAAGTTGAAAAGAACTTTAGTTAGCACTAAGCTACAACATATCATTAACAATCAATATCCAACTTTCAATCAGCAACATTTTAACATGTAACTAGCCTGTTCTTTCTACGTCACGGTACAGTGAACAAGTGGTACTCACTGACCGCGAGGGACGGCGATTATAATCGATTTACACCTGCAGGGTTACCCGAACAACCCGTCACGTACGCCCGTACTCGATGTTGCCTACAACAACCATCACGGACGCCGTACGCGACTACCTTTCACCCGTTAGCCAAATATTGAACCGGTCCCATCGTCCCGAGCAAGAGGTCCCTGCACGCGCATCTCTGTGCCGCCAGCTGATTTACACCTCGAGCTCTCAACCTACCCTCTGAACGACGGGCAATGCCTCAATACCCAGCTACCCGAGTTACATCAGTTTCCCGGTTCCCATATAGCCGGTAGGTCTTCGGTACTGTTCTAGCTTGTTCAACAGGCCCGCACACGGCTCGGTCCTCAATCGACACAAGCGGAGCTACAGCACACAGGCCCCAAAGTCCTGCTGCCCTTACTCTCCGCTCGGTCTCATTTTCTTACCATGTGTATCATGTGCTATCTCTACCCGAGCAATGTGCCTCTAGCCTATTCTCGCGAGTAGTTCCAACTACTCGACTTGTACCGAATCCTACTCTATCCTAGCAATGCAGTGGCTAACGGGGTTTGCAATCCTAAACCCCAACCCATGGTTTTCTTGGCTATGCAGTGGGGTTTCCAAACAAGACTCTGATGCACAACATAAAGAAAACAAGTATGTGCTCAAAACAATAAAAATTTATAAAATGGTTAATGCAAACCGGGGCTTGCCTTGCTGCTCTTGGTCGTAGGCTAGCTGTTCCTCCGGAGTAACGAAGTCTAGGACTTCGGGTTCCTCCTCGACCTTAGCGACTACATGATAAGAACAATGTATGTATTAATTAAATGCTTTTGTATTAACTTTGAAGTTGTGAAGTCTATAACCTTTACTAGATAGACCTAATGACTGTGAAACTTTTACTGTGGCTTGGTTACAACCTAAACAGAGACTTGGTCAAGTTTTAGTTGCATCAAAGCTCATTTGAGCCCTCCACAAATAATTATGTCCTTGACCTTAATTAAAGGCTTTTAGGGTGTTCTAGGTATTTTCATGAAACAAACTATGACTTTCTGAAAACTAGATTTTCAGAGGGTTCTAATGGAATTGGTCTCACTTAATTTGGAAGTCTCTAACTAAAGATATGAGCTAAACAATTTCAGAGAAAATTCTGAAAATGTTTCTGAACATTTTCTATTTTCTCTGGAACAGTTTTACTAATCACACCATTAGGTGGACTAAATGAGCTCAAATGGATCTGAAATTTTTATGGTAGTTCAAGGATATTTTGGTGAACATCTCAGCAAAATTTCAGGATTTTCCTCCAAATGATTCTCCAGTTAAAATTCCTAACAGTTTAAACTTTAAGGAATTAATTCTGGAGAATTAAGGAATTTCATGAAGTGACACTTGATTTTCTGGAAAGTACTCAAAGAGCTGAATCCAGCAAAATTTGGTTCACTCAATTTGGAGCTTTCTAGCCAAAGTTATAAGGATTTGAAGTTTGAAGGAAATCTGAAAATCGGGGAAAAGTTTAAACTCGTGCGTGGGCCCAGGAGACACGCGTCGCACGCCGAAGCGACAGCACACCGCGGCCCACAAGGCTTTTGCGCGCCAGCACACCCGATCCCGGCCGCAGCCGGATCCCGATTCAAAATATCGGCCACTGACAGCTGGGGTCCACCCCCTTCTTCAACCTCGCGACACCCGCGCTCCGCCGCCGAGGGACCTCGCCGGAGAGCTCGCCGCCGGCTGCTGTACAGCTTCAAACTTCTTGATTCTGGCCGCCCCTGCCTACTTTTACTTGGGGAACATGATCCGAGGGTCAGCTGCTCATGACAACGGCCGGAGCATGGTCGGCGACGAGCCGCCATATCGGAACGACTTCGGCCATGTCGGCTGATGCTCCTAGTGCCTCAGCTACTTGGGAAACCGGTCGGGGAGCATCAGTGGACCTCAGAGAAGGTCGACATGAACTCGGGGCAGCTCGGGGAAGGCCCGAAATAGGTCCTCACCGTGCGCCCGATACCCCCCGTGCGTTCCGCCATTAGTAGACCTTGAATTACGCCGGGCACAGAAGTTCTCCGGCCCAGAGTTGTGAAGGCAACTTGTGCGTCACCGTGTCTAGTTCGTGTGGGAGTGGCCTGAGGCCCTCTAATCCTTTCTAGAGCACGAATTAAACAGAATCGTACCCGAGGGTCGTTCTGCACACAGAAAGGGGAAAAGTGGAAATTCGCCGCCGGTGAGCAACCACTCGAGCTGTGGCTCGGGGATGAGCAGCACCGATCACTTGCGCGTCCAAGGGTGCCTTGGCTCGGGCGTGACAACGCCCAGGTTGGGCTGTCCACGAGAGCCCGAGGTGCGGCGGTTTCCAGTTCCGAGTTTGATCTTTCGGCACAGCCGATATCACTCGGTTTCAATCGATTTCTATCAATGGGAAGGATGGAGGAGGGTTGCTAGTACCTGGCTGGGACCCTGGAGTGGAAAGAGGAAGCTGCGATCAGCTCGATCCAGCAGGAACTCGAGCGCCGGTGATGGCAGTGGAGAAATGGATCGTGCACGTCGGCAGCTCGGGGAATGGCGACTGAAGCACGCCGGGGAGGGAATAAATAGGCCGGTCGGCCGGTCTCCGGCTTGGGGCACGCAGCAGGAGCTGGCGCCGGCTGCCCCCTTCGGTGGCGCGCGCTCACAGCAGCCGGGAACCGACTGAACTGTGGTTCAGTCGGTTTGCTTTGAGGCTGAGGCTGACATGTGGGTCCCACTCCTCTTTTAACCTCTGAAATTTATTCCTAACAGCTGTGGTAAACAGTGAACCCTATTCTACCCTTGGCAACTCAAATTATTCACCCAAGAGCCATTTGAATTGATCAAAGTTCAAATGAGGTTTGGTTTGAATGAATTTCAGCACAAGTGCAGTTTGAAATTCAAATAAAGTTTGAATTTCTCCCCCTTAGCTCATGTCAAGATCAACTCCAAATGGAGTGAAAATTGGTGTGTGAGCTCACAAAAATGTGCTGAGCAAGAATATGCCTTCCACTTTTAAATTCAGTGGGTGAAAACAGTTTGAATTTGAATATGTTTTCAAACTGCCCCTTTCCTATCTACACCCAAGATGACCTCAAAAATGTTTTGAATTTGGGTGAAACTTGGCATGGACATTCTTGGCAAAGTGTAGGAGTTTTCATATGTCCAGCCCATCTATATCACATGTGGGAAGTACCACTTTTGCAATGTGTGAGTTTGTTCCCTAATGAGCATGTTGATAATTGTTACTTGCTCTTTATTTGTGTTCATCATTTTTCCTCAAATGAGGTGTGTGGTGTGGGGATGAACACTGCAAATGGGTGTCAAAAACTGAGGCCCTTACATTCCTCCCCCCTTAAAAGAATCTCGTCCCGAGATTATAAGGTGAAAATGAGAGAGAGGACGGTGGAAAAATTACCGGATATGCGACGTGAGAAAGTCGGGGTAGTTAGTGCGAAGGAATTCTTCGCTCTCCCATGTCGCTTCATCCATGGAGTGATTACTCCACAGAACCTTGTAGAACCACAACGTACGGTTGCGTGTGGTTCGGGCCTTTTCATCAATAATCTGCACCGGTTCCTCCCGATAGGTGAGATCCGGTTGCAGTTCTTCAATGTCTTCCAGCTGAACGGTAGTTGATAGCTTGAGACACTTCCTCAGCTGGGAAATGTGAAAGACGTCGTGCACACCGGAAAGTGCTTCTGGTAATCTTAGCCGGTATGCCACCGATCCACATCTTTCGGTAATCTGGAATGGACCGATGAATCGGGGTGCTAACTTTCCTCTCACCCCAAATCTGTTTACGCCCTTCATTGGAGACACTCGTAGATATACGTGGTCTCCAGCTTCGAATTGTAACGGATGCCTTCTCCGGTCCGCATACTGTTTCTGTCGGGATTGAGCGGCTTTTAGGTTCGCTTGAATTAATCGAACCTTTTCTTCCGCGTTGTTGACAAGATCAATCCCGAAGGTAACCCTCTCGCCAGACTCACACCAATTCAATGGTGTGCGGCATTTTCTCCCGTATAGCGCCTCGTAGGGCGCCATCTTGATGCTGGCTTGGTACCCATTGTTGTACGAGAACTCGGCTAACGGCAAGTGATCATCCCAATTCTTGCCGTGGTCGATAGCGCAAGCTCGTAGCATGTCTTCTAAGATTTGATTTACCCGCTCCGTTTGCCCATCCGTCTGCGGGTGGTAGGCTGAACTACGGATCAGCTTCGTCCCCAAGGCAGCGTGGAGCTGCTCCCAAAAACGGGACACAAATAAAGTGCCCCGGTCCGATACGATAGTACGGGGTACGCCGTATAAGCATAGGATCCGTGAGATGTACAGTTCAGCGTACTTCTTGGCGTTGTAGTTGGTGTTGACCGGGATGAAATGGGCAACTTTGGTGAGCCGATCGACGATCACCCACACAGAATCATGTTTCTGTAAGGTGGTGGGTAAACCGACGACGAAATCCATGCTCACGTCCTCCCACTTCCAGGCAGGAATGCCCAGTGGTTGCAGCAGTCCCGGTTTCCGCATGTGGTCTGCCTTCACCCGTCGACATGTATCACACTCGGACACGTATTTTGCAGTCTCTCGCTTCATCCGTGTCCACCAAAACTTGCTTCTGAGTTCTTGATACATCTTGTTGCTGCCGGGGTGAATAGAAAACTTTGATAAGTGAGCCTCATCAAAGATTTTCTTCCGTAACTCCGGGTTTCGGGGTACGACGATCCGGTCCTTGAACCATAGGACGCCGTCTCCGTCCTTCCGGAAACATTTCAACTCCCCACTGTCTACACGTCTCCGCAAATGTGATATGCCCTTGTCATTCTTCTGGGCTGCCGCTATCTCTTCACGGATGGTGGGGATCAAAGCTAGGTTGTAGAGAGCTCCATGTGGAATCACATGTAGTGGTGGTTCGCTCTCTTCCAACGGTGTGATGGTCAGATTATTGACGTGTGACTTGCGGCTTAGCGCGTCTGCCACAACGTTTGCCTTGCCCGGATGATAATGGATCTCTATCTCGTAATCCTTTATCAGTTCTAACCATCTTCGTTGCCTCATGTTCAGCTCCTTCTGAGTGAATATGTACTTGAGGCTTTTGTGGTCGGTATATAAATGTACGAGGTTACCGAGTAGGTAGTGCCTCCACATTTTCAATGCAAGTACCACGGCAGCGAGCTCCAAGTCGTGAGTTGGATAATTTTGCTCATGATTCCTAAGCTGCCGTGACCCATACGCGACCACCCTTCGGTCTTGCATCAACACACATCCGAGCCCAATGCCGGATGCATCGCAGTACACATCGAACGGTTTTGTTGTGTCTGGCTGCGCCAAAACCGGTGCTGATGTCAGGTGCTTGACTAAAGCCTTGAATGCTGCTTCACATGCTGGACTCCAAACATATTTGGTAGCCTTCTTCAGCAGCTCTGTCATTGGCTTGGCAATCTTCGAGAAGTTCGGAATGAACCTCCGATAATATCCCGCGAGTCCGAGGAAACTCCGTACCTCATGAACAGTTCTCGGGGATTTCCAATTCAGCACTTGCGTGATTTTGCTCGGGTCCACAGCGATACCCTCCGCTGAGATGATATGCCCGAGGAAAGGCACTTGCGATATCCAAAACTCGCATTTGCTGAACTTTGCGTATAACTTGTGATCCCGCAGCCGTTGCAAGACTATACGCAGATGTTTCTTGTGATCTTCCTCCGACTTGGAATATACCAGGATGTCGTCGATGAAGACCACGACAAACTTGTCCAGCTCCGGCATGAACACCGAGTTCATTAAGTACATGAAGTGAGCTGGAGCATTGGTGAGGCCAAAGGACATGACCAGGTACTCATAAAGTCCGTACCTTGTCGAAAAAGCTGTCTTTGGAATGTCCTCAGCCCTGATCTTAATCTGATGGTACCCGGATCTTAAATCCATCTTGGAAAAGACCTTTGCTTCGACCAACTGATCAAACAACATGTCGATCCGTGGCAACGGGTACTTGTTCTTGATGGTTACGGCATTTAATGGACGGTAGTCCACGCAAAGTCGCAACGTTTCATCCTTCTTTTTGACAAATAATGCCGAACAGCCCCATGGCGAGGAGCTCGGCCTAATAAAACCCTTCTCCAGAAGGTCCGTGAGCTGAGTCTTCAGTTCAGCCAACTCCTTGGGCGCCATCTTGTACGGCCTTCGGGATATTGGCATGGTTCCCGGTGCAAGTTCAATCTTGAACTCCACCTCTCTATCGGGTGGCATCCCCGGCAAATCATCCGGGAATACATCAGGGAATTCTCGGACCACTGGAATGTCTTCCAATCTGATGGTTGTGGCTTGATAGACACTTGGAAGTTTTATTTCTGGACTGTCCAGAAATAATGAGTGAGAACCGTGCACTACTGAGTTTAAGTGCACGACTCGGAGGACGGTGTCTAAAACAGCGCCGTGGCGGTTTAACCACGACATCCCTAGGATGACATCGACCTTCTGTCCCTCTAAGATAATGAGAGACGTGGGGTACACTCTACCCGCTAAGCATAATGGTGCTTTGGAGACCATTACGCTTGCTGAAATCTTCCCACCCAGTGAACAAATTAAATATGGACTATCGGTGGGTAGTATTGGCAAGCTGTGTTTAGCAATGAAAGCTTGGCTAATAAAATTATGCGTGGCGCCTGAATCAAATAGTACTATAGCGGGATGCTGGTGGAGTTGGAACATACCCGCAAGGATTGGCTCGCCCTCCGGCACGTCCTCAATGGCAAGCTGGTGGACAGTACCGGGCCTAGGGTTTGCCCGTCGCGCATTAGTAGGGTTCCGGGGTTGATTCCTCCCCGGAAACTGTGGTACCACTCCGCCGCCTTGCCTCTCCGGGCAACTGCTCGCGAAGTGTCCTGGACGACCACACTTGTAACATGTGGCCGCTGCTGGTGGAGTACTTGGTGGACGAAAGCCCGGCATGCGTTGCGGAGGTGCAAACGCACGCGGCATCGCCCGCTGCTGCTGTTGTTGTTGCGGTGGTGCTGGCAGTGCCGGCCGGAATGCCGGTGAAGAATACGGCCGACCGCGGAACGGCATCGACCGCTGTGGTGGCGGCCAGCGCGGACCTGATGGTGGGCGATTCACCATCCGAAACTTCTGAGAAGGACCGCCTCCTTCTCCGCTGCTCTGCGGCGCGCTTCGCTTTCGCTCTGCCGCCGCCAACTCCTTGCCGGAGTCTTCCTGAACAATCGCAGCATCAATTATGTCGTTGAGGCTGCCGCGATTGAACATCGCCAGCTTGTCCTTCAGGAGCGGGTTAAGCCCCTGGTAAAAGTGGTCCCGCCGCTTCTCGTCCGTATCTGCGTGATACGACGCGTAGAGTGCGAGATCGTTGAACGCTCTGGAGTACTCCAGCGCGTTCCGGCTCCCTTGTTGCAGGTGTAGGAATTCCTGCGTCTTCCTCTTCATCAAACCGGGCGGTATATGATAGGCCCGGAAGGCCGTCCGGAACTCCGCCCAGGTCATCACTCGGTCGGTGGGTTGTGAAGCACAAAAGTTGGCCCACCACGCGCTCGCGGATCCTTGGAGCTGCTGGACCGCGAACTGAGTCTTGCGCTGCTCGCTGATTTGGAGCAGCCCGAACTTCATCTCTATGGCGCGGAGCCAGTTGTCCGCGTCAAGTGGTTCATCCGCCCTTGAGAATACAGGGGGATGAGTCGCCAGGAAGTCAGAGTAGGAGCTCTGTTGGCGCTCCTCACGATCTTGACGTCTCTCTGGGCGAGACGTATTCGCAATTAACGTTTGCAGCAGCTCTGTATGCTGCTGATGTGAACCCGCCATTGCCGCGACAATGTCGGCCAATGTAACCGTTGGCAGTGGCGGTGGCGGTGTTTGCTGTTGCTGTTGCTGCTGCTGTCCCGAGGAGTCCTCGGGAGGTGGTTGGGAGGTCTCTCCCCCTTGGCTAGTACCTCCAACATCGGGGTTGGCACGAGTACGCGTCATTTTGAAATTCAACACAGCAGCAATTAGCACATGTCTTACTCAAAATTCCATAAACAGGAGTAAGTATTGAAGCGACGCATGATTAACTTGCACAACATTCACATATATTGATAAAGCATAAACTTTATACAAGATACATTATTCTCGGATCTCCGAGAAGTCGTGCTCATGTCGTCACTACCTATACATACGTTACTGTCTACACGACATGTCACCGATTACAAAAGTTGGGTTACGCTACCCTAGCTGCCCTACTTGGCAACCGTAACCCCCTACTCGGAGTAGAACTCGACCTCCTGTGGGTCGTCCTCCTCCGGTACCTCTGCTGGTGGCTCGGGGTCTACCACCTCTTCTCCCATTCCAGGTTCTCCCATGGCTGGAAGACCCAAGACTACCGGTACGCCCAATACCGGGGGCACGAGGTCCTGCAATGCATGCACCTCGTCCATAGCCTGGTTGTAGTCCTCTTCCCAGCCTTGTCCTTCCTCAATAGCGTCGTCCCGCTCTTGAGCAAGGTCCTCATTCTGCTGGGTTAGGGTCTGCACCAGCTCTTGCAACGCCGCAATGTCAACACGGCTCTTCTTCTTTGCCTTCTTCAGACGACGCAACTGATTGTGTTGTTCATTCAGTCGCTTGATCGTCGGAAGGAGCACATTGCGGAGTGCACTGTGAGCACTCTCAAAATGATCTCCACGGCTTGTGCTCTCCTTGAGCTTGGTGGCGAGATGCTCCGTATGAACAGCTTGGCTGTCCATCACAGCGTTTCCCGCCCTCATTTGGAGGCTGAGATTTGCCTCCGCGGGGTTGTACCTTGGGCAACTCGGGTTTGTTGCCTCTAGGTACCTCTCTTCCCACACATGCTGAGCTCGTCCCTCCACCGGAACGAGTGCGTATGGAGTTCCCTCCATAGCCTGTACGTGTAGTTGGCAGAAACGTGACATAGTGTCACGGGCTGCCACTTGCCACATCCCTTCCGGTTGTCTTCCTCTCACCGTGACGGTGAATGGCACCCAACCGGGTGGCGTAGGCCCTGCAGGAACCTCGACATGGATCGTCCACGTCTTGTTCCCCTCTTCGCCTTCTTCCTTGGCGAAGTATTGCGGCATCTGGTTGTACCCGAAATATTGGAGCATTAGCCACAATGCTCCCGGGTAGCCGCTACGGTCAGAGCAGTGGGAAACTACCCACCCGTTCTCCAACCGTTTATCTGCTGCCATCTGTAAAAATATATTTGAGAAATGTCAAATATTTATTTAAACAGTAAACCATTGAGTTATAACATAAGATATGTCATTGAACCCTTAACACTTGGAAACATAGTTCAAATTTTTAAACAAATTTGACTGCTGATCTGCTGTTCCCATGACAGCCCTGACCAGTTTCCATATCAATCTGATTTAGGCCAGGTTAAAAGCAAAACCAGTCCTGGAGCTCAACATCAAAGTTAAAGTTAACTTCAATAGCTTTCCAGAAAGTATTTGGTTGGCCTAAGATCTGCTCTGGTTCAAAAGTTATGAGATGTCAAAGTTAACAGAATTTCTGGGAACAATTGGACAGCACCTCCCTGCCTTAGGTACTGATTTGATCCAAGAATTCCAGTTAATTCTGTTCCTAATCTGACAAAACTTTCTGTTACAAAGTTGTAACCCATCTCATAAGCTTCCCAGAACCACCTCATTTTCTATTTTTGGATTTTTATGCAGGAAGTTATGCTTAATTTACAGAGAGTCTACAGAGAGTCTTTGCTCCGTCCTGTTTTCTGGACAGTTTCAACTCTACTGCATTTTTCGAGTGGTTAAGGGATGAAACACCTCTGGAACTCAACAGAAAAGTTGTAAAGCTCCTCCAAAGCTTTCCAGAAATGTATCATACGACCCCAACCTCGAAAGAACTCAACCTCTAACCTCTGATTAACTTCAGCCTTGATTTAGCTGAAAACAGAGTGCTCTGTCCTTAACATCCTATAAGTTGAAAACTTATTAACTTTGAATATCCTGTTCAAGGGAAGGAGTTACATCAAGTTTTACTACTTTGGATCAAAACCTTCAAGTTTTTAAATGAAGTTGTTCATTTAGTTGGGTGTGACGTCGAGGCGTCACCAGATTGTGTCGGTACTACGTCCTCACAAAGGAAAAACCTATACCGGATTTAGCCGGCTTCGTTAGTTCAGTGGCACTACTCGTCACTCGCACACGGATGCTACACGTCTACCGTTTCGTGGTAAGGCTACCTGCAGAAATTCAACCAATCATCAGACTCGGCTGCACACCGAGCCCGGAATCCATACAGTTTGTACACCCGGCCGTCATCACTCGCCCGGATGTTCTCAAGCCAAACACGCCTTGAGTTACGTGTTCACGTTTCAGACCACGTGACGGGGTCTCCCATGTTGCACCACGCACGCCAGGGACAGACGTTGCTCGAATACCCCAAACGACATGAAGAGTCGTAGAGGATATCAAAGCGGGTCGGGTTACCTGCCACCCGTGGGGCTCCACCCTTCAGCTTGTGCGCACTGGTGGACAGCGCTTACGTGCACCCCCCAAGACATGAACGTCCCGAGATGCACGATTTTCCGACATAACAAATAAGTTAATAAGCCACTTTCTATATACTAATAACATCCTTATACGGGCTACTAACTCGTTCCTCACTGGATTTTTGAAAAAGAAGACCTTTGTACTGTGTTAAACCTCAAGCGAGCTCTGATACCACGCTGACAACACCCCACTGGTCCTGTCGAGCCAGGATCACGCTGAGGGGTGCTGCGTTGCACAACACCGTATAACACACGTCAAAGGTACAAAGCGGAAGCGGAAGCTTTATTACATAAACAAGTTTATCAACATGTTTACATCAAAATAAGTTTAGTCCACACTCGCGGGCGTAGACTAAGCATCAAGTGCACGTTCAGCCCTCGAACGTGTCCTTGCTAGCACACACGCACACTAACTCTGCGGCGTGCACGACTCCCACTCGACGGGGTTCCCCTCCTGGGGTTCCGTCTGCTCTTCGGGAGTCCCTTCCTCATAGAACCCTGCAAAAGCTTCAAACACAAGCAGTGAGCACGAAGGCTCAGCAAGTCTGACCCGTCTCACCTAAACATGAAACTTCTACATGAGGGTGATGGGTTGCATGAGGTAAAAATCATTTGCAAGGACTCGCCTAATTAGTAGAACCTTACTTTCAAGTTTTAGCAGCAGGTTGTGGAGAACTTTACGCTAAGGCACATGAGAGAGCCGCAATCAAACAAGAAACGCATTTCTCTCATGTACTTTGCCCAAAGTTGAAAAGAACTTTAGTTAGCACTAAGCTACAACATATCATTAACAATCAATATCCAACTTTCAATCAGCAACATTTTAACATGTAACTAGCCTGTTCTTTCTACGTCACGGTACAGTGAACAAGTGGTACTCACTGACCGCGAGGGACGGCGATTATAATCGATTTACACCTGCAGGGTTACCCGAACAACCCGTCACGTACGCCCGTACTCGATGTTGCCTACAACAACCATCACGGACGCCGTACGCGACTACCTTTCACCCGTTAGCCAAATATTGAACCGGTCCCATCGTCCCGAGCAAGAGGTCCCTGCACGCGCATCTCTGTGCCGCCAGCTGATTTACACCTCGAGCTCTCAACCTACCCTCTGAACGACGGGCAATGCCTCAATACCCAGCTACCCGAGTTACATCAGTTTCCCGGTTCCCATATAGCCGGTAGGTCTTCGGTACTGTTCTAGCTTGTTCAACAGGCCCGCACACGGCTCGGTCCTCAATCGACACAAGCGGAGCTACAGCACACAGGCCCCAAAGTCCTGCTGCCCTTACTCTCCGCTCGGTCTCATTTTCTTACCATGTGTATCATGTGCTATCTCTACCCGAGCAATGTGCCTCTAGCCTATTCTCGCGAGTAGTTCCAACTACTCGACTTGTACCGAATCCTACTCTATCCTAGCAATGCAGTGGCTAACGGGGTTTGCAATCCTAAACCCCAACCCATGGTTTTCTTGGCTATGCAGTGGGGTTTCCAAACAAGACTCTGATGCACAACATAAAGAAAACAAGTATGTGCTCAAAACAATAAAAATTTATAAAATGGTTAATGCAAACCGGGGCTTGCCTTGCTGCTCTTGGTCGTAGGCTAGCTGTTCCTCCGGAGTAACGAAGTCTAGGACTTCGGGTTCCTCCTCGACCTTAGCGACTACATGATAAGAACAATGTATGTATTAATTAAATGCTTTTGTATTAACTTTGAAGTTGTGAAGTCTATAACCTTTACTAGATAGACCTAATGACTGTGAAACTTTTACTGTGGCTTGGTTACAACCTAAACAGAGACTTGGTCAAGTTTTAGTTGCAGCAAAGCTCATTTGAGCCCTCCACAAATAATTATGTCCTTGACCTTAATTAAAGGCTTTTAGGGTGTTCTAGGTATTTTCATGAAACAAACTATGACTTTCTGAAAACTAGATTTTCAGAGGGTTCTAATGGAATTGGTCTCACTTAATTTGGAAGTCTCTAACTAAAGATATGAGCTAAACAATTTCAGAGAAAATTCTGAAAATGTTTCTGAACATTTTCTATTTTCTCTGGAACAGTTTTACTAATCACACCATTAGGTGGACTAAATGAGCTCAAATGGATCTGAAATTTTTATGGTAGTTCAAGGATATTTTGGTGAACATCTCAGCAAAATTTCAGGATTTTCCTCCAAATGATTCTCCAGTTAAAATTCCTAACAGTTTAAACTTTAAGGAATTAATTCTGGAGAATTAAGGAATTTCATGAAGTGACACTTGATTTTCTGGAAAGTACTCAAAGAGCTGAATCCAGCAAAATTTGGTTCACTCAATTTGGAGCTTTCTAGCCAAAGTTATAAGGATTTGAAGTTTGAAGGAAATCTGAAAATCGGGGAAAAGTTTAAACTCGTGCGTGGGCCCAGGAGACACGCGTCGCACGCCGAAGCGACAGCACACCGCGGCCCACAAGGCTTTAGCGCGCCAGCACACCCGATCCCGGCCGCAGCCGGATCCCGATTCAAAATATCGGCCACTGACAGCTGGGGTCCACCCCCTTCTTCAACCTCGCGACACCCGCGCTCCGCCGCCGAGGGACCTCGCCGGAGAGCTCGCCGCCGGCTGCTGTACAGCTTCAAACTTCTTGATTCTGGCCGCCCCTGCCTACTTTTACTTGGGGAACATGATCCGAGGGTCAGCTGCTCATGACAACGGCCGGAGCATGGTCGGCGACGAGCCGCCATATCGGAACGACTTCGGCCATGTCGGCTGATGCTCCTAGTGCCTCAGCTACTTGGGAAACCGGTCGGGGAGCATCAGTGGACCTCAGAGAAGGTCGACATGAACTCGGGGCAGCTCGGGGAAGGCCCGAAATAGGTCCTCACCGTGCGCCCGATACCCCCCGTGCGTTCCGCCATTAGTAGACCTTGAATTACGCCGGGCACAGAAGTTCTCCGGCCCAGAGTTGTGAAGGCAACTTGTGCGTCACCGTGTCTAGTTCGTGTGGGAGTGGCCTGAGGCCCTCTAATCCTTTCTAGAGCACGAATTAAACAGAATCGTACCCGAGGGTCGTTCTGCACACAGAAAGGGGAAAAGTGGAAATTCGCCGCCGGTGAGCAACCACTCGAGCTGTGGCTCGGGGATGAGCAGCACCGATCACTTGCGCGTCCAAGGGTGCCTTGGCTCGGGCGTGACAACGCCCAGGTTGGGCTGTCCACGAGAGCCCGAGGTGCGGCGGTTTCCAGTTCCGAGTTTGATCTTTCGGCACAGCCGATATCACTCGGTTTCAATCGATTTCTATCAATGGGAAGGATGGAGGAGGGTTGCTAGTACCTGGCTGGGACCCTGGAGTGGAAAGAGGAAGCTGCGATCAGCTCGATCCAGCAGGAACTCGAGCGCCGGTGATGGCAGTGGAGAAATGGATCGTGCACGTCGGCAGCTCGGGGAATGGCGACTGAAGCACGCCGGGGAGGGAATAAATAGGCCGGTCGGCCGGTCTCCGGCTTGGGGCACGCAGCAGGAGCTGGCGCCGGCTGCCCCCTTCGGTGGCGCGCGCTCACAGCAGCCGGGAACCGACTGAACTGTGGTTCAGTCGGTTTGCTTTGAGGCTGAGGCTGACATGTGGGTCCCACTCCTCTTTTAACCTCTGAAATTTATTCCTAACAGCTGTGGTAAACAGTGAACCCTATTCTACCCTTGGCAACTCAAATTATTCACCCAAGAGCCATTTGAATTGATCAAAGTTCAAATGAGGTTTGGTTTGAATGAATTTCAGCACAAGTGCAGTTTGAAATTCAAATAAAGTTTGAATTTCTCCCCCTTAGCTCATGTCAAGATCAACTCCAAATGGAGTGAAAATTGGTGTGTGAGCTCACAAAAATGTGCTGAGCAAGAATATGCCTTCCACTTTTAAATTCAGTGGGTGAAAACAGTTTGAATTTGAATATGTTTTCAAACTGCCCCTTTCCTATCTACACCCAAGATGACCTCAAAAATGTTTTGAATTTGGGTGAAACTTGGCATGGACATTCTTGGCAAAGTGTAGGAGTTTTCATATGTCCAGCCCATCTATATCACATGTGGGAAGTACCACTTTTGCAATGTGTGAGTTTGTTCCCTAATGAGCATGTTGATAATTGTTACTTGCTCTTTATTTGTGTTCATCATTTTTCCTCAAATGAGGTGTGTGGTGTGGGGATGAACACTGCAAATGGGTGTCAAAAACTGAGGCCCTTACACCCGCTGGACCCGTTGATCCTTCGGTCTTGCCTTGGAGTTCCGGTCTTGCGTGATCCCGTAGTGGCCCCTTGGCAGGGGCGTCCCATTGGTCGGGTGCTCCTACCACATTCCTGTAGGGATTCGAGGCCGAGAGGTCCTGCACACAAGTAGGGAAAACGTAATTCTCCTTGGGGGCTCCCCCTCCCTTATCTCATAGTCTTATTTGGCTTATGACCCCTAACCATATGCTCGGTGCTTGAGGACTGTAGTGCGCGAAGTGCTGGGTGCTCGGGGCCCCCTCGACTATCGGCAGGTACCTTCGATGCAACCGCCTCTGGTAGGGCAGCAAATGCCGACTAGTGGTGAGAATGAGAAGGGGGAGCTGAGCACATGGCAGCCATGCACCGCAAGGGTAGTCATAAAAAACTTAGTACACAATTTAAATGAGTACGAGGAAAGAGCAAAGTAGAACATGTTTCTTTTCGTATAACTTTCCACAGGAGGAAAGCAGGCTAAACATGGAGGCCACGACCCGCCCCATTAAGAGGGGAAGCAAGACTCTACGCGCTTGGAGTCGGAACCAGGCAAAGCTGAACGTAGTCCTGTACCGCCCCCTGGGGCTTAGCTGCTCCGAGCGCTGTTCCTGGACTCTATGGAGTTTATTACGAAAAGAAAGTACTGTCCTATCTTTGCTCTAGGGGTAGAACTTACGGAGGTGTTCTATGTTCCAAGGGTTTGGGAGCAGGTCCCCATCCTCGGTGGAAAGGCGCACACACCCGGGGCAGCATACTTTCGCGACTCGGAAGGGACCTTCCCAACTAGGGGAGAGTTTATGGGCCCCTTCGCGAGAAAGTATGCGCCGTAGCACCAGGTCACCTTCCTGCAGCTCCCGGGCACGCACAGATCTCTTGTGGTAGCGCCGAAGCGCTTGTCTGTACCGCGCGTTACGGAGTGCTGCATGCAGTCGGACCTCGTCGACGAGGTCAATTTCTCCACGCCGGAGGTTGTCCTGCGCGGCTTCGTCGTAAGCCCGGACACGGTGAGACTTCATGGTGATTTCTGGGGGAAGTACCGCTTCGGCCCCATACACCATGAAGAAGGGTGTCTCTCCGGTGGCCCGGCTCTGGGATGTCCGGTTGGCCCATAGTGTGCTCGGAAGCTCATCTACCCAATTAGCACCATGTTTCTTCAGACTGGCGTAGGTGCGAGTCTTAAGGCCCCGGAGAATCTCCGCGTTGGCCCTCTCGACTTGCCCATTGCTATTTGGGTGGGCGACAGAGGCATAGCACACCTGAATGCCGAGGTCTTCGCAGTAGTCTTGGAAGGCTGCCCTGGTGAACTGGGTCCCGTTGTCGGTGATGATTCTGTTCGGGACCCCGAACCGGTAGACAATAGACTTGATGAACATTACTGCGGATTGTTTGTTGATGGTGACAACTGGTGTAGCTTCTGGCCACTTGGTGAACTTGTCGATGGAGAAATAGAGGTACCGGAATCCCCCGACGGTTCTGGGATATGGTCCCAAGATGTCCAGCCCCCATACGGCAAATGGCCACGAGGGCGGGATCATCTGTACCGACTGAGCCGGTGTATGGATCTGCTTGGCGTGGAACTGGCACGCCTTGCAGCTCTCAACCAGCTTGATGGCATCCTGGAGTGCTGTCGGCCAGTAGAAGCCATGCCGGAAGGCTTTACCGACAAGCATGTGTGAGGAAGAGTGACTTCCACATTCGCCTCCATGGATCTCAGCGATCAAGTCACAGCCTTCCCCCTGGGTTATGCACCGCAATAGGATGTGGTTGGCGCCACGCCGGTAGAGATCCCCCTCTACCAGCGCGTATATCTTAGCCATACGCACAATCCGTTCAGCGGTTGCATGTTCATCAGGGAGGATGTTGTCCTTCAAGTAGTCCCGGATTTCCGTGATCCATGCATCGGGTCTGACTTGAGCTTCTGGATCTTGAGCGCTGGGTTGCACAGAGTCCCCAGTGATGCTTACGATCCTTGGCGGCATCCATGGCTGTAGGGCCGCCGGGACCGCCAGCTTTGAGGTGCTGGTCAAGCCCCCGTCGCCCGGCTCGGCGGGCCGGGCTGTGGGCCGCAGCAACGTCCTCTCGAAAACTCCTTCGGGCGCGGGGGATCCGGTGGAAGCCTTCGTTGAGAGGGTGTCAGCTGCGGCATTGCCAGCGCGCGGTACGTGGCGCAGGTTCAAGGCAAGGAATTCTTTCTCCAACATCTGCACATGAAGCAGATACGCAGCTAGCTGTGGGTCATTGCAGGAGCATTCGCCCTTGACTTGCTTGATGACCAGCTGGGAGTCGCCCTGTGCCAACAACTGGCGAGCGCCTAAAGACAGGGCTGTCTGCAGGCCAAAGATGAGTGCTTCATACTCTGCCATGTTGTTGGTTGCCTTGAAATTGAGACGCACCATGTACCCAAACTGTTCCCCCGATGGCATGAGGAGCAGTACGCCGGCACCGGCCCCCTGCTTTCGCGAGGAGCCGTCGAAGAAAAGTGTCCAGTGGGGCTCGGTGAAGACCGGAGCTTTGTGCTCCGGTTCACCGTCTTCGAGGCCCCCTGGGCCAGTCTTCGTTGGTGTCCACTCTGCCACAAAGTCGGCCAGTGCTTGGCTTTTGACTGCATGGCGTGGAAGGAAGTCGAGCTTGAACTACGCCAGCTCCGCCGCCCATTTAGCAATGTTGCCAGTCGCATGGGGGCTGTGAAGAATTGCCTTCAGCGGATACGAGGTGACTACCGAGACCCGGTGGGCCTGGAAGTAATGGAGGAGCTTCCTGGAGGCCACTAGCACCGCATACAGCAGCTTGTGGACTTCTAGGTACCTTGTCTTGGCATCATGAAGTACTTCGCTGATGTAGTAGACAGGCCTCTGGATGGTTTGAACCCTCTCTCTTAGGCCTGGGAGGTCTTCATCCATTGGCCCTGGCCCGCTGGGGGTGAGTGGACCCACGGGGGCCTCTGGGAGCTGGGACCCGGAGACCCCCAAGCTATCTTGGTCCCCCGGGGGGCCCCGGGGGTCTTGAGGGATCTCCGGGAGGTCCCGTTGGGCCCCCGAGGGGTCCCACAGGACCCTCGGGGGTCTATCTCGGGGGTCCGGGAGACCGCCCTGGACCTCCGGGAGGCCGACCTGGACCTCCGGGAGGTTGCCTTGGAGGTCCGAGAGACCGTCTTGGTCCTGCGGGGCCTCCTGGCGTCTATCTCCTGCTGCCGGAGCAGGTTGTGAATATGAGAGGTCCGGCCGCTCTGCGACGAGGACCATACTCACCACTTCAGTTGTCGCCGCGATGTAGAGCAGCAGCTGCTCTCCGGGCTCAGGGGCTACCATGATAGGTAGGGTCGTCGTCAGGAGTCGTTTCAACTCCTAGAAGGCTTCTTCTGCCTCGTCGGTCCAGGCAAATGGGCCAGACTTGCGCATGAGCTTAAAGAAAGGGAGTGCCCGCTCTGCTAGCCTCGGTATAAACCGACTCAGCGCTGCTAGGCATCCCGTGAGGTTCTGGACATCCTTAACGCGGGCAGGAGGCCGCATCAAGTCGATGGCCTTGATCTTCTCTGGGTTGGCCTCAATCCCCCGGTGCGAGACCAGGAATCCTAAGAGCTTCCCAGAGGACACACCGAACACACATTTGTCGGGGTTCAGCTTGGTGCGCGTAGAGCGCAATTTGTCAAAAACTAAGGCTAGGTTATCTAACAAAGATGAACCCTGGTTGACCTTGACAAAGATGTCATCGACGTACACCTCAACTAAGTCTCTTATTAACTCCCCAAAGGTTTTGTGCATCGCTCGCACAAAGGTGGGGAGTGCATTCTTTAGGCCGTAAGGCATAGACACATAACAATAGAGGCCATCTACTGTGATGAAGGAGGTGTGCTCTTCATCCTCCCTAGACATGGGGATCTGATGGAAACCCGAGTAGGCGTCTAGGAAGCACAGCATATCACAGCCTGATGTTGAGTCTACTATTTGATCTATTCTAGGGAGAGGGAATGGATCTTTGGGACATGCCTTATTGAGACTGGTGTAGTCGATGCACATCCGGAGCTTCCCGCCGGCCTTCAGGACAACGACGGGGTTTGCCAACCACCGGGGGCGGTGGACCTCCCGTATAAAGCCAGCGTCCAGCAGCTTCTTGATTTCTTCACGAATGAAGTTTTGCCGCTTGATGGACTTCTTGCGGGGCTTCTGTTGAATCGGACGGGCGTCGGGGAAGACTTTTAAGTGTTGCTCGATCACCTCCCTGGGGATCCCCGGCATCTGTGACGGCTGCCATGCAAACACGTCAACATTGTGCCGGAGGAAGGTGACGAGCGCGCCTTCCTATTTGCTATCCAGGCCCCCGGCTACCCGGGTGGTTTGGGTGGCTTCGGCGCCGACTTGGACGACCTTTAAGGGGACGCCGTCCTCGTCGAGGGGTTGCACCCGGGGTGCTGTGGCGGAGGCACGGTGGCGTGCGCTCGGGTGGAACTGGTCTGGCTCTGCACTGCCAGGGGCTGGTGCCCCAGCTGTTGCGAGCGCTTGGAGTTTCTCTAAGGCCAACACTGCAACAGTGCGGTCTCCACGAATCCTGAGGACGCCCGTTGGTGTAGGCATCTTTAGGACGAGGTATCCGTAGTGGGCTACTGCCATGAATCGGTACAGGGCCGGCCTGCCGATTATGGCGTTGAAGGGGAGGTCGATCTCCGCTACGTCGAACAGAATGTACTCTGTCCGATAGCTGTCCGGAGCTCCGAAGGTCACCGGGAGGCTGATGTTTGCCGTAGGGAACGACCTGTCCCGGCCCTAGCCCTGAGAACGGGCTCGACTGGGTGAGGTTGGCCATCGGGATCTGCAGCTTCTGGAAAGCTGCACGGCTGATGAGGTTCAGCCCAGCTCCACCATCTACCAAAACGTGGTACATCCTCACGTTGGCGATGGTCGGAGCTACCAAGAGCGGTAGTTGGCCGGCCCCAGCCATGTTCCTGGGGCAGTCGGTGGCGTCAAATCTGATGGGGGTTCCCATCCACTTGAGGTGCGGTACGGCACTTGGGAGTGGAGCCACCGACGCTACTGCTCGGTGCAGTGTCTTGACTGCGCTTCGAGACGAGGGGTCGGCGGACCCGCCGTATATGACGTAGAGCTTCTTTCGACGCTCATCGTCGCTGGAGCTGGAGTCCTCATGGCTGCGTACCGCCTTCACGGCGCACTGAGGCTCCTGGAACTCCACTGGGTGGTCGACGCTGTCTGGGACGTCAACCTTCTGCTTGCCCTCCCTCGGACGGAAGGGTGGGGCGTCAGCCCGCAGCTGCTTCCCTTTGCGGAAGCGCTCTGCGAGCTTCCAGATCTCCCGGCACTCGGCAGTAGTGTGGCGACAGCTGCCGTGCACGGGGCATATCTTGTCTTGATCACCTTCCGGGATTATTGATCTTCGCTGCCTCTTGTCGGGGTGCGGCCCCCGAGCCCCACTGAGTGTCGCTGCTGCGATGACTGGAGCTGCGGTCGGTGATTCTATCTTGCCTCTGCCTCGGCTCTTGGCCTTCTTGCTGCCTCCATAGGGAGTAGGGCCAGATCCGGGCTGTCCTACTGACTCGGAGGACGGCAGTGAGTGCCAGTTTCGCCCTTCGGCCGCTTTGGCGCACTTGTCTGCCAGGCTGAAGAGCTCGGAGACGTCGCGGACCTCTCTGGTCGCGAGCTCCCGGACGCCTTGTCGGAACACCACCACCACAGAAGCATTTTGGATGTGTGGGATGGTGTTCCGCACCTGGGAGAACCGCTGGATGAAGGAGCGCAGCGACTCCCCCGGCTGTTGCTGGATGGCGTGGAGGTCGAGCTCCGTGCCAGGCCGGGTGTAGGAACTGCCGAAGTTGGCGATGAACTGCCGGCAGAGCTCTCCCCAGGAAGTTATGGAACCCTGGGGGAGGTTCATGAGTCAAGACCGAGCTGGGCCGGTCAACGCGACGGGGAAGTAGTTGGCCATGACGGCTTCATTCCCCCCTGCGGCAAGTACGGCGGTGGAGTAGATCTGGAGGAACTCCGCCGGGTTGACGCTGCCGTCGTACTTCACAGGCAGGTGCGGCTGAAACTTGCGCGGCCATTTCGCGAAGCGAAGGTGGGGCGCGAGGGCCGCACATCCTGCTACTGTTGCCGCAGGTATTGGTGCCGCGAACGCTCGGTTCGCACCAGGCACAGTGTACCCCGGTATGGGCAAGGTTGCGCCATAGGCTGGGGGCGCCGTTTGCAGGACATATGACTGCGGCATGTTCTGCACGGCGCAAGCCTGGGGCAGAGATCGCGTGGCGAAAGTCTGCTCTTCAGGCTGGGTCGAGGCTGACGTCATGCTGTCGCCAGCCTCTTGGTTGCGACGCCTTTCTCGGCGTTGCTCGAGGTATACCCGGGCATCTTGACCCAAGTGACACCGTTCCATCTCTGTCCTCAGATCCGTCGACTGGAGCCTGGTGGAGCTGGAATCTGCCGTCTGCTCGTCAACCATTGGCGTGCGCATCAGCGTCACAGCCGGTTGGCCGGAGCGTCGTCCCTGCTGAAGTCGAGGGTTTGCGGCGGCGACGACGAGACCGTCTACCTCGCGGATCCACTGCTGGGTCGCTGCCTGAGGCGCGTCCCCAGCAGGTGGATTGCGCAGTAGCGCTCTTGCTGCAGCTAGCGCACCCCCACCGGGTACGCTCAGCGCTACTGAAGACCTGACGCTGGTTGGAGCCTGCATTGCCGGTGTCGGCGCTGCCAGAGCAGGTTGCTGGCTCCCAGCTTGTACCGACACACTCCGTCCTGAGTGTGTTGACATGTACTCCCCCCTGGTCGCGGTTTGCCGCGGACGCGGGGGAGGAGAGTTTGCCGCTGAAGGAAGCTTCGTCATCTTCGTCGGCGGAAACTCGTTGCGCAAGGGGAAAAGTCCCCCTACCTGGCGCGCCAAATGTCGAAGTGTTCGGTCGACACTTCCCCCGGGCCTGCACTGGGCAGCCCGCGGAGGTTCTTTTTTCGGTGGGGCTAGTCCCTTACGGAGAGCTTGAGCGTATAGACGAGTTAGTAAGAGCTTGACCCGGCGAGTTTTACGTGGTTCAGGCCGCCGGAGCGTAAAACCCTACGTCCACGGCGAGCTATGGAGCTCGCTGTTTTGCTTGCTGCTCAGAACCAGAGTCCTGAGCTTGAGGATGAGTTACAGCTTGGGGGTGAATGGCTAAAGTGCGAACCCTTGCTATCATCGCCTACCCGAGCCATGTTCCTGGGGCAGTCGGTGGCATCGAAGCTGATGGGGGTTCCCATCCACCTGAGGTGCGGTGCTGCACTCGGGAGAGGAGCCACCAACGCTACCGCTCGGCGCAAGGCCTTAGCCGCGCTTCGGGACGAGGGGTCAGCGGACCCGCCGAAGATGACATGGAGCATCTTCCGGTGCTCGTCATCGCTGGAGCTGGGGCTCTCATGATTGCGCACCACCTTCACGGCACGCTGAAGCTCCTGGAACCCCACCTGATGGTCGACGTCGTCTGGGGCGTCGACCTTCTGCTTGCCCTCCCTTTGACGGTAGGGTGGGGCATCAGTTAGGAGCTGCTTCCCTTTCCGGAAGCGCTCCGCGAGCTTCTGGATTTCCCGGCACTCGGCAGCAGTATGGTAACTCGTGCCGTGCACGGGGCATAACTCGCCCTGGTCTCCGCCTGGAGCTGGTGATTGTCGCGGCCTTTTGTCGGGGCGCGGCCCCCGAGCTCCTCTGGGCGCCGCTGTTGCAGCAACGGGGGCCGCGGCTGGCGGCTTCATCTTGCCATCGCCCCTGTTCTTGATCTTCCCACCGCTTCCGTAGGAAGCGGCGCCAGATCCCGGCTGACCCCCTGGCTCAGAGGCTGGCAGTGAGTGCCAGCTCCGCCCTTCGGCTGCTCTGGCACACTTGTCCGCCAGGCTGAAGAGCTCCGAGACGTCGCGGACCTCCCTAGTCACGAGCTTCTCGAGCATCTTCTTGTCCCGAACACCTTGTCGGAACGCCACCACCACAGAAGCGTTTTGGATGTGTGGGATGGTGTTCCGCACCTGGGAGAACCGCTGGATGAAGGAGCGCAGCGACTCCCCTGGTTGTTGCTGGATGGTGTGGAGGTTGAGCTTCGTGCCAGGCCGGGTGTAGGAACTGCCAAAGTTGGCGACGAACTGCCGGCAGAGCTCTCCCCAGGAGGTTATGGAATTCTGGGGTAGGTTCATGAGCCAAGACCGGGCTGGGCCGGTCAAGGCGATGGGGAAATAGTTGGCCATGACGGCCTCATCCCCTCCTGCGGCAAGTACGACGGTGGAGTAGATCTGGAGGAACTCCGCCGGGTTGACGCTGCCGTCGTACTTTTCGGGCAGATGCGGCCTGTTGAAGTGTTCGGTCGACACTTCCCCCGGGCCTGCACTGGGCAGCCCGCGGAGGTTCTTTTTTCGGTGGGGCTAGTCCCTTGCGGAGAGCTTGAGCGTATAGACGAGTTAGTAAGAGCTTGACACGGCGAGTTTTACGTGGTTCAGGCCGCCGGAGCGTAAAACCCTACGTCCACGGCGAGCTATGGAGCTCGCTGTATTGCTTGCTGCTCAGAACCGGAGTGCTGAGCTCGAGGATGAGTTACAGCTTGGGGGTGAATGGCTAGAGTGCGAACCCTTGCTATCGTCGCCTACCCGAGTCTTTTACAGTCCAAGAGTCGGGTGGCTTACAAGGGGGGCCCGGGACCCGACAGGTGGTCCCGGGGAGATTGACTGTGATCTACCGTATCTGCAGTTATGCCGGAAGTTGTCTCTGGCGAAGGCTTCTGAGTCTTCGTCTTGCAGCCCTGCCCATGCCGCATGCTAGTCGTAGTGGATGATGACGGCGTGGGCGGCATCGGATGTCTTGTCGCTGCGTTTATTGGCTGGCAGGCTCTGACACCGCGCGCCAGTCTGTGATGCGACTGGGCGCAACAGCACCTGACAGAGGCGTGCTCCGTGTCTCCGCGCCTTGGGAAGACGCGGGCCTTGAATACCTTGTACGGGCAAGGTATGGGGCGTCTTTACGCCTGCTGCCTATCGCTCGGGGGCAGGCAGCGCCGTTCTGCTGGCCACGTGGCGGGCCCGGAGCCCTCCTCAGAGGAGAGGGGGGTCCAGCCCCGCGGGACACGTGGAGCCTTCGGACCTCTCCCCGCGGAGGGGGAGGTTTGGCTTCTGTCGGCCACGTGGCGGGCCCGGAGCTCCTCTCTGAGGAGATGGAGGTCTGGCCCCGCCGGATACGTGGCACCTTCGGACCTCTCTTCCGCGGAGGGGGAGGTCCGGCCTCTGTATGCCACGTGGCGGGCCCGGAGATCTCCTTTGAGGAGAGGGAGGTCCGGCCCCGCCGGATGCGTGGTGCCTTCGGAGCTCTCCCTGCGGAGAAGGGCGAGTTCCTTATGTATTTTCCCCTGTGCGCGGGGGTACCCCATATCGCGGGTACCGACACGGCCAAAACTTGCGCGGCCACCTCGCGAAGCGAAGGTGGGGTGCAAGAGCCGCACATCCTGCCCCTGTTGCCGCAGGTATTGGTGCCGCGAATGCTTGGTTCGCACCTGGCACTGTGTACCCCGGTATGGGCAAGGCTGCACCATAGACCGGGGACGCCGTTTGCAGGGCATATGGTTGTGGCATATGCTGCACGAAGTGTGCCTGGGGCAGAGCTCGCGTGGCGAAGATCTGCCCTTCAGGCTGAGTCGAGACCGACGTCATGCTGTCGCCAGCCTCTTGGATGCGACGCCTCTCTCGACGTCGCTCGAGGAACACTCGAGCATCTTGGCCCAAGTGGCATCACTCCAGCTCTGTTCTCAGGTCCGTCGTCAGGGGCCTGGTGGAGCTGGAGTCCGCCGTCTGCCCGTCAACCGTGGGCATGCGCGTCAGCGACACTGCCGGTTGACCGGAGTGTCGTCCCCGCAAAGTCGAGGGTTTGCGGCGGCGACGACGAGACGGTCTACCTCGCGTATCCACTGCTGGGTTGCTGAATGAGGTGCGTCCCCAACAGGTGGGTTGCGCAGTAGTGCTCTTGCTGCAGCTAGCGCACCCCTGTGGGGTTCGCTTATCGCTGCAGAGGATCTCACGCTGGTCGGAGCCTGCATTGCCGGGGTTGGCGCTGCCAGAGACGGCTGCTGGCTCCCAGCTTGCGCCGACACACTCCGTCCTGAGTGTGTCGACATGTACCCCCCCTGGTCACGGTTCGCCGTGAACACGGGGGAGGAGAGTTTGCCGCTGAAGGAAGCTTGGTCATCTTCGTCGGCGGAAACTCGTCGCGCAAGGGAAAAGCCCCCTACCTGGCGCGCCAAATGTCAAAGTGTTTGGTCGACACTTCCCCCGGGCCTGCACTGGGCAGCCCGCAGAGGTTCTTTTTTCGGTGGGGCTAGTCACTTGCAGAGAGCTTGAGCGTATGGCCGAGTTAGTAAGAGCTTGACACGGTGATTTTAATGTGGTTCAGGCCACCGGAGCGTAAAACCCTACGTCCACGGCGAGCTATGGAGCTCGCTGTATTGCTTGCTGCTCAGAACCGGAGTCCTGAGCTTGGGGATGACTGAAGTCTAGCATATGAGTTGCGAGAGTGAGAACCCTTGCTAACATTGCCTACCCGAGCCTTTTATAGTCCAAGACTCGGGTGGCTTACAAGGGGGGCCTGGGACCCGACGGGTGGTCTCGGGGAGATTGACTGTTATCTACCGTATCTGCAGTTATGCCGGTATTTGTATCTGGCGAAGGCTTCTGAGTCTTCGTCTTGCAGCCCTGTCCATGCCTCACTATAGTCGTAGTGGCTGATGACGGCGGGGGCGGCATGGGATGTCTTGTCACTGTGTTTATTGGCTGGCAGGCTCTGACACCGCGCACCAGTCTTTGATGCGACTGGGTGCAACGGCACCTGACAGAGGCGTGCTCCGCTTCTCCGCGTGTCGAAGTGTTCAGTCGACACTTCCCCCGGGCCTGCACTGGGCAGCCCGCGGAGGTTCTTTTTTCGCTGGGGCTAGTCTCTAGCGGAGAGCTTGTGCAGATGGACAAGTTAGTAAGAGCTTGACACGGCGAGTTTTACGTGGTTCAGGCCGCCGGAGCGTAAAACCCTACGTCCACGGCGAGCTTGGAGCTTGCTGTATTGCTTGCTGCTCAGGACCGGAGGCCTGAGCTTGGGGGTGTGTCGGTACCTGAGATATGGGGTACCCCCTCGCACAGGGTAAAATGCCTAAGGAACTCGCCCTTCTCCGCAGGGAGAGCTCCGAAGGCGCCACGCGTTCGGCGGGGCCGGACCTCCCTCTCCTCAGAGGAGAGCTCTGGGCCCGCCATGTGGCATACAGAAGCCGGACCTCCCCCTCCGCGGGAGAGAGGTCCGAAGGCGCCGCGTGCCCCGCGGGACTGACCCTTCTCTTCTCTGAGAAAGGCTCCAGGCCCGCCACGTGGCCAGCAGAAGCCGGACCTCCCCCTCCGCGGGAGAGAGGTCGGAAGGCGCCGCGTGCCCCGCGGGACTGACCCTTCTCTTCTCTGAGAAGGGCTCCGGGCCCGCCACGTGGCAGCAGAGCGACGCTGCCTGCCCCGAGTGATAGGCAGCGGGCGTAAATACGCCCCATACCTTGCCCGTACAAGGTATTCAAGGCCCGCGTCTTCCGAAGACGCGGAAACACGGAGCACGCGTCTGTCAGGTGCCGTTGCGCCCAGTCGCATCACAGACTGGCGCGCGGTGTCAGAACCTGTCAGCCAATAAACACCGCGACAAGACAACCCATGCTGCCTGCGCCGTCATCAACCGGTACGAGTGGCATGCGGCATGGGCAGGGCGGCAAGATGAAGACTCAGAAGCCTTCGACCAGAGACAACTACCGGCATAACTGCAGATACGGTAGATAATAAACAATCTTCCCGGGACCACCTGTCGGGTCCCGGCTCCCCTTGTAAGCCGCCCGAGTCTTGGACTATAAAAGGCTCGGGTAGGCGTCGATAGCAAGGGTTCGCATTTTGCAACTCATACGCTAGCCATACATTCTCAAGCTGTAACTCACCCCCAAGCTCAGGCCTCCGGCCCTGAGCAGCAAGCAGTACAGCGAGCTCCATAGCTCGCCGTGGACGTAGGGTTTTACGCTCCGGCGGCCTGAACCACGTAAAACTCGCCGTGTCAAGCTCTTACTAACTCGTTCCATCCACGCAAGCTCTCCGCTAGGGACTAGCCCCTCCGAAAAAAGAACCTCCGCGGGCTGCCCAGTGCAGGCCTGGGGGAAGTGTCGACCGCACACTTCGACAGGGTGAGTTACAGCTTGAGAGTGTATGGCTAGCGTATGAGTTGCAAAGTGCGAACCCTTGCTATCGACGCCTACCCGAGCCTTTTATAGTCCAAGGCTCGGGCAGCTTACAAGGGGGGCCGGGACCCGACAGGTGGTCCCGGGAAGATTATCTATCATCTACCGTATCTGCAGTTATGCCGGTAGGTGCCTCTGGTCGAAGGCTTCTGAGTCTTCATCTTGCCGCCCTGCCCATGCCGCATGCTAGTCGTAGTTGTTGATGACGGCGCAGGCGGCATGGGATGTCTTGTCGCGGTGTTTATTGGCCGGCAGGTTCTGACACCGCGCGCCAGTCTGTGATGCGACTGGGCGCAACGGCACCTGACAGAAGCGTGCTCCACGTCTCCGCGTCTCGGGAAGACGCGGGCCTTGAATACCTTGTACGGGCAAGGTATGGGGCGTCTTTACGCCCGCTGCCTATCGCTCGGAGGCGGGCAGCGCCGTTCTGCTGCCACGTGGCGGGCCCGGAGCCCTTCTCAGAGGAGAGGAGGGTCAGCTCCGCGGGGCACGTGGAGCCTCCGGACCTCTCCCCGCGGAGGGGGAGACTCGGCTTCTGTTGGCCACGTGGCGGGCCCGGAGCTCTCCTCTGAGGAGAGGAAGGTCCGGCCCCGCTGGACACGCGGCGTCTTCGGACCTCTCTCCCACGGAGGGGGAGGTCCGGCTTCTGTATGCCACGTTGCGGGCCCGGAGCTCTCCTCTGAGGAGAGGGAGGTCCGGCCCCGCCGGACGCGTGGCGCCTTCAGAGCTCTCCCTGCGGAGAAGGGCGAGTTCCTTAGGCATTTTACCCTGTGCGCGGGGGTACCCCATATCTCATGTACCGACAGTGGCCCCCGGGCCCATCTCGGGGGAGGCAGTGAGCCCGAGGTGGGACCTCCGTCTCTTTCGATCCGCGCACTTTCTCTAAGTCCCGAATTGACCGCTGCCGGAGCACGAACGGCCGCGGGATCGTGGGAGCGTGAGCTCACTTGATGGTTGCTTTTACTGCGGCGGTTCCCAAGACTGCCACTTCTGCACGTTGCGGCACTTTCTTCGGGAACCGCCGAAGTGCCTTGGCGGCTCACCTTCTCAGGAGACTGACTCCTTGACCCCACCGCTTCAGTTAGGCGGCTTGGGTCCACCCGTCATCGGCACTCGGTCTAGGAACCGAAGCGGTTGCCGATGCGGGGTATTCGAAGAGTTCCGAATCGCTTGGAATTGCACCCGGGAAGTTTTTAGAGGGTGTCTTACCCACATTGCAGCTTCCCTTCGCACTTCTCTGCGTTTCTTCTCGGACTCTTGTGCTTTTGTTCTCTTGCCCTTGAGTTCTCCCTCGCCATGGCTTCCAACCCGCCACCCGAGAAGAAGCGCGCTCGATCTCCTCCAGCAGCGGCGTCTATGCCAAGTCGGTATTCTGGGGTGCCTGACACTCCCTCCGGTGGCGACTCGAAGAGGCCCCGGGCTGATGCGCTGGGGGGAGCTTCTGGGGCGTCCCCTGTTCCGACTGTTCAAGCGACCGCGGAGCGGCCGTCAGTGACGGTAGCAGGCTCTGGGAGTCCTAACCCGGCTCGGAAGTCGGGGTTCAGAGCCCGCTGGAGTGTCCGCGCTTCCCGGTCATCCCCGACTTGCGGGGAATCTGTGCCGCTGCGCTCGGAGCCAGGGTCAACTGCCGTGGCCCCTAGGCCAGCGTGAACTTCTCCTGTTCCGGTGTGCCCGGACTCCGCGGCTGCGTCGTCTCTTCCTGTCGAGACTGCCACCGCGGCCCCCAAGCCAGCGCAGGTCGACCCTGCACTAGGCGGCCCAGCCTTTTCTCCAGCACCGCCTTCCCCGGCTCGCCCTTCTCCTCAAATCAAGGAGCCAGAAGCTGAAGAGAGCCCGGATGGCCCGGCTGCCTGGGCCTCGGAGCCAATTTCTCCTGATCGGCGTCTCATATCGGTTGCTGGTGCGTCGACTCCTCTTGAGGATGAGGTAATGGAGGAGGTCAGGAGGACTGCCCCGGCCTCTGTCGCTCCATTGCCCCTAGCGGATGCCTTCGCGCTTGCCGAGACGAGCATTCGGCAGGTCTTGGCTGCACTAGGTCGCGAGCAGGAGAAGTATATGGCTGAACGAGATCGCCTCCTCACTTGGGGGAACCTTTTGCGGGAGAGGACCGTGAAGGTTAAGAGCGAGCTCGACTCCAGGCGGGAGATGCTCGACTTCAGGGAAGCGCTCCTCGACCGGATGAAGCGGGCTGTCGACCGCATGGACACCCAATCGCGGCGGATCAACAGGGAGGCTCTGGAGGCGCACGCCCGGGCCGAAGAGAGCCTCTCTGCTGCTGTGGAGATACGGCAGCGGTTGGAGCGCCGTGAACTCACCGTTGAGGAACGGGAGCGTTCCATGGCAGCTGAGGCGGAGAGGGTCGCCGCGCAGCTGGCGGCGGGCGAGGATGACCTTCGAACTTGGATCGAGGAGCTGGAGATCCTGAAGGCAGACCTCGACTTGAGGGAGGAACAGGTCTCCCGTGATCGCCGGGCGGTCTTGGACCGGGAGTTGACCGCCGACTTCAAGGCCGCTGAGTTGGAGTGGCTCGCCAAGACTCTCCACCTTCGGGAGAGCTCCCTGGCTGCCAAGGAGAAGGAATTCTCCGAGAGGAACCTGGAGGCTCTGCAGGCGGCCCGCCGCGAGGTGGAGGAGCTTTCGGCCTTGCGGTCCTCCGAGGCTCTTGCGGTCTCGAGCTTCGTGGATCGGGCGGGGTCCACCCTGATCCCTCTTGGCTTCAGTCCGGTGAGGGCCGCGGCCCCTGCGTTGGAGCTGATACCCGCGCTGGAGTCGATCGGCGCCAAGCTGGACAGGCTAGACTCGGTGGTCGCCAGTGAGCTTGAGGCCGAGGGGCGCGGCCTAGCCTTAGAGGTTGCCTCACATGTGCTGGCATGCTTTAAGAGCCGCGACCCCTCTTTTTCGCTAGAACCAGCGAGAGAGGGCCCAGACGCAGAGCGGGAGCAAGCTGCCAGGGCAGAAGTCGAGGATGTGGCCGCCCTTGTACCTGCAAGGTTCCGGCGGGAGCCGGGAGGTCCTTAGGACTTGTTTCTCCCTTTTTATCGAGTCTGTAGTCCAGCTCATGTTGCCTCGCTTAGTTCGACTCTTTTAGATATCTGTGTCTGTGATGCTTTTTCTCTCCTTCTTGGCTTTGCCTGACTGAGTCCTTAGCTCCGCAAGGTACTCAGAGGCCATCTCCAATCTCGGAGCTCCGCATAGACACCTTCCCCGGGTCCTAACCGTGTTAGGGGCCCCCGGGGGTCTCCGGATCTCGCCCCATGGGGAGCTCCAAGTCTGCCTGCCACGTGGCGGGTCCGGAGCCCCTCCTCAAGACGCTGGAGCTCCGGCCATGCTGGACACGTAGGGCTTTCGGAGCCCTCCCACCGGGGGGGAGGTCCGGTTTCTGCCCGCCACATGGCGAGCCCGGAGCCCTCCTCAAGGGAGGTGAGAGTTCCGGGCCTGCTGGACACGTGGGGCCCTCGGGTCCCGCCCCTGCTGGAGGGGCAGGTCCCGGTCCTTCCAGTCCTAGGCCGGAGTAGTTGGCAGCTCCTTTCCCCCTGCTTCATGCAGTCCCTGTTGCCGTAACCTGGAGGTCCTGCACACAGGCAGAGGAAACGTAATTCTCCTCGGGGGGTTCTCCCCTCCCGTCTCCTAGTCTTATCCGTCTTACGATCCTGATTCGCTATGCGGGGCTTGGGCAATTCTGTGCACGAGGCGCCGGAGCTCCGGCTCCCTCCGAGGTCCGGGTACGGCCGTCCGATCCCTAGTACTGGGCCATGCGCTGGGGAAGCAGAGTGCACGTGCTTTGGGTTCATGACCAGGCAAAGCGGTTGTACTCCCCTGTACCTCCGGAGGGCAGGATGCGCATGCTTTGGGCTCATAGCCGGCTAAGCTGGATACGCACCCTGGACCCCCCATGCACAACGCAGGCCTTTCCTGGAGGTAACCAACTGGCACCGCAACACCTGACTAGGGGAGGCCCGAGAGACTCACTCGGCCATCGGCAGGTGCCTCAAGCGCAGCCGCCTTCAGTAGGATAGCGAATGCCGACTATGGATGAGCGCAGGAGAGGGGGAGCTAGATGTACGATGAACATACAGAGATAGTGCGAACATAAAAATTAATGCATAATTTAAATGAGCGCATGAGAGAGAGCTAAGTAGAACAGGTCTCTTTATTCGTGCCCATAGATGGAATTCTGGCTGTACATGGAGGCAATGTTCCACCTCGTCTACAAGGGAAGCAAGACTCTACGCGCTTAGGGTCGGAACCAGGCTAAACTGGACGTAGTCCTGTACCGTCCCTTGAGACTTAGCTGCCCCAAGCTCTGTTCCTAAATTCTATGGGATCCATTACATAATGGAATAACCCTGTTCTACTGATGCTCAGGAAGTAGGACTTACAGTGTTGCTTCATGGCAAGGATTTTTGGGAATGGATCCCACTCTCGGTTGAAAGGCATGTGTACTTGGGGCGGCAGCTTTCATGATTCGGAAGGGACCTTCCCTGCTGGGGGAGAGCTTATGGGTCCTTCTTGGAATAGAGTGTGCCGCTACACCAGGTTGCCCTCCTGCAGGCCCCCGACGCATTTGTTCTTTGGCGGTAGTGCTTAGAGCATTAGCCGAGACCGCGCGTTGTGGGGTGTTCCCTGCAGCCGAGTCTTGTCGATGAGATTGTTATCTTCGCGCTGGATCAGGTCCTGCGTGGCTTCTCCTGGGGGACCCCGGGGAGTTCTCCCCTGATGGCTAAGGCCTTCAAGGGGTAGGTAGGCCCGGGCTCGTCTTGGATGACCTAAGGCGTCTTCCCCTTCTGGCGAGGCCTTCAAGAGGTTGACAGACCTTAGGCGGCTCCCGAGAGGTATGTTCGAGGCACGGAGGCGCGCCGCAGTTGGCTAACGCCCTGGCCCGTCACCGTCAGAACTGGAGTCCTCACCGTCATGCACTGTCTTTATGACACGCTGAGGCTCCTGGAACCCCACCTGATGGGCAGCGGTGACTGGGGCATCGACCTTCTGTTTGCCATCCCTCTGAGGGTAGGGCGGTGCTTCAGCCCTCTGCTGTCTTCCTTTGCGGAAGCGCTCTGCAAGCCTCTGGATCTCCCAGCACTCGGCATCAGTATGGTTGCCGGTGCCATGCACGGGGCATAGCCGGCCCTGGTCACTGTATGGGACCGGTGATTGCCGCTGCCTTTTGTCGGGGTGTGGCCCCCGAGCTCCACTAGTCGTCGCAGCTGCGGCGACAGGGGCCGTGAATGGTGACTTTTATCTTGCCACTCCCCCGGTTCTTGGCCTTCTTGCCACCCCCATAGGCAGCAGCACCGGACCCGGGCTGTCCTCCTGACTCGGAGGTCGGCAGAGCGTGCCAGTTCCGCCCTTCAGCTGCTCTGGCGCACTTGTCCGCCAGGCTGAAGAGCTCTGAGACGTCGCGGACCTCTCTGGTCGCGAGCTTCTCAAGCATTTTCCTGTCCCGAACGCCTTGCCGGAACGCCACCACCACAGAAGCGTTCTGGACATGTGGGATGGTGTTGCGCACCTGGGAGAACCGCTGGATGAAAAAGCGCAGTGACTCCCCAGGTTGTTGCTTGACGGCGTGGAGGTCAAGCTCCATGCCAGGACGGGTGTAGAAGCTGCCGAAGTTGGCGACAAATTGCCGGCAAAGCTCTCCCCAGGAAGTTACGGAACCCTGGGGGAGGTTCATGAGCCAAGACCGAGCTGGGCCATTCAAGACGACAGGGAAGTAATTGGCCATGACAGCTTCATTCCCTCCTGCGGCAAATACGGCGGTGGAGTAGATCTGGAGGAACTCTGCCGGGTTGACGCTGCCGTCGTACTTCTCGGGCAGGTGCGGCCAAAACTTGCGCGGCCACTTTGTGAAGCGAAGGTGGGGCGCGAGGGCCGCACACCCTGTTTCTGTCGCCGCAGGTTCTGGTGCCGCGAATGCTTGTTTCACACTGAGCACCGCGTGCCCCGGCATGGGCAAGGCTGCACCATAGGCCGGGGCCGCCATATGCAGGACATATGACTGGCATATTCTGCACGGCGCAGGCCTGGGGCAGAGATCGCGTGGCGAAGGTCTGCTCTTCAGGCTGGGTCGAGGCCGACGTCATGCTGTCATCAGCCTCTTGGTGGCGACGCCTTTCTCGGCGTCGCTCGAGGTATACCCGGGAATCTTGACCCAGATGACACCGCTCCAGCTCTGTCCTCAGATCTGTTGATTGGGGGCTGGTAGAGCTGGAGTCTGCCGTCTGCTCGCCATCCAATGGTGCGCGCATCAGCGACATGACCGGTTGGCCAGAGCGTCGTCCCCGCCGAGGTCGAGGGTTTGCGGCGGCGACGACGAGACGGTCTACCTCGCGGATCCACTGCCGGGTCGCTGCCTGAGGCGCGTCTCCAGCGGGTGGATTGTACAGTAGCGCTCTCGCTGCAGCTAACGCACCCCCACTGGGCATGCCCAGCGCTACTGAAGATTTGAAGCTGGTTGGAGCCTGCATTGCCGGGGTCGGCGCTGCCAGAGCCGGTTGCTGGCTCCCAGCTTGTACCGACACACTCCGTCCCGAGTGTGTCGACTTGTACTCCACCCTGGTCGTGGTCTGCCGCAGAGGCGGGGGGGGGGGAGAGTTCGCCGGTGAAGGAAGCTTGGTCATCTTCGTCGGCGGGAACTCATCGCGCTAGGAGAAAAGCCCCCTTCCTGGCGCGCCAAATGTCGAAATGTTCAGTCGACACTTCCCCCGGGCCTGCACTGGGCAGCCCGCGGAGGTTCTTTTTTTGGTGGGGCTAGTCTCTAGCGGAGAGCTTGCGCAGATGGACGAGTTAGTAAGAGCTTGACACGGCGAGTTTTACGTGGTTCAGGCCGCCGGAGCGTAAAACCCTACGTCCACGGCGAGCTATGGAGCTCGCTGTATTGCTTGCTGCTCAGGACCGGAGGCCTGAGCTTGGGGGTGAGTTACAGCTTGACAGTGTATGGCTAGAGTATGAGTTGCAATGTGCGAACCCTTGCTATCGACGCCTACCCGAGCCTTTTATAGTCCAAGGCTCGGGCAGCTTACAAGGGGGGCCAGGACCCGACAGGTGGTCCCGGGAAGATTATCTATCATCTACTGTATCTGCAGTTATGCCGGTAGGTGCCTCTGGTCGAAGGCTTCTGAGTCTTCATCTTGCCGCCCTGCCCATGCCGCATGCTAGTCGTAGTGGTTGATGACGGCGCAGGCGGCATGGGATGTCTTGTTGCGGTGTTTATTGGCTGGCAGGTTCTGACACCGCGCGCCAGTCTGTGATGCGACTGGGCGCAACGGCACCTGACAGAAGCGTGCTCCGCGTCTCCACGTCTCGGGAAGACGCAGGCCATGAATACCTTTTACGGGCAAGGTATGGGGCGTCTTTACGCCCGCTGCCTATCGCTCGGAGGCGGGCAGCGCCGTTCTGCTGCCATGTGGCGGGCCCGGAGCCCTTCTCAGAGGAGAGGAGGGTCAGCTCCGCGGGGCACATGGAGCCTCCGGACCTCTCCCCGCGGAGGGGGAGACTCGGCTTCTGTTGGCCACGTGGCGGGCCCGGAGCTCTCCTCTGAGGAGAGGAAGGTCCGGCCCCGCTGGACACGCGGCGTCTTCGGACCTCTCTCCCGCGGAGGGGGAGGTCCGGCTTCTGTATGCCACGTGGCGGGCCCGGAGCTCTCCTCTGAGGAGAGGGAGGTCCGGCCCCGCCGGACGCGTGGCGCCTTCAGAGCTCTCCCTGCGGAGAAGGGCGAGTTCCTTAGGCATTTTACCCTGTGCGCGGGGGTACCCCATATCTCAGGTACCGACACCGCGTCTTGGGAAGACGCGGGCCTTGAATACCTTGTACGGGCAAGGTATGGGGCGTCTTTACGCCCACTGCCTACCGCTCGGAGGCAGGCAGCGTTCTTCTGCTAGACACGTGGCGGGCCCGGAGCCCTCCTCAGAGGAGAGGGGGGTCCGGCCCCGCAGGACACGTGGAGCCTTCGGACCTCTCCCCGCGGAGGGGGAGGTCCGACTTCTGTCGGCCACGTGGCGAGCCCCGAGCTCCTCTCTGAGGAGAGGGAGGTCCGGCCCCGCTGGACACGTGGCGCCTTCAGACCTCTCTCCCCCGGAGGGGAGGTCCGGCTTCTGTATGCCACGTGGCAGGCCCGGAGCTTTCCTCTTAGGAGAGGGAGGTCCAGCCCCGCCGGACGCGTGGCGCCTTCGGAGCTCTCCCTGAGGAGAAGGGCGAGTTCCTTAGGCACTTTCCCCTGTGTGCGGGGGTACCCCATATCGCGGGTACCGACATACCCAAACTGCTCCCCCGATGGCATGAGAAGCAGTACGCGGCACCGGCCCCCTGCTTTCGCGAGGAGCCGTCGAAGAAGAGCGTCCAGTAAGGCCCGGTGAAGGCCGGAGCTCGGCGCTCTGGTTCACCGTCTTCATGGCCCCCTGGGCCAGCCTTCGTTGGCATCCACTCAGCCACGAAGTCAGCCAGTGCTTGGCTCTTGACTGCGTGACGAGGAAGGAAGTCCAGCTCGAACTCCGCCAGCTCCGCTGCCCATTTAGCGACATTGCCGGTCGCGTGGGGGCTGTGGAGGACAGCCTTCAGCGGATAGGAGGTGACCACCGAGACCCAGTGGGCTTGGAAGTTGTCGGTACCCGCGATATGGGGTACCCCTGCGCACAGGGGAAAATGCCTAAGGAACTCGCCCTTCTCCGCAGGGAGAGCTCTGAAGGCGCCACGCGTTCGGCGGGGCCGGACCTCCCTCTCCTCAGAGGAGAGCTCCGGGTCCGCCACGTGGCATACAGAAGCTGGACCTCCCCCTCTGCGGGAGAGAGGTCCGAAGGTGCCACGTATCCGGTGGGGCCGGACCTCCCTCTCCTCAGAGAAGAGCTCCGGGCCCGCCACGTGGCCGACAGAAGCCGAACCTCCCTGTCGGTACCTGCGATATGAGGTACCCCCGCGCACAGGGGAAAATGCCTAAGGAACTCGCCCTTCTCCGCAGGGAGAGCTCCGAAGGCGCCACGCGTCTGGCGGGGCCGGACCTCCCTCTCCTCAGAGGAGAGCTCCGGGCCCGCCATGTGGCATACAGAGGCCGGACCTCCCGCTCCGCGGGAGAGAGGTCCGAAGGTGCCACGTATCCGGCGGAGCCGGACCTCCTTCTCCTCAGAGAGGAGCTCCGGGCCCGCCATGTGGCCGACAGAAGCCGAACCTCCCCCTCCGTGGGGAGAGGTCCGAAGGCTCCACGTGTCCTGCGGGGCCGAATCCCCCCTCTCCTCTGAGGAGGGCTCCGGGCCCGCCACGTGGCCAGCAGAACGGCGCTGCCTGCCCCCGAGCGATAGGCAGCGGGCGTAAAGACGCCCCATACCTTGCCCGTACAAGGTATTCAAGGCCCGCGTCTTGCCAAGACGCGGAGACGCGGAGCACGCCACTGTCAGGTGCCGTTGCGCCCAGTCGCATCACAGACTAGCGCGCAGTGTCAGAGCCTGCCAGCCAATAAACGCAGCAACAAGACATCCCATGCCGCCCCACTGTCATCATCCACTACGACTAGCATGTGGCATGGGCAGGGCTGCAAGACGAAGACTCAGAAGCCTTCGACAGAGACAACTACCGGCATAACTGCAGATATGGTAGATAACAGTCAATCTCCGCGGGACCACCTGTCGGGTCCCGGGCTGTGACACCCTCATCTCGGGTGTCAGCATATGTTCATGTTTATGAAGAAGAAGAACATTTTTAGAAAAGAGGGAACAGAAACAAGTATCAAAAGGATAGCCAGTAAAGCTTTCTGAGAGCACCGAAGGCAACTTTCACGACCAGCAGACCACGTGGTGTGTTCGGAACTCATCCCCGAAGAGATTGGAGAGGTCTGACGCTAAACTGGATACGTGGCAGGCTCGGGGGTCACCTCCGTAATTGGAAAGAGGTCCGACCCTGTGGGACACGTACTGCCCGCAGAGATAGCCTCTGCGGAAGAAGCAAAGGCATTTTTCATAGGACACGTGTCATCCACGGAGCTAGTCCTCGCGGAAGTTAGGGGACCAGTCGCACGGGATATGTGTTAATTTCGGAACCCATCTCCGAGAAGTCTGGATCTATTGAACACGTGTCGCCACCGGAGCTTATCTCCGGAGGTCCGTCAATGCTAAACACGTGTCGACCTCAGGGCATGTCCCTGAGGGAAGGAAAGGCGGAAAGACCGGCACCCACACGTGGCGTGCGCGGAGCTCACCTCCGAAGAAGAGGGAGGTCTCGATCGATTGATACGCGGCACGACCGGAGCTCGTCTCTGCGGATGAAGAGATACCAGGCCCGGAGGACACGTGGAGCTTCCGGAGCTCATCATCCCGGAGGTAACAAATTCTGGAGCAGCTGTTACGCGTAAGGACACCGGTACACAACGGGAACCGATCCAGACTCCACAATGTTACCAAAGATAAGACGTCAGGATCCAACAAGATCTGAATAAAACTTTTATTCAGGATCCAATCAGATTAGGACTCTTCTCTTCCCGATTATAAATAGAACCCAAAACCTCTGGCCGAAATCACGAACTTCTCTTTCAACTCCTGAGCCGACGACTTAGAGCTCTAGCCCTAAATCGCCGAGCAAGACATCGCCGAAGCACAACAAGGGAGATCATCGGAGAAGAACCAAGCGGTCTGAGGAGGACCTCGAAGGCAAGAAGAGCGTGAGGTAGGACTTCAATACCACCTTACGACATCATGTTGTTCATCTCTTGCATCTGTTCTTCGATTCCTTTCGAACAGAAGCTTTCTCGAGGGCTGATCACTCGGTGATCAGTTTGATCTAAAGACAAGATCATCGCCATGACCACCTTTGATCCGAATACCTCTGTCCATGCAAGCCATGCAAGAACACGGACAGATCAATCTAATCATAGGATAGCATGCATGTACATCATCGCATCTAGTTTAGGGTTTTGTGAATAATATTGATTGCTGTGAACCTTGTATGCACGTGAATCCTACATAGCAGGACAGGTTCAGGAAGCTGTCTACAACGAACTGCAGCAACAAGGTTTTGAGAATCAAGAACGACCGGAACCGCAAGAACAAGGCAAGTGCTCCTTGACCATGTTGATCCTATGTTTTGGGTAAAACTATTTTGTTTTGCGAAAAGGTGTGTGTGCTGAGTCAAACATGATGGGAAACCATTTTATAGGAGTTTACTAGTTTTGGTTAAACCACCCTTGTCACCTGAGAAGTTTTATGAGTCGGGTATGGTTTTTGTTTTATGCTTCGCTGAGTCCATGGGATTGGGAAGCGAGATAGATGTGTCTAGCTAACTGCACTCATAATAATAAAGGGAAACTGATGTTAATAATGAACATGGATCGGAGGGAGATCTAGGCAAGACTGGGTTTGTGAATGAGGTAGCATGAGATGGTGGTTTTGCTTGCCATAGATCTAAGGACCGGTTCATGCATGCACATGCCAGGATAACAGTGCCACCACAAGGCCAAGTATGGGTGCGGCTTAGCTGAGTAATTAGGTAAGTTGCTAGAGTGTTATGGACTGTGAAAGGCGCGGGTAATGGGAGTCGAGTGAGGACTGCCCTGGGAACCGCATGGCACGAGAGGGGGCCCGTGGGTGGGAGAATTGGAGATTCTAGCCTGCCGGTGAAACCTTAGTGAGTCCATACATCTAGTAACCCCTTTGTAAAGGCTATTTTGTGATCTCTTGACCATACACCAACGGATGTGTACTGGTATAATGGAGGTTCTGCAGTCGCCGACGGGTGACGAAATCACAAACTTGTGGGTGAAGAGGTGCAAACTCTGCAGAGTTATTAAAACTATCATGATAGCCGAGCTTACGGTCATGAGCACCTGGCTAAACTGCCATGATTGGTTGGGATGGTTATTGGAATGGTTATTGGGAATGTTCTCGGTTATGGTTATTGGTTTGGAACTGTTAAGTCTGGATGATGAGATGGTTGCATGACTGTTGGGTCATGACATGAGATTGGTCTCGGAGTGAGACGAGGTTGTTTTATGAGATGAGATGGTAGCAAATACGAGGAGGTATTCGTGGGTATGAGTAAAGGATTGGTTAATGTTCGGATGGAACACGGGAAGTGATGGAGGTATGTTGGTAATTTAACACATGCTGAGACTACATTCATCTAAAGTTAAGTTGCTGTTTTATCAATGGTTTTATAAATTTGCTTTTCTGCAAATAAGCCTTTTATACCTACCTTGTTTATAAGCTGCATATCATGTGTTATTCCCGCACTTGCTGAGTACATCATTGTGCTCAAACTTGCATTATTATTTCTCCATCAACAGCAAGAGAAGACTACTATGAAGACCGGGTAGAGCATTATGGCGTGTGATCTGTTCTCAACCTTGCCTGTGGAGGGAATAGAGATGGAGCCACTTCTGCTTAGTTTTGCTTCCGCATTAGTTTTTGCTTCCGCATTTAAATAAGAATTCCGCTGCGTAGGAAAAAGGATTTCCGCTGTGAGCATGAGTCCAAGACTCATGAGGTGCTGTAATAAACTCTGTTATTCGTGGTAATATATAATCTGAATTCAGTTTGTGGAACGTATGTGTATGTGTGATAAACATCCTGGGCACACATATGCATTAGTTCTCGGTTCCGTGGTTTTCCACAGAATTGAGGGCGTCACAGATTGGTATCAGAGCCACGGGTTGACAGTAGGTTACACGCCTAAGATAGAAGCCTTAGATTGATATTAGAGCCACGGGTGGACAGCAAGTTACACCCCTGAATAGAAGTCATAGGTAGCTAAGCCACACTGACCAAGGGAATCATCCTAGGGTGAAGAACTTAGATTGGCTTTGAAACCACCTTGGCATAGGGAACCATCCTTGAATAGGAGTTGAGTGGGCCCTTGTAATGATTAATTGTGAATATGTGCTTAGTGTGAATGGTGGGACGTCTCAAAAACGTTGTCCATATCCACACGTAAGAAGAAACAGGAGTGAAATGCTTCAGCACTTGATCACATCCTCATAAGGGCTAATATATATAGTCCAACTCACCTTGATGCATATAAGACCTACCTAATCATCTAACCTTCTATTCTATTTCGTTCCCCCTCACAGATGATGAGAGGAAACGCCAGCCGAAGGAACGTCCAGGAAGATGACCACGAGGAAGTTCCTGCTAACCCCGGAGCTGGCGAAAACAACCTAGAAAGGTTGATGGCCATGCAAAACCAGCTTATGCAAACCATGATCCAAACTTTGGGTCAGTTGCAGGCCAACCAACACCCCGTTCCGGCACCACCGCCACCACCACCACCGGCTCATAACAGGCTGGGAGAGTTCATGAGGACTCGACCACCCACCTTTGCTCAAGCAAGCGATCCAATGGAGGCCGATGATTGGTTGAAATCCATGGAGAAGAAGCTTGCCATTGTTCAGTGCAACGACCGAGAGAAGGTTCTCTTTGCATCGCACCAACTGATGGGAGCAGCTGCTGACTGGTGGGATGCCTTGAGCAACGCCCATGCCAACCCGGAGACAATCACTTGGACTGAGTTCAAGGAAAGTTTCCGCTCCCACTACATCCCTGTTGGCGTAATGATGATCAAGAGGCAGGAGTTTGAAGGTCTCCGCCAAGGGCAGAAAAGTGTGAACGAGTATCTCAACAAGTTCATACAACTGTCCCAATATGCCCCCGAAGATGTCAACTCAGATCAGAGGAAGCAGTACCTGTTCATGAGAGGGTTGAACAATGAGATCCAGGTTCAGCTCCTCAACAATGACTACGTAAGCTTCCAGAAGCTAGTTGATAAGGCTATTGTGGTTGAAAACAAGATCCGAGAGATCGAGCGCGAGTGCAAAAGGAAGATCCCATACCAGCCCCAAGGGAGCAACGTACGACCTAGATACATGCCCCCTGCACCGCAGTATGGATCGACCACTCCTACGTACCGCCCTGGTCAGCCACCACAGCAACGGCCCATTGAACCGGCACCTCGTGTGCCCATGCCTCCTGCGCCCCGGCCTAATAATGGCGCTCCTGTTCAAAACCCCCGCCCCAACGTACCTGCTGCCGTAGGCAACAGGGCATGCTTTGCATGCGGGGAAGTAGGCCACTTCGCTAACCAGTGCCCGAAGAGAGGCCCTGGACAGCAAGGTAACGTGCCCAAGCAGAACCAGCGACCAAACGGAGGAGACAACCAAGGGAACCGTGGACCGCAGAACTATGCTCGTGGCCACGTTAACCATGTCACTGCTGAGGAAGCACAACAGGCTGAGGACGTCGCAATTGGTATGTTCCTTGCCAACTCCAACCCAGCCACCATTTTATTTGATTTCGGAGCATCACACTCCTTCATATCATCCAAATATGTTGCCAAACATCATCTACCCGTATCCCACCTAGAATGTGCTATGTTAGTTAATTCTCCCGGAGGAGAAATGAGGACTAGTATAGTATGTCCTAAGGTAAGCCTTAAAATAAGGGGGGTAGATTTCCTTGCCAACCTTATTGTCTTGGACTCCCATGGAATTGACATCATACTCGGAATGGACTGGTTAAGCAAGAACAATGGAGTAATCCAATGCGCTGAGAGAAGCGTGCAGTTGACAAACGAACACGGTATCCGTGTCGAGTTTGAGTCAGCCCCGCAGGCGACCGAACGAGCGGATCTGAACCATGTTGACGGAGTAGCATTGGACAACATTCCAGTGGTTCAGGAATTTTCGGATGTGTTCCCGGAAGAACTTCCAGGTATGCCACCTGTTGGTACCTGAGATATGGGGTACCCCCGCGCACAGGATAAAATGCCTAAAGTACTCGCCCTTCTCCGCAGGGAGAGCTCCGAAGGCACCACGCATCCGGCGGGGCCGGACCTCCCTCTCCTCAGAGGAGAGCTCCGGGCCCGCCACATGGCATACAGAAGCCGGACCTCCCCCTCCGCGGGAGAGAGGTCCAAAGACGCCACGCGTCGAGCGGGGCCGGACCTCCCTCTCCGCAGAGGAGAGCTCCGGGCCCGCCACGTGGCATACAGAAGCTGGACCTCCCCCTCCGCGGGGAGAGGTCCGGAGGCTCCATGTGCCCCGCAGGCCGGACCCTTCTCGCCTCAGAGAAGGGCTCCGGACCCGCCACGTGGCCAGAAGAACGGTGCTGCCTGCCCCCGAGCGGTAGGCAGCGGGCGTAAAGGCGCCCCACACCTTGCCCGTACAAGGTATTCAAGGCCCGCGTCTTCCCAAGACGCGGAAACGCGGAGCACTCGTCTGTCAGTTGCCGTTGCGCCCAGTCGCATCACAGACTGGCGCGCGGTGTCAGAACCTGCCAGCTAATAAACGCCGCGACAAGACATCCCATGCCACCTGCGCCGTCATCAACCACTACGACTAGCATGCGGCATGGGCAGGGCGGCAAGATGGAGACTCAGAAGCCTCCGACCAGAGGCAACTACCGGCGTAACTACAGATACGGTAGATAATAGACAATCTTCCTGGGACCACCTGTCGGGTCCCGGCTCCCCTTGTAAGCCACCCGAGTCTTGGATTATAAAAGGCTCGGGTAGGCATCGATAGCAAGGGTTCGCATTTTGCAACTCATACGCTAGCCATACGCTCTCAAGCTGTAACTCACCCCCAAGCTCAGGCCCCCGGCCCTGAGCAGCAAGCAATACAGCGAGCTCCATAGCTCGCAGTGGACGTAGGGTTTTACGCTCCGGCGGCCTGAACCACGTAAAACTCGCCGTGTCAAGCTCTCACTAACTCGTCCATCTGCGCAAGCTCTCCGCTAGGAACTAGCCCCTCCGAAAAAAGAACCTCCACGGGCTGCCCAGTGCAGGGCCGGGGGAAGTGTCGACCGAACACTTCGACATTTGGTGCGCCAGGTAGGGGGCTTTTCCCCTAGCGCGACGAGTTTCCGCCGACGAAGATGACCAAGCTCCCTTCGGCGGCAAGCTCACCTCCCCCGTCTCCGCGGCGAACCGCGACCAGGGGGGAGTACAAGTCAACACACTCTGGACGGAGTGTGTCAGTACAAGCTGGGAGCCAGCAACCGGCTCTGGCAGCGCCGACCCCGGCAATGCAGGCTCCAACCAGCGTCAGATCTTCAGTAGCGCCGGGCGTACCCGGAGGGGGTGCGCTAGCTGCAGCAAGAGCGCTGCTGCACAATCCGCCCGCTGGGGACGCGCCTCAGGCAGCGACCCAGCGGTGGATTCTCGAGGTAGACCGTCTTGTCGTCGCTGCCGCAAGCCCGCGACTCCGGCAGAGACGACACTCTGACCAACCGGCCGTGTCGCTGATACGCACGCCGATGGTTGATGAACAGACGGCAGACTCCAGCTCTGCCAGCCCTCAATCGATGGATCTGAGGACAGAGCTGGAGCGGTGTCGCTCGGGTCAAGATGCCCGGGTATACCTCGAGCAACGCCGAGGAAGGCGTCGCTACCAAGAGGATGACGACAGCATGACGTCGGCCTCGACCCAGCCTGAAGAGCAGACCTTCGCCATGCGATCTCTGCCCCAGGCCTGCGCCGTGCAGAATATGCCACAGTCATATGTACTGCAGATGGCGCCCCCGGCCTATGGTGCAGCCTTGCCCGTACCGGGGTACACTGTGCCTAGTGCGAACCCAGCGTTCGCGGCACCAGAACCTGCGGTGACAGAAGCAGGGTGTGCAGCCCTCGCGCCCCATCTTCGCTTTGCGAAGTGGCCGCGCAAGTTTCGGCCACACCTGCCCGAGAAGTACGACGGCAGCATCAACCCGGCGGAGTTCCTCCAGATCTACTCCACCGCCGTACTTGCCGCAGGAGGGAATGAAGCCGTCATGGCCAATTACTTCCCTGTCGCCTTGACCGGTCCAGCCCGGTCTTGGCTCATGAACCTCCCCCAGGGTTCCGTCACCTCCTGGGGAGAGCTTTGCCGACAGTTCGTAGCCAATTTCGGCAGCTCCTACACCGGCCTGGCACGGAGCTCGGCCTCCACGCCGTCCAGCAGCAACCTGGGGAGTCGCTGCGCTCTTTCATCCAGCGGTTCTCCCAGGTGCGGAACACCATCCCACACATTCAAAATGTTTCTGTGGTGGTGGCGTTCCGGCAAGGCGTCCGGGACAGGAAGATGCTCGAGAAGCTCGCGACCAGGGAGGTCCGCGACGTCTCAGAGCTCTTCAGTTTGGCAGACAAATGCGCCAGAGCAGCCGAAGGACGGAACTGGCACTCGCTGCCATCCTCCGAGTCAGGGGGACTGCCCGGATCTAGTCCTACTCCCTGTGGAGGCAGCAGGAAGGCCAAGAACTGAGGCAGAAGCAAGATAGAGTCACCGACCGCAGCCCCAGTCATCACTGCAGCGACGCTCGGTGGGGCTCGGGGGCCGCGCCCCGACAAGAAGCAGCGAAGATCACCAATCCCAGAAGGTGATGAAGACAATATGTGCCCCGTGCACGGCAGCTGTCGCCACACTGCTGCCGAGTGCCGGGAGATCCGAAGGCTCGCAGAGCGCTTCCGCAAGGAGAAGCGGCAGCGGGCTGATGCCCTGCCCTTCCGTCCAAAGGAAGATGAGCAGGGGGTGGATGTTCTAGACAACATCGGCCACCCAGAGGAGATCCAGGAGCCTCAGCGTGTCGTGAAGGCGGCACGCAATCATGAGGATTCCGGCTCCAGCGATGATGAGCGTCGGAAGAAGCTCTACGTCATATACGGCGGGTCCGCTGACTCCTCGTCCCGAAGCGCAGTCAATACTCTGCGCCGAGCGGTAGCGTCGGTGGCGCCACTCCCAAGTGCTGCACCGCACCTAAAGTGGATGGGGACCCCCATCAGCTTTGATGCCACCGACTGCCCCAGGAACATGGCTGGGGCCGGCCAACTACCGCTCCTGGTGGCCCCTACCATCGCCAACGTGAGAATGTACCACGTTTTGGTGGATGGAGGGGCTGGGCTGAACCTCATCAGCCGTGCAGCTTTCCAGAAGCTGCAGATCCCGATGGCCAAGCTCACCCCGTCGAGCCCCTTCTCAGGGGTAGGGCCGGGACAGGTTATCCCCTACGGCAACATTAGTCTCCCGGTGACCTTCGGGGCTCCGGACAGCTATCGAACAGAGTACATTCTGTTCGACGTAGCGGAGATAGACCTCCCCTTCAACGCCATAATCGGCAGGCCAGCCCTGTACCGGTTCATGGCTGTAGCCTATTACGGCTACCTTGTCCTGAAGATGCCAACACAGACAGGTGTTCTCAGGATTCGTGGGGACCGCACTGCTGCAGTGTCGGCCCTGGAGAAGCTCCAAGCACTCGCAACAGCTGGGGCATCAGCCCCCCGCAATACGGAGCCAGACCAGCTCCGCCCGAGCGCACGTCACCGTGCTTCCACCACAGCACCCCGGCTGCAACCTCTCGACGAGGGCGGCGTCCCCTTAAAGGTCGTCCAAGTCGGCGCCAAAGCTACCCAGACCACCCGGGTAGCCGGGGGCCTGGATAGTAAATAGGAAGGCGCGCTCGTCACCTTCCTCCGGCACAACGTCGACGTGTTTGCATGGCAGCCGTCACAGATGCCGGGGATCCCCAGGAAGGTGATCGAGCACCACTTGAAAGTCTTCCCCGACGCCCGGCCGGTTCAACAGAAGCCCCGCAAGCAGTCCATCGAGCGGCAAAACTTCATCCGTGAAGAAGTCAAGAAGCTGCTGGACGCTGGCTTCATACGGGAGGTCCACCACCCCCGATGGTTGGCGAACCCAGTCGTTGTCCCGAAGGCTGGCGGGAAGCTCCGGATGTGCATCGACTACACCAGTTTCAATAAGGCATGTCCTAAAGATCCATTCCCTCTCCCTAGAATAGATCAAATAGTAGACTCAACGTTAGGCTGTGATATGCTGTGCTTCCTAGACGCCTACTCGGGTTTCCATCAGATCCCCATGTCTAGGCAGGACGAGGAGCACACCTCCTTCATCACAGTAGACGGCCTTTATTGCTATGTGTCTATGCCTTACGGCCTAAAGAATGCACTCCCCACCTTTGTGCGGGCAATGCACAAAACCTTTGGGGAGTTAATAAGAGACCTGGTTGAGGTGTATGTCGATGACATAGTTGTCAAGGTCAAGCAGGGTCCATCCCTGCTAGATAACCTAGCTTTAGTCTTTGACAAGTTGCGCTCTACGCGCACCAAGCTGAACCCAGATAAATGTGTGTTCGGCGTGTCCTCTGGGATGCTCTTAGGGTTCCTGGTCTCGCACCGAGGGATTGAGGCCAACCCAGAGAAGATCAAGGCCATCGACTTGATGCGGCCCCCTGCCCGCGTCAAGGATGTCCAGAAACTCACGGGATGTCTAGCCGCGCTGAGTCGATTTATACCGAGGCTAGCAGAGCGGGCACTCCCTTTCTTTAAGCTCCTGCGCAAGTCAGGCCCTTTTGCCTGGACTGACGAAACAGAAGAGGCTTTCCAGGAGTTGAAGCGACTCCTGACGACCCTACCTATCATGGTAGCCCCTGAGCCCGGAGAGCACCTGTTGCTCTACATCGCGGTGACAACTGAAGTAGTGAGTATGGTCCTCGTCGCAGAGCGGCCGGACCCCTCATCTTCACAACCTGCTCCGGCAGCAGAAGACAGACGCCACGAGGCCCCGCAGGACCAAGACGGTCTCCCGGACCTCCAAGGCAACCTCCCGGAGGCCCAGGTCGGCCTCCCGGAGGTCCAGGGTGGTCTCCCGGACCTCCAAGATAAACCCCCGGGGGCCCTGCGGGACCCCCCGGGGGTCAAATGGGACCTCCCAGAGGTCCCCCAAGACCCCCCGGAGCTCCCGGACAATCAAGATAGCTTAAGGGCCTCCGGGTCCCAGCTCCCGGAGGCCCCCGTGGCTCCACCCACCTCCAGCGGGCCAGGGCCAATGGACGAGGACCTCCCAGGCCTAAGAAAGAGGGTTCGAACCGTCCAGAGGCCTGTCTACTACATCAGCGAAGTACTTCATGATGCCAAGACAAGGTACCTGGAACTCCACAAGCTGGTGTATGCGGTGCTCGTGGCCTCCAGAAAGCTCCGCCATTACTTCCAGGCCCACCGGGTCTCGGTAGTCACCTCGTATCCGCTGAACACAATTCTTCACAGCCCCCATGCGACTGGCAACGTTGCTAAATGGGCGGCGGAGCTGGCGGAGTTTGAGCTGGACTTCCTCCCACGCCATGCAGTCAAGAGCCAAGCACTGGCTGACATTGTGGCGGAGTGGACACCAACGGAGACTGACCCAGGGGGCCATGGGGGCCGAGAACCGGAGCACCAAGCTCCGGTCTTCACCGAACCCCACTGGACACTCTTCTTCGACGGCTCCTCGCGAAAGCAGGGGGCCGGTGCCGGTGTACTGCTCCTCATGCCATCGGGGGAACAGTTTGGGTATATGGTGCGTCTCAATTTCAAGGCAACCAACAACATGGCGGAGTATGAAGCACACATCTTTGGCCTGCAGACAGCCCTGTCTTTAGGCGCTCGGCAGTTGTTGGCACAGGGCGACTCCCAGCTGGTCATCAAGCAAGTCAAGGGCGAATGCTCCTGCAATGACCCCCAGCTAGCTGCGTATCTGCTTCACATGCAGATGTTGGAGATAGAATTCCTTGCCTTGGACCTGCACCACGTACCGCGCGCCGGTAATGCCGCAGCCGACAACCTTTCAACGAAGGCTTCCACCGGAGCCCCTGCGCCCGAAGGAATCTTTGAGAGGACGTTGCTGCGGCCCACAGCCCGGCCCGCCGAGCCGGGCGAAGGGGGCTTGACCAGCACGTCGAAGCTGGCGGTCCCGGCGGCCCTACAGCCGTGGGCGCCGCCAAGGATCGTAAGCGTCACTGGGGACTCCGTGCAACCCAGCGCTCAAGATCCAGAAGCTCAAGTCAGACCCGATGCATGGATCACGGAGATCCGGGACTACTTGAAGGACAATATCCTCCCGGATGAACATGCAACCGCTGAACGGATTGTGCGTATGGCTAAGAGGTACGCGCTGGTAGAGGGGGATCTCTACCGGCGTGGCGCCAACCACATCCTATTGCGGTGTATAACCCAGGGGGAAGGCTGCGACTTGCTCGCTGAGATCCATGGAGGCAAATGTGGAAGTCATTCTTCCTCACGCACGCTTGTCGGTAAAGCCTTCCGGCATGGCTTCTACTGGCCGACAGCACTCCAGGATGCCGTCAAGCTGGTCGAGAGCTGCAAGGCGTGCCAGTTCCACGCCAAGCAGATCAATACACCGGCTCAGGCGGTACAGATGATCCCGCCCTCGTGGCCGTTTGCTGTGTGGGGGCTGGACATCCTGGGACCATTTCCCAGAACCGTCGGGGGGTTCCGGTACCTCTATGTCGCTATCGACAAGTTCACCAAGTGGCCGGAAGCTACACCAGTTGTCACCATCAATAAACAATCCGCAGTAAAATTCATCAGGTCTATTGTCTGCCGGTTTGGGGTCCCAAAAAGGATAATCACTGACAATGGGACCCAGTTCACCAGCGCAGCATTCCAAGACTACTGCGAGGACCTTGGCATTCAGGTATGCTATGCCTCTGTCGCCCACCCGAGGAGCAATGGGCAAGTTGTGAGGGCCAATGCGGAGATTCTTCGGGGCCTCAAGACTCGCACCTTCGCCAGCCTGAAGAAACATGGTGCCAATTGGGTAGATGAACTTCCGAGCACACTATGGGCTAACCGAACATCCCAGAGCCGGGCCACCGGGGAGACACCCTTCTTCATGGTGTACGGGGCTGAAGCTGTACTTCCCCCAGAAATCACCATGCAGTCTCACCGTGTCCAGGCTTACGACGAAGCCACGCAGGACAACCTCCGGCATGGAGAAATCGACCTCGTCGACGAGGTCCGATTACATGCGGCACTCCGTAACGCGCGGTACAGATAGGCGCTTCGGCGCTACCACCAGAGGTCTGTGCGTGTCCGGGAGCTGCAGGAAGGTGACCTGGTGTTGCGGCGCATACTTTCTCGTGAAGGGGCCCACAAACTCTCCCCTAATTGGGAAGGCCCCTTCCGAGTCGCGAAAGTATGCCGCCCCGGGTGTGTGCGCCTTTCCACCGAGGATGGGGACCTGCTCCCGAACCCTTGGAACATAGAACACCTCTGTAAGTTCTACCCCTAAGAGCAAAAATAGGACAGTACTTTCTTTTCGTAATGAACTCCATAGAGTCCAGGAGCAGCGCTCGTAGCAGCTAAACCCCAGGGGACGGTCCAGGACTACGTTCAGCTTTGCCTGGTTCCGACTCCAAGCGCGTAGAGTCTTGCTTCCCCTCTTAATGGGGTGGGTCGTGGCCTCCATGTTTAGCCTGCCTTCCTCCTATGGAAGGTTGTACGAAAAGAAGTCTGCCCTACTTTGCTCTTTCCTTGTACTCATTTAAATTGTGAATTGAGTTTTTTTATCACCCTTGCAGTATATGGTTGCCATGTGCTCAGCTCCCCCTCTCTACAAGTCCCCAAGCACCAAGCATATGGTTGGGGCTGTAAGTCAAATAAGACTATGAGATAAGGGAGGGGGAGCCCCCAAGGAGAATTACGTTTCCTCTACCTGTGTGCAGGACTTCCAGGTTGCGGCAACAGGGACTGCATGAAGTAGGGGGAAAGGAGCTACCAACTACTTCGACCCAGGACTAGAGGGGGCGGGACCCGGGGGCCCCACGTGTCCAGCAGGCCCGGAACTCTCTCCTCCCTTGAGGAGGGCTCCGGGCTCGCCACGTGGCAGGCGGAAACCTGACCTCCCCCCGCGGTGGGAGAGCTCCGAAAGCCCTGCGTGTTCAACATGGCCGGGGCTCCCGTCTCTGCAGTAAAAGCAATCATCAAGTGAGCGCGCGCTCTCACGATCCCGTGGCCGTTCGTGCTCCGGCAGCGGTCAATTCGGGACTTAGAGAAAGTGCGCGGATCGGAAGAGACGGAGGTCCCACCTCGGGCTCGCTATCTCCCCCAAGATGGGCCTGGGGGCCACTGTCGGTACCTGAGATATGGGGTACCCCCGCGCACAGGATAAAATGCCTAAGGTACTCGCCCTTCTCCGCAGGGAGAGATCCAAAGGTGCCACGCGTCCGGCGGGGCCGGACCTCCCTCTCATCAGAGGAGAGCTCCGGGCTCGCCACGTGGCATACAGAAGCCGGACCTCCCCCTCCGCGGGAGAGAGGTCCGAAGACGCCACGCATCCAGCGGGGCCGGACCTCCCTCTCCGCAGAGGAGAGCTCCGGGCCCGCCACGTGGCATACAGAAGCTGGACCTCCCCCTCCGCGGGGAGAGGTCCGGAGGCTCCACGTGCCCCGCAGGCCGGACCCTTCTCGCCTCAGAGAAGGGCTCCCGACCCGCCACGTGGCCAGAAGAACGGTGCTGCCTGCCCCCGAGCGGTAGACAGCGGGCGTAAAGGCGCCCCACACCTTGCCCGTACAAGTTATTCAAGGCCCGCGTCTTCCCAAGACGCGGAAACGCGGAGCACGCATCTGTCAGGTGCCGTTGCGCCCAGTCGCATCACAGACTGGCGCGCGGTGTCAGAACCTGCCAGCTAATAAACGCCGCGACAAGACATCCCATGCCGCCTGCGCCGTCATCAACCACTACGACTAGCATGCGGCATGGGCAGGGCGGCAAGATGGAGACTCAGAAGCCTCCGACCAGAGGCAACTACCGGCGTAACTACAGATACGGTAGATAATAGACAATCTTCCCGGGACCACCTGTCGGGTCCCGGCTCCCCTTGTAAGCCATCCGAGTCTTGGACTATAAAAGGCTCGGGTAGGCGTCGATAGCAAGGGTTCGCATTTTGCAACTCATACGCTAGCCATACGCTCTCAAGCTGTAACTCACCCCCAAGCTCAGGCCCCCGGCCCTGAGCAGCAAGCAATACAGCGAGCTCCATAGCTCGCCGTGGACGTACGGTTTTACGCTCCGGCGGCCGGAACCACGTAAAACTCGCCGTGTCAAGCTCTCACTAACTCGTCCATCTGCGCAAGCTCTCCGCTAGGAACTAGCCCCTCCGAAAAAAGAACCTCCGCGGGCTGCCCAGTGCAGGCCCGGGGGAAGTGTCGACCGAACACTTCGACACCACCTGACCGGGATATTGAGTTTGCCATAGATTTGGTACCTGGAACTGCACCCATAGTAAGAGACCATATAGGATGCCCGTCAACGAGTTAGTTGAACTAAAGAAGCAAATTCAAGAACAGTTGGAGAAGGGTTTTATCCGGCCAAGTTCATCACCATGGGGAGCCCCGGTACTTTTCGTGGACAAGAAGGACGGAACCCAAAGAATGTGCGTGGACTACAGGTCTCTCAACGAAGTAACAATCAAGAATAAATACCCTCTGCCCCGTATACAGGACCTGTTCGATCAAATGAAAGGAGCCCAAGTGTTCTCCAAGATTGATCTTCGGTCGGGATATTTCCAGCTGAAGATTAAGCCCTCCGATATACCTAAGACAGCCTTTCGGACGCGGTATGGTTCATATGAATATACTGTTATGTCCTTTGGATTAACGAATGCACCCGCATACTTCATGTACCTTATGAATAAGGTTTTCATGGAGTACTTGGACAAGTTCGTCGTGGTTTTCATCGACGACATTATGGTGTATTCAAAAAGTAAGGAGGAGCATGAAGAACATCTGAGATTGACATTGCAGAAGTTGCGTGAGCATCAGTTTTATGCCAAGCTCAACAAGTGTCAATTTTGGCTTAAGGAAATATCTTTCCTAGGCCACATCATCTCCAAGGAAGGGGTATCGGTTGATCCTGGAAAGGTGAGAGATGTTCTGAAATGGGACCAACCGAAGAGCGTGAGGGATGTTCGGAGTTTCCATGGGATGGCAGGATACTATCGGCGCTTCATTAAAGACTTCTCTAAAATAGCAAAACCTATGACGGAGTTGCTAATGAAGGGAAAAGTCTTTCAATGGACACAAGCCTGCCAAAAAAGTTTTGAGGAACTAAAGAAAAGGCTAACCACAGCACCAGTTCTGGTATTGCCAGACGTAAGCAAGAGCTTTGACATATATTGTGACGCATCCAGACAAGGGCTCGGGTGTGTACTCATGCAGGAAGGGCAAGTGGTAGCCTATGCCTCACGACAATTAAAGAAGCACGAGCTTAACTATCCTACACATGATTTGGAGTTAGCAGCAGTGGTGCATGCATTGAAGATTTGGAGACATTATATCCTTGGTCATCGATGTGAGATCTATACGGATCATAAAAGCCTCAAGTACATATTTACACAAACGGACTTGAATTTGAGGCAACGTTGATGGTTAGAACTTATAAAGGATTATGATGTGGGAATCAACTACCATCCCGGGAAGGCCAATGTAGTCGCTGACGCATTGAGCAGAAAGGGAGCATGCCACCAACTCACGGTTCGGGAGCTACCACCCGAACTACGTAAGGAGTTCGAACGGTTACACCTCGGATTCTTGAATAACATGGAAATGATGGAGATCCACTCCTCATTGGAGCAAGAAATAAGAAAGGGACAAGCAACGGACGAGGGGATCAAGGAAATCAAGGAAAGAATCCGACAAGGGATAGAGAAGGATTTCAAATAGGATGAAAAGGGTACGCTTTGGCTAGGAAAAAGGATTTGTGTGCCAAACCTAAGACACCTTCGCGACATGATATTAAGGGAGGCACATGATTCACCCTATTCCATACATCCGGGGAGCACCAAAATGTACAAGGACTTGAAAACTTGCTATTGGTGGGATGGTATGAAAAGGGATATAGCCGAATACGTTGCCCTATGCGACACATGCCAACGGGTAAAAGCCGAACATCAAAAACCCGCTGGATTGTTGCAACCTTTGAAAATACCTGAATGGAAATGGGAGGACATCAGTATGGACTTTATTGTCGGATTGCCAAGAACTCAATCAGGATACGACTCCATCTGGGTCATTATGGACCGGTTGACGAAAACCGCCCATTTTCTTCCTGTAAAGGCCAGTTACAACGTTACACAGTTGGCAGAGTTGTACATGGAGCAGATCGTGTGCCGTCATGGAGTTCCAAAGAGGATAGTCTCAGATCGAGGTTCTCAGTTTACCTCTAGATTCTGGAGGAAGCTGCAGAAAGCCATGGGTACACGACTAGATTTTAGCTCTGCCTATCACCTACAAACTGATGGGCAAACCGAAAGGACGAACCAAATTTTGGAAGACATGTTGAGAGCTTGCGCCTTGAAACGTGGGCGTAGTTGGGATAGGAGTTTACCGTATGCAGAGTTCTCCTATAACAACAGCTATCAAGCTAGCTTGAAGATGTCGCCTTTCGAAGCCTTATATGGTAGACGGTGTAGAACGCCACTGTTCTGGAACGAGACTGGAGAGAACCAGGTGTTTGGACCCGAAGTACTACAAGAGGCTGAAAAGCAAGTCCAAACGATACGGGAGAACTTAAAGGCTGCTCAGTCACGACAGAAAGGCTATGCGGACAACAGGCGTAGGAAGTTGACCTTTGAAGTTGGAGACTTCGTATACCTTAAGGTATCGCCTATCCGAGGCCAACGAAGTTTTAACGTCAAAGGCAAACTAGCGCCTCGCTACGTCGGACCATTTAAGATTTTGGACAAGCGAGGAGAAGTAGCCTATCAACTAGAGCTCCCAAACCACCTCTCCGACGTACATGACGTGTTTCATGTATCTCAGCCCAAGAAGTGCTTGAGAATACCAGAGGAACAAGTGTCAATTGGAGAACTTAAACTTCAAGAGGACCTGACTTACGCAGAACACCCTATCCGAATCTTGGACGTAAAAGAAAGGGTCACCCGAAACAAAGTGATTCGATGGTGCAAGGTACAATGGAGCCATCACACTGAAGCTGAAGCCACATGGGAGCGTGAAGAGGATATTAAGGCTGAATTCCCCTATCTATTTTCTACTAACGAATCTCGAGGGCGAGATTCAATTTAAGGGGGGTAGATTTGTGACACCCTCATCTCGGGTGTCAGCATATGTTCATGTTTATGAAGAAGAAGAACATTTTTAGAAAAGAGGGAACAGAAACAAGTATCAAAAGGATAGCCAGTAAAGCTTTCTGAGAGCACCGAAGGCAACTTTCACGACCAGCAGAGCATGTGGTGTGTTCGGAACTCATCCCCGAAGAGATTGGAGAGGTCCGACGCTAAACTGGATACGTGGCAGGCTCGGGGGTCACCTCCGCAATTGGAAAGAGGTCCGACCCTGTGGGACACGTACTGCCCGCGGAGATAGCCTCTGCGGAAGAAGCAAAGGCATTTTTCATAGGACACGTGTCATCCACGGAGCTAGTCCTCGCGGAAGTTTGGGGACCAGTCGCACAGGATATGTGTAAATTTCGGAACCCATCTCCGAGAAGTCCGGATCTATTGAACACGTGTCGCCACCGGAGCTTATCTCCGGAGGTCCGTCGCTGCTAAACACGTGTGGACCTCGGGGCATGTCCCTGAGGGAAGGAAAGGCGGAAAGACCGGCACCCACACGTGGCGTGCGCGGAGCTCACCTCCGAAGAAGAGGGAGGTCTCGATCGATTGACACGCGGCACGACCGGAGCTCGTCTCTGCGGATGAAGAGATACCAGGCCCGGAGGACACGTGGAGCTTCCGGAGCTCATCATCCCGGAGGTAACAAATTCTGGAGCAGATGTTACGCGTAAGGACACCTGTACACAACGGGAACCGATCCAAACTCCACAATGTTACCAAAGATAAGACGTCAGGATCCAACAAGATCTGAATAAAACTTTTATTCGGGATCCAATCAGATTAGGACTCTTCTCTTCCCGATTATAAATAGAACCCAAAACCTCTGGCCGAAATCATGAACTTCTCTTTCAACTCCTGAGCCGACGACTTAGAGCTCTAGCCCTAAATTGCCGAGCAAAACATCGCCGAAGCACAACAAGGGAGATCATCGGAGAAGAACCAAGCGGTCTGAGGAGGACCTCGAAGGAAAGAAGTGCGTGAGGTAGGACTTCAATACCACCTTACGACATCATGTTGTTCATCTCTTGCATCTGTTCTTCGATTCCTTTCGAACAGAAGCTTTCTCGAGGGCAGATCACTCGATGATCAGTTTGATCTAAAGACAAGATCATCGCCATGACCACCTTTGATCCGAATACCTCTGTCCATGCAAGCCATGCAAGAACACGGACAGATCAATCTAATCATAGGATAGCATGCATGTACATCATCGCATCTAGTTTAGGGTTTTGTGAATAATATTGATTGCTGTGAATCTTGTATGCACGTGAATCCTACATAGCAGGACAGGTTCAGGAAGCTGTCTACGACGAACTGCAGCAACAAGGTTTTGAGAATCAAGAACGACCAGAACCGCAAGAACAAGGCAAGTGCTCCTTGACCATGTTGATCCTATGTTTTGGGTAAAACTATTTTGTTTTGCGAAAAGGTGTGTGTGCTGAGTCAAACATGATGGGAAACCCTTTTATAGGAGTTTACTAGTTTTGGTTAAACCACCCTTGTCACCTGGGATGTTTTATGAGTCGGGTATGGTTTTTGTTTTATGCTTCGCTGAGTCCATGGGATTGGGAAGCGAGATAGATGTGTCTAGCTAACTGCACTCATAATAATAAAGGGAAACTGATGTTAATAATGAACATGGATCGGAGGGAGATCTAGGCAAGACTGGGTTTGTGAATGAGGTAGCATGAGATGGTGGTTTTGCTTGCCATAGATCTAAGGACCGGTTCATGCATGCACATGCCAGGATAACAGTGCCACCACAAGGCCAAGTATGGGTGCAGCTTAGCTGAGTAATTAGGTAAGTTGCTAGAGTGTTATGGACTGTGGAAGGCGCGGGGAATGGGAGTCGTGTGAGGACTGCCCTGGGAACCGCATGGCACGAGAGGGGGCCCGTGGGTGGGAGAATTGGAGATTCTAGCCTGCCGGTGAAACCTTAGTGAGTCCATACATCTAGTAACCCCTTTGTAAAGGCTATTTTGTGATCTCTTGACCATACACCAACGGATGTGTAGTGGTATAATTGAGGTTCTGCAGTCGCCGACGGGTGACGAAATCACAAACTTGTGGGTAAAGAGGTGCAAACTCTGCAGAGTTATTAAAACTATCATGATAGCCGAGCTTACGGTCATGAGCACCTGGCTAAACTGCCATGATTAGTTGGGATGATTATTGGGATGGTTATTGGAATGGTTATTGGGAAGCTTCTCGGTTATGGTTATTGGTTTGGAACTGTTAAGTCTGGATGATGAGATGGTTGCATGACTGTTGGGTCATGACATGAGATTGGTCTCGGAGTGAGACGATGTTGTTTTATGAGATGAGATGGTAGCAAATACGAGGAGGTATTCGTGAGTATGAGTAAAGGATTGGTTAATGTTCGGATGGAACACGGGAAGTGATGGAGGTATGTTGGTAATTTAACACATGCTGAGACTACATTCATCTAAAGTTAAGTTGCTGTTTTATCAATGGTTTTATAAATTTGCTTTTCTGCAAATAAGCCTTTTATACCTACCTTGTTTATAAGCTGCATATCATGTGTTATTCCCGCACTTGCTGAGTACATCATTGTGCTCAAACTTGCATTATTATTTCTCCATCAACAGCAAGAGAAGACTACTATGAAGACCGGGTAGAGCATTATGGCGTGTGATCTGTTCTCAACCTTGCCTGTGGAGGGAATAGAGATGGAGCCACTTCTGCTTAGTTTTGCTTCCGCATTAGTTTTTGCTTCCGCATTAGTTTTTGCTTCCGCATTTAAATAAGAATTCCGCTGCGTAGAAATAAGGATTTCCGCTGTGAGCATGAGTCCAAGACTCATGAGGTGCTGTAATAAACTCTGTTATTCGTGATAATATATAATCTGAATTCAGTTTGTGGAACGTATGTGTATGTGTGATAAACATCCTGGGCACACATATGCATTAGTTCTCGGTTCCGTGGTTTTCCACAGAATTGAGGGCGTCACACGGGCCCCCCTTGTAAGCCACCCGAGTCTTGGACTATAAAAGACTCGGGTAGGTGACGTTAGCAAGGGTTTGCACTCTAGCCATTCACCCCCAATCTGTAACTCATCCTCGAGCTCAGGACAACGGTTCTGAGCAGTGAGCAGCAAGCAATACAGCGAGCTCCATAGCTCGCCGTGGACGTAGGGTTTTACGCTCCGGCGGCCTGAACCACGTAAAACTCGCCGTGTCAAGCTCTTACTAACTCGTCCATACGCGCAAGCTCTCCGCAAGGGTCTAGCCCCACCGAAAAAAGAAACTCCGCGGGCTGCCCAGTGCAGGCCCGGGAGAAGTGTCGACCGAACACTTTGACATTTGGCGTGCCAGGTAGGGGGCTTTTCCCCTTGTGCAAGGAGTTTCCGCTGACGAAGATGACCAAGCTTCCTTCAGCGGCAAACTCTCCCCCCCCCCCTGCGTCCGCGGCAAACCGCGACCAGGGGGGAGTACATGTCGACACGCTCAGGACAGAGTGTGTCGAAACAAGCTGGGAGCCAGCAACCGGCTCTGGCAGCGCCGACCCCGGCAATGCAGGCTCCAACGAGCGTCGGGTCTTCAGTAGCACTGGGCGTACCCAGTGGGGGTGCGCTAGCCGCAGCAAGAGCGCTACTGCACAATCCGCCTGCTGGGGACGCGCCTCAGGCAGCGACCCAGCAGTGGATTTGCGAGGTAGACCGTCTCGTCGTCGCTGCCGCAAACCCTCGACTTCGGCGGGGACGACGCTCCAGTCAACCGGCAGTGTCGCTGACGAGCACGCCCACGGTTGACGGGCAGACGGCGGACTCCAGCTCCACCAGGACTCCGACGACGGACCTGAGGGCAGAGCTGGAGCGATGCCACTTGGGCCAAGATGCCCGAGTGTTCCTCTTGCGACGTCGAGAGAGGCGTCGCATCCAAGAGACTGGCGACAACATGACGTCGGCCTCAACCCAGCCTGAAGGGCAGATCTTCGCCACGCGAGCTCTGCCCCAGGCGTGCGCCGCACAGCATATGCCGCAACCATATGCCCTGCAAATGGCGTCCCCGGTCTATGGTGCAGCCTTGCCCATACCGGGGTACACAGTGCCAAGTGTGAATCAAGCATTCGCGGCACCGATACCTGCGGCAACAGGAGCAGGATGTGCGGCTCTTGCACCCCACCTTCACTTCACGAAGTGGCCGCGCAAGTTTCGGCCGTGCCTGCCCGAAAAGTACGACGGCAGTGTCAACCCGGCGGAGTTCCTTTAGATCTACTCCACCGCCGTACTTGCCGGAGGAGGGGATGAGGCTGTCATGGCCAACTATTTCCCCGTCGCCTTAACCGGCCCAGCCCGGTCTTGGCTCATGAACCTATCCCAGGACTCCATAACCTCCTGGGGAGAGCTCTGCCGGCAGTTCGTCTCCAACTTCGGCAGTTCCTACACCCGGCCTGGCACGGAGCTCGAACTCCACGCCATCCAGCAACAACCAGGGGATTCGCAGCGCTCCTTCATCCAGCGGTTCTCCCAGGTGCGGAACACCATACCACACATCCAAAACGCTTCTGTGGTAGTGGCGTTCCGGCAAGGCGTTCGGGACAAGAAGATGCTCGAGAAGCTCGCGACTAGGGAGGTCCGCGATGTCTCAGAACTCTTCAGCCTGGCGGACAAGTGTGCCAGAGCAGCCGAAGGGCGGAACTGGCACTCCGTGCCGGCCTCCGAGCCAGGGGGTCAGCCGGGATCCGGCGCCGCTTCATATGGAAGCGGCAGGAAGATCAAGAACGGAGGAGGAAGCAAGATAAAGCCGTCAGCCGCGGCCCCTGTTGCCACAATGGCGGCGCCCAGTGGGGCTCTGGGGCCGCGCCCCGACAAGAGGCCACGACAATCACCGGCCCCAGACGGGGGCCAGGATGAGTTATGCCCCGTGCATGGAACCAGTTATCATACCGCTGCCAAGTGCCGGAAATCCAGAAGCTCGCGGAGCGCTTCCGGAAAGGGAAGCAGCCCCTAACTGATGCCCCACTGTGACGCCCTCAATTCTGTGGAAAACCACAGAACCGAGAACTAATGCATATGTGTGCCCCGGATGTTCATCACACATACACATACGTTCCACAAACTGAATTCAGATTATATATTACCACGAATAACAGAGTTTATTACAATCACCTCATGAGTCTTGGACTCATGCTCACAGCGGAAGTCCTTATTTCTACGCAGCGGAATTCTTATTTAAATGCGGAAGCAAAAACTAATGCGGAAGCAAAACTAAGCAGAAGTGGCTCCATCTCTACTCCCTCCACAGGCAAGGTTGAGAACAGATCACACGCCATAATGCTCTACCCGGTCTTCATAGTAGTCTTCTCTTGCTGTTGATGAAGAAATAATAATGCAAGTTTGAGCACAATGATGTACTCAGCAAGTGCGGGAATAACACATGATATGCAGCTTATAAACAAGGTAGGTATAAAAGGCTTATTTGCAGAAAAGCAAATTTATAAAACCATTGATAAAACAGAAACTTAACTTTAGATGAATGTAGTCTCAGCATGTGTTAAATTACCAACATACCTCCATCACTTCCCGTGTTCCATCCGAACATTAACCAATCCTTTACTCATACTCACGAATACCTCCTCGTATTTGCTACAATCTCATCTCATAAAACAACCTCGTCTCACACCGAGACCAATCTCATGTCATGACCCAACAGTCATGCAACCATCTCATCATCCAGACTTAACAGTTCCAAACCAATAACCGTAACCGAGAACCTTCCCAATAACCATTCCAATAACCATCCCAATAATCATCCCAACTAATCATGGCAGTTTAGCCAGGTGCTCATGACCGTAAGCTCGGCTATCATGATAGTTTTAATAACTCTACAGAGTTTGCACCTCTTTACCCACAAGTTTGTGATTTCGTCACCCGTCGGCGACTGCAGAACCTCCATTATACCAGTACACATCCGTTGGTGTATGGTCAAGAGATCACAAAATAGCCTTTACAAAGGGGTTACTAGATGTATGGACTCACTAAGGTTTCACCGGCAGGCTAGAATCTCCAATTCTCCCACCCACGGGCCCCCTCTTGTGCCATGCGGTTCCCAGGGCAGTCCTCACTCGACTCCCATTTCCCGCGCCTTCCACAGTCCATAACACTCTAGCAACTTACCTAATTACTCAGCTAAGCCGCACCCATACTTGGCCTTGTGGTGGCACTGTTATCCTGGCATGTGCATGCATGAACCGGTCCTTAGATCTATGGCAAGCAAAACCACCATCTCATGCTTCCTCATTCACAAACCCAGTCTTGCCTAGATCTCCCTCCGATCCATGTTCATTATTAACATCAGTTTCCCCTTATTATTGTGAGTGCAGTTAGCTAGACACATCTATCTCGCTTCCCAATCCCATGGACTCAGCGAAGCATAAAACAAAAACCATACCCGACTCATAAAACTTCCCAGGTGACAAGGGTGGTTTAACCAAAACTAGTAAACTCCTATAAAAGGGTTTCCCATCATGTTTGACTCAGCACACACACCTTTTCGCAAAACAAAATAGTTTTACCCAAAACATAGGATCAACATGGTCAAGGAGCACTTGCCTTCTTCTTGCGGTTCCGGTTGTTCTTGATTCTCAAAACCTTGTTGCTGCAGCTCGTCGTAGACAGCTCCCTGAACCTGTCCTGCTATGTAGGATTCACGTGCATACAAGATTCACAGCAATCAATATTATTCACAAAACCCTAAACTAGATGCGATGATGTACATGCATGCTATCCTATGATTAGTTTGATCTGTCTGTGTTCTTGCATGGCTTGCATGGACAGAGGTATTCGGATCAAAGGTGGTCATGGCGATGATCTTGTCTTTAGATCAAACTGATCATCGAGTGATCTGCCCTCGAGAAAGCTTCTGTTCGAAAGGAATCGAAGAACAGATGCAAGAGATGAACAACATGATGTCGTAAGGTGGTATTGAAGTCCTACCTCACGCTCTTCTTGTCTTCGAGGTCCTCCTCAGACCGCTTGGTTCTTCTCCGATGATCTCCCTTGTTGTGCTTCGGCGATGTTTTGCTCGGCGACTTAGGGCTAGAGCTCTAAGTCGTCGGCTCAGGAGTTGAAAGAGAAGTTCGTGATTTCGGCCAGAGGTTTTGGGTTCTATTTATAATCGGGAAGAGAAGAGTCCTAATCTGATTGGATCCCGAATAAAAGTTTTATTCAGATCTTGTTGGATCCTGACGTCTTATCTTTGGTAACATTGTGGAGTTTGGATCGGTTCCCGTTGTGTACCGGTGTCCTTACGCATAACAGCTGCTCCAGAATTTGTTACCTCCGGGATGATGAGCTCCGGAAGCTCCACGTGTCCTCCGGGCCTGGTATCTCTTCATCTGCAGAGACGAGCTCCGGTCGTGCCGCGTGTCAATCGATCGAGACATCCCTCCTCTTCGGAGGTGAGCTCCGCGCACGCCACGTGTGGGTGCCGGTCTTTCCGCCTTTCCTTCCCTCAGGGACATGCCCCGAGGTCGACACGTGTTTAGCAGCGACGGACCTCCGGAGATAAGCTCCGGTGGCGACACGTGTTCAATAGATCCGGACTTCTCGGAGATGGGTTCCGAAATTAACACATATCCCGTGCGACTGGTCCCCTAACTTCCGCGAGGACTAGCTCCGTGGATGACACGTGTCCTATGAAAAATGCCTTTGCTTCTTCCGCAGAGGCTATCTCCACGGGCAGTACGTGTCCCACAGGGTCGGACCTCTTTCCAATTGCGGAGGTGACCCCCGAAACTGCCACGTATCCAGTTTAGCGTCGGACCTCTCCAATCTCTTCGGGGATGAGTTCCGAACACACCACGTGGTCTGCTGGTCGTGAAAGTTGCCTTCGGTGCTCTCAGAAAGCTTTACTGGCTATCCTTTTGATATATGTTTCTGTTCCCTCTTTTCTAAAAATGTTCTTCTTCTTCATAAACATGAACATATGCTGACACCCGAGATGTGGGTGTCACAAATCTACCCCCCTTAAATTGAATCTCGCCCTCGAGATTCGTTAGTAGAAAATAGATAGGGGAATTCAGCCTTAATATCCTCTTCACACTCCCATGTGGCTTCAGCTTCAGTGTGATGGCTCCATTGTACCTTGCACCATCGAATCACTTTGTTTCGGGTGACCCTTTCTTTTACGTCCAAGATTCAGATAGGGTGTTCTGCGTAAGTCAGGTCCTCTTGAAGTTTAAGTTCTCCCATTGATACTTGTTCCTCTGGTATTATCAAGCACTTCTTGAGCTGGGATACATGAAACACGTCATGTACGTCGCAGAGGTGGTTTGGGAGCTCTAGTTGATAGGCTACTTCTCCTCGCTTGTCCAAAATCTTAAATGGTCCGATGTAGCGAGGCGCTAGTTTGCCTTTGACGTTAAAACGTCGTTGGCCTCGGACAGGCGATACCTTAAGGTATACGAAGTCTCCAACTTCAAAGGTCAACTTCCTACGCCTGTTGTCCGCATAGCCTTTCTGTCGTGACTGAGCAGCCTTTAAGTTCTCCCGTATCGTTTGGACTTGCTTTTCAGCCTCTTGTAGTACTTCGGGTCCAAACACCTGGTTCTCTCCAGTCTCGTTCCAGAACAGTGGCGTTCTACACCGTCTACCATATAAGGCTTCAAAAGGCGACATCTTCAAGCTAGCTTGATAGCTGTTGTTATAGGAGAACTCTGCATACGGTAAACTCCTATCCCAACTACGCCCTCGTTTCAAGGCGCAAGCTCTCAACATGTCTTCCAAAATTTGGTTCGTCCTTTCGGTTTGCCCACCTGTTTGTGGGTGATAGGCAGAGCTAAAATCTAGTCGTGTACCCACGGCTTTCTGCAGCTTCCTCCAGAATCTAGAGGTAAACTGAGAACCTCGATCTGAGACTATCCTCTTTGGAATTCCATGACGGCACACGATCTGCTCCATGTACAACTCTGCCAACTGTGTAACGTTGTAACTGGCCTTTACCGGAAGAAAATGGGCGGTTTTCGTCAACCGGTCCATAATGACCCAGATGGAGTCTTATCCTGACTGAGTTCTTGGCAATCCGACAATAAAGTCCATACTGATGTCCTCCCATTTCCATTCAGGTATTTTCAAAGGTTGCAACAATCCAGCGGGTTTTTGATGTTCGGCTTTTACCCGTTGGCATGTGTCGCATAGGGCAACGTATTCGGCTATATCCCTTTTCATACCATCCCATCAATAGCAAGTTTTCAAGTCCTTGTACATTTTGGTGCTCTCCGGATGTATGGAATAGGGTGAATCATGTGCCTCCCTTAATATCATGTCGCGAAGGTGTCTTAGGTTTGGCACACAAATCCTTTTTCCTAGCCAAAGCGTACCCTTTTCATCCTCTTTGAAATCCTTCTCTATCCCTTGTCGGATTCTTTCCTTGATTTCCTTGATCCCCTCGTCTGTTCCTTGTCCCTTTCTTATTTCTTGCTCCAATGAGGAGTGGATCTCCATCATTTCCATGCTATTCAAGAATCTGAGGTGTAACCGTTCGAACTCCTTTCGAAGTTCGGGTGGTAGCTCCCGAACCGTGAGTTGGTGGCATGCTCCCTTTCTGCTCAATGCGTCAGCGACCACATTGGCCTTCCCGGGGTGGTAGTTGATTCCCACATCATAATCCTTTATAAGTTCTAACCATCGACGTTGCCTCAAATTCAAGTCCGTTTGTGTAAATATGTACTTGAGGCTTTTATGATCCGTATGGATCTTACATCGATGACCAAGCATATAATGTCTCCAAATCTTCAATGCATGCACCACTGCTGCTAACTCCAAATCATGTGTAGGATAGTTAAGCTCGTGCTTCTTTAATTGTCGTGAGGCATAGGCTACCACTTGCCCTTCCTGCATGAGTACACACCCGAGCCCTTGTCTGGATGTGTCACAATATATGTCAAAGCTCTTGCTTACGTCTGGCAATACCAGAACTGGTGCTGTGGTTAGCCTTTTCTTGAGATCCTCAAAACTTTCTTGGCAGGCTTGTGTCCATTGAAAGACTTTTCCCTTCATTAGCAACTCCGTCATAGGTTTTGCTATTTTAGAGAAGTCTTTAATGAAGCGCCGATAGTATCCTGCGATCCCAAGGAAACTCCGAACATCCCTCACGCTCTTCGGTTGGTCCCATTTCAGAACATCTCTCACCTTTCCAGGATCAACCGATACCCCTTCCTTGGAGATGATGTGGCCTAGGAAAGATATTTCCTTAAGCCAAAATTGACACTTGTTGAGCTTGGCATACAACTGATGCTCACGCAACTTCTGCAATGTCAATCTCAGATGTTCTTCATGCTCCTCCTTACTTTTTGAATACACCATAATGTCGTCGATGAAAACCACGACGAACTTGTCCAAGTACTCCATGAAAACCTTATTCATAAGGTACCTGAAGTATGCGGGTGCATTCGTTAATCCAAAGGACATGGCAGTATATTCATATGAACCATACCGCGTCCGAAAGGCTGTCTTAGGTATATCGGAGGGCTTAATCTTCAGCTGGAAATATCCCGACCGAAGATCAATCTTGGAGAACACTTGGGCTCCTTTCATTTGATCGAACAGGTCCTCTATACGGGGCAGGGGGTATTTATTCTTGATTGTTACTTCGTTGAGAGACCTGTAGTCCACGCACATTCTTTGGGTTCCGTCCTTCTTGTCCACGAAAAGTACCGGTGCTCCCCATGGTGACGAACTTGTCCGGATAAAACCCTTCTCCAACTGTTCTTGAATTTGCTTCTTTAGTTCAACTAACTCGTTGATGGGCATCCTATACGGTCTCTTAGCTATGGGTGCAGTTCCAGGTACCAAATCTATGGCAAACTCAATATCCCGGTCAGGTGGCATACCTGGAAGTTCTTCCGGGAACACATCCGAAAATTCCTGAACCACTGGAATGTTGTCCAATGCTACTCCTTCAACATGGTCAGATCCGCTCATTCGGTCGCCTGCGGGGCTGACTCAAACTCGACACGGATACCGTGTTCGTTTGTCAACTGCACGCTTCTCTCAGCGCATTGGATTACTCCATTGTGCTTGCTTAACCAGTCCATTCCGAGTATGATGTCAATTCCATGGGAGTCCAAGACAATAAGGTTTGCAAGGAAATCTACCCCCCTTATTTTAAGGCTTACCTTAGGACATACTATACTAGTCCTCATTTCTCCTCCGGGAGAATTAACTAACATAGCACATTCTAGGTGGGATACGGGTAGATGATGTTTAGCAACATATTTGGATGATATGAAGGAATGCGATGCTCCGGAATCAAATAAAATGGTGGCTGGGTTGGAGTTGGCAAGGAACATACCAATTGCGACGTCCTCAGCCTGTTGTGCTTCCTCAGCAGTGACATGGTTAACGTGGCCACGAGCATAGTTCTGCGGTCCACGGCTCCCTTGGTTGTCTCCTCCGTTTGGTCGCTGGTTCTGCTTGGGCACGTTACCTTGCTGTCCAGGGCCTCTCTTCGGGCACTGGTTAGCGAAGTGGCCTACTTCCCCGCATGCAAAGCATGCCCTGTTGCCTACGGCAGCAGGTACGTTGGGGCGGGGGTTTTGAACAGGAGCGCCATTGTTAGGCCGGGGCGCAGGAGGCATGGGCACACGAGGTGCCGGTGCAACGGGCCGTTGCTGTGGTGGCTGACCAGGGCGGTACGTAGGAGTGGTCGATCCATACTGCGATGCAGGGGGCATGTATCTAGGTCGTACGTTGCTCCCTTGGGGCTGGTATGGGATCTTCCTTTTGCACTCGTGCTCGATCTCTCGGATCTTGTTTTCAACCACAATAGCCTTATCAACTAGCTTCTGGAATCTTACGTAGTCATTGTTGAGGAGCTGAACCTGGATCTCATTGTTCAACCCTCTCATGAACAGGTACTGCTTCCTCTGATCTGAGTTGACATCTTCGGGGGCATATCGGGACAGTTGTATGAACTTGTTGAGATACTCGTTCACACTTTTCTGCCCTTGGCGGAGACCTTCAAACTCCTGCCTCTTGATCATCATTACGCCAACAGGGATGTAGTGGGAGCGGAAACTTTCCTTGAACTCAGTCCAAGTGATTGTCTCCGGGTTGGCATGGGCGTTGCTCAAGGCATCCCACCAGTCAGCAGCTGCTCCCATCAGTTGGTGCGATGCAAAGAGAACCTTCTCTCGGTCGTTGCACTGAACAATGGCAAGATTCTTCTCCATGGATTTCAACCAATCATCGGCCTCCATTGGATCGCTTGCTTGAGCAGAGGTGGGTGGTCGAGTTTTCATGAACTCTCCCAGCCTGTTATGAGCCGGTGGTGGTGGTGGCGGTGGTGCCGGAACGGGGTGTTGGTTGGCCTGCAACTGACCCAAAGTTTGGATCATGGTTTGCATAAGCTGGTTTTGCATGGCCATCAACCTTTCTAGGTTGTTTTCGCCAGCTCCGGGGTTAGCAGGAACTTCCTCGTGGTCATCTTCCTGGACGTTCCTTCGGCTGGCGTTTCCTCTCACCATCTGTGAGGGGGAACGAAATAGAATAGAAGGTTAGATGATTAGGTAGGTCTTATATGCATCAAGGTGAGTTGGACTATATATATTAGCCCTTATGAGGATGTGATCAAGTGCCGAAGCATTTCACTCCTCTTTCTTCTTACATGTGGATATGGACGACGTTTTTGAGACGTCCCACCATTCACACTAAGCACATATTCACAATTAATCATTATAAGGGCCCACTCAACTCCTATTCAAGGATGGTTCCCTATGCCAAGGTGGTTTCAAAGCCAATCTTAGTTATTCACCCTAGGATGATTCCCTTGGTCAGTGTGGCTTAGCTACATATGACTTCTATTCAGGGGTGTAACTTGCTGTCCACCCGTGGCTCTAATATCAATCTAAGGCTTCTATCTTAGGCGTGTAACCTACTGTCAACCTGTGGCTCTGATACCAATCTGTGACGCCCTCAATTCTGTGGAAAACCACGGAACCGAGAACTAATGGATATGTGTGCCCAGGATGTTAATCACACATACACATACGTTCCACAAACTGAATTCAGATTATATATTACCACGAATAACAGAGTTTATTACAATCACCTCATGAGTCTTGGACTCATGCTCACAGCGGAAGTCCTTATTTCTACGCAGCGGAATTCTTATTTAAATGCGGAAGCAAAAACTAATGCGGAAGCAAAACTAAGCAGAAGTGGCTCCATCTCTACTCCCTCCACAGGCAAGGTTGAGAACAGATCACACGCCATAATGCTCTACCCGGTCTTCATAGTAGTCTTCTCTTGATGTTGATGAAGAAATAATAATGCAAGTTTGAGCACAATGATGTACTCAGCAAGTGCGGGAATAACACATGATATGCAGCTTATAAACAAGGTAGGTATAAAAGGCTTATTTGCAGAAAAGCAAATTTATAAAACCATTGATAAAACAGAAACTTAACTTTAGATGAATGTAGTCTCAGCATGTGTTAAATTACCAACATACCTCCATCACTTCCCGTGTTCCATCCGAACATTAACCAATCCTTTACTCATACTCACGAATACCTCCTCGTATTTGCTACCATCTCATCTCATAAAACAACCTCGTCTCACACCGAGACCAATCTCATGTCATGACCCAACAGTCATGCAACCATCTCATCATCCAGACTTAACAGTTCCAAACCAATAACCATAACCGAGAACCTTCCCAATAACCATTCCAATAACCATCCCAATAATCATCCCAACTAATCATGGCAGTTTAGCCAGGTGCTCATGACCGTAAGCTCGGCTATCATGATAGTTTTAATAACTCTGCAGAGTTTGCACCTCTTTACCCACAAGTTTGTGATTTCGTCACCCGTCGGCGACTGCAGAACCTCCATTATACCAGTACACATCCGTTGGTGTATGGTCAAGAGATCACAAAATAGCCTTTACGAAGGGGTTACTAGATGTATGGACTCACTAAGGTTTCACCGGCAGGCTAGAATCTCCAATTCTCCCACCCACGGGCCCTCTCTTGTGCCATGCGGTTCCCAGGGCAGTCCTCACTCGACTCCCATTCCCCGCGCCTTCCACAGTCCATAACACTCTAGCAACTTACCTAATTACTCAGCTAAGCCGCACCCATACTTGGCCTTGTGGTGGCACTGTTATCCTGGCATGTGCATGCATGAACCGGTCCTTAGATCTATGGCAAGCAAAACCACCATCTCGTGCTTCCTCATTCACAAACCCAGTCTTGCCTAGATCTCCCTCCGATCCATGTTCATTATTAACATCAGTTTCCCCTTATTATTGTGAGTGCAGTTAGCTAGACATATCTATCTCGCTTCCCAATCCCATGGATTCAGCGAAGCATAAAACAAAAGCCATACCCGACTCATAAAACATCCCAGGTGACAAGGGTGGTTTAACCAAAACTAGTAAACTCCTATAAAAGGGTTTCCCATCATGTTTGACTCAGCACACACACCTTTTCGCAAAACAAAATAGTTTTACCCAAAACATAGGATCAACATGGTCAAGGAGCACTTGCCTTGTTCTTGCGGTTCCGGTTGTTCTTGATTCTCAAAACCTTGTTGCTGCAGCTCGTCGTAGACAGCTCCCTGAACCTGTCCTGCTATGTAGGATTCACGTGCATACAAGATTCACAGCAATCAATATTATTCACAAAACCCTAAACTAGATGCGATGATGTACATGCATGCTATCCTATGATTAGTTTGATCTGTCCGTGTTCTTGCATGGCTTGCATGGACAGAGGTATTCGGATCAAAGGTGGTCATGGCGATGATCTTGTCTTTAGATCAAACTGATCATCGAGTGATCTGCCCTCGAGAAAGCTTCTGTTCGAAAGGAATCGAAGAACAGATGCAAGAGATGAACAACATGATGTCGTAAGGTGGTATTGAAGTCCTACCTCACGCTCTGCTTGTCTTCGAGGTCCTCCTCAGACCGCTTGGTTCTTCTCCGATGATCTCCCTTGTTGTGCTTCGGCGATGTTTTGCTCGGTGACTTAGGGCTAGAGCTCTAAGTCGTCGGCTCAGGAGTTGAAAGAGAAGTTCGTGATTTCGGCCAGAGGTTTTGGGTTCTATTTATAATCGGGAAGAGAAGAGTCCTAATCTGATTGGATCCCGAATAAAAGTTTTATTCAGATCTTGTTGGATCCTGACGTCTTATCTTTGGTAACATTGTGGAGTTTGGATCGGTTCCCGTTGTGTACCGGTGTCCTTATGCGTAACAGCTGCTCCAGAATTTGTTACCTCCGGGATGATGAGCTCCGGAAGCTCCACGTGTCTTCCGGGCCTGGTATTTCTTCATCCGCAGAGACGAGCTCCGGTCGTGCCGCGTGTCAATCGATCGAGACATCCCTCCTCTTCGGAGGGGAGCTCCGCACACGACACGTGTGGGTGCCGGTCTTTCCGCCTTTCCTTCCCTCAGGGACATGCCCCGAGGTCGACACGTGTTTAGCAGCGACGGACCTCCGGAGATAAGCTCCGGTGGCGACACGTGTTCAATAGATCCGGACTTCTCGGAGATGGGTTCCGAAATTAACACATATCCCGTGCGACTGGTCCCCTAACTTCCGCGAGGACTAGCTCCGTGGATGACACGTGTCCTATGAAAAATGCCTTTGCTTTATCCGCAGAGGCTATCTCCACGGGCAGTACGTGTCCCACAGGGTCGGACCTCTTTCCAATTGCGGAGGTGACCCCCGAGCCTGCCACGTATCCAGTTTAGCGTCGGACCTCTCCAATCTCTTCGGGGATGAGTTCCGAACACACCACGTGGTCTGCTGGTCGTGAAAGTTGCCTTCGGTGCTCTCAGAAAGCTTTACTGGCTATCCTTTTGATATTTGTTTCTGTTCCCTCTTTTCTAAAAATGTTCTTCTTCTTCATAAACATGAACATATGCTGACACCCGAGATGAGGGTGTCACACCCACCCTACCGTCAAAGGGAGGGCAAGCAGAAGGTCGAAGCCCTAGACGGCGTCGACCGCCAGGTGGAGTTCCAGGAGCTTCAGCGCGCCATGAAGGCAATGCGCAATCATGAGAGCTCCAGCTCCAGTGATGACGAGCACCGGAAGATGCTCTATGTCATCTTCGGCGGGTCCGCTGACCCCCCGTCCTGAAGCGCCGCTAAGGCCTTGCGCCGAGCGGTAGCGTCGGTGGCTCCCCTCCCGGGTGCAGCACCGCACCTCAGGTGGATGGGAACCCCCATCAGCTTCTATGCCACCGACTGCCCCAGGAACATGGCTGGGGCCGGCCAACTACCGCTCGTGGTGGCCCCCATCATCGCCAACGTGAAGATGTACCACGTTTTGGTGGATGGCGGGGCTGGACTGAACCTCATCAGTCACGCAGCCTTCCAGAAGCTGCAGATCCCGATGGCCAAGCTCACCCCATCGAGCGCGTTCTCAGGGGTAGGGCCGGGAAGGGTCGTTCCCTACGGCCACATCAGCCTTGCGGTGACCTTTGGGGCACCAGACAGCTATCGGACAGAGTGCATTCTGTTCGACGTAGCCGAGATTGACCTCCCGTTCAACGCCATAATTGGCAGGCCAGCCCTGTACCGATTCATGGCAGTAGCCCACTACGGCTACCTTGTCTTGAAGATGCCTACACCGACAGGCGTCCTCAAGGTTTGTGGAGACCGTGCTGCAGCAGTGTTAGCCTTGGAAAAGCTCAAGTCGCTTACAGCAGCTGGAGCACCAACCCCGGGCGGTACAGAACCAAACTGGCTCCACCCAAGTGCACGCCACCGTGCCTCTACCACAGCACCCCATGTGCAACCCCTCGACGAGGACTATGTCCCCTTGAGGCTCGTCCGAATCAGCGCCGATGCCACCCAGACCACCCGGGTAGCCGGGGGCCTGGATAGCAGATAGGAGGGCGCGCTCGTTACCTCCCTCCGGCACAATGCCGATGTGATGCATGACAGCCGTCGCGGATGCCAGAGATCCCTAGGGAGGTGATTGGGCACTATCTAAAGGTCTCCCCCAACGCCTGGCCAGTCCGACAGGAGCCCCTCAAGCAGCCCACCGAGCAGTAAAAAGCTTCATTCGGGAAGAAACCAAGAAGCTGCTGAGCGCTGGCTCCATACGGAAAGTCCGCCACTCCCGGTGCTTGGCGAAACCCGTTGATTGTTCCAAAGGCCGGCGGGAAGCTCCGGAAGTGCGTCGACTACACCAGTCTCAATAAGGCATGTCCCAAAGATCTATTTTCTCTCCCTATGATAAATCAAATAGTAGGCTCGACGTCAGGCTGCGATATACTGTGCTTCCTAGATGCTTGCTCGGGTTTCCACCAGACCCCTATGTCTAGAGAAGTTGAAGAGCACCCTTCACCACAGTAGTCGGCCTGTACTGTTATGCCTCTATGCCTTATGGCCTAAGGAACGCTCTCCCTACCTTCGTACGTGCAATGCACAAGACCTTAGGAGAGCTAATGAGAGGCTCAGTTGAGGTGTGTGTCGAAGACATTGTTGTTAAGATCAGGCAGGGTTCGTCCCTACTAGATAACCTGGCCTTAGTCTTCGTCCGTCCGACAAATGTGAGCTCGGTGTACCCTCTGGAAAACCCTTAGAATTCCTGGCCTCACGCCAAGGAACTGAGGCTAACCCAGAGAGGGTCAAAGCCATTGGCTCGAAGACCAGAAATTCGCGGGATGCCTAGCTGCGCTGAGTCGGTTTATACCGAGGTTAGCAAAGCGAAACTTCTCTAAAGCTCCTACGCAAATCCGGCCCATTCGCTTGGACCAACGAAGTGGAGGAAGCTCCCCTGGAGCTGAACCAGCTCCTGATGACCCTACCCGTAATAGCAGTCCCCGAGCACGAAGAGCATCTGCTGCTCTACATCGCGGCGACGGCTGCAGAGGTGAGTATGGTCCTCACCGCAGAGCGGCCGGACCCCATACCACCGCAACCTGCTTCGCTGTCAATAAACAAGTGCCAAGAAACCCCGGAGGCCCAAAACGGACCCCGGATCCCCGACACAACCTCCCGGAGGAACAGCAGGACCTCCCGGAGGTGCAACGGGACCCCCCCGGAGGCCCAACAGAACCTCCCGGATGTCCAACGGGACCCCCCGGAGCTCCCGGGAAATCAGCGGGACCTCCCGGAGGTCTAAGACAGCCTGGGGGCCTCCGAGTATCAGCTCCCGGCGGTCTTCCCAGGCTGAAAGCTATCCTCCACAGCCCCCACGCGACGGACAATGCCGCCAAATGGGCGGCGGAGCTACTGGAGTTTGAGCTAGGCTTCCTTCCTCGTCACGCAGTCAACAGCCAAGCACTAGCTGACTTCGTGGCTGAAGTAGACGCCAACGCAGGCTGACTCAGGTGGCCATGAAGACGGTGAACCAGGACCCTGAGCCCTGGCCTTCACCGGGCCTTACTGGATGCTGTTCTTCGACGGCTCCTTGCGAAAGCAGGGGGCCGGTGCTAGCGTACTGTTCCTCACGCCATCGGGGGGGGGGCAGTTTGGGTATGTGGTGTGTCTCAATTCCAAGGAAACCAACAACATGGCAGAGTATGAAGCACTCATCCTTGGCCTAAAGACAGCCCTGTCTCTAGGCGCTCACCAGTCGTTGGCTCAGGGCGACTCCCAGCTGGTTATCAAACAAGATGGTGGAGACAGACTTCCTCGCCTTGGACCTGCACCACGTACCGCGCGCTAGCAAGGCCGCAGCTGATGACCTCTCAACGAAGACCCCCACCGGAGCCCCTGTGCCCGAAGGGGGCTTCAAGAGGACGTTGCCGTGGCCCACAGCCCGGCCCGCCGAGCCGGGCGAAGGGGGCTAGACCAGCACCTCGAAGCTGGCGGTCCCGGCGGCCATGGACGCCGCCAAGGATCGTAAGTGTCACTGGGGACTCCGTGCAACCCAGCGCTCAAGATCCAGATGCTCAAGTCAGACCCGATGCATGGATCACGGAGGTCCGGGACTACTTGAAAGACAATATCCTCCCTGATGAACGTGTATCCGCTGAACGGATCGTGCGTATGGCTAAGAGACACATGGCGGTAGAGGGGGATCTCTACCGACGCGGCGCCAACCACATCCTATTGCGGTGCATAACCCAGGGGGAAGGCTGCGACTTGTTCGCTGAGATCCATGGAGGCGAATGTGGAAGTCACTCTTCCTCACGCACGCTTGTCAGTAAAGCCTTTCGGCATGGCTTCTACTAGCCAGCAGCACTCCAGGATGCCGTCAAGCTGGTCGAGAACTGCAAGGCGTGCCTGTTCCACGCCAAGCAGATCCATACACCGGCTTGGACGGTACAGATGATCCAGCCCACATGGCCATTTGCCATACGGGGGCTGGACATCCTGGGCCTGGGACCATTCCCCAGAATCGAGGATGGGGACCCGCTCCCGAACCTCCGGAACACAGAACACCTCTGTAAGTTCTATCCCTAGAGCAACAATAGGACAGACTCTTCTTTTTATAATAAATTCCATAAAGTCCAGGAACAGTGCTCGGTGCAGCTAAGCCTCAGGGGGCGGTCCAGGACTACGTTCAGCTTCGCCTGGTTCCGACCCCAAGCGCGTAGAGTCTTGCTTCCCTTGAGGCGGGTCGTGGCCTCCATACTCAGCCTGCCTTCCTCCTATGGAAATTTATATGAAAAGAAACCTGTCTGCCGAAGTGTTCAGTCGACACTTCCCCCGGGCCTGCACTGGGCAGCCCGCGGAGGTTCTTTTTTCGGTGGGGCTAGTCTCTAGCGGAGAGCTTGCACAGATGGACGAGTTAGTGAGAGCTTGACACGGTGAGTTTTACGTGGTTCAGGCCGCCGGAGCGTAAAACCCTACGTCCACGGAGAGCTATGGAGCTCGCTGTATTTCTTGCTGCTCGGGGCCGGAGGCCTGAGCTTGGGGAAGAGTTACAGCTTGGGAGTGTATGGCTAGCGTATGAGTTGCAAAGTGCGAACCCTTGCTATCTACGCCTACCCGAGCCTTTTATAGTCCAAGACTCGGGCGGCTTACAAGGGGAGCCGGGACCCGACAGGTGGTCCCGGGAAGATTGTCTATTATCTACCGTATCTGCAGTTATGCCGGTAGTTGTCTCTGGTCGAAGGCTTCTGAGTCTTCATCTTGCTGCCCTGCCCATGCCGCATGCTAGTTGTAGTGGTTGATGACGGCGCAGGCGGCATGGGATGTCTTGTCGCGGTGTTTATTGGCTGGCAGGTTCTGACACCGCGCGCCAGTCTGTGATGCGACTGGGCGCAACGGCACCTGACAGACGCGTGCTCCGCGTCTCCGCGTCTTGGGAAGACGCTGACACGACCCCACTGGTCCTGTCGAGCCAGGATCACGCTGAGGGGTGCTGCGTTGCACAACACCGTATAACACACGTCAAAGGTACAAAGCGGAAGCGGAAGCTTTATTACATAAACAAGTTTATTAACATGTTTACATCAAAATAAGTTTAGTCCACACTCGCGGGCGTAGACTAAGCATCAAGTGCACGTTCAGCCCTCGAACGTGTCCTTGCTAGCACACTCGCACACTAACTCTGCGGCGTGCACGACTCCCACTCGACGGGGTTCCCCTCCTGGGGTTCCGTCTCCTCTTCGGGAGTCCCTTCCTCATAGAACCCTGCAAAAGCTTCAAACACAAGCAGTGAGCACGAAGGCTCAGCAAGTCTGACCCGTCTCACCTAAACATGAAACTTCTACATGAGGGTGATGGGTTGCATGAGGTAAAAATCATTTGCAAGGACTCGCCTAATTAGTAGAACCTTACTTTCAAGTTTTAGCAGCAGGTTGTGGAGAACTTTACGCTAAGGCACATGAGAGAGCCGCAATCAAACAAGAAACGCATTTCTCTCATGTACTTTGCCCAAAGTTGAAAAGAACTTTAGTTAGCACTAAGCTACAACATATCATTAACAATCAATATCCAACTTTCAATCAGCAACATTTTAACATGTAACTAGCCTGTTCTTTCTACGTCACGGTACAGTGAACAAGTGGTACTCACTGACCGCGAGGGACGGCGATTATAATCGATTTACACCTGCAGGGTTACCCGAACAACCCGTCACGTACGCCCGTACTCGATGTTGCCTACAACAACCATCACGGACGCCGTACGCGACTACCTTTCACCCGTTAGCCAAATATTGAACCGGTCCCATCGTCCCGAGCAAGAGGTCCCTGCACGCGCATCTCTGTGCCGCCAGCTGATTTACACCTCGAGCTCTCAACCTACCCTCTGAACGACGGGCAATGCCTCAATACCCAGCTACCCGAGTTACATCAGTTTCCCGGTTCCCATATAGCCGGTAGGTCTTCGGTACTGTTCTAGCTTGTTCAACAGGCCCGCACACGGCTCGGTCCTCAATCGACACAAGCGGAGCTACAGCACACAGGCCCCAAAGTCCTGCTGCCTTACTCTCCGCTCGGTCTCATTTTCTTGCCATGTGTATCATGTGCTATCTCTACCCGAGCAATGTGCCTCTAGCCTATTCTCGCGAGTAGTTCCAACTACTCGACTTGTACCGAATCCTACTCTATCCTAGCAATGCAGTGGCTAACGGGGTTTGCAATCCTAAACCCCAACCCATGGTTTTCTTGGCTATGCAGTGGGGTTTCCAAACAAGACTCTGATGCACAATATAAAGAAAACAAGTATGTGCTCAAAACAATAAAAATTTATAAAATGGTTAATGCAAACCGGGGCTTGCCTTGCTGCTCTTGGTCGTAGGCTAGCTGTTCCTCCGGAGTAACGAAGTCTAGGACTTCGGGTTCCTCCTCGACCTTAGCGACTACATGATAAGAACAATGTATGTATTAATTAAATGCCTTTGTATTAACTTTGAAGTTGTGAAGTCTATAACCTTTGCTAGATAGACCTAATGACTGTGAAACTTTTACTGTGGCTTGGTTACAACCTAAACAGAGACTTGGTCAAGTTTTAGTTGCAGCAAAGCTCATTTGAGCCCTCCACAAATAATTATGTCCTTGACCTTAATTAAAGGCTTTTAGGGTGTTCTAAGTATTTTCATGAAACAAACTATGACTTTCTGAAAACTAGATTTTCAGAGGGTTCTAACGGAATTGGTCTCACTTAATTTGGAAGTCTCTAACTAAAGATATGAGCTAAACAATTTCAGAGAAAATTCTGAAAATGTTTCTGAACATTTTCTATTTTCTCTGGAACAGTTTTACTAATCACACCATTAGGTGGACTAAATGAGCTCAAATGGATCTGAAATTTTTATGGTAGTTCAAGGATATTTTGGTGAACATCTCAGCAAAATTTCAGGATTTTCCTCCAAATGATTCTCCAGTTAAAATTCCTAACAGTTTAAACTTTAAGGAATTAATTCTGGAGAATTAAGGAATTTCATGAAGTGACACTTGATTTTCTGGAAAGTACTCAAGGAGCTGAATCCAGCAAAATTTGGTTCACTCAATTTGGAGCTTTCTAGCCAAAGTTATAAGGATTTGAAGTTTGAAGGAAATCTGAAAATCGGGGAAAAGTTTAAACTCGCGCGTGGGCCCAGGGGACACGCGTCGCACGCCGAAGCGACAGCACACCGCGGCCCACAAGGATTTTGCGCGCCAGCACACCCGATCCCGGCCGCAGCCGGATCCCGATTCAAAATATCGGCCGCTGACAGCTGGGGTCCACCCCCTTCTTCAACCTCGCGACACCCGCGCTCCGCCGCCGAGGGACCTCGCCGGAGAGCTCGCCGCCGGCTGCTGTACAGCTTCAAACTTCTTGATTCTGGCCGCCCCTGCCTACTTTTACTTGGGGAACATGATCCGAGGGTCAGCTGCTCATGACAACGGCCGGAGCATGGTCGGCGACGAGCCGCCATATCGGAACGACTTCGGCCATGTCGGCTGATGCTCCTAGTGCCTCAGCTACTTGGGAAACCGGTCGGGGAGCATCAGTGGACCTCAGAGAAGGTCGACATGAACTCGGGGCAGCTCGGGGAAGGCCCGAAATAGGTCCTCACCGTGCGCCCGATACCCCCCGTGCGTTCCGCCATTAGTAGACCTTGAATTACGCCGGGCACAGAAGTTCTCCGGCCCAGAGTTGTGAAGGCAACTTGTGCGTCACCGTGTCTAGTTCGTGTGGGAGTGGCCTGAGGCCCTCTAATCCTTTCTAGAGCACGAATTAAACAGAATCGTACCCGAGGGTCGTTCTGCACACAGAAAGGGGAAAAGTGGAAATTCGCCGCCGGTGAGCAACCACTCGAGCTGTGGCTCGGGGATGAGCAGCACCGATCACTTGCGCGTCCAAGGGTGCCTTGGCTCGGGCGTGACAATGCCCAGGTTGGGCTGTCCACGAGAGCCCGAGGTGCGGCGGTTTCCAGTTCCGAGTTTGATCTTTCGGCACAGCCGATATCACTCGGTTTCAATCGATTTCTATCAATGGGAAGGATGGAGGATGGTTGCTAGTACCTTGCTGGGACCTTGGAATGGAAAGAGGAAGCTGCGATCAGCTCGATCCAGCAGGAACTCGAGCGCCGGTGATGGCAGTGGAGAAATGGATCGTGCACGTCGGCAGCTCGGGGAATGGCGACTGAAGCACGCCGGGGAGGGAATAAATAGGCCGGTCGGCCGGTCTCCGGCTTGGGGCACGCAGCAGGAGCTGGCGCCGGCTGCCCCCTTCGGTGGCGCGCGCGCACAACAGCCGGGAACCGACTGAACTGTGGTTCAGTCGGTTTGCTTTGAGGCTGAGGCTGACATGTGGGTCCCACTCCTCTTTTAACCTCTGAAATTTATTCCTAACAGCTGTGGTAAACAGTGAACCCTATTCTACCCTTGGCAACTCAAATTATTCACCCAAGAGCCATTTGAATTGATCAAAGTTCAAATGAGGTTTGGTTTGAATGAATTTCAGCACAAGTGCAGTTTGAAATTCAAATAAAGTTTGAATTTCTCCCCCTTAGCTCATGTCAAGATCAACTCCAAATGGAGTGAAAATTGGTGTGTGAGCTCACAAAAATGTGCTGAGCAAGAATATGCCTTCCACTTTTAAATTCAGTGGGTGAAAACAGTTTGAATTTGAATATGTTTTCAAACTGCCCCTTTCCTATCTACACCCAAGATGACCTCAAAAATGTTTTGAATTTGGGTGAAACTTGGCATGGACATCCTTGGCAAAGTGTAGGAGTTTTCATATGTCCAGCCCATCTATATCACATGTGGGAAGTACCACTTTTGCAATGTGTGAGTTTGTTCCCTAATGAGCATGTTGATAATTGTTACTTGCTCTTTATTTGTGTTCATCATTTTTCCTCAAATGAGGTGTGTGGTGTGGTGATGAACACTGCAAATGAGTGTCAAAAACTGAGGCCCTTACATTCCTCCCCCCTTAAAAGAATCTCGTCCCGAGATTATAATGTGAAATGAGAGAGAGGACGGTGGAAATTTTACCGAATATGCGACGTGAGAAAGTCGGGGTAGTTAGTGCGAAGGAATTCTTCGCTCTCCCATGTCGCTTCATCCATGGAGTGATTACTCCACAGAACCTTGTAGAACCACAACGTACGGTTGCGTGTGGTTCGGGCCTTTTCATCAATAATCTGCACCGGTTCCTCCCGATAGGTGAGATCCGGTTGCAGTTCTTCAATGTCTTCCAGCTGAACGGTAGTTGATAGCTTGAGACACTTCCTCAGCTGGGAAATGTGAAAGACGTCGTGCACACCGGAAAGTGCTTCTGGTAATCTTAGCCGGTATGCCACCGATCCACATCTTTCGGTAATCTGGAATGGACCGATGAATCGGGGTGCTAACTTTCCTCTCACCCCAAATCTGTTTACGCCCTTCATTGGAGACACTCGTAGATATACGTGGTCTCCAGCTTCGAATTGTAACGGACGCCTTCTCCGGTCCGCATACTGTTTCTGTCGGGATTGAGCGGCTTTTAGGTTCGCTTGAATTACTCGAACCTTTTCTTCCGCGTTGTTGACAAGATCAATCCCGAAGGTAACCCTCTCGCCAGACTCACACCAATTCAATGGTGTGCGGCATTTTCTCCCGTATAGCGCCTCGTAGGGCGCCATCTTGATGCTGGCTTGGTACCCATTGTTGTACGAGAACTCGGCTAACGGCAAGTGATCATCCCAGTTCTTGCCGTGGTCGATAGCGCAAGCTCGTAGCATGTCTTCTAAGATTTGATTTACCCGCTCCGTTTGCCCATCCGTCTGCGGGTGGTAGGCTGAACTACGGATCAGCTTCGTCCCCAAGGCAGCGTGGAGCTGCTCCCAAAAACGGGACACAAATAAAGTGCCCCGGTCCGATACGATAGTACGGGGTACGCCGTATAAGCATAGGATCCGTGAGATGTACAGTTCAGCGTACTTCTTGGCGTTGTAGTTGGTGTTGACCGGGATGAAATGGGCAACTTTGGTGAGCCGATCGACGATCACCCACACAGAATCATGTTTCTGTAAGGTGGTGGGTAAACCGACGACGAAATCCATGCTCACGTCCTCCCACTTCCAGGCAGGAATGCCCAGTGGTTGCAGCAGTCCCGGTTTCCGCATGTGGTCTGCCTTCACCCGTCGACATGTATCACACTCGGACACGTATTTTGCAGTCTCTCGCTTCATCCGTGTCCACCAAAACTTGCTTCTGAGTTCTTGATACATCTTGTTGCTGCCGGGGTGAATAGAAAACTTTGATAAGTGAGCCTCATCAAAGATTTTCTTCCGTAACTCCGGGTTTCGGGGTACGACGATCCGGTCCTTGAACCATAGGACGCCGTCTCCGTCCTTCCGGAAACATTTCAACTCCCCACTGTCTACACGTCTCCGTAAATGTGACATGCCCTTGTCATTCTTCTGGGCTGCCGCTATCTCTTCACGGATGGTGGGGATCAAAGCTAGGTTGTAGAGAGCTCCATGTGGAATCACATGTAGTGGTGGTTCGCTCTCTTCCAACGGTGTGATGGTCAGATTATTGACGTGTGACTTGCGGCTTAGCGCGTCTGCCACAACGTTTGCCTTGCCCGGATGATAATGGATCTCTATCTCGTAATCCTTTATCAGTTCTAACCATCTTCGTTGCCTCATGTTCAGCTCCTTCTGAGTGAATATGTACTTGAGGCTTTTGTGGTCGGTATATAAATGTACGAGGTTACCGAGTAGGTAGTGCCTCCACATTTTCAGTGCAAGTACCACGGCAGCGAGCTCCAAGTCGTGAGTTGGATAATTTTGCTCATGATTCCTAAGCTGCCGTGACCCATACGCGACCACCCTTCGGTCTTGCATCAACACACATCCGAGCCCAATGCCGGATGCATCGCAGTACACATCGAACGGTTTTGTTGTGTCTGGCTGCGCCAAAACCGGTGCTGATGTCAGGTGCTTGACTAAAGCCTTGAATGCTGCTTCACATGCTGGACTCCAAACATATTTGGTAGCCTTCTTCAGCAGCTCTGTCATTGGCTTGGCAATCTTCGAGAAGTTCGGAATGAACCTCCGATAATATCCCGCGAGTCCGAGGAAACTCCGTACCTCATGAACAGTTCTCGGGGATTTCCAATTCAGCACTTGCGTGATTTTGCTCGGGTCCACAGCGATACCCTCCGCTGAGATGATATGCCCGAGGAAAGGCACTTGCGATATCCAAAACTCGCATTTGCTGAACTTTGCGTATAACTTGTGATCCCGCAGCCGTTGCAAGACTATACGCAGATGTTTCTTGTGATCTTCCTCCGACTTGGAATATACCAGGATGTCGTCGATGAAGACCACGACAAACTTGTCCAGCTCCGGCATGAACACCGAGTTCATTAAGTACATGAAGTGAGCTGGAGCATTGGTGAGGCCAAAGGACATGACCAGGTACTCATAAAGTCCGTACCTTGTCGAAAAAGCTGTCTTTGGAATGTCCTCAGCCCTGATCTTAATCTGATGGTACCCGGATCTTAAATCCATCTTGGAAAAGACCTTTGCTTCGACCAACTGATCAAACAACATGTCGATCCGTGGCAACGGGTACTTGTTCTTGATGGTTACGGCATTTAATGGACGGTAGTCCACGCAAAGCCGCAACGTTTCATCCTTCTTTTTGACAAATAATGCCGAACAGCCCCATGGCGAGGAGCTCGGCCTAATAAAACCCTTCTCCAGAAGGTCCGTGAGCTGAGTCTTCAGTTCAGCCAACTCCTTGGGCGCCATCTTGTACGGCCTTCGGGATATTGGCATGGTTCCCGGTGCAAGTTCAATCTTGAACTCCACCTCTCTATCGGGTGGCATCCCCGGCAAATCATCCGGGAATACATCCGGGAACTCTCGGACCACTGGAATGTCTTCCAATCTGATGGTTGTGGCTTGATAGACACTTGGAAGTTTTATTTCTGGACTGTCCAGAAATAATGAGTGAGAACCGTGCACCTCTGAGTTTAAGTGCACTACTCGAAGGACGGTGTCTAAAACAGCGCCGTGGCGGGTTAACCACGACATCCCTAGGATGACATCGACCTTCTGCCCCTCTAAGATAATGAGAGACGTGGGGTACACTCTTCCCGCTAAGCATAATGGTGCTTTGGAGACCATTACGCTTGCTGAAATCTGCCCACCCGGTGAACAAATTAAATATGGACTATCGGTGGGTAGTATTGGCAAGCTGTGTTTAGCAATGAAAGCTTGGCTAATAAAATTATGCGTGGCGCCTGAATCAAATAGTATTATAGCGGGATGCTGGTGGAGTTGGAACATACCCGCAAGGATTGGCTCGCCCTCCGGCACGTCCTCAATGGCAAGCTGGTGGACAGTGCCGGGCCTAGGGTTCGCCCGCCGCGCATTAGTAGGGTTCCGGGGTTGATTCCTCCCCGGAAACTGTGGTACCACTCCGCCGCCTTGCCTCTCCGGGCAACTGCTCGCGAAGTGTCCTGGACGACCACACTTGTAACATGTGGCCGCTGCTGGTGGAGTACTTGGTGGACGAAAGCCCGGCATGCGTTGCGGAGGTGCAAACGCACGCGGCATCGCCCGCTGCTGCTGTTGTTGTTGCGGTGGTGCTGGCAGTGCCGGCCGGAATGCCGGTGAATAATACGGCCGACCGCGGAACGGCATCGACCGCTGTGGTGGCTGCCAGCGCGGACCTGATGGTGGGCGATTCACCATCCGAAACTTCTGAGAAGGACCGCCTCCTTCTCCGCTGCTCTGCGGCGCGCTTCGCTTTCGCTCTGCCGCCGCCAACTCCTTACCGGAGTCTTCCTGAACAATCGCAGCATCAATTATGTCGTTGAGGCTGCCGCGATTGAACATCGCCAGCTTGTCCTTCAGGAGCGGGTTAAGCCCCTGGTAAAAGTGGTCCCGCCGCTTCTCGTCCGTATCTGCGTGATACGACGCGTAGAGTGCGAGATCGTTGAACGCTCTGGAGTACTCCAGCGCGTTCCGGCTCCCTTGTTGCAGGTGTAGGAATTCCTGCGTCTTCCTCTTCATCAAACCGGGCGGTATATGATAGGCCCGGAAGGCCGTCCGGAACTCCGCCCAGGTCATCACTCGGTCGGTGGGTTGTGAAGCACAAAAGTTGGCCCACCACGCGCTCGCGGATCCTTGGAGCTGCTGGACCGCGAACTGAGTCTTGCGCTGCTCGCTGATTTGGAGCAGCCCGAACTTCATCTCTATGGCGCGGAGCCAGTTGTCCGCGTCAAGTGGTTCATCCGCCCTTGAGAATATAGGGGGATGAGTCGCCAGGAAGTCAGAGTAGGAGCTCTGTTGGCGCTCCTCACGATCTTGACGTCTCTCTGGGCGAGACGTATTCGCAATTAACGTTTGCAGCAGCTCTGTATGCTGCTGATGTGAACCCGCCATTGCCGCGACAATGTCGGCCAATGTAACCGTTGGCAGTGGCGGTGGCGGTGTTTGCTGTTGCTGTTGCTGCTGCTGTCCCGAGGAGTCCTCGGGAGGTGGTTGGGAGGTCTCTCCCCCTTGGCTAGTACCTCCAACATCGGGGTTGGCACGAGTACGCGTCATTCTGAAATTCAACACAGCAGCAATTAGCACATGTCTTACTCAAAATTCCATAAACAGGAGTAAGTATTGAAGCGACGCATGATTAACTTGCACAACATTCACATATATTGATAAAGCATAAACTTTATACAAGATACATTATTCTCGGATCTCCGAGAAGTCGTGCTCATGTCGTCACTACCTATACATACGCTACTGTCTACACGACATGTCACCGATTACAAAAGTTGGGTTACGCTACCCTAGCTGCCCTACTTGGCAACCGTAACCCCCTACTCGGAGTAGAACTCGACCTCCTGTGGGTCGTCCTCCTCCGGTACCTCTGCTGGTGGCTCGGGGTCTACCACCTCTTCTCCCATTCCAGGTTCTCCCATGGCTGGAAGACCCAAGACTACCGGTACGCCCAATACCGGGGGCACGAGGTCCTGCAATGCATGCACCTCGTCCATAGCCTGGTTGTAGTCCTCTTCCCAGCCTTGTCCTTCCTCAATAGCGTCGTCCCGCTCTTGAGCAAGGTCCTCATTCTGCTGGGTTAGGGTCTGCACCAGCTCTTGCAACGCCGCAATGTCAACACGGCTCTTCTTCTTTGCCTTCTTCAGACGACGCAACTGATTGTGTTGTTCATTCAGTCGCTTGATCGTCGGAAGGAGCACATTGCGGAGTGCACTGTGAGCACTCTCAAAATGATCTCCACGGCTTGTGCTCTCCTTGAGCTTGGTGGCGAGATGCTCCGTATGAACAGCTTGGCTGTCCATCACAGCGTTTCCCGCCCTCATTTGGAGGCTGAGATTTGCCTCCGCGGGGTTGTACCTTGGGCAACTCGGGTTCGTTGCCTCTAGGTACCTCTCTTCCCACACATGCTGAGCTCGTCCCTCCACCGGAACGAGTGCGTATGGAGTTCCCTCCATAGCCTGTACGTGTAGTTGGCAGAAACGTGACATAGTGTCACGGGCTGCCACTTGCCACATCCCTTCCGGTTGTCTTCCTCTCACCGTGACGGTGAATGGCACCCAACCGGGTGGCGTAGGCCCTGCAGGAACCTCGACATGGATCGTCCACGTCTTGTTCCCCTCTTCGCCTTCTTCCTTGGCGAAGTATTGCGGCATCTGGTTGTACCCGAAATATTGGAGCATTAGCCACAATGCTCCCGGGTAGCCGCTACGGTCAGAGCAGTGGGAAACTACCCACCCGTTCTCCAACCGTTTATCTGCTGCCATCTGTAAAAATATATTTGAGAAACGTCAAATATTTATTTAAACAGTAAACCATTGAGTTATAACATAAGATATGTCATTGAACCCTTAACACTTGGAAACATAGTTCAAATTTTTAAACAAATTTGACTGCTGATCTGCTGTTCCCATGACAGCCCTGACCAGTTTCCATATCAATCTGATTTAGGCCAGGTTAAAAGCAAAACCAGTCCTGGAGCTCAACATCAAAGTTAAAGTTAACTTCAATAGCTTTCCAGAAAGTATTTGGTTGGCCTAAGATCTGCTCTGGTTCAAAAGTTATGAGATGTCAAAGTTAACAGAATTTCTGGGAACAATTGGGCAGCACCTCCCTGCCTTAGGTACTGATTTGATCCAAGAATTCCAGTTAATTCCGTTCCTAATCTGACAAAACTTTCTGTTACAAAGTTGTAACCCATCTCATAAGCTTCCCAGAACCACCTCATTTTCTATTTTTGGATTTTTATGCAGGAAGTTATGCTTAATTTACAGAGAGTCTACAGAGAGTCTTTGCTCCGTCCTGTTTTCTGGACAGTTTCAACTCTACTGCATTTTTCGAGTGGTTAAGGGATGAAACACCTCTGGAACTCAACAGAAAAGTTGTAAAGCTCCTCCAAAGCTTTCCAGAAATGTATCATACGACCCCAACCTCGAAAGAACTCAACCTCTAACCTCTGATTAACTTCAGCCTTGATTTAGCTGAAAACAGAGTGCTCTGTCCTTAACATCCTATAAGTTGAAAATTTATTAACTTTGAATATCCTGTTCAAGGGAAGGAGTTACATCAAGTTTTACTACTTTGGATCAAAACCTTCAAGTTTTTAAATGAAGTTGTTCATTTAGTTGGGTGTGACGTCGAGGCGTCACCAGATTATGTCGGTACTACGTCCTCACAAAGGAAAAACCTATACCGGATTTAGCCGGCTTCGTTAGTTCAGTGGCACTACTCGTCACTCGCACACGGATGCTACACGTCTACCGTTTCGTGGTAAGGCTACCTGCAGAAACTCAAACAATCATCAGACTCGGCTGCACACCGAGCCCGGAATCCATACAGTTTGTACACCCGGCCGTCATCACTCGCCCGGATGTTCTCAAGCCAAACACGCCTTGAGTTACGTGTTCACGTTTCAGACCACGTGACGGGGTCTCCCATGTTGCACCACGCACGCCAGGGACAGACGTTGCTCGAATACCCCAAACGACATGAAGAGTCGTAGAGGATATCAAAGCGGGTCGGGTTACCTGCCACCCGTGGGGCTCCACCCTTCAGCTTGTGCGCACTGGTGGACAGCGCTTACGTGCACCCCCCAAGACATGAACGTCCCGAGATGCACGATTTTCCGACATAACAAATAAGTTAATAAGCCACTTTCTATATACTAATAACATCCTTATACGGGCTACTAACTCGTTCCTCACTGGATTTTTGAAAAAGAAGACCTTTGTACTTTGTTAAACCTCAAGCGAGCTCTGATACCACGCTGACACGACCCCACTGGTCCTGTCGAGCCAGGATCACGCTGAGGGGTGCTGCGTTGCACAACACCGTATAACACACGTCAAAGGTACAAAGCGGAAGCGGAAGCTTTATTACATAAACAAGTTTATTAACATGTTTACATCAAAATAAGTTTAGTCCACACTCGCGGGCGTAGACTAAGCATCAAGTGCACGTTCAGCCCTCGAACGTGTCCTTGCTAGCACACTCGCACACTAACTCTGCGGCGTGCACGACTCCCACTCGACGGGGTTCCCCTCCTGGGGTTCCGTCTCCTCTTCGGGAGTCCCTTCCTCATAGAACCCTGCAAAAGCTTCAAACACAAGCAGTGAGCACGAAGGCTCAGCAAGTCTGACCCGTCTCACCTAAACATGAAACTTCTACATGAGGGTGATGGGTTGCATGAGGTAAAAATCATTTGCAAGGACTCGCCTAATTAGTAGAACCTTACTTTCAAGTTTTAGCAGCAGGTTGTGGAGAACTTTACGCTAAGGCACATGAGAGAGCCGCAATCAAACAAGAAACGCATTTCTCTCATGTACTTTGCCCAAAGTTGAAAAGAACTTTAGTTAGCACTAAGCTACAACATATCATTAACAATCAATATCCAACTTTCAATCAGCAACATTTTAACATGTAACTAGCCTGTTCTTTCTACATCACGGTACAGTGAACAAGTGGTACTCACTGACCGCGAGGGACGGCGATTATAATCGATTTACACCTGCAGGGTTACCCGAACAACCCGTCACGTACGCCCGTACTCGATGTTGCCTACAACAACCATCACGGACGCCGTACGCGACTACCTTTCACCCGTTAGCCAAATATTGAACCGGTCCCATCGTCCCGAGCAAGAGGTCCCTGCACGCGCATCTCTGTGCCGCCAGCTGATTTACACCTCGAGCTCTCAACCTACCCTCTGAACGACGGGCAATGCCTCAATACCCAGCTACCCGAGTTACATCAGTTTCCCGGTTCCCATATAGCCGGTAGGTCTTCGGTACTGTTCTAGCTTGTTCAACAGGCCCGCACACGGCTCGGTCCTCAATCGACACAAGCGGAGCTACAGCACACAGGCCCCAAAGTCCTGCTGCCTTACTCTCCGCTCGGTCTCATTTTCTTGCCATGTGTATCATGTGCTATCTCTACCCGAGCAATGTGCCTCTAGCCTATTCTCGCGAGTAGTTCCAACTACTCGACTTGTACCGAATCCTACTCTATCCTAGCAATGCAGTGGCTAACGGGGTTTGCAATCCTAAACCCCAACCCATGGTTTTCTTGGCTATGCAGTGGGGTTTCCAAACAAGACTCTGATGCACAATATAAAGAAAACAAGTATGTGCTCAAAACAATAAAAATTTATAAAATGGTTAATGCAAACCGGGGCTTGCCTTGCTGCTCTTGGTCGTAGGCTAGCTGTTCCTCCGGAGTAACGAAGTCTAGGACTTCGGGTTCCTCCTCGACCTTAGCGACTACATGATAAGAACAATGTATGTATTAATTAAATGCCTTTGTATTAACTTTGAAGTTGTGAAGTCTATAACCTTTGCTAGATAGACCTAATGACTGTGAAACTTTTACTGTGGCTTGGTTACAACCTAAACAGAGACTTGGTCAAGTTTTAGTTGCAGCAAAGCTCATTTGAGCCCTCCACAAATAATTATGTCCTTGACCTTAATTAAAGGCTTTTAGGGTGTTCTAAGTATTTTCATGAAACAAACTATGACTTTCTGAAAACTAGATTTTCAGAGGGTTCTAACGGAATTGGTCTCACTTAATTTGGAAGTCTCTAACTAAAGATATGAGCTAAACAATTTCAGAGAAAATTCTGAAAATGTTTCTGAACATTTTCTATTTTCTCTGGAACAGTTTTACTAATCACACCATTAGGTGGACTAAATGAGCTCAAATGGATCTGAAATTTTTATGGTAGTTCAAGGATATTTTGGTGAACATCTCAGCAAAATTTCAGGATTTTCCTCCAAATGATTCTCCAGTTAAAATTCCTAACAGTTTAAACTTTAAGGAATTAATTCTGGAGAATTAAGGAATTTCATGAAGTGACACTTGATTTTCTGGAAAGTACTCAAGGAGCTGAATCCAGCAAAATTTGGTTCACTCAATTTGGAGCTTTCTAGCCAAAGTTATAAGGATTTGAAGTTTGAAGGAAATCTGAAAATCGGGGAAAAGTTTAAACTCGCGCGTGGGCCCAGGGGACACGCGTCGCACGCCGAAGCGACAGCACACCGCGGCCCACAAGGATTTTGCGCGCCAGCACACCCGATCCCGGCCGCAGCCGGATCCCGATTCAAAATATCGGCCGCTGACAGCTGGGGTCCACCCCCTTCTTCAACCTCGCGACACCCGCGCTCCGCCGCCGAGGGACCTCGCCGGAGAGCTCGCCGCCGGCTGCTGTACAGCTTCAAACTTCTTGATTCTGGCCGCCCCTGCCTACTTTTACTTGGGGAACATGATCCGAGGGTCAGCTGCTCATGACAACGGCCGGAGCATGGTCGGCGACGAGCCGCCATATCGGAACGACTTCGGCCATGTCGGCTGATGCTCCTAGTGCCTCAGCTACTTGGGAAACCGGTCGGGGAGCATCAGTGGACCTCAGAGAAGGTCGACATGAACTCGGGGCAGCTCGGGGAAGGCCCGAAATAGGTCCTCACCGTGCGCCCGATACCCCCCGTGCGTTCCGCCATTAGTAGACCTTGAATTACGCCGGGCACAGAAGTTCTCCGGCCCAGAGTTGTGAAGGCAACTTGTGCGTCACCGTGTCTAGTTCGTGTGGGAGTGGCCTGAGGCCCTCTAATCCTTTCTAGAGCACGAATTAAACAGAATCGTACCCGAGGGTCGTTCTGCACACAGAAAGGGGAAAAGTGGAAATTCGCCGCCGGTGAGCAACCACTCGAGCTGTGGCTCGGGGATGAGCAGCACCGATCACTTGCGCGTCCAAGGGTGCCTTGGCTCGGGCGTGACAACGCCCAGGTTGGGCTGTCCACGAGAGCCCGAGGTGCGGCGGTTTCCAGTTCCGAGTTTGATCTTTCGGCACAGCCGATATCACTCGGTTTCAATCGATTTCTATCAATGGGAAGGATGGAGGATGGTTGCTAGTACCTTGCTGGGACCTTGGAATGGAAAGAGGAAGCTGCGATCAGCTCGATCCAGCAGGAACTCGAGCGCCGGTGATGGCAGTGGAGAAATGGATCGTGCACGTCGGCAGCTCGGGGAATGGCGACTGAAGCACGCCGGGGAGGGAATAAATAGGCCGGTCGGCCGGTCTCCGGCTTGGGGCACGCAGCAGGAGCTGGCGCCGGCTGCCCCCTTCGGTGGCGCGCGCGCACAACAGCCGGGAACCGACTGAACTGTGGTTCAGTCGGTTTGCTTTGAGGCTGAGGCTGACATGTGGGTCCCACTCCTCTTTTAACCTCTGAAATTTATTCCTAACAGCTGTGGTAAACAGTGAACCCTATTCTACCCTTGGCAACTCAAATTATTCACCCAAGAGCCATTTGAATTGATCAAAGTTCAAATGAGGTTTGGTTTGAATGAATTTCAGCACAAGTGCAGTTTGAAATTCAAATAAAGTTTGAATTTCTCCCCCTTAGCTCATGTCAAGATCAACTCCAAATGGAGTGAAAATTGGTGTGTGAGCTCACAAAAATGTGCTGAGCAAGAATATGCCTTCCACTTTTAAATTCAGTGGGTGAAAACAGTTTGAATTTGAATATGTTTTCAAACTGCCCCTTTCCTATCTACACCCAAGATGACCTCAAAAATGTTTTGAATTTGGGTGAAACTTGGCATGGACATCCTTGGCAAAGTGTAGGAGTTTTCATATGTCCAGCCCATCTATATCACATGTGGGAAGTACCACTTTTGCAATGTGTGAGTTTGTTCCCTAATGAGCATGTTGATAATTGTTACTTGCTCTTTATTTGTGTTCATCATTTTTCCTCAAATGAGGTGTGTGGTGTGGTGATGAACACTGCAAATGAGTGTCAAAAACTGAGGCCCTTACAGACGCGGGCCTTGAATACCTCGTACGGGCAAGGTATGGGGCGCCTTTACGCCCGCTGCCTACCGCTCGGGGGCGGGCAGCACCGTTCTTCTGGCCACGTGGCGGGTCCGGAGCCCTTCTCTGAGGAGAGAAGGGTCCGGCCTGCAGGGCACGTGGGGCCTCCGGACCTCTCCCCGCGGGGGGGGGGGGGGGGGGGGGGGAGGTCCGGCTCTTCTCTGAGGAGAGTGAGGTCCGGCCCCGCTGGACGCGTGGCGCCTTCGGACCTCTCTCCCGCGGAGGGGGAGGTCCGGCTTCTGTATGCCATGTGGCGGGCCCGGAACTCTCCTCTGAGGAGAGGGAGGTCCGGCCCCGCCGGACGCGTGGCGCCTTCGGAGCTCTCTCTGCGGAGAAGGGCGAGTTCCTTAGGCATTTCCCCCTGTGCGCGGGGGTACCCCATATCTCAGGTACCGACAGTGGCCCCCGGGCCCATCTCGGGGTAGATAGCGAGCCCGAGGTGGGACTTCCGTCTCTTCCGATCCGCGCACTTTCTCTACGTCCCGAATTGACCGCTGCTGGAGCATGAACGGCCGCGGGATCGTGGGAGCGTGCGCTTTTTTGATGGTTGCTTTTACTGCGGCGGTTCCCAAGACTGCCGCTTCTGCATGTTGCGGCGCTTTCTTCGGGAACCGCCGAAGTGCCTTGCCGGCTCATCTTCTCAGGAGACTGACTCCTTGACCCCACCGCTTTAGCTAGGCGGCTTGGGCCCACCCTTCATTGGCACTCGGTCTAGGAACCGAAGCGGTCGCCGACGCGGGGTATCCGAAGAGTTCCGAATCGCTTGGGATTGCACCCGGGAAGCTGTTAAATGAAATCTCCGTGTGGGTACATTCCCCTTATAAGGCTTCCTGCCCCTGCGCCTCCCTCAGGTCCCTGCAGTCTTGTCTTCTTCCATGGCTCTTAACCCGCCTTATGGGGGAAGAATTGCTCTCGGTTCCCTTCAGCGGTTGCGTCTGCACCAAGCCTGGTTTTCAGGGAGCCTGCCTGCCCTGCCCCTGAGGGTGGTGGAGTCTTCAAAGGAACCGCTGAAGCACCGAGGAGAATCCCAGGTGGCAGAGTCTCCAAGAACACCGCTGAATACTGCGGAGAGGGCCTCAGGAGCACCCTTGATGACTCCAGCTTTTGCGCAGGTGATGAGGGATGGAGGCTCCAGGGGCACTCTTGACGACACCGGCTTTTGCGCAAGTGATGAGGGAACTTCAGGAGAAGGAAACCGCCGATGCACCATGGAGGATCCCCGATGGTAGAGTCTCCAGGGAGACCGCTGAATACTGCGGAGGGGGCCTCAGGAGCTCCCGTGGTGTCACTGATTTTTGCGCCGGTGATGAGGGAGGCGATTCCTGCGTTCTGGTCATAGAGCGAGAGAGTTCCGCGAGGGCTGAAGCCTGGTGACGCGGCCGTTGTTGCAACTTCTGGATTCTGGTCATGCCGGGAGACCCTTGGGGCTTGCTTCTTCCTTTTTATCGAGTCTGTAGTCCAGCTCATGGAGCCTCGCATAGTTTGACTCTTTTAAGATATTTGTGACTGTGATGCTTTTTCTCTCCTTCTTGGGCTTGCCTGACTGAGTCCTCAGCTCCGCAAGGTACTCAGAGGTCATCTCCAATCTCGGAGCTTTGCACAGACACCCTCCCTGGGTCCTAACCGTGTTAGGGGCCCCCGGAGGTCTCCGGATCTCGCCCTATGGGGAGCTCCAAATCTGCCTGCCACGTGGCGGGTCCGGAGCTCCTCTTTAAGAGGCGGGAGCTCCACCCATGTTGGACACATAGTACTTTCGGAGCCCTCCCACCGGGGGGGGGGTCCGGTTTCCGTCTGCCACGTGGCGAGCCCGGAGCCCTCCTCAAGGGAGGAGAGAGTTCCGGGCCCGCTGGGCACGTGGGGCCCCCGGGTCCCGCCCCTGCTGGAGGGGCAGGTCCCGGTCTTTCCAGTCATAGGCTGGAGAAGTTGGTAGCTCCTTTCCCCCCTGCTTCATGCAGTCCCTGTCGCCGTAACCTGGAGGTCCTGCACACAGGCAGAGGAAACGTAATTCTCCTTGGGGGCTCCCCCTCCCTTATCCCATAGTCTTATTTGACTTATGGCCTCCATCCATATGCTTTGTGCTTGGGGACTTGCAGAGAGGGGGAGCTGAGCACATGGCAACCATGCACTGCAAGGGTGATTAAAAAACCCAATTCACAATTTAAATGAGTACAAAGAAAGAGCAAAGTAGAGCAGATTTCTTTTCGTACAACTTTCCACAGGAGGAAGGCAGGCTAAACATGGAGGCCACGACCCACCCCATTAAGAGGGGAAGCAAGACTCTACGCGCTTGGAGTCGGAACCAGGCAAAGCTGAACGTAGTCCTGGACCGTCCCCTGGGGTTTAGCTGCTCCGAGCGCCGCTTCTGGACTCTATGGAGTTTATTACGAAAAGAAAGTACTGTCCTATTTTTGCTCTAGGGGTAGAACTTACGGAGGTGTTCTATGTTCCAAGGGTTCGGGAGCAGGTCCCTGTCGGTACCCGCGATATGGGGTACCCCCGCGCACAGGGGAAAATGCATAAGGGTCTCGCCCTTCTCTGCAGGGAAAGCTCCGAAGGCGCCACGTGTTCAGTGGGGCCGGACCTCCCTCCCCTCAGAGGAGAGCTCCGGGCTCGCCACGTGGCCTACAGCAGCCAGACCTCCCCCCTCCGTGGGGAGAGCTCCGAAGGTGCCACATGTCCCGCGGGGCCAGACTTCCCCCTCCTTAGAGGAGAGCTCCGGACCCGCCACGTGGCCGACAGAAGCCGGACCTCCCCCCTCCGCGGGGGAGAGGTCCGAAGGCTCCACGTGTCCTGCACGCTGCCTGCCCCCGAGCGGTAGGCAGCGGGCGTAAAGACGCCCCATACCTTGCCCGTACAAGGTATTCAAGGCCCGCGCCTTCCCAAGACGCGGAGACGCGGAGCACACCTCTGTCAGGTGCCGTTGCGCCCAGTCGCATCACAGACTGGCGCGCGGTGTCAGGGCCTGCCAGCCAATAAACACAGCGACAAGACATCCCATGCCGCCCCCGCCGTCATCAACCACTACGACTAGCATGCGGCATGGGCAGGGCTGCAAGACGAAGACTTAGAAGCCTTCGCCAGACACAACTACCGGCATAACTGCAGATAAGGTAGATAATAGACAATCTCCCCGGGACCACCTGTCGGGTCCCGGGCCCCCCTTGTAAGCCACCCAAGTCTTGGACTATAAAAGGCTCGGGTAGGCAATGTTAGAAAGGGTTCGAACCCTGTTGGTTTGCATTTTGCAACTCATACGCTAGCCATACACTCTCAAGCTGTAACTCACCCCCGAGCTCAGGCCCCCGGTCCTGAGCAGCAAGCAATACAGCGAGCTCCATAGCTCGCCGTGGATGTAGGGTTTTACGCTCCGGCGGCCTGAACCACGTAAAACTCGCCGTGTCAAGCTCTTACTAACTCGTTCCATCTGCGCAAGCTCTCCGCTAGGAACTAGCCCCACCGAAAAAAGAACCTCCGCGGGCTGCCCAGTGCAGGCCCGGGGGAAGTGTCGACCGAACACTTCGACATTTGGCGCGCCAGGAAGGGGGTTTTCTCCTAGCGCGACGAGTTTTCGCCAATGAAGATGATCAAACTTCCTTCAGCGGCAAACTCTCCCCCTCCGCGTTCACGACGAACCGTGACCACTGGGGAGTACATGTCGACACACTCAGGAGGGAGTGTCTCGGCACAAGCGGGTAGCCAGCAGCCGACTCCGGCAAAGCCGACTCCGGCTATGCAGGCCCCGACCAGTGTGAGATCTTCTGCAGCGCTGAGCGTACACCATGGAGGTGCGCTAGCTGCAGCAAGAGCGCTGATGCGCAACCCACCTACGGGGGATGGGCCCCATTCAGCGACCCAGCAATGGGTCCGTGAGGTGGACCGCCTCGTCGTCGCCGCCGCGAACCCTCGGTTTTGGCGAGGACGGCGCCCAGGACAACCGGCTGTGTCGCTGACGTGCACACCCACGGCTGACGGGCTAACGGCGGATTCCAGCTCCTCCAGCCTCCTATCGACGGACCTGCGAAGGGAACTGGAACGGTGCCACTTGGGCCAGGACGCCCGGGTGTACCTCGAGCGACGCCGAGAAAGGCGTCGCAACCATGAGGTCGACAGACAGCATGTCGTCGGCCTCGACACAACCTGAAGGGCAGGTCTTCGCCACGCGAGCCCTGCCTCAGGCATATGCTGCGCAGCATATGACACAACCATATGCGCCGCAAGCAGCGGCCCCGGTCTATGGTCCAGCTCTACCAAGCTTCCGTCGACGGACCTGAGGACAGAGCTGGAACGGTGCCACTTGGGCCAAGATGCCCGAGTGTTCCTCGAGCGACATCGAGAAAGGCGTCACACTCAAGAGGCTGGTGACAACATGACGTCGGCCTCGACCCAGCCTGGAAGGCAGACCTTCGCTACGTGAGCTCTGCCCCAGGCGTACGCCGCACAGCATAAACCACAACCATGTGCTCTGCAAGCGGCGTCCCCGGCCTATGGCGCAACCTTGCCCATACCGGGGTACACTGTGTCAGGCGCAACCAAGCGTTCGCGACACCAGTACCTGCACTGGGAGCCAGCAACCGGCTCTGGCAGCGCCGACCCCGGCAATGCAGGCTCCAACCAGCGTCAGGTCTTCAGTAGCGCTGGGCGTACCCGACGGGGGTGCGCCAGCCGCAGCAAGAGCGCTACTGCGCAATCTGCCTGCTGGGGACGCGCCTCAGGCAGTGACCCAGCAGTGGATTCGAGAGATAGACCGTCTCGTAGTCGCCGCCGCAAACCCTCGACTTCGGCGGGGACGACGCTCCGGCCAACTGGTCGTGCCGCTGACGCGCACGCCAATGGTTGGCGAGCAGACGGCGGACTCCGGCTCCACCAGGCTTCCGTCGACGGACCTGGGGGCAGAGCCGGAGCGATGCCACTTGGGCCAAGATGCCCGAGTGTTCTTGGAGCGACGTCGAGAAAGGCGTCGCAACTAAGAGGCTGGCGACAGTATGACGTCGGCCTCGACCCAGCCGGAAGGGAAGATCTTCGCCACGCGAGCTCTGCCCCAGGCATACGCCGCGCAGCATATGCCACAACCATATGCCCCGCAAACGGCGTCCCTGGTCTATGGAGCAGCCTTGCCCATACCGGGGCACACTGTGCCAACGGCGAACCAAGCGTTCGCGGCACCAATACCTGCACTGGGAGCCAGCAACCGGCTCTGGCAGCGCCGACCCCGGCAATGCAGGCTTCGACCAGCGTCAGGTCTTCAGTAGCGCTGGGCGTACCCGGCGGGGGTGCGCTAGCAGCAGCAAGAGCGCTGCTACTCAATCCGCCTGCTGGGGACACGCCTCAGGCAGCGACCCAGCAGCGGATTCGCGAGGTAGACCGTTTCGTCGTCGCCGCCGCAAACCCTCGACTTCGGCGGGGACAACGCTCCGGCCAACCGGCCGTGCCGCTGATGCGCACGCCAATGGTTGGTGAACACACGGCAGATTCCAGCTACACCAGGCTCCGGTTTTGGCCGCACCTGCCCGAAAAGTTCGACAGCAGCATCAACCCGGCGGAGTTCCTTCATATCTACTCCAACGCCGTACTTGCCGCAGGAGGGGATGAGGCCGTCATGGCCAACTATTTCCCCGTCGCCTTGACCGGCCCGACGCGGTCTTGGCTCATGAACCTCCCTCGGGGTTCCATGACTCCCTGGGGAGAGCTCTGCCGGCAGTTCATCGCCAACTTCGGCAGCTCCTACAACCGTCCCGGCACGGAGCTTGACCTCAAAGCCATCAAGTAACAACCTGGGGAGTCGCTGCACTCCTTCATCCAGCGGTTCTCCCAGGTACGCAACACCATCCTGCATATTCAAAGTGCTTCTATGGTGGTGGCACTTCCACAGTGTCCGAGACGAGAAGATGCTTGAGAAGCTTGCGACCAAAGAGGTCTGCGATGCCTCTGAGCACTTCAGCCTGGCGGACAAGTGCGCCAGAGCAGCCGGTGGGCGGAGTTGGCACTCACTGCCAGCTTCCGAAGCCGAAAGACAGCCCGAAGACGGCGGAGTTCAAGCTGAGCTCCTGACCACGTCAGACAGCCAAGAGCCAAGCACTGGCTGACTTCGTGGCTGAGTGGACGCCAACGAAGGCTGACCCAGGGGGCCGCGAAGACGGTGAACCAAAGTACCGAGCTCCGGTTTTCACCGGGCCTCACTGGACGCTCTTCTTCGACGGCTCCTCGCGAAAGCAGGGGGCCGGTGCCGGTGTACTGCTTCTCATGCCATCGGGGGAGCAGTCTGGGTACATGGTGCGTTTCAATTCCAAGGCAACCAACAACTTGGCAGAGTATGAAGCACTCATCTTTGGCCTTAAAGACAGTCCTGTCTTTGGGCGCTCGCCAGTTGTTGGCACAGGGCGACTCCCAGCTAGTTATCAAGCAAGTTAAGGGTGAATGCCCTTGCAATGACCCACAGCTAGCTGCTTATCTGCTTCACGTGCGGATGTTGGAGAAAGAATTCCTCGCCTTGGACCTGCGCCATGAACCGAGCGCTCGCACGGCCGCAGCTGACAACTTCTCAACGAAGACCTCCATCGGAGCCCCCGTGCACGAAGGAGTCTTCGAGAGGACGTTGCTGCGGTCCACAGCCCGGCCCGCCGAGCCGGGCGAAGGGGGCTGAACCAGTGCCACGAAGCTAGGCCATCCCGGCGGCCCTGGAAGCCGCCAAAGGATCGTAAGAGTCACTGGGGACTCCGTGCAACCCAGTGCTCAGGATCCAGAAGCTCAAGTAGTCCCGATGCATGGACCATGGAGGTCCGGGACTCCTTGAAGGACATCCTTCCTGATGAACGTGCATCCTCTGAACGGGTGGTGCGGATGGCTAAGTGCTACACGCTGGTATCTTTACTGGCGTGGCGCCTCGACATCCTATTGCGGTGCATAACCCAGGAGGAAGGCTGCGACTAGCTTGCAGTAGTCCAAGGAGGCGAGTGCTGGGAACGCTCATCGTCCCGCGCGTTGGTCAGATAAGCCACCCAGCATGGCTCCTACTGACCGAGAGCCACCTGGACGCCGTCAAACCGGTTAGGGATGCAATGCGTGCCAAGTCCACGCCAAGCAGACCCACACAACCGGTGCAGACGCGCACTTAGAGCCGTCGGGGGATACCGGCTCCTCCATGTCGAGGGCCAGCCGGACTTCCCAGGGCCGGGTCACGGGAACTACCCTTCCACATGGTATGCAGGTCCGAAGCCATGCTTCCCCCTGATATAGCCATGGGGGTCCCCCCGTCTCCGGCGTACGACGAAGCCACGCATGACCCGCTCTGCGTGAAGACAGGCGCTCCGATGCCACCCCAGTAAGTTCACCATGCTTACTTAGGTGTTTATTTAAATTACGCATTAAATTATATGAACACCTCCCCACGCTCTAGACAGTGTGCGTCCATTGTACACTTGGTTCCTCTTTCCTGCTCTCATGCATAGTCGATATTTGCCGTCCTGCCGAAGGCGGTAGTGCTTGGGGTACCTGCCAGAGGCCCGGTGGCCTTTTGGATCTCCCTCTATAAGGGTACTGCACCGCCAGTTGGTCTCCTCCGAGAAAAGACCTACGCTAGACCGGGGGTCAGGAGCCTTGCTTTGCCCGGTCTTGCACCCAAAGCATGCGCACTCTGCCCCCCAGCGCTACGGTCTGAGTACCAGGGGGCCGGACGGTTACCCTGACTGGGGCTGGGGCCAGACCTCCGGGACCAAGTGCATTGGATTACCTGAGCCCCGTATTCCGGCCTGGGACAGTAAGCCAAATGAGACTAACGGACAGGAAAGGGGGACCACTGAGCAGTGCCGGACTTCGCCCCCACAGCCAGGCAGAGCTCCGAGGCCAGCCCTCGCCCTCCTTTCAGAGGCGAGCGCTGATGCCGGACCTCACGCCCTTCGCTGGCCTGAGCTCCGATGACTTCCGGACCTTCGCCCCCACGGCTGGGCCAAGTTCCGAGGCCAGCTCTCGCCCTCCTTTCAGAGGCGAGCGCTGATGCCGGAACTCACGCACTTCGCTGGCCTGAGCTTCGATGACCACCGGACCTCACGCCCCTCGCTGGCCTGAGCTCCGACGACTTCCGGACCTCCGCCCCCGCAGCTGGGCCGAGCTCCGATGCCAGCCCTTGCCCTCCTTTCAGAGGCGAGCCCTGATGCCGGACCTCATGCCCTTCATGGACCTGTGCTCCGATGACTTCTGGACCTCCGCCCCCACAGCCGGGCCGAGCTCCGATGCCAGGCTTCACCCTCTCCTAAGAGGCTGAACTCCGAAGCCGTCAAGACCCTGCCAGCACAGGGAGTACTCAAGACAAGAAAGTGCGTGGGTAGGAGAAGGCCTCACCTCGGGCTCGTTACCTCCCCCGAGATAAGCCCGGGGGCCACTGTCGGTACCCGCGATATGGGGTACCCCCGCGCACAGAGGAAAATGCCTAAGGGTCTCGCCCTTCTCTGCAGGGAAAGCTCCGAAGGCGCCACGTGTCCAGTGGGGCCGGACCTCCCTCCCCTCAGAGGAGAGCTCCGGGCTCGCCACGTGGCCTACAGCAGCCAGACCTCCCCCCTCCGTGGGGAGAGCTCCAAAGGTGCCACATGTCCCGCGGGGCCAGACCTCCCCCTCCTTAGAGGAGAGCTCCGGACCCGCCACGTGGCCGACAGAAGCCGGACCTCCCCCCTCCGCGGGGGAGAGGTCCGAAGGCTCCACGTGTCCTGCAGGGCCGGACCTCCCCCTCCTCAGAGGAGAGCTCCGGGCCCGCCACGTGTCCAGCAGAACAGCGCTGCCTGCCCCCGAGCGGTAGGCAGCGGGCGTAAAGACGCCCCATACCTTGCCCGTACAAGGTATTCAAGGCCCGCGCCTTCCCAAGACGCTGAGACGCGGAGCACACCTCTGTCAGGTGCCGTTGCGCCCAGTCGCATCACAGACTGGCGCGCGGTGTCAGGGCCTGCCAGCCAATAAACACAGCGACAAGACATCCCATGCCGCCCCCGCCGTCATCAACCACTACGACTAGTATGCGGCATGGGCAGGGCTGCAAGACGAAGACTCAGAAGCCTTCGCCAGAGACAACTACCGGCATAACTGCAGATACGGTAGTGTCGAAGTGTGCGATCGACACTTCCCCCGGGCCTGCACTGGGCAGCCCGTGGAGGTTCTTTTTTTGGAGGGGCTAGTTCCTAGCGGAGAGCTTGCGCGGATGGACGAGTTAGTGGGAGCTTGACACAAGAAGTTTTACGTGGTTCAGGCCGCCGGAGCGTAAAACCCTACGTCCACGGCGAGCTATGGAGCTCGCTGTATTGCTTGCTGCTCAGGGCCGGGGGCCTGAGCTCGGGGGTGAGTTACAGCTTGAGAGTGTATGGCTAGCGTATGAGTTGCAGAATGCGAACCCTTTCTATCGACGCCTACCCGAGCCTTTTATAGTCCAAGGCTCGGGCGGCTTACAAGGGAAGCCGGGACCCGACAGGTGGTCCCGGGAAGATTGTCTATTATCTACCGTATCTGTAGTTATGCCGGTGGTTGCCTCCGGTCGAAGGCTTTTGAGTCTTCCTTTTGCCGCCCTGCCCATGCCGTGCGCCAGTCGTAGTGGTTGATGACGGCGCAGGCGGCATGGGATGTCTTGTCGCGGCGTTTATTACCTGTCAGGTTCTGACACCGCGCGCCAGTCTGTGATGCGACTGGACGCAACGGCACCTGACAGGCGCGTGCTCCGTGTTTCCGCGTCTTGGGAAGACGCGGGCCTTGAATTCCTTGTACGGGCAAGGTGGGGGGCGCCTTTACGCCCGCTGCCTACCGCCCGGGGGCAGGCGGCACCGTTCTTGCAGCCACGTGGTGGGTCGGGAGCTCTTCTCTGAGGAGAGGGAAGTCCGGCCCCGCTGGACGCGTGGCGCCTTCGGACCTCTCTCCCACGGAGGGGGAGGTCCGGCTTCTGCATGCCACGAGGCGGGCCCGGAGCTCACCTCTGAGGAGAGGGAGGTCCGGCCTCGCTGGACGCGTGGCGTCTTCGGACCTCTCTCCCGCAGAGGGGGAGGTCCGGCTTCTGCATACCACGTGGCGGGCCTGGAGCTCTCCTCTGAGGAGAGGGAGGTCCGGCCCCGCCAGACGCGCGGGGGTACCCCATATCTCAGGTACCGACAGTGGCCCCCGGGCCCATCTCGGGGGAGATAGCGAGCCCGAGGTGGGACCTCCGTCTCTTCCGATCCGCGCACTTTCTCTAAGTCCCAACTTGACCACTGCTGGAGCACGAACGGCCGCGGGGTCGTGAGAGCGTGCGCCCACTTGATGATTGCTTTTACTGCGGTGGTTCCCAAGGCTGCCACTTCTGCACGTTGCGGCGCTTTCTTCGGGAATCGCCGAAGGGCCTTGCCGGCTCATCTTCTTAGGAGACTGACTCCTTGACCCCACCGCTTTAGCTAAGCGGCTTGGGCCCAGCTTTCATTGGCGCCCAGTCTCGGAGCCGGCGAGGTCGCCGATACGATGTTTCCGGAGGTTTTCGAATTACCTCGAACCATCCCTGGAAAGTTTTAAAAGGTGATCTCACCCGCATCGCGGCTTCCCTTCGCATTGCCCTCGTACTTCCCTTGAACTCTTGCGCCCCGGCTCTCCTACCCTTGCGCCTTCTTTCGCTATGGCTTCCAACTTGCTTCCAACGCGCCTCGTTCGTTCCTCCGAGCTCGGGCCAGTGCGCAGGCTGCTGGGCTGGCGCTCGGAAGAGCAGAAGCATCAGCTCCACCGAGGATCTCTCCCCCTGGTCCTGGGAAAGGGGGAGATGGTCTTCTTTACCGCTTATGCTCTGGCGGGGTTCGTTCCGCCGATTTCTTCCTTCTTCGTCACCCTGCTGGAGACATACGGTCTCCAACTCCACCATCTCTCCCCCAACTCCCTCGCAATGGCGGCAGTTATTGTCCACTTCTGCGAGATGTTCGTGGGGGTGCACGCCTCCGTGACGCTCTACGCCACTTCTTTGTGCTGCGTACGACCGGACGCGGCTCAAAGACTCAGATGGGGGCGTATTACTTCCAGCATCGCTGCAAAGACCCCAAGGTCTCCGGATACCTTCTGCCCTTCAGCGCATCAAGGTGGGAGAACTGGAGGGAGAGCTGGGTGGTAGTGCAGGCCGATGAGCACGATCGCCTAGAACTCCCAACCGCCAGCCCAACCACCGATCGCCGCTTCTGGGAGGAGATCCCTGAGCTGGAGCAGGAGTACACTCCGGTCTTGGAGCGGATCCGGTTCTTGGCCAACGAGGGGCTGACATCTCTGATGGTGCTGATGGACTTCATGTCATGCCGCATTGCTCCCTTGCAGCAACGCAGCCGCCCAGCGTGGTACTACACCGGTGAACAGGACTGTACCAGGCTGGAGAGAGGCCCCGACTCTGTCCCTTCTGACGAGGAGCTGGAGGAGATGGTGAGCAAGGTGAGCGGTGACTATATTCCCAGCGGCGTCCCCGTCCTTCCGCCTTCTGCCACTCCCCTCTACTTGGAGCCTCAGAGGAGGTCAGAGCTCCTGCGGAAGATGCCGAACCTTGATGATATCGGGATTGCCGTTCGTCAGGTCGGGGATGCCTTCCGGGGTATCACCATTCCAGGAACCGAGCACTCCGAATCAGGGCATGAGGCATCCACTGCTGCCAAACCTTCCCCCAGAGCCGACGGAACCCAAGCCGCCGATAAAGGGAAAGGTAAAGAGCCGGCCCCCGGGCATCTAGAGAAAAAACGCGCTCGGTATCCTCCAAGGGTGCCGCCTGTGCCAATCCAGGAGGCCGTAGCTACCTTGCTTCCATCTCCCGGAGGTGCTGGTCCATCGGGTGGCGACCCGAAGAGGTCCCGAGTGTCCCTCCCCGGCGGGTCTCTCCCTAGACAGCAGCCGTCCGAATCAGCCCAAGTATCTCGCCATCCTCTCTCGAGCGGCGGGGCTCCCAGGACGGATGTTGGTGGGGCGACGCCGGCGAGCGCGCCGGAGGTCCAGGCGTCCCATTCCGCGACCGTTCCAGCCGCTGGTCCTGGTAGTTCAGCTACAGCCCAGAGGCCAGTGCAGCAAGCTCGCTGGAGCGCTCATGCCGCTCAGTAAGTGTTATTCTTTCTGACTTATAGGAGTAGAGCTCCTGCCTCTTCTCTTATTCTGAGTGCCTCTTCTTCTTTGCAGGGACCGACCGGCTGCCAGGGGCGGGCCTCTTATCCGACCGCCTTCAACCAGCGGGGGCTCCGCGCCTCGGCACTTGGGGGCCGCGGCGGCCCCCATAGCTCCCAAATCGACGGGGGCAGTGGCCTCAGCGCCCGCATCTGCTCCTACCCGCCCTCGTGTCTACAAGGCCCTGTACTTCCTTTCTTTATTTTTGCTGAGTCTGTAGCCCAGCTCGTGGAGCCTTTGTATGGACAGACTCCTGTTTCTTTCTGTCTGCATGCCCTAGTCTTCTTCCTGGCCTTTCCCGACCGAGCCCTTAGCTCCGCAAGGGCTCGGAGGCTTTGACCAATCTCGAAGCTCTGCATTGACACCTTGTCTGGGTCCCCACTGTATACTAAGGGTTCCGGGGGTCTCCAGGACCCGCCTCACGAGATCGGAGGGGGGTCCGAGCCGGTTGGTCACGTGGCGGGCCCGGAGCTCCTGCCTGGGAGGAGGTCCGGGCCCGCAGGGCACATGGAGGTCCCGGGCCTCTCCCTGCAGACCACGCGGCGATCCCGGAGCTCCCCTCAGAGAGGTGGGAGGCCCGGCCCTGCCGGACACGTGGGGCCTTCGGACCTCACCCCTGCGAGGGCTAGCCCTTTGATCTTACCTTAGGGTTTCTGGCCTACCGCGATCCCGTAGCGGCCCCCTGGTAGGTGCGTTCTATTGGGTGAATGCGCCTACCATACTCCTGCGGGAAGCTGAGGCTGAGAAATCCTGCACATAAGGAAAAAGTAATTCTCCTTGGGGGCTCCCCCCTCTATTCCTTAGTCATATCTGCAGCAAAATCCGACTAAAGATGGAAATGAGAAGAGGGAATTGAACACATAGTGAGCACGCGTTAGCAGGGTAATCATAGAAATTTAACAAGTAAATTAAATGAGTACCAAAGAAGAGCAACGTAGGGTGGGCTTCCTTTCATATAAATTTTCATACGGGGGAAGGAGGGCCGCATATGTAGACCACGACCCACCTCAAGGGAAGCAAGACTCTACGCGCTTGGGGTCGGAACCAGGCGAAGCTGAACGTAGTCCTGGACCGTCCCCTGAGGCTTAGTTGCTCCAAGCCCGGTTCACGGACTTTTATGGAAATTACTATGAAAAGAAGGGCCTGCCTGATTGTTGCTCTAGGGGTAGAACTTACAGCGGTGTTCCATGTTCCGAAGGTTCGGGAGAGGGTCCCTGTCTTCGGTTCTGGGGAATGGTCCCAGGCCCGGAATGTCCAGCCCTAGTACGGCAAATGGCCATGCGGACTGGATCATCCGTACCATCCAAGCCGGTGTATGGATCTGCTTGGCATGGAACAGGCATGCCTAGCAGCTCTCGACCAGCTCGACGGCATCCTGGAGTGTTGCCGGCTAGTAGAAGCCATGCCGAAAGGCTTTACCGACAAGCGTGCGTGAGGAAGAATGACTCCCACATTCGCCTCCATGGATCTCAGCGAACAAGTCGCAGCCTTCCCCCTGGGTTGTGCACCGCAATAGGATGTGGTTGGCGCCACGTCGGTAGAGATCCCCCTCTACCGCCATGTGTCTCTTAGCCATACGCGCAATCCGTTCAGCGGATACACGTTCATCAGGGAGGATATTGTCTTTCAAGTAGTCCCGGACCTCCGTGATCCATGCATCGGGTCTGACTTGAGCATATGGATCTTGAGCGCTGGGTCGCACGGAGTCCCCAGTGACGCTTATGATCCTTGGCAGCGCTCATGGCCGCCGGGACCGCCAGCTTCGAGGTGCTGGTCTAGCCCCCTTCGCCCGGCTCGGCGGGCCGGGCTGTTGGTCGCGGCAACGTCCTCTCAAGGCCCCCTTCAGGCACAGTGGCTCCGGTGGCAGTGGGGGCCCTCGTTGAAAGGTCGTCAGCTGCGGCCTTGCTAGCGCGCGGTACGTGGTGCAGGTCCAAGGCGAGGGGGTTTGTCCCCGCCGTCTTGGTTGATTACCAGACTGGGGATTGCCCTGAGCCAACGACTAGCGAGAAGGATGAGCACTCCATACTCTGCTATGGTGTTGGCTGCCTTGCAATTGAGACGCGCCACATACCCAGACTGCTCCCCCGATGGCATGAGGAACAGTACGCTAGCATCGGCCCCCTGCTTTCGCGGGGAGCCGTGGGCGAACATCATTTGATGAGTCCTGATGAAGGTCAGGGCTCAGGGTCCTGTTTCATCGTCTTCATGGCCCCCTGAGCGTGCGTCTACTTCAGCCACGAGTGAACTAATGCTCGGTTAATGTCTGTTTGACGGGAAAGGGAACCTAGATCAAACTTTAGTTGCTCCGCCGCCCATTCGGCAGCATTGCCCGTCGCATGGGGCTGCAAGAGATAACTTTTAGCCTGGGGAGATCGCCGGGTGCTCGGCACTCGGGGGTCCTCAGGCAGCTTTGGACCTCACGGGAAGCTCCGCTGTCGTCCTGGGGGCTCCGGGAAGTTGTGTCAGGGTTCCGAGGTCTGGTCTTCTGGCACTTGCTTCTTGGTAGCGAAACAGGTTACTGTGGTATGGGGTTAAAGCCATTGCGCGAAAACCAGAAATTCACGGGGCCCCTAGCTATGCCAAATCGGCTTACGCCGGGATTAGTAGGTAGGGGGCGCCCTTCAACTACTTCAGACATAGGGGTCTGATGGGAGCCCTAGCAAGCATTTGGGAAGCACAGCATATCACAGCCTGGTATCGAGTCTACCATTTTCTCTATCAGTCGAAGAGAAAATAGGTCTTTAGGACATGCCTTATTGAGACTCGTGTAGTGGATGCGCTTCCGGAACTTCTCGCTGGCCTTCGGGATAATAACACGGTTTGCCAAGCACCGGGAGCGGCGGACTCTCCGTCTCGTCGGACGGCTGGGCGTCGGGAAAGACCTTTAAGTAATGCTCCATCACCTCCCTGGGGATCTCTGGCCTCGGTGATGGCTGTCATGCAGCACATCGACCTCATGTCGGAGGGGGGCAACGAGCGCGCCTTCCTATATGCTACCCGGGCCCCCGGCTACCCGGGTGGTCTGGGTGGCATCGGCGCTGATTCGGATGAGCCTTGTGGGGACGTCGTCCTCATCAAGGAGTTGCACGTGGGGTGCGGCGGTAGAGGCACGGTGGCGTGCACTCGGGTGAAGCTGGTTTGGTCCTGTACTGCCGAGGGCTGGCGCTCTAGTTGCTGTAAGCGCCCGAAGCCTTTACAAGGCTAATACTGCGGCAACACGGTCTCCACAACCTTGGGGACGCCAATTGTGGCATTGAAGGGGAGGTCAGTCTCGGCCATGTCGACCAGAATGTACTCCGTCCGGTAGCTGCCCGGTGCCCCAAAGGTCACCGGGAGGCTGATGCGGCCGTAGGAAACGACCTGTCCCGGCCCTACCCCTGAGAATGGGCTTGACGGGGCGAGCTTGGCCATCGGGATCTGCAGCTTCTGGAAAGCTGCGTGACTGATGAGGTTCAGTCCAGCCCCACCACCCACCAAAACGTGGTCCATCTTCACGTTGGCGACGGTAAGGGCCACCACGAGCAGCAGTTGGCCGGCCCCAGCCATGTTCCTGGGGCGGTCGGTGTCATTAGAGCTGATGGGGGGGGGAGCTACCGACGCTACCGCTCGTCGCAAGGCCTTAGCCATGCTTCTGGTCAGGGGGGTCAGCAGACCCGCCGAAGATGTCACAGGGCATCTTCCAATGCTCGTCGTCACTGGAGATGGAGCTTCCATGATTGCGCGCTGCCTTTGCGGTGCGCCGGAGCTCCTGGAAATCCATCTGGCGGTCGTCGCCGTCTCGAGCCTCGACCTTTTGGTTGCCCTCCCTTACTATAGGATGGGGCATCAGCTAGGGGCTGCTTCCCCTTCCGGAGGCACCCCGCGAGCTTCTAGATTTCCCGGCCTCTGGAGGAATTCCGCCGGGTTGATGCTGCCGTCGCACTTCTCAGGCGAGAGTGACCGAAACTTGCGCGGCCATTTTGTGAAGCGAAGGCGGGGCGCGGGGGCCGCACACCCCGCTTCTGTCACCGCAGGTTCTGATGCCACGAATGCTTGGTTCGCGCTGAGCATCGCATGCTCCGGCGGCCATACACAGGACATACGATTGTAGCATATTGAGTAGCAGCGCTCTTCGCTGCAGCTAGCGCACCTTCACTAGGTACATCCAGCGCTACTGAAAACCTGACACTGGTCGGAGCCGGCACTGCCGGGGTCGGCGCTGCCAGAGCCGGTTGCTGGCTCCCAGTGCAGGTATCGGCGCCGCGAATGCCTGGTCCTCCGCTGGCACAGTATGCCCCGGTATGGGCAAGGCCGCTCTACGGACCGGGGGCGCCGTTTGCAGGGCATATGGTTGTGGCATATACTGCACGACGTATGCCTGGGGCAGAGCCCGCGTAGCGAAGATCTGTCCTTCAGGCTGGGTCGAGGCCGACGTCAAATCGGTCTACTTCGCGAATCCGCTGCTGGGTCACCGCCTGAGGCGCGCCCCCAGCAGGCAGGTTGCGCAGTAGCGCCCTTTCTCGGCGTTGCTTGAGGTATACCCGAGCGCCACCGCTCCAGCTCTGTCCTCAGATCCATCGATTGAGGGCTGGCAGAGCTGGAGTCTGCCGTCTGTTCATCAGCCATCGGTGTGCGTATCAGCGACACGGCCGGCTGGTTAGAGTGTCGTCTCCGCCGGAGTCGCGGGCTTGCGGCAGCGACGACAAGACGGTCTACCTCGAGAATCCACCGCTGGGTCGCTGCCTGAGGCGCGTCCCCAGCGGGCGGATTGTGCAGTAGCGCTCTTGCTGCAGCTAGCGTGCCCCTTCTGGGTACGCCCGGCGCTACTGGAGATATGACGCTGGTTGGAGCCTGCATTGCCGGGGTCGGCGCTGCCAGAGCCGGTTGCTGGCTCCCAGCTTGTACTGACACACTCCGTCCTGAGTGTGTTGGCTTGTACTCCCCCCTAGCCGCGGCTCGCCGCGGAGGCAGGGGAGGTGAGCTTGCCGCCGAAGGGAGCTTGGTCATCTTCGTCGGCGGAAACTCGTCGCGCTAGGGGAAAAGCCCCCTTCCTGGCGCGCCAAATGTCGAAGTGTGCGATCGACACTTCCCCCGGGCCTGCACGGGCAGCCCGCGGAGGTTCTTTTTTCGGAGGGGCTAGTTCCTAGCGGAGAGCTTGCGCGGATGGACGAGTTAGTGGGAGCTTGACACAAGAAGTTTTACGTGGTTCAGGCCGCCGGAGCGTAAAACCCTACGTCCACGGCGAGCTATGGAGCTCGCTGTATTGCTTGCTGCTCAGGGCCGGGGGCCTGAGCTCAGGGGTGAGTTATAGCTTGAGAGTGTATGGCTAGCGTATGAGTTGCAGAATGCGAACCCTTGCTATCGACGCCTACCCGAGCCTTTTATAGTCCAAGGCTCGGGCGGCTTACAAGGGAAGCCGGGACCCGACAGGTGGTCCCGGGAAGATTGTCTATTATCTACCGTATCTGTAGTTATGCCGGTGGTTGCCTCCGGTCGAAGGCTTCTGAGTCTTCCTTTTGCCGCCCTGCCCATGCCGTGCGCCAGTCGTAGTGGTTGATGACGTCGCAGGCGGCATGGGATGTCTTGTCGCGGCGTTTATTACCTGTCAGGTTCTGACACCGCGAGCCAGTCTGTGATGCGACTGGACGCAACGGCACCTGACAGGCGCGTGCTCCGCGTTTCCGCGTCTTGGGAAGACGCGGGCCTTGAATTCCTTGTACGGGCAAGGTGGGGGCGCCTTTACGCCCGCTTCCTACCGCCCGGGGGCAGGCGGCACCGTTCTTGCAGCCACGTGGCGGGTCCGGAGCTCTTCTCTGAGGAGAGGGTGGTCCGGCCCCGCTGGACGCGTGGCGCCTTCGGACCTCTCTCCCGCGGAGGGGGAGGTCCGGCTTCTGCATGCCACGTGGCGGGCCCGGAGCTCACCTCTGAGGAGAGAGAGGTCCGGCCTCGCTGGACGCGTGGCGTCTTCGGACCTCTCTCCCGCGGAGGGGGAGGTCCGGCTTCTGCATACCACGTGGCGGGCCCGGAGCTCTCCTCTGAGGAGAGGGAGGTCCGGCCCGCCAGACGCGTGGCGCCTTCGGAGCTCTCCCTGCGGAGAAGGGCGAGCACCTTAGGCATTTTACCCTGTGCGCGGGGGTACCCCATATCTCAGGTACCGACAGGTAGATAATAGACAATCTCCCCGGGACCACCTGTCGGGTCCCGGGCCCCCCTTGTAAGCCACCCGAGTCTTGGACTATAAAGGCTCGGGTAGGCAACGTTAGCAAGGGTTCGAACCCTGTTGGTTTGCATTTTGCAACTCATACGCTAGCCATACACTCTCAAGCTGTAACTTACCCCCGAGCTCAGGCCCCCGGTCCTGAGCAGCAAGCAATACAGCGAGCTCCATAGCTCGCCGTGGACGTAGGGTTTTACGCTCCGGCGGCCTGAACCACGTAAAACTCGCCGTGTCAAGCTCTTACTAACTCGTTCCATCTGCGCAAGCTCTCCGCTAGGAACTAGCCCCACCGAAAAAAGAACCTCCGCGGGCTGCCCAGTGCAGGACCGGGGGAAGTGTCGACCGAACACTTCGACAGCCCCATCCTCGGTGGAAAGGCGCACACACCCGGGGCAGCATACTTTCGCGACTCGGAAGGGGCCTTCCCAACTAGGGGAGAGTTTGTGGGCCCCTTCGCGAGAAAGTATGCGCCGCAACACCAGGTCACCTTCCTGCAGCTCCCGGGCACGCACAGACCTCTGGTGGTAGCGCCGAAGCGCTTGTCTGTACCGCACGTTACGGAGTGCCGCATGTAATCGGACCTCGTCGACGAGGTCGATTTCTCCACGCTGGATGTTGTCCTGCGCGGCTTCGTCGTAAGCCCGGACACGGTGAGACTTCATGGTGATTTCTGGGGGAAGTACAGCTTCAGCCCCATACACCATGAAGAAGGGTGTCTCCCCGGTGGCCCGGCTCTGGGATGTCCGGTTAGCCCATAGTGTGCTCGGAAGCTCATCTACCCAATTGGCACCATGTTTCTTCAGGCTGGCGAATGTGCGAGTCTTAAGGCCCCGGAGAATCTCCGCGTTGGCCCTCTCAACTTGCCCGTTGCTCCTCGGGTGGGCGACAGAGGCATAGCATACCTGAATACCAAGGTCCTCGCAGTAGTCTTGGAATGCTGCGCTGGTGAACTGGGTCCTGTTGTCTGTGATGATCCTGTTTGGGACCCCGAACCGGCAGACAATAGACTTGATGAATTTTACTGTGGATTGTTTGTTGATGGTGACAACTGGTGTAGCTTCCGGCCACTTGGTGAACTTGTTGATGGCGACATAGAGGTACCGGTATCCCCCGACGGTTCTGGGAAATGGTCCCAGGATGTCCAGCCCCCATACGGCAAACGGCCACGAGGGCGGGATTATCTGTACCGCCTGAGCCGGTGTATGGATCTGCTTGGCGTGGAACTGGCACGCCTTGCAGCTCTCGACCAGCTTGACAGCATCCTGGAGTGCTGTCGGCCAGTAGAAGCCATGCCTGAAGGCTTTACCGACAAGCGTGCGTGAGGAAGAATGACTCCCACATTCGCCTCCATGGATCTCAGCGAGCAAGTCGCAGCCTTCCCCCTGGGTTATGCACCGCAATAGGATGTGGTTGGCGCCACGCCGGTAGAGATCCCCCTCTACCAGCGCGTACCTCTTAGCCATACGCACAATCCGTTCAGCGGTTGCATGTTCATCAGGGAGGATATTGTCCTTCAAGTAGTCCTGGATCTCCGTGATCCATGCATCGGGTCTGACTTGAGCTTCTGGATCTTGAGCGTTGGGTTGCACGGAGTCCCCAGTGACGCTTACGATCCTTGGCGGCATCCATGGCTGTAGGGCCGCCGGGACCGCCAGCTTCGAGGTGCTGGTCAAGCCCCCTTCGCCCGGCTCGGCGGGCCGGGCTGTGGGCCGCAGCAACGTCCTCTCGAAAACTCCTTCAGGCACAGGGGCTCCGGTGGAAGCCTTCGTTGAAAGGTTGTCGGCTGTGGCATTACCAGCGCGTGGTACGTGGTGCAGGTCCAAAGCGAGGAATTCTTTCTCCAACATCTGTACGTGGAGCAGATACGCAGCTAGCTGCGGGTCATTGCAGGAGCATTCGCCCTTGACTTGATTGATGACCAGTTGGGAGTCGCCCTGTGCCAACAACTGGCGAGTGCCTAAAGACAGGGCTGTCTGCAGGCCAAAGATGAGTGCTTCATACTCCGCCATGTTGTTGGTTGCCTTGAAATTTAGACGCACCATATACCCAAACTGTTCTCCCGATGGCATGAGGAGCAGTACGCCGGCACTGGCCCCCTGCTTTCGCGAGGAGCCGTCGAAGAAGAGTGTCCAGTGGGGTTCGGTGAAGACCGGAGCTTTAGGTTCTGGCTCACTGCCTTCATGGCCCCCTGGGTCAGTCTTCGTTGGTGTCCACTCCGCCACAAAGTCAGCCAGTGCTTGGCTCTTGACTGCATGACGTGGGAGGAAGTCCGGCTCAAACTCCGTCAGCCCCGCCGCCCATTTAGCAACGTTGCCAGTCGCATGGGGGCTGTGAAGAATTGTCTTCAGCGGATACGAGGTGACTACCGAGACCCGGTGGGCCTGGAAGTAGTGGCGGAGCTTCCTGGAGGCCACGAGCACCGCATACAGCAGCTTGTGGACTTCTAGGTACCTTGTCTTGGCCTCATGAAGTACTTCACTGATGTAGTAGACAGGCCTCTGTATGGTTCGGACCCTCCCTCTTAGGCTTGGGAGCTCCTCGTCCATTGGCCCCGGCCCGCTGGAGGTGGGTGGACCCATGGGGGCCTCCGAGAACTGGGACCCGGAGGCCCTTAAGCTTTGATCATCCGGGAGCTCCGGGAGGTCTTGAGGGACCTCTGGGAGACCCCAATTGGACCCTGGAGATTTGTCTTGGGGGTCCGGGAGGCCGTCCTGGGCCTCCGGGAGGTCGACTTGGACCTCCAGGGGGTCCGGGAGACCGTCTTGGCCCTGCGGGGCCCCCTGGCGTCTGTCTTCTGCTACCGGAGCAGGTTGCGAGGGTGAGGGGTCTGGCCGCTCCGTGACAAGGACCATACTCACCACTTCTGTTGTCGCCGCAATGTAGAGCAGCAAGTGCTCTCCGGGCTCAGGGGCTACCATGATAGGTAGGGTCGTCAGGAGTCGCTTCAACTCCTGGAAAGCCTCTTCTGCTTCGTCAGTCCAGGCAAAGGGGCCTGACTTGCGCAGGAGCTTAAAGAAAGGGAGTGCCCGCTCTGCTAGCCTCGGTATAAACCGACTCAGCGCGGCTAGACATCCCGTGAGTCTCTGAACATCCTTGACGCGAGCAGGGGGCCGCATCAAGTCGATGGCCTTGATCTTCTCTGGGTTGGCCTCAATCCCTCGGTGCGAGACCAGGAACCCTAAGAGCTTCCCAGAGGACACGCCGAACACACATTTATCTGGGTTCAGCTTGGTGCGCGTAGAGCGCAACTTGTCAAAGACTAAAGCTAGGTTATCTAGTAGGGATGAACCCTGCTTGACCTTGACAACTATGTCATCGACGTACACCTCAACTAGGTCTCTTATTAACTCTCCAAAGGTTTTGTGCATCGCCCGCACAAAGGTGGGGAGTGCATTCTTTAGGCCGTAAGGCATAGACACTGTCGGTACCTGAGATATGGGGTACCCCCGCGCACAGGGTAAAATGCCTAAGGTACTCGCCCTTCTCCGCAGGGAGAGCTCCGAAGGCACCACGCGTCTGGCGGGGCCGGACCTCCCTCTCCTCAGAGGAGAGCTCCAGGCCCGCCATGTGGCATACAGAAGCCGGACCTCCCCCTCCGCGGGAGAGAGGTCCGAAGACGCCACGCGTCCAGCGGGGCCCGACCTCCCTCTCCACAGAGGAGAGCTCCGGGCCCGCCATGTGGCATACAGAAGCTGGACCTCCCCCTCCACGGGGAGAGGTCCGGAGGCTCCACGTGCCCCGCAGGCCGGACCCTTCTCGCCTCAGAGAAGGGCTCCGGACCCGCCACGTGGCCAGAAGAACGGTGCTGCCTGCCCCCGAGCGGTAGGCAGCAGGCGTAAAGGCACCCCACACCTTGCCCGTACAAGGTATTCAAGGCCCACGTCTTCCCAAGACGCGGAAACGCGGAGCACGCATCTGTCAGGTGCCGTTGCGCCCAGTCGCATCACAGACTGGCGCGTGGTGTCAGAACCTGCCAGCTAATAAACGTCGCGACAAGACATCCCATGCCGCCTGCGCCGTCATCAACCACTACGACTAGCATGCGGCATGGGCAGGGCGGCAAGATGAAGACTCAGAAGCCTCCGACCAGAGGCAACTACCGGCGTAACTACAGATACGGTAGATAATAGACAATCTTCCCGGGACCACCTGTCGGGTCCCGGCTCCCCTTGTAAGCCACCCGAGTCTTGGACTATAAAAGGCTCGGGTAGGAGTCGATAGCAGGGGTTGACATTTTGCAACTCATACGCTAGCCATACGCCCTCAAGCTGTAACACACCCCCAAGCTCAGGCCTCCGGCCCTGAGCAGCAAGCAATACAACGAGCTCCATAGCTCGCCGTGGACGTAGGGTTTTACGCTCCGGCGGCCTGAACCACGTAAAACTCGCCGTGTCAAGCTCTCACTAACTCGTCCATCTGCACAAGCTCTCCGCTAGGAACTAGCCCCTCCGAAAAAAGAACCTCCGCGGGCTGCCCAGTGCAGGCCCGGGGGAAGTGTCGATCGCACACTTCGACATTTGGCACGCCAGGTAGGGGGCTTTTCCCCTAGCGCGACGAGTTTCCGCCGACGAAGATGACCAAGCTCCCATCGGCGGCAAGCTCACCTCCCCCGCCTCCGCGGCGAACCGCGACCAGGGGGGAGTACAAGTCAACACACTCGGGACGGAGTGTGTCAGTACAAGCTGCGAGCCAGCAACCGGCTCTGGCAGCGCCGACCCCGGCAATGCAGGCTCCAACCAGCGTCAGATCTTCAGTAGCGCCGGGCATACCGGGAGGGGGTGCGCTAGCTGCAGCAAGAGCGCTACTGCACAATCCGCCCGCTGGGGACGCGCCTCAGGCAGCGACCCAGCGGTGGATTCTCGAGATAGACTGTCTTGTCGTCGCTGCCGCAAGCCCGCGACTCCGGCGGAGACGACACTCTGACCAACCGGCCGTGTCGCTGATACGCACGCCGATGGTTGACGAACAGACGGCAGACTCCAGCTCTGCCAGCCCTCAATCGATGGATCTGAGGACAGAGCTGGAGCGGTGTCGCTCGGGTCAAGATGCCCGGGTATACCTCGAGCAACGCCGAGAAAGGCGTCGCTACCAAGAGGCTGACAACAGCATGACGTCGGCCTCAACCCAGCCTGAAGAGCAGACCTTCGCCATGCGATCTCTGCCCCAGGCCTGCGCCGTGCAGAATATGCCACGGTCATATGTACTGCAGATGGCGCCCCCGGCCTATGGTGCAGCCTTGCCCGTACCGGGGTACACTGTGCCCAGTGCGAACCCAGCGTTCGCGGCACCAGAACCTGCTGTGACAGAAGCAGGGTGTGCAGCCCTCACGCCCCATCTTCGCTTTGCGAAGTGGCCGCGCAAGTTTCGGCCACACCTGCCCGAGAAGTACGACAGCAGCGTCAACCTGGCGAAGTTCCTCAAGATCTACTCCACCGCCGTACTTGCCGCAGGAGGGAATGAAGCCGTCATGGCCAATTACATCCCTGTCGCCATGACCGGTCCAGCCCGGTCTTGGCTCATGAACCTCCCCCAGGGTTCCGTCACCTCCTGGGGAGAGCTTTGCCGACAGTTCGTAGCCAACTTCGGCAGCTCCTACACCCAGCCTGGCACGGAGCTCGACCTCCACGCCGTCCAGCAGCAACCTGGGGAGTCGCTGCGCTCTTTCATCCAGCGGTTCTCCCAGGTGCGGAACACCATCCCATACATTCAAAATGCTTCTGTGGTGGTGGCGTTCCGGCAAGGCGTCCGGGACAGGAAGACGCTCGAGAAGCTCGCGACCAGGGAGGTCCGCGACGTCTCAGAGCTCTTCAGTTTGGCAGACAAATGCGCCAGAGCAGCCGAAGGACGGAACTGGCACTCGCTGCCATCCTCCGAGTCAGGGGGACTGCCCAGATCTAGTCCTACTCCCTGTGGAGGCAGCAGGAAGGCCTAGAACCGAGGCAGAAGCAAGATAGAGTCACTGACTGCAGCCCCAGTCGTCACTGCAGCGACGCTCGGGGGGGCTCGGGGGCCGCGCCCCGACAAGAAGCAGCGAAGATCACCAATCCCAGAAGGTGATGAAGACAATATGTGCCCCGTGCACGGCAGCTGTCGCCACACTGCTGCCGAGTGCCGGGAGATCCGAAGGCTCGCAGAGCGCTTCCGCAAGGAGAAGCGGCAGCGGGCTGATGCCCTGCCCTTCCGTCCAAAGGAAGATGAGCAGGGGGTGGATGTTCCAGACAACATCGACCACCCAGAGGAGATCCAGGAGCCTCAGCGTGTCGTGAAGGCGGCACGCAATCATGAGGATTCCGGCTCCAGCGACGATGAGCGTCGGAAGAAGCTCTACGTCATATATGGCGGGTCTGCCGACCCCTCGTCCCGAAGCGCAATCAAGACTCTGCGCCGAGCGGTAGCGTCGGTGGCGCCACTCCCAAGTGCTGCACCGCACCTAAAGTGGATGGGGACCCCCATCAGCTTTGATGCCACCGACTGCCCCAGGAACATGGCTGGGGCCGGCCAACTACCGCTCCTGGTGGCCCCTACCATCGCCAACGTGAGAATGTACCACGTTTTGGTGGATGGAGGGGCTTGGCTGAACCTCATCAGCCGTGCAGCTTTCCAGAAGCTGCAGATCCCGATGGCCAAGCTCACCCCGTCGAGCCCGTTCTCAGGGGTAGGGTCGGGACAGGTTATCCCCTACGGCAACATTAGTCTCCTGGTGACCTTCGGGGTTCCGGACAGCTATCGAACAGAGTACATTCTGTTCGACGTAGCGGAGATAGACCTCCCCTTCAACGCCATAATCGGCAGGCCAGCCCTGTACCGGTTCATGGCTGTAGCCCATTACGGCTACCTTGTCCTGAAGATGCCAACACCGACAGGTGTTCTCAGGATTCGTGGGGACCGCACTGCTGCAGTGTCGGCCATGGAGAAGCTCCAAGCACTCGCAACAGCTGGGGCATCAGCCCCCGGCAATACGGAGCCGGACCAGCTCCGCCCGAGCGCACGTCACCGTGCTTCCACCACAGCACCCCGGGTGCAACCTCTCGACGAGGGCGGCGTCCCCTTAAAGGTCGTCCAAGTCGGCGCCGAAGCTACCCAGACCACCCGGGTAGCCGGGGGCCTGGATAGTAAATAGGAAGGCACGCTCGTCACCTTCCTCCGGCACAACGTCGATGTGTTTGCATGGCAGCCGTCACAGATGCCGGGGATCCCCAGGAAGGTGATCGAGCACCACTTGAAAGTCTTCCCCGACGCCCGGCCGGTTCAACAGAAGCCCCGCAAGCAGTCCATCGAGCGGCAAAACTTCATCCGTGAAGAAGTCAAGAAGCTGCTGGACGCTGGCTTCATACGGGAGGTCCACCACCCCCGATGGTTGGCGAACCCCGTCGTTGTCTCGAAGGCTGGCGGGAAGCTCCGGATGTGCATCGACTACACCAGTCTCAATAAGGCATGTCCTAAAGATCCATTCCCTCTCCCTAGAATAGATCAAATAGTAGACTCAACGTCAGGCTGTGATATGCTGTGCTTCCTAGACGCCTACTCGGGTTTCCATCAGATCCCCATGTCTAGGGAGGACGAGGAGCACACCTCCTTCATCACAGTAGACGGCCTTTATTGCTATGTGTCTATGCCTTATGGCCTAAAGAATGCACTCCCCACCTTTGTGCGGGCAATGCACAAAACCTTTGGGGAGCTAATAAGAGACCTGGTTGAGGTGTATGTCGATGACATAGTTGTCAAGGTCAAGCAGGGTCCATCCCTGCTAGATAACCTAGCTTTAGTCTTTGACAAGTTGCGCTCTACGCGCATCAAGCTGAACCCAGATAAACGTGTGTTCGGCGTGTCCTCTAGGAAGCTCTTAGGGTTCCTGGTCTCGCACCGAGGGATTGAGGCCAACCCAGAGAAGATCAAGGCCATCGACTTGATGCGGCCCCTGCCCGCGTCAAGGATGTCCAGAAACTCACGGGATGTCTAGCCGCGCTGAGTCGGTTTATACCGAGCCTAGCAGAGCGGGCACTCCCTTTCTTTAAGCTCCTGCGCAAGTCAGGCCCTTTTGCCTGGACTGACGAAGCAGAAGAGGCTTTCCAGGAGTTGAAGCGACTCCTGACGACCCTACCTGTCATGGTAGCCCCTGAGCCCGGAGAGCACCTGTTGCTCTACATCGCGGCGACAACTGAGGTAGTGAGTATGGTCCTCGTCGCAGAGCGGCCGGACCGCTCATCTTCACAACCTGCTCCGGTAGCAGAAGACAGACGCCAGGAGGCCCCGCAGGACCAAGACGGTCTCCCGGACCTCCAAGGCAACCTCCCAGAGGCCCAGGTCGGCCTCCCGGAGGTCCAGGGCGGTCTCCCGGACCTCCAAGATAAACCCCCGGGGGCCCTGCGGGACCCCCCGGGGGCCAAATGGGACCTCCCAGAGGTCCCCCAAGACCACCCGGAGCTCCCGGACAATCAAGATAGCTTAAGGGCCTCCGGGTCCCAGCTCCCAGAGGCCCCCGTGGGTCCACCCACCTCCAGCGGGCCAGGGCCAATGGACGAGGACCTCCCAGGCCTGAGAAAGAGGGTTCGAACCGTCCAGAGGCCTGTCTACTACATCAGCGAAGTACTTCATGATGCCAAGATAAGGTACCTGGAAGTCCACAAGCTGCTGTATGCGGTGCTCGTGGCCTCCAGAAAGCTCCGCCATTACTTCCAGGCCCACCGGGTCTCCGTAGTCACCTCGTATCCGCTGAAGACAATTCTTCACAGCCCCCATGCGACTGGCAACGTTGCTAAATGGGCGGCGGAGCTGGCGGAGTTTGAGCTGGACTTCCTCCCACGCCATGCAGTCAAGAGCCAAGCACTGGCTGACTTTGTGGCGGAGTGGACACCAACGGAGACTGACCCAGGGGGCCATGGGGGCGTAGAACCGGAGCACTAAGCTCCGGTCTTCACCGAACCCCACTGGACACACTTCTTCGACGGCTCCTCGCGAAAGCAGGGGGCCAGTGCCGGCGTACTGCTCCACATGCCATCCGGGGAACAGTTTGGGTATATGGTGCGTCTCAATTTCAAGGCAACCAACAACATGGCGGAGTATGAAGCACTCATCTTTGGCCTACAGACAGCCCTGTCTTTAGGCGCTCGCCAGTTGTTGGCACAGGGCGACTCCCAGCTGGTCATCAAGCAAGTCAAGGGCGAATGCTCCTGCAATGACCCCCAGCTAGCTGCGTATCTGCTTCACGTGCAGATGTTGGAGAAAGAATTCCTCGCCTTGGACCTGCACCATGTACCGCGCGCCGGTAATGCCACAGCCGACAACCTTTCAACGAAGGCTTCCACCGGAGCCCCTGCGCCCGAAGGAGTCTTCGAAAGGACGTTGCTGCGGCCCACAGCCCGGCCCGCCGAGCCGGGCGAAGGGGGCTTGACCAGCACCTCGAAGCTGGCGGTCCCAGCGGCCCTACAGCCGTGGGCGCCGCCAAGGATCGTAAGCGTCACTGGGGACTCCGTGCAACCCAGCGCTCAAGATCCAGAAGCTCAAGTCAGACCCGATGCATGGATCACGGAGATCCGGGACTACTTGAAGGACAATATCCCCCCTGATGAACATGCAACCGCTGAACGGATTGTGCGTATGGCTAAGAGGTACGCACTGGTAGAGGGGGATCTCTACCGGCGTGGCGCCAACCACATCCTATTGCGGTGTATAACCCAGGGGGAAGGCTGCGACTTGCTCGCTGAGATCCATGGAGGCGAATGTGGAAGACATTCTTCCTCACGCACGCTTGTCGGTAAAGCCTTCCGGCATGGCTTCTACTGGCCGACAGCACTTCAGCATGCCGTCAAGCTGGTCGAGAGCTGCAAGGCGTGCCAGTTCCACGCCAAGCAGATCCATACACCGGCTCAGGCGGTACAGATGATCCCGCCCTCATGGCCGTTTGCCGTGTGGGGGCTGGACATCCTGGGACCATTTCCCAGAACCGTCGGGGGGTTCCGGTACCTCTATGTCGCTATCGACAAGTTCACCAAGTGGCCGGAAGCTACACCAGTTGTCACCATCAATAAACAATCCGCAGTAAAATTCATCAGGTCTATTGTCTGCCGGTTCAGGGTCCCAAACAGGATCATCACCGACAATGGGACCCAGTTCACCAGTGCAGCATTCCAAGACTACTGCGAGGACCTTGGCATTCAGGTATGTTATGCCTCTGTCGCCCACCCGAGGAGCAATGGGCAAGTTGAGAGGGCCAATGCGGAGATTCTCCGGGGCCTCAAGACTCGCACCTTCGCCAGCCTGAAGAAACATGGTGCCAATTGGGTAGATGAACTTCCGAGCACACTATGGGCTAACCGGACATCCTAGAGCCGGGCCACAGGGGAGACACCCTTCTTCATGGTGTACGCGGCTGAAGCTGTACTTCCCCCAGAAATCACCATGAAGTCTCACCGTGTCCGGGCTTACGACGAAGCCACGCAGGACAACCTCCGGCGTGGAGAAATCGACCTCGTCGACGAGGTCCGATTACATGCGGCACTCCGTAACGCGCGGTACAGACAGGCGCTTCGGCGCTACCACCAGAGGTCTGTGCGTGCCCGGGAGCTGCAGGAAGGTGACCTGGTGTTGCGGCGCATACTTTCTCGCGAAGGGGCCCACAAACTCTCCCCTAGTTGGGAAGGCCCCTTCCGAATCGCGAAAGTATGCCGCCCCGGGTGTGTGCGCCTTTCCACCGAGGATGGGGACCTGCTCCCGAACCCTTGGAACATAGAACACCTCCGTAAGTTCTACCCCTAAGAGCAAAAATAGGACAGTACTTTCTTTTCGTAATGAACTCCATAGAGTCCAGGAGCAGCGCTCGGAGCAGCTAAACCCCAGGGGACGGTCCAGGACTACGTTCAGCTTTGCCTGGTTCCGACTCCAAGCGCGTAGAGTCTTGCTTCCCCTCTTAATGGGGTGGGTCGTGGCCTCCATGTTTAGCCTGCCTTCCTCCTATGTAAGGTTGTACGAAAAGAAGTCTGCCCTACTTTGCTCTTTCCTTGTACTCATTTAAATTGTGAATTGAGTTTTTTTATCACCCTTGCAGTACATGGTTGCCATGTGCTCAGCTCCCCCTCTCTACAAGTCCCCAAGCACCAAGCATATGGTTGGGGCTGTAAGTCAAATAAGACTATGAGATAAGGGAGGGGGAGCCCCCAAGGAGAATTACGTTTCCTCTACCTGTGTGCAGGACTTCCAGGTTGCGGCAACGGGGACTGCATGAAGTAGGGGGAAAGGAGCTACCAACTACTTCGACCCAGGACTAGAGGGGGCAGGACCGGGGGCCCCACGTGTCCAGCAGGCCCGGAACTCTCTCCTCCCTTGAGGAGGGCTCCGGGCTCGCCACGTGGCAGGCGGAAACCGGACCTCCCCCAGCGGTGGGAGAGCTCTGAAAGCCCTGCGTGTTCAACATGGCCGGGGCTCCCGTCTCCGCAGTAAAAGCAATCATCAAGTGAGCGCACGCTCTCACGATCCCGTGGCCGTTCGTGCTTCGGCAGCGGTCAAATTCGGGACTTAGAGAAAGTGCACGGATCGGAAGAGACGGAGGTCCCACCTCGGGCTCGCTATCTCCCCCGAGATGGGCCCGGGGGCCCCTGTCTGTACCTGAGATATGGGGTACCCCCGCGCACAGGGTAAAATGCCTAAGGTACTCGCCCTTCTCCACAGGGAGAGCTCTGAAGGCTCCACGCGTCCGGCGGGGCCGGACCTCCCTCTCCTCAGAGGAGAGCTCTGGGCCCGCCACGTGGCATACAGATGCCGGACCTCCCCCTCCGCGGGAGAGAGGTCCGAAGACGCCACGCGTCCAGCGGGGCCGGACCTCCCTCTCCACAGAGGAGAGCTCCGGGCCCGCCACGTGGCATACAGAAGCTGGACCTCCCCCTCAGCGGGGAGAGGTCCGGAGGCTCCTCGTGCCCCGCAGGCCGGACCCTTCTCGCCTCAGAGAAGGGCTCCGGACCCGCCACGTGGCCAGAAGAACGGTGCTGCCTGCGTCCGAGCAGTAGGCAGCGGGCGTAAAGGCGCCCCACACCTTGCCCGTACAAGGTATTCAAGGCCCGCGTCTTCCCAAGACGCGGAAACGCGGAGCACGCGTCAGTCAGGTGCCGTTGCGCCCAGTCGCATCACAGACTGGCGCGCGGTGTCAGAACCTGCCAGCTAATAAACGCCACGACAAGACATCCCATGCCACCTGCGCCGTCATCAACCACTACGACTAGCATGCGGCATGGGCAGGGCGGCAAGATGAAGACTCAGAAGCCTCCGACCAGAGGCAACTACCGGTGTAACTACAGATACGGTAGATAATAGACAATCTTCGCGGGACTACCTGTCGGGTCCTGGCTCCCCTTGTAAGCCACCCGAGTCTTGGACTATAAAAGGCTCGGGTAGGCGTCGATAGCAGGGGTTGACATTTTTCAACTCATACGCTAGCCATACGCCCTCAAGCTGTAACACACCCCCAAGCTCAGGCCTCCGGCCCTGAGCAGCAAGCAATACAGCGAGCTCCATAGCTCGCCGTGGACGTAGGGTTTTACGCTCCGGCGGCCTGAACCATGTAAAACTCGCCGTGTCAAGCTCTCACTAACTCGTCCATCTGCGCAAGCTCTCCGCTAGGAACTAGCCCCTCCGAAAAAAGAACCTCCGCGGGCTGCCCAGTGCAGGCCCGGAGGAAGTGTCGATCGCACACTTCGACAGACACATAGCAATAAAGGCTGTCTACTGTGATGAAGGAGGTGTGCTCCTCGTCCTCCCTAGACATGGTGATCTGATGGAAACCCGAGTAGGCGTCTAGGAAGCACAGCATATCACAGCCTGACGTTGAGTCTACTATTTGATCTATTCTAGGGAGAGGGAATGGATCTTTGGGACATGTCTTATTGAGACTGGTGTAGTCGATGCACATCCGGAGCTTCCCGCCGGCATTCGGGACAACGACGGTGTCGGTACCTGAGATATGGGGTACCCCCGCGCACAGGGTAAAATGCCTAAGGTACTCGCCCTTCTCCGCTGGGAGAGCTCCGAAGGCGCCACGCGTCCGGCGGGGCCGGACCTCCCTCTCCTCAGAGGAGAGCTCCGGGCCCGCCACGTGGCATACAGAAGCCGGACCTCCCCCTCCGCGGGAGAGAGGTCCGAAGACGCCACGCGTCCAGCGGGACCGGACCTCCCTCTCCACAGAGGAGAGCTCCGGGCCCGCCACATGGCATACAGAAGCTGGACCTCCCCCTCCTCGGGGAGAGGTCCGGAGGCTCCATGTGCCCCGCAGGCCGGACCCTTCTCGCCTCAGAGAAGGGCTCCGGACCCGCCACGTGGCCAGAAGAATGGTGCTGCCTGCCCCCGAGCGGTAGGCAGCAGGCGTAAATGCGCCCCACACCTTGCCCGTACAAGGTATTCAAGGCCCGCGTCTTCCCAAGACGCGGAAACGCGGAGCACGGGTCTGTCAGGTGCCGTTGCGCCCAGTCGCATCACAGACTGGCGCGCGGTGTCAGAATCTGCCAGCTAATAAACGCCGCGACAAGACATCCCATGCCGCCTGCACCGTCATCAACCACTACGACTAGCATGCGGCATGGGCAGGGCGGCAAGATGAAGACTCAGAAGCCTCCGACCAGAGGCAACTACAGGCGTAACTACAGATACGGTAGATAATAGACAATCTTCCCGGGACCACCTGTCAGGACCCGGCTCCCCTTGTAAGCCACCCGAGTCTTGGACTATAAAAGGCTCGGGTAGGCGTCGATAGCAGGGGTTGACATTTTGCAACTCATACGCTAGCCATACGCCCTCAAGCTGTAACACACCCCCAAGCTCAGGCCTCCGGCCCTTAGCAGCAAGCAATACAGCGAGCTCCATAGCTCGCCGTGGACGTAGGGTTTTACGCTCCGGCGGCCTGAACCACGTAAAACTCGCCGTGTCAAGCTCTCACTAACTCGTCCATCTGCGCAAGCTCTCCGCTAGGAACTAGCCCCTCCGAAAAAAGAACCTCCGCGGGCTGCCCAGTGCAGGCCCGGGGGAAGTGTCGATCGCACACTTCGACAGACACATAGCAATAAAGGCCGTCTACTGTGATGAAGGAGGTGTGCTCCTCGTCCTCCCTAGACATGGGGATCTGATGAAAACCCGAGTAGGCGTCTAGGAAGCACAGCATATCACAGCCTGACGTTGAGTCTACTATTTGATCTATTCTAGGGAGAGGGAATGGATCTTTGGGACATGCCTTATTGAGACTGGTGTAGTCGATGCACATCCGGAGCTTCCCGCCGGCCTTCCGGACAACGACGGTGTCGGTACATGAGATATGGGTACCCCCGCGCACAGGGTAAAATGCCTAAGGTACTCGCCCTTCTCCGCAGGGAGAGCTCCGAAGGCGCCACGCGTCCGGCGGGGCCGGACCTCCCTCTCCTCAGAGGAGAGCTCCGGGCCCGCCATGTGGCATACAGAAGCCGGACCTCCCCCTCCGCGGGAGAGAGGTCCGAAGACGCCACGCGTCCAGCGGGGCCGAACCTCCCTCTCCGCAGAGGAGAGCTCCGGGCCCGCCACATGGCATACAGAAGCTGGACCTCCCCCTCCGCGGGGAGAGGTCCGGAGGCTCCACGTGCCCCACAGGCCGGACCCTTCTCGCCTCAGAGAAGGGCTCCGGACCCGCCACGTGGCCAGAAGAACGGTGCTGCCTGCCCCCGAGCGGTAGGCAGCGGGCGTAAAGGCGCCCCACACCTTGCCCGTACAAGGTATTCAAGGCCCGCGTCTTCCCAAGACGCGGAAACGCGGAGCACGCGTCTGTCAGGTGCCGTTGCGCCCAGTCGCATCACAGACTGGCGCGCGGTGTCAGAACCTGCCAGCTAATAAACGCCGCGACAAGACATCCCATGCCGCCTGCGCCGTCATCAACCGCTACGACTAGCATGCGGCATGGGCAGGGCGGCAAGATGAAGACTCAGAAGCCTCCGACCAGAGGCAACTACAGGCGTAACTACAGATACGGTAGATAATAGACAATCTTCCCGGGACCACCTGTCAGGTCCCGGCTCCCCTTGTAAGCCACCCGAGTCTTGGACTATAAAAGGCTCGGGTAGGCGTCGATAGCAGGGGTTGACATTTTGCAACTCATACGCTAGCCATACGCCCTCAAGCTGTAACACACCCCCAAGCTCAGGCCTCCGGCCCTGAGCAGCAAGCAATACAGCGAGCTCCATAGCTCGCCGTGGACGTAGGGTTTTACGCTCCGGCGGCCTGAACCACGTAAAACTCGCCGTGTCAAGATCTCACTAACTCGTCCATCTGCGCAAGCTCTCCTCTAGGAACTAGCCCCTCTGAAAAAAGAACCTCCGCGGGCTGCCCAGTGCAGGCCCGGGGGAAGTGTCGATCGCACACTTCGACAGACACATAGCAATAAAGGCCGTCTACTGTGATGAAGGAGGTGTGCTCCTCGTCCTCCCTAGACATGGGGATCTGATGGAAACCCGAGTAGGCGTCTAGGAAGCACAGCATATCACAGCCTGACGTTGAGTCTACTAATTGATCTATTCTAGGTAGAGGGAATGGATCTTTGGGACATGCCTTATTGAGACTGGTGTAGTCGATGCACATCCGGAGCTTCCCGCCGGCCTTCGGGACAACGACGGTGTCGGTACCTGAGATATGGGGTACCCCTGTGCACAGGGTAAAATGCCTAAGTTACTCGCCCTTCTCCGCAGGGAGAGCTCCGAAGGCGCCACGCGTCCGGCGGGGCCGGACCTCCCTCTCCTCAGAGGAGAGCTCCGGGCCCGCCACGTGGCATACAGAATCCGGACCTCCCCCTCCGCGGGAGAGAGGTCCGAAGACGCCACGCGTCCAGCGGGGCCGGACTTCCCCCTCCACAGAGGAGAGCTCCGGGCCCGTCACGTGGCATACAGAAGCTGGACCTCCCCCTCCGCGGGGAGAGGTCCGGAGGCTCCACGTGCCCCGCAGGCCGGACCCTTCTCGCCTCAGAGAAGGACTCCGGACCCGCCACGTGGCCAGAAGAACGGTGCTGCCTGCGCCCGAGCAGTAGGCAGCGGGCGTAAAGGCGCCCCACACCTTGCCCGTACAAGGTATTCAAGGCCCGCGTCTTCCCAAGACGCGGAAACGCGGAGCACGCGTCAGTCAGGTGCCGTTGCGCCCAGTCGCATCACAGACTGGCGCGCGGTGTCAGAACCTGCCAGCTAATAAACGCCGCGACAAGACATCCCATGCCGCCTGCGCCGTCATCAACCACTACGACTAGCATGCGGCATGGGCAGGGCGGCAAGATGAAGACTCAGAAGCCTCCGACCAGAGGCAACTACCGGTGTAACTACAGATACGGTAGATAATAGACAATCTTCGCGGGACTACCTGTCGGGTCCTGGCTCCCCTTGTAAGCCACCCGAGTCTTGGACTATAAAAGGCTCGGGTAGGCATCGAATGCAGGGGTTGACATTTTTCAACTCATACGCTAGCCATACGCCCTCAAGCTGTAACACACCCCCAAGCTCAGGCCTCCGGCCCTGAGCAGCAAGCAATACAGCGAGCTCCATAGCTCGCCGTGGACGTAGGGTTTTACGCTCCGGCGGCCTGAACCACGTAAAACTCGCCGTGTCAAACTCTCACTAACTCGTCCATCTGCGCAAGCTCTCCGCTAGGAACTAGCCCCTCCGAAAAAAGAACCTCCGCGGGCTGCCCAGTGCAGGCCCGGAGGAAGTGTCGATCGCACACTTCGACAGACACATAGCAATAAAGGCTGTCTACTGTGATGAAGGAGGTGTGCTCCTCGTCCTCCCTAGACATGGGGATCTGATGGAAACCCGAGTAGGCGTCTAGGAAGCACAGCATATCACAGCCTGACGTTGAGTCTACTATTTGATCTATTCTAGGTAGAGGGAATGGATCTTTGGGACGTGTCTTATTGAGACTGGTGTAGTCGATGCACATCCGGAGCTTCCCGCCGGCATTCGGGACAACGACGGTGTCGGTACCTGAGATATGGGGTACCCCCGCGCACAGGGTAAAATGCCTAAGGTACTCGCCCTTCTCCGCTGGGAGAGCTCCGAAGGCGCCACGCGTCCGGCGGGGCCGGACCTCCCTCTCCTCAGAGGAGAGCTCCGGGCCCGCCAAGTGGCATACAGAAGCCGGACCTCCCCCTCCGCGGGAGAGAGGTCCGAAGACGCCACGCGTCCAGCGGGACCGGACCTCCCTCTCCACAGAGGAGAGCTCCGGGCCCGCCACATGGCATACAGAAGCTGGACCTCCCCCTCCTCGGGGAGAGGTCCGGAGGCTCCACGTGCCCCGCAGGCCGGTCCCTTCTCGCCTCAGAGAAGGGCTCCGGACCCGCCACGTGGCCAGAAGAACGGTGCTGCCTGCCCCTGAGCGGTAGGCAGCGGGCGTAAATGCGCCCCACACCTTGCCCGTACAAGGTATTCAAGGCCCGCGTCTTCCCAAGACGCGGAAACGCGGAGCACGCGTCAGTCAAGTGCCGTTGCGCCCAGTCGCATCACAGACTGGCGCGCGGTGTCAGAACCTGCCAGCTAATAAACGCCGCGACAAGACATCCCATGCCGCCTGCACTGTCATCAACCACTACGACTAGCATGCGGCATGGGCAGGGCGGCAAGATGAAGACTCAGAAGCCTCCGACCAGAGGCAACTACAGGCGTAACTACAGATACGGTAGATAATAGACAATCTTCCTGGGACCACCTGTCAGGTCCCGGCTCCCCTTGTAAGCCACCCGAGTCTTGGACTATAAAAGGCTCGGGTAGGCGTCGATAGCAGGGGTTGACATTTTGCAACTCATACGCTAGCCATACGCCCTCAAGCTGTAACACACCCCCAAGCTCAGGCCTCCGGCCCTGAGCAGCAAGCAATACAGCGAGCTCCATAGCTCGCCGTGGACGTAGGGTTTTACGCTCCGGCGGCCTGAACCACGTAAAACTCGCCGTGTCAAGCTCTCACTAACTCGTCCATCTGCGCAAGCTCTCCGCTAGGAACTAGCCCCTCCGAAAAAAGAACCTCCGCGGGCTGCCCAGTGCAGGCCCGGGGGAAGTATCGATCGCACACTTCGACAGACACATAGCAATAAAGGCCGTCTACTGTGATGAAGGAGGTGTGCTCCTCGTCCTCCCTAGACATGGGGATCTGATGGAAACCCGAGTAGGCGTCTAGGAAGCACAGCATATCACAGCCTGACGTTGAGTCTACTATTTTATCTATTCTAGGGAGAGGGAATGGATCTTTGGGACATGCCTTATTGAGGCTGGTGTAGTCGATGCACATCCGGAGCTTCCCGCCGGCCTTCGGGACAACGACGGTGTCGGTACATGAGATATGGGTACCCCCGCGCACAGGGTAAAATGCCTAAGGTACTCGCCCTTCTCTGCTGGGAGAGCTCCGAAGGCGCCACGCGTCCGGCGGGGCCGGACCTCCCTCTCCTCAGAGGAGAGCTCCGGGCCCGCCAAGTGGCATACAGAAGCCGGACCTCCCCCTCCGCGGGAGAGAGGTCCGAAGACGCCACGCGTCCAGCGGGACCGGACCTCCCTCTCCACAGAGGAGAGCTCCGGGCCCGCCACATGGCATACAGAAGCTGGACCTCCCCCTCCTCGGGGAGAGGTCCGGAGGCTCCACGTGCCCCGCAGGCCGGTCCCTTCTCGCCTCAGAGAAGGGCTCCGGACCCGCCACGTGGCCAGAAGAACGGTGCTGCCTGCCCCCGAGCGGTAGGCAGCGGGCGTAAATGCGCCCCACACCTTGCCCGTACAAGGTATTCAAGGCCCGCGTCTTCCCAAGACGCGGAAACGCGGAGCACGCGTCAGTCAGGTGCCGTTGCGCCCAGTCGCATCACAGACTGGCGCGCGGTGTCAGAACCTGCCAGCTAATAAACGCCGCGACAAGACATCCCATGCCGCCTGCACTGTCATCAACCACTACGACTAGCATGCGGCATGGGCAGGGCGGCAAGATGAAGACTCAGAAGCCTCCGACCAGAGGCAACTACAGGCGTAACTACAGATACGGTAGATAATAGACAATCTTCCTGGGACCACCTGTCAGGTCCCGACTCCCCTTGTAAGCCACCCGAGTCTTGGACTATAAAAGGCTCGGGTAGGCGTCGATAGCAGGGGTTGACATTTTGCAACTCATACGCTAGCCATACGCCCTCAAGCTGTAACACACCCCCAAGCTCAGGCCTCCGGCCCTGAGCAGCAAGCAATACAGCGAGCTCCATAGCTCGCCGTGGACGTAGGGTTTTATGCTCCGGCGGCCTGAACCACGTAAAACTCGCCGTGTCAAGCTCTCACTAACTCGTCCATCTGCGCAAGCTCTCCGCTAGGAACTAGCCCCTCCGAAAAAAGAACCTCCGCGGGCTGCCCAGTGCAGGCCCGGGGGAAGTGTCGATCGCACACTTCGACAGACACATAGCAATAAAGGCCGTCTACTGTGATGAAGGAGGTGTGCTCCTCGTCCTCCCTAGACATGGGGATCTGATGGAAACCCGAGTAGGCGTCTAGGAAGCACAGCATATCACAGCCTGACGTTGAGTCTACTATTTTATCTATTCTAGGGAGAGGGAATGGATCTTTGGGACATGCCTTATTGAGGCTGGTGTAGTCGATGCACATCCGGAGCTTCCCGCCGGCCTTCGGGACAACGACGGTGTTGGTACATGAGATATGGGTACCCCCGCGCACAGGGTAAAATGCCTAAGGTACTCGCCCTTCTCCGCAGGGAGAGCTCCGAAGGCGCCACGCGTCCGGCGGGGCCGGACCTCCCTCTCCTCAGAGGAGAGCTCCGGGCCCGCCATGTGGCATACAGAAGCCGGACCTCCCCCTCCGCGGGAGAGAGGTCCGAAGACGCCACGCGTCCAGCGAGGCCGGACCTCCCTCTCCGCAGATGAGAGCTCCGGGCCCGCCACATGGCATACAGAAGCTGGACCTCCCCCTCCGCGGGGAGAGGTCCGGAGGCTCCACGTGCCCCACAGGCCGGACCCTTCTCGCCTCAGAGAAGGGCTCCGGACCCGCCACGTGGCCAGAAGAACGGTGCTGCCTGCCCCCGAGCGGTAGGCAGCGGGCGTAAAGGTGCCCCACACCTTGCCCGTACAAGGTATTCAAGGCCCGCGTCTTCCCAAGACGCGGAAACGCGGAGCACGCGTCTGTCAGGTGCCGTTGCGCCCAGTCGCATCACAGACTGGCGCGCGGTGTCAGAACCTGCCAGCTAATAAACGCCGCGACAAGACATCCCATGCCGCCTGCGCCGTCATCAACCACTACGACTAGCATGCGGCATGGGCAGGGCGGCAAGATGAAGACTCAGAAGCCTCCGACCAGAGGCAACTACAGGCGTAACTACAGATACGGTAGATAATAGACAATCTTCCCGGGACCACCTGTCAGGTCCCGGCTCCCCTTGTAAGCCACCCGAGTCTTGGACTATAAAAGGCTCGGGTAGGCGTCGATAGCAGGGGTTGACATTTTGCAACTCATACGCTAGCCATACGCCCTCAAGCTGTAACACACCCCCAAGCTCAGGCCTCCGGCCCTGAGCAGCAAGCAATACAGCGAGCTCCATAGCTCGCCGTGGACGTAGGGTTTTACGCTCCGGCGGCCTGAACCACGTAAAACTCGCCGTGTCAAGCTCTCACTAACTCGTCCATCTGCGCAAGCTCTCCACTAGGAACTAGCCCCTCTGAAAAAAGAACCTCCGCGGGCTGCCCAGTGCAGGCCCGGGGGAAGTGTCGATCGCACACTTTGACAGACACATAGCAATAAAGGCCGTCTACTGTGATGAAGGAGGTGTGCTCCTCGTCCTCCCTAGACATGGGGATCTGATGGAAACCCGAGTAGGCGTCTAGGAAGCACAGCATATCACAGCCTGATGTTGAGTCTACTATTTGATCTATTCTAGGTAGAGGGAATGGATCTTTGGGACATGCCTTATTGAGACTGGTGTAGTCGATGCACATCCGGAGCTTCCCGCCGGCCTTCGGGACAACGACGGTGTCGGTACCTGAGATATGGGGTACCCCTGTGCACAGGGTAAAATGCCTAAGGTACTCGCCCTTCTCCGCAGGGAGAGCTCCGAAGGCGCCACGCGTCCGGCGGGGCCGGACCTCCCTCTCCTCAGAGGAGAGCTCTGGGCCCGCCACGTGGCATACAGAAGCCGGATCTCCCCCTCCGCGGGAGAGAGGTCCGAAGACGCCACGCGTCCAGCGGGGCCGGACCTCCCGCTCCGCAGAGGAGAGCTCCGGGCCTGCCACGTGGAATACAGAAGCTGGACTTCCCCCTCCGCGGGGAGAGGTCCGGAGGCTCCACGTGCCCCGCAGGCCGGACCCTTCTCGCCTCAGAGAAGGGCTCCGGACCCGCCACGTGGCCAGAAGAACGGTGCTGCCTGCCCCCGAGCGGTAGGCAGCGGGCGTAAAGGCGCCCCACACCTTGCCCGTACAAGGTATTCGAGGCCCGCGTCTTCCCAAGACGCGGAAACGCGGAGCACGCGTCTGTCAGGTGCCGTTGCGCCCAGTCGCATCACAGACTGGCGCGCGGTGTCAGAACCTGCCAGCTAATAAACGCCGCGACAAGACATCCCGTGCCGCCTGCGCCGTCATCAACCACTACGACTAGCATGCGGCATGAGCAGGGCGGCAAGATGGAGACTCAGAAGCCTCCGACCAGAGGCAACTACCGGCGTAACTACAGATACGGTAGATAATAGAAAATCTTCCCGGGACCACCTGTCGGGTCCCGGCTCCCCTTGTAAGCCACCCGAGTCTTGGAGTATAAAAGGCTCGGGTAGGCGTCGATAGCAAGGGTTCGCATTTCGCAACTCATACGCTAGCCATACGCTTTCAAGCTGTAACTCACCCCCAAGCTCAGGCCCCCGGCCCTGAGCAGCAAGCAATACAGCGAGCTCCATAGCTCGCCGTGGACGTAGGGTTTTACGCTCCGGCGGCCTGAACCACGTAAAACTCGCCGTGTCAAGCTCTCACTAAGTCGTCCATCTGCGCAAGCTCTCCGCTAGGAACTAGCCCCTCCGAAAAAAGAACCTCCGCGGGCTGCCCAGTGCAGGCCCGGGGGAAGTGTCGACCGAACACTTCGACACCACCTGACCGGGATATTGAGTTTGCCATAGATTTGGTACCTGGAACTGCACCCATAGTAACACACCGTATAGGATGCCCGTCAACGAGTTAGTTGAACTAAAGAAGCAAATTCAAGAACAGTTGGAGAAGGGTTTTATCCGGCCAAGTTCGTCACCATGGGGAGCCCCGGTACTTTTCGTGGACAAGAAGGACGGAACCCAAAGAATGTGTGTCGGTACCTGAGATATGGGGTACCCCCGCGCACAGGGTAAAATGCCTATGGTACTCACCCTTCTCCGCAGGGAGAGCTCCGAAGGCGCCACGCGTCCGGCGGGGCCGGACCTCCCTCTCCTCAGAGGAGAGCTCCGGGCCCACCACGTGGCATACAGAAGCCGGACCTCCCCCTCCGCGGGAGAGAGGTCCGAAGACGCCACGCGTCCAGCGGGGCCGGGCCTCCCTCTCCGCAGAGGAGAGCTCCGGGCCCGCCACGTGGCATACAGAGGCTGGACATCCCCCTCCGCGGGGAGAGGTCCGGAGGCTCCACGTGCCCCGCAGGACGGACCCTTCTGACCTCAGAGAAGGGCTCCGGACCTGCCACGTGGCCAGAAGAACGGTGCTGCCTGCCCCCGAGCGGTAGGCGGCGGGCATAAAGGCGCCCCACACCTTGCCCGTACAAGGTATTCAAGGCCCGCGTCTTCCCAAGACGCGGAAACGTGGAGAACGCGTCTGTCAGGTGCCGTTGCGCCCAGTCGCATCACAGACTGGCGCGCGGTGTCAGAACCTGCCAGCTAATAAACGCCGCGACAAGACATCCCATGCCGCCTGCGCCGTCATCAACCACTACGACTAGCATGCGGCATGGGCAGGGCGGCAAGATGGAGACTCAGAAGCCTCCGACCAGAGGCAACTACCGGCGTAACTACAGATACGGTAGATAATAGACAATCTTCCCGGGACCACCTGTCGGGTCCCGGCTCCCCTTGTAAGCCACCCGAGTCTTGGACTATAAAAGGCTCGGGTAGGCGTCGATAGCAAGGGTTCGCATTTTGCAACTCATACGCTAGCCATACGCTCTCAAGCTGTAACTCACCCCCAAGCTCAGGCCCCCGGCCCTGAGCAGCAAGCAATACAGCGAGCTCCATAGCTCGCCGTGGACGTAGGGTTTTACGCTCCGGCGGCCTGAACCACGTAAAACTCGCCATGTCAAGCTCTCACTAACTCGTCCATCTGCGCAAGCTCTCCGCTAGGAACTAGCCCCTCCGAAAAAAGAACCTCCGCGGGCTGCCCAGTGCAGGCCCGGGGGAAGTGTCGACCGAACACTTCGACACCACCTGACCGGGATATTGAGTTTGCCATAGATTTGGTACCTGGAACTGCACCCATAGTAAGAGACCGTATAGGATGCCCGTCAACGAGTTAGTTGAACTAAAGAAGCAAATTCAAGAACAGTTGGAGAAGGGTTTTATCCGGCCAAGTTCGTTACCATGGGGAGCCCCGGTACTTTTCGTGGACAAGAAGGACGGAACCCAAAGAATGTGTGTCGGTACCTGAGATATGGGGTACCCCCGCGCACAGGGTAAAATGCCTAAGGTACTCGCCCTTCTCCGCAGGGAGAGCTCCGAAGGCGCCACGCGTCCGGCGGGGCCGGACCTCCCTCTCCTCAGAGGAGTGCTCCGGGCCCGCCACGTGGAGCCTCCGGACCTCTCCCCGCGGAGGGGGAGGTCCGGCCTCTGTATGCCATGTGGCGGGCCCGGAGCTCTCCTCTGCGGAGAGGGAGGTCCGGCCCCGCTGGACGCGTGGCATCTTCGGACCTCTCTCCCGCGGAGGGGGAGGTCCGGCTTCTCTATGCCACGTGGCGGGCCCGGAGCTCGCCTCTGAGGAGAGGGAGGTCAGGCCCCGCCGGACGCGTGGCGCCTTCGGAGCTCTCCCTGCGGAGAAGGGCGAGTACCTTAGGCATTTTACCCTGTGCGCGGGGGTACCCCATATCTCAGGTACCGACAGTGGCCCCCGGGCCCATCTCGGGGGAGATAGCGAGCCCGAGGTGGGACCTCCGTCTCTTCCGATCCGCGCACTTTCTTTAAGTCCCGAATTGGCCGCTGCCGGAGCACGAACGGCCGCGGGGTCGTGAGAGCGTGCGCTCACTTGATGATTGCTTTTACTGCCGCGGTTATTCATGATGTATTTCATGTATCACAGCTGCGGAAGTGCCTCAAATTCACCGCTGCTGTTCGCACTGAGGACATCGACGAATTGAAACCGGACCTGACCTACACCGAGCGACCGGTCCAGATTTTGGATGAAAAGACCCGGGTAACCCGGAACCGGACGATCAAATTTTTCAAGGTGCTGTGGAGTAACCACACCGCGGAAGAGGCGACGTGGGAAAGTGAAGATTTTCTCCGCACCAACTACCCGAAATTTTTATCTTTGTACAGTTTGTAATTACCTCTCCCGTCTCGTTCCTGTTTTGTAATCTCGGGACGAGATTCTTTTAAGGGGGGAGGAATGTAAAAGTCCCAAAAATGTGTATGAATAAAAACTATGGTTTGAGTTCATATGTGTGGCAATGACAGGAAAAATGGGACTTGCTAAAACTTTTCTTCATGTAAAGTAATACATGGATGAACATCCAACATGAGGTTCACCTTTTTACTTAAAAGTGTTGGACCAATAAGGAGTTAAATACCTTTTTGCATGTGAGTTTAAAATTCAGATTTGAAAATTCAAAGTTCACACATATGGTGACCCAAAAACTTTGAATTAACATGCAGCCATATAGTTGAGTTTTTAGGGAAAAGGTTATCACCAACTTTCCAATTGTAGGGTGGGCTCAAAAAGGAGTTAAAGAGGAGAATTTGCAAACTTAAACCAAATTTAGATTTAGTCTTGCAAATTCAAACTGAATTTGAAGAATTCAAATTCTAGCCCACCTTTTTAAATTTTAGCATTCTGGGGATTGAAAAGATCAGCTTGAACAGATATTTGGGAGGTACATGTGGAGTGGGACCCAAATGTCATTGAGCTAAAAGAGGAAACTTACTCACTAAGTTTTGCTCTCGGTGGGAAATTTTCCCGAACATCTCGCGAGCGCCACAGAGGAGCTTGCCGTGCCAGCTCCTGCTGCCGGCCTCCACGCGTTGGCGCCCCAGGGTGGGTTCTCACCGCTTCAGCAACGTTATCTCTCCCTCCTCGGACCAAGCCAACAGCAGTTGCTTCCTCTCCTCATGATCAGCAGGGCGCTGTTTTTCCTTCACCGGCGCTGCTCCATTGCCCCTGTCTCCCGGCCAGCCCAGCGCCTCTCCGGCAGGCTCAAGAAGTCACAGAGGTGCGCCAGGAGGTACTGATCCTCATCCCGTCGTCCTCTTGCTCTCCCCCGACGCCGGCTCGCCGGAATTCGAGTTTTGGCACCGGCGCACGTATAAAACAGCATGTGTTTAATTCGGGAAATTCTCCCAAACCGATTGATCACACCTCCTACAATTCAAACCACAGCAACTAGATGCCCTAGCGCCCTCCCACGCCGAAAACCAAAGGAAACCGACCCTCCTAGGCCCCGGGCGACGAGAAATCATCGCCGGCGGCCAAAACTGCCATGGTCCACGGTGAGGACTAGGTTGCAGCCACTTCCTGCATGATCTGATCCCCGTTTCATGTTCCAAGAACCATAGGGATGCTGTAGGACATCATAGCTCGCCGGGAGATGCCTTGGACACGCTGGAACGCGTCCATGTCGAGCTCCCGAGCCGCCCCGCCGGTGCCGACCCACCTACAGCCGTTTTCATGCGGGGAAACCTTGCCCGGCAGCTGCGCCACGTTCCCAGGAGCATGTAGGGCGAAACCGGAGCTCATTTGGTGGAGAAATGAGGGAGAACGAGCCATGCCAAGTTTTCTGCTGGTGTGCACCCGCGGGCTCTGGCGGGAGGTTGAAGAAGCATCTGACCCGTGGGCCCCACGCGCGACTGTGCTGTTTAAAATCAAACAGAGAGTTGTGCAAACTTGTAAAATGCATAACTTGGTGTAGAAAGCTCCAAAAATAGTGAGGTAAATTTTGTTGGATTCCTTTAAGAGAGTACTATCCATAGGTACAACCCAATTTGTATGAAACGAATTATTTAATTCTGGAAAATTCTTGGAAGGTTTTCTGAAAAAGAATTATAGAGGGAGTTTGGTTTATCCAAAAATACCCAAATTTTGCCAGAATATTCTTTAGCATATTGTTGACCTCATAGCAAATTTTAAGCTCATTTGATGATCATTTGAGTAGGAATTTGCTAAAAACAATCTGCTGTGTTCATAAGAGTCCAGAAACATTTTCAGAAAGTGTTTCCCACTTCAAAAATCTGTTCTGAGCAATCCATAGCTCCAAAAATCATAGGAAAATTTAGGCAAGCTCTCTGGGACATACTTGGAATTTTAGTTCACTTAGTTGGGCATGAAAATGCACATTACTACAGAATTAATTCTATTGAGTACAAATGCTTAAAGAATTGTTCTGGGAGAACTACCCAAGTAAAATGGCTGAATTTTTGACCAGATGACTCTCATGTGATCAAAAACTCACATGTAAATTATAAGCCCAAGATAAGTCCTGGAACTCCCTGTTCTTATTCTCCATACTTATGTATAAGGGAAAAATACATAAGAGATATTGTGAGAATTATGGGGGACACAATATGACTCCACATTAGCTGCAATTTGGCAAGATAAATCCTTAGGTAGTATAGAACCTGCTGTAAAAGTTTTGAGGCCATTGGAGTTCTTGTTCTTCAGTTGCACTCAAATCCTTCCAGCTTATCTATTATGTTCATTAGAGAAAAGGGTTAGTGTATAGCTAAGAGCCTTAAGGTCAAATTAGTTTAATTCTGTTCTTTGCACAACAGAGGCAAATCAAGCCATGCTTGGCTTTTCCCACACAACCTCTGTTCTTAAGAAAGTAATTCTATAACTTCTTTCCATTACATTCTATAAAATATGTGCATATGCATCTCAATAGGAACCACAACGAAGGGGACTCAAAGGAGTGATTCATCGAAGTGGATCAAGCTCCGGAGAGTCAAGGGTGGATCTGCAAGGATACTAACTGCTTATATACGACTACCCTGCAAAACAGGCAAGCTCCGGTTTGCATTTAACAGCTGTTAAGTTTTTATTTTGTATTCACCTTTGGTTAAGATTTGAACTGTGCATTAGGTCTAGTGTTTGATACTCCTCTTGCATAGCCAAATGACCCATGGAGTATTGGGTAGGTGTCTTTCACCGTGTAGAACTGCCATGCTTAAGTACGGTTCGGTAGAAGTCGAGTGGTGAGATGCTACTCGCAGATTTAGGAACAACAGGGACATACGGGATTGGTTCGTAATTGAATTAGCAAGTTAAAGTTGAGACCGGAAGGTTGTAGGAGCAGCAGGACATAGGGGCCTGGGTGCTGTAGACCTGTCCGTGTCAGTCAAGGACCGATCCGTATGTGGCCCTGTTGAACAAGTTTGAGTTGTGTACCGGACTCATGCTGGCTATATGGGACCCAGTAAACCGATGTACCTCGGGAAGCTGTCGTTGGGACTTTTCGGGTCGCCTCAGGCGGACGGCCGGTGTGCAGTATGTGGGGAATATTCTCATGACATCTCACGTCGGAAGGTGCACCATGAGAGTAGCTACTGTACGGGGCGACTTGATCGATTCAGCGGGGCTGAAACGGGGGAAAGGCTGCCACGTACGACGTCAGTGATGGTTGTTGTAGGCAACGTCGAGTACGGGCGTACGTGTCGTGTAGTCCGGGTGTTATTGATTCGAATCACCGTCGCTCGCAGAATGGACCGACCATACTTGTTCTCACAGTCGTGACGTAGTAAGAACTTGCATGAGAAAGGAACTAATCATATTGATGTGAAGTATTATACTAGTGTTGTATTGGATCTCGATGAATAGGCTAGTGCAAACTCGATTCTTTTATGCCATGAGCAATTTACATCTGGGGAAAGCGTTTCTTGTTTGATTGTGGACTCCCGATGTAGCGTGCCCAGGGTTACTTAAAATGCTGCAAATAATACCTGAAAGTAAGGATTCACTTTTAGGCGAGTTAATTAGGCTTATGCCATCCTATGTTAGGTTCATAACCTCACTTAGAGTTTCATGTTTAGGGTGACGGTTAAGTCTTGCTGAGCGTTATGCTCACGGATGCTATCCGAGTTGTTTTGCAGGTAATTGACTCGCTGATTATGAGAAGGAGTGCCGATGAGACTCGGGAACTTCCGAGTGCTTAGTCTACGAGCATCCTCGCCGCTGCAGATTGTCTTCGTGTTGCTAGTAAGAAACGTCCGCGGGCTGGACCGTTTCTTTGTTGCTAGTTTAGATATGAGTCGTGAGAGTGATAGTCTTCCGCTGTAGTTTACTCTGATATACTTATTTGTAAAACATTCTTGTACGCTTCCGCAAACTATTTATGTAATATGATGTATGTTCATCGACCCGTGTGCTGTTGGGTGCCGCATAACACGGCACCACCCGACGAGGTCCCGTGGGGCCGTCTCGGCGTGGTATCTGAGCCGTTTCACATGGCACCAGAGCCTGTTACACATGGTATCAGAGCTGCGTTGGGAACAGAGCACGGATTGAGCATCATATTATGTCAAAAACTTAGGATACGGTGAGATAACGGTACTAGGCCCACATAAGGACTACTATTAGCATAATATGAAGGTGGCAAGCTAACCTATTTGTTATGTCGGAAAATCGTGCATCTCGGGACGAGTATGTCTTGGGGGGTGCACGTATGCGCTGTCCACCAGTGCGCACAAGCTGAAGGGTGGAGCCCCACGGGTGGCAGGTAACCCGACCCGCTTTAGTATCCTCTACGACTCTTCATGTCGTTTGGGGTATTCGAGCAACGTCTTCCCAGGCGTGCGTGGTGCAATTTGGGAGACCCCGTCACGTGGTCAGTAACGTGAACACGTAGCTCAAGGCGTGTTTGGCTTGAGAACACCTGGGCGAGTGATGACGGCCGGGTGTACAAACTGTTATGGATACCGGGTTCGGTGTGCAGCCGAACCTGATGATTGAGTGTGTTTTATGTAGGTACTAACCACGAAAAACCTTAGTGCGTGTAGAACACGTTTGTGAGTGATCGTTTTAGTGCCACCTAATGATACGTGTATGCCGGTGTAATCCGGTTAGGTTTTTCTTTGGTGAGGCAACGTAGTACCGTCATATGTCTTACGGTGCATCGTCACCGTACTACACTGGATAATATTCTTACCTATGAAGAAATCGTTCATGACTAACTTTCAAACTAAAAATGGATGTGATAAAGCACATATTAGTTACTGAACTCTTCATTTGAACTAAGTTTCAAAGAAGAGAATTACTAGGCTTCTTTTGATCTCAAAAACAGAGTGCTCTGTTCAGGCAGAAGTTTTGCCGAACTTTAACAGAGCGTAACTCTGATTAGTTTGACCCACTGGAGGTGTTTGATACAGTTCTGGAAAGTTTATTAAGTTCTCTACAACTTTTCTGTAGAACTCCAGGGCCAAATCCGACACCAACTTGGTTGAACGTCCAGATGAATGCAAACTGTTCGGAAAACAGAGCAGCTGCAGACTTCTCTGGATGTTGCTGTAAATTAGCCGTCACAGTCTGTAGAAAATTTCTAAGGGTCATATGATACACCGTTGGAAAGGTTAGGAAATTTTCAACGATTTTGTAGTTCATAGTTTGTTCAGAATTGTACCCCAGTTGTATGTAAAATTGTGATGAAAACAGCCACATACAAAGGAGGTGCTGGCAAATTTTAGCCAGAAATTCTGTCAACTTTGATCAATCCTAACTTTTGTTCCAGAAATGATCTAGGGGCATGTGAGTACTCGTTGAAAATATACTGAAGTTAACTTTAACTTTGGTATTCAACTTGAGTTATGAAAATACTGGTAACTGGATCCAAATCTGGATTAAGTACAGAAAGGTCGGTTCTGTACAGCAAATGGGGATTGTTTTTGTTGGCTTTGGAAAGATATGTAAACATGAAGTATTGTTATGCTTTCATAAAGTTTTAGCATGTTCATGTTTTACATACTTTCACATACTGCTAGATCAAGTTGTGACTCCCCTCAAAATTATGCTTTTGCAGTATGGTGCGTACTCATTCTCCGAGTAGGACTGAAGGTTCTCATCGAGACGGTGATGACTCGACTCCACCAGGGGCACCGCCATCAACGGTATGGGCGGATATCATGGCTCAGATGGTCGAGTCAAGTCAAGAGAACACAAGACTACTCCAAGCCTTGGTACAACAGGGCTTACTTCAGCGTGCACAACCGGACGTTCCACCTCGGAACGCCTACGTGGATTTCTTGGCGACACAACCGCCAATCTTCACGGAAGCCTATGAACCAGTGGAAGCTGATCAGTGGCTTCGAGTTATGGAGTCTAAGTTTGGAGTGTTTGAGTGCGACGAGTACCAGAAGACATCATTTGCAGCTCAACAGCTCCATGGAGCCGCCGGAAATTGGTGGTTTGCGTATCTCGCCACCGTTCCGGAAGGCCATCAAGTGGAATGGACAGAATTTCGTGAAGCATTCCGTGCTCGTCACATTCCTATGGGTTTTATCAAGGCCCAACAGCAAGAATTCAGAAACTTGAAGCAGGGGGACATGAGTGTCCTCGATTATGTCCGAAGATTCAACCTTCTGGCACAATATGCTCCTGCTTATGCGACGAGCGAAGCTGCAATGTGTGACTACTTTTTCTATGGCTTGAGTGCCATACTAAAGGAGAAGTTAGCTTTGTTCAATCAAGGCAGTTACACCGAGTTGATCAGTGCTGCTCTGCTGCAAGAACAAGCGACACTTGAGTGTCAAGCAGAGAAGAGGGACCGGGAGGATGTGCAAGAAGACACACCAATCGTTCCTCGTAAATACCGTGTGGTGTATCACACACCATCCGATGAGATATGGCAAGCACCAGGGAGATCAACTCCGTACAGATTTCCTGCTCAAGAATCTTATCTTGAAGCAGCGCCATTACCGCAGCAACGAATGATACCTGTTGCATCATTGCTGCAGCCAAGTGCCTCAACTTCTCAACCACAAGTCAACGAAGAACCGGGGAAACCTCCGTGTTCTTATTGCCACCGTTTTGGGCATTTTAGGCAGGAATGCCGGGAGAAGTTGGTAAACACCAGACAGCCATCATCATCAGGTGGTATGCCGCCACCTGCTCCAGTCAACATAACAGCATTCCAATCCGGGAGTGTGCAACATCTTGCGATTGAGGATGTCCCGGAGGGAGCACCGGTGTTAGCGGGCATGTTTACTCTCAAGGACGTGCCCGTATTGGTACTTTTTGATTCAGGTGCAACCCACAATTTTATCAGCAAAACATGCGTGGATCAGCACCAATTATCCACCAATACTCCCACGACGAGTTTTCTTATACGTTCACCTGGAGGAAATATCTCTGCCAATCAGATTGTGTCCCGAGCAGCTTTGTGTTTGGGCGGAAAGATATACCCAACATCGCTGATTATGTTGGATAGGCAGAAGATATACATTATATTGGGGATGTCTTGGTTAAATCGTCACGGTGCCGTTCTCAATATCGGTAACCGGACTGTCCAGATTGACTCGCCGATTCACGGACAGCACACACTGTTTTTAGACAGCGAAGATCCAGATATGGTAGAGGCCTACCACACGGAAGCGCTGAAGCTTGAAGATATTCCGGTGGTACGTGATTATCCCGACGTATTTCCCGAAGACTTACCGGGCATGCCGCCCGAACGGGACGTCGGGTTCAAAATTGAACTGGCGCCGGGAACGACGCCTATTTCACGAAGGCCTTACAAGATGGCACCTAACGAGCTAGCGGAGTTGAAAGAGCAACTGAATGAACTCATGAGCAAGGGTTTCATACGACCAAGTTCTTCACCTTGGGGTTGCTCAGCGCTGTTCGTTAAGAAGAAGGACGAAACACTACGGCTATGTGTTGATTATCGTCCTCTCAATGCTGTCACGATCAAGAACAAGTATCCTCTGCCTCGCATCGACATCCTGTTTGATCAACTTGTGGGTGCAAAGGTATTTTCGAAGATGGATCTTCGGTCGGGCTATCATCAAATCAAGATCCGACCGGAGGACATACCGAAGACAGCTTTCTCGACGAGATACGGACTCTATGAGTACCTCGTCATGTCATTTGGATTAACCAACGCTCCGGCACACTTCATGTACTTGATGAATTCTGTGTTCATGCCGGAGTTAGACAAGTTCGTCGTGGTATTCATCGACGACATATTGGTTTACTCCAAATCTGAAGAAGAGCATGCTGAACATCTGCGCATTGTGCTACAACGGTTGCGGGAGCACCAGTTATATGCCAAGTTCAGCAAGTGCGAGTTCTGGATCGATCAAGTGCCTTTCCTAGGCCATATTATTTCAGCAGAAGGTATCGCCGTGGACCCCAGCAAGATTGAACAAGTGCTGAAGTGGGAATCTCCCAAATCAGTCCACGAGGTCCGAAGTTTCCTAGGTTTAGCAGGATATTATCGGAGGTTTATTCCGAGCTTCTCAAAGATTGCTAAACCAATGACGGAGCTACTGAAGAAGGGCACTAAATACATGTGGAATGCAGCATGTGAATCTGCATTCAAGGCGTTGGTGAAACATCTCACCACAGCTCCAGTTCTTGCTCAGCCAGACACGACGAAGCCATTTGATGTATACTGTGATGCATCCGGCATCGGTCTCGGCTGCGTTCTGATGCAAGAAGGGCGTGTAGTCGCCTATGGGTCTCGTCAACTGCGAAACCACGAGCAGCATTATCCAACTCACGATCTTGAGCTTGCTGCAGTGGTGTTGGCATTGAAGATGTGGAGGCATTACCTACTGGGTAATCTTGTTCACCTCTACACCGACCATAAGAGCCTGAAGTACATCTTCACGCAGAAGGAGCTGAATATGAGACAACGGAGATGGTTGGAGCTCATAAAAGATTATGAAATTGAGATCCACTATCACCCGAGAAAAGCCAACGTGGATGCCGACGCACTTAGTCGGAAATTCCACGTTCACAACTTAGCGGTTGCTGAGTTGGGAGATGAAGAACCCAGCCTCCGTGTCATTCCGTATGGCGCACTTTATAATCTCGCGCTCATTCCAACAATCCGCGAAGAGATTGTTGAGGCTCAAAGAAGAGACAGAGGCATGTCTCACATACGGAGAAGACTGGACAACGGAGAGGTGAAATGTTTCCGGAAGGATGAGAACGGTACGATATGGTTTAACGACCGTATAGTGGTACCGCGTAATATGAAACTCCGGAAGAAGATCTTGGATGAAGCCCACCTGTCAAAGTTTTCCATTCATCCCTGAAGTAACAAGATGTACCAAGATTTGAAACAGAAATTTTGGTGGACGAGGATGAAGAGGGAGGTTGCTAAATACGTATCCGAATGCGATACGTGTAGACGGGTCAAGGCTGATCATATGCGGAAAGCCGGACCGCTACAACCTTTGAAGATTCCGGCATGGAAATGGGAGGATGTGAGTATGGACTTCATCGTCGGATTACCGCTCACATCCAGGAAGCATGATTCGATATGGGTGATTGTCGACCGGTTGACAAAGTCGGCTCATTTCATACCGGTAAACACTCATTATCGAGCAAGGCAATATGCGGAGTTATTCATCTCCAGAATTATATGTTCACATGGTGTCCCGAAGACCATCATCTCAGATCGAGGTGCGTTGTTCGTTGCTCGGTTTTGGGAGCAGCTGCATGCCTCGTTGGGCACCAAGCTAATTAGAAGCTCCGCATATCACCCTCAAACTGATGGACAAACTGAGAGGGTGAATCAAGTACTTGAGGATATGTTGAGAGCGTGTGCCATCCACCACGGTAGGAATTGGGACGATCACCTACCGCTGGCGGAGTTTTCATACAACAACGGTTATCAAGCGAGTATTAAAATGGCACCGTATGAAGCTCTCTATGGCCGGAAGTGTCGCACACCACTGAATTGGTGTGAGTCCGGCGAAAGAGTTCTGTTTGGGATTGATCTTGTCAACGAAGCCGAAGACCGAGTTCGGTTGATACAAGAGAACTTAAAGGCTGCCCAATCCCGACAGAAGAGCTACGCCGATCAATGGCGTAGGCCATTACATTTTGACGTCGGAGAACACGTTTATCTTCGTGTATCCCCGATGAAGGGAATTCACCGGTTCGGTGTAAAGGGGAAGCTCGCTCCCCGTTTTATTGGTCCTTTTGCTATCACCGAGAAGTGCGGACCCGTAGCCTACCGGCTGGAGTTACCAGCAAGTCTAGCGGGTATTCATGATGTATTTCATGTATCACAGCTGCGGAAGTGCCTCAAATTCACCGCTGCTGTTCGCACTGAGGACATCGACGAATTGAAACCGGACCTGACCTACACCGAGCGACCGGTCCAGATTTTGGATGAAAAGACCCGGGTAACCCGGAACCGGACGATCAAATTTTTCAAGGTGCTGTGGAGTAACCACACCGCGGAAGAGGCGACGTGGGAAAGTGAAGATTTTCTCCGCACCAACTACCCGAAATTTTTATCTTTGTACAGTTTGTAATTACCTCTCCCGTCTCGTTCCTGTTTTGTAATCTCGGGACGAGATTCTTTTAAGGGGGGAGGAATGTAAAAGTCCCAAAAATGTGTATGAATAAAAACTATGGTTTGAGTTCATATGTGTGGCAATGACAGGAAAAATGGGACTTGCTAAAACTTTTCTTCATGTAAAGTAATACATGGATGAACATCCAACATGAGGTTCACCTTTTTACTTAAAAGTGTTGGACCAATAAGGAGTTAAATACCTTTTTGCATGTGAGTTTAAAATTCAGATTTGAAAATTCAAAGTTCACACATATGGTGACCCAAAAACTTTGAATTAACATGCAGCCATATAGTTGAGTTTTTAGGGAAAAGGTTATCACCAACTTTCCAATTGTAGGGTGGGCTCAAAAAGGAGTTAAAGAGGAGAATTTGCAAACTTAAACCAAATTCAGATTTAGTCTTGCAAATTCAAACTGAATTTGAAGAATTCAAATTCTAGCCCACCTTTTTAAATTTTAGCATTCTGGGGATTGAAAAGATCAGCTTGAACAGATATTTGGGAGGTACATGTGGAGTGGGACCCACATGTCATTGAGCTAAAAGAGGAAACTTACTCACTAAGTTTTGCTCTCGGTGGGAAATTTTCCCGAACATCTCGCGAGCGCCACAGAGGAGCTTGCCGTGCCAGCTCCTGCTGCCGGCCTCCACGCGTTGGCGCCCCAGGGTGGGTTCTCACCGCTTCAGCAACGTTATCTCTCCCTCCTCGGACCAAGCCAACAGCAGTTGCTTCCTCTCCTCATGATCAGCAGGGCGCTGTTTTTCCTTCACCGGCGCTGCTCCATTGCCCCTGTCTCCCGGCCAGCCCAGCGCCTCTCCGGCAGGCTCAAGAAGTCACAGAGGTGCGCCAGGAGGTACTGATCCTCATCCCGTCGTCCTCTTGCTCTCCCCCGACGCCGGCTCGCCGGAATTCGAGTTTTGGCACCGGCGCACGTATAAAACAGCATGTGTTTAATTCGGAAAATTCTCCCAAACCGATTGATCACACCTCCTACAATTTAAACCACAGCAACTAGATGCCCTAGCGCCCTCCCACGCCAAAAACCAAAGGAAACCGACCCTCCTAGGCCCCGGGCGACGAGAAATCATCGCCGGTGGCCAAAACTGCCATGGTCCACGGTGAGGACTAGGTTGCAGCCACTTCCTGCATGATCTGATCCCCGTTCCATGTTCCAAGAACCATAGGGATGCTGTAGGACATCATAGCTCGCCGGGAGATGCCTTGGACACGCTGGAACGCGTCCATGTCGAGCTCCCGAGCCGCCCCGCCGGTGCCGACCCACCTACAGCCGTTTTCATGCGGGGAAACCTTGCCCGGCAGCTGCGCCACGTTCCCAGGAGCATGTAGGGCGAAACCGGAGCTCATTTGGTGGAGAAATGAGGGAGAACGAGCCATGCCAAGTTTTCTGCTGGTGTGCACCCGCGGGCTCTGGCGGGAGGTTGAAGAAGCATCTGACCCGTGGGCCCCACGCGCGACTGTGCTGTTTAAAATCAAACAGAGAGTTGTGCAAACTTGTAAACTGCATAACTTAGTGTAGGAAGCTCCAAAAATAGTGAGGTAAATTTTGTTGGATTCCTTTAAGAGAGTACTATCCAGAGGTACAACCAAATTTGTATGAAACGAATTATTTAATTCTGGAAAATTCTTGGAAGATTTTCTGAAAAAGAATTATAGAGGGAGTTTGGTTTATCCAAAAATACCCAAATTTTGCCAGAATATTCTTTAGCATATTGTTGACCTCATAGTAAATTTTCAGCTCATTTGATGATCATTTGAGTAGGAATTTGCTAAAAACAATCTGCTGTGTTCATAAGAGTCCAGAAACATTTTCAGAAAATGTTTCCCACTTCAAAAATCTGTTCTGAGCAATCCATAGCTCCAAAAATCATAGGAAAATTTAGGCAAGCTCTCTGGGACATACTTGGAATTGTAGTTCACTTAGTTGGGCATGAAAATGCACATTACTACAGAATTAATTCTATTGAGTACAAATGCTTAAAGAATTGTTCTGGGAGAACTACCCAAGTAAAAGGGCTGAATTTTGGACCAGATGACTCTCATGTGATCAAAAACTCACATGTAAATTATAAGCCCAAGATAAGTCCTGGAACTCCCTGTTCTTATTCTCCATACTTATGTATAAGGGAAAAATATATAAGAGATATTGTGAGAATTATGGGGGACACAATATGACTCCACATTAGCTGCAATTTGGCAAGATAAATCCTTAGGTAGTATAGAACCTGCTGTAAAAGTTTTGAGGCCATTGGAGTTCTTGTTCTTCAGTTGCACTCAAATCCTTCCAGCTTATCTATTATGTTCATTAGAGAAAAGGGTTAGTGTATAGCTAAGAGCCTTAAGGTCAAATTAGTTTAATTCTGTTCTTTGCACAACAGAGGCAAATCAAGCCATGCTTGGCTTTTCCCACACAACCTCTGTTCTTAAGAAAGTAATTCTATAACTTCTTTCCATTACATTCTATAAAATATGTGCATATGCATCTCAATAGGAACCACAACGAAGGGGACTCAAAGGAGTGATTCATCGAAGTGGATCAAGCTCCGGAGAGTCAAGGGTGGATCTGCAAGGATACTAACTGCTTATATACGACTACCCTGCAAAACAGGCAAGCTCCGGTTTGCATTTAACAGCTGTTAAGTTTTTATTTTGTATTCACCTTTGGTTAAGATTTGAACTGTGCATTAGGTCTAGTGTTTGATACTCCTCTTGCATAGCCAAATGACCCATGGAGTATTGGGTAGGTGTCTTTCACCGTGTAGAACTGCCATGTTTAAGTACGGTTCGGTAGAAGTCGAGTGGTGAGATGCTACTCGCAGATTTAGGAACAACAGGGACATACGGGATTGGTTCGTAATTGAATTAGCAAGTTAAAGTTGAGACCGGAAGGTTGTAGGAGCAGCAGGACATAGGGGCCTGGGTGCTGTAGACCTGTCCGTGTCAGTCAAGGACCGATCCGTATGCGGCCCTGTTGAACAAGTTTGAGTTGTGTACCGGACTCATGCTGGCTATATGGGACCCAGTAAACCGATGTACCTCGGGAAGCTGTCGTTGGGACTTTTCGGGTCGCCTCAGGCGGACGGCCGGTGTGCAGTATGTGGGGAATATTCTCATGACATCTCACGTCGGAAGGTGCACCATGAGAGTAGCTACTGTACGGGGCGACTTGATCGATTCAGCGGAGGTGAAACGGGGGAAAGGCTGCCACGTACGACGTCAGTGATGGTTGTTGTAGGCAACGTCGAGTACGGGCGTACGTGTCGTGTAGTCCGGGTGTTATTGATTCGAATCACTGTCGCTCGCGGAATGGACCGAGCATACTTGTTCTCACAGTCGTGACGTAGTAAGAACTTGCATGAGAAAGGAACTAATCATATTGATGTGAAGTATTATACTAGTGTTGTATTGGATCTCGATGAATAGGCTAGTGCAAACTCGATTCTTTTATGCCATGAGCAATTTACATCGGGGGAAAGCATTTCTTGTTTGATTGTGGACTCCCGATGTAGCGTGCCCAGGGTTACTTAAAATGCTGCAAATAATACCTGAAAGTAAGGATTCACTTTTAGGCGAGTTAATTAGGCTTATGCCATCCTATGTTAGGTTCATAACCTCACTTAGAGTTTCATGTTTAGGGTGACGGTTAAGTCTTGCTGAGCGTTATGCTCACGGATGCTATCCGAGTTGTTTTGCAGGTAATTGACTCGCTGATTATGAGAAGGAGTGCCGATGAGACTCGGGAACTTCCGAGTGCTTACTCTACGAGCATCCTCGCCGCTGCAGATTGTCTTCGTGTTGCTAGTAAGAAACGTCCGCGGGCTGGACCGTTTCCTTGTTGCTAGTTTAGATATGAATCGTGAGAGTGATAGTCTTCCGCTGTAGTTTACTCTGATATACTTATTTGTAAAACATTCTTGTACGCTTCCGCAAACTATTTATGTAATATGATGTATGTTCATCGACCCGTGTGCTGTTGGGTGCCGCATAACACGGCACCACCCGACGAGGTCCCGTGGGGCCGTCTCGGCGTGGTATCTGAGCCGTTTCACATGGCACCAGAGCCTGTTACAAGAAACGCGCTCGATCTCCTCCAGCAACGGCGTCGGTGCCAAGTCGGGATTTCTGGGTGCCTGACACCCCCTCCGGTGGCGACTCGAAGAGGCCCCGGGTTGATGCGCTGGGGGAAGCCTCTGGGGCGTCCCCTGTTCCGCCAGTCAAAGCGACTGCGGAGCGGTCGTTGGCGACGGTTGCGGGCTCTGGAAGTCCTACCCCGGCTCGGAAGTCGGGGTTCAGAGCCCGCTGGAGTGTCCGCGCTTCCCGGCCTTCTCCGTCTTGCGGGGAATCTGTGCCGATGCGCTCGGAGCCAGGGGCAACTGCCGCGGCCCCCAGGCCAGCGCGGACTTCTCCTGTTCCGGTGTGCCCGGACTCCACGGCGGCGTCGTCTCTTCCTGCCGAGACGGCAACCGAGGCCCCCGAGCCAGCACAGGTTGATCCTGCACTAGGCGGTCTGGCTTCTTCTCCAGCACCGCCTTCCCCGGCTCGTCCCTCTCCTCAGGTCAAGGAGCCAGAAGCTGAAAAGAGCCCAGCTGGCCTGGCTGCCAGAGCCACGGAGCCAGCTTCTCGTGATCGGCGTCTCGTCTCAGCTGCTGGTGCGTCGGCTCTTCCTGAGGACGAGGTAATGGAGGAGGTCGGAGGGACTGCCCCAGCCTCTGTTGCTCCATTGCCTCTGGCGGACGCCTTTGCGCTTGCCGAGTCGAGCGTCCGGCAGGTCTTGGCTGCACTAGGGCGCGAGCGGGAGGAGCATATGGTTGAACGGGACCACCTTCTCATCTGGGGGAACCTTTTGCGGCAGAGGACCGCAAAGGTTAAGAGCGAGCTCGACTCCAGGCGGGAGTTGCTCGACTTCAGGGAAGCGCTCGTCGACCGGATGAAGCGGGCTGTCGACCGCATGGACACCCAGTCGCGGCAGATCAACAGGGAGGCCCTGGAGGCACACGCCCGGGCCGAAGAGAGCCTCTCTGCTGCTGTGGAAATACGGCAGCGGTTGGAGCGCCGCAAACTCGCCGTTGAGGAGCGGGAGCGTTCCTTGGCAGCTGAGGCAGAGAGGGTCGCCGCGCAGCTGGCCGCGGGCGAGGATGACCTCCGAGCTCGGATGGAGGAGCTGGAGATTCTGAAGGCAGACCTTGACTTGAGGGAGGAACAGGTCTCCCATGATCGCCGGGCGGTCTTGGACCGGGAGTTGACTGCCGGCTTCAAGGCCGCTGAGTTGGAGCGGCTAGCCAAGACTCTCCACCTTCGGGAGAGTTCCCTGGCGGCCAAGGAGAAGGAATTCTCCGAGAGGAACCTGGAGGCTCTGCAGGCGGCCCGCCGCGAGGTGGAGGAGCTCTCCGCCTTGCGGTCCTCCGAGGCCCTTGCGGTCTCAAGCTTCGTGGATCGAGCGGGGTCCGCCCTGATCCCTCTTGGCTTCAGTCCGGTGAGGGCCGCGACTCCCACGCTGAAGGTGGCAGAGGTGATCCCTGCGTTGGAGTCGATCAGCGCCAAGCTGGACAGGCTCGATTCGGTGGTCGCCACCGAGCTTGAGGCCGAGGGCCACAGCTTAGCTTTAGAGGTCGCTTCACATGTGCTGGCATGCTTCAAGAGCCGCGACCCCTCTCTTTCGCTAGAGCCAGCGAGAGAGGGCCCAGCCGCGGAGTAGGAGGAAGCTGCCAGGGCTGAAGTTGAGGATGTGGCCGCCCTTGTAGCCGCAAGGTTCCGGCGAGAGCCGAGAGGTCCTTAGGACTTGTTTCTCCCTTTTTTATCGAGTCTGTAGTCCAGCTCATGGAGCCTTGTTTAATTTGACTCTCTTGGATACTTGTGTCTGTGATGCTTTTTCTCTCTTTCTTGGCTTTGCCTGGCTGAGTCCTTAGCTCCGCAAGGTACTCAGAGGCCATTTCCAATCTCGGAGCTTTGCACAGACACCCTCCCCGGGTCCTAACCGTGTTAGGAGCCCCCGGAGGTCTCCGAACCTCGCCCTATGGGGGGCTCCAAATCTGCCTGCCACGTGGCGGGTCCGGAGCTCCTCCTCAAGAGACGGGAGCTCCGGCCATGTTGGACACGTAGGGCTTCCGGAGCCCTTCCCACTGAGGGGGGGAGGTCCGGTTCCTGCCTGCCACGTGGCGAGCCCGGAGCCCTCCTCAAGGAAGGATAGAGTTCCGGGCCCGCTGGACACGTGGGGCCCCCGGGCCCCGCCCTTGCTGGAGGGGCAGGTCCCGGTCCTTCCATTCCTAGGCCGGAGTAGCTGGTAGCTCCCTTCCCCCCGCTTCATGCAGTCCCTGTTGCCATAACCTGGAAGTCCTGCACACAGGTAGAGGAAACGTAATTCTCCTCGGGGGGTCCTCCTCTCCTGTCTCTTAGTCTTATTTGTCTTATGGTCCTGACCCGCTATACGGGGCTTGGGCAATTCTGTGCACGAGGCGCCGGAGCTCCGGCTCCCTCCGAGGTCCGGGTACGGCCGTCCGGTCCCTAGTACCGGGCCATGCGCTGGGGAAGCAGAGTGCACGCGCTTTGGGTTCATGACCAGGCAAAGCGGACGTACTCCCCTGGACCTCCGGAGGGCAGGATGCGCATGCTTTGGGCTCTGGGCCGGCTAAGCTGGATACACACCCTGGACCCCCCATGCACAACGCTGGCCTTTCCTGGAGGTGACCAACTGGCACCGCAACACGTGACTGGGGGAGGCCCGAGAGACTCACTCGGCCATCGGCAGGTGCCTCAAGCGCAGCCGCCTTCGGTAGGATAGCAAATGCCGACTATGGATGAGCGCAGGAGAGGGGGAGCTAGATGTACGATGAACCTACATAGATAGTGCGATCATAAAAATTAATGCATAATTTAAATGAGCGCATGGGAGAGAGCTAAGTAGAACAGGTCTCTGTATTCGTACCCATAGGTGGAATTCTGGCTGTACATGGGGGCAATGTTCCGCTTCGTATACAAGGGAAGCAAGACTCTACGCGCTTAGGGTCGGAACCAGGCTAAACTGGACGTAGTCCTGTACCGTCCCTTGAGACTTAGCTACCCCAAGCTCTGTTCCTAAATTCTATGGGGTTTATTACAGAAGTGGATAACCCTGTTCTACCGATGCTCAGTAAGTAGGACTTACAGTGTTGTTTCATGGCAAGGATTTTTTGGGAATGGATCCCACTCTCGGTTGAAAGGCATGTGTACCTGGGGCGGCAGCTTTCATGATTCGGAAGGGACCTTCCCTGCTGGGGGAGAGCTTATGGGCCCTTCTTGGAATATAGCGTGCCGCTTCACCAGGTTGCCTTCTTGCGGGCCCCCGTCGCGTTTGGTTCTTTGGTGGTAGTGCTTAGAGCATTAGCCGAGACCGTGCGTTGTGGGGTGTTCCCTGCAAGCCGAGTCTTGTCGAGGTTGTTATCTTCACGCTGGATCAGGCCCTGCGCGGCTTCCCTCGGGGGCCCCCGGGGAGTTCTCCCCTTCTGGCTAAGGCCTTCAAGGGGTAGGTGGACCCGGGCTCGCCTTGGATGACCTAAGGCGTCTTCCCCTTCTGGCAAGGCCTTCAAGGGGTTGACGGACCTTAGGCGGCTCCCGAGAGGTATGTTCGGGGCACGGAGGCGTGCTGTAGTTGGCTAACGCCCAGGCCCGTCACCGTCGGAACTGGAGTCCTCACCGCCATGCACTGCCTTTATGACACGCTGAGGCTCCTGGAACCCCACCTAGTGGGCAGCGGTGACTGGGGCGTCGGCCTTCTGTTTGCCATCCCTCTGAGGGTAGGGCGGTGCTTCGGCCCTCTGCTGCCTTCCTTTGCGGAAGCGCTCTGCGAGCCTCTGGATCTCCCAGCACTCGGCAGCAGTATGGTTGCAGGCGCCATGCACGAGGCATAGCCCGCCTTGGTCACTGTCTAGGGCCGGTGACTGCCGCTGCCTTTTGTCAGGGCGTGGCCCCCGAGCTCCACTGGTCGTCGCAGCTGCGGCGACGGGGGCCGTGAATGGTGACTTCATCTTGCCACCCCCCCGGTTCTTGGTCTTCTTGCCACCCCCATAGGCAGCAGCACCGGACCCGGGTTGCCCTCCTGACTCGGAGGTCGGCAGTGCGTGCCAGTTCCACCCTTCAGCTGCTCTGGCGCACTTGTCCGCCAGGCTGAAGAGTTCCGAGACGTCGCGGACCTCTCTGGTCGCGAGCTTCTCGAGCATTTTCTCGTCCCGGACACCCTGTCAGAACGCCACCACCACAGAGGCGCTTTGGATATGTGGGATGGTGTTGCGCACCTGAGAGAACCGCTGGATGAAAGAGCGCAGCGACTCCCCAGGTTGTTGTTTGACGGCGTGGAGGTCGAGCTCCGTGCCGGGACGGGTGTAGGAGCTGCCGAAGTTGGCGACGAACTGCTGGCAGAGCTCACCCCAGGAGGTTATGGACCCCTGAGGTAGATTCATGAGCCAAGACCGGGCTGGGCCGGTCAAGGCGACGGGGAAGTAGTTGGCCATGACAGCCTCGTCCCCTCCTGCGGCAAGTACGGCGGTGGAGTAGATCTGGAGGAACTCTGCCGGGTTGACGCTGCCGTCGTACTTCTCGGGCAGGTGCAGGCGGAACTTGCGTGGCCACCTTGCGAAGCGAAGATGGGGTGCAAGGGCCGCACATCCTGCACCTGCTGCGGCAGGTATAGGCGCTGCGAACACTTGGTTCGCACCTGGCGCTGCGTATCCCGGCATGGGCAAGGCTGCACCATAGACCGGGGCCGCTACTTGCGGCACATATGGTTGTGGCATATGCTGTGCAGCATATGCCTGTGGCGGGGCTCGCATGGCGAAGACCTGCCCTTCTGGTTGTGTCGAGGCTGACGACATGCTGTTGCCTGCCTCCTGGTTGCGACGCCTTTCTCGGCGTTGCTCGAGGTACACCCGGGCGTCCTGCCCCAAGTGGCACCGTTCCAGTTCCCTTCGCAGGTCCGTCAACAGGAGCCTGGAGGAGCTGGAACCCGCCGTTAGCCCGTCAACCGTGGGTGTGCGCGTCAGCAACACAGCCGGTTGCCCTGGGCGTCGTCCTCGCTGAAACCGAGGGTTCGCGGCGGCGACGACAAGGCGGTCCACCTCGCGGACCCATTGCTGGGTCGCTGAATGGGGCGCATCCCCCACAGGCGGGTTGCGCAGCAGCGCTCTTGCTGCAGCTAGCGCACCTCCATGGTGTACGCTCAGCGCTGCAGAAGACCTCACGCTGGTCGGGGCCTGCATAGCCGGAGTCGGCGTTGCCGGAGTCGGCTGCTGGCTGCCCGCTTGTGCCGACACACTCCATCCCGAGTGTGTCGACATGTACTCCCCAGTGGTCACGGTCCGCCATGAACGCGGAGGGGGAGAGTTTGCCGTTGAAGGAAGCTTGGTCATCTTCGTCGGCGGAAACTCGTCGCGCTAGGGGAAAAGTCCCCTACCTGGTGCGCCAAATGTCGAAGTGTGCGATCGACACTTCCCCCGGGCCTGCACTGGGCAGCCCGCGGAGGTTCTTTTTTCGGCGGGGCTAGTCTCCTAGCGGAAAGCTTGCGCGGATGGACGAGTTAGCGAGAGCTTGACACGACGAGTTTTACGTGGTTCAGGCCGCCGGAGCGTAAAACCCTACGTCCACGGCGAGCTACGGAGCTCGCTGTATTGCTTGCTGCTCTGGGCCGGAGGCCTGAGCTTGGGGGTGAGTTACAGCTTGAGAGTGTATGGCTAGCGTATGAGTTGCAAAGTGCGAACCCTTGCTATCGACGCCTACCCGAGCCTTTTATAGTCCAAGGCTCGGGTAGCTTACAAGGGAAGCCGGGACCCGACAGGTGGTCCCGGGAAGATTGTCTATTATCTACCGTATCTGTAGTTACGCCGGTAGCTGCCTCTGGTCGAAGGCTTCTGAGTCTTCATCTTGCCGCCCTGCCCATGCCGCGTGCTAGTCGTAGTGGTTGATGACGGCGCAGGCGGCATGGGATGTCTTGTCGCAGCGTTTATTGGCTGGCAGGTTCTGACACCGCGCGCCAGTCTGTGATGCGACTGGGCGCAACGGCACCTGACAGACGCGTGCTCCGCGTTTCCGCGTCTTGGGAAGACGCGGGCCTTGAATACCTTGTACGGGCAAGGTGAGGAGCGCCTTTACGCCCGCCGCCTACCGCTCGGGGGCAGGCAGCACGGTTCTTCTGGCCACGTGGCGGGTCCGGAGCCCTTCTCTGAGGTGAGGGGGGTCCGACCCGCGGGGCACGTGGAGCCTCCGGACCTCTCCCCGCGGAGGGGGAGGTCCGGCCTCTGTATGCCATGTGGCGGGCCCGGAGCTCTCCTCTGCGGAGAGGGAGGTCCGGCCCCGCTGGACGCGTGGCGTCTTCGGACCTCTCTCCCGCGGAGGGGGAGGTCCGGCTTCTGTATGCCACATGGCGGGCCCGGAGCTCTCCTCTGAGGAGAGGGAGGTCCGGCCCCGCCGGACGCGTGGCGCCTTCGGAGCTCTCCCTGCGGAGAAGGGCGAGTACCTTAGGCATTTTACCCTGTGCGCGGGGGTACCCCATATCTCAGGTACCGACAACTTTTATTCGGGATCCAATCAGATTAGGACTCTTCTCTTCCCGATTATAAATAGAACCCAAAACCTCTGGCCAAAATCACGAACTTCTCTTTCAACTCCTGAGCCGACGACTTAGAGCTCTAGCCCTAAATCGCCGAGCAAAACATCGCCGAAGCACAACAAGGGAGATCATCGGAGAAGAACTAAGCGGTCTGAGGAGGACCTCGAAGGCAAGAAGTGCGTGAGGTAGGACTTCAATACCACCTTACGACATCATGTTGTTCATCTCTTGCATCTGTTCTTCGATTCCTTTCGAACAAAAGCTTTCTCGAGGGCAGATCACTCGATGATCAGTTTGATCTAAAGACAAGATCATCGCCATGACCACCTTTGATCCGAATACCTCTGTCCATCCAAGCTGTCGAAGTGTGCGATCGACACTTCCCCCGGGCCTGCACTGGGCAGCCCGCGGAGGTTCTTTTTTCGGAGGGGCTAGTTCCTAGCGGAGAGCTTGCGCGGATGGACGAGTTGGTGGGAGCTTGACACAGGAAGTTTTACGTGGTTCAGGCCGCCGGAGCGTAAAACCCTACGTCCACGGCGAGCTATGGAGCTCGCTGTATTGCTTGCTGCTCAGGGCCGGGGGCCTGAGATTGGGGGTGAGTTACAGCTTGAGAGTGTATGGCTAGCGTATGAGTTGCAGAATGCGAACCCTTGCTATCGACGCCTACCCGAGCCTTTTATAGTCCAAGGCTCGGGCGGCTTACAAGGGAAGCCGGGACCCGACAGGTGGTCCCGGGAAGATTGTCTATTATCTACCGTATCTGTAGTTATGCCGGTGGTTGCCTCCAGCCGAAGGCTTCTGAGTCTTCCTTTTGCCGCCCTGCCCATGCCGTGTGCCAGTCGTAGTGGTTGATGACGGCGCAGGCGGCATGGGATGTCTTGTCGCGGCGTTTATTACCTGTCAGGTTCTGACACCGCGCGCCAGTCTGTGATGCGACTGGACGCAACGGCACCTGACAGGCGCGTGCTCCGCATTTCCGCGTCTTGGGAAGACGCGGGCCTTGAATACCTTGTACGGGCAAGGTGAGGGGCGCCTTTACGCCCGCTGCCTACCGCTCGGGGGCAGGCAGCACCGTTCTTCTAGCCATGTGGCGGGTCCGGAGCTCTTCTCTGAGGAGAGGGAGGTCCGGCCTCGCTGGACGCGTGGCGCCTTCGGACCTCTCTCCCGCGGAGGGGGAGATCCTGCTTCTGCATGCCACCTCGCGGGCCTGGAGCTCACCTCTGAGGAGAGGGAGGTCCGGCCCCGCTGGCCGCGTGGCGCCTTCGGACCTCTCTCCCGCGGAGGGGGAGGTCCGGCTTCTGTATCCCACGTGGCGGGCCCGGAGCTCTCCTCTTGAGGAGAGGGAGGTCCGGCCCCGCCAGACGCGTGGCGCCTTCGGAGCTCTCCCTGCGGAGAAGGGCGAGCACCTTAGGCATTTTACCCTGTGCGCGGGGGTACCCCATATCTCAGGTACCGACAGTGGCCCCCGGGCCCATCTCGCGGGAGATAGCAAGCCCGAGGTGGGACCTCCGTCTCTTCCGATCCGCGCACTTTCTCTAAGTCCCGACTTGACCGCTGCTGGAGCACGAACGGCCGCAGGGTCGTGAGGGCGTGCGCCCACTTGATGATTGCTTTTACTGCGGTGGTTCCCAAGGCTGCCACTTCTGCACGTTGCGGCGCTTTCTTCGGGAACCGCCGAAGGGCCTTGCCGGCTCATCTTCTTAGGAGACCGACTCCTTGACCCCACCACTTTAGCTAAGCGGCTTGGGCCCAGCTTTCATTGGCGCCCAGTCTCGGGGCCGGCGAGGTCGCCGATGCGATGTTTCAGGAGGTTTTCGAATTACCTCGGACCATCCCTGGAAAGTTTTAAAAGGTGATCTCACCCACATCGCGGCTTCCCTTCGCATTGCGCTCGTACTTGCCTTGAACTCTTGCGCCCCGGCTCTCCTGCCCTTGCGCCTTCTTTTGCTATGGCTTCCAACTTGCTTCCGACGCGCCTCGTTCGTTCCTCCGGGCTCGGGCCAGTGCGCAGGCTGCTGGGCTGGCGCTCGGAAGAGCAGAAGCATCGGCTCCGCCGAGGATCTCTCCACCTGGTCCTGGGAAAGGGGGAGATGGTCTTCTTTACCGCTTATGCTCTGGCGGGGTTCGTTCCGCCGATTTCTTCCTTCTTCGTCACCCTGCTGGAGACATACGGTCTCCAACTCCACCATCTCTCCCCCAACTCCCTCGCAATGGCGGCAGTTTTTGTCCACTTCTGCGAGATGTTCGTGGGGGTGCACACCTCCGTGACGCTCTTCCGCCACTTCTTTGTGCTGCGTACGACCGGACGCGGCTCAAAGACTCAGATGGGGGCGTATTACTTCCAGCATCGCTGCAAAGACCCCAAGGTCTCCGGATACCTTCTGCCCTTCAGCGCATCAAGGTGGGAGAACTGGAGGGAGAGCTGGGTGGTAGTGCAGGCCGATGAGCACGATCGCCTAGAACTCCCAACCGCCAGCCCAACCACCGATCGCCGCTTCTGGGAGGAGATCCCTGAGCTGGAGCAGGAGTACACTCCGGTCTTGGAGCGGATCCGGTTCTTGGCCAACGAGGGGCTGACATCTCTGATGGTGCTGATGGACTTCATGTCACGCCGCATTGCTCCCTTGCAGCAACGCAGCCGCCCAGCGTGGTACTACACCGGTGAACAGGACTGTACCAGGCTGGAGAGAGGCCCCGACTCTGTCCCTTCCAACGAGGAGCTGGAGGAGATGGTGAGCAAGGTGAGCGGTGACTAGATTCCCAGCGGCGTCCCCGTCCTTCCGCCTTCTGCCACTCCCCTCTACTTGGAGCCTCAGAGGAGGTCGGAGCTCCTGCGGAAGATGCCGAACCTTGATGATATCGGGATTGCCGTTCGTCAGGTCGGGGATGCCTTCCGGGGTATCACCATTCCAGGAACCGAGCACCCCGAATCAGGGCATGAGGCATCCACTGCTGCCAAACCTTCCCCCAGAGCCGACGGAACCCAAGCCGCCGATAAAGGGAAAGGTAAAGAGCCGGCCCCCGGGCATCTAGAGAAAAAACGCGCTCGGTCTCCTCCAAGGGTGCCGCCTGTGCCAATCCAGGGTGCCGGAGCTACCTTGCTTCCATCTCCCGGAGGTGCTGGTCCATCGGGTGGCGACCTGAAGAGGTCCCGAGTGTCCCTTCCCGGCGGGTCTCTCCCTAGACAGCAGCCGTCCGAATCAGCCCAAGTATCTCGCCATCCTCTCTCGAGCGGCGGGGCTCCCAGGACGGATGTTGGTGGGGCGACGCCGGCGAGCGCGCCGGAGGTCCAGGCGTCCCATTCCGCGACCGTTCCAGCCGCTGGTCCTGGTAGTTCAGCTACAGCCCAGAGGCCAGTGCAGCAAGCTCGCTGGAGCGCTCATGCCGCTCAGTAAGTGTTATTCTTTCTGACTTATAGGAGTAGAGCTCCTGCCTCTTCTCTTATTCTGAGTGCCTCTTCTTCTTTGCAGGGACCGACCGGCTGCCAGGGGCGGGCCTCTTATCCGGCCGCCTTCAACCAGCGGGGGCTCCGCGCCTCGGCACTTGGGGGCCGCGGCGGCCCCCATAGCTCCCAAATCGACGGGGGCAGTGGCCTCAGTGGCCGCATCTGCTCCTACCCGCCCTCCTTCACCAGCCCAGAAGCCAGGTCTTGAGACCGGGAGGGCCGCTGTAGGTGTGCCTGCTGGCCCTCTGGCCTGCTCAGGACAGCGCCCCCCTGTAGCTGCCGAGGCGCCGGCGCTCCCGCCGGTCTTGGACTCGTCCGGGGGGTCCAGCGGCGCGACTCCCGCTCCCCCTGCTCCGGTACCCGTGTGGGACGCCATGGAGCGTGCCCAGACCAGCTCCCGGCAGCTCCAATCTGCCTTTGAGCAGGAGCGGAAGGCATTGGCCGGCGAGAGGGACCGCCTTCTCAGCTGGCAGCAGCGGGCCCGGGCGGACCTCGACTCAAGGCAGTCAAGGCTTGAGGCCATGAGTGCTCTGCTTGGCGCCCAGAAGAAGGCCATTAGCCGCTTGGAGCTAGAGGCCCAGCGAGTTCGTGCCACCTACCGCGAGTCCCTGGCCAAAGCTGAAGCCAAAGCCAAGGAGTGTTCCGCCGCCGCGGAGGAGTTGCAGCTGCAGGTAGCCCGTCGGGAGCATGCCGTCGCTGATCGGGAACGCGCTGCTGTGGACGAGGAGGAGAAGACCACCGCTCGGCTGAGGGCCAAGGTGGAGGAGCTAAGGGCTCGGACTGAGGAGTTGGAGCTCCGTGAGTCGGCTGTCGCCGCGAGGGAGGAGCAATCTTCCAAGGAGCTTCAGGCGGCGATGGATCGCGAGCTAGCGGCCCGTCAAGAGGTAGAGAGGCTCCAGTCCCTGCAGACTGCCGAGGCCCAGGCGGTCTGGTGCTTCATTGCTAAGGCGGGATCCGCCTTGGCTCCCCTTGGTTTTAGCCCTGTGCAGGTGGAGACCCCAGCACGGCCGGTGTCCGAAGCGGCCCCAGCCCTTGAGTCTATCGGCGACGAGCTAGGTCGGCTCCAATCAGTGATCGCCGACGAGCTGGAAGCGGAAGGTCGGGGTCTTGCGAAGGAGGTTGCAATGCACGTTCTGTCGTGCTTTGTTAGCCGAGATCCTTCCTTTTCCCTGGGGCCGGTCCGTTTAGGACCCATCGCCGACCAGGAGGAAGCTGCTCGGGCCGAAGTCGAGGACTTAGCTGCCCTCATGGCCTCTAGGTTTCATCGGGAGTCCAGGGACCCCTAGGCACCCGCCCTTGTGTCCACAAGGCCCTGTACTTCCTTTCTTTATTTTTGTTGAGTCTGTTGCCCAGCTCGTGGAGCCTTTGTATGGACAGACTCCTGTTTCTTTCTGTGTCTGCATGCCCTAGTCTTCTTCTTGGCCTTTCCTGACCGAGCCCTTAGCTCCGCAAGGGCTCGGAGGCCTTGACCAATCTCGAAGCTCTGCATGGACACCTTGTCCAGGTCCCCACTGTATACCAAGGGTTCCGGAGGTCTCCAGGACCCGCCTCACGAGATTGGAGGGGGGCCCGAGCTTGTTGGTCACGTGGCGGGCCCGGAGCTCCTGCCTGGGAGGAGGTCCGGGCTCGCAAGGCACGTGGAGGTCCCGGGCCTCTCCCCGCAGAGGGAGGGGTGGAGGTCCGACTTCTGTAGACCACGCGGCGGTCCCGGAGCTCCCCCCGAAGAGGTCGGAGGTCCGGCTGTGGGAGCTCCGGCCCTGCCGGACACGTGGGGCCTTCGGACCCTACCCCTGTGAGGGCTAGCCCTTTCATCTTTCCTTAGGGTTTTTGGCCTACCGCGATCCCGTAGCGGCCCCCTGGTAGGTGCGTTCTATTGGGTGGATGCGCCTACCATACTCCTGCGGGGAGCTGAGGCTGAAAAATCCTGCACATAAGGAAAAAGTAATTCTCCTTGGGGGCTCCCCCCTCTGTTCCTTAGTCATATCTGCAGCAAATTCCGACTAAAGATGAAAATGAGAAGAGGGAGTTGAACGCATAGTGAGCACGCGTTAGTAGGGTAATCATAGAAATTTAACAAGTAAATTAAATGAGTACCAAAGAAGAGCAACGTAGGGTGGGCTTCTTTTCATATAAATTTCCATACGGGGGAAGGGGGGCCGCATATGTAGGCCACGACCCACCTCAAGGGAAGCAAGACTCTACGCGCTTGGGGTCGGAACCAGGCGAAGCTGAACGTAGTCCTGGACCGTCCCCTGAGGCTTAGTTGCTCCAAGCCCGGTTCACGGGCTTTTATGGAAATTATTACGAAAAGAAGGGCCTGCCCTATTGTTGCTCTAGGGGTAGAACTTACAGCGGTGTTCCGTGTTCCGAAGGTTCGGGAGCGGGTCCCTGTCTTCGGTTCTGGGGAATGGTCCCAGGCCCGGGATGTCCAGCCCTAGTACGGCAAATGGCCATGCGGACTGGATCATCCATACCGTCCAAGCCGGTGTATGGATCTGCTTGGCATGGAACAGGCATGCCTAGCAGCTCTCGACCAGCTCGACGGCATCCTGGAGTGTTGCCGGCTAGTAGAAGCCATGCCGAAAGGCTTTACCGACAAGCGTGCATGAGGAAGAATGACTCCCACATTCGCCTCCATGGATCTCAGCGAACAAGTCGCAGCCTTCCCCCTGGGTTATGCACCGCAATAGGATGTGGTTGGCGCCACGTCGGTAGAGATCCCCCTCTACCGCCATGTGTCTCTTAGCCACACGCGCCATCCGTTCAGCGGATACACGTTCATCAGGGAGGATATTGTCTTTCAAGTAGTCCCGGACCTCCGTGATCCATGCATCGGGTCTGACTTGAGCATTTGGATCTTGAGCGCTGGGTTGCACGGAGTCCCCAGTGTCGCTTATGATCCTTGGCGGCGCTCATGGCCGCCGGGACCGCCAGCTTCGAGGTGCTGGTCGAGCCCCCTTCGCCCGGCTCGGCGGGCCGGGCTGTGGGTCGTGGCATCGTCCTCTCGAGGCCCCCTTCAAGCACAGGGGCTCCGGTGGCAGTGGGGGCCCTCGTTGAAAGGTCGTCAGCTGCGGCCTTGCTAGCGCGCGGTACGTGGTGCAGGTCCAAGGCGAGGGGGTCTGTCTCCGCTGTCTTGGTTGATAACCAGACTGGGGATTGCCCTGAGCCAACGACTAGCGAGAAGGATAAGCACTCCATACTCTGCTATGGTGTTGGCTGCCTTGGAATTGAAACGCGCCATATACCCAGACTGCTCCCCCGATGGCATGAGGAACAGTACGCTAGCATCGTCCCCCTGCTTTTGTGGGGAGCCGTGGACGAACATCATTTGATGGGTCCTGATGAAGGTCAGGGCTCATGGTCCTGTTTCATCGTCTTCATGGCCCCCTGGGCGTGCGTCTACTTCAGCCACAAGTGAACTAATGCTCGGTTAATGTCTGTATGGCGGGAAAGGGAACCTAGATCAAACTTCGGTAGCTCCGCCGCCCATTTGGCGGCATCGCCCGCCGCATGGAGCTGTGAGGGATAGCTCTAAGTCTGGGGAAATCGCCGGGTGCCCGACGCTCGGGGGTCCTCAGGCTGCTTTGGACCTCGCGGGAAGCTCCGCTGTCGTCCGGGGGCTCCGGGAGGTCGTATCAGGGATCCGAGGTCTGGTCTCCTGGTGCTTGCTTCTTGGTAGCGGAACAGGTTACTGTGGTGTGGGGTTAAAGCCATTGCACGAAAACCAGAAATTCGTGGGATCCCTAGCTATGCCGAGTCGTCTTACGCCGAGATTAGTAGGTAGGAGGCGCCCTTCAACTACTTCAGACTCAGGGGTCTGATGGGAGCCCTAGCATGCATTTGGGAAGCGCAGCATATCACAGCCTGGTATTGAGTCTACTATTTGCTCTATCAGCCAAAGAGAAAATAGGTCTTTTGGACATGCCTTATTGAGACTGGTGCAGTGAATGCGCTTCTGGAGCTTCTCGCCGGCCCTCGGGATAATAACACGGTTTGCCAAGCGCCGGGAGCGGCGGACCCTCCGTCTCGTCGGACGGCTGGTCGTCGGGAAAGACCTTTAAGTAATGCTCCATCACCTCCCTGGGGATCTCTGGCCTCGGTGATGGCTGTCATGCAGCACATCGACCTCATGCTGGAGGGGGGCAACGAGCGCGCCTTCCTATATGCTACCCTGGCCCCCGGCTACCCGGGTGGTCTGGGTGGCACCGGCGCTGATTCGGATGAGCCTTGTGGGGGCGTCGTCCTCAACAAGGGGTTGCACGCGGGGTGCGGCGGTAGAGGCACGGTGGCGTGCACTTGGGTGGAGCTGGTTTGGTCCTGTACTGCCGAGGGCTGGCGCTCTAGTTGCTGTAAGCGCCCGAAGCCCTTCCAAGGCTAATACTGCGTCCACACGGTCTCCACAAACCTTGGGGACGCCTGTCGGTGTAGGCATCTTCAAGACAAGGTAGCCGTAGTGGGCTATTGCCATGAATCGGTACAGGGCTGGCCTACCGATTATGGCATTGAAGGGGAGGTCAGTCTCGGCCACGTCGACCAGAATGTACTCCGTCCGGTAGCTGCCCGGTGCCCCAAAGGTCACCGGGAGGCTGATGCGGCCGCAGGAAACGACCTGTCCCGGCCCTACCCCTACCCCTGAGAACGGGCTTGATGGGGCAAGCTTGGCCATCCGGATCTGCAGCTTCTGGGAGGCTGCGTGACTGATGAGGTTCAGTCCAGCCCCACCATCCACCAAAATGTGGTACATTTTCACGTTGGCGACGGTAAGGGCCACCATGAGCGGTAGTTGGCCGGCCCCAGCCATGTTCCTGGGGCAGTCGGTGTCATTGGAGCTGATGGGGGTTCCCATCCACCTGAGGGGAGTCACCGACGCTACCGCTCGTCGCAGGTCTTAGCCATGCTTCTGGACAGGGGGGTCAGCGGACCCGCCGAAGACGTCACAGGGCATCTTCCAGTGCTCGTCATCGCTGGAGATGGAGCTTCCATGATTGCGCGCTGCCTTTGCGGCGCGCCGGAGCTCCTGGAAATCCACCTGGTGGTCGTCGCCGTCTCAGGCCTCGACCTTCCGGTTGCCCTCCTTTACTATAGGATGGGGTGTCAGCTAGGGGCTGCTTCCCCTTCCGGAAGCGCCCCACGAGCTTCTGGACTTCCCGGCCTCTGGAGGAATTCCGCCGGGTTGATGCTGCCGTCGTACTTCTCAGGTGAGAGTGGCCGAAACTTGCACGGCCATTTTGTGAAGCGAAGGCGGGGCGCGAGGGCCGCACACCCCGCTTCTGTTGCCGCATGTTCTGATGCCGCGAATGCTTGGTTCGCGCCGAGCACCGCATGCTTCCTGCGGCCATACTTAGGACATACGACTGTGGCATATTGAGTAGCAGCGCTCTTCGCTGCAGCTAGCGCACCCTCACTAGGTACACCCAGCGCTACTGAAAACCTGACACTGGTCGGAGCCCGCATTGCCGGGGTCGGTGCTGCCAGAGCCGGTTACTGGCTCCCAGTGCAGGTATCGGCGCTGTTTGCAGGGCATATGGTTGTGACATATACTGCGCGACGTATGCCTGGGGCAGAGCCCGCGTAGCGAAGATCTGCCCTTCAGGCTGGGTCGAGGCCGACGTCATATTGTCGCCAGCCTCTTGAGTGCGACGCCTTTCTTGACGTCGCTCGAGGAACACTCGGACATCTTGTCCTAAGCGACACTGTTCCAGCTCTGTCCCCAGGTCCTTCGACGGAAGCTTAGTGGAGCTGGAACTTCCTCGTCTGGTCGTCAACCGTTGGCGTGCGCGTCAGCGACGCAGCTGGTTGGTCGGAGCGTCATTCCCGCCGAAGTCAATGGTTTGCGACGGCGATGACAAGACGGTTTACCTCGCGAATCCACTGCTGGGTCGCTGCCTGAGGCGCGTCCCCAGCAGGCGGATTGCGCAGTAGCGCCCTTGCTGAGGCTAGCGCACCCCCACCGGGTACGCCCGGCGCTACTGGAGGCCTGACGCTGGATGGAGCCTGCATTGCCGGGGTCGGCGCTGCCAGAGCCGGTTGCTGGCTCCCAGCTTGCCTCGTCACACTCCGTTCTGAGTGTGTCACCATGTACTCTCCCCTGTGGTCACGGTTCGCCGTGACCACGGAGAGGGAGAGTTTGACGCTGAAGGAAGCTTGGTCCTCTTCGTTGGCGGAAACTCGTCGCGCTAGGGGAAAAGCCCCCTACCTGGCGTGCCAAATGTCGAAGTGTGCGATCGACACTTCCCCCGGGCCTGCACTGGGCAGCCCGCGGAGGTTCTTTTTTCGGAGGGGCTAGTTCCAAGCGGAGAGCTTGCCCGGATGGACGAGTTGGTGAGAGCTTGACACAGGAAGTTTTACGTGGTTCAGGCCGCCGGAGCGTAAAACCCGACGTCCACGGCGAGCTATGGACCTCGCTGTATTGCTTGCTGCTCAAGGCCGGGGGCCTGAGCTTGGGGGTGAGTTACAGCTTGAGAGTGTATGGCTAGCGTATGAGTTGCAGAATGCGAACCCTTGCTATCGACGCCTACCCGAGCCTTTTATAGTCCAAGGCTCGGGCGGCTTACAAGGGAAGCCGGGACCCGACAGGTGGTCCCGGGAAGATTGTCTATTATCTACCGTATCTGTAGTTATGCCGGTGGTTGCCTCCGGCCGAAGGCTTCTGAGTCTTCCTTTTGCCACCCTGCCCATGCCGTGTGCCAGTCGTAGTGGTTGATGACGGCGCAGGCGGCATGGGATGTCTTGTCGCGGCGTTTATTACCTGTCAGGTTCTGACACCGCGCGCCAGTCTGCGATGCGACTGGACACAACGGCACCTGACAGGCGCGTGCTCCGCGTTTCCGCGTCTTGGGAAGACGCGGGCCTTGAATACCTTTTACGGGAAAGGTGAGGGGCGCCTTTACGCCCGCTGCCTACCGCTCGGGGGCAGGCAGCACCGTTCTTCTATCCACGTGGCGGGTCCGGAGCTCTTCTCTGAGGAGAGGGAGGTCCGGCCTCGCTGGACGGGTGGCGCCTTCGGACCTCTCTCCCGCGGAGGGGGAGATCCTGCTTCTGCATCCCACCTGGTGGGCCCGGAGCTCACCTCTGAGGAGAGGTAGGTCCGGCCCCGCTGGCCGCGTGGCGCCTTCGGACCTCTCTCCCGCGGAGGGGGAGGTCCGGCTTCTGTATGCCACGTGGCGGGCCCGGAGCTCTCCTCTTGAGGAGAGGGAGGTCCGGCCCCGCCAGATGCGTGGCGCCTTCGGAGCTCTCCCTGCAGAGAAGGGCGAGCACCGTAGGCATATTACCCTGTGCGCGGGGGTACCCCATATCTCAGGTACCGACACAAGCCATGCAAGAACACGGACAGATCAATCTAATCATAGGATAACATGCATGTACATCATCGCATCTAGTTTAGGGTTTTGTGAATAATATTGATTGCTGTGAATCTTGTATGCACGTGAATCCTACATAGCAGGACAGGTTCAGGAAGCTGTGTACGACGAACTGCAGCAACAAGGTTTTGAGAATCAAGAACGACCGGAACCGCAAGAACAAGGCAAGTGCTCCTTGACCATGTTGATCCTATGTTTTGGGTAAAACTATTTTGTTTTGCAAAAAGTTGTGTGTGCTGAGTCAAACATGATGGGAAACCCTTTTATAGGAGTTTACTAGTTTTGGTTAAACCACCCTTGTCACCTGGGATGTTTTATGAGTCGGGTATGGTTTTTGTTTTATGCTTCGCTGAGTCCATGGGATTGGGAAGCGAGATAGATGTGTCTAGCTAACTGCACTCATAATAATAAAGGGAAACTGATGTTAATAATGAACATGGATCGGAGGGAGATCTAGGCAAGACTGGGTTTGTGAATGAGGTAGCATGAGATGGTGGTTTTGCTTGCCATAGATCTAAGGACCGGTTCATGCATGCACATGCCAGGATAACAGTGCCACCACAAGGCCAAGTATGGGTGCGGCTTAGCTGAGTAATTAGGTAAGTTGCTAGAGTGTTATGGACTGTGGAAGGCGCGGGGAATGGGAGTCGAGTGAGGACTGCCCTGGGAACCGCATGGCACGAGAGGGGGCCCGTGGGTGGGAGAATTGGAGATTCTAGCCTGCCGGTGAAACCTTAGTGAGTCCATACATCTAGTAACCCCTTTGTAAAGGCTATTTTGTGATCTCTTGACCATACACCAACGGATGTGTACTGGTATAATGGAGGTTCTGCAGTCGCCGACGGGTGACGAAATCACAAACTTGTGGGTAAAGAGGTGCAAACTCTGCAGAGTTATTAAAACTATCATGATAGCCGAGCTTACGGTCATGAGCACCTGGCTAAACTGCCATGATTAGTTGGGATGATTATTGGGATGGTTATTGGAATGGTTATTGGGAAGGTTCTCTGTTATGGTTATTGGTTTGGAACTGTTAAGTCTGGATGATGAGATGGTTGCATGACTGTTGGGTCATGACATGAGATTGGTCTCGGAGTGAGACGATGTTGTTTTATGAGATGAGATGGTAGCAAATACGAGGAGGTATTCGTGAGTATGAGTAAAGGATTGGTTAATGTTCGGATGGAACACGGGAAGTGATGGAGGTATGTTGGTAATTTAACACATGCTGAGACTACATTCATCTAAAGTTAAGTTGATGTTTTATCAATGGTTTTATAAATTTCCTTTTCTGCAAATAAGCCTTTTATACCTACCTTGTTTATAAGCTGCATATCATGTGTTATTCCCGCACTTGCTGAGTACATCATTGTGCTCAAACTTGCATTATTATTTCTCCATCAACAGCAAGAGAAAACTACTATGAAGACCGGGTAGAGCATTATGGCGTGTGATCTGTTCTCAACCTTGCCTGTGGAGGGAATAGAGATGGAGCCACTTCTGCTTAGTTTTGCTTCCGCATTAGTTTTTGCTTCCGCATTAGTTTTTGCTTCCGCATTTAAATAAGAATTTTGCTGCGTAGAAATAAGGATTTCCGCTGTGAGCATGAGTCCAAGACTCATGAGGTGCTGTAATAAACTCTGTTATTCATAGTAATATATAATCTGAATTCAGTTTGTGGAACGTATGTGTATGTGTCATAAACATCCTGGGCACACATATGCATTAGTTCTCGGTTCCGTGGTTTTCCACAGAATTGAGGGCGTCACACGGGCCCCCCTTGTAAGCCACCCGAGTCTTGGACTATAAAAGACTCGGGTAGGCGACGTTAGCAAGGGTTCGCACTCTAGCCATTCACCCCCAAGCTGTAACTCATCCTCGAGCTCAGGACTCCGGTTCTGAGCAGCAAGCAATACAGCGAGCTCCATAGCTCGCCGTGGACGTAGGGTTTTACGCTCCGACGGCCTGAACCACGTAAAACTCGCCGTGTCAAGCTCTTACTAACTCGTCCATACGCGCAAGCTCTCCGCAAGGGTCTAGCCCCACCGAAAAAAGAACCTCCGTGGGCTGCCCAGTGCAGGCCCAGGGGAAGTGTCGACCGAACACTTCGACATTTGGCGTGCCAGGTAGGGGGCTTTTCCCCTTGCGCAAGGAGTTTCCGCCGACGAAGATGACCAAGCTTCCTTCAGCGGCAAACTCTCCCCCCCCCCCCCCGCGTCCGCGGCAAACCGCGACCAGGGGGGAGTACATGTCGACACGATCAGGACGGAGTGTGTCGAAACAAGCTGGGAGCCAGCAACCGGCTCTGGCAGCGCCGACCCCGGCAATGCAGGCTCCAACCAGCGTCAGGTCTTCAGTAGCGCTGGGCGTACCCAGTGGGGGTGCGCTAGCCGCAGCAAGAGCGCTACTGCACAATCTGCCTGCTGGGGACGCGCCTCAGGCAGCAACCCAGCAGTGGATTCACGAGGTAGACCGTCTCGTCGTTGCTGCCGCAAACCCTCGACTTTGGCGGGGACGACGCTCCAGTCAACCGGCAGTGTCGCTGACGAGCACGGCCACGGTTGACGGGCAGACGGCGGACTCCGGCTCCACCAGGACTCCGACGACGGACCTGAGGGCAGAGCTGGAACGATGCCACTTGGGCCAAGATGCCCGAGTGTTCCTCGAGCGACGTCGAGAGAGGCGTCGCATCCAAGAGACTGGCGACAACATTACGTCGGCCTCAACCCAGCCTGAAGGGCAGATCTTCGCCACGCGAGCTCTGCCCCAGGCGTGCGCCGCACAGCATATGCCGCAACCATATGCCCTGCAAATGGCGTCCCCGGTCTATGGTGCAGCCTTGCCCATACCGGGGTACACAGTGCCAAGTGCGAATCAAGCGTTCGCGGAACCGATACCTGTGGCAACAGGAGCAGGATGTGCGGCTCTTGCTCCCCACCTTCACTTCGCGAAGTGGCCGCGCAAGTTTCGGCCGTGCCTGCCCGAAAAGTACGACGGCAGTGTCAACCCGGCGGAGTTCCTCCAGATCTACTCCACCGCCGTACTCGCCGCAGGAGGGGATGAGGCTGTCATGGCCAACTATTTCCCCGTCGCCTTAACCGGCCCAGCCCGGTCTTGGCTCATGAACCTACCCCAGGACTCCATAACCTCCTGGGGAGAGCTCTGCCGGCAGTTCGTCTCCAACTTCGGCAGATCCTACACCCGGCCTGGCACGGAGCTCGAACTCCACGCCATCCAGCAACAACCAGGGGATTCTCTGCGCTCCTTCATCCAGCGGTTCTCCCAGGTGCGGAACACCATCCCACACATCCAGAACGCTTCTGTGGTAGTGTCGTTCCGGCAAGGCGTTCGGGACAAGAAGATGCTCGAGAAACTCGCGACTAGGGAGGTCCGCGATGTCTCAGAACTCTTCAGCCTGGCGGACAAGTGTGCCAGAGCAGCCGAAGGGCGGAACTGGCACTCCCTGCCGGCCTCCGAGCCAGGGGGTCAGCCGGGATCCGGCGCCGATTCATATGGAAGCAGCAGGAAGATGAAGAACGGAGGAGGAAGCAACATAAAGCCGTCAGCCGCGGCCCCCGTTGCCACAACGGCGGCGCACAGTGGGGCTCTGGGGCCGCGCCCCGACAAGAGGCCGCGACAATCACCGGCCCCAGAGGGGGGCCAGGATGAGTTATGCCCCGTGCATGGCACCAGTTATCATACCGCTGCCAAGTGCCGGAAATCCAGAAGCTCGCGGAGCGCTTCCGGAAAGGGAAGCAGCCCTAACTGATGCCCTACCCTACTGTCAAAGGGAGGGCAAGCAGAAGGTCGAAGCCCTAGACGGCGTCGACCGCCAGGTGGAGTTCCAGGAGCTTCAGCGCGCCATGAAGGCAATGCGCAATCATGAGAGCTCCAGCTCCAGTGATGACGAGCACCGGAAGATGCTCTATGTCATCTTCGGCGGGTCCGCTGCCCCCCCGTCCTGTAGCGCGGCTAAGGCCTTGCGCCGAGCGGTAGCGTCGGTGGCTCCCCTCTCGGGTGCAGCACCGCACCTCAGGTGGATGGGAACCCCCATCATCTTCGATGCCAGCGACTGCCCCAGGAACATGGCTGGGGCCGGCCAACTACCGCTCGTGGTGGCCGCCGTCGCCAACGTGAAGATGTACCACGTTTTGGTGGATGGCGGGGCTGGACTGAACCTCATCAGTCACGCAGCCTTCCAGAAGCTGCAGATCCCGATGGCCAAGCTCACCCCATCGAGCCCGTTCTCAGGGGTAGGGCCGGGAAGGGTCGTTCCCTACGGCCACATCAGCCTTCCGGTGACCTTTGGGGCACCAGACAGCTATCGGACAGAGTGCATTCTGTTCGACGTGGCCGAGATTGACCTCCCGTTCAACGCCATAATTGGCAGGCAAGCCCTGTACCGATTCATGGCAGTAGCCCACTACGGCTACTTGTCTTGAAGATGCCTACACCGACAGGTGTCCTCAAGGTTTGTGGAGACCGTGCTGCAGCAGTGTTAGCCTAGGAAAAGCTCCAGGCGCTTACAGCAGCTGGAGCACCAACCCCGGGCGGTACAGAACCAAACCGGCTCCACTCAAGTGCACGCCACCGTGCCTCTACCACAGCACCCCATGTGCAACCCCTCGACGAGGACTATGTCCCCTTGAGGCTCGTCCGAATCAGCGCCGATGCCACCCAGACCACCCGGGTAGCCGGGGGCCCGGATAGCAGATAGGAGGGCGCGCTCGTTACCTCCCTCCGGCACAATGCCGATGTGCTGCATGACAGCCGTCGCGGATGCCAGAGATCCCTAGGGAGGTGATTGGGCACTATCTAAAGGTCTCCCCCAACGCCTGGCCAGTCCGACAGGAGCCCCTCAAGCAGCCCACCGAGCAGTAAAAAGCTTCATTCGGGAAGAAACCAAGAAGCTGCTGAGCGCTGGCTCCATACGGAAAGTCCGCCACCCCGGTGCTTGGCGAACCCCGTTGATTGTTCCAAAGGCCGGCGGGAATCTCCGGAAGTGCGTCGACTACACCAGTCTCAATAAGGCATGCCCCAAAGATCTATTTTCTCTCCCTATGATAAATCAAATAGTAGGCTCGACGTCAGGCTGCGATATACTGTGCTTCCTAGATGCTTGCTCGGGTTTCCACCAGACCCCTATGTCTAGAGAAGTTGAAGAGCACCCTTCACCACAGTAGTCGGCCTGTACTGTTATGCCTCTATGCCTTATGGCCTAAGGAACGCTCTCCCTACCTTCGTACGTGCAATGCACAAGACCTTAGGAGAGCTAATGAGAGACTCAGTTGAGGTGTGTGTCGAAGACATTGTTGTTAAGATCAGGCAGGGTTCGTCCCTACTAGATAACCTGGCCTTAGTCTTCGTCCGTCCGACAAATGTGAGCTCGGTGTACCCTCTGGAAAACCCTTAGAATTCCTGGCCTCACGCCAAGGAACTGAGGCTAACCCAGAGAGGGTCAAAGCCATTGGCTCGAAGACCAGAAATTCGCGGGATGCCTAGCTGCGCTGAGTCGGTTTATACCGAGGTTAGCAAAGCGAAACTTCTCTAAAGCTCCTACGCAAATCCGGCCCATTCACTTGGACCAACGAAGTGGAGGAAGCTCCCCTGGAGCTGAACCAGCTCCTGATGACCCTACCCGTAATAGCAGTCCCCGAGCACGAAGAGCATCTCCTGCTCTACATCGCGGCGACGGCTGCAGAGGTGAGTATGGTCCTCACCGTAGAGCGGCCGGACCCCATACCACCGCAACCTGCTTCGCTGTCAAGAAACAAGTGCCAAGAAACCCCGGAGGCCCAAAACGGACCCCGGATCCCTGACACAACCTCCCGGAGGACCAGCAGGACCTCCCGGAGGTGCAATGGGACCCCCCCCCCCCCCCCGGAGGCCCAACAGAACCTCCCGGACGTCCACCGGGACCCCCGGAGCTCCTGGGAAATCAGCGGGACCTCCCGGAGGTCTAAGACAGCCTGGGGGCCTCCGAGTATCAGCTCCCGGCGGTCTCCCCAGGCTGAAAGCTATCCTCCACAGCCCCCACGCGACGGACAATGCCGCCAAATGGGCGGCGGAGCTACTGGAGTTTGAGCTAGGCTTCCTTCCTCGTCACGCAGGCAACAGCCAAGCACTAGCTGACTTCGTGGCTGAAGTAGACGCCAACGCAGGCTGACTCAGGGGGCCATGGAGACGGTGAACCAGGACCCTGATCCCTGGCCTTCACCGGGCCTTACTGGATGCTGTTCTTCGACAGCTCCTTGCGAAAGCAGGGGGCCGGTGCTAGCGTACTGTTCCTCACGCCATCGGGGGGGGGGCAGTTTGGGTATGTGGTGTGTCGCAATTCCAAGGCAACCAACAACAAGGCAGAGTATGAAGCACTCATCCTTGGCCTAAAGACAGCCCTGTCTCTAGGCGCTCGCCAGTCGTTGGCTCAGGGTGACTCCCAGCTGGTTATCAAACAAGATGGTGGAGACAGACTTCCTCGCCTTGGACCTGCACCACGTACCGCGCGCTAGCAAGGCCGCAGCTGATGACCTCTCAACGAAGACCCCCACCGGAGCCCCTGTGCCCGAAGGGGGCTTCGAGAGGACGTTGCCATGGCCCACAGCCCGGCCCGCCAAGCCGGGCGAAGGGGGCTAGACCAGCACCTCGAAGCTGGCGGTCCCGGCGGCCATGGACGCCGCCAAGGATCGTAAGCGTCACTGGGGACTCCGTGCAACCCAGCGCTCAAGATCCAGATGCTCAAGTCAGACCCGATGCATGGATCACGGAGGTCCGGGACTACTTGAAAGACAATATCCTCCCTGATGAACGTGTATCCGCTGAACGGATCGTGCGTATGGCTAAGAGACACATGGCGGTAGAGGGGGATCTCTACCGACGCGGCGCCAACCACATCCTATTGCGGTGCATAACCCAGGGGGAAGGCTGCGACTTGTTCGCTGAGATCCATGGAGGCGAATGTGGGAGTCACTCTTCCTCACGCACGCTTGTCGGTAAAGCCTTTCGGCATGGCTTCTACTAGCCGGCAGCACTCCAGGATGCCGTCAAGCTGGTCGAGAACTGCAAGGCGTGCCTGTTCCACGCCAAGCATATCCATACACCGGCTTGGACGGTACAGATGATCCAGCCCACATGGCCATTTGCCATACGGGGGCTGGACATCCTGGGCCTGGGACCATTCCCCAGAACCGAGGATGGGGACCCGCTCCCGAACCTCCGGAACACAGAACACCTCTGTAAGTTCTATCCCTAGAGCAACAATAGGACAGACTCTTCTTTTTATAATAAATTCCATAAAGTCCAGGAACAGTGCTCGGTGCAGCTAAGCCTCAGGGGGCGGTCCAGGACTACGTTCAGCTTCGCCTGGTTCCGACCCCAAGCGCGTAGAGTCTTGCTTCCCTTGAGGCGGGTCGTGGCCTCCATACTCAGCCTGCCTTCCTCCTATGGAAATTTATATGAAAAGAAACCTGTCTGTCGAAGTGTTCAGTCGACACTTCCCCCGGGCCTGCACTGGGCAGCCCTCGGAGGTTCTTTTTTTGGTGGGGCTAGTCTCTAGCGGAGAGCTTGCGCAGATGGACGAGTTAGTGAGAGCTTGACACGGTGAGTTTTACGTGGTTCAGGCCGCCGGAGCGTAAAACCCTACGTCCACGGCGAGCTATGGAGCTCGCTCTATTTCTTGCTGCTCGGGGCCGGAGGCCTGAGCTTGGGGGAGAGTTACAGCTTGGGAGTGTATGGCTAGCGTATGAGTTGCAAAGTGCGAACCCTTGCTATCGACGCCTACCCGAGCCTTTTATAGTCCAAGACTCGGGCGGCTTACAAGGGGAGCCGGGACCCGACAGGTGCTCCCGGGAAGATTGTCTATTATCTACCGTATCTGCAGTTATGCCGGTAGTTGTCTCTGGTCGAAGGCTTCTGAGTCTTCATCTTGCTGCCCTGCCCATGCCGCATGCTAGTCGTAGTGTTTGATGACGGCGCAGGCGGCATGGGATGTCTTGTCGCGGTGTTTATTGGCTGGCAGGTTCTGACACCGCGCGCCAGTCTGTGATGCGACTGGGCGCAACGGCACCTGACAGACGCGTGCTCCGTGTCTCCGCGTCTTGGGAAGACGCGGGCCTTGAATACCTTGTACGGGCAAGGTATGGGGCGCCTTTACGCCCGCTGCCTACCGCTCGGGGGCGGGCAGCACCGTTCTTCTGGCCACGTGGCGGGTCCGGAGCCCTTCTCTGAGGAGAGAAGGGTCCGGCCTGCGGGGCACGTGGAGCCTCTGGACCTCTCCCCGCGGGGGGGGGGGGGGGGGGAGGGGAGGCTCGGCTTCTGTCGGCCACGTGGCGGGCCCGGAGCTCTTCTCTGAGGAGAGTGAGGTCCGGCCCCGCTGGACGCGTGGCGCCTTCGGACCTCTCTCCCGCGGAGTGCGAGGTCCGGCTTCTGTATGCCACGTGGCGGGCCCGGAACTCTCCTCTGAGGAGAGGGAGGTCCGGCCCCGCCGGACGCGTGGCGCCTTCGGAGCTCTCCCTGCGGAGAAGGGCGAGTTCCTTAGGCATTTTCCCCTGTGCGCGGGGGTATCCCATATCTCAGGTACCGACAGTGGCCCCCGGGCCCATTTCGGGGGAGATAGCGAGCCCGAGGTGGGACTTCCGTCTCTTCCGATCCGCGCACTTTCTCTATGTCCCGAATTGACCGCTGCTGGAGCACGAACGGCCGCGGGATCGTGGGAGCGTGCGCTTTTTTGATGGTTGCTTTTACTGCGGCGGTTCCAAAGACTGCCGCTTCTGCATGTTGCGGCGCTTTCTTCGGGAACTGCCGAAGTGCCTTGCCGGCTCATCTTCTCAGGAGACTGACTCCTTGACCCCACCGCTTTAGCTAGGCGGCTTGGGCCCACCCGTCATTGGCACTCGGTCTAGGAACCGAAGCGGTCGCCGACGCGGGGTATCCGAAGAGTTCCGAATCACTTGGGATTGCACCCGGGAAGGTGTTAAATGAAACCTCCGTGTGGGTACATTCCCCTTATAAGGCTTCCAGCCCCTGCGCCTCGCTCAGGTCCCTGCAGTCTTGTCTTCTTCCATGGCTCTTAACCCGCCTTATGGGGGAAGAATTGCTCTCGGTTCCCTTCAGCGGTTGCGTCTGCACCAAGCCTGGGGTTCAGGGAGCCTGCCTGCCCTGCCCCTGAGGGTGGTGGAGTCTTCAAAGGAACCGCTGAAGCACCGAGGAGAATCCCAGGCGGCAGAGTCTCCAAGAACACCGCTGAATACTGCGGAGAGGGCCTCAGGAGCACCCTTGATGACTCCAGCTTTTGCGCAGGTGATGAGGGATGGAGGCTCCAGGGGCACTCTTGACGACACCGGCTTTTGCGCAAGTGATGAGGGAACTTCAGGAGAAGGAAACCGCCGATGCACTATGGAGGATCCCCGACGGTAGATTCTCCAGGGAGACCGCTGAATACTGCGGAGGGGGCCTCAGGAGCTCCCGTGGTGTCACTTATTTTTGCGTCGGTGATGAGGGAGGCAATTCCTGCGTTCTGGTGATAGAGCGAGAGAGTTCCGCCAGGGCTGAAGCCTGGTGATGCGGCCGTTGTTGCAACTTCTGGATTCTGGTCATGCCGGGAGACCCTTGGGGCTTGCTTCTTCCTTTTTATCGAGTCTGTAGTCCAGCTCATGGAGCCTCGCATAGTTTGACTCTTTTAAGATATTTGTGACTGTGATGCTTTTTCTCTCCTTCTTGGGCTTTCCTGACTGAGTCCTCAGCTCCGCAAGGTACTCAGAGGCCATCTCCAATCTCGGAGCTTTGCACAGACACCCTCCCCGGGTCCTAACCGTGTTAGGGGCCCCCGGAGGTCTCCGGATCTCGCCCTATGGGGAGCTCCAAATCTGCCTGCCACGTGGCGGGTCCGGAGCTCCTCCTTAAGAGGCGGGATGTCACACCCGGTTTTTCCGAAGAAACAACCAAGTGAATATCACATGTATGCCAGGATCATTTTCTCATACATGTGATGACAAATAGTGAAGCATCATTTATTACAAGCCAGGTGTCGAATATAAATAAGTCTTACATTGCAAATGTCTCAATGGACACTAATGCTTCATCACAAGTAAATAAACTAGCAGCGGAATATTATTCTTTGGGGCTCCATCACAGGCGTTGCCCGGGGGTCTTCATGAACCTAAAATCCTTCCTCGGGTCCAAAATCTTGGTCATTATACACCACCTCATTATCTTGACCTGAGCAGCAATATAAACCAACAAATATGCAAGGTTGAGTACCAATGGTACTCAGCAAGTGTGGGAAAATTATATCATGCATGGCTAGAACAAGGAGAGGTTGAACTCATGGTTAAAGCACTACGCAATTATTACCTATCACCTTAGCTTATTAAGCACTTACATTACTACACAGGTGAAATGGTCCCAATCTCCCATCCCATCATCATAATCCAATAACAATAACATCATTTCCAATGTTAAGCTCCCCGCTTAACATCCAAAACCATCATTCCTCTAATCATGAATAAGTCCAGGCCGCTCTTAACCGTGAGCACGGCTGTCAAGACAGTTTTGACTCTGCAGAGTTTGTACCACTGTACCCACAAGTAGTGATTTCATCCCCCGTTGTCGGGTGTACTAAAAGAACCTCCATTATGCCAGTGGCTACGATCCACATTCACACTTCCCAGGTGTGCAGCCAGGAGATCACTACGAAGCCTTTACAAAGGGATTCCCGACGAGTGTGGGCCCACTGAGGTTTCACCCCTAACAGCATACAAGAGGCTCCAACTCCGCTGCAGTGGCCCCCTCTTGAGCCTTGCGGTTCATATGGTAGTCCAGCTGACACCTACTCCCCGCACCATCCAACACACCCATACTACGCCGGGGATACACCTAATTAATTGGCTAAGCTGCCCCATCTCAGCATGTGGTTGGCACTATAAAGCCGGGTTACATGCTCCATGAACCGGTCCTTAGGATCCAGGCAAGTACTAAACACAAACCCAAGTCTCGTGCACCCAGCACACAACCAAAACATCCAACTTGCCTTGATCCCTACCTCTACATAACTCACAATGTCTCATTCAAGAGTATGGTAATATAAACTGATGATCTCATGTCCCAAATATCCCATTCTAAGCATGGCTAAGCATATGCATGGAAATAAATGACATGGTAAAATAAATCCCAACCCAAGCTACAAGGAAACAAGGTAATGCAATTCTAGGGAAACTTTCCTAGCATGGGTTTCATATTTCATCTGACAATGCAAATAATTCTATCTACACATCCTAGCATAGGATCAAAGTGGTCAAGGACACTTGCCTCCTTCTTGCTGCTCTTGAAATTGGTAGTCCTGATCTTGGAAAGGGTTAACTTGCTCTTGAGCAGGTTCTACTTCATACCATCACACATAGCAAAAGAAGAACAACAATCATAAGACATAGTTCACACTTCTTACTTCATTCAAACCACACATTCATATTTATAAAAGTTCTTTACCATTATATGTGTTGTGGTTACTTTATGTGTGTTGAGTTGTGGCTTGCATGCACTTTTAACCATGTGTATATGATTCCTACTTTTGTGTCCAACTTTATACTTTCATACTATTTATATGGGTTTCCAATAAATTTCTTATATTCAACTACTTCACCTTTTTACTACCAAGTGTGTATGAAAAGTATTATTCTTCCCCATATGTGCTTTCATAATTTCTATCAACCCTAAACTGAATTCTTTGTATTTTAGAAACTCCATTTATCATTTACTAGTTGCTATATTTTCAGATTTATATTCCTATGCATAATTGTGTATTTTATTATTAAATTAGTAATACACATCACCTAAACAGATTAGGTTCTGGTCCTAAATAATTTAACATCATATTTTGACCTTGGCTTCTGATGTATACTATTTCATAATTATTTTCCCTATTTTTTTCTATAGCTATTCTTTACTTAAAAATGTGTCCCTATACTAATAAATGTGAATAATAGATGAAACAGATTTATTTCAGCCCAAAAATACATTTTTATCTCACTCCAAAGTTTTCTAAGTACTGAGAAAGTTTTTAATAAATTTTGACAATTATGTTTATCCCCCTTTTTAATTTTTAACCACTAGTTACATATTCAATTTTCTAAATTAAATACTAAACAGGGTTAAAAAGTAAACTCACCCCATTACAGGGTCTATAATATTATTTTCATAATTTCCAGGGGTCTAGCTACACTTATCAGAGGTGTTTTTCTTAATTTCTATTAAGTCCAGGGGCTAAAACTGATTTTTAAATGAATTTACATAATTTTCTGGAGTTCCAGGGGCTAGATCTGAAGTTTCCGGGGCTAGCTCTCAATTCCAGAGAACCCCAGGGGGTAGCACGTAAGAATTCCAGTCTTTATAACGCGGGGCTGACGTGGACCGTCCGATTTTAAACCGACGGCTGAGATTATAACATCGAACCTGTACGCGGGGTTTTAAAGTCTACCGTGCGATTTAAAATAAACGGCGCACAAGCAGCCACGTCGCTCTGATCGAGCGCGGGCGGCGCTGCCGGCGGCGGGAAGCGGCGATCTCGCCGGAAAGTTTCGGATCGTCGAGAATTCTGCCTAGAACTGTGATCTGATGGCATAGATCGGTAGAGGGGAGGTCAGGGATCTCACCTCGGGGGTTTTCTCGAGCTCGGGGGTCCTGGAAAGTGATCGGCGGCGAGGTCCGAGGCAAAACCACGGCGAAGCTCGTCGGCGCTGGATTTACACCGTAAGTCTTCGGGTTTTCTGCACCTGCAAAGTTCCCCGGAGGCGGTGGATCAAGACCAGCGAGTTAGATCAGAGTTTCTGAGCTTAGATCGGCCAGAATTCACCGGCGAAGTCTCGGTGCTCACCGGAGTGAAAATCGGCGATCGCGTGGGAAAAACCGATCGGGGCTGGGGTTTTTATAGCCGGGGGAGGGCGGTGGGTCTGTTGCGATCGAGTTTGAGTCGTTTGGGACCAGAATTCGGCTGCGGGACGCGAAAATCCGGTCGGTTGCGATCGCGCGCGCGGGAGAGAGTCCGGGGTCGCGGGGTTAGGGATGACATGTGGGTCCCACCCGTCGGTGAGAGGCAGCGCGGCGCGCGCGGGGGCGGGCTGGCGCGGGGAAAGCTGGGCCGGCTGGCGGGTTTCGGCCCACTGGCCGGTTTTTTTCCCGTTTTTCTTTTTCTTTTTCCATTTCTTTTCTGTTTTGAGTATAATTTGAATTCCAGTTTGAATTTGAATTTTTGCAAAACATGCAACACGTCCAAAAATTTCTAAATTCCCCTCTGAACATGGTTTAGGGTTTTGAATCAAAATTTGGGGTGTTACAGCTCTACCCCCCTTAAAAGAAATCTCGTCCTCGAGATTGGTGTTCCTAAGAAAACAATTCCGGAAATTGTGCCTTGAGCTCATCTTCCCGTTCCCAGGTAGCTTCCTCTTCTGAGTGATGCTTCCACTGCACCTTGCACATCCGGATTCTTTTATTTCTGGTGAGGCGTTCCATCGTCTCCAAAATCTTGTATGGTTGCTCGGCATAAGACAAATCTTCAGCTACATCCACTTCATTCATGGGTAACACCTCTTCAGGCTTCCTCAGACATTTCTTGAGTTGTGACACATGAAATACATCGTGCACGTCCGATAGATGAACCGGTAACTCTAGTTGGTACGCCACTTCGCCTTTTCTTTCCAAAATTTGAAAGGGTCCGATATATCGAGGTAACAACTTCCCTTTCACCTTGAACCGACGAAGTCCTCTGATAGGGGACACCTTGAGATAAACATAGTCTCCCACGTTGAAAACGAGTTCTCTTCTTCGTACATCAGCATAACTCTTCTGGCGTGTTTGTGCTATCCTCAAGTTGTTGCGAATCTCCCTCACCTTCGCCTCGGCTTCTTGTAGCACTTCTGGACCAAACACTTTACTTTCTCCTGTTTGGTTCCAAAATAGGGGAGTTCTGCACTTCCTTCCATACAAAGCTTCAAACGGTGACATCTTCATACTAGCTTGATAACTGTTGTTATAGGAAAACTCCGCATACGGTAAGTTCTTGTCCCAACTCCTATTGTTTTTGAGTGCACATGCCCTTAACATATCTTCAAGGATCTGATTGGTTCTCTCCGTCTGCCCGTCAGTTTGGGGATGATAGGCAGAGCTGAAGTTCAAATGGGTTCCCATGGTTTCATGCAACTTCTGCCAAAACCTCGAGGTGAACTGTGTCCCTCGGTCCGACACTATCTTCTTTGGCACTCCATGGTAACACATGTACAATTCTGCCAATTTGGATCCGCTGTAGCTTTCTTTCACAGGGATGAAATGAGCTACCTTGGTTAGCCTATCAATAATGACCCATATTGAATCATACCCGGATTGGGTCCTAGGCAATCCCACGACAAAATCCATGCTGATTTCTTCCCACTTCCATTCAGGTACTTTGAGTGGTTGCAATAATCCCGCGGGTCGTTGATGTTCTGCTTTCACCAACTGACATGTGTCACATAGGGCAACATGTTCCGCGACATCTCGCTTCATGCCATACCACCAATACCTGCTTTTGAGGTCCTGGTACATCTTCGTACTCCCAGGATGAATGGAATAGTCAGAATCGTGAGCCTCCTTCAAAATTAACTCACGGATCTCCTTTACTTCTGGCACACAGATCCTTTTCCCGTGCCACACCGTTCCTTGTTCATCCTCTCTAAAACCAGGAGCTTTATTTTCCTTGATGAGCTGTCGGATCTCTTGTATCTTCTCATCATTCTTTTGGCCCTCGCGTATGTCTCGCTCGAGTGTGGAGTCCACTTCCATGGCGATGGCTTCACCACTATTTACTAGACATAGATTGAGTCTTATAACCTCGTCCTTCAATTCTGCAGGCATGTCCTTCAAACTCAACTTATTGACCTGCACTTTCCGACTCAAAGCATCGGCCACGACGTTTGCTTTCCCGGGATGATAATTGATGCCCACATCAAAGTCATTGATTAGCTCTAACCATCTCCTTTGTCTGAGGTTGAGATCTGGCTGTGTGAATATGTACTTCAAACTCTTATGATCCGTATATGTCTCTGTCCTCTTCCCCATCAAATAGTGCCGCCAAATTTTCAACGCGTGTACCACTGCGGCTAGTTCTAGGTCATGTGTAGGATAGTTCTTCTCGTGCTTCCGAAGCTGCCGGGATGCATAAGCCACGACATGTCCTTCTTGCATGAGAACACATCCCAACCCATTTCCAGAGGCATCGCAGTACACTGTGAAATTCTTCTGCATATCTGGCATAACCAACACTGGGGCTGTTGTCAATCTTTTCTTTAGCTCCTGAAAGCTCGTGTCGCACTGTGGCGTCCAGGTGAATGTGATTCCCTTTTCCAACAGTTTGGTGAGAGGTCTCGAGATCTTGGAGAATCCCTCAATAAACCGTCGATAGTATCCAGCCAATCCCAAAAAGCTTCGAACTTCCCCGACATTTTCAGGGGTCTTCCACTTCTGGATATCTTCGATTTTGGCGGGATCTACGGAGATTCCTCCCTCCGAGATTATATGTCCTAAAAAGGGAACTCTCTTCAGCCAAAACTCACACTTGCTCAACTTGGCATATAGTTGGTGTTCTCTCAGCCTCTGTAACACCAACCTTAGATGTTTCTCATGTTCTTCTTCATCTTTGGAGAAGACGAGAATATCATCTATGAAAACCACCACAAATTTGTCCAGATATTCCATGAATACCTTGTTCATGAGATACATGAAATATGCCGGGGCATTGGTTAGCCCGAAAGGCATGACAGTGTATTCATACAGTCCGTACCGAGATACGAAAGCTGTCTTGGGAATATCAGATTGCCTTATCTTGAGTTGGTGGTATCCCGACCTGAGATCAATTTTCGAGAACACACAAGCTCCCCTCAACTGATCAAACAAGTCTTCAATGCGGGGTAATGGGTACTTGTTCTTGATGGTTACCTCATTCAAGGCACGGTAATCCACGCATAACCTTTGGGTTCCGTCTTTCTTAGGCACAAATATCACCGGAGCTCCCCATGGTGAGGAACTAGGGCGAATATACCCCTTCTCCGTCAGTTCTCTCAAATGATCCTTGAGCTCTTCTAGCTGCTTGGAGTCCATTCGATAAGGTCTCTTGTATATCGGGGCTGTTCCCGGTACTAGCTCAATTGCGAATTCCACGTCACGGTCGGGAGGCATACCTGGCAATTCCTCTGGAAAAACATCTGGATATTCCCTGATAGTCCTGATTTCCTCAACTTTCACCTCCACTTGATTTAATTTAATGTCCCTCCTAGGCTCGTGTATCGTTATGAACTTTACTCTTGTGCCATTGGGATGAGTTAGTTCCACCGTTCTGGTCGAACAATGGATGATTCCTTTATGTTTGGTCAACCAATCCATACCCAAAATAATATCTATCCCGTGTGAATCTATCACTATGAGGTTAGCAGTAAATACTACCCCATTAATGTCTAGGTTCACTTTGGGACACACTTGTCTTGTCCTTATTTCTCCACCTGGAGAGTTTACGGCTAGCATATGGTTCATTTGTGTGGTTGCTAGGTCATACTTCTTAACAAACCCTTGACCAATGAACGAGTGGGTAGCACCAGAATCAAACAGCAGAGTTGCAAGGTGTAAATTGGCAGGAAACTTACCAACTACCACGTCGGGTGCCTCTTGTGCTTCCTCCATAGTGACATGGTTCACCCGTCCTCTCACTACATTCTGCTGTTGTGGCGGTGCAGGCTTCTTCTTCGGGCATTTATGGGCGTAGTGCCCCACTTCACCACAGCTGAAACATTGCACCCCAATCTTAGATGCTTGGCCCTTGTTGTCTTGGGGTTGGTTTGGGGGTCCTTGCACTGCTGGTCGGGGTGGATATGCGGGGCGAGGCTGCTGCACAAACTGACGTGGCGGCTGTGCAGGTGCTGCGGGTGGCCTGTAGTTTGGGTTGTACCCTCTTGGTGCTGAATAGGGTACCGCAGCACGGCTCGTCTGCCCCGTAGGTTGCTGCATCATACGTGGGTGGGTGTTGCTCCCTGAGGCTTGATGTGACCACCCGACCTTCCTCTTATTCTCATTTTCCAGGGCCTTTAGCTTCCTTTCTACCACAAATGCTCTGTCCACCATCTTTTGGAAGCTTTCATACTCATTGGAGGACATTGCACACTGCATCTCTGCGGTAAGTCCTTCCACGAAACAATCTTGTTTCTGCTCATCAGTCTCTATGTCTCGTGGAGCATAACGGGATAATTGAGTGAATTTAGTGAGGTATTCCCTCACCGTCATGTTTCCCTGCTGCAGTCCCAGAAACTCTTTCCTCTTGTTTTTGAGTTCACCTCTTGGGATGTAATGGTTGCGGAAGCTACGCTTGAACTCTTCCCAAGTGATGTTCTCAGGGTCATGATGGGCGGCCACATAGGCGGTCCACCAATCAGCAGCAGGTCCCTGGAATTGATGAGAGGCAAACAGCACCCTCTCATACCCCTGGCATTGTATTATCCTCATCTTACTTTCAATGGTCTTCAGCCAATCATCTGCCTCCAGAGGTTCAGCAGCACTTGCAAACTTTGGAGGTTGAGTTCCTAGAAACTCACTCAACCTTGGTTGGCGTGGTGCCGCTTGTGGAGGTGGAACTTGATGCAAGTTGGCCACCACTTGAGTCAAGTTCTGGATGAGCTGATTTTGATTCTCCAGCATTTGGTGGAGAGGGTCAACTTCTTCACGGCGACCACCCCGGTCCTGGCCTCCAGAAAGATGAGGGTTGCAGGCCTCATCATTGTTGTTGGCGGGGTTGGCAGCACGTCCCTTTCCTCTTCCGGCCATCTGGCAGAATCAACAAATGTTAATTTGATACCATTTAGTATCATCTTACTACTTTCATTTGTTGGTACTTTAAGGTGTTGAGGCTTTGTTAAAATTTTACGAGGGTTTATATCTCACACCAAATAAATGCACTATTATTTCCTGTGGGTTCACACACCAAAGCAAAACAATCTGAAGACGAGGCTGTGGACAATTGCTCATGGCTTCCACAACTCACGTCACACACCAAGCATTATCACACCATTAACTACGTAACGACTCGACTACTCGACCTCTTGCTAGCTAAGGGAAAGACTCTACACTACTCGTCCTCTTGAGCTGGCTCCTCGGGATCTTCCTCCTCATTTCGGCTACCTTCTGACTCTGCTTTGGGTGGGGAGGCTGCTGGTGGAGAAGTGCGACGACGCCTGATCGCTCGGCGATCCGGGGAGTCAGGAGTCCATGGATCACTCACAGTGACACACAGTTCATTCCCATCTCCTCTTTCTCTCGCCTTTAAGCAAGCTCGCAGCAACGCCTCCGTTTCCTTCAGGGTGTCTCGGACATCCTGAAGCTCTTGTTGACACTCCTGCAGTCGAGTGCTGAGCATAGCAGCATCCTCCAAGCACAAGTCCATGTGCTCATGGGAAGTCACTTGCTGCACCGGTGGGTACTTGTACTCCGTGGTACCACTCTCACGTTGGAGGACATACATGTACTCAGTTTTGTCCAAGTGGCGACGATAGATGTGACTCTGGCAGGTGATGGCCTCCCAGGTGACATCTCTCTCTGCGTCAACTTGTGTTGCTCGACAAGCTGGAGAATGGTGGATCTTCAGCAGCTGATTCTCGTGTATAATACTCATCTCCGAACTCCATTCTTCCCTCTTCTCACGGATGGTCCTGGTGGAGTTATAGTGGATGATGAGCTTGCCCGTATTGCCGGCGGCTTCGAGCATACGTCGAAGACGGCGCAACAAGTCTCCTACTGCCTATCCGTAGGAAAGGTACGTCACTGGACGACTCTCCTCTCTTTCAGCAAGGGCAACTACGGGAACTCTCCCTCCCGTGGACTTACGAGCGGTGCGAATCATGCGAACCATCTAAAACAAAAGAATTTAAAATTAGGTTAGATAAATTCTCAAACAAAAATCCTATTTTGAATGAAAGTTGGGGTAAGATGAAGAAAATGACTCCTTTAATAACACTTTTCCACCCACACCTTGGAAAATAGTTTTTAAGAAAATAGGGCCCTTAAATACGTCCATTTCTACCTAGGTCCACGTTCCTACGGGCAACCTTGGCTCTGATACCACCTCTGTCACACCCGGTTTTTCCGAAGAAACAACCAAGTGAATATCACATGTATGCCAGGATCATTTTCTCATACATGTGATGACAAATAGTGAAGCATCATTTATTACAAGCCAGGTGTCGAATATAAATAAGTCTTACATTGCAAATGTCTCAATGGACACTAATGCTTCATCACAAGTAAATAAACTAGCAGCGGAATATTATTCTTTGGGGCTCCATCACAGGCGTTGCCCGGGGGTCTTCATGAACCTAAAATCCTTCCTCGGGTCCAAAATCTTGGTCATTATACACCACCTCATTATCTTAACCTGAGCAGCAATATAAACCAACAAATATGCAAGGTTGAGTACCAATGGTACTCAGCAAGTGTGGGAAAATTATATCATGCATGGCTAGAACAAGGAGAGGTTGAACTCATGGTTAAAGCACTACGCAATTATTACCTATCACCTTAGCTTATTAAGCACTTACATTACTACACAGGTGAAATGGTCCCAATCTCCCATCCCATCATCATAATCCAATAACCATAACATCATTTCCAATGTTAAGCTCCCCGCTTAACATCCAAAACCATCATTCCTCTAATCATGAATAAGTCCAGGCCGCTCTTAACCGTGAGCACGGCTGTCAAGACAGTTTTGACTCTGCTGAGTTTGTACCACTGTACCCACAAGTAGTGATTTCATCCCCCGTTGCCGGGTGGACTAAAAGAACCTCCATTATGCCAGTGGCTACGATCCACATTCACACTTCCCAGGTGTGCAGCCAGGAGATCACTACGAAGCCTTTACAAAGGGATTCCCGACGAGTGTGGGCCCACTGAGGTTTCACCCCTAACAGCATACAAGAGGCTCCAACCCCGCTGCAGTGGCCCCCTCTTGAGCCTTGCGGTTCATATGGTAGTCCAGCTGACACCTACTCCCCGCACCATCCAACACACCCATACTACGCCGGGGATACACCTAATTAATTGGCTAAGCTGCCCCATCTCAGCATGTGGTTGGCACTGTAAAGCCGGGTTACATGCTCCATGAACCGGTCCTTAGGATCCAGGCAAGTACTAAACACAAACCCAAGTCTCGTGCACCCAGCACACAACCAAAACATCCAACTTGCCTTGATCCCTACCTCTACATAACTCACAATGTCTCATTCAAGAGTATGGTAATATAAACTGATGATCTCATGTCCCAAATATCCCATTCTAAGCATGGCTAAGCATATGCATGGAAATAAATGACATGGTAAAATAAATCCCAACCCAAGCTACAATGAAACAAGGTAATGCAATTCTAGGGAAACTTTCCTAGCATGGGTTTCATATTTCATCTGACAATGCAAATAATTCTATCTACACATCCTAGCATAGGATCAAAGTGGTCAAGGACACTTGCCTCCTTCTTGCTGCTCTTGAAATTGGTAGTCCTGATCTTGGAAAGGGTTAACTTGCTCTTGAGAAGGTTCTACTTCATACCATCACACATAGCAAAAGAAGAACAACAATCATAAGACATAGTTCACACTTCTTACTTCATTCAAACCACACATTCATATTTATAAAAGTTCTTTACCATTATATGTGTTGTGGTTACTTTATGTGTGTTGAGTTGTGGCTTGCATGCACTTTTAACCATGTGTATATGATTCCTACTTTTGTGTCCAACTTTAAACTTTCATACTATTTATATGGGTTTCCAATAAATTTCTTATATTCAACTACTTCACCTTTTTACTACCAAGTGTGTATGAAAAGTATTATTCTTCCCCATATGTGCTTTCATAATTTCTATCAACCCTAAACTGAATTCTTTGTATTTTAGAAACTCCATTTATCATTTACTAGTTGCTATATTGTCAGATTTATATTCCTATGCATAATTGTGTATTTTATTATTAAATTAGTAATACACATCACCTAAACAGATTAGGTTCTGGTCCTAAATAATTTAACATCATATTTTGACCTTGGCTTCTGATGTATACTATTTCATAATTATTTTCCCTATTTTTTTCTATAGCTATTCTTTACTTAAAAATGTGTCCCTATACTAATAAATGTGAATAATAGATGAAACAGATTTATTTCAGCCCAAAAATACATTTTTATCTCACTCCAAAGTTTTCTAAGTACTGAGAAAGTTTTTAATAAATTTTGACAATTATGTTTATCCCCCTTTTTAATTTTTAACCACTAGTTACATATTCAATTTTCTAAATTAAATACTAAACAGGGTTAAAAAGTAAACTCACCCCATTACAGGGTCTATAATATTATTTTCATAATTTCCAGGGGTCTAGCTACACTTATCAGAGGTGTTTTTCTTAATTTCTATTAAGTCCAGGGGCTAAAACTGATTTTTAAATGAATTTACATGATTTTCTGGAGTTCCAGGTGCTAGATCTGAAGTTTCCGGGGCTAGCTCTCAATTCCAGAGAACCCCAGGGGGTAGCACGTAAGAATTCCAGTCTTTATAACGCGGGGCTGACGTGGACCGTCCGATTTTAAACCGACGGCTGAGATTATAACATCGAACCGGTACGCGGGGTTTTAAAGTCTACCGTACGATTTAAAATAAACGGCGCACAAGCAGCCACGTCGCTCTGATCGAGCGCGGGCGGCGCTGCCGGCGGCGCACGGCGGCGGGAAGCGGCGATCTCGCCGGAAAGTTTCGGATCCTCGAGAATTCTGCCTAGAACTGTGATCTGATGGCATAGATCGGTAGAGGGGAGGTCAGGGATCTCACCTCGGGGGTTTTCTCGAGCTCGGGGGTCCTGGAAAGTGATCGGCGGCGAGGTCCGAGGCAAAACCACGGCGAAGCTCGTCGGCGCTGGATTTACACCGTAAGTCTTCGGGTTTTCTGCACCTGCAAAGTTCCCCGGAGGCGGTGGATCAAGACCAGCGAGTTAGATCAGAGTTTCCGAGCTTAGATCGGCCAGAATTCAACGGCGATGTCTCGGTGCTCACCGGAGTGAAAATCGGCGATCGCGTGGCAAAAACCGATCGGGGCTAGGGTTTTTATAGCCGGGGGAGGGCGGTGGGTCTGTTGCGATCGAGTTTGAGTCGTTTGGGACCAGAATTCGGCTGCGGGACGCGAAAATCCGGTCGGTTGCGATCGCGCGCGCGGGAGAGAGTCCGGGGTCGCGGGGTTAGGGATGACATGTGGGTCCCACCCGTCGGTGAGAGGCAGCGCGGCGCGCGCGGGGGCGGGCTGGCGCGGGGAAAGCTGGGCCGGCTGGCGGGTTTCGGCCCACTGGCCGGTTTTTTTCCCGTTTTTCTTTTTCTTTTTCCATTTCTTTTCTGTTTTGAGTATAATTTGAATTCCAGTTTGAATTTGAATTTTTGCAAAACATGCAACACGTCCAAAAATTTCTAAATTCCCCTCTGAACATGGTTTAGGGTTTTGAATCAAAATTTGGGGTGTTACACGGGAGCTCCGGCCATGTTGGACACGTAGGGCTTTCGGAGCCCTCCCACCGAGGGGGGGGGGAGGTCCGGTTTCCGCCTGCCACGTGGCGAGCCCGGAGCCCTCCTCAAGGGAGGAGAGAGTTCCGGGCCTGCTGGGCACGTGGGGCCCCCGGGTCCCGCCCCTGCTGGAGGAGCAGGTCCCGGTCTTTCCAGTCCTAGGCTGGAGTAGTTGGTAGCTCCTTTCCCCCCTGCTTCATGCAGTCCCTGTCGCCGTAACCTGGAGGTCCTGCACACAGGCAGAGGAAACGTAATTCTCCTTGGGAGCTCCCCCTCCCTTATCCCATAGTCTTATTTGACTTATGGCCTCCATCCATATGCTTTGTGCTTGGGGACTTGCAGAGAGGGGGAGCTGAGCACATGGCAACCATGCACTGCAAGGGTAATTAAAAAACCCAATTCACAATTTAAATGAGTACAAGGAAAGAGCAAAGTAGAGCAGATTTCTTTTCGTACAACTTTCCACAGGAGGAAGGCAGGCTAAACATGGAGGTCACGACCCACCCCATTAAGAGGGGAAGCAAGACTCTACGCGCTTGGAGTCGGAACCAGGCAAAGCTGAACGTAGTCCTGGACCGTCCCCTGGGGTTTAGCTGCTCCAAGCGCTGCTCCTGGACTCTATGGAGTTTATTACGAAAAGAAAGTACTGTCCTATTTTTGCTCTAGAGGTAGAACTTACGGAGGTGTTCTATGTTCCAAGGGTTCGGGAGCAGGTCCCTGTCGGTACCCGCGATATGGGGTACCCCCGCACACAGGGGAAAATGCCTATGGGTCTCGCCCTTCTCTGCAGGGAAAGCTCCGAAGGTGCCACGTGTCCAGTGGGGCCGGACCTCCCTCCCCTCAGAGGAGAGCTCCGGGCTCACCACGTGGCCTACAGCAGCCAGACCTCCCCCCTCCGTGGGGAGAGCTCCGAAGGTGCCACATGTCCCGCGGGGCCAGACCTCCCCCTCCTTAGAGGAGAGCTCCAGACCCGACACGTGGCCGACAGAAGCCGGACCTCCCCCCTCCGCGGGGGAGAGGTCCGAAGGCTCCACGTGTCCTGCAGGGCCGGACCTCCCCCTCCTCAGAGGAGAGCTCCCGGCCCGCCACGTGTCCAGCAGAACAGCGCTGCCTGCCCCCGAGCGGTAGGCAGCGGGCGTAAAGACGCCCCATACCTTGCCCGTACAAGGTATTCAAGGCCCGCGCCTTCCCAAGACGCGGAGACGCGAAGCACACCTCTGTCAGGTGCCGTTGCGCCTAGTCGCATCACAGACTGGCGCGCGGTGTCAGGGCCTGCCAGCCAATAAACACAGCGACAAGACATCCCATGCCAGCCCCGCCGTCGTCAACCACTACGACTAGCATGCGGCATGGGCAGGGCTGCAAGACGAAGACTCAGAAGCCTTCGCCAGAGACAACTACCGGCATAACTGCAGATACGGTAGATAATAGACAATCTCCCCGGGACCACCTGTCGGGTCCCGGGCCCCCCTTGTAAGCCACCCGAGTCTTGGACTATAAAAGGCTCGGGTAGGCAACGTTAGCAAGGGTTCGAACCCTGTTGGTTCGCATTTTGCAACTCATACGCTAGCCATACACTCTCAAGCTGTAACTCACCCCCGAGCTCAGGCCCCCGGTCCTGAGCAGCAAGCAATACAGCGAGCTCCATAGCTCGCCGTGGACGTAGGGTTTTACGCTCCGGCGGCCTGAACCACGTAAAACTCGCTGTGTCAAGCTCTTACTAACTCGTTCCATCTGCGCAAGCTCTCCGCTAGGAACTAGCCCCACCGAAAAAAGAACCTCCGCGGGCTGCCCAGTGCAGGCTTGGCGCGCCAGGAAGGGGGTTTTCTCCTAGCGCGACGAGTTTCCGCCAACGAAGATGATCAAGCTTCCTTCAGCGGCAAACTCTCCCCCTCCGCGTTCACGGCGAACCGTGATCACTGGGGAGTACATGTCGACACACTCAGGACGGAGTGTGTCGGCACAAGCGGGTAGCCAGCAGCCGACTCCGGCAATGCCGACTCCGGCTATGCAGGCCCCGACCAGTGTGAGATCTTCTGCAGTGCTGAGCGTACACCATGGAGGTGCGCTAGCTGCAGCAAGAGCGCTGCTGCGCATCCCACCTGCGGGGGATGCGCCCCATTCAGCGACCCAGCAATGGGTCCGCGAGGTGGACCGCCTCGTCGTCGCCGCCGCGAACCCTCGGTTTCGCCGAGGACGGCGCCCAGGACAACCGGCTGTGTCGCTGACGCACACACCCACGGTTGACGGGCTAACGGCGGATTCCAGCTCCTCCAGGCTCCTATCGACGGACCTGCGAAGGGAACTGGAACGGTGCCACTTGGGCCAGGACGCCCGGGTGTACCTCGAGCGACGCCGAGAAAGGCGTCGCAACCATGAGGTCGACAGACAGCATGTCGTCGGCCTCGACACAACCTGAAGGGCTGGTATTCGCCATGCAAGCCCTGCCTAAGGCATATGCTGCGCAGCATATGCCACAACCATATGCGCCGCAAGCAGCGGCCCCGGTCTATGGTCCAGCTCCACCAAGCTTCCGTCGACGGACCTGAGGACAGAGCTGGAACGGTGCCACTTGGGCCAAGATGCCCGAGTGTTCCTCGAGCGACGTCGAGAAAGGCGTCGCACTCAAGAGGCTGGCGACAACATGACGTCGGCCTCGACCCAGCCTGGAAGGCAGACCTTCGCTACGTGAGCTCTGCCCCGGGCGTACGCCGCACAGCATAAGCCACAACCATGTGCTCTGCAAGCGGCGTCCCCGGCCTATGGCGCAACCTTGCCCATACCGGGGTACACTGTGTCAGGCGCAACCAAGCGTTCGCGACACCAGTACCTGCACTGGGAGCCAGCAACCGGCTCTGGCAGCGCCGACCCCGGCAATGCAGGCTCCAACCAGCGTCAGGTCTTCAGTAGCGTTGGGCGTACCCGACGGGGGTGCGCCAGCCGCAGCAAGAGCGCTACTGCGCAATCTGCCTGCTGGGGACGCGCCTCAGGCAGCGACCCAGCAGTGGATTCGAGAGATAGACCGTCTCGTCGTCGCCGCCACAAACCCTCGACTTCGGCGGGGACGACGCTCCGGCCAACCGGCCGTGCCGCTGACGCGCACACCAATGGTTGGCGAGCAGACGGCGGACTCCGGCTCCACCAGGCTTCCGTCGACGGACCTGGGGGCAGAGCCGGAGCGATGCCACTTGGGCCAAGATGCCCGAGTGTTCTTCGAGCGACGTCAAGAAAGGCGTCGCAACTAAGAGGCTGGCGACAGTATGACGTCGGCCTCGACCCAGCCTGAAGGGCAGATCTTCGCCACGCGAGCTCTGCCCCAGGCATACGCCGTGCAGCATATGCCACAACCATATGCCCCGCAAACGGCGTCCCCGGTCTATGGAGCAGCCTTGCCCATACCGGGGCACACTGTGCCAGCGGCGAACCAAGCGTTCGCGGCACCAATACCTGCACTGGGAGCTAGCAACCGGCTCTGGCAGCGCCGAACCCGGCAATGCAGGCTCCGACCAGCGTCAGGTCTTCAGTAGCGCTGGGCGTACCCGGCGGGGGTGCGCTAGCCGCAGCAAGAGCGCTGCTACTCAATCCGCCTGCTGGGGACACGCCTCAGGCAGCGACCCAGCAGCGGATTCGCGAGGTAGACCTTTTCGTCATCGCCGCCGCAAACCCTCGACTTCGGCGGGGACAACGCTCCGGCCAACCGGCTGTGTCGCTGATGCGCACGCCAATGGTTGGTGAACACATGGCAGATTCCAGCTACACCAGGCTCCGGTTTTGGCCGCACCTGCCCGAAAAGTTCGACAGCAGCGTCAACCCGGCGGAGTTCCTTCAGATCTACTCCACCGCCGTACTTGCCGCAGGAGGGGATGAGGCCGTCATGGCCAACTATTTCCCCGTCGCCTTGACCGGCCCGACACGGTCTTGGCTCATGAACCTCCCTCGGGGTTCCATGACTCCCTGGGGAGAGCTCTGCCGGCAGTTCATCGCCAACTTCGGCAGCTCCTACAACCGTCCCGGCACGGAGCTTGACCTCAAAGCCATCAAGTAACAACCTGGGGAGTCGCTGCGCTCCTTCATCCAGCGGTTCTCCCAGGTACGCAACACCATCCTGCATATTCAAAGTGCTTCTATGGTGGTGGCACTTCGACAGTGTCCGAGACGAGAAGATGCTTGAGAAGCTTGCGACCAAAGAGGTCTGCGATGCCTCTGAGCACTTCAGCCTGGCGGACAAGTGCGCCAGAGCAGCCGGTGGGCGGAGTTGGCACTCACTGCCAGCTTCCGAAGCCGAAAGACAGCCCGAAGACGGCGGAGTTCAAGCTGAGCTCCCGACCACGTCAGACAGCCAAGAGCCAAGCACTGGCTGACTTCGTGGCTGAGTGGACACCAACGAAGGCTGACCCAGGGGGCCGCGAAGACGGTGAACCAAAGTACCGAGCTCCGGTTTTCACCGGGCCTCACTGGACGCTCTTCTTCGACGGCTCCTCGCGAAAGCAGGGGGCCGGTGCCGGCGTACTGCTTCTCATGCCATCGGGGGAGCAGTCTGGGTACATGGTGCGTTTCAATTCCAAGGCAACCAACAACTTGGCAGAGTATGAAGCACTCATCTTTGGCCTAAAAGACAGTCCTGTCTTTGGGCGCTCGCCAGTTGTTGGCACAGGGCGACTCCCAGCTAGTTATCAAGCAAGTTAAGGGTGAATGCCCTTGCAATGACCCACAGCTAGCTGCTTATCTGCTTCATGTGTGGGTGTTGAAGAAAGAATTCCTCGCCTTGGACCTGCGCCATGAACCGAGCGCTCGCACGGCCGCAGCTGACAACTTCTCAACGAAGACCTCCATCGGAGCCCCCGTGCACGAAGGAGTCTTCGAGAGGACGTTGCTGCGGTCCACAGCCTGGCCCGCCGAGCCGGGCGAAGGGGGCTGAACCAGTGCCACGATGCTAGGCCGTCCCGGCGGCCCTGGATGCCGCCAAAGGATCGAAAGAGTCACTGGGGACTCCATGCAACCCAGCGCTCAGGATCCAGAAGCTCAAGTAGTCCCGATGCATGGACCACGGAGGTCCGGGACTCCTTGAAGGACATCCTTCCTGATGAACGTGCATCCTCTGAACGGGTGGTGCGGATGGCTAAGTGCTACGCGCTGGTATCTTTACTGGCGTGGCGCCTCGACATCCTATTGCGGTGCATAACCCAGGAGGAAGGCTGCGACTAGCTTGCAGTAGTCCAAGGAGGCGAGTGCTGGGAAGGCTCATCGTCCCACGCGTTGGTCAGATAAGCCACCCGGCATGGCTCCTACTGACCGAGAGCCACCTGGACGCCGTCAAACCGGTTAGGGATGCAATGCGTGCCAAGTCCACGCCAAGCAGACCCACACAACCGGTGCAGACGCGCACTTAGAGCCGTCAGGGGATACCGGCTCCTCCATGTCGAGGGCCAGCCGGACTTCCCAGGGCCAGGTCACGGGAACTACCCTTCCACATGGTATGCAGGGCCAAAGCCATGCTTCCCCCTGATATAGCCATGGGGGTCCCCCCGTGTCCGGCGTACGACGAAGCCACGCATGACCCGCTCTGCGTGAAGACAGGCGCTCCGACGCCACCCCAGTAAGTTCACCATGCTTACTTAGGTGTTTATTTAAATTACGCATTAATTTATATGAACACCTCCCCACGCTCTAGACAGTGTGCGTCCATTGTACACTTGGTTCCTCTTTCCTGCTCTCATGCATAGTCGATATTTGCCGTCCTGCCGAAGGCGGTAGTGCTTGGGGTACCTGCCAGAGGCCCGGTGGCCTTTTGGATCTCCCTCTATATAGGTACTGCACCGCCAGTTGGTCTCCTCCGAGAAAAGACCTACGCTAGACCGGGGGGTCAGGAGCCTTGCTTTGCCCGGTCTTGCACCCAAAGCATGCGCACTCTGCCCCCCAGCGCTACGGTCTGAGTACCAGGGGGCCGGACGGTTACCCTGACTGGGGCTGGGGCCAGACCTCCGGGACCAAGTGCATTGGATTACCCGAGCCCCGTATTTCGGCCTGGGACAGTAAGCCAAATGAGACTAACGGACAGGAAAGGGGGACCACTGAGCAGTGCCGGACTTCGCCCCCACAGCCAGGCAGAGCTCCGAGGCCAGCCCTCGCCCTCCTTTCAGAGGCGAGCGCTGATGCCGGACCTCACGCCCTTCGCTGGCCTGAGCTCCGATGACTTCCGGACCTTCGCCCCCACGGCTGGGCCAAGTTCCGAGGCCAGCCCTCTCCCTACTTTCAGAGGCGAGCGCTGATGCCGGAACTCACGCACTTCGCTGGCCTGAGCTTCGATGACCACCGGACCTCACGCCCCTCGCTGGCCTGAGCTCCGACGACTTCCGGACCTCCGCCCCCGCAGCTGGGCCGAGCTCCGATGCCAGCCCTTTCCCTCCATTCAGAGGCGAGCCCTGATGCCGGACCTCACGCCCTTCATGGACCTGTGCTCCGATGACTTCCGGACCTCCGCCCCCACAGCCGGGCCGAGCTCCGATGCCAGGCTTCACCCTCTCCTAAGAGGCTGAACTCCGAAGCCGTCAAGACCCTGCCAGCACAGGGATTACTCAAGACAAGAAAGTGCACGGGTAGGAGAAGGCCTCACCTCGGGCTCGTTACCTCCCCCGAGGTGAGCCCGGGGGCCACTGTCGGTACCCTCGATATGGGGTACCCCCGCGCACAGGGGAAAATGCCTAAGGGTCTCGCCCTTCTCTGCAGGGAAAGCTCCGAAGGCACCACGTGTCCAGTGGGGCCGGACCTCCCTCCCCTCAGAGGAGAGCTCCGGGCTCGCCACGTGGCCTACAGCAGCCAGACGTCCCCCTCTGTGGGGAGAGCTCCGAAGGTGCCACATGTCCCGCGGGGCCAGACCTCCCCCTCCTTAGAGGAGAGCTCCGGACCCGCCACGTGGCCGACAGAAGCCGGACCTCCCCCCTCCGCGGGGGAGAGGTCCGAAGGCTCTACGGGTCCTGCAGGGCCGGACCTCCCCCTCCTCAGAGGAGAGCTCCGGGCCCGCCATGTGTCCAGCAGAACAGCGCTGCCTGCCCCCGAGCGGTAGGCAGCGGGCATAGAGACGCCCCATACCTTGCCCGTACAAGGTATTCAAGGCCCGCGCCTTCCCAAGACGCGGAGACGCGGAGCACACCTCTGTCAGGTGCCGTTGCGCCCAGTCGCATCACAGACTGGCGCGCGGTGTCAGGGCCTGCCAGCCAATAAACACAGCGACAAGACATCCCATGCCGTCCCCGCCGTCATCAACCACTATGACTAGCATGCGGCATGGGCAGGGCTGCAAGACGAAGACTCAGAAGCCTTCGCCAGAGACAACTACCGGCATAACTGCAGATACGGTAGATAATAGACAATCTCCCCGGGACCACCTGTCGGGTCCCGGGCCCCCCTTGTAAGCCACCCGAGTCTTGGACTATAAAAGTCTCGGGTAGGCAACGTTAGCAAGGGTTCGAACCCTGTTGGTTCGCATTTTGCAACTCATACGCTAGCCATACACTCTCAAGCTGTAACTCAACCCCGAGCTCAGGCCCCCGGTCCTGAGCAGCAAGCAATACAGCGAGCTCCATAGCTCGCCGTGGACGTAGGGTTTTACGCTCCGGCGGCCTGAACCACGTAAAACTCGCCGTGTCAAGCTCTTACTAACTCGTTCCATCTGTGCAAGCTCTCCGCTAGGAACTAGCCCCACCGAAAAAAGAACCTCCGCGGGCTGCCGAGTGCAGGCCCGGGGGAAGTGTCGACCGAACACTTCGACAGTCCCCATCCTTGGTAGAAAGGCGCACACACCCGGGGCGGCATACTTTCGCGACTCGGAAGGGGCCTTCCCAACTAGGGGAGAGTTTGTGGGCCCCTTCGCGAGAAAGTATGCGCTGCAACACCAGGTCACCTTCCTGCAGCTCCCGGGCATGCACAGACGTCTGGTGGTAGCGCCGAAGCGCTTGTCTGTACCGCGCGTTACGGAGTGCCGCATGTAATCGGACCTCGTCGACGAGGTCGATTTATCCACGCCGGAGGTTGTCCTGCGCGGCTTCGTCGTAAGCCCGGACACGGTGAGGCTTCATGGTGATTTCTGGGGGAAGTACAGCTTCAGCCCCATACACCATGAAGAAGGGTGTCTCCCCGGTGGCCCGGCTCTGGGATGTCCGGTTAGCCCATAGTGTGCTCGGAAGCTCATCTACCCAATTGGCACCATGTTTCTTCAGGCTGGCGAAGGTGTGAGTCTTAAGGCCCCGGAGAATCTCCGCGTTGGCCCTCTCAACTTGCCCATTGCTCCTCAGGTGGGCGACAGAGGCATAGCATACCTGAATACCAAGGTCCTCGCAGTAGTCTTGGAATGCTGCGCTGGTGAACTGTGTCCCGTTGTCGGTGATGATACTGTTTGGGACCCCGAACCGGCAGACAATAGACTTGATGAATTTTACTGCGGATTGTTTGTTGATGGTGACAACTGGTGTAGCTTCCGGCCACTTGGTGAACTTGTCGATGGCGACATAGAGGTACCGGTATCCCCCGACGGTTCTGGGAAATGGTCCCAGGATGTCCAGCCCCCATACGGCAAACGGCCACGAGGGCGGGATCATCTGTACCGCCTGAGCCGGTGTATGGATCTGCTTGGCGTGGAACTGGCACGCCTTGCAGCTCTCGACCAGCTTGACAGCATCCTGGAGTGCTGTCGGCCAGTAGAAGCCATGCCGGAAGGCTTTACCGACAAGCGTGCGTGAGGAAGAATGACTCCCACATTCGCCTCCATGGATCTCAGCGAGCAAGTCGCAGCCTTCCCCCTGGGTTATGCACCGCAATAGGATGTGGTTGCCGCCACGCCGGTAGAGATCCCCCTCTACCAGCGCGTACCTCTTAGCCATACGCACAATCCGTTCAGCGGTTGCATGTTCATCAGGGAGGATATTGTTCTTCAAGTAGTCCCAGATCTCCGTGATCCATGCATCGGGTCTGACTTGAGCTTCTGGATCTTGAGCGCTGGGTTGCACGGAGTCCCCAGTGACGCTTACGATCCTTGGCGGCATCCATGGCTGTAGGGCCGCCGGGACCGCCAGCTTCGAGGTGCTGGTCAAGCCCCCTTCGCCCGGCTCGGCGGGCCGGGCTGTGGGCCGCAGCAACGTCCTCTCGAAAACTCCTTCAGGTGCAGGGGCTCCGGTGGAAGCCTTCGTTGAAAGGTTGTCGGCTGTGGCATTAGGTACGTGGTGCAGGTCCAAAGCGAGGAATTCTTTCTCCAACATCTGTACGTGGAGCAGATACGCAGCTAGCTGCGGGTCATTGCAGGAGCATTCACCCTTGAGTCGCCCTGTGCCAACAACTGGCGAGCGCCTAAAGACAGGGCTGTCTGCAGGCCAAAGATGAGTGCTTCATACTCCGCCATGTTGTTGGTTGCCTTGAAATTTAGACGCACCATATACCCAAACTGTTCCCCCGATGGCATGAGGAGTAGTACGCCGGCACTGGCCCCCTGCTTTCGCGAGGAGCCGTCGAAGAAGAGTGTCCAGTGGGGTTCCGTGAAGACCGGAGCTTTAGGTTCTGGCTCACTGCCTTCATGGCCCCCTGGGGCAGTCTTCGTTGGTGTCCACTCCGCCACAAAGTCAGCCAGTGCTTGGCTCTTGACTGCATGACGTGGGAGGAAGTCCAGCTCAAACTCCGTCAGCTCCGCCGCCCATTTAGCAACGTTACCAGTCGCATGGGGGCTGTGAAGAATTGTCTTCAGCGGATACGAGGTGACTACCGAGACCCGGTGGGCCTGGAAGTAGTGGCGGAGCTTCCTGGAGGCCACGAGCACCGCATACAGCAGCTTGTGGACTTCTAGGTACCTTGTCTTGGCCTCATGAAGTACTTCACTGATGTAGTAGACAGGCCTCTGTATGGTTCGGACCCTCCCTCTTAGGCTTGGGAGCTTCTCGTCCATTGGCCCCGGCCCGCTGGAGGTGGGTGGACCCACGGGGGCCTCCGAGAACTGGGACCCGGAGGCCCTTAAGCTTTGATCATCCGGGAGCTCCGGGGGGTCTTGTGGGACCTCTGGGAGACCCCAATTGGACCCTGGAGATTTATCTTGGGGGTCCGGGGGGCCGTCCTGGGCCTCCGGGAGGTCGACTTGGACCTCCAGGGGGTCCGGGAGACCGTCTTGGCCCTGCAGGTCCCCCTGGCGTCTGTCTTCTGCTACCGGAGCAGGTTGCGAGGGTGAGGGGTCTGGCCGCTGCGCGACAAGGACCATACTCACCACTTCTGTTGTCGCCGCAATGTAGAGCAGCAAGTGCTCTCCGGGCTCAGGGGCTACCATGATAGGTAGGGTCGTCACGAGTCGCTTCAACTCCTGGAAAGCCTCTTCTGCTTCGTCAGTCCAGGCAAAGGGGCCTGACTTGCGCAGGAGCTTAAAGAAAGGGAGTGCCCGCTCTGCTAGCCTCGGTATAAACCGACTCAGCGCGGCTAGACATCCCGTGAGTCTCTGAACATCCTTGACGCGAGCAGGGGGCCGCATGAAGTCGATGGCCTTGATCTTCTCTGGGTTGGCCTCAATCCCTCGGTGCGAGACCAGGAACCCTAAGAGCTTCCCAGAAGACACGCCGAACACACATTTATCTGGGTTCAGCTTGGTGCGCGTAGAGCGCAACTTGTCAAAGACTAAAGCTAGGTTATCTAGTAGGGATGAACCCTGCTTGACCTTGACAACTATGTCATCGACGTACACATCAACTAGGTCTCTTATTAACTCCCCAAAGGTTTTGTGCATCGCCCGCACAAAGGTAGGGAGTGCATTCTTTAGGCCGTAAGGCATAGACACTGTCGGTACCTGAGATATGGGGTACCCCCGCGCACAGGGTAAAATGCCTAAGGTACTCGCCCTTCTCCGCAGGGAGAGCTCCGAAGGCGCCACGCGTCCGGCGGAGCCGGACCTCCCTCTCCTCAGAGGAGAGCTCCGGGCCCGCCACGTGGCATACAGAAGCCGGACCTCCCCCTCCGCGGGAGAGAGGTCCGAAGACGCCACGCGTCCAGCGGGGCCGGACCTCCCTCTCCTCAGAGGAGAGCTCCGGGCCCGCCACGTGGCATACAGAAGCCGGACCTCCCCCTCCGCGGGAGAGAGGTCCGAAGACGCCACGCGTCCAGCGGGGCCGGACCTCCCTCTCCACAGAGGAGAGCTCCGGGCCCGCCACGTGGCATACAGAAGCTGGACCTCCCCCTCCGCGGGGGGAGGTCCGGAGGCTCCACGTGCCCCGCAGGCCGCACCCTTCTCGCCTCAGAGAAGGGCTACGGACCCGCCACGTGGCCAGAAGAACGGTGCTGCCTGCCCCCGAGCGGTAGGCAGCAGGCGTAAAGGCGCCCCACACCTTGCCCGTACAAGGTATTCAAGGCCCGCGTCTTCCCAAGACGCGGAAACGCGGAGCACGCGTCTGTCAGGTGCCATTGCGCCCAGTCGCATCACAGACTGGCGCACGGTGTCAGAACCTGCCAGCTAATAAACGCCGCGACAAGACATCCCATGCCGCCTGCGCCGTCATCAACCACTACGACTAGCATGTGGCATGGGCAGGGCGGCAAGATGAAGACTCAGAAGCCTCCGACCGGAGGCAACTACCGGCGTAACTACAGATACGGTAGATAATAGACAATCTTCCCGGGACACCTGTCGGGTCCCGGCTCCCCTTGTAAGCCACCCGAGTCTTGGACTATAAAAGGATCGGGTAGGCGTCGATAGCAGGGGTTGACATTTTGCAACTCATACGCTAGCCATACGCCCTCAAGCTGTAACACACCCCCAAGCTCAGGCCTCCGGCACTGAGCAGCAAGCAATACAGCGAGCTCCATAGCTCGCCGTGGACGTAGGGTTTTACACTCCGACGGCCTGAACCACGTAAAACTCGCCGTGTCAAGCTCTCACTAACTCGTCCATCTGCGCAAGCTCACCGCTAGGAACTAGCCCCTCCGAAAAAAGAACCTCCGCGGGCTGCCCAGTGCAGGCCCGGGGGAAGTGTCGATCGCACACTTCGACATTTGGCGCGCCAGGTAGGGGGCTTTTTCCCTAGCGCGACGAGTTTCCGCCGACGAAGATGACCAAGCTCCCTTCGGCGGCAAGCTCACCTCCCCCGCCTCCACGGCGAACCGCGACCAGGGGGGAGTACAAGTCAACACACTCGGGACGGAGTGTGTCAGTACAAGCTGGGAGCCAGCAACTGGCTCTGGCAGCGCCGACCCCGGCAATGCCGGCTCCAACCAGCGTCAGATCTTCAGTAGCGCCGGGCGTACCCGGAGGGGGTGCGCTAGCTGCAGCAAGAGCGCTACTGCACAATCCGCCCGCTGGGGACGCGCCTCAGGCAGCGACCCAGCGGTGGATTCTCGAGGTAGACCGTCTTGTCGTCGCTGCCGCAAGCCTGCGACTCCGGCGGAGACGACACTCTGACCAACCGGCCGTGTCTCTGATACGCACGCCGATGGTTGACGAACAGACGGCAGACTCCAGCTCTGCCAGCCCTCAATCGATGGATCTGAGGACAGAGCTGGAGCGGTGTCGCTCGGGTCAAGATGCCCGGTATACCTCGAGCAACGCTGAGAAAGGCGTCTCTACCAAGAGGCTGACGACAGCATGACGTCGGCCTCGACCCAGCCTGAAGAGCAGACCTTCGCCATGCGATCTCTGCCCCAGGCCTGCGCCGTGCAGAATATGCCACGGTCATATGTACTGCAGATGGCGCCCCCGGCCTATGGTGCAGCCTTGCCCGTACCGGGGTACACTGTGCCCAGTGCGAACCCAGCGTTCGCGGCACCAGAACCTGCGGTGACAGAAGCAGGGTTTGCAGCCCTCGCGCCCCATCTTCGCTTTGCGAAGTGGCCGCGCAAGTTTCGGCCACACCTGCCCGAGAAGTACGATGGCAGCGTCAACCTGGCGGAGTTCCTCCAGATCTACTCCACCGCCGTACTTGCCGCAGGAGGGAATGAAGCCGTCATGGCCAATTACTTCCCTGTCGCCTTGACCGGTCCAGCCCGGTCTTGGCTCATGAACCTCCCCCAGGGTTCCGTCACCTCCTGGGGAGAGCTTTGCCGACAGTTCGTAGCCAACTTCGGCAGCTCCTACACCCGGCCTGGCACGGAGCTCGACCTCCACGCCGTCCAGCAGCAACCTGGGGAGTCGCTGCGCTCTTTCATCCAGCGGTTCTACCAGGTGCGGAACACCATCCCACACATTCAAAATGCTTCTGTGGTGGTGGCGTTCCGGCAAGGTGTCCGGGACAGGAAGACGCTCGAGAAGCTCGCGACCAGGGAGGTCCGCGACGTCTCAGAGCTCTTCAGTTTGGCAGACAAATGCGCCAGAGCAGCCGAAGGACGGAACTGGCACTCGCTGCCATCCTCCGAGTCAGGGGGACTGCCCGGATCTAGTCCTACTCCCTGTGGAGGCAGCAGGAAGGCCAAGAACCGAGGCAGAAGCAAGATAGAGTCACCGACCGCAGCACCAGTCATCACTGCAGCGACGCTCGGTGGGGCTCGGGGGCCGCACCCCGACAAGAAGCAGCGAAGATCACCAATCCCAGAAGGTGATGAAGACAATATGTGCCCCGTGCACGGCAGCTGTCGCCACACTGCTGCCAAGTGCCGGGAGATCCGAAGGCTCGCAGAGCGCTTCCGCAAGGAGAAGCGGCAGCGGGCTGATGCCCTGCCCTTCCGTCCAAAGGAAGATGAGCAGGGGGTGGATGTTCCAGACAACATCGACCACCCAGAGGAGATCCAGGAGCCTCAGCGTGTCGTGAAGGCGGCATGCAATCATGAGGATTCCGGCTCCAGCGACGATGAGCGTCGGAAGAAGCTCTACGTCATATACGGCGGGTCCGCCGACCCCTCGTCCCGAAGCACAGTCAAGACTCTGCGCCGAGCGGTAGCGTCAGTGGCGCAACTCCCAAGTGCTGCACCGCACCTAAAGTGGATGGGGACCCCCATCAGCTTTGATGCCACCGACTGCCCCAGGAACATGGCTGGGGCCGGCCAACTACCGCTCCTGGTGGCTCCTACCATCGCCAACGTGAGAATGTACAACGTTTTGGTGGATGGAGGGGCTGGGCTGAACCTCATCAGCCATGCAGCTTTCCAGAAGCTGCAGATCCCGATGGCCAAGCTCACCCCGTCGAGCCCGTTCTCAGGGGTAGGGCCGGGACAGGTTATACCCTACGGCAACATTAGTCTCCGGGTGACCTTCGGGGCTCCGGACAGCTATCGAACAGAGTACATTCTGTTCGACGTAGCGGAGATAGACCTCCCCTTCAACGCCATAATCGGCAGGCCAGCCCTGTACCGGTTCATGGCTGTAGCCCATTACGGCTACCTTGTCCTGAAGATGCCAACATCGACAGGTGTTCTCAGGATTCGTGGGGACCGCACTGCTGCAGTGTCGGCCCTGGAGAAGCTCCAAACACTCGCAACAGCTGGGGCATCAGCCCCCGGCAATACGGAGCCGGACCAGCTCCGCTCGAGCGCACGTCACCGTGCTTCCACCACAGCACCCCGGGTGCAACCTCTCGACGAGGGCAGCGTCCCCTTAAAGGTCGTCCAAGTCGGCGCCGAAGCTACCCAGACCACCCGGGTAGCCGGGGGCCTGGATAGTAAATAGGAAGGCGCGCTCGTCACCTTCCTCCGGCACAACGTCGACGTGTTTGCATGGCAGCCGTCACAGATGCCGGGGATCCCCAGGAAGGTGATCGAGCACCACTTGAAAGTCTTCCACGACGCCCGGCCGGTTCAACAGAAGCCCCGCAAGCAGTCCATCGAGCGGCAAAACTTCATCCGTGAAGAAGTCAAGAAGCTGCTGGACGCTGGCTTCATACGGGAGGTCCACCACCCCCGATGTTTGGCGAACCCCATCGTTGTCCCGAAGGCTGGAGGGAAGCTCCGGATGTGCATCGACTACACCAGTCTCAATAAGGCATGTCCTAAAGATCCATTCCCTCTCCCTAGAATAGATCAAATAGTAGACTCAACGTCAGGCTGTGATATGCTGTGCTTCCTAGACGCCTACTCGGGTTTCCATCAGATCCCCATGTCTAGGGAGGACGAGGAGCACACCTCCTTCATCACAGTAGACGGCCTTTATTGCTATGTGTCTATGCCTTATGGCCTAAAGAATGCACTCCCCACCTTTGTGCGGGCAATGCACAAAACCTTTGGGGAGCTAATAAGAGACCTGGTTGAGGTGTATGTCGATGACATAGTTGTCAAGGTCAAGCAGGGTCCATCCCTGCTAGATAACCTAGCTTTAGTCTTTGACAAGTTGCGCTCTACGCGCACCAAGCTGAACCCAGATAAATGTGTGTTCGGCGTGTCCTCTGGGAAGCTCTTAGGGTTCCTGGTCTCGCACCGAGGGATTGAGGCCAACCCAGAGAAGATCAAGTCCATCGACTTGATGCGGCCCCCTGCCCGTGTCAAGGATGTCCAGAAACTCACGGGATGTCTAGCCGCGCTGAGTCGGTTTATACCGAGGCTAGCAGAGCGGGCACTCCCTTTCTTTAAGCTCCTGCGCAAGTCAGGCCCTTTTGCCTGGACTGACGAAGCAGAAGAGGCTTTCCAAGAGTTGAAGCGACTCCTGACGACCCTACCTGTCATGGTAGCCCCTGAGCCCGGAGAGCACCTGTTGCTCTACATCGTGGCGACAACTGAAGTAGTGGGTATGGTCCTCGTCGCAGAGCGGCCGGACCCCTCATCTTCACAACCTGCTCCGGTAGCAGAAGACAGACGCCAGGAGGCCCCGCAGGATCAAGACGGTCTCCCGGACCTCCAAGGCAACCTCCCGGAGGCCCAGGTCGGCCTCCCGGAGGTCCAGGGCGGTCTCCCGGACCTCCAAGATAAACCCCCGGGGGACCTGCGGGACCCCCGGGGGGCCAAATGGGACCTCCCAGAGGTCCCCCAAGACCCCCCGGAGCTCCCGGACAATCAAGATAGCTTAAGGGCCTCCGGGTCCCAGCTCTCGGAGGCCCCCATGGGTCCACCCACCTCCAGCGGGCCAGGGCCAATGGACGAGGACCTCCCAGGCCTGAGAAAGAGGGTTCGAACCGTCCAGAGGCCTGTCTACTACATCAGCGAAGTACTTCATGATGCCAAGATAAGGTACCTGGAAGTCCACAAGCTGCTGCATGCGGTGCTCGTGGCCTCCAGAAAGCTCCGCCATTACTTCCAGGCCCACCGGGTCTTGGTAGTCACCTCGTATCCGCTGAACACAATTCTTCACAGCCCCCATGCGACTGGCAACGTTGCTAAATGGGCGGCGGAGCTTGCGGAGTTTGAGCTGGACTTCCTCCCACGCCATGCAGTCAAGAGCCAAGCACTGGCTGACTTTGTGGCGGAGTGGACAACAACGGAGACTGACCCAGGGGGCCATGGGGGCGGAGAACCGGAACACCAAGCTCCGGTCTTCACCGAACCCCACTGGACACTCTTCTTCGATGGCTCCCCGTGAAAGCAGGGGGCCAGTGCCGGCGTACTGCTCCTCATGCCATCGGGGGAACAGTTTGGGTATATGGTGCGTCTCAATTTCAAGGCAACCAACAACATGGCGGAGTATGAAGCACTCATCTTTGGCCTGCAGACAGCCCTGTCTTTAGGCGCTCGCCAGTTGTTGGCACAGGGCGACTCCCAGCTGGTCATCAAGCAAGTCAAGGGTGAATGGTCCTGCAATGACCCCCAGCTAGCTGCGTATCTGCTTCACGTGCAGATGTTGGAGAAAGAATTCCTCGCCTTGGACCTGCACCACGTACCGCGCGCCGGTAATGCCGCAGCCGACAACCTTTCAACGAAGGCTTCCACCGGAGCCCCTGCGCCCGAAGGAGTCTTCGAAAGGACGTTGCTGCGGCCCACAGACCGGCCCGCCGAGCCGGGCGAAGGGGGCTTGACCAGCACCTCGAAGCTGGCGGTCCCGGCGGCCCTACAGCCGTGGGCGCCGCCAAGGATCGTAAGCGTCACTGGGGACTCCGTGCAACCCAGCGCTCAACATCCAGAAGCTCAAGTCAGACCCGATGCATGGATCACGGAGATCTGGGACTACTTGAAGGACAATCTCCTCCCTGATGAACATGCAACCGCTGAACGGATTGTGCGTATGGCTAAGAGGTACGCGCTGGTAGAGGGGGATCTCTACCGGCGTGGTGCCAACCACATCCTATTGCGGTGTATAACCCAGGGGGAAGGCTGCGACTTGCTCGCTGAGATCCATGGAGGCGAATGTGGAAGTCATTCTTCCTCACGCACGCTTGTCGGTAAAGCCTTCCGCCATGGCTTCTACTGGCCGACAGCACTCCAGGATGCCGTCAAGCTGGTCGAGAGCTGCAAGGCGTGCCAGTTCCACGCCAAGCAGATCCATACACCGGCTCAGGCGGTACAGATGATCCCGCCCTCGTGGCCGTTTGCCGTGTGGGGGCTGGACATCCTGGGACCATTTCCCAGAACCGTCGAGGGGTTCCGATACCTCTATGTCGCTATCGACAAGTTCACCAAGTGGCCGGAAGCTACACCAGTTGTCACCATCAATAAACAATCCGCAGTAAAATTCATCAGGTCTATTGTCTGCCGGTTCGGGGTCCCAAACAGGATCATCACCGACAATGGGACCCAGTTCACCAGCGCAGCATTCCAAGACTACTGTGAGGACCTTGGCATTCAGGTATGCTATGCCTCTGTCGCCCACCCGAGGAGCAATGGGCAAGTTGAGAGGGCCAATGCAGAGATTCTCCGGGGCCTCAAGACTCGCACCTTCGCCAGCCTGAAGAAACATGGTGCCAATTGGGTAGATGAACTTCCAAGCACACTATGGGCTAACCGGACATCCCAGAGCCGGGCCACCGGGGAGACACCCTTCTTCATGGTGTACGGGGCTGAAGCTGTACTTCCCCCAGAAATCACCATGAAGTCTCACCGTGTCCGGGCTTACGACGAAGCCACGCAGGACAACCTCCGGCGTGGAGAAATCGACCTCGTCGACGAGGTCCGATTACATGCGGCACTCCGTAACGCGCGGTACAGACAGGCGCTTCGGCGCTACCACCAGAGGTCTGTGCGTGCCCGGGAGCTGCAGGAAGGTGACCTGGTGTTGCGGCGCATACTTTCTCGCGAAGGGGCCCACAAACTCTCCCCTAGTTGGGAAGGCCCCTTCCGAGTCACGAAAGTATGCCGCCCCGGGTGTGTGCGCCTTTCCACCGAGGATGGGGACCTGCTCCCGAACCCTTGGAACATAGAACACCTCCGTAAGTTCTACCCCTAAGAGCAAAAATAGGACAGTACATTCTTTTCGTAATGAACTCCATATAGTCCAGGAGCAGCGCTCGGAGCAGCTAAACCCCAGGGGACGGTCCAGGACTACGTTCAGCTTTGCCTGGTTCCGACTCCAAGCTCGTAGAGTCTCGCTTCCCCTCTTAATGGGGTGGGTCGTGGCCTCCATGTTTAGCCTGCCTTCCTCCTATGGAAGGTTGTACGAAAAGAAGTCTGCCCTACTTTGCTCTTTCCTTGTACTCATTTAAATTGTGAATTGAGTTTTTTTATCACCCTTGCAGTACATGGTTGCCATGTGCTCAGCTCCCCCTCTCTACAAGTCCCCAAGCACCAAGCATATGTTTGGGGCTGTAAGTCAAATAAGACAAAGAGATAAGGGAGGGGGAGCCCCCTAGGAGAATTACGTTTCCTCTACCTGTGTGCAGGACTTCCAGGTTGCGGCAACGGGGACTGCATGAAGCAGGGGGAAAGGAGCTACCAACTACTTCGACCCAGGACTAGAGGGGCGGCACCCGGGGGCCCCACGTGTCCAGCAGGCCCAGAACTCTCTCCTCCCTTGAGGAGGGCTCCGGGCTCGCCACGTGGCGGGCGGAAAACGGACCTCCCCCCGCGGTGGGAGAGCTCCGAAAGCCCTGCGTGTTCAACATGGCCGGGGCTCCCGTCTCTGCAGTAAAAGCAATCATCAAGTGAGCGCACGCTCTCACGATCCTGTGGCCGTTCGTGCTCCGGCAGCGGTCAAATTCGGGACTTAGAGAAAGTGCGCGGATCGGAAGAGACGGAGGTCCCACCTCGGGCTCGCTATCTCCCCCGAGATGGGCCCGGGGGCCACTGTCGGTACCTGAGATATGGGGTACCCCCGCGCACAGGGTAAAATGCCTAAGGTACTCGCCCTTCTCCGCAGAGAGAGCTCCGAAGGTGCCACGCGTCCGGCGGGGCCGGACCTCCCTCTCCTCAGAGTAGAGCTCCGGGCCCGCCACGTGGCATACAGAAGCCGGACCTCCCCCTCCGCGGGAGAGAGGTCCGAAGACGCCACGCGTCCAGCGGGGCCGGACCTCCCTCTCCACAGAGGAGAGCTCCTGGCCCGCCACGTGATACAGAAGCTGGACCTCCCCCTCCGCGAGGAGAGGTCCGGAGGCTCCACGTGCCCCGCAGGCCGGACCCTTCTCGCCTCAGAGAAGGGCTCCGGACCCGCCACGTGGCCAGAAGAACGGTGCTGCCTGCCCCCGAGCGGTAGGCAGCGGGCGTAAAGGCGCCCCACACCTTGCCCGTACAAGGTATTCAAGGCCCGCGTCTTCCCAAGACGCGGAAACGCGGAGCACGCGTCTGTCAGGTACCGTTGCACCCAGTCGCATCACAGTCTAGCGCGCGGTGTCAGAACCTGCCAGCTAATAAACGCCGCGACAAGACATCCCATGCTGCCTGCGCCGTCATCAACCACTACGACTAGCATGCGGCATGGGCAGGGCGGCAAGATGAAGACTCAGAAGCCTCCGACCAGAGGCAACTACCGGCGTAACTACAGATACGGTAGACAATATACAATCTTCCCGGGACCACCTGTCGGGTCCCGGCTCCCCTTGTAAGCCACCCGAGTCTTGGACTATAAAAGGATCGGGTAGGCGTCGATAGCAGGGGTTGACATTTTGCAACTCATACGCTAGCCATACGCCCTCAAGCTGTAACACACCCCCAAGCTCAGGCCTCCGGCCCTGAGCAGCAAGCAATACAGCGAGCTCCATAGCTCGCCGTGGACGTAGGGTTTTACGCTCCGGCGGCCTGAACCACGTAAAACTCGCCGTGTCAAGCTCTCACTAACTCGTCCATCTGCGAAAGCTCTCCGCTAGGAACTAGCCCCTACGAAAAATGAACCTCCGCGGGCTGCCCAGTGCAGGCCCGGGGGAAGTGTCGATCGCACACTTCGACAGACACATAGCAATAAAGGCCGTCTACTGTGATGAAGGAGGTGTGCTCCTCGTCCTCCCTAGACATGGGGATCTGATGGAAACCCGAGTAGGCGTCTAGGAAGCACAGCATATCACAGCCTGACGTTGAGTCTACTATTTGATCTATTCTAGGGAGAGGGAATGGATCTTTGGGACATGCCTTATTGAGACTGGTGTAGTCGATGCACATCCGGAGCTTCCCGCCGGCCTTCGGGACAACGACGGTGTCGGTACCTGAGATATGGGGTACCCCCGCGCACAGGGTAAAATGCCTAAGGTACTCGCCCTTCTCCGCAGGGAGAGCTCCGAAGGCGCCACGCGTTCGGCGGGGCCGGACCTCCCTCTCCTCAGAGGAGAGCTCCGGGCCCGCCACGTGGCATACAGAAGCCGGACCTCCCCCTCCGCGGGAGAGAGGTCTGAAGACGCCACGCGTCCAGCGGGGCCGGACCTCCCCCTCCACAGAGGAGAGCTCCGGGCCCGTCACGTGGCATACAGAAGCTGGACCTCCCCCTCCGCGGGGAGAGGTCCGGAGGCTCCACGTGCCCCGCAGGCCGGACCCTTCTCGCCTCAGAGAAGGGCTCCGGACCCGCCACGTGGCCAGAAGAACGGTGCTGCCTGCCCCCGAGCGGTAGGAAGCGGGCGTAAAGGCGCCCAACACCTTGCCCGTACAAGGTATTCAAGGCCCGCGTCTTCCCAAGACGCGGAAACGCGGAGCACGCGTCTGTCAGGTGCCGTTGCGCCCAGTCGCATCACAGACTGGCGCGCGGTGTCAGAGTCTGCCAGCTAATAAACGCCGCGACAAGACATCCCATGCCGCCTGCGCCGTCATCAACCACTACGACTAGCATGCGGCATGGGCAGGACAGCAAGATGGAGACTCAGAAGCCTCCGACCAGAGGCAACTACCGGCGTAACTACAGATACGGTAGATAATAGACAATCTTCCCGGGACCACCTGTCGGGTCCCGGCTCCCCTTGTAAGCCACCCGAGTCTTGGACTATAAAAGACTCGGGTAGGCGTCGATAGCAAGGGTTCGCATTTTGCAACTCATACGCTAGCCATACGCTCTCAAGCTGTAACTCACCCCCAAGCTCAGGCCCCCGGCCCTGAGCAGCAAGCAATACAGCGAGCTCCATAGCTCGCCGTGGACGTAGGGTTTTACGCTCCGGCGGCCTGAACCACGTAAGACTCGCCGTGTCAAGCTCTCACTAACTCGTCCATCTGCGCAAGCTCTCCGCTAGGAACTAGCCCCTCCGAAAAAAGAACCTCCGCGGGCTGCCCAGTGCAGGCCCGGGGGAAGTGTCGACCGAACACTTCGACATTTGGCGCGCCAGGTAGGGTCTTTTCCCCTAGCGCGACGAGTTTCCGCCGACGAAGATGACCAAGCTCCCTTAGGCGGCAAGCTCACCTCCCCCGCCTCCGCGGCGAACCGCGACCAGGGGGGAGTACAAGTCAACACACTCAGGACGCAGTGTGTCAGTACAAGCTGGGAGCCAGCAACCGGCTCTGGCAGCGCCGACCCCGGCAATGCAGGCTCCAACCAGCGTCAGATCTTCAGTAGCGCCGGGCGTACCCGGAGGGGGTGCGCTAGCTGCAGCAAGAGCGCTACTGCACAATCCGCCCGCTGGGGACGCGCCTCAGGCAGCGACCCAGCGGTGGATTCTCGAGGTAGACCGTCTTTTCGTCGCTGCCGCAAGCCCGCGACTCCGGCGGAGACGACACTCTGACCAACCGGCCGTGTCGCTGATACGCACGCCGATGGTTGACGAACAGACGGCAGACTCCAGCTCTGCCAGCCCTCAATCGATGGATCTGAGGACAGAGCTGGAGCGGTGTCGCTCGGGTCAAGATGCCCGGGTATACCTGGAGCAACGGCGAGAAAGGCGTCGCTACCAAGAGACTGACGACAGCATGATGTCGGCCTCGACCCAGCCTAAAGAGCAGACCTTCGCCATGCGATCTCTTCCCCAGGCCTGCGCCGTGCAGAATATGCCACAGTCATATGTACTGCAGATGGCGCCCCCGGCCTAGGGTGCAGCCTTGCCCGTACCGGGGTACACTGGGCCTAGTGCGAACCCAGTGTTCGCGGCACCAGAACCTGCGGTGACAGAAGCAGGGTGTGGAGCCCTCGCGCCCCATCTTCGCTTTGCGAAGTGGCCACGCAAGTTTCGGCCACACCTGCCCGAGAAGTACGACGGCAGCGTCAACCTGGCGGAGTTCCTCTAGATCTACTCCACCGCCGTACTTGCCGCAGGAGGGAATGAAGCCGTCATGGCCAATTACTTCCCTGTCGCCTTGACCGGTCCAGCCCGGTCTTGGCTCATGAACCTCCCCCAGGGTTCCGTCACCTCCTGGGGAGAGCTTTGCCGACAGTTCGTAGCTAACTTCGGCAGCTCCTACACCCGGCCTGGCATGGAGCTCGACCTCCACGCCGTACAGCAGCAACCTGGGGAGTCGCTGCGCTCTTTCATCCAGCGGTTCTCCCAGGTGCGGAACACCATCCCACACATTCAAAATGCTTCTGTGGTGGTGGCGTTCCGGCAAGGCATCCGGGACAGGAAGATGCTCGAGAAGCTCGCGACCAGGGAGGTCCGCGACGTCTCAGAGCTCTTCAGTTTGGCAGACAAATGCGCCAGAGCAGCCGAAGGACGGAACTGGCACTCGCTGCCATCCTCCGAGTCAGGGGGACTGCCCGGATCTAGTCCTACTCCCTGTGGAGGCAGCAGGAAGGCCAAGAACCGAGGAAGAAGCAAGATAGAGTCACCGACCGCCGCCCCAGTCGTCACTGCAGCGACGCTCGGTGGGGCTCGGGGGCCGCGCCCCGACAAGAAGCAGCGAAGATCACCAATCCCAGAAGGTGATGAAGACAATATGTGCCCCGTGCACGGCAGCTGTCGCCACACTGCTGCCGAGTGCCGGGAGATCCGAAGGCTCGCAGAGCGTTTCCGCAAGGAGAAGCGGCAGCAGGCTGATGCCCTGCCCTTCGGTCCAAAGGAAGATGAGCAGGGGGTGGATGTTCCAGACAACATCGACCACCCAGAGGAGATCTAGGAGCCTCAGCGTGTCGTGAAGGCGGCATGCAATCATGAGGATTCCGGCTCCAGTGACGATGAGCGACGGAAGAAGATCTACGTCATATACGGCGGGTCCGCCGACCCCTCGTCCCGAAGCGCAGTCAAGACTCTGAGCCGAGCGGTAGCGTCGGTGGCGCCACTCCCAAGTGCTGCACCGCAACTAAAGTGGATGGGGACCCCCATCAGCTTTGATGCCACCGACTGCCCCAGGAACATGGCTGGGGCCGGCCAACTACCGCTCCTGGTGGCCCCTACCATCGCCAACGTCAGAATGTACCATGTTTTGGTGGATGGAGGGGCTGGGCTGAACCTCATCAGCCGTGCAGCTTTCCAGAAGCTGCAGATCCCGATGGCCAAGCTCACCCCGTCGAGCCCGTTCTCAGGGGTAGGGCCGGGACAGGTTATCCCCTACGGCAACATTAGTCTCCCGGTGACCTTCGGGGCTCCGGACAGCTATCGAACAGAGTACATTCTGTTCGACGTAGCGGAGATAGACCTCCCCTTCAACGCCATAATCGGCAGGCCAGCCCTGTACCGGTTCATGGTTGTAGCCCATTACGGCTACCTTGTCCTGAAGATGCCAACACCGACAGGTGTTCTCAGGATTCATGGGGACCGCACTGCTGCAGTGTCGGCCCTGGAGAAGCTCCAAGCACTCGCAACAGCTGGGGCATCAGCCCCCGGCAATACGGAGCCGGACCAGCTCCGCCCGAGCGCACGTCACCGTGCTTCCACCACAGCACCCCGGGTGCAACCTCTCGACGACGGCGGTGTCCCCTTAAAGGTCATCCAAGTCGGCGCCGAAGCTACCCAGACCACCCGGGTAGCCGGGGGCCTGGATAGTAAATAGGAAGGCGCGCTCGTCACCTTCCTCCGGCACAACGTCGACGTGTTTGCATGGCAGCCGTCACAGATGCCGGGGATCCCAGGAAGGTGATCGAGCACCACTTGAAAGTCTTCCCCGACGCCCGGCCGGTTCAACAGGAGCCCCGCAAGCAGTCCATCGAGCGGCAAAACTTCATCCGTGAAGAAGTCAAGAAGCTGCTGGATGCTGGCTTCATACGGGAGGTCCACCACCCCCGATGGTTGGTGAACCCCGTCTGTCGAAGTGTTCGGTCGACACTTCCCCCGGGCCTGCACTGGGCAGCCCGCGGAGGTTCTTTTTTCGGAGGGGCTAGTTCCTAGCGGAGAGCTTGCGCAGATGGACGAGTTAGTGAGAGCTTGACACGGCGAGTCTTACGTGGTTCAGGCCGCCGGAGCGTAAAACCCTACGTCCACGGCGAGCTATGGAGCTCGCTGTATTTCTTGCTGCTCGGGGCCTGAGGCCTGAGCTTGGGGGAGAGTTACAGCTTCGGAGTGTATGGCTAGCGTATGAGTTGCAAAGTGCGAACCCTTGCTATCGACGCCTACCCGAGCCTTTTATAGTCCAAGACTCGGGCGGCTTACAAGGGGAGCCGGGACCCGACAGGTGGTTCCGGGAAGATTGTCTATTATCTACCGTATCTGCAGTTATGCCAATAGTTGTCTCTGGTCGAAGGCTTCTGAGTCTTCATCTTGCCGCCCTGCCCATGCCGCATGCTAGTCGTAGTGGTTGATGACGGTGCAGGCGGCATGGGATGTCTTGTCGCGGTGTTTATTGGCTGGCAGGTTCTGACACCGCGCGCCAGTCTGTGATGCGACTGGGCGCAACGGCACCTGATAGACGCGTGCTCCGCGTCTCCGCGTTTTGGGAAGACGCGGGCCTTGAATACCTTGTACGGGCAAGGTATTGGGCGCCTTTAGGCCCGCTGCCTACCGCTTGGGGGCGGGCAGCACCGTTCTTCTGGCCACGTGGCGGATCCGGAGCCCTTCTCTGAGGAGAGAAGGGTCTGGCCTGCGGGGCACGTGGAGCCTCCGGACCTCTCCCCGCGGGGGGGAGGCTCGGCTTCTGTCCGGCCCCGCTGGACGCGTGGCGCCTTTGGACCTCTCTCCCGCGGAGGGGGAGGTCCGGCTTCTGTATGCCATGTGGCGGGCCCGGAACTCTCCTCTGAGGAGAGGGAGGTCCGGCCCCGCCGGACGCGTGGCGCCTTCGGAGCTCTCCCTGCGTAGAAGGGCGAGTTAATTAGGCATTTTCCCCTGTGCGCGGGGTACCCCATATCTCAGGTACCGACACTGTCCTACGTTGCTCTTCTTTGGTGCTCATTTAATTTACTTATTAAATTTTTATGATTGCACTGCTAGTGCGTGCTCACCATGCATTCAGCTCCCTCTTCTCATTCTCATCTTTAGTCGGCATTTGCTGCCCTACCAAAGGCGGTTGCGTCGGAGGTACCGGCCGATAGCCAGGGGGGCCCCGAGCCCCCGGCACTTCGCGCACGGTAGTTCCCAAGCACCGTATAGGTGGACGGTGACCGTAAGCCAAATAAGACTATGAGATAGAGGGGGGGAGCCCCCAAGGAGAATTACATTTCCCTTACTTGTGTGCAGGACCTCTCGGCCTCAGCTCCCCGCAGGAGTATGGTAGGCACATCCATCCAATGGAATGCACCTACCAGGGGGCCGCTACGGGATCGCGCAAGACCGAAACCCCAAGGTAAGATCAAAGAACTAGACCTCACAGGGGCGAGGCCCAAAGGCCCCACGTGTCCAGCGGGGCCAGACCTTCCACCTCCTTGAGGGGGAGCTCCGGACCGGCCGCGTGGTCTACAGAAGCCGGACCTCCTCCCCTCCGCGGGGAGAGGTCCGAGGACTCCACGTGCCCCGCAAGCCCGGACCTCCCCTCAGAGGGGAGCTCCGGGCCCGCCATGTGGCCAACAGGCCCGGACCCCCTCCGATCTCGTGAGGTGGGTCCTAGAGACCTCTGGGGCCCTTAGTATACAGTGAGGACCCGGAGAAGGTGTCTATACATAGCTTCGAGATTGGTCAAGGCCTCCGAGTACCTTGCGGAGCTAAGGACTCGGCCAGGAAAGGCCAGGAAGAAGATTAGGACATGCAGACACAGAAAGAAACAGGAGTCTGTTCATACAAAGGCTCCACGACCTGGGCTATAGACTCAACAAAAATAAAAAAGGAAGTACAGGGCCATGTGGCCACGGGGGCAGATGCCTAAGAGTCCCCGGACTCCCGATGAAACCTAGAGGCCACGAGGGCAGCCAAGTCCTCGACCTCGGCCCTGGCAGCTTCCTCCCGATCGGCGACGGGTCCTAGACGGACTGGCCCTAGAGAAAAGGAAGGGTCTCGGCTCAAGAAGCACGACAGAACGTTCATAGCGACCTCCTTCGCAAGGCCCCGACCTTCCGCTTCAAGCTCGTCGGCGATCACTGCTTCGAGCCGACCCAGCTCGTCGCCGATGGACTCAAGTGCCGGGATCGCTTCGGACATCGGCCGTGCCGGAGCCTCCACCTGCACAGGGCTGAAACCAAGAGGAGACAAGGCGGACCCCGCCTTGGCAATAAAGCCCCAGACTGCCTGGGCCTCGGCAGACCGCAAGGACTGGAGCTTCTCTACCTCTTGGCGAGCCGCCAGCTCGCGATCCATCGCCACCTGGCGCTCCTGGGAGAACTGCTCCTCCCTCGCGGCAACAGCCGACTCACGGTGCTCCAGCTCCTCGGTCCAAGCCCTTAGCTCCTCCACATTGGCCCTCAGCCGGGCGGTGGTCTTCTCCTCCTCGGCCGCAACAGCGCGTTCCCGATCGGCGACGGCGCGCTCTCGACGGGCTACCTGCAGCTGCAACTCCTCCGTGGCGGCGGAACGCTCCTTGGCTTTGGCTTCAACGTGGGCCAGAGCCTCGCGGTAGGTGGCACGAACCCGCCGGGACTCTGACTCCAAGCGGCTAATGGCCTTCTTCTGAGTGCCAAGCAGAGCACTCATGGCCTCAAGCCTTGACTGCCTCGAGTCAAGGTCCGCCTTAGCCTCCTGGGCCTGCTGCTGCCAGCTGAGAAGATGTTCCCTCTCGCCGGCCAGCACCCCCCGCTCCTGCTCAAAGGCGGATTGGAGCTGCCGGGCGCTGGTCTGGACATGCCCCAGGGCGTCCCACACGGGCACCGGGGCAGGGGGGACAGGAGTCACGACACTGGACCCCCCTGTCGAGTCTAAGACCGGCGGAGGCGCCGGCGCCTCAGCAACTAGGGTGGGGCACTGTCCTAGGGAGGCCAGGGGGCCAGCAGGCGCCCCTACAGCGGCCGTCCCAGTCTCAGGACCGGACTTCTGGACTGGTGAAGGAGGGCGGATAGGAGCAAATGCGGCCACCACGGATGGTGAACTCGCCGGAGCAGAGGGAGCCCCCGTTGATTTGGGGACCATGGGAGCCACCACGGTCCCCACGTGCTGAGGCGCGGAGCCTCCGTCAGTTGAAGGCGACCGGGTAAGAGGCCCGCCCCCAGCAGCTGGTCGGTCCCTGCAAGAAGAGAAATCCCTCAGGCTAAGAGAGGAGACAAGAGCTCTGCTCCTACAAGCCAGAAAAGAGCAACACTTACTGGGCGGCATGAGCGCTCCAACGGGCATGCAGCACTGGCCTCTGGGCTGTAGCTGAACCGCCGGGACCAGCGGATGGGATGGTCGCGGAACGTGACGCCCGGATCCCCGGCACACTCGCCGGCGTGGCGCCACCAGCATCCACCCTGGAAACCCCTCCGCTTGAGGAAGGGTGACGAGGTATTTGGGCTGACTTGGACGGCCGCTGTCTGGGGAGAGACCCGCTGGGAAGGGACACCCGGGGCCTCTTCGGGTCGCCACCCGATGGACCAGCACCCCCGGGAGATGGGAGCAAGGTAGCTCTGGCACCCTGACTCGGCGCAGGCGGCGCCCTCGGAGGAGACCGGGCGCGTTTTTTCTCTGGATGCCCGGGGGCCGGCTCCTTTCCCTTCCCTTTGTCGGCGGCTTGAGTTCCGTCGGCTCTGGGGGAGGGTTTGACAGCAGCAGACGCCTCGTGCCCTGACCCGGAGTGATCGGTTCCTGGAATGGTGATACCACAGAAGGCATCCCCGACCTGCCGGACGGCGATCCCGATGTCGTCGAGGTTCGGCATCTTCCGCAGGAGCTCTGACCTCCTCTGTGGCTCCAAGAAGAGGGGGTGGCAGAGGGCGGAAGGGCGGGGTCGCCACTGGGAATGTATTCACCGCTCACCTTGCCCACCAACTCGTTCAGCTCCTCGTCGGAAGGGTCAGAGCCGGGGCCCCTCTACAGCCTGGTACAGTCCTGCTCGCCAGTGTAGTACCACGCTGGGCGACTGCGCTGCTGCAAGGGTGCAATACGGCGCGACACAAAGTCCATCAGCACCATTAGAGACGTCAACCCCTCGTTGGCCAAGAACCGGATCTGCTCCAAGACCGGGGAGTACTCCTGCTCCAGCTCAGGGATCTCCTCCCAGAAGCGACGATCGGTGGTTGGGCTGGCGGTTGGAAGTTGTAAGCGATCGTGCTCGTCGGTCTGCACTACCACCCAGCTCTCCCTCCAGTTTTCTCACCTTGATGCGCTGAAGGGCAGAAGGTATCCAGAGACCTTGGGGTCCTTGCAGCGATGCTGGAAGTAGTATGCCCCCATCTGAGTCTTCGAGCCGCGCCCAGTCGTCCGCAACACAAAGAAGTAGCGGAAGAGCGTCACGGAAGCGTGCACCCCCACGAACATCTCGCAGAAGTGGACAAAAACAGCAGCCATTGCGAAAGAGTTGGGGGAAATATGGTGGAGCTGGAGGCCATATGTCTCCAACAGGGTGACAAAGAAGGAAGAAATCGGCGGAACAAACCCCGCCAGAGCATAAGCAGTGAAGAAGACCATCTCCCCCTTTTCCAGGATCAGGGGGAGAGATCCTCGGCGAAGCCGGTGTTTCTGTTCTTCTGAGCGCCAGCCCAGCAGCCTGCGCACTGGCCCAAGCTCGGAAGAACGAACGAGGCGCGTCGGGAGCAGGTTGGAAGGCATGGCGAAAGAGGGCACAAGGGCAGGAAAGCCGGGGCGCAAGAGTTCAAGGGAAGTACGAGCGCTAGGAAATGCGAAGGGAAGCCGCGATGCGGGTGAGATCCCCTTTTAAAACATTCCAGGGATGATTCGAGGTGATTCGAAAATCTTCGAGAACATCGCATCGGCGACCGCGTTGGCTCCGGGACCGGGCGCCGATGACAGGTGGACCCAGCCGCCCAACTGAAGCGGTGGGTCGAGGAGTCAGTTGCCCCAGAAGACAAGCCGGCAGGGCGCTTCGGCGGTTCTGGAAGAAAGCGCCGCAACGTGCAGAAGTGGCAGTCTTGGGAACCATCTCAGTAAAAGCAACCCGCCGCATGCTAGTCTTGGGAGAGAGGTCCGAAGGTGCCACGTATCCGGCGGGGCTGGACCTCCTTCTCCTCAGAGAGGAGTTCGGGCCTGCCACGTGGCCGACAGAAGCCAAACCTCCCCCTCCGCGGGGAGAGGTCCGAAGGCTCCATGTGTCCTACAGGGCCGGATCCCCCCTCTCCTCTGAGGAGGGCTCCGGGCCCGCCACGTGGCCAGCAGAAGAACGCTGCCTGCCCCCGAGCGATAGGCAGCGGTCGTAAAGACGCCCCATACCTTGCCCGTACAAGGTATTCAAGGCCCGCGTCTTCCCAAGACGTGGAGACGCGGAGCACGCCTCTGTCAGGTGCTGTTGTGCCCAGTCGCATCACAGACTGGCGCGCGGTGTCAGAGCCTGCCAGCCAATGCAGCGACAAGACATCCCATGCCGCCCCCGCTGTCATCATCCACTACGACTAGCATGCGGCATGGGCAGGGCTGCAAGACGAAGACTCAGAAGCCTTCGCCAGAGACAACTATCGGCATAACTGCAGATACGGTAGATCAAAGTCAATCTCCCCAGGACCACCTGTCGGGTCCCGGGCCCCCCTTGTAAGCCACCCAAGTCTTTGACTACAAAAGACTCGGGTAGGCGACGATAGCAAGGGTTCGCACCCCCGCAACTCATACGCTAGCCATTCACCCCCAAGCTGTAACTCATCCTCAAGCTCAGGACTCCGGTTCTAAGCAGCAAGCAATACAGCGAGCTCCATAGCTCGCCGTGGACGTAGGGTTTTACGCTCCGGCGGCCTGAACCACGTAAAACTCGCCGTGTCAAGCTCTTACTAACTCGTCCATACGCTCAAGCTCTCCACAAGGGACTAGCCCCACCAAAAAAGAACCTCCGCGGGCTGCCCAGTGCAGGCCCGGGGGAAGTGTCGACCGAACACTTCGACATTTGGCACGCCAGGTAGGGGGCTTTTCCCTTGCGCGATGAGTTTCCGCCGACGAAGATGACCAAGCTTCCTTCAGCGGCAAACTCTCCTCCTCCGCGTTCACGGCGAACCGTGACCAGCGGGGAGTACATGTCGAAACACTCAGGACGGAGTGTGTCGGCACAAGCTGGTAGCCAGCAGCCGACTCCGGCAACGCCGACTCCGGCAATGCAGGCTCCGACCAGTGTGAGATCTTCTGCAGCGCTGAGCGTACACCATGGGGTGCGCTAGCTGCAGCAAGAGCACTACTGCGCAACCCACCTGCTGGGGATGCGCCCCATTCAGCGACCCAACAGTGGGTCCGCGAGGTGGACCGCCTCGTCGTCGCCGCCGCGAACCCTCGGTTTCAGCGAGGGCGACGCCCCGGTCAACCGGCTGTGTCGCTGACGTGCACGCCAACGGTTGACGGGCAGACGGCGGATTCCAGCTCCTCCAGGCTCCCGTCGACGGACCTGAGAAGGGAGCTGGAACGTTGCCACTTGGGCCAGGATGCCCGGGTGTACCTCGAGCGACGTTGAGAAAGGCGTCGCAATTATGGGGCTGGCGACAGCATGACGTCGGCCTCGACACAGCCTGGAGGGCAGATCTTCGCCACGCGAGTCCTGCCTCAGGCATACGCCGCGCAGCATATGCCACAACCATATGCGCCGCAAGCAGCGCCCCCGGTCTATGGTGCAGCCCTTCCCATGCCGGGGTACATGGTGCCAAGTGCGAACCAAGCGTTCGCAGCGCCAATACCTGCGGCAGCAGGAGCAGGATGTGCGGCCCTTGCACCCCACCTTCGCTTCGCGAGGTGGCCGCGCAAGTTTCGGCCACCCCTGCCTGAGAAGTACGATATTAGTGTCAACCCGGCGGAGTTCCTCCAGATCTACTCCACCGCCGTACTTGCCGCAGGAGGGGATGAGGCTGTCATGGCCAACTACTTCCCCGTCGCCTTGACCGGCCCAGCTCGGTCTTGGCTCATGAATCTCCCTCAGGGGTCCATAACCACCTGGGGAGAGCTCTGCCGGCAGTTCGTCGCCAACTTCGGCAGCTCCTACACCCGTCCCGGTACGGAGCTTGACCTCCATGCCATCAAGCAACAACCCGGGGAGTCGCTGCGCTCTTTCATCCAGCGGTTCTCCTAGGTGCGCAACACCATCCCGCATATTCAAAGTGCTTCTGTGGTGGTGGCATTCCGGCAGGGTGTCCGGGACGAGAAAATGCTTGAAAAGCTCGCGACCAGAGATGTGACACCCTCATCTCGGGTGTCAGCATATGTTCATGTTTATGAAGAAGAAGAACATTTTTAGAAAAGAGGGAACAGAAACAAGTATCAAAAGGATAGCCAGTAAAGCTTTCTGAGAGCACCGAAGGCAACTTTCACAACCAGCAGACCACGTGGTGTGTTCGGAACTCATTCCCGAATAGATTGGAGAGGTCCGACGCTAAACTGGATACGTGGCAGGCTCGGGGGTCACCTCCGCAATTGGAAAGAGGTCCGACCCTGTGGGACACGTACTGCCCGCGGAGATAGCCTCTGCGGAAGAAGCAAAGGCATTTTTCATAAGACACGTGTCATCCACGGAGCTAGTCCTCGCGGAAGTTAGGGGACCAGTCGCACGGGATATGTGTTAATTTTGGAACCCATCTCCGAGAAGTCCGGATCTATTGAACACGTGTCGCCACCGGAGCTTATCTCCGGAGGTCCGTCGTTGCTGAACACGTGTCGACCTCGGGGCATGTCCCTGAGGGAAGGAAAGGCGGAAAAACCGGTACTCACACATGGCGTGCGCGGGGCTCACCTCCGAAAAAGAGGGAGGTCTCGATTGATTGACACGCGGCACGACCGGAGCTCGTCTCTGCGGATGAAGAGATACCAGGCTCGGAAGGACACGTGGAGCTTCCAGAGCTCATCATCACAGAGGTAACGAGTCTGGAGCGGTTTTTACGTGTAAAGATACCCATACGCAATGAAAACCGATCCAAACTCCGCAATGTTACCCAAGATAAGATGTCAGGATCCAACAAGATCTGAATAAAACTTCTATTCGGGATCCAATCAGATTAGGACTCTTCTCTTCCAGATTATAAATAGAATCCAAAACCTCTGGCCGAAACCACGAACTTCTCTTTCAACTCCTGAGCCGACGACTTAGCACTCTAGCCCTAACTCGCCGAGCAAAACATCGCCGAAGCACAACAAGGGAGATCATCGGAGAAGAACCGAGCGGTCTGAGGAGGACCTCGAAGACAAGAAGAACGTGAGGTAGGAGTTCAATACCACCTTACGACATCATGTTGTTCATCTCTTTGCATCTGTTCTTTGATTCCTTTCGAACAGAAGCCTTTTCGTGGACAGATCACTCGATGATCAGTTTGATCTAAAAACAAGATCATCGCCACGACCACCTTTGATCCGAACACCTCTGACCATGCAAGCCATGCAAGAACACGTACAAATCAATCTAATCATAGGATAGCATGCATGTACATCATCGCATCTAGTTTAGGGTTTGTGCATGATATTGATTGCTGTGAATTTTGTATGCACGTGAATCCTACATAGCAGAACAAGCTCAGGAAGCTGTCTACGACGAGCTGCAGCAACAAGGTTTTGAGAATCAAGAACAACTGGAACCGCAAGAACAAGGCAAGTGCTCCTTGACCATGTTGATCCTATGTTTTGGGTAAAACTATTTTGTTTTTCGAAAAGGTGTGTGTGCTGAGTCAAACATGATGGGAAACCCTTTTATAGGAGTTTACTAGTTTTGGTTAAACCACCCTTGTCACCAGGGAAGTTTATGAGTCGGGTATGGTTTTTGCTTTATGCTTCGCTGAGTCCATGGGATTGGGAAGCGAGATAGATGTGTCTAGCTAACTGCACTCGTACTGATAATAAGTAATTGATGAGGTTAATGAACATGGATCAGAGGGAGATCTAGGCAAGACTGGGTTTGTGAATGAGGTAGCATGAGATGGTAGTTTTACTTGCCGTAGATCTAAGGACCGGTTCATGCATGCACATGCCACGATAACAGTGCCACCACAAGGCCAAGTATGGGTGCGGCTTAGCTGAGTAATTAGGTAAGTTGCTAGAGTGTTATGGACTGTGGAAGGCGCGGGGAATGGGAGTCGAGTGAGGACTGCCCTGGGAACTGCATGGCACAAGAGGGGGCCCGTGAGTGGGAGAATTGGAGATTCTAGCCTGCCGGTGAAACCTTAGTGAGTCCATACATCTAGTAACCCCTTTGTAAAGGCTATTTTGTGATCTCTTGACCATACACCGACGGCTGTGTACTGGTAAAATGGAGGTTCTGCAGTCGCCGACGGGTGAAGAAATCACAAACTTGTGGGTAAAGAGGTGCAAACTCTGCAGAGTCTAAAACTATCATGATAGCCGAGCTTACGGTCATGAGCACCTGGCTAAACTGCCATGATTAGTTGGGATGATTATTGGGATGGTTATTGGAATGGTTATTGGGAAGGTTCTCGGTTATGGTTATTGGTTTGGAACTGTTAAGTCTGGATGATGAGATGGTTGCATGACTGTTGGGTCATGACATGAGATTGGTCTCAGTGCGAGACAAGGTTGTTTTATGAGGTGAGATGGTAGCGAATACGAGGAGGTATTCGTGAGTATGAGTAAAGGATTGGTTAATGTTCGGATGGAACAAGGGAAGTGATGGAGGTATGTTGGTAATTTAACACATGCTGAGACTACATTCATCTAAAGTTAAGTTGCTGTTTTATCGATGGTTTTATAAATTTGCTTTTCTGCAAATGAGCCTTTTATACCTACCTTGTTTATAAGCTGCATATCATGTGTTATTCCCGCACTTGCTGAGTACATCATTGTGCTCAAACTTGCATTATTATTTCTCCATCAACAGCAAGAGAAGACTACTATGAAGACCGGGTAGAGCATTATGGCGTGTGATCTGTTCTCAACCTTGCCTGTGGAGGGAATAGAGATGGAGCCACTTCTGCTTAGTTTTGCTTCCGCATTAGTTTTTGCTTCCGCATTTAAATAAGAATTCCGCTGCGTAGAAATAAGGACTTCCACTGTGAGCATGAGTCCAAGACTCATGAGGTGATGTAATAAACTCTGATATTCGTGGTAATATATAATCTGAATTCAGTTTGTGGAACGTATGTGTATGTGTGATAAACATCCTGGGCAGACATATGCATTAGTTCTCGGTTCCGTGGTTTTCCACAGAATTGAGGGCGTCACAGATTGGTATCAGAGCCACGAGTTGACAGTAGGTTACACGCCTAAGATAGAAGCCTTAGATTGATATTAGAGCCACGGGTGGACAGCAAGTTACACCCCTGAATAGAAGTCATAGGTAGCTAAGCCACGCTGACAAAGGGAATCATCCTAGGATGAATAGCTTAGATTGGCCTTGAGACCACCTTGGCATAGGGAACCATCCTTGAATAGGAGTTGAGTGGGCCATTGTTATGATTATTTGTGAATATGTGCTTAGTGTGAGTTGTGGGACATCTCAAACACGTTGTCCATATCCACATGTAAGAAGAAAGAGGAGTGAAATGCTTCGGCACTTGATCACATACTCATAAGAACTAATATATATATAGTCCAACTCACCTTGATGCATATAGCTGAAAGGACCTATCTAACCTTCTATTCTATTTCGTTCCCCCTCACAGATGGTGAGAGGAAACGCCAGCCGAAGGAACGTCCAGGAAGATGACCACGAGGAAGTTCCTGCTAACCCCGGAGCTGGAGAAAACAACCTAGAAAGGTTGATGGCCATGCAAAACCAGCTTATGCAAACCATGATCCAAACTTTGGGTCAGTTGCAGGCCAACCAACACCCCGTTCCGGCACCACCGCCACCACCACCACCGGCTCATAACAGGCTGGGAGAGTTCATGAGGACTCCACCACCCACCTTTGCTCAAGCAAGCGATCCAATGGAGGCCGATGATTGGTTGAAATCCATGGAGAAGAAGCTTGCGATTGTTCAGTACAACGACCGAGAGAAGGTTCTCTTTGCGTCGCACCAACTGATGGGAGCAGCTGCTGACTGGTGGGATGCCCTGAGCAACGCCCATGCCAACCCGGAGACAATCACTTGGACTGAGTTCAAGGAAAGTTTCCGCTCCCACTACATCCCTGTTGGCGTAATTATGATGAAGAGGCAGGAGTTTGAAGGTCTCCGCCAAGGGCAGAAAAGTGTGAACGAGTATCTCAACAAGTTCATACAACTGTCCCGATATGCCCCCAAAGATGTCAACTCAGATCAGAGGAAGCAGTACCTGTTCATGAGAGGGTTGAACAATGAGATCCAGGTTCAGCTCCTCAACAATGACTACGTAAGCTTCCAGAAGCTAGTTGATAAGGCTATTTTGGTTGAAAACAAGATCCGAGAGATCGAGCGCGAGTGCAAAAGGAAGATCCCATACCAGCCCCAAGGGAGCAACGTACGACCTAGATACATGCCCCCTGCACCGCAGTATGGATCGACCACTCCTACGTACCGCCCTGGTCAGCCACCACAGCTACGGCCCGTTGCACCGGCACCTCGTGTGCCCATGCCTCCTGCGCCCCGGCCTAACAATGGCGCTCCTGTTCGAAACCCCCGCCCCAACTTACCTGCTGCCGTAGGCAACAGGGCATGCTTTGCATGCGGGGAAGTAGGCCACTTCGCTAACCAGTGCCCGAAGAGAGGCCCTGGACAGCAAGGTAACGTGCCCAAGCAGAACCGGCGAGCAAACGGAGGAGACAACCAAGGGAACCGTGGACCGCAGAACTATGCTCGTGGCCACGTTAACCATGTCACTGCTGAGGAAGCACAACAGGCTGAGGACGTCGCAATTGGTATGTTCCTTGCCAACTCCAACCCAGCCACCATTTTATTTGATTCCGGAGCATCGCATTCCTTCATATCATCCAAATATGTTGCCAAACATCATCTACCCGTATCCCACCTAGAATGTGCTATGTTAGTTAATTCTCCCGGAGGAGAAATGAGGACTAGTATAGTATGTCCTAAGGTAAGCCTTAAAATAAGGAGGGTAGATTTCCTTGCCAACCTTATTGTCTTGGACTCCCATGGAATTGACATCATACTCGGAATGGACTGGTTAAGCAAGCACAATGGAGTAATCCAATGCGCTGAGAGAAGCGTGCAGTTGACAAACGAACACGGTATCCATGTCGAGTTTGAGCCAGCCCCGCAGGCGACCGAACGAGCGGATCTGAACCATGTTGAAGGAGTAGCATTGGACAACATTCCAGTGGTTCAGGAATTTTCGGATGTGTTCCCGGAAGAACTTCCAGGTATGCCACCTGACCGGGATATTGAGTTTGCCATAGATTTGGTACCTGGAACTGCACCCATAGCTAAGAGACCATATAGGATGCCCGTCAACGAGTTAGTTGAACTAAAGAAGCAAATTCAAGAACAGTTGGAGAAGGGTTTTATCCGTCCAAGTTCGTCACCATGGGGAGCCCCGGTACTCTTCGTGGACAAGAAGGACGGAACCCAAAGAATGTGCGTGGACTACAGGTCTCTCAACGAAGTAACAATCAAGAATAAATACCCTTTACCCCGTATAGAGGACCTGTTCGATCAAATGAAAGGAGCCCATGTGTTCTCCAAGATTGATCTTCGGTCGGGATATTTCCAGCTGAAGATTAAGCCCTCCGATATACCCAAGACAGCCTTTCGGACGCGGTATGGTTCATATGAATATACTGTTATGTCCTTTGGATTAACGAATGCACCCACATACTTCATGTACCTTATGAATAAGGTTTTCATGGAGTACTTGGACAAGTTCGTCGTGGTTTTCATCGACGACATTATGGTGTATTCAAAAAGTAAGGAGGAGCATGAAGAACATCTGAGATTGACATTGCAGAAGTTGCGTGAGCATCAGTTGTATGCCAAGCTCAACAAGTGTGAATTTTGGCTTAAGGAAATATCTTTCCTAGGCCACATCATCTCCAAGGAAGGGGTATCGGTTGATCCTGGAAATGTGAGAGATGTTCTGAAATGGGACCAACCAAAGAGCGTGAGGGATGTTCGGAGTTTCCTTGGGATGGCAGGATACTATCGGCGCTTCATTAAAGACTTCTCTAAAATAGCGAAACCTATGACGGAGTTGCTAACGAAGGGGAAGATCTTTCAATGGACACAATCCTGCCAAGAAAGTTTTGAGGAACTCAAGAAAAGGCTAACCACAGCACCAGTTCTGGTATTGCCAGACGTAAGCAAGAGCTTTGACATATATTGTGACGCATCCAGACAAGGGCTCGGGTGTGTACTCATGCAGGAAGGGCAAGTGGTAGCCTATGCCTCATGACAATTAAAGAAGCACGAGCTTAACTATCCTACACATGATTTGGAGTTAGCAGCAGTGGTGCATGCATTGAAGATTTGGAGACATTATATCCTTGGTCGTCGATGTGAGATCTGTACAGATCATAAAAGCCTCAAGTACATATTTACACAAACAGACTTGAATTTGAGGCAACGTCGATGGTTAGAACTCATCAAGGATTATGATGTGGGAATCAACTACCACCCCAGGAAGGCCAATGTGGTCGCTGACGCATTGAGCAGAAAGGGAGCATGCCACCAACTCACGGTTCGGGAGCTACCACCTGAACTTCGGAAGGAGTTCGAACGGTTACACCTCGGATTCTTGAATAGCATGGAAATGATGGAGATCCACTCCTCATTGGAGCAAGAAATAAGAAAGGGACAAGCAACGGACGACGGGATCAAGGAAATCAAGGAAAGAATCCGACAAGGGATAGAGAAGGATTTCAAAGAGGATGAAAAGGGTACGCTTTGGCTAGGAAAAAGGATTTGTGTGCCAAACCTAAGACACCTTCGCGACATGATATTAAGGGAGGCACATGATTCACCCTATTCCATACATCCGGAGAGCACCAAAATGTACAAGGACTTGAAAACTTGCTATTGGTGGGATGGTATGAAAAGGGATATAGCCGAATACGTTGCCCTATGCGACACATGCCAACGGATAAAAGCCGAACATCAAAAACCCGCTGGATTGTTGCAACCTTTGAAAATACCTGAATAGAAATGGGAGGACATCAGTTTGGACTTTATTGTCCGATTGCCAAGAACTCAGTCAGGATACGACTCCATCTGGGTCATTATGGACCGGTTGACATAAACCGCCCATTTTCTTCCGGTAAAGGCCAGTTACAACGTTACACAGTTGGCAGAGTTGTACATAGAGCAGATCGTGTGCCGTCATGAAGTTCCAAAGAGGATAGTCTCAGATCGAGGTTCTCAGTTTACCTCTAGATTCTGGAGGAAGCTGCAGAAAGCCGTGGGTACACGACTAGATTTTAGCTCTGCCTATCACCCACAAACAGATGGGCAAACCGAAAGGACGAACCAAATTTTGGAAGATATGTTGAGAGCTTGCGCCTTGAAACGAGGGCGTAGTTGGGATAGGAGTTTACCGTATGCAGAGTTCTCCTATAACAACAGCTATCAAGCTAGCTTGAAGATGTCGCCTTTCGAAGCCTTATATGGTAGACGGTGTAGAACGCCACTGTTCTGGAACGAGACTGGAGAGAACCAGGTGTTTGGACCCGAAGTACTACAAGAAGCTGAAAAGCAAGTCCAAACGATACGGGATAACTTAAAGGCTGCTCAGTCACGACAGAAAGGCTATGCGGACAACAGGCGTAGGAAGTTGACCTTTGAAGTTGGAGACTTCGTATACCTTAAGGTATCGCCTATCCGAGGCCAACGACGTTTTAACGTCAAAGGAAAACTAGCGCCTCGCTACATCGGACCATTTAAGATTTTGGACAAGCGAGGAGAAGTAGCCTATCAACTAGAGCTCCCAAACCACCTCTCCGACGTACATGACGTGTTTCATGTATCTCAGCTCAAGAAGTGCTTGAGAATACCAGAGGAACAAGTATCAATGAGAGAACTTAAACTTCAAGAGGACCTGACTTACGCAGAACACCCTATCCGAATCTTAGACGTAAAAGAAAGGGTCACCCGAAACAAAGTGATTCGATGGTGCAAGGTACAATGGAGCCATCACACTGAAGCTGAAGCCACATGGGAGCGTGAAGAGGATATTAAGGCTGAATTCCCCTATCTATTTTCTACTAACGAATCTCGAGGGCGAGATTCAATTTAAGGGGGGTAGATTTGTGACACCCTCATCTCGGGTGTCAGCATATGTTCATGTTTATGAAGAAGAAGAACATTTTTAAAAAAGAGGGAACAGAAACAAGTATCAAAAGGATAGCCAGTAAAGCTTTCTGAGAGCACCGAAGGCAACTTTCACGACCAGCAGACCACGTGGTGTGTTCGGAACTCATTCCCGAAGAGATTGGAGAGGTCCGACGCTAAACTGGATACATGGCAGGCTCGGGGGTCACCTCCGCAATTGGAAAGAGGTCCGACCCTGTGGGACACGTACTGCCCGCGGAGATAGCCTCTGCGGAAGAAGCAAAGGCATTTTTCATAAGACACGTGTCATCCACGGAGCTAGTCCTCGCGGAAGTTAGGGGACCAGTCGCACGGGATATGTGTTAATTTCGGAACCCATCTCCGAGAAGTCCAGATCTATTGAACACTTGTCGCCACCGGAGGTTATCTCCGGAGGTCCGTCGCTGCTGAACACGTGTCGACCTCGGGGCATGTCCCTGAGGGAAGGAAAGGCGGAAAAACCGGCACTCACACATGGCGTGCACGGGGCTCACCTCCGAAAAAGAGGGAGGTCTCGATCGATTGACACGCGGCACGACCGGAGCTCGTCTCTGCGGATGAAGAGATACCAGGCTCGGAAGGACACGTGGAGCTTCCGGAGCTCATCATCACGGAGGTAACGAGTCTGGAGCGGTTTTTACGCGTAAAGATACCCATACGCAACGAAAACCGATCCAAACTCCGCAATGTTACCCAAGATAAGACGTTAGGATCCAACAAAATCTGAATAAAACTTCTATTCGGGATCCAATCAGATTAGGACTCTTCTCTTCCCGATTATAAATAGAACCCAAAACCTCGGGCCGAAACCACGAACTTCTCTTTCAACTCCTGAGCCGACGACTTAGCACTCTAGCCCTAACTCGCCGAGCAAAACATCGCCGAAGCGCAACAAGGGAGATCATCGGAGAAGAACCGAGTGGTCTGAGGAGGACCTCGAAGACAAGAAGAACGTGAGGTAGGACTTCAATACCACCTTACGACATCATGTTGTTCATCTCTTTGCATCTGTTCTTCGATTCCTTTCGAACAGAAGCCTTTTCATGGACAGATCACTCGATGATCAGTTTGATCTAAAAACAAGATCATCGCAACGACCACCTTTGATCCGAACACCTCTGACCATGCAAGCCATGCAAGAACACGTACAAATCAATCTAATCATAGGATAGCATGCATGTACATCATCGCATCTAGTTTAGGGTTTGTGCATGATATTGATTGCTGTGAATTTTGTATGCACGTGAATCCTACATAGCAGAACAAGCTCAGGAAGCTGTCTACGACGAGCTGCAGCAACAAGGTTTTGAGAATCAAGAACAACTGGAACCGCAAGAACAAGGCAAGTGCTCCTTGACCATGTTGATCCTATGTTTTGGGTAAAACTATTTTGTTTTGCGAAAAGGTGTGTGTGCTGAGTCAAACATGATGGGAAACCCTTTTATAGGAGTTTACTATTTTTGGTTAAACCACCCTTGTCGCCAGGGAAGTTTATGAGTCGGGTATGGTTTTTGCTTTATGCTTCGCTGAGTCCATGGGATTGGGAAGCGAGATAGATGTGTCTAGCTAACTGCACTCGTACTGATAATAAGTAATTGATGAGGTTAATGAACATGGATCGGAGGGAGATCTAGGAAAGACTGGGTTTGTGAATGAGGTAGCATGAGATGGTGGTTTTACTTGCTATAGATCTAAGGACCGGTTCATGCATGCACATGCCAGGATAACAGTGCCACCACAAGGCCAAGTATGGGTGCGGCTTAGCTGAGTAATTAGGTAAGTTGCTAGAGTGTTATGGACTGTGGAAGGCGCGGGGAATGGGAGTCGAGTGAGGACTGCCCTGGGAACTGCATGGCACAAGAGGGGGCCCGTGGGTGGGAGAATTGGAGATTCTAGCCTGCCGGTGAAACCTTAGTGAGTCCATAGATCTAGTAACCCCTTTGTAAAGGCTATTTTGTGATCTCTTGACCATACACCGACGGCTGTGTACTGGTAAAATGGAGGTTCTGCAGTCGCCGACGGGTGACGAAATCACAAACTTGTGGGTAAAGAGGTGCAAACTCTGCAGAGTCTAAAACTATCATGATAGCCGAGCTTACGGTCATGAGCACCTGGCTAAACTGCCATGATTAGTTGGGATGATTATTGGGATGGTTATTGGAATGGTTATTGGGAAGGTTCTCGGTTATGGTTATTGGTTTGGAACTGTTAAGTCTGGATGATGAGATGGTTGCATGACTATTGGGTCATGACATGAGATTGCTCTCAGTGCGAGACAAGGTTGCTTTATGAGGTGAGATGGTAGCGAATACGAGGAGGTATTCGTGAGTATGAGTAAAGGATTGGTTATGTTTCGGATGGAACACGGGAAGTGATGGAGGTATGTTGGTAATTTAACACATGCTGAGACTACATTAATCTAAAGTTAAGGTGCTGTTTTATCGATGGTTTTATAAATTTGCTTTTCTGCAAATGAGCCTTTTATACCTACCTTGTTTATAAGCTGCATATCATGTGTTATTCCCGCACTTGCTGAGTACATCATTGTGCTCAAACTTGCATTATTATTTCTTCATCAACAGCAAGAGAAGACTACTATGAAGACCGGGTAGAGCATTATGGCGTGTGATCTGTTCTCAACCTTGCCTGTGGAGGGAATAGAGATGGAGCCACTTCTGCTTAGTTTTGCTTCCGCATTAGTTTTTGCTTCTGCATTTAAATAAGAATTCCGCTGCGTAGAAATAAGGACTTCCGCTGTGAGCATGAGTCCAAGACTCATGAGGTGATGTAATAAACTCTGATATTCGTGGTAATATATAATCTGAATTCAGTTTGTGGAACTTATGTGTATGTGTGATAAACATCCTGGGCACACATATGCATTAGTTCTCGGTTCCGTGGTTTTCCACAGAATTGAGGGCGTCACAAGAGAGGTCCGCGACGTCTCTGAGCTCTTCAGCCTGGCGGACAAATGCGCCAGAGCAGCTGAAGGGCGGAACTGGCACTCTCTTCCGATCTCCGAGTCAGGAGGACAGCCCGGGTCTGGCGCTGCTGCCTATGGGGGTGGCAAGAAGGCCAAGAACCGGGGCAGTGGCAAGATGAAGTCATCGTTCACGGCTCCCGTCGCCGCAGCAGCGACGACTAGTGGAGCTCAGGGGGCATGCCCCGACAAAAGGCAGCGGCAGTCACCGGCCCCAGATAGTGACCAGGTCGGGCTATGCCCCGTGCATGGCGCCGGCAACCATACTGCTGCCGAGTGCTGGGATATCCGGAGGCTCGCAGAGCACTTCCGCAAAGGAAGACAGCAGAGAGCTGAAGCACCGCCCTACCCTCAGAGGGAGGGCAAGCAGAAGGTCGATGCTCCAGTCAGCGCCGCCCACCAGGTGGGGTTTCAGGAGTCTCAGCGTGTCATAAAGACAGTGCATAACGGTGAGGACTCCAGCTCCGATGGTGACGGGCCGGCGCGGTAGCCGGCTGTGGCTGCCGTCCCAGGTCAGTGGAGGCTGCACTGCTGCGGCGTCAACCTTGGAGAAGACCCAAGTAGTCGCAGCAGCCCAAGCACCGATCACAATGGTGCAAGATTGGGCCAGCCTCACCCGAGAGCACGCCTCCGAGCCTCGGACATACCTCCCGGGGGCCGCCCAAGGTCTGTCAACCCCTTGAAGGCCTTGCCAGAAGGGGAAGACGCCTTAGGTCTTCCAAGACGAGCCCGGGTCCACCTACCCCTTGAAGGACTTAGCCAGAAGGGGAGAACTCCCCGGGGGCCCCCAGGAGAAGCCGCGCAGGACCTGATCCAGCGTGAAGATGACAACCTCGTCGACGAGATTTGGCTGCAGGTAACACCCCACAACCCACGGTCTCGGCTGATGCTCCAAGCACTACCGCCAAAGAACCAAACGCGTCAGGGACCGGCAGAAGGGCAACCTGGTGTCGCGGCACGCTCCTTCCCGAGAAGGACCTATAAACTCTCCCCCAGCAGGGAAGGTCCCTTCCGAATCACGAAAGCTGCCGCCCCAGGTACACATGCCTTTCAACCGAGTGTGGGATCCGTTCCCAAAACCCTTAGCATGGAGCAACACTGTAAGTCCTACTCCCCGAGCATTAGTAGAACAGGGTCATTCCCTTCTGTAATGAATCCCATAGAATTTAGGAACAGTGCTTGGGGCAGCTAAGTCTCAAGGGATGGTACAGGACTACGTCCAGTTTAGCCTGGTTCTGACCCTAAGCGCGTAGAGTCTTGCTTCCCTTGTAGACGAGGCGGATCATTGCCTCCATGTACAGCAAGAATTCCACCTATGGGCATTGTCGAAGTGTTCAGTCGACACTCCCCCCGGGCCTGCACTGGGCAGCCCGCGTATGTTCTTTTTTCGGTGGGGCTAGTCCCTAGTGGAGAGCTTGCGCAGATGGACGAGCTAGTAAGAGCTTGACACGGCGAGTTTTACGTGGTTCAGGCCGCCGAAGCGTAAAACCCTACGTCCACGGCGAGCTATGGAGCTCGCTGTATTGCTTGCTGCTCAGGGCCGGAGTCCTGAGCTCGGGGGTGAGTTACAGCTTGAGAGTGTATGGCTAGCATATGAGTTGCAAAGTGCGAACCAACAGGATTCGAACCCTTGCTAACGTTGCCTACCCGAGCCTTTTATAGTCCAAGACTCGGGTAGCTTACAAGGGGGGCCCGGGACCTGACAGGTGGTCCCGGGGAGATTGTCTATTATCTATCGTATCTGCAGTTATGCCGGTAGTTCTCTCTGGTGAAGGCTTCTGAGTCTTCGTCTTGCAGCCCTGCCCATGCCGCATGCTAGTCGTAGTGGTTGATGACGGCGGGGGCGGCATGGGATGTCTTGTCGCTGTGTTTATTGGCTGGCAGGCCCTGACACCGCGCGCCAGTCTGTGATGCGACTGGGCGCAACGGCACCTGACAGAGGTGTGCTCCGCGTCTCCGCGTCTTGGGAAGGCGCGGGCCTTGAATACCTTGTACGGGCAAGGTATGGGGCGTCTTTACGCCCGCTGCCTACCGCTCGGGGGCAGGCAGCGCTGTTCTGCTGGACACGTGGCGGGCCCGGAGCTCTCCTCAGAGGAGGGGGAGGTCCGGCCCCGCAGGACACGTGGAGCCTTCGGACCACTCCCTCGCGGAGGGGGGAGGTCCGGCTTCTGTCGGCCACGTGGCGGGTCCGGAGCTCTCCTCTAAGGAGGGGGTGGTCCGGCCCCGTGGGACATGTGGCACCTTCGGAGCTCTCCCCACGGAGGGGGGAGGTCTGGCTGCTGTAGGCCACGTGGCGAGCCCGGAGCTCTCCTCTGAGGGGAGGGAGGTCCGGCCCCACTGGACACGTGGCGCCTTCGGAGCTTTCCCTGCGGAGAAGGGCGAGACCCTTAGGAATTTTCCCCTGTGCGCGGGGGTACCCCACATCGCGGGTACCGACAGTGGCCCCCGCGCTCACCTCGGGGGAGGTAACGAGCCCGAGGTGAGGCCTTCTCCTACCCGTGCACTTTCTTGTCTTGAGTACTCCCTGTGCTGGCAGGGTCTTGACGGCTTCGAAGTTCAGCCTCTTAGGAGAGGGTGAAGCCTGGCATCGGAGCTCGGCCCGGCTGTGGCGGCGGAGGTCCGGAAGTCATCGGAGCACAGGTCCACGAAGGGCGTGAGGTCCGGCATCAGGGCTCGCCTCTGAAAGGAGGGCAAGGGCTGGCATCGGAGCTCGGCCCAGCTGCGGGGGTGGAGGTCCGGAAGTCATCGGAGCTCAGGCCAGCGAAGGGCGTGAGGTCCGGCATCAGCGCTCGCCTCTGAAAGGAGGGCGAGGGCTGGCCTCGGAGCTCGGCCTGGCTGTGGAGGCGGAGTCCGGAAGTCATCGGAGCTCAGGCCAACGAAGGGCGTGAGGTCCGGCATCAGCACTCGCCTTTGAAAGGAGGGCGAGGGCTGACCTCGGAGCTCGGCCCAGCTGCGGGGGCGGAGGTCCAGAAGTCATCGGAGCTCGTGCCAGCGAAGGGCGTGAGGTCCGGCATCAGCACTCGCCTCTGAAAGGAGGGCGAGGGTTGGCCTCGGAGCTCGGCCTGGCTGTGGAGGCGGAGTCCGGAAGTCATCGGAGCTCAGGCCAGCGAAGGGCGTGAGGTCCGGCATCAGCGCTCGCCTCTGAAAGGAGGGCGAGGGCTGGCCTCGGAGCTCTGCCTGGCTGTGGAGGCGGAGTCCGAAAGTCATCGGAACTCAGGCCAGCGAAGGGCGTGAGGCCCGGCATCAGCGCTCGCCTCTGAAAGGAGGGCGAATGCTGGCATCAGAGCTCGGCCCAGCTGTGGGGGCGAAGTCCGGCACTGCTCAGTGGTCCCCCTTTCCTGTCCCTTAGTCTCATTTGGCTTACTGTCCCAGGCCGGAATACGGGGCTCGGGTAATCCAATGCACTTGGTCTCGGAGGTCTGGCCCCAGCCCCAGTCAGGGTGTAACCGTCCGGCCCCCTGGTACTCAGACCGTAGCGCTGGGGGGCAGATTGCGCACGCTTTGGGTGCAAGACCAGGCAAAGCAAGGCTCCTGACCCCCCGGTCTAGCGTAGGTCTTTTCTCGGAGGAGACCAACTGGCGGTACAGTACCCTCACAGGGGGAGATCCAAAAGGCCACCGGGCCTTTGGCAGGTACCCCAAGCACTACCGTTTTCGGCAGGACGGCAAATATCGACTATGCATGAGAGCAGGAAAGAGGAACCAAGTGTACAATGGACGCACACTTTCTAGAACGTGGGGAGGTGTTCATATAAATTAATGCGTAATTTAAATGAACACCTAAGTAAGCATGGTGAACTTACTGGGGTAGCGTCGGAGCGCCTGTCTTCATGCAGAGCGGGTCATGCGTGGCTTCGTCGTACGCCGGACACGGGGGGACCCCCATGGCGATCTCAGAGGGAAGCATGGCTTCGGCCCCGCATACCATGTGGAATGGTAGTTCCCGTGACCCGGCCCTGGGAAGTCTGGCTGGCCCTCAACATGGAGGAGCCGGTATCCCCCGACGGCTCTGGGTGCGCGTCTGCACCGGTTGTGTGGGTCTGCTTGGCGTGGACCTGGCACGCATTGCATCCCTAACCGGTTTGACGGCGTCCAGGTGGCTCTCGGTCAGTAGGAGCCATGCCGGGTGGCTTAACTGACCAACGTGCGGGACGATGAGCGTTCCCAGCACTCGCCTCCTTGGACTACTGCAAGCTAATCGCAGCCTTCCTCCTGGGTTATGCACCGCAATAGGATGTCGTGGCGCCACGCCAGTAAAGATACCAGCGCGTAGCACTTAGCCATCCGCACCACCCGTTCAGCGGATGCACGTTCATCAGGAAGGATGTCCTTCAAGGAGTCCCGGACCTCCGTGGTCCATGCATCGGGACTACTTGAGCTTCTGGATCTTGAGCGCTGGGTTGCACGGTGTCCCCAGTGACTCTTACGATCCTTTGGCGGCATCCAGGGCCGCCGGGACTGCCTAGCTTCGAGGCACTGGTTCAGCCCCCTTCGCCCGGCTCGGCGGGCCGGGCTGTGGACCGCAGCAACGTCCTCTCGAAGACTCCTTCGTGCGCAGGGGCTCCGATGGAGGCTTTCGTCGAGAGGTCGTCAGCTGCGGCCGTGCAAGCGCGCGGTACATGGCGCAGGTCCAAGGCGAGGAATTCTTTCGCCAACATCCGCACGTGAAGCAGATAAGCAGCTAGCTGTGGGTCATTGCAGGGGCATTCACCCTTAACTTGCTTGATAACTAGCTCGGAGTCGCCCTGCACCAACTACTGGCGAGCGCCCAGAGACAGGACTGTCTTTTAGGCCAAAGATGAGTGCTTCATACTCTGCCAAGTTGTTGGTTGCCTTGGAATTGAGACGCACCATGTACCCAGACTGCTCCCCCGATGGCATGAGAAGCAGTACGCCGGCACCGGCCCCCTGCTTTCGCGAGGAGCCGTCGAAGAAGAGCGTCCAGTGAGGCCTGGTGAAGACCGGAGCTCGGTACTTTGGTTCACCGTCTTCACGGCCCCCTGGGTCAGCCTTCGTTGGCGTCCACTCAGCCACGAAGTCAGCCAGTGCTTGGCTCTTGGCTGTCTGACGTGGTCGGGAGCTCAGCTTGAACTCCGCCGTCTTCGGGCTGTCTTCCGGCTTCGGAAGCTGGAAGTGAGTGCCAGCTCCGCCCTCCGGCTGCTCTGGCGCACTTGTCCACCAGGCTGAAGGGCTCGGAGGCATCGCAGACCTCTCTGGTTGCAAGCCTCTCAAGCATCTTCTTGTCCTGGACACTGTCGAAGTGCCGCCACCACAGAAGCACTTTGAATATGTGGAATGGTGTTGCGTACCTGGGAGAACCGCTGGATGAAGGAGCGCAGCGACTCCCCAGGTTGTTGCTTGATGGCTTGGAGGTCAAGCTCCGTGCCGGGACGGGTGTAGGAGCTGCCGAAGTTGGCGATGAACTGCCGGCAGAGCTCTCCCCAGGAAGTTATGGAACCCCGAGGGAGGTTCATTAGCCAAGACCGGGCAGGGCCGGTCAAGGCGACGGGGAAGTAGTTTGGCCATGACGGCCTCATCCCCTCCTGCGGCAAGTACGGCGGTGGAGTAGATCTGGAGGAACCCCGCCGGATTGATGCTGCCGTCGTACTTCTCGGGCAGGTGCGGCAGAAACTTGCGCGGCCACCTCGTGAAGCGGAGGTGGGGCTCCAGGGCCGTACATCCTGCCCCTGTTGCTGCAAATGTTGGTGCCGCGAACGCTTGGTTCGCCGCTGGCACAGTGTACCCCGGTATGGGTAAGGTTGCGCCATAGACCGGGGGCGCCGTTTGGAGGACATATGGCTGTGGCATATGCTGCGTGGCGTATGTCTGGGGCAGAGTTCGCGTGGCGAAAGTCTGCGCCTCAGGCAGGGTTGAGGCAATCGTCATGCTGACGCCAGCCTCTTGGCTGCGACGCCTTTCTCGTCGCCGCTCGAGGAACATTCGGGCGTCTTGGCCACGGTGGCATCGTTCCAGCTCAGTCCTCAGGTCCGTCGACGGAAGCCTGGTGGAGCTGGAATCCGCCGTCTGTCCGTCAACCGTTGGCGTGCGCGTCAGCGACACAGACGGTTGGCTGGAGCGTCGTCCCCGCCGAAGTCAAGGGTTTGCAGCGGCGCGACAAGACGGTCTACCTCGCGAATCCACTGCTGGGTCGCTGCCTGAGGCGCATCCCCAGCAGGCGGATTGTGCAGTAGCGCTCTTGTTGCGGCTAGCGCACCCCCGCCGGGTACGCCCAGCGCTACTGAAGACCTGACGCTGGTTGGAGCCTGCATTGCCGGGGTCAGCGCTGCCAGAGCCGGTTGCTGGCTCCCAGTGCAGGTACTGGTGCCGCGAACGCTTGGTTGCGCCTGGCACAGTGTACCGCGGTATGGGCAAGGTTGCGCCATAGGCCGGGGACGCTGCTTGTAGAGCACATGGTTGTGGCTTATGCTGTGCGGCGTACGCCTGGGGCAGAGCTCGCGTAGCGAAGGTCTGCCCTCCAGGCTGGGTCGAGGCCGATGTCATGTTGTCGCCAACCTCTTGAGTGCGACGCCTTTCTCGACGTCGCTCGAGGAACACTCGGGAATCTTGGCCCAAGTGGCACCGTTCCAGCTCTGTCCTCAGGTCCGTCGACGGAAGTTTCGTGGAGCTGGAACCCGCCGTCTGCCCGTCAACCGTTGGCGTGCGCGTCAGCGACACAGCCGGTTGGCCGGAGTGTCGTCCCCGCCGAAGTCGAGGGTTTGCGGCGGCGACGACGAGACGGTCTACCTCGCGAATCCACTGCTGGGTTTCTGCCTGAGGCGCGTCCCCAGCAGGCGGATTGTGCAGTAGCACCCTTGCTGCTGCTAGCGCACCCCCACCGGGTACGCCCGGCGCTACTGAAGGCCTGACGCTTGTTGGAGCCTGCATTGCCGGGGTCGGCGCTGCCAGAGCTGGTTGCTGGCTCCCAGCTTGCTCTGACACACTCCGTCCTGAGTGTGTCATCATGTACTCTCCCCTGGTCACGGTTTGCCGCGGACGCAGGGGGGAGAGTTTGCCGCTGAAGGAAGCTTGGTCATCTTCGTCGGCGGAAACTCGTCGCGCAAGGGGAAAAGCCCCTACCTGGCGCGCCAAATGTCGAAGTGTTCAGTCGACACTCCCCCCGGGCCTGCACTGGGCAGCCCGCGGAGGTTCTTTTTTCGGTGGGGCTAGTCCCTAGCGGAGAGCTTGCGCAGATGGACGAGCTAGTAAGAGCTTGACACGACGAGTTTTACGTGGTTCAGGCCGCTGGAGCGTAAAACCCTACGTCCACGGCGAGCTATGGAGCTCGCTGTATTGCTTGCTGCTCAGGGCCGGAGTCCTGAGCTCGGGGGTGAGTTACAGCTTGAGAGTGTATGGCTAGCGTATGAGTTGCAAAGTGCGAACCAACAGGGTTCGAACCCTTGCTAACGTTGCCTACCCGAGCCTTTTATAGTCCAAGACTCGGGTGGCTTACAAGGGGGGCCTGGGACCCGACAGGTGGTCCCGGAGAGATTGTCTATTATCTACCGTATCTGCAGTTATGCCGGTAGTTGTCTCTGGCGAAGGCTTCTGAGTCTTCGTCTTGCAGCCCTGCCCATGCCGCATGCTAGTCGTAGTGGTTGATGACGGCGGGGGCGGCATGGGATGTCTTGTCGCTGTGTTTATTGGCTGGCAGGCCCTGACACCGCGCGCCAGTCTGTGATGCGACTGGGCACAACGGCACCTGACAGAGGTGTGCTCCGCGTCTCCGCGTCTTGGGAAGGCGCGGGCCTTGAATACCTTGTACGGGCAAGGTATGGGGCGTCTTTACGCCCGCTGCCTACAGCTCGGGGGCAGGCAGCGCTGTTCTGCTGGACACGTGGTGGGCCCGGAGCTCTCCTCTGAGGAGGGGGAGGTCCGGCCCCACAGGACACGTGGAGCCTTCGGACCTCTCCCCCACGGAGGGGGGAGGTCCGGCTTCTGTCGGCCACGTGGCGGGTCCGGAGCTCTCCTCTAAGGAGGGCGAGGTCCGGCCCCGCGGGACATGTGGCAACTTCGGAGCTCTCCCCACGGAGGGGGGAGGTCTGGCTGCTGTAGGCCACGTGGCGAGCCCGGAGCTCTCCTCTGAGGGGAGGGAGGTCCGGCCCCACTGGACACATGGCGCCTTCGGAGCTTTCCCTGCGGAGAAGGGCGAGACCCTTAGGCATTTCCCCTGTGCGCGGGGGTACCCCATATCGCGGGTACCGACAGGCATGAACACAGAAACTTGTTCTACTTAGCTCTCTCTCATGCGCTCATTTAAATTATGCATTAATTTTTATGATCGCACTATCTATGTATGTTCATCGTACATCTAGCTCCCTCTCTCCCGCGCTCATCCATAGTCAGCATTTGCTATCCTACCGAGGGCGGTCGCGCTTGAGGCACCTGCCGATGGCCGAGTGAGTCTCTCGGGCCTCCCCTAGTCAGGTGTTGCGGTGCCAGTTGGTCACCTCCAGGAAAGGCCTGCGTTGTGCATGGGGGGTCCAGGGTGCGTATCCCGCTTAGCAGGCTCCGAGCCCAAAGCGTGCGCATCCTGCCCTCCGGAGGTACAGGGGAGTACAACCGCTTTGCCTGGTCATGAACCCAAAGCATGTGAACTCAGCTTCCCCAGCGCACGGCCCGGTACTAGGGATCAGACGACCGTACCCGGACCTCGGAGGGAGCCGGAGCTCCGGCGCCTCGAGCACAGAATTGCCCAAGCCCCGTATAACGGATCAGGATCGTAAGCCGAATAAGACTAGGAGACGGGAGGGGAGGACCCCCCGAGGAGAATTACGTTTCCTCTGCCTGTGTGCAGGACCTCCAGGTTACGGCAACGGGGACTGCATGAAGCGGGGGGAAAGGAGCTACCAACTACTCTGGCCTAGGACTGGAAGGACTGGGTCCCGCCCCTTCAGCAGGGGCGAGGCCCGAAGGCCCCACGTGTCCAGCGGGCCCGGGGCTCCCGCCTCCCCCGAGGGGGGCTCCGGACTCGCCACGTGGCAGGCGGAAACCGGACCTCCCCCTCGGTGGGAGGGCTCCAAAAGCCCTACGTGTCCAGCGGGGCCAGAGCTCCCGCCTCCTGAGGAGGGCTCCGGACCCGCCACGTGGCAGGCAAGTCTGGAGCTCCCCATAGGGCGAGATCCGGATCCCCCCGGGGGCCCCTAACACAGTTAGGACCCGGGGAAGGTGTCTGTGCAGAGCTCCGAGATTGGAGAAGGCCTCTGAGTACCTTGCGGAGCTGAGGACTCGGTCAGGCAAAGCCAAGAAGGAGAGAAAAGGCATCACAGACACAAATATATAAAAGAGTCAAATTATGCGAGGCTCCATGAGCTGGACTACAGACTCGATAAAAAGGGAGAAACAAGTCCTAAGGACCTCCCGGCTCACGCCGGAACCTAGCCGCTACAAGGGCGGCCACATCCTCGACTTCAGCCCTGGCAGCTTCCTCCCGCTCCGCGGCTGGGCCCTCTCTCGCTGGTTCCAGGGAGAAAGAGGGGTTGCGGCTCTTGAAGCATGCTAGCACATGTGAGGCAACCTCTAAGGCTAGGCCACGTCCCTCGGCCTCAAGCTCGCTGGCGACCACCGAGTCTAGCCTGTCCAGCTTGGCGCCGATCGACTCCAGCGCGGGGATCACCTCCACCACCTTCAACGCAGGAGCCGCTGCCCTCACCGGACTGAAGCCAAGAGGGATCAGGGCGGACCCCGCTCGATCAACGAAGCTTGAGACCGCATGAGCCTCGGAGGACCGCAAGTCTGATAGCTCCTCCACCTCGCGGCGGGCTGCCTGCAGGGCCTCTAGGTTTCTATCGGAGAATTCCTTCTCCTTGGCCGCCAGGGAGCTCTCCCGAAGGTGGAGAGTCTTGGCGAGCCGCTCCAACTCAGAAGCCTTGAAGTTGGCGGCCAACTCCCGATCCAAGACCGCCCGGCGTTCGCGGGAGACCTGTTCCTCCCTCAAGTCGAGGTCTGCCTTCAGAATCTCTAGCTCCTCGATCCGAGCTTGAAGGTCATCCTCGCCCGCCGCCAGCTGCGCGGCGACCCTCTCCGCCTCGGCTGCCGTGGAACGCTCCCGTTCCTCAACGACGAGTTTACGGCGCTCCAACCGCTGCCGTATCTCCTCAGCGGCAGAGAGGCTCTCCTCGGCCCGGGCATGTGCCTCCAGGGCCTCCCTGTTGATCCGCCGCGATTCGGCGTCCATGCGGTTGACAGCCCGCTTCAGCCGGTCAAGGAGCACTTCCCTGAAGTCGAGCAACTCCTGCCTGTAGTCGAGCTCGCCCTTGACCTTCGCGGTCCGCTCCTGCAAGAGGTTCCCCCAGGTGAGGAGGCGATCCCGTTCAACTGTATACTCCTCCCGCTCGCGACCTAGTGCAGCCAAGACCTGCCGGACGCTTGCCTCGGCAAGCGCGAAGGCATCCGCCAGGGGCAATGGAGCAACAGAGGCCGGGGCAGTTCCCTCGACCTCCTCCATCACCTCGTCCTCAAGAGGAGTCGATGCACCAGCGACCGAGATGAGACGCCGGTCAGGAGAAGCTGGCGCCGGCGCTCTGGCAGCCGGACCTGCCGGACTCTCTTTAGCTTCTGGCTTCTTGGCCTGTGAAGAGGGACGAGCCGGGGAAGGCGGCGCTGGAATAAAGGCCGGGCCGCCTGGTGCATGGTCGACCTGCGCTGGCCTGGGGGCCGCGGCGGCCATCTCAGCAGGAAGAGATGATGCCGCCGCGGAGTCCGGGCACACCGGAACAGGAGAAGCTCGCGCTGGCATGGGGGCCGCGGCAGCTGTCCCGGTTTCCGAGCTCAACGGCACAGACTCCCCACCAGTCGGGGATGGCCGGGAAGCGCGGACACTCCAACGGGCTCTGAACCCCGACTTCCGAGCCGGGGTAGGACTCCCAGAGCCCTCCGCCGTCACTGACGGCCGCTCCGCAGTCGCTTGAACTGGCGGAGCAGGGGATGCCCCAGAAGCTCCCCTCAACGCATCAGCCCGGGGCCTCTTTGAGTCGCCACTGGAAGGAGTGCCAGGCACCCCAGGTCCCCGACTTGGCACAGACGCCGCCTCTAGAGGAGATCGAGCGCGCTTCTTCTCTGGTGGCGGGTTGGAGGCCATGGCGAGGGAGGACTCAAAGGATGAAGACAAAGGCACAAGAGTCCAAGAAAAAACGCAGGGAAGTGCGAAGGGAAGCCACAGTGTGGGTAAGGTCCCCTCTAAAAACTTCCCGGGTGCAATTCCAAGCGATTCGAAACTCTTCGAATGCGCCGCATCGGCAACCGCTTCGGCTCCAAGACCGAGCGCCGATGACAGGTGGACCCAAGCCGCCCAACTGAAGCAGTGGGTCAAGGAGTCAGTCTCCTAAGAAGAGAAGCCGGCAAGGCACTTGGGCGGTTCCCGAAGAAAGCGCCGCAACATGCAGAAGTGGCAGTCTTGGGAACCGCCGCAGTAAAATAAACTGTCGAAGTGTTCAGTCGACACTTCCCCCGGGCCTACACTGGGCAGCCCGCGGAGGTTCTTTTTTTGGTGGGGCTAGTCTCTAGCGGAGAGCTTGCGCAGATGGACGAGTTAGTAAGAGCTTGATACGGCGAGTTTTACGTGGTTCAGGCCGTCGGAGCGTAAAACCCTACGTCCACAGCGAGCTATGGAGCTCGCTGTATTGCTTGCTGCTCAGGGCCGGAGTCCTGAGCTTGGGGGTGAGTTACAGCTTGAGAGTGTATGGCTAGCGTATGAGTTGCAAAGTGCGAACCCTTGCTATCGTCGCCTACCCGAGCCGTTTATAGTCCAAGGCTCGGGCAGCTTACAAGGGGGGCCGGGACCCGACAGGTGGTCCCTGGAAGATTGTCTATATCTACTGTATCTGCAGTTATGCCGGTAGTTGCCTCTGGTCGAAGGCTTCTGAGTCTTCATCTTGCCGCCGTGCCCATGCCGCATGCTAGTCAGAGTGGTTGATGACAGCGCAGGCGGCATGGGATGTCTTGTCGTGGTGTTTATTGGCTGGCAGGTTCTGACACCGCGTGCCAGTCTGTGATGCGACTGGGCGCAACGGCACCTGACAGAAGCGTGCTCCGCGTCTCCGCGTCTTGGGAAGACGCGGGCCTTGAATACCTTGTACGGGAAAGGTATGGGGCGTCTTTACGCCCGCTGCCTATCGCTCGGGGGCAGGCAGCGCCGTTCTGCTGCCACGTGGCGGGCTCGGAGCCCTTCTCGGAGGAGAGGATGGTCCGTTCCGCGGGGCACGTGGAACCTGCGGACCTCTCCCCGCGGAGGGAGAGGCTCGGCTTCTGTTGGCCATGTGGCGGGCCCGGAGCTCTCCTCTGAGGAGAGGGAGGTCCGGCCCCACTGGACGCGTGGCGCCTTCGGACCTCTCTCCCGCGGAGGGGGAGGTCCGGCTTCTGTATGCCACGTGGCGGGCCCGGAGCTCTCCTCTGAGGAGAGGGAGGTCCGGCCCCGCCGGACGCGTGGCGCCTTCGGAGCTCTCCCTGCGGAGAAGGGCGAGTTCCTTAGGCATTTTACCCTATGCGCGGGGGTACCCCATATCTCAGAAACCGACAGTGGCCCCCGGGCCCATCTCGGGGGAGATAGCGAGCCCGAGGTGGGACCTCCGTCTCTTTCGATCCGCGCACTTTCTCTAAGTCCTGAATTGACCGCTGCCGGAGCACGAACGGCCGCGGGATCGTGGGAGCGTGCGCTCACTTGATGGTTGCTTTTACTGCGGCGGTTCCCAAGACTGTCACTTCTGCACGTTGCAGCGCTTTCTTCGGGAACCGCCGAAGTGCCTTGCCGGCTCATCTTCTCAGGAGACTGACTCCTTGACCCCACCGCTTCAGTTAGGTGGCTTGGGCCCACCTGTCATCGGCACTCGGTCTAGGAACCGAAGCGGTTGCCAATGCGGGGTATTCGAAGAGTTCCGAATCGCTTGGGTTTGCACCAGGGAAGGTGTGAAATGAAACCCCCATGTGGGTACGTTCCCCTTATAAGGCTTCCAGCCCCTGCGCCTCCCTCGGATCTCTGCAGTCTTGTCTTCTTCCATGGCTCTTAACCCGCCTTATGGGGGGAGAATTGCTCTTTGTTCCCTCCAGCGGTTGCGTCTGCACCAAGCCTGGGACTCAGGGAGCCTGCCTGCCCTGCCTCTGAGGGTGGCGCCGCCAAGGGGTCTCTGGTTTGTCCTCCCGACGGAGCCCTTCCTTGGTGACAGCAGGCTGAAAGCTCCTTGGCGTTGTGTCCCTTCCCAGGTGGTGGAGTCTTCAAAGGAACCGCTGAAGCACCGAGGAGAATCCTAGGCGGCAGAGTCTCCGAGAAGACCGCTGAATACTGCGGAGGGGGCCTCAGGAGCACCCTTGATGACTCCAGCTTTTGCGCAGGTGATGAGGGATGGGGGCTCCAGGGGCACCCTTGACGACACCGGCTTTCGCGCCGATGATGAGGGAACTTCAGGAGAAGGAAACCGCCGATGCACCATGGAGGATCTCAGACGGCAGAGTCTCCAGGAAGACCGCTGAATACTGCGGAGGGGGCCTCAGGAGCTCCCGTGGTGTCACTGGTTTTTGCGCCGGTGGTGAGGGAGGCGATTCCTGCGCTCTTGTCATAGAGCGAGAGAGTTCCGCCAGGGCTGAAGCCTGGTGATGCAGCCGTTCTTGCAACTTCTGGATTCTGGTCGTGTCCGGAGACCCTCGGGACTTGTTTCTTTCTTTTTATCGAGTCTGTAGTCCAGCTCATGGAGCCTCGCATAGTTTGCCTCTTTTAAGATATTTGCGATCGTGATGCTCCTTCTCGGTTTTGCCTGACTGAGTCCATAGCTCCGCAAGGTACTTCAGAGGCCATCTCCAATCTCGGAGCTCTGCATAGTCACCCTCCCCGGGTCCTAACCGCGTTAGGGGCCCCAGGGGGTCTCCGAATCTCGCCCTTTGGGGAGCTCCAAATCTGCCTGCCACGTGGCGGGTCCAGACCCCCTCCTCCAGAGGCGGGAGCTCCGGCCATGTTGGACACGTAGGGCTTTCGGAGCCCTCCCACCGAGAAGGGGGGGAGGTCCGGGTTCCGCCTGCCTCGTGGCGAGCCTGGAGCCCTCCTCAGAGAGTGCTCCGGGCCCGCTGGACACGTGGGGACTTCGGGCCTCGCCCCTGCCGAAGGGGCGGGGCCCGGTCCTTCCAGTCCTGGGCCGGTGCTGCTGACGGCTCCTTTCCCCCCGCTTTATGTAGTCCCTGTCGCCATAGCCTGGAAGCCCTGCACACAGGTAGAGGAAACGTAATTCTCCTTGGGGGCTCCCCCTCCCTTATCTCATAGTCTTATTTGACTTATAGCCCCTAACCATATGATTGGTGCTTGGGGGACTGTAGAGAGGGGGAGCTGAGCACATGACAACCATGCACTGCAAGGGTGGTTAAAAAACTCAATACACAATTTAAATGAGTACGAGGAAAGAGCAAAGTAGAGCAGATTTCTTTTCGCCCAACTTCCCACAGGAGGAAGGCAGGCTAAACATGGAGGCCACGACCCGCCCCATTAAGAGGGGAAGCAAGACTCTACGCGCTTGGAGTCGGAACCAGGCAAAGCTGAACGTAGTCCTGTACCGTCCCCTGGGGCTTAGCTGCTCCGAGCGCTGCTCCTGGACTCTATGGAGTTTATTACGAAAAGAAAGTACTGTCCTATTTTTGCTCTAGGGGTAGAACTTACAGAGGTGTTCTATGTTCCAAGGTTTCGGGAGCAGGTCCCCATCCTCGGTGGAAAGGCGCACACACCAGGGGCGGCATACTTTCGCGACTCGGAAGGGGCCTTCCCAACTAGGGGAGAGTTTGTGGGCCCCTTCGCGAGAAAGTATGCGCCGCAACACCAGGTCACCTTCCTGCAGCTCCCGGGCACGCACAGACCTCTGGTGGTAGCGCCGAAGCGCTTGTCTGTACCGCGCGTTACGGAGTGCCGCATGCAATTGGACCTCGTCGACGAGGTCGATTTCTCCATGCCGGAGGTTGTCCTGCGTGGCTTCATCGTAAGCCCGGACACGGTGAGACTTCATGGTGATTTCTGGGAGAAGTACAGCTTCAGCCCCATACACCATGAAGAAGGGTGTCTCCCCGGTGGCCCGGCTCTGGGATGTCCGGTTAGCCCATAGTGTGCTCGGAAACTCATCTACCCAATTGGCACCATGTTTCTTCAGGCTGGCGAAGGTGCGAGTCTTAAGGCCCCGGAGAATCTCCGCGTTGGCCCTCTCAACTTGCCCATTGCTCCTCGGGTGAGCGACAGAGGCATAGCACACCTGAATACCAATGTCGGTACATGGGATATGGGGTACCCCCGCGCACAGGGTAAAATGCCTAAGGAACTCGCCCTTCTCCGCAGGGAGAGCTCCGAAGGCGCCACGCGTCCGGCGGGGCCGGACCTCCCTCTCCTCAGAGGAGAGCTCCGGGCCCGCCACATGGCATACAGAAGCCGGACCTCCCCCTCCGCGGGAGAGAGGTCCGAAGGCGCCACGTGTCCAGCGGGGCCGGACCTCCCTCTCCTCGGAGGAGAGCTCTGGGCCCGCCACGTGGCCAGCAGAAGCCGAGCCTGTCCCTCCGCAGAGAGAGGTCCGGAGGCTCCACGTGCCCCGCGGAACTGACCCTCCTCTCCTCTGAGAAGGGCTCCGGACCCGCCACATGGCAGCAGAGCGATGCTGCCTGCCCCGAGCGATAGGCAGCGGGCGTAAATACGCCCCATACCTTGCCCATACAAGGTATTCAAGGCCCGCGTCTTCCCAAGACGCGGAGACACGGAGCACGCTTCTGTCAGGTGCCGTTGCGCCCAGTCGCATCACAGACTGGCGCGCGGTGTCAGAACCTGTCAGCCAATAAACACCGCGACAAGACATCCCATGCCGCCTGCGCCGTCATCAACCACTACGACTAGCACGCGGCATGGGCAGGGCGGCAAGATGAAGACTCAGAAGCCTTCAACCAGAGACAACTACCGGCATAACTGCAGATACGTAGATAATAGACAATCTTCCCGGGACCACATGTCGGGTCCCGGCTCCCCTTGTAAGCCGCCCGAGTCTTGGACTATAAAAGGCTCGGGTAGGCGTCGATAGCAAGGGTTCGCACTTTGCAACTCATACGCTAGCCATACACTCTTAAGCTGTAACTCACCCCCAAGCTCAGGCCTCCGGCCCCGAGCAGCAAGCAATACAGCGAGCTCCATAGCTCGCCGTGGACGTAGGGTTTTACGCTCCGGCGGCCTGAACCACGTAAAACTCGCCGTGTCAAGCTCTCACTAACTCGTCCATCTGCGCAAGCTCTCCGCTAGGGACTAGCCCCACCGAAAAAAGAACCTCCGCGGGCTGCCCAGTGCAGGCCCGGGGGAAGTGTCGACCGCACACTTCGACATTTGGCGCGCCAGGTAGGGGGCTTTTTTCCTAGCGCGACGAGTTTCCGCCAACAAAGATGACCAAGCTTCCTTCAGCGGCAAACTCTCCCCCTCTGCGTTCACGGCGAACCGTGACCACTGGGGAGTACATGTCGACACACTCAGGACGGAGTCTGTCGGCACAAGCTGGTAGCCAGCAGCCGACTCCGGCAACGCCGACTCCGGCTATGCAGGCCCCGACCAGTGTGAGATCTTCTGCAGCGCTGAGCGTACACCATGGAGGTGCACTAGCTGCAGCAAGAGCGCTGCTGCGCAACCCACCTGCGGGGGATGCGCCCCATTCAGCGACCCAGCAATGGGTCTGCGAGGTGGACCGCCTCGTCGTCGCCGCCGCGAACCCTCGGTTTCGGCAAGGATGGCGCCCAGGACAACCGGCTGTGTCGCTGACGCGCACACCCATGGTTGACGGGCTAACGGCGGATTCCAGCTCCTCCAGGCTCCTGTCGACGGACCTGCGAAGGGAACTGGAACGGTGCCACTTGGGCCAGGACGCCCGGGTGTACCTCGAGCGACGCCGAGAAAGGCGTCGCAACCATGAGGCTGGTGACAGCATGTCGTCGGCCTCGACACAACCAGAAGGGCAGGCCTTCGCCACGCGAGCCCTGCCTCAGGCATATGGTGCGCAGCATATGCCACAACTATATGCGCCGCAAGCAGCGGCCCCGGTCTATGGTGCAGCCTTGCCCATGCCGGGTTACGTGGTGCCAAGTGCGAACCAAGCGTTCGCAGCGCCAGTACCTGCAGCAGCAGGTGCAGGATGTGCGGCCCTTGCACCCCACCTTCGCTTCGCAAGGTGGCCACGCAAGTTTCGCCCGCACCTGCCCGAGAAGTACGACGGCAGCGTCAACCCAGCGGAGTTCCTCCAGATCTACTCCACCGCCGTACTTGCCGCAGGAGGGGACGAGGCTGTTATGGCCAACTACTTCCCCGTCGCCTTGACCGGCCTAGCTCGGTCTTGGCTCATGAATCTACCTCAGGGGTCCATAACCTCCTGGGGTGAGCTCTGCCGGCAGTTCGTCGCCAACTTCGGCAGCTCCTACACCTGTCCCGGCATGGAGCTTGACCTCCACGCTGTCAAGCAACAACCTGGGGAGTCGCTGCGCTCTTTCATCCAGCGGTTCTCTCAGGTACGCAACACCATCCCACATATCCAAAGTGCCTCTGTGGTGGTGGCGTTCCGACAGGGTGTCCGGGATGAGAAAATGCTTGAGAAGCTCGCGACCAGAGAGGTCCGCGACGTCTCGGAGCTCTTCAGCCTGGCGGACAAGTGCGCCAGAGCGGCTGAAGGGCGGAACTGGCACGCTCTGCCGGCCTCCGAGTCAGGAGGGCAGCCCGGGTCCGGTGCTGCTGCCTATGGGGGTGGCAAGAAGACCAAGAACCGGGGGAGTGGAAAGATGAAGTCACCATTAATGGCCCCCGTCGCCGCAGCGGCGACGACCAGTGGAGCTCGGGGGCCACGCCCCGACAAAAGGCAGCGGCAATCACCGGCCCCAGACAGTGACCAAGGCGGGCTATGCCCCGTGCATGGCACCTGCAACCATACTGCTGCCGAGTGCTGGGAGATCCAGAGGCTCGCAGAGCGCTTCCGCAAAGGAAGACAGCAGAGGGCTGAAGCGCCGCCCTACCCTCAGAGGGATGGCAAACAGAAGGTCGATGCCCCAGTCACTGCTGCCCACCAGGTGGGGTTCCAGGAGCCTCAGCGTGTCATAAAGACAGTGCATGACGGTGAGGACTCCAGTTCCGACGGTGACAGGCCAGGGCGTTATCCAACTGCGGCGCGCCTCCGTGCCTCGAACATACCTCTCGGGGGCCGCCTAAGGTCTGTCAACCCCTTGAAGGCCTTGCCAGAAGGGGAAGACGCCTTAGGTCATCCAAGACGAGCCCGGGCCTACCTACCCCTTGAAGGCCTTAGCCAAAAGGGGAGAACTCCCCGGGGGCCCCCAGGAGAAGCCGCGCAGGACCTGATCCAGCGCGAAGATAACAACCTCGTCGACAAGACTCGGCTGCAGGGAACACCCCACAACGCACGGTCTCGGCTAATGCTCTAAGCACTACCGCCAAAGAACCAAACACGTCGGGGGCCTGCAGGAGGGCAACTTGGTGAAGCGGCACGCTCTATTCCAAGAAGGACCCATAAGCTCTCCCCCAGCAGGGAAGGTCCCTTCCGAATCATGAAAGCTGCCGCCCCAAGTACACATGCCTTCCAACCGAGAGTGGGATCCATTCCCAAAAATCCTTGCCATGGAGCAACACTGTAAGTCCTACTTCCTGAGCATCAGTAGAACAGGGTTATTCCCTTCTGTAATAGATCACATAGAATTTAGGAACAGCGCTTGGGGCAGCTAAGTCTCAAGGGACGGTACAGGACTACGTCCAGTTTAGCCTGGTTCCGACCCTAAGCGCGTAGAGTCTTGCTTCCCTTGAAGACAAGGCGGAACATTGCCTCCCTGTACAGCCAGAATTCCACCTATGGGTACGAATACAGAGACCTGTTCTACTTAGCTCTCTTTCATGCACTCATTTAAATTATGTATTATTTTTTATGATCGCATTATCTCTGTATGTTCATCATACATCTAGCTCCCCCTCTCCTGCGCTCACCCATAGTCGACATTCGCTATCCTACCGAAGGCGGCTGCGCTTGAGGCACCTGCCGATGGCCGAGTGGGTCTCTCGTGCCTCCCCTAGTCAGGTGTTGCGGTGCCAGTTGGTTACCTCAAGGAAAAGCCTGCGTTGTGCATGGGGGGTCCAGGGTGCGTATCCAGCTTAGCCGGCCCAGAGCCCAAAGCATGCGCATCCTGCCCTCCGGAGGTCCAGGGGAGTACGACCGCTTTGCCTGGTCATGAACCCAAAGCGCGTGCACTCTGCTTCCCCAGCGCATGGCCCGGTACTAGGGATCGGACGGCCGTACCCGGACCTCGGAGGGAGCCGGAGCTCCGGCGCCTCGTGCACAGAATTGCCCAAGCCCCGTATAGCGAGTCAGGATCGTAAGACGGATAAGACTAGGAGACGGGAGGGGAGGACCCCCCGAGGAGAATTACGTTTCCTATGCCTGTGTGCAGGACCTCCAGGTTACGGCAACAGGGACTGCATGAAGCAGGGGGAAAGGAGCTACCAGCTACTCCGGCCTAGGACTGGAAGGACCGGGACCTGGCGCTCCAGCAGGGGCGGGACCCGGGGGCCCCACGTGTCCAGCAGGCCCGGAACTCTCTCCTCCCTTGAGGAGGGCTCCGGGCTCGCCACGTGGCAGGCGGAAACCAGACCTTCCCCCCCCCTCGGCGGGAGGGCTCCGAAAGCCCTACGTGTCCAACATGGCCGGAGCTCCCGCCTCTTAAGGAGGAGCTCCGGACCCGCCACGTGGCAGGCAGATCTGGAGCTTCCCGAAGGGTGAGATCCGGAGACCTCCGGGGCCCCTAACACGGTTAGGACCCGGGGAGGGTGTCTATGCAAAGCTCCGGGATTAGAGATGGCCTCTGAGTACCTTGCGGAGCTAAGGACTCAGTCAGGCAAAGCCAAGAAGGAGAGAAAAAGCATCACAGACACAAGTACCCAAAAGAGTCAAATTAAGCAAGGCTCCATGAGCTGGACTACAGACTCGATAAAAAGGGAGAAACAAGTCCTAAGGACCTCTCGGCTCCCACCGGAACCTTGCGGCTATAAGGGCGGCCACATCCTCGACTTCTGCCCTGGCAGCTTGCTCCCGCTCTGCGGCTGGGCCCTCTCTCGCTGGTTCTAGCGAAAAAGAGGGGTCGCGGCTCTTAAAGCATGCCAACACATGTGAAGCGACCTCTAAGGCTAGGCCGCGCCCCTCGGCCTCAAGCTCGCTGGCGACCACCGAGTCTAGCCTGTCCAGCTTGGCGCCGATCGACTCCAGCGCGGGGATCACCTCCAACGCAGGGGCCGCGGTCCTCACCGGACTGAAGCCAAGAGGGATCAGGGCGGACCCCGCTCGATCCACGAAGCTCGAGACTGCAAGAGCCTCGGAGGACCGCAAGGCCGAAAGCTCCTCCACCTCGCGGCGGGCCGCCTGCAGAGCCTCCAGGTTCCTCTCGGAGAATTCCTTCTCCTTGGCCTCCAGGGAGCTCTCCCGAAGGTGGAGAGCCTTGGCGAGCCGCTCCAACTCAGCGGCCTTGGAGTTGGCGGTCAACTCCCGGTCCAAGACCGCCCGGCGATCACGGGAGACCTGTTCCTCCCTCAAGTCGAGGTATGCCTTCAGGATCTCCAGCTCCTCCATCCGAGCTCGAAGGTCATCCTCGCCCGCAGCAAACTGCGCGGCGACCCTCTCCGCCTCAGCTGCCATGCAACGCTCCCGTTCCTCAACGGCGAGTTCACGGCGCTCCAACCACTGCCGTATCTCCACAGCAGCAGAGAGGCTCTCCTCGGCCCGGGCGTGTGCCTCCAGGGTCTCCCTGTTGATCCACCGCGATTCGGTGTCCATGCGGTCGACAGCCCGCTTCATCCGGTCGAGGAGCGCTTCCCTGAAGTCGAGCAACTCCTGCCTGGAGTCGAGCTCACTCTTAACCTTCGCGGTCCTCTCCCGCAAAAGGTTCCCCCAGATGAGGAGGCGGTCCCATTCAACCGTATACTCCTCCCGCTCGCGCCCTAGTGCAGCCAAGATCTGCCGGACCCTCGTCTCAGCAAGCGCGAAGGCGTCCGCCAGAGGCAAAGGGGCAACAGAGGCCGGGGCAGTCCCCCCGACCTCCTCCATTACCTCGTCCTCAGGAAGAGCCGACGCACCAGAAACCGAGACGAGACGCCGATCAGGAGAAGCTAGCTCCGAGGCTCTGGCAGCCATGCCAGCCAGGCTCTCTTCAGCTTCTGGCCCCTTGACCTGAGGAGAGGGGCGAGCCGGGGAAGGCGGTGCTGAAGAAGAGGCCAGGCCGTCTAGTGCAGGGTCAACCTGCGCTGGCTCGGGGGCCGCGGTGGCCGTCTCGGCAGGAAGAGACGATGCTGCCGCGGAGTCCGGGCACACCGGAACAGGAGAAGTTCGCGCTGGCCTGGTGGCCGCGGCAGTTGCCCCTGGCTCCGAGCGCAGCGGCACAGATTCCCCGCAAGTCGGGGAAGGCCGGGAAGCGCGGACACTCCAGCGGGCTCTGAACCCCGACTTCCGAGCCGGGGTAGGACTTCCAGAGCCCTCTACGGTCACCGAAGGCCGCTCCGCAGTCGCTTGGACTGGCGGAACAGGGGACGCCCCAGAAGCTTCCCCCAACGCATCAACCCGGGGCCTCTTCGAGTCGCCACCGGAGGGCGTGTCAGGCACCCCAGAATCCCGACTTGGCACAGGCGCCGCTGCTAGAGGAGATCGAGCGCGCTTCTTCTCTGGCGGCCGGTTGGATGCCATGGCAAGGGAGAACTCAAAGGCAAGAGAGCAAAAGCACAAGAGTCCGAGGAGAAACGCAGAGAAGTGCGAAGGGAAGCTGCAATGTGGGTATGACCCCCTCTAAAAAACTTCCCGGGTACAATTCCAAGCAATTCGGAACACTTCGAGTACCCCGCACCGGCAACCGCTTCGGTTCCTAGACCGAGTGCCGATGACGGGTGGGCCCAAGCCGCCTAACTGAAGCGGTGGGGTCAAGGAGTCAGTCTCCTGAGAAGATGAGCCGGGAAGGCACTTCGGCGGTTCCCGAAGAAAGCGCCGCAACGTGCAGAAGTGGCAGCCTTGGGAACTGCCGCAGTAAAAGCAACCATCAAGTGAGCGCGCGCGCTCCCACGATCCCGTGGCCGTTCGTGCTCCGGCAGCGGTCAATTCGGGACTTAGAGGAAGTGCGCGGATCGGAAGAGATGGAGGTACCACCTCGGGCTCGCTATCTCCGCCGAGATGGGCCCGGGGGCCACTGTCGGTACCTGGTATATGGGGTACCCCCACGCACAGGGTAAAATGCCTAAGGAACTCGCCCTTCTCCGCAGGGAGAGCTCCGAAGGCGCCACGCGTCCGGCGGGGCCGGACCTCCCTCTCCTCAGAGGAGAACTCCGGGCCCGCCATGTGGCATACAGAAGCCGGACCTCCTCCTCCGGGGGAGAGAGGTCCAAAGGCGCCGCGTGTCCAGCGGGGCCGGACATCCCTCTCCTCGGAGGAGAGCTCCGGGCCCGCCACGTGGCCAGAAGAAGCCGAGCCTCTCCCTCCGCGGAGAGAGGTCCGGAGGCTCCACGTGCCCCGCGGGACTGACCCTCCTCTCCTCTGAGAAGGGCTCCGGACCCGCCATGTGGCAGCAGAGCGACGCTGCCTGCCCCGAGCGATAGGCAGCGGGCGTAAATACGCCCCATACCTTGCCCGTACAAGGTATTCAAGGCCCGCGTCTTCCCAAGACGCGGAGACGCGGAGCACGCTTCTGTCAGGTGCCGTTGCGCCCAGTTGCATCACAGACTGGCGCGCGGTGTCAGAACCTGTCAGCCAATAAACACCGCGACAAGACATCCCATGCCGCCTGCGCCGTCATCAACCACTACGACTAGCATGCGGCATGGGCAGGGCGGCAAGATGAAGACTCAGAAGCCTTCAACCAGAGACAACTACCGGCATAACTGCAGATACGGTAGATAATAGACAATCTTCCCGGGACCACCTGTCGGGTCCCGGCTCCCCTTTATAGCCGCCCGAGTCTTGGACTATAAAAGGCTCGGGTAGGCGTCGATAGCAAGGGTTCGCACTTTGCAACTCATACGCTAGCCATACACTCTCAAGCTGTAACTCACCCCCAAGCTCAGGCCTCCGGCCCCGAGCAGCAAGCAATACAGCGAGCTCCATAGCTCGCCGTGGACGTAGGGTTTTACGCTCCGGCGGCCTGCACCACGTAAAACTCACCGTGTCAAGCTCTCACTAACTCGTCCATCTGCACAAGCTCTCTGCGACTAGCCCCACCAAAAAAAGAACCTCCGCGGGCTGCCCAGTGCAGGCCCGGGGGAAGTGTCGACCGCATACTTCGACAACCAAGGTCCCCGCAGTAGTCTTGGAATGCTGCGCTGGTGAACTGGGTCCCGTTGTCGGTGATGATTCTGTTTGGGACCCAGAACCGGCAGACAATTGACTTGATGAACTTTACTGCGGATTGTTTGTTGATGGTGACAACTAGTGTAGCTTCCGGCCACTTGGTGAACTTGTCGATTGCGACATAGAGGTACCGGAATCCCCCGACGGTTCTGGGAAATGGTCCCAGGATGTCCAGCCCCCATACGGCAAATGGCCACGAGGGCGGGATCATCTGTACCGCCTGAGCCGGTGTATGGATCTGCTTGGCGTGGAACTGGCACGCCTTGCAGCTCTCGACCAGCTTGACGGCATCCTGGAGTGCTGTCGGCCAGTAGAAGCCATGCCGGAAGGCTTTACCGACAAGCGTGCGTGAGGAAGAATGACTTCCACATTCGCCTCCATGGATCTCAGCGAGCAAGTCGCAGCCTTCCCCCTGGGTTATGCACCGCAATAGGATGTGGTTGGCGCCACGCCGGTAGAGATCGCCCTCTACCCGCGCGTACCTCTTAGCCATACGCACAATCCGTTCAGCGGTTGCATGTTCATCAGGGAGGATATTGTCCTTCAAGTAGTCCCGGATCTCCGTGATCCATGCATCGGGTCTGACTTGAGCTTCTGGATCTTAAGCGCTGGGTTGCACGGAGTCCCCAGTGACGCTTACGTTCCTTGGCAGCATCCATGGCTGTAGGGCCGCCGGGACCGCCAGCTTCGAGGTGCTGGTCAAGCCCCCTTCGCCCGGCTCGGCGGGCCGGGCTGTAGGCCGCAGCAGCGTCCTCTCGAAAACTCCTTCGGGCGCGGGGGCTCCGGTGGAAGCCTTCGTTGAAAGGTTGTCAGCTGCGGCATTACCAGCACGCGGTACGTGATGCAGGTCCAAGACGAGGAATTCTTTCTCCATCATCTGCACGTGAAGCAGATACGCAGCTAGCTGCGGGTCATTGCAGGAGCATTCGCCCTTAACTTGCTTGATGACCAGTTGGGAGTCGCCCTGTGTCAACAACTGGCGAGCGCCTAAAGACAGGGCTGTCTGCAGGCCAAAGATGAGTGCTTCATACTCAGCCATGTTGTCGGTTGCCTTGAAATTTAGACGCACCATATACCCAAACTGTTCCCCCGATAGCATGAGGAGCAGTACGCCGGCACCGGCCCCCTGCTTTCGCGAGGAGCCGTCGAATAAAAGTGTCCAGTGGGGTTCGGTGAAGACCGGAGCTTGGTGCTCTGGCTCACCACCTTCATGGCCCCCTGGGTCAGTCTTCGTTGGTGTCCACTCCGCCACAAAGTCAGCCAGTGCTTGGCTCTTGACTGCATGGCGTGGGAGGAAGTCCAGATCAAACTCCGCCAGCTCCGCCGCCCATTTAGCAACATTGCCAGTCGCATGGGGGCTGTGAAGAATTGTCTTCAGCGGATACGAGGTGACTATCGAGACCCGGTGGGCCTGGAAGTAATGGCGGAGCTTCCTGGAGGCCACGAGCACCGCATACAGCAGCTTGTGGACTTCTAGGTACCTTGTCTTGGCATCATGAAGTACTTCGCTGATGTAGTAGACAGGCCTCTGTATGGTTCGAACCCTCTCTCTTAGGCTTGGGAGGTCCTCGTCCATTGGCCCCGGCCCGCTGGAGGTGAGTGGACCCACGGGGGCCTCCGGGAACTGGGACCCGGAGGCCCTTAAGCTATCTTGATTATCCGGGAGCTCCGGGGGGTCTTGATGGACCTCCGGGAGATCCCAATTGGCCCCTGGAGATTTATCTTGGGGGTCCGGGAGATCATCCTGGGCCTCCGGGAGGTCGACCTGGACCTCCGGGGGGTCCGGGAGACCGTCTTGGCCCTGCGGGGCCTCCTGGCGTCTGTCTTCTGCTACCGGAGCAGGTTGCGAGGGTGAGGGGTCTGGCCGCTCCGCGACAAGGACCATACTCACCACTTCTGTTGTCGCCGCAATGTAGAGCAGCAAGTGCTCCCCGGGCTCAGGGGCTACCATGATAGGTAAGGTCGACAGGAGTCGCTTCAACTCCTGGAAAGCCTCTTCTGCTTCGTCAGTCCAGGCAAAAGAGCCTGACTTGCGCAGGATCTTAAAGAAAGGGAGTGCCCGCTCTGCTAGCTTCGGTATAAACCGACTCAGCGCGGCTAGACATCCCGTGAGTCTCTGAACATCCTTGACGCGGGCAGGGGGCCGCATCAAGTCGATGGCCTTGATCTTTTCTGGGTTGGCCTCAATCCCTCGGTGCGAGACCAGGAACTCTAAGAGCTTCCCAGAGGACACGCCGAACACACATTTATCTGGGTTCAGCTTGGTGCGCGTAGAGTGCAACTTGTCAAGGACTAAAGCTAGGTTATCTAGTAAGGATGAACCCTGCTTGACCTTGACAACTATGTCATCGACGTACACTTCAACTAGGTCTCTTATTAACTCCCCAAAGGTTTTGTGCATCGCCCGCACAAAGGTGGGGAGTGCATTCTTTAGGCCGTAAGGCATAGACACATAGCAACAAAGGCCGTCTACTGTGATGAAGGAGGTGTGCTCCTCGTCCTCCCTAGACATGGGGATCTGATGGAAACCCGAGTAGGCGTCTAGGAAGCACTGCATATCACAGCCTGACGTTGAGTCTACTATTTGATCTATTCTAGGGAGAGGGAATGGATATTTGGGACATGCCTTATTGAGACTGGTGTAGTCGATGCACATCCGGAGCTTCCCGCCGGCCTTCGGGACAACGACGGGGTTCGCCAACCATCGGGGGTGGTGGACCTCCCGTATGAAGCCAGCGTCCAGCAGCTTCTTGACTTCTTCACGGATGAAGTTTTGCCGCTAGATGGACTGCTTGCGGGGCTTCTGTTGAACTGGCCGGGCGTCGGGGAAGACTTTCAAGTGGTGCTCGATCACCTCCCTGGGGATCCCCGGCATCTGTGATGGCTGCCATGCAAACACGTCGACGTTGTGCCGGAGGAAGGTGACGAGCGCGCCTTCCTATTTGCTATCCAGGCCCCCGGCTACCCTGGTGGTCTGGGTAGCTTCGGCGCCGACTTGGACGACCTTTAAGGGGACGGCGCCCTCGTCGAGAGGTTGCACCCGGGGTGCTGTGGCGGAAGCACGGTGACATGCGCTCGGGCGGAGCTGGTCCAGCTCCGTATTGCCGGGGGCTGATGCCCCTGCTGTTGCGAGCGCTTGGAGCTTCTCTTGGGCCAACACTGCAGCAGTGCGGTCCCCACAAATCCTGAGAACGCCCGTCGGTGTTGGCATCTTCAGGACGAGGTAGCCGTAGTGGGCTACAGCCATGAACCGGTACAGGGCTGGCCTGCTGATTATGGCGTTGAATGGGAGGTCTATCTCCGCTACGTCGAACAGAATGTACTCTGTTCGATAGCTCTCCGGAGCCCCGAAGGTCACCGGGAGACTAATGTTGCCGTAGGGGATAACCTGTCCCGGCCCTACCCCTGAGAACGGGCTCGACGGGGTGAGCTTGGCCATCGGGACCTGCAGTTTCTGGAAAGCTGCACGGCTGATGAGGTTCAGCCCAGCTCCTCCATCTACCAAAACGTGGTACGTTCTCACGTTTGCGATGGTACGGGCTACCAGGAGTTGCAGTTGGCCGGCCCCAGCCATGTTCCTGGGGCAGTCGGTGGCGTCAAAGCTGATGGGGGTCCCCATCCACTTAAGGTGCGGTGCAGCACTTGGGAGTGGCTCCACCGACGCTACCGCTCGGCGCAGAGTCTTGACTGCGCTTCGGGATGAGGGGTCGGCGGACCCGCCGTATATGACGTAGAGCTTCTTCCGACGCTCATCGTCACTGGAGCTGGAGTCCTCATGATTGCGTGCCGCCTTCACGACACGCTGAGGCTCCTGGATCTCCTCTGGGTGGTCGATGTTGTCTGGAACATCCACCCCCTGTTCGTCTTCCTTTGGACGGAAGGGCAGGGCATCAGCCCGCTACCACTTCCGCTTGCGGAAGCGCTCTGCGAGCCTTCGGATCTCCCTGCACTCGGCAGTAGTGTGGCGACAGCTTCCATGCACCGGGCCCATATTGTCCTGGCTATCTTCCGGGATCGGTGACTTTCGCTGCCTCTTGTCAGGGCGTGGCCCCCGAGCCCCACTGAGCGTCGCTGCAGTGATGACTGGGGTCGCGGCCGGTGATCTTATCTTGCTTCTGCCTCGGCTCTTGGTCTTCCTGCTGCCTCCATAGGGAGTAGGACCAGATCCGGGCAGCCATCCTGACTCGGAGGACGGCTGTGAGTGCCAGTTCCGTCCTTCGGCTGCCCTGGCGCACTTGTCCGCCAAGCTGAAGAGCTCTGAGGCATCGCGGACCTCCCTGGTCGCGAGTTTCTCAAGCATCTTCTTGTCTCGGACGCCTTGCCGGAACGCCACCACCACAGAAGCATTTTGAATGTGTGGGATGGTGTTCCGCACCTGGGAGAACCGCTGGATGAAAGAGCGCAGTGACTCCCCAGGCTGTTGTTGGATGGCGTGGAGGTCGAGCTCCGTGTTATGTTGGGTGTAGGAACTGCCGAAGTTGGCTATGAACTGTCGGCAAAGCTCTCCCCAGGAAGTTACGGAACCCTGGGGGAGGTTCATGAGCCAAGACCGAGCTGGGCCAGTCAAGGCGACAGGGAAGTAATTGGCCATGACGGCTTCATTCCCTCCTGCAGCAAGTACGGCAGTGTAGTAGATCTGGAGGAACTCCGCCGGGTTGATGCTGCTGTCGTACTTCTCGGGCAGGTGCGGCCGAAACTTGCGCGGCCACTTTGCGAAGCGAAGGTGGGGCGCGAGGGCCGCACACCCTGCTTCTGTCGCCGCAGGTTCTGGTGCCGCGAACGCTTGGTTCACACTGAGCACCGCGTGTCCCGGCATGGGCAAGGCTGCACCATGGGCCGGGGGCGCCATATGCAGGACATGTTACTGTGGCATATTCTGCACGGCGCAGGCCTGGGGCAGAGATCGCGTGGCGAAGGTCTGCTCTTCAGGCTGGGTGGAGGCCGACGTCATGCTATCTTCAGCCTCTTGGTGGCGACGCCTTTCTCGGCGCCGCTCGAGGTATACCCGGGCATCTTGACCCAGGCGACACCGCTCCAGCTCTGTCCTCAGATCTGTCGATTGGGGGCTGGCAGAGCTGGAGTCTGCCGTCTGCTCGTCAACCAATGGTGCGCGCATCAGCGACATGACCGGTTGGCCAGAGCGTCGTCCCCTCCGAAGTCGAGGGTTTGCGGCGGCGACGACGAGACGGTCTACCTCGCGGATCCACTGCCGGGTCGCTGCCTGAGGCGCGTCCCCAGCGGGCGGATTGTACAGTAGCGCTCTCGCTGCAGCTAGCGCACCCCCACTGGGCACGCCCAGCGCTACTGAAGACTTGAACCTGGTTGGAGCCCGCATTGCCGGGGTCGGCGCTGCAAGAGCTGGTTGCTGGCTCCCAGCTTGTACCGACACACTCTGTCCCGAGTGTGTCGACATGTACTCCCCCCTGGTCGCGGTCTGCCGCAGAGGCGAGTGGGGAGAGTTCGCCGCTGAAGGAAGCTTGGTCATCTTCGTCTGCAGGAACTCGTCGCGCTAGGAGAAAAGCCCCCTACCTTGCGCGCCAAATGTCGAAGTGTTCAGTCGACACTTCCCCCGGGCCTGCACTGGGCAGCCCGCGGAGGTTCTTTTTTCGGTGGGGCTAGTCTCTAGCGGAGAGCTTGCGCAGATGGACGAGTTAGTAAGAGCTTGACACGGCGAGTTTTACGTGGTTCAGGCCGCCGGAGCGTAAAACCCTACGTCTACGGCGAGCTATGGAGCTCGCTGTATTGCTTGCTGCTCAGGGCCGGAGTCCTGAGCTTGGGGGTGAGTTATAGCTTGAGAGTGTATGGCTAGCGTATGAGTTGCAAAGTGCGAATCCTTGCTATCGTCGCCTACCCGAGCCTTTTATAGTCCAAGGCTCGGGCAGCTTACAAGGTGGGCCGGGACCCGATAGGTGGTCCCGGGAAGATTGTCTATATCTACCGTATCTGCAGTTATGCCGGTAGTTGCCTCTGGTCGAAGGCTTCTGAGTCTTCATCTTGCCGCCCTGCCCATGCCGCATGCTAGTCGTAGTGGTTGATGACGGCGCAGGCGGCATGGGATGTCTTATCACGGTTGTCGGTACCTGAGATATGGGGTACCCCCGCGCACAGGGTAAAATGCCTAAGGTACTCGCCCTTCTCCGCAGGGAGAGCTCCGAAGGCGCCACACGTCCGGCGGGGCCGGACCTCCCTCTCCTCAGAGGAGAGCTCTGGGGCCGCCACGTGGCATACAGAAGCCGGACCTCCCCCTCCGCGGGAGAGAGGTCCGAAGACGCCACGCGTCCAGCGGGGCCGGACCTCCCTCTCCGCAGAGGAGAGCTCCGGGCCCGCCATGTGGCATACAGAGGCCGGACCTCCCCCTCCGCGGGGAGAGGTCCGGAGGCTCCACGTACCCCGCAGGCCGGACCCTTCTCACCTCAGAGAAGGGCTCCGGACCCGCCACGCGGCCAGAAGAACGGTGCTGCCTGCCCCCGAGCGGTAGGCGGCGGGCGTAAAGGCGCTCCTCACCTTGCCCGTACAAGGTATTCAAGGCCCGCGTCTTCCCAAGACGCGGAAACGCGGAGCACGCGTCTGTCAGGTGCCGTTGCGCCCAGTCGCATCACAGACTGGCGCGCGGTGTCAGAACCTGCCAGCCAATAAACGCCGCGACAAGACATCCCATGCCGCCTGCGCCGTCATCAACCACTACGACTAGCACGCGGCATGGGCAGGGCGGCAAGATGAAGACTCAGAAGCCTTCGACCAGAGGCAGCTACCGGCGTAACTACAGATACGGTAGATAACAAGCAATCTTCCCAGGACCACCTGTCGGGTCCCGGCTCCCCTTGTAAGCCGCCCGAGTCTTGGACTATAAAAGGCTCGGGCAGGAGTCGATAGCAAGGGTTCGCACTTTGCAACTCATACGCTAGCCATACACTCTCAAGCTGTAACTCACCCCCAAGCTCAGGCCTCCGGTCCTGAGCAGCAAGCAATACAGCGAGCTCCGTAGCTCGCCGTGGACGTAGGGTTTTACGCTCCGGCGGCCTGAACCACGTAAAACTCGCCGTGTCAAGCTCTCGCTAACTCGTCCATCTGCGCAAGCTTTCCGCTAGGAGACTAGCCCCGCCGAAAAAAGAACCTCCACGGGCTGCCTAGTGCAGGCCCGGGGGAAGTGTCGATCGCACACTTCGACATTTGGCGCGCCAGGTAGGGGGCTTTTCCCCTAGCGCGACGAGTTTCCTCCGACGAAGATGACCAAGCTTCCTTCAACGGCAAACTCTCCCCCTCCGCGTTCACGGTGAACCGTGACCACTGGGGAGTACATGTCGACACACTCAGGATGGAGTGTGTCGGCACAAGCGGGCAGCCAGCAGCCGACTCCGGTAACGCCGACTCCGGCTATGCAGGCCCCGACCAGCGTGAGGTCTTCTGCAGCGCTGAGCGTACACCATGGAGGTGCGCTAGCTGCAGCAAGGGCGCTGCTGCGCAACCCGCCTGCGTGGGATGCGCCCCATTCAGCGACCCAGCAATGGGTCCGCGAGGTGCACCGCCTCGTCGTCGCCGCCGCGAACCATCGGTTTCGGCGAGGACGACGCCCAGGGCAACCGGCTGTGTCGCTGACGCGCACACCCACGGTTGACGGGCTAACGGCGGATTCCAGCTCCTCCAGGCTCCTGTCGACGGACCTGCGAAGGGAACTGGAACGGTGCCACTTGGGGCAGGACGCCCGGGTGTACCTCGAACGACGCCGAGAAAGGCGTCGCAACCAGGAGGCAGGCGACAGCATGTCGTCGGCCTCGACACAACCAGAAGGGCAGGTCTTCGCCATGAGAGCCCCGCCACAGGCGTATGCTGCACAGCATATGCCACAACCATATGCGCCGCAAGTAGCGGCCCCGGTCTATGGTGCAGCCTTGCCCATGCCGGGATACGCAGCGCCAGGTGCGAACCAAGTGTTCGCAGCGCCTATACCTGCCGCAACAGGTGCAGTATGTGCGGCCCTTGCACCCCATCTTCGCTTCGCAAGGTGGCCACGCAAGTTCCGCCCGCACCTGCCCGAGAAGTACGACGGCAGCGTCAACCCGGCGGAGTTCCTCCAGATCTACTCCACCGCCGTACTTGCCGCAGAAGGGGACGAGGCCGTCATGGCCAACTACTTCCCCGTCGCCTTGACCGGCCCAGCCCGGTCTTGGCTCATGAATCTACCTCAGGGGTCCATAACCTCCTGGGGTGAGCTCTGCCGGCAGTTCGTCGCCAACTTCGGCAGCTCCTACACCCGTCCCGGCACGGAGCTTGACCTCCACGCCGTCAAGCAATAACCTGGGGAGTCGCTGCGCTCTTTCATCCAGCGGTTCTCTCAGGTGCGCAACATCATCCCACATATCCAAAGCGCCTCTGTGGTGGTGGCGTTCCGACAGGGTGTCCGGGACGAGAAAATGCTCGAGAAGCTCGCGACCAGAGAGGTCCGCGACGTCTCGGAGCTCTTCAGCCTGGCGGACAAGTGCGCCAGAGCAGCTGAAGGGCGGAACTGGCACGCACTGCCGACCTCCGAGTCAGGAGGGCAGCCCGGGTCCGGTGCTGCTGCCTATGGGGGTGGCAAGAAGACCAAGAACCGGGGGGGGGGTGGCAAGATGAAGTCACCATTCACGGCCCCCGTCGCCGCAGCTGCGACGACCAGTGGAGCTCGGGGGCCACGCCCTGACAAAAGGCAGCGGCAGTCACCGGCCCCAGACAGTGACCAAGGCGGGCTATGCCCCGTGCATGGCGCCTGCAACCATACTGCTACCGAGTGCTGGGAGATCCAGAGGCTCGCAGAGCGCTTCCGCAAAGGAAGACAGCAGAGGGCTGAAGCACCGCCCTACCCTCAGAGGGATGGCAAACAGAAGGCCGACGCCCCAGTCACCGCTGCCCACCAGGTGGGGTTCCAGGAGCCTCAACGTGTCATAAAGAAAATGCATGGCGGTGAGGACTCCAGTTCCGACGGTGACGGGCCTGGGCGTTAGCCAACTACAGCATGCCTCCGTGCCTTGAACATACCTCTCGGGAGCCGCCTAAGGTCCGTCAACCCCTTGAAGGCCTTGCCAGAAGGGGAAGACGCCTTAGGTCATCCAAGGCGAGCCCGGGTCCACCTACCACTTGAAGGCCTTAGCCAGAAGGGGAGAACTCCCCGGGGGCCCCCGAGAGAAGCCGCGCAGGGCCTGATCCAGCGTGAAGATAACAACCTCGACAAGACTCGGCTTGCAGGGAACACCCCACAACGCACGGTCTCGGCTAATGCTCTAAGCACTACCGGCAAAGAACCAAACGCGACGGGGGCCCGCAAGAAGGCAACCTGGTGAAGCGGCACGCTATATTCCTAGAAGGACCCATAAGATCTCCCACAGCAGGGAAGGTCCCTTCCGAATCATGAGAGCTGCCGCCCCAGGTACACATGCCTTTCAACCGAGAGTGGGATCCATTCCCAAAAAATCCTTGCCATGAAGCAACACTGTAGGTCCTACTTACTGAGCATCGGTAGAACAGGGTTATCCACTTCTGTAATAAACCCCATAGAATTTAGGAACAGAGCTTGGGGTAGCTAAGTCTCAAGGGACGGTACAGGACTACGTCCAGTTTAGCCTGGTTCCGACCCTAAGCGCGTAGAGTCTTGCTTCCCATGTAGACGAGGCGGAACATTGCCCCCATGTACAGCCAGAATTCCACCTATGGGTATGAATACAGAGACCTGTTCTACTTAGCTCTCTCTCATGCGCTCATTTAAATTATGCATTAATTTTTATGATCGCACTATCTATGTATGTTCATCGTACATCTAGCTCCCCCTCTCCTGCGCTCATCCATAGTCGGCATTTGCTATCCTACCGAAGGCGGCTGCGCTTGAGGCACCTGCCGATGGCCGAGTGGGTCTCTCGGGCCTCCCCCAGTCAGGTGTTGCGGTGCCAGTTGGTCACCTCCAGGAAAGGCCAGTGTTGTGCATGGGGGGTCCAGGGTGCGTATCCAGCTTAGCCGGCCCAGAGCCCAAAGCATGCGCATCCTGCCCTCCGGAGGTCCAGGGGAGTACGTCTGCTTTGCTTGGTCATGAACCCAAAGCGCGTGCACTCTGCTTCCCCAGCGCATGGCCCGGTACTAGGGATCGGACGGCCGTACCCGGACCTCGGAGGGAGCCGGAGCTCCGGCGCCTCGTGCACAGAATTGCCCAAGCCCCGTATAGCGGGTCAGGACCATAAGACGAATAAGACTAAGAGACAGGAGGGGAGGACCCCCCGAGGAGAATTACGTTTCCTCTACCTGTGTGCAGGACCTCCAGGTTATGGCAGCAGGGACTGCGTGAAGCGGGGGGAAAGGAGCTACCAGCTACTCCAGCATGGGACTGGAAGGACCGGGACCTGCCCCTCCAGCAGGGGCAGGGCCCGGGGGCCCCACGTGTCCAGCGGGCCCGGAATTCTCTCCTTCCTTGAGGAGGGCTCCGGGCTTGCCACGTGGCAGGCAGGAACCTGACCCCCCCCCTTTCAGTGGGAGGGCTCCGGAAGCCCTACGTGTCCAACATGACCGGAGCTCCCGTCTCTTGAGGAGGAGCTCCGGACCCGCCACGTGGCAGGCAGATTTGGAGCCCCCCATAGGGAGAGGTTCGGAGACCTCCGGGGGCCCCTAACACGGTTAGGACCCGGGGAGGGTGTCTGTGCGAAGCTCCGAGATTGGAAATGGCCTCTGAGTACCTTGCAGAGCTAAGGACTCAGCCAGGCAAAGCCAAGAAGGAGAGAAAAAGCATCACAGACACAAGTATCCAAGAGAGTCAAATTAAACAAGGCTCCATGAGCTGGACTACAGACTCGATAAAAAAGGGAGAAACAAGTCCTAAGGACCTCCCGGCTCTCGCCGGAACCTTGCGGCTACAAGGGCGGCCACATCCTCAACTTCAGCCCTGGCAGCTTCCTCCTGCTCCGCGGCTGGGCCCTCTCTCGCTGGCTCTAGCGAAAAAGAGGGGTCGCGGCTCTTGAAGCATGCCAGCACATGCGAATCGACCTCTAAAGCTAAGCTGCGGCCCTTGGCCTCAAGCTCGCTGGTGACCACGGAGTCGAGCCTGTCCAGCTTGGCGCCGATCGACTCCAATGCAGGGATCACCTCTGCCACCTTCAGCGCGGGAGTCGCGGCCCTCACCGGACTGAAGCCAAGGGGGATCAGGGCGGACCCCGCTCGGTCCACGAAGCTTGAGACCGCAAGGGCCTCGGAGGACTGCAAGGCGGAGAGCTCCTCCACCTCGCGGCAGGCCGCCTGCAGAGCCTCCAGGTTCCTCTCGGAGAATTCCTTCTCCTTGGCCGCCAGGGAACTCTCCCGAAGGTGGAGAGTCTTGGCTAGCCGCTCCATCTCAGCGGCCTTGAAGCCAGCAGTCAACTCCCGGTCCAAGACCGCCCGGCGATCATGGGAGACCTGTTCCTCCCTCAAGTCAAGGTCTGCCTTCAGAATCTCCAGCTCCTCAGTCCGAGCTCGGAGGTCATCCTCGCCCGCGGCCAGCTGCGCGGCGACCCTCTCTGCCTCAGCTGCCACGGAACGCTCCCGCTCCTCAACAGCGAGTTTGCGGCGCTCCAACCGCTGCCGTATTTCCACAGCAGCAGAGAGGCTCTCTTCGGCCCGGGCGTGTGCCTCCAGGGCCTCCCTGTTGATCCGCCGCGACTGGGTGTCCATGCGGTCGACAGCCCGCTTCATCCGGTCGATGAGCGCTTCCCTGAAGTCGAGCAACTCCCGCCTGGAGTCGAGCTCGCTCTTAACCTTCGCGGTCCTCTCCCGCAAAAGGTTCCCCCAGATGAGGAGGCGGTCCCGTTCAACCGTATGCTCCTCCCGCTTGCGCCCTAGTGCAGCCAAGACCTGCCGGACGCTCGACTCGGCAAGCGCAAAGGCGTCCACCAGAGGCAATGGAGCAACAGAGGCTGGGGCAGTCCCTCCGACCTCCTCCATTACCTCGTCCTCAGGAAGAGCCGACGCACCAGCAGCTGAGACGAGACGCCGATCAGGAGAAGCTGGCTCCGTGGCTCTGGCAGCCAGACCAGCCGGGCTCTTTTCCGCTTCTGGCTCCTTGACCTGAGGAGAGGGACGAGCCGGGGAAGGCGGTGCTGGAGAAGAAGCCATACCGCCTAGTGCAGGATCAACCTGTGCTGGCTCGGGTGCCGCGGTTGCAGTCTCGGCAGGAAGAGACGACGCCTCCACGGAGTCCGGGCACACCGGAACAGGAGAAGTCCGCGCTGGCCTGGGGACCGCGGCAGTTGCCCCTGGCTCCGAGCGCATCGGCGCTGTTTCCCCGCAAGACGGGGAAGGCCGGGAAGCACGGACACTCCAGCGGGCTCTGAACCCCGACTTCCGAGCCGGGGTAGGACTTCCAGAGCCCGCAACCGTCGCCGACGACCGCTCTGCAGTCGCTTGGACTGGCGGAACAGGGGACGCCCCAGAGGCTTCCTCCAGCGCATCAACCTGGGGCCTCTTCGAGTCGCCACCGGAGGGGGTGTCAGGCACCCCGGAATCCTGACTTGGCACCAACGCCGTTGCTGGAGGAGATCGAGCGCGTTTCTTCTCTGGCAGCGGGTTGGAAGCCATGGCAAGGGAGAACTCAAAAGCACAAGAGTCCGGGAAGAAACGCTGAGAAGTGCGAAGGGAAGCTGCAATGGGGGTAAGACCTCCTCTAAAAATCTTCCCGGTGCAATTCCAAGCGATTCGGAACTCTTCGAATATCCCGCACCGGCAACCGCTTCGGTTCCTAGACCGAATGCCGATGACGGGTGGACCCAAACCGCTTAGCTAAAGCGGTGGGGTCAAGGAGTCAGCCTCCTGAGAAGATGAGCCGGCAAGGCACTTCGGCGGTTCCCGAAGAAAGCGCCGCAACATGCAGAAGTGGCAGCCTTGGGAACCGCCGCAGTAAAAGCAATCATCAAGTGAGCGCACGCTCTCATGACCCCGTGGCCGTTCGTGCTCCGGCAGCGGCCAATTCGGGACTTAAAGAAAGTGCACGGATCGGAAGAGACGGAGGTCCCACCTCGGGCTCGCTATCTCCCCCGAGATGGGCCCGGGGGCCACTGTTGGTACCTGAGATGTGGGGTACCCACGCGCATAGGGTAAAATGCCTAAGGTACTCACCCTTCTCCGCAGGGAGAGCTCCGAAGGCGCCACGCGTCCGGCGGGGCCGGACCTCCCTCTCCTCAGAGGAGAGCTCCGGGCCCGCCATGTGGCATACAGAAGCCGGACCTCCCCCTCCGCGGGAGAGAGGTCCGAAGACGCCACGCGTCCAGCGGGGCCGGACCTCCCTCTCCGCAGAGGAGAGCTCCGGGCCCGCCACGTGGCATACAGAGGCCGGACCTCCCCCTCCGTGGGGAGAGGTCCGGAGGCTCCACCTACCCCGCAGGCCGGACCCTTCTCACCTCAGAGAAGGGCTCCGGACCCGCCACGTGGCCAGAAGAATGGTGCTGCCTGCCCCCGAGTGGTAGGCGGCGGGCGTAAAGGCGCTCCTCACCTTGCCCGTACAAGGTATTCAAGGCCCGCGTCTTCCCAAGACGCGGAAATGCGGAGCACGCGTCTGTCAGGTGCCGTTGCGCCCAGTCGCATCACAGACTGGCGCGCGGTGTCAGAACCTGCCAGCCAATAAACGCTGCGACAAGACATCCCGTGCCGCCTGCGCCGTCATCAACCACTACGACTAGCACGCGGCATGGGCAGGGCGGAAAGATGAAGACTCAGAAGCCTTCGACCAGAGGCAGCTACCGGCATAACTACAGATACGGTAGATAACAAGCAATCTTCCCGGGACCACCTGTCGGGTCCCGGCTCCCCTTGTAAGCCGCCCGAGTCTTGGACTATAAAAGGCTCGGGCAGGCGTCGATAGCAAGGGTTCGCACTTTGCAACTCATACGCTAGCCATACACTCTCAAGCTGTAACTCACCCCCAAGCTCAGGCCTCCGGTCCTGAGCAGCAAGCAATACAGCGAGCTCCGTAGCTCGCCGTGGACGTAGGGTTTTACGCTCCGGCAGCCTGAACCACGTAAAACTCGCCGTGTCAAGCTCTCGCTAACTCGTCCATCCGCGCAAGCTTTCCGCTAGGAGACTAGCCCCGCCGAAAAAAGAACCTCCGCGGGCTGCCCAGTGCAGGCCCGGGGGAAGTGACGATCGCACACTTCGACAGCGGTGTTTATTAGCCGGCAGGTTCTGACACCGCGCGCCAGTCTATGATGCGACTGGGCGCAACGGCACTTGACAGAAGCGTGCTCCGCGTCTCCGCGTCTCGGGAAGACGCGGGCCTTGAATACCTTGTACGGGCAAGGTATGGGGCATCTTTACGCCCGCTGCCTATCGCTCGGGGGCAGGCAGCGCCGTTCTGCTGCCACGTGGCGGGCTCGGAGCCCTTCTCGGAGGAGAGGAGGGTCCTGTCGGTACCTGAGATATGGGGTACCCCCGCGCACAGGGTAAAATGCCTAAGGTACTCGCCCTTCTCCGCAGGGAGAGCTCCGCAGGCGCCACGCGTCCGGCAGGGCCGGACCTCCCTCTCCTCAGAGGAGAGCTCCGGGCCCGCCACGTGGCATACAGAAGCCGGACCTCCCCCTCCGCGGGAGAGAGGTTCGAAGACGCCACGCGTCCAGCGGGGCCGGACCTCCCTCTCCGCAGAGGAGAGCTCCGGGCCCGCCACGTGGGGCTCCACGTGCCCCACAGGCCGGACCCTTCTCACCTCAGAGAAGGGCTCCGGACCCGCCACGTGGCCAGAAGAACGGTGCTGCCTGCCGCCGAGCGGTAGGCGGCGGGTGTAAAGGCGCTCCTCACCTTGCCCGTACAAGGTATTCAAGGCCTGCGTCTTCCCAAGACGCGGAAACGCGGAGCACGCGTCTGTCAGGTGCCGTTGCGCCCAGTCGCATCACAGACTGGCGCGCGGTGTCAGAACCTGCCAGCCAGTAAACGCCGCGACAAGACATCCCATGCCGCCTTCGCCGTCATCAACCACTACGACTAGCATGCGGCATGGGCAGGGCGGCAAGATGAAGACTCAGAAGCCTTCGACCAGAGGCAGCTACCGGCGTAACTACAGATACGGTAGATAATAGACAATCTTCCCGGGACCACCTGTCGGGTCCCGGCTTCCCTTGTAAGCCGCCCGAGCCTTGGACTATAAAAGGCTCGGGCAGGCGTCGATAGCAAGGGTTCGCACTTTGCAACTCATATGCTAGCCATACACTCTCAAGCTGTAACTCACCCCCAAGCTCAGGCCTCCGGCCCTGAGCATCAAGCAATACAGCGAGCTCCGTAGCTCGCCGTGGACGTAGGGTTTTACGCTCCGGCAGCCTGAACCACGTAAAACTCGCCGTGTCAAGCTCTCGCTAACTCGTCCATCCGCGCAAGCTTTCCGCTAGGAGACTAGCCCCGCCGAAAAAAGAACCTCCGCGGGCTGCCCAGTGCAGGCCCGGGGGAAGTGTCGATCGCACACTTCGACATTTGGCACGCCAGGAAGGGGGCCTTTTCCCCTAGCGCGACGAGTTTCCGCCGACGAAGATGACCAAGCTCCCTTCGGCGGCAAGCTCACCTCCCCCGCCTCCGCGGCGAACCGCGACCAGGGGGAGTACAAGCCAACACACTCGGGACGGAGTGTGTCAGTACAAGCTGGGAGCCAGCAACCGGCTCTGGCAGCGCCGACCCCGGCAATGCAGGCTCCAACCAGCGTCAGATCTTCAGTAGCGCCGGGCGTACCCGGAGGGGGTGCGCTAGCTGCAGCAAGAGCGATACTGCACAATCCGCCTGCTGGGGACGCGCCTCAGGCAGCGACCCAGCGGTGGATTCTCGAGGTAGACCGTCTTGTCGTCGCTGCCGCAAGCCCGCGACTCCGGCGGAGACGACACTCTGACCAGCCGGCCGTGTCGATGATACGCACGCCGATGGTTGACAAACAGACGGCAGATTCCAGCTCTGCCAGCCCTCAATCGATGGATCTGAGGACAGAGCTGGAGCGGTGTCGCTCGGGTGAAGATGCCCGGGTATACCTCGAGCAACGCCGGGAAAGGCGTCACTACCAAGAGGCTGACGACAGCATGACGTCGGCCTCGACCCAGCCTGAAGAGCAGACCTTCGCCATGCGATCTCTGCCCCAGGCCTGTGCCATGCAGAATATGCCAAAGTCATATGTACTGCAGATGGTGCCCCCGGCCTATGGTGCAGCTTTGCCCGTACCTGGGTACACTGTGCCTAGAGCGAACCCAGCGTTCGCGGCACCAGAACCTGCGGTGACAGAAGCGGGGTGTGCAGCCCTCGCGCCCCATCTTCGCTTTGCGAAGTGGCCGCGCAAGTTTCGGCCACACCTGCCCGAGAAGTATGACGGCAGTGTCAACCTGGCGGAGTTCCTCCAGATCTACTCCACCGCCGTACTTGCCGCAGGAGGGAATGAAGCCGTCATGGCCAATTACTTCCCTGTCGCCTTGACCGGTCCAGCCCGGTCTTGGCTCATGAACCTCCCCCAGGGTTCCGTCACCTCCTTGGGAGAGCTTTGCCGACAGTTCGTAGCCAACTTCGGCAGCTCCTACACCCGGCCTGGCACGGAGCTCGACCTCCACGTCGTCCAGCAGCAGCCTGGGGAGTCGCTGCGCTCTTTCATCCAGCGGTTCTCCCAGGTGCGGAACACCATCCCACACATTCAAAATGCTTCTGTGGTGGTGGCGTTCCGGCAAGGCGTCCGGGACAGGAAGATGCTCGAGAAGCTCGCGACCAGGGAGGTCCGCGACGTCTCAGAGCTCTTCAGCTTGGCAGACAAATGCGCCAGAGCTGCCGAAGGATGGAACTGGCACTCGCTGTCATCCTCCGAGTCAGGGGGACTGCCCGGATCTAGTCCTACTCTCTGTGGAGGCAGCTGGAAGGCCAGAACCGAGGCAGAAGCAAGATAGAGTCACCGACCGCAGCCCCAGTCGTCACTGCAGCGACGCTCGGTGGGGCTCGGGGGCCGCGCCCCGACAAGAAGCAGCGAAGATCACCAATCCCAGAAGGTGATAAAGACAATATGTGCCCCGTGCACGGCAGCTGTCGCCACACTGCTGCCGAGTGCCGGGAGATCCGAAGGCTCGCGGAGCGCTTCCGCAAGGAGAAGCGGCAGCGGGCTGATGACCTGCCCTTCCGTCCAAAGGAAGATGAGCAGAGGGTGGATGTTCCAGACAACATCGACCACCCAGAGGAGATCCAGGAGCCTCTGCGTGTCGTGAAGGCGGCACGCAATCACGAGGATTCCGGCTCCAGCGACGATGAGCGTCGGAAGAAGCTCTACGTCATATACGGCGGGTCCGCCGACCCCTCGTCCCGAAGTGCAGTCAAGACTCTGCGCCGAGCGGTAGCGTCGGTGGCGCCACTCCCAAGAGCTGCACCGCACCTAAAGTGGATGGGGACCCCCATCAGCTTTGATGCCACCGACTGCCCCAGGAACATGGCTGGGGCCGGCCAACTACCGCTCCTGGTGGCCCCTACCATCGCCAACGTGAGAATGTACCACGTTTTGGTGGATGGAGGGGCTGGGCTGAACCTCATCAGCCGTGCAGCTTTCCAGAAGCTGCAAATCCTGACGGCCAAGCTCACCCCATCGAGCCCGTTCTCAGGGGTAGGACCGGGACAGGTTATCCCCTACGGCAACATTAGTCTCCCGGTGACCTTCGGGGCTCCGGACAGCTATCGAACAGAATACATTCTGTTCGACGTAGCGGAGATAGACCTCCCCTTCAATGCCATAATCGGCAGGCCAGCCCTGTACCGGTTCATGGCTGTAGCCCGTTACGGCTACCTTGTCCTGAAGATGCCGACGCCGACAGGTGTTCTCAGGATTCGAGGGGACCGCACTGCTGCAGTGTCGGCCCTGGAGAAGCTCCAAGCGCTCGCAGCAGCTGGGGCATCAACCCCCGGCAATACGGAGTCGGACCAGCTCCGCCCGAACGCACGCCACCGTGCTTCCACCACAGCACCCCGGGTGCAACCTCTCGACGAGGGCGGCGTCCCCTTAAAGGTCATCCAAGTCGGCGCCGAAGCTAACCAGACCACCCAGGTAGCCGGGGGCCTGGATAGTAAATAGGAAGGCGCGCTCGTCACCTTCCTCCGGCACAACGTCGACGTGTTTGCATGGCAGCCGTCACAGATGTCGGGGATCCCCAGGAAGGTGATCGAGCACCACTTGAAAGTCTTTCCCGACACCCGGCCGGTTCAACAGAAGCCCCGCAAGCAGTCCATCGAGTGGCAAAACTTGTGAAGAAGTCAAGAAGCTGCTGGACGCTGGCTTCATACGGGAAGTCCACCATCCCCGATTGTTGGCGAACCCCGTCGTTGTCCCGAAGGCTGGCGGGAAGCTCCGGATGTGCATCGACTACACCAGTCTCAATAAGGCATGTCCTAAAGATCCATTCCCTCTCCCTAGAATAAATCAAATAGTAGACTCAACGTCAGGCTGTGATATGCTGTGCTTCCTAGACGCCTACTCGGGTTTCCATCAGATCCCCATGTATAGGGAGGACGAGGAGCACACCTCCTTCATCACAGTAGACGGCCTTTATTGCTATGTGTCTATGCCTTATGGCCTAAAGAATGCACTCCCCACCTTTGTGCGGGCAATGCACAAAACCTTTGGGGAGTTAATAAGAGACCTGGTTGAGGTGTATGTCGATGACATAGTTGTCAAGGTCAAGCAGGGTCCGTCCCTGCTAGATAACCTAGCTTTAGTCTTTGACAAGTTGCGCTCTACGCGCACCAAGCTGAACCCAGATAAATGTGTGTTCGGCGTGTCCTCTGGGAAGCTCTTAGGGTTCCTGGTCTCGCACCGAGGGATTGAGGCCAACCCAGAGAAGATCAAGGCCATTGACTTGATGCGGCCCCCTGCCCGCATTAAGGATGTCCAGAAACTCACAGGATGTCTAGCCGCGCTGAGTCGGTTTATACCGTGGCTAGCAGAGCGGGCACTCCCCTTCTTTAAGCTCCTGCACATGTCAGGCCCTTTTTGCCTGGACTGACAAAGCAGAAGAGGCTTTCCAGGAGTTGAAGCGACTCCTGACGACCCTACCAATCATGGTAGCCCCTGAGCCTGGAGAGCACCTGTTGCTCTACATCGCGGCGACAACTGAAGTAGTGAGTATGGTCCTCGTCGCAGAGCGGCCGGACCCCTCATCTTCACAACCTGCTCCGGTAGCAGAAGACAGACGCCAGGAGGCCCCGCAGGACCAAGACGATCTCCCGGGCCTCCAAGGCAACCTCCCGGAGGTCCAGGTCGACCTCCCGGAGGTCCTGGGCAGTCTCCCGGACCTCCAAGATGAACCCCCGGGGGCCCCGCGGGACCCCCCGGGGGCCAAATGGGACCTCCCAGAGGTCCCCCAAGACCCCCCGGAGCTCCTGGACAATCAAGATAGCTTAAGGGCCTCCGGGTCCCAGCTCCCGGAGGCCCCCGTGGGTCCACCCACCTCCAGTGGGCCAGGGCCAATGGACGAGGACCTCCCAGGCCTGAGAAAGAGGGTTCGAACCGTCCAGAGGCCTGTCTACTACATCAGCGAAGTACTTCATGATGCCAAGGCAAGGTACCTGGAAGTCCACAAGCTGTTGTATGCGGTGCTCGTGGCCTCCAGAAAGCTCCGCCATTACTTCCAGGCCCACCGGGTCTCGGTAGTCACCTCGTATCCACTGAAGACAATTCTTCACAGCCCCCATGCGACTGACAACGTTGCTAAATGGGCGGCGGAGCTGGCGGAGTTTGAGCTGGACTTCCTCCCACGCCATGCAGTCAAGAGCCAAGCACTGGCTGACTTTGTGGCGGAGTGGACACCAACGGAGACTGACCCAGGGGGCCATGGGGGCGGAGAACCAGAGCACCAAGCTCCGGTCTTCACCGAACCCCACTGGACACTCTTCTTCGACGGCTCCTCGCGAAAGCAGGGGGCCGGTGCTGGCGTACTGCTCCTCATGCCATCGGGGGAACAGTTTGGGTATATGGTGCGTCTCAATTTCAAGGCAACCAACAACATGGCGGAGTATGAAGCACTCTTCTTTGGCCTGCAGACAGCCCTGTCTTTAGGCGCTCGCCAGTTGTTGGCACAGGCCGACTCCCAGCTGGTCATCAAGCAAGTCAAGGGCGAATGCTCCTGCAATGACCCCCAGCTAGCTGCATATCTGCTTCACATGCAGATGTTGGAGAAAGAATTCCTCGCCTTGGACCTGCACCACGTACCGCGCGCCGGTAATGCCGCAGCCGACGACCTTTCAACGAAGGCTTCCACCGGAGCCCCTGCGCCCGAAGGAGTCTTCGAGAGGACGTTGCTGCAGCCCACAGCCCGGCCCGCCGAGCCGGGCGAAGGGGGCTTGACCAGCATCTCGAAGCTGGCGGTCCAGGGGGCCCTACAACCGTGGGCGCCGCCAAGGATCGTAAGCGTCACTGGGGACTCCGTGCAACCCAGCGCTCAAGATCCAGAAGCTCAAGTCAGACCCGATGCATGGATCACGGAGATCCGGGACTACTTGAAGGACAATATCCTCCCTGATGAACATGCAACCGCTGAACGGATTGTGCATATGGCTAAGAGGTACGCGCTGGTAGAGGGGGATCTCTACCGGCGTGGCGCCAACCACATCCTATTGCGGTGTATAACCCAGGGGGAAGGCTGCGACTTGCTCGCTGAGATCCATGGAGGCGAATGTGGAAGTCATTCTTCCTCACGCACGCTTGTCGGTAAAGCCTTCCGGCATGGCTTCTACTGGCCGACAGCACTCCAGGATGCCGTCAAGCTGGTCGAGAGCTGCAAGGCGTGCCAGTTCCACGCCAAGCAGATCCATACACCGGCTCAGGCGGTACAGATGATCCCGCCCTCGTGGCCGTTTGCCGTGTGGGGGCTGGACATCCTGGGACCATTTCCCAGAACCGTCGGGGGGTTCCGGTACCTCTATGTCGCTATCGACAAGTTCACCAAGTGGCCGGAAGCTACACCAGTTGTCACCATCAATAAACAATCAGCAGTAAAATTCATCAGGTCTATTGTCTGCCGGTTCGGGGTCCCAAACAGGATCATCACTGACAATGGGACCCAGTTCACCAGCACAGCGTTCCAAGACTACTGCGAGGACCTTGGCATTCAGGTATGCTATGCCTCTGTCGCCCACCCGAAGAGCAATGGGCAAGTCGAGAGGGCCAATGCGGAGATTCTCCGGGGCCTCAAGACTCGTACCTTCACCTGCCTGAAGAAACATGGTGCCAATTGGGTAGATGAACTTCCGAGCACACTATGGGCTAACCGGACATCCCAGAGCCGGGCCACCAGGGAGACACCCTTCTTCATGGTGTACGGGGCTGAAGCTGTACTCCCTCCAGAAATCACCATGAAGTCTCACCGTGTCCGAGCTTACGACGAAGCCACGCAGGACAACCTCCGGCGTGGAGAAATCGACCTCGTCGACGAGGTCCGATTACATGCGGCACTCCGTAACGCGCGGTACAGACAGGCGCTTCGGCGCTACCACCAGAGGTCTGTGCATGCCCGGGAGCAGCAGGAAGGTGACCTGGTGTTGCGGCGCATACTTTCTCGCGAAGGGGCCCACAAACTCTCCCCTTCTTGGAAAGGCCCCTTCCGAGTCACGAAAGTATGCCGCCCCGGGTGTGTGCGCCTTTCCACCGAGGATGGGGACCTGCTCCCGAATCCTTGGAACATAGAACACCTCCGTAAGTTCTACCCCTAAGAGAAAAATAGGTCAGTACTTTCTTTTCGTAATGAACCCCATAGAGTCCAGGAGCAGCGCTCGGAGCAGCTAAACCCCAGGGGACGGTCCAGGACTACGTTCAGCTTTGCCTGGTTCCGACTCCAAGCGCGTAGAGTCTTGCTTCCCCTCTTAATGGGGTGGGTCGTGGCCTCCATGTTTAGCCTGCCTTCCTCCTATGGAAGGTTGTACGAAAAGAAGTCTGCCCTACTTTGCTCTTTCCTTGTACTCATTTAAATTGTGAATTGAGTTCTTTTTTATCGCCCTTGCAGTACATGGTTGCCATGTGCTCAGCTCCCCCTCTCTACAAGTCCCCAAGCATCAAGCATATGGTTGGGGCTGTAAGTCAAATAAGACTATGAGATAAGGGAGGGGGAGCCCCCAAGGAGAATTACTGTAAAAGCCCAAGAAAAGGGACTTGTAAAAATTTTTATGCACCTCACAACACAACAGTTTTTGTTGTGGGTAGATTGTGAAATATTGTGAAGAGCAAGTGACCTCCATCAAAGGGATGAGTAGAAGGGAAAGCCTTCACTTTCACAAAGTAGGGCTTCTGCACATGAACATGAGAAGTTGAGCTCACCCTAGGATTTGAAAAGTCTTGGGAAGGTTCAGTCCAAAGCTCATGCAAATTCAACAATGTTTGAGGCACTTTTGGGTTATTTCAAAAAGAGGCCAATTTGAATGTAAATTCAAATTGCAGCAACTTTCATCACCCAAATTCAAAAGTTAGCTCCATATCTATACTCAGCACATTTTTCTGAGTGAACCCACCAACTTTCATCTCCATTGGAGATCATCTTGTCAAGAGCTAAATTTGCAAGAATTCAAAACTGAATTTGAATTTCAGTTTAAATATGAAGCAAATTTAACCAAACAAAGTTTGAATTTGAGAATTCAAATTCAAACAAAGACTTGGTGACTAAGTCTCACATTAAATTGTTAGTAGCTGAGGATATTTTGGCACAACAGAATTCAGAAAATTGGAAAAAAACAAAAGAGTTAGAGGGGAGGCCCACTGGTCAGTAGACTTAGCACCAAAGTCTCCTCAGCCGACTTCCTCGGCCGAGCGCGCTCGCCAGCTGCAGCCAGCGGCGGCGACCGACACCTCGGCCGGCCAGCTCCTGCTTCGGCAGAGGAGGTGGCACAGCAGGTGTCGCGCTCTCCCCTGGCCTCAGGAGCCTATAAAAGGCCCGAGACCGCCGGCGAGTTACTGATTTTCGCGAAGTTCTGTAACCAGCAGCCTAGTCGCCCGAGCTCTGATCGTGTGCCACCCCAGCTGTGATCATCTTCCGGCTTCGACCTCCATAGGAAAGTGAAGCGCTAGCTCGTCCTCAAGACCACCGCGCAAACCGTTCCAAAGTTCGACCTCTGTGCGCGGAGAATTTCTCAGTTTAGGGCGAGTAGCTCCTTTCGGGACCCGATTAGGTTTAGCAGAAATTTGGGAAGCATAGTGGGTGGGAGGCCGAACGGAGCTGTGAGAGAGCATCTAGAGGTTCTGGCGACCCTTCTCGTTCGAAAACCGGAAGGAAATCACCGCCGGAACCCTAAGTTCACCCTAGGACAGTATGGCGGAGGAGGGGGTCGCCGGTGAGGTCTGGGTTGCCGGCCGTTTAGGGCCCAACAGAGCTCATGCCGAGTTTCCCGAGGTTTCCCTGAGTGTGGCGACGCGATTAGCGCACGAAGAAAACGGTCAGAAGGGCGGGAACACATTGCCGAGGTAGCACAGAGGCATAGGGCTCGTCGCCGGCGAGCTATGGCGGTTAGCCGGCGGCGAAATGGTGTCCAGCGGGTTCAGCACCCGAGATTACGTGGGGGCGGGGAGTTTCGTCGGCTCCGGTGAGCTAGATCGCCGGGAACGCTGACCTCGCCGGAGCTCCGGCGGCTCGGGGCGGCGACGTCGGGAGGTAGACGAAGGGCGCGGCCCCACCTGTCAGCCCCTGTGTTAATCACGCGCGAGCGCGCGGTTAGTTCAATTTAAACGGGCGGGCCCCGCTGTCAGCCTCTGGTTTAGCGCGGGAGGGGATTTTTCTGTAGGAAAATAATTCAGGGATTAGCTCAAACTTTAGAAATCCATAACCTTGGCTAGGAAGCTCCAAATTTAGTGATTCAAATTGGGTTGGATTCATCTTGCCAAGATCTATCCAGAGATACAACCCAATTTGTATGAAACCCATTAATTAATTCTGGAAAATTCTTTAAAGCTTTTCAGCAAAAGAATTTTAGAGGGAGTTTGGTTCATCCAAAAATCCCCAAATTTTACCAGAATGTTCTTTAGGACATTAGTAAACCCCTGTAAAAGTTTCAGACCATTTGGAGTTGATTTGGTCAGAGCAATTCAAATTGGAAGGTACTGTGTTCATTTGAATACAGAAACATTTCCAGAGAATTTCCAAAACTTGGAAATTCAGTTCTGGGCAATTCTTAACCCCAAAAATGTTAGGAAAATTCAGGCAAACTCTATGAGCTATAATTGAAATTGTAGTTCATTAAGTTAAGCATGAACAGGGGTATCACCTCAGAATAAATTCTTCCTTGCTGATTTGCCAAGAGAATTATTCTGAGCAAACTACTCCATGAAAAGTGCTAAGGTTTGGTCCAGAGAGTTTTCTTGTGACAAGGAACTTACACAAAAATTCTCAGCTCCATTGGAGCTCTAGATCACCCCTGTCCTGTTTAACCACTTAAGGGGTTAATATGGAAAAAGGGGGAAAACCACTTAGCATTTAACCAAGTGATTAAGTCCAAGCCAAACCACCAACACCAGTTCATCTTTAAATTCTTAAACAAAGTCCAGGTGTTAGAGGCTGGTTATTAGAACTAATAGTAGAAGACTTACTCTAAAATTCATATCTGCATCTAAATTAACATGTAGTATTTCATTAACGTGTAGCCGTTGAAGAAGAGACTCCGGAAGTGCTGGACTTCCTTCTTCCGGACAAAGAACTAACTCCTGACCAGCAGCAACAAGGCAAGCCCCGGTTTGCATTAACCCTTTTTAAAAGTTTTACTTTGTATACATGTGTCATATGAAGTATGTATGTGCATTAGGTATAGGATGAATGAAACCCCACATGCATAACCAAAGTATCCTAAAAGAGTGAGGGTAGTGTCAAGGACCTCGAGTAGACAAACTATGCTTAATGAGTCATAGGACTTCGGTACAAGTCGAGTAGTTGGAATCTACTCGCGAGATAGGCTGGGGACACACGGGTTCGGTTGAGTGATGTGAGATCACTTTAGTAATGAAAATGAGACTAGGCAGGGGCTAGGGCGCAGCAAGAGAGAGTCTTGTGGGCGCAGCCCTGTCCGTGTCGATTGAGGACCGATCCGTGTGCGGCCCTGCTGAACAAGTATTGAACGTACCGAAGGCATATCGGATATATGGGCCCCGATAAACCGATGTAGCCTAAACCTCCGGGCGTCGAGGCATAGCACACCGATTTATAGGTGTAGGTTGAGGGCAGCAAGGTGGAAATCTGCCAACGGGCATAGAGAGATGCTCCGTGTGGGGAACCTCCTGCTCGTTTCGGTGCGACCGGTTTGACGTTTGGGCTGTTGGGTGAAAGGTTGTCCCGTACGACATCGAGTGAGCGTGCTGTGCAGCTCCACGGGTGGGCGTACGTGACGTGCTCTTTGGGTTTTCCCTGCAGGTGTATATCGAGTCGATTTGCCGTCCCTCGCGGTGACGAGTACTGCTTGTTCACTGCGTCGTAACGTAGACTAATGGATGAAAGATGTTGATTCAATGATGCTGATTGATATAATTGTATTGCTACATGTGTGCCACCAAATACTGCTTACTAAATTTCAGATTTCATGAACTGTTAACTTGTTGCTAAAAGATGAACTAAGGATGAACTTGTAGGCGTGTCGTTTTGCTGAAATGTTACTATCCTATGTCCATTGTACACCTCATGTAGAGTTTCATGCTTAGGTGAGTCGGTTAAGCCTTGCTGAGCCTTCGTGCTCACGGTTGCTGCTTAAGTGTTTTTCAGGTGAGGAGCCACCCACGGACTCGGAGTACGAGTCCACCGGCGAGGGTTACCCTCCGTCGGGGACCACGGCTGAGTGAGAGCCGTACACGCCGCGCTGAGCTGAGACGTGCAGCTAGTGTGGGTTGCCCTAGGGCTGGGCAACTGACTTTTGCTAAATAGGCGGGCGTGAGTTGTATAGTGTAGTCTTCCGCTGTGTAATAGAACAATAATTGTAACTGAAGTTTGTACTTATTTGTACAGTTTCAGCTGTTTTTCCCATGTAATATATTATGTTCTTATGACGTGTGCTGTCGGGTGTCGCATCGCGCGGCACCACCCTCTGCGATCCTGGATGAGCGGATTCCGGTCCGCCACAATTACGTTTCCTCTACCTGTGTGCAGGACTTCCAGGTTGCGGCAACGGGGACTGCATGAAGTAGGGGGAAAGGAGCTACCAACTACTGCGACCCAGGGCTAGAGGGGGCGGGACCCGGGGGCCCCACGTGTCCAGCAGGCCCGGAACTCTCTCCTCTCTTGAGAAGGGCTCCGGGCTCGCCACGTGGCAGGCGGAAACCGGACCTGCCCCCGCGGTGGGAGAGCTCCGAAAGCCCTGCGTGTTCAACATGGCCGGGGCCCCCGTCTCCGCAGTAAAAGCAATCATCAAGTGAGCGCACGCTCTCACGACCCCGTGGCCGTTCGTGCTCTGGCAGCGGCCAATTCGGGACTTAGAGAAAGTGCGCGGATCGGAAGAGAAGGAGGTCCCACCTCGGGCTCGCTATCTCCCCCGAGATAGTCCCCGGGGCCACTGTCGGTACCTGAGATATGGGGTACCCCCGCGCACAGGGTAAAATGCCTAAGGTACTCGCCCTTCTCCGCAGGGAGAGCTCCGAAGGCGCCACGCGTCCGGCGTGGCCGGACCTCCCTCTCCTCAGAGGAGAGCTCCGGGCCTGCCATGTGGCATACAGAAGCCGGACCTCCCCCTCCGCGGGAGAGAGGTCCGAAGACGCCACGCGTCCAGCGGGGCCGGACCTCCCTCTCCGCAGAGGAGAGCTCCGGGCCCGCCACGTGGCATACAGAGGCCGGACCTCCCCCTCCGCGGGGAGAGGTCCGGAGGCTCCACGTGCCCCGCAGGCCGGACCCTTCTCACCTCAGAGAAGGGCTCCGGACCAGCCACGTGGCCAGAAGAACGGTGCTGCCTGCCCCCGAGCGGTAGGCGGCGGGCGTAAAGGCGCTCCTCACCTTGCCCGTACAAGGTATTCAAGGCCCGCGTCTTCCCAAGACGCGGAAACGCGGAGCACGCGTCTGTCAGGTGCCGTTGCGCCCAGTCGCATCACAGAATGGCGCGCGGTGTCAGAACCTGCCAGCCAGTAAACGCCGCGACAAGACATCCCATGCCGCCTGCGCCGTCATCAACCACTACGACTAGCACGCGGCATGGGCAGGGCGGCAAGATGAAGACTAAGAAGCCTTCGACCAGAGGCAGCTACCGGCGTAACTACAGATACGGTAGATAATAGACAATCTTCCCGGGACCACCTGTCGCTTCCCGGCTTCCCTTGTAAGCCGCCCGAGCCTTGGACTATAAAAGGCTCGGGCAGGCGTCGATAGCAAGGGTTCGCACTTTGCAACTCATACGCTAGACATACACTCTCAATCTGTAACTCACCCCCAAGCTCAGGCCTCCGGCCCTGAGCAGCAAGCAATACAGCGATCTCCGTAGCTCGCCGTGGACGTAGGGTTTTACGCTCCGGCGGCCTGAACCACGTAAAACTCGCCGTGTCAAGTTCTCGCTAACTCGTCCATCCGTGCAAGCTTTCCGCTAGGAGACTAGCCCCGCCAAAAAAAGAACCTCCGCGGGCTGCCCAGTGCAGGCCCGGGGGAAGTGTCGATCGCACACTTCGACAGGTCCGTTCCGCGGGGCACGTGGAACCTCCGGACCTCTCCCCACGGAGGGAGAGGTTCGGCTTCTGTTGGCCACGTGGCGGGCCCGGAGCTCTCCTCTGAGGAGTGGGAGGTCCGGCTCCGCTGGACGCGTGGCGCCTTCGGACCTCTCTCCCGCGGAGGGGGAGGTCCGGCTTCTGTATGCCACGTGGCAGGCCCGGAGCTCTCCTCTGATGAGAGGGAGGTCCGGCCCCGCCGGACGCGTGGCGCCTTCGAAGCTCTCCCTGCGGAGAAGGGCGAGTTCCTTAGGCATTTTACCCTGTGCGCGGGGGTACCCCATATCTCAGGTACCGACAGAAACCATCAAGTGGGCGAACGCTCCCACGATCCCGCGGCCGTTCGTGCTCCGGCAGCGGTCAATGCGGGACTTAGAGAAAGTGCGCAGATCAGAAGAGACGGATGTCCCACCTCGGGCTCGCTATCTCCCCCGAGATGGGCCCGGGGGCCACTGTCGGTGTCGGTACCCACGATATGGGGTACCCCCGCGCACAGGGGAAAAATGCCTAAGGAACTCGCCCTTCTCCGTAGGGAGAGCTCCGAAGGCGCCACGCGTCCGGCGTGGCCGGACCTCCCTCTCCACAGAGGAGGGCTCCGGGCCCGCCACATGGCATACAGAGGCCGGACCTCCCCCTCCGTGGGAGAGAGGTCCGAAGATGCCACGTATCCGGCGGGGCCGGACCTCCCTCACCTCAGAGAAGAGCTCCGGGCCCGCCACGTGGCGACAGAAGCCGAACCTCCCCCTCCGCGGGGAGAGGTCCGAAGGCTCCACGTGCCCCGCGGGTCCGGACCCTCCTCTCCTCTGAGAAGGGCTCCGGGCCCGCCACATGTCCAGCAGAACAGCGCTGCCTGCCCCCGGGCGGTAGGCAGCGAGCGTAAAGACGCCCCATACCTTGCCCGTACAAGGTATTCAAGGCCCGCGCCTTCCCAAGATGCGGAGACGCGGAGCACGCCTCTGTCAGGTGCCGTTGCGCCCAGTCGCATCACAGACTGGCGCGCGGTGTCAGAGCCTGCCAGCCAATAAACGCAGCGACAAGACATCCCATGCCGCCCCCGCCGTCATCAACCACTACGACTAGGATGCGGCATGGGCAGAGCTGCAAAACGACCGGCATAACTGCATATACGGTAGATAATAGACAATCTCCCCGGAACCACCTGTCGGGTTCCGGGCCCCCCTTGTAAGCCACCCGAGTCTTGGACTATAAAAGGCTCGGGTAGGCAACGTTAGCAAGGGTTCGAACCCTGTTGCTTCGCACTTTGCAACTCATACGCTAGCCATACACTCTCAAGCTGTAACTCACCCCCAAGCTCAGGACTCCGGCCCTGAGCAGCAAGCAATACAGCGAGCTCCATAGCTCGCCGTGGATGTAAGGTTTTATGCTCCGGCGGCCTGAACCACATAAAACTCGCCATGTCAAGCTCTTACTAACTTGTCCATCTGCGCAAGCTCTCCGCTAGAGACTAGCCCCACCGAAAAAAGAACCTCCGCGGGCTGCCCAGTGCAGGCCCGGGGGAAGTGTCGACTGAACACTTAGACATTTGGCGCGCCAGGTAGGGGGCTTTTCCCCTTGCGCGACATAGTCCAAGACTCGGGTGGCTTACAAGGGGGGCCCGGGACCCGACAGGTGGTCCCAGGGAGATTGTCTATTATCTACCGTATCTGCAGTTATGCCGGTAGTTGTCTCTGGCGAAGGCTTCTGAGTCTTCGTCTTGCAGCCTGTCGAAGTGTGCGATCGACACTTCCCCCGGGCCTGCACTGGGCAGCCCGCAGAAGTTCTTTTTTCGGCGGGGCTAGTCTCCTAGCGGAAAGCTTGCGTGGATGGACGAGTTAGCGAGAGCTTGACACGGCGAGTTTTTCGTGGTTCAGGCCGCCGGAGCGTAATACCCTACGTCCACGGCGAGCTGCAGAGCTCGCTGTATTGCTTGCTGCTTAGGGCCGGAGGCCTGAGCTCGGGGGTGAGTTACAGCTTGAGAGTGTATGGCTAGCGTATCAGTTGCAAAGTGCGAACCCTTGCTATCGACGCCTGCCCGAGCCTTTTATAGTCCAAGACTCGGGCGGCTTACAAGGGGAGGCGGGACCCGACAGGTGGTCCCGGGAAGATTGCTTGTTATCTACCGTATCTGTAGTTACGCCGGTGGTTGCCTCTGGTTGAAGGCTTCTGAGTCTTCATCTTGTCGCCCTGCCCATGCCGCATGCTAGTCGTAGTGGTTGATGACGGCGCAGGCGGCATGGGATGTCTTGTCGTAGCATTTATTGGCGGGCAGGTTCTGACACCGCGCGCCAGTCTGTCATGCGACTGGGCGCAACGGCACCTGACAGACGCGTGCTCCCCGTTTCCGCGTCTTGGGAAGACGCGGGCCTTGAATACCTTGTACGGGCAAGGTGAGGAGCGCCTTTACGCCCGCCGCCTACCGCTCGGGGGCAGGCAGCACCGCTCTTCTGGCCACGTGGCGGGTCCAGAGCCCTTCTCTGAGGTGAGAAGGGTCCGGCCTGCGGGGCACGTGGAGCCTCCGGACCTCTCCCCGCGGAGGGGGAGGTCCGGCCTCTGTATGCCACGTGGCGGGCCCGGAGCTCTCCTCTGCGGAGAGGGAGGTCCGGCCCCGCTGGACGCGTGGCGTCTTCTGACCTCTCTCCCGCGGAGGGGGAGGTCCGGCTTCTGTATGCCACATGGCGGGCCCAGAGCTCTCCTCTGAGGAGAGGGAGGTCCGGCCCCGCCGGACGCGTGGCGCCTTCGGAGCTCTCCCTGCGGAGAAGGGCGAGTACCTTAGGCATTTTACCCTGTGCGCGGGGGTACCCCATATCTCAGGTACCGACAGTGGCCCCCGGGCCCATCTCGGGGGAGATACCGAGCCCGAGGTGGGACCTCCGTCTCTTCCGATCCACGCACTTTCTTTAAGTCCCGAATTGGCCGCTGCCAGAGCACGAACGGCCGCGGGGTCGTGAGAACGTGCGCTCACTTGACGATTGCTTTTACTGCGGCGGTTCCCAAGGCTGCCACTTCTGCACGTTGCGGCGCTTTCTTTGGGAACCGCCGAAGTGCCTTGCCGGCTCATCTTCTCAAGAGGCTGACTCCTTGACCCCACCGCTTTAGCTAAGCGGTTTGGGCCCAGCTTTCATCGGCGCCCAGTCTCGGAGCCGACGAGGTCGCCGATGCGATGTTTCCGGAGGTTTTCAAATTACCTCGAACCATCCCTGGAAAGTTTTAAAAGGGGATCTCACCCGCATCGCGGCTTCCCTTCGCATTGCGCTCGTACTTCCCTTGAACTCTTGCGCCCCGGCTCTCCTGCCCTTGCGCCTTCTTTCGCTATGGCTTCCAACTTGCTTACGACGCGCCTCGTTCGCTCCTCCGAGCTCGGGCCAGTGCGCAGGCTGCTGGGATGGCGCTCGGAAGAGCAGAAGCATCGGCTCCGCCGAGGATCTCTCCCCCTGGTCCTGGAAAAGGGGGAGATAGTCTTCTTCACCGCTTATGCTCTGGCGGGGTTCGTTCCGCCGATTTCTTCCTTCTTTGTCACCCTGCTGGAGACATACGGTCTCCAGCTCCACCATCTCTCCCCCAACTCATTCGCAATGGCGGCCGTTTTTGTCCACTTCTGCGAGATGTTCGTGGGGGTGCACGCCTCCGTGACGCTCTTCCGCCACTTCTTTGTGCTGCGGACGACTGGACGCGGCTCAAAGACTCAGATGGGGGCATATTACTTCCAGCATCGCTGCAAAGACCCCAAGGTTTCCGTATACCTCCTGCCCTTCAGCGCATCAAGGTGGGAGAACTGGAGGGAGAGCTGGGTGGTAGTGCAGACCGACGAGCACGATCGCCTACAACTCCCAACCGCCAGCCCGACCACCGATCGCCGCTTCTGGGAGGAGATCCCTGAGCTGGAGCAGGAGTACACTCCGGTCTTGGAGTGGATCCGGTTCTTGGCCAACGAGGGGCTGACGTCTCTAATTGTGCTGATGGACTTTGTCTCTCGCCGCATTGCTCCCTTGCAGCAACGCAGCCGCCCAGCGTGGTACTATACCTGTGAGCAGGACTGTACCAGGCTGGAGAGAGGCCCCGGCTCTGTCCCTTCCGATGAGGAGCTGGAGGAGATGGTGAGCAAGGTGAGCGGTGACTATATTCCCAGCGGCGTCCCCGCCTTTCCGCCTTCTGCCACCCCCCTCTTCTTGGAGCCTCAGAGGAGGTCAGAGCTCCTGCGGAAGATGCCGAATCTTGATGATATCGGGATTGCCGTTTGTCAGGTCGGGGATGCCTTCCGGGGTATCACCATTCCAGGAACCGAGCACCCCGGATCAGGGCATGAGGCATCCGCTGCTGCCAATCCCTCCCCCAAAGCCGACGGAACTCAAGCCCCCGACAAAGGGAAAGGGAAAGAGCCGGCCCCCGGGTATTCAGAGAAGAAACGCGCTCGGTTTCCTCCGAGGGTGCCGCCTGTGCCAAGCCAGGGTGACGGAGCTACTTTGCTTCCATCTCTCGGAGGTGCTGGTCCATCGGGTGTCGACCCGAAGAGGTCCCGAGTGTCCCCCCCCGGCGGGTCTCTCCCCAGACAGCTGTCGTCCGAATCAGCCCAAGTATCTCGCCATCTTCCCTCGAGCGGCGGGGCTCCCAGGACGGATGTTGGTGGGGCGGCGCCGACGAGCGCGCCGGAGGTCCAGGCGTCCCACTCCGTGACCGTTCCAGCCGCTGGTCCTGGCAGTTCAGCTACAGCCCAGAGGCCAGTGCTGCAAGCTCGCTGGAGCGCTCATGCCGCCCAGTAAGTGTTATCCTTTCTAACTTATAGGAGCAGAGCTCCTGCCTCTTCTCTTATTCTGAGGGCTTCTTCTTCTTTGCAGGGACCGACCGGCTGCCAGGGGCGGGCCTCTTATCCGGCCGCCTTCAACCAGCAGGGGCTCCGCGCCGCGGCACCTGGGGACCGCGGCGGCCCCCATAGCTCCCGAATCGGCAGGGGCAGTGGCCGCAGTGGCCGCATCTGCTCCTACCCGCCCTCCTTCACCAGCCCAGAAGCCAGGTCTTGAGACCGGGAGGGCTGCTGTAGGTGTGCCTGCTGGCCCCCTGGCCTGCTTAGGACAGCGCCCCACCATAGCTGCTGAGGCGTCGGCGCTCCCGCCGGCCTTGGACTCGTCCGGGGGGTCCAGCGGCGCAACTCCTGCTCCCCCTGCTCCGGTGCCCGTGTGGGACGCCATGGAGCGTGCCCCGACCAGCACCCGGCAGCTCCAATCTGCCTTTGAGCAGGAGCGGAAGTCATTGGCCGGCAAGAGGGAACGCCTTCTCAGCTGGCAGCAGCGGGCCTGGGCGGATCTCGACTCAAGGCAGTCAAGGCTTGAGGCTATGAGTGCTCTGCTTAGCACCCAGAAGAAGGCCATTAGCCGCTTGGAGTTAAAGGCCCAACGGGTTTGTGCCTCCTGCCGCGAGGCTCTGGCCAAAGCTGAAGCCAAAGCCAAGGAGTGTTCCACCGCCGCGGAGGAGTTGCAGCTGCAGGTAGCCCGTCGGGAACACGCCATCGCTGAGCGGGAACGCGCTGCTGCGGCCGAGGAGGAGAAGACCACCGCTCGGCTGAGGGTCAAGGTGGAGGAGCTAAGGGCTTGGACTGAGGAGCTGGAGCTCCGTGAGTCGGCTGTCGCCGCGAGGGAGGAACAGTCTTCCAAGGAGCTTCAGGCGGCGATGGATCGCGAGCTAGCGGCTCGCCAAGAGGTAGAGAGGCTCCAGTCCTTGCGGACTGCCGAGGCCCAGACGGTCTGGTGCTTCATTGCTAAGGCGGGATCCGCCTTGGCTCCTCTTGGTTTTAGCCCTGTGCAGGTGGAGACCCCAGCACGGCTGGTGTCCGAAGCGGTCCCAGCCCTTGATTCTCTCGGCGACGAGCTAGGTCGGCTCGAATCAGTGATCGCCGACGAGCTGGAAGCGGAAGGTCGGGGCCTTGCGAAGGAGGTTGCAACGCACGTTCTGTCGTGCTTCGTTAGCCGAGACCCTTCCTTTTCTCTGGGGCCGGTCCGTTTAGGACCCATCGCCGACTGGGAGGAAGCTGCCAGGGCCGAAGTCGAGGACTTAGCTGCCCTTGTGGCCTCTAGGTTTCATCGGGAGTCCAGGGACCCCTAAGCATCTGCCCTCGTGTCCACAAGGCCCTGTACTTCCTTTTTTATTTTTGTTGAGTCTGTAGCCCAGCTCGTGGAGCCTTTATATGGACAGACTCTTGTTTCTTTCCGTGTCTGCATGCCCTAGTCTTCTTCTTGGCCTTTCCTGACCGAGCCCTTAGCTCCGCAAGGACTCGGGGGCCTTGACCGATCTCGAAGCTCTGCATAGACACCTTGTCCGGGTCCCCACTGTATAGTAAGGGTTTCGGAGGTCTCCAGGACCCGCCTTACGAGACCGGAGGGGGGTCCGAGCCTGTTGGCCACGTGGCGGGCCCGGAGCTCCCGCCTGAGAGGAGGTCCGGGCTTGCAGGGCACGTGGAGGCCCCGGGCCTCCCCTCGCAGAGGGGGGAGGTCTGACTTCTGTAGACCACGCGGCGGCCCCGGAGCTCCCCTCAAAAAGGTGGGAGGTCCGGCCCCGCTGGACACGTGGGGCTTTCGGACCTCGCCCCTGTGAGGGCTAGCCCTTTGATCTTACCTTGGGGTTTTTGGCCTACCGCGATCCCGTAGCGGCCCCCTGGTAGGTGCATTCTATTGGGTGGATGCGCCTACCATACTCCTGCGGGGAGCTGAGGCTGAGAAGTCCTGCACACAAGGAAAAAGTAATTCTCCTTGGGGCCCCCCCTCTATTCCTTAGTCGTATCTGCAGCAAATTCCGACTAAAGATGAGAATGAGAAGAGGGAGTTGAACGCATAGTGAGCACGCGTTAGTAGGGTAATCATAAAAACTTAATAAGTAAATTAAATGAGTACCAAAGTAGAGCAACGTAGGATAGTTTTCTTTTCATATAAATTTCCATACGGGGGAAGGCGGGCCACATATGTAGGCCACGACCCACCTCAAGGGAAGCAAGACTCAACGCGCTTGGGGTCGGAACCAGGCGAAGCTGAACGTAGTCCTGGACCGTCCCCTGAGGCTTAGTTGCTCCAAGCCCTGTTCACGGACTTTTATGGAAATTACTACAAAAAGAAAGGCCTGCCCTATTGTTGCTCTAGGGGTAGAACTTACAGCGGTGTTCCGTGTTCCGAAGGTTCGGGAGCGGGTCCCTGTCTTCGGTTCTGGGGAATGGTCCCAGGCCCGGGATGTCCAGCCCCAGTACGGCAAATGGCCATGCGGGCTGGATCATCTGTACCGTTCAAGCCGGTGTATGGATCTGCTCGGCGTGGAACAGGCACGCATAGCAGCTCTCGACCAGCTCGACGGCATCCTGGAGTGTTACCGGCTAGTAGAAGCCATGCCGAAAGGCTTTACCGACAAGCGTGCGTGATGAAGAATGACTCCCACATTCGCCTCCATGGATCTCAGCGAACAAGTCGCAGCCTTCCCCCTGGGTTATGCACCGCAATAGGATGTGGTTGGCGCCACGTCAGTAGAGATCCCCCTCTACCGCCATGTGTCTCTTAGCCATACGCGCAATCCGTTCAGCGGATACACGTTCATCAGGGAGGATATTGTCTTTCAAGTAGTCCCGGACCTCTGTGATCCATGCATCGGGTCTGACTTGAGCATCTGGATCTTGAGCGCTGGGTTGCACGGAGTCCCCACTGACGCTTATGATCCTTGGCGGCGCTCATGGCCGCCGGGACCGCCAGCTTCGAGGTGCTGGTCTAGCCCCCTTCGCCCGGCTCGGTGGGCCGGGCTGTGGGTCGCGGCAACGTCCTCTCGAGGCCCCCTTCAGGCACAGTGGCTCCGGTGGCAGTGGGGGCCCTCGTTGAAAGGTTGTCAGCTGCGGCCTTGCTACGTGGTGCAGGTCCAAGGCGAGGGGGTCTGTCTCCGCTGTCTTGGTTGTTAACCAGACTGGGGATCGCCCTGAGCCAACGACTAGCGAGAAGGATGGGCACTCCATACTTTGCTATGTTGTTGGTTGCCTTGGAATTGAAACGCGCCACATACCCAGACTGCTCCCCCGATGGCGTGAGGAACAGTACGCTAGCATCGGCCCCCTGCTTTCGCGAGGAGCCGTCGACGAACATCATTCGATAAGGCCTGGTGAAGGTCAGGGCTCAGGGTACTGTTTCATCATCCTCGTGGCCCCCTGAGCGTGTGTCTACTTCACCCACAAGTGAACTAATGCTCTGTTAATGTCTGTATGACGGGAAAGGGAACCTAGATCAAACTTCAGTAGTTCCGCCGCCCATTTGGCGGCATCACACGCCGCGCGGAGCTGTGGGGGATAGCTTTTAGCCTAGGGGGATCGCTGGGTGCCCGACACTCGGGGGTCCTCAGGTTGCTTTGGACCTCGCGGGAAGCTCCGCTGACGTCCCGGGAGCTCCGGGAGGTCCTGCTGGTCCTCCGGGAGGTTGTGTCGGGGATCCGAGGTCTGGTCTTCTGGTGCTTGCTTCTCGGTAGCGAAACAGGTTACTGTGGTATGGGGTTAAAGCCATTGCGCGAAGACCGGAAATTTGCGGGACCCCTAGCTATGCCGAGTCGGTTTACGCCGGGATTAGCAGGTAAAGGGCGCCCTCCAACTACTTCAGACTCAGGGGTCTGATGGGAGTCCTAGCAAGCATTTGGGAAGCGCAGCATATCACAGCCTGGTATCGAGTCTACTATTTGCTCTATCATAGGAAGAAAAAATAGGTCTTTAGGGCATGCCTTATTGAGACTGGTGTAGTGGATGCGCTTCCGGAGCTTCTCGCTGGCCTTCGGGATAATAACACGGTTTGCCAAGTGCCAGGAGCGGCGGACTCTCCGTCTCGTCGGACGGATGGACGTCGGGAAAGACCTTTAAGTAGTGCTCCATCACCTCCCTAGGTATCTCTGGCCTCGGTGATGGCTGTCATGCAGCACATCGACCTCATGCCGGAGGGGGGCAACGAGCGCGCCTTCCTATATGCTACCCAGGCCCCCGGCTACCCGGGTGGTCTGGGTGGCATCGGCGCTGATTCGGACGAGCCTTGTGGGGACGTCGTCCTCATCAAGGGGTTGCACGCGGGGTGCGGTGGTAGAGGCACGATGGCGTGCACTTAGGTGGAGCTGGTTTGGTTCTGTACTGCTGAGGGCTGGCGCTCTAGTTTCTGTAAGCGCCTGAAGCCGTTCCAAGGCTAATACTGCGGCAGCACAGTCTCCACAAACCTTGAGGACGCCTGTTGGTGTAGGCATCTTCAGGACAAGATAGCCGTAGTGGGCTACTGCCATGAATCGGTACAGGGCTGGCCTACCGATCATGGCAATCTCGGCCACGTCGAACATAATGTACTCCGTCCGGTAGCTGTCCGGTGCCCCAAAGGTCACCGGGAGGCTGATGCGGCTGTAGGGAACGACCTGTCCCGGCCCTACCCCTGAGAACGGGCTTGATGGGGCGAGCTTGGCCATCAGGATCTGCAGCTTCTAGAAGGCTGTGTGACTGATGAGGTTCAGTCCAGCCCCACCATCCACCAAAACGTGGTACATCTTCACGTTGGCGATGGTAAGGGCCACCACGAGCGGTAGTTGGCCGGCCCCAGCCATGTTCCTGTGGCAGTCGGTGTCATCGAAGCTGATGGGGGTTCCCATCCACCTGAGGTGCGGTACTGCACCTGGGAGGGGAGCCACCGACGCTACCGCTCGGCGCAAGGCCTTAGCCATGCTTCTGTGCAGGGGGGTCAGCGGACCCGCCGAAGATGTCACAGGGCATCTTCCAGTTCTCGTCGTCACTGGAGATGGAGCTCCCATGATTGCGCGCTGCCTTTGCGGCGCGCCGGAGCTCCTGGAAATCCACCTGGCGGTCGTCGTCGTCTTGGGCCTCGACCTTCTGGTTGCCCTCCCTTACTATAGGATGGGGCATCAGCTAGGGGCTGCTTCCCCTTCCGGAAGCGCCCTGCGAGCTTCTGGATTTCCCGGCCTCTGGAGGGATTCCGCCGGGTTGATGCTGCCGTCGTACTTCTCAGGCAAGAGCGGCCGAAACTTGCGCGGCCATTTTGTGAAGCGAAGGCGGGGCGCGAGGGCCGCACACCCTGCTTCTGTCGCCGCAGGTTCAGATGCCGCGAATGCTTGGTTCGCGCTGAGCACCGCATGCTCCGGCCGCCATACGTAGGGCATACGACTGTGGCATATTGAGTAGCAGCGCTCTTCGCTGCGGCTAGCGCACCCTCACTAGGTACACCCAGCACTACTGAAAACCTGACGCTGGTCGGAGCCTGCATTGCCGGGGTCGGCGCTGCCAGAGCCGGTTGCTGGCTCCCAGTGCAGGTATCGGCGCCACGAACGCCTGGTTCTCCGCTGGCACAGTATGCCCCGGTATGGGCAAGGCTGCTCTATAGACCGGGGACGCCGTTTGCAGGGCATATGGTTGTGGCATATGCTGCGCGACGTATGCCTGGGGCAGAGCTCGCGTAGCGAAGATCTGCCCTTCAGGCTGGGTCGAGGCCGACGTCATGTTGTCGCCAGCCTCTTGAGTGCGACGCCCTTCTTGACGTCGCTCGAGGAACACTCGGGCATCTTGGCCTAAGTGACACCGTTCCAGCTCTGTCCTCAGGTCTGTCGACGGAAGCTTGGTGGAGCTGGAACTCCCCCGTCTGGCCGTCAACCGTTGGCATGCGCGTCAGCGACACAGCCAGTTGGTCGGAGCGTCATCCCCGCCGAAGTCAATGGTTTGCGTCGGCGACGACAAGACGGTCTACCTCGCGAATCCACTGCTGGGTCGCTGCCTGAGGCGCGTCCCCAGCAGGTGGATTGCGCAGTAGCACCCTTGCTGCGGCTAGCGCACCCCCACCGGGTACGCCCGGTGCTACTGAAGGCCTGACGCTGGATGCAGCCTGCATTGCCGGGGTCGGCGCTGCCAGAGCCGGTTGCTGGCTCCCAGCTTGCCCTGTCACACTCCGTCCTTAGTGTGTCATCATGTACTTTCCCCTGTGGTCACGGTTCGCCGTGACCGCGGAGGGGGAGAGTTTGCCGCTGAAGGAAGCTTGGTCATCTTCGTCGGCGGAAACTCGTCGCGCTAGGAGAAAAGCCCCCTACCTGGCGTGCCAAATGTCGAAGTGTGCGATCGACACTTCCCCCGGGCCTGCACTGGGCAGCCCGCGGAGGTTCTTTTTTCGGCGGGGATAGTCTCCTAGCGGAAAGCTTGCGCGGATGGACGAGTTAGCGAGAGCTTGACACGGCGAGTTTTACATGGTTCAGGCCGCCGGATCGTAAAACCCTACGTCCACGGCGAGCTGCAGAGCTCGCTGTATTGCTTGCTGCTTAGGGCCGGAGGCCTGAGCTCGGGGGTGAGTTACAGCTTGAGAGCGTATGGCTAGCGTATGAGTTGCAAAGTGCGAACCCTTGCTATCGACGCCTGCCCGAGCCTTTTATAGTCCAAGACTCGGGCGGCTTACAAGGGGAGCCGGGACCCGACAGGTGGTCCCGGGAAGATTGCTTGTTATCTACCGTATCTGTAGTTACGCCGGTGGTTGCCTCTGGTCGAAGGCTTCTGAGTCTTCATCTTGCCGCCCTGCCCATGCCGCATGCTAGTCGTAGTGGTTGATGACGGCGCAGGCGGCATGGGATGTCTTGTCGCAGCGTTTATTGGCTGGCAGGTTCTGACACCGCGCGCCAGTCTGTGATGCGACTGGGCGCAACGGCACCTGACAGACGTGTGCTCCGCGTTTCCGTGTCTTGGCAAGACGCGGGCCTTGAATACCTTGTACGGGCAAGGTGAGGAGCGCCTTTACGCCCGCCGCATACCGCTCGGTGGCAGGCAGCACCGCTCTTCTGGCCACGTGGCGGGTCCGGAGCCCTTCTCTGAGGTGAGAAGGGTCCGGCCTGCGGGGCACGTGGAGCCTCCGGACCTCTCCCCGCGGAGGGGGAGGTCCGGCCTCTGTATGCCACGTGGCGGGCCCGGAGCTCTCCTCTGCGGAGAGGGAGGTCCGGCCCCGCTGGACACGTGGCGTCTTCGGACCTCTCTCCCGCGGAGGGGGAGGTCCGGCTTCTGTATGCCACGTGGCGGGCCCGGAGCTCTCCTCTGAGGAGAGGGAGGTCAGGCCCCGCCGTACGCGTGGCACCTTCGGAGCTCTCCCTGCGGAGAAGGACGAGTACCTTAGGCATTTTACCCTGTGCGCGGGGGTACCCCATATCTCAGGTACCGACACAGCCCTGCCCATGCCGCATGCTAGTCGTAGTGGTTGATGACGGCGGGGGCGGCATGGGATGTCTTGTCGCTGTGTTTATTGGCTGGCAGGCCCTGACACCGCGCGCCAGTCTGTGATGCGACTGGGCGCAACGGCACCTGACAGAGGTGTGCTCCGCGTCTCCACGTCTTGGGAAGGCGCGGGCCTTGAATACCTTGTACGGGCAAGGTATGGGGCGTCTTTACGCCCGTTGCCTATCGCTCGGGGGCAGGCAGCGCTGTTCTGCTGGACACGTGGCGGGCCCGGGGCTCTCCTCTGAGAAGGGAGAGGTCCGTCCCCGCAGGACACGTGGAGCCTTCGGTCCTCTCCCCCGCGGAGGGGGGAGGTCCGGCTTCTGTCGGCCATGTGGCGGGTCCGGAGCTCTCCTCTAAGGAGGGGGAGGTCCGACCCCGTGGGACATGTGGCACCTTCGGAGCTCTCCCCACGGAGGGGGGAGGTCTGGCTGCTGTAGGCCATGTGGCGAGCCCGGAGCTCTCCTCTGAGGGGAGGGAGGTCCGGCCCCACTGGACACGTGGCGCCTTCGGAGCTTTCCCTGCGGAGAAGGGCGAGACTCCTAGGCATTTTCCCCTGTGCGCGGGGCACCCCATATCGCGGGTACCGACAGTGGCCCCCGGGCTCACCTCGGGGGAGGTAACGAGCCCGAGGTGAGGCCTTCTCCTACCCGCGCACTTTCTTGTCTTGAGTACTCCCTGTGCTGGCAGGGTCTTGACGGCTTCGGAGTTCAGCCTCTTAGGAGAGGGTGAAGCCTGGCATCGGAGCTCGGCCCGGCTGTGGGGGCGGAGGTCCGGAAGTCATCAGAGCACAGGTCCACGAAGGGCGTGAGGTCCGGCATCAGGGCTCGCCTCTGAAAGGAGGGCAAGGGCTGGCATTGGAGCTCGGCCCAGCTGCGGGGGCGGAGGTCCGGAAGTCGTTGGAGCTCAGGCCAGCGAGGGGCGTGAGGTCCGGAGGTCATCGGAGCTCAGGCCAGCAAAGTGCGTGAGGTCCGGCATCAGCGCTCGCCTCTGAAAGGAGGGCGAGGGCTGGCCTCGGAGCTCAGCCTGGCTGTGGAGGCGGAGTCCGGAAGTCATCGGAGCTCAGGCCAGCGAAGGGCGTGAGGTCCGGCATCAGCGCTCGCCTCTGAAAGGAGGGCGAGGGCTGGCCTCGGAGCTCTGCCTGGCTGTGGAGGCGGAGTCCGAATGTCATCAGAACTCAGGCCAGCGAAGGGCGTGAGGCCTGGCATCAGCGCTCGCCTCTGAAAGGAGGGCGAATGCTGGCATCAGAGCTCGGCCCAGCTGTGGGCGCGAAGTCCGGCACTGCTCAGTGGTCCCCCTTTCCTGTCCCTTAGTCTCATTTGGCTTACTGTCCCAGGCCGGAATACGGGGATCGGGTAATCCAATGCACTTGGTCCCGGAGGTCTGGCCCCAGCCCCAGTCAGGGTGTAACCGTCCGGCCCCCTGGTACTCAGACCGTAGCGCTGGGGGGCAGAGTGCGCATGCTTTGGGTGCAAGACCGAGCAAAGCAAGGCTCCTGACCCCCCGGTCTAGCGTAGGTCTTTTCTCGGAGGAGACCAACTAGCGGTACAGTACCCTCACAGGGGGAGATCCAAAAGGCCACCGGGCCTTTGGCAGGTACCCCAAGCACTACCATTTTCGGCAGGACGGCAAATATCGACTATGCATGAGAGCAGGAAAGAGGAACCAAGTGTACAATGGACGCACACATTCTAGAGCGTGGGGAGGTGTTCATATAAATTAATGCGTAATTTAAATGAACACCTAAGTAAGCATGGTGAACTTACTGGGGTAGCGTCGGAGCGCCTGTCTTCACGCAGAGCGGGTCATGCGTGGCTTCGTCGTACGCCGGACACGGGGGGACCCCCATGGCGATCTCAGGGGGAAGCATGGCCTCGGCCCCGCATACCATGTGGAAGGGTAGTTCCCGTGACCCGGCCCTGGGAAGTCTGGCTGGCCCTCGACATGGAGGAGCCGGTATCCCCTGACGGCTCTGGGTGCGCGTCTGCACCGGTTGTGTGGGTCTGCTTGGCGTGGACCTGGCACGCATTGCATCCCTAACCGGTTTGACGGCGTCCAGGTGGCTCTCGGTCAGTAGGAGCCATGACGGGTGGCTTAACTGACCAACGTGCGGGACGATGAGCGTTCCCAGCACTCGCCTCCTTGGACTACTGCGAGCTAATCGCAGCCTTCCTCCTGGGTTATGCACCGCAATAGGATGTCGTGGCGCCACACCAGTAAAGATACCAGCGCGTAGCACTTAGCCATCCGCACCACCCATTCAGCGGATGCACGTTCATCAGGAAGGATGTCCTTCAAGGAGTCCCGGACATCCGTGGTCCATGCATCGGGACTACTTGAGCTTCTGGATCTTGAGCGCTGGGTTGCACGGAGTCCCCAGTGACTCTTACGATCCTTTGGCGGCATCCAGGGCCGCCGGGACTGCCTAGCTTCGAGGCACTTGTTCGGCCCCCTTCGCCCGGCTCGGCGGGCCGGGCTGTGGACCGCAGCAACGTCCTCTCGAAGACTCCTTCGTGCGCAGGGGCTCCGATGGAGGCTTTCGTTGACAGGTCGTCAGCTGCGGCCGTGCAAGCGTGCGGTACATGGCGCAGGTCCAAGGCGAGGAATTCTTTCTCCAACATCCGCACGTGAAGCAGATAAGCAGCTAGCTGTGGGTCATTGCAGGGGCATTCACCCTTAACTTGCTTGATAACTAGCTGGGAGTCGCCCTGGGCCAACAACTGGCGAGCACCCAGCGACAGGACTGTCTTTTAGGCCAAAGATGAGTGCTTCATACTCTGCCAAGTTGTTGGTTGCCTTGGAATTGAGACGCACCATGTACCCAGACTGCTCCCCCGATGGCATGAGAAGCAGTACGCCGGCACCGGCCCCCTGCTTTCGCGAGGAGCCGTCGAAGAAGAGCGTCCAGTGAGGCCCGGTGAAGACCGGAGCTCGGTACTTTGGTTCACCATCTTCGCGGCCCCCTGGGTCAGCCTTCGTTGGCATCCACTCAGCCACGAAGTCAGCCAGTGCTTGGCTTTTGGCTGTCTGACGTGGTCGGGAGCTCAGCTTGAACTCCGCCGTCTTCGGGCTGTCTTCCGGCTTTGGAAGCTGGCAGTGAGTGCCAGCTCCGCCCTCCGGCTGCTCTGGCGCACTTGTCCGCCAGGCTGAAGGGCTCGGAGGCATCGCAGACCTCTCTGGTTGCAAGCCTCTCAAGCATCTTCTTGTCCTGGACACTTTCGAAGTGCCGCCAACACAGAAGCACTTTGAATATGTGGAATGGTGTTGCGTACCTGGGAGAACCGCTGGATGAAGGAGCGCAGCGACTCCCCAGGTTGTTGCTTGATGGCTTGGAGGTCAAGCTCCGTGCCGGGACGGGTGTAGGAGCTGCCGAAGTCGGCGATGAACTGCCGGCAGAGCTCTCCCCAGGATGTTATGGAACCCCGAGGGAGGTTCATTAGCCAAGACTGGACAGGGCCGGTCAAGGCGACGGGGAAGTAGTTTGGCCATGACGGCCTCATCCCCTCCTGCGACAAGTACGGCGGTGGAGTAGATCTGGAGGAACCCAGCCGGATTGACGCTGCCATCGTACTTCTCGGGCAGGTGCGGCCGAAACTTGCGCGGACACCTCGTGAAGCGGAGGTGGGGCTCCAGGGCCGTACATCCTGCCCCTGTTGCTGCAGATGTTGGTGCCGCGAACGCTTGGTTCGCCGCTGGCACAGTGTACCCCGGTATGGGCAAGGTTGCGCCATAGACCGGGGGCGCCGTTTGGAGGACATATGGCTGTGGCATATGTGAGGGACACAGGGGGACCTCGTTGGGTGGTGCCGTGTTATGCGGCACCCAACAGCACACGGGTCGATGAACCCACATCATATTACATAAATAGTTTGCGGAAGCGTACAAGATTGTTTTACAAATAAATATATATCAGAGTAAACTACAGCGGAAGACTATCACTCTCACGATTCATATCTAAACTAGCAACAAAGAAACAGTCCAGCCCGCGGACGTTTCTTACTAGCAACACGAAGATCAATCTTCAGCGGCGAGGATGCTCTTACAGTAAGCACTCGGAGGTTCCCGAGTCTCATCGGCACCCCTTCTCATAATCAGCGAGTCAATTACCTGCAAAACAACTCGGATAGCATCCGTGAGCCTAACGCTCAGCAAGACTTAACCGTCACCCTAAACATGAAACTCTAAGTGAGGTTATGAACCTAACATAGGATGGCATAAGCATAATTAACTCACCTAAAAGTGAATCCTTACTTTCAGGTATTAATTGCAGCATTTTAAGTAACCCTGGGCACGCCACATCGGGAGTCCACAATCAGACAAGAAACGCTTTCCCCCGATGTAAATTGCTCATGGCATAAAAGAATCGAGTTTGCACTAGCCTATTCATCAAGCTTCCATACAAGGTAGAATAATACTTCACATCAAGATGATTAGTTCCTTTCTCATGCAAGTTCTTACTATGTCACGACTGTGAGAACAAGTATGCTCGGTCCATTCCGCGAGCGACGGTGATTCGAATCAATAACACCCGGACTACACGACACGTACGCCCGTACTCGACGTTGCCTACAACAACCATCACTGACGTCGTACGTGGCAGCCTTTCCCCCGTTTCACCCCCGCTGAATCGATCAAGTCGCCCCGTACAGTAGCTACTCTCATGGTGCACCTTCCGACGTGAGATGTCATGAGAATATTCCCCACATACTGCACACCGGCCGTCCGCCTGAGGCGACCCGAAAAGTCCCAACGACAGCTTCCCGAGGTACATCGGTTTACTGGGTCCCATATAGCCAGCATGAGTCCGGTACACAACTCAAACTTGTTCAACAGGGCCGCATACGGATCGGTCCTTGACCGACACGGACAGGTCTACAGCACCCAGGCCCCTATGTCCTGCTGCTCCTACAACCTTCCGGTCTCAACTTTAACTTGCTAATTCAATTTCGAACCAATCCCATATGCCCTGTTGTGCCTAAATCTGCGAGTAGCATCTCACCACTCGACTTCTACTGAACCGTACTTAAGCATGGCAGTTCTACACAGTGAACGACACCTACCCAATACTCCATGGGTCATTTGGCTATGCAAGAGGAGTATCAATCACTAGACCTAATGCACAGTTCATATCTTGACCGAAAGTGAGTACAAAATAAAAACTTAACAGCTGTTAAATGCAAACCGGAGCTTGCCTGTTTTGCAGGGTAGTCGTATATAAGTAGTTAGTATCCTTGCAGATCCACCCTTGACTCTCCGGAGCTTGATCCACTTCGATGAATCACTCCTTTGAGTCCCCTTCGTTGTGATTCCTATTGAGATGCATATGCACATATTTTATGGAATGTAATGGAAAGAAGTTATGGAATTAATTTCTTAAGAACAGAGGTTGTGTGGAAAAGCCAAGCATGGCTTGGTTTGCCTCTGTTGTGCAAAGAACAGAATTAAACCAATTTGACCTAAAGGCTTTAGCTATACACTAATCATGTTCCGTAATGAACATAATAGATAAGCTGAAAGGATTTGAGTGCAACTGAAGAACAAGAACTCCAATGGCCTCAAAACTTTTACAGCAGGTTCTATACTACCTAAGGATTTAGCTTGCCAAATTGCAGCTAATGTGGAGTCATATTGTGTCCTCCCCATAATTCTCACAACATCTCTTATGTATTCCCACATATACACAAGTATGGAGAATAAGAACAGGGAGTTCTAGGACTCATCTTGGGCTGCTAATTTACATGTGAGTTCTTGATCACATGAGAGTCATCTGGTCCAAAATTTAGCCCTTTTACTTGGGTAGTTCTCCCAGAACAATTCTTTAAGCATTTGTACTCAATAGAATTAATTCTGTAGTAATGTGCATTTTCATGCCCAACTAAGTGAACTACAATTCCAAGTATGTCCCAGAGAGCTTGCCTAAATTTTCCTATGATTTTTGGAGCTATGGATTGCTCAGAACAGATTTTTGAAGTGGGAACCATTTTCTGAAAATGTTTCTGGACTCTTATGAACACAGCAGATTGTTTTTAGCAATTTCCTACTCAAATGATCTTCAAATGAGCTGAAAATTTGCTAGAAGGCCAACAATATGCTAAAGAATATTCTGGCCAAATTTGGGTATTTTTGGATAACCCAAACTCCCTCAATAATTCTTTTTCAGAAGACCTTCAAAGAATTTTCCAGAATATAATATTGACTTTCATAGAAATCTGAGTTCATATTTGGATAGAACACAGAGAGATGAATCCAAACCAATTGGAATCACTCAATTTGGAGTTTTCTACAGGGAGATATGAATTTCCAAAGATTGAGCTAAGTCTGGAATTATTTCCCTACAGCAAATTCGGCTGGACCCACAGTTTTGAATTCCAGCCAATAGAAACGAAGCCACACCGGGCCACAGCGTCTCTGCGTGCCAACACATGGGATCCCGGCCACACCCGATCCCGGGTTTAAAATTTGAGCTGCTGAAAGACGGGGCCCACGCTTCGTACTACCTCCCGCTTCTTCCCCGCGCCCGCGCTGCCCCTCGCCGGCCCGACGCCGGAGCTCGCCGGCTCGCCGTTTCCGGCCACCGCCTGAGCTGAAACTCGCCGTCAGGGAGTTTGTGACACCGAGGAACACGGCGGTGGGGTTGGCTAGGGCTGCCGACGACAGGAACATGGCCGGCGACGTGTGACTGCCTCTCTGGTTGTTCGGCAGCGTCGCCTAGGGTTTCCGGCCCACCAAAACCTGCGCCGACGCGCCCTACAGCACCAGCGCAGCTCTAGGAAGATCGGCACGGCCTCAAAATGGCTTGGGAGTGGCTGTAAATGGGTTGTCGCCGTGCGACCAAATGGGTCCGCCGGAGAAATGATCGGTAGACCTCAAAATACGTCGTCCCAAAGGGTTTTCATGCGACGAATGCTTAAGAGAATATAATCGCCAGCTAGTCCAGCTCCTCCGTGCAAAGTTTGACGAGCTAAGAACGAATAGAAGTGGAGAATTTTGGATTTCCATACTGGATGCTCGGGTTGACGTCGCCGGAGCAAAACTTCGAAATTCGCCGGCGATGCTTCCCGGTATGGCCCGAGCTTGGGCTGAGAGCAGCACCACACCCGTGCGCGCCCATAGGTGTGATCGCTCGGCCGTGAAAACCGTTGTGGAGGGCTGTCCACGAGCGCCCGATCCCTTCCTCGGCTTAGGTCGCCGCGGCGGCGGTTGTCCTCGGGTACTGGAGGCCGCAGCTCGCTGGCTTGCGGGTCAGGGAGGTGGAGGCCGAGCTCACGGTGCTGTTTAGCAGGTCAGGGGAGGAAAGAGCATGGTGGTTTCGCCGTTCTTCCGATCGGACCGAGAGGCGGAGGGGAAGACGATCGCTGGCCGTGCGCTCGCGAGGAGAGAAGAAGGGACGGCCTTTGCTTCGTCCAGGGGGGGTTTATCAGGTCGCAGAACCGCCTCTGGGCGCCGTGTGTTGGGAAATGCAGCAGCTGGTGGCGCTGCCGAGCGCCCCCGTGGCTCCACGGTGGGAGCAGCTCTTGGCCCACGTGCTGCTTGACGATTTTCCCCACTGGGGCTGAGACTTAAGGTGCAAGGCTCCTCTTTTAGCTCTATGACATGTGGGTCCCACTCCACAGTTCCTCCCCAAATATTTTTTCAAGCTGATCCTCTTAATTCCCACAATTCTGAGTTTTAAAATGGGGGTTAGAATTTGAATCCTTCCAATTCAGTTTGAATTTGCTTTTCCAAATTTGAATTTGGTTGAAGTTTGCAAATTCTCCTCTTTAACTCCCTTTAGAGCCCACCCTATAAATGAAAAGTTTGTGAACAAACTTTTCCTTATAATCCCAACTATAGGGCTGCATGTTTATTCAAAGTTTTTGGTCACTACATGTGTGAACTTTGAATTTAAAATCTGATTTTTAAACTTACATGCAAGGAGGTATTTAACTCCTTATTGGTCCAACACTTTTCAATAAAAAGGTGAACCTCATGTTGGATATTCATCCATGTTTTACCTTGCATGAAGAAAAATTTTAGCAAGTCCCATTTTTCCTGTCATTGCCACACATATGAACTCAAACCATAGTTTTTATTCATACACATTTTTGGGACTTTTACATTCCTCCCCCATTAAAAGAATCTCGTCCCGAGATTACAAAAGAGGAACGCGACGGGAGAGGTAATTACAAACTGTACAAAGATAAAAGTTCCGGGTAGTTGGTGCGGAGATAATCTTCACTTTCCCACGTCGCCTCTTCCGCGGTGTGATTACTCCACAGCACCTTGAAAAATCGGATCGTTCGGTTCCGGGTTACCCGGGTCTTTTCATCCAAAATCTGAACCGGTCGCTCGGTGTAGGTCAGGTCCGGTTTCAATTCGTCGATGTCCTCAGTGCGAACAGCAGCGGTGAATTTGAGGCACTTCCGCAGCTGTGAAACATGAAATACATCATGAACACCCGCTAGACTTGCCGGTAACTCCAGCCGGTAGGCTACGGGTCCGCACTTCTCCGTGATAGCAAAAGGACCAATAAAACGGGGAGCGAGTTTCCCCTTTACACCGAACCGGTGAATTCCCTTCATTGGAGATACCCGAAGGTACACATGCTCTCCGACATCAAAATGCAAAGGCCTACGCCGTTGATCAGCGTAGTTCTTCTGTCGGGATTGGGCAGCCTTTAAGTTCTCTTGTATCAACCGAACTCGGTCTTCGGCTTCGTTGACAAGATCAATCCCAAACTGAACTCTTTCGCCGGACTCACACCAATTCAGTGGTGTGCGACACTTCCGGCCATAGAGAGCTTCATATGGTGCCATTTTAATACTCGCTTGATAACCGTTGTTGTATGAAAACTCCGCCAGCGGTAGGTGATCGTCCCAATTCCTACCGTGGTGGATGGCACACGCTCTCAACATATCCTCAAGTACTTGATTCACCCTCTCAGTTTGTCCATCGGTTTGAGGGTGATATGCGGAGCTCCTAATCAGCTTAGGGCCCAACGAGGCGTGCAGCTGCTCCCAAAAACGAGCAACAAACAGCGCACCTCGATCTGAAATGATGGTCTTCGGGACACCATGTGAGCAAATAATTCTGGAGATGAATAACTCCGCATATTGCCTTGCTCGATAATGAGTGTTCACCGGTATGAAATGAGCCGACTTTGTCAACCGGTCGACGATCACCCATATCGAGTCATGCTTCCTGGATGTGAGCGGTAATCCGACGATGAAGTCCATACTCACATCCTCCCATTTCCACGCCGGTATCTTTAAAGGTTGTAGCGGTCCGGCTTTCCGCATATGATCCGCCTTGACCCGTCTACACGTATCGCATTCGGATACGTATTTAGCAATCTCCCTCTTCATCCTCGTCCACCAAAATTCCTGTTTCAAATCTTGGTACATCTTGTTACTTCCGGGATGAATGGAAAACTTAGACAGGTGGGATTCATCCAAGATTTTCTTCCGGAGTTTCATATTGCGCGGTACCACTATACGGTCGTTGAACCATATTGCACCGTTCTCATCCTTCCGGAAACATTTCACCTCTCCGTTGTCTAGTCTTTTCCCTATGTGAGACATACCTCTGTCCCTTCTTTGAGCCTCAACAATCTCTTCACGGATCGTTGGAATGAGCGTGAGATTATAAAGCGCACCATACGGAACGACACGGAGGCTGGGTTCCTCGCCTTCGAACTCAGCAGCCGCTAAGTTGTGAACGTGGGCTTTCCGGCTCAGCGCGTCGGCAACCACGTTTGCTTTTCCCGGATGATAGTGGATCTCAATTTCATAATCTTTGATGAGCTCCAACCATCTCCGTTGTCTCATATTCAGCTCCTTCTGCGTGAAGATACACTTCAGGCTCTTATGGTCGGTGTAGAGGTGAACAAGATTACCCAGTAGGTAATGCCTCTACATCTTCAATGCCAACACCACTGCAGCAAGCTCAAGATCGTGAGTTGGATAATGCTGCTCGTGGTTTCGCAGTTGACGAGACCCATAGGCGACTACACGCCCTTCTTGCATCAGAACACAGCCGAGACCGATGCCGGATGCATCACAGTATACATCAAATGGCTTCGTCGTGTCTGGCTGAGCAAGAACTGGAGCCGTTGTGAGATGTTTCACCAATTTTTTGAATGCGGCTTCACATGCTGCATTCCACATGTATTTAGTGCCCTTCTTCAGCAGCTCCATCATTGGTTTAGCAATCTTTGAGAAGCTCGGAATAAACCTCCGATAATACCCCGCTAAACCTAGGAAACTTCGGACCTCGTGGACTCATTTGGGAGGTTCCCACTTCAGCACTTGTTCAATCTTGCTGGGGTCCACGGCAATCCCTTCTGCTGAAATAATATGGCCAAGGAAAGGCACTTGATCAATCCAAAATTCGCACTTGCTGAACTTGGCATACAATTGGTGCTCCCGTAACCGTTGTAGCACAGTACGCAGATGTTCAGCGTGCTCTTTTTCCGATTTGGAGTAAACCAATATGTCGTCGATGAATACCACGACGAACTTGTCTAACTCCGGCATGAACACAGAATTCATCAAATACATGAAGTGTGCCGGAGCGTTTGTTAATCCAAATGACATGACGAGGTACTCGTAGAGTCCGTATCTCGTCGAGAAAGCTGTCTTCGGTATGTCCTCCGGTCGGATCTTGATTTGATGATAGCCCGACCGAAGATCCATCTTCGAAAATACCTTTGCACCCACAAGTTGATCAAACAGAATGTCAATGCGGGGCAAAGGATACTTGTTCTTTATTGTGACAGCATTGAGAGGACGGTAATCAACACATAGCCGTAGTGTTTCGTCCTTCTTCTTAACGAACAGTGCTGAGCAACCCCAAGGTGAAGAACTTGGTCGTATGAAACCCTTGCTCATGAGTTCATTCAGTTGCTCTTTCAACTCCGCTAGTTCGTTAGGTGCCATCTTGTAAGGCTTTCGTGAAATAGGCGTCGTTCCCGGCGCCAGTTCAATTTTGAACTCGACGTCCCGTTCAGGCGGCATGCCCGGTAAGTCATCGGGAAATACGTCGGGATAATCACGTACCACCGGAATATCTTCAAGCTTCAGCGCTTCCGTGTGGTAGGCCTCTACCATATCTGGATCTTCGCTGTCTAAAAACAGCGTGTGCTGTCCGTGAATCGGCGAGTCAATCTGGACAGTCCGGTTACCGATATTGAGAACGGCACCGTGACGATTTAACCAAGACATCCCCAATATAATGTCTATCTTCTGCCTATCCAACATAATCAGCGATGTTGGGTTTATCTTTCCGCACAAACACAAAGCTGCTCGGGACACAATCTGATTGGCAGAGATATTTCCTCACGGTGAACGTATGAGAAAACTCGTTGTGGGAGTATTGGTGGATAATTGGTGTTGATCCACGCATGTTTTGCTGATAAAATTGTGGGTTGCACCTGAATCAAAAAGTACCAATATGGGCACATCCTTGAGAGTAAACATGCCCGCTAACACCGGTGCTCCCTCCGGGACATCCTCAATCGCAAGATGTTGCACACTCCCAGATTGCAATGCTGTTATGTTGACTTGAGCAGGTGGCGGCATACCACCTGATGATGATGGCTGTCTGGTGTTTACCAACTTCTCCCGGCATTCCTGCCTAAAATGCCCAAAACGGTGGCAATAAGAACACGGAGGTTTCCCCGGTTCTTCGTTGACTTGTGGTTGATAAGTTGAGGCACTTGGCTGCAGCAATGATGCAACAGATGTCATTCGTTGCTGAGGCAAAGGTTTTGCTTCAAGACATGACTCTTGAGCAGGAAATCTGTACGGAGTTGATTTCCCTGGTGCTTGCCATATCTCATCGGATGGTGTGTGATACACCACACGGTATTTACGAGGAACGATTGGTGTGTCTTCTTGCACATCCTCCCGGTCCCTCTTCTCTGCTTGACACTCAAGTGTCGCTTGTTCTTGCAGCAGAGCAGCACTGATCAACTCGGTGTAACTGCCTTGATTGAATAAAGCTAACTTCTCTTTTAGTATGGCACTCAAGCCATAGAAAAAGTAGTCACACATGGCAGCTTCGCTCGTTGCATAAGCAGGAGCATATTGTGCCAGAAGATTGAATCGTCTGACATAATCGAGGACACTCATGTCCCCCTGCTTCAAGTTTCTGAATTCCTGCTGCTGGGCCTTGATAAAACCCATAGGAATGTGACGAGCCCGGAATGCTTCACGAAATTCCGTCCATTCCACTTGATGACCTTCCGGAACGGTGGCAAGATAAGCGAACCACCAATTTCCGGTGGCTCCATGGAGCTGTTGAGCTGCAAATGATGCCTTCTGATATTCGTCGCACTCAAACACCCCAAACTTGGACTCCATAACTCGAAGCCACTGATCAGCTTCCACTGGTTCATGGGCTTCCGTGAAAATTGGCGGTTGTGTCGCCAAGAAATAAAGTAGGCGTTCCGAGGTGGAACGTCCTGTTGTGCACGCTTGAGTAAGCCCTGTTGTACCAAGGCTTGGAGTAGTCTTGTGTTCTCTTGACTTGACTCGACCATCTGAGCCATGATATCCGCCCATACCGTTGATGGCGGTGCCCCCGGTGGAGTCGAGTCATCACCGACTCGATGAGAACCTTCAGTCCTACTCGGAGAATGAGTACGCACCATACTGCAAAAGCATAATTTTGAGGGGAGTCACAACTTGATCTAGCAGTATGTGAAAGTATGTAAATCATGAACATGCTAAAACTTTATGAAAGCATAACAAAATTTCATGTTTACACATCTTTCTAAAGCCAACATATTCAGTCCCTCATTCTGTACAGAACAGACCTTTATGTACTTAACCCAGAATTTGATCCATTCATTAGCATTTTCATAACTCAAGTTGAATACCAAAGTTAAAGTTAACTTCAGTATATTTTCAACGAGTACTCATATGCCCCTAGATCATTTCTGGAACAAAAGTTAGGATTGTTCAAAGTTGACAGAATTTCTGGCTAAAATTTGCCAGCACCTCCTTTGTATGTGGCTGTTTTCATCACAGTTTTACATACAACTGGGGTCCAATTCTGAACAAACTATGAACTACAAAATCGTTGTAAGTTTCATAACCTTTCCAACGGTGTATTACATGACCCTTAGAAAATTTTCTACAGATTGTTATGACCAATTTACCGAAACATCCAGAGAAGTTTGCAGCTGCTCTGTTTTCTGAACAGTTTGCATTCATCTGGACGTTCAACCAAGTTGGTGTCGGATTTGGCTCTGGAGTTCTACAGAAAAGTTGTAGAGCACTTAATAACCTTTCCAGAATTGTATCAAACACCTCCATTGGGTCAAGCTAATCAGAGTTACGCTCTGTTAAAGACCAGAAAAATTTCTGTCTGAACAGAGCACTCTGTCTTTGAGATCAAAAGAAGCCTAACAAGTCTCTTCTTTGAAACTTAGTTCAAATGAAGAGCTCAGTAACTAATATGTGCTTTATCACATCCATTTTTAGTTTGGAAGTTAGTCATGAATGATTTCTTCATAGGTAAGAATACTATCCAGTTTAGTACCGTGACGATGCACCGTAAGACATATAACGATACTACGTCGCCTCACCAAAGAAAAACCTAACCGGATTACACCGGCATATACGTATACTTAGGTGGCACTAAAACGGTCACTCGCAAACGTGTTCTACACGCACTAAGGTTTTCGTGGTTAGTTCCTGCATAAAACACACTCAATCATCAGGTTCGGCTACACACCGAACCCGGTATCCATAACAGTTGGTACACCCGGCCGTCATCACTCGCCCAGGTGTACTCAAGCCAAACACGCCTTGAGCTACGTGTTCACGTTACTGACCACGTGACGGGGTCTCCCAAATTGCACCACACACGCCTTCATAATATGCTAATAGTAGTCCTTATGTGGGCCTAGTACCGTTATCTCACCGTATCCTAAGTTTTTGACATAATATGATGCTCAATCCGTGCTTTGTTCCCAACGCGGCTCTGATACCACGCTGTGAGGGACACAGGGGGACCTCGTTGGGTGGTGCCGTGTTATGCGGCACCCAACAGCACACGGGTCGATGAACCCACATCATATTACATAAATAGTTTGCGGAAGCGTACAAGATTGTTTTACAAATAAATATATATCAGAGTAAACTACAGCGGAAGACTATCACTCTCACGATTCATATCTAAACTAGCAACAAAGAAACAGTCCAGCCCACGGACGCTTCTTACTAGCAACACGAAGATCAATCTGCAGCGGCGAGGATGCTCTTAGAGTAAGCACTCGGAGGTTCCCGAGTCTCATCGGCACCCATTCTCATAATCAGCGAGTCAATTACCTGCAAAACAACTCGGATAGCATCCGTGAGCATAACGCTCAGCAAGACTTAACCGTCACCCTAAACATGAAACTCTAAGTGAGGTTATGAACCTAACATAGGATGGCATAAGCATAATTAACTCGCCTAAAAGTGAATCCTTACTTTCAGGTATTAATTGCAGCATTTTAAGTAACCCTGGGAACGCCACATCGGGAGTCCACAATCAGACAAGAAACGCTTTCCCCCGATGTAAATTGCTCATGGCATAAAAGAATCGAGTTTGCACTAGCCTATTCATCAAGCTTCCATACAAGGTAGAATAATACTTCACATCAAGATGATTAGTTCCTTTCTCATGCAAGTTCTTACTACGTCACGACTGTGAGAACAAGTATGCTCAGTCCATTCCGCGAGCGACAGTGATTCGAATCAATAACACCCGGACTACACGACACGTACGCCCGTACTCGACGTTGCCTACAACAACCATCACTGACGTCGTACGTGGCAGCCTTTCCCCCCTTTCACCCCCGCTGAATCGATCAAGTCGCCCCGTACAGTAGCTACTCTCATGGTGCACCTTCCGACGTGAGATGTCATGAGAATATTCCCCACATACTGCACACCGGCCGTCCGCCTGAGGCGACCCGAAAAGTCCCAACGACAGCTTCCCGAGGTACATCGGTTTACTGGGTCCCATATAGCCAGCATGAGTCCGGTACACAACTCAAACTTGTTCAACAGGGCCGCATACGGATCGGTCCTTGACCGACATGGACAGGTCTACAGCACCCAGGCCCCTATGTCCTGCTGCTCCTACAACCTTCCGGTCTCAACTTTAACTTGCTAATTCAATTTCGAACCAATCCCGTATGCCCCTGTTGTGCCTAAATCTGCGAGTAGCATCTCACCACTCGACTTCTACCGAACCGTACTTAAGCATGGCAGTTCTACACGGTGAACGACACCTACCCAATACTCCATGGGTCATTTGGCTATGCAAGAGGAGTATCAATCACTAGACCTAATGCACAGTTCATATCTTGACCGAAAGTGAGTACAAAATAAAAACTTAACAGCTGTTAAATGCAAACCGGAGCTTGCCTGTTTTGCAGGGTAGTCGTATATAAGTAGTTAGTATCCTTGCAGATCCACCCTTGACTCTCCGGAGCTTGATCCACTTCGATGAATCACTCCTTTGAGTCCCCTTCGTTGTGGTTCCTATTGAGATGCATATGCACATATTTTATGGAATGTAATGGAAAGAAGTTATGGAATTAATTTCTTAAGAACAGAGGTTGTGTGGAAAAGCCAAGCATGGCTTGGTTTGCCTCTGTTGTGCAAAGAACAGAATTAAACCCATTTGACCTAAAGGCTTTAGCTATACACTAATCATGTTCCGTAATGAACATAATAGATAAGCTGAAAGGATTTGAGTGCAACTGAAGAACAAGAACTCCAATGGCCTCAAAACTTTTACAGCAGGTTCTATACTACCTAAGGATTTAGCTTGCCAAATTGCAGCTAATGTGGAGTCATATTGTGTCCTCCCCATAATTCTCACAACATCTCTTATGTATTCCCACATATACACAAGTATGGAGAATAACAACAGGGAGTTCTAGGACTCATCTTGGGCTGCTAATTTACATGTGAGTTCTTGATCACATGAGAGTCATCTGGTCCAAAATTCAGCCCTTTTACTTGGGTAGTTCTCCCAGAACAATTCTTTAAGCATTTGTACTCAATAGAATTAATTCTGTAGTAATGTGCATTTTCATGCCCAACTAAGTGAACTACAATTCCAAGTATGTCCCAGAGAGCTTGCCTAAATTTTCCTATGATTTTTGGAGCTATGGATTGCTCAGAACAGATTTTTGAAGTGGGAACCATTTTCTGAAAATGTTTCTGGACTCTTATGAACACAGCAGATTGTTTTTATCAATTTCCTACTCAAATGATCTTCAAAAGAGCTGAAAATTTTCTAGAAGGCCAACAATATGCTAAAGAATATTCTGGCCAAATTTGGGTATTTTTGGATAACCCAAACTCCCTCAATAATTCTTTTTCAGAAAACCTTCAAAGAATTTTCCAGAATATAATATTGACTTTCATAGAAATCTGAGTTCATATTTGGATAGAACTCAAAGATATGAATCCAAACCAATTGGAATCACTCAATTTGGAGTTTTCTACAGGGAGATATGAATTTTCAAAGATTGAGCTAAGTCTCGAATTATTTCCCTACAGCAAATTCGGCTGGACCCACAGTTTTGAATTCCAGCCAATAGAAACGAAGCTACACCGGGCCACAGCGTCTCTGCGCGCCAACACACGGGATCCCGGCCACACCCGATCCCGGGGTTAAAATTTGAGCTGCTGACAGACGGGGCCCACGCTTCGTCTTCTATCTCCCGCTTCTTCCCCGCGCCCGCGCTGCCCCTCGATGGCCCGACGCCGGAGCTCGCCGGCTCGCCGTTTCCGGCCACCGCCTGAGCTGAAACTCGCCGCCAGGGAGTTTGTGACACCGAGGAACACGGCGGTGGGGTTGGCTAGGGCTGCCGACAACCGGAACATGGCCGGCGACGTGTGACTGCCTCTGTGGTAGTTCGGCAGCGTCGCCTAGGGTTTCCGGCCTACAAAACCTGCGCCGACGCGCCCTACAGCACCAGCGCAGCTCTAGGAAGATCGGCACGGCCTCAAAATGGCTTGGGAGTGGCTGTAAATCGGTTGTCGCCGTGCGACCAAATGGGTCCGCCGGAGAAATGATCGGTAGACCTCAAAATACGTCGTCCCAAAGGGTTTTCATGCGACGAATGCTTAAGAGAATATAATCGCCGGCTAGTCCAGCTCCTCCGTGCAAAGTTTGACGAGCTAAGAACGAATAGAAGTGGAGAATTTTGGATTTCCATACCGGATGCTCGGGTTGATGTCGCCGGAGCAAAACTTCGAAATTCGCCGGCGATGCTTCCCGGTATGGCCCGAGCTTGGGCTGAGAGCAGCACCGCACCCATGCGCGTCCGTAGGTGTGATCGCTCGGCTGTGAAACCCGTTGTGGAGGGCTGTCCACGAGCGCCTGATCCCTTCCTCGGCTTAGGTCGCCGCGGCGGCGGTTGTCCTCGGGTACTGGAGGCCGCAGCTCGCTGGCTTGCGGGTCAGGGAGGTGGAGGCCGAGCTCGCGGTGCTGTTTAGCAGGTCAGGGGAGGAAAGAGCGTGGTGGTTTCGCCGTTCTTCCGATCGGACCGAGAGGCGGAGGGGAAGACGATCGCTGGCCGTGCGCTCGTGAGGAGAGAAGAAGAGATGGCCTTTGCTTCGTCCAGGGGGGGTTTATCAGGTCGCAGAACCGCCTCTGGGCGCCGTGTGTGGGGAAATGCAGCAGCTGGTGGCGCTGCCGAGCGCCCCCGTGGCTCCACGGTGGGAGCAGCTCTTGGCCCACGTGCTGCTCGACGATTTTCCCCACTGGGGCTGAGACTTAAGGTGCAAGGCTCCTCTTTTAGCTCTATGACATGTGGGTCCCACTCCACAGTTCCTCCCCAAATATTTTTTCAAGCTGATCCTCTTAATTCCCACAATTCTGAGTTTTAAAATGGGGGTTAGAATTTGAATCCTTCCAATTCAGTTTGAATTTGCTTTTCCAAATTTGAATTTGGTGGAAGTTTGCAAATTCTCCTCTTTAACTCCATTTAGAGCCCAGCCTATAAATGAAAAGTTTGTGAACAAACTTTTCCTTATAATCCCAACTATAGGGCTGCATATTTATTCAATGTTTTTGGTCACTACATGTGTGATCTTTGAATTTAAAATCTGATTTTTAAACTTACATGCAAGGAGGTATTTAACTCCTTATTGGTCCAACACTTTTCAATAAAAAGGTGAACCTCATGTTGGATATTCATCCATGTTTTACCTTGCATGAAGAAAAATTTTAGCAAGTCCCATTTTTCCTGTCATTGCCACACATATGAACTCAAACCATAGTTTTTATTCATACACATTTTTGGGACTTTTACAGCATATGCTGCGTGGCGTATGTCTGGGGCAGAGTTCGCGTGGCGAAAGTCTGCGCCTCAGGCAGGGTTGAGGCAATCGTCATGCTGATGCCGGCCTCTTGGCTGCGACGCCTTTCTCGTCGCCGCTCGAGGAACATTCGGGCGTCTTGGCACAGGTGGCATCGTTCCAGCTCAGTCCTCAGGTCCGTCGACGGAAGCCTGGTGGAGCTGGAATCCGCCGTCTGTCCGTCAACCGTTGGCGTGCGCGTCAGCGACACAGCCGGTTGGCCGGAGCGTCGTCCCCGCCAAAGTCAAGGGTTTGCAGAGGCGACGACAAGACGGTCTACCTTGCGAATCCACTGCTGGGTCGCTGCCTGAGGCGCGTCCCCAGCAGGCGGATTGTGCAGTAGCGCTCTTGTTGCGGCTAGCGCACCACCACCGGGTACGCCCAGCGCTACTGAAGACCTGACGCTGGTTGGAGCCTGCATTGCCGGGGTCGGCGCTGCCAGAGCCGGTTGCTGGCTCCCAGTGCAGGTACTGGTGCCGCGAACGCTTGGTTGCGCCTGGCACAGTGTACCCCGGTATGGGCAAGGTTGCGCCATAGGCCGGGGACGCCGCTTGCAGAGCACATGGTTGTGGCTTATGTTGTGCGGCGTACGCCTGGGGCAGAGCTCGCGTAGCGAAGGTCTGCCCTCGAGGCTGGTTCAAGGCCGACGTCATGTTGTCGCCAGCCACTTGAGTGCGACGCCTTTCTCGACGTCGCTCGAGGAACACTAGGGCATCTTGGCCCAAGTGGCACCGTTCCAGCTCTGTCCTCAGGTCCGTCGATGAAAGTTTGGTGGAGCTGGAACCCGCCGTCTGCCCGTCAACTGTTGGCGTGCGCGTCAGCGACACAGCCGGTTGGCCGGAGTGTCGTCCCCGCCGAAGTCGAGTGTTTGCGGCGGCGACGACGAGATGGTCTACCTCGCGAATCCACTGCTGGGTTGCTGCCTGAGGCGCGTCCCCAGCAGGCGGATTGTGCAGTAGCTCCCTTGCTGCTGCTAGCGCACCCCCACCGGGTACGCCTGGCGCTACTAAAGGCCTGACGCTGGTTGGAGCCTACATTGCCGTGGTCGGCGCTGCCAGAGCCGGTTGCTGGCTCCCAGCTTGCCCTGACACACTCCGTCCTGACTGTGTCATCATGTACTCTCCCCTGGTCACGGTTTGCCGCGGACGCAGGGGGGGAGAGTTTGCCGCTGAAGGAAGCTTGGTCATCTCGTCGGCGGAAACTCGTCGCGCAAGGGGAAAAGCCCCCTACCTAGCACGCCAAATGTCGAAGTGTTCAGTCGACACTTCCCCCGGGCCTGCACTGGGCAGCCCGCGGAGGTTCTTTTTTCGGTGGGGCTAGTCTCTAGCGGAGAGCTTGTGCAGATGGACGAGTTAGTAAGAGCTTGACATGGCGAGTTTTACGTGGTTCAGGCCGCCGGAGCGTAAAACCCTACGTCCATGGCGAGCTATGGAGCTCGCTGTGTTGCTTGCTGCTCAGGGCTGGAGTCCTAAGCTTGGGGGTGAGTTACAGCTTGAGAGTGTACGGCTAGCGTATGAGTTGCAAAGTGCCAACCCTTGCTATCATCGCCTACCCGAGCCTTTTATAGTCCAAGGCTCGGGAAGCTTACAAGGGGGGCCGGGACCCGACAGGTGGTCCCGGGAAGATTGTCTATATTTACCGTATCTGCAGTTATGCCGGTAGTTGCCTCTGGTCGAAGGCTTCTGAGTATTCATCTTGCCGCCCTGCCCATGCCGCATGCTAGTCGTAGTGGTTGATGACGGCGCAGGCTGCATGGGATGTCTTGTCGCGGTGTTTATTGGCTGGCAGGTTCTGACACCGCGCGCCAGTCTGTGATGCGACTGGGTGCAACGGCACCTGACAGAAGCGTGCTCCGCGTCTCCGCGTCTCGGGAAGACGCGGGCCTTGAATACCTTGTACGGGCAAGGTATGGGGCGTCTTTACGCCCGCTTCCTATCACCTGGGGGCAGGCAGCGCCGTTCTGCTGCCACGTGGTGGGCTCGGAGCCCTTCTCGGAGGAGAGGAGGGTCCGTTCCGCGGGGCACGTGGAACCTCCGGAGCTCTCCCCGCGGAGGGAGAGGCTCGGCTTCTGTTGGCCACGTGGTGGGCCCGGAGCTCTCCTCTGAGGAGAGGGAGGTCCGGCCCCGCTGGACGCATGGCGCCTTCGGACCTCTCTCCCGCGGAAGGGGAGGTCCGACTTCTGTATGCCACGTGGCGGGCCCGGAGCTCTCCTCTGAGGAGAGGGAGGTCCGGCCCCGCCGGACGCGTGGCGCCTTCGCAGCTCTCCCTGCGGAGAAGGGCGAGTTCCTTAGGCATTTTACCCTGTGCGCGGGGGTACCCCCTATCTCAGGTACCGACAGTGGCCCCCGGGACCATCTCGGGGGAGATAGCGAGCCCGAGGTGGGACCTCCGTCTCTTTCGATCCGTGCACTTTCTCTAAGTCCCGAATTGACCGCTGCCGGAGCACGAATGGCCGCAGGATCGTGGGAGCATGCACTCACTTGATGGTTGCTTTTACTGCGGCGGTTCCCAAGACTGCCACTTCTGCACGTTGCGGCGCTTTCTTCGGGAACCGCCGAAGTGCCTTGCCGGCTCATCTTCTCAGGAGACTGACTCCTTGACCTCACCGCTTTAGTTAGGCGGCTTGGGCCCACCCATCATCGGCACTCAGTCTAGGAACCGAAGCGGTTGCCGATGCGGGGTATTCGAAGAGTTCCGAATCGCTTGGAATTGCACCCGGGAAGTTTTTAGAGGGGGTCTTACCCATATTGCAGCTTCCCTTCGCACTTCTCTGCGTTTCTTCTCGGACTCATGTGCTTTTGCTCTCTTGCCCTTGAGTTCTCCCTCGCCATGGCTTCCAACCCGCCACCAGAGAAGAAGCGCGCTCGATCTCCTCAAGCAGCGGCGTCTGTGCCAAGTCGGGATTCTGGGGTGCCTGACACTCCCTCCGGTGGCGACTCGAAGAGGCCCCGGGCTGATGCGCTGGGGGAAGCTTCTGGGGCGTCCCCTGTTCCGCCCGTTCAGGCGACTGCAGAGCGGCCGTCAGTGACGGTAGCGGGCTCTGGGAGTCCTACCCCGGCTCGGAAGTCGGGGTTCAGATCTCGCTGGAGTGTCCGCGCTTCCCGGCCATCCCCGACTTGCGGGGAATCTGTGCCGCTGCGCTCGGAGCCAGGGGCAACTGCCGCGGCCTCCAGGCCAGCGCGAACTTCTCCTGTTCCGGCGTGCCCGGACTCCACGGCGGCGTCGTCTCTTCCTGCCGAGACGGCCACCGCGGCCCCCAAGCCAGCGCAGGTCGACCCTGCACTAGGCGGCCCGGCCTTTTCTCCAGCACCGCCTTCCCAGGCTCGCCCCTCTCCTCAGATCAAGGAGCCAGAAGCTGAAGAGAGCCCGGCAGGCCTGGCTGCCAGAGCCTCTGAGCCAGCTTCTCCCGATCGGCGTCTCGTCTCGGTCGCTGGTGCGTCGGCTCTTCCTGAGGACGAGGTAATGGAGGAGGTCGGGGGGACTGCCCCGGCCTCTGTTGCTCCATTGCCCCTGGCGGATGCCTTCGCGCTTGCCGAGTCGAGCATTCGGCAGGTCTTGGCTGCACTAGGGCGTGAGCGGGAGGAGTATACGGTTGAACGGGATCGCCTCCTCACCTGGGGGAACCTTTTGCGGGAGAGGACCGCGAAGGTTAAGAGTGAGCTCGACTCAAGGCGGGAGTTGCTCGACTTCAGGGAAGCGCTCCTCGACCGGATGAAGCGGGCTGTTGACCGCATGGACACCCAATCGCGGCGGATCAACAGGGAGGCCCTGGAGGCACACGCCCGGGCCGAGGAGAGCCTCTCTGCTGCTGTAGAGATACGGCAGCAGTTGGAGCGCCGTAAACTCGCCGTTGAGGAACGGGAACGTTCCACGGCAGCTTAGGCGGAGAGGGTCGCCACGCAGCTAGCGGCGAGCGAGGATGACCTTCGAGCCCGGACCGAGGAGCAGGAGATCCTGAAGGCAGACCTTTACTTGAGGGAGGAACAGGTCTCCCGTGATCGCCGGGCAGTCTTGGACCGGGAGTTGGCAGCCGACTTCAAGGCTGCTGAGTTGGAGCGGCTCACCCAGACTCTCCATCTTCGGGAGTTCCCTGGCGGCCAAGGAGAAGGAATTCTCCGAGAGGAACCTGGAGGCTCTGCAGGCAGCCCGCCGCGAGGTGGAGGAGCTCTCAGCCTTGCGGTCCTCCGAGGCTCTTGCGGTCTCAAGCTTCGTGGATCGAGGGGGTCCGCCCTGATCCCTCTTGGCTTCAGTCCGGTGAGGGCCGCGGCTCCTGCATTGAAGGTGGCGGAGGTGATCCCTGCGCTGGAGTCGATCGGCCCCAAGCTGGACAGACTAGACTCGGTGATCGCCAGCGAGCTTGAGCCCGAGGGCCGCGGCTTAGCTTTAGAGGTCACCTCTCATGTGGTGGCATGCTTCAAGAGCTGCGACCCCTCATTCTCGCTAGAGCCAGCGAGAGAGGGCCCAGCCGTGGAGCGGGAAGAAGCTGCCAGGGCTGAAGTCGAGGATGTGGCCGCCCTTATAGCCGCAAGGTTCCGGCGGGAGCCGGGAGGTCCTTAGGACTTGTTTCTCCCTTTTTATCGAGTCTGTAGTCCAGCTCATGGAGCCTCGCTTAGTTTGACTCTTTTGGATATTTGTGTCTGTGATGCTTTTTTTCTCTCCTTCTTGGCATCGCCTGACTAAGTCCTTAGCTCCGCAAGGTACTCAGAGGCCATCTCCAATCTCGGAGCTTTGCACAGACACCCTCCCCGGGTCCTAACCGTGTTAGGGGCGCCCGGAGGTCTCCGGATCTCGCCCCATGGGGAGCCCCAAATCTGCCTGCCACATGGCGGGTCCGGAGCTCCTCCTTAAGAGGCGGGAGCTCCGGCCATGTTGGATACTGTCGGTACCTGAGATATGGGGTACCCCCGCGCACAGGGTAAAATGCCTAAGGAAATCGCCCTTCTCCGCAGGGAGAGCTCCGAAGGCGCCACGCGTCCGGCGGGGCCGGACCTCCCTCTCCTCACAGGAGAGCTCCAGGCCCGTCACGTCGCATACAGGAGCCGGACCTCCCCCTCCCCGGGAGAGAGGTCCGGTGGCGCCACGCGCCCAGCGGGGCCGGACCTCCCTCTCCTCAGTGGAGAGCTCCCGGCCCGCCACGTGGCCAACAGAAGCCGAGTCTCCCCCTCCGCGGGGAGAGGTTCGGAGGCTCCACGTGCCCCGCGGAGCTGACCCTCCTCTCCTCTGAGAAGGGCTCCGGGCCCGCCACGTGGCAGCAGAACAGCGCCGCCCGCCTCCGAGCTATAGGCAGCGGGCGTAAAGACGCCCCATACCTTGCCCGTACAAGGTATTCAAGGCCCGCGTCTTCCCGAGACGCAGAGACGCGGAGCACGCTTCTGTCAGGTGCGTTGCACCCAGTCGCATCACAGACTGACACGCGGTGTCAGAACCTGCCAGCCAATAAACACCGCGACAAGACATCCCATGCCGCCTGCGCCGTCATCAACCACTACGACTACCATGCGGCATGGGCAGGGCGGCAAGATGAAGACTCAGAAGCCTTCGACCAGAGGCACCTACCGGCATAACTGCAGATACGGTAGATGATAGATAATCTTCCCAGGACCACCTGTCGGGTCCCGGCCCCCCTTGTAAGCTGCCCGAGCCTTGGACTATAAAAGGCTCGGGTAGGCGTCGATAGCAGGGGTTCGCACTTTGCAACTCATACGCTAGCCATACACTCTCAAGCTGTAACTCACCCCCAAGCTCAGGCCTCCGGTCCTGAGCAGCAAGCAATACAGCGAGCTCCATAGCTCGCCGTGGACGTAGGGTTTTACGCTCCGGCGGCCTGAACCACGTAAAACTCGCCGTGTCAAGCTCTTACTAACTCGTCCATCTGCGCAAGCTCTCCGCTAGAGACTAGCCCCACCGAAAAAAGAACCTCCGCGGGCTGCCCAGTGCAGGCCCGGGGGAAGTGTCGACTGAACACTTCAACATTTGGCACGCCAGGAAGGGGGCTTTTCTCCTAGCGCGATGAGTTTCCGACGACGAAGATGACCAAGCTTCCTTCAGCGGCAAACTCTCCCCCTCCGCGTTCACGGCGAACCGTGACCACTGGGGAGTACATGTCGACACACTCAGGACAGAGTGTGTCGGCACTAGCTGGTAGCCAGCAGCCGACACTGGCAATGCCGACTCCGGCAACGCCGACTCCGGCTATGCAGGCCCCGACCAGTGTGAGATCTTCTGCGGCGCTGAGCGTACACCATGGAGGTGCGCTAGCTGCAGCAAGAGCGCTGCCACATGGGGGGAGACCGCCTTTCTCGGCGTCGCTCGAGGTACACCCGGGCGTCCTGGCCCATGTGGCACCGTTCCAGCTCCCTTCTCAGGTCCGTCGACAGGAGCCTGGAGGAGCTGGAATCCGCCGTTAGCCCGTCAACCGTGCGCGTGGGCAACCATGAGGCTGGCGACAGCATGTCGTCGGCCTCGACACAACATGAAGGGCAGGTCTTCGCCACGCGAGCCCTGCCTCAGGCATATGCCGCGCTGCATATGCCACAACCATGTGCGCCGCAAGCAGCGCCCCCGGTCTATGGTGCAGCCTCGCCCATGCTGGGATACACGGTGCCAAGTGCGAACGAAGCGTTCGCACTGCCAATACCTGCGGCAGCAGGAGCAGGATGTGCAGCTCTTGCACCCCACCTTCGCTTCGCGAGGTGGCCACGCAAGTTTCGCCCGCACCTGCCCGAGAAGTACGACGGCAGCGTCAACCCGGCGGAGTTCCTCCAGATCTACTCCACCGCCGTACTTGCCGCAGGAGGGGACGAGGCTTTCATGGCCAACTACTTCCCCGTCGCCTTGACCGGCCCAGCTTGGTCTTGGCTCATGAATCTACCTCAGGGGTCCATAACCTCCTGGGGAGAGCTCTGCCAGCAGTTCGTCGCCAACTTCGGCAGCTCCTACACCCGTCCCGGCACGGAGCTTGACCTCCACGCCGTCAAGCAACAACCTGGGGAGTCGCTGCGCTCTTTCATCCAGCGGTTCTCTTAGGTACGCAACACCATCCCACATATCCAAAGTGCCTCTGTGATGGTGGCGTTCCGACAGGGTGTCCGGGACGAGAAAATGCTTGAGAAGCTCACGACCAGAGAGGTCCGCGACGTCTCGGAGCTCTTCAGCCTGGCGGACAAGTGCGCCAGAGCAGCTGAAGGGCGGAACTGGCACGCTCTGCTGACCTCCGAGTCAGGAGGACAGCCCGGGTCCGGTGCTGCTGCCTATGGGTGTGGCAAGAAGACCAAAAACCGGGGGAGTAGCAAGATGAAGTCACCATTCACGGCCCCCGTCGCCGCAGCTGCGACGACCAGTGGAGCTCGGGGGCCACGCCCCGACAAAAGGCAGCGGCAATCACCGGTCCCATACAGTGACCAGGGCGGGCTATGCCCTGTGCATGGCACCGGCAACCATACTGCCGCCGAGTGCTGGGAGATCCAGAGGCTTGCAGAGCGCTTCCGCAAAGGAAGACAGCAGAGGGCTGAAGCACCGCCCCACCCAACAATCAAAGGGGCGGCAAGCAGAAGGTCGAGGCCCGAGACGGCGTCGACCGCCAGGTGGAGTTCCAGGAGCTTCAGCACACCGTAAAGGCAGTGCGCAGTCATGGGAGCTCCAGTTCCAGTGATGACGAGCACCGGAAGATGCTCTATGTCATCTTCGGCGGGTCCGCTGACCCCCCGTCCCGGAGCACTGCTAAGGCCTTCCGTCGAGCGGTAGCGTCGGTGGCTCCCCTCCCAGGTGCAGCACCGCACCTCAGGTGGGTGGGAACCCCCATCAGCTTCGATGACACCGACTGCCCCAGGAACATGGCTGGGGCCGGCCAACTGCCGCTCGTGGTGGCCCCCACCATCGCCAACATGAAGATGTACCACGTTTTGGTGGATGGCGGGGCCGGGCTGAACCTCATCAGTCGCGCAGCCTTCCAGAAGCTGCAGATCCCGATGGCCAAGCTCGCCCCATCGAGCCCGTTCTCAGGGGTGGGACCGGGACAGGTCGTTCCCTACGGCCACATCAGCCTCCTGGTGACCTTTGGGGCACCGGACAGAGTACGTTCTGTTCGACGTGGCCGAGATTGACCTCCCCTTCAACTCCATAATCGGCAGGCCAGCCCTGTACCGATTCATGGCAGTAGCCCACCACGGCTACCTCGTCTTGAAGATGCCTACACCAACAGGCGTCCTCAAGGTTTGTGGAGACCGGGCTGCCGCAGTGTTAGCCTTGGAAAAGCTTCAGACGCTTACAGCGACTAGAGCGCCAACCCCCGGCAGCGCAGAACTAAACCAGCTCCACCCAAGTGCACGCCACCGTGCTTCTACCACAGCACCCCGCGTGCAACCCCTCGATGAGGACGACGTCCCCACAAGGCTCGTCCGAATCAGCGCCGATGCCACCCAGACCACCCGGGTAGCCGGGGGCCTGGATAGCAAATAGGAAGGCGCGCTCGTTGCCCCCCTCCGGCACAATGTCAATGTGCTGCATGACAGCCGTCGCCGAGGCCAGAGATCCCTAGGGAGGTGATTGAGCACTACTTAAAGGTCTTTCCCGACGTCCAGCCGTCCGACAAGACGGAGAGTCCGCCGCTCCCGGCGCTTGGCAAACCGTGTTGTTATCCCCAAGGCCAGCGAGAAGCTCCGGAAGCGCATCCACTACACCAGCCTCAATAAGGCATGCCCTAAAGACCTATTTTCTCTCCCTATGATAGACCAAATAGTAGACTCGATGCCAGGCTGTGATATGCTGCGCTTCCCAAATGCTTTCTAGGGTTCCCATCAGACCCCTGTGTCTGGAGTAGTTGAAGGGCACCCTTTACCTGCTAACCCCGGTATAAACCGACTCGGCGTAGCTAGGGGTCCCGCGAATTTCTGGTCTTCGCGCCAATGGCTTTGACCCCATACCACCGTAACCTGTTTCGCTACCAAGAAGCAAGCACCAAAAAACCCTGGAGGCCCAAACCGGACCTCGGATCCCCGACACAACCTCCCGGAGGACCAGCAGGACCTCCCGGAGGTGCAATGGGACCCCTCCCCGGAGGCCCAGCAGGACCCCCCGGAGCTCCCGGGACATCAGCGGAGCTTCCCGGAAGGTCCAAAGCAGCCTGGGGACCTCCGAGTATCGAGCACCCGGCGGTCTCCCCAGGCTGAAAGCTATCCTCCACAGCCCCCACGTGACGGACAATGCCGCCGAATGGGCGGCGGAGCTACTGAAGTTTGACCTAGGCTGCCTTTCCCGTCATGCAGACATTAACCGAGCACTAGTTGACTTGTGGCTGAAGTAGACGCACGCTCAGGGGGCCACGAAGATGGTGAAACAGGACCCTGAGCCCTGACCTTCACCAGGCCTTACCGAATGATGTTCGTCGACGGCTCCTTGCGAAAGCAGGGGGCCGATGCTAGCATACTGTTCCTCACGCCATCGGGGGAGCAGTCTGGGTATGTGGTGCGTTTCAATTCCAAGGCAGCCAGCAACATAGCAAAGTATGAAGAGCTAATCCTTCTTGCTAGTCGTTGGCTCAGGGCAACTCCTAGTCTTGTTATCGACCAAGATGGTGTAGACAGACCTCCTCGCCTTGGACCAGCACCACGTACCGCGCGCTAGCTAGGCCGCAGCTGACGACCTTTCAACGAAGACCCCCACCGGAGCCACTGTGCCCAAAGGGGGCTCTGAGAGGACGTTGCCGCGGCCCACAGCCCGGCCCGCCGAGCCGGACGAAGGGGGCTAGACCAGCACCTCGAAGCTGGCGGCCCCGGCGGCAATGGACGTCGCCAAGGATCACAAGCGTCACTGGGGACTTCGTGCAACCCAGCACTCAAGATCCATATGCTCAAGTCAGACCCGATGCATGGATCACGGAGGTCCGGGACTACTTGAAAGACAATATCCTCCCTGATGAACGTGTATCCGCTGAACGGATTGTGCGTATGGCTAAGAGACTGTCGAAGTGTGTGGTCGACACTTCCCCCCGGCCTGCACTGGGCAGCCCGCGGAGGTTCTTTTTTCGGAGGGGCTAGTCCATAGCGGAGAGCTTGCGCGAATGGAACGAGTTAGTAAGAGCTTGACACGGCGAGTTTTACGTGGTTCAGGCCGCCGGAGCGTAAAACCCTACGTCCACGGCGAGCTATGGAGCTCGCTGTATTGCTTGCTGCTCAGGGCCGGAGGCCTGAGCTTGGGGGTGAGTTACAGCTTTAGAGTGTATGGCTAGCGTATGAGTTGCAAAATGCGAACCCTTGCTATCGACGCCTACCCGAGCCTTTTATAGTCCAAGACTCGGGCGGCTTACAAGGGGAGCCGGGACCCGACAGGTGGTCCCGGGAAGATTGTTTATTATCTACCGTATCTGCAGTTATGCCGGTAGTTGTCTCTGGTCGAAGGCTTCTGAGTCTTCATCTTGCCGCCCTGCCCATGCCGCATGCCAGTCATAGCGGTTGATGACGGCGCAGGCGGCATGGGTTGTCTTGTCGCGGTGTTTATTGGCTGACAGGTTCTGACACCGCGCGGCAGTCTGTGATGCGACTGGGTGCAACGGCACCTGACAGACGCGTGCTCCGCGTTTCCGCGTCTTGGGAAGACGCGGGCCTTGAATACCTTGTACGGGCAAGGTATGGGGCGTATTTATGCCCGCTGCCTATCACTCGGGGCAGGCAGCGTCGCTCTGCTGCCACGTGGCGGGCCCGGAGCCCTTCTCAGAGAAGAGAACGGTCAGTTCTGCGGGGCACGCAGCGCCATCGGACCTCTCTCCCGCGGAGGGGGAGGTCCGGCTTCTGCTGGCCACGTGTCCGGCCCGGAGCTCTCCTCTGAAGAGAGGGAGGTCCGGCCCTGCTGGACACGCGGCGCCTTCGGATCTCTCTCCCGCGGAGGGGGAGGTCCGGCTTCTGTATGCCACGTGGCGGGCCCGGAGCTCTCCTCTGAGGAGAGGAAGGTCCGGCCCCGCCGGACGCGTGGCGCCTTCGGAGCTCTCCCTGCGGAGAAGGGCGAGTTCCTTAGGCATTTTACCCTGTGCGCGGGGGTACCCCATATCTCAGGTACCGACAGTGGCCCCCGGGCCCATCTCGGGGGAGATAGCGAGCCCGAGGTGGGACCTCCGTCTCTTCCGGTCCGCGCACTTTCTCTAAGTCCCAAATTGACCGCTGCCGGAGCACGAACAGCCACGGGATCGTGGGAGCGTGCGCTCACTTGATGGTTGCTTTTACTGCGGCGGTTCCCAAGACTGCCACTTCTGCACGTTGCGGCGCTTTCTTCGGGAACCGCCGAAGTGCCTTGCCGGCTCATCTTATTAGGAGACTGACTCCTTGCCCCCACCGCTCCAGTTAGGCGGCTTGGGCCCACCCGTCATCAGCATTCGGTGTAGGAACCGAAGCGGTTGCCGGTGCGGGATATTCGAAGAGTTCCGAATCGCTTGGGATTGCACCGGGAAGCTTTTTATAGGGGGTCTTACCCACATTGCAGCTTCCCTTCGCACTTCTCAGCGTTTCTTCTCGGACTCTTGTGCTTTTGCTCTCTTGCCTTTGAGTTCTCCCTTGCCATGGCTTCCAACCCGCTGCCAGAGAAGAAACGCGCTCGATCTCCTCCAGCAGCGGCGTCGGTGCCAAGTCAGGATTCTGGGGTGCCTGACACTCCCTCCGGTGGCGACTCAAAGAGGCCCCGGGCTGATGCGCTGGGGGAAGCCTCTGGGGCGTCCCCTGTTCAAGCGACTGCGGAGCGGCCGTCAGCGACGGTAGCGGGCTCTGGAAGTCCTACCCCGGCTCGAAAGTCGGTGTTCAGAGCCCGCTAGAGTGTCCGCGCTTCCCGGCCTTCCCCGTCTTGCGGGGAATCTGTGCCGCTGTGCTCGGAGCTAGGGGCAACTGCCGCGGCCCCCAGGCCAGCTTGAACTTCTCCTGTTCCGGTGTGCCCGGACTCCGCGGCGGCGTCGTCTCTTCCTGCCGAGACGGCCACCGCGGCCCCCGAGCCAGCGCAGGTTGACCCTGCACTAGGCGGCCTAGCCTCTTCTCCAGCATCGCCTTCCCCGGCTCACGCTTCTCCTCAGGTCAAGGAGCCAGAAGCTGTAGAGAGCCCGACTGGCCTAGCTGCCAGAGCCTCGGAGCCAGCTTCTCCTAATCGGCGTCTCGTCTCGGTTGCTGGTGCGTCGGCTCTTCCTGAGGACGAGGTAATGGAGGAGGTCGGGGGCACTGCCCCGGCTTCTGCTGCTCCATTGCCTCTGGCGGACGCCTTCGCGCTTGCCGAGTCGAGCGTCCGGCAGGTCTTGGCTGCACTAGGGCGCGAGCGGGAGGAGTACACAGTTGAACGGGACCGCCTCCTCATCTGGGGGAACCTTTTGCGGGAGAGGACCGCGAAGGTTAAGAGTGAGCTCGACTCCAGGCAGGAGTTGCTCGACTTCAGGGAAGCGCTCGTCGACCGGATGAAGCGGGCTGTCTACCGCATGGACACCCAATCGCGGCGGATCAACAGGGAGGCCCTGGAGGCACAAGCCCGGGCCGAAGAGATCCTCTCTGCTGCTGTGGAGATACGGCAGCGGTTGAGCACCGTGAACTCGCCGTTGAGGAACGGGAGCGTTCCATGGCAGCTGAGGCGGAGAGGGTCGCTGCGCAGCTGGCTGCGGGCGAAGATGACCTTCGAGCTCGGATGGAGGAGCTGGAGATCCTGAAAGCAGACCTTGACTTGAGGGAGGAACAGGTCTCCCGTGATCGCCGGGCGGTCTTGGACCGGGAGCTGACCGCCGACTTCAAGACCGCTGAGTTGGAGCGGCTCGCCAGGACTCTCCACCTTCGGGAGAGCTCTGTGGCGGCCAAGGAGAAGGAATTCTCCGAGAGGAACCTGGAGGCTCTGCAGGCGGCCCGCCACGAGTTGGAGGAACTCTCAGCCTTGCGGTCCTCCGAGGCTCTTGCGGTCTCAAGCTTCGTAGATCGAGCGGGGTCCGCCCTGATCCCTCTTGGCTTAAGTCCGGTGAGGGCCACGACTCCTGCATTGAAGGTGGCGGAGGTGATCCCTGCGTTGGAGTCGATCGGCGCCAAGCTGGACTGACTCGACTCGGTGGTCGCCAGTGAGCTTGAGGCTGAGGGCCGCGGCTTAGCTTTAGAGGTCGCCTCGCATGTGCTGGCATGCTTCAAGAGCCGCGATCCCTCTTTTTCGCTAGAGCCAGCGAGAGAGGGCCCAGCCGCGGAGCGGGAGGAAGCTGCCAGGGCTGAAGTCAAGGATGTGGCCGCCCTCGTAGCCGCAAGGTTCCGGCGAGAGCCGGGAGGTCCTTAGGACTTGTTTCTCCCTTTTTATCGAGTCTGTAGTCCAGCTCATGGAGCCTTACTTTATTTGACTCTCTTGGATACTTGTGTCTGTGATGCTTTATCTCTCCTTCTTGGCTTTGCCTGGCTGAGTCCTTAGCTCCGCAAGGTACTCAGAGGCCATTTCCAATCTCGGAGCTTTGCACAGACACCCTCCCCGGGTCCTAACCGTGTTAGGGGCCCCCGGAGGTCTCCGGATCCCGCCCTATGGGGAGCTCCAGATCTGCCTGCCACGTGGCGGGTCCGGAGCTCCTTCCTAAGAGGCGGGAGCTCCGGCCATGTTGGACACGTAGGGCTTTCGGAGCCCTCCCACTGAGGGGGAGGTCCGGCTTTAGCCCACCACGTGGCGAGCCCGGAGCCCTCCCCAAGGGGGGAGAGAGTTCCGGGCCCGCTGGACACGTGGGCCCCCCGGGCCCCGCCCCTGCTGGAGGGGCAGGTCCCGGTCCTTCCAGACCCAGGCCGGAGTAGCTTGTAGCTCCTTTCCCCCCGTTTCATGCAGTCCCTGTTGCCGTAACCTGGAGGTCCTACACACAGGCAGAGGAAACGTAATTCTCCTCGGGGGGTCCTCCCCTCCCATCTCCTAGTCTTATCCGTCTTATGATCCTGATCCGCTATACGGGGCTTGGGCAATTCTGTGCACGAGGCGCCGGAGCTCTGGCTCCCTCCGAGGTCCGGGTACGGCCGTCCGATCCCTAGTACCGGGCCATGCGCTGGGGAAGCAGAGTGCACGCGCTTTGGGTTCATGACCAGGCAAAGCGGACGTACTCCCCTGGACCTCCGGAGGGCAGGATGCGCATGCTTTGGGCTCTGGGCCGGGTAAGCTGGATACGCACCCTGGACCCCCCATGCACAACGCAAGCCTTTCCTGGAGGTAACCAACTGGCACCGCAACACCTGACTGGGGGAGGCCCGAGAGACTCACTCGGCCATCGGCAGGTGCCTCAAGCGCAGCCGTCTTCGGTAGGATAGCAAATGCCGACAATGGATGAGCGCAGGAGAGGGGGAGCTAGATGTACGATGAACATACAGAGATAGTGCGATCATAAAAATTAATGCATAATTTAAATGAGCGCATGAGAGAGAGCTAAGTAGAACAGGGCTCTGTATTCGTACCCATAGGTGGAATTCTGGCTGTACAGGGAGGCAATGTTCCGCCTTGTCTTCAAGGGAAGCAAGACTCTACGCGCTTAGGGTCGGAACCAGGCTAAACTGGACGTAGTCCTGTACCGTCCCTTGAGACTTAGCTGCCCCAAGTGCTGTTCCTAAATTCTATGGGATCTATTACAGAAGGGAATAACCCTGTCCTACTGATGCTCAGGAAGTAGGACTTACAGTGTTGCTCCATGGCAAGGATTTTTGGGAACGGATCCCACTCTCGGTTGAAAGGCATGTGTACCTGGGGCGGCAACTTTCATGATTCGGAAGGGACCTTCCCTGCTGGGGGAGACCTTATGGATCCTTCTTGGAATAGAGCGTGCCGCTTCACCAGGTTGCCCTCCTGCAGGCCCCCGACGCGTTTGGTTCTTTGGCGGTAGTGCTTAGAGCATTAGCCGAGACCGTGCGTTGCGGGGTGTTCGCTGCAGCCGAGTCTTGTCGATGAGATTGTAATCTTCGCGCTGGATCAGGTCCTGCGCGGCTTCTCCTGGGGGCCCCCGGGGAGTTCTCCCCTTCTGGCTAAGGCCTTCAAGGGGTAGGTAGGACCGGGCTCGTCTTGGATGACCTAAGGCGTCTTCCCCTTCTGGCAAGGCCTTCAAGGGGCTGACAGACCTTAGGCGGCTCCCGAGAGGTATGTTCGAGGCACGGAGGCGCGCCGCAGTTGGCTAACACCCTGGCCTGTCACCGTCGGAACTGGAGTCCTCACCGTCATGCACTGTCTTTATGACACGCTGAGGCTCTTGGAACCCCACCTGGTGGGTAGCAGTGACTGGGGCATCTCCCTTCTGTTTGCCATCCCTCTGAGGGTAGGGCAGCGCTTCAGCCCTCTGCTGTCTCCCTTTGCGGAAGCGCTCTGCGAGCCTCTGGATCTCCCAGGACTCGGCAGCAGTATGGTTGCAGGTGCCATGCACGGGGCATAGCCCGCCTTGGCCACTGTCTGGGGCCGGTGATTGCCGCTGCCTCTTGTCGGGGCGTGGCCCCCGAGCTCCACTGGTCGTCGCAGCTGCGGCGACGGGGGCCGTGAATGGTGACCTCATCTTTCCACTCCCGCGGTTCTTGGTCTTCTTGCCACCCCCATAGGCAGCAGCACCGGACCCGGGCTGCCCTCCTGACTCGGAGGTCGGCAGAGCATGCCAGTTCCGCCCTTCAGCCGCTCTGGCGCACTTGTCCGCCAGGCTAAAGAGCTCCGAGACGTCGCGGACCTCTCTGGTCGCGAGCTTCTCAAGCATTTTCTCGTCCCGGACACCCTGTCGGAACGCCACCACCACAGAGGCACTTTGGATATGCGGGATGGTGTTGCATACCTGAGAGAACCGCTGGATGAAAGAACGCAGCGACTCCCCAGGTTGTTGCTTGACGGCGTGGAGGTCAAGCTCCATGCCGGGACGGGTGTAGGAGCTGCCGAAGTTGGCGACGAACTACCGGCAGAGCTCACCCCAGGATGTTATGGACCCCTGAGGTAGATTCATGAGCCAAGACCGGGCTGGGCCGGTCAAGGCGACGGGGAAGTAGTTGGCCATGACAGCCTCGTCCCCTCCTGCAGCAAGTACGGCGGTGGAGTAGATCTGGAGGAACTCCTCTGGGTTGACGCTGCCGTCGTACTTCTCGGGCAGGTGCGGGCGAAACTTGCGTGGCCACCTTGCGAAGCGAAGGTGAGGTGCAAGGGCCGCACATCCTGCACCTTCTGCTGCAGGTACCGGCGCTGCGAACATGTGGTTCGCACCTGGCACCGCGTATCCGGGCATGGGCAAGGCTGCACCATAGGCCGGGGCCGCTACTTGCGGCGCATATAGCTGTGGCATATGCTGCGCAGCATATGCCTGAGGCAGGGCTCGCGTGGCGAAGGCCTGCCCTTCTGGTTGTGTCGAGGCCGACGACATGCTGTCGCCTGCCTCATGGCTGCGACGCCTCTCTTGGCGTCGCTCGAGGTACACACGGGCGTCCTGGCCCAGGTGGCACCGTTCCAGTTTCCTTCACAGGTCCGTCGACAGGAGCCTGGAGGAGCTGGAATCCGCCGTCAGCCCGTCAACCGTGGGTGTGCGCATCAGCGACACAGCCGGTTGTCCTGGGCGCCGTCCTCGCCGAAACCGAGGGTTCGCGGCGGCGACGACGAGGCGGTCCACCTCACGGACCCATTGCTGGGTCGCTGAATGGGGCGCATCCCCCGCAGGTGGGTTGCGCAGCAGCGCTCTTGCTGCAGCTAGCGCACCTCCATGGTGTACGCTCAGTGCTGCAGAAGATCTCACACTGGTCTGGGCCTGCATAGCCGGAGTCGGCGTTGCCGGAGTCGGCTGCTGGCTACCAGCTTGTGCCGACACACTCCGTCCTGAGTGTGTCGACATGTACTCCCCAGTGGTCACGGTTCGCCGTGAACGCGGAGGGGGAGAGTTTGCCGCTGAAGGAAGCTTGGTCATCTTCGTCGGCGGAAACTCGTCGCGCTAGGGGAAAAGCCCCCTACCTGGCGCGCCAAATGTCGAAGTGTGCGGTCGACACTTCCCCCGGGCCTGCACTGGGCAGCCCGCGGAGGTTCTTTTTTCTGAGGGGCTAGTCCCTAGCGGAGAGCTTGCGCGGATGGAACGAGTTAGTAAGAGCTTGACACGGCGAGTTTTACGTAGTTCAGGCCGCCGGAGCGTGAAACCCTACGTCCACGGCGAGCTATGGAGCTCGCTGTATTGCTTGCTGCTCAGGGCCGGAGGCCTGAGCTTGGGGGTGAGTTACAGCTTGAGAGTGTATGGCTAGCGTATGAGTTGCAAAATGCAAACCCTTGCTATCGACGCCTACCTGAGCCTTTTATAGTCCAAGACTCGGGCGGCTTACAAGGGGAGCCGGGACCCGACAGGTGGTCCCGGGAAGATTGTTTATTATCTACCGTATCTGCAGTTATGCCGGTAGTTGTCTCTAGTCGAAGGCTTCTGAGTCTTTATCTTGCCGCCCTGCCCATGCCGCATGCCAGTCGTAGGCGCAGGCGGCATGGGTTGTCTTGTCGCGGTGTTTATTGGCTGACAGGTTCTGACACCGCGCGCCAGTCTGTGATGCGACTGGGCGCAACAGCACCTGACAGACGCGTGCTCCGCGTTTCCGCGTCTTGGGAAGACGCGGGCCTTGAATACCTTGTACGGGCAAGGTATGGGGCGTATTTATGCCCGCTGCCTATCACTCGGGGCAGGCAGCGTCGCTCTGCTGCCACGTGGTGGGCCCGGAGCACTTCTCAGAGAAGAGAAGGGTCAGTCCCGCGGGGCACGCGGCGCCTTCGGACCTCTCTCCCGCGGAGGGGGAGGTCTGGCTTCTGCTGGCCACGTGGCGGGCCCGGAGCTCTCCTCTGAAGAGAGGGAGGTCCGGCCCCGCTGGACACGCGGCGCCTTTGGACCTCTCTCCCGCGGAGGGGGAGGTCCGGCTTCTGTATGCCACGTGGCGGGCCCGGAGCTCTCCTCTGAGGAGAGGAAGGTCCGGCCCCGCCGGACGCGTGGCGCCTTCGGAGCTCTCCCTGCGGAGAAGGGCGAGTTCCTTAGGCATTTTACCCTGTGCGCGGGGGTACCCCATATCTCAGGTACCGACAGAGACACATGGCGGTAGAGGGGGATCTCTACCGACGTGGCGCCAACCACATCCTATTGCGGTGCATAACCCAGGGGGAAGGCTGCGACTTGTTCGCTGATATCCATGGAGGCGAATGTGGGAGTCACTCTTCCTCACGCACGCTTGTCGGTAAAGCCTTTCGGCATGGCTTCTACTAGCCAGCAACACTCCAGGATGCCGTCGAGCTGGTCGAGAGCTGCTAGGCGTGCCTGTTCCACGCCAAGCAGATCCATACACCGGCTTGGATGGTACAGATGATCCAGCCCACATGGCCATTTGCCATACTGGGGCTGGACATCCCGGGCCTGGGACCATTCCCCAGAACCGAGGACGGGGACCCGCTCCCGAACCTTCCGAACACGGAACACCGCTGTAAGTTCTACCCCTAGAGCAACAATAGGACAGACCCTTCTTTTTATAATAAATTCCATAAAAGTCCAAGAACAGGGCTTGGAGCAACTAAACCTCAGGGGACGGTCCAGGACTACGTTCAGCTTCGCCTGGTTCCGACCCCAAGCGCGTAGAGTCTTGCTTCCCTTGAGGTGGGTCGTGGCCTACATATTCGGCCCGCCTTCCCCCATATGGAAATTTATATGAAAAGAAACCTGCCCTACGTTGCTCTTCTTTGGTACTCATTTAATTTACTTATTAAATTTTTATGATTACCCTACTAGCTCGTGCTCACTATGCGTTCAACTCCCTCTACTCATTCTCATCTTTAGTCGGAATTTGCTGCCCTGCCAAAGGCGGTTGCGCGGGAGGTACCGGCCGAAAGCCAGGGGGGCCCCAAGCCCCCGGCACTTCGCGCACGGTAGTTCCCAAGCACCATATAAGTGGACGGGGACCGTAAGCCTGATAAGACTAAGAGATAGAGGGGGGGAGCCCCCAAGGAGAATTACTTTTTCCTTACTTATGTGCAGGACCTCTCAGCCTCAGCTCCCCGCAGGAGTATGGTAGGCGCATCCATCCAATAGAACGCACCTACCAGGGGGCCGCTACGGGATCGCGCAAGGCCAAAAACCCCAAGGTAAGATCAAAGAGCTAGACCTCACAGGGGCGAGGCCCGAAGGCCCCACGTGTCCAGCAGGGCCAGACCTTCCACCTCCTTGAGGGGAGCTCCGGGACCGCCGCGTGGTATGCAGAAGTCGGACCTCCCCCCTCTGCGGGGAAAGGCCCGAGGACTCCACGTGCCCTGCAAGCCCGGACCTCCCCTCGGGTGGGAGCTCCGAGCCCGCCACGTGACCAACAGGCCCGGACCCCCCTCCGATCTCGTGAGGCGGGTCCTGGAGACCTCCGGAACCCTTAGTATACAGTGAGGACCCGGAGAAGGTGTCTATGCAGAGCTTCGAGATTGGTCAAGGCCTCCTAGTCCTTGCGGAGCTAAGGACTCGGTCAGGAAAAGCCAAGAAGAAGACTAGGACATGCAGACACAGAAAGAAACAGGAGTCTGTCCATACGAAGGCTCCACGAGCTGGGCTACAGACTCAACAAAAATAAAGAAGGAGGTACAGGGCCTTGTGGCCACGAGGGCAGATGCCTAAGAGTCCCCGGACTCCCGATGAAACGTAGAGGCCACGAGGGCAGCTAAGTCCTCGACTTCGGCCCTGGCAGCTTCCTCCCGATCAGCGACGGGTCCTAGACGAACCGGCCCCAGAGAAAAGGAAGGGTCTCGTCTAACGAAGCATGACAGAACGTGCATAGCAACCTCCTTCGCAAGGCCCCGACCTTCCGCTTCCAGCTCGTCGGCGACCACTGATTCGAGCCGACCTAGCTTGTCGCTGAGAGACTCAAGGGCCGGGGCCGCTTCGGACATCGGCCGCGCTGGAGTCTCCACCTGCACAGGGCTGAAACCAAGAGGAGCCAAGGCAGATCCCGCCTTGGCAATGAAGCACCAGACCGCCTGGGCCTCGGCAGTCCGCAAGGACTGGAGCCTCTCTACCTCTTGGCGAGCCGCTAGCTCGCGATCCATCGCCGCCTAGCGCTCCTTGGAGAACTGCTCCTCCCTCGCGGCGACAGCCGACTCACGGAGCTCCAGCTCCTCGGACCGAGCCCTTAGCTCCTCCACCTTGGCCCTCAGCGGGCGGTGGTCTTCTCCTCCTCGGCCGCAGCGGCGCGTTCCCGATCAGCGACGGCGTGCGCCCGACGGGCTACCTGCAGCTGCAACTCCTCCGCGGCGGCGGAACACTCCTTGGCTTTGGCTTCAGCTTGGGCCAGAGCCTCGCGGTAGGTGGCACGAACCCGCTGGGCCTCTGACTCCAAGCAGCTAATGGCCTTCTTCTAAGTGCCAAGCAGAGCACTCATGGCCTCAAGCCTTGACTGCCTTGAGTCAAGGTCCGCCCGGGCCCGCTGCTGCCAGCTGAGAAGGCGTTCCCTCTCGCCGGCCAATGCCTTCCGCTCCTGCTCAAAGGCAGATTGGAGCTGTCGGGCGCTGGTCTGGACACGCCCCAGGGCGTCCCACACGGGCGCCGGAGCAGGGGGGGATAGGAGTTGCGCCGCCGGACCCCCCTGACAAGTCTAAGACCGGCGGGGGCGCCGGCGCCTCAGCAACCACGGTGGGGCGCTGTCCTAAGGAGGCCAGGGGGCCAGCAGGCGCACCTACAGCAGCCCTCCCGGTCTCAAGACCTGGCTTCTGGACTGGTGAAGGAGGGCGGGTAGGAGCAGATGCGGCCGCCACGGAAAATGAATCCGCTGGTGCAGAGGGTGCCCCTGTTGATTTGGGAGCCATGGGAGCCGCCACGGTCCCCAGGTGCTGAGGCGCGGAGCTTCCGCCGGTTGAAGGCAGCCGGGTAAGAGGCCCGCCCCTGGCAGCTGGTCGGTCCCTGCAAGAAGAAGAAGCCCTCAGAATATGGGAAGAGACAAGAGCTCTGCTCCTATAAGCCAGAAAGAACAACACTTACTGGGCGGCATGAGCGCTCCAGCGAGCTTGCAGCACTGGCCTCTGGGCTATAGCTGAACCGCCGGGACCAGCGGCTGGAACGGTCGCGGAATGGGATGCCTGAATCCCCGGCGCACTCGCTGGCGTCGCCCCACCAACATCCGTCCTGGGAGCCCCTCCACTTGAGGAAGGATGGCGAGGTACTTGGGCTGATTCGGACGGCTGCTGTCTGGGGAGAGACCTGCCGGGGAGGGACACTCGGGACCTCTTCGGGTCGCCACCCGATGGACCAGCACCTCCGTGAGATGGGAGCAAAGTAGCTCCGGCACCCTGACTCGGCACAGGCGGTACCCTTGGAGGAGACCGGGCGCGTTTCTTCTCTAGATGCCAGGGGGCCGGCTCTTTTCCTTTCCCTTTGTCGGCGGCTTCGGTTCCGTCGGCTCTGGGGGAGGGTTTGACAGCAGCGGATGCCTCATGCCCTGACCCGGGGTGCTCGGTTCCTGGAATGGTGATACCCCGGAAGGCATCCCCGACTTGCCGGACGGCGATCCCGATATCATCAAGGTTCAGCATCTTCTGCAGGAGCTCTGACCTCCTCTGAGGCTCCAAGAAGAGGGGGGTGGCAGAGGGCGGAAGGGCGGGGTCGCCACTGGGAATGTAGTCACCGCTCACCTTGCTCAACATCTCGTTCAGCTCCTCGTCGGAAGGGTCAGAGCCGGGGCCCCTCTCCAGCCTGGTACAGTCCTGCTCGCCGGTGTAGTACCACGCTCGGCGGCTACGCTGCTGCAAGGGAGCAATACAGCGCGACACAAAGTCCATCAGCACCATTAGAGACGTCATCCCCTCGTTGGCCAAGAACCGGATCCGCTCCAAGACCGGGGTGTACTCCTGCTCCAGCTCAGGGATCTCCTCCCAGAAGCGGCGATCGGTGGTTGGGTTGGCGGTTGGGAGTTGTAGGCGATCGTGCTCGTCGGTCTGCACTACCACCCAGCTCTCCCTCCAGTTTTCCCACCTTGATGCGCTTAAGGGCAGAAGGTATCCGGAGACCTTGGGGTCTTTGCAGCGATGCTGGAAGTAGTATGCCCCCATCTGAGTCTTTGAGCCGCGCCCAGTCGTCCGCAGCACAAAGAAGTGGCGGAAGAGCGTCACGGAGGCGTGCACCCCCACGAACATCTCGCAGAAGTGGACAAAAACAGCAGCCATTGCGAAGGAGTTTGGGGAAAGATGGTGGAGCTGGAGACCATATGTCTCCAGCAGGGTGACAAAGAAGGAAGAAATCGGCGGAACGAACCCCGCCAGAGCATAAGCGGTGAAGAAGACTATCTCCCCCATTTCCAGGACCAGGGGGAGAGATCCTCGGTGAAGCTGATGTTTCTGCTCTTCTGAGCGCCAGCCCAGCAGCCTGCGCACTGGCCCGAGCTCGGAAGAGCGAACGAGGCGCGTCGGGAGCAAGTTGGAAGCCATGGCGAAAGAGGGCGCAAGGGCAGGAGAGCCGGGGCGCAAGAGTTCAAGGGAAGTACGAGCGCAATGCGAAGGGAAACCGCGATGCGGGTGAGATCCCCTTTTAAAAACTTTCCTGGGATGGTTCGAGGAAATTCGAAAACCTCCAGAAACGTCGCATCAGCGACCTCATTGGCTCCGAGACCGGGCGCCGATGAAAGGTGGACCCAAGCCACCCATCTGAAGCGGTGGGTCAAGGAGTCAGACGCCCCGGAAGACAAGCCGGCAAGGCACTTCGGCAGTTCCCGAAGAAAGAGCCGCGATGTGCAGAAGTGCTTGTCTTGGGAACCACCGCAGTAAAAGCAACCATCAATTGAGCGCACGCTCCCACGATCTCGCGGCCGCTCGTGCTCCGGCAGCGGTCAATTCAAGACTTAGAGAAAGTGCGTGGGTCGAAAGAGACGGAGGTCCCACCTCGGGCTCGCTACCTCCCCCGAGATGGGCCCGGGGGCCACTGTCGGTACCTGAGATATGGGGTACCCCCGCGCACAGGGTACCAGAGCTCCGAAGGCGCCACGCGTCCGGCGGGGCCGGACCTCCCTCTCCTCAGAGGAGAGCTCCGGGCCCGTCACGTGGCATACAGGAGCCGGACCTCCCCCTCCGCGGGAGAGAGGTCCGAAGGCGCCACGCGCCCAGCGGGGCCGGACCTCCCTCTCCTCAGTGGAGAGCTCCGGGCCTGCCACGTGGCCAACAGAAGCCGAGTCTCCCCCTCCGCGGGTAGAGGTCCGGAGGCTCCACGTGCCCCGTGGAGCTGACCCTCCTCTCCTCTGAGACGGGCTCCGGGCCCGCCACGTGGCAGCAGAACGGCGCCGCCCGCCTCCGAGTGATAGGCAGCGGACGTAAAGACGCCCCATACCTTGCCCGTACAAGGTATTCAAGGCCCGCGTCTTCCCGAGACGCGTAGACGCGGAGCGCGCTTCTGTCAGGTGCCGTTGCGCCAAGTCGCATCACAGACTGACGCGTGGTGTCAGAACCTGCCAGCCAATAAACACCGCGACAAGACATCCCATGCCGCCTGCGCCGTCATCAACCACTACGACTAGCATGCGGCATGGGCCGGGCGGCAAGATGAAGACTCATAAGCCTTCGACCAGAGGCACCTACCGGCATAACTGCAGATACGGTAGATGATAGATAATCTTCCTGGGACCACCTGTCGGGTCCCGGCCCCCCTTGTAAGCTGCCTGAGCCTTGGACTTTAAAAGGCTCGGTTAGGCGTCGATAGCAGGGGTTCGCACTTTGCAACTCATACGCTAGCCATACACTCTCAATCTGTAACTCACCCCCAAGCTCAGGCCTCCGGTCCTGAGCAGCAAGCAATACAGCGAGCTCCATAGCTCGCCGTGGACGTGGTGTTTTACGCTCCGGCGGCCTGAACCACGTAAAACTCGCCGTGTCAAGCTCTTACTAACTCGTCCATCTGCGCAAGCTCTCCGCTAGAGACTAGCCCCACCGAAAAAAAGAACCTCCGCGGGCTGCCCAGTGCAGGCCCGGGGGAAGTGTCGACTGAACACTTCAACAGATACGTAGGGCTTTAGGAGCCCCCCCACCGAGGGGGGAGGTCCGGTTTCCGCCTGCCACGTGGCGAGCCCAGAGCCCTCCTCAAGGGAGGTGAGAGCTCCGGGCCCGCTGGACCCGTGGGGCCCTCGGGTCCCGCCCCTGCTTAAGGGGCGGGACCCGGTCCTTCCAGTCCTAGGCCGGAGTAGTTGGTAGCTCCTTTTCCCCCTGCTTCATGCAGACCCTGTTGCCGCAACCTGGAGGTCCTGCACACAGGCAGAGGAAACGTAATTCTCCTCGGGGGGTCCTCCCCTCCCGTCTCCTAGTCTTATCCGTCTTACGATCCTGATCCGTTATATGGGGCTTGGGCAATTCAGTACACGAGGCGCCGGAGCTCCAGCTCCCTCCGAGGTCCGGGTACGGCCGTCCGATCCCTAGTACCGGGCCATGCGCTGGGGAAGCAGAGTGCACGTCCTTTGGGTTCATGACCAGGCAAAGCGGTTGTACTCCCCTGTACCTCCGGAGGGCAGGATGCGCATGCTTTGGGCTCATGGCCTGCTAAGCTGGATACGCACCCTGGACCCCCCATGCACAACGCAGGCCTTTCCTGGAGGTGACCAACTAGCACCGCAACACCTGACTGGGGGAGGTCCGAAAGACTCACTCGGCCATCGGCAGGTGCCTCAAGCGCAGCCGCCTTCGGTAGGATAGCGAATGCCGACTGTGGATGAGCGCAGGAGAGGGGGAGCTAGATGTACGATGTACATACAAAGATAGTGCGGTCATAAAAATTAATGCATAATTTAAATGAGCGCATGAGAGAGAGCTAGGTAGAACAGGTTTCTGTATATGCCCATAGGTGGAATTCTGGCTGTACATGGAGGCAATATTCTGCCTCGTCTACAAGGGAAGCAAGACTCTACGCGCTTAGGGTCGGAACCAGGCTAAACTGGACGTAGTCCTGTACCGTCCCTTGAGACATAGCTGCCCCAAGCTCTGTTCCTAAATTTTATGGGATTCATTACAGAAGAGAATAACCCTGTTCTACTGATGCTCGGGAAGTAGGACTTACAGTGTTGCTTCATGGCAATAGTCTTTTGGGAATGGATCCCACACTCGGTTGAAAGGCATGTGTACCTGGGGGCGGCAGCTTTCATGACTCTGAAGGGACCTTCCCTGCTGGGGGAGAGTTTATGGGTCCTTTTTGGAATATAGCATGCCGCGACACCAGGTTTCCCTCCTGCAGGTCCCCGATGCGTTCGGTTCTTTGGCGGTAGAGCTTAGGGCATAAGCCGAGACCGCGCATCGTGGGGGGTTACCTGCAGCCGAGTCTCGTCGACGAGGTTGTCATCTTCGTGCTGGATCAGGTCCTGCGCGGCTTCTCCTGGGGGCCCCCGGGGAGTTCTCCCCTTCTGGCTAAGGCCTTCAAGTGTTAGGTGGACCCGGGCTCATCTTGGATGACCCAAGGCGTCTTCCCCTTCTGGCAAGGCCTTCAAGGGGTTGACAGATCTTGGGCGGCCCCCGGGAGGTATGTCCGAAGCACGGAGGCGTGCCGCAGTTGGCTACCGCCCCAGTCACTGCCGCCCATCAGGTGGGGTTCCAGGAGCCTCAGCGCGTCTGTCGAAGTGTTCGGTCGACACTTCCCCCGGGCCTGCACTGGGCAGCCCGCGGAGGTTCTTTTTTCGGAGGGGCTAGTTCCTAGCGGAGAGCTTGCGCAGATGGACCAGTTAGTGAGAGCTTGACACGGAGAGTTTTACGTGGTTCAGACCGCCGGAGCGTAAAACCCTACGTCCACGGCGAGCTATGGAGCTCGCTGTATTGCTTGCTGCTCAGGGCCGGGGGCCTGAGCTTGGGGGTGAGTTACAGCTTGAGAGTGTATGGCTAGCGTATGAGTTGCAAAATGCGAACCCTTGCTATCGACGCCTACCCGAGCCTTTTATAGTCCAGGACTCGGGCGGCTTACAAGGGGTGCCGGGACCCGACAGGTGGTCCCGGGAAGATTGTCTATTGTCTACCGTATCTGTAGTTACGCCAGTAGTTGCCTCTGGTCGAAGGCTTCTGAGTCTTCATCTTGCCGCCCTGCCCATGCCGCACGCTAGTCGTAGTGGTTGATGACAGCGCAGGAGGCATGGGATGTCTTGTCGCAGCGTTTATTAGCTGGCAGTTTCTGACACCGCGCGCCAGTCTGTGATGCGACTGGGCGCAACGGCACCTGACAGATGCGTGCTCCGCGTTTCCGCGTCTTGGGAAGATGCGGGCCTTGAATACCTTGTACGGGCAAGGTGTGGGGCGCCTTTACGCCCGCTGCCTTCCGCTTGGGGGCGGGTGTCACACCCGGTTTTTTCGAAGAAACAACCAAGTGAATATCACATGTATGCCAGGATCATTTTCTCATACATGTGATGACAAATAGTGAAGCATCATTTATTACAAGCCAGGTGTCGAATATAAATAAGTCTTACATTGCAAATGTCTCAATGGACACTAATGCTTCATCACAAGTAAATAAACTAGCAGCGGAATATTATTCTTTGGGGCTCCATCACAGGCGTTGCCCGGGGGTCTTCATGAACCTAAAATCCTTCCTCGGGTCCAAAATCTTGGTCATTATACACCACCTCATTATCTTGACCTGAGCAGCAATATAAACCAACAAATATGCAAGGTTGAGTACCAATGGTACTCAGCAAGTGTGGGAAAATTATATCATGCATGGCTAGAACAAGGAGAGGTTGAACTCATGGTTAAAGCACTACGCAATTAATACCTATCACCTTAGCTTATTAAGCACCTACATTACTACACAGGTGAAATGGTCCCAATCTCCCTTCCCATCATCATAATCCAATAACCATAACATCATTTCCAATGTTAAGCTCCCCGCTTAACATCCAAAACCATCATTCCTCTAATCATGAATAAGTCCAGGCCGCTCTTAACCGTGAGCACGGCTGTCAAGACAGTTTTGACTCTGCAGAGTTTGTACCACTGTACCCACAAGTAGTGATTTCATCCCCCGTTGTCGGGTGGACTAAAAGAACCTCAATTATGCCAGTGGCTACGATCCACATTCACACTTCCCATGTGTGCAGCCAGGAGATCACTACGAAGCCTTTACAAAGGGATTCCCGACGAGTGTGGGCCCACTGAGGTTTCACCCCTAACAGCATACAAGAGGCTCCAACCCCGCTGCAGTGGCCCCCTCTTGAGCCTTGCGGTTCATATGGTAGTCCAGCTGACACCTACTCCCCGCACCATCCAACACACCCATACTACGCCGGGGATACACCTAATTAATTGGCTAAGCTGCCCCATCTCAGCATGTGGTTGGCACTGTAAAGCCGGGTTACATGCTCCATGAACCGGTCCTTAGGATCCAGGCAAGTACTAAACACAAACCCAAGTCTCGTGCACCCAGCACACAACCAAAACATCCAACTTGCCTTGATCCCTACCTCTACATAACTCACAATGTCTCATTCAAGAGTATGGTAATATAAACTGATGATCTCATGTCCCAAATATCCCATTCTAAGCATGGCTAAGCATATGCATGGAAATAAATGACATGGTAAAATAAATCCCAACCCAAGCTACAAGGAAACAAGGTAATGCAATTCTAGGGAAACTTTCCTAGCATGGGTTTCATATTTCATCTGACAATGCAAATAATTCTATCTACACATCCTAGCATAGGATCAAAGTGGTCAAGGACACTTGCCTCCTTCTTGCTGCTCTTGAAATGGGTAGTCCTGGTCTTGGAAATGAATAACTTGTTCTTGAACAGGTTCTACTTCATACCATCACACATAGCAAAAGAAAAACAACAATCCATAAGACATAGTTCACACTTACACTTCATACAAACCACACATTCATATTTATAAAAGTTCTTTACCATTATGTGTTGTGGTTACTTTATGTGTGTTGAGTTGTGGCTTGCATGCACTTTTAACCATGTGTATATGATCTCCACTTTTGTGTCCACCTTTATACTTACATACTATTTATATGGGTTTCCAATAAATTTCTTATATTCAACTATTTCACCTTTTTACTACAAAGTGTGTATGAAAAGTATTATTCTTCCCCATATGTGCTTTCAAATCTTCTATCAACCCTAAACTGAATTCTTTGTATTTTAGAAACTCCATTTATCATTTACTAGTTGCTATATTTTCAGATTTATATTCCTATGCATAATTGTGTATTTTATTATTAAATTAGTAATACACATCACCTAAACAGATTAGGTTCTGGTCCTAAATAATTTAACATCATATTTTGACCTTGGCTTCTGATGTATACTATTTCGTAATTATTTTCCCTATTTTTCTATAGCTATTCTTTACTTAAAAATGTGTCCCTATATTAATAAATGTGAATAATGGATGAAACAGATTTATTTCAGCCCAAAAATACATTTTTATCTCACTCCAAAGTTTTCTAAGTACTGAGAAAGTTTTTAATAAATTTTGACAATTATGTTTATCCCCCTTTTTAATTTTTAACCACTAGTTACATATTCAATTTTCTAAATTAAATACTAAACAGGGTTAAAAAGTAAACTCACCCCATTACAGGGTCTATAATATTATTTTCATAATTTCCAGGGGTCTAGCTACACTTATCAGAGGTGTTTTTCCTAATTTTTATTAAGTCCAGGGGCTAAAACTGATTTTTAAATGAATTTACATGATTTTCTGGAGTTCCAGGGGCTAGATCTGAAGTTTTCGGGGCTAGCTCTCAATTCCAGAGAACCCCAGGGGGTAGCACGTAAGAATTCCAGTCTTTATAATGCGGGGCTGACGTGGACCGTCCGATTTTAAACCGACGGCTGAGATTATAACATCGAACCGGTACGCGGGGTTTTAATGTCTACCGTGCGATTTAAAATAAACGGCGCACAAGCAGCCACGTCGCTCTGATCGGGCGCGGGCGGCGCTGCCGGCGGCGCACGGCGGCGGGAAGCGGCGATCTCGCCGGAAAGTTTCGGATCCTCGAGAATTCTGCCTAGAACTGTGATCTGATGGCATAGATCGGTAGAGGGGAGGTCAGGGAGCTCACCTCGGGGGTTTTCTTGAGCTCGGGGGTCCTGGAAAGTGATCGGCGGCGAGGTCCGAGGCAAAACCACGGCGAAGCTCATCGGCGCTGGATTTACACCGTAAGTCTTCGGGTTTTCTGCACCTGCAAAGTTCCCCGGAGGCGGTGGATCAAGACCAGCGAGTTAGATCAGAGTTTCCGAGCTTAGATCGGCCAGAATTCACCGGCGAAGTCTCGGTGCTCACCGGAGTGAAAATCGGCGATCGCGTGGGAAAAACTGATTGGATCGGGGGTTTTTATAGCCGGGGGAGGGCGGTGGGTCTGTTGTGATCGAGTTGGAGTCCTCTGGGACCAGAATTCGGGCGACGGGACGCGGTTTCCGGTCGGTTGCGATCGCGCGCGCGGGAGAGAGTCCGGGGTCGCGGGGTTAGGGATGACAGGCGGGTCCCACCCGTCTGTGAGAGACGGCGCGGCGCGCGCGGGGGGCGGGCTGGCGCGGGAGTAGCTGGGCCGGCTGGCGGGTTTCGGCCCACTGGCCGGTTTTTTTTCCCGTTTTTCTTTTTCTTTTTCCATTTCTTTTCTGTTTTGAGTATAATTTGAATTCCAGTTTGAATTTGAATTTTTGCAAAACATGCAACACGTCCAAAAATTTTTAAATCCCCCTCTGAACATGGTTTAAAGTTTTGAATCAAAATTTGGGGTGTTACAGCTCTACCCCCCTTAAAAGAAATCTCGTCCTCGAGATTGGTGTTTCTAAGAAAACAATTCCGGAAATTGTGCCTTGAGCTCATCTTCCCGTTCCCAGGTAGCTTCCTCTTCTGAGTGATGCTTCCACTGCACCTTGCACATCCGGATTCTCTTGTTTCTGGTGAGGCGTTCCATCGTCTCCAAAATCTTGTAGGGTTGCTCGGCATAAGACAAATCTTCAGCTACATCCACTTCATTCATGGGTAACACCTCTTCAGGCTTCCTCAGACATTTCTTGAGTTGTGACACATGAAATACATCGTGCACGTCCGATAGATGAACCGGTAACTCTAGTTGGTACTCCACTTCGCCTTTTCTTTCTAAAATTTGAAAGGGTCCGATATATCGAGGTGACAACTTCCCTTTCACCTTGAACCGACGAAGTCCTCTGATAGGGGACACCTTGAGATAAACATAGTCTCCCACGTTGAAAACGAGTTCTCTTCTTCGTACATCAGCATAACTCTTCTGGCGTGTTTGTGCTATCCTCAAGTTGTTGCGAATCTCCCTCACCCTCGCCTCGGCTTCTTGTAGCACTTCTGGACCAAACACTTTACTTTCTCCTGTTTGGTTCCAAAATAGGGGAGTTCTGCACTTCCTTCCATACAAAGCTTCAAACGGTGACATCTTCATACTAGCTTGATAACTGTTGTTATAGGAAAACTCCGCATACGGTAAGTTCTTGTCCCAACTCCTATTGTTTTTGAGTGCACATGCCCTTAACATATCTTCAAGGATCTGATTGGTTCTCTCCGTCTGCCTGTCAGTTTGGGGATGATAGGCAGAGCTGAAGTTCAAATGGGTTCCCATGGTTTCATGCAACTTCTGCCAAAACCTCAAGGTGAACTGTGTCCCTCGGTCCGACACTATCTTCTTTGGCACTCCATGGTAACACACAATCCTTGACATGTACAATTCTGCCAATTTGGATCCGCTGTAGCTTTCTTTCACAGGGATGAAATGAGCTACCTTGGTTAGCCTATCAATAATGACCCATATTGAATCATACCCGGATTGGGTCCTAGGCAATCCCACGACAAAATCCATGCTGATTTCTTCCCATTTCCATTCAGGCACTTTGAGTGGTTGCAACAATCCCGCGGGTCGTTGATGTTCAGCTTTCACCAACTGACATGTGTCACATAGGGCAACATGTTCCGCGACATCTCGCTTCATGCCATACCACCAATACCTGCTCTTGAGGTCCTGGTACATCTTCGTACTCACAGGATGAATGGAATAGTCAGAATCGTGAGCCTCCTTTAAAATCAATTCACGGATCTCCTTTACTTCTGGCACACAGATCCTTTTCCCGTGCCACACCGTTCCCTGTTCATCCTCTCTAAAACCAGGAGCTTTATTTTCCTTAATGAGCTGTCTGATCTCTTGTATCTTCTCATCATTCTTTTGGCCCTCGCGTATGTCTCGCTCGAGTGTGGAGTCCACTTCCATGGCGATGGCTTCACCACTATTTACTAGACATAGATTGAGTCTTATAACCTCGTCCTTCAATTCTGCAGGCATGTCCTTCAAACTCAACTTATTGACCTGCACTTTCCGACTCAAAGCATCGGCCACGACGTTTGCTTTCCTGGGATGATAATTGATGCCCACATCAAAGTCATTGATTAGCTCTAACCATCTCCTTTGTCTGAGGTTGAGATCTGGCTGTGTGAATATGTACTTCAAACTCTTATGATCCGTATATATCTCTGTCCTCTTCCCCATCAAATAGTGCCGCCAAATTTTCAACGCGTGTACCACTGCGGCTAGTTCTAGGTCATGTGTAGGATAGTTCTTTTCGTGCTTCCGAAGCTGCCGGGATGCATAAGCCACGACATGTCCTTCTTGCATGAGAACACATCCCAACCCATTTCCAGAGGCATCGCAGTACACTATGAAATTCTTCTGCATATCTGGCATAACCAACACTGGGGCTGTTGTCAATCTTTTCTTTAGCTCCTGAAAGCTCGTGTCGCACTATGGCGTCCAGGTGAATGTGATTCCCTTTTCCAACAGTTTGGTGAGAGGTCTCGAGATCTTGGAGAATCCCTCAATAAACCGTTGATAGTATCCAGCCAATCCCAAAAAGCTTCGAACTTCCCCGACATTTTCAGGGGTCTTCCACTTCTGGATATCTTCGATTTTGGCGGGATCTACGGAGATTCCTCCCTCCGAGATTATATGTCCTAAAAAGGGAACTCTCTTCAGCCAAAACTCACACTTGCTCAACTTGGCATATAGTTGGTGTTCTCTCAGCCTCTATAACACCAACCTTAGATGTTTCTCATGTTCTTCTTCATCTTTGGAGAAGACGAGAATATCATCTATGAAAACCACCACAAATTTGTCCAGATATTCCATGAATACCTTGTTCATGAGATACATGAAATATGCCGGGGCATTGGTTAGCCCGAAAGGCATGACAGTGTATTCATACAGTCCGTACCGAGATACGAAAGCTGTCTTGGGAATATCAGATTGCCTTATCTTGAGTTGGTGGTATCCCGACCTGAGATCAATTTTCGAGAACACACAAGCTCCCCTCAACTGATCAAACAAGTCTTCAATGCGGGGTAATGGGTACTTGTTCTTGATGGTTACCTCATTCAAGGCACGGTAATCCACGCATAACCTTTGGGTTCCGTCTTTCTTAGGCACAAATATCACCGGAGCTCCCCATGGTGAGGAACTAGGGCGAATATACCCCTTCTCCGTCAGTTCTCTCAAATGATCCTTGAGCTCTTCTAGCTGCTTGGAGTCCATTCGATAAGGTCTCTTGTATATCGGGGCTGTTCCCGGTACTAGCTCAATTGCGAATTCCACGTCACGGTCGGGAGGCATACCTGGCAATTCCTCCGGAAAAACATCTGGATATTCCCTGATAGTCCTGATTTCCTCAACTTTCACCTCCACTTGATTTAATTTAATGTCCCTCCTAGGCTCGTGTATCGTTATGAACTTTACTCTTGTGCCATTGGGATGAGTTAGTTCCACCGTTCTGGTCGAACAATGGATGATTCCTTTATGTTTGGTCAACCAATCCATACCCAAAATAATATCTATCCCGTGTGAATCTATCACTATGAGGTTAGCAGTAAATACTACCCCATTAATGTCTAGGTTCACTTTGGGACACACTTGTCTTGTCCTTATTTCTCCACCTGGAGAGTTTACGGCTAGCATATGGTTCATTTGTGTGGTTGCTAGGTCATACTTCTTAACAAACCCTTGAGCAATGAACGAGTGGGTAGCACCAGAATCAAACAGCAGAGTTGCAAGGTGTAAATTGGCAGGAAACATACCAACTACCACATCGGGTGCCTCTTGTGCTTCCTCCATAGTGACATGGTTCACCCGTCCTCTCACTACATTCTGCTGTTGTGGCGGTGCAGGCTTCTTCTTCGGGCATTTATGGGCGTAGTGCCCCACTTCACCACAGCTGAAACATTGCACCCCAATCTTAGATGCTTGGCCCTTGTTATCTTGGGGTTGGTTTGGGGGTCCTTGCACTGCTGGTCGGGGTGGATATGCGGGGCGAGGCTGCTGCACAAACTGACGTGGCGGCTGTGCAGGTGCTGCGGGCGGCCTGTAGTTTGGGTTGTACCCTCTTGGTGCTGAATAGGGTACCGCAGCATGGCTCGTCTGCCCCGTAGGTTGCTGCATCATACGTGGGCGGGTGTTGCTCCCTGAGGCTTGATGTGACCACCCGGCCTTCCTCTTATTCTCATTTTCCAGGGCCTTTAGCTTCCTTTCTACCACAAATGCTCTGTCCACCATCTTTTGGAAGCTTTCATACTCATTGGAGGACATTGCACACTGCATCTCTGCGGTAAGTCCTTCCACGAAACAATCTTGTTTCTGCTCATCAGTCTCTATGTCTCGTGGAGCATAACAGGATAATTGAGTGAATTTAGTGAGGTATTCCCTCACCGTCATGTTTCCCTGCTGCAGTCCCAGAAACTCTTTCCTCTTGTTTTTGAGTTCACCTCTTGGGATGTAATGGTTGCGGAAGCTACGCTTGAACTCTTCCCAAGTGATGTTCTCAGGGTCATGATGGGCGGCCACATAGGCGGTCCACCAATCAGCAGCAGGTCCCTGCAATTGATGAGAGGCAAACAGCACCCTCTCATACCCCTGGCATTGTATTATCCTCATCTTACTTTCAATGGTCTTCAGCCAATCATCTGCCTCCAGAGGTTCAGCAGCACTTGCAAACTTTGGAGGTTGAGTTCCTAGAAACTCACTCAACCTTGGTTGGCGTGGTGCCGCTTGTGGAGGTGGAACTTGATGCAAGTTGGCCACCACTTGAGTCAAGTTCTGGATGAGCTGATTTTGATTCTCCAGCATTTGGTGGAGAGGGTCAACTTCTTCACGGCGACCACCCCGGTCCTGGCCTCCAGAAAGATGAGGGTTGCAGGCCTCATCATTGTTGTTGGCGGGGTTGGCAGCACGTCCCTTTCCTCTTCCGGCCATCTGGCAGAATCAACAAATGTTAATTTGATACCATTTAGTATCATCTTACTACTTTCATTTGTTGGTACTTTAAGGTGTTGAGGCTTTGTTAAAATTTTACGAGGGTTTATATCTCACACCAAATAAATGCACTATTATTTCCTGTGGGTTCACACACCAAAGCAAAACAATCTGAAGACGAGGCTGTGGACAATTGCTCATGGCTTCCACAACTCACGTCACACACCAAGCATTATCACACCATTAACTACGTAACGACTCGACTACTCGACCTCTTGCTAGCTAAGGGAAAGACTCTACACTACTCGTCCTCTTGAGCTGGCTCCTCGGGATCTTCCTCCTCATTTCGGCTACCTTCTGACTCTGCTTTGGGTGGGGAGGCTGCTGGTGGAGAAGTGCGACGACGCCTGATCGCTCGGCGATCCGGGGAGTCAGGAGTCCATGGATCACTCACAGTGACACACAGTTCATTCCCATCTCCTCGTTCTCTCGCCTTTAAGCAAGCTCGCAGCAACGCCTCCGTTTCCTTCAGGGTGTCTCGGACATCCTGAAGCTCTTGTTGACACTCCTGCAGTCGAGTGCTGAGCATAGCAGCATCCTCCAAGCACAAGTCCATGTGCTCATGGGAAGTCCCTTGCTGCACCGGTGCGTACTTGTACTCCGTGGTACCACTCTCACGTTGGAGGACATACATGTACTCAGTTTTGTCCAAGTGGCGACGATAGATGTGACTCTGGCAGGTGATGGCCTCCCAGGTGACATCTCTCTCTGCGTCAACTTGTGTTGCTCGACAAGCTGGAGAATGGTGGATCTTCAGCAGCTGATTCTCGTGTATAATCCTCATCTCCGAACTCCATTCTTCCCTCTTCTCACGGATGGTCCTGGTGGAGTTATAGTGGATGATGAGCTTGCCCGTATTGCCGGCGGCTTCGAGCATACGTCGAAGACGGCGCAACAAGTCTCCTACTGCCAATCCGTAGGAAAGGTACGTCACTGGACGACTCTCCTCTCTTTCAGCAAGGGCAACTACGGGAACTCTCCCTCCCGTGGACTTACGAGCGGTGCGAATCATGCGAACCATCTAAAACAAAAGAATTTAAAATTAGGTTAGATAAATTCTCAAACAAAAATCCTATTTTGAATGAAAGTTGGGGTAAGATGAAGAAAATGACTCCTTTAATAACACTTTTCCACCCACACCTTGGAAAATAGATTTTAAGAAAATAGGGCCCTTAAATACGTCCATTTCTACCTAGGTCCACGTTCCTACGGGCAACCTTGGCTCTGATACCACCTCTGTCACACCCGGTTTTTCCTAAGAAACAACCAAGTGAATATCACATGTATGCCAGGATCATTTTCTCATACATGTGATGACAAATAGTGAAGCATCATTTATTACAAGCCAGGTGTCAAATATAAATAAGTCTTACATTGCAAATGTCTCAATGGACACTAATGCTTCATCACAAGTAAATAAACTAGCAGCGGAATATTATTCTTTGGGGCTCCATCACAGGCGTTGCCCGGGGGTCTTCATGAACCTAAAATCCTTCCTCGGGTCCAAAATCTTGGTCATTATACACCACCTCATTATCTTGACCTGAGCAGCAATATAAACCAACAAATATGCAAGGTTGAGTACCAATGGTACTCAGCAAGTGTGGGAAAATTATATCATGCATGGCTAGAACAAGGAGAGGTTGAACTCATGGTTAAAGCACTACGCAATTAATACCTATCACCTTAGCTTATTAAGCACCTACATTACTACACAGGTGAAATGGTCCCAATCTCCCATCCCATCATCATAATCCAATAACCATAACATCATTTCCAATGTTAAGCTCCCCGTTTAACATCCAAAACCATCATTCCTCTAATCATGAATAAGTCCAGGCCACTCTTAACCGTGAGCACGGCTGTCAAGACAGTTTTGACTCTGCAGAGTTTGTACCACTGTACCCACAAGTAGTGATTTCATCCCCCGTTGCCGGGTGGACTAAAAGAACCTCCATTATGCCAGTGGCTACGATCCACATTCACACTTCCCAGGTGTGCAGCCAGGAGATCACTACGAAGCCTTTACAAAGGGATTCCCGACGAGTGTGGGCCCACTGAGGTTTCACCCCTAACAGCATACAAGAGGCTCCAACCCCGCTGCAGTGGCCCCCTCTTGAGCCTTGCGGTTCATATGGTAGTCCAGCTGACACCTACTCACCGCACCATCCAACACACCCATACTACGCCGGGGATACACCTAATTAATTGGCTAAGCTGCCCCATCTCAGCATGTGGTTGGCACTGTAAAGCCGGGTTACATGCTCCATGAACCGGTCCTTAGGATCCAGGCAAGTACTAAACACAAACCCAAGTCTCGTGCAACCAACACACAACCAAAACATCCAACTTGCCTTGATCCCTACCTCTACATAACTCACAATGTCTCATTCAAGAGTATGGTAATATAAACTGATGATCTCATGTCCCAAATATCCCATTCTAAGCATGGCTAAGCATATGCATGGAAATAAATGACATGGTAAAATAAATCCCAACCCAAGCTACAAGGAAACAAGGTAATGCAATTCTAGGGAAACTTTCCTAGCGTGGGTTTCATATTTCATCTGACAATGCAAATAATTCTATCTACACATCCTAGCATAGGATCAAAGTGGTTAAGGACACTTGCCTCCTTCTTGCTGCTCTTGAAATGGGTAGTCCTGGTCTTGGAAATGAATAACTTGTTCTTGAACAGGTTCTACTTCATACCATCACACATAGCAAAAGAAAAACAACAATCCATAAGACATAGTTCACACTTACACTTCATACAAACCACACATTCATATTTATAAAAGTTCTTTACCATTATGTGTTGTGGTTACTTTATGTGTGTTGAGTTGTGGCTTGCATGCACTTTTAACCATGTGTATATGATCTCCACTTTTGTGTCCACCTTTATACTTACATACTATTTATATGGGTTTCCAATAAATTTCTTATATTCAACTATTTCACCTTTTTACTACAAAGTGTGTATGAAAAGTATTATTCTTCCCCATATGTGCTTTCATAACTTCTATCAACCCTAAACTGAATTCTTTGTATTTTAGAAACTCCATTTATCATTTACTAGTTGCTATATTTTCAGATTTATATTCCTATGCATAATTGTGTATTTTATTATTAAATTAGTAATACACATCACCTAAACAGATTAGGTTCTGGTCCTAAATAATTTAACATCATATTTTGACCTTGGCTTCTGATGTATACTATTTCATAATTATTTTCCCTATTTTTCTATAGCTATTCTTTACTTAAAAATGTGTCCCTATATTAATAAATGTGAAAAATGGATGAAACAGATTTATTTCAGCCCAAAAATACATTTTTATCTCACTCCAAAGTTTTCTAAGTACTGAGAAAGTTTTTAATAAATTTTGACAATTATGTTTATCCCCCTTTTTAATTTTTAACCACTAGTTACATATTCAATTTTCTAAATTAAATACTAAACAGGGTTAAAAAGTAAACTCACCCCATTACAGGGTCTATAATATTATTTTCATAATTTCCAGGGGTCTAGCTACACTTATCAGAGGTGTTTTTCCTAATTTTTATTAAGTCCAGGGGCTAAAACTGATTTTTAAATGAATTTACATGATTTTCTGGAGTTCCAGGGGCTAGATCTGAAGTTTCCGGGGCTAGCTCTCAATTCCAGAGAACCCCAGGGGGTAGCACGTAAGAATTCCAGTCTTTATAATGCGGGGCTGACGTGGACCGTCCAATTTTAAACCGACGGCTGAGATTATAACATCGAACCGGTACGCGGGGTTTTAAAGTCTACCGTGCGATTTAAAATAAACGGCGCACAAGCAGCCACGTCGCTCTGATCGGGCGCGGGCGGCGCTGCCGGCGGCGCACGGCGGCGGGAAGCGGCGATCTCGCCGGAAAGTTTCGGATCCTCGAGAATTCTGCCTAGAACTGTGATCTGATGGCATAGATCGGTAGAGGGGAGGTCAGGGAGCTCACCTCGGGGGTTTTCTTGAGCTCGGGGGTCCTGGAAAGTGATCGGCGGCGAGGTCCGAGGCAAAACCACGGCGAAGCTCGTCAGCGCTGGATTTACACCGTAAGTCTTCGGGTTTTCTGCACCTGCAAAGTTCCCCGGAGGCGGTGGATCAAGACCAGCGAGTTAGATCAGAGTTTCCGAGCTTAGATCGGCCAGAATTCACCGGCGAAGTCTCGGTGCTCACCGGAGTGAAAATCGGCGATCGCGTGGGAAAAACTGATCGGATCGGGGGTTTTTATAGCCGGGGGAGGGCGGTGGGTCTGTTGTGATCGAGTTGGAGTCCTCTGGGACCAGAATTCGGGCGACGGGACGCGGTTTCCGGTCGGTTGCGATCGCGCGCGCGGGAGAGAGTCCGGGGTCGCGGGGTTAGGGATGACAGGCGGGTCCCACCCGTCTGTGAGAGACGGCGCGGCGCGCGCGGGGGCGGGCTGGCGCGGGAGTAGCTGGGCCGGCTGGCGGGTTTCGGCCCACTGGCCGGTTTTTTTCCCGTTTTTCTTTTTCTTTTTCCATTTCTTTTCTGTTTTGAGTATAATTTGAATTCCAGTTTGAATTTGAATTTTTGCAAAACATGCAACACGTCCAAAAATTTTTAAATCCCCCTCTGAACATGGTTTAAAGTTTTGAATCAAAATTTGGGGTGTTACAGCGGGCAGCACCGTTCTTCTGGTCACGTGGCGGGTCCGGAGCCCTTCTCTGAGGAGAGAAGGGTCCGGCCTGCGGGGCACGTGGAGCCTCCGGACCTCTCCCCGCGGAGGGGGAGGTCCGACTTCTGTATGCCACGTGGCGGGCCCGGAGCTCTCCTCTGCGGAGAGGGAGGTCCGGCCCCGCTGGACGCGTGGCGTCTTCGGACCCTCTCCCGCGGAGGGGGAGGTCCGGCTTCTGTATGCCACGTGGCGGGCCTGGAGCTCTCCTCTGAGGAGAGGGAGGTCCGGCCCCGCCGGACGCGTGGCGCCTTCGGAGCTCTCCCTGCGGAGAAGGGCGAGTACCTTAGGCATTTTACCCTGTGCGCAGGGGTACCCCATATCTCAGGTACCGACAGTGGCCCCCGGGCCTATCTCGGAGGAGATAGCGAGCCCGAGGTGGGACCTCCGTCTCTTCCGATCCGCGCACTTTCTCTAAGTCCCGAATTGACCGCTGCCGGAGCACCAACGGCCACGGGATCATGAGAGCGTGCGCCTACTTGATGATTGCTTTTACTGCGGCGGTTCCCAACACTGCCACTCCTGCACGTTGCGGCGCTTTCTTCGGGAACCGCCGAAGTGCCTTGCCGGCTCATCTTCTTAGGAGACTGACTCCTTGACCCCACCGCTTCAGTTAAGCGGCTTGGGCCCACCCGTCATTGGCACTCGGTCTAGGAACCGAAGCGGTTGCGGGTGCGGGGTATTCGAAGAGTTCCGAATCGCTTGGAACTGCACCAGGAAGCTTTTTAGAGGGGGTCTTACCCACATTGTAGCTTCCCTTCACACTTCTCTGCGTTTCTTCTCGGACTCTTGTGCTTTTGCTCTCTTGCCTTTGAGTTCTCCCTTGCCATGGCTTCCAACCCGCTGCCAGAGAAGAAATGCGCTCGATCTCCTCCAGCAACGGCGTCGGTGCCAAGTCGGGATTCTGGGGTGCCTGACACTCCCTCCGGTGGCGACTCGAAGAGGCCCCGGGCTGATGCGCTGGGGGAAGCCTCTGGGGCTTCCCCTGTTCCGCCAGTCCAAGCCACTGCGGAGCGGCCGTCGGAGACGGTAGCGGGCTCTGGAAATCCTACCCCGGCTCGGAAGTCGGGGTTTAGAGCCCGCTGGAGTGTCCGCGCTTCCCGGCATTCCCCGTCTTGCGGGGAATCTGTGCCGATGCGCTCGGAGCCAGGGGCAACTGCCGCGGCCCCCAGGCCAGCGCGGACTTCTCCTGTTCCGGTGTGCCCGGACTCCGCGGCGGCGTCGTCTCTTCCTGCCGAGACGGCCACCGCGGCCCCTGAGCCAGCACAGGTTGATCCTGCACTAGGCGGCCTGGCTTCTTCTCCAGAACCGCCTTCCCCGGCTCGCCCCTCCCCTCAGGTCAAGGAGCCAGAAGCTGAAAAGAGCCCGACTTGCCTGGCTGCCAGAGCCGCGGAGCCAGCTTCTCCTGATCGGCGTCTCGTCTCAGCTGCTGGTGCGTCGGCTCTTCCTGAGGACAAGGTAATGGAGGAGGTCGGAGGGACCGCCCCAGCCTCTGTTGCTCCATTGCCTCTGGCGGACGCCTTCGCGCTTGCCGAGTCGAGCGTCCGGCAGGTCTTGGCTGCGCTAGGGCGCGAGCGGGAGGAGTATACGGTTGAACGGGACCGCCTCCTCATCTGGGGGAACCTTTTGCGGGAGAGGACCGCGAAGGTTAAGAGCAAGCTCGACTCCAGGCGGGAGTTGCTCGACTTCAGGAAAGCGCTCGTCGACCGGATGAAGCGGGCTGTTGACCGCATGGACACCCAGTCGCGGCGGATCAACAGGGAGGCCCTGGAGGCACACGCCCGGGCCGAAGAGAGCCTCTCTGCTGCTGTGGAAATACGGCAGCGGTTGGAGCGCCGCGAACTCGCCGTTGAGGAGCGGGAGTGTTCCGTGGCAGCTGAGGCAGAGAGGGTCGCCGCGCAGCTGGCCGCGGGCGAGGATGACCTCCGAGCTTGGATGGAGGAGCTGGAGATTCTGAAGGCAGACCTTGACTTGAGGGAGGAACAGGTCTCCCATGATCGCCGGGCGGTCTTGGACCGGGAGTTGACTGCCGGCTTCAAGGCCGCTGAGTTGGAGCGGCTAGCCAAGACTCTCCACCTTCGGGAGAGTTCCCTGGCGGCCAAGGAGAAGGAATTCTCCGAGAGGAACCTGGAGGCTCTGCAAGCGGCCCGCCGCGAGGTGGAGGAGCTCTCAGCCTTACGGTCCTCCGAGGCCCTTGCGGTCTCAAGCTTCGTGGATCGAGCGGGGTCCGCCCTGATCCCTCTTGGCTTCAGTCCGGTGAGGGCCGCAACTCCCGCATTGATGGTGGCAGAGGTGATCCCTGCATTGGAGTCGATCGGCGCCAAGCTGGACAGACTCGACTCGGTGGTCGCCAGTGAGCTTGAAGCCGAGGGCCGCGGCTTAGCTTTAGAGGTCGCCTCGCATGTGCTGGCATGCTTCAAGAGCCGCGACCCCTCTTTCTCGCTGGAGCCAGCGAGAGAGGGCCCAGCCGCGGGGCGGGAGGAAGCTGCCAGGGCTGAAGTCGAGGATGTGGCCACCCTTGTAGCCGCAAGGTTCCGGCGAGAGCCAGGAGGTCCTTAGGACTTGTTTCTCCCTTTTTTATCGAGTCTGTAGTCCAGCTCATGGAGCCTTGCTTAATTTGACTCTCTTGGATACTTGTGTCTGTGATGCTTTTTCCCTCCTTCTTGGCTTTGCCTGGCTGAGTCCTTAGCTCCGCAAGGTACTCAGAGGCCATTTCCAATCTCGGAGCCTCGCACAGACACCCTCCCCGGGTCCTAACCGTGTTAGGGGCCCCCGGAGGTCTCCGAACCTCGCCCTATGGGGGGCTCCAAATCTGCCTGCCACGTGGTGGGTCCGAAGCTCCTCCTCAAGAGACGGGAGCTCCGGTCATGTTGGACACGTAGGGCTTTCGGAGCCCTCCCGCTGAGGGGGGAGGTCCGGTTCCTGCCTGCCACGTGGCGTGCTCGGAGCCCTCGTCAAGGAAGGAGAGAGTTCTGGGCCCGCTGGACACGTGGGGCCCCCGGGCCCCGCCCCTGCTGGAGGGGCAGGTCCCAGTCCTTCCAGTCCCAGGCCGGTGTAGCTGGTAGCTCCTTTCCCCCCGCTTCATGCAGTCCCTGTTGCCGTAACCTGAAGGTCTCGCACACAGGTAGAGGAAACGTAATTCTCCTCGGGGGGTCCTCCCCTCCCGTCTCCTAGTCTTATCCGTCTTATGGTCCTGACCCGCTATACGGGGCTTGGGCAATTCTGTGCACGAGGCGCCGGAGCTCCGGCTCCCTCCGAGGTCCGGGTACGGCCGTGCGATCCCTAGTACCGGTCCATGCGCTGGGGAAGCAGAGTGCACGCACTTTGGGTTCATGACCAGGCAAAGCGGACGTACTCCCCTGGACCTCCGGAGAGCAGGATGCGCATGCTTTGGGCTCTGGGACGGCTAAGCTAGATACGCACCCTGGACCCCCCATGCACAACGCTGGCCTTTCCTGGAGGTGACCAACTGGCACCGCAACACCTGACTGGGGGAGGCCCGAGAGACTCACTCGGCCATCGGCAGGTGCCTCAAGCGCAGCCACCTTCGGGAGGATAGCAAATGCCGACTATGGATGAGGGCGGGAGAGGGGGAGCTAGATGTATGATGAACATACAGAGATAGTGCGATCATAAAAATTAATGCATAATTTAAATGAGCACATGAGAGGGAGCTATGTAGAACAGGTCTCTGTATTCGTGCCCATAGGTGGAATTCTGAATGTACATGGGGGCAATGTTCCGCCTCGTCTACAAGGGAAGCAAGACTCTACGCGCTTAGGGTCGGAACCAGGCTAAACTGGACGTAGTCCTGTACCGTCCCTTGAGACTTAGCTACCCCAAGCTCTGTTCCTAAATTCTATGGGGTCTATTACAGAAGTGAATAACCCTGTTCTACCGATGCTCAGTAAGTAGGACTTACAGTGTTGCTTCATGGCAAGGATTTTTTTTTTGGGAATGGATCCCACTCTCGGTTGAAAGGCATGCGTACCCAGGGCGGCAGCTTTCATGATTCGGAAGGGACCTTCCCTGCTGGGGGAGAGCTTATGGGTCCTTCTTGGAATGTAGCGTGCCGCTTCACCAGGTTGCCCTCTTGCCGGCCCCCGTCGCGTTTGGTTCTTTGGCGGTAGTGCTTAGAGCATTAGCCGAGACCGTGCGTTGTGGGGTGTTCCCTGCAAGCCGAGTCTTGTCGAAGTTGTTATCTTCACGCTGGATCAGGTCCTGCGTGGCTTCTCTCGGGGGCCCCCGGGGAGTTCTCCCCTTCTGTCCAAGGCCTTCAAGGGGTAGGTGGACCCGGGCTCGTCTTGGAAGACCTAAGGCGTCTTCCCCTTCTGGCAAGGCCTTCAAGGGGTTGACGGACCTTAGGCGGCCCCCGAGAGGTATGTTCGAGGCACGGAGGCGTGCCGTAGCTGGCTAACGCTCTGGCCCGTCACCGTCGGAACTGGAGTCCTCACCGTCATGCACTGTCTTTATGACACGCTGAGGCTCCTGGAACCCCACCTGGTGGGCAGCGGTAACTGGGGCATCGGCCTTCTGTTTGCCATCCCTCTGAGGGTAGGGCGGTGCTTCAGCCCTCTGCTGTCTTCCATTGCGGAAGCGCTCTGCGAGCTTCTGGATCTCCCAGCACTCGGCAGGAGTATGGTTGCAGGGGCCATGCACGGGGCATAGCCCGCCTTGGCCACTGTCTGGGGCCGGTGATTGCCGCTGCCTCTTGTCGGGGCGTGGCCCCCGAGCTCCACTGGTCGTCGCAGCTGCGGCGACGGGGGTCGTGAATGGTGAGTTCATCTTGCCACTCCCCCGGTTCTTGATCTTCTTGCCACCCCCATAGGCAGCCGCACCGGACCCGGGCTGTCCTCCTGACTCGGAGGTCGGCAGAGCGTGCCAGTTACGCCCTTCGGATGCTCTGGCGCACTTGTCCGCCAGGCTGAAGAGCTCCGAGACGTCGCGGACCTCTCTGGTCGCGAGCTTCTCAAGCATTTTCTCGTCCCGGACACCCTGTCGGAACGCCACCACCACAGAGGCGCTTTGGATATGTGGGATGGTGTTGCGTACCTGAGAGAACCGCTGGATGAAAGAGCGCAGCGACTCCCCAGGTTGTTGTTTGACGGCGTGGAGGTCGAGCTCCGTGCCGGGACGGGTGTAGGAGCTGCCGAAGTTGGCGACGAACTGTAGGCAGAGCTCCCCCCAGGAGGTTATGGACCCCTGAGGAAGGTTCATGAGCCAAGACCGAGCTGGGCCGGTCAAGGCGACGGGGAAGTAGTTGGCCATGACAGCCTCGTCCCCTCCTGCGGCAAGTACGGCGGTGGAGTAGATCTGGAGGAACTCCGCTGGGTTGACGCTGCCGTCGTACTTCTCGGGCAGGTGCGGGCGGAACTTGCGTGGCCACCTTGCGAAGGCGAAGGTGAGGTGCAAGGGCCGCACATCCTGCACCTGCTGCCGCAGGTATAGGCGCTGCGAACGCTTGGTTCGCACCTGGCGCTGCGTATCCCGGCATGGGCAAGGCTGCACCATAGACCGGGGCCGCTACTTGCTGCACATATGGTTGTGGCATATGCTGCGCAGCATATGCCTGAGGCGGGGCTCGCATGGCGAAGACCTGCCCTTCTGGTTGTGTTGAGGCCGACGACATGCTGTCGCCTGCCTCATGGTTGCGACGCCTTTCTCGGCGTCGCTCGAGGTACACCCGGGCGTCCTGCCCCAAGTGGCACCGTTCCAGTTCCCTTCGCAGGTCCGTCGACAGGAGCCTGGAGGAGCTGGAATCCGCCGTTAGCCCGTCAACCGTGGGTGTGCGCGTCAGCGACACAGCCGGTTGCCCTGGGCGCCGTCCTCGCCGAAACCGAGGGTTCGTGGCGGTGACGACGAGGCGGTCCACCTCGCGGATCCATTGCTGGGTCGCTGAATGGGGCGCATCCCCCGCAGATGGGTTGCGCAGCAGCTCTCTTGCTGCAGCTAGCGCACCTCCATGGTGTACGCTGAGCGCTGCAGAAGACCTCACACTGGTCGGGGCCTGCATAGCCGGAGTCGGCTGCTGGCTACCCGCTTGTGCCGACACACTCCGTCCTGAGTGTGTCGACATGTACTCCCCAGTGGTCACGGTTCGCCGTGAACGTGGGGGGGGAGAGTTTGCCGCTGAAGGGAGCTTGGTCATCTTCGTCGGCGGAAACTCGTCGCGCTAGGGGAAAAGCCCCCTACCTGGCGCGCCAAATGTCGAAGTGTTCGGTCGACACTTCCCCCGGGCCTGCACTGGGCAGCCCGCAGAGGTTCTTTTTTCGGAGGGGCTAGTTCCTAGCGGAGAGCTTGCGCAGATGGACCAGTTAGTGAGAGCTTGACACGGAGAGTTTTACGTGGTTCAGGCCGCCGGAGCGTAAAACCCTACGTCCACGGCGAGCTATGGAGCTCGCTGTATTGCTTGCTGCTCAGGGCCGGGGGCCTGAGCTTGGGGGTGAGTTACAGCTTGAGAGTGTATGGCTAGCGTATGAGTTGTAAAATGCGAACCCTTGCTATCGACGCCTACCCGAGCCTTTTATAGTCCAGGACTCGGGTGGCTTACAAGGGGTGCCGGGACCCGACAGGTGGTCCCGGGAAGATTTTCTATTGTCTACCATATCTGTAGTTACGCCGGTAGTTGCCTCTGGTCGAAGGCTTCTGAGTCTTCATCTTGCCGCCCTGCCCATGCCGCACGCTAGTCGTAGTGGTTGATGACGGCGCAGGCGGCATGGGATGTCTTGTCGCAGCGTTTATTAGCTGGCATGTTCTGACACCGCGCGCCAGTCTGTGATGCGACTGGGCGCAACGGCACCTGACAGATGCGTGCTCCGCGTTTCCGCGTCTTGGGAAGACGCGGGCCTTGAATACCTTGTACGGGCAAGGTGTGGGGCGCCTTTACGCCCACTGCCTACCGCTCGGGGGCGGGCAGCACCGTTCTTCTGGCCATGTGGCGGGTCCGGAGCCCTTCTCTGAGGAGAGAAGAGTCCGGCCTGCGGGGCACGTGGAGCCTCCGGACCTCTCCCCGCGGAGGGGGAGGTCCGGCTTCTGTATGCCACGTGGCGGGCCCGGAGCTCTCCTCTGCGGAGAGGGAGGTTCGGCCACGCTGGACGCGTGGCGTCTTCGGACCTCTCTCCCGCGGAGGGGGAGGTCCGGCTTCTGTATGCCACGTGGCGGGCCCGGAGCTCTCCTCTGAGGAGAGGGAGGTCCGGCCCCGCCGGACGCGTGGCGCCTTCGGAGCTCTCCCTGCGGAGAAGGGCGAGTACCTTAGGCATTTTACCCTGTGCGCGGGGGTACCCCATATCCCTGGTACCGACAGCGTCATAAAGACAGTGCGTAACGGCAAGGACTCCAGCTCTAACGGTGACTGGCCACGCGTCCGGCGGGGCCGGACCTCCCTCTCCTCAAAGGAGAGCTCCGGGCCCGCCACGTGGCATACAGAGGCCGGACCTCCCCCTCCGCGGGAGAGAGGTCCGAAGGTGCCACGTATCCGGCGGGGCCGGACCTCCCTCTCCTTAGAGAAGAGCTCCGGGTCCGCCACATGGCGACAGAAGCCGAACCTCCCCCTCCGCGGGGAGAGGTCCGAAGGCTCCACGTGCCCCGCGGGGCCGGACCCTCCTCTCCTCTGAGAAGGGCTCCGAGCCCGCCACGTGGCCAGCACAACGGCGCTGCCTGCCCCCGAGCGATAGGCAGCGGGCGTCAAGATGCCCCATACCTTGCTCGTACAAGGTATTCAAGGCCCGCGTCTTCCCGAGACGTGGAGACGCGGAGCACGCTTCTATCAGGTGCCGTTGCGCCCAGTCGCATCACAGACTGGCGCGCGGTGTCAGAACCTGCCAGACAATAAACACCGCTGTCGGTACCTGAGATATGGGGTACCCCCACGCACAGGGTAAAATGCCTAAGGAACTCGCCCTTCTCCGCAGGGAGAGCTCCGAAGGCGCCACGCGTCCGGCGGGGCCGGACCTCCCTCTCCTCAGAATAGAGCTCCGGGCCCGCCACGTGACATACAGAAGCCGGACCTCTCCCTCCGCGGGAGAGAGGTCCGAAGGCGCCGCGTGCCCCGCGGGACTGACCCTTCTCTTCTCTGAGAAGGGCTCCGGGCCCGCCACATGGCAGGAGAGCGACGCTGCCTGCCCCGAGTGATAGGCAGCGGGCGTAAATACGCCCCATACCTTGCCCGTACAAGGTATTCAAGGCCCGTGTCTTCCCAAGACACGGAAACGCGGAGCACGCGTCTGTCAGGTGCCGTTGCGCCCAGTTGCATCACATACTAGCGCACGGTGTCAGAACCTGTCAGCCAATAAACACCGCGACAAGACAACCCATGCCGCCTGCGCCGTCATCAACCACTACGACTGGCATGCGGCATGGGCAGGGTGGCAAGATGAAGACTCAGAAGCCTTCGACCAGAGACAACTACCGGCATAACTGCAGATACGGTAGATAATAAACAATCTTCCCGGGACCACCTGTCGGGTCCCGGCTCCCCTTGTAAGCCGCCCGAGTCTTGGACCATAAAAGGCTCGGGTAGGCGTCGATAGCAAGGGTTCGCATTTTGCAACTCATATGCTAGCCATACACTCTCAAGCTGTAACTCACCCCCAAGCTCAGGCCTCCGGCCCTGAGCAGCAAGCAATACAGCGAGCTCCATAGCTCGCTGTGGACGTAGGGTTTTACGCTCCGGCAGCCTGAACCACGTAAAACTCGCCGTGTCAAGCTCTTACTAACTCGTTCCATCCGCGCAAGCTCTCCGCTAGGGACTAGCCCCTCCGAAAAAAGAACCTCCGCGGGCTGCCCAGTGCAGGCCCGGGGGAAGTGTCGACCGCACACTTCGACATTTTGCGCGCCAGGTAGGGGGCTTTTCCCCTAGCGCGATGAGTTTCCGCCGACGAAGATGACCAAGCTTCCTTCAGCGGCAAACTCTCCCCTTCCGCGTTCACGGCGAACCGTGACCACTGGGGAGTACATGTCGACACACTCAGGACGGAGTGTGTCGGCACAAGCTGGTAGCCAGCAGCCGACTCCGGCAACGCCGACTCTGGCTATGCAGGCCCAGACCAGTGTGAGATCTTCTGCAGCACTGAGCGTACACCATGGAGGTGCGCTAGCTGCAGCAAGAGCGCTGCTGCGCAACCCACCTGCGGGGGATGCGCCCCATTCAGCGACCTTGCAATGGGTCCGTGAGGTGGACCCCCTCGTCGTTGCCGCCGTGAACCCTCGGTTTCAGCGAGGACGGCGCCCAGGACAACCGGCTGTGTCGCTGACGCGCACACCCACGGTTGACGGGCTGACGGCGGATTCCAGCTCCTCCAGGCTCCTGTCGACGGACCTGCGAAGTAAACTGGAACGGTGCCACCTGGGCCAGGACGCCCGGGTGTACCTCGAGCGACGTCAAGAGAGGCGTCGCAGCCATGAGGCAGGCGACAGCATGTCGTCGGCCTCGACACAACCAGAAGGGCAGGCCTTCGCCACGCGATCCCTGCCTCAGGCATATGCTGCGCAGCATATGCCACAGCTATATGCGCCGCAAGTAGCGGCCCTGGCCAATGGTGCAGCCTTGCCCATGCCGGGATACGCGGTGCCAGGTGCGAACCACATGTTCGCAGCGCCGGTACCTGCAGCAGAAGGTGCAGGATGTGCGGCCCTTGCACCTCACCTTCGCTTCGCAAGGTGGGCATGCAAGTTTCCCCCGCACCTGCCCGAGAAGTACGACGGCAGCGTCAACCTAGCGGAGTTCCTCCAGATCTACTCCACCGCCGTACTTGCTGCAGGAGGGGACGAGGCTGTCATGGCCAACTACTTCCCCGTCGCCTTGACCGGCCCAGCCCGCTCTTGGCTCATGAATCTACCTCAGGGGTCCATAACCTCCTGGGGTGAGCTCTGCCGGCAGTTCATCGCCAAACTCGGCAGCTCCTACACCCGTCCCGGCACGGAGCTTGACCTCCACGCCGTCAAGCAACAACCTGGGGAGTCGCTGCGTTCTTTCATCCAGCGGTTCTCTCAGGTACGCAACACCATCCCGCATATCCAAAGTGCCTCTGTGGTGGTGGCGTTCCGACAGGGTGTCCGGGACGAGAAAATGCTTGAGAAGCTCGCGACCAGAGAGGTCCGCGACGTCTCGGAGCTCTTTAGCCTAGCGGACAAGTGCACCAGAGCGGCTGAAGGGCGGAACTGGCACGCTCTGCCGACCTCCGAGTCAGGAGGGCAGCCCGGGTCCGGTGCTGCTGCCTATGGGGGTGGCAAGAAGACCAAGAACCGGGGGAGTGGAAAGATGAGGTCACCATTCATGGCCCCCGTCGCCGCAGCTGCGACGACCAGTGGAGCTCGGGGGCCACGCCCCGACAAGAGGCAGCGGCAATCACCGGCCCCAGACAGTGGCCAAGGCGGGCTATGCCCCGTGCATGGCACCTGCAACCATACTGCTGCCGAGTGCTGGGAGATCCAGAGGCTCGCAGAGCGCTTCCGCAAAGGGAGACAGCAGAGGGCTGAAGCGCTGCCCTACCCTCAGAGGGATGGCAAACAGAAGGTCGATGCCCCAGTCACTGCTACCCACCAGGTGGGGTTCCAGGAGCCTCAGCGTGTCATAAAGACAGTGCATGACGGTGAGGACTCCAGTTCCGATGGTGACAGGCCAGGGCGTTAGCCAACTGCGGCGTGCCTCCGTGCCTCGAACATACCTCACGGGGGCCGCCTAAGGTCTGTCAACCCCTTGAAGGCCTTGCCAGAACGGGAAGATGCCTTAGGTCATCCAAGACGAGCCCGGGCCTACCTACCCCTTGAAGGCCTTAGCCAGAAAGGGAGAACTCCCCGGGGGCCCCCAGGAGATGCCGCGCAGGACCTGATCCAGCGCGAAGATTACAACCTCATCGACAAGACTCGGCTGCAGCGAACACCCCGCAACGCACGGTCTCGGCTAATGCTCTAAGCACTACCGCCAAAGAACCAAACGCGTCGGGGGCCTGCAGGAGGGCAACCTGGTGAAGCGGCACGCTCTATTCCAAGAAGGACCCATAAGCTCTCCCCCAGCAGGGAAGGTCCCTTCCGAATCATGAAAGCTGCCGCCTCAGGTACACATGCCTTTCAACCGAGAGTGGGATCCGTTCCCAAAAATCCTTGCCATGGAGCAACACTGTAAGTCCTACTTCCTGAGCATCAGTAGGACAGGGTTATTCCCTTCTGTAATAGATCCCATAGAATTTAGGAACAGCGCTTGGGGCAGCTAAGTCTCAAGGGACGGTACAGGACTACGTCCAGTTTAGCCTGGTTCCGACCCTAAGCGCGTAGAGTCTTGCTTCCCTTGAAGACAAGGCGGAACATTGCCTCCCTGTACAGCCAGAATTCCACCTATGGGTACGAATACAGAGCCCTGTTCTACTTAGCTCTCTCTCATGCGCTCATTTAAATTATGCATTAATTTTTATGATCGCACTATCTCTGTATGTTCATCGTACATCTAGCTCACCCTCTCCTGCGCTCATCCATAGTCGGCATTTGCTATCCTACCGAAGACGGCTGCGCTTGAGGCACCTGCCGATGGCCGAGTGAGTCTCTCGGGCCTCCCCCAGTCAGGTGTTGCGGTGCCACTTGGTTACCTCCAGTAAAGGCTTGCGTTGTGCATGGGGGGTCCAGGGTGCGTATCCAGCTTAGCTGGCCTAGAGCCCAAAGCATGCGCATCCTGCCCTCCGGAGGTCCAGGGGAGTACGTCCGCTTTGCCTGGTCATGAACCCAAAGCGCGTGCACTCTGCTTCCGCAGCGCATGGCCCGGTACTAGGGATCGGATGGCCGTACCCGGACCTCGGAGGGAGGAAGAGCTCCGGCGCCTCGTGCACAGAATTGCCCAAGCCCCATATAGCGGATCAGGATCATAAGACGGATAAGACTAGGAGAGGGGAGGGGAGGACCCCCCGAGGAGAATTACGTTTCCTCTGCCTGTGTGCAGGACCTCCAGGTTACGGCAACAGGGACTGCATGAAGCGGGGGGAAAGGAGCTACAAGCTACTCCGGCCTGGGTCTGGAAGGACCGGGACCTGCCCCTCCAGCAGGGGCGGGGCCCAGGGGCCCCACGTGTCCAGCGGGCCCGGAACTCTCTCCCCCTTGGGGAGGGCTCCGGGCTCGCCACGTGGTGGACCGAAGCCGGACCTCCCCCTCGGTGGGAGGGCTCCGAAAGCCCTACGTGTCCAACATGGCCGGAGCTCCCGCCTCTTAGGAAGGAGCTCCGGACCCGCCACGTGGCAGGCAGATCTGGAGCTCCCGATAGGGCGGGATCCGGAGACCTCCGGGGGCCCCTAACACGGTTAGGACCCGGGGAGGGTGTCTGTGCAAAGCTCCGAAATTGGAAATGGCCTCTGAGTACCTTGTGGAGCTAAGGACTCAGCCAGGCAAAGCCAAGAAGGAGAGATAAAGTATCACAGACACAAGTATCCAAGAGAGTCAAATAAAGTAAGGCTCCATGAGCTGGACTACAGACTCGATAAAAAGGGAGAGACAAGTCCTAAGGACCTCCCGGCTCTCGCCGGAACCTTGCGGCTACGAGGGCGGCCACATCCTTGACTTCAGCCCTGGCAGCTTCCTCCCGCTCCGCGGCTGGGCCCTCTCTCGCTGGCTCTAGCGAAAAAGAGGGATCGCGGCTCTTGAAGCATGCCAGCACATGCGAGGCGACCTCTAAAGCTAAGCCGTGGCCCTCGGTCTCAAGCTCGCTGGCGACCACCGAGTCGAGTCTGTCCAGCTTGGCGCCGATCGACTTCAACGCAGGGATCACCTCCGCCACCTTCAATGCAGGAGTCGCGGCCCTCACCGGACTGAATCCAAGAGGGATCAGGGCGGACCCTGCTTGATCCATGAAGCTTGAGACCGCAAGAGCCTCGGAGGACCGCAAGGCTGAGAGTTCCTCCACCTCGCGGTGGGCCGCCTGCAGAGCCTCCACGTTCCTCTAGGAGAATTCCTTCTCCTTGGCCGCCAGGGAGCTCTCCCGAAGGTGGAGAGTCTTGGCGAGCCGCTCCAACTCAGCGGCCTTGAAGTCGGCGGTCAGCTCCCGGTCCAAGACCGCCCGCCGATCACGGGAGACCTGTTCCTCCCTCAAGTCAAGGTCTGCTTTCAGGATCTCCAGCTCCTCCATCCGAGCTCAAAGGTCATCTTCGCCGGCAGCCAGCTGCGCAGCGACCCTCTCCGCCTCAGCTGCCATGGAACGCTCCCGTTCCTCAACGGCGAGTTCACGGCGCCCCAACCGCTGCCGTATCTCCACAGCAGCATAGAGGCTCTCTTCGGCCCGGGCGTGTGCCTCCAGGGCCTCCCTGTTGATCCGCCGCGATTGGGTGTCCATGCGGTCGACAGCCTGCTTTATCCGGTCGATGAGCGCTTCCCTGAAGTCGAGCAACTCCTGCCTGGAGTCGAGCTCACTCTTAACCTTCGTGGTCCTCTCCCGCAAAAGGTTCCCCCAGATGAGGAGGTGGTCCCGTTCAACCGTGTACTCCTCCCGCTCGCGCCCTAGTGCAGCCAAGACCTGCCGGACGCTCGACTCGGCAAGCGCGAAGGCGTCCGCCAGAGGCAATGGAGCAGCAGAGGCCGGGGCAGTCCCCCCGACCTCCTCCATTACCTCGTCCTCAGGAAGAGCCGACGCACCAGCAACCGAGACGAGACGCCGATTAGGAGAAGCTGGCTCCGAGGCTCTGGCAGCTAGGCCAGTCGGGCTCTCTACAGCTTCTGGCTCCTTGACCTGAGGAGAAGGGCGAGCCGGGGAACGCGATGCTGGAGAAGAGGCCAGGCCGCCTAGTGCAGGGTCAACCTGCGCTGGCTCGGGGGCCGCGGTGGCCGTCTCGGCAGGAAGAGACGACGCCGCCGTGGAGTCCGGGCACACCGGAACAGGAGAAGTTCGCGCTGGCCTGGGGGCCACGGCAGTTGCCCCTGGCTCCGAGCGCAGCGGCACAGATTCCCCGCAAGACGGGGAAGGCCGGGAAGCGCGGACACTCCAGCGGGCTCTGAACCCCGACTTCCGAGCCGGGGTAGGACTTCCAGAGCCCGCTACCATCGCCGACGGCCGCTCCGCAGTCGCTTGGACTGGCGGAACAGGGGATGCCCCAGAGGCTTCCCCCAGCACATCAGCCTGGGGCCTCTTCGAGTCGCCACCGGAGGGAGTGTCAGGCACCCCAGAATCCCGACTTGGCACCGACGCCATTGCTGGAGGAGATCGAGCGCGTTTCTTCTCTGGCAGCGGGTTGGAAGCCATGGCAAGGGAGAACTCAAAGGCAAGAGAGCAAAAGCACAAGAGTCCGAGAAGAAACGCTGAGAAGTGCGAAGGGAAGCTGCAATGTGGGTAAGACCCCCTCTAAAAAGCTTCCCGGTGCAATCCCAAGCGATTCGGAACTCTTCGAATATCCCGCACCGGCAACCGCTTTGGTTCCTAGACCGAATGCCGATGACGGGTGGGCCCAAGACGCCTAACTGGAGCGGTGGGGGCAAGGAGTCAGTCTCCTAAGAAGATGAGCCGGCAAGGCACTTCGGCGGTTCCCGAAGAAAGCGCCGCAACGTGCAGAAGTGGCAGTCTTGGGAACCACCGCAGTAAAAGCAACCATCAAGTGAGCGTGTAACAGCCCTAACTTTGTTAAAGTTTTATTTCAACATATGAAACAAAGTTAAGGCGATAAAAGACTATAATTGTGTCACTTGAAATGATGAACACAAATATGGACATGTGAGGGAGTTAAAAATTTTCTCTAGCCCGTGCTCAACACATGTTAACATAGGGGAAAGAATTAGACTCCCAAAAACTCTAACTCATGTGCACCTTCTCTATGAGTAGAGGGGAGGAAATTTAAATGCAATTTGAAGCCTTTTAAAAGGATTCCTATTCAGATTGTACAAAGGCCCATATGTGAGAGCATAGATGCATTTCTCAGGTATTCAAGAGCCTAAGTTTCAAATTTGGAGAATTTCAGGTTTCATATACTATTTATTCTGAGGATTAAATGAGGGCACGTTCAAATTCAAACTTAAATTTGAATTTTGAACCAAACATACTCAATTTAAAAATCTGATTTCAGATTTGAGTTCCTCATAATTCTTTTGACCTATCCTCCAAATTTGATCAAATTCAGAGCTCGTTTGCTATTTTAAATCGAAATGGGGGAAAAGAGGGAGACTTGTGGCTGTGGACCCCACCGGTCAGTCTCACGAGAGCAGAAACCGACTCAGCCCTGTTCTTCATCGAGGGAGAGCTCGACAGCAGCAGCTCGTGCTGGACACCTCCCACGCCACCTCCTGCTGGGTTGATTTTTGCTCATCCTGATCACCACAGCAAGTGCCACAACCCTCTTTTGCCTCTACCAGCTCGAGCCCATCTGCTTCCGTGTGTTTGCTCCCGAGAAGAAGAACAGCAGCTCCCCTCTGTTCTCTGATCGCCAGCAACTGAACCCAGCTCCATTTGCTCGAGCTTCCAACAGCAAAAAGATTCACCCTTGAGTGCTCTAGCCGGCTGTCAACTTCCCTCCACCATCCAGAGCTCACAAGCGCCCAGAAACAGAAAAGTTTCTGCTGCTCCCGTGTTGCACGTCGGAGGACCGAAACTGATCACCGTGGCTAGCCCAAACCAGGAGGTATCACGCCCAAGCACGACACCCCATCTGTGCACCAACAAGTCTAGTTTCTCACCTCCAAAGCTCAGCCCCAGCCATTGATCACAGAGGGAGAATTTCAAGTTTTTCTCCCGGGCGGCAGAAACGGACCTTGAGGTAAAGAATTGTAAAATTCGTCCTCAATTCATGTTTGTTGGGTCTCAAACTTCACACACAGGTTGTTAACTGCCTAGCACGCCTCCTTCATCGATTTTAGACCAAGAAATTGAGTGTAGAGTGAGCAGTCCGAGCTCTTTTAGAGGGTATGCCGCTGGACCCTATCGGGTGCACGGTGCCGATAGGTTTAGAGCCATCTCCAGCTGGTTTAAACCTCATGCCGGTCTTCTACATGATCCCCTGGTGCTGTAGAGCCCAAGAACCGACCATTTGGTGGAGAATTCACCGTGCAAGACCTCGCCGGAGCTCTAGGGTTAGCTGTGGCCGGTGCGCACTGCTTTCCGGCGAGTTTCAGCCGCCGGGGACCTCACCAATGAGTTCAGCAGGGTGGAAAATGGGGGGGCGGCCAGCAGGGGGTCCGGAGGTGGCCGGGAAGCTCATTTCCGGCGACCTCACCGGAGGCAGCCGCCACTGCTCTGTTTTGGCGCGTGGCTGGAGGTTAGGGATGACGAGTGGGACCCACTGTCAGCATTTAAACATTTTCCAGATTTTCCCACTCTAGTGCAAACTTTGGAGAGCCATAACTTTGTGTAGGAATGTCCAAAAATTGTAAAACAAATTTTGTTGGATTCCTCTCAAAGAGTACTATCCAGGGGTGCAGACCAATGTTTATGAAAATCCCTGAATTTGGCTCATTAATTCATTTAAGAAAAATTTTGTCTGAATTTTTACAGGAGTTCTGTTTATTGGAAAATTCCCAAATTTTGACAGGACATTCTTCCAAAATTCCCTGAACTCCAGTAAAAATTTCAGAGGCATTGGACCTAATTTTCTTGGTCAAATAATGTGTTCATTCCTTATGTCTCTGAAAAATAGGAAAATAAACAGAGACAATTTCAGCTTTTCACCATTCTTTTAAAAATCCATATCTCCATGTAGGAAACTCCAAAAATGGTAAAACCAATTCCTATGGACTCATGACATTTTGTACTCCACAAAAAGTCTACTTTTCAGCATAGGAAAGCTTAATATCTAGGGGGTAAAGGCAAATTAGTGAAAACCACATAAGGATTTGTTGTGCTCACATGAAGCCATTTCATGAGCTCAATTTTTGCACACTGCCTGAATACCTTCCATAGAGGCTGTGGTTAAATTCTCAGCTTCATTGGACCTCTGGAACTTGAGCTACCATCTTTTAGGTTAAGTGTTCATATAATGGACATAATCACATGGTGATTACTAGTATCTCTTTTCACCTAGATTTCATCATCTCTAAGGTTTAGATCCAACAACAGAAACCTTGCTGTTGTTTATCTCTTTTATGTGTGAGTTAACTGTACAACAGTTTTGAAACAGTTTCTAAATTGCTTTTGAAATATATGTGCATTGCAATATAATAGCTCACGTGACGTTGACGTTCGACGAGGGTCCGACTCTACAGCGAGGATCTCCATCTCGTGACGAGTTTGGCGGATTCTCCGGAGGAAGACTAACTTCTAGCTTCTAACAAAACCGTTGAGCAAGGCAAGCCCCGGTTTCCATATCGTTACCGTTTTAAATTTTACTTTACTTCACATCATATGTATTAGACTTGAGTGCATTATGTCTAGGATGATTGAAACCCACTTGCATGCCTATTACATCCCTCATTAGATGGTTTAGTGTAGGCTTTGCCTCGTTGTAGATGCTAGGCTAATATTGTAGCTAGCTCGGTAGAAGTCGAGTAGTGAAAAGCTACTCGCGAGAAAGTTCGAGTAATGGAGTTACTCGCGAGATATAAAGGATAAGAGCACCCTCATGAATATGAGATGGGGACGGGGATGTTCCTGTAGGATGGAGCGCTCAAGGTTGGTCTCGACCTGCGATGGGTGTGACAATGCTTGAGACCACATTTGGCCTGGACCGGGATGGTAAGGCAAATGTGGAGGTTGGTTGTAGCCCCGTCCGTGTCGGTTAAGGACCGTATGTATGCGGCCCTGCTGGACAAGATTGAGCTGTACCGGATATATAGTGGGGTATGGGACCCATGAAACCGATGTAACACGATGGACCGTGATATAGAAACTCATCCTTCGCGTGGGAATGGCGTTGAGAAGGCGGGAGGTGTAAATCCTTTAGCGGGCAACTTCGACGTGTCCGCGTAGAGGACCATCCTGCTCGGCGCGAAGCGTTTTTCTATGTCGGGGTGTCGTGTGAAAGGTTGCTGCATACAACGTAAGAAAGAGCTCTTGAGAGAGTCTTTCGAGGCGGGTGTATGTGTCGTGTATTCCGGGTTGTTATTGATTCGAATCACCGTCGCTCGCGGAAGAGGATTGAGCATACTTGCCCACTGCGCCGTGACTTAGTAAAAAGATGAACTAAGTCTCTTAACTTGTTGTTTGTGGATTAATCACTGTATTGGAACCTTGACTGAAGTAGATATAGAGCCAACTAAATTTCATTTCTACCTTAGGCTAGCAACATCGGGATAAGCGTTTCTTGTTTGATTGTGGACTTCCGATGTTGTGAGGCGTGAGGACCACTAAAATGAAGGCTATAAGAATCTGAATATAAGGATCAAGTTTAGTCAAGATGCATTTTGCAAATTCCTATGCCTACTTTCTTACTACCCCTGCATGTAGAGTTGCATGTTTAGGAGTGACGGGTAAGTCTTGTTGAGCCTTAGTGCTCACGGTTGCTTCTGAGTTGTTTTTGCAGGTAGCAGGATGCCTGCTATGAAGAGGGTTGTTCGGTGAGACGATGAACCTCACGGTTTGTTCAACTCATCGGAAACCTAGCCGCTGCCTTTCTTTGGTGAAGCTAGTAGGAAGCGTTCACGGGCTGAACGACTTCTCTTCGGCGTAGTTAGGGTCGAGAGTGAGTAGTTTGTCCAGCAAATTTAAATTTCCGCTGCGTGTGTATATTATGTTGTAAAAGAAATTATCTTGAGTAACAAAATGGTTCTGTTATGTTCTTATCGTCTTTTCGTGCATGCTGTTGGGTGCCGCATCGCACGGCACCACCCACTGCGATTCCCGGGCCGCGGGCGCGTCTTACAGTCGTGGTATCAGAGCCGCATTGGGAATAGCACGCATGAAAAGAGCATATTTTTGAAAACTTAGGGGTATACGAGTGAGGAACGTATAGTATGCCCACATAAGGAGTATTATTAGCATAGTTATTTAAGGTGGCAAGCTAACAGTGTGTTACTCTTCAGTATTTAAATTCAGTAACGACGCACCTACGTGGAGGTAAGAATGGTAAGGAACGCCACCGAAAGTGGATCAATTTCGGTTAGCTCACCCATACGAGGAAAGTAGTGTGGGATGTCCCGTTCAGCAATGGACAGGAAGTGAATATGTTTTCTAAGACTCTTCATGTCTTAGAGACATATGAATGGCACTAGCCTCCAGTGCGCAAACCCAGGGGCAAGAGGAGGAGACCCCATCGTGTGGTTTGTAACACGAAGTGTGTTCTCTAGGACTCTTCATGTCCTATGAGGCATACGAAAGCGCTGTTCCACCGGTGTGCTTTAGTGCAAAGGTGTGGAGCCCCCGTCGGGTGGTGAATAACCCGATCATGTACCTTGAGACGTGGCTTGACTCAAGGACGGCCCGTATGGCAATGATACGGGGCGTATGTTTTTACTATGATATGGACCTGCCTGAAATGATAAACCAATGTGTGCATCATTATTGAGTGATTTTCTGCAGGTACCTTAACCACGTTAGAACATGTCGTGTAGAAAACGTTTGTGAGTGATCGTTTTAGTGCCACCACTTGAGACGTATAAGCTGGTATAAAGCCGGTTAGGATTTTAATTTGGTGAGGCAACGTAGTACCGTGATGTGTTTTGAACTGCATGAAAATGAAGGTTTGAAAAGAAAAAGAGTAAATCTGGGGTCTAGGATTCTATTAGGGGGTGATGAACTCCTATATTGAACTAAGAGTCAATTGGGAGTATAGATTTCTTCACAAAGACTTAGGAATAAACCTCCCCTGTTTCCGGCAGAATCTTTGCTGAGGTTGAACAGGGCATAATTTTTGTTTGGTTGAACCAATGGAGGTGAGTGATACATTTCTGGAAAGCTATTGAAGTCTTCTACAACTCTTCAGTAGAACTCCAGACCAGAATCACCCTCCAAATGGATGAAATTCTCAGATGAGTGTGAACTGTCCAAAACCAGGGCAGGCACAAATTGCTCTCTGGAAATTTCTGTATTTCGACCATAACTTTCTGTAGAAAATCTTCTAAGGGTCAAGTAATACACCGTTGGAAAGCTTGTGATATATGCTATGACTTCATAGTTCAAAGTCTCCAGATTTGGAGTTTAAAGTGATGAAATCTTGCGGACAAAACAGCCACTTTCAAAGGAAGTGCTGTCAAAATTGTTCCAGATTTCTGTTAACTTTGAAATATCACAATCTTTGATCCAGAACATATATGAAGGCAAATGAATACTCGTTGGAAAGATATTAAAGTTAACTATAACTTTGATATTCAACTTGAGACATGAAATTGCCATTTTCATATTCAAATTCTGGGATTAAGACCTATTGGTCATTCTGAACAGAGTAGTACTTATTGTCATTTAGCTTGAGACTTGTTGTGGGCAGGGATGTCTTAGACTTCTCTAAGCTCCGTAACATGTTCTCGAGTTATTTTTCAGTTTGTCCTACTGTTGGAATTAAGGGTTTGGACAAACTTTCTCACGTTTGATAGATTCCAGAATTGTCGGAACCCTGGTTAGATTATGTGTGCTGCATTATTGAAGTGATGCTTTGACGGTTAATGTTTTTGAATTCAAGTTGAGTTTGAACTTTGAATTTTAACCGTAAATTGCTCATTCTTGCAGCATGGATCGTGCTCATTCCAGGAGTGAGGTTGGTGAGTCGAGTCACGGCGAAAGTACAACCGGGTTGGCGGAAATCTTGGCAAAGATGGCTGAGTCTCTGGATCTGTTGGTGCGACAAAGCATACGACAGGAGACACTACAGCAAAATCCTCCGCCAAGCACATATCTGGATTTTCTTGCGAGACAACCACCGGTTTTCTCGGAAGCGAAAGAACCGTTGGAGTCGGCTCATTGGCTCCAATGTATTGAAGCCAAGTTCGATACGCTTGAGTGCGATGAATATCAGAAGACCCTATTTGCCGCTCAACAACTCCACGGAGCCGCTGGAGCTTGGTGGGCGGAGTACATCGCTACTCTTCCTGAAGGTCATCGAGTGACGTGGGATGAATTCCGGGATGTTTTCCGGGCACGTCACGTTTGTTCGGGAATTCTACGAACAAAGTATCAAGACTTTCTGGAGTTAAAGCAAGGCGAAAGGAGTGCGTACGAGTACTTCAAAGAGTTTGAAGACTTGATGCAATACGCAACTCATATGGTTGACTCGGAAGCGTTGAAGTGCGAGTATTTCTTCCGAGGCTTGAATGTCGAACTTAAGGAACAAGTGACCTTGTTCAATAACGGTATTTACAATGAGTTGGTAAATGCCGCTATCATTAAGGAAGACATGCATCTTCGTTGTGAAGCGGAACTGAAAAGAAGTATACCGCCGGATAGTGATATCGAGATTCGTCCGAACTATCGAGTGCGGTATTACTCGCCAGTTAGGCAACAAATTCAGCCTGTGGTGCAACTCTCACAACCACGGCTGGAGTTGATCACTTATGAGCCTCCACCTCAACAGCAACGGACAGAAATTATTCGTGCAACCCTACCACAACCAGCTACTCACGAATTATCTCCACCTCGTGTTAGTAGAGAGCTGAGGGTTTCTGCAGCACGAAGCCGTCGTGGAGCTGACCAGAGCCACACTTGTGTGTCATCTCCTCAATGCTCAGATCAGCACCGTGAACCTTCACAGAAGAATCGTTCAAAAGCTGGCAGGGTTAATTACACTGCTATTGAGGATATTGCTAAAGGCGAACCAGTTTTGGCGGGCATGTTCACTTTACATGAACAGCCCATTTTCGTGTTATTTGATTCCGGGGCCACCCACAATTTTATTAGCAGAGACTATGTGCTGAAGAATAATCTTCCATTTAGCACAGTTAAGCATCCATTTCATATCAGCTCACCCGGAGGCAAGATATCAACAGATGAGATGGTCTCTCGGGCACCTTTATGTTTGGGTGGAAACATCTATCCTGCGAGCCTTATCATACTCAAGGGCCAAAGGATTGATATTATCTTGGGGATGTCATGGTTGACACATTATGGAGCTGTCTTTGACATCAGCTCTCGAACTGTCCAACTGAATTCCCCAATACACGGTTGCAACACATTGAATCTTGTGGATCCATCACAACAAGTTGCAGCAGTGCATCAGATTGAAGCTCCTAAAATTGAGGATATTCCAGTGGTATGTGAATATCCAGATGTGTTTCCCGAAGACTTACCGGGCATGCCACCCGAACGTGATGTAGAGTTCAAGATTGAACTTGCACCGGGAACAACACCTATTTCTCGGCGACCATATAAAATGGCACCGAAGGAGCTAGCAGAATTGAAGGAGCAGCTTAATGACCTCATGGACAAAGGTTTTATACGCCCAAGTTCATCACCTTGGGGCTGTTCCGCACTCTTCGTGAAGAAGAAGGACGAGACTTTGAGACTATGCGTAGATTATCGTCCACTGAATGCTGTCACTATCAAGAATAAGTATCCACTACCACGCATTGACATTTTGTTCGATCAACTAGTGGGTGCTAAGGTATTTTCCAAGATGGATCTTCGGTCCGGGTATCACCAGATAAAGATCCGGGCAGAAGATGTACCTAAGACGGCGTTCTCAACAAGATATGGTCTTTATGAATATCTTGTCATGTCCTTTGGATTGACCAATGCTCCGGCTCATTTTATGTATCTCATGAACTCTGTGTTCATGCCGGAGTTAGACAAGTTCGTCGTGGTTTTCATCGACGACATTTTGGTCTATTCAAAGTCAGAAGAAGAACATGCTGAACATTTGCGTATTGTACTCCAACGCTTGAGGGATCACAAGCTATATGCAAAGTTCAGTAAATGTGAGTTTTGGATCAGCAAAGTGCCGTTTCTTGGGCATATTATTTCAGCGGAAGGCATCGCTGTGGACCCAAGTAAAATCGAGCAAGTGCTGAATTGGAAATCTCCAACATCTGTTCATGAAGTGAGGAGTTTCCTTGGTTTAGCGGGTTATTACCGGAGATTCATTCCCAACTTCTCCAAAGTCGCTAAACCTATGACGGAGCTGTTGAAGAAAATCACCAAATATGATTGGAGCGATTCATGTGAACAAGCTTTTCAAACTTTAGTGAAGCATCTCACTACAGCTCCAGTTTTGGCCCAGCCGGACACCACGAAGCCTTTTGATGTCTATTGTGATGCATCCGGCATTGGTTTGGGTTGTGTGTTGATGCAAGAAGGACGTGTGGTTGCGTATGGATCCCGACAACTCAGGGGTCATGAGCAGAACTACCCGACGCACGACCTTGAACTAGCTGCAGTGGTCTTAGCATTGAATATGTGGAGACATTATCTACTAGGCAATCTAGTACATCTCTACACTGACCACAAAAGCTTGAAGTACATCTTCACACAGAAGGAACTGAATATGAGGCAGCGAAGATGGCTAGAATTGATCAAGGACTATGAACTTGAAATTCATTACCATCCGGGCAAAGCGAATGTGGTTGCCGACGCACTTAGTCGGAAAGCTCACGTTCACCATTTAGCCATGGCTGCACATGAAGAAGGAGAACCAAGCCTGCACTTAGTTCCCTACGGATCGCTGTTCAACCTCGCTCTTATTCCTACAATCCGAGATGAGATTGTAGAGGCTCAGAAGAGAGACAGAGGTATGTCTCATATCCGGAGGAGAGTGGACAGCGGTGAGTTGAAGATGTTCCGCAAAGATGGAGAGGGTACTCTATGGTTTAACAACCGTATAGTTGTACCCCGGAACATGAAATTGCGGAGGAAGATACTAGATGAAGCACATTTATCCAAGTACTCCATTCATCCAGGAAGCAATAAGATGTACCAGGACTTGAAATCTAAGTTCTGGTGGACACGGATGAAAAGAGAGATTGCAAAGTACGTATCCGAGTGTGATACGTGTCGGCGGGTTAAAGCCGACCATATGCGGAAAGCCGGACCACTTCAACCGCTAAAGGTTCCAGCATGGAAGTGGGAAGACATAAGCATGGACTTCATCGTCGGTTTACCCATGACCAGCAACAAGCATGATTCTATTTGGGTAATCGTCGATCGTTTGACCAAGACAGCACATTTTATTCCAGTCCATACAAAATATGTGGCAAAGAAGTATGCGGAGCTGTTCATCTCAAGAATCGTGTGTTTACACGGGGTTCCCCGCACCATCGTGTCTGATCGGGGTGCGTTGTTCGTATCCAGATTTCGGGAGCAACTGCATGCTTCCTTGGGAACCAAATTAATTCGGAGTTCAGCGTATCATCCGCAAACTGATGGTCAAACGGAGAGGATAAATCAGATTCTGGAGGATATGCTACGGGCATGTGTCATCAATCATGGGAAGAATTGGGATGACCATCTACCGTTAGCAGAATTCTCATATAATAACGGTTATCAATCCAGCATCAAGATGGCCCCGTACGAAGCTCTTTATGGCCGGAAGTGCCGCACACCACTGAATTGGTGTGAGTCCGGCGAGAGAGTGGTCTACGGGATTGATCTTGTGAATGAAGCCGAGGAACAAGTGCGAGTGATCCAAGCCAATTTAAAGGCTGCTCAATCTCGGCAGAAAAGCTATGCAGACAAAAGACGTCGACCTCTTCACTTTGACATCGGGGACCACGTTTATCTTCGTGTCTCTCCGATGAAAGGAGTTCATCGTTTCGGAGTGAAGGGAAAGCTTGCTCCGCGATTCATCGGGCCGTTTGCTGTCACTGAAATATGCGGACCCGTGGCCTATCGTCTGGAGCTACCGGCGTCACTTTCGGGTATTCACAATGTTTTCCACGTCTCTCAGCTGCGGAAATGTCTTAAGTACCCAACCGCAGTTCATATGGAGAACATTGAGGATCTTCAACCGGATCTCACTTATTCTGAGTATCCGGTACAGATTATTGACGAGAAGACTCGCGCCACAAGAAATCGGACATTGCGATTTTACAAAGTCTTGTGGAGCAACCACACCGCTGATGAAGCCACGTGGGAAAGCGAGGATTTTCTCCGTTTAAATTTTCCCGACTTGTTTGTACCATATGTCCAGTAGTCATTCTCTCTTCTTCTTTCTTTTTGTAATCTCGGGACGAGATTCTTTTAAGGGGGGAGGAATGTAACAGCCCTAACTTTGTTAAAGTTTTATTTCAACATATGAAACAAAGTTAAGGCGATAAAAGACTATAATTGTGTCACTTGAAATGATGAACACAAATATGGACATGTGAGGGAGTTAAAAATTTTCTCTAGCCCGTGCTCAACACATGTTAACATAGGGGAAAGAATTAGACTCCCAAAAACTCTAACTCATGTGCACCTTCTCTATGAGTAGAGGGGAGGAAATTTAAATGCAATTTGAAGCCTTTTAAAAGGATTCCTATTCAGATTGTACAAAGGCCCATATGTGAGAGCATAGATGCATTTCTCAGGTATTCAAGAGCCTAAGTTTCAAATTTGGAGAATTTCAGGTTTCATATACTATTTATTCTGAGGATTAAATGAGGGCACGTTCAAATTCAAACTTAAATTTGAATTTTGAACCAAACATACTCAATTTAAAAATCTGATTTCAGATTTGAGTTCCTCATAATTCTTTTGACCTATCCTCCAAATTTGATCAAATTCAGAGCTCGTTTGCTATTTTAAATCGAAATGGGGGAAAAGAGGGAGACTTGTGGCTGTGGACCCCACCGGTCAGTCTCACGAGAGCAGAAACCGACTCAGCCCTGTTCTTCATCGAGGGAGAGCTCGACAGCAGCAGCTCGTGCTGGACACCTCCCACGCCACCTCCTGCTGGGTTGATTTTTGCTCATCCTGATCACCACAGCAAGTGCCACAACCCTCTTTTGCCTCTACCAGCTCGAGCCCATCTGCTTCCGTGTGTTTGCTCCCGAGAAGAAGAACAGCAGCTCCCCTCTGTTCTCTGATCGCCAGCAACTGAACCCAGCTCCATTTGCTCGAGCTTCCAACAGCAAAAAGATTCACCCTTGAGTGCTCTAGCCGGCTGTCAACTTCCCTCCACCATCCAGAGCTCACAAGCGCCCAGAAACAGAAAAGTTTCTGCTGCTCCCGTGTTGCACGTCGGAGGACCGAAACTGATCACCGTGGCTAGCCCAAACCAGGAGGTATCACGCCCAAGCACGACACCCCATCTGTGCACCAACAAGTCTAGTTTCTCACCTCCAAAGCTCAGCCCCAGCCATTGATCACAGAGGGAGAATTTCAAGTTTTTCTCCCGGGCGGCAGAAACGGACCTTGAGGTAAAGAATTGTAAAATTCGTCCTCAATTCATGTTTGTTGGGTCTCAAACTTCACACACAGGTTGTTAACTGCCTAGCACGCCTCCTTCATCGATTTTAGACCAAGAAATTGAGTGTAGAGTGAGCAGTCCGAGCTCTTTTAGAGGGTATGCCGCTGGACCCTATCGGGTGCACGGTGCCGATAGGTTTAGAGTCATCTCCAGCTGGTTTAAACCTCATGCCGGTCTTCTACATGATCCCCTGGTGCTGTAGAGCCCAAGAACCGACCATTTGGTGGAGAATTCACCGTGCAAGACCTCGCCGGAGCTCTAGGGTTAGCTGTGGCCGGTGCGCACTGCTTTCCGGCGAGTTTCAGCCGCCGGGGACATCACCAATGAGTTCAGCAGGGTGGAAAATGGGGGGGCGGCCAGCAGGGGGTCCGGAGGTGGCCGGGAAGCTCATTTCCGGCGACCTCACCGGAGGCAGCCGCCACTGCTCTGTTTTGGCGCGTGGCTGGAGGTTAGGGATGACGAGTGGGACCCACTGTCAGCATTTAAACATTTTCCAGATTTTCCCACTCTAGTGCAAACTTTGGAGAGCCATAACTTTGTGTAGGAATGTCCAAAAATTGTAAAACAAATTTTGTTGGATTCCTCTCAAAGAGTACTATCCAGGGGTGCAGACCAATGTTTATGAAAATCCCTGAATTTGGCTCATTAATTCATTTAAGAAAAATCTTGTCTGAATTTTTACAGGAGTTCTGTTTATTGGAAAATTCCCAAATTTTGACAGGACATTCTTCCAAAATTCCCTGAACTCCAGTAAAAATTTCAGAGGCATTGGACCTAATTTTCTTGGTCAAATAATGTGTTCATTCCTTATGTCTCTGAAAAATAGGAAAATAAACAGAGACAATTTCAGCTTTTCACCATTCTTTTAAAAATCCATATCTCCATGTAGGAAACTCCAAAAATGGTAAAACCAATTCCTATGGACTCATGACATTTTGTACTCCACAAAAAGTCTACTTTTCAGCATAGGAAAGCTTAATATCTAGGGGGTAAAGGCAAATTAGTGAAAACCACATAAGGATTTGTTGTGCTCACATGAAGCCATTTCATGAGCTCAATTTTTGCACACTGCCTGAATACCTTCCATAGAGGCTGTGGTTAAATTCTCAGCTTCATTGGACCTCTGGAACTTGAGCTACCATCTTTTAGGTTAAGTGTTCATATAATGGACATAATCACATGGTGATTACTAGTATCTCTTTTCACCTAGATTTCATCATCTCTAAGGTTTAGATCCAACAACAGAAACCTTGCTGTTGTTTATCTCTTTTATGTGTGAGTTAACTGTACAACAGTTTTGAAACAGTTTCTAAATTGCTTTTGAAATATATGTGCATTGCAATATAATAGCTCACGTGACGTTGACGTTCGACGAGGGTCCGACTCTACAGCGAGGATCTCCATCTCGTGACGAGTTTGGCGGATTCTCCGGAGGAAGACTAACTTCTAGCTTCTAACAAAACCGTTGAGCAAGGCAAGCCCCGGTTTCCATATCGTTACCGTTTTAAATTTTACTTTACTTCACATCATATGTATTAGACTTGAGTGCATTATGTCTAGGATGATTGAAACCCACTTGCATGCCTATTACATCCCTCATTAGATGGTTTAGTGTAGGCTTTGCCTCGTTGTAGATGCTAGGCTAATATTGTAGCTAGCTCGGTAGAAGTCGAGTAGTGAAAAGCTACTCGCGAGAAAGTTCGAGTAATGGAGTTACTCGCGAGATATAAAGGATAAGAGCACCCTCATGAATATGAGATGGGGACGGGGATGTTCCTGTAGGATGGAGCGCTCAAGGTTGGTCTCGACCTGCGATGGGTGTGACAATGCTTGAGACCACATTTGGCCTGGACCGGGATGGTAAGGCAAATGTGGAGGTTGGTTGTAGCCCCGTCCGTGTCGGTTAAGGACCGTATGTATGCGGCCCTGCTGGACAAGATTGAGCTGTACCGGATATATAGTGGGGTATGGGACCCATGAAACCGATGTAACACGATGGACCGTGATATAGAAACTCATCCTTCGCGTGGGAATGGCGTTGAGAAGGCGGGAGGTGTAAATCCTTTAGCGGGCAACTTCGACGTGTCCGCGTAGAGGACCATCCTGCTCGGCGCGAAGCGTTTTTCTATGTCGGGGTGTCGTGTGAAAGGTTGCTGCATACAACGTAAGAAAGAGCTCTTGAGAGAGTCTTTCGAGGCGGGTGTATGTGTCGTGTATTCCGGGTTGTTATTGATTCGAATCACCGTCGCTCGCGGAAGAGGATTGAGCATACTTGCCCACTGCGCCGTGACTTAGTAAAAAGATGAACTAAGTCTCTTAACTTGTTGTTTGTGGATTAATCACTGTATTGGAACCTTGACTGAAGTAGATATAGAGCCAACTAAATTTCATTTCTACCTTAGGCTAGCAACATCGGGATAAGCGTTTCTTGTTTGATTGTGGACTTCCGATGTTGTGAGGCGTGAGGACCACTAAAATGAAGGCTATAAGAATCTGAATATAAGGATCAAGTTTAGTCAAGATGCATTTTGCAAATTCCTATGCCTACTTTCTTACTACCCCTGCATGTAGAGTTGCATGTTTAGGAGTGACGGGTAAGTCTTGTTGAGCCTTAGTGCTCACGGTTGCTTCTGAGTTGTTTTTGCAGGTAGCAGGATGCCTGCTATGAAGAGGGTTGTTCGGTGAGACGATGAACCTCACGGTTTGTTCAACTCATCGGAAACCTAGCCGCTGCCTTTCTTTGGTGAAGCTAGTAGGAAGCGTTCACGGGCTGAACGACTTCTCTTCGGCGTAGTTAGGGTCGAGAGTGAGTAGTTTGTCCAGCAAATTTAAATTTCCGCTGCGTGTGTATATTATGTTGTAAAAGAAATTATCTTGAGTAACAAAATGGTTCTGTTATGTTCTTATCGTCTTTTCGTGCATGCTGTTGGGTGCCGCATCGCACGGCACCACCCACTGTGATTCCCGGGCCGCGGGCGCGTCTTACAGAGCGCACGCTCCCACGATCCCCTGGCTGTTCGTGCTTCGGCAGCGGTCAATTCGGGACTTAGAGAAAGTGCGCGGACCGGAAGAAACGGAGGTCCCACCTCGGGCTCGCTATCTCCCCCGAGATGGGCCCGGGGGCCACTGTCGGTACCTGAGATATGGGGTACCCCCGCGCACAGGGTAAAATGCCTAAGGAACTCACCCTTCTCCGCAGGGAGAGCTCCGAAGGCGCCACGCGTCCGGCTGGGCCGGACCTCCCTCTCCTCAGAGGAGAGCTCCAGGCCCGCGACGTGGCATACAGAAGCCGGACCTCCCCCTCCGCGGGAGAGAGGTCCGAAGGCGCCGCATACCTTGCCCATACAAGGTATTCAAGGCCCGCGTCTTCCCAAGACGCGGAAACGCGGAGCACGCGTCTGTCAGGTGCCATTGCGCCCAGTCGCATCACAGACGGGCGCACGGTGTCAGAACCTGTCAGCCAATAAACACCGCGACAAGACAACCCATGCCGCCTGCGCCGTCATCAACCACTACGACTGGCATGCGGCATGGGCAGGGCGGCAAGATGAAGACTCAGAAGCCTTCGACCAGAGACAACTACCGGCATAACCGCAGATACGGTAGATAATAAACAATCTTCCCGGGACCACCTGTCGGGTCCCGGCTCCCCTTGTAAGCCGCCCGAGTCTTGGACTATAAAAGGCTCGGGTAGGCGTCGATAGCAAGGGTTCGCATTTTGCAACTCATACGCTAGCCATACACTCTGAAGCTGTAACTCACCCCCAAGCTCAGGCCTCCGGCCCTGAGCAGCAAGCAATACAGCGAGCTTCATAGCTCGCCGTGGACGTAGGGTTTTACGCTCCGGCGGCCTGAACCACGTAAAACTCGCCGTGTCAAGCTCTTACTAACTCGTTCCATCCGCGCAAGCTCTCCGCTAGGGACTAGCCCCTCCGAAAAAAGAACTTCCGCGGGCTGCCCAGTGCAGGCCTGGGGGAAGTGTCGACCGCACACTTCGACAACCGTGACAAGACACCCCATACCGCATGCGCTGTCATCAACCACTACGACTAGCATGCGGCATGGGCAGGGCGGCAAGATGAAGGCTCAGAAGCCTTCGACCAGAGACAACTACCGGCATAACTGCAGATACGGTAGATGATAGACAATCTTCCCAGGACCACCTGTCGGGTCCCGGCCCCCCTTGTAAGCTGCCCGAGTCTTGGACTATAAAAGGCTCGGGTAGGCGACGATAGCAAGGGTTCGCACTTTGCAACTCATAAGCTAGCCATACACTCTCAAGCTGTAACTCACCCCCAAGCTCAGGACTCCGGCCCTGAGCAGCAAGCAATACAGCGAGCTCCATAGCTCGCCGTGGACGTAGGGTTTTACGCTCCGGCGGCCTGAACCACGTAAAACTCACCGCGTCAAGCTCTTACTAACTCGTCCATCCGTGCAAGCTCTCCGCAAGGGACTAGCCCCACCGAAAAAAGAACCTCCGCGGGCTGCCCAGTGCAGGCCCGGGGGAAGTGTCGACTGAACACTTCGACATTTGGCGCGCCAGGAGAAGCCGCGCAGGACCTGATCCAGCGAAGATGACAACCTCGTCGACGAGACTCGGCTGCAGGTAACCCCCCACAATGCGCGGTCTCGGCTGATGCCCTAAGCTCTACCGCCAAAGAACCGAACACATCGGGGACCTGCAGGAGGGCAACCTGGTGTCGCGGCATGCTCTATTCCAAAAAGGACCCATAAACTCTCCCCCAGCAGGGAAGGTCCCTTCAGAGTCATGAAAGCTGCCGCCCCCGGGTACACATGGCTTTCAACCGAGTGTGGGATCCGTTCCCAAAAGACTATTGCCATGAAGCAACACTGTAAGTCCTACTTCCCGAGCATCAGTAGAACAGGGTTATTCTCTTCTGTAATGAATCCCATAAAATTTAGGAACAGAGCTTGGGGCAGCTAAGTCTCAAGGGACGGTACAGGACTACGTCCAGTTTAGGCTGGTTCCGACCCTAAGCGCGTAGAGTCTTGCTTCCCTTGTAGACGAGGCAGAATATTGCCTCCATGTACAGCCAGAATTCCACCTATGGGCATATACAGAAACCTGTTCTACTTAGCTCTCTCTCATGCGCTCATTTAAATTATGCATTAATTTTTATGACCGCACTATCTTTGTATGTACATCGTACATCTAGCTCCCCCTCTCCTGCACTCATCCACAGTCGGCATTCGCTATCCTACCGAAGGCGGCTGCGCTTGAGGCACCTGCCGATGGCCGAGTGAGTCTCTCGGTGTGACGCCCTCAATTCTGTGGAAAACCACGGAACCGAGAACTAATGCATATGTGTGCCCAGGATGTTTATCACACATACACATACGTTCCACAAACTGAATTCAGATTATATATTACCACGAATAACAGAGTTTATTACAGCACCTCATGAGTCTTGGACTCATGCTCACAGCGGAAGTCCTTATTTCTACGCAGCGGAATTCTTATTTAATTGCGGAAGCAAAAACTAATGCGGAAGCAAAACTAAGCAGAAGTGGCTCCATCTCTATTCCCTCCACAGGCAAGGTTGAGAACAGATCACACGCCATAATGCTCTACCCGGTCTTCATAGTAGTCTTCTCTTGCTGTTGATGGAGAAATAATAATGCAAGTTTGAGCACAATGATGTACTCAGCAAGTGCGGGAATAACACATGATATGCAGCTTATAAACAAGGTAGGTATAAAAGGCTTATGTGCAGAAAAGCAAATTTATAAAACCATTGATAAAACAGCAACTTAAATTTAGATGAATGTAGTCTCAGCATGTGTTAAATTACCAACATACCTCCATCACTTCCCGTGTTCCATCCGAACATTAACCAATCCTTTACTCATACTCACGAATACCTCCTCGTATTCGCTACCATCTCATCTCATAAAACAACCTCGTCTCGCACCGAGACCAATCTCATGTCATGACCCATTAGTCATGCAACCATCTCATCTCCCGAACTCACAGTCCCGAACCAAACCATAATCAATGACCATAACCAAGAACCTTCCCAATAACCATTCCAATAACCATCCCAATAATCATCCCATCTAATCATGGCAGTTTAGCCAGGTGCTCATGACCGTAAGCTCGGCTATCATGATAGTTTTAATAACTCTGCAGAGTTTGCACCTCTTTACCCACAAGTTTGTGATTTCGTCACCCGTCGGCGACTGCAGAACCTCCATTATACCAGTACACATCCGTTGGTGTATGGTCAAGAGATCACAAAATAGCCTTTACAAAGGGGTTACTAGATGTATGGACTCACTAAGGTTTCACCGGCAGGCTAGAATCTCCAATTCTCCCACCCACGGGCCCCCTTTTGTGCCATGCAGTTCCCAGGGCAGTCCTCACTCGACTCCCATTCCCCGCGCCTTCCACAGTCCATAACACTCTAGCAACTTACCTAATTACTCAGCTAAGACGCACCCATACTTGGCCTTGTGGTGGCACTGTTATCCTGGCATGTGCATGCATGAACCGGTCCTTAGATCTATGGCAAGCAAAACCACCATCTCATGCTACCTCATTCACAAACCCAGTCTTGCCTAGGTATCCCTCCGATCCATGTTCATTATTATCATCAGTTTCCCCTTATTATTATGAGTGCAGTTAGCTAGACACATCTATCTCGCTTCCCAATCCCATGGACTCAGCGAAGCATAAAACAAAAACCATACCCGACTCATAAAACTTCCCAGGTGACAAGGGTGGTTTAACCAAAACTAGTAAACTCCTATAAAAGGGTTTCCCATCATGTTTGACTCAGCACACACATCTTTTCGCAAAACAAAATAGTTTTACCCAAAACATAGGATCAACATGGTCAAGGAGCACTTGCCTTGTTCTTGCGGTTCCGGTTGTTCTTGATTCTCAAAACCTTGTTGCTGCAGCTCGTCGTAGACAGCTTCCTGAACCTGTCCTGGTATTGTAGGATTCACGTGCATACAAGATTCACAGCAATCAATATCATGCGCAAAACCCTAAACTAGATGCGACGATGCACATGCATGCTATCCTATGATTAGATTGATCTGTACGTGTTCTTGCATGGCTTGCATGGTCAGAGGTATTCGGATCAAAGGTGGTCGTGGCGATGATCTTGTTTTTAGATCAAACTGATCATCGAGTGATCTGTCCACGAAAAGGCTTCTGTTCGAAAGGAATCGAAGAACAGATGCAAAGAGATGAACAACATGATGTCGTAAGGTGGTATTGAAGTCCTACCTCACGCTCTTCTTGTCTTCGAGGTCCTCCTCAGACCGCTTGGTTCTTCTCCGATGATCTCCCTTTTTGCACTTCAGCGATGGTTTGTTCGGCGAGTTAGGGCTAGGCTCTTAGTCGTCGGCTCAGGAGTTGAAAGAGAAGTTCGTGATTTCGGCCAGAGGTTTTGGGTTCTATTTATAATCGGGAAGAGAAGAGTCCTAATCTGATTGGATCCCGAATAAAAGTTTTATTCAGATCTTGTTGGATCCTGACGTCTTATCTTTGGCAACATTGTGGAGTTTGGATCGGTTCCCGTTGTGTACCGGTGTCCTTACGCATAACAGTTGCTCCAGAATTTGTTACCTCCGGGATGATGAGCTCCGGAAGCTCCACGTGTCCTCCGGGCCTGGTATCTCTTCATCCACAGAGAAGAGCTCCGGTCGTGCCGCGTGTCAATCGATCAAGACCTCCCTCTTCTTTGGAGGTGAGCTCCGCGCACGCCACGTGTGGGTGCCGGTCTTTCCGCCTTTCCCTCCCTCAGGGACATGCCCCGAGGTCGACACGTGTTTAGCAGCGACAGACCTCCGGAGATAAGCTCCGGTGGCGACACGTGTTCAATAGATCCGGACTTCTCGGAGATGGGTTCCGAAATTAACACATATCCCGTGCGACTGGTCCCCTAACTTCCGCGAGGACTAGCTCCATGGATGACATGTGTCATATGAAAAATGCCTTTGCTTCTTCCGCAGAGGCTATCTCCGCGGGCAGTACGTGTCCCACAGGGTCGGACCTCTTTCCAATTGCGGAGGTGACCCCCGAGCCTGCCACGTATCCAGTTTAGCGTCGGACCTCTCCAATCTCTTCGGGGATGAGTTCCGAACACACCACGTGGTCTGCTGGTCGTGAAAGTTGCCTTGGGTGCTCTCAGAAAGCTTTACTGGCTATCCTTTTGATACTTGTTTTTGTTCCCTTTTTTCTAAAAGTGTTCTTCTTCTTCATCAACATGAACATATGCTGACACCCGAGATGAGGGTGTCACAAATCTACCCCCCTTAAATTGAATCTCGCCCTCGAGATTCGTTAGTAGAAAATAGATAGGGGAATTCAGCCTTAATATCCTCTTCACGCTCCCATGTGGCTTCAGCTTCAGTGTGATGGCTCCATTGTACTGACACGACCCCAAGGTCCTGTCGAGCCAGGATCACGCCGAGGGGTGTTGCGTTGCACAACACCGTATAACACACGTCAAAGGTACAAAGCGGAAGCGGAAATTTTATTACATAAACAAGTTTATGAACGTGTTTACATCAAAATAAGTTTAGTCCACACTCGCGGGCGTAGACTAAGCATCAAGTGCACGTTCAGCCCTTGAACGTGTCCTTGCTAGCACACACGCACACTAACTCTGCGGCGTGCACGACTCCCACTCGACGGGGTTCCCCTCCTGGGGTTCCGTCTCCTCTTCGGGAGTCCCTTCCTCATAGAACCCTGCAAAAGCTTCAAACACAAGCAGTGAGCACGAAGGATCAGCAAGTCTGACCCGTCTCACCTAAACATGGAATTTCTACATGAGGGTCATGGGTTACATGAGGTAAAATCATTTGCAAGGACTCGCCTAATTAGTAGAACCTTACTTTCAAGTTTTAGCAGCAGGTGGTGGAGAACCTTACGTGAAGGCACATGAGAGAGCCGCAATCAAACAAGAAACGCATTTCTCTCATGTACTTTGCCCAAAGTTGAAAAGAACTTTAGTTAGCACTAAGCTACAGCATATCATTAACAATCAATGTCCAGCTTTCAATCAGCAACATTTTAACATGTAACTAGCCTGTTCTTTCTACGTCATGGTACAGTGAACAAGTGGTACTCACTGACCGCGAGGGACGGCGATTATAATCGATTTACACCTGCAGGGTTACCCGAACAACCCGTCACGTACGCCCGTACTCGATGTTGCCTACAACAACCATCACGGACGCCGTACGCGACTACCTTTCACCCGTTAGCCAAATATTGAACCGGTCCCATCGTCCCGAGCAAGAGGTCTCTGCACGCGCATCTCCGTGCCGCCAGCCGATTTACACCTCGAGCTCTCAACCTACCCTCTGAACGACGGGCAATGCCTCAATACCCAGCTACCCGAGTTACATCAGTTTCCCGGTTCCCATATAGCCGGTAGGTCTTCGGTACTGTTCTAGCTTGTTCAACAGGCCCGCACACGGCTCGGTCCTCAATCGACACGAGCGAAGCTACAGCACACAGGCCCCAAAGTCCTGCTGCCCTTACTCTTCGCTCGGTCTCATTTTCTTGCCATGTGTATCATGTACTATCTCTACCCGAGCAATGTGCCTCTAGCCTATTCTCGCGAGTAGTTCCAACTACTCGACTTGTACCGAATCCTACTCTATTCTAGCAATGCAGTGGCTAACGAGGTTTGCAATCCTAAACCCAACCCATGGTTTTCTTGGCTGTGCAGTTGGGTTTCCAATCAAGACTCTAATGCAAAGAACAATATTTAAAAATGTGCTCAAAACAATAAACATTTGTAAAAAGGTTAATGCAAACCGGGGCTTGCCTTGCTGCTCTTGGTCGTGGGCTAGCTGTTCCTCCGGAGTAACGAAGTCTAGGACTTCGGGTTCCTCCTCGACCTTAGCGACTACCTGATAGAAACAATACATGTATTAATTTAATGCATTTGTATTAACTTTGAAGTTGTGAAGTCTATAACCTTTGCTCGATAGACCTAATGACTGTGAAACTTTTACTGTGGCTTGGTTACAACCTAAACAGAGACTTGGTCAAGTTTTAGTTGCAGCCAAGCTCATTTGAGCCCTCCACAAATAATTATGTCCTTGACCTTAATTGGAACTCTTAGGGTGTTCTAGGAATTTTCATGAGACAAACTATGACTTTCTGAAAACTAGATTTTCAGAGGGTTCTAATGGAGTTGGTCTCACTTAATTTGGAAGTCTCTAACTAAAGATATGAGCTAAACAATTTCAGAGAAAATTCTGAAAATGTTTCTGAAGATTTTCTATTTTCTCTGGAAAAGTTTTACTAATCACACCATTAGGTGGACTAAATGAGCTCAAATGGTTCTGAAATTTTTATGGTAGTTCAAGGATATTTTGGTGAACATCTCAGCAAAATTTCAGGATTTTCCTCCAAAGGATTCTCCAGTTAAAATTCCTAACAGTTTAAATTTTAAGGAATTAATTCTGGAGAATTAAGGAATTTCATGAAGTGAAACTTGATTTTCTGGAAAGTACTCATAGAGCTGAATCCAGCAAAATTTGGTTCACTCAATTTGGAGCTTTCTAGCAAAAGTTATGAGGATTTGAAGTTTGAAGGAAACCTGAAAATCGGGGAAAAGTTTAAACTCGCGCGTGGGCCCAGGGGACACGCGTCGCATGCCTAGGCGATGGCACACCGCGGCCCACAAGGATTTTGCGCGCCAGCACTCCCGATCCCGGCCGCAGCCGGATCCCGATTCAAAATATCGGCCGCTGACAGCTGGGGTCCACCCCCTTCTTCAACCTCGCGACACCCGCGCTCCGCCGCCGAGGGACCTCGCCGGAGAGCTCGCCGCTGGCTGCTGTACAGCTCCAAACTTCTCGATTCTGGCCGCCCCTGCCTACTTTTACTTGGGGAACAGGATCCGAGGGTCAGCTGCCCATGACAACGGCCGGAGCATGGTCGGCGACGAGCCGCCATATCGGAATGACTTCGGCCATGTCGGCTGACTCTCCTAGTACCTCAGCTACTTGGGAAATCGGTCGGGAAGCATCAGTGGACCTCAGAGAAGGTCGACATGAGCTCGAGGCAGCTCGCGGAAGGCCCGAAATAGGTCCTCACCGTGCGCCCGATACCCCCCGTTCGTTCCGCCATTAGTAGACCTTAAATTACGCTGGGCACAGAGGTTCTCCGGCCCAGAGTTGTGAAGGCAACTTGTGCGTTACCGTGTCTAGCTCGTGTGGGAGTGGCCTGAGGCCCTCTAATCCTTTCTAGAGCACGAATTAAACAGAATCGTACCCGAAGGTCGTTCTGCACACAGAAAGGGGAAAAGTGGAAATTCGCCGCCGGTGAGCAACCACTCGAGCTGTGGCTCGGGGATGAGCAGCACCGGTCACCCGCGCGTCCAAGGGTGCCTTGGCTCGGGCGTGACAACGCCCTGGTTGGGCTGTCCACGAGAGCCCGAGGTGCGGCGGCTTCCAGTTCCGATTTTGATCTTTCGGCACAGCCGATATCAGTCGGTTTCAATCGACTTCTAGCAATGGGGAGGATGGAGGAAGGTCTCTAGTACCTTGCTGGGACTCTGGAGTGGAAGGAGGGAGCTGCGATCGGCGTTCTCCGATCAACTCCGAGCTGCGGAAGTTTTCGGCCGGCGCTGAGTTCTTGCGTGGAAGAACTGTGATGCCTCGGCCGAGGAGGGGGGCAGGCGCCTTAAGAAGGCTCTGCACCGCCTCATGCCCGCGCGTGGGCAAGCAGCTGGTGGCGCGGCGGCTAGCCTCGGTGGCGATCACCGCTGCGGCTCGGCGACCCGAGTGAGAAAGTCTCAGTCGGTTTGATCTGAGCAGTGGCTGACAAGTGGGTCCCACCTCCAGTTTTAACCTCTGAAATTTACTCCTAATCACTGTTGTAAACAGTGAACCCCATACTACCCTTGGCACTTCAAATTATTCACCCATGAGCCATTTGAATTGATCAAAGTTCCAATGAGGTTTGGTTTGAATGAATTTCAGCACAAGTTCAGTTTGAAATTCAAATAAAGTTTGAATTTCTCCCCCTTAGCTCATGTCAAGATCAACTCCAAATGGAGTGAAAATTGGTGTGTGAGCTCACAAAAATGTGCTGAGTAAGAATATGCCCCTCACTTTTAAATTCATTGGATAACAACAGTTTGAATTTGAATATGGTTTCAAACTGCCCTCTTCCTAACTATACCCAAACTGACCTCAAAAAGGTTTTGAATTTGGGTGAAACTTGGCATGGACATCCTTAATAAAGTGTAGGAGTTTTCATATGTCCAGCCCATCTATATCACATGTGGGAAATACCACTTTTGCAATGTGTAAGTTTGTTCTCTAATGAGCATGTTGATAATTGTTACTTGCTCTTCATTTGTGTTCATCATTTTTCCTCAAATGAGGTGTGTGGTGTGGTGATGAACACTGCAAATGTGTGTCAAAAACTGAGGCCCTTACATGTACCTTGCACCATCGAATCACTTTGTTTCGGGTGACCCTTTCTTTTACGTCCAATATTCGGATGCGGTGTTCTGCATAAGTCAGGTCCTCTTGAAGTTTAAGTTCTCCCATTGATACTTGTTCCTCTGGTATCCTCAAGCACTTCTTGAGCTGGGATACATGAAACACGTCATGTACGTCGCAGAGGTGGTTTGGGAGCTCTAGTTGATAGGCTACTCCTCCTCGCTTATCCAAAATCTTAAATGGTCCGATGTAGCGAGGTGCTAGCTTGCCTTTGACATTAAAACGTCGTTGGCCTCGGATAGGCGATACCTTAAGGTATACGAAGTCTCCAACTTCAAAGGTCAACTTCCTTCGCCTGTTGTCCGCATAGCCTTTCTGTCGTGACTGAGCAGCCTTTAAGTTCTCCCGTATCGTTTGGACTTGCTTTTCAGCCTCTTGTAGTACTTCGGGTCCAAACACCTGGTTCTCTCCAGTCTCGTTCCAGAACAGTGGCGTTCTACACCGTCTACCATATAAGGCTTCGAAAGGCGACATCTTCAAGCTAGCTTGATAGCTGTTGTTATAGGAGAACTCTGCATACGGTAAACTCCTATCCCAACTACGCCCACGTTTCAAGGCGCAAGCTCTCAACATGTCTTCCAAAATTTGGTTCGTCCTTTCGGTTTGCCCATCTGTTTGTGGGTGATAGGCAGAGCTAAAATCTAGTCGTGTACCCACGGCTTTCTGCAGCTTCCTCCAGAATCTAGAGGTAAACTGAGAACCTCGATCTGAGACTATCCTCTTTGGAACTCCATGACGGCACACGATCTGCTCCATGTACAACTCTGCCAACTGTGTTACGTTGTAACTGGCTTTTACCGGAAGAAAATGGGCGGTTTTCGTCAACCGGTCCACAATGACCCAGATGTAATCGTATCCTGACTGAGTTCTTGGCAATCCGACAATAAAGTCCATACCGATGTCCTCCCATTTCCATTCAGATATTTTCAAAGGTTGCAACAATCCAGCGGGTTTTTGATGTTTGGCTTTTACCCGTTGGCATGTGTCGCATAGGGCAACGTATTCGGCTATATCCCTTTTCATATCATCCCACCAATAGCAAGTTTTCAAGTCCTTGTACATTTTGGTGCTCCCCGGATGTATGGAATAGGGTGAATCATGTGCCTCCCTTAATATCATGTCGCGAAGGTGTCTTAGGTTTGGCACACAAATCCTTTTTCCTAGCCAAAGCGTACCCTTTTCATCCTCTTTGAAATCCTTCTCTATCCCTTGTCGCATTCTTTCCTTGATTTCCTTGATCCCCTCGTCCGTTGCTTGTCCCTTTCTTATTTCTTGCTCCAATGAGGAGTGGATCTCCATCATTTCCATGCTATTCAAGAATCCGAGGTGTAACCGTTCGAACTCCTTTCGAAGTTCGGGTGGTAGCTCCCGAACCGTGAGTTGGTGGCATGCTCCCTTTCTGCTCAATGCGTCAGCGACCACATTGGCCTTCCCGGGGTGGTAGTTGATTCCCACATCATAATCCTTTATAAGTTCTAACCATCGACGTTGCCTCAAATTCAAGTCCGTTTGTGTAAATATGTACTTGAGGCTTTTATGATCTGTATAGATCTCACATTGATGACCAAGGATATAATGTCTCCAAATCTTCAATGCATGCACCACTGCTGCTAACTCCAAATCATGTGTAGGATAGTTAAGCTCGTGCTTCTTTAATTGTCGTGAGGCATAGGCTACCACTTGTCCTTCCTGCATGAGTACACACCCGAGCCCTTGTCTGGATGCGTCACAATATATGTCAAAGCTCTTGCTTACATCTGGCAATACCAGAACTGGTGATGTGGTTAGCCTTTTCTTGAGTTCCTCAAAACTTTCTTGGCAGGCTTATGTCCATTGAAAGACTTTTCCCTTCATTAGCAACTCCGTCATAGGTTTTGCTATTTTAGAGAAGTCTTTAATGAAGCGCCGATAGTATCCTGCCATCCCAAGGAAACTCCGAACATCCCTCACGCTCTTCGGTTGGTCCCATTTCAGAACATCTCTGACCTTTCCAGGATCAACCGATACCCCTTCCTTGGAGATGATGTGGCCTAGGAAAGATATTTCCTTAAGCCAAAATTGACACTTGTTGAGCTTGGCATACAACTGATGCTCACCCAACTTCTGCAAGGTCAATCTCAGATGTTCTTCATGCTCCTCCTTACTTTTTGAATACACCATAATGTCGTCGATGAAAATCACGACGAACTTGTCCAAGTACTCCATGAAAACCTTATTCATAAGGTACATGAAGTATGCGGGTGCATTCGTTAATCCAAAGGACATAACGGTATATTCATATGAACCATACCGCGTCCGAAAGGCTGTCTTAGGTATATCGGAGGGCTTAATCTTTAGCTGGAAATATCCCGACCGAAGATCAATCTTGGAGAACACTTGGGCTCCTTTCATTTGATCGAACAGGTCCTCTATACGGGGCAGAGGGTATTTATTCTTGATTGTTACTTCGTTGAGAGACCTGTAGTCCACGCACATTCTTTGGGTTCCGTCCTTCTTGTCCACGAAAAGTACCGGGGCTCCCCATGGTGACGAACTTGGCCGGATAAAACCCTTCTCCAACTGTTCTTGAATTTGCTTCTTCAGTTCAACTAACTCGTTGACGGGCATCCTATACGGTCTCTTAGCTATGGGTGCAGTTCCAGGTACCAAATCTATGGCAAACTCAATATCCCGGTCAGGTGGCATACCTGGAAGTTCTTCCGGGAACACATCCGAAAATTCCTGAACCACTGGAATGTTGTCCAATGCTACTCCTTCAACATGGTTCAGATCCGCTCGTTCGGTCGCCTGCGGGGTTGACTCAAACTCGACACGGATACCGTGTTCGTTTGTCAACTGCACGCTTCTATCAGCGCATTGGATTACTCCATTGTGCTTGCTTAACCAGTCCATTCCGAGTATGATGTCAATTCCATGGGAGTCCAAGACAATAAGGTTGGCAAGGAAATCTACCCCCCTTATTTTAAGGCTTACCTTAGGACATACTATACTAGTCCTCATTTCTCCTCCGGGAGAATTAACTAACATAGCACATTCTAGGTGGGATACGGGTAGATGATGTTTGGCAACATATTTGGATGATATGAAGGAAAGCGATGCTCCGGAATCAAATAAAATGGTGGCTGGGTTGGAGTTGGCAAGGAACATACCAATTGCGACGTCCTCAGCCTGTTGTGCTTCCTCAGCAGTGACATGGTTAACGTGGCCACGAGCATAGTTCTGCGGTCCACGGTTCCCTTGTTTGTCTCCACCGTTTGGTCGCTGGTTCTGCTTGGGCACGTTACCTTGCTGTCCAGGGCCTCTCTTCGGGCCTGGTTAGCGAAGTGGCCTACTTCCCCGCATGCAAAGCATGCCCTGTTGCCTACGGCAGCAGGTACGTTGGGACAGGGGTTTTGAACAGGAGCGCCATTGTTAGGCCGGGGCGCAGGAGGCATGGGCACACGAGGTGCCGGTGCAACGGGCCGTTGCTGTGGTGGCTGACCAGGGCGGTACGTAGGAATGGTCGATCCATACTGCGGTGCAGGGGGCATGTATCTAGGTCGTACGTTGCTCCCTTGGGGTTGGTATGGGATCTTCCTTTTGCACTCGCGCTCGATCTCTCGGATCTTGTTTTCAACCACAATAGCCTTATCAACTAGCTTCTGGAAGCTTACGTAGTCATTGTTGAGGAGCTGAACCTGGATCTCATTGTTCAACCCTCTCATGAACAGGTACTGCTTCCTCTGATCTGAGTTGACATCTTCGGGGGCATATCGGGACAGTTGTATGAACTTGTTGAGATACTCGTTCACACTTTTCTGCCCTTGGCGGAGACCTTCAAACTCCTGCCTCTTGATCATCATTACGCCAACAGGGATGTAGTGGGAGCGGAAACTTTCCTTGAACTCAGTCCAAGTGATTGTCTCCGGGTTGGCATGGGCGTTGCTCAAGGCATCCCACCAGTCAGCAGCTGCTCCCATCAGTTGGTGTGATGCAAAGAGAACCTTCTCTCGGTCGTTGCACTGAACAATGGCAAGTTTCTTTTCCATGGATTTCAACCAATTATCGGCCTCCATTGGATCGCTTGCTTGAGCAAAGGTGGGTGGTCGAGTCCTCATGAACTCTCCCAGCCTATTATGAGCCGGTGGTGGTGGTTGTGGTGGTGGTGCCGGAACGGGGTGTTGGTTGGCCTGCAACTGACCCAAAGTTTGGATCATGGTTTGCATAAGCTGGTTTTGCATGGCCATCAACCTTTCTAGGTTGTTTTCGCCAGCTCCGGGGTTAGCAGGAACTTCCTCGTGGTCATCTTCCTGGACGTTCCTTCGGCTGGCGTTTTCTCTCACCATCTGTGAGGGGAACGAAATAGAATAGAAGGTTAGAAGATTAGGTAGGTCTTATATGCATCAAGGTGAGTTGGACTATATATATTAGCCCTTATGAGGATGTGATCAAGTGCCGAAGCATTTCACTCCTCTTTCTTCTTACGTGTGGATATGGACAACGTTTTTGAGACGTCCTACCATTCACACTAAGCACATATTAAAAATTAATCATTACAAGGGCCCACTCAACTCCTATTCAAGGATGGTTCCCTATGCCAAGGTGGTTTCAAAGCCAATCTAAGTTATTCACCCTAGGATGCTTCCCTTGGTCAGTGTGGCTTAGCTACCTATGATTTCTATTCAGGGGTGTAACTTGCTGTCCACCCGTGGCTCTAATATCAATCTAAGGCTTCTATCTTAGGCGTGTAACCTACTTTCAACCCGTGGCTCTGAAACCAATCTGTGATGCCCTCAATTCTGTTGAAAACCACGGAACCGAGAACTAATGCATATGTGTGCCCAGTATGTTTATCACACATACACATACGTTCCACAAACTGAATTCAGATTATATATTACCACGAATAACAGAGTTTATTACAGCACCTCATGAGTCTTGGACTCATGCTCACAGCGGAAGTCCTTATTTCTACGCAGCGGAATTCTTATTTAATTGCGGAAGCAAAAACTAAAGCGGAAGCAAAACTAAGCAGAAGTGGCTCCATCTCTATTCCCTCCACAGGCAAGGTTGAGAACAGATCACACGCCATAATGCTCTACCCGGTCTTCATAGTAGTCTTCTCTTGCTGTTGATGGAGAAATAATAATGCAAGTTTGAGCACAATGATGTACTCAGCAAGTGCGGGAATAACACATGATATGCAGCTTATAAACAAGGTAGGTATAAAAGGCTTATTTGCAGAAAAGCAAATTTATAAAACCATTGATAAAACAGCAACTTAACTTTAGATGAATGTAGTCTCAGCATGTGTTAAATTACCAACATACCTCCATCACTTCCCGTGTTCCATCCGAACACTAACCAATCCTTTACTCATACTCACGAATACCTCCTCGTATTCGCTACCATCTCATCTCATAAAACAACCTCGTCTCGCACCAAGACCAATCTCATGTCATGACCCATTAGTCATGCAACCATCTCATCTCCCGAACTCACAGTCCCGAACCAAACCATAATCAATGACCATAACCAAGAACCTTCCCAATAACCATTCCAATAACCATCCCAATAATCATCCCATCTAATCATGGCAGTTTAGCCAGGTGCTCATGACCGTAAGCTCAGCTATCATGATAGTTTTAATAACTCTGCAGAGTTTGCACCTCTTTACCCACAAGTTTGTGATTTCGTCACCCGTCGGCGACTGCAGAACCTCCATTATACCAGTACACATCCGTTGGTGTATGGTCAAGAGATCACAAAATAGCCTTTACAAAGGGGTTACTAGATGTATGGACTCACTAAGGTTTCACCGGCAGGCTAGAATCTCAAATTCTCCCACCCACGGGCCCCCTCTTGTGCCATGCAGTTCCCAGGGCAGTCCTCACTCGACTCCCATTCCCCGCGCCTTCCACAGTCCATAACACTCTAGCAACTTACCTAATTACTCAGCTAAGCCGCACCCATACTTGGCCTTGTGGTGGCACTGTTATCCTGGCATGTGCATGCATGAACCGGTCCTTAGATCTATGGCAAGCAAAACCACCATCTCATGCTACCTCATTCACAAACCCAGTCTTGCCTAGATCTCCCTCCGATCCATGTTCATTATTATCATCAGTTTCCCCTTATTATTATGAGTGCAGTTAGCTAGACACATCTATCTCGCTTCCCAATCCCATGGACTCAGCGAAGCATAAAACAAAAACCATACCCGACTCATAAAACTTCCCAGGTGACAAGGGTGGTTTAACCAAAACTAGTAAACTCGTATAAAAGGGTTTCCCATCATGTTTGACTCAGCACACACACCTTTTCGCAAAACAAAATAGTTTTACCCAAAACATAGGATCAACATGGTCAAGGAGCACTTGCCTTGTTCTTGCGGTTCCGGTTGTTCTTGATTCTCAAAACCTTGTTGCTGCAGCTCGTCGTAGACAGCTTCCTGAACCTGTCCTTCTATTGTAGGATTCACGTGCATACAAGATTCACAGCAATCAATATCATGCGCAAAACCCTAAACTAGATGCGACGATGCACATGCATGCTATCCTATGATTAGATTGATCTGTACGTGTTCTTGCATGGCTTGCATGGTCAGAGGTATTCGGATCAAAGGTGGTCGTGGCGATGATCTTGTTTTTAGATCAAACTGATCATCGAGTGATCTGTCCACGAAAAGGCTTCTGTTCGAAAGGAATCAAAGAACAGATGCAAAGAGATGAACAACATGATGTCGTAAGGTGGTGTCGAAGTGTGCGATCGACACTTCCCCCGGGCCTGCACTGGGCAGCCCGCGGAGGTTCTTTTTTCGGCGGGGCTAGTCTCCTAGCGGAAAGCTTGCGCGGATGGACGAGTTAGCGAGAGCTTGACACGGCGAGTTTTAGGTGGTTCAGGACGCCGGAGCGTAAAACCCTACGTCCACGGCGAGCTGCGGAGCTCGCTGTATTGCTTGCTGCTCAGGGCCGGAGGTCTGAGCTTGGGGGTGTGTTACAGCTTGTGAGTGTATGGCTAGCGTATGAGTTGCAAAGTGCGAACCCTTGCTATCGACGCCTGCCCGAGCCTTTTATAGTCCAAGACTCGTGCGGCTTACAAGGGGAGCCGGGGCCCGACAGGTGGTCCCGGGAAGATTGCTTGTTATCTACCGTATCTATAGTTACGCCGGTAGCTGCCTCTGGTCGAAGGCTTCTGAGTCTTCATCTTGCCGCCCTGCCCATGCCGCGTGCTAGTCGTAGTGGTTGATGACGGCGTAGGCGGCATGGGATGTCTTGTCGCAGCGTTTATTGGCTGGCAGGTTCTGACACTGCGCGCGGGTCTGTGATGCGACTGGGCGCAACAGCACCTGACAGACGCGTGCTCCGCGTTTCCGCGTCTTGGGAAGAGCGGGCCTTGAATACCTTGTACGGGCAAGGTGAGGAGCGCCTTTACGCCCGCCGCCTACCGCTTGCGGGTAGGCAGCACCGTTCTTCTGGCCACGTGGCGGGTCCGGAGCCCTTCTCTGAGGTGAGAAGGGTCCGGCCTGCGGGGCACGTGGAGCCTCCGGACCTATCCCCGCGGAGGGGGAGGTCCGGCCTCTGTATGCCACGTGGTGGGCCCGGAGCTCTCCTTTGCGGAGAGGGAGGTCCGGCCCCGCTGGACGCGTGGAGTCTTCGGACCTCTCTCCCGCGGAGGGGGAGGTCCGGCTTCTATATGCCACGTGGCGGGCCCGGAGCTCTCCTCTGAGGAGAGGGAGGTCCGGCCCCGCCGGACGCGTGGCGCCTTCGGAGCTCTCCCTGCGGAGAAGGGCGAGTACCTTAGGCATTTTACCATGTGCGCGGGGGTACCCCATATCTCAGGTACCGACAGTGGCCCCCGGGCCCATCTCGGGGGAGATAGCGAGCCCGAGGTGGGACCTCCGTCTCTTCCGATCCGCGCACTTTCTTTAAGTCCCGAATTGGCCGCTGCCGGAGCACGAACGGCCGCGGGGTCGTGAGAGCGTGCGCTCACTTGATGATTGCTTTTACTGCAGAGACGGGAGCCCCGGCCATGTTGAACACGCAGGGCTTTCGGAGCTCTCCCACCGCGGGGGCAGGTCCGGTTTCCGCCTGCCACGTGGCGAGCCCGGAGCCCTTCTCAAGGGAGGAGAGAGTTCCGGGCCTGCTGGACACATGGGGCCCCCGGGTCCTGCCCCCTCTAGCCCTGGGTCGAAGTAGTTGGTAGCTCCTTTCCCCCTACTTCATGCAGTCCCCATTGCCGCAACCTGGAAGTCCTGCACACAGGTAGAGGAAACGTAATTCTCCTTGGGGGCTCCCCCTCCCTTATCTCATAGTCTTATTTGACTTACAGCCCCAACCATATGCTTGATGCTTGGGGACTTGTAGAGAGGGGGAGCTGAGCACATGGCAACCATGTACTGCAAGGGCGATAAAAAAGAACTCAATTCACAATTTAAATGAGTACAAGGAAAGAGCAAAGTAGGGCAGACTTCTTTTCGTATAACCTTCCATAGGAGGAAGGCAGGCTAAACATGGAGGCCACGACCCACCCAATTAAGAGGGGAAGCAAGACTCTACGCGCTTGGAGTTGGAACCAGGCAAAGCTGAACGTAGTCCTGGACCGTCCCCTGGGGTTTAGCTGCTCCGAGCGCTGCTCCTGGACTCTATGGGGTTCATTACGAAAAGAAAGTACTGACCTATTTTTGCTCTTAGGGGTAGAACTTACGGAGGTGTTCTATGTTCCAAGGATTCGGGATCAGCTCCCCATCCTCGGTGGAAAGGCGCACACACCCGGGGCGGCATACTTTCGGGACTCGGAAGGGGCCTTCCCAACTAGGGGAGAGTTTGTGGGCCCCTTCGCGAGAAAGTATGCGCCGCAACACCAGGTCACCTTCCTGCAGCTCCCGGGCATGCACAGACCTCTGGTGGTAGCGCCGAAGCGCCTGTCTGTACCGCGCGTTACGGAGTGCCGCATGTAATCGGACCTCGTTGACGAGGTCGATTTCTCCACGCCGGAGGTTGTCCTGCGTGGCTTCGTCGTAAGCTCGGACACGGTGAGACTTCATGGTGATTTCTGGAGGGAGTACAGCTTCAGCCCCGTACACCATGAAGAAGGGTGTCTCCCCGGTGGCCCGGCTCTGGGATGTCCGGTTAGCCCATAGTGTGCTCGGAAGTTCATCTACCCAATTGGCACCATGTTTCTTCAGGCTGGCGAAGGTACGAGTCTTGAGGCCCCGGAGAATCTCCGCATTGGCCCTCTCGACTTGCCCATTGCTCTTCGGGTGGGTGACAGAGGCATAGCATACCTGAATGCCAAGGTCCTCGCAGTAGTCTTGGAACGCTGCGCTGGTGAACTGGGTCCCATTGTCAGTGATGATCCTGTTTGGGACCCCGAACCGGCAGACAATAGACCTGATGAATTTTACTGCTGATTGTTTATTGATGGTGACATCTGGTGTAGCTTCCGGCCACTTGGTGAACTTATCGATAGCGACATAGAGGTACCGGAACCGCCCGACGGTTCTGGGAAATGGTCCCAGGATGTCCAACCCCCACACGGCAAACGGCCACGAGGGCGGGATCATCTGTACCGCCTGAGCCGGTGTATGGATCTGCTTGGCGTGGAACTGGCACGCCTTGCAGCTCTCGACCAGCTTGACGGCATCCTGGAGTGCTGTCGGCCAGTAGAAGCCATGCCGGAAGGCTTTACCGACAAGCGTGCGTGAGGAAGAATGACTTCCACATTCGCCTCCATGGATCTCAGCGAGCAAGTCGCAGCCTTCCCCCTGGGTTATACACCGCAATAGGATGTGGTTGGCGCCACGCCGGTAGAGATCCCCCTCTACCAGCACGTACCTCTTAGCCATACGCACAATCCGTTCAGCGGTTGCATGTTCATCAGGGAGGATATTGTCCTTCAAGTAGTCCCGGATCTCCGTGATCCATGCATCGGGTCTGACTTGAGCTTCTGGATCTTGAGCGCTGGGTTGCACGGAGTCCCCAGTGACGCTTACGATCCTTGGCGGCGCCCACGGTTGTAGGGCTGCCGGGACCGCCAGCTTCAAGGTGCTGGTCAAGCCCCCTTCGCCCGGCTCGGCGGGCCGGGCTGTGGGCCGCAGCAACGTCCTCTCGAAGACTCCTTCAGGCGCAGGGGCTCCGGTGGAAGCCTTCGTTGAAAGGTCGTCGGCTGCGGTATTACCGGCGCGCGGTACGTGGTGCAGGTCCAAGGCGAGGAATTCTATCTCCAACATCTGCACGTGAAGCAGATATGCAGCTAGCTGGGGGTCATTGCAGGAGCATTCGCCCTTGACTTGCTTGATGACCAGCTGGGAGTCGCCCTGTGCCAACAACTGGCGAGCGCCTAAAGACAGGGCTGTCTGCAGGCCAAAGATGAGTGCTTCATACTCCGCCATGTTGTTGGTTGCCTTGAAATTGAGACGCATCATATACCCAAACTGTTCCCCCGATGGCATGAGGAGCAGTACGCCGGCACCGGCCCCCTGCTTTCGCGAGGAGCCATTGAAGAAGAGTGTTCAGTGGGGTTCGGTGAAGACCGGAGCTTGGTGCTCCGGTTCTCCGCCTCCATGGCCCCCTGGGTCAGTCTCCGTTGGTGTCCACTCCGCCACAAAGTCAGCCAGTGCTTGGCTCTTGACTGCATGGCATGGGAGGATGTCCAGCTCAAACTCCGCCAGCTCCGCCGCCCATTTAGCAACGTTGCCAGTCGCATGGGGGCTGTGAAGAATTGTCTTCAGTGGATACGAGGTGACTACCGAGACCCGGTGGGCCTGGAAGTAATGGCGGAGCTTTCTGGAGGCCACGAGCACCGCATACAGCAGCTTGAGGACTTCCAGGTACCTCGTCTTGGCATCATGAAGTACTTCGCTAATGTAGTAGACAGGCCTCTGGACGGTTCGAACCCTCTTTCTCAGGCCTGGGAGGTCCTCGTCCATTGGCCCTGGCCCACTGGAGGTGGGTGGACCCACGGGGGCCTCCGGGAGCTGGGACCCGGAGGCCCTTAAGCTATCTTGATTGTCTGGGAGCTCCGGGGGCTCTTGGGGGACCTCTGGGAGGTCCCATTTGGCCCCGGGGGGTCCCGCGGGGCCCCCGGGGGTTTATCTTGGAGGTCCGGGAGACTGCCCAGGACCTCCGGGAGGCCGACCTAGACCTCCGGGAGGTTGCCTTGGAGGCCCGGGAGACCGTCTTGGTGCTGCGGGGCCTCCTGGCGTCTGTCTTCTGCTACCGGAGCAGGTTGTCAAGATGAGGAGTCCGGCCGCTCTGCGACGAGGACCATACTCACTACTTCAGTTGTCGCCGTGGTGTAGAGCAACAGGTGCTCTCCGGGCTCAGGGGCTACCATGATTGGTAGGGTCGTCAGGAGTCGCTTCAACTCCTGGAAAGCCTCTTCTGCTTCGTCAGTCCAGGCAAAAGGGCCTGACTTGCACAGGAGCTTAAAGAAAGGAAGTGCCCGCTCTGCTAGCCTCGGTATAAACCGACTCAGCGCGGCTAGACATCCTGTGAGTTTCTGGACATCCTTGACGCGGGCAGGGGGCCGCATCAAGTCGATGGCCTTGATCTTCTCTGGGTTGGCCTCAATCCCTCGGTGCGAGACCAGGAACCCTAAGAGCTTCCCAGAGGACACGCCGAACACACATTTATCTGGGTTCAGCTTGGTGCGCGTAGAGCGCAACTTGTCAAAGACTAAAGCTAGGTTATCTAGCAGGGACGACCCTGCTTGACCTTGACAACTATGTCATCGACATACACCTCAACCAGGTCTCTTATTAACTCCCCAAAGGTTTTGTGCATCGCCCGCACAAAGGTGGGGAGTGCATTCTTTAGGCCGTAAGGCATAGACACATAGAAATAAAGGCCGTCTACTGTGATTAAGGAGGTGTGCTCCTCGTCCTCCCTAGACATGGGGATCTGATGGAAACCCGAGTAGGCGTCTAGGAAGCACAGCATATCACAGCCTGACGTTGAGTCTACTATTTGATCTATTCTAGGGAGAGGGAATGGATCTTTAGGACATGCCTTATTGAGACTGGTGTAGTCGATGCACATCCGGAGCTTCCCGCCAGCTTTCGGGACAACGACGGGGTTCGCCAACCATCGGGGGTGGTGGACTTCCCGTATGAAGCCAGCGTCCAGCAGCTTCTTGACTTCTTCACGGATGAAGTTTTGCCGCTCGATGGACTGCTTGCGGGGCTTCTGTTGAACCGGCCGGGCGTCGGGAAAGACTTTCAAGTGGTGCTCGATCACCTTCCTGGGGATCCCCGGCATCTGTGACGGCTGCCATGCAAACACAACGACGTTGTGCCGGAGGAAGGTGACGAGCGCCTTCCTATTTACTATCCAGGCCCCCGGCTACCCGGGTGGTCTGGGTAGCTTCGGCGCCGACTTGGACGACCTTTAAGGGGACGCCGCCCTCGTCGAGAGGTTGCACCCTGGGTGCTGTGGTGGAAGCACGGTGACGTGCATTCGGGCGGAGCTGGTCCGACTCCGTATTGCTGGGGGTTGATGCCCCAGCTGCTGCGAGTGCTTGGAGCTTCTCCAGGGCCGACACTGCAGCAGTGCGGTCCCCTCGAATCGTGAGAACACCTGTCGGTGTCGGCATCTTCAGGACAAGGTAGCCGTAATGGGCTACAGCCATGAACCGGTACAGGGCTGGCCTGCCGATTATGGCGTTGAAGGGGAGGTCTATCTCCGCTACGTCGAACAGAATGTACTCTGTTCGATAGCTGTCCGGAGCCCCGAAGGTCACCGGGAGACTAATGTTGCCGTAGGGGATAACCTGTCCCGGCCCTACCCCTGAGAACGGACTCGACAGGGTGAGCTTGGCCATCGGGATTTGCAGCTTCTGGAAAGCTGCACGGCTGATGAGGTTCAGCCCAGCCCCTCCATCCACCAAAACGTGGTACATTCTCACGTTGGCGATGGTAGGGGCCACCAGGAGCGGTAGTTGGCCGGCCCCAGCCATGTTCCTGGGGCAGTCGGTGGCATCAAAGCTGATGGGGGTCCCCATCCACTTTAGGTGCGGTGCAGCACTTGGGAGTGGCGCCACCGACGCTACCGCTCGGCGCAGAGTCTTGACTGCTCTTCGGGACGAGGGGTCGGCGGACCCGCCGTATATGACGTAGAGCTTCTTCCGACGCTCATCGTCGCTGGAGCCGGAATCCTCGTGATTGCGTGCCGCCTTCACGACACGCAGAGGCTCCTGGATCTCCTCTGGGTGGTCGATGTTGTCTGGAACATCCACCCTCTGCTCATCTTCCTTTGGACGGAAGGGCAGGTCATCAGCCCGCTGCCGCTTCTCCTTGCGGAAGCGCTCTGCGAGCCTTCGGATCTCCCGGCACTCGGCAGCAGTGTGGCGACAGCTGCCGTGCACGGGGCACATATTGTCTTTATCACCTTCTGGGATTGGTGATCTTCGCTGCTTCTTGTCGGGGCGCGGCCCCCGAGCCCCACCGAGCGTCGCTGCAGTGACGACTGGGGCTGCGCTCGGTGACTCTATCTCGCTTCTGCCTCGGTTCTTGGCCTTCCTGCTGCCTCCACAGGGAGTAGGACTAGATCCGGGCAGTCCCCCTGACTCGGAGGATGGCAGCGAGTGCCAGTTCCGTCCTTCGGCATCTCTGGCGCATTTGTCTGCCAAGCTGAAGAGCTCTGAGACGTTGCGGACCTCCCTGGTCGCGAGCTTCTCGAGCATCTTCCTGTCCCGGACGCCTTGCCGGAACGCCACCACCACAGAAGCATTTTGAATGTGTGGGATGGTGTTCCGCACCTGGGAGAACCGCTGGATGAAAGAGCGCAGCGACTCCCCAGGTTGCTTCTGGACGGCGTGGAGGTCGAGCTCCGTGCCAGGCCGGGTGTAGGAGCTGCCGAAGTTGGCTACGAACTGTCGGCAAAGCTCTCCCCAGGAGGTGACGGAACCCTGGGGGAGGTTCATGAGCCAAGACCGGGCTGGACCGGCCAAGGCGACAGAGAAGTAATTGGCCATGACGGCTTCATTCCCTCCTGCGGCTAGTACGGCGGTGGAGTAGATCTGGAGGAACTCCGCCGGGTTGACGCTGCCGTCGTACTTCTCGGGCAGGTGTGGCCGAAACTTGCGTGGCCACTTCGCAAAGCGAAGATGGGGCGCGAGGGCTGCACACCCTGCTTCTGTCCCCGCAGGTTCTGGTGCCTCGAACGCTGGGTTCGCACTAGGCACAGTGTACCCTGGTACAGGCAAAGCTGCACCATAGGCCGGGGGCGCCATCTGCAGTACATATGACTGTGGCATATTCTGCACGGCGCAGGCCTGGGGCAGAGATCGCATGGCGAAGGTCTGCTCTTCAGGCTGGGTCGAGGCCGATGTCATGCTGTTGTCAGCCTCTTGGTAGCGACGCCTTTCTCGGCGTTGCTCGAGGTATACCCGAGCATCTTGACCCGAGCGACACCGCTCCAGATCTGTCCTCAGACCCATCGATTGAGGGCTGGCAGAGCTGGAATCTGCCGTCTATTCGTCAATCATCGGCGTGCGTATCAGCGTCACGGCCGGCTGGTCAGAGTGTCGTCTCCTCCGGAGTCGCGGGCTTGCGGCAGCGACGACAAGACGGTCTACCTCGAGAATCCACCGCTGGGTCGCTGCCTGAGGCGCGTCCCCAGCGGGCGGATTGTGCAGTAGCGCTCTTTCTGCAGCTAGCGCACCCCCTCCGGGTACGCCAGGTGCTACTGAAGATCTGACGCTGGTTGGAGCCTGCATTGACGGGGTCGGCGCTGCCAGAGCCGGTTGCTGGCTCCCAGCTTGGACTGACACACTACGTCCCGAGTGTGTTGGCTTGTACTCCCCCCTGGTCGCGGTTCGCCGCGGAGGCGGGGGAGGTGAGCTTGCCGCCGAAGGGAGCTTGGTCATCTTCGTCGGCAGAAACTCGTCGCGCTAGGGGAAAAGCCCCCTACCTGGCGCGCCAAATGTCAAAGTGTGCGATCGACACTTCCCCCGGGCCTGCACTGGGCAGCCCGTGGAGGTTCTTTTTTCGGCGGGGCTAGTCTCCTAGCGGAAAGCTTGCGCGGATGGACGAGTTAGCAAGAGCTTGACACGGCGAGTTTTACGTGGTTCAGGCAGCCGGAGCGTAAAACCCTACGTCCACGGCGAGCTACGGAGCTCGCTGTATTGCTTGCTGCTCAGGGCCGGAGGTCTTAGCTTGGGGGTGTGTTACAGCTTGTGAGTGTATGGCTAGCGTATGAGTTGCAAAGTGCGAACCCTTGCTATCGACGCCTGCCCGAGCCTTTTATAGTCCAAGACTCGGGCGGCTTACAAGGGGAGCCGGGGCCCGACAGGTGGTCCTGGGAAGATTGCTTGTTATCTACCGTATCTGTAGTTACGCCGGTAGCTGCCTCTGGTCGAAGGCTTCTGAGTCTTCATCTTGCCGCCCTGCCCATGCCGCGTGCTAGTCGTAGTGGTTGATGACCGCGTAGGCGGCATGGGATGTCTTGTCGCAGCGTTTATTGGCTGGCAGGTTCTGACACCGCGCGCCAGTCTGTGATGCGACTGGGCGCAACGGCACCTGACAGACGCGTGCTCCGCGTTTCCGCGTCTTGGGAAGACGCGGGCCTTGAATACCTTGTACGGGCAAGGTGAGGAGCGCCTTTACGCCTGCCGCCTACCGCTCGGGGGTAGGCAGCACCGTTGTTCTGGCCACGTGGCGGGTCCGGAGCCCTTCTCTGAGGTGAGAAGGGTCTGGCCTGCGGGGCACGTGGAGCCTCCAGACCTCTCCCCGCGGAGGGGGAGGTCCGGCCTCTGTATGCCACGTGGCGGGCCCGGAGCTCTCCTCTGCGGAGAGGGAGGTCTGGCCCCGCTGGACGCGTGGCGTCTTCGGACCTCTCTCCCGCGGAGGGGGAGGTCCGGCTTCTGTATGCCACGTGGCAGGCCCGGAGCTCTCCTCTGAGGAGAGGGAGGTCCGGCCCCGCCGGACGCGTGGCGCCTTCGGAGCTCTCCCTGCGGAGAAGGGCGAGTACCTTAGGCATTTTACCCTGTGCGCGGGGGTACCCCATATCTCAGGTACCGACAGGTGGTATTGAAGTCCTACCTCACGCTCTTCTTGTCTTCGAGGTCCTCCTCAGACCGCTTGGTTCTTCTCCGATGATCTCCCTTTTTGCACTTCAGCGATGGTTTGCTTGGTGAGTTAGGGCTAGGCTCTAAGTCGTCGGCTCAGGAGTTGAAAGAGAAGTTTGTGATTTCGGCCAGAGGTTTTGGGTTCTATTTATAATCAGGAAGAGAAGAGTCCTAATCTGATTGGATCCCGAATAAAAGTTTTATTCAGATCTTGTTGGATCCTGACGTCTTATCTTTGGCAACATTGTAGAGTTTGGATCGGTTCCCGTTGTGTACCGGTGTCCTTACGCGTAACAGTTGCTCCAGAATTTGTTACCTCCGGGATGATGAGCTCCGGAAGCTCCACGTGTCCTCCGGGCCTGGTATCTCTTTATCCGCAGAGAAGAGCTCCGGTCGTGCCGCGTGTCAATCGATCAAGACCTCCCTCTTCTTTGGAGGTGAGCTCCGCGCACACCACGTGTGGGTGCCGGTCTTTCCGCCTTTCCCTCCCTCAGGGACATGCCCCGAGGTCGACACGTGTTTAGCAGCGACGGACCTCCGGAGATAAGCTCCGGTGGCGACACGTGTTCAATAGATCCGGACTTCTCATATATGGGTTCCGAAATTAACACATATCCCGTGCGACTGGTCACCTAACTTCCGCGAGGACTAGCTCCGTGGATGACACGTGTCCTATGAAAAATGCCTTTGCTTCTTCCGCAGAGGCTATCTCCACGGGCAGTACGTGTCCCACAGGGTCGGACCTCTTTCCAATTGCGGAGGTGACCCCCGTGCCTGCCACGTATCCAGTTTAGCGTCGGACCTCTCCAATCTCTTCGGGGATGAGTTCCGAACACACCACGTGGTCTGCTGGTCGTGAAAGTTGCCTTCGGTGCTCTCAGAAAGCTTTACTGGCTATCCATTTGATACTTGTTTTTGTTCCCTTTTTTCTAAAAATGTTCTTCTTCTTCATCAACATGAACATATGCTGACACCCGAGATGAGGGTGTCACACTCGGGCCTCCCCCAGTCAGGTGTTGCGGTGCCAGTTGGTCACCTCCAGGAAAGGCCTGCGTTGTGCATGGGGGGTCCAGGGTGCGTATCCAGCTTAGCAGGCCATGAGCCCAAAGCATGCGCATCCTGCCCTCCGGAGGTACAGGGGAGTACAACCGCTTTGCCTGGTCATGAACCCAAAGCACGTGCACTCTGCTTCCCCAGCGCATGGCCCGGTACTAGGGATCGGACGGCTGTACCCGGACCTTGGAGGGAGCCGGAGCTCCGGCGCCTCGTGCACTGAATTGCCCAAGCCCCGTATAACGGATCAGGATCGGAAGACGGATAAGACTAGCAGACGGGAGGGGAGGACCCCCCGAGGACAATTACGTTTCCTCTGCCTGTGTGCAGGACCTCCAGGTTGCGGCAACAGGGTCTGCGTAAAGCAGGGGGAAAAGGAGCTACCAACTACTCCAGCCTAGGACTGGAAGGACCGGGTCCCGCCCCTTCAGCAGGGGCGGGACCCGAGGGCCCCATGTGTCCAGCGGGCCCGGAGCTCTCACCTCCCTTGAGGAGGGCTCCGGGCTTGCCACGTGGCAGGCGGAAACCGGACCTCCCCCCTCGGTGGGGGGGCTCCTAAAGCCCTACGTATCCAACATGGCCGGAGCTCCCGCCTCTTAAGGAGGAGCTCCGGACCCGCCACGTGGCAGGCAGATTTGGGGCTCCCCATGGGGCGAGATCCGGAGACCTCCGGGCGCCCCTAACACGGTTAGGACCCGGGGAGGGTGTCTGTGCAAAGCTCCGAGATTGGAGATGGCCTCTGAGTACCTTGCGGAGCTAAGGACTCAGTCAGGCAAAGCCAAGAAGGAGAGAAAAAATCATCAGACACAAATATCAAAAAGAGTCAAACTAAGCGAGGCTCCATGAGCTGGACTACAGACTCGATAAAAAGGGAGAAACAAGTCCTAAGGACCTCCCGGCTCCTGCCGGAACCTTGCGGCAATAAGGGCGGCCACATCCTCGACTTCAGCCCTGGCAGCTTCCTCAAGCTCCACGGCTGGGCCCTCTCTCGCTGGCTCTAGCGAGAATGAGGGGTCGCGGCTCTTGAAGCGTGCCAGCACATGAGAGGCGACCTCTAAAGCTAAGCCGCGGCCCTCGGCCTCAAGCTCGCTGGCGACCACCGACTCGGCAAGCGCGAAGGCATCCGCCAGGGGCAATGGAGCAACGGAGGCCGGGGCAGTCCCCCCGACCTCCTCCATTACCTCGTCCTCAGGAAGAGCCGACGCACCAGCGACCGAGACGAGACGCCGACCGGGAGAAGCTGGCTCAGAGGCTCTGGCAGCCAGGCCTGCCGGGCTCTCTTCAGCTTCTGGCTCCTTGATCTGAGCAGAGGGGCGAGCCGGGGAAGGCGGTGCTGGAGAAAAGGCCGGGCCGCCTAGTGCAGGGTCGACCTGCGCTGGCTTGGGGGCCGCGGTGGCCGTCTCGGCAGGAAGAGACGACGCCGCCGTGGAGTCCGGGCATGCCGGAACAGGAGAAGTTCGCGCTGGCCTGGGGGCCGCGGCAGTTGCCCCTGGCTCCGAGCGCAGCGGCACAGATTCCCCGCAAGTCGGGGATGGCCGGGAAGCGCGGACACTCCAGCGAGCTCTGAACCCCGACTTCCGAGCCGGGGTAGGACTCCCAGAGCCCGCTACCGTCACTGACGGCCGCTCCGCAGTCGCCTGAACGGGCGGAACAGGGGACGCCCCAGAAGCTTCCCCCAGCGCATCAGCCCGGGGCCTCTTCGAGTCGCCACCGGAGGGAGTGTCAGGCACCCCAGAATCCCGACTTGGCACAGACGCCGCTGCTGGAGGAGATCGAACGCGCTTCTTCTCTGGTGGCGGGTTGGAAGCCATGGCGAGGGAGAACTCAAGGGCAAGAGAGCAAAAGCACAAGAGTCCGAGAAGAAACGCAGAGAAGTGCGAAGGGAAGCTGCAATATGGGTAAGACCCCCTCTAAAAACTTCCCGGGTGCAATTCCAAGCGATTCGGAACTCTTCGAATACCCCGCATCGGCAACCGCTTCGGTTCCTAGACCGAGTGCCGATGACGGGTGGGCCCAAGCCACCTAACTAAAGCGGTGAGGTCAAGGAGTCAGTCTCCTGAGAAGATGAGCCGGCAGGGCACTTCGGCGTTTCCCGAAGAAAGCGCCGCAACGTGCAGAAGTGGCAGTCTTGGGAACCGCCACAGTAAAAGCAACCATCAAGTGAGCGCACGCTCCCACGATCCCGCGGCCGTTCGTGCTCCGGCAGCAGTCAATTCTGGACTTAGAGAAAGTGCGCGGATCGAAAGAGATGGAGGTCCCACCTCGGGCTCGCTATCTCCCCCGAGATGGGCCCGGGGGCCACTGTCGGTACCTGAGATATGGGGTACCCCCGCGCACAGGGTAAAATGCCTAAGGAACTCGCCCTTCTCTGCAGGGAGAGCTGCGAAGGCGCCACGCGTCCGGCGGGGCTGGACCTCCCTCTCCTCAGAAGAGAGCTCCGGGCCCGCCATGTGGCATACAGAAGCCGGACATCCCCCTCCGCGGGAGAGAGGCCCGAAGGCGCCACGCGTCCAGCGGGGCCGGACCTCCCTCTCCTCAGAGGAGAGCTCCAGGCCCGCCACATGGCCAACAGAATCCGAGCCTCTCCCTCCGCGGGGAGAGGTCCGGAGGTTCCACGTGCCCCGCGGAACGGACCCTCCTCTCCTCCGAGAAGGGCTCCGAGCCCACCACGTGGCAGCAGAACGGCGCTGCCTGCCCCCGAGCGATAGGCAGCGGGCGTAAAGACGCCCCATACCTTGCCCGTACAAGGTATTCAAGGCCCGCGTCTTCCCGAGACGCGGAGACGCGGAGCACGCTTCTGTCAGTTGCCGTTGCGCCCAGTCGCATCACAGACTGGCGCGCGGTGTCAGAACCTGCCAGCCAATAAACACCGCGACAAGACATCCCATGCCGCCTGCGCCGTCATCAACCACTATGACTAGCATGCGGCATGGGAAGGGCGGCAAGATGAAGACTCAGAAGCCTTTGACCAGAGGCAACTACCGGCATAACTGCAGATACGGTAGATATAGACAATCATCCCGGGACCACCTGTCGGGTCCCGGCCCCCTTTGTAAGCTGCCCGAGCCTTGGACTATAAAAGGCTCGGGTAGGCGACGATAGCAAGGGTTCGCACTTTGCAACTCATACGCTAGCCATACACTCTCAAGCTGTAACTCACCCCCAAGCTCAGGACTCCGGCCCTGAGCAGCAAGCAATACAGCAAGCTCCATAGCTCGCCGTGGACGTAGGGTTTTACGCTCCGGCGGCCTGAACCACGTAAAACTCGCCATGTCAAGCTCTTACTAACTCGTCCATCTGCGCAAGCTCTCTGCTAGAGACTAGCCCCACAGAAAAAAGAACCTCCGCGGGCTGCCCAGTGCAGGCCCCGAGGAAGTGTCGACTGAACACTTCGACATTTGGCGCGCCAGGAAGGGGAAAAGCCCCCTACCTGGCGCGCCAAATGTCGAAGTGTTAAGTCGACACTTCCCTTGGGCCTGCACTGGGCAGCCCGCGGAGGTTCTTTTTTCGGTGGGGCTAGTCTCTAGCAGAGAGCTTGCACAGATGGACGAGTTAGTAAGAGCTTGACACGGCGAGTTTTACGTGGTTCAGGCCGCCGGAGCGTAAAACCCTACATCCATGGCGAGCTATGGAGCTCGCTGTATTGCTTGCTGCTCAGGGCCGGAGTCCTGGGCTTGGGGGTGAGTTATAGCTTGAGAGTGTATGGCTAGCGTATGAGTTGCAAAGTGCGAACCCTTGCTATCGTCGCCTACCCGAGTCTTTAATAGTCCAAGACTCGGGTGGCTTACAAGGGGGGCCGGGACCCGACAGGTGGTCCCGGGGAGATTGACTGATATCTACCGTATCTGCAGTTATGCCGGTAGTTGTCTCTGCCGAAGGCTTCTAAGTCTTCGTCTTGTAGCTCTGCCCATGCCGCATGCTAGTCGTAGTGGATGATGACGGCAGTGGTGGCATGGGATGTCTTGTCGCTGCGTTTATTGGCTGGCAGCCTCTGACACTGCACGCCAGTCTGTGATGCGACTGGGCGCAACGGCACCTGACAGAGGCGTGCTCCGCGTCTCCGCGTCTTGGGAAGGCGCGGGCCTTGAATACCTTGTACGGGCAAGGTATGGGGCGTCTTTACGCCCGCTGCCTATCGCTCGGGGGCAGGCAGCGCCGTTCTGCTGGCCACGTGGCGGGCCCGGAGCCCTCCTCTGAAGAGAGGGGGGTCCGGCCCCGCAGGACACGTGGAGCCTTCGTACCTCTCCCCACAGAGGGGGAGGTTCGGCTTCTATTGGCCACGCGGTGAGCCCGGAGCTCCTCTCTGAGGAGAGGGAGGTCCGGCCTTTCCGGACACGGGGCACCTTCGGACCTCTCTCCCGCGGAGGGGGAGGTCCGGCTTCTGTATGCCACGTGGTGGGCCTGGAGCTCTCCTCTGAGGAGAGGGAGGTCCGGCCCCGCTGGACGTGTGGCGCCTTCGGAGCTCTCCCTGTGGAGAAGGGCGAGATCCTTAGGCATTTTCCCCTGTGCGCGGGGGTACCCCATATCGAGGGTACCGACAGTGGCCCCCGGGCCCATCTCGGGAGAGATAGCGAGTCCGAGGTGGGACCTTCGTCTCTTCTGATCCGCGCACTTTCTTGTCTTGAGTACTCCCTGTGCTGGCAGGGTCTTGACGGCTTCGGTATTCAGCCTCTTAGGAGAGGGTGAAGCCTGGCATCGGAGCTCGGCCCGGCTGTGGGGGCGGAGGTCCGGAAGTCATCGGAGCTCAGGCCAGCGAAGGGCGTGAGGTCCGGCATCATCGCTCGCCTCTGAAAGGAGGGCGAGGGCTGGCCTCAGAGCTCGGTCTGGCTGTGGAGGCGGAGTCCGGAAGTCATCGGGGCTCAGGCCAGCGAAGGGCCCTCCGCGTTCACGGTGAACCGTGACCAGTGGGGAGTACATGTCGACGCACTCAGGACGGAGTGTGTCGGCACAAGCTGGTAGCCAGCAGCCGACTCCGGCAACGCCGACTCCGGCAATGCAGGCTCCGACCAGTGTGAGATCTTCTGCAGCGCTGAGCGTACACCATGGGGGTGCGCTAGCTGCAGCAAGAGCACTGCTGCGCAACCCACCTGCTGGGGATGCGCCCCATTCAGCGACCCAACAATGGGTCCACGAGGTGGACCGCCTCGTCGTCGCCGCCGCGAACCCTCGGTTTCGGCAAGGGCGATGCCCCGGTCAACCGGCTGTGTCGCTGACGCGCACGCCAACGGTTGACGGGCAGACGGCGGACCCCAGCTCCACCAGGTTTCCGTCGACGGACCTGAGGGCAGAGCTGGAGCGATGCCACTTGGGCCAAGATGCCTGAGTGTTCCTCGAGCGACGTCGAGAATGGCGTCGCACTCAAGAGGCTGGCGACAAGATGACGTCGGCCTCGACCCAGCCTGAACGGCAGACCTTCGCCACGCGAGCTCTGCCCCAGGCGTACGCCGCGCAGCATAAGCCACAACCATGTGCTCTGCAAGCGGCGTCCCCGGCCTATGGCGCAACCTTGCCCATACCGGGATACACTGTGTCAGGCGCAACCAAGTGTTCGCGGCACCAGTACCTGCACTGGGAGCCAGCAACCGGCTCTGGCAGCGCCGACCCCGGCAATGCAGGCTCCAACCAGCGTCAGGTCTTCAGTAGCGCTGGGCATACCTGGAGGGGGTGCGCCAGCCGCAGCAAGAGCGCTACTGCACAATCCGCCTGCTGGGGACGCGCCTCAGGCAGCGACCCAGCAGTGGATTCGCGAGATAGACCGTCTCGTCGTCGCCGCCGCAAACCCTCGACTTCGGCGGGGACGACGCTCCGGCCAACTGGCTGTGTCGCTGAGGCGCACGCCAATGGTTGGCGAGCAGACGGCGGACTCCAGCTCCACCAGGCTTCCATCGACGGACCTGAGGACAGAGCTGGAACGGTGCCACTTGGGCCAAGATGCCCGAGTGTTCCTCGAGCGACGTCGAGAAAGGCGTCGCACTCAAGAGGCTGGCGACAACATGACGTCGGCCTCGACCCAGCCTGGAGGGCAGACCTTCACTACGCGAGCTCTGCCCCAGGCGTACGCCGCACAGCATAAGCAACAACGATGTGCTCTGCAAGCGGCGTCCCCGGCCTATGGCGCAACCTTGCCCATACCGGGGTACACTGTGCCAGGCGCAACCAAGCGTTCGCGGCACCAGTACCTGCACTGGGAGCCAGCAACCGGCTCTGGCAGCGCCGACCCTGGCAATGCAGGCTCCAACCAGCGTCAGGTCTTCAGTAGCGCTGGGCGTACCTGGCGGGGGTGCGCTAGCCGCAACAAGAGCGCTACTGCACAATCCGCCTGCTGGGGACGCGCCTCAGGCAGCGACCCAGCAGTGGATTCGCGAGGTAGACCGTCTTGTCGTCGCCGCCGCAAACCCTTGACTTCGGCGGGGACGACGCTCCGGCCAACCGGCTGTGTCGCTGACGCGCACGCCAACGGTTGACGGACAGACGGCGGATTGCAGCTCCACCAGGCTTCCATCGACGGACCTGAGGACTGAGCTGGAACGATGCCACCTGGGCCAAGACGCCCGAGTGTTCCTCGAGCGGCGACGAGAAAGGCGTCGCAGCCAAGAGGCCGGCGTCAGCATGACGACTGCCTCAACCCTGCCTGGGGCGCAGACTTTCGCCACGCGAACTCTGCCACAGACATTACGCCACGCAGCATATGCCACAGCCATATGTCCTGCAAACGGCGCCCCCGGTCTATGGCGCAGCCTTGCACATACCGGGGTACACTGTGCCAGCGGCGAACCAAGCGTTCGCGGCACCAACACCTGCAGCAACAGGGGCAGGATGTACGGCCCTGGAGCCCCACCTCCGCTTCACGAGGTGGCCGCGCAAGTTTCGGCTGCACCTACCCGGGAAGTACGACGGCAGAGTCAACCCAGCGGGGTTCCTCCAGATCCACTCCACCGCCGTACTTGCCGCAGGAGGGGATGAGGCCGTCATGGCCAAACCACTTCCCCGTCGCCTTGACCGGCCCAGCCCGGTCTTGGCTAATGAACCTCCCTCAGGGTTCCATAACTTCCTGGGGAGAGCTCTACCGGCAGTTCATCGCCAACTTCGGCAGCTCCTACACCCGTCCTGGTATGGAGCTTGACCTCCAAGCCATCAAGCAACAACCTGGGGAGTCGCTGCGCTCCTTCATCCAGCGGTTCTCCCAGGTACGCAACACCATTCCGCATATTCAAAGTGCTTCTGTGGTGGCGGCACTTCGACAGTGTCCAGGACAAGAAGATGCTTGAGAGGCTTGCAACCAGAGAGGTCTGCGATGCCTCCGAGCTCTTCAGCCTGGCGGACAAGTGCGCCAGAGCAGCCGGAGGGCGGAGCTGGCACTCACTGCCAGCTTCCGAAGCCAGAAGACAGCCCGAAGACGGCGGAGTTCAAGCTGAGCTCCCGACCACGTCAGACAGCCAAGAGCCAAGCACTGGCTGACTTCGTGGCTGAGTGGACGCCAACGAAGGCTGACCCAGGGGGCCGCGAAGACGGTGAAACAAAGTACCGAGCTCCGGTCTTCACCGGGCCTCACTGGACGCTCTTCTTCGACGGCTCCTCGCGAAAGCAGGGGGCCGGTGTCGGCGTACTGCTTCTCATGCCATCGGGGGAGCAGTCTGGGTACATGGTGCGTCTCAATTCCAAGGCTACCAACAACTTGGCAGAGTATGAAGCACTCATCATTGGCCTAAGAGACAGTCCTGTCTCTGGGCGCTCGCCAGTTGTTGGCGCAGGGCGACTCCCAGCTAGTTATCAAGCAAGTTAAGGGTGAATGCCCCTGCAATGACCCACAGCTAGCTGCTTATCTGCTTCACGTGCGGATGTTGGAGAAAGAATTCCTCGCCTTGGACCTGCGCCATGCACCGCGCGCTTGCACGGCCGCAGCTGACGACCTCTCAACGAAAGCCTCCATTGGAGCCCCTGCGCACGAAGGAGTCTTCGAGAGGACGTTGCTGCGGTCCACAGCCCGGCCCGCCGAGCCGGGCGAAGGGGGCTGAACCAGTGCCTCGAAGCTAGGCAGTCCCGGTGGCCCTGGATGCCGCCAAAGGATCGTAAGAGTCACCGGGGACTCCGTGCAATCCAGCGCTCAAGATCCAGAAGCTCAAGTATTCCCGATGCATGGACCACGGAGGTCCGGGACTCCTTGAAGGACATCCTTCCTGATGAACGTGCATCCACTGAACGGGTGGTGCGGATGGCTAAGTGCTACGGGCTGGTATCTTTACTGGCGTGGCGCCACGACATCCTATTGCGGTGCATAACCCAGGAGGAAGGCTGCGATTAGCTCGCAGTAGTCCAAGGAGGCGAGTGCTGGGAACGCTCATCGTCCCGCACGTTGGTTGGTTAAGCCACCTGGCATGGCTCCTACTGACCGAGAGCCACCTGGACGCCATCAAACCGGTTAGGGATGCAATGCGTGCCAGGTCCACGCCAAGCAGACCCACACAACCGGTGCAGACGCGCACCCAGAGCCGTCGGGGGATACCGGCTCCTCCATGTCGAGGGCCAGCCGGACATCCCAGGGCCGGGTCACGGAAACTACCCTTCCACATGGTATGCAGGGCCGAAGCCATGCTTCCCCCTGATATAGCCATGGGGGTCCCCCCGTGTGCATCGTACGACGAAGCCACGCATGACCCGCTCTGCGTGAAGACAGGCGCTCCGACGCTACCCAGTAAGTTCACCATGCTTACTTAGGTGTTTATTTAAATTACGCATTAATTTATATGAACACCTCCCCACGCTCTAGACAGTGTGCGTCCATTGTACACTTGGCTCCTCTATCCGGCTCTCATGCATAGTCGATATTTGCCGTCCTGCCGAAGGCGGTAGTGCTTGGGGTACCTGCCAGAGGCCTGGTGGCCTTTTGGATCTCCCCCTATAAGGGTACTGCACCGCCAGTTGGTCTCCTCCGAGAAAGGACCTACGCTAGAACGGGGGATCAGGAGCCTTGCTTTGCCCGGTCTTGCACCCAAAGCATGCGCACTCTGCCTCCTGGCGCTACGGTCTGAGTACCAGGGGGCCGGGCGGTTACACCCTGACTGGGGCTGGGGCCAGACCTCCGGGACAAGTGCACTGGATTATCAAAGCCCCGTATTCCGGCCTGGGACAGTAAGCCAAATGAGACTAAGGGATAGGAAAGGGGGGACCACTGAGCAGTGCCGGACTCCGCCCCCACAGCTGGGCCGAGCTCCGAAGCCAGCCCTCGCCCTCCTTTCAGAGGCGAGCGCTGATGCCGGACCTCACGACCTTCGTCGGCCTGAGCTCCGATGACTTTCGGACTCCGCCTCCGCAGCCAGACCGAGCTCCGAGGCCAGCCCTCGCTCTCCTTTCAGAGGCGAGCGCTGATGCCGGACCTCACGCACTTCACTGGCCTGGGCTCCGATGACTTCCGGACCTCCGCCCCCACAGCCGGGCCGAGCTCCGATGCCAGGCTTCACCCTCTCCTAAGAGGCTGAACACCGAAGCCGTCAAGACCCTGCCAGCACAGGGAGTACTCAAGATAAGAAAGTGCACGGATCAGAAGAGACGAAGGTCCCACCTCGGGCTCGCTATCTCCCCGAGATGGGCCCGGGGGCCACTGTTGGTACCCTCGATATGGGGTACCCCCGCGCAACAGGGGAAAATGCCTAAGGATCTCACCCTTCTCCGCAGGGAGAGCTCCGAAGGCGCCACGGTTAGGGACCGGCGCGCCAAATGTCGAAGTGTTCAGCCGACACTTCCCCCGGGCCTTCACTGGGCAGCCCGCGGAGGTTCTTTTTTCGGTGGGGCTAGTCTCTGGCGGAGAGCTTGCGCAGATGGACGAGTTAGTAAGAGCTTGACACGGCGAGTTTTACGTGGTTCAGGCCGCCGGGTTGACGCTACCGTCGTACTTCTCGGGCAGGTGCGGCCGGAACTTGCGTGGCCACTTCGCGAAGCGAAGGTGGGGTGCAAGGGCCGCACATCCTGCACCTGCTGCTGCAGGTATTGGCGCTGCGAACGCTTGGTTCGCACTTGGCACCGCGTATCCCGGCATGGGCAAGGCTGCACCATAGACTGGGGGCGCTGCTTGCTGCGCATATGGTTGTGGCATATGCTGCGCGGCATATGCCTGAGGCAGGGCTCGCATGGCGAAGACCTTCCCTTCAGGTTGTGTCGAGGCCGACGACATGCTGTCGCCAGCCTCATGGTTGCGACGCCTTTCTCGGCGTCGCTCGAGGTACACCCAGGCATCCTGTCCCAAGTGGCACCGTTCCAGCTCCCTTCTCTGGACCATCGACAGGTGCCTGGAGGAGCTGGAATCCGCCCTTAGCCCGTCAACCGTGGGCGTGCGCGTTAGTGACACAGCTGGTTGCCCTGGGCGCCGTCCTCGCCGAAACCGAGGGTTCGCGGCGGCGACGACGAGGCGGTCCACCTCGCAGACCCATTGCTGGGTCGCTGAATGGGGCGCATCCCCTGCTGGTGGGTTGCACAGCAGCGCTTTTGCCGCAGCTAGCGCACCCCCATGGTGTATGCTCAGCGCTGCAGAAGATCTCACACTGGTCGGAGCCTGCATCGCCGGAGTCGGCGTTGCCGGAGTCGGCTGCTGGCTACCAGCTTGTGCCGACACACTCCGTCCTGAGTGTGTCGACATGTACTCCCCAGTGGTCACGGTTCGCCGTGAACGCAGAGGGGGAGAGTTTGCTGCTGAAGGAAGCTTGGTCATCTTCGTCGGCGGGAACTCGTCGCGCTAGGAGAAAAGCCCCCTTCCTGGCGCGCCAAATGTCGAAGTGTTCAGTCGACACTTCCCCCGGGCCTGCACTGGGCAGCCCGCGGAGGTTCTTTTTTCGGTGGGGCTAGTCTCTAGCGCAGAGCTTGTGCAGATGGACGAGTTAGTAAGAGCTTGACACGGCGAGTTTTACGTGGTTCAGGCCGCCGGGTTGACGCTACCGTCGTACTTCTCGGGCAGGTGCGGCCGGAACTTGCGCGGCCACTTCGCGAAGCGAAGGTGGGGTGCAAGGGCCACACATCCTGCACCTGCTGCTGCAGGTATTGGCGCTGCGAACGCTTGGTTCGCACTTGGCACCGCGTATCCCGGCATGGGCAAGTGGTCCCCCTTTCCTGTCCCTTAGTCTCATTTGGCTTACTGTCCCAGGCCGGAATACGGGGCTCGGGTAATCCAATGCACTTGGTCCCGGAGGTCTGGCCCCAGCCCCAGTCAGGGTGTAACCGTCCGGCCCCCTGGTACTCAGACCGTAGCGCTGGGGGGCAGAGTGCGCATGCTTTGGGTGCAAGACCGAGCAAAGCAAGGCTCCTGACCCCCCGGTCTAGCGTAGGTCTTTTCTCGGAGGAGACCAACTAGCGGTACTGTACCCTCACAGGGGGAGATCCAAAAGGCCACCGGGCCTTTGGCAGGTACCCCAAGCACTACCGTTTTCGGCAGGACGGCAAATATCGACTTTGCATGAGAGCAGGAAAGAGGAACCAAGTGTACAATGGACGCACACTTTCTAGAGCGTGGGGAGGTGTTCATATAAATTAATGCGTAATTTAAATGAACACCTAAGTAAGCATGGTGAACTTACTGGGGTAGCGTCGGAGCGCCTGTCTTCACGCAGAGCGGGTCATGCGTGGCTTCGTTGTACGCCGGACACAGGGGGACCCCCATGGCGATCTCAGGGGGAAGCATGGCCTCGGCCCCGCATACCATGTGGAAGGGTAGTTCCCGTGACCCGGCCCTGGGAAGTCCGGCTGGCCCTCGACATGGAGGAGCCGGTATCCCCCGACGGCTCTGGGTGCGCGTCTGCACCGGTTGTGTGGGTCTTCTCGGCGTGGACCTGGCACGCTTTGCATCCCTAACCGGTTTGACGGCGTCCAGGTGGCTCTCGGTCAGTAGGAGCCATGCAGGGTGGCTTAACTGACCAACGTGCGGGACGATGAGCGTTCCCAGCACTCGCCTCCTTAGACTACTGCGAGCTAATCGCAGCCTTCCTCCTGGGTTATGCACCGCAATAGGATGTCGTGGCGCCACGCCAGTAAAGATACCAGCGCGTAGCACTTAGCCATCCGCACCACCCGTTCAGCGGATGCACGTTCATCAGGAAGGATGTCCTTCAAGGAGTCCTGGACCTCCGTGGTCCATGCATCTGGACTACTTGAGCTTCTGGATCCTGAGCGCTGGGTTGCACGGAGTCCCGAGTGACTCTTACGATCCTTTGGCGGCATCCAAGGCCGCCGGGACTGCCTAGCTTCGAGGCACTGGTTCAGCCCCCTTCGCCCGGCTCGGCGGGCCGGGCTGTGGACCGCAGCAACGTCCTCTCGAAGACTCCTTCGTGCGCAGGGGCTCCGATGGAGGCTTTCATTGAGAGGTCGTCAGCTGCGGCCGTGCAAGCGCGTGGTACATGGCGCAGGTCCAAGGCGAGGAATTCTTTCTCCAACATCCGCACGTGAAGCAGATAAGCAGCTAGCTGTGGGTCATTGCAGGGGCATTCACCCTTAACTTGCTTGATAACTAGCTGGGAGTCGCCCTGCGCCAACAACTGGCGAGCGCCCAGAGACAGGACTGTCTTTTAGGCCAAAGATGAGTGCTTCATACTCTGCCAAGTTGTTGGTTGCCTTGGAATTGAGACGCACCATGTACCCAGACTGCTCCCCCGATGGCATGAGAAGCAGTACGCCGGCACCGGCCCCCTGCTTTCGCGAGGAGCCGTCGAAGAAGAGCGTCCAGTGAGGCCCGGTGAAGACCGGAGCTCGGTACTTTGGTTCACCGTCTTCGCGGCCCCCTGGGTCAGCCTTCGTTGGTGTCCACTCAGCCAAGAAGTCAGCCAGTGCTTGGCTCTTGGCTGTCTGACGTGGTCGGGAGCTCAGCTTCAACTCCGCCGTCTTCGGGCTGTCTTCCAGCTTCGGAAGCTGGCAGTGAGTGCCAGCTCCGCCCTCCGGCTGCTCTGGCGCACTTGTCCGCCAGGCTGAAGGGCTCGGAGGCATCGCAGACCTCTCTGGTTGCAAGCCTCTCAAGCATCTTCTTGTCCTGGACACTGTCGAAGTGCCGCCACCACAGAAGCACTTTGAATATGTGGAATGGTGTTGCGTACCTGGGAGAACCGCTGGATGAAGGAGCGCAGCGACTCCCCAGGTTGTTGCTTGATGGCTTGGAGGTCAAGCTTCATGCCGGGACGGGTGTAGGAGCTGCCGAAGTTGACGATGAACTGCCGGCAGAGCTCTCCCCAGGAAGTTATGGAACCCCGAGGGAGGTTCATTAGCCAAGACCGGGCAGGGCAGGTCAAGGTGACGGGGAAGTAGTTTGGCCATGACGGCCTCATCCCCTCCTGCGGCAAGTACGGCGGTGGAGTAGATCTGGAGGAACCCCACCGGATTGACGCTGCCGTCGTACTTCTCGGGCAGGTGCGGCCGAAACTTGCGCGGCCACCTCGTGAAGCGGATGTGGGGCTCCAGGGCCGTACATCCTGCCCCTGTTTCTGCAGATGTTGGTGCCGCGAACGCTTGGTTCGCCGCTGGCACAGTGTACCCCGGTATGGGCAAGGTTGCGCCATAGACCGGGGGCGCCGTTTGGAGGACATATGGCTGTGGCATATGCTGCGTGGCGTATGTCTGGGGCAGAGTTTGCGTGGTGAAAGTCTGCGCCTCAAGCAGGGTTGAGGCAATCGTCATGCTGACGCCGGCCTCTTGGCTGCGACGCCTTTCTCGTCACCGCTCGAGGAATATTCGGGCGTCTTGGCCCAGGTGGCATCGTTCTAGCTCAGTCCTCAGGTCCGTCGACGGAAGCCTGGTGGAGCTGGAATCCGCCGTCTGTCCGTCAACCGTTGGCGTGCGCGTCAGCGACACAGCCGGTTGGCCGGAGCGTCGTCCCCGCCGAAGTCAAGGGTTTGCAGCGGCGACGACAAGACGGTCTACCTCGCGAATCCACTGCTGGGTCGCTGCCTGAGGTGCGTCCCTAGCAGGCGGATTGTGCAGTAGCACCCTTGCTGCTGCTAGCGCACCCCCACCGGGTACGCCCGGCGCTACAGAAGGCCTGAGGCTGGTTCGAGCCTGCATTGCCAGGGACGGCGCTGCCAGAGCCGGTTGCTGGCTCCCAGCTTGCCCTGACACACTCCGTCCTGAGTGTGTCATCATGTACTCTCCCCTGGTCACGGTTTGCCGCGGACGCAGGGGGGAGAGTTTGGCGCACCAGGAAGGGGGCTTTTCCCCTTGCGCGACGAGTTTCCGCCGACGAAGATGACCAAGCTTCCCTCAGCGGCAAACTCTTCCCCCTGCGTCCGTGGAAAACCGTGACCAGGGGAGAGTACATGATGACACATTCAGGACGGAGTGTGTCAGGGCAAGCTGGGAGCCAGCAACCGGCTCTGGCAGCGCCGACCCCGGCAATGCAGGCTCCAACCAGCGTCAGGCCTTCAGTAGCGCCGGGCGTACCCGGTGGGGGTGCGCTAGCAGCAGCAAGGGCGCTACTGCACAATCCGCCTGCTGGGGACGCGCCTCAGGCAGCGACCAGCCGTGGATTCGCGAGGTAGACCGTCTTGTCGTCGCCGCCGCAAACCATTGACTTCAGTGGGGACGATGCTCCGGCCAACCGGCTGTGTCGCTGACGTGCACGCCAACGGTTGACGGGCAGACGGCGGGTTCCAGCTCCACCAAACTTCCGTCGACGGACCTGAGGACAGAGCTGGAACGGTGCCACTTGGGCCAAGATGCCCGAGTGTTCCTCGAGCGACGTCGAGAAAGGCGTCGCACTCAAGAGGCTGGCAACAACATGACGTCGGCCTCGACCCAGCCTGGAGGGCAGACCTTCGCTACGCGAGCTCTGCCGCAGGCGTACGCCGCACAGCATAAGCCACAACCATGTGCTCTGCAAGCGGCGTTTCCGGCCTATGGCGCAACCTTGCCCATACCGGGGTACACTGTGCCAGGAGCAACCAAGCGTTCGCGGCACCAGTACCTGCACTGGGAGCCAGCAACCGGCTCTGGCAGCACCGACCCCGGCAATGCAGGCTCCAACCAGCGTCAGGTCTTCAGTAGCGCTGGGCGTACCCGGCGGGGGTCCGCTAGCCGCAACAAGAGCGCTACTGCACAATCCGCCTGCTGGGGACGCGCCTCAGGCAGCGACCCAGCAGTGGATTCGCGAGGTAGACCGTCTTGTCGTCGCCGCCGCAAACCCTTGACTTCGGCGGGGACGACGCTCCGGCCAACCGGCTGTGTCGCTGACGCGCACGCCAACGGTTGACGGACAGACGGCGGATTCCAGCTCCACCAGGATTCCGTTGACGGACCTGAGGACTGAGCTGGAACGATGCCACCTGGGCCAAGACGCCCGAATGTTCCTCGAGCGGCGACGAGAGAGGCGTCGCAGCCAAGAGGCCGGCGTCAGCATGACGACTGCCTCAACCCTGCCTGAGGCGCAGACTTTCGCCACGCGAACTCTGCCCCAGACATACGCCACGCAGCATATGCCACAGCCATATGTCCTGCAAACGGCGCCCCCGGTCTATGGCGCAGCCTTGCCCATACCGGGGTACACTGTGCCATCGGCGAACCAAGCGTTCGCGGCACCAACACCTGCAGCAACAGGGGCAGGATGTACGGCCCTGGAGCCCCACCTCCGCTTCACTAGGTGGCCGCGCAAGTTTCGGCCGCACCTGCCCGAGAAGTACGACGGCAGCGTCAACCCGGCGGGGTTCCTCCAGATCTACTCCACCGCCGTACTTGCCGCAGGAGGGGATGAGGCCGTCATGGCCAAGCTACTTCCCGTCGCCTTGACCGGCCCAGCCCGGTCTTGGCTAATGAACCTCCCTCAGGGTTCCATAACTTCCTGGGGAGAGCTCTGCCGGCAGTTCATCGCCAACTTCGGCAGCTCCTACACCCGTCCCGGCACGGAGCTTGACCTCCAAGCCATCAAGCAACAACCTGGGGATTCGCTGCACTCCTTCATCCAGCGGTTCTCCCAGGTACGCAACACCATTCCGCATATTCAAAGTGCTTCTGTGGTGGTGGCCCTTCGACAGTGACCAGGACAAGAAGATGCTTGGGAGGCTTGCAACCAGAGAGGTCTGCGATGCCTCCGAGCCCTTCAGCCTGGCGGACAAGTGCGCCAGAGCAGCCGGAGGGCGGAGCTGGCACTCTCTGCCAGCTTCCGAAGCCGGAAGACAGCCCGAAGACGGCGGAGTTCAAGCTGAGCTCCCGACCACGTCAGACAGCCAAGAGCCAAGCACTGGTTGACTTCGTGGCTGAGTGGATTCCAACGAAGGCTGACCCAGGGGGCCACGAAACGGTGAACCAAAGTACCGAGCTCCGATCTTCACCGGGCCTCACTGGACTCTCTTCTTCGACGGCTCCTCGCGAAAGCAGGGGGCCTGTCGGTACCCGCGATATGGGGTACCCCCGCACACAGGGGAAAATGCCTAAGGATCTTGCCCTTCTCCGCAGGGAAAGCTCCGAAGGCGCCACGTGTCCAGTGGGGCCGGACCTCCCTCCCCTCAGAGGAGAGCTCCGGGCTCGCCACGTGGCCTACAGCAGCCAGACCTCCCCCCTCCGTGGGGAGAGCTCCGAAGGTGCCACATGTCCCGCGGGGCCGGACCTACCCCTCCTTAGAGGAGAGCTCCGGACCCGCCACGTGGCCGACAGAAGCTTAACCTCCCCCTCCGCGGGGAGAGGTCCGAAGGCTCCACGTGTCCTGCGGAGCCGGACCCCCCTCTCCTCTGAGGAGGGCTCCGAGCCTGCCACGTGGCTAGCAGAACGGCGCTGCCTGCCCCCGAGCGATAGGCAACGGGCGTAAAGACGCCCCATACCTTGCCCGTACAAGGTATTCAAGGCCCGCGTCTTCCCAAGACGCGGAGACATGGAGCACGCCTCTGTCAGGTGCCGTTGCGCCCAGTCGCATCACAGACTGGCACGCGGTGTCAGGGCCTGCCAGCCAATAAACGCAGCGACAAGACATCCCATGCCGCCCCCGCCGTCATCATCCACTACGACTAGCATGCGGCATGGGCAGGGCTGCAAGACAAAGACTCAGAAGCCTTCGCCAGAGACAACTACCGGCATAACTGCAGATACGGTAGATGATAGACAATCTCCCTGGGACCACCTGTCGGGTCACGGGCCCCCCTTGTAAGCCACCCGAGTCTTGGACTATAAAAGGCTCGGGTAGGCGACGATAGCAAGGGTTCGCACATTGCAACTCATACGCTAGCCATACACTCTCAAGCCGTAACTCACCCCCGAGCTCAGGCCTCCGGTCCTGAGCAGCATGCAATACAGCGAGCTCCATAGCTCGCCGTGGACGTAGGGTTTTACGCTCCGGCGGCCTGAACCACGTAAAACTCGCCGTGTCAAGCTCTTACTTACTCGTCCATCTGCGCAAGCTCTCCGCTAGAGACTAGCCCCACCGAAAAAAGAACCTCCGCGGGCTGCCCAGTGCAGGCCCGGGGGAAGTGTCGACTGAACACTTTGACATTTGGCGCGCCAGGAAGGGGGCTTTTCCCCTTGCGCGACGAGTTTCTGCCGATGAAGATGACGAAGCTTCCTTCAGCGGCAAACTCTCCTCCTCCGCGTTCACGGCGAACCGTGACCAGCGGGGAGTACATGTCGACGAACTCAGGACGGAGTGTGTCGGCACAAGCTGGTAGCCAGCAGCCGACTCCGGCAATGCAGGCTCCGACCAGCGTGAGGTCTTCTGCAGCGCTGAGCGCACACCATGGGGGTGCGCTAGCTGCAGCAAGAGCACTACTGCACAACCCACCAGCTGGGGATGCGCCCCATTCAGCGACCCAACAGTGGATTCGCGAGATAGACCGTCTCGTCGTCGCCGCCGCAACCCCTCGACTTCGGCGGGGACGACGCTCCGGTCAACCGGCTGTGTCGCTGACGCGCATGCCAACGGTTGACGGGCAGACGGCGGACCCCAGCTCCACCAGGTTTCCATCGACGTGCCTGAGGGCAGAGCTGGAGCAATGCCACTTGGGACAAGATGCCCGAGTGTTCCTTGAGCGACGTCAAGAAAGGCGTCGCACTCAAGAGGCTGGCGACAGCATGGCATCGGCCTTGACACAGCCTGGAGGGCAGACCTTCGCCACGTGAGCTCTGCCCCAGGCGTACGCCGCGCTGCATAAGCCACAACCATGTACTCTACAAGCGGCGTCCCCGGCCTATGGCGCAACCTTGCCCATACCGGGGTACACTGTGTCAGGCGCAACCAAGCGTCCGCAACACCAGTACCTGCGCTGGGAGCCAGCAACCGGCTCTGGCAGCGCCGACCCCGGCAATGCAGGCTCCAACCAGCGTTAGGTCTTCAGTAGCTCTAGGCGTACCCGGCGGGGGTGCGCTAACCGCAGCAAGAGCGCTACTGCACAATCCGCCTGCTGGGGACACGCCTCAGGCAGCGACCCAGCAGTGGATTCACGAGGTAGACCGTCTTGTCGTCGCCGCCGCAAACCCTTGACTTCGGCGGGGACGGCACTCCGGCCAACCGGCTGTGTCGCTGACACGCACGCTGACGGTTGACGGACAGACGGCGGATTCCAGCTCCACCAGGCTTCCGTCGACGGACCTGAGGACTGAGCTGGAACGATGCCACCTGGGCCAAGACGCCCGAGTGTTCCTCGAGCGGCGACGAGAAAGGCGTCGCAGCCAAGAGGCCTGCGTCAGCATGACGACTGCCTCAACCCTGCCTGAGGCGCAGACTTTCGCCACGCGAACTCTGCCCCAGACATACGCCATGCAGCATATGCCACAGCCATATGTCCTGCAAACGGCGCCCCCGGTCTATGGCGCAGCCTTGCCCATACCGGGGTACACTGTGCCAGCGGCGAACCAAGCGTTCGCGGCACCAACGCCTGCAGCAACAGGGGCAGTATGTACGGCCCTGGAGCCCCACCTCCGCTTCACGAGGTGGCCGCGCAAGTTTCGGCCGCACCTGCCCGAGAACTACGACGGCAGCGTCAACCCGGTGGGGTTCCTCCAGATCTACTCCACTGCCGTACTTGCCGCAGGAGGGGATGAGGCCGTCATGGCCAAACTACTTCCCCGTCGCCTTGAACGGCCCGGCCCGTTCGTGGCTCATGAACCTCCCTCAGGGTTCCATAACTTCCTGAGGAGAGCTCTGCCGGCAGTTCATCGCCAACTTCGGCAGCTCCTACACCCGTCCCGGCTTGGAGCTTGACCTCCACGCCATCAAGCAACAACCTGGGGAATCACTGTGCTCCTTCATCCAGCGGTTCTCCTAGATACGCAACACCATCCCCCACATCCCGAATGCATCAGCAGTGGTCGCATTCCGACAAGGTGTGAGGGACGAGAAGATGCTTGAGAAGCTTGCGACCAGAGAGGTCTGCGATGCCTCTGAGCTCTTCAGCCTGGCGGACAAGTGCACCAGAGCAGCCGAAGGGCGGAATTGGCACTCATTGCCAGCTTCCGAAGCCGGAAGACAGCCCGAAGACGGCGGAGTTCAAGCTGAGCTCCAGACCACGCCAGACAGCCAAGAGCCAAGCACTGGCTGACTTAGTGGCTGAGTGGACGCCTACGAAGGCTGACCCAGGGGGCCGCGAAGACGGTGAACCAATGTACCGAGCTCCGGTCTTCACCGGGCCTCACTGGACGCTCTTCTTCGACGGCTCCTCGCGAAAGCAGGGGCCAGTGCCGGCGTACTGCTTCTCATGCCATCGGGGGAGCAGTCTGGGTACATGGTGCGTCTCTATTCCAAGGCAACCAACAACTTGGCAGAGTATGAAGCACTCATCTTTGGCCTAAAAGACAGTCCTGTCTCTGGGCACTCGCCAGTTGTTGGCGCAGGGCGACTCCCAGCTAGTTATCAAGCAAGTTAAGGGTGAATGCCCCTCCAATGACTCACGGCTAGCTGCTTATCTGCTCCACGTGCGGATGTTGGAGAAAGACTTCCTCGCCTTGGACCTGCGCCATGTACCGCGCGCTGGCAAGGCCGCAGCTGACGACCTCTCAACGAAGGACTCCATCGGAGCCCCTGCACCCGAAGGAGTCTTCGAGAGGACGTTGCTGCGGTCCACAGCCCGGCCCACCAAGCCGGGCGAAGGGGGCTGAACCAGTGCCTTGAAGCTAGGCAATCCCGGCAGCCATGGATGCCGCCAAAGGATCGTAAGGGTCACTGGGGACTCCGTGCAACCCAGGGCTCAAGATCCAGAAGCTCAAGTAGTCCCGATGCATGGACCACGGAGGTCCGGGACTCCTTGAAGGACATCCTTCCTGATGAACGTGCATTCGCTGAACGGGTGGTGCGGATGGCTAAGTGCTACGCGCTGGTATCTGTACTGGCGTGGCGCCACGACATCCTATTGCGGTGCATAACCCAGGAGGAAGGCTGCGAATAGCTCGCAGTAGTCCAAGGAGGCGAGTGCTGGGAACGCTCATCGTCCCGCACGCTGGTCGGTTAAGCCACCCGGCATGGCTCCTACTGACCGAGAGACACCTGGATGCCGTCAAACCGGTTACGGATGCAATGCGTGCCAGGTCCATGCCAAGCAGACCCACACAACCGGTGCAGACGCGCACCCAAAGCCGTCGGGGGATACCGGCTCGTACATGTCGAGGGCCAGCCGGACTTCCCAGGGCCGGGTCACGGGAACTACCCTTCCAAATGGTATGCGGGGCCGAAGCCGTGCTTCCCCTGAGATCGCCATGGGGGTCCCCCCGTGTCCGGCGTACGACGAAGCCATGCATGACCCGCTCTGCATGAAGACAGGCGCTCCGACGCCACCCCAGTAAGTACACCATGCTTACTTAGGTGTTTATCTAAATTACGCATTAGTTTATATGAACACCTCCCCACGCTCTAGGCAGTGTGCGTCTATTGTACACTTGGTTCCTCTTTCCTGCTCTCATGCATAGTCGATATTTGCCATCCTGCCGAGGGCGGTAGTGCTTGGGGTACCTGCCAGAGGCCCGGTGGCCTTCTGGATCTCCCCCTGTAAGGTTACTGTACCGCCAGCTGGTCTCCTCCGAGAAAAGACCTACGCTAGACCGGGGGGTCAGGAGCCTTGCTTTGCCCAGTCTTGCACCCAAAGCATGCGCACTCTGTCCCCCGGCGCTACGGTCTGAGTACCAGGGGGCCGGACGGTTACACCCTGACTGGGGCTGGGGCCAGACCTCTGGGACCAAGTGCACTGGATTACCCAAGCCCCGTATTCCGGCCTGCGACAGTAAGCCAAATGAGACTAAGGGACAGGAAAAGGGGGACCACTGAGCAGTTACGGACCTCCGCCCCCACAGATGGGCCGAGCTCCGAGGCCAGCCCTCGCCCTCTTTTTAGAGGCGAGCACTGATGCCGGACCTCACGCCCTTCGCTGGCCTGAGCTCCGATGACTCCGGACTCCGCCTCCACAGCCAGGCCGAGCTCCGAGGCCAGCCCTCGCCCTCCTTTCAGAGGCGAGCGCTGATGTCGGACCTCACGCCCTTCGTGGACCTGTGCTCCGATGACTTCCGGACCTCCGCCCCCACAGCCGGGCCGAGCTCCGATGCCAGGCTTCACCCTCTCCTAAGAGGCTGAACTCCGAAGCCGTCAAGACCCTGCCAGCACAGGGAGTACTCAAGACAGGAAAGTGCGCGGGTAGGAGAAGGCCTCACCTCGGGCTCGTTACCTCCCCGGAGGTGAGCCCGGGGGCCACTGTCGGTACCCGCGATATGGGGTACCCCCGCGCATAGGGGAAAATGCCTAAGGATCTCGCCCTTCTCTGCAGGGAAAGCTCCGAAGGCGCCACGTGTCAAGTGGGGCCAGACCTCCCTCCCCTCAGAGGAGAGCTCCGGGCTCGCCACGTGGCCTACAGCAGCCAGACCTCCCCCCTCCGTGGGGAGAGCTCCGAAGGTGCCACATGTCCCGCGGAGCCGGACCTCCCCCTCCTTAGAGGAGAGCTCCGGACCCGCCATGTGGCCGACAGAAGCTGAACCTCCCCCTCCGCGGGGAGAGGTCCGAAGGCTCCACGTGTCCTGCGGAGCCGGACCCCCCTCTCCTCTGAGGAGGGCTCCGAGCCCGCCACGTGGCTAGCAGAATGGCGCTGCCTGCCCCCGAGCGATAGGCAACGGGCGTAAAGACGCCCCATACCTTGCCCGTACAAGGTATTCAAGGCCCGCGTCTTCCCAAGATGCGGAGACACGGAGCACGCCTCTGTCAGGTGCCGTTGCGCCCAGTCGCATCATAGACTGGCACGTGGTGTCAGGGCCTGCCAGCCAATAAACGCAGGGACAAGACATCCCATGCCGCCCCCGCCGTCATCATCCACTACGACTAGCATGCGGCATGGGCAGGGCTGCAAGACAAAGACTCAGAAGCCTTCGCCAGAGACAACTACCGGCATAACTGCAGATACGGTAGATGATAGACAATCTCCCTGGGACCACCTGTCGGGTCCCGGGCCCCCCTTGTAAGCCACCCGAGTCTTGGACTATAAAAGGCTCGGGCAGGCGACGATGGCAAGGGTTCGCACTTTGCAACTCATACGCTAGCCATACACTCTCAAGCGGTAACTCACCCCTGAGCTCAGGCCTCCGGTCCTGAGCAGCAAGCAATACAGCGAGCTCCATAGCTCGCCGTGGACGTAGGGTTTTACGCTCCGGCGGACTGAACCACGTAAAACTCGCCGTGTCAAGCTCTTACTTACTCGTCCATCTGCGCAAGCTCTCCGCTAGAGACTAGCCCCACCGAAAAAAGAACCTCCGCGGGCTGCCCAGTGCAGGCCCGGGGGAAGTGTCGACTGAACACTTCGACAGGGCCGGTGCCGGCGTACTGCTTCTCATGCCATCGGGGGAGCAGTCTGGGTACATGGTGCGTCTCAATTCCAAGGCAACCAACAACTTGGCAGAGTATGAAGCACTCATCTTTGGCCTAAAAGACAGTCCTGTCTATGGGCGCTCGCCAGTTATTGGCGGAGGGCGACTCCCAGCTAGTTATCAAGCAAGTTAAGGGTGAATGCCCCTGCAATGACCCACAGCTAGCTGCTTATCTGCTTCACATGCGGATGTTGGAGAAAGAATTCCTCGCCTTGGACCTGCGCCATGTACCGCGCGCTTGCACGGCCGCAGCTGACGACCTCTCAACGAAAGCCTCCATCGGAGCCCCTGCGCATGAAGGAGTCTTCGAGAGGACATTGCTGCGGTCCACAGCCCGGCCCGCCGAGCCGGGCGAAGGGGGCTGAACCTGTGCCTCGAAGCTAGGCAGTCCCGGCGGCCCTGGATGCCGCCAAAGGATCGTAAGAGTCACTGGGGACTCCGTGCAACCCAGCGCTCAAGATCCAGAAGCTCAAGTAGTCCCGATGCATGGACCACGGAGGTCCGGGACTCCTTGAAAGACATCCTTCCTGATGAACGTGCATCCGCTGAACGGGTGGTGCAGATGGCTAAGTGCTACGCGCTGGTATCTTTACTGGCGTGGCGCCACAACATCCTATTGCGGTGCATAACCCAGGAGGAAGGCTGCGATTAGCTCGCAGTAGTCCAAGGAGGCGAGTGCTGGGAACGCTCATCGTCCCGCACGTTGGTCGGTTAAGCCACCCAGCATGGCTCCTACTGACTGAGAGCCACCTGGACGCCGTCAAACCGGTTAGGGATGCAATGCGTGCCAGGTCCACGCCAAGCAGAACCACACAACCGGTGCAGACATGCACCCAGAGCCGTCGGGGGATACCGGCTCCTCCATGTCGAGGGCCAGCCGGACTTCCCAGGGCCGGGTCACAGGAACTACCCTTCCACATGGTATGCGGGGCCGAAGCCATGCTTCCCCCTGATATAGCCATGGGGGTCCCCCCGTGTCCGGCGTATGACGAAGCCACGCATGACCCGCTCTGTGTGAAGACAGGCGCACCGACGCTACCCAGTAAGTTCACCATGCTTACTTAGGTGTTTATTTAAATTACGCATTAATTTATATGAACACCTCCCCACGCTCTAGACAGTGTGCGTCCATTGTACACTCGGCTCCTCTTTCCGGCTCTCATGCATAGTCGATATTTGCCGTCCTGCCGAAGGCGGTAGTGCTTGGGGTGCCTGCCAGAGGCCCGGCGGCCTTTTGGATCTCCCCCTATAAGGGTACTGTACCGCCAGTTGGTCTCCTCCAAGAAAAGACCTACGCTAGACCGGGGAGTCAGGTGCCTTGCTTTGCCCGGTCTTGCACCCAAAGCATGCGCACTCTGCCTCCCGGCGCTACGGTCTGAGTACGAGGGGGCCGGACGGTTACTCCCTGACTGGGGCTGGGGCCAGACCTCCGGGACCAAGTGCACTGGATTACCCAAGCCCCGCATTCTGGCCAGGGACAGTAAGCCAAATGAGACTAAGTGACAGGAAAGGGGGGACCACTGAGCAGCTCCGGACCTCCGCCCCCGCAGCTGGGCTGAGCTCCGAGGCCAGACATCACCCTCCTTTCAGAGGCGAGCGCTGATGCCGGACCTCACGCCCTTCGTTGGCCTGAGCTCCGATGACTTCCGGACTCCACCTCCACAGCCAGGTTGAGCTCCGAGGCCAGCCCTCGCGCTCCTTTCAGAGGCGAGCGCTTATGCCGGACCTCACGCCCTTCGCTGGCCTGAGCTCTGATGACTTTCGGACCTTCGCCCCCACGGCTGGGCCAAGTTTCGAGGCCAGCCCCGCCCTCCTTTCAGAGGCGAGTGCTGATGCCGGACCTCACGCCCTTCGCTGGCCTGAGCTCCGATGACCTCCGGACCTCACGCCCTTCGCTGGCCTGAGCTCCGATGACTTCCGGATCTCTGCCCCCACAGCTGGGCCGAGCTCCGATGCCAGCCCTCGCCCTCTTTTCAGAGGCGAGCCCTGATGCCGGACCTCACGCCCTTCATGGACCGGATCTCCGATGACTTCCGGACCTCCGCCCCCACAGTCGGGCCGAGCTCCGATGCCAAGCTTCACCCTCTCCTAAGAGGCTGAACTCCGAAGCCGTCAAGACCCTGCCAGCACAGGGAGTACTCAAGACAAGAAAGTGCACGGATCAGAAGAGACGGAGGTCCCACCTCGGGCTCGCTATCTCCCCCGAGATGGGCCCGGGGGCCACTGTCGGTACCCACGATATGGGGTACCCCCGCGCACAGGGGAAAAATGCCTAAGGAACTCGCCCTTCTCCCCAGGGAGAGCTTCGAAGGCGCCACGCATCCGGCGGGGCCAGACCTCCCTCTCCACAGAGGAGGGCTCCGGGCCCGCCACGTGGCATACAGAGGCCGGACCTCCCCCTCCGCGGGAGAGAGGTGCGAAGGTGCCACGTATCCGGCGGGGCCGGACCTCCCTCACCTCAGAGAAGAGCTCCGGGCCTGCCACGTGGCGACAGAAGCCGAACCTCCCCGTCCACGGGGAGAGGTCCGAAGGCTCCACGTGCCCCGCGGGGCCGGACCCTCCTCTCCTCTGAGAAGGGCTCCGGGCCCGCCACATGTCCAGCAGAACAGCGCTGCCTGCCCCCATGCGGTAGGCAGCGAGCGTAAAGACGCCCCATACCTTGCCCGTACAATGTATTCAAGGTCCGCGCCTTCCCAAGATGCGGAGACGCGAAGCACGCCTCTGTCAGGTGCCGTTGCGCCCAGTCGCATCACAGACTGGCGCGCGGTGTCAAAGCCTGCCAGCCAATAAATGCAGCGACAAGACATCCCATGCCGCCCCCGCCGTCATCAACCACTACGACTAGCATGCAGCATAGGCAGAGCTGCAAGACGACCGGCATAACTGCAGATACGGTAGATAATAGACAATCTCCCCGGGACCACCTGTCGGTTTCCGGGCCCCCCTTGTAAGCCACCCGAGTCTTGGACTATAAAAGGCTTGGGTAGGCAACGTTAGCAAGGGTTCGAACCCTGTTGGTTCGCACTTTGCAATTCATACGCTAGCCATACACTCTCAAGCTGTAACTCACCCCCAAGCTCAGGACTCCGGCCCTGAGCAGCAAGCAATACAGCGAGCTCCATAGCTCGCCGTGGACGTAGGGTTTTACGCTCCGGCGGCCTGAACCATGTAAAACTCACCGTGTCAAGCTCTTACTAACTCGTCCATCTGCGCAAGCTCTCCGCTAGAGACTAGCCCCACTGAAAAAAGAACCTCCGCGGGCTGCCCAGTGCAGGCCCGGGGGAAGTGTCGACTGAACACTTCGACAGTCGGTATCCGCGATATGGGGTACCCCCGCGCAGAGGGGAAAATGCCTAAGGAATTCGCCCTTCTCCGCAGGGAGAGCTCCGAAGGCGCCACGCGTTCGGCGGGGCCAGACCTCCCTCTCCTCAGAGGAGAGCTCCGGGTCCGCCACGTGGCATACAGAAGCTGTACCTCCCCCTCCGTGGGAGAGAGGTCCGAAGGTGCCACGTATCCGGTGGCGCCGGACCTCCCTCTCCTCAGAGAAGAGCTCTGGGCCCGCCACGTGGCCGACAGAAGCCGAACCTCCCCCTCCGCGGGGAGAGGTCCGAAGGCTCCACGTGTCCCCTGGAGTCGGACCCCTCCTCTCCTCTGAGGAGGGCTCCGGGCCCGCCACGTGGCCAGCAGAAGAACGCTGCCTGCCCCCGAACGATAGGCAGCGGGCGTAAAGACGCCCCATACCTTGCCCGTACAAGGTATTCAAGGCCCGTGTCTTCACAAGACGCAGAGACGCGGAGCGCGCCTCTGTCAGGTGCCGTTGCGCCCAGTCGCATCACAGACTGGCGCGCGGTGTCAGAGCCTGCCAGCCAATAAACGCAGCGACAAGACATCCCATGCCGCCCCCGCCGTCATCATCCACTACGACTAGCATGCGGCATGGGCAGGGCTGCAAGACGAAGACTCAGAAGCCTTCGCCAGAGACAACTATCGGCATAACTGCAGATACGGTAGATCACAGTCAATCTCCCCGGGACACCTGTCGGGTCCCGGGCCCCCCTTGTAAGCCACCCAAGTCTTGGACTATAAAAGACTCGGGTAGGCGACGATAGCAAGGGTTCGCACCCCCGCAACTCATACGCTAGCCATTCACCCCCAAGCTGTAACTCATCCTCAAGCTCAGGACTCCGGTTCTGAGCAGCAAGCAATACAGCGAGCTCCATAGCTCGACGTGGACGTAGGGTTTTACGCTCCGGCGGCCTGAACCACGTAAAACTCGCCGTATCAAGCTCTTACTAACTCGTCCATACGCTCAAGCTCTCCGCAAGGGACTAGCCCCACCGAAAAAAGAACCTCCGCGGGCTGCTCAGTGCAGGCCCGGGGGAAGTGTCGACCGAACACTTCGACAGAAGTACTGGCGGAGCTTCCTGGACGCCACGAGCACTGCATACAGCAGCTTATGGACCTCCAGGTACCTTGTCTTGGCGCCATGGAGGACCTCGCTGATGTAGTAGACAGGCCGCTGGATGGTCCGGACCCTCCCTCCCAGGTCAGAGATATCTTCATCCATGGGCTCAGGCCTACGGGAGGTGGGTGGGCCCAGGGAGGCTGCCGGGAGCTGATACTCGAAGGCTCCCAAGCCGTCTTGGACCTCCGGGAGGTCTCGCTGATTTCCTGGGAGCTCCGGGAGGTCCCGCTGGACATCCGGGAGGTTCAATTGGACCTCCGGGGGGTCCCGTTGCACCTCCGGGAGGTCCTGCTGGTCCTCCGGGAGGTTGTCATGGGGGTCCGGGGGTCCGTTTTGGACCTCCGGGGGGTTGTCTCGGAGACCCGGGGGGTCGTCTTGGACCTCCGGGGTTTCCTGGCGCCTGTCTCCTGCTACCGGAGCAGGCTGTGGCGATGAGAGGTCCGGCCACTCTGCGACGAGGACCATACTCACCACTTCAGCCGTTGCTGCGATGTAGAGCAACAGATGCTCTTCGGGCTCGGGGGCTACCATTATGGGTAGGGTCGTCAGGAGTTGCTTCAGCTCTTGGAAAACTTCTTGTGCTTCGCCGGTCCAAGCAAATGGGCCGGATTTGCGCAGGAGCTTAAAGAAGGGGAGCGCTCGCTCTGCTAACCTTGATATAAACCGACTCAGCGCAGCTAGGCATCCGTGAGTTTCTGGACTTCTTTGATGCGGGCGGGGGGCCGCATCAAGTCGACGGCTTTGATCTTCTCTGGGTTAGCCTCAATTCCTCGGTGTGAGACCAGGAATCCTAAGAGTTTTTGTCGGTACCCTCGATATGGGGTACCCCCGCGCACAGGGGAAAATGCCTAAGGATCTCGCCCTTCTCCGCAGGGAGAGCTCCGAAGGCGCCACGCGTCCAGCGGGGCTGGACCTCCCTCTCCTCAGAGGAGAGCTCCGGGCCCACCACATGGCATACAGAAGCCGGACCTCCCCCTCCACGGGAGAGAGGTCCGAAGGTGCCGCGTGTCCGGAGAGGCCGGACCTCCCTCTCCTCAGAGAGGAGCTCCGGGCTCGCCGCGTGGCCAACAGAAGCCGAACCTCCCCCTCCGCGGGGAGAGGTCTGAAGGCTCCACGTGTCCTGCAGGGCCGGACCCCCCTCTCTTCTGATGAGGGCTCCGGGCCCGCCACGTGGCCAGCAGAACGGCGCTGCCAGCCCCCGAGCGATAGGCAGCGGGCGTAAAGACGCCCCATACCTTGCCCGTACAAGGTATTCAAGGACAGCGCCTTCCCAAGACGCGGAGACGCGGAGCACGCCTCTTTCAGGTGCCGTTGCGCCCAGTCGCATCACAGACTAGCGCACAGTGTCAGAGGCTGCCATCCAATAAACGCAGCGACAAGACATCCCATGCCGCCCCCGCCGTCATCACCCACTACGACTAGCATGCGGCATGGGCAGAGCTACAAGACGAAGACTCAGAAGCCTTGGGCAGAGACAACTACCGGCATAACTGCAGATACGGTAGATATCAGTCAATCTCCCCGGGACCACCTGTCAGGTCCCGGCCCCCCTTGTAAGCCACCCAAGTCTTGGACTATAAAAGGCTCGGGTAGGCGACGTTAGCAGGGGTTTGGAATCTAGCCATCCACACCCCTGGGATCGCATTTTGCAACTCATACGCTAGCCATACACTCTCAAGCTGTAACTCACCCCCAAGCTCAGGCCTCCGGCCCTGAGCAGCAAGCAATACAGCGAGCTCCATAGCTTGCCGTGGACGTAGGGTTTTACGCTCCGGCGGCCTGAACCACGTAAAACTCGCCGTGTCAAGCACTTACTAACTCGTTCCATCCGCGCAAGCTCTCCGCTAGGAACTAGCCCCTCCGAAAAAAGAACCTCCGCGGGCTGCCCAGTGCAGGCCCGGGGCAAGTGTCGACCGCACACTTTGACATTTGGCGCGCCAGGTAGGGGGCCTTTCTCCTAGCGCGACGGGTTTCCGCCGACGAAGATGACCAAGCTTCCTTCAGCGGCAAACTCTCCCCCCCCTGCGTCCGCGGCAAACCGTGACCAGGGGAGAGTACATGATGACACACTCAGGACGGAGTGTGTCAGGGCAAGCTGGGAGCCAGCAACCGGCTCTGGCAGCGCCGACCCCCGCAATGCAGGCTCCAACCAGCGTCAGGCCTTCAGTAGCGCCGGGCGTACCCTGTGGGGGTGCGCTAGCAGCAGCAAGGGCGCTACTGCACAATCCGCCTGCTGGGGACGCGCCTCAGGCAGCGACCCAGCAGTGGATTCACGAGGTAGACCGTCTTGTCGTCGCCGCCGCAAACCATTGACTTCGGCGGGGACGACGCTCCGGCCAACCGGCTGTGTCGCTGACGCGCACGCCAACGGTTGACGGGCAGACGGTGGGTTCCAGCTCCACCAAAATTCCGTCGATGGACCTGAGGACAGAGATGGAACGGTGCCACTTGGGCCAAGATGCCCGAGTGTTCCTCGAGCGACGTCGAGAAAGAGGTCGCACTCAAGAGGCTGGCGACAACATGACGTCGGCCTCGACTCAGCCTTGAGGGCAGACCTTCGCTACGCGAGCTCTGCCCCAGGCGTACGCCGCACAACATAAGCCACAACCATGTGCTCTGCATGCGGCGTCCCCGGCCTATGGCGCAACCTTGCCCATACCGGGGTACACTGTGCTAGGCGCAACCAAGCGTTCGCGGCACCAGTACCTGCACTGGGAGCCAGCAACCCGCTCTGGCAGTGCCGACCCCGGAAATGCAGGCTCCAACCAGCGTCAGGTCTTCAGTAGCGCTGGGCGTACCCGGCGGGGGTGCGCTAGCCGCAACAAGAGCGCTACTGTACAATCTGCCTGCTGGGGACGCGCCTCAGGCAGCGAACCAGCAGTGGATTCGCGAGGTAGACCGTCTTGTCGTCGCCACCGCAAACCCTTGACTTCGGCGGGGACGACGCTCCGGCCAACCGGCTGTGTCGCTGACGCGCACGCCAACGGCTGACGGACAGACGGCGGATTCCAGCTCCACCAGGCTTCCATCGACGGACCTGAGGACTGAGCTGGAACGACGCCACCTGGGCCAAGACGCCCGAATGTTACTCGAGCGGCGACGAGAAAGGCGTCGCAGCCAAGAGGCCGGCGTCAGCATGACGACTGCCTCAACCCTGCCTGAGGCGCAGACTTTCGCCACGCAAACTCTGCCCCAGACATACGCCACGCAGCATATGCCACAGCCATTTGTCCTGCAAACGGTGCCCCCGGTCTATGGCGCAGCCTTGCCCATACCGGGGTACACTGTGCCAGCGGCGAACCAAGCGTTTGCGGCACCAACACCTGCAGCAACAGGTGCAGGATGTACGGCCCTGGAGCCCCACCTCCGCTTCACGAGGTGGCCGCACAAGTTTCGGCCGCACCTGCCCGAGAAGTACGACGGCAGCGTCAACCCGGTGGGGTTCCTCCAGATCTACTCCACCGCTGTACTTGCCGCAGGAGGGGATGAGGCCATCATGGCCAAGCTACTTCCCCGTCGCCTTGACCGGCCCAGCCCAGTCTTGGCTAATGAACCTCCCTCAGGGTTCCATAACTTCCTGGGGAGAGCTCTGCCGGCAGTTCATCGCCAACTTCGGCAGCTCCTACACCCGTCCCTGCACGGAACTTGACCTCCAAGCCATCAAGCAACAACCTGGGGAGTCGCTGCGCTCCTTCATCCAGCGGTTCTCCCAGGTACGCAACACCATTCCGCATATTCAAAGTGCTTCTGTGGTGGCGGCACTTCGACAGTGTCAAGGACAAGAAGATGCTTGGGAGGCTTGCAACCAGAGAGGTCTGCGATGCCTCTGAGCCCTTCAGCCTGGTGGACAAGTGCGCCAGAGCAGCCGGAGGGCGGAGCTGGCACTCACTGCCAGCTTCCGAAGCCGGAAGACAGCCCAAAGACGGCGGAGTTCAAGCTGAGCTCCCGACCACGTCAGACAGCCAAGAGACAAGCACTGGCTGACTTCGTGGCTGAGTGGACGCCAACAAAGGCTGACCCAGGGGGCCGCGAAGACGGTGAACCAAAGTACCGAGCTCCGGTCTTCACCGGGCCTCACTGGACGCTCTTCTTCGACGGCTCCTCGCGAAAGCAGGGGGCCGGTGCCGGCGTACTGCTTCTCATGCCATCGGGGGAGCAGTCTGGGTACATGGTGCGTCTCAATTCCAAGGCAACCAACAACTTGGCAGAGTATGAAGCACTCATCTTTGGCCTAAAAGACAGTCCTGTCTCTGGGCGCTCGCCAGTTGTTGGCACAGGGCAACTCCCAGCTAGTTATCAAGCAAGTTAAGGGTGAATTCCCCTGCAATGACCCACAGCTAGCTGCTTATCTGCTTCACGTGCGGATGTTGGAGAAAGAATTCCTCACCTTGGACCTGCGCCATGTACCGCGCGCTTGCACGGCCGCAGCTGACGACCTCTCAGCGAAAGCCTCCATCGGAGCCCCTGTGCATGAAGGAGTCTTCGAGAGGACGTTGCTGCGGCCCACAGCCCGGCCCGCCGAGCCGGGCGAAGGGGGCTGAACCAGTGCCTTGAAGCTAGGCAGTCCCGGCGGCCCTGGATGCCGCCAAAGGATCGTAAGAGTCACTGGGAACTCCGTGCAACCCAGCGCTCAAGATCCAGAAGCTCAAGTAGTCCCGATGCATGGACCACGGAGGTCCGGGACTCCTTGAAGGACATCCTTCCTGATGAACGTGCATCCGCTGAACGGGTGGCGCGGATGGCTAAGTGCTACGTGCTGGTATCTTTACTGGCGTGGCGCCATGACATCCTATTGCCGTGCATAACCCAGGAGGAAGGCTGCGATTAGCTCGCAGTGGTCCAAGGAGGCGAGTGATGGGAACGCTCATCGTCCCGCACGTTGGTCGGTTAAGCCACCCGGCATGGCTCCTACTGACCGAGAGCCACCTGGACGCCGTCAAACCGGTTAGGGATGCAATGCGTGCCAGGTCCACACCAAGAAGACCCACACAACCGGTGCAGACGCGCACCCAGAGCCGTCGGGGGATACCGGATCCTCCATGTCGAGGGCCAGCCGGACTTCCCAGGGCCGGCTCACGGGAACTACCCTTCCACATGGTATGCCAGGCCGAAGCCATGCTTCCCCCTGATATAGCCATGGGGGTCCCCCCGTGTCCGGCGTACGACGAAGCCACGCATGACCCGCTCTGCATGAAGACAGGCGCTCCGACGCTACCCAGTAAGTTCACCATGCTTACTTAGGTGTTTATTTAAATTACGCATTAATTTATATGAACACCTCCCCACGCTCTAGAAAGTGTGCGTCCATTGTACACTCGGCTCCTCTTTCCGGCTCTCATGCATAGTCGATATTTGCCGTCCTGCCGAAGGTGGTAGTGCTTGGGGTACCTGCCAGAGGCCCGGTGGCCTTTTGGATCTCCCCCTATAAGGGTACTGCACCGCTAGTTGGTCTCCTCCGAGAAAAGACCTACGCTAGAACGGGGGGTCAGGAGCCTTGCTTTGCCCGGTCTTGCACCCAAAGCATGCGCACTCTGCCTCCTGGCGCTACGGTCTGAGTACCAGGGGGCCGGGCGGTTACACCCTGACTGGGGATGGGGCCAGACCTCCGGTACCAAGTGCACTGGATTACCCAAGCCCCGTATTCCGGCCTGGACAGTAAGCCAAATGAGACTAAGGGATAGGAAAGGGGGGACCAATGAGCAGTTCCGGACCTCCGCCCCCACAGCTGGGCCGAGCTCCGAGGCCAGCCCTCGGCCTCCTTTCAGAGGTGAGCGCTGATGCCGGACCTCACGCACTTCGCTGGCCTGAGCTCCGATGACTTCTGGACTCCGCCTCCACAGCCAGGCCGAGCTCCGAGGCCAGCCCTCGCCCTCCTTTCAGAGGCGAGCGCTGATGCCGGACCTCACGCCCTTCGCTGGCCTGAGCTCCGATGACTTCCGGACTCCACCTCCACAGCCAGGCCGAGCTCCGAGGCCAGCCCTCGCCCTCCTTTCAGAGGCGAGCGATGATGCCGGACTTCACGCCCTTCGCTGGCCTGAGCTCCGATGATTCCGGACTCCGCCCCCATAGCTGGCCTGAGCTCCGATGACTTCCGGACTCCGCCCCCACAGCTGGGCCGAGCTCCGTGGCCAGCCCTTGCCCTCCTTTCAGAGGCGAGCGCTGTTGCCGGACCTCACGCCCTTCGCTGGCCTGAGCCCCGATGACTTCTGGACTCCGCCTCCACAGCCAGACCGAGCTCCGAGGCCAGCCCTCGCCCTCCTTTCAAGAGGCGAGCGCTGATGCCGGACCTCACGCCGTTCGCTGGCCTGAGCTCCGATGAGTTCCGGACCTCCGCCCCCACAGCCGGGCCGAGCTCCGATGCCAGGCTTCACCCACTCCTAAGAGGCTGAACACCGAAGCCGTCAAGACCCTGCCAGCACAGGGAGTACTCAAGACAAGAAAGTGCGCGGATCAGAAGAGACGAAGGTCCCACCTCGGGCTCGCTATCTCCCCCGAGATGGGCCCGGGGGCCACTGTCGGTACCCTCGATATGGGGTACCCCCGCGCACAGGGGAAAATGCCTAAGGATCTCGCCCTTCTCCGCAGGGAGAGCTCCGAAGGCGCCACGCGTCCAGCGGGGCCGGACCTCCCTCTCCTCAGAGGAGAGCTCCGGGCCCACCACGTGGCATACAGAAGCCGGACCTCCCCCTCCGCGGGAGAGAGGTCCGAAGGTGCCGCGTGTCCGGAAAGGCCGGACCTCCCTCTCCTCAGAGTGGAGCTCCGGGCTCGCCGCGTGGCCAACAGAAGCCGAACCTCCCCCTCCGCGGGGAGAGGTCCGAAGGCTCCACGTGTCCTGCAGGGCCAGACCCCCCTCTCTTCTGAGGAGGGCTCCGGGCCCGCCACGTGGCCAGCAGAACGGCGCTGCCTGCCCCCGAGCGATAGGCAGCTGGCGTAAAGACGCCCCATGCCTTGCCCGTACAAGGTATTCAAGGCCCGCGCCTTCCCAAGACGCGGAGACGCGGAGCACGCCTCTGTCAGGTTCCGTTGCGCCCAGTCGCATCACAGACTGGCGCGCAGTGTCAGAGGCTGCCAGGCAATAAACGCAGCGACAAGACATCCCATGCCGCCCCCGCCGTCATCACCCACTACGACTAGCATGCGGCATGGGCAGAGCTACAAGACGAAGACTCAGAAACCATGGGCAGAGACAACTACCGGCATAACTGCAGATACGGTAGATATCAGTCAATCTCCCCGGGACCACCTGTCGGGTCCCGGCCCCCCTTGTAAGCCACCCGAGTCTTGGACTATAAAAGGCTCGGGTAGGCGACGTTAGCAGGGGTTCGGACTCTAGCCATCCGCACCCCTGGGTTCGCATTTTGCAACTCATACGCTAACCATACACTCTCAAGCTGTAACTCACCCCCAAGCTCAGGCCTCCGGCCCTGAGCAGCAAGCAATACAGCGAGCTCCATAGCTCGCCGTGGACGTAGGGTTTTACGCTCCGGCGGCCTGAACCACGTAAAACTCGCCGTGTCAAGCTCTTACTAACTCGTTCCATCCGCGCAAGCTCTCCGCTAGGAACTAGCCCCTCCGAAAAAAGAACCTCCGCGGGCTGCCCAGTGCAGGCCCGGGGGAAGTGTCGACCGCACACTTCGACAGTCTTCTAGAGGATACGCCGAACACACACTTGTGGGGTTCAGCTTGGTGCGCGTAGAGCGCAGTTTGTCGAAGACTAAGGCCAGGTTATCTAGCAGGGATGAACTCTGCCTGACCTTAACAACAATGTCATTCGACATACACCTCAACTAAGTCTCTTATCAACTCCCCGAAGGTTTTGTGCATTGCACGTATAAAGGTAGGGAGAGCGTTCTTTAGGCCATAAGGCATAGATACTGTCGAAATGTGCGATCGACACTTCCCCCGGGCCTGCACTGGGCAGCCTGCGGAGGTTCTTTTTTCGGCGGGGCTAGTCTCCTAGCGGAAAGCTTGCGCGGATGGACGAGTTAGCGAGAGCTTGACACGGCGAGTTTTACGTGGTTCAGGCCGCCGGAGCGTAAAACCCTACGTCCACGGCGAGCTGCGGAGCTCGCTGTATTGCTTGCTGCTCAGGGCCGGAGGCCTGAGCTCGGGGGTGGGTTACAGCTTGAGGGTGTATGGCTAGCGTATGAGTTGCAAAGTGCGAACCCTTGCTATCGACGCCACCCGATCCTTTTATAGTCCAAGGCTCGGGCGGCTTACAAGGGAAGCCGGGACCCGACAGGTGGTCCCGGGAAGATTGTCTATTATCTACTGTGTCTATAGTTACGCCGGTGGTTGCCTCGGGTCGAAGGCTTCTGAGTCTCCATCTTGCCGCCCTGCCCATGCCGCGTGCTAGTCGTAGTGGTTGATGACGGCGCAAGCGGCATGGGATGTCTTGTCGCGGCGTTTATTGGCTGGCAGGTTCTGACACCGTGCGCCAGTCTGTGATGCGACCGGGCGCAACGGCACCTGACAGACGCGTGCTCCGCGTTTCCGCGTCTTTGGAAGACGCGGGCCTTGAATGCCTTGTACGTGCAAGGTGTGGGGCGCCTTTATGCCAGCCGCCTACCGCTCGGGGGCAGGAAGCACCGTTCTTCTGGCCACGTGGCGGGTCCGGAACCCTTCTCTGAGGTGAGAAGGGTCCGGCCTGCGGGGCACGTGGAGCCTCCGGACCTCTCCCCGCGGAGGGGGAGGTCCAGCCTCTGTATGCCACGTGGCGGGCCCGGAGCTCTCCTCTGCGGAGAGGGAGGCCTGGCCCCGCTGGACGCGTGGCGTCTTCGGACCTCTCTCCCGCGGAGGGGGAGGTCCGGCTTCTGTATGCCACGTGGCGGGCCCGGAGCTCTCCTCCGAGGAGAGGGAGGTCCAGCCCCGCCGGACGCGTGGCGCCTTCGGAGCTCTCCCTGCGGAGATGGGTGAGTACCTTAGGCATTTTACCCTGTGCGCGGGGGTACCCCATATCTCAGGTACCGACAGTGGCCCCCGGGCCCATCTCGGGGGAGATAGCGAGCCTGAGGTGGGACCTCCGTCTCTTCCGATCCACGCACTTTCTTTAAGTCCCGAATTGGCCGCTGGCGGAGCACGAACGGCCGCGGGGTCGTGAGAGCGTGCGCTCACTTGATGATTGCTTTTACTGCGGCGGTTCCCAAGGCTGCCAGTTCTGCATGTTGCGGCGCTTTCTTCGGGAACCGCCGAAGTGCCTTGCCGGCTCATCTTCTCAGGAGGCTGACTCCTTGACCCCACCGCTTTAGCTAAGCGGTTTGGGCCCACCCGTCATCGGCATTCGGTTTAGGAACCGAAGCGGTTGCCGGTGCGGGATATTCGAAGAGTTCCGAATCGCTTGGAATTGCACCGGGAAGCTTTTTAGAGGAGGTCTTACCCCCATTGCAGCTTTCCTTCGCACTTCTCAGCATTTCTTCTCGGACTCTTGTGCTTTTGAGTTCTCCCTTGCCATGGCTTCCAACTCGCTGCCAGAGAAGAAATGCGCTCGATCTCCTCCAGCAACGGCGTCGGTGCCAAGTCGGGATTCCGGGGTGCCTGACACCCCCTCCGGTTGCGACTCGAAGAGGCCCCGGGTTGATGCGCTGGGGGAAGCCTCTGGGGCGTCCCCTGTTCCGTCAGTCCAAGCGACTGCGGAGCGGTCGTCGGCGACGGTTGCGGGCTCTGGAAGTCCTACCCCGGCTCGGAAGTCGGGGTTCAGAGCCCGCTGGAGTGTCCGCGCTTCCCGGCCTTCCCCGTCTTGCGGGGAATCTGTGCCGATGCGCTCGGAGCCAGGGGCAACTGCCATGGCCCCCAGGCCAGCACGGACTTCTCCTGTTCCGGTGTGCCCGGACTCCACGGCGGCGTCGTCTCTTCCTGCCGAGACGGCAACCGCGGCCCCCGAGCCAGCACAGGTTGATCCTGCACTAGGCGGTCTGGCTTCTTCTCCAGCACCGCCTTCCCCGGCTCGTCCCTCTCCTCAGGTCAAGGAGCCAGAAGCTGAAAAGAGCCCGGCTGGCCTGGCTGCCAGAGCCGCGGAGCCAGCTTCTCCTGATCGGCGTCTCGTCTCGGCTGCTGGTGCGTCGGCTCTTTCTGAGGACGAGGTAATGGAGGAGGTCGGAGAGACTGCCCCAGCCTCTGTTGCTCCATTGCCTCTAACGGACGCCTTCGCGCTTGCCGAGTCGAGCATCCGGCAGGTCTTGGCTGCGCTAGGACGCGAGGGGGAGGAGTATACGGTTGAACGGGACCGCCTCCTCATCTGGGGGAACCTTTTGCGGGAGAGGACCGCGAAGGTTAAGAGCGAGCTTGACTCCAGGCGGGAGTTGCTCGACTTCAGGGAAGCGCTCATCGACCGGATGAAGCGGGCTGTTGACCGCATGGACACCCAGTCGCGGCGGATCAACAGGGAGGCCCTGGAGGCACACGCCCGGGCCGAACAGAGCCTCTCTGCTGCTGTGGAAATACGGCAGCGGTTGGAGCGCCGCGAACTCGCCGTTGAGGAGCGGGAGCGTTCCGTGGCAGCTGAGGCAGAGAGGGTCGCCGCGCAGCTGGCCGCGGGCGAGGATGACCTCCGAGCTCGGATGGAGGAGCTGGAGATCCTGAAGGCAGACCTTGACTTGAGGGAGGAACAGGTCTCCCATGATCGCCGGGCGGTCTTGGACCGGGAGTTGACCGCCGGCTCCAAGGCCGCTGAGTTGGAGCGGCTAGCCAACACTCTCCACCTTCGGGAGAGTTCCCTAGCGGCCAAGGAGAAGGAATTCTCCAAGAGGAACCTGGAGGCTCTGCAGGCGGCCCGCCGCGAGGTGGAGGAGCTCTCCGCCTTGCGGTCCTCCGAGGCTCTTGCGGTCTCAAGCTTCGTGGATCGAGCGGGGTCCGCCCTGATCCCTCTTGGCTTTAGTCCGGTGAGCGCCACGACTCCCGCACTGAAGGTGGCAGAGGTGATCCCTGCGTTGGAGTCGATCGGCACCAAGCTGGACAGACTCGACTCGGTGGCCACCAGCGAGCTTGAGGCCGAGGGCCGCAGCTTAGATTTAGAGGTTGCTTCGCATGTGCTGGCATGCTTCAAGAGCCGCGACCCCTCTTTTTCGCTAGAGCCAGCGAGAGAGGGCCCAGCCGCGGAGCCGGAGGAAGCTGCCAGGGCTGAAGTTGAGGATGTGGCCGCCCTTGTAGCCGCAAGGTTCCGGCGAGAGCCGGGAGGTCCTTAGGACTTGTTTCTCCCTTTTTTATCGAGTCTGTAGTCCAGCTCATGGAGCCTTGTTTAATTTGACTCTCTTGGATACATGTGTCTGTGATGCTTTTTCTCTCCTTGGCTTTGCCTGGCTGAGTCCTTAGCTCCGCAAGGTACTCAGAGGCCATTTCCAATCTCGGAGCTTCGCACAGACACCCTCCCCGGGTCCTAACCATGTTAGGGGCCCCCGGAGGTCTCCGAACCTCGCCCTATGGGGGGCTCCAAGTCTGCCTGCCACGTGGCGGGTCCGGAGCTCCTCCTCAAGAGACGGGAGCTCTGGCCATGTTGGACACGTAGGGCTTTCGGAGCCCTCCCACTGAGGGGGGGGGAGGTCCGGTTCCTGCCTGCCACGTGGCGAGCCCGGAGCCATCCTCAAGGAAGGAGAGAGTTCCGGGCCCGCTGGACACGTGGGGCCCCCGGGCCCCGCCCCTGCTGGAGGGGCAGGTCCCGGTCCTTCCAGTCCCAGGCCGGAGTAACTGGTAGCTCCTTTCCCCCCGCTTCATGCAGTCCCTGTTGCCGTAACCTGGAGGTCCTGCACACAAGTAAGGAAAAAGTAATTCTCCTTGGGGGCTCCCCCCCTCTATTCCTTAGTCGTATCTGCAGCAAATTCCGACTAAAGATGAGAATGAGAAGAGGGAGTTGAACACATAGTGAGAACGCGTTAGTAGGGTAATCATAAAAACTTAATAAGTAAATTAAATGAGTACCAAAGTAGAGCAACGTAGGGTAGGTTTCTTTTCATATAAATTTCCATACGGGGGAAGGCGGGCCACGTATGTAGGCCATGACCCACCTCAAGGGAAGCAAGACTCTACGCGCTTGGGGTCCGAACCAGGCGAAGCTGAACGTAGTCCTGGACCGTCCCCTGAGGCTTAGTTGCTCCAAGCCCTGTTCACGGACTTTTATGGAAATTACTACAAAAAGAAAGGCCTGCCCTATTGTTGCTCTAGGGGTAGAACTTACAGCGGTGTTCTGTGTTCCGAAGGTTCGGGGGCGGGTCCCTGTCTTCGGTTCTTGGTAATGGTCCCAGGCCCGGGATGTCCAGCCCCAGTACTGCAAATGGCCATGCGGGCTGGATCATCTGTACCGTCCAAGCCGGTGTATGGATCTGCTTGGCGTGGAACAGGCACGCTTAGCAGCTCTCGACAAGCTCGACGGCATCCTGGAGTGTTGCCGGCTAGTAGAAGCCATGCCGAAAGGCTTTACCGACAAGCGTGCGTGAGGAAGAATGACTCCCGCATTCGCCTCCATGGATCTCAGCGAACAAGTCGCAGCCTTCCCCCTGGGTTATGCACCGCAATAGGATGTGGTTGGCGCCACGTCGGTAGAGATCCCCCTCTACCGCCATGTGTCTCTTAGCCATACGCGCAATCCGTTCAGCGGATACACGTTCATCAGGGAGGATATTGTCTTTCAAGCAGTCCCGGACCTCCGTGATCCATGCATCGGGTCTGACTTGAGAATCTGGATCTTGAGCGCTGGGTTGCACGGAGTCCCCAGTGACGCTTATGATCCTTGGCGGCGCTCATGGCCGCCGGGACCGCCAGCTTCGAGGTGCTGGTCTAGCCCCCTTCGCCCGGCTCGGCGGGCCGGGCTGTGGGTCGCGGCAACGTCCTCTCGAGGCCCCCTTTAGGCACAGTGGCTCCGGTGGCAGTGGGGGCCCTCGTTGAAAGGTCGTCAGCTGAGGCCTTGCTAGCGCGCGGTACGTGGTGCAGGTCCAAGGCGAGGGGGGTCTGTCTCCGCTGTCTTGGTTGTTAACCAGACTGGGGATTGCCCTGAGCCAACAACTAGCGAGAAGGACGGGCACTCCATACTTTGCTATGTTGTTGGTTGCCTTGGAATGGAAACGCGCCACATACCCAGACTGCTCCCCCGATGGCGTGGGGAACAGTACGCTAGCATCGGCCCCCTGCTTTCGCAAGGAGCCGTCGACGAACATCATTCGATAAGGCCTGGTGAAGGTCAGGGCTCAGGGTACTGTTTCATCGTCTTCGTGGCCCCCTGAGCGTGCATCTACTTCATCCACAAGTGAACTAATGCTTTGTTAATGTCTGTATGACGGGAAAGGGAACCTAGATCAAACTTCAGTAGTTCCGCCGCCCATTTGGCGGCATCGCCCGCCGCGTGGAGCTGCGGGGGATAGTCTTTATCCTAGGGGGATCGCTGGGTGCCCGACACTCGGGGGTCCTCAGGCTGCTTTGGACCTCGCGGGAAGCTCCGCTGACGTCCCGGGGGCTCCGGGAGGTCCTGCTGGTCCTCCGGGAGGTTGTGTCGGGGATCTGAGGTCTGGTCTTCTGGTGCTTGCTTCTCGGTAGCGAAACAGGTTACTGTGGTATGGGGTTAAAGCCATTGCGCGAAGACCGGGAATTCGCGGGACCCCTAGCTATGCCGAGTCGGTTTACGCCGGGATTAGCAGGTAAAGGGCGCCCTTCACCTACTTCAGACTCAGGGGTCTGATGGGAGCCCTAGCAAGCATTTGGGAAGCGCAGCATATCACAGCCTGGTATCGAGTCTACTATTTGCTCTATCATAGGAAGAAAAAATAGGTCTTTAGGGCATGCCTTATTGAGACTGGTGTAGTGGATGCGCTTCCGGAGCTTCTCGCTGGCCTTCGGGATAATAACACGGTTTGCCAAGCGCCGGGAGCGGCGGACTCTCCATCTCGTCGGACGGCTGGACGTCGGGAAAGACCTTTAAGTAGTGCTCCATCACCTCCCTAGGGATCTCTGGCCTCGGTGATGGCTGTCATGCAACACATCGACCTCATGCCGGAGGGGGGCAACGAGCGCGCCTTCCTATATGCTACCCAGGCCCCCGGCTACCCGGGTGGTCTGGGTGGCATCGGCGCTGATTCGTACGAGCCTTGTGGGGACGTCGTCCTCATCAAGGGGTTGCACGCGGGGTGCGGTGGTAGAGGCACGGTGGCGTGCACTTAGGTGGAGCTGGTTTGGTTCTGTACTGCTGAGGGCTGGCGCTCTAGTTGCTGTAAGCGCCTGAAGCCTTTCCAAGGCTAATACTGCGGCAGCACGGTCTCCACAAACCTTGAGGACGCCTGTTGGTGTAGGCATCTTCAAGACAAGATATCCGTAGTGGGCTACTGCCACGAATCGGTACAGGGCTGGCCTACCGATCATGGCAATCTCGGCCACGCCGAACAGAATGTACTCTGTCCGGTAGCTGTCCGGTGCCCCAAAGGTCACCGGGAGGCTGATGCGGCCGTAGGGAACGACCTGACCCGGCCCTACCCCTGAGAACGGGCTTGATGGGGCGAGCTTGGCCATCGGGATCTGCATCTTATGGAAGGCTGCGTGACTGATGAGGTCCAGTCCAGCCCCACCATCCACCAAAACGTGGTACATCTTCACGTTGGCGATGGTAAGGGCCACCACGAGCGGTAGTTGGCCGGCCCCAGCCATGCTCCTGGGGCAGTCGGTGTCATCAAAGCTGATGGGGGTTCCCATCCACCTGAGGTGCGGTACTGCACCTGGGAGGGGAGCCACCGACGCTACCGCTCGGCGCAAGGTCTTAGCCATGCTTCGGGACAGGGGGGTCAGCGGACCCGCCGAAGATGTCACAGGGCATCTTCCAGTGCTCGTCGTCACAGGAGCTGGAGCTCCCATGATTGCGCGCTGCCTTTACGGCGCGCTGGAGCTCCTGGAACTCCACCTGGCGGTCGTCGCCGTCTCGGGCCTCGACCTTCTGGTTGCCCTCCCTTACTATAGGATGGGGCATCAGCTGGGGGCTGCTTCCCCTTCCGGAAGCGCCCCGCGAGCTTCTGGATTTCCCGGCCTCTGGAGGAATTCCGCCGGGTTGATGCTGCCGTCGTACTTCTCAGGCAAGTGCGGCCGAAACTTGCGCGGCCATTTTGTGAAGCGAAGGCGGGGTGCGAGGGCCGCACACCCTGCTTCTGTCGCCGCAGGTTCAGATGCCGCGAATGCTTGGATCTCCGCTGGCACAGTATGCCCCAGTATGGGCAAGGCCGCTCTATAGACCGGGACGCCGTTTGCAGGGCATATGGTTGTGGCATATGCTGCGCGACGTATGCCTGGGGCAGAGTTCGCGTAGCGAAGATCTGCCCTTCAGGCTGTGTCGAGGCCGACGTCATGTTGTCGCCAGCCTCTTGAGTGCGACGCCCTTCTTGACGTCGCTCGAGGAACACTCGGGCATCTTGGCCTAAGTGACACCGTTCCAGCTCTGTCCTCAGGTCCGTCGACGGAAGCTTGGTGGAGCTGGAACTCCCCCGTCTGGCCGTCAACCGTTGGCGTGCGCGTCAGCGACACAGCCGGTTGGTCGGAGCGTCATCCCCGCCGAAGTCAATGGTTTGCGTCGGCGACGACAAGACGGTCTACCTCGCGAATCCACTGCTGGGTCGCTGCCTGAGGCGCGTGCCCAGCAGGCGGATTGCGCAGTAGCGCCCTTGCTGCGGCTAGCGCACCCCCACCGGGTACGCCCGACGCTACTGAAGGCCTGACGCTGGATGGAGCCTGCATTGCCGGGGTCGGCGCTGCCAGAGCCGGTTGCTGGCTCCCAGCTTGCCCTGTCACACTCCGTCCTGAGTGTGTCATCATGTACTTTCCCCTGTGGTCACGGTTCGCCGTGACCGCGGAGGGGGAGAGTTTGCCGCTGAAGGAAGCTTGGTCATCTTCGTCGGCGGAAACTCGTCGCGCTAGGGGAAAAGCCCCCTACCTGGCGCGCCAAATGTCGAAGTGTGCGATTGACACTTCCCCCGGGCCTGCACTGGGCAGCCCGCGGAGGTTCTTTTTTCGGCGGGGCTAGTCTCCTAGCGGAAAGCTTGCGCGGATGGACGAGTTAGCGAGAGCTTGACACGGCGAGTTTTATGTGGTTCAGGCCGCCGGAGCGTAAAACCCTACGTCCACGGCGAGCTGCGGAGCTCGCTGTATTGCTTGCTGCTCAGGGCCGGAGGCCTGAGCTCGGGGTGGGTTACAGCTTGAGGGTGTATGGCTAGCGTATGAGTTGCAAAGTGCGAACCCTTGCTATCAACGCCTACCCGAGCCTTTTATAGTCCAAGGCTCGGGCGGCTTACATGGGAAGCCGGGACCCGACAGGTGGTCCCGGGAAGATTGTCTATTATCTACTGTGTCTGTAGTTACGCCGGTGGTTGCCTCGGGTCGAAGGCTTCTGAGTCTCCATCTTGCCGCCCTGCCCATGCCGTGTGCTAGTCGTAGTGGTTGATGACGGCGCAGGCGGCATGGGATGTCTTGTCGCGGCGTTTATTGGCTGGCAGGTTCTGACACCGCGCGCCAGTCTGTGATGCGACCGGGCGCAACGGCACCTGACAGACGCGTGCTCCGCGTTTCCGCGTCTTGGGAAGATGCGAGCCTTGAATGCCTTGTACGGCCAAGGTGTGGGGCGCCTTTATGCCCGCCGCCTACCGCTCGGGGGCAGGCAGCACCATTCTTCTGGCCACGTGGCGGGTCCGGAACCCTTCTCTGAGGTGAGAAGGGTCCGGCCTGCGGGGCACGTGGAGCCTCTGGACCTCTCCCTGCGGAGGGGGAGGTCCAGCCTCTATATGCCATGTGGCGGGCCCGGAGCTCTCCTCTGCGGAGAGGGAGGCCCGGCCCCGCTGGACGCGTGGCGTCTTCGGACCTCTCTCCCGCGGAGGGGGAGGTCCGGCTTCTGTATGCCACGTGGCGGGCCCGGAGCTCTCCTCTGAGGAGAGGGAGGTCCGGCCCCACCAGCGAGCTTGAGGCCGAGGGCCGCAGCTTAGATTTAGAGGTTGCTTCGCATGTGCTGGCATGCTTCAAGAGCCGCGACCCCTCTTTTTCGCTAGAGCCAGCGAGAGAGGGCCCAGCCGCGGAGCCGGAGGAAGCTGCCAGGGCTGAAGTTGAGAATGTGGCCGCCCTTGTAGCCGCAAGGTTCCGGCGAGAGCCGGGAGGTCCTTAGGACTTGTTTCTCCCTTTTTTATCGAGTCTGTAGTCCAGCTCATGGAGCCTTGTTTAATTTGACTCTCTTGGATACTTGTGTCTGTGATGCTTTTTCTCTCCTTGGCTTTGCCTGGCTGAGTCCTTAGCTCCGCAAGGTACTCAGAGGCCATTTCCAATCTCGGAGCTTCGCACAGACACCCTCCCCGGGTCCTAACCGTGTTAGGGGCCCCCGGAGGTCTCCGAACCTCGCCCTATGGGGGGCTCCAAGTCTGCCTGCCACGTGGCGGGTCCGGAGCTCCTCCTCAAGAGACGGGAGCTCTGGCCATGTTCGACACGTAGGGCTTTCGGAGCCCTCCCACTGAGGGGGGGGGGGAGGTCCGGTTCCTGCCTGCCACGTGGCGAGCCCGGAGCCATCCTCAAGGAAGGAGAGAGTTCCGGGCCCGCTGGACACGTGGGGCCCCCGGGCCCCGCCCCTGCTGGAGGGGCAGGTCCCGGTCCTTCCAGTCCCAGGCCGGAGTAACTGGTAGCTCCTTTCCCCCCGCTTCATGCAGTCCCTGTTGCCGTAACCTGGAGGTCCTGCACACAAGTAAGGAAAAAGTAATTCTCCTTGGGGGCTCCCCCCCTCTATTCCTTAGTCGTATCTGCAGCAAATTCCGACTAAAGATGAGAATGAGAAGAGGGAGTTGAACACATAGTGAGAACGCGTTAGTAGGGTAATCATAAAAACTTAATAAGTAAATTAAATGAGTACCAAAGTAGAGCAACGTAGGGTAGGTTTCTTTTCATATAAATTTCCATACGGGGGAAGGCGGGCCACGTATGTAGGCCATGACCCACCTCAAGGGAAGCAAGACTCTACGCGCTTGGGGTCGGAACCAGGCGAAGCTGAACGTAGTCCTGGACCGTCCCCTGAGGCTTAGTTGCTCCAAGCCCTGTTCACGGACTTTTATGGAAATTACTACAAAAAGAAAGGCCTGCCCTATTGTTGCTCTAGGGGTAGAACTTACAGCGGTGTTCTGTGTTCCGAAGGTTCGGGAGCGGGTCCCTGTCTTCGGTTCTTGGTAATGGTCCCAGGCCCGGGATGTCCAGCCCCAGTACTGCAAATGGCCATGCGGGCTGGATCATCTGTACCGTCCAAGCCGGTGTATGGATCTGCTTGGCGTGGAACAGGCACGCTTAGCAGCTCTCGACAAGCTCGACGGCATCCTGGAGTGTTGCCGGCTAGTAGAAGCCATGCCGAAAGGCTTTACCGACAAGCGTGCGTGAGGAAGAATGACTCCCGCATTCGCCTCCATGGATCTCAGCGAACAAGTCGCAGCCTTCCCCCTGGGTTATGCACCGCAATAGGATGTGGTTGGCGCCACGTCGGTAGAGATCCCCCTCTACCGCCATGTGTCTCTTAGCCATACGCGCAATCCGTTCAGGGGATACACGTTCATTAGGGAGGATATTGTCTTTCAAGCAGTCCCGGACCTCCGTGATCCATGCATCGGGTCTGACTTGAGAATCTGGATCTTGAGCGCTGGGTTGCACGGAGTCCCCAGTGACGCTTATGATCCTTGGCGGCGCTCATGGCCGCCGGGACCGCCAGCTTCGAGGTGCTGGTCTAGCCCCCTTCGCCCGGCTCGGCGGGCCGGGCTGTGGGTCGCGGCAACGTCCTCTCGAGGCCCCCTTTAGGCACAGTGGCTCCGGTGGCAGTGGGGGCCCTCGTTGAAAGGTCGTCAGCTGAGGCCTTGCTAGCGCGCGGTACGTGGTGCAGGTCCAAGGCGAGGGGGGTCTGTCTCCGCTGTCTTGGTTGTTAACCAGACTGGGGATTGCCCTGAGCCAACAACTAGCGAGAAGGACGGGCACTCCATACTTTGCTATGTTGTTGGTTGCCTTGGAATGGAAACGCGCCACATACCCAGACTGCTCCCCCGATGGCGTGGGGAACAGTACGCTAGCATCGGCCCCCTGCTTTCGCAAGGAGCCGTCGACGAACATCATTCGATAAGGCCTGGTGAAGGTCAGGGCTCAGGGTACTGTTTCATCGTCTTCGTGGCCCCCTGAGCGTGCGTCTACTTCATCCACAAGTGAACTAATGCTTTGTTAATGTCTGTATGACGGGAAAGGGAACCTAGATCAAACTTCAGTAGTTCCGCCGCCCATTTGGCGGCATCGCCCGCCGCGTGGAGCTGTGGGGGATAGTCTTTATCCTAGGGGGATCGCTGGGTGCCCGACACTCGGGGGTCCTCAGGCTGCTTTGGACCTCGCGGGAAGCTCCGCTGACGTCCCGGGAGCTCCGGGAGGTCCTGCTGGTCCTCCGGGAGGTTGTGTCGGGGATCTGAGGTCTGGTCTTCTGGTGCTTGCTTCTCGGTAGCGAAACAGGTTACTGTGGTATGGGGTTAAAGCCATTGCGCGAAGACCGGGAATTCCCGGGACCCCTAGCTATGCCGAGTCGGTTTACGCCGGGATTAGCAGGTAAAGGGCGCCCTTCACCTACTTCAGACTCAGGGGTCTGATGGGAGCCCTAGCAAGCATTTGGGAAGCGCAGCATATCACAGCCTGGTATCGAGTCTACTATTTGCTCTATCATAGGAAGAAAAAATAGGTCTTTATGGCATGCCTTATTGAGACTGGTGTAGTGGATGCGCTTCCGGAGCTTCTCGCTGGCCTTCGGGATAATAACACGGTTTGCCAAGCGCCGGGAGCGGCGGACTCTCCATCTCGTCGGACGGCTGGACGTCGGGAAAGACCTTTAAGTAGTGCTCCATCACCTCCCTAGGGATCTCTGGCCTCGGTGATGGCTGTCATGCAACACATCGACCTCATGCCGGAGGGGGGCAACGAGCGCGCCTTCCTATATGCTACCCAGGCCCCCGGCTACCCGGGTGGTCTGGGTGGCATCGGCGCTGATTCGTACGAGCCTTGTGGGGACGTCGTCCTCATCAAGGGGTTGCACGCGGGGTGCGGTGGTAGAGGCACGGTGGCGTGCACTTAGGTGGAGCTGGTTTGGTTCTGTACTGCTGAGGGCTGGCGCTCTAGTTGCTGTAAGCGCCTGAAGCCTTTCCAAGGCTAATACTGCGGCAGCACGGTCTCCACAAACCTTGAGGACGCCTGTTGGTGTAGGCATCTTCAAGACAAGATATCCGTAGTGGGCTACTGCCACGAATCGGTACAGGGCTGGCCTACCGATCATGGCAATCTCGGCCACGCCGAACAGAATGTACTCTGTCCGGTAGCTGTCCGGTGCCCCAAAGGTCACCGGGAGGCTGATGCGGCCGTAGGGAACGACCTGACCCGGCCCTACCCCTGAGAACGGGCTTGATGGGGCGAGCTTGGCCATCGGGATCTGCAGCTTCTGGAAGGCTGCGTGACTGATGAGGTCCAGTCCAGCCCCACCATCCACCAAAACGTGGTACATCTTCACGTTGGCGATGGTAAGGGCCACCACGAGCGGTAGTTGGCCGGCCCCAGCCATGCTCCTGGGGCAGTCGGTGTCATCAAAGCTGATGGGGATTCCCATCCACCTGAGGTGCGGTACTGCACCTGGGAGGGGAGCCACCGACGCTACCGCTCGGCGCAAGGTCTTAGCCATGCTTCGGGACAGGGGGGTCAGCGGACCCGCCGAAGATGTCACAGGGCATCTTCCAGTGCTCGTCGTCACAGGAGCTGGAGCTCCCATGATTGCGCGCTGCCTTTACGGCGCGCTGGAGCTCCTGGAACTCCACCTGGCGGTCGTCGCCGTCTCGGGCCTCGACCTTCTGGTTGCCCTCCCTTACTATAGGATGGGGCATCAGCTGGGGGCTGCTTCCCCTTCCGGAAGCGCCCCGCGAGCTTCTGGATTTCCCGGCCTCTGGAGGAATTCCGCCGGGTTGATGCTGCCGTCGTACTTCTCAGGCAAGTGCGGCCGAAACTTGCGCGGCCATTTTGTGAAGCGAAGGCGGGGCGCGAGGGCCGCACACCCTGCTTCTGTCGCCGCAGGTTCAGATGCCGCGAATGCTTGGATCTCCGCTGGCACAGTATGCCCCAGTATGGGCAAGGCCGCTCTATAGACCGGGACGCCGTTTGCAGGGCATATGGTTGTGGCATATGCTGCGCGACGTATGCCTGGGGCAGAGTTCGCGTAGCGAAGATCTGCCCTTCAGGCTGTGTCGAGGCCGACGTCATGTTGTCGCCAGCCTCTTGAGTGCGACACCCTTCTTGACGTCGCTCGAGGAACACTCGGGCATCTTGGCCTAAGTGACACCGTTCCAGCTCTGTCCTCAGGTCCGTCGACGGAAGCTTGGTGGAGCTGGAACTCCCCCGTCTGGCCGTCAACCGTTGGCGTGCGCGTCAGCGACACAGCCGGTTGGTCGGAGCGTCATCCCCGCCGAAGTCAATGGTTTGCGTCGGCGACGACAAGACGGTCTACCTCGCGAATCCACTGCTGGGTCGCTGCCTGAGGCGCGTGCCCAGCAGGCGGATTGCGCAGTAGCGCCCTTGCTGCGGCTAGCGCACCCCCACCGGGTACGCCCGGCGCTACTGAAGGCCTGACGCTGGATGGAGCCTGCATTGCCGGGGTCGGCGCTGCCAGAGCCGGTTGCTGGCTCCCAGCTTGCCCTGTCACACTCCGTCCTGAGTGTGTCATCATGTACTTTCCCCTGTGGTCACGGTTCGCCGTGACCGCGGAGGGGGAGAGTTTGCCGCTGAAGGAAGCTTGGTCATCTTCGTCGGCGGAAACTCGTCGCGCTAGGGGAAAAGCCCCCTACCTGGCGCGCCAAATGTCGAAGTGTGCGATTGACACTTCCCCCGGGCCTGCACTGGGCAGCCCGCGGAGGTTCTTTTTTCGGCGGGGCTAGTCTCCTAGCGGAAAGCTTGCGCGGATGGACGAGTTAGCGAGAGCTTGACACGGCGAGTTTTATGTGGTTCAGGCCGCCGCAGCGTAAAACCCTACGTCCACGGCGAGCTGCGGAGCTCGCTGTATTGCTTGCTGCTCAGGGCCGGAGGCCTGAGCTCGGGGTGGGTTACAGCTTGAGGGTGTATGGCTAGCGTATGAGTTGCAAAGTGCGAACCCTTGCTATCAACGCCTACCCGAGCCTTTTATAGTCCAAGGCTCGGGCGGCTTACATGGGAAGCCGGGACCCGACAGGTGGTCCCGGGAAGATTGTCTATTATCTACTGTGTCTGTAGTTACGCCGGTGGTTGCCTCGGGTCGAAGGCTTCTGAGTCTCCATCTTGCCGCCCTGCCCATGCCGTGTGCTAGTCGTAGTGGTTGATGACGGCGCAGGCGGCATGGGATGTCTTGTCGCGGCGTTTATTGGCTGGCAGGTTCTGACACCGCGCGCCAGTCTGTGATGCGACCGGGCGCAACGGCACCTGACAGACGCGTGCTCCGCGTTTCCGCGTCTTGGGAAGATGCGAGCCTTGAATGCCTTGTACGGCCAAGGTGTGGGGCGCCTTTATGCCCGCCGCCTACCGCTCGGGGGCAGGCACCACCGTTCTTCTGGCCACGTGGCGGGTCCGGAACCCTTCTCTGAGGTGAGAAGGGTCCGGCCAGCGGGGCACGTGGAGCCTCTGGACCTCTCCCTGCGGAGGGGGAGGTCCAGCCTCTATATGCCATGTGGCGGGCCCGGAGCTCTCCTCTGCGGAGAGGGAGGCCCGACCCCGCTGGACGCGTGGCGTCTTCGGACCTCTCCCCCGCGGAGGGGGAGGTCCGGCTTCTGTATGCCACGTGGCGGGCCCGGAGCTCTCCTCTGAGGAGAGGGAGGTCCGGCCCCACCGGACGCGTGGCGCCTTCGGAGCTCTCCCTGCGGATAAGGGTGAGTACCTTAGGTAAAATGCCTAAGGTACTCATCCTTCTCCGCAGGGAGAGCTCTGAAGGCGCCACGCGTCCGGCGGGGCCGGACCTCCCTCTCCTCAAAGGAGAGCTCCGGGCCCGCCACGTGGCATACAGAAGCCGGACCTCCCCCTCCGCGGGAGAGAGGTCCGAAGACGCCACGCGTCCAGCGGGGCCGGGCCTCCCTCTCCGCAGAGGAGAGCTCCGGGCCCGCCACGTGGCATACAGAGGCTGGACCTCCCGCTCCGCGGGGAGAGGTCCGGAGGCTCCACGTGCCCCGCAGGCCGGACCCTTCTCACCTCAGAGAGGGCTCCGGACCCGCCACGTGGCCAGAAGAACGGTGCTACCTGCCCCCGAGCGGTAGGCGGCGGGCATAAAGGCGCCCCACACCTTGCCCATACAAGGTATTCAAGGCCCGCGTCTTCCCAAGACGCGGAAACGCGGAGCACGCGTCTGTCAGGTGCCGTTGCGCCCAATCGCATCACAGACTGGCGCGCGGTGTCAGAACCTGCCAGCCAATAAACGCCGCGACAAGACATCCCATGCCGCCTGCGCCGTCATCAACCACTACGAATAGCACGCGGCATGGGCAGGGCGGCCGACGTGCTAGTCGTAGTGGTTGATGACGGCGCAGGCGGCATGGGATGTCTTGTCGCGGCGTTTATTGGCTGGCAGGTTCTGACACCGCGCGCCAGTCTGTGATGCGACTGGGCACAACGGCACCTGACAGACGCATGCTCCGCGTTTCCGCGTCTTGGGAAGACGCGGGCCTTGAATACCTTGTACGGACAAGGTGTGGGGCGTCTTTATGCCCGCCGCCTACCGCTCGGGGGCAGGCAGCACCGTTCTTCTGGCCACGTGGCGGGTCCGGAGCCCTTCTCTGAGGTAAGAAGGGTCCGGCCTGCGGGGCACGTGGAGCCTCCGGACCTCTCCCCGCGGAGGGGGAGGTCCAGCCTCTGTATGCCACGTGGCAGGCCCGGAGCTCTCCTCTGCAGAGAGGGAGGCCCGGCCCCGCTGGACGCGTGGCGTCTTCGGACCTCTCTCCCGCGGAGGGGGAGGTCCGGCTTCTGTATGCCACATGGCGGGCCCGGAGCTCTCCTCTGAGGAGAGGGAGGTCCGGCCCCACCGGACGCGTGGCGCCTTCGGAGCTCTCCCTGCGGAGAAGGGTGAGTACCTTAGGCATTTTACCCTGTGCGCGGGGGTACCCCATATCTTAGGTACCGACAGTGGCCCCCGGGCCCATCTCGGGGGAGATAGCGAGCCCGAGGTGGGACCTCCGTCTCTTCCGATCCGCGCACTTTCTTTAAGTCCCGAATTGGCCGCTGCCGGAGCACGAACGGCCGCGGGGTCATGAGAGCGTGCGCTCACTTGATGATTGCTTTTACTGCGGCGGTTCCCAAGGCTGCCACTTCTGCACGTTGCGGCGCTTTCTTCGGGAACTGCCGAAGTGCCTTGCCGGCTCATCTTCTCAGGAGGCTGACTCCTTGACCCCACCGCTTTAGCTAAGCGGTTTGGGCCCACCCGTTATCGGCATTCGGTCTAGGAACCGAAGCGGTTGCAGGTGCGGGATATTCAAAGAGTTCCGAATCGCTTGGAATTGCACCGGGAAGCTTTTTAGAGGAGGTCTTACCCCCATTGCAGCTTTCCTTCGCACTTCTCAGCATTTCTTCTCGGACTCTTGTGCTTTTGAGTTCTCCCTTGCCATGGCTTCCAACCCGCTGCCAGAGAAGAAACGCGCTCGATCTCCTCCAGCAACGGCGTCGGTGCCAAGTCGGGATTCCGGGGTGCCTGACACCCCCTCCGGTGGCGACTCGAAGAGGCCCCGGGTTGATGCGCTGGGGGAAGCCTCTGGGGCGTCCCCTGTTCCGTCAGTCCAAGCGACTGCGGAGTGGTTGTCGGCGACGGTTGCGGGCTCTGGAAGTCCTACCCCGGCTCGGAAGTCGGGGTTCAGAGCCCGCTGGAGTGTCCGCGCTTCCCGGCCTTCCCCGTCTTGCGGGGAATCTGTGCCGATGCGCTCGGAGCCAGGGGCAACTGCCGCGGCCCCCAGGCCAGCGCGGACTTCTCCTGTTCCGGTGTGCCCGGACTCCGCGGCGGCGTCATCTCTTCCTGCCGAGACGTTAACCGCGGCCCCCGAGCCAGCACAGGTTGATCCTGCACTAGGCGGTCTGGCTTCTTCTCCAGCACCGCCTTCCCCGGCTCGTCCCTCTCCTTAGGTCAAGGAGCCAGAAGCTGAAAAGAGCCCGGCTGGCCTGGCTGCCAGAGCCGCGGATCCAGCTTCTCCTGATCGGCGTCTCGTCTCGGCTGCTGGTGCGTCGGCTCTTCCTGAGGACGAGGTAATGGAGGAGGTCGGAGGGACTGCCCCAGCCTCTGTTGCTCCATTGCCTCTGGCGGACGCCTTCGCGCTTGCCGAGTCGAGCGTCCGGCAGGTCTTGGCTGCGCTAGGACGCGAGCGGGAGGAGTATACGGTTGAACGGGACCGCCTCCTCATCTGGGTGAACCTTTTGCGGGAGAGGACCGCGAAGGTTAAGAGCAAGCTCGACTCCAGGCGGGAGTTGCTCGACATCAGGGAAGCGCTCGTCGACCGGATGAAGCGGGCTGTTGACCGCATGGACACCCAGTCGCGGCGGATCAACAGGGAGGCCCTGGAGGCACACGCCCGGGCCGAAGAGAGCCTCTCTGCTGCTGTGGAAATACGGCAGCGGTTGGAGCGCCGCGAACTCGCCGTTGAGGAGCGGGAGCGTTCCGTGGCAGCTGAGGCAGAGAGGGTCGCCGCGCAGCTGGCCGCGGGCGAGGATGACCTCCGAGCTCGGATGGAGGAGCTGGAGATCCTGAAGGCAGACCTTGACTTGAGGGAGGAACAGGTCTCCCATGATCGCCGGGCGGTCTTGGACCGGGAGTTGACCGCCGGCTCCAAGGCCGCTGAGTTGGAGCGGCTAGCCAAGACTCTCCACCTTCGGGAGAGTTCCCTAGCGGCCAAGGAGAAGGAATTCTCCAAGAGGAACCTGGAGGATCTGCAGGCGGCCCGCCGCGAGGTGGAGGAGCTCTCCGCCTTGCGGTCCTCCGAGGCTCTTGCGGTCTCAAGCTTCGTGGATCGAGCGGGGTCTGCCCTGATCCCTCTTGGCTTTAGTCCGGTGAGGGCCGCGACTCCCGCACTGAAGGTGGCAGAGGTGATCCCTGCGTTGGAGTCGATCGGCGACAAGCTGGACAGACTCGACTCGGTGGTCGCCAGCGAGCTTGAGGCCGAGGGCCGCAACTTAGCTTTAGAGGTTGCTTCGCATGTGCTGGCATGCTTCAAGAGCCGCGACCCCTCTTTTTCGCTAGAGCCAGCGAGAGAGGGCCCAGCCGCGGAGCGGGAGGAAGCTGCCAGGGCTGAAGTTGAGGATGTGGCCGCCCTTGTAGCCGCAAGGTTCCGGCGAGAGCCGGGAGGTCCTTAGGACTTGTTTCTCCCTTTTTTATCGAGTCTGTAGTCCAGCTCATGGAGCCTTGTTTAATTTGACTCTCTTGGATACTTGTGTCTGTGATGCTTTTTCTCTCCTTGGCTTTGCCTGGCTGAGTCCTTAGCTCCGCAAGGTACTCAGAGGCCATTTCCAATCTCGGAGTTTCGCACAGACACCCTCCCCGGGTCCTAACCGTGTTAGGGGCCCCCGGAGGTCTCCGAACCTCGCCCTATGGGGGGATCCAAGTCTGCCTGCCACGTGGCGGGTCCGGAGCTCCTCCTCAAGAGACGGGAGCTCCGGCCATGTTGGACACGTAGGGCTTTCGGAGCCCTCCCACTGGGGGGGGGAGGTCCTGTTCCTGCCTGCCACGTGGCGAGCCCGGAGCCCTCCTCAAGGAAGGAGAGAGTTCCGGGCCCGCTGGACACGTGGGGCCCCCGGGCCCCACCCCTGCTGGAGGGGCAGGTCCTGGTCCTTCCAGTCCCAGGCCGGAGTAGCTGATAGCTCCTTTCCCCCCGCTTCATGCAGTCCCTGTTGCCGTAACCTAGAGGTCCTGCACACAGGCAGAGGAAACGTAATTCTCCTCGGGGGGTCCTCCCCTCCTGTCTCCTAGTCTTATTCGTCTTATGGTCCTGACCCGCTATACAGGGCTTGGGCAATTCTTTGCACGAGGCGCCGGAGCTCCGGCTCCCTCCGAGGTCCGGGTACGGCCGTCCGATCCCTAGTACCGGGCCATGCGCTGGGGAAGCAGAGTGCACGCGCTTTGGGTTCATGACCAGGCAAAGCGGACGTACTCCCCTGGACCACCGGAAGGCAGGATGCGCATGCTTTGGGCTCTGGGCCGGCTAAGCTGGATACGCACCCTGGACCCCCCATGCACAACGCTGGCCTTTCCTGGAGGTGACCAACTGGCACCGCAACACCTGACTGGGGGAGGCCCGAGAGACTCACTCGGCCATCGGCAGGTGCCTCAAGCGCAGCCGCCTTCGATAGGATAGCAAATGCCAACTATGGATGAGCGCAGGATGTAAAAGTCCCAAAACTTGTAAATAGAAAACTGAGCTATGAATAAAGTTGAGTGTATATGCAAGAAATGGGACTTACAAAAACTTTTGGGTACTCATGAAAGTGTTGGCATGAGCAATAAAACTTTGAAATCAGTTTGAAATAAGAGGGCCACTTCCAAAAAGAAGAAGGGCATGTTTCAAAAGAGGAAATTCAAACTGTTGTTTAAAAAGTTGTATTTGCAATGACCAACTCAAAGATCAGAGGGCATATTCAAACTCCCCAGGTTCAAATCGTAGAGGGGGCAAATTTGGAGCAAATTTGGAGGTGCTTTGATAGGAATATCAAAGGAACTTGTAAATTTCATCCAAATTTGAATTTAAACTCAAAAGTGAGGAATAACTTATCAAATTGCCAAATGACATTTGGATTTAAGTTCCTCAGAGCTGAAGTTTACAATGTGCCAAAAATTGGGATATTTAGGAGAGGAGGTGAGTGGGACCCAATTGTCATTGAGGAGAGGGGGAGACTTAGCACATAAGCAACAGTCTCTCTGTTCAGACTCAAACCGGATCACTGTTTTTCGCTCGAAGGACCGAACGCGCGTGCGCGCGCCACCGAGACCACGCGACCGCCAGCTCCCGAGCTGCTTCGACGTCGGTTCCCCTCGCCCTTATCGTCCTCCCACCGAGAGTGCACACCTCACAGCACCGAGCCACCTCCGAGCCACGCGCCCTCCTCGCCACAGCGCCGTTTCCGGGAGCTTTTGCCGCCGCCGCGCCCACACGCTCGGGCTCCCGTCGTCAACCCTCTCCCTGAGCCGTGGACACCTGGACGAGCTCGAAAGCAACGTCGCCCACACTCCCTGAAGCTGTCAAGGCCAGTTCTGAGGGTGCAGCGGGCTGCAATCGCCTCGGCGAGCCGGTTCTTCCCCGGTGGACCAACCTCTGCGACATGACTTCAAACCAAGCCACTCCGGTGTTTCACGCCCAACAAAGCCACGAGAAAGGTTGGTTACCACCTCTCCTTGCTGTCCACTGAGTTTGGGGTCAGTTCATGGGACCATCTACCCGGAATTTGAGTTTTACTCACGGCGGTTTCTTTGGGTCGCCGGCTCCAGACCGGGAAATTCTCCCCCGAGGTGTGAGGGCTTCCAGTTGTGTGCTGGTGTCATGATCCTCAGCCTCCTACGGACCTCCTCGACCAAACAGCGCCCGATTCCATCAACCCTAGCCGAAGAAAGCCCAGTTTTTACACTGTCGCCGCAAAAACCACCTCGGGCGCACGGTGGCAGCATAGCTAGCGGCCTCTCCAAGCAAAATTTAGCACACGTCGATGATCTACACCTTCCACCTATGCTGTAGCGCTAATCCTTCGTGCTTTTGGCGAGCTAGAACAGCGGCGCTACGTCACCGAAGCTCGGTTAAGCCGCCACACCGTCGCGAGCTCGGTCAGGGCCGACGTCGGTGTGGGGAAACCCTCTCCCCGTGATCAGCGCACGAAATTAGGGGCTGACGGCAAGTTTGAGCACGGGAAGTGAACGGGGGCCTGGGTTCCGAAGTTTTCCGGCGAGCTCCGGCGGCGGGGGTCGCGCGGGAGCCGGAGGAAGACGAAGGTGGTCGGTCCCACCCGCCAGCGGCTGAACTTAAACATACGGGATTCTCTGTGGCCTCGGATCAAACTGTGACAATGCGGGAAAAGTTCTGTGGCCCCGTGTGGCTCGTGTTTCAGCGGTCGACACGTGGCCCTGTGGCCGCAGTCAGGGTTTAAACTTTTTCCGAATTAATTTGAATTCCAGATTCGGTTCAAACTTTGGATCTGCATAACTTTTGCTAGAGAGCTCAAGATTTAGTGATTCAAATTGGGTTGGATTTAGGATGAAATGCTCTATCCAAGTATGCAACCCCATTTGCATGAAAACCAATAGAAAATTCTGGAAAATTCTTTAAAGCTTTTCAGCAAAAGAATTTTTGAGGGAGTTTGGTTTATCCAAAATTCCCCAAATTTTGCCAGGATAATCTTCATGATATTAGGAGACTCCTGTAAAAGGTTCAGCTCATTTGGAGTTGATTTAGTTAGGGTAATTCTAATTCCAAGTTTCTGTATTCAAATAAGTACAGAACCATTTTCAGAGAATTTCCAAAACTTGGAAATTCAGTTCTGGGCATTCCTTAACTCCAAAAATCCTAGGAAAATTCATACATACTCTCTGAGCTATGTATGAAATTATAGTTCACTTGGAATTGCATGAAAGTGCAAATTTAATCAGAATTAATTCCTTTTTGCTTAAATGCTTAGGGAATTGTTCTGGGTGATCCACTTAGTGGAATGTTCTGAATTTTGGGCCAGAGAACTTTCTTGTGACAAGGAACTCCCAAGAAAATTTCCAGCTCCATTGGAGCCTTGGATCATTATGTCCTGTCCAACAATTATTAGTTGATTCCCACCCAAGTGATGGAACCCCACTCATCACTTGATGATAGTGCTTAAACACAAACCCAAACCACTAGCACAAGTTTCATTTTAAATTCTTAAACAAAGTTCGAGTTTCAAACTTGGCTTTAGCATTTGTTAACAAAAAGTTTTACAATTAAACATGTATGCATGTTCATAACGTGTAGTGTTTAAACGTGGAAGAGCGAAGGAGAAGTTGAACTTGGATCAAGGAGCAAGAAGGCAGGGATTAAGCCTCAAGTCATCATCAGCAACTAACTTCATTTTACCTGACTTAAATCACCTGCAAAACCAAGGCAAGCCCCGGTTTGCACTTAAGTTGTTTTTAAAAGTTTTCCCTTTGTTCACTACATTTGGTCAAGGTTTGTATGTGCATTAGGTCAAGGATGTGTGATACTCCACTTGCATAACCAAACATGAACCCTGAGGTCAAGGGTAGAAATGTGTCATCGCTGTAGAATAAGGCAATGCTAATTAGGCTAGGACATCCGGTAGAAGACGAGTAGTTGGAATCTACTCGCGAGCTATAGTTCAGAAGATCATAAGTGTGGTTGGGAAAGGAAGCAAACTAAAGTTTACATTTCTAAAGATGAGACCGGGCAGAGGGGTTAGGCTGCGACAAGACGAGGTCTTGGTCGAGTAGCTCTGCCTGTGTCGGTTAAGGACCGATGCGTATGCCGCGTCCAGGAGCAAGTATTGAGTTGTGTACCGGATGCTTACTGACATATGGGAACCAGGAAACCGATGTACCAGGTTCACTGGATTGTAGAGGCATACCACATCGTCTCGTTATACCTATGAGCCCGAGACGGCGCGACCGGTTCTACAGTTTAGTGTCCTGAGAAAGGTTGCCACATACGACGTAATGAAGGACGCCAGAGTTGGGTCTTCAGAGGCGGGCGTATGTGTCGAGTTATCCGGGTAGTGTTTGATTCGAATCACCGTCCCTCGCGGTTATGACACGACCCCACTGGTCCTGTCGAGCCAGGATCACGCTGAGGGGTGCTGCGTTGCACAACACCGTATAACACACGTCAAAGGTACAAAGCGGAAGCGGAAGCTTTATTACATAAACAAGTTTATTAACATGTTTACATCAAAATAAGTTTAGTCCACACTCGCGGGCGTAGACTAAGCATCAAGTGCACGTTCAGCCCTCGAACGTGTCCTTGCTAGCACACTCGCACACTAACTCTGCGGCGTGCACGACTCCCACTCGACGGGGTTCCCCTCCTGGGGTTCCGTCTCCTCTTCGGGAGTCCCTTCCTCATAGAACCCTGCAAAAGCTTCAAACACAAGCAGTGAGCACGAAGGCTCAGCAAGTCTGACCCGTCTCACCTAAACATGAAACTTCTACATGAGGGTGATGGGTTGCATGAGGTAAAAATCATTTGCAAGGACTCGCCTAATTAGTAGAACCTTACTTTCAAGTTTTAGCAGCAGGTTGTGGAGAACTTTACGCTAAGGCACATGAGAGAGCCGCAATCAAACAAGAAACGCATTTCTCTCATGTACTTTGCCCAAAGTTGAAAAGAACTTTAGTTAGCACTAAACTACAACATATCATTAACAATCAATATCCAACTTTCAATCAGCAACATTTTAACATGTAACTAGCCTGTTCTTTCTACGTCACGGTACAGTGAACAAGTGGTACTCACTGACCGCGAGGGACGGCGATTATAATCGATTTACACCTGCAGGGTTACCCGAACAACCCGTCACGTACGCCCGTACTCGATGTTGCCTACAACAACCATCACGGACGCCGTACGCGACTACCTTTCACCCGTTAGCCAAATATTGAACCGGTCCCATCGTCCCGAGCAAGAGGTCCCTGCACGCGCATCTCTGTGCCGCCAGCTGATTTACACCTCGAGCTCTCAACCTACCCTCTGAACGACGGGCAATGCCTCAATACCCAGCTACCCGAGTTACATCAGTTTCCCGGTTCCCATATAGCCGGTAGGTCTTCGGTACTGTTCTAGCTTGTTCAACAGGCCCGCACACGGCTCGGTCCTCAATCGACACAAGCGGAGCTACAGCACACAGGCCCCAAAGTCCTGCTGCCCTTACTCTCCGCTCGGTCTCATTTTCTTGCCATGTGTATCATGTGCTATCTCTACCCGAGCAATGTGCCTCTAGCCTATTCTCGCGAGTAGTTCCAACTACTCGACTTGTACCGAATCCTACTCTATCCTAGCAATGCAGTGGCTAACGGGGTTTGCAATCCTAAACCCCAACCCATGGTTTTCTTGGCTATGCAGTGGGGTTTCCAAACAAGACTCTGATGCACAACATAAAGAAAACAAGTATGTGCTCAAAACAATAAAAATTTATAAAATGGTTAATGCAAACCGGGGCTTGCCTTGCTGCTCTTGGTCGTAGGCTAGCTGTTCCTCCGGAGTAACGAAGTCTAGGACTTCGGGTTCCTCCTCGACCTTAGCGACTACATGATAAGAACAATGTATGTATTAATTAAATGCTTTTGTATTAACTTTGAAGTTGTGAAGTCTATAACCTTTACTAGATAGACCTAATGACTGTGAAACTTTTACTGTGGCTTGGTTACAACCTAAACAGAGACTTGGTCAAGTTTTAGTTGCAGCAAAGCTCATTTGAGCCCTCCACAAATAATTATGTCCTTGACCTTAATTAAAGGCTTTTAGGGTGTTCTAGGTATTTTCATGAAACAAACTATGACTTTCTGAAAACTAGATTTTCAGAGGGTTCTAATGGAATTGGTCTCACTTAATTTGGAAGTCTCTAACTAAAGATATGAGCTAAACAATTTCAGAGAAAATTCTGAAAATGTTTCTGAACATTTTCTATTTTCTCTGGAACAGTTTTACTAATCACACCATTAGGTGGACTAAATGAGCTCAAATGGATCTGAAATTTTTATGGTAGTTCAAGGATATTTTGGTGAACATCTCAGCAAAATTTCAGGATTTTCCTCCAAATGATTCTCCAGTTAAAATTCCTAACAGTTTAAACTTTAAGGAATTAATTCTGGAGAATTAAGGAATCTCATGAAGTGACACTTGATTTTCTGGAAAGTACTCAAAGAGCTGAATCCAGCAAAATTTGGTTCACTCAATTTGGAGCTTTCTAGCCAAAGTTATAAGGATTTGAAGTTTGAAGGAAATCTGAAAATCGGGGAAAAGTTTAAACTCGCGCGTGGGCCCAGGGGACACGCGTCGCACGCCGAAGCGACAGCACACCGCGGCCCACAAGGCTTTTGCGCGCCAGCACACCCGATCCCGGCCGCAGCCGGATCCCGATTCAAAATATCGGCCGCTGACAGCTGGGGTCCACCCCCTTCTTCAACCTCGCGACACCCGCGCTCCGCCGCCGAGGGACCTCGCCGGAGAGCTCGCCGCCGGCTGCTGTACAGCTTCAAACTTCTTGATTCTGGCCGCCCCTGCCTACTTTTACTTGGGGAACATGATCCGAGGGTCAGCTGCTCATGACAACGGCCGGAGCATGGTCGGCGACGAGCCGCCATATCGGAACGACTTCGGCCATGTCGGCTGATGCTCCTAGTGCCTCAGCTACTTGGGAAACCGGTCGGGGAGCATCAGTGGACCTCAGAGAAGGTCGACATGAACTCGGGGCAGCTCGGGGAAGGCCCGAAATAGGTCCTCACCGTGCGCCCGATACCCCCCGTGCGTTCCGCCATTAGTAGACCTTGAATTACGCCGGGCACAGAAGTTCTCCGGCCCAGAGTTGTGAAGGCAACTTGTGCGTCACCGTGTCTAGTTCGTGTGGGAGTGGCCTGAGGCCCTCTAATCCTTTCTAGAGCACGAATTAAACAGAATCGTACCCGAGGGTCGTTCTGCACACAGAAAGGGGAAAAGTGGAAATTCGCCGCCGGTGAGCAACCACTCGAGCTGTGGCTCGGGGATGAGCAGCACCGATCACTTGCGCGTCCAAGGGTGCCTTGGCTCGGGCGTGACAACGCCCAGGTTGGGCTGTCCACGAGAGCCCGAGGTGCGGCGGTTTCCAGTTCCGAGTTTGATCTTTCGGCACAGCCGATATCACTCGGTTTCAATCGATTTCTATCAATGGAAAGGATGGAGGATGGTTGCTAGTACCTTGCTGGGACCTTGGAATGGAAAGAGGGAGCTGCGATCGGCTTGATCAAGCAGGAACTCGAGCGGCGGCGATGGCAGTGGGAAAAGCAGTCGCGCACGTCGGTAGCTCGGGGAAATGGTGACTGAGGCACGCCGGGGAGGGAATAAATAGCTCGGCCGGCTGGCCTCCGGCTTGGGGCACGCAGCAGGAGCTGGCGCCGGCCGGCCCCTTCGGTGGCGCGCGCGCACAACAGCCGGGAACCGACTGAACTGTGGTTCAGTCGGTTTGCTTTGAGGCTGAGGCTGACATGTGGGTCCCACTCCTCTTTTAACCTCTGAAATTTATTCCTAACAGCTGTGGTAAACAGTGAACCCTATTCTACCCTTGGCAACTCAAATTATTCACCCAAGAGCCATTTGAATTGATCAAAGTTCAAATGAGGTTTGGTTTGAATGAATTTCAGCACAAGTGCAGTTTGAAAGTCAAATAAAGTTTGAATTTCTCCCCCTTAGCTCATGTCAAGATCAACTCCAAATGGAGTGAAAATTGGTGTGTGAGCTCACAAAAATGTGCTGAGCAAGAATATGCCTTCCACTTTTAAATTCAGTGGGTGAAAACAGTTTGAATTTGAATATGTCTTCAAACTGCCCCTTTCCTATCTACACCCAAGATGACCTCAAAAATGTTTTGAATTTGGGTGAAACTTGGCATGGACATCCTTAGCAAAGTGTAGGAGTTTTCATATGTCCAGCCCATCTATATCACATGTGGGAAGTACCACTTTTGCAATGTGTGAGTTTGTTCCCTAATGAGCATGTTGATAATTGTTACTTGCTCTTTATTTGTGTTCATCATTTTTCCTCAAATGAGGTGTGTGGTGTGGTGATGAACACTGCAAATGAGTGTCAAAAACTGAGGCCCTTACATTCCTCCCCCCTTAAAAGAATCTCGTCCCGAGATTATAAGGTGAAAATGAGAGAGAGGACGGTGGAAAAATTACCGGATATGCGACGTGAGAAAGTCGGGGTAGTTAGTGCGAAGGAATTCTTCGCTCTCCCATGTCGCTTCATCCATGGAGTGATTACTCCACAGAACCTTGTAGAACCACAACGTACGGTTGCGTGTGGTTCGGGCCTTTTCATCAATAATCTGCACCGGTTCCTCCCGATAGGTGAGATCCGGTTGCAGTTCTTCAATGTCTTCCAGCTGAACGGTAGTTGATAGCTTGAGACACTTCCTCAGCTGGGAAATGTGAAAGACGTCGTGCACACCGGAAAGTGCTTCTGGTAATCTTAGCCGGTATGCCACCGATCCACATCTTTCGGTAATCTGGAATGGACCGATGAATCGGGGTGCTAACTTTCCTCTCACCCCAAATCTGTTTACGCCCTTCATTGGAGACACTCGTAGATATACGTGGTCTCCAGCTTCGAATTGTAACGGACGCCTTCTCCGGTCCGCATACTGTTTCTGTCGGGATTGAGCGGCTTTTAGGTTCGCTTGAATTACTCGAACCTTTTCTTCCGCGTTGTTGACAAGATCAATCCCGAAGGTAACCCTCTCGCCAGACTCACACCAATTCAATGGTGTGCGGCATTTTCTCCCGTATAGCGCCTCGTAGGGCGCCATCTTGATGCTGGCTTGGTACCCATTGTTGTACGAGAACTCGGCTAACGGCAAGTGATCATCCCAGTTCTTGCCGTGGTCGATAGCGCAAGCTCGTAGCATGTCTTCTAAGATTTGATTTACCCGCTCCGTTTGCCCATCCGTCTGCGGGTGGTAGGCTGAACTACGGATCAGCTTCGTCCCCAAGGCAGCGTGGAGCTGCTCCCAAAAACGGGACACAAATAAAGTGCCCCGGTCCGATACGATAGTACGGGGTACGTCGTATAAGCATAGGATCCGTGAGATGTACAGTTCAGCGTACTTCTTGGCGTTGTAGTTGGTGTTGACCGGGATGAAATGGGCAACTTTGGTGAGCCGATCGACGATCACCCACACAGAATCATGTTTCTGTAAGGTGGTGGGTAAACCGACGACGAAATCCATGCTCACGTCCTCCCACTTCCAGGCAGGAATGCCCAGTGGTTGCAGCAGTCCCGGTTTCCGCATGTGGTCTGCCTTCACCCGTCGACATGTATCACACTCGGACACGTATTTTGCAGTCTCTCGCTTCATCCGTGTCCACCAAAACTTGCTTCTGAGTTCTTGATACATCTTGTTGCTGCCGGGGTGAATAGAAAACTTTGATAAGTGAGCCTCATCAAAGATTTTCTTCCGTAACTCCGGGTTTCGGGGTACGACGATCCGGTCCTTGAACCATAGGACGCCGTCTCCGTCCTTCCGGAAACATTTCAACTCCCCACTGTCTACACGTCTCCGCAAATGTGATATGCCCTTGTCATTCTTCTGGGCTGCCGCTATCTCTTCACGGATGGTGGGGATCAAAGCTAGGTTGTAGAGAGCTCCATGTGGAATCACATGTAGTGGTGGTTCGCTCTCTTCCAACGGTGTGATGGTCAGATTATTGACGTGTGACTTGCGGCTTAGCGCGTCTGCCACAACGTTTGCCTTGCCCGGATGATAATGGATCTCTATCTCGTAATCCTTTATCAGTTCTAACCATCTTCGTTGCCTCATGTTCAGCTCCTTCTGAGTGAATATGTACTTGAGGCTTTTGTGGTCGGTATATAAATGTACGAGGTTACCGAGTAGGTAGTGCCTCCACATTTTCAGTGCAAGTACCACGGCAGCGAGCTCCAAGTCGTGAGTTGGATAATTTTGCTCATGATTCCTAAGCTGCCGTGACCCATACGCGACCACCCTTCGGTCTTGCATCAACACACATCCGAGCCCAATGCCGGATGCATCGCAGTACACATCGAACGGTTTTGTTGTGTCTGGCTGCGCCAAAACCGGTGCTGATGTCAGGTGCTTGACTAAAGCCTTGAATGCTGCTTCACATGCTGGACTCCAAACATATTTGGTAGCCTTCTTCAGCAGCTCTGTCATTGGCTTGGCAATCTTCGAGAAGTTCGGAATGAACCTCCGATAATATCCCGCGAGTCCGAGGAAACTCCGTACCTCATGAACAGTTCTCGGGGATTTCCAATTCAGCACTTGCGTGATTTTGCTCGGGTCCACAGCGATACCCTCCGCTGAGATGATATGCCCGAGGAAAGGCACTTGCGATATCCAAAACTCGCATTTGCTGAACTTTGCGTATAACTTGTGATCCCGCAGCCGTTGCAAGACTATACGCAGATGTTTCTTGTGATCTTCCTCCGACTTGGAATATACCAGGATGTCGTCGATGAAGACCACGACAAACTTGTCCAGCTCCGGCATGAACACCGATTACAAAAGTTGGGTTACGCTACCCTAGCTGCCCTACTTGGCAACCGTAACCCCCTACTCGGAGTAGAACTCGACCTCCTGTGGGTCGTCCTCCTCCGGTACCTCTGCTGGTGGCTCGGGGTCTACCACCTCTTCTCCCATTCCAGGTTCTCCCATGGCTGGAAGACCCAAGACTACCGGTACGCCCAATACCGGGGGCACGAGGTCCTGCAATGCATGCACCTCGTCCATAGCCTGGTTGTAGTCCTCTTCCCAGCCTTGTCCTTCCTCAATAGCGTCGTCCCGCTCTTGAGCAAGGTCCTCATTCTGCTGGGTTAGGGTCTGCACCAGCTCTTGCAACGCCGCAATGTCAACACGGCTCTTCTTCTTTGCCTTCTTCAGACGACGCAACTGATTGTGTTGTTCATTCAGTCGCTTGATCGTCGGAAGGAGCACATTGCGGAGTGCACTGTGAGCACTCTCAAAATGATCTCCACGGCTTGTGCTCTCCTTGAGCTTGGTGGCGAGATGCTCCGTATGAACAGCTTGGCTGTCCATCACAGCGTTTCCCGCCCTCATTTGGAGGCTGAGATTTGCCTCCGCGGGGTTGTACCTTGGGCAACTCGGGTCTGTTGCCTCCAGGTACCTCCCTTCCCACACATGCTGAGCTCGTCCCTCCACCGGAACGAGTGCGTATGGAGTGCCCTCCATAGCCTGCACGTGTAGTTGGCAGAAGCGTGACATGGTGTCACGGGCTGCCACTTGCCACATCCCTTCCGGTTGTCTTCCTCCCACCGTGACGGTGAATGGCACCCAACCGGGTGGCGTAGGCCCTGCGGGAACCTCGACATGGATCGTCCACGTCTTGTTCCCCTCTTCGCCTTCTTCCTTGGCGAAGTATTGCGGCATCTGGTTGTACCCGAAATATTGGAGCATTTGCCACAATGCTTCCGGGTAGCCGCTACGGTCAGAGCAGTGGGAAACTACCCACCCGTTCTCCAACCGTTTATCTGCTGCCATCTGTAAAAATATATTTGAGAAATGTCAAATATTTATTTAAACAGTAAACCATTGAGTTATAACATAAGATATGTCATTGAACCCTTAACACTTGGAAACATAGTTCAAATTTTTAAACAAATTTGACTGCTGATCTGCTGTTCCCATGACAGCCCTGACCAGTTTCCATATCAATCTGATTTAGGCCAGGTTAAAAGCAAAACCAGTCCTGGAGCTCAACATCAAAGTTAAAGTTAACTTCAATAGCTTTCCAGAAAGTATTTGGTTGGCCTAAGATCTGCTCTGGTTCAAAAGTTATGAGATGTCAAAGTTAACAGAATTTCTGGGAACAATTGGACAGCACCTCCCTGCCTTAGGTACTGATTTGATCCAAGAATTCCAGTTAATTCTGTTCCTAATCTGACAAAACTTTCTGTTACAAAGTTGTAACCCATCTCATAAGCTTCCCAGAACCACCTCATTTTATATTTTTGGATTTTTATGCAGGAAGTTATGCTTAATTTACAGAGAGTCTACAGAGAGTCTTTGCTCCGTCCTGTTTTCTGGACAGTTTCAACTCTACTGCATTTTTCGAGTGGTTAAGGGATGAAACACCTCTGGAACTCAACAGAAAAGTTGTAAAGCTCCTCCAAAGCTTTCCAGAAATGTATCATACGACCCCAACCTCGAAAGAACTCAACCTCTAACCTCTGATTAACTTCAGCCTTGATTTAGCTGAAAACAGAGTGCTCTGTCCTTAACATCCTATAAGTTGAAAATTTATTAACTTTGAATATCCTGTTCAAGGGAAGGAGTTACATCAAGTTTTACTACTTTGGATCAAAACCTTCAAGTTTTTAAATGAAGTTGTTCATTTAGTTGGGTGTGACGTCGAGGCGTCACCAGATTATGTCGGTACTACGTCCTCACAAAGGAAAAACCTATACCGGATTTAGCCGGCTTCGTTAGTTCAGTGGCACTACTCGTCACTCGCACACGGATGCTACACGTCTACCGTTTCGTGGTAAGGCTACCTGCAGAAACTCAAACAATCATCAGACTCGGCTGCACACCGAGCCCGGAATCCATACAGTTTGTACACCCGGCCGTCATCACTCGCCCGGATGTTCTCAAGCCAAACACGCCTTGAGTTACGTGTTCACGTTTCAGACCACGTGACGGGGTCTCCCATGTTGCACCACGCACGCCAGGGACAGACGTTGCTCGAATACCCCAAACGACATGAAGAGTCGTAGAGGATATCAAAGCGGGTCGGGTTACCTGCCACCCGTGGGGCTCCACCCTTCAGCTTGTGCGCACTGGTGGACAGCGCTTACGTGCACCCCCCAAGACATGAACGTCCCGAGATGCACGATTTTCCGACATAACAAATAAGTTAATAAGCCACTTTCTATATACTAATAACATCCTTATACGGGCTACTAACTCGTTCCTCACTGGATTTTTGAAAAAGAAGACCTTTGTACTGTGTTAAACCTCAAGCGAGCTCTGATACCACGCTGACACGACCCCACTGGTCCTGTCGAGCCAGGATCACGCTGAGGGGTGCTGCGTTGCACAACACCGTATAACACACGTCAAAGGTACAAAGCGGAAGCGGAAGCTTTATTACATAAACAAGTTTATTAACATGTTTACATCAAAATAAGTTTAGTCCACACTCGCGGGCGTAGACTAAGCATCAAGTGCACGTTCAGCCCTCGAACGTGTCCTTGCTAGCACACTCGCACACTAACTCTGCGGCGTGCACGACTCCCACTCGACGGGGTTCCCCTCCTGGGGTTCCGTCTCCTCTTCGGGAGTCCCTTCCTCATAGAACCCTGCAAAAGCTTCAAACACAAGCAGTGAGCACGAAGGCTCAGCAAGTCTGACCCGTCTCACCTAAACATGAAACTTCTACATGAGGGTGATGGGTTGCATGAGGTAAAAATCATTTGCAAGGACTCGCCTAATTAGTAGAACCTTACTTTCAAGTTTTAGCAGCAGGTTGTGGAGAACTTTACGCTAAGGCACATGAGAGAGCCGCAATCAAACAAGAAACGCATTTCTCTCATGTACTTTGCCCAAAGTTGAAAAGAACTTTAGTTAGCACTAAACTACAACATATCATTAACAATCAATATCCAACTTTCAATCAGCAACATTTTAACATGTAACTAGCCTGTTCTTTCTACGTCACGGTACAGTGAACAAGTGGTACTCACTGACCGCGAGGGACGGCGATTATAATCGATTTACACCTGCAGGGTTACCCGAACAACCCGTCACGTACGCCCGTACTCGATGTTGCCTACAACAACCATCACGGACGCCGTACGCGACTACCTTTCACCCGTTAGCCAAATATTGAACCGGTCCCATCGTCCCGAGCAAGAGGTCCCTGCACGCGCATCTCTGTGCCGCCAGCTGATTTACACCTCGAGCTCTCAACCTACCCTCTGAACGACGGGCAATGCCTCAATACCCAGCTACCCGAGTTACATCAGTTTCCCGGTTCCCATATAGCCGGTAGGTCTTCGGTACTGTTCTAGCTTGTTCAACAGGCCCGCACACGGCTCGGTCCTCAATCGACACAAGCGGAGCTACAGCACACAGGCCCCAAAGTCCTGCTGCCCTTACTCTCCGCTCGGTCTCATTTTCTTGCCATGTGTATCATGTGCTATCTCTACCCGAGCAATGTGCCTCTAGCCTATTCTCGCGAGTAGTTCCAACTACTCGACTTGTACCGAATCCTACTCTATCCTAGCAATGCAGTGGCTAACGGGGTTTGCAATCCTAAACCCCAACCCATGGTTTTCTTGGCTATGCAGTGGGGTTTCCAAACAAGACTCTGATGCACAACATAAAGAAAACAAGTATGTGCTCAAAACAATAAAAATTTATAAAATGGTTAATGCAAACCGGGGCTTGCCTTGCTGCTCTTGGTCGTAGGCTAGCTGTTCCTCCGGAGTAACGAAGTCTAGGACTTCGGGTTCCTCCTCGACCTTAGCGACTACATGATAAGAACAATGTATGTATTAATTAAATGCTTTTGTATTAACTTTGAAGTTGTGAAGTCTATAACCTTTACTAGATAGACCTAATGACTGTGAAACTTTTACTGTGGCTTGGTTACAACCTAAACAGAGACTTGGTCAAGTTTTAGTTGCAGCAAAGCTCATTTGAGCCCTCCACAAATAATTATGTCCTTGACCTTAATTAAAGGCTTTTAGGGTGTTCTAGGTATTTTCATGAAACAAACTATGACTTTCTGAAAACTAGATTTTCAGAGGGTTCTAATGGAATTGGTCTCACTTAATTTGGAAGTCTCTAACTAAAGATATGAGCTAAACAATTTCAGAGAAAATTCTGAAAATGTTTCTGAACATTTTCTATTTTCTCTGGAACAGTTTTACTAATCACACCATTAGGTGGACTAAATGAGCTCAAATGGATCTGAAATTTTTATGGTAGTTCAAGGATATTTTGGTGAACATCTCAGCAAAATTTCAGGATTTTCCTCCAAATGATTCTCCAGTTAAAATTCCTAACAGTTTAAACTTTAAGGAATTAATTCTGGAGAATTAAGGAATCTCATGAAGTGACACTTGATTTTCTGGAAAGTACTCAAAGAGCTGAATCCAGCAAAATTTGGTTCACTCAATTTGGAGCTTTCTAGCCAAAGTTATAAGGATTTGAAGTTTGAAGGAAATCTGAAAATCGGGGAAAAGTTTAAACTCGCGCGTGGGCCCAGGGGACACGCGTCGCACGCCGAAGCGACAGCACACCGCGGCCCACAAGGCTTTTGCGCGCCAGCACACCCGATCCCGGCCGCAGCCGGATCCCGATTCAAAATATCGGCCGCTGACAGCTGGGGTCCACCCCCTTCTTCAACCTCGCGACACCCGCGCTCCGCCGCCGAGGGACCTCGCCGGAGAGCTCGCCGCCGGCTGCTGTACAGCTTCAAACTTCTTGATTCTGGCCGCCCCTGCCTACTTTTACTTGGGGAACATGATCCGAGGGTCAGCTGCTCATGACAACGGCCGGAGCATGGTCGGCGACGAGCCGCCATATCGGAACGACTTCCGCCATGTCGGCTGATGCTCCTAGTGCCTCAGCTACTTGGGAAACCGGTCGGGGAGCATCAGTGGACCTCAGAGAAGGTCGACATGAACTCGGGGCAGCTCGGGGAAGGCCCGAAATAGGTCCTCACCGTGCGCCCGATACCCCCCGTGCGTTCCGCCATTAGTAGACCTTGAATTACGCCGGGCACAGAAGTTCTCCGGCCCAGAGTTGTGAAGGCAACTTGTGCGTCACCGTGTCTAGTTCGTGTGGGAGTGGCCTGAGGCCCTCTAATCCTTTCTAGAGCACGAATTAAACAGAATCGTACCCGAGGGTCGTTCTGCACACAGAAAGGGGAAAAGTGGAAATTCGCCGCCGGTGAGCAACCACTCGAGCTGTGGCTCGGGGATGAGCAGCACCGATCACTTGCGCGTCCAAGGGTGCCTTGGCTCGGGCGTGACAACGCCCAGGTTGGGCTGTCCACGAGAGCCCGAGGTGCGGCGGTTTCCAGTTCCGAGTTTGATCTTTCGGCACAGCCGATATCACTCGGTTTCAATCGATTTCTATCAATGGAAAGGATGGAGGATGGTTGCTAGTACCTTGCTGGGACCTTGGAATGGAAAGAGGGAGCTGCGATCGGCTTGATCAAGCAGGAACTCGAGCGGCGGCGATGGCAGTGGGAAAAGCAGTCGCGCACGTCGGTAGCTCGGGGAAATGGTGACTGAGGCACGCCGGGGAGGGAATAAATAGCTCGGCCGGCTGGCCTCCGGCTTGGGGCACGCAGCAGGAGCTGGCGCCGGCCGGCCCCTTCGGTGGCGCGCGCGCACAACAGCCGGGAACCGACTGAACTGTGGTTCAGTCGGTTTGCTTTGAGGCTGAGGCTGACATGTGGGTCCCACTCCTCTTTTAACCTCTGAAATTTATTCCTAACAGCTGTGGTAAACAGTGAACCCTATTCTACCCTTGGCAACTCAAATTATTCACCCAAGAGCCATTTGAATTGATCAAAGTTCAAATGAGGTTTGGTTTGAATGAATTTCAGCACAAGTGCAGTTTGAAAGTCAAATAAAGTTTGAATTTCTCCCCCTTAGCTCATGTCAAGATCAACTCCAAATGGAGTGAAAATTGGTGTGTGAGCTCACAAAAATGTGCTGAGCAAGAATATGCCTTCCACTTTTAAATTCAGTGGGTGAAAACAGTTTGAATTTGAATATGTCTTCAAACTGCCCCTTTCCTATCTACACCCAAGATGACCTCAAAAATGTTTTGAATTTGGGTGAAACTTGGCATGGACATCCTTAGCAAAGTGTAGGAGTTTTCATATGTCCAGCCCATCTATATCACATGTGGGAAGTACCACTTTTGCAATGTGTGAGTTTGTTCCCTAATGAGCATGTTGATAATTGTTACTTGCTCTTTATTTGTGTTCATCATTTTTCCTCAAATGAGGTGTGTGGTGTGGTGATGAACACTGCAAATGAGTGTCAAAAACTGAGGCCCTTACAGGTTATTGAGTACCGCTTGCTCCCATGTTGTGACGTAGTTAATCAACTTGTGTGGAAACAGTTTGCAAAAAGTTTAATTGCTGTTGTGATTATGTTAAGTTGCATGAAAACCATGTTTGCAGTAGAAATAGAGCAAACTAAATTTATTTTTCACCTTGGGACAAGTAACATTGGAATGAAGCGTTTCTTGTTTGATTGTGGAGTTCCAATGTTGCTGGGCGCAAGGTCACTACTAGTATGGCTAAAATCTGAAAGTTAAGGATGAACTCGTAGGCGAGTCTTTTCGCAAATTACAGGATTAGGTCTTAAGTTACCCTCATGTAGAGTTGCATGCTTTAGGAGAGACGGTTAAGTCTTGCTGAGCCTTTGTGCTCACTCTTGCTATATAAGTGGTTTTGCAGGTAAATCTCGACGCTATAAAGAGGGTTGTCCGGTGAGACTCGGAACTTCCAAGTCATGTCACAATTGGAGAACCTAGCCGCTGCCTTGTCTTCGTGTTGCTAGCGAGAAGAGTCCGCGGGCTGGACCTCTTCTCGGTGCTTCATAGTTATTCAACGTGAGCTGGTTATAGACTTCCGCTGTAGCTAATTTGGGTAAATTATTTACAAAGAATAATTGTAACCTTCCGCTTTTGATTTATGTAATACTATGTTCCTTATATATGTGCTGTTGGGTGCCGCATAACACGGCACCACCCAATGCGATTCCTCGGGCAAGGCGGCACGACCCCGTGATCGGGATCGGGCCCCCTCAGCGTGGTATCAGAGCCGCATTGGTAATAGCACACGGAGTAAGGATCGTATTACGACAAAAACTTAGGATACGGTGAGGAAACGATATTAGGCCCACATAAGGACTATAGTAGTGTAGTTACCTAAAGTGGCAAGACTAACATATGTGTTTTAATTCTGAATTTTCATTATGTAACGGCGCACCTACGTTCAGGTAAGAATGGTAAGGAACGCCACCGAAAGCGGTTCAATTTCGGTTAGCTCCCCTGACGAGGAAAGTGGTTCAGGGTTAGATCTCACAGCTTGGTGTGAGATGTTAATATGAAACTCTTGGACTCTTCATGTTCCTGAGTTCATATGAAACGCTGATCCCTAGCGGGCATTAGGCAAGTAAGTGGAGACCCCATCGTGTGGTCAGTAACGCGATAGTGTATTCTTCTAGAAGTAGCCCAGGAGGACATACGCAGCGCTTGCCATCGGCGTGCCCTGCAGGGCAGTAGGTGGTATCCGTTGGGTTGATAACATTCCCAACCGTGACGACCCGTTCATGACATACTCGGGTTCCCCGTCGTGTGGTGTTGAAACACGATCGCGTACCTTGAGACGTGACTTAACTCAAGGACGGCCGTATGACAATGATACGGGCGTTTGTATTTACTTTCCAATATGGAACTGCCTGTAATGAAACAACCTTTGAGTGCACCATCATTGAGTGTTTTTCTGCAGGTACTAACCACGTACGTATCCCGTGTAGTACACGTGTGCGAGAGACCGTCTTAGTGCCACTGATAGTACATATATGCCGGTGTAATCCGGTTTAGGATTTTCTTTTGGTGAGGCAACGTAGTACCGACATGTTTCTTACGGTGCATCGACACCGTACTACACTTAATAACCTCTTCTCTATGAAGAAATGATTCATGAACTAACTTTCAACTAAAAATGGAAGTTTGAAACAAGTAGTAGCTACTGAACTCTTATTTTGAGCTAAGGTTCAAATGAGAGTATAACTAGGTGTCAAAGTTTTCAAAAACAGAGTGCTCTGTTTCTGGCAGGAATTCTTGCTGGACTTTAACAGAGCATAACTCTGAGTAGCTTGACCCAAATAAGGTGTATGATACAGTTCTGGAAATATTTTCAAGTGCTCTACAACTTCCTTGTAGGCCTCCAGAGCAGAATCACACGTTACATGGGTGAAAAGTCCAGATGAAGGCAAACTGTTCAAACCAGGACAGTAGCAAAAACCTCTCTGGACCTTTCTGTTTTTAAGCCATAACTTCCTGTAGAAAAATCCTTAAGGAGCACATAAGTACTTGTTGGAAGGCTACTGAGGTTTACTAAAACTTTGGTATTGAACTCAAGTCTAGAATCTGTTGACGACTTGAGTAAAAATTTGGAGTTTGTGTGAGCTGGTCAGGGTAGTCCCGCTGATTAGCTTAGCGTACGTAAGATTTGTTTAAACATGAATGTGGTTATGCTTTCATAAAGTTCATGACATGTTCATGTTTTACTTATCTTTACTTACTACTGAGATAGAATTTTGATTGACTCAAAATTTTGTTTCGTGCAGTATGGTACGTACACATTCTCAAATGGAAATTGGAGGTTCCAGTCGAGGTGGGAATGACTCGACTTCATCGCAAGAGCCATCGCCAACCGGATTGGCAGAAATTATGGCCAAAATGAATGAAACTCTCCAAACTCTAGTTCAGCAAGGCATAGATCGAGAAGCTCAACATCACATGCCAACCCAGAGCACGTATTTGGATTTCTTGGCGACACAACCGCCGGTATTCTCCGAGGCGGCTGACCATTGTGAAGCAAATCACTGGTTACGTGTCATTGAGTCCAAGCTTGGGTTGATCCGATGTGACGAGTTCTCGAAGACTCTATATGCCGCTCAACAGCTTCACGGCTTTGCTGGAGCATGGTGGGCAGAGTACCTTGCTGTCCAACCAGCAGGGCATCGTGTCACATGGGCGGAGTTTCAGGCTGCATTTCGTGCTCGTTTCATCCCTGCGGGCATAATGCAAACCAGTCTGGATGAGTTCTGGAGTCTGAAGCAAGGGGACATGAGTGTTATTGAGTATGCGAAGGAATTCAATCGCTTAGCTCAATATGTCCCTGACTATGTGAAATCACCAGCCATGAAAGGTTATCATTTTTATCGAGGGCTGACCGCTAGGCTTCGATGTGAATTGGCTCAAGTTAGCCAAGAGAGTTTTGATGAATTTGTGAGCTGTGCTATCGCTCAAGAATATTATTCTAACCTCTACCTCAAAGAAAAGAGGGAGAGGGACTCATCACAAGATGAAGACAATCGTCTACCTCAGAAGTATCGGTTGGTAATCCGTTCACCTTCCGGTCGAGAGATTCCACAAGAGGTGCAATCATTTTGGGAGTGTTCACTTGGACTCTCCACTTCACGGACGTCAAACATTGTATCTCGGCGAAGCGGTTTCCAAAGACCCGGAAGTATGTAATGCCGAGGCTTGCAAATTAGAAGACATTCCGGTAGTCCGTGAATATCCGGACGTGTTTCCCGAAGATCTTCCAGGACTACCACCTGAGCGCGAGGTGGAGTTCAAAATAGAGTTGATACCGGGAACCACGCCGATCTCTCGGAGACCATACAAGATGGCTCCGAATGAATTAGCAGAATTGAAGGAGCAACTCAAAGATCTGATGGACAAGGGGTTTATTCGTCCAAGTTCATCACCATGGGGTTGCTCAGCGTTGTTCGTGAAGAAGAAGGATGAGACGCTGAGGCTATGCGTCGATTATCGTCCTTTAAATGCTGTGACCATAAAGAACAAGTATCCACTACCAAGAATTGATATTCTTTTTGATCAGCTAGTGGGTGCTAAAGTCTTCTCCAAGATGGACTTAAGGTCGGGATATCATCAAATCAAGATTCGCGCAGAAGATGTCCCGAAAACAGCCTTCTCGACAAGATATGGGCTCTATGAATATCTTGTCATGTCATTTGGGTTGACCAATGCTCCGGCTCACTTTATGTACCTTATGAACTCGGTGTTCATGCCGGAGCTGGATCAGTTCGTCGTGGTATTCATCGACGACATTTTGGTCTATTCCAAATCTGAAGAGGAACACGCTAAACATTTGCATATTGTGCTCCAACGACTGCGAGACCACAAGCTCTATGCAAAGTTTAATAAATGTGAATTCTGGATCAACCAAGTGCCATTTCTTGGACACATTATCTCAGCAGAAGGCATTGCTGTTGATCCAAGCAAGATTGAACAAGTGCTGAAGTGGAAGTCTCCAACATCAGTCCATGAAGTTCGTAGCTTCTTGGGTTTGGCTGGATATTACCGGAGGTTCATCCCGAGCTTCTCAAAAATCTCCAAACCTATGACGGAGCTACTGAAGAAAGGCATCAAGTATGATTGGAGCAAGCCATGTGAGGAAGCTTTTCAAGCGTTGGTGAAACACCTCACAACAGCCCCGGTTCTAGCTCAACCGGATACAACCAAGCCTTTTGATGTTTATTGTGATGCATCCGGCGTCGGGCTTGGTTGTGTACTCATGCAAGGAGGACGTGTGGTCTCATATGGATCACGGCAATTACGGAATCATGAGCAACATTATCCAACTCATGATCTCGAACTGGCTGCCGTGGTGTTAGCGTTGAAGATGTGGAGACATTACCTATTGGGAAATCTGGTTCATCTCTACACCGACCACAAAAGTTTGAAATACATATTCACTCAGAAAGAGTTGAGTATGCGACAACGGCGATGGTTGGAGCTGATCAAGGACTATGAGATTGAAATTCATTATCATCCGGGCAAGGCAAATGTGGTTGCCGACGCACTCAGCCGGAAGTCTCATATTCATAGCCTAACCATCACGCCGATAGAAGAGGAAGAACCAAGTCTTTACTTGGTTCCATTTGGAGCCCTACATAACCTAGCCCTCATACCCACAATAAAAGAGGAGGTTATGGCAGCTCAAAAGAAAGACAAGGGCATGGCTCATATCAGAAGGAGATTGAAGAACGGGGAAATGAAATGTTTCCGGTTAGATGAGGAAGATACCTTGTGGTTCAAGGACCGGATAGTCGTACCCCGTGATATGAGGCTGCGGAAGAAAATTTTGGATGAGGCTCACTTATCCAAATTTTCTATTCATCCGGGCAGCAACAAGATGTACCAAGAATTGAGGGCTAAATTTTGGTGGACCCGGATGAAGAGAGAAGTTGCTAAATACGTATCAGAATGTGATACGTGTCGAAGAGTTAAGGCCGACCATGTGAAGAAGTCGGGCCTGCTGCAACCGCTACAAATACCGGCATGGAAGTGGGAAGACTTGAGTATGGATTTCATCGTTGGATTGCCGATGACCTCCCACCACCATGACTCGATTTGGGTAATCGTTGATCGATTGACCAAATCGGCACGTTTCATTCCGGTGCATACCAACTACAGCGCCAAGCAGTATGCGGAGTTATACATAGCACGAATCTTATGTCTGCACGGAGTTCCCCGTACCATTGTCTCCGACAGAGGATCGCTGTTCGTATCCCGTTTCTGGGAACAGCTACACACATCCTTGGGAACTAAATTGATTCGAAGCTCCGCGTATCACCCTCAAACCGATGGACAAACGGAGAGGGTGAATCAAATACTTGAAGATATGCTGAGAGCATGTATCATCCACCACGGTAAGAGCTGGGATGATCACTTACCGTTGGCGGAGTTCTCATATAACAACGGGTATCAATCAAGTATCAAAATGGCGCCTTATGAAGCTCTCTATGGCCGGAAGTGCAGCACACCCTTGAACTGGTGTGAATCCGGCGAGAGAGTTATTTACGGGATTGATCTCGTAAATGAAGCAGAAGAGCGGGTGAGGCTTATTCAGGAAAATCTGAAAGCCGCTCAATCCAGACAAAAGAGCTATGCGGATAAGAGGCGTCGTCCTCTGGATTTCCATGTTGGGGACCACGTGTACCTCCGCGTATCTCCTATGAAGGGCATTCACCGATTCGGAGTGAAAGGAAAATTAGCTCCGCGTTTTATCGGTCCCTTCGCCATCATGGAAAGGTGTGGACCCGTGGCATACCGTTTGGAGCTACCGGCAGCCTTAGCCGGAGTGCATAATGTCTTCCACATATCTCAGTTGCGGAAGTGTTTAAAAGTTCCAACGGAGGTTCTCAAGGGAGACATAGCAGATTTGAAGCCGGACCTCACTTATGTTGAGCGACCAACCCGGATAATTGATGAAAAGACTCGCGAAACCAGAAATCGGACACTGCGATTTTTCAAGGTGCTATGGGAAAATCACACGTCCGACGAAGCTACATGGGAAAGCGAGGAATATTTGCAACGCAATCATCCAGAGTTGTTAGAGGCGTATGTTGAGTAACTGTCCTCTCCACCTTGTCCTTAATCATGAATCTCGGGACGAGATTCTTTTTAAGGGGGGAGGAATGTAAAAGTCCCAAAACTTGTAAATAGAAAACTGAGCTATGAATAAAGTTGAGTGTATATGCAAGAAATGGGACTTACAAAAACTTTTGGGTACTCATGAAAGTGTTGGCATGAGCAATAAAACTTTGAAATCAGTTTGAAATAAGAGGGCCACTTCCAAAAAGAAGAAGGGCATGTTTCAAAAGAGGAAATTCAAACTGTTGTTTAAAAAGTTGTATTTGCAATGACCAACTCAAAGATCAGAGGGCATATTCAAACTCCCCAGGTTCAAATCGTAGAGGGGGCAAATTTGGAGCAAATTTGGAGGTGCTTTGATAGGAATATCAAAGGAACTTGTAAATTTCATCCAAATTTGAATTTAAACTCAAAAGTGAGGAATAACTTATCAAATTGCCAAATGACTTTTGGATTTAAGTTCCTCAGAGCTGAAGTTTACAATGTGCCAAAAATTGGGATATTTAGGAGAGGAGGTGAGTGGGACCCAATTGTCATTGAGGAGAGGGGGAGACTTAGCACATAAGCAACAGTCTCTCTGTTCAGACTCAAACCGGATCACTGTTTTTCGCTCGAAGGACCGAACGCGCGCGCGCGCGCCACCGAGACCACGCGACCGCCAGCTCCCGAGCTGCTTCGACGTCGGTTCCCCTCGCCCTTATCGTCCTCCCACCGAGAGTGCACACCTCACAGCACCGAGCCACCTCCGAGCCACGCGCCCTCCTCGCCACAACGCCGTTTCCGGGAGCTTTTGCCGCCGCCGCGCCCACACGCTCGGGCTCCCGTCGTCAACCCTCTCCCTGAGCCGTGGACACCCGGACGAGCTCGAAAGCAACGTCGCCCACACTCCCTGAAGCTGTCAAGGCCAGTTCTGAGGGTGCAGCGGGCTGCAATCGCCTCGGCGAGCCGGTTCTTCCCCGGCGGACCAACCTCGGCGACTTGACTTCAAACCAAGCCACTCCGGTGTTTCACGCCCAACAAAGCCACGAGAAAGGTTGGTTACCACCTCTCCTTGCTGTCCACTGAGTTTGGGGTCAGTTCATGGGACCATCTACCCGGAATTTGAGTTTTACTCACGGCGGTTTCTTTGGGTCGCCGGCTCCAGACCGGGAAATTCTCCCCCGAGGTGTGAGGGCTTCCAGTTGTGTGCTGGTGTCATGATCCTCAGCCTCCTACGGACCTCCTCGACCAAACAGCGCCCGATTCCATCAACCCTAGCCGAAGAAAGCCCAGTTTTTACACTGTCGCCGCAAAAACCACCTCGGGCGCACGGTGGCAGCATAGCTAGCGGCCTCTCCAAGCAAAATTGAGCACACGTCGATGATCTACACCTTCCACCTATGCTGTAGCGCTAATCTTTCGTGCTTTTGGCGAGCTAGAACAGCGGCGCTACGTCACCGAAGCTCGGTTAAGCCGCCACACCGTCGCGAGCTCGGTTAGGGCCGACGTCGGTGTGGGGAAACCCTCTCCCCGTGATCAGCGCACGAAATTAGGGGCTGACGGCAAGTTTGAGCACGGGAAGTGAACGGGGGCCTGGGTTCCGAAGTTTTCCGGCGAGCTCCGGCGGCGGGGGTCGCGCGGGAGCCGGAGGAAGACGAAGGTGGTCGGTCCCACCCGCCAGCGGCTGAACTTAAACATACGGGATTCTCTGTGGCCTCGGATCAAACTGTGGCAATGCGGGAAAAGGTCTGTGGCCCCGTGTGGCTCGTGTTTCAGCGGTCGACGCGTGGCCCTGTGGCCGCAGTCAGGGTTTAAACTTTTTCCGAATTAATTTGAATTCCAGATTCGGTTCAAACTTTGGATCTGCATAACTTTTGCTAGAGAGCTCCAAATTTAGTTATTCAAATTGGGTTGGATTCAGGATGAAATGCTATATCCAAGTATGCAACCCCATTTGCATGAAAACCAATAGAAAATTCTGGAAAATTCTTTAAAGCTTTTCAGCAAAAGAATTTTTGAGGGAGTTTGGTTTATCCAAAATTCCCCAAATTCTGCCAGGATAATCTTCATGATATTAGGAGACTCCTGTAAAAGTTTCAGCTCATTTGGAGTTGATTTAGTTAGGGTAATTCTAATTCCAAGTTTCTGTATTCAAATAAGTACAGAACCATTTTCAGAGAATTTCCAAAACTTGGAAATTCAGTTCTGGGCATTCCTTAACTCCAAAAATCCTAGGAAAATTCATACATACTCTCTGAGCTATGTATGAAATTATAGTTCACTTGGAATTGCATGAAAGTTCAAATTTAATCAGAATTAATTCCTTTTTGCTTAAATGCTTACGGAATTGTTCTGGGTGATCCACTTAGTGGAATGTTCTGAATTTTGGGCCAGAGAACTTTCTTGTGACAAGGAACTCCCAAGAAAATTTCCAGCTCCATTGGAGCCTTGGATCATTATGTCCTGTCCAACAATTATTAGTTGATTCCCACCCAAGTGATGGAACCCCACTCATCACTTGATGATAGTGCTTAAACACAAACCCAAACCACTAGCACAAGTTTCATTTTAAATTCTTAAACAAAGTTCCAGTTTCAAACTTGGCTTTAGCATTTGTTAACAAAAAGTTTTACAATTAAACATGTATGCACGTTCATAACGTGTAGTGTTTAAACGTGGAAGAGCGAAGGAGAAGTTGAACTTGGATCAAGGAGCAAGAAGGCAGGGATTAAGCCTCAAGTCATCATCAGCAACTAACTTCATTTTACCTGACTTAAATCACCTGCAAAACCAAGGCAAGCCCCGGTTTGCACTTAAGTTGTTTTTAAAAGTTTTCCCTTTGTTCACTACATTTGGTCAAGGTTTGTATGTGCATTAGGTCAAGGATGTGTGATACTCCACTTGCATAACCAAACATGAACCCTGAGGTCAAGGGTAGAAATGTGTCATCGCTGTAGAATAAGGCAATGCTAATTAGGCTAGGACATCCGGTAGAAGACGAGTAGTTGGAATCTACTCGCGAGCTATAGTTCAGAAGATCATAAGTGTGGTTGGGAAAGGAAGCAAACTAAAGTTTACATTTCTAAAGATGAGACCGGGCAGAGGGGTTAGGCTGCGACAAGACGGCGCGACCGGTTCTACAGTTTAGTGTCCTGAGAAAGGTTGCCACATACGACGTAATGAAGGACGCCAGAGTTGGGTCTTCAGAGGCGGGCGTATGTGTCGAGTTATCCGGGTAGTGTTTGATTCGAATCACCGTCCCTCGCGGTTATTGAGTACCGCTTGCTCCCATGTTGTGACGTAGTTAATCAACTTGTGTGGAAACAGTTTGCAAAAAGTTTAATTGCTGTTGTGATTATGTTAAGTTGCATGAAAACCATGTTTGCAGTAGAGATAGAGCAAACTAAATTTATTTTTCACCTTGGGACAAGTAACATTGGAATGAAGCGTTTCTTGTTTGATTGTGGAGTTCCAATGTTGCTGGGCGCAAGGTCACTACTAGTATGGCTAAAATCTGAAAGTTAAGGATGAACTCGTAGGCGAGTCTTTTCGCAAATTACAGGATTAGGTCTTAAGTTACCCTCATGTAGAGTTGCATGCTTTAGGAGAGACGGTTAAGTCTTGCTGAGCCTTTGTGCTCACTCTTGCTATATAAGTGGTTTTGCAGGTAAATCTCGACGCTATAAAGAGGGTTGTCCGGTGAGACTCGGAACTTCCAAGTCATGTCACAATTGGAGAACCTAGCCGCTGCCTTGTCTTCGTGTTGCTAGCGAGAAGAGTCCGCGGGCTGGACCTCTTCTCGGTGCTTCATAGTTATTCAACGTGAGCTGGTTATAGACTTCCGCTGTAGCTAATTTGGGTAAATTATTTACAAAGAATAATTGTAACCTTCCGCTTTTGATTTATGTAATACTATGTTCCTTATATATGTGCTGTTGGGTGCCGCATAACACGGCACCACCCAATGCGATTCCTCGGGCAAGGCGGCACGACCCCGTGATCGGGATCGGGCCCCCTCACAGGAGAGGGGGAGCTAGATGTACGATGAACATACAGAGATAGTGCAATCATAAAAATTAATGCATAATTTAAATGAGCGCATGAGAGAGAGCTAAGTAGAACAGGTCTCTGTATTCGTACCCATAGGTGGAATTCTGGCTGTACATGGGGGCAATGTTCCGCCTCGTCTACAAGGGAAGCAAGACTCTACGCGCTTAGGGTCGGAACCAGGCTAAACTGGACGTAGTCCTGTATCGCCCCCGAGCCAGCACAGGTTGATCATGCACTAGGCGGTCTGGCTTCTTCTCCAGCACCGCCTTCCCCGGCTCGTCCCTCTCCTCAGGTCAAGGAGCCAGAAGCTGAAAAGAGCCCGGCTGGCCTGGCTGCCAGAGCCGCGGAGCCAGCTTCTCCTGATCGGCGTCTCGTCTCGGCTGCTGGTGCGTCGGCTCTTTCTGAGGACGAGGTAATGGAGGAGGTCGGAGGGACTGCCCCAGCCTCTGTTGCTCCATTGCCTCTAACGGACGCCTTCGCGCTTGCCGAGTCGAGCATCCGGCAGGTCTTGGCTGCGGTAGGACGAGAGGGGGAGGAGTATACGGTTGAACGGGACCGCCTCCTCATCTGGGGGAACCTTTTGCGGGAGAGGACCACGAAGGTTAAGAGCGAGCTCGACTCCAGGCGGGAGTTGCTCGACTTCAGGGAAGCGCTCATCGACCGGATGAAGCGGGCTGTTGACCGCATGGACACCCAGTAGCGGCGGATCAACAGGGAGGCCCTGGAGGCACACGCCCGGGCCGAAGAGAGCCTCTCTGCTGCTGTGGAAATACGGCAGCGGTTGGAGCGCCACGAACTCGCCGTTGAGGAGCGGGAGCGTTCCGTGGCAGCTGAGGCAGAGAGGGTCGCCGCGCAGCTGGCCGCGGGCGAGGATGACCTCCGAGCTCGGATGGAGGAGCTGGAGATCCTGAAGGCAGACCTTGACTTGAGCGAGGAACAGGTCTCCCATGATCGCCGGGCGGTCTTGGACCGGGAGTTGACCGCCGGCTCCAAGGCCGCTGAGTTGGAGCGGCTAGCCAAGACTCTCCACCTTCGGGAGAGTTCCCTAGCGGCCAAGGAGAAGGAATTCTCCAAGAGGAACCTGGAGGATCTGCAGGCGGCCCGCCGCGAGGTGGAGGAGCTCTCCGCCTTGCGGTCCTCCGAGGCTCTTGCGGTCTCAAGCTTCGTGGATCGAGCGGGGTCCGCCCTGATCCCTCTTGGCTTTAGTCCGGTGAGGGCCGCGACTCCCGCACTGAAGGTGGCAGAGGTGATCACTGCGTTGGAGTCGATCGGCGCCAAGCTGGACAGACTCGACTCGGTGGTCGCCAGCGAGCTTGAGGCCGAGGGCCGCAGCTTAGCTTTAGAGGTTGCTTCGCATGTGCTGGCATGCTTCAAGAGCCGCGACCCCTCTTTTTCGCTAGAGCCAGCGAGAGAGGGCCCAGCCGCGGAGCGGGAGGAAGCTGCCAGGGCTGAAGTTGAGGATGTGGCCGCCCTTGTAGCCGCAAGGTTCCGGCGAGAGCCGGGAGGTCCTTAGGACTTGTTTCTCCCTTTTTTATCGAGTCTGTAGTCCAGCTCATGGAGCCTTGTTTAATTTGACTCTCTTGGATACTTGTGTCTGTGATGCTTTTTCTCTCCTTGGCTTTGCCTGGCTGAGTCCTTAGCTCCGCAAGGTACTCAGAGGCCATTTCCAATCTCGGAGCTTCGCACAGACACCCTCCCCGGGTCCTAACCGTGTTAGGGGCCCCCGGAGGTCTCCGAACCTCGCCCTATGGGGGGCTCCAAGTCTGCCTGCCACGTGGCGGGTCCGGAGCTCCTCCTCAAGAGATGGGAGCTCCGGCCATGTTGGACACGTAGGGCTTTTGGAGCCCTCCCACTGAGGGGGGGGGGGAGGTCCGGTTCCTGCCTGCCACGTGGCGAGCCCGGAGCCCTCCTCAAGGAAGGAGAGAGTTCTGGGCCCGCTGGACACGTGGGGCCCCCGGGCCCCACCCCTGCTGGAGGGGCAGGTCCTGGTCCTTCCAGTCCCAGGCCGGAGTAGCTGATAGCTCCTTTCCCCCCGCTTCATGCAGTCCCTGTTGCCGTAACCTGGAGGTCCTGCACACAGGCAGAGGAAACGTAATTCTCCTCGGGGGGTCCTCCCCTCCTGTCTCCTAGTCTTATTCGTCTTATGGTCCTGACCCGCTATACAGGGCTTGGGCAATTCTTTGCACGAGGCGCCGGAGCTCCGGCTCCCTCCGAGGTCCGGGTACGGCCGTCCGATCCCTAGTACCGGGCCATGCGCTGGGGAAGCAGAGTGCACGCGCTTTGGGTTCATGACCAGGCAAAGCGGACGTACTCCCCTGGACCTCCGGAAGGCAGGATGCGCATGCTTTGGGCTCTGGGCCGGCTAAGCTGGATACGCACCCTGGACCCCCCATGCACAACGCTGGCCTTTCCTGGAGGTGACCAACTGGCACCGCAACACCTGACTGGGGGAGGCCCGAGAGACTCACTCGGCCATCGGCAGGTGCCTCAAGCGCAGCCGCCTTCGATAGGATAGCAAATGCCAACTATGGATGAGCGCAGGAGAGGGGGAGCTATATGTACGATGAACATACAGAGATAGTGCGATCATAAAAATTAATGCATAATTTAAATGAGCGCATGAGAGAGAGCTAAGTAGAACAGGTCTCTGTATTCGTACCCATAGGTGGAATTCTGGCTGTACATGGGGGCAATGTTCCGCCTCGTCTACAAGGGAAGCAAGACTCTACGCGCTTAGGGTCGGAACCAGGCTAAACTGGACGTAGTCCTGTATCGTCCCTTGAGACTTAGCTACCCCAAGCTCTGTTCCTAAATTCTATGGGGTCTATTACAGAAGTGAATAACCCTGTTCTACCGATGCTCAGTAAGTAGGACTTACAGTGTTGCTTCATGGCAAGGATTTTTTGGGAATGGATCCCACTCTCGGTTGAAAGGCATGTGTACCTGGGGCGGCAGCTTTCATGATTCGGAAGGGACCTTCCCTGCTGGGGGGGAGCTTATGGGTCCTTCTTGGAATATAGCGTGCCGCTTCACCAGGTTGCCTTCTTGCGGGCCCCCGTCGCGTTTGGTTCTTTGGCGGTAGTGCTTAGAGCATTAGCCGAGACCGTGCGTTGTGGGGTGTTCCCTGCAAGCCGAGTCTTGTCGAGGTTGTTATCTTCACGCTGGATCAGGCCCTGCGCTGCTTCTCTCGGGGGCCCCCGGGGAGTTCTCCCCTTCTGGCTAAGGCCTTCATAGGGTAGGTGAACCCGGGCTCACCTTGGATGACCTAAGGCGTCTTCCCCTTCTGGCAAGGCCTTCAAGGGGTTGACAGACCTTAGGCGGCTCCCGAGAGGTATGTCCGAGGCACGGAGGCGTGCTGTAGTTGGCTAACGCCCAGGCCCGTCACCGTCGGAACTGGAGTCCTCACCGCCATGCACCGTCTTTATGACACGCTGAGGCTCCTGGAACCCCACCTGGTGGGCAGCGGTGACTGGGGCGTCGGCCTTCTGTTTGCCATCCCTCTGAGGGTAGGGCGGTGCTTCAGCCCTCTGCTGTCTTCCTTTGCGGAAGCGCTCTGCGAGCCTCTGGATCTCCCAGCATTCGGCGGCAGTATGGTTGCAGGTGCCATGCACGGGGCATAGCCCGCCTTGGTCACTGTCGGGCCGGTGACTGCCGCTGCCTTTTGTCAGGGCGTGGCCCCCGAGCTCCACTGGTCGTCGCAGCTGCGGCGATGGGGGCCGTGAATGGTGACTTCATCTTGCCACCCCCCCGGTTCTTGGTCTTCTTGCCACCCCCATAGGCAGCAGCACCGGACCCGGGCTGCCCTCCTGACTCGGAGGTCGGCAGTGCGTGCCAGTTCCACCCTTCAGCTGCTCTGGCGCACTTGTCCGCCAGGCTGAAGAGCTCCGAGACGTCGCGGACCTCTCTGGTCGCGAGCTTCTCGAGCATTTTCTCGTCCCGGACACCCTGTCGGAACGCCACCACCACAGAGGCGCTTTGGATATGTGGGATGGTGTTGCGCACCTGAGAGAACCGCTGGATGAAAGAGCGCAGCGACTCCCCAGGTTGTTGTTTGACGGCGTGGAGGTCGAGCTCCGTGCCGGGACGGGTGTAGGAGCTGCCGAAGTTGGCGACGAACTGCCGGCAGAGCTCACCCCAGGAGGTTATGGACCCCTGAGGTAGATTCATGAGCCAAGACCGGGCTGGGCCGGTCAAGGCGACGGGGAAGTAGTTGGCCATGACAGCCTCGTCCCCTCCTGCGGCAAGTACGGCGGTGGAGTAGATCTGGAGGAACTCCGACGCTGCCGTCGTACTTCTCGGGCAGGTGCGGGCGGAACTTGCGTGGCCATCTTGCGAAGCGAAGGTGGGGTGCAAGGGCCGCAAATCCTGCACCTGCTGCGGCAGGTATAGGCGCTGCAAACACTTGGTTTGCACCTGGCGCTGCGTATCCCGGCATGGGCAAGGCTGCACCATTGACCGGGGCCGCTACTTGCGGCGCATATGGTTGTGGCATATGCTGCGCAGCATATGCCTGTGTCGGGGCTCGCATGGCGAAGACCTGCCCTTCTGGTTGTGTCAAGGCCGACAACATGCTGTCGCCTGCCTCCTGGTTGCGACGCCTTTCTCGGCGTCGCTCGAGGTACACCCGGGCATCCTGCCCCAAGTGGCACCGTTCCAGTTCCCTTCGCAGGTCCGTCGACAGGAGCCTGGAGGAGCTGGCATCCACCGTTAGCCCGTCAACCGTGGGTGTGCGCGTCAGCGACACAGCCGGTTTCCCTGGGCGTCGTCCTCGCCGAAACCGAGGGTTCGCGGCGGCGACGACGAGGCAGTCCACCTCGCGGACCCATTGCTGGGTCGCTGAATGGGGCACATCCCCCGCAGGCAGGTTGCGCAGCAGCACTCTTGCTGCAGCTAGCGCACCTCCATGGTGTACGCTCAGCGCTGCAGAAGACCTCACGCTGGTCGGGGCCTGCATAGCCGGAGTCGGCGTTGCCGGAGTCGGCTGCTGGCTGCCCGCTTGTGCCAACACACTCTGTTCTGAGTGTGTCGACATGTACTCCCCAGTGGTCACGGTCCGCCGTGAACGCGGAGGGGGAGAGTTTGCCGTTGAAGGAAGCTTGGTCATCTTCGTCGGCGGAAACTCGTCGCGCTAGGGGAAAAGCCCCCTTCCTGGAGCGCCAAATGTCGAAGTGTGCGATCGACACTTCCCCCAGGCCTGCACTGGGCAGCCCGCGGAGGTTCTTTTTTTCGGCGGGGCTAGTCTCCTAGCGGAAAGCTTGCGCGGATGGACGAGTTAGCGAGAGCTTGACACGGCGAGTTTTACGTGGTTCAGGCCGCCGGAGCGTAAAACCCTACGTCCACGGCGAGCTGCGGAGCTCGCTGTATTGCTTGCTGCTCAGGGCCGGAGGCCTGAGCTTGGGGGTGAGTTACAGCTTGAGAGTGTATGGCTAGCGTATGAGTTGCAAAGTGCGAACCCTTGCTATCGACGCCTACCCGAGCCTTTTATAGTCCAAGGCTCGGGCGGCTTACAAGGGAAGCCGGGACCCGACAGGTGGTCCCGAGAAGGTTGTCTATTATCTACTGTGTCTGTAGTTACGCCAGTGGTTGCCTCGGGTCGAAGGCTTCTGAGTCTCCATCTTGCCGCCCTGCCCATGCCGCGTGCTAGTCGTAGTGGTTGATGACGGCGCAGGCGGCATGGGATGTCTTGTCGTGGCGTTTATTGGCTGGCAGGTTCTGACACCGCGCGCCAGTCTGTGATGCGACCGGGCGCAACGGCACCTGACAGACGCGTGCTCCGCGTTTCCGCATCTTGGGAAGACGCGGGCCTTGAATGCCTTGTACGGGCAAGGTGTGGAGCGCCTTTATGCCCGCCGCCTACCGCTCGGGGGCAGGCAGCACCGTTCTTCTGGCCACGTGGTGGGTCCGGAGCCCTTCTCTGAGGTGAGAAGGGTCCGGCCTGCGGGGCACGTGGAGCCTCCGGACCTCTCCCCGCGGAGGGGGAGGTCCAGCCTCTGTATGCCACGTGGCGGGCCCGGAGCTCTCCTCTGCGGAGAGGGAGGCCCGGCCCCGCTGGACGCGTGGCGTCTTCGGACCTCTCTCCCGCGGAGGGGGAGGTCCGGCTTCTGTATGCCACGTGGCGGGCCCGGAGCTCTCCTCTGAGGAGAGGGATGTCCGGCCCCGCCGGACGCGTGGCGCCTTCGGAGCTCTCCCTGCGAAGAAGGGTGAGTACCTTAGGCATTTTACCCTGTGCGCGGGGGTACCCCATATCTCAGGTACCGACAGCGTCGATAGCAAGGGTTCGCACTTTGCAACTCATACGCTAGCCATACACTCTCAAGCTGTAACTCACCCCTGAGCTCAGGCCTCTGGCCCTGAGAAGCAAGCAATACAGCGAGCTCCATAGCTCGCCGTGGACGTAGGGTTTTACGCTCCGGTGGCCTGAACCACGTAAAACTCGCCGTGTCAAGCTCTCGCTAACTCGTCCATCCGCGCAAGCTTTCCGCTAGGAGACTAGCCCCGCCGAAAAAAGAACCTCCGCGGGCTGCCCAGTGCAGGCCCGGGGGAAGTGTCGATCGCACACTTCGACATTTGGCGCGCCAGGTAGGGGGCTTTTCCCCTAGCGTGACGAGTTTCCGCCGACGAAGATGACCAAGCTTCCTTCAACGGCAAACTCTCCCCCTCTGCGTTCACGGCGAACTGTGACCACTGGGGAGTACATGTCGACACACTCAGGATGGAGTGTGTCGGCACAAGCGGGCAGCCAGCAGCTGACTCCGGCAACGCCGACCCCGGCTATGCAGGCCCCAACCAGCGTGAGGTCTTCTGCAGCGCTGAGCGTACACCATGGAGGTGCGCTAGCTGCAGCAAGAGCGCTGCTGCGCAACCCGCCTGCGGGGGATGCGCCCCATTCAGCGACCCAGCAATGGGTCCACGAGGTGGACCGCCTCGTTGTTGCCGCCGCGAACCCTCGGTTTCGGCGAGGACGACGCCCAGGGCAACCGGCTGTGTCGCTGACGCGCACACCCACGGTTGACGGGCTAACGGCGGATTCCAGCTCCTCCAGGCTCCTGTCGTCGGACCTGCGAAGGGAACTGGAACGGTGCCACTTGGGGCAGGACGCCCGGGTGTACCTCGAGCGACGCCGAGAAAGGCGTCGCAACCAGAGGCAGGCGACAGCATGTCGTCGGCCTCGACACAACCAGAAGGGCAGGTCTTCGCCATGCGAGCTCCGCCACAGGCATATGCTGCGCAGCATATGCCACAACCATATGCGCCGCAAGTAGCGGTCCCGGACTATGGTGCAGCCTTGCCCATGCCGGGATACGCAGCGCCAGGTGCGAACCAAGTGTTCGCAGTGCCTATACCTGCCGCAGCAGGTGCAGGATGTGCGGCCCTTGCACCCCATCTTCGCTTCGCAAGGTGGCCACGGAAGTTCCGCCCGCACCTGCCCGAGAAGTACGACGGCAGCGTCAACCCGGCGGAGTTCCTCCAGATCTACTCCACCGCCGTACTTGCCGCAGGAGGGGACGAGGCTGTCATGGCCAACTACTTCCCCGTCGCCTTGACCGGCCCAGCCCGGTCTTGGCTCATGAATCTACCTCAGGGGTCCATAACATCCTGGGGTGAGCTCTGCCGGCAGTTCGTCGCCAACTTCGGCAGCTCCTACACCCGTCCCGGCACGGAGCTCGACCTCCACGCCGTCAAACAACAACCTGGGGAGTCGCTGCGCTCTTTCATCCAGCGGTTCTCTCAGGTGCGCAACACCATCCCACATATCCAAAGCGCCTCTGTGGTGGTGGCGTTCCGACAGGGTGTCCGGGACGAGAAAATGCTCGAGAAGCTCGCGAACAGAGAGGTCCGCGACGTCTCGGAGCTCTTCAGCCTGGCGGACAAGTGCGCCAGAGCAGCTGAAGGGCGGAACTGGCACGCACTGCCGACCTCCGAGTCAGGAGGGCAGCCCGGGTCCGGTGCTGCTGCCTATGGGGGTGGCAAGAAGACCAAGAACCGGGGGGGGTGGCAAGATGAAGTCACCATTCACGGCCCCCGTCGCCGCAGCTGTGACGACCAGTGGAGCTCAGGGCCACGCCCTGACAAAAGGCAGTGGCAGTCACCGGCCCCAGACAGTGACCAAGGCGGGCTATGCCCCGTGCACGGCACCTGCAACCATACTGCTGCCGAGTGCTGGGAGATCCAGAGGCTCGCAGAGCGCTTCCGCAAAGGAAGACAGCAGAGGGCTGAAGCACCGCCCTACCCTCAGAGGAATGGCAAACAGGAGGCCGGCGCCCCAGTCACCGCTGCCCAGCAGGTGGGGTTCCAGGAGCCTCAGCGTGTCATAAGGACAGTGCATGGCGGTGAGGACTCCAGTTCCGAAGGTGACGGGCCTGGGCGTTAGCCAACTACAGCACGCCTCCGTGCCTCGAACATACCTCTCGGGAGCCGCCTAAGGTCCGTCAACCCCTTGAAGGCCTTGCCAGAAGGGGAAGACGCCTTAGGTCATCCAAGGTGAGCCCGGGTTCACCTACCCCTTGAAGGCCTTAGCCAGAAGGGGAGAACTCCCCGGGGGCCCCCGAGAGAAGCCGCACAGGGCCTGATCCAGCGTGAAGATAACAACCTCGACAAGACTCGGCTTGCAGGGAACACCCCACAACGCACGGTCTCGGCTAATGCTCTAAGCGCTACCGCCAAAGAACCAAACACGACGGGGGCCCGCAAGAGGGCAACCTGGTGAAGCGGCACGCTATATTCCAAGAAGGACCCATAAGCTCTCCCCCAGCAGGGAAGGTCCCTTCCGAATCATGAAAGCTGCCGCCCCAGGTACACATGCCTTTCAACCGAGAGTGGGATCCATTCCCAAAAAATCCTTGCCATGAAGCAACACTGTAAGTCCTACTTACTGAGCATCGGTAGAACAGGGTTATTCACTTCTGTAATAGACCCCATAGAATTTAGGAACAGAGCTTGGGGTAGCTAAGTCTCAAGGGACGGTACAGGACTACGTCCAGTTTAGCCTGGTTCCGACCCTAAGCGCGTAGAGTCTTGCTTCCCTTGTAGACGAGGCGGAACATTGCACCCATGTACAGCCAGAATCCCACCTATGGGTACGAATACAGAGACCTGTTCTACTTAGCTCTCTCTCATGCGCTCATTTAAATTATGCATTAATTTTTATGATCGCACTATCTCTGTATGTTCATCGTACATCTAGCTCCCCCTCTCCTGCGCTCATCCATAGTCGGCATTTGCTATCCTACCGGACGCAGCTGCACTTGAGGCACCTGCCGATGGCCTAGTGAGTCTCTCGGGCCTCCCCCAGACAGGTGTTGCGGTGCCAGTTGGTCACCTCCAGGAAAGGCCAGCGTTGTGCATGGGGGGTCCAGGGTGCGTATCCAGCTTAGCCGGCCCAGAGCCCAAAGCATGCGCATCCTGCCCTCCGGAAGTCCAGGGGAGTACGTCCGCTTTGCCTGGTCATGAACCCAAAGCGTGTGCACTCTGCTTCCCCAGCGCATGGCCCGGTACTAGGGATCGGACGGCCGTACCCGGACCTCGGAGGGAGCCGGAGCTCCGGCGCCTCGTGAACAGAATTGCCCAAGCCCCGTATAGCGGGTCAGGACCATAAGACGAATAAGACTAAGAGACAGGAGGGGAGGACCCCCCGAGGAGAATTACGTTTCCTCTACCTGTGTGCAGGACCTCCAGGTTACGGCAACAGGGACTGCATGAAGCGGGGGGAAAGGAGCTACCAGCTACTCCGGCCTGGGACTGGAAGGACCGGGACCTGCCCCTCCAGCAGGGGCGGGGCTCGGGGGCCCCACTTGTCCAGCGGGTCCGGAACTCTCTCCTTCCTTGAGGAGGGCTCCGGGCTCGCCACGTGGCAGGCAGGAACCGGACCTCCCCCCTCAGTGGGAGGGCTCTGAAAGCCCTACGTGTCCAACATGGCCGGAGCTCCCGTCTCTTGAGGAGGAGCTCCGGGCCCGCCACGTGGCAGGCAGATTTGAAGCCCCCATATGGCGAGGTTCGGAGACCTCCGGGGGGCCCTAACACGGTTAGGACCCGCGGAGGGTGTCTGTGCGAAGCTCCGAGATTGGAAATGGCCTCTGAGTACCTTGCGGAGCTAAGGACTCAGCCAGGCAAAGCCAAGAAGGAGAGAAAAAGCATCACAGACACAAGTATCCAAGAGAGTCAAATTAAACAAGGCTCCATGAGCTGGACTACAGACTCGATAAAAAAGGGAGAAACAAGTCCTAAGGACCTCCCGGCTCTCGCTGGAACCTTGCGGCTACAAGGGCGGCCACATCCTCAACTTCAGCCCTGGCAGCTTCCTCCAGCTCCGCGGCTGGGCCCTCTCTCGCTGGCTCTAGCGAAAAAGAGGGGTCGCGGCTCTTGAAGCATGCCAGCACATGCGAAGCGACCTCTAAAGCTAAGCTGCGGCCCTCGGCCTCAAGATCGGTGGCGACCACCGAGTCGAGTCTGTCCAGCTTGGCGCCGATCGACTCCAACGCAGGGATCACCTCTGCCTCCTTCAGTGCGGGAGGCGCGGCCCTCACCGGACTGAAGCCAAGAGGGATCAGGGCGGACCCCGCTCTATCCACGAAGCTTGAGACCGCAAGAGCCTCGGAGGACCGCAAGGCTGAGAGCTCCTCCACCTCGCGGCGGGCCGCCTGCAGAGCCTCCAGGTTCCTCTCGGAGAATTCCTTCTCCTTGGCCGCCAGGGAACTCTCCCGAAGGTGGAGAGTCTCGGCTAGCCGCTCCAACTCAGCGGCCTTGAAGCCGGCAGTCAACTCCAGGTCCAAGACCGCCCGGCGATCATGGGAGACCTGTTCCTCCCTCAAGTCAAGGTCTGCCTTCAGAATCTCCAGCTTCTCCATCCGAGCTCGGAGGTCATCCTCGCCCGCGGCCAGCTGCGCGGCGACCCTCTCTGCCTCAGCTGCCACGGAGCGCTCCCGCTCCTCAACGGCGAGTTCGCAGCGCTCCAACCGCTGCCGTATTTCCACAGCAGCAGAGAGGCTCTCTTCGGCCCGGGCGTGTGCCTCCAGGGCCTCCCTGTTGATCCGCCGCGACTGGGTGTCCATGCGGTCAACAGCCCGCTTCGTCCGGTCGACGAGCGCTTCCCTGAAGTCGAGCAACTCCTGCCTGGAGTCGAGCTCGCTCTTAACCTTTGCGGTCCTCTCCCGCAAAAGGTTCCCCCAGATGAGGAGGCGGTCCCGTTCAACCGTATACTCCTCCCGCTCGCGCCCTAGCGCAGCCAAGACCTGCCGGACGCTCGACTCGGCAAGCGCGAAGGCGTCCGCCAGAGGCAATGGAGCAACAGAGGATGGGGCAGTCCCTCCGACCTCCTCCATTACCTCGTCCTCAGGAAGAGCCGATGCACCAGCAGCCGAGACGAGACGCCGATCAGGAGAAGCTGGCTCCGCGGCTCTGGCAGCCAGGCCAGCCGGGCTCTTTTCAGCTTCTGGCTCCTTGACCTGAGGAGAGGGACGAGCCGGGGAAGGCGGTGCTGGAGAAGAAGCCAGACCGCCTAGTGCAGGATCAACCTGTGCTGGCTCGGGGGCCGCGGTTGCCGTCTCGGCAGGAAGAGACGACGCCGCCGCGGAGTCCGGGCACACCGGAACAGGAGAAGTCCGCGCTGGCCTGGGGGCCGCGGCAGTTGCCCCTGGCTCCGAGCGCATCGGCACAGATTCCCCGCAAGACGGGGAAGGCCGGGAAGCGCGGACACTCCAGCGGGCTTTAAACCCCGACTTCCGAGCCAGGGTAGGATTTCCAGAGCCCGCAACCGTCGCCGACGACCGCTCCACAGTCGCTTGGACTGGCGGAACATGGGACGCCCCAGAGGCTTCCCCCAGCGCATCAACCCGGGGCCTCTTCGAGTCGCCACCGGAGGAAGTGTCAGGCACCCCAGAATCCTGACTTGGCACCGACGCCGTTGCTGGAGGAGATCGAGCGCGTTTCTTCTCTGGCAGCGGGTTGGAAGCCATTGCAAGGGAGAACTCAAAAACACAAGAGTCCGAGAAGAAATGCTGAGAAGTGCGAAGGGAAGCTGCAATGGGGGTGAGACCCCCTCTAAAAAGCTTCCCGGTGCAATTCCAAGCGATTCGGAACTCTTCGAATATCCCGCACCGGCAACTGCTTCGGTTCCTAGACCGAATGCCGATGACGGGTGGGCCCAAACCGCTTAACTAAAGCGGTGGGGTCAAGGAGTCAGTCTCCTGAGAAGATAAGCCGGCAAGGCACTTCGGCGGTTCCCGAAGAAAGCACTGCAACATGCAGAAGTGGCAGCCTTGGGAACCGCCGCAGTAAAAGCAATCATCAAGTGAGCGCACGCTCTCACGACCCCGCGGCCGTTCGTGCTCCGGCAGCGGTCAATTCGGGACTTAGAGGAAGTGCGCGGATCGGAAGAGACGGAGGTCCCACCTCGGGCTCACTATCTCCCCCGAGATGGTCCCGGGGGCCACTGTCGGTACCTGAGATATGGGGTACCCCCGCGCACAGGGTAAAATGCCTAAGGTACTCACCCTTCTCCGCAGGGAGAGCTCCGAAGGCGCCACGCATCCGGCGGGGCCGGACCTCCCTCTCCTCAGAGGAGATCTCCGGGCCCGCCACGTGGCATACAGAAGCCGGACCTCCCCTCCGCGGGAGAGAGGTCCGAAGACGCCACGCGTCCAGTGGGGCCGGGCCTCCCTCTCCGCAGAGGAGAGCTCCGGGCCCGCCACGTGGCATACAGAGGCTGGACCTCCCCCTCCGCGGGGAGAGGTCCGGAGGCTCCACGTGCCCCGCAGGCCGGACCCTTCTCACCTCAGAGAAGGGCTCCGGACCCGCAACGTGGCCAGAAGAACGGTGCTTCCTGCCCCCGAGCGGTAGGCGGCGGGCATAAAGGCGCCCCACAACTTGCCCGTACAAGGTATTCAAGGCCCGCGTCTTCCCAAGACGCGGAAACGCGGAGCACGCGTCTATCAGGTGCCGTTGCGCCCAGTCGCATCACAGACTGGCGCGCGGTGTCAGAACCTGCCAGCCAATAATCGCCGCGACAAGACATCCCATGCCGCCTGCGCCGTCATCAACCACTACGACTAGCACGCGGCATGGGCAGGGCGGCAAGATGAAGACTCAGAAGCCTTCGACCAGAGGCAACCACCGGCGTAACTACAGATACGGTAGATAATAGACAATCTTCCCGGGACCACCTGTCGGGTCCCGGCTTCCCTTGTAAGCCGTCCGAGCCTTGGACTATAAAAGGCTCGGGTAGGCGTCGATAGCAAGTATTCGCACTTTGCAACTCATACGCTAGCCATACACTCTCAAGCTGTAACTCACCCCCGAGCTCAGGCCTCCGGCCCTGAGCAGCAAGCAATACAGCGAGCTCCATAGCTCGCCGTGGACGTAGGGTTTTACGCTCCGGCGGCCTGAACCACGTAAAACTCGCCGTGTCAAGCTCTCGCTAACTCGTCCATCCGCGCAAGCTTTCCGCTAGGAGACTAGCCCCGCCGAAAAAAGAACCTCCGCGGGCTGCCCAGTGCAGGCCCTGGGGAAGTGTCGATCGCACTCTTCGACAGTGTCTCTCCTGTGGCCCGGCTCTGCGATGTCCGGTTAGCCCATAGTGTGATCGGAAGCTCATCCACCCAATTGGCACCATGTTTCTTCAGACCGGCATAGGTACAGGTCTTAAGGCCCGGGAGAATCTCCGCGTTGGCCCTCTCGACTTGCCCATTGCTCTTTGGGTGAGAAACGGAGGCATAGCACACCTGAATGCCAAGGTCTTTGCAGTAGTCTTGGAAGGCTGCGCTGGTGAACTTCGCAGTAGTCTTGGAAGGCTGCGCTGGTGAACTGGGTCCCTTTGTCGGTGATGATTCTGTTCGGGACCCCGAACCGGCAGACAATCGACTTGATGAACTTTACTGCGGATTGCTTGTTGATGGTGACAACTGGTGTGGCCTCCGGCCACTTGGTAAACTTGTCGATGGAGACATAGAGGTACCGGAATCCCCTGACGGTTCTGGGAATGGTCCCAGGATGTCCAGCCCCCATACGGCAAATGGCCATGAGGGCGGGATCATCTGTACCGCCTGAGCCGGTGTATGGATCTGCTTGGCGTGGAACTGGCACGCCTTGCAGCTCTCGACCAGCCTGACGGAATCCTGGAGTGCTGTCGGCCAGTAGAAGCCATGCCGGAAGGCTTTACCGACAAGCGTGCATGAGGAAGAGTGACTCCCACATTCGCCACCATGGATCTCAGCGAGCAAGTCGCAGCCTTCCCCCTGGGTTATGCACCGCAATAGGACGTTGTCGGTACCCGCGATATGGGGTACCCCCGCGCACAGGGGAAAATGCCTAAGGAACTCGCCCTTCTCCGCAGGGAGAGCTCTGAAGGCGCCACGCGTCCGGCGGGGCCGGACCTCCCTCTCCTCAGAGGAGAGCTCCGGGCTCGCCACATGGCCTGTAGAAGCCGGACCTCCCCCTCCGCGGGAGAGAGGTCCGAAGGTGCCACGTGTCCGGCGGGGCCGGACCTCCCTCTCCTCAGAGAGGAGCTCCGGGCTCGCCACGTGGCCAACAGAAGCCGGACCTCCCCCTCCGCGGGCAGAGGTCCGGAGGCTCCACGTGTCCTGCGGGGCCGGACCCTACTCTCCTCTGAGGAGGGCTCCGGGCCCGCCACGTGTCTAGCAGAAGAACGCCGCCTGCCCCCGAGCGGTAGGCAGCGGGCGTAAACACGCCCCATACCTTGCCCGTACAAGGTATTCAAAGCCCGCTGTCGGTACCCACGATATGGGGTACCCCCGCGCACAGGGGAAAATGCCTAAGGGTCTCGCCCTTCTCCGCAGGGAAAGCTCCGAAGGCGCCACGTGTCCAGTGGGGCCGGACCTCCCTCCCCTCAGAGGAGAGCTCCGGGTTCGCCACGTGGCCTACAGCAGCCAGACCTCCCCCCTCATTGGGGAGAGCTCCGAAGGTGCCACATGTCCCTCGGGGCCGGACCTCCCCCTCCTTAGAGGAGAGCTCCGGACCCGCCACGTGGCCGACAGAAGCCGGACCTCCCCCCTCCGCGGGGGAGAGGTCCGAAGGCTCAACGTGTCCTGCGGGGCCGGACCTCCCCCTCCTCAGAGGACAGCTCCGGGCCCGCCACGTGTCCAGCAGAACAGCGTTGCCTGCCACCGAGCGGTAGGCAGCGGGCGTAAAGACGCCCCATACCTTGCCCGTACAAGGTATTCAAGGCCCGCGCCTTCCCAAGACGCAGAGACGCGGAGCACTCCTCTGTCAGGTGCCATTGCGCCCAGTCGCATCACAGACTGGCGCGCGGTGTCAGGGCCTGCCAGCCAATAAACACAGCGACAAGACATCCCATGCTGCCCCCACCGTCATCAACCACTACGACTAGCATGCGGCATTGGGCAGGGCTGCAAGACGAAGACTCAGAAGCCTTCGCCAGAGACAACTACCGGCATAACTGCAGATACGGTAGATAATAGACAATCTCCCCGGGACCACCTGTCGGGTCCCGGGCCCCCCTTGTAAGCCACCCGAGTCTTGAACTATAAAAGGCTCGGGTAGGCAACGTTAGCAAGGGTTCGAACCCTGTTGGTTCACACTTTGCAACTCATACGCTAGCCATACACTCTCAAGCTGTAACTCACCCCCAAGCTCAGGCCTCCGGCCCTGAGCAGCAAGCAGTACAGCGAGCTCCATAGCTCACCGTGGACATAGGGTTTTACGCTCTGGCGGCCTGAACCACGTAAAACTCGCCGTGTCAAGCTCTTACTAACTCGTCCATCTGCGCAAGCTCTCCGCTAGGGACTAGCCCCTCCGAAAAAAGAACCTCCGCGGGCTGCCCAGTGCAGGCCCGGGGGAAGTGTCGACCACACACTTCGACATTTGGCACGCCAGGTAGGGGGATTTTCCCCTTACGCGACGAGTTTCCGCCGACGAAGATGACCAAGCTTCCTTCAGCGGCAAACTCTCCCCCCTGCGTTCGTGGCAAACCGTGACAAGGGGAGAGTACATGATGACACACTCAGGACGGAGTGTGTCAGGGCAAGCTGGGAGCTAGCAACCGGCTCTGGCAGCGCCGACCCCGGCAATGCAGGCTCCAACCAGCGTCAGGCCTTCAGTAGCGCCGGGCGTACCCGGTGGGGGTGCGCTAGCAGCAGCAAGGGCGCTACTGCACAATCCGCCTGCTGGGGACGCGCCTCAGGCAGCAACCAAGCAGTGGATTCGCGAGGTAGACCGTCTCGTCGTCGCCACCACAAACACTCGACTTCGGCGCGGACGACACTCCGGCCATCCGGCTGTGTCGCTGACGGGCACGCCAACGGTTGACGGGCAGACGACGGGTTCCAGCTCCACCAAACATCCGTCGACGGACCTGAGGACAGAGCTGGAACGGTGCCACTTGGGCCAAGATATCCGAGTGTTCCTCGAGCGACGTCGAGAAAGGCGTCGCACTCAAGAGGCTGGCGACAACATGACGTCGGCCTCGACCCAGCCTGGAGGGCAGACCTTCGCTACGCGAGCCCTGCCCCAGGCGTACGCCGCACAGCATAAGCCACAACAATGTGCTCTGCAAGCGGCGTCCCCGGCCTATGGCGCAACCTTGCCCATACCGGGGTACACTGTGCCAGGCGCAACCAAGCGTTCGCGGCACCAGTACCTGCACTGGGAGCCAGCAACCGGCTCTGGCAGCGCCGACCCCGGCAATGCAGGCTCCAACCAGCGTCAGGTCTTCAGTAGCGCTGGGCGTACCCGGCGGGGGTGCGCTAGCCGCAACAAGAGCGCTACTGCACAATCCGCCTGCTGGGGACGCGCCTCAGGCAGCGACCCAGCAGTGGATTTGCGAGGTAGACCGTCTTGTCGTCGCCGCTGCAAACCCTTGACTTCGGCGGGGACGACGCTCCGGCCAACCGGCTGTGTCGCTGACGCGCACGCCAACGGTTGACGGACAGACGGCGGATTCCAGCTCCACCAGGCTTCCGTCGACGGACCTGAGGACTGAGCTGGAACGATGCCGCCTGGGCCAAGACGCCCGAATGTTCCTTGTGCGGCGACGAGAAAGGCGTCGCAGCCAAGAGGCCGGCGTCAGCATGACGATTGCCTCAACCCTGCCTGAGGCGCAGACTTTCGCCACGCGAACTCTGCCCCAGACATACGCCACGCAGCATATGCCACAGCCATATGTCCTCCAAATGGCGCCCCCGGTCTATGGCGCAACCTTGTCCATACCGGGGTACACTGTGCCAGCGGCGAACCAAGCGTTCGCGGCACCAACATCTGCAGCAACAGGGGCAGGATGTACGGCCCTGGAGCCCCACCTCCGCTTCACGAGGTGGCCGCGCAAGTTTCGGCCGCACCTGCCCGAGAAGTACGACGGCAGCGTCAATACGGCGGGGTTCCTCCAGATCTACTCCACCGCCGTACTTGCCGCAGGAGGGGATGAGGCCGTCATGGCCAAACTACTTCCCCGTCGCCTTGACCGGCCCTGCCCGGTCTTGGCTAATGAACCTCCCTCGGGGTTCCATAACTTCCTGGGGAGAGCTCTGCCGGCAGTTCATCGCCAACTTCGGCAGCTCCTACACCCGTCCCGGCACGGAGCTTGACCTCCAAGCCATCAAGCAACAACCTGGGGAGTCGCTGCGCTCCTTCATCCAGCGGTCCTCCCAGGTACGCAACACCATTCCACATATTCAAAGTGCTTCTGTGGTGGCGGCACTTCGACAGTGTCCAGGACAAGAAGATGCTTGAGAGGCTTGCAACCAGAGAGGTCTGCGATGCCTCCGAGCCCTTCAGCCTGGCGGACAAGTGTGCCAGAGCAGCCGGAGGGTGGAGCTGGCAGTCACTGCGAGCTTCCGAAGTCGGAAGACAGCCCGAAGACGGCGGAGTTCAAGCTGAGCTCCCGACCACGTCAGACAGCCAAGAGCCAAGCATTGGCTGACTTCGTGGCTGAGTGGACGCCAACGAAGGCTGACCCAGGGGGCCGCGAAGACGGTGAACCAAAGTACCGAGCTCCGGTCTTCACCGGGCCTCACTGTACGCTCTTCTTCGACGGCTCCTCGCGAAAGCAGGGGGCCGGTGCCGGCGTACTGCTTCTCATGCCATCAGGGGAGCAGTCTGGGTACATGGTGCGTCTCAATTCCATGGCAACCAACAACTTGGCAGAGTATGAAGCACTCATCTTTGGCCTAAAAGACAGTCCTGTCTCTGGGCGCTCGCCAGTTGTTGGCGCAGGGCGACTCCCAGCTAGTTATCAATCAAGTTAATGGTGAATGCCCCTGCAATGACCCACAGCTAGCTGCTTATCTGCTTCACATGCGGATGTTGGAGAAAGAATTCCTCGCCTTGGACCTGCACCATGTACCGCGCGCTTGCACGGCCGCAGCTGACGACCTCTCAACAAAAGCCTCCATCGGAGCCTCTGCGCTTGAAGTAGTCTTCGAGAGGACGTTGCTGCGGTCCACAGCCCGGCCCACCGAGCCGGGCGAAGGGGGCTGAACCAGTGCCTCGAAGCTAGGCAGTCCCGGCGGCCCTGGATGCCGCCAAAGGATCGTAAGAGTCACTGGGGACTCCGTGCAACCCAGCGCTCAAGATCCAGAAGCTCAAGTAGTCCCGATGCATGGACCACGAAGGTCCGGGACTCCTTGAAGGACATCCTTCCTGATGAACGTGCATCCGCTGAACGGGTGGTGCGGATGGCTAAGTGCTACGCGCTGGTATCTTTACTGGCATGGCGCCACGACATCCTATTGCGGTGCATAACCCAGGAGGAAGGCTGCGATTAGCTCGCAGTAGTCCAAGGAGGCGTGCGCTGGGAACGCTCATCGTCCCGCACGTTGGTCAGTTAAGCCACCCGGCATGGCTCCTACTGACCGAGAGCCACCTGGACGCCGTCAAACCGGTTAGGGATGCAATGCGTGCCAGGTCCACTCCAAGCAGACCCACACAACCGGTGCAGACGCGCACCCAGAGCCGTCGGGGGATACCGGCTCCTCCATGTCGAGGGCCAGCCGGACTTCCCAGGGCCGGGTCACGGGAACTACCCTTCCACATGGTATGCGGGGCCGAAGCCATGCTTCCCCCTGAGATCGCCATGGGGGTCCCCCCGTGTCAGGCGTACGACGAAGCCACGCATGACCCGCTATGCGTGAAGACAGGCGCTCCGACGCTACCCCAGTAAGTTCACCATGCTTACTTAGGTGTTCATTTAAATTATGCATTAATTTATATGAACACCTCCCCACGCTCTAGAAAGTGTGCGTCCATTGTACACTTGGTTCCTCTTTCCTGCTCTCATGCATAGTCGATATTTGCCGTCCTGCCGAAAACGGTAGTGCTTGGGGTACCTGCCAAAGGCCCGGTGGCCTTTTGGATCTCCCCCTGTGAGGGTACTGTACCGCCAGTTGGTCTCCTCCGAGAAAAGACCTACACTAGACCGGGGGGTCAGGAGCCTTGCTTTGCCCGGTCTTGCACCCAAAGCATGTGCACTCTGCCCCCCAGCGCTACGGTCTGAGTACCAGGGGGCCGGACGGTTACACCCTGACTGGTGCTGGGGCCAGACCTCCGGGACCAAGTGCATTGGATTACCCGAGCCCCGTATTCCGGCCTGGGACAGTAAGCCAAATGAGACTAAGGGACAGGAAAGGGGGACCACTGAGCAGTGCCGGACTTCGTCCCCACAGCTGGGCCGAGCTCTGATGCCAGCATTCGCCCTCCTTTCTGAGGCGAGCGCTGATGCCGGGACTCACGCCCTTCGCTGGCCTTTGTTCCGATGACTTTAGGGCTCCGCCTCCACAGCCAGGCAGAGCTCCGAGGCCAGCCCTCGCCCTCCTTTCAGAGGCGAGCACTGATGCCGGACCTCACGCCCTTCGCTGGCCTGAGCTCCGATGACTTCCGGACTCCGCCTCCACAGCCAGGCAGAGCTCCGAGGCCAGCCCTCGCCCTCTTTTCAGATGTGAGCGCTGATGCCGGACCTCACGCCCTTCGCTGGCCTGAGCTCCGATGACTTCTGGACTCCGCCTCCACAGCCAGGCCGAGCTCCGAGGCCAGCCCTCGCCCTCCTTTCAGAGGCGAGCGCTGATGCCGGACCTCACGCCCTTCGCTGGCCTGAGCTCCGATGACTTCCGGACCTTCGCCCCCACGGCTGGGCCAAGTTCCAAGGCCAGCCCTCGCCCTCTTTTCAGATGCGAGCGCTGATGCCGGACCTCACGCACTTCGCTGGCCTGAGCTCCGATGACCTCCGGACCTCACGCCCCTCGCTGGCCTGAGCTCCGACGACTTCCGGACCTCCGCTCCCGCCGCTGGGCCGAGCTCCGATGTCAGCCCTTGCCCTCCTTTCAGAGGCGAGCCCTGATGCCGGACCTCACGCCCTTCGTGGACCTGTGCTCCGATGACTTCCGGACCTCCGCCCCCACAGCCGGGCCGAGCTCCGATTCCAGGCTTCACCCTCTCCTAAGAGGCTGAACTCTAAAGCCGTCAAGACCCTGCCAGCACAGGGAGTACTCAAGACAAGAAAGTGCGCGGGTAGGAGAAGGCCTCACCTCGGGCTCGTTACCTCCCCCGAGGTGAGCCCGGGGGCCACTGTCGGTACCCGCGATATGGGGTACCCCCGCGCACAGGGGAAAATGCCTAAGGGTCTCGCCCTTCTCCGCAGGGAGAGCTCCGAAGGCGCCACGTGTCCAGTGGGGCCGGACCTCCCTCCCCTCAGAGGAGAGCTCTGGGCTCGCCACGTGGCCTACAGCAGCCAGACCTCCCCCCTCCGTGGGGAGAGCTCCGAAGGTGCCACATGTCCCGCGGGGCCGGACCTCCCCCTCCTTAGAGGAGAGCTCCGGACCCGCCACGTGGCCAACAGAAGCCGGACCTCCCCCCTCCGCGGGGGAGAGGTCCGAAGGCTCCATGTGTCCTGCGGGGCCGGACCTCCCCCTCCTCAGAGGAGAGCTTCGGGCCCGCCACGTGTCCAGCAGAACAGCGTTTCCTGCCCCCGAGCGTTAGGCAGCGGGCGTAAAGACGTCCCATACCTTGCCCGTACAAGGTATTCAAGGCCCGCGCCTTCCCAAGACGCGGAGACGCGGAGCACTCCTCTGTCAGGTGCCGTTGCGCCCAGTCGCATCACAGACTGGCGCGCGGTGTCAGGGCCTGCCAGCCAATAAACACAGTGACAAGACATCTCATGCCGCCCCCACCGTCATCAACCACTACGACTAGCATGCGGCATTGGGCAGGGCTGCAAGACGAAGACTCAGAAGCCTTCGCCAGAGACAACTACCGGCATAACTGCAGATACGGTAGATAATAGACAATCTCCCCGGGACCACCTGTCGGGTCCCGGACCACCCTTGTAAGCCACCCGAGTCTTGGACTATAAAAGGCAAGGGTAGGCAACGTTAGCAAGGGTTCGAACCCTGTTGGTTCGCACTTTGCAACTCATACGCTAGCCATACACTCTCAAGCTGTAACTCACCCCCAAGCTTAGGCCTCAGGCCCTGAGCAGCAAGCAATACAGAGAGCTCCATAGCTCGCCGTGGACGTAGGGTTTTACGCTCCGGCGGCCTGAACCACATAAAACTCGCCGTGTCAAGCTCTTACTAACTCGTCCATCTGCGCAAGCTCTCTGCTAGGGACTAGCCCCTCTGAAAAAAGAACCTCCGCGGGCTGCCCAGTGCAGGCCCGGGGGAAGTGTCGACCGCACACTTCGACACCCGCGTCTTCCCAAGATGCGGAGACGCGGAGCACGCCTCTGTCAGGTGCCGTTGCGCCCAGTCGCATCACAGACTGGCGCGCAGTGTCAGAGCCTGCCAACCAATAAACGCAGCGACAAAACATCCCATGCCGCCCCCGCCGTCATCAACCACTACGGCTAGCATGCGGCATGGGCAGGACAGCAAGACGAAGACTCAGAAGCCTTCGCCAGAGGCAACGACCGGCATAACTGCAGATACGGTAGATAACAGTCAATCTCCCCGGGACCACCTGTTGGGTCCTGGGCCCCCCTTGTAAGCCACCCGAGTCTTAGACTATAAAAGGCTCGGGTGGGCGACGTTAGCAGGAGTTCTCACTCTAGCCATTAGCACCCTGGGTTCGCACTCTAGCCATTAGCACCCTGGGTTCACACTCTCGCAACTCATACACTAGACTTCAGTCATCCCCAAGCTCAGGACTCCGATTCTGAGCAACAAGCAATACAGCGAGCTCCTTAGCTCGCCGAGGACGTATGGTTTTATGCTCCGGCGGCCTGAACCACGTAAAACTCGCCGTGTCAAGCTCTTCCTAACTCGTCCATACGCACAAGCTCTCCGCAAGTGACTAGCCCCACCGAAAAAAGAACCTCCGCGGGCTGCCCAGTGCAGGCCCGGGGGAAGTGTCGACCGAACACTTCGACATTTGGCGCGCCAGGTAGGGGGCTTTCCCTTACGCGACGAGTTTCCGCCGACGAAGATGACCAAACTTCCTTCAGCGGCAAACTCTCCTCCCTCGCATTCGCGGTGAACCATGACCAGGGGGGAGTACATGTCGACACACTCAGGGCGGAGTGTGTCGGCGCAAGCTGGGAGCCAGCAGCCGGCTCTGGCAGCGCCGACCCCAGCAATGCAGGCTCCAACCAGCGTCAGGTCTTCAGTAGCGCTGGGCGTACCCGGCGGGGGTGCGCTAGCTGCAGCAAGAGCGCTACTGCACAATCCGCCTGCTGGGGACGCGCCTCAGGCAGCGACCCAGCAGTGGATTCGCGAGGTAGACCGTCTCGTCGTCGCCGCCGCAAACCCTCGACTTCGGCGGGGACGACGCTCCAGCCAACCGGCTGTGTCGCTGATGCGCACGCCAATGGTTGGGGAGCAGACGGCAGATTTCAGCTCCACCAGGCTCCAGTCGACGGATCTGAGGACAGAGCTGGAATGGTGTCACTTGGGCCAAGGTGCCCAGGTATGCCTCGAGCAACGTCGAGGAAGGCGTCGCAACCAAGAGGCTGGCGACAAACCCTCCTCCCCCGCGTTCACGGCGAACCGTGACCAGGGGGGAGTACATGTCGACACACTCAGGACGGAGTGTGTCGGCGCAAGCTGGGAGCCAGCAGCCGGCTCTGGCAGCGCCGACCCCGGCAATGCAGGCTCCGACCAGCATGAGATCTCCTGCAGCGATAAGCGAACCCCACAGGGGTGCGCTAGCTGCCGCAAGAGCGCTACTGCACAACCCAGCTGCTGGGGACGCACTTCATTCAGTAACCCAGCAGTGGATACGCGAGGTAGACCGCCTCGTCGTCGCCGCTGCAAACCCTCGACTTCGGCGGGGACGACGCTCCGGTCAACCGGCTGAGTAGCTGACGCGCACGCCAATGGTTGACGGGCAGACGGCGGACTCCAGCCCCACCAGGCTTCCATCGATGGATCTGAGGGCAGATCTGGAGCGATGCCACTTGGGCCAAGATGCCCGAGTGTTCCTCGAGTGACGTCGAGAAAGGTGTCGCATCCAAGAGGCTGGCGACAGCATGACGTCGGCCTCGACCCAGCCTGAAGAGCAGATCTTCGCCACGCGGACTCTGCCACAGGCATACGCCGCGCAGCATATGCCACAGCCATATGCTTTGCAAACGGCATCCCCGGTCTTAGGCGCAGCCTTGCCCATACCGGGGTACACTGTGCCAGGTGCGAACCAAGCGTTCGCGGCACCAATACCTGCGGCAACAGGAGCAGGATGTGCGGCCCTTGCACCCCACCTTTGCTTCGCGAGGTGGCCGCACAAGTCTCGGCCGCACCTGCCCGAGAAGTACGACGGCAGCGTCAACCCGGCGGAGTTCCTCCAGATCTACTCCACCGCCGTAATTGCCGCAGGAGGGGATGAGGCTGTCATGGCCAACTACTTCCCCGTCGCCTTGACCGGCCCAGCCCGGTCTTGGCTAATGAACCTCCCTCAGGGTTCCATAACTTCCTGGGGAGAGCTCTGCCGGCAGTTCATCGCCAACTTCGGCAGCTCCTACACCCGTCCCGGCACGGAGCTTGACCTCCACGCCATCAAGCAACAACCTGGGGAGTCACTGCGCTCCATCATCCAGCGGTTCTCCCAGGTACGCAACACCATCCCGCATATTCGAAGTGCTTCTGTGGTGGTAGCGTTTCGGCAGGGTGTCCGGGACGAGAAGATGCTTGAGAAGCTTGCGACCAGAGAGGTCTGCGATGCCTCTGAGCTCTTCAGCCTAGCGGACAAGTGCGCCAGAGCAGCCGAAGAGCGGAATTGGCACTCACTGCCAGCTTCCGAAGCCGGAAGACAGCCCGAAGATGGCGGAGTTCAAGCTGAGCTCCAGACCACGTCAGACAGCCAAGAGCCAAGCACTGGCTGACTTTGTGGCTGAGTGGACGCCAACGAAGGCTGACGCAGGGGGCCGCGAAGACGGTGAACCAATGTACCGAGCTCCGGTCTTCACCGGGCCTCACTGGACGCTCTTCTTCGACGGCTCCTCGCGAAAGCAGGGGGCCAGTGCCCGCGTACTGCTTCTCATGCCATCAGGGGAGCAGTCTGGGTACATGGTGCGTCTCAATTCTAAGGCAACCAACAACTTGGCAGAGTATGAAGCACTCATCTTTGGCCTAAAAGACAGTCCTGTCTCTGGGCGCTCGCCAGTTGTTGGCGCAGGGCGACTCCCAGCTAGTTATCAAGCAAGTTAAGGGTGAATGCCCCTGCAATGACCCACAGCTAGCTGCTTATCTGCTCCACGTGCGGATGTTGCAGAAAGACTTCCTTGCCTTGGACCTGCGCCATGTACCGCGCGCTGGCAAGGCCGCAGCTGACGACCTCTCAACGAAGGCCTCCATCGGAGCCCCTGCGCCCGAAGGAGTCTTCGAGAGGACGTTGCTGCGGTCCACAGCCCGGCCCGCCGAGCCGGGCGAAGGGGGCTGAACCAGTGCCTCGAAGCTAGGCAGTCCCGGCGGCCCTACAGCCATGGATGCCGCCAAAGGATCGTAAGCGTCACTGGGGACTCCGTGCAACCCAGGGCTCAAAATCCAGAAGCTCAAGTAGTCCCGATGCATGGACCACGGAGGTCCGGGACTCCTTGAAGGACATCCTTCCTGATGAACATGCATTCTCTGAACGGGTGGTGCGGATGGCTAAGTGCTACGCGCTGGTATCTTTACTGGCGTGGCGCCACGCATCCTATTGCGGTGCATAACCCAGGAGGAAGGCTGCGAATAGCTTGCAGTAGTCCAAGGAGGCGAGTGCTGGGAACGCTCATCGTCCCGCATTCTGGTCGGTTAAGCCACCCGGCATGGCTCCTACTGACCGAGAGCCACCTGGACGCCGTCAAACCGCTTAGGGATGCAATGCGTGCCAGGTCCACGCCAAGCAGACGCACACAACCGGTGCAGACGCGCACCCAAAGCCGTCGGGGGATACCGGCTCCTCCATGTCGAGGGCCAGCCGGACTTCCCGGGGCCGGGTCACGGGACCTACCCTTCCACATGGTATGCGGGGCCGAAGCCGTGCTTCCCCCTGAGATCGCCATGGGGGTCCCCCCGTGTCCGGCGTACGACGAAGCCACGCATGACCCGCTCTGCGTGAAGACAGGCGCTTCAACGCCACCCCAGTAAGTTCACCATGCTTACTTAGGTGTTTATTTAAATTACGCATTAATTTATATGAACACCTCCCCACGCTCTAGACAGTGTGCGTCCATTGTACACTCGGTTCCTCTTTCCTGCTCTCATGCATAGTCGATATTTGTCGTCCTGCCGAAGGTGGTAGTGCTTGGGGTACCTGCCAGAGGCCCGGTGGACTTTTGGATCTCCCCCTGTAAGGGTACTGTACCGCCAGTTGGTCTCCTCCGAGAAAAGACCTACGCTAGACCGGGGGGTCAGGAGCCTTGCTTTGCCTGGTCTTGCACCCAAAGCATTCGCACTCTGCCCCCCCCCCCCCCGGCACTACGGTCTGAGTACCAGGGGGCTGGATGGTTACACCCTGACTGGGGCTGGGGCCAGACCTCCGGGACCAAGTGCACTGGATTACCCAAGCCCCGTATTCCGGCCTGGGACAGTAAGCCAAATGAGACTAAGGGACAGGAAAGGGGGGGACCACTGAGCAGTTCCGGACCTCCGCCCCCACAGCTGGGCCGAGCTCCAAGGCCAGCCCTCGCCCTCCTTTCAGAGGCGAGCGCTGATGCCGGACCTCACGCCCTTCGCTGGCCTGAGCTCCGATGACTTCTGGACTCCGCCTCCACAGCCAGGCCGAGCTCTGAGGCCAGCCCTCGCCCTCCTTTCAGAGGCGAGCACTGATGCCGGACCTCACGCCCTTCGCTGGCCTGAGCTCCGATGACTTCCGGACTCCGCCTCCACAGCCAGGCCGAGCTCCGAGGCCAGCCCTCGCCCTCCTTTCAGAGGCGAGCGCTGATGCCGGACCTCATGCCCTTCGCTGGCCTGAGCTCCGATGACTTCCGAACTACGCCCCCACAGCTGGGCTGAGCTCCGAGGCCAGCCCTCGCCCTCCTTTCAGAGGCGAGCGCTGATACCGGACCTCACGCCCTTCGATGGCCTGAGCTCCAATGACTTCCGGACTCCGCCCCCATATCTGGGCCGAGCTCCGAGGACAGCCCTCGCCCTCCTTTCAGAGGCGAGCGCTGACGCCGTACCTCACGCCCTTCGCTGGCCTGAGCTCCGATGACTTCCGGACTCCGCCTCCACAGCCAGGCCGAGATCCGAGGCCAGCCCTCGCCCTCCTTTCAGAGGCGAGCGCTGATGCCGGACCTGACGCCCTTCGCTGGCCTGAGTTCCGATGACTTCCGGACCTCCGCTGTGAGGACCCCACCGTCCCGATCACTCACGGGGACAGGACACCTCGCCCGGGAATCGCATTGGGAGGTGCCGTGCGATGCGGCACCCAACAGCACACATAATAAAGCATCATATTACATAAAACTAGCGGAAGCTTACGAAGTGTTGATTTTACAAATACTTCTCAAAAAAAACTACAGCGGAAGACTATTACAACTCACGTCTCATACCTAGGCTAAGCATCAGAGAAGGTGTCCAGCCCGCGGACCCTTCTCGCTAGCAACACTGTCATAATAGCAGCGGCAGGGGTTGCCATGAGTTCACCACTCGGGGAGTTCCGAGTCTCATCGGGCACCCGTACATCTCAGCGTACAGTTATTACCTGTAAAACAACTTGTGCAGTATCTGCGAGCACGAAGCTCACCAAGACTGACCCGTCACCCTAGTCATGAAATTCTACATGATGAAAATAGAGGGCTAATTATAGAAGTTTGCACAAACGATGAACTTGAGCTAAAGGAGAGTCCTTACTTCAAGTTTTAAGCAACTTTTATACCCCTCGCGCAACTTACATCGAGACTCCACAATCAAATAAGAAACGCTTCATCTCGATTTCACTTGCCCGAGGTGAAAGTAACTTTAGTGAGCTATCCTAGACTCAAACTGACCTTGCGCCATTAACGTCAAGACTCCACAATCAAACAAGAAACGCTTTGCCTCGACGCTACTAGCCCAAGGTGGAAATTAAATTTAGTGAGGTGTTGCTCGTTCCTCATCTCCATTATGAGGATTACCCACGAAGCATATTAAACGTTTCCCAGTTTATTACTACGTCACGACTCAGTGTACAAGTATGCTCACTACCGCGAGCGACGGTGATTGCAATCAAAAACACCCGGCTGACACGACACGTACGCCCGTACTCGACGTTGCACACAGCAACCGTCACTGACGCCGTACGTGGCAACCATTGACACGACACCCAAATGTCGAACCAGTCCCACCGACTGGGATTAAGTCTCTCTACGGCAACCCTCGTAGAGCCGACTTTTGTATCCTTTCAGCATCGGCATCAGACGGTGAGGTATGCCTCGACACCCAGGTTAACATGTTACATCGGTTTCCTGGGTCCCATATTGCCAGTATGCATCCGGTACACATCTCGAACTTGTCCAGTGGGGCCGCACACGAGAACGGGCCTTAATCGACTCAGACATAGACTAGGCTCACAGGACCACGTCCTTGACCTTCCATCTACAGCCTGGTCTCCATTCCCAACTATGAGGATCAATTCCCAACTCTTCCGATTGATCCCCCTTAAACCCGGTTCACGAGTAGGAATCTGCCCACTCGAGTTATGCCTCTTTTAATCCACTTTTGTTGAGATCAGCAGTTATAATTAATCAATAACATATCCTACATTAAACTCAGGGTTTTCTGGGTCATGCATTTGGAGTTTCATACCATCTAGACGTAATGTAATAAATACAATGCTAGACGTATGAAGTGAATACAAATAAAAACTTGTAAATTTGATGCAAACTGGGGCTTGCCTTTGTTAGTGAAGACCACTTGGTGCTTGATCAACCTCTTTCCTCCTTCCTTGATTTCTACTCCGATGACTTCAACTCCTCCACGTAGATACTACACGTGATGAATATGCATATCGTTTAATTGTAAAGACTTTGCTACAAGTCCTAAAAACAAGTTTTCAAAAACTGGAACTCTGTTTAAGAATTTAAAATGACACTGGTGCTAGTGGTTTAGGTTTGGATCTAAACACATGATTAAATGCTAAGTGGTTTTCCCCTCTTCTATATTGATCACCTAAGGAGGTTAGAAAGCACAGGGGTGATCCAGGGCTCCAATGGAGCTGAGAATTTTCATGTGAGTTCCTTGTCCCAAGAAAGTCCTCTGGACCAAAAATTAGCACTTTTCATTGAGTGGTTTGTTCAGAATAATTTTCTAAGCATTTAAGCAAAGAAGAATTAATTCTGAGATCCTACCCATGTTCATGCTATAATTAGTGAACCACAATTTCAATTATAGATCATAGGATTTGCATGAATTTTCCTAGCATTTTTGGAGCTAATATCTTCCCAGAACTGAATTTCCAATTTTTGGAAATTCTCTGAAAATGTTTCTGTATTATTTGAATACAGCATCTTCAAATCTAAATTTCCCTGATCAAATCAACTCAAATTGAGCTGAAACTTTTATAGGGGTTCACTAATACCCTAAAGACAGTTCTGGCAACATTTGAGAATCTTTGGATTAACCAAACTCCCTCTAAAATTCTTTTGCTAAAAAGCTTTAAATAAGTTTACAGAATTAAATAAAGGGTTTCATACAAATTTGGTTCTACATGTGGATAGTACTCTATCAGAGGAATCCAACAAAATTTGTTTCACAATTTTTGGATTCTCCTACCCAAAGTTGTAGCTATTCAAAGTTTGAACTGAAAACTGAATTCTCCAAAATGTTCAAATGCTGGCAGTGGGTCCAGGGGACATGTGTCATGCGTCGGGGCAAGCCACACGGGGATACTGAGTATTTCCCTGGCGGCCACGAGCGATCCCAGCGCCACAGCCGATCAGAACTTCGACTCCTGGTCGCTGACAGGCGGGACCCGCCGGGTCGTCTTCTACCTCCGGCCGAACAGAACCAGCGGCGGCACCCTCCGACGAGCATCGCCGGAACGACCTTACCGGCCACCTCCCGGCCCCCTGCTCGCCGCCCCTCCGTATTCTGACCTGCTGAACACGTTGGGAGGCTCGCCGGCGGCCATAGATCGCCGGAAAACCTTGTGCACCGGGGTCAGCAACCTTTAGGGTTCCGGTGAACTCGGAAGTCGCCTACACGGCATCAAAAGGGTCGGGAAAGGCTCGGAGAGTACCGTGGGAGCTTGAGGGTGTTGGAAATGGGCGGCAAACCTCGTGAAAAGGTTGGCAGCATAGAGCTCCACGGCAACCCGAGGCGATTTCTGCAGGGCGGCACGAAAAACAGCTATAACTCGGTCGATCCTAGGTCTTTTCGCTCGGTTCTTCTTCGAGGAGGACCGCTGCGAGGTATAGGGACTGCGTGCAAGCTCGCTCGAGCTTGGGTGGACTGTGCCGCTAGAATTTCGGGTTAGACCAACCCCTAACCCCAAGCACCGTTCTTCGGGAATTTTGGAAATTCTTTGAGCTCGGTCGATCAAATGCTACACGGTTTGCAGCTACACGAACTAGGGATCATAGCGCACCTTTTTTGTGTTGAAGCGGGATGGTGAGGAGAGCCGTAGCTCTCTATCCACGGTGACCCGAGTCTGCTTCCGCCGGTGAGCTCAGTTTCTTGGCGCCAGTTGCTGAATTGCCCGCGCCACAAGCTAGGAACTTCGGCGTTGTGGGACTGGCGTGGTAGAGCAGGCACAGGTACTGCTTTTCTGTACTGCCGGCGCGCACAACCGAGGCTTGGTTGGGGCTGGCGATCGGGGAGAAAAGAGTGCGGCGGTGAGCGCCGGTTGCTGTTCACGCGTGAGAAGAACAGCCAGTGCGCGATCAAAATGAAGACGGCAATGTGCTGCAGCTGGTTCCGAGGTAAAGAGCAGGCCAGCGCGAACTCGGAGCAGGAGGTGGAGCCTTGGGCGAAGGGGGCGGTCGCTCGGTGTCGCCCGGAGGCAGGGCCTCGGTGGAGTGAGGAACAGAGAAATAGACTTAAGGGTTAAGTCTACTCATTCCTATGACATGTGGGCCCCACAATTCAGTACCTCTTTTCCTCAAAATTATCTCCAAAGTTTGACAATTATCCAACCCAAATGTTTGAAAGTTGGAAACTGAGCTCATTTGAATAGTTTGGACAAATTCCATGCAAATTCAAATGTTTATTTGAATTCTTTGCACATTTAACTCCATTTATAAAAATGGGTAGCAAACCTTTTCAAAAATTAATGAAACTTTGCCTCCCCACTAATTTTGACCTAAGGAATCCAAATATGCCACTTGATTCTTGTGTTAGCTGCTGCAAACAATAGTTTGGACACAACAGTTTTGAATTTCCATTGTGTCTTCCCCTCACTTGAAGTTTGAATCTACATTTAGTTAATCACTGATTTTTAAACCCTTCCATTGCACTTGAGCTCTTCATTTCTGTGGTTTTAATCCACATGAGGTCCATCCATGCAGCAACCCTAAGTTTGTTTAGAAGAACCTCACACATGTTATCATATGAGGAAAAAGTTTCAACTAAGCCCCTTTTTCATACACATGACTTCAACATTTGTGCAAACTCATGTTTCTTTGTATTCACATTTTTGGGACCTTTACAATCCTCCCCCCATAAAAGAATCTCGTCCCGAGATTACAAAAGAAAGATGAGGCGGAGGGTAATTACAACAACTACGACAAAAGTTATGGATAGTTCTTGTGGAGGTAATCTTCACATTCCCAAGTCGCTTCTTCCGGTGTGTGATTACTCCACAGGACTTTGTAAAATTTCAAAGCCCGATTTCGAGTGATCCGGCTCTTTTCGTCGATAATCTTGATGGGCTTCTCGGTGTAGGTGAGGTCCGGTTGCAATATTTCCATGTCTTCCGAAAGGATGTCCGTCGGCTTCTTCAAACACTTTCTCAAGTGCGAGACATGGAAGATATCGTGGATACCCGATAAGGATGGCGGCAGCTCCAAACGGTAGGCTACCGGCCCACACCGTTCTGTAATAAGGAACGGACCCACAAAGCGAGGCGCTAGCTTTCCCTTGACCCCAAATCGATGAATTCCCTTCATCGGTGATACTTGGAGATAGACGTGATCTCCGACTTCAAAACACAAGGGTCGGCGTCGCTGGTCCGCATAGCTCTTCTGGCGAGATTGAGCGGCCCTGAGGTTCTCTTGAATCAGCTGGACCCGCTCTTCGGCATATTTTACAAGATCAATGCCAAAAATCACTCTCTCGCCCGATTCACACCAATTGAGTGGTGTGCGGCACTTCCTGCCATAAAGTGCTTCGTATGCTGCCATTTTAATACTGGATTGGTAACCATTGTTGTAAGAGAACTCTGCTAATGGCAAATGGTTATCCCAGTTCTTTCCATGATCTATGGAACATGCCCTCAGCATATCTTCCAAAATCTGGTTCACCCTCTCCGTTTGACCGTCAGTCTGGGGGTGGTATGCTGAGCTTCTGATTAACCTTGTTCCCAGAGATTCATGTAGTTGCTCCCAGAAACGAGCAACAAATATTGAACCTCGGTCTGATATGATGGTCTTGGGAACTCCATGCAAGCATACAATTCTAGAGAGATACAACTCTGCATATTGTTTAGTATGGAATCCCGTATTCACTGGGATGAAGTGGGCTGATTTGGTTAAGCGATCAACAATCACCCAAATGGAGTCATGCTTTCTGGACGTGAGAGGCAGTCCGACAATAAAGTCCATGCTGATGTCCTCCCACTTCCATGCCGGAATACTTAACAGTTGGAGCATTCCTGCTTTCTTAATATGATCAGCTTTGACTCGCCGACATGTATCACACTCGGATACATATTTGGCAATTTCCTGCTTCATCCGAGTCCACCAAAATTTTGTTTTAAGATCTTGATACATCTTATTACTTCCTGGATGTATCAAGTAGTTGGACATATGAGGTTCGCCCAAGATCTTCTTCCTTAACTTCAGGTTCCGGGGTACCACGATACGGTCGTTAAACCATAACACGCCTTGATCATCTTCCCGGAAACATTTATCTTATCCTCTTTAATCCTTGCTTGTATATTCTGCATCCCTCTATCTCTCTTCTGGGCTTGTACAATCTCCTCTCTAATGGTAGGCACAAGAGCAAGATTATACAACGCCCCATACGGAATCACCCGCAAGCTTGGTTCTTCCTCCCCCTTCGGAACAACTGACATGTTATTAACGTGGGACTTACGACTGAGTGCATCAGCCACCACGTTAGCTTTGGCCGGATGGTAATGGATCTCAAGCTCATAATCTTTGATCAATTCCAACCACCTCCGCTGCCTCATATTGATATCCTTCTGAGTGAATATATATTTGAGGCTCTTATGGTCGGTGTAGAGATGAACTAAATTCCCGAGCAAGTAGTGCCTCCACATTTTCAACGGCAGCACCACCGCAGCAAGTTCTAGGTCATGAGTGGGGTAGTGCTGCTCGTGGTTGTGGAGTTGACGAGACCCATACGCGATCACGCGTCTATCTTGCATTAAGACGGAGCCAAGTCCAATGCCTGAGGCATCACAATAAACATCAAATGGCTTTGTTGTATCCGGTTGGGCTAACACTGGTGCTGTTGTGAGATGTTTCTTTAGAGTTTGAAATGCCTCTTCACAAGCCTCTGTCCACACATCCTTGCTGCTCTTCTTTAATAACTCTGTCATTGGTTTAGCCACCTTCGAGAAGCTGGGAATAAATCTCCGGTAATAACCCGCTAGTCCTAGAAAACTGCGGATTTGATGAACCGATGTTGGAGACTCCCACTTCAAGACTTGCTCAATTTTGGTTGGATCCGCGGCCACACCCTCCGCTGAAATAATGTGGCCTAAAAATGGTACCTTGCTGATCCAAAATTCACACTTGCTGAATTTGGCATACAGCTTATGTTCCCGTAACCGTTGGAGCACAATATGGAGATGTTTTGTGTGATCCTCCTCCGATTTGGAGTATACGAGAATGTCGTCGATGAAAACCACGACGAACTGATCCAACTCTGGCATGAATACAGAATACATGAGATACATGAAGTGTGCGGGTGCATTTGTTAGCCCGAAAGACATGACTAGATACTCATAGAGCCTGTATCTAGTCGAGAAGGCCGTCTTCGGTATATCCTCTGCTCTGATCTTTATCTGATGATAACCAGACCGTAAGTCCATCTTGGAGAATACCTTGGCACCCACTAACTGATCAAACAATATATCGATCCGCGGCAGTGGATATTTATTTTTGATCGTCACTGCATTCAGCGGCCGATAATCCACACATAATCACAGTGACTCATCCTTTTTCTTCACAAAGAGGGCTGAACCGCCCCATGGTGATGAGCTGGGTCGGATGAACCCTTTGTCCATTTAGTCCATTAGCTGTTCTTTCAGTTCAGCTAATTCCTTCGGAGACATTTTGTACGGCCTCCGAGATATTGGTGTGGTTCCCGGTGCTAACTCGATCTTGAATACCACATACCTCTCAGGCGGCAGCCCTGGAAGATCGTTGGGAAACACATCTGGGTACTCACGGACCACTGGAATATCCTCCAGTTTCGTGGTCACACTGTGGTACACCACTGAATTTTTAGAATCCACGGCTTCAAGTATGAGCGTTTGGAGACCGTAGATTGGAGAGTCCAAACTAACAATCCATGGACCAATATCGAGAACAGCCCAGTGGTAGTTCATCCATGCCATTCCTAGAATCACATCGATCTTTTGCCCTTCTAACACAATGAGGGTGGTGGGATATAAGTTTCCACCTAAGCACAAGGGTGCTTTGATCACTACTTCATTAGCAGCTATATTTCCACCCGGTGAGCGGATAAGGTAGTGATCCTTCGGTGTAGAGGTGGAGAGCTCAGCTTTGCACACAAATGACCTGCTAATGAAATTGTGTGTAGCTCCAGAGTCAAATAAAATTAACACGGGCAGTTCATTGAGGGTGAACATTCCCGCTAGTACAGGTGCCCCATCTGGCACATCCTCTAGAGCTGTATGATAAATGCACCCGGATTTTGGTGCAGTTCCTTGAAGCTGAGCATGGGGTTGATTTATACCCCGCCCCGGTGTAGTTTCTCTATGGTGTATCCTTTCTGGACACTTCCTGCTGATGTGACCCAAGTACCCTCACGTGAAGCACGGTTTCTTAGCCGGTTCCTGGTTGCTCTGTGCATGGACATTAGTGGTATTCTGCTGCGGCAAGAACACTTGAGGAGCAGAATAATGTGGCTGCATATACCGTTGTTGCAGCTGTCCGAAATCAGAGTATTGGGACGATCGACTGGAATATTGCTGGAGTCGTCGAGCCGGCTGCATCAGCTGACAGTTCAAGGTACTGTCTACCACCCTGTATTTCTGCGGAGCACTACTGCTACCCTCCGGTGGTATATGGTTCTTTCTTTTCTCAGCCTGAACTTCCCACTGAGCATCTTCAACCATGATGGCAGCACTCATCAATTCGTTGAAGTTCTTTCGATCAGCTAAAACGAGTCTCTACTTTAGCTTGGGATTGAGGCTGCGGAAGAACCATTCACACTTTTGTGCTTCGGTGTTCACATGTTGAGGCGCATACTGCGCCAGCTTGTTGAACACTCGCGAATGCTCGTATGCACCCCTCCCTCCTTGTTTTAAGGCCAGAAACTCCTCGAGTTTCCGCTGAATTATTCCGGACGGAACATGATACGCGAGAAATGCCTTCCGGAATTCTGCCCATGTACAGTCATGTCCAGCTGGTAAGGAGGCGAGTTGATTTGCCCACCATGCACTGGCGGACCCGTGAAGTTGTTGCGCCGCGTATAACACCTTCTGATGTTCGGTGCATTGAAGCAACCCGAACTTAGACTCAATGGTACGGATCCAGCTATCCGCCACCAGAGGATCCTCAGATTCAACGAAAACCGGTGGTTGAGTTGCCAGGAACTCAACATAGGAGTTCAGTTGAGCTTGGTGCAAGTCCTCATCTTGACATCCCCCTTGACGGGATGTATTCATCACCAGGGTGCGGAGCAAGTCAGTTCGCTCATCGCTTGCACCCGTCATGGTGGCCAGAATGTCCGCCATTGTGACCGTGGGTGAAGGCCCTGGTGGAGGCTGCTTTTGCGGAGCTCGCTGCTCCCGCTGTGGAGAGTTATCACCACGACCACCACTGGAACCACCCACCTCACTCATGGAACGAGTTCGCACCATTCTGCAATTGCAAGAGTTCATTATCAGTTCAACACTATCACTTGATTTATTCCATTAACAAAGTAGTGTAACACTTATAATGAAACCTCAACATGTAAGCAAAATGATTTAGGCGCAAACTGATGTATCTACAGCAAGGATTTACAAGCCGACTGATTGGTCCTCAAACAGATCAGATTCTGATCCAGTTAAAAGCACTTTCGTAACTCAAGATGAATATCAAAGTTAAAGTTAACTTTAATATCTTTCCAACGAGTATCCAAAGGCCTCCTAGGGATTTTTCTACAGGAAGTTATGGCTTAAAAACAGAAAGGTTCAGAGAGGCTTTGTTACTGTCCTGGTTCTGAACAGTTTGCATTCAACTGAAATTTTCACCAACTTAATCTGTGATTTTGCTCTGGAGGTCTACAAGAAAGTTATAGAGCACTTGAAAATATTTCCAGAACTGTATCATACACCTTAATTGGTTAAAGATACTCAGAGTTATGCTCTGTAAAAGTCCAGCAAAAATTTCTTCCAGAAACAGAGCACTCTGTTTTTGAAATCTTTAACACCTAGACACTCTCCCGTTTGAATCTTAGTTCAAAAGAAGAGTTCAGTAACTAATATTAGTTTCAAACTTCCATTTTTAGTTGAAAGTTAGCTCATGAATCATTTCTTCATGGGGAAGAGGATTATTAAGTGTAGTACGGTGTCGATGCACCGTAAGAATCATGTTGGTACTACGTTGCCTCACCAAAGAAAATCCTACACCGGATCATACCGGCATATACGTATTATCAGTGGCACTAAGACGGTCTCTCGCACTCGTGTACTACACGGGATACGTACATGGTAAGTACCTGCAGAAGAACACTCAATAGTGGTGCACTCAAAGGTTGTTTCATTCCAGGCAGTTCCATATTAGAAAGTAAATACAAATGCCCGTATCATTGCCATACGGCCGTCCTTGAGTTAAGTCAAGTCTCAAGGTACGTGATCGTGTTTCAACACCACACGACGGGGAACCCGAGTATATCATGAACGGGTCGTCACGGTTGGGAATGTTATCAACCCAACGGATACCACCTACTGCCCTGCAGGGCACGCCGATGGCAAGCGCTGCGTATATCCTCCTGGGCTATTTCCAGACGAACACACTATCGTGTTACTGACCACACGATGGGGTCTCCACTTACTTGCCTAATGCACGCTAGGGATCAGCGTTTCATATGAACTCAGGAACAAGAAGAGTCCAAGAGTTTCATATTAACATCTCACACCAAGCTGTGAGATCTAACCCTGAACCACTTTCCTCGTCAGGGGAGCTAACCGAAATTGAACCGCTTTCGGTGGCGTTCCTTACCATGCTTACCTGAGCGTAGGTGCGTCGTTACATAATCAAAAATTCAGAATTATAACAAGTATGTTAGTACTGCCACTTTAAGTAACTATACTTCTATAGTCCTTGTCGGTACCTGCGATATGGGGTACCCCCTCGCACAGGGGAAAATGCCTAAGGAACTCACCCTTCTCCGCAGGGAGAGCTCTGAAGGCGCCACGTGTCCGGCGGGGCCAGACCTCCCTCTCCTCAGAGGAGAGCTCTGGGCCCGCCACGTGGCATACAGAAGCCGGACCTCCCCCTCCGTGGGGGAGAGGTCCGAAGGTGCTACGTATCCGGCGGGGCCGGACCTCCCTCTCCTCAGAGAGGAGCTCCGGGCCCGCCACATGGCCGACAGAAGCCGAACCTCCCCCTCCGCGGGGAGAGGTCTGAAGGCTCCACGTGTCCCACGGGGCCGGACCCCTCTCTCCTTTGAGGGGGCTCCGGGCCCGCCACATGGCCAGCAGAACGGCGCTGCCTGCCCCCGAGCGATAGGCAGCGGGCGTAAAGACGCCCCATACCTTGCCCGTACAAGGTATTCATAGCCCGCGTCTTCCCAAGACGCGGAGACGCGGAGCACGCCTCTGTCAGTTGCCGTTGCGCCCAGTCGCATCACAGACTGGCACGCGGTGTCAGAGCCTGCCAGCCAATAAACGCAGCGACAAGACATCCCATGCCACCCCCGCCGTCATCATCCACTACGACTAGCATGCGGCATGGGCAGGACTGCAAGACGAAGACTCAGAAGCCTTCGCCAGAGACAACTACCGGCATAACTGCAGATACGGTGGATAACAGTCAATCTCCCCGGGACCACCTGTCGGGTCCCGGCCCCCCCTTGTAAGCCACCCGAGTCTTGGACTATAAAAGACTCGGGTAGGCGACGTTAGCAGGGGTTCGCACTTTAGCCACTCGCACCCAGGGTTCGAACTTATACGCTAGCCATTCACCCCCAAGCTGTAACTAATCCTCAAGCTCAGGACTCCGGTTCTGAGCAGCAAGCAATACAGCGAGCTCCATAGCTCGCCGTGGACGTAGGGTTTTACGCTCCGGCGGCCTGAACCACGTAAAACTCGCCGTGTCAAGCTCTTACTAACTCGTCCATACGCGCAAGCTCTCCGCAAGGGTCTAGCCCCACCGAAAAAAGAACCTCCGCGGGCTGCCCAGTGCAGGCCCGAGGGAAGTGTCGACTGAACACTTCGACATTTGGCGCACCAGGTAGGGGGCCTTTCCCTTGCGCGACGAGTTTCCGCCGACGAAGATGACCAAGCTCCCTTCAGCGGCAAACTCTCCCCCTCCGCGTTCACGGTGAACCATGACCAGCGGGGAGTACATGTCGACGCACTCAGGACGGAGTGTGTCGGCACAAGCTGGTAGCCAGCAGCTGACTCCGGCAATGCAGGCTCCGACAAGTGTGAGATCTTCTGCAGCGCTGAGCGTACACCATGGGTGTGCGCTAGCTGCAGCAAGAGCACTGCTGCGCAACCCACCTGCTGGGGATGCGCCCCATTCAGCGACCCAACAGTGGGTCCGCGAGGTGGACCGCCTCGTCGTCGCCGCCGCGAACCCTCGGTTTCGGCAAGGGTGACGCCCCGGTCAACCGGCTGTGTCGCTGACGCGCAGGCCAACAGTTGACGGGCAAACGGCGGATTCCAGCTCCTCCATGCTCCCGTCGACGGACCTGAGAAGGGAGCTGGAACGGTGCCACTTGGGCCAGGATGCCCGGGTGTACCTCGAGCGACGTCGAGAAAGGCGTCGCAACCATGAGGCTGGCAACAGCATGACGTCGGCCTCGACACATCCTGGAGGGCAGATCTTCGCCATGCGAGTCCTGCCTCAGGCATACGCTGCGCAGCATATGCCACAACCATATGCGCCGCAAGCAGCGCCCCCGGTCTATGGTGCAGCCTTGCCCATGCCGGGGTACACGGTGCCAAGTGCGAACCAAGCGTTCGCAGCGCCAATACCTGCGGCAGCTGGAGCAGGATGTGCGGCCCTTGCACCACACCTTCGATTCTCGAGGTGGCCGCGCAAGTTTCGGCCGCACCTGCCTGAGAAGTACGACGGTAGCGTCAACCCGGCGGAGTTCCTCCAGATCTACTCCACCGCCGTACTTGCCGCAGGAGGGGATGAGGCTGTCATGGCCAACTACTTCCCCATCGCCTTGACCGGCCCAGCTCGGTCTTGGCTCATGAATCTCCCTCAGGGGTCCATAACTTCCTGGGGAGAGCTCTGCCGGCAGTTCGTCGCCAACTTCGGCAGCTCCTACACCCGTCCCGGCACGGAGCTTGACCTCCACGCCGTCAAGCAACAACCTGGGGAGTCGCTGCGCTCTTTCATCCAGCGGTTCTCCCAGGTACGCAACACCATCCCGCATATTCAAAGTGCTTCTGTGGTGGTGGCGTTCTGGCAGGGTGTCCGGGACGAGAAAATGCTTGAGAAGCTCATGACTAGAGAGGTCCGCGACGTCTCTGAGCTCTTCAGCCTGGCGGACAAATGCGCCAGAGCAGCTGAAGGGCGGAACTGGCACTCTCTGCCGACCTCTGAGTCAGGAGGACAGCCCGGGTCTGGCGCTGCTGCCTATGGGGGTGGCAAGAAGGCCAAGAACCGGGGCAGTGGCAAGATGAAGTCATCGTTCATGGCTCCCGTCACCGCAGCAGCGACGACTAGTGGAGCTCGGGGGCCACGCCCCGACAAAAGGCAGCTGCAGTCACTGGCCCCAGATAGTAACCAGGGCGGGCTATGCCCCGTGCATGGCGCCGGCAACAATACTGCTGCCGAGTGCTGGGATATCCAGAGGCTCGCAGAGCGCTTCCGCAAAGGAAGACAGCAGAGAGCTGAAGCACCGCCCTACCCTCAGAGGGTGGGCAAGCAGAATGTCGATGCTCCAGTCAGCGCCGCCCACCAGGTGGGGTTTCAAGAGCCTCAGCGTGTCATAAAGACAGTGCATAACGGTGAGGACTCCAGCTCCGATGGTCACGGGCAGGGGCGGTAGCTGGCTGTGGCTGCCGTCCCAGGTCAGTGGAGGCTGCACTGTTGCGGCGTCAACCTTGGAGAAGCCCCAAGTAGTCGCGGCAGCCCAAGCACCGGTCACAATGATGCAAGGTCGGGTCAGCCTCACCCGAGAGCACGCCTCCGTGCCTCGGACATACCTCCCGGGGGCCGCCCAAGGTCTGTCAACCCCTTGAAGGCCTTGCCAGAAGGGGAAGACGCCTTAGGTCTTCCAAGACGAGCCCGAGTCCACCTACCCCTAGAAGGCCTTAGCCAGAAGGGGAGAACTCACCGGGGGCGCCCAGGAGAAGCCGCGCAGGACCTGATCCAGCGTGAAGATGACAGCCTCGTCGACGAGACTCGGCTGCAGGTAACATCCCACAATGCACGGTCTCGGCTGATGCTCTAAGCACTACTGCCAAAGAACCAAATGCGTCAGGGACCTGCAGAAGGGCAACCTGGTGTCGTGGCACGCTCTTTCCCGAGAAGGACCTATAAACTCTCCCCCAGCAGGGAAGGTCCCTTCCGAATCATGAAATCTGCCGCCCCAGGTACACATGCCTTTCAACCGAGTGTGGGATCCGTTCCCAAAACACTTGGCATGGAGCAACACTGTAAGTCCTACTCCCCGAGCATCAGTAGAACAGGGTCATTCCTTTCTGTAATGAATCCCATAGAATTTAGGAACAGAGCTTGGGGCAGCTAAGTCTCAAGGGACGGTAGAGGACTACGTCCAGTTTAGCCTGGTTCCGATCCTAAGCGCGTAGAGTCTTGCTTCCCTTGTAGACGAGGCGGAACATTGCCTCCATGTACAGCCAGAATTCCACCTATGGGCCTGAACACAGAAACCTGTTCTACTTAGCTCTCTCTCATGCTCTCATTTAAATTATGCATTAATTTTTATGATCGCACTATCTATGTATGTTCATCGTACATCTAGCTCCCCCTCTCCCGCGCTCATCCATAGTCAGCATTCGCTATCCTACCGAGGGCGGCCGAGCTTGAGGCACCTGCCGATGGACTAGTGAGTCTTTCGGGCCTCCCCCAGTCAGGTGTTGCGGTGCCAGTTGGTCACCTCCAGGAAAGGCCTGCGTTGTGCATGGGGGTCCAGGGTGCATATCCCGCTTAGCAGGCCACGAGCCCAAAGCATGCGCATCCTGCCCTCCGGAGGTATAGGGGAGTACAACCGCTTTGCCTGGTCATGAACCCAAAGCACGTGCACTCTGCTTCCCCAGCGCACGGCCCAGTACTAGGGATCGGACGACCGTACCCGGACCTCGGAGGGAGCCGGAGCTCCGGCGCCTCGAGCACAGAATTGCCCAAGCCCCGTATAACGGATCAGGATCGTAAGACGAATAAGACTAGGAGACGGGAGGGGAGGACCCCCCGAGGAGAATTACGTTTCCTCTGCCTGTGTGCAGGACCTCCAGGTTACAGCAACGGGGACTGCATGAAGCGGGGGGAAAGGAGCTACCAACTACTACGGCCTAGGACTGGAAGGGTCGGGTCCCGCCCCTTCAGCAGGGGCGAGGCCCGAAGGCCCCACGTGTCCAGCAGGCCCGGAGCTCCCGCCTCCCCCGAGGGGGGGCTCCGGACTCGCCACGTGGGAGGTGGAAACCGGACCTCCCCCCCGGTGGGAGGGCTCCGAAAGCCCTATGTGTCCAGCAGGGCTAGAGCTCCCGCCTCCTGAGGAGGGGCTCCGGACCCGCCACGTGGCAGGCAGATCTGGAGCTCCCCATAGGGCGAGATCTGGAGACCCCCGGGGGCCCCTAACACAGTTAGGACCCGGGGAAGGTGTCTGTGCAGATCTCCGAGATTGGAGAAGGCCTATGAGTACCTTGCGGAGCCAAGGACTCAGTCAGGCAAAGCCAAGAAGGAGAGAAAAGGCATCCTAGACACAAATATCTAAAAGAGTCAAACTATGCGAGGCTCCATGAGCTGGACTACAGACTCGATAAAAAGGGAGAAACAAGTCCTAAGGACCTCCCGGCTCATGCCGGAACGTAGAGGCTACAAGGGCGGCCACATCCTCGACTTCAGCCCTGGCAGCTTCCTCCCGCTCCGCGGCTGGGCCCTCTCCCGCGGGTTCCAGGGAGAAAGAGGGGTCGCGGCTCTTGAAGCATGCCAGCACATGAGAGGCGACCTCTAAGGCTAGGCCGCGGCCCTCGGCCTCAAGCTCGCTGGCGACCACCGAGTCTAGCCTGTCCAGCTTAGCGCCGATCGACTCCAGCGCGGGGATGACCTCCGCCACCTTCAACGCAGGAGCCGCTGCCCTCACCGGACTGAAGACAAGAGGGATCAGGGCGGACCCCGCTCGATCAACAAAGCTTGAGACCGCATGAGCCTCGGAGGACCGCAAGGCCGAGAGCTCCTCCACCTCGCGCCGGGCTGCCTGCAGGGCCTCTAGGTTTCTCTCGGAGAATTCCTTCTCCTTGGCCGCCAGGGAGCTCTCCCGAAGGTGGAGAGTCTTGGTGAGCCGCTCCAACTCAGAAGCCTTGAAGTCAGCGGCCAACTCCCGTTCCAAGACCGCCCGGCGTTTGCGGGAGACCTGTTCCTCCCTCAAGTCGAGGTCTGCCTTCAGACTCTCTAGCTCCTCGATCCGAGCTCGAAGGTCATCCTCGCCCGCCGCCAGCTGCACGGCGACCCTCTCCGCCTCGGCTGCCGTGGAACGCTCCCATTCCTCAACGACGAGTTTACGGCGCTCCAGCCGCTGCCGTATCTCCTCAGCGGCAGAGAGGCTCTCCTCGGCCCGGGCGTGTGCCTCCAGGGCCTCCCTGTTGATCCGCCATGATTCGGCGTCCATGCGGTTGACAGCCCGCTTCAGCCGGTCGAGGAGCACTTCCCTGAAGTCGAGCAACTCCTGCCTGGAGTCGAGCTCGCTCTTTACCTTCGCGGTCCGCTCCCGCAAAAGGTTCCCCCAGGTGAGGAGGCGATCCCGTTCAACTGTATACTCCTCCCGCTCGCGACCTAGTGCGGCCAAGACCTGCCGGACGCTCGTCTCGGCAAGAGAGAAGGCATCTACCAGGGGCAATGGAGCAACAGAGGCCGGGGCAGTTCCCCCAACCTCCTCCATCACCTCGTCCTCAAGAAGAGTCGATGCACCAGCGACTGAGACGAGACGCCGGTCAGGAGAAGCTGGCGCCGGGGCTCTGGCAGCAGGACCTGCCAGGGCCTCTTTAGCTTCTGGCTTCTTGACCTGTGGAGAGGGGCCAGCCGGGGTAGGCGGCGCTGGAATAAAGGCCGGGCTGCCTGATGCAGGGTCGACCTGCGCTGGCCTGGGGGCCGCGGCGGTCGTCTCAGCAGGAAGAGATGACGCCGCCGCGGAATCCGGGCACACCGGAACAGGAGAAGCTCGCGCTGGCTTGGGGGCCGCGGCAGCTGTCCCGGGTTCCGAGCGCAACGGCACAGACTCCCCGCCAGTCGGAGATGGCCGGGAAGCGCGGACACTCCAGCGGGCTCTGAACCCCGACTTCCGAGCCGGGGTAGGACTCCCAGAGCCCGCTGCCGTCACTGACGGCCGCTCCGCAGTCGCTTGAACTGGCGGAGCAGGGGATGCCCCAGAAGCTCCCCTCAACGCATCAGCCCGGGGCCTCTTTGAGTCGCCACCGGAAGGAGTGCCAGGCACCCCAGGTTCCCGACTTGGCACAGACGCCGCCGCTGGAGGAGATCGAGCGCGCTTCTTCTCTGGTGGCGGGTTGGAGGCCATGATGAGGGAGGACTCAAGGGCAAGAGGGCAAAGGCACAAGAGTCCAAGAAGAAGCGCTGGGAAGTGCGAAGGGAAGCCGCAATGCGGGTAAGATCCCCCCCTAAAACCTTCCCGGGTGCAATTCCAAGCGATTCGGAACTCTTTGAATACGCCGCATCGGCAACCGCTTCGGCTCCAAGACCGAGCGCCGATGACAGGTGGACCCAAGCCGCCCGACTGAAGTGGTGGGTCAAGGAGTCAGTTGCCCCAGAAGACAAGCCGGCAAGGCGCTTCAGCGGTTCCGGAAGAAAGCGCCGCAACGTGCAGGAGTGGCAGCCTTGGGAACCGCCGCAGTAAAAGCAACCATCAAGTGGGCGCACGCTCCCACGATCCCGCGGCCGTTCGTGCTCCGGCAGCGGTCAATGCGGGACTTACAGAAAGTGCGCGGATCAGAAGAGACGGAGGTCCCACCTCGGTCTCACTATCTCCCCCGAGATGGGCCCGGGGGCCACTGTCGGTACCTGCGATATGGGGTACCCCCGCACACAGTGGAAAATGCCTAAGGAACTCGCCCTTCTCCGCAAGGAGAGCTCAGAAGGCGCCATGTGTCCGGCGGGGCCGGACCTCCCTCTCCTCAGAGGAGAGCTCCGGGCCCGCCACGTGGCATACAGAAGCCGGACCTCCCCCTCCGCGGGGGAGAGGTCCGAAGGTGCCACGTATCCGGCGGGGCCGGATCTCCCTCTCCTCAGAGAGGAGCTCCGGGCCCGCCACGTGGCCGACAGAAGCTGAACCTCCCCCTCCGCGGGGAGAGGTCCGAAGGCTCCACGTGTCTCGCGGGGCCGGACCCCCCTCTCCTCTGAGGGGGGCTTCGGGCCCGCCACGTGGCCAGCAGAACGGCGCTGCCTGCCCCCGAGCGATAGGCAGCGAGCGTAAAGACGCCCCATACCTTGCCCGTACAAGGTATTCAAGGCCCGCGTCTTCCCAAGACGCGGAGACGCGGAGCACGCCTCTGTCAGGTGCCGTTGCGCCCAGTCGCATCACAGACTTGCGCGCGGTGTCAGAGCCTGCCAGCCAATAAACGCAGCGACAAGACATCCCATGCCGCCCCCGCCGTCATCATCCACTACGACTAGCATGCGGCATGGGCAGGACTGCAAGACGAAGACTCAGAAGCCTTCGCCAGAGACAACTACCGGCATAACTACAGATACGGTGGATAACAGTCAATCTCCCCGGGACCACCTGTCATGTCCCGGGCCCCCCTTGTAAGCCACCCGAGTCTTGGACTATAAAAGACTCGGGTAGGCGACGTTAGCAGGGGTTCGCACTTTAGCAACTCGCACCCAGGGTTTGAACTCATACGCTAGCCATTCACCCCCAAGCTGTAACTCATCCTCAAGCTCAGGACTCCGGTTCTGAGCAGCAAGCAATACAGCGAGCTCCATAGCTCGCCGTAGATGTAGGGTTTTACGCTCCGGCGGCCTGAACCACGTAAAACTCACCGTGTCAAGCTCTTACTAACTCGTCCATACGCGCAAGCTCTCCGCAAGGGTCTAGCCCTACCTAAAAAAGAACCTCCGCGGGCTGCCCAGTGCAGGCCCGGGAGAAGTGTCGACTGAACACTTCGACAGTCCTTATGTGGGCCTAATACCGTTTCCTCACCGTATGCTAAGTTTTTGTAGTAATACGATCCTTATTCAGTGTGCTATTGCCAATGCGGCTCTGATACCACGATGTGAGGACCCCGCCGTCCTGATCACTCACAGGGACGGGACACCTCGCCCGGGAATCGCATTGGGTGGTGCCGTGCGATGCGGCACCCAACAGCACACATAATAAAGCGTCATATTACATAAAACAAGTGGAAGCTTACAAAGTGTTGATTTTACAAATACTTCTCAAAATAAACTACAGCGGAAGACTATTACAACTCACGTCTCATACCTAGGCTAAGCATCAAAGAAGGTGTCCAGCCCGCGGACCCTTCTCGCTAGCAACACTGTCATAATAGCAGCGGCAGGGGTTGCCATGAGTTCACCACTCGGGGAGTTCTGAGTCTCATCGGGCACCCATACATCTCAGCGTACAGTTATTACCTGCAAAACAACTTGTGCAGTATCTGTGAGCACAAAGCTCAGCAAGACTGACCCGTCACCCTAGTCATGAAACTCTACATAATGAAAATAGAGGGCTAATTATAGAAGTTTGCACAAACGATGAACTTGAGCTAAAGGAGAGTCCTTACTTCAAGTTTTAAGCAACTTTTATAGCCCTCGCGCAACTTACATCGAGACTCCACAATCATACAAGAAACGCTTCATCTCGATGTCACTTGCCCGAGGTGAAAGTAACTTTAGTGAGCTATCCTAGACTCAAACTGACCTTGCGCCATTAACGTCGAGACTCCACAGTCAAACAAGAAACGCTTTGCCTCGACGCTACTAGCCCAAGGTGGAAATTAAATTTAGTGAGGTGTTGCTCGTTCCTCATCTCCATTATGAGGATTACCCACGAAGCATATTAAACGTTTCCCAATTTATTACTACGTCACGACTCAGTGTACAAGTATGCTCACTACCGCGAGCAACGGTGATTGCAATCAAAAACACCCGGCTGACATGACACGTACGCCCGTACTCGACGTTGCACACAGCAACCGTCACTGACGCTGTACGTGGCAACCTTTCACACGACACCCAAATGTCGAACCGGTCCCACCGACTGGGATAAAGTCTCTCTATGGCAACCCTCGTAGAGCCGACTTCTCTATCCTTTCAGCATCGGCATCAGACGGTGAGGTATGCCTCGACACCCAGGTTAACATGTTACATTGGTTTCCTAGGTCCCATATTGCCAGTATGCATCCAGTACCCATCTCGTACTTGTCCAGCGGGGTGGCACACGAGAACGGGCCTTAATCGATTCAGACATAGACTAGGCTCACAGGACCACGTCCTTGACCTTCCATCTACTGCCCGGTCTCCATTCCCAACTATGAGGATCAATTCCCAACTCTTCCGATTGATCCCCCTTAAACCCGGTTCACGAGAAGGAATCTGCCCACTCGAGTTATGCCTCTTTTAATCCACTTTTGTTGAGATCAGCAGTTATAATTAATCGATAACATATCCTACATTAAATTCCAGGGTTTTCTGGGTCATGCATTTGGAGTTTCATACCATCTAGACGTAATGTAATAAATACAATGCTAGACGTATGAAGTGAATACAAATAAAAACTTGTAAATTTGATGCAAACCGGGGCTTGCCTTTGTTTTGCAGGGGACTTATATATATATCCACTTAGTGAAGACCACTTGGTGCTTGATCAACCTCTTTCCTCCTTCCTTGATTTCTACTCCGATGACTTCAACGCCTCCACGTAGATACTACACGTGATGAATATGCATATCGTTTAATTGTAAAGACTTTTCTACAAGTCCAAATAACAAGTTTTCAAAAACTGGGACTCTGTTTACGAATTTAAAATGACACTGGTGCTAGTGGTTTAGGTTTGGATCTAAACACATGATTAAATGCTAAGTGGTTTTCCCCCTCTTCTATATTGATCACCTAAGGAGGTTAGAAAGCACAGCGGTGATCGAGGGCTCCAATGGAGCTGAGAATTTTCATGTGAGTTTCTTGTCCCAAGAAAGTCCTCTGGACCAAAAATTAGCTCTTTTCATTGAGTGGTTTGTTCAGAATAATTTTCTAAGCAATTAAGCAAAGAAGAATTAATTCTGAGATCCTACCCATGTTCATGCTATAATTAGTGAACCACAATTTCAATTATAGCTCATAGAGTTTGCATGAATTTTCCTAGAATTTTTGGAGCTAAGATCTTCCCAGAACTGAATTTCCAATTTTTGGAAATTCTCTGAAAATGTTTCTGTATTATTTGAATACAGCATCTTCAAATCTAAATTTCCCTGATCAAATCAACTCAAATTGAGCTGAAACTTTTATAGGGGTTCACTAATACCCTAACGACTGTTCTGGCAAAATTTGAGGATTTTTGGATTAACCAAACTCCCTCTAAATTTCTTTTGCTAAAAAGTTTAAAGAATTTTAGAGAATTAAATAAAGGGTTTCATACAAATTGGGTTCTACATGTGGATAGTACTCTATCAGAGGAATCCAACAAAATTTGTTTCACAATTTTTGGATTCTCCTACCCAAAGTTGTAGCTATTCAAAGTTTGAACTGAAAACTGAAATTCTCCAAAATGTTCAAATGCTGGCAGTGGGTCCAGGGGACAGGTGTCACGCGTCGGGGCAAGCCACACGGGGCTACTGAGTATTTCCCGCGTGGCCACAAGCGATCCCAGCACCACAGCCGATCAGAACTTCGACTCCCGGTCGCTGACAGGCGGGACCCGCCGGGTCGTCTTCTACCTCCGGCCGAACAGAACCCGCGGCGGCGCCCTCCGACGAGCGTCGCCGGAACGACCTTACCGGCCACCTCCCGGCCCCCTGCTCGCCGCCCCTCCGTATTCTGACCTGCTGAACACGTTAGGAGGCTCGCCGGCGGCCATAGATCGCCGGAAAACCTTGCGCACCGGGGTCAGCAACCTTTAGGGTTCCGGTGAACTCGGAAGTCGCCTGCACGGCATCAAAAGGATCGGGAAAGGCTCGGAGAGTACCGTGGGAGCTTGAGGGTGTTGGAAATGGGCGCCAAACCTCGTGAAAAGGCCGGCAGCATAGAGCTCCACGGCAACCCGAGGCGATTTCTGCAGGGCGGCACGAAAAACAGCTATAACTCGGTCGATCCTAGGTCTTTTCGCTCGGTTCTTCTTCGAGGAGGACCGCTGCGAGGTATAGGGACTGCGTGCAAGCTCGCTCGAGCTTGGGTGGACTGTGCCGCTAGAATTTTGGGTTAGACCAACCCCTAACCCCAAGCACCGTTCTTCGGGAATTTTGGAAATTCTTTGAGCTCGGTCGATCAAACGCTACACGGTTTGCAGCTACACGAACTAGGGATCATAGTGCACCTTTTTCGTGTTGAAGCGGGATGGTGAGGAGAGCCGTAGCTCTCTGTCCATGGTGACCCGTGTCTGCTTCCGCCGGTGAGCTCGGTTTCTTGGCGCCAGTTGCCGAATTGCGCGCGCCACAAGCTAGGAACTTCGGCGTTGTGGGACTGGCGTGGTAGAGCAGGCGCACAACCGAGGCTTGGTTGGGGCTGGCGATCGGGGAGAAAAGAGTGCGGCGGTGAGCGCCGGTTGCTTTTCGCGCGTGAGAAGAACAGCCAGTGCGCGATCAAAATGAAGACGGCAACGTGCTGCAGCTGGTTCCGAGGTAAAGAGCAGGCCAGCGCGAACTGGGAGCAGGAGGTGGAGCCTTGGGCGAAGGGGGCGGTCGCTCGGTGTCGCCCGGAGGCAGGGCCTCGGTGGAGTGAGGAACAGAGAAAAAGACTTAAGGGTTAAGTCTACTCATTTCTATGACATGTGGGCCCCACAATTCAGTACCTCTTTTCCTCCAAATATCTCCAAAGTTTGATAATTGTCCAACCCAAATGTTTGAAAGTTGGAAACTGAGCTCATTTGAATAGTTTGGACAAATTCCATGCAAATTCAAATGTTTATTTGAATTCTTTGCACATTTGACTCCATTTATAAAAATGGGTAGCAAACCTTTTCAAAAATTAATGAAACTTTGCCTCCCCACTAATTTGGACCTAAGGAATCCAAATATGCCACTTGATTCTTGTGTTAGCTGCTGCAAACAATAATTTGGACACAATAGTTTTGAATTTCCATTGTGTCTTCCCCTCACTTGAAGTTTGAATCTACATTTAGTTCATCACTGATTTTTAAACCCTTCCATTGCACTTGAGCTCTTCATTTCTGTGGTTTTAATCCACATGAGGTCCATCCATGCAGCAACCCTAAGTTTGTTTAGAAGAACCTCACACATGTTATCATATGAGGAAAAAGTTTCAACTAAGCCCCTTTTTCATACACATGACTCCAACATTTGTGCAAACTCATGTTTCTTTGTATTCACATTTTTGGGACCTTTACATCCGCCCCCACAGCTGGGCCGAGCTCCGATGCCAGCCCTTGCCCTCCTTTCAGAGGCGAGCCCTGATGCCGGACCTCACGCCCTTCATGGACCTGAGCTCCGATGACTTCCGGACCTCCACCACAACAGCCGGGCCGAGCTCCGATGCCAGGCTTCACCCTCTCCTAAGAGGCTGATCTCCGAAGCCGTCAAGACCCTGCCAGCACAGGGAGTACTCAAGACAAGAAAGTGCGCGAGTAGGAGAAGGCCTCACCTCGGGCTCGTTACCTCCCCCGAGGTGAGCCCGGGGGCCACTGTCGGTACCCGCGATATGGGGTACCCCCGCGCACAGGGGAAAATGCCTAAGGAACTCGCCCTTCTCCGCAGGGAGAGCTACGAAAGCGCCGCGCATCCGGCGGGGCCGGACCTCCCTCTCCTCAGAGGAGAGCTCCGGGCTCGCCACGTGGCCTGCAGAAGCTGGACCTCCCCCTCCGCGGGAGAGAGGTCCGAAGGTGCCACGTGTCCGGCGGGGCCGGACCTCCCTCTCCTCAGAGAGGAGCTCCTGGCTCGTGTAACACCCCAAAATTTTATTCAAAACTCTAAATCATGTTAAGAGGGGGATTTAAAAATTTTTGGACGTGTTGCATGTTTTGCAAAAATTCAAATTCAAACTGGAATTCAAATTAAACTTAAATCAGAAAAGAAATAGAAAAAGAGAAAACAGAAAAAAACCGGCCAGTGGGCCGAAACCCACCAGCCGGCCCACCGAATCCCGCGCCAGCCCGCAGCCGCGCGCGCCCCCCTTCTTCCCACTGACATGCGAGGCCCGCCAACCTTTCTTCCTCCTCGCGCCCGCGCCCGCGCTCGGCCGGACTCTCTCACCCCAAATCAAAACCGACTCAGATCCTCGCGTATCCCAGCCGAAATTTGTTCGTAGGCGACGCGGACATGATCTAAACCACCCCGCCGCCCTCCCCCGTCTATAAAAACCCCGGCCTCGTTCTGTTTTTCCCTCGCGATCGCCGATTTTTACTCCGGTGAGAACCGAGACTTCTCCGGCGAATTCTGGCCGATCTAAGCTCGGAAATTCCGGTCTAACTCGCTGGTCTTGATCCACCGCCTCCGGGGAACCTTGCAGGTGCAGAAAACTCGGTGATTTGCGGCGTAAACGCAGCGCCGACGAGCTTCGTCGTGGTTTTGCCTCGGACCTCGTCGCCGATCACCTTCCAGGACCTCCGAGCTCAAGAAAACCCCCGAGGTGAGATCCCCGACCTCCCCTCTACCGATCTATGCCATAAAATCACAGTTCTAGGAAGAATTCCCGAAGATCCGAAAGTTTCCGGCGAGATCGCCGCTTCCCGCCGCCGTGCGCCGCCGGCAGCGCCGCCCGCGCTCGATCAGAGCGACATGGCCGCTTGTGCGCCGTTTATTTTAAATCGCACGGTAGGGTTTAAATCCCCGCGTACCGGTTCGACGTTATAATCTCAGCCGTCGGTTTAAAATCGGACGGTCCACGTCAGCCCCGCGTTATAAAGACTGGAAATCTTACGTGCTACCCCCTGGGGTTCTCGGGAAATAAGAGCTAGCCCCGGAAACTTCTGATCTAGCCCCTGGAACTCCAGAAAATCATGTAAATTCATTTAAAAATCAGTTTTAGCCCCTAGACTTAATAAAAATTAGGAAAACACTTCTGTTATGAGTAGCTAGACCCCTGAAAATTCTTAAAATAATATTATAGACCCTGTGGTGGGGTAAGTTTAACTTTTTAGCCCTGTTTAGTATTTAAATTAGGAAATTGAATGTGTGGCTAGTGTTTAAAAATTAAAAAGTGGGACAAACATATTGTCATAATTAAATTAAAAACTTTCTCAGTACTTAGAACACTTTGGAGTGAGATAAAAATATATTTTGGGCTGAAATGAATCTGTTTAATGTATTATTCACATTTATTAGTTATAGAAACACATTTTGAAGTAAAGAATAGTTCTGGAAAATAGGGAAAAATAATTGTAAAATAGTTTACATCAGAGGCAAAGGTCAAAATATGTTATTAAATTATTTAGGACCAGAACCTATTCTGTTTAGATGATGTGTCTTACTATTTTCATAATAAAGTACACATTTATGAATAAGAAAATGAATCTGAAAATATAGCAACTAGTAAATGATAAATGGAGTTTCTAAAATTCAAAGAGTTCAGTTTAGGGTTGGTAGAAATTAGGAAGACACATATGGAGAAGGAAAATACCTTTCATGATTATTTGGTAGTAAAAAGGTGTATTAGTTAAATATAAGGAATTTACTTAAATTGGAAACTCATATAAATATAGTATGAAAGTATAAATGTGAACACAAAAGTAGGAATGATATACACATGATTAAAAGTGCATGCAAGCCACAAATCGACACACATAGAGTAACCACAACACATATAATGGTAAATGATTTTCATAAATATGAATGTGTGGTTTGTATGAAGTGGAAGTGTGAACTATGTCTTATGGATTGTTATTTTTCTTTTGCTATGTGTGATGGTATGATGTAAAACCTGCTCAAGAGCAAGTTATTCATTTCCAAGATCAGGACTACCCATTTCAAGAGCAGCAGGAAGGAGGCAAGTGTCCTTGACCACTTTGATCCTATGCTAGGATGTGTAGCTAGAATTATTTGCATTGTCAATTTAAATATGAAACCCATGATAGGAAGTTTCCCTAGAATTGCATTACCTTGTTTCCTTGTAGCTTGGGTTGGGATTTATTTTATCATGTCATTTATTATGCATATGCTTAACCATGCTTAGAATGGGATATTTTGGATATGAGATCATCAGTTTATTTTACCATACTCTTGAATGAGATATTGTGAGTTATGTAGAGGTAGGGATCAAGGCAAGTTGGATGTTTTGGTTGTTTGCTGGGTGCACGAGACTCGGGTTTGTGTTTAGTACTTGCCTGGATCCTAAGGACCGGTTCATGGAGCATGTAACCTGGCTTTACAGTGCCAACCACATGCTGAGATGGGGCAGCTTGGCCAATTAATTAGGTGTATCCCCGGCGTAGAATGGGTGTGTTGGATGGTGCGGGGAGTAGGTGTCAGCTGGACTACCATATGAACCGCAAGGCTCAAGAGGGGGCCACTGCAGCGGGGTTGGAGCCTCTTGTATGCTGTTAGGGGTGAAACCTCGGTGGGCCCATGCTCGTCGGGAATCCCTTTGTAAAGGCTTTGTAGTGATCTCCTGGCTACACACCTGGGAAGTGTGAATGTGGATCGTAGCCACTGGCATAATGGAGGTTCTTTTAGTCCACCCGACAACGGGGGATGAAATCACTACATGTGGGTACAGTGGTACAAACTCTGCAGAGTCAAAACTGTCATGACAGCCGTGCTCACGGTCAAGAGCGGCTTAGACTTATTCATGATTAGAGGATTGATGGTTTTGGAAGTTTTGGATGTTAAGCGGGGAGCTTAACATTGAAAATGATGTTATGGTTATTTGATTATGATGATGGGATGGGAGATTGGGACTATTTCACCTGTGTAGTAATGTAGGTGCTTAATAAGCTAAGGTGGTAGGTATTAATTGCGTAGTGCTTTAACCATGAGTTCAACCTCTCCTTGTTCTAGCCATGCATGATATAATTTTCCCACACTTGCTGAGTACCATTGGTACTCAACCTTACATATTTGTTGGTTTATATTGCTGCTCAGGTCAAGATAATGAGGTGGGGTATAATGACCAAGACCTTGGACCCGAAGAAGGTTTCTAGGTTCATGGAGACCCCGGGCAACGCCTGTGATGGAGCCTACGAGAATAATTATTCCGCTGCTAGTTTATTTACTTGTGATGAACTTATTATTGTCCATCAAGACAATTGCGATGTAAGACTTATTTATATTCGACACCTGGCTTGTAATAAATGATGCTTCACTATTTGTCATCACATGTATGAGAAAATGATCCTGGCATACATGTGATATTCACTTGGTTGTTCTTCGGAAAAACCGGGTGTGACAGAAGTGGTATCAGAGCCAAGGTTGCCCGTAGGAACGTGGACCTAGGTAGAAATGGACGTATTTAAGGGCCCTATTTTCTTAAAAACTATTTTCCAAGGTGTGGGTTGAAAAGTGTTATTTAAGGAGTCATTTTATTCATCTTACCCCAACTTTCATTCAAAATAGGATTTTTGTTTGAGAGTTTATCAAACCTAATTTTAAAATTCTTTTTGGTTTAGATGGTTCGCATGATTCGCACCGCTCGCAAGTCCACAGGAGGGAGAGTTCCCGTAGTTGCCCTTGCCGAGAGAGAGGAGAGCCGTCCGGTGACGTACCTTTCCTACGGATTGGCAGTAGGAGGCTTATTGCGCCGTCTTCGGCGTATGCTCGAAGCCGCCGGCAATACGGGCAAGCTAATCATCCACTATAACTCCACCAGGACCATCCGTGAGAAAAGGGAAGAATGGAGTTCAGAGATGAGGATAATACACGAAAATCAGCTGCGTAAGATTCACCACTCTCCAGCTTGTAGAGCGACACAGGTCGATGCGGAGAAAGATGTCACCTGGGAGGCCATCACCTGCCAGAGTCACATCTATCGTCGCCACTTGGATAAAACTGAGTACATGTATGTCCTCCAGCGTGAGAGTGGTACCACGGAGTACAAGTACCCGCCGGTGCAGCAAGGGACTTCCCATGAGCACATGGACTTGTGCTTGGAAGATGCTGCTATGCTCAGCACTCGACTGCAGGAGTGTCAGCAAGAACTTCAGGATGTTCGGGACACCCTGACGGAGACAGAGGAGTTGCTGCGAGCCTGCTTGAGGGCGAGAGAAAGAGAAGATAGGAACGAACTGTGTGTCACCGTGAATGATACATGGACTCCTGACTCCCCAGATCGCCGGGCGATAAGGCGTCGTCGCACTTCCACACCAGCAGCCTCCCCACCCAAAGCAGAGTAAGAAGGCAGCCGAAATGATGAGAAAGATCCCGAGGAGCCAGCTCAAGAAAACGAGTAGTGTAGAGTCCCTTCCTTAGTTAGCAAGATGTCGAATAGTCGAGTCGTTAAGTTAAGTCAATGGTGTGATAATGCTTGGTGTGTGACGTGAGTTGTGGAAGCCATAAGCAATTGTCCACAGCCTCGTCTTTAGATTGTTTTGCATTGGGGTGTGAACCCACATGAAATAATATTGCATTTATTTTTGTGTGAGAAATGAACCCTCAGTAAAGTATAACAAAGCCTCAACACTTCAAAGTACAAACAAATGAAAGTAGTAAGATGATACTAAATGCTTTCAAATTAACATTGGTTGATTCTGGCAGATGGACGGAAGAGGAAGAGGACGTGCTGCCAACCCCGCCAACAACAACGATGAGGCATGCAACCCTCATATTTCTAGAGGCCAGGACCGGGGTGGTCGCCGTGAAGGAGTTGATCCCCTCCACTGTCACACCCGGTTTTTCTGAAGAAACAACCAAGTGAATATCACATGTATGCCAGGATCATTTTCTCATACATGTGATGACAAATAGTGAAGCATCATTTATTACAAGCCAGGTGTCGAATATAAATAAGTCTTACATCGCAAATGTCTCAATGGACACTAATGCTTCATCACAAGTAAATAAACTAGCAGCGGAATATTATTCTTTTAGGGCTCCATCACAGGCGTTGCCCGGGGGTCTTCATGAACCTAAAATCCTTCCTCGGGTCCAAAATCTTGGTCATTATACACCACCTCATTATCTTGACCTGAGCAGCAATATAAACCAACAAATATGCAAGGTTGAGTACCAATAGTACTCAGCAAGTGTGGGAAAATTATATCATGCATGGCTAGAACAAGGAGAGGTTGAACTCATGGTTAAAGCACTACGCAAATTAATACCTATCACCTTAGCTTATTAAGCACCTACAGTACTACACAGGTGAAATGGTCCCAATCTCCCATCCCATCATCATAATCCAATAACCATAACATCATTTCCCATGTTAAGCTCCCCGCTTAACTTCCAAAACCATCAATCCTCTAATCATGAATAAGTCCAGGCCGCTCTTAGCCGTGAGCACGGCTGTCAAGACAGTTTTGACTCTGCAGAGTTTGTACCACTGTACCCACAAGTAGTGATTTCATCCCCCGTTGCCGGGTGGACTAAAAGAACCTCCATTATGCCAGTGGCTACGATCCACATTCACACTTCCCAGGTGTGCGGCCAAGAGATCACTACGAAACCTTTACAAAGGGATTCCCGACGAGCGTGGGCCCACTGAGGTTTCACCCCTAACAGCATACAAGAGGCTCCAACCCCGCTGCAGTGGCCCCCTCTTGAGCCTTGCGGTTCATATAGTAGTCCAGCTGACACCTACTCCCCGCACCATCCAACACACCCATACTACGCCGGGGATACACCTAATTAATTGGCCAAGCTGCCCCATCTCAGCATGTGGTTGGCACTTTAAAGCCGGGTTACATGCTCCATGAACCGGTCCTTAGGATCCAGGCAAGTACTAAACGCAAACCCAAGTCTCGTGCACCCAGCACACAACCAAAACATCCAACTTGCCTTGATCCCTACCTCTACATAACTCACAATGTCTCATTCAAGAGTATGGTAATATAAACTGATGGTCTCATTTCCCAAATATCCCATTCTATGCATGGCTAAGCATATGCAGGTAAATAAATGACATGACAAAATAAATCCCAACCCAAGCTACAAGGAAACAAGGTAATGCAAATCTAGGGAAACTTTCCTAGCATGGGTTTCATATTTCATTTGACAATGCAAATAATTCTATCTACATATCCTAGCATAGGATCAAAGTGGTCAAGGACACTTGCCTCCTTCTTGCTGCTCTTTAAATTGGTAGTCCTGATCTTGGAAAGGGTTAACTTGCTCTTGAACAGGTTCTACTTCATACCATCACACATAGCAAAAGAAAAACAACAATCATAAGATATAGTCCACACTTCTTACTTCATTCAAACCACACATTCATATTTATAAAAGTTCTTTACCATTATATGTGTTGGGGTTACTTTATGTGTGTTGAGTTGTGGCTTGCATGCACTTTTAACCATGTGTATATGATTCCTACTTTTGTGTCCACCTTTATACTTTCATACTATTTATATGGGTTTCCAATAAATTTCTTATATTCAACTACTTCACCTTTTTACTACCAAGTGTGTATGAAAAGTATTATTCTTCCCCATATGTGCTTTCATAATTTCTATCAACCCTAAACTGAATTCTTTGTATTTTAGAAACTCCATTTATCATTTACTAGTTGCTATATTTTCAGATTTATATTCCTATGCATAATTGTGTATTTTATTATTAAATTAGCAATACACATCATCTAAACAGTATAGGTTCTGGTCCTAAATAATTTAAAATCATATTTTGACCTTGGTTTCTGATGTAGACCATTTCATAATTATTTTCCCTATTTTTCTATAACTATTCTTTACTTTAACATGTGTCCCTATACTAATAATGTGAATAATAAATGAAACAGATTCATTTCAGCCCAAAATATATTTTTATCTCACTCCAAAGTTTTCTAAACATTGAGAAAGTCTTTAACTTAATTTTGACAATTATGTTTGTCCCCCTTTTTAATCTTCAAACACTAGTTACATATTCAATTTTCTAAATTAAATACTAAACAGGGCTAAAATAATGAATTCACCCCATTACAGGGTCTATAATATTATTTTCATAATTTCCAGGGGTCTAGCTACATTTATCAGAGGTGTTTTTCCTAATTTCTATTAAGTCCAGGGGCTAAAACTGATTTTTAAATGAATTTACATGATTTTCTGGAGTTCCAGGGGCTAGATCTGAAGTTTCCGGGGCTAGCTCTCAATTCCAGAGAACCCCAGGGGGTAGCACACAAGAATTCCAGTCTTTATAATGCGGGGCTGACGTGGACCGTCCGATTTTAAACCGACGGCTGAGATTATAACATCGAACCGGTACGCGGGGATTTAAAGTGTACCGTGCGATTTAAAATAAACGGCGCACAAGCGGCCACGTCGCTCTGATCGAGTGCGGGCGGCGCTGCCGGCGGCGCACGGCGGCGGGAAGCGGCGATCTCGCCGGAAAGTTTCGGATCCTCGAGAATTCTGCCTAAAACTGTGATCTTATGGCATAGATCGGTAGAGGGGAGGTCAGGGATCTCACCTCGGGGGTTTTCTCGAGCTCGGGGGTCCTAGAAAGTGATCGGCGGCGAGGTCCGAGGCAAAACCACGGCGAAGCTCGTCGGCGCTGAGTTTACACCGTAAGTCTTCGGGTTTTCTGCACCTGCAAAGTTCCCCGGAGGCGGTGGATCAAGACCGGCGAGTTAGATCAGAGTTTCCGAGCTTAGATCGGCCAGAATTCACCGGCGAAGTCTCGGTGCTCACCGGAGTGAAAATCGGCGATCGCGTGGGAAAACTGATCGGATCGGGGGTTTTTATAGCCGGGGGAGGGCGGTGGGTCTGTTGTGATCAAGTTGGAGTCCTCTGGGTCCAGAATTCGGGCGATGGGACGCGGTTTTCCGGTCGGTTGCGATTTCGCGCGCTCGGGGGAAAAGTCCGGGGTCGCGGGGCTCGGGGTTAGGGATGACAGGTGGGTCCCACCCGTCGGTGAGAGGCAGCGCGGCGCGCGCGGGGGCGGGCTGGCGCGGGAGTAGCTGGGCCGGCTGGCGGGTTTCGGCCCACTGGCCAGTTTTTTCCCATTTTCCTTTTTTTCTTTTTCCATTTCTTTTCTGTTTTGAGTATAATTTGAATTCCAGTTTGAATTTGAATTTTTGCAAAACATGCAACACGTCCAAAAATTTTAAAATTCCCCTCTGAACATGGTTTTGGGTTTTGAATCAAAATTTGGGGTGTTACAGCTCTACCCCCCTTAAAAGAAATCTCGTCCTCGAGATTGGTGTTTCTAAGAAAATAATTCCGGAAATTGTGCCTTGAGCTCATCTTCCCGTTCCCAGGTGGCTTCCTCTTCTGAGTGATGCTTCCACTGCACCTTGCACATCCGGATTCTCTTGTTTCTGGTGAGGCGTTCCATCGTCTCCAAAATCTTGTATGGTTGCTCGGCATAAGACAAATCCTCAGCTACATCCACTTCATTCATGGGTAACACCTCTTCAGGCGTCCTCAGACATTTCTTGAGTTGTGACACATGGAATACATCGTGCACATCCGATAGATGAACCGGTAACTCTAGTTGGTACGCCACTTCGCCTTTTCTTTCCAAAACTTGAAAGGGTCCGATATATCGAGGTGACAACTTCCCTTTCACCTTGAACCGACGAAGTCCTCTGATAGGGGACACCTTGAGATAAACATAGTCTCCCACGTTGAAAACAAGCTCTCTTCTTCGTACATCAGCATAACTCTTCTGGCGTGTTTGTGCTATCCTCAAGTTGTTGCGAATCTCCCTCACCTTTGCCTCGGCTTCTTGTAGCACTTCTGGACCAAACACTTTACTTTCTCCTGTTTGGTTCCAAAATAGGGGAGTTCTGCACTTCCTTCCATACAAAGCTTCAAACGGTGACATCTTCATACTAGCTTGATAACTGTTGTTATAGGAAAACTCCGCATACGGTAAGTTCTTGTCCCAACTCCTATTGTTTTTGAGTGCACATGCCCTTAACATATCTTCAAGGATCTGATTGGTTCTCTCCGTCTGCCCGTCAGTTTGGGGATGATAGGCAGAGCTGAAGTTCAGATGGGTTCCCATGGTTTCATGCAACTTCTGCCAAAACCTCGAGGTGAACTGTGTCCCTCGGTCCGACACTATCATCTTTGGCACTCCATGGTAACACACAATCCTTGTCATGTTCAATTCTGCCAATTTGGATCCGCTGTAGCTTTCTTTCACAGGAATGAAATGAGCTACCTTGGTTAGCCTATCAATAATGACCCATATTGAATCATACCCGGATTGGGTCCTAGGCAATCCCACGACAAAATCCATGCTGATTTCTTCCCACTTCCATTCAGGCACTTTGAGTGGTTGCAATAATCCCGCGGGTCGTTGATGTTCGGCTTTCACCAACTGACATGTGTCACATAGGGCAACATGTTCCGCGACATCTCGCTTCATGCCATACCACCAATACCTGCTCTTGAGGTCCTGGTACATCTTCGTACTCCCAGGATGAATGGAATAGTCAGAATCATGAGCCTCCTTTAAAATCAATTCACGGATCTCCTTTACTTCTGGCACACAGATTCTTTTCCCGTGCCACACCGTTCCTTGTTCATCCTCTCTAAAACCAGGAGCTTTATTTTCCTTGATGAGCTATCGGATCTCTTGTATCTTCTCATCATTCTTTTGGCCCTCGCGTATGTCTCGCTCGAGTGTGGAGTCCACTTCCATGGCGATGGCTTCACCACTATTTACTAGACATAGATTGAGTCTTATAACCTCGTCCTTCAATTCTGCAGGCATGTCCTTCAAACTCAACTTATTGACCTGCACTTTCCGACTCAAAGCATCGGCCACGACGTTTGCTTTCCCAGGATGATAGTTGATGCCTATATCAAAGTCATTGATTAGCTCTAACCATCTCCTTTGTCTGAGATTGAGATCTGGTTGTGTGAATATGTACTTCAAACTCTTATGATCCGTATATATCTCTGTCCTCTTCCCCATCAAATAGTGCCGCCAAATTTTCAACGCGTGTACCACTGCAGCTAGTTCTAGGTCATGTGTAGGATAGTTCTTCTCGTGCTTCCGAAGCTGCCGGGACGCATAAGCCACAACATGTCCTTCTTGCATGAGAACACATCCCAACCCATTTCCAGAGGCATCGCAATACACTGTGAAATTCTTCTGCATATCTGGCATAACCAACACTGGGGCTGTTGTCAATCTCTTCTTTAGCTCCTGAAAGCTCGTTTCGCACTGTGGCGTCCAGGTGAATGTGATTCCCTTTTCCAACAGTTTGGTGAGAGGTCTCGAGATTTTGGAGAATCCCTCAATAAGCCGTCGATAGTATCCAGCCAATCCCAAAAAACTTTGAACTTCCCCGACATTTTCAGGGGTTTTCCACTTCTGGATATCCTCGATTTTGGCGGGATCTACGGAGATTCCTCCCTCCGAGATTATATGTCCTAAAAAGGGAACTCTCTTCAGCCAAAACTCACACTTGCTCAACTTGGCATATAGTTGGTGTTCTCTCAGCCTTTGTAACACCAACCTTAGATGTTTCTCATGTTCTTCTTCATTTTTGGAGAAGACGAGAATATCATCTACGAAAACCACCACAAATTTGTCCAGATATTCCATGAATACCTTGTTCATGAGGTACATGAAATATGCCGGGGCATTGGTTAGCCCAAAAGGCATGACAGTGTATTCATACAGTCCATACCGAGATACGAAAGCTGTCTTGGGAATATCTGATTGCCTTATCTTGAGTTGGTGGTACCCCGACCTGAGATCAATTTTCGAGAACACACAAGCTCCCCTCAACTGATCAAACAAGTCTTCAATGCGAGGCAATGGGTACTTGTTTTTGATGGTTACCTCATTCAAGGCACGGTAATCCACGCATAACCTTTGGGTTCCATCTTTCTTGGGCACAAATATCACCGGAGCTCCCCATGGTGAGGAACTAGGGCGAATATACCCCTTCTCCGTCAATTCTCTCAAATGATCCTTGAGCTCTTCTAGCTGCTTGGAGTCCATTCGATATGGTCTCTTGTATATCGGGGCTGTTTCCGGTACTAGCTCAATTGCGAATTCCACGTCACGGTCGGGAGGCATACCTGGCAATTCCTCCGGAAAAACATCTGGATATTCCCTGATAGTCCTGATTTCCTCAACTTTCACCTCCACTTGGTTTAATTTAATGTCCCTCCTAGGCTCGTGTATCGTTATGAACTTTACTCTTGTGTCATTGGGGTGAGTTAGTTCCACCGTTCTGGTCGAACAATGGATGATTCCTTTATGTTTGGTCAACCAATCCATACCCAAAATAATATCTATCCCTTGTGAATCTATCACTATGAGGTTAGCAGTAAATACTACCCCATTAATGTCTAGGCTCACTTTGGGACACACTTGTCTTGTCCTTATTTCTCCACCTGGAGAGTTTACGGCTAGCATATGGTTCATTTGTGTGGTTGCTAGGTCATACTTCTTAACAAACCCTTGAGCAATGAACGAGTGGGTAGCACCAGAATCAAACAGCAGAGTTGCAAGGTGTAAATTGGCAGGAAACTTACCAACTACCACGTCGGGTGCCTCTTGTGCTTCCTCCATAGTGACATGGTTCACCCGTCCTCTCACTACATTCTGCTGTTGTGGCGGTGCAGGCTTCTTCTTCGGGCATTTATTAGCGTAGTGCCCCACTTCACCACAGCTGAAACATTGCACCCCAATCTTAGATGCTTGGCCCTTGTTGTCTTGGGGTTGGTTTGGGGGTCCTTGCACTGCTGGTCGAGGTGGATATGCGGGGCGAGGCTGCTGCACAAACTGACGTGGCGGCTGTGCTGGTGCTGCGGGAGGCCTGTAGTTTGGGTTGTACCCTCTTGGTGCTGAATAGGGTACCGCAGCACGGCTCGTCTGCCCCGTAGGTTGCTGCATCATACGTGGGCGGGTGTTGCTCCCTGAGGCCTGATGTGACCACCCAGCCTTCCTCTTATTCTCATTTTCCAGGGCCTTTAGCTTCCTTTCCACCACAAATGCTCTGTCCAGCATCTTTTGAAAGCTCTCATACTCATTTGAGGACATTGCACACTGCATTTCTGCGGTAAGCCCTTCCACGAAACAATCTTGTTTCTGCTCATCAGTCTCTATGTCCCGTGGGGCATAACGGGATAGTTGAGTGAATTTAGTGAGGTATTCCCTCACCGTCATGTTTCCCTGCTGCAGTCCCAAAAACTCTTTCCTCTTGTTTTTGAGTTCACCTCTTGGGATGTAGTGGTTGCGGAAGCTACGCTTGAACTCTTCCCAAGTGATGTTCTCAGGGTCATGATGGGCGGCCACGTAGGCGGTCCACCAATCAGCAGCAGGTCCATGCAATTGATGAGAGGCAAACAGCACCCTCTCATACCCTTGGCATTGTATTATCCTCATCTTACTTTCAATGGTCTTCAGCCAATCATCTGCCTCCAGAGGTTCAGCAGCACTTGCAAACTTTGGAGGTTGAGTTCCTAGAAACTCACTCAACCTTGGTTGGCGTGGTGCAGCTTGTGGAGGTGGAACTTGATGCAAGTTGGCCACCACTTGAGTCAAGTTCTGGATGAGCTGATTTTGATTCTCCAGCATTTGGTGGAGAGGATCAACTTCTTCACGGCGACCACCCCGGTCCTGGCCTCCAGAAAGATGAGGGTTGCATGCCTCATCATTGTTGTTGGCGGGGTTGGCAGCACGTCCTTTTCCTCTTCCGGCCATCTGGCAGAATCAATCAAATGTTAATTTGATACCATTTAGTATCATCTTACTACTTTCATTTGTTGGTACTTTGAGGTGTTGAGGCTTTGTTAAAATTTTACGAGGGTTTATATCTCACACCAAACAAATGTACTATTATTTCCTGTGGGTTCACACACCAAAGCAAAACAATCTGAAGACGAGGCTGTGGACAATTGCTCATGGCTTCCACAACTCACGTCACACACCAAGCATCATCACACCATTAACTACGTAACGACTCGACTACTCGACCTCTTGCTAGCTAGGGGAAAGACTCTACACTACTCGTCCTCTTGAGCTGGCTCCTCGGGATCTTCCTCCTCATTTCGGCTACCTTCTGACTCTGCTTTGGGTGGGGAGGCTGCTGGTGGAGAAGTGCGACAACGCCTGATTTCTCGGCGATCCGGGGAGTCAGGAGTCCATGTATCATTCACGGTGACACACAGTTCATTCCCATCTCCTCTTTCTCTCGCCTTTAAGCAAGCTCGCAGCAACGCCTCCGTTTCCTTCAGGGTGTCTCGGACATCCTGAAGCTCTTGTTGACACTCCTGCAGTCGAGTGCTGAGCATAGCAGCATCCTCCAAGCACAAGTCCATGTGCTCATGGGAAGTCCCTTGCTGCACCGGTGGGTACTTGTACTCCGTGGTACCACTCTCACGTTGGAGGACATACATGTACTCAGTTTTGTCCAAGTGGCGACGATAGATGTGACTCTGGCAGGTCATGGCCTCCCAGGTGACATCTTTCTCCGCGTCAACTTGTGTTGCTCGACAAGCTGGAGAGTGGTGAATCTTAAGCAGCTGATTCTCGTGTATAATCCTCATCTCCGAACTCCATTCTTCCCTCTTCTCACGGATGGTCCTGGTGGAGTTATAGTGGATGATTAGCTTGCCCGTATTGCCGGCGGCTTCGAGCATACGTCGAAGACGGCGCAACAAATCTCCTACTGCCAATCCGTAGGAAAGGTACGTCACTGGACGACTCTCCTCTCTTTCGGCAAGGGCAACTACTGGAACTCTCCCTCCTGTGGACTTACGAGCGGTGCGAATCATGCGAACCATCTAAAACAAAAGAATTTAAAATTAGGTTAGATAAATTCTCAAACAAAAATCCTATTTTGAATGAAAGTTGGGGTAAGATGAAGAAAATGACTCCTTTAATAACACTTTTCCACCCACACCTTGGAAAATAGTTTTTAAGAAAATAGGGCCCTTAAATACGTCCATTTCTTCCTAGGTCCACGTTCCTACGGGCAACCTTGGCTCTGATACCACCTCTGTCACACCCGGTTTTTCCGAAGAAACAACCAAGTGAATATCACATATATGCCAGGATCATTTTCTCATACATGTGATGACAAATAGTGAAGCATCATTTATTACAAGCCAGGTGTCGAATATAAATAAGTCTTACATCGCAAATGTCTCAATGGACACTAATGCTTCATCACAAGTAAATAAACTAGCAGCGGAATATTATTCTTTTAGGGCTCCATCACAGGCGTTGCCCGGGGGTCTTCATGAACCTAAAATCCTTCCTCGGGTCCAAAATCTTGGTCATTATACACCACCTCATTATCTTGACCTGAGCAGCAATATAAACCAACAAATATGCAAGGTTGAGTACCAATGGTACTCAGCAAGTGTGGGAAAATTATATCATGCATGGCTAGAACAAGGAGAGGTTGAACTCATGGTTAAAGCACTACGCAAATTAATACCTATCACCTTAGCTTATTAAGCACCTACAGTACTACACAGGTGAAATGGTCCCAATCTCCCATCCCATCATCATAATCCAATAACCATAACATCATTTCCCATGTTAAGCTCCCCGCTTAACTTCCAAAACCATCAATCCTCTAATCATGAATAAGTCCAGGCCGCTCTTAGCCGTGAGCACGGCTGTCAAGACAGTTTTGACTCTGCAGAGTTTGTACCACTGTACCCACAAGTAGTGATTTCATCCCCCGTTGCCGGGTGGACTAAAAGAACCTCCATTATGCCAGTGGCTACGATCCACATTCACACTTCCCAGGTGTGCGGCCAAGAGATCACTACGAAGCCTTTACAAAGGGATTCCCGACGAGTGTGGGCCCACTGAGGTTTCACCCCTAACAGCATACAAGAGGCTCCAAACCCGCTGCAGTGGCCCCCTCTTGAGCCTTGCGGTTCATATGGTAGTCCAGCTGACACCTACTCCCCGCACCATCCAACACACCCATACTACGCCGGGGATACACCTAATTAATTGGCCAAGCTGCCCCATCTCAGCATGTGGTTGCCACTGTAAAGCCGGGTAATGCTCCATGAACCGGTCCTTAGGATCCAGGCAAGTACTAAACGCAAACCCAAGTCTCGTGCACCCAGCACACAACCAAAACATCCAACTTTCCTTGATCCCTACCTCTACATAACTCACAATGTCTCATTCAAGAGTATGGTAATATAAACTGATGGTCTCATTTCCCAAATATCCCATTCTAAGCATGGCTAAGCATATGCAGGTAAATAAATGACATGACAAAATAAATCCCAACCCAAGCTACAAGGAAACAAGGTAATGCAAATCTAGGGAAACTTTCCTAGCATGGTTTTCATATTTCATTTGACAATGCAAATAATTCTATCTACATATCCTAGCATAGGATCAAAGTGGTCAAGGACACTTGCCTCCTTCTTGCTGCTCTTGAAATTGGTAGTCCTGATCTTGGAAAGGGTTAACTTGCTCTTGAACAGGTTCTACTTCATACCATCACACATAGCAAAAGAAAAACAACAATCATAAGACATAGTCCACACTTCTTACTTCATTCAAACCACACATTCATATTTATAAAAGTTCTTTACCATTATATGTGTTGGGGTTACTTTATGTGTGTTGAGTTGTGGCTTGCATGCACTTTTAACCATGTGTATATGATTCCTACTTTTGTGTCCACCTTTATACTTTCATACTATTTATATGGGTTTCCAATAAATTTCTTATATTCAACTACTTCACCTTTTTACTACCAAGTGTGTATGAAAAGTATTATTCTTCCCCATATGTGCTTTCATAATTTCTATCAACCCTAAACTGAATTCTTTGTATTTTAGAAACTCCATTTATCATTTACTAGTTGCTATATTTTCAGATTTATATTCCTATGCATAATTTTGTATTTTATTATTAAATTAGCAATACACATCATCTAAACAGTATAGGTTCTGGTCCTAAATAATTTAAAATCATATTTTGACCTTGGCTTCTGATGTAGACCATTTCATAATTATTTTCCCTATTTTTCTATAACTATTCTTTACTTTAACATGTGTCCCTATACTAATAATGTGAATAATAAATGAAACAGATTCATTTCAGCCCAAAATATATTTTTATCTCACTCCAAAGTTTTCTAAACATTGAGAAAGTCTTTAACTTAATTTTGACAATTATGTTTGTCCCCCTTTTTAATCTTTAAACACTAGTTACATATTCAATTTTCTAAATTAAATACTAAACAGGGCTAAAATAATGAATTCACCCCATTACAGGGTCTATAATATTATTTTCATAATTTCCAGGGGTCTAGCTACATTTATCAGAGATGTTTTTCCTAATTTCTATTAAGTCCAGGGGCTAAAACTGATTTTTAAATGAATTTACATGATTTTCTGGAGTTCCAGGGGCTAGATCTGAAGTTTCCGGGGCTAGCTCTCAATTCCAGAGAACCCCAGGGGGTAGCACATAAGAATTCCAGTCTTTATAATGTGGGGCTGACGTGGACCGTCCGATTTTAAACCGACGGCTGAGATTATAACATCGAACCGGTACGCGGGGATTTAAAGTCTACCGTGCGATTTAAAATAAACGGCGCACAAGCGGCCACGTCGCTCTGATCGAGTGCGGGCGGCGCTGCCGGCGGCGCACGGCGGCGGGAAGCGGCGATCTCGCCGGAAAGTTTCGGATCCTCGAGAATTCTGTCTAAAACTGTGATCTTATGGCATAGATCGGTAGAGGGGAGGTCAGGGATCTCACCTCGGGGGTTTTCTCGAGCTCGGGGGTCCTGGAAAGTGATCGGCGGCGAGGTCCGAGGCAAAACCACGGCGAAGCTCGTCGGCGCTGAGTTTACACCGTAAGTCTTCGGGTTTTCTGCACCTGCAAAGTTCCCCGGAGGCGGTGGATCAAGACCGGCGAGTTAGATCAGAGTTTCCGAGCTTAGATCGGCCAGAATTCACCGGCGAAGTCTCGGTGCTCACCGGAGTGAAAATCGGCGATCGCGTGGGAAAAACTGATCGGATCGGGGGTTTTTATAGCCGGGGGAGGGCGGTGGGTCTGTTGTGATCGAGTTGGAGTCCTCTGGGTCCAGAATTCGGGCGATGGGACGCGGTTTTCCGGTCGGTTGCGATTTCGCGCGCTCGGGGGAAAAGTCCGGGGTCGCGGGGCTCGGGGTTAGGGATGACAGGTGGGTCCCACCCGTCGGTGAGAGGCAGCGCGGCGCGCGCGGGGGCGGGCTGGCGCGGGAGTAGCTGGGCCGGCTGGCGGGTTTCGGCCCACTGGCCAGTTTTTTCCCGTTTTCCTTTTTTTCTTTTTCCATTTCTTTTCTGTTTTGAGTATAATTTGAATTCCAGTTTGAATTTGAATTTTTGCAAAACATGCAACACGTCCAAAAAAATTTAAATTCCCCTCTGAACATGGTTTTGGGTTTTGAATCAAAATTTGGGGTGTTACATCCACCAAATGCTGGAGAATCAGAATCAGCTCATCCAGAACTTCAAGTGGTGGCCAACTTGAATCAAGTTCCACCTCCACAAGCTGCACCACGCCAACCAAGGTTGAGTGAGTTTCTAGGAACTCAACCTCTGAAGTTTGCAAGTGCTGCTGAACCTCTGGAGGCAGATGATTGGCTTAAGACCATTGAAAGTAAGATTAGGATCATACAGTGCCAAGGGTATGAGAGGGTGCTGTTTGCCTCTCATCAATTGCATGGACCTGCTGCTGATTGGTGGACCGCCTACGTGGCCGCCCATCATGACCCTGAGAATATCACTTGGGAGGAGTTCAAGCGTAGCTTCCGCAACCATTACATCCCAAGAGATGAACTCAAAAACAAGAGGAAAGAGAGTTTGGGGTTGCAGAAAGGTAACATGACTGTGAGGGAATACCTCACTAAATTTTCTCAACTATCCCGTTATGCCCCACGGTACATAGAGACTGATGAGCAGAAACAAGATTGTTTCGTGGAAGGACTTACCGCGGAGATGCAGTGTGCAATGTCCTCAAATGAGTATGAAAGCTTTCAAAAGATGGTGGACAGGGCGTTTGTGGTAGAAAGGAAGCTGAAGGCCTTGGAAAATGAGAACAAGAGGAAGGCCGGGTGGTCCCATCAAGCCTCAGGGAGCAACACCCGCCCACGTCTGATGCAGCAACCAGCAGGGCAGACAAACCGTGTTGCGGTACCCTACTCAGCACCAAGAGGGTACAACCCGAACTACAGGCCTCCGGCAGCACCAGCACAGCCACAACGTCAGTTCGTACAGCAGCCTCGCCCTACATATCAACCTCGACCAGCAGTGCAAGGACCCCCAAACCAACCCCAAGACAACAAAGGCCAAGCACCTAAGGTTGGGGTGCAATGTTTTAGCTGTGGTGAAGTGGGGCAATATGCCCATAAATGCCCAAAGAAGAAGCCCGCACAGCCACAACAGCAGAATGTGATGCGAGGACGGGTGAACCACGTCACTATGGAGGAAGCACAAGATGCACCCGACGTGTAGTTGGTAAGTTTCCTGCCAATTTACACCTTGCAACCCTGCTGTTTGATTCTGGTGCTACCCACTCGTTTATTGCTCAAGGGTTTGTTAAGAAGCATGACCTAGCAACAACACAAATGAACCATATGCTAGCTGTAAACTCTCCAGGGGGAGAAATAAGGACAAGACAAGTGTGTCCCAAAGTGAACCTAGACATTAATGGGGTGGTATTTACTGCCAACCTCATAGTGATAGATTCCCAAGGGATCAGTATTATTTTGGGCATGGATTGGTTGACAAAACATAAAGGAATCATCCATTGTTCGACCAGAACGGTGGAACTAACTCACCCTAGTGGCACAAGAGTAAAGTTCATAACAATATACGAGCCTAGGAGGGACATTAAATTAAATCAAGTTGAGGTGAAAGTGGAAGAGATCAGGATCATCAGGGAATATCCAGATGTTTTTCCGGAGGAGTTGCCAGGTATGCCTCCCGATCGTGAAGTGGAATTTGCAATTGAGCTAGTGCCTGGAACAGCCCCGATATACAAGAGACCTTATCGGATGGACTCCAAGCAGCTAGAAGAACTAAAGGATCATTTGAGAGAATTGACGGAGAAGGGGTATATTCGCCCTAGTTCCTCACCATGTGGAGCTCCGGTGATATTTGTGCCCAAGAAAGACGGAACCCAAAGGTTATGCGTGGATTACCGTGCTTTGAACGAGGTAACCATCAAGAACAAGTACCCATTACCCCGCATTGAAGACTTGTTCGATCAATTGAGGGGAGCTTGTGTGTTCTCGAAAATTGATCTCAGGTCGGGGTACCACCAACTCAAGATAAGGCAATCTGATATTCCCAAGACAGCTTTCGTATCTCGGTACGGACTGTATGAATACACCGTCATGCCTTTTGGGCTAACTAATGCCCCGGCATACTTCATGTACCTCATGAACAAGGTATTCATGGAATACCTGGACAAATTTGTGGTGGTTTTCATAGATGACATTCTCGTCTTCTCCAAAGATGAAGGAGAACATGAGAAACATCTAAGGTTGGTGTTGCAGAGGCTAAGAGAACACCAACTATATGCCAAGTTGAGCAAGTGTGAGTTTTGGCTGAAGAGAGTTCCCTTCTTAAGACATATAATCTCGGAGGGAGGAATTTCTGTGGATCCTACCAAAATCGAGGATATACAGGAGTGGAAGACCCCTGAAAATGTCGGGGAAGTTTGAAGCTTCTTCGGATTGGCTGGATACTATCGACAGTTTATTGTGGGATTCTCAAAGATCTTGAGACCTCTCACCAAACTGTTGGAGAAGGGAATCACATTCACCTGGACGCCACAGTGCGAGACGAGCTTTCAAGAGCTAAAGAAAAGATTGACAACAGCCCCAGTGCTCGTTATGCCAGATATGCAAAAGAACTTTACGGTGTACTGCGATGCCTCTGGAAACGGGTTGGGATGTGTTCTCATGCAAGAAGGGCATGTCGTGGCTTATGTATCCCGGCAGCACCGGAAGCACGAGAAGAACTATCCTACACATGACCTAGAACTAGCCGCAGTGGTACACGCGTTGAAAATTTGGCGGCACTATTTGATGGGGAAGAGGATAGAGATATATACGGATCATAAGAGTTTGAAGTACATATTCACACAGCCAGACCTCAACCTCAGACAAAGGAGATGGTTGGAGCTAATCAATGACTTTGATGTGGGCATCAACTATCATCCCGGGAAAGCAAACGTCGTGGCCGATGCTTTAAGTCAGAAAGTGCAGGTCAATAAGTTGAGCTTGAAGGACATGCCTGCATAATTGAAGGACGAGGTTATAAGGCTCAATATATGCCTTGTGAATAGTGGTGAAGCCATCGCTATGGAAGTGGACTCCACACTAGAGCGAGACATACGTGAGGGAAAAAAGAATGATGAGAAGATACACGAAATCAGGCAACTCATCAAGGAAAATAAAGCTCCTGGTTTTAGAGAGAATGAACAAGGAACGGTGTGGCATGGGAAAAGAATCTGTGTGCCAAAAGTAAAGGAGATCCGTGAATTGATTTTGAAGGAGGCTAATGATTCTGACTATTCCATTCATCCTGGGAGTACGAAAATGTAACAGGACCTCAAAAGCAGGTATTGGTGGTATGGCATGAAGCGAGACGTCGCGGAACATGTTGCCCTATGTGACACATGTCAGTTGGTGAAAGCAGAACATCAACGACCCGCGGGATTATTGCAACCACTCAAAGTGCCTGAATGGAAATGGGAAGAAATCAGCATGGATTTCATCGTGGGGTTGCCTAGGATCCAATCAGGGTATGATTCGATATGGGTCATCATTGATAGGCTAACCAAGGTAGCTCATTTCATCCCCGTGAAAGAAAGCTACATCGGATCCAAATTGGCAGAGTTGTACATGTCAAGGATCGTGTGTTACCATGGAGTGCCAAAGAAGATTGTGTCGGATCGAGGGACACAGTTCACCTCAAGGTTCTGACAGAAGTTGCATGAAACCATGGGGACCCATCTGAATTTCAGCTCTGCCTATCATCCCCAAACTGACGGACAGACGGAGAGAACCAATCAGATTGAAGATATGTTAAGGGCATGTGCACTCAAAAACAATAGGAGTTGGGACAAGAACTTACCATATGCGGAGTTTTCCTATAACAACAGCTATCAAGCTAGTATGAAGATGTCACCGTTTGAAGCTTTGTATGGGAGGAAGTGCAGAACTCCCCTATTTTGGAACCAAACGGGGGAAAGTAAAGTGTTTGGTCCAGAGGTACTACAAGAAGCCGAGGCGAAGGTGAGGGAAATTCGCAATAACTTGAGGATAGCACAGACACGCCAAAAGAGCTATGCCGATGTACGAAGAAGAGAGCTCGTTTTCAACGTGGGAGACTATGTCTATCTCAAAGTGTCCCCTATCAGAGGACTTCGTCGGTTCAAGGTGAAAGGGAAGTTGTCACCTCGATACATCGGACCCTTTCAAGTTCTGGAAAGGAAAGGCGAAGTGGCGTATCAACTAGAGTTACCAGCTCGTCTATCGGATGTGCACGATGTATTCCATGTGTCACAACTCAAGAAATGCCTGAGGACGCCTGAAGAGGTGTTACCCATGAATGAAGTGGACGTAGCTGAGGATTTGTCTTATGCCGAGCAACCATACAAGATTTTGGAGACAATAGAACGCCTCACCAGAAATAAAAGAATCCGGATGTGCAAGGTGCAGTGGAAGCATCACTCAGAAGAGGAAGCCTCCTAGGAGCGGGAAGATGAGCTCAAGGCACAATTTCCGGAATTGTTTTCTTAGAAACACCAATCTCGAGGACGAGATTTCTTTTAAGGGGGGTAGAGCTGTAACACCCAAAAATTTTGATTCAAAACTCTAAATCATGTTAAGAGGGGGATTTAAATTTTTTTGGACGTGTTGCATGTTTTGCAAAAATTCAAATTCAAACTGGAATTCAAATTAAACTCAAATCAGAAAAGAAATAGAAAAAGAAAAAGAGAAAACAGAAAAAAACCGGCCAGTGGGCCGAAACCCACCAGCCGGCCCACCGAATCCTGCGCCAGCCCGCAGCCGCGCGTGCCCCCCTTCTTCCCACTGACATGCGGGGCCCGCCAACCTTTCTTCCTCCTCGCGCCCGCGCCCGCGCTCGGCCGGACTCCCTCACCCCGAATCAAAACCGACTCAGATCCTCGCGTATCTCAGCCAAAATTTGTTCGTAGGTGACGCGGACATAATCTAAACCACCCCGCTGCCCTCCCCCGTCTATAAAAACACCGGCCTCGTTCTGTTTTTCCCCCGCGATCGCCGATTTTTACTCCAGTGAGAACCGAGACTTCTCCGGCGAATTCTGGCCGATCTAAGCTCGGAAATTCCGGTCTAACTCGCTGGTCTTGATACACCGCCTCCGGGGAACCTTGCAGGTGCAGAAAACTCGGTGATTTGCGGCGTAAATGCAGCACCGACGAGCTTCGCCGTGGTTTTGCCTCGGACCTCGTCGCCGATCACCTTCCAGGACCTCCGAGCTCAAGAAAACCCCCGAGGTGAGATCCCCGACCTCCCCTCTACCGATCTATGCCATAAAATCGCCGCTTCCCGCCGCCGTGCGCCGCCGGCAGCGCCGCCCGTGCTCGATCAGAGCGACGTGGCCGCTTGTGCGATGTTTATTTTAAATCGCACGGTAGGGTTTAAACCCCCGCGTACCGGTTCGACGTTATAATCTCAGCCGTCGGTTTAAAATCAGACGGTCCACGTCAGCCCCGTGTTATAAAGACTGGAAATCTTACGTGCTACCCCCTGGGGTTCTTGGGAAATAAGAGCTAGCCCCGGAAACTTCTGATCTAGCCCCTAGAACTCCAGAAAATCATTTAAATTCATTTAAAAATCAGTTTTAGCCCCTGGACTTAATAAAAATTAGGAAAAACACTTCTGTTATGAGTAGCTAGACCCCTGAAAATTCTTAAAATAATATTATAGACCCTGTGGTGGGGTAAGTTTAACTTTTTAGCCCTGTTTAGTATTTAAATTAGGAAATTGAATGTGTGGCTAGTGTTTAAAAATTAAAAAGTGGGATAAACATATTGTCATAATTAAATTAAAAACTTTCTCAGTACTTAGAAAACTTTGGAGTGAGATAAAAATATATTTTGGGCTGAAATGAATCTGTTTAATGTATTATTCACATTTATTAGTTATAGAAACACATTTTGAAGTAAAGAATAGTTCTGGAAAATAGGGAAAAATAATTGTAAAATAGTTTACATCAGAGGCAAATGTCAAAATATGTTATTAAATTATTTAGGACCATAACCTATTCTGTTTAGATGATGTGTCTTACTATTTTCATAATAAAGTACACATTTATGCATAAGAAAATGAATCTGAAAATATAGCAACTAGTAAATGATAAATGGAGTTTCTAAAATTCAAAGAGTTCAGTTTAGGGTTGGTAGAAATTAGGAAGACACATATGGAGAAGGAAAATACCTTTCATGATTATTTGGTAGTAAAAAGGTGTAGTAGTTAAATATAAGGAATTTAATTAAATTGGAAACTCATATAAATAAAGTATGAAAGTATAAATGTGAACACAAAAGTAGGAATCATATACACATGATTAAAAGTGCATGCAAGCCACAAATCGACACACATAGAGTAACCACAACACATATAATGGTAAATGATTTCATAAATATGAATGTGTGGTTTGTATGAAGTGGAAGTGTGAACTATGTCTTATGGATTGTTATTTTTCTTTTGCTATGTGTGATGGTATGATGTAAAACCTGCTCAAGAGCAAGTTATTCATTTCCAAGATCAGGACTACCCATTTCAAGAGCAGCAGGAAGGAGGCAAGTGTCCTTGACCACTTTGATCCTATGCTAGGATGTGTAGCTAGAATTATTTGCATTATCAATTTAAATATGAAACCCATGATAGGAAGTTTCCCTAGAATTGCATTACCTTGTTTCCTTGTAGCTTGGGTTGGGATTTATTTTATCATGTCATTTATTATGCACATGCTTAGCCATGCTTAGAATGGGATATTTGGGATATGAGATCATCAGTTTATTTTACCATACTCTTGAATGAGATATTGTGAGTTATGTAGAGGTAGGGATCAAGGCAAGTTGGATGTTTTGGTTGTGTGCTGGGTGCACGAGACTCTGGTTTGTGTTTAGTACTTGCCTGGATCCTAAGGACCGGTTCATGGAGCATGTAACCTGGCTTTATAGTGCCAACCACATGCTGAGATGGGGCAGCTTGGCCAATTAATTAGGTGTATCCCCGGCGTAGTATGGGTGTGTTGGATGGTGCGGGGAGTAGGTGTCAGCTGGACTACCATATGAACCGCAAGGCTCAAGAGGGGGCCACTGCAGTGGGGTTGGAGCCTCTTGTATGCTGTTAGGGGTGAAACCTCAGTGGGCCCACGCTCGTCGAGAATCCCTTTGTAAAGGCTTCGTAGTGATCTCCTGGCTACACACCTGGGAAGTGTGAATGTGGATCGTAGCCACTGGCATGATGGAGGTTCTTTTAGTCCACCCGGCAACGGGGGATGAAATCACTACATGTAGGTACAGTGGTACAAACTCTGCAGAGCCAAAACTGTCATGACAGCCATGCTCACGGTCAAGAGCGGCTTGGACTTATTCATGATTAGAGGATTGATGGTTTTGGAAGTTTTGGATGTTAAGCGGGGAGCTTAACATTGAAAATGATGTTATGGTTATTTGGTTATGATGATGGGATGGGAGATTGGGACTATTTCACCTGTGTAGTAATGTAGGCGCTTAATAAGCTAAGGTGGTAGATATTAATTGCGTAGTGCTTTAACCATGAGTTCAACCTCTCCTTGTTCTAGCCATGCATGATATAATTTTCCCACACTTGCTGAGTACCATTGGTACTCAACCTTGCATATTTGTTGGTTTATATTGCTGCTCAGGTCAAGATAATGAGGTGGGGTATAATGACCAAGACCTTGCACCCGAAGAAGGTTTCTAGGTTCATGGAGACCCCGGGCAACGCCTGTAATGGAGCCTACGAGAATAATTATTCCGCTGCTAGTTTATTTACTTGTGATGAACTTATTATTGTCCATCAAGACAATTGCGATGTAAGACTTATTTATATTTGACACCTGGCTTGTAATAAATGATGCTTCACTATTTGTCATCACATGTATGAGAAAATGATCCTGGCATACATGTGATATTCACTTGGTTGTTCTGCGGAAAAAACGGGTGTGACAGAAGTGGTATCAGAGCCAATGTTGCCCGTAGGAACGTGGACCTAGGTAGAAATGGACGTATTTAAGGGCCCTATTTTCTTAAAAACTATTTTCCAAGGTGTGGGGTGAAAAGTGTTATTTAAGGAGTCATTTTCTTCATCTTACCCCAACTTTCATTCAAAATAGGATTTTTGTTTGAGAGTTTATCTAACCTAATTTTAAAATTCTTTTTGTTTTAGATGGTTCGCATGATTCGCACCGCTCGCAAGTCCACAGGAGGGAGAGTTCCCGTAGTTGCCCTTGCCGAGAGAGAGGAGAGCCGTCCGGTGACGTACCTTTCCTACGGATTGGCAGTAGGAGGCTTATTGCGCCGTCTTTGGCGTATGCTCGAAGCCGCCGGCAATACGGGCAAGCTAATCATCCACTATAACTCCACCAGGACCATCCGTGAGAAAAGGGAAGAATGGAGTTCAGAGATGACGATAATACACGAAAATCAGCTGCTTAAGATTCACCACTCTCCAGCTTGTAGAGCGACACAGGTCGATGCGGAGAAAGATGTCACCTGGGAGGCCATCACCTGCCAGAGTCACATCTATCGTCGCCACTTGGACAAAACTGAGTACATGTATGTCCTCCAGCGTAAGAGTGGTACCACGGAGTACAAGTACCCGCCGGTGCAGCAAGGGACTTCCCATGAGCACATGGACTTGTGCTTGGAAGATGCTACTATGCTCAGCACTCGACTGCAGGAGTGTCAGCAAGAACTTCAGGATGTTCGGGACACAAGCTCTCCGCAAGTGACTAGCCCCACCAAAAAAAGAACCTCCGCGGGCTGCCCAGTGCAGGCCCGGGGGAAGTGTCGACTGAACACTTCGACAGACGTGGTTGGCGCCATGCCGGTAGAGATCCCCTTCTACCTGCTCGTATCTCTTAGCCATACGCACGATCCGTTCAGCGGTTGCATGTTCATCCGGGAGGATATTGTCTTTCAAGTAGTCCCGGATCTCCGTGATCCATGCATCGGGTCTGACTTGAGCTTCTCGATCTTGAGCGCTGGGTTGCACGGAGTCCCCAGTGACGCTTAAGATCCTTGGCGGCATCCATGGCTGCAGGGCCGCCGGGACCGCCAACTTCGAGGTGCTGGTCAAGCCCCCTTCGCCTGGCTCGGCGGGCTGGGCTGTGGGCCGCAGCAACATCCTCTCGAAGACTCCTTCGGGCACAGGAGCTCTGGTGGAAGCCTTCGTTGAAAGGTCGTCAGGTGCGGCATTGCCAGCGCACGGTACGTGGCGCAGGTCCAAGGCGAGGAAGTCTTTCTCCAACATCTGCACGTGAAGCAGATAAGCAGCTAGCTGTGGGTCATTGCAGGAGCATTCACCCTTCACTTGCTTGATAACCAGCTGGGAGTCACCCTGTGCCAACAACTGGCGAGCGCCTAGAGACAGGGCTGTCTGCAGGCCAAAGATGAGTGCTTCATACTCTGCCATGTTGTTGGTTGTCTTGAAATTTTGATGCACCATGTACCCAAACTGCTCCCCCGATGGCATGAGGAGCAGTACGCCGGCACCGGCCCCCTGCTTTCGCGAGGAGCCGTCGAAGAAGAGCGTCCAGTAGGGCTCGGTGAAGACCGGAGCTTGGTGCTCTGGTTCACCGTCTTCGTGGCCCTCTGGGTCAGTCTTTGTTGGTGTCCACTCTGCCACAAAGTCGGCCAGTGCTTGGCTTTTGACTGCATGGCGAGGAAGGAAGTCCAGCTCGAACTCTGCCAGCTCCGCTGCCCATTTAGCGACGTTGCCAGTCGCATGGGGGCTGTGAAGGATCGTCTTCAGCAGATAGGAGGTGGCTACCGAGACCCGGTGGGCCTGAAAGTAGTGGTGGATTTTCCTGGACGCCACGAGCACTGCATACAGCAGCTTGTGGACTTCTAGGTACCTTGTCTTGGCATCGTGAAGTACTTCACTGATGTAGTAGACAGGTCTCTGGATGGTTCGAACCCTCCCTCTTAGGTCTGGAAGGTTTTCATCCATCGGCCCTGGTCCGCTGAAGGTGAGTGGGTCCAGGGGGGCTTCCGGGAGTTGGAACCCGGAAGCTCTTGAGCCGTCTTGGCCCTCCGGGGGGCCCCGCTGGTTCTCCGGGGGCTCCGGAGGATTCTGTGGGATCTCCGGGAGGTCCCGTTGGGCCTCCGGGGGGTCCCGTTGGACCCCCAGGGCGTTGTCTCGGGGGTCCGGGAGGCCGCCCTGGACCTCCGGGAGGTTGTCTTGGAGGTCCGGGAGACCGTCTTGGTCCTGCGGGGCCTCCTGGCGTCTGTCTTCTGCTGCCGGAGCAGGCTGTGAAGATGAGAGGTCCGGACGTTCTGCGACGAGGACCATACTCACCACTTCAGTTGTTGCCGCGATGTAGAGCAACAGATGCTCTCCGGGCTCTGGGGCTACCATGATAGGTAGGGTCGTCAGGAGTCGCTTCAACTCCTGGAAAGCCTCTTCTGCTTCGTCAGTCCACGTAAATGGACCGGATTTGCGCAGGAGCTTAAAGAAAGGAAGTGCCCGCTCTGCTAGCCTCGGTATAAACCGACTCAGCGCGGCTAGGCATCCCGTGAGTTTCTGGACATCTTTGATGCGGGCAGGAGGCCGCATCAAGTCGATGGCTTTGATCTTCTCTGGGTTGGCCTCAATCCCCCGGTGTGAGACCAGGAATCCTAAGAGCTTCCCAGAGGATACACCGAACACACATTTGTCGGGGTTCAGTTTGGTGCACGTAGAGCGCAATTTGTCAAAAACTAAGGCTAGGTTATCTAACAAAGATGAACCCTGCCTGACCTTGACAACGATGTCGTCGACGTACACCTCAACTAAGTGTCTTATTAACTCTCCATAGGTTTTGTGCATTGCACGCACAAAGGTGGGGAGAGCATTCTTTAGGCCGTAAGGCATAGAGACATAACAATAAAGGCCATCTACTGTGATGAAGGAGGTGTGCTCTTCATCCTCCCTAGACATGGGGGTCTGATGGAAACCCAAGTAGGCGTCTAGGAAGCACAGCATATCGCAGCCTGATGTTGAGTCTACTATTTGATCTATTCTAGGGAGAGGGAATGGATCTTTCGGACATGCCTTATTGAGACTGGTGTAGTCGATGCACATCCGGAGCTTCCTGCCGGCCTTCGGGACAACGACGGGGTTCGCCAACCACCGGGGGTGGTGGACTTCCTGTATAAAGCCAGCGTCCAGCAGCTTCTTGATTTCTTCACGAATGAAGTTTTGCCGCTCGATGGACTGCTTGCGGGGCTTCTGTTGAACTGGCCGGGCGTCGGGAAGACCTTTAAGTGGTGCTCGATCACCTCCCTAGGGATCCCCGGCATTTGTGACGGCTGCCATGCAAACACGTCAACGTTCTGCCGGAGGAAGGTGACGAGCGCGCCTTCCTATTTGCTATCCAGGCCCCCGGCTACCCGGGTGGTCTGGGTGGCTTCAGCGCCGACTTGGACGACCTTTAAGGGGACGCCGCCCTCGTCAAGGGCTTGCACCCGGGGTGCTGTGGCGGAGGCACGGTGGCGTGCACTCGGGTGGAGCTGGTCTAGCTCTGCACTGCCAGGGGCTGGTGCCCCGGCTGTTGCGAGCGCTTGGAGTTTCTCCAAGGCCGACACTGCAGCAGTGCGGTCTCCACGAATCCTGAGGATGCCTGTTGGTGTAGGCATCTTCAGGACGAGGTAGCCGTAGTGGGCTACTGCCATGAATCGGTACAGGGCTGGCCTGCCAATTATGGCGTTGAAGGGGAGGTCGATCTCCGCTACGTCAAACAGAATGTATTCTGTCCGATAGCTGTCCGGAGCTCCGAAGGTCACCGGAAGGCTGATGTTGCCGTAGGGAACGACCTGTCCCGGCCCTACCCCTGAGAACGGGCTCGACGGGGTGAGCTTGGCCATCGGGATCTGCAGCTTCTGGAAAGCTGCACGGCTGATGAGGTTCAGCCCAGCTCCACCATCTACCAAAACGTGGTACATCCTCACGTTGGCGATGGTGGGAGCTACCAAGAGCGGTAGTTGGCCGGCCCCAGCCATGTTCCTGGGGCAGTCGGTGGCGTCAAAGCTGATGGGGGTTCCCATCCACTTGAGGTGCGGTGCGGCACTTGGGAGTGGAGCCACCGATGCTACCGCTCAGCGCAGAGTCTTGACTGCACTTCGGGACGAGGGGTCGGCAGACCCGCGGTATATGACGTAGAGCTTCTTTCGACGCTCATCATCGCTGGAGCTGGAGTCCTCATGGTTGCGTACCGCCTTCACGGCGCGCTGAGGCTCCTGGAACTCCACTTGGTGGTCGACGCTGTCTGGGACGTTGTCGAAGTGTTCAGTCGACACTTCCCCCGGGCCTGCACTGGGTAGCCCGCGGAGGTTCTTTTTTCGGTGGGGCTAGTCCCTAGCGGAGAGTTTGCGCAGATGGACGAGTTAGTAAGAGCTTGACACGGCGAGTTTTACGTGGTTCAGGCCGCCGGAGCGTAAAACCCTACGTCCACGGCGAGCTATTGAGCTCGCTGTATTGCTTGCTGCTCAGGGCCGGAGTCCCGAGCTTGGGGGTGAGTTACAGCTTGAGAGTTTATGGCTAGCATATGAGTTGCAAAGTGCGAACCCAGGGTGCTAATGGATAGAGTGCGAACCCCTGCTAACGTCGCCTACCCGAGCCTTTTATGGTCCAAGACTCGGGTGGCTTACAAGGGGGGCCGGGACCCGACAGGTGGTCCCGGGGAGATTGAATGATATCTACCGTATCTGCAGTTACGCCGGTAGTTGTCTCTGCCGAAGGCTTCTGAGTCTTCGTCTTGTAGCTCTGCCCATGCCGCATGCTAGTCGTAGTGGATGATGACGGCGGGGGCGGCATGGGATGTCTTGTCGCTGCGTTTATTGGCTGGCAGGCTCTGACACTGCGCGCCAGTCTGTGATGCGACTGGGCGCAACGGCACCTGACAGAGGCGTGCTCCGCGTCTCTGCGTCTTGGGAAGGCGCGGGCCTTGAATACCTTGTACGGGCAAGGTATGGGGTGTCTTTACGCCCGCTGCCTATCGCTCGGGGGCAGGCAGCGCCGTTCTGCTGGCCACGTGGCAGGCCTAGAGCCCTCCTCAGAAGAGAGGGGGGGCCGGCCCCGCAGGACACGTGGAGCCTTCGGACCTCTCCCCGCGGTTGGGGAGGTTCGGCTTCTGTTGGCCACGTGGTGGGCCCGGAGCTCCTCTCTGAAGAGGGGGAGGTCCGGCCTCTCTGGACACGCGGCACCTTCGGACCTCTCTCCCGCGGAGGGGGAGGTCCGGCTTCTTGTATGCCACGTGGTGGGCCCGGAGCTCTCCTCTGAGGAGAGGGAGGTCCGGCCCCGCTGGACGCGTGGCGCCTTCGGAGCTCTCCCTGCGGAGAAGGGCGAGATCCTTAGGCATTTTCCCCTGTGCGCGGGGGTACCCCATATCGAGGGTACCGACAGTGGCCCCCGGGCCCATCTTGGGGGAGATAGCGAGCCCGAGGTGGGACCTTCGTCTCTTCTGATCCGCGCACTTTTTTGTCTTGAGTACTCCCTGTGCTGGCAGGGTCTTGACGGCTTCGGTGTTCAGCCTCTTAGGAGAGGGTGAAGCCTGGCATCGGAGCTCGGCCCGGCTGTGGGGGCGGAGGTCCGGAAGTCATCGGAGCTCAGGCCAGCGAAGGGCGTGAGGTCCGGCATCAGCGCTCGCCTCTGAAAGGAGGGCGAGGGCTGGCCTCGGAGCTCGGTCTGGCTGTGGAGGCAGAGTCCGGAAGTCATCGGAGCTCAGGCCAACGAAGGTCGTGAGGTCCGGCATCAGCGCTCGCCTCTGAAAGGAGGGCGAGGGCTGGTCTCGGAGCTCGGCCCAGCTGTGGGGGCGGAGTCCGGCACTGCTCAGTGGTCCCCCCTTTCCTATCCCTTAGTCTCATTTGGCTTACTGTCCCAGGCCGGAATACGGGGCTTGGGCAATCCAGTGCACTTGGTCCCGGAGGTCTGGCCCCAGCCCCAGCAAGGGTGTAACTGCCCGCCCCCCTGGTACTCAGGCAGTAGCGCCGGGAGGCAGAGTGCGCATGCTTTGGGTGCAAGACCGGGCAAAGCAAGGCTCCTGACCCCCCGTTCTAGCGTAGGTCTTTTCTCGGAGGAGACCAACTGGCGGTGCAGTACCCTTATAGGGGGAGATCCAAAAGGCCACCGGGCCTCTGGCAGGTACCCCAAGCACTACCGCCTTGGGCAGGACGGCAAATATCGACTATGCATGAGAGCCGGAAAGAGGAGCCGAGTGTACAATGGACGCACACTGTATAGAGCGTGGGGAGGTGTTCATATAAATTAATGCGTAATTTAAATAAACACCTAAGCAAGCATGGTGAACTTACTGGTTAGCGTAAGAGCGCCTGTCTTCATGCAGAGCGGGTCATGCGTGGCTTCATCGTACGCCAGACACGGGGGGACCCGGCCCCACATACCATGTGGAAGGGTAGTTCCCATGACCCGGCCCTAGGAAGTCCGGCTGGCCCTCGACATGGAGGAGCCGGTATCCCCCGACGGCTCTGGGTGCGCATCTGCACCGGTTGTGTGGGTCTGCTTGGGGTGGACCTGGCACGCATTGCATCCCTAACCGGTTTGACGGCGTCCAGGTGGCTCTCGGTCAGTAGGAGCCATGCCGGGTGGCTTAACCGACCAACATGCGGGACGATGAGCGTTCCCAGCACTCGCCTCCTTGGACTACTGCGAGGTAATCGCAGCCTTCCTCCTAGGTTATGCACCGCAATAGGATGTCGTGGCGCCACGCCAGTAAAGATACCAGCGCGTAGCACTTAGCCATCCGCACCACCCGTTCAGCGGATGCACGTTCATCAGGAAGGATGTCCTTCAAGGAGCCCCGGACCTCCGTGGTCCATGCATCGGGACTACTTGAGCTTCTGGATCTTGAGCGCTGGGTTGCACGGAGTCCCCAGTGACTCTTACGATCCTTTGGCGGCATCCAGGGCCGCCGGGACTGCCTAGCTTCGAGGCACTGGTTCAGCCCCCTTCGCTCGGCTCGGCGGGCCGGGCTGTGGACCGCAGAAACGTCCTCTCGAAGACTCCTTCGTGCGCAGGGGCTCCGATGGAGGCTTTCGTTGAGAGGTCGTCAGCTGCGGCCGTGCAAGTGCGCGGTGCATGGCGCAGGTCCAAGGCGAGGAATTCTTTCTCCAACATCCGCACGTGAAGCAGATAAGCAGCTAGCTGTGGGTCATTGCAGGGGCATTCACCCTTAACTTGCTTGATAACTAGCTGGGAGTCGCCCTGCGCCAACAACTGGCGAGCGCCAAGAGACAGGACTGTCTTTTAGGCCAAAGATGAGTGCTTCATACTCTGCCAAGTTGTTGGTTGCCTTGGAATTGAGACGCACCATGTACCCAGACTGCTCCCCCGATGGCATGAGAAGCAGTACGCCGGCACCGGCCCCCTGCTTTCGCGAGGAGCCGTCGAAGAAGAGCGTCCAGTGAGGCCCGGTGAAGACCGGAGCTCGGTACTTTGGTTCACCGTCTTCGCGGCCCCCTGGGTCAGCCTTCGTTGGCGTCCACTCAGCCACGAAGTCAGCCAATGCTTGGCTCTTGGCTGTCTGACGTGGTCGGGAGCTCAGCTTGAACTCCGCTGTCTTCGTGCTGTCTTCCGGCTTCGGAAGCTGGCAGTGAGTGCCAGCCCCGCCCTCCGGCTGCTCTGGCGCACTTGTCCGCCAGGCTGAAGAGCTCGGAGGCATCGCAGACCTCTCTGGTTGCAAGCCTCTCAAGCATCTTCTTGTCCTGGACACTGTCGAAGTGCCGCCACCACAGAAGCACTTTGAATATGCGGAATGGTGTCGTGTACCTGGGAGAACCGCTGGATGAAGGAGCGTAGCGACTCCCCAGGTTGTTGCTTGATGGCTTGGAGGTCAAGCTCCGTGCCGGGACGGGTGTAGGAGCTGCCGAAGTTGGCGATGAACTGCCGGCAGAGCTCTCCCCAGGAAGTTATGGAACCCTGAGGGAGGTTCATTAGCCAAGACCGGGCTGGGCCGGTCAAGGCGACGGGGAAGTAGTTTGGCCATGACGGCCTCATCCCCTCCTGCGGCAAGTACGACGGTGGAGTGGATCTGGAGGAACCCCGCCGGGTTGACGCTGCCATCGTACTTCCCGGGCAGGTGCGGCCGAAACTTGCGCGGCCACCTCGTGAAGCGGAGCTGGGGCTCCAGGGCCGTACATCCTGCCCCTGTTGCTGCAGGTGTTGGTGCCGCGAACGCTTGGTTCGACGCTGGCACAGTGTACCCCAGTATGGGCAAGGCTGCGCCATAGACCGGGGGCGCCGTTTGCAGGACATAGACCGGGGGCTGCCTCCCCCAATGATTGGTAGGACCTAGGTCCAACCGTCAGATACTGGGGCCAGGCGGGTTACTTCTTCGGAGCGTTCAACGGTGAGAGTGCATCTAGGTAATCCCCATGGGTTTTGGATGATTGATGATGAAAATTAAGATACTAATGAGTTTTACTGAGTATGAGTACAGGTCCTTATCAAAAGGAATGAATGTGGAGTCTCTCAAGTAGCAAAAAGGAAAAGAAGAAGACTTGCAAGAGTAGAAAATAGAATTTTTCTATTGAGTTTCACATTTTCTAGTTGTGTACAGGGTCTCCTCTTTTAGAATGCTTGAGAATCATTAGAGACCTCAAATTTCAGTTAGAATCATGAGAGGAAATAGTCATAGGTATGGCTGAGAAAGTAGACCAGACTTGTCCGGACTCAAGGCCGGACTAGTGTGACACCTGGTTCCGAAAACAGAACCATGTTAATGCATATGTGTGCCCAGGATGTTCATCACACATACACATGTAATCCACAAACTGAATTCAGAATATAACCATGAACAATTAATGTTTAAGTACTTTATTACATCGACTCATTGTCTCACTCATGAATCTCTAACTTATTCTTGCAGCGGAAGTCCCCAAAGGACAGCGGAATATCAATAAAGGCAGTAGGCTCCACCTTCGACTCCACAAGCATGTTGACGGTAGTTCGCACGCCTAGTACTCCACATGGTCCTCGAAATACTGATCTCCTGTAGCTGATGTTTATGTAGTAAAGCAAGGGTGAGTACATGTCGTACTCAGCAAGTGCGGGAAAAGTATGGAATGTAGCTTTCAACAAGGTATGGAATGAAAAGGCTTATTGCAGCAAGCAAATTTTATTTCACAAACATGATAAAAACAGCAACTATTTCTAAGTGAAATTTGTCCCATCATAACCATGTAATTCAGCAACATTCTCTCATCATAATTCACCATTTATCAAGTCTCATCTAGCATTAATCTTTCTCAAGTTCATCTCATACTCATAAACATTTATAACCATCTCATATTCATATAACCGAAACCAAACTCAATGTCCTGACTCAAAACAGTCCCAAAACAAATCCCAATGACCATACCATAACCATACCGAATAACTATCCCAAGTTTTCCCTCTAATCATGGAAGTTGGACAGGTGCTTGTGACCGGAAGCACGGCTACCATGATAGTTTTACACTCAGCAGAGGTGGCACCACTTTACTCACAAGTTCATGATTTCGTCACCCGTCGGCGACTGCAGAACCTCCATTATACCAGTACACAACAGTCGGTGTATGGCCAAGAGATCACAAAATAGCCTTTACAAAGGGGCTACTAGATGTATGGACTCACTGAGGTTTCACCGGCAGGCTCGAATCACCATTCTCCCACTGTAACACCCTCAAATTCATTTCCATGTATTGCATATATTTTTCATATAGAGAAACATTATAAAAGAAGTAGAAATGGAGAAAGAATCATAAAAGTGGTGTGGAATGGAAAAAATAAAGATAGCTGAAATGAGCCAATTCCAATTTGCCGAAGTGCGCTTTCGACACTTTCCCCAGCGCCGCTGGACGCGTGGTGCCCTCGGAGCTCACCTCCGCGGAGGGGGTGAGGTCCGGCACCGCTGGACACGTGGCCCCCTCGGAGCTCGCCTCTGAGGAGAGGGGAGGTCCGTCACCGCTGGACACGTGGCGCCCTCAGAGCTCACCTCTGAGGAGAGGGGAGGTCCGGCACCGCTGGACACGTGGCGCCCTCGGAGCTCGCCTCTGAGGAGAGGGGAGGTCCGACACTGCTGGACACGTGGCACCCTCGGAGCTCGCCGCTGAGGAGAGGGGAGGTCCGGCACCGCTGGACACGTGGCACCCCCGGAGCTCATCCCTACAGAGGGGGTGAGGTCCGGTACTGCTGGCCACGTGGCAGGCCCTGGGGTTGCCTCTAAGGAGAAGGGTGGCACGGCCCCGCTGGACACGTGGTGCTCTCGGAGCTCGCCCCTGCGGAGGGGGCGAGGCCCGGCTCCGCTGGCCGTGTGGCAGGCCCGGAGCTCGCCTCTGAGGAGGAGGGTAGCCTGGCCCCGCTGGGCACGTGGCGCTTTCGGAGCTCACCCCTACGGAGGGGGCGAGGTCCCTAGGCAGTTTTTTCTACTGTGCGCGGGGGTACCCTGTACTGAGGGTACCGACACAATTTCCCCAAATTTTCCCCACATTGCTGCCGCACCTAACTGAAAAGATAAGTTTGTTGAGATCCAAAATTGAGTAGGACTCTTATTTTAGCTCTAATTGGAGTAGAACTCCTATTTTTTCCCTTATAAATAGAACCCAAACCCCCCTTGGCCGTAACCCTTTCCCTTTTCCCCCTCCCAAGTCGGCGACTGGAGGCCCTAGCCCCCAACTCGCTGAGTTGGACCCCCCCTCGCCGGAGTTCAGTCGCCTGTGAGCCCCACCAGTGAGCACACCGACGAGCCCCGTCACGCCTCACCGTCGCCGGAAAAGAGCCGACGATCTGTCCTGCCCTAATCTTCCATAGAAAAATTCCCCGCTGCTGCCATTGCTAGGAGGAAGGCCCTGCCACCAAAGGGAAGTGAGGTAGGTCTTCGTTACCCATCTTACGACGTCGTCGCTGTTTCTACGCATCCGTTTTCTTCGCTCCCTTCGAACAGAAACTTTTTCGTGTGGACAGATCACGTTTTGATCAGTTTTTGACGGTGGAATTGATCTAGATCTTGAGTCAAGATCATCACCACGTCCACACTTGATCCCTACACCCTTGTTCATCATAAAACCCCATGAAAGCCCATTAAAACATGCAAGAACACGTACAAACTGGTTTAATAAAACAGCACCATAGGATTTGCATTCATCTACACCATTGCATCTTGAGTAAATTTGTGCATGATGTTTGATTGCTGTAAATTTTTTATGTGCCTGGTCGTGAGTAGAAGGACAAGCTCAGGAAGCCATCTACGAAGAACTACAGCACCAAGACTTCGAGACGCTTGAGCAACAAGAGCCATGGGAGCAAGGCAAGTGCCCCTTGACCATATTGATCCCATGTTGTGAAACTGTTTTGTTTGCAAAAACGTGTACGATTGAGTCAACTTTATGGGACACCCTTTTATAGGAGTTTATTAGATTTGTTAACCATCTTGTCGCTGGGAAAGTCGATGAGTCAGGTATGGTCATTTTTCCTTTTTGCTTCGTTTAATCTACGGGATACGGGAAGCTGAATTAAAACATGGTTAGCTACTGCACTCATATGAATAATGATAATGAGAACTTGATGATTATAATGAGCATGGAATCGGGGGAGATCTAGGCAAGCTTGGTTCATGAATGTTGCCGAATGAGATGGTGGTTTACTTGCCGTAGATCTAAAGACCGGTTCATGCCAGCACATGCCAGGAAAACAGTGCCACCACAAGGCCAAATATGGGTGTGTCTTAGCTAACTAATTAGGTGTGTTCCTAGCTTGTTATGTACCGTGGATGGCGCAGGGAATGGGAGTCGAGAGGGACTGCCCTGGGAACTGCATGGCACAAGATGGGGCCTGTGGGTGGGAGAATAGTGATTTGAGCCTGCCGGTGAAACCTCGGTGAGTCCATATATCTAGTAGCCCCTTTGTAAAGGCTTTTTGTTGTCTTGGCCATACACCAATGGTTGTGTACTGGTATAATGGAGGTTCTGCTGTCGCCGACGGGTGCCACCTCTGCACGGTGTAAAACTATAATGATAGCCATGCTTCCAGTCACAAGCACCTGGCCAACTCACATGATTAGAGGGAAAACATGGGATGGTTATTCGGTATGGTTATGGTATGGTCATTGGGATTGGTTTCGGGACTGTTTAAGTCTTGACAATGAGTTTGGTTTCGGTTATATGAATATGAGATGGTTATGAATATTTATGAGCATGAGTTGAACTTGAGAAAGATTAATGGTTGGTTGAGACTTGATATATGGTGAATTATGATGAGGACATCACAATATTGGATACTCACATTGATATACAAGGACCAATCACAAGAGGACGAGCACGGTTACTAAATCAGCAGGTGAACTCGTTCCAAACTTCCTACCCATGTGATTTTGAGAATGTATTGCTATTGAATGATTTAATTAATATTAGGAACCAATGTGGTCGCTGACGCATTGAGCAGAAAGGGAGCATGCCACCAACTCACGGTTCGGGAGCTACCACCCGAACTTCGGAAGGAGTTCGAACGGTTACACCTCGGATTCTTGAATAAGCATGGAAATGATGGAGATCCACTCCTCATTGGAGCAAGAAATAAGAAAGGGACAAGCAACGGACGAGGGGATCAAGGAAATCAAGGAAAGAATCCGACAAGGGATAGAGAAGGATTTCAAAGAGGATGAAAAGGGTACGCTTTGGCTAGGAAAATAGATTTGTGTGCCAAACCTAAGACACCTTCGCGACATGATATTAAGGGAGGCACATGATTCACCCTATTCCATACATCCGGGGAGCACCAAAATGTACAAGGACATGAAAACTTGCTATTGGTGGGATGGTATGAAAAGGGATATAGCCGAATACGTTGCCCTATGCGACACATGCCAACGGGTAAAAGCCGAACATCAAAAACCCACTGGATTGTTGCAACCTTTGAAAATACCTGAATGGAAATGGGAGGACATCAGTATGGACTTTATTTTCGGATTGCCAAGAACTCGGTCAGGATACGACTCCATCTGGGTCATTATGGACCGGTTGACGAAAACCGCCCATTTTCTTCCGGTAAAGGCCAGTTACAATGTTACACAGTTGGCAGAGTTGTACATGGAGCAGATCGTGTGCCGTCATGGAGTTCCAAAGAGGATAGTCTCAGATCGAGGTTCTCAGTTTACCTCTAGATTCTGGAGGAAGCTGCAGAAAGCCGTGGGTACACGACTAGATTTTAGCTCTGCCTATCACCCACAAACAGATGGGCAAACCGAAAGGACGACCCAAATTTTGGAAGACATGTTGAGAGCTTGCGCCTTGAAACGAGGGCTAGTTGGGATAGGAGTTTACCGTATGCAGAGTTCTCCTATAACAACAGCTATCAAGCTAGCTTGAAGATGTCACCTTTCGAAGCCTTATAAGGTAGACGGTGTAGAACGCCCTGTTCTGGAATGAGACTGGAGAGAACCAGGTGTTTGGACCCGAAGTACTACAAGAAGCTGAAAAGCAAGTCCAAACGATACGGGAGAACTTAAAGGCTGCTCAGTCACGACAGAAAGGCTATGCAGACAACAGGCGTAGGAAGTTAACCTTTGAAGTTGGAGACTTCGTATACCTTAAGGTATCGCCTATCCGAGGCCAACGACGTTTTAACGTCAAAGGCAAACTAGCGCCTCGCTACATCGGACCATTTAAGATTTTGGACAAGCGAGGAGAAGTAGCCTATCAACTAGAGCTCCCAAATCACCTCTCCGACGTACATGACGTGTTTCATGTATCTCAGCTCAAGAAGTGCTTGAGAATACCAGAGGAACAAGTATCAATGAGAGAACTTAGACTTCAAGAGGACCTGACTTACGCAGAACACCCTATCCGAATCTTGGACGTAAAAGAAAGGGTCACCCAAAACAAAGTGATTCGATGGTGCAAGGTACAATGGAGCCATCACACTGAAGTTGAAGCCACATGGGAGCGTGAAGAGGATATTAAGGCTGAATTCCCCTATCTATTTTCTACTAACGAATCTCGAGGGCAAGATTCAATTTAAGGGGGGTAGATTTGTGACACCCTCATCTCAGGTGTCAGCATATGTTCATGTTTATGAAGAAGAAGAACATTTTTAGAAAAGAGGGAACAGAAACAAGTATCAAAAGGATAGCCAGTAAAGCTTTCTGAGAGCACCGAAGGCAACTTTCACGACCAGCAGACCACGTGGTGTGTTCGGAACTCATTCCCGAAGAGATTGGAGAGGTCCGACGCTAAACTGGATACGTGGCAGGCTCGGGGGTCACCTCCGCAATTGGAAAGAGGTCCGACCCTGTGGGACACGTACTGCCCGCGGAGATAGCCTCTGCGGAAGAAGCAAAGGCATTTTTCATAAGACACGTGTCATCCACGGAGCTAGTCCTCGCGGAAGTTAGGGGACCAGTCGCACGGGATATGTGTTAATTTCGGAACCCATCTCCGAGAAGTCCGGATCTATTGAACACGTGTCGCCACCGGAGCTTATCTCCGGAGGTCCGTTGCTGCTGAACACGTGTCGACCTCGGGGCATGTCCCTGAGGGAAGGAAAGGCGGAAAAACCGGCACTAACACATGGCGTGCGCGGGGCTCACTTCCGAAAAAGAGGGAGGTCTCGATCGATTGACACGCGGCACGACCGGAGCTCGTCTCTGCAGATGAAGAGATACCAGGCTCGGAAGGACACATGGAGCTTCCGGAGCTCATCATCACGGAGGTAACGAGTCTGGAGCGGTTTTTACGCGTAAAGATACCCATACGCAACGAAAACCGATCCAAACTCCGCAATGTTACCCAAGATAAGACGTCAGGATCCAACAAGATCTGAATAAAACTTCTATTTGGGATCCAATCAGATTAGGACTCTTCTCTTCCCGATTATAAATAGAACCCAAAACCTCTGGCCGAAACCACAAACTTCTCTTTCAACTCCGGAGCCGACGACTTAGCACTCTAGCCCTAACTTGCCGAGCAAAACATCGCCGAAGCGCAACAAGGGAGATCATCGGAGAAGAACCGAGTGGTCTGAGGAGGACCTCGAAGACAAGAAGAACGTGAGGTAGGACTTCAATACCACCTTACGACATCATGTTGTTCATCTCTTTGCATCTGTTCTTCGATTCCTTTCGAACAGAAGCCTTTTCATGGACAGATCACTCGATGATCAGTTTGATCTAAAAACAAGATCATCGCCACGACCACCTTTGATCCGAACACCTCTGACCATGCAAGCCATGCAAGAACACATACAAATAAATCTAATCATAGGATAGCATGCATGTACATCATCGCATCTAGTTTAGGGTTTGTGCATGATATTTATTGCTGTGAATTTTGTATGCACGTGAATCCTACATAGCAGAACAAGCTCAGGAAGCTGTCTACGACGAGCTGCAGCAACAAGGTTTTGAGAATCAAGAACAACTGGAACTGCAAGAACAAGGCAAGTGCTCCTTGACAATGTTGATCCTATGTTTTGGGTAAAACTATTTTGTTTTGCGAAAAGGTGTGTGTGCTGAGTCAAACATGATGGGAAACCCTTTTATAGGAGTTTACTAGTTTTGGTTAAACCACCCTTGTCGCCAGGGAAGTTTATGAGTCGGGTATGGTTTTTGCTTTATGCTTCGCTGAGTCCATGGGATTGGGAAGCGAGATAGATGTGTCTAGCTAACTGCACTCGTACTGATAATAAGTAATTGATGAGGTTAATGAACATGGATCGGAGGGAGATCTAGGCAAGACTGGGTTTGTGAATGAGGTAGCATGAGATGGTGGTTTTACTTGCCGTAGATCTAAGGACCGGTTCATGCATGCACATGCCAGGGTAACAGTGCCACCACAAGGCCAAGTATGGGTGCGGCTTAGCTGAGTAATTAGGTAAGTTGCTAGAGTGTTATGGACCGTGGAAGGCGCGGGGAATGGGAGTCGAGTGAGGACTGCCCTGGGAACTGCATGGCACAAGAGGGGGCCCGTGAGTGGGAGAATTGGAAATTCTAGCCTGCCGGTGAAACATTAGTGAGTCCATACATCTAGTAACCCCTTTGTAAAGGCTATTTTGTGATCTCTTGACCATACACCAACGGATGTGTACTGGTACAATGGAGGTTCTGCAGTCGCCGACGGGTGACGAAATCACAAACTTGTGGGTAAAGAGGTGCAAACTCTGCAGAGTCTAAAACTATCATGATAGCCAAGCTTACGGTCATGAGCACCTGGCTAAACTGCCATGATTAGTTGGGATGATTATTGGGATGATTAGTTGGGATGATTATTGGGATGGTTATTGGAATGGTTATTGGGAAGGTTCTCGGTTATGGTTATTGGTTTGGAACTGTTAAGTCTGGATGATGAGATGGTTGCATGACTGTTGGGTCATGACTTGAGATTGGTCTCAGTGCGAGACAAGGTTGTTTTATGAGGTGAGATGGTAGCGAATACGAGGAGGTATTCGTGAGTATGAGTAAAGGATTGGTTAATGTTCGGATGGAACACGGGAAGTGATGGAGGTATGTTGGTAATTTAACACATGCTGAGACTACATTCATCTAAAGTTAAGTTGCTGTTTTATCGATGGTTTTATAAATTTGCTTTTCTGCAAATGAGCCTTTTATACCTACCTTGTTTATAAGCTGCATATCATGTGTTATTCCCGCACTTGCTGAGTACATCATTGTGCTCAAACTTGCATTATTATTTCTCCATCAACAGCAAGAGAAGACTACTATGAAGACCGGGTAGAGCATTATGGCGTGTGATCTGTTCTCAACCTTGCCTGTGGAGGGAATAGAGATGGAGCCACTTCTGCTTAGTTTTGCTTCCGCATTAGTTTTTGCTTCCGCATTTAAATAAGAATTCCGCTGCGTAGAAATAAGGACTTCCGCTGTGAGCATGAGTCCAAGACTCATGAGGTGATGTAATAAACTCTGATATTCGTGGTAATATATAATCTGAATTCAGTTTGTGGAACGTATGTGTATGTGTGATAAACATCCTGGGCACACATATTCATTAGTTCTCGGTTCCGTGGTTTTCCACAGAATTGAGGGCGTCACAGATTGGTATCAGAGCCACGGGTTGACAGTAGGTTACACGCCTAAGATAGAAGCCTTAGATTGATATTAGAGCCACGGGTGGACAGCAAGTTACACCCCTGAATAGAAGTCATAGGTAGCTAAGCCACGCTGACCAAGGGAATCATCCTAGGATGAATAGCTTAGATTGGCCTTGAAACCACCTTGGCATAGGGAACCATCCTTGAATAGGAGTTGAGTGGGCCATTGTTATGATTATTTGTGAATATGTGCTTAGTGTGAGTTGTGGGATGTCTCAAACACGTTGTCCATATCCACACGTAAGAAGAAAGAGGAGTGAAATGCTTCGGCACTTGATCACATCCTCATAAGGACTAATATATATAGTCCAACTCACCTTGATGCATATAGTTGAAAGGACCTATCTAACCTTCTATTCTATTTCGTTCCCCCTCACAGATGGTGAGAGGAAACGCCAGCCGAAGGAACGTCCAGGAAGATGACCACGAGGAAGTTCCTGCTAACCCCGGAGCTGGCGAAAACAACCTAGAAAGGTTGATGGCCATGCAAAACCAGCTTATGCAAACCATGATACAAACTTTGGGTCAGTTGCAGGCCAACCAACACCCCGTTCCGGCACCACCGCCACCACCACCACCGGCTCATAACAGGCTGGGAGAGTTCATGAGGACTCGACCACCCACCTTTGCTCAAGCAAGCGATCCAATGGAGGCCGATGATTGGTTGAAATCCATGGAGAAGAAGCTTGCCATTGTTCAGTGCAACGACCGAGAGAAGGTTCTCTTTGCGTCGCACCAACTGATGGGAGCAGCTGCTGACTGGTGGGATGCCCTGAGCAACGCCCATGCCAACCCGGAGACAATCACTTGGACTGAGTTCAAGGAATGTTTCCGCTCCCACTACATCCCTTTTGGCGTAATGATGATCAAGAGGCAGGAGTTTGAAGGTCTCCGCCAAGGGCAGAAAAGTGTGAACGAGTATCTCAACAAGTTCATACAACTGTCCCGATATGCCCCCGAAGATATCAACTCAGATCAGAGGAAGCAGTACCTGTTCATGAGAGGGTTGAACAATGAGATCCAGGTTCAGCTCCTCAACAATGACTACGTAAGCTTCCAGAAGCTAGTTGATAAGGCTATTGTGGCTGAAAACAAGATCCGAGAGATCGAGCGCGAGTGCAAAAGGAAGATCCCATACCAGCCCCAAGGGAGCAACGTACGACCTAGAACATGCCCCCTGCACCGCAGTATGGATCGACCACTCCTACGTACCGCCCTGGTCAGCCACCACAGCTACGGCCCGTTGCACCGACACCTCATGTGCCCATGCCTCCTGCGCCCCGGCCTAACAATGGCGCTCCTGTTCAAAACCCCCGCCCCAACGTACCTGCTGCCGTAGGCAACAGGGCATGCTTTGCATGCGGGGAAGTAGGCCACTTCGCTAACCAGTGCCCGAAGAGAGGCCCTGGACAGCAAGGTAACGTGCCCAAGCAGAACCAGCGACCAAACGGAGGAGACAACCAAGAGAACCGTGGACCGCAGAACTATGCTCGTGGCCACGTTAACCATGTCACTGCTGAGGAAGCACAACAGGCTGAGGACGTCGCAATTGGTATGTTCCTTGCCAACTCCACCCCAGCCGCCATTTTATTTGATTCCGGAGCATCGCATTCCTTCATATCGTCCAAATATGTTGCCAAACATCATCTACCCGTATCCCACCTAGAATGTGCTGTGTTAGTTAATTCTCCCGGAGGAGAAATGAGGACTAGTATAGTATGTCCTAAGGTAAGCCTTAAAATAAGGGGGGTAGATTTCCTTGCCAACCTTATTGTCTTGGACTCCCATGGAATTGACATCATACTCGGAATGGACTGGTTAAGCAAGCACAATGGAGTAATCCAATGCGCTGAGAGAAGCGTGCAGTTGACAAACGAACACGGTATCCGTGTCGAGTTTGAGCCAGACCCGCAGGCGACCGAACGAGCGGATCTGAACCATGTTGAAGGAGTAGCATTGGACAACATTCCAGTGGTTCAGGAATTTTTGGATGTGTTCCTGGAAGAACTTCCAGGTATGCCACCTGACCAGGATATTGAGTTTGCCATAGATTTGGTACCTGGAACTGCACCCATAGCTAAGAGACCATATAGGATGCCCGTCAACGAGTTAGTTGAACTAAAGAAGCAAATTCAAGAACAGTTGGAGAAGGGTTTTATCCATCCAAGTTCGTCACCATGGGGAGCCCCGGTACTCTTCGTGGACAAGAAGGACGGAACCCAAAGAATGTGCGTGGACTACAGGTCTCTCAACGAAGTAACAATCAAGAATAAATACCCTTTGCCCCGTATAGAGGACCTGTTCGATCAAATGAAAGGAGCCCAAGTGTTCTCCAAGATTGATCTTCGGTCGGGATATTTCCAGCTGAAGATTAAGCCCTCCGATATACCGAAGACAGCCTTTCGGACGCGGTATGGTTCATATGAATATACTGTTATGTCCTTTGGATTAATGAATGCACCCGCATACTTCATGTACCTTATGAATAAGGTTTTCATGGAGTACTTGGACAAGTTCGTCGTGGTTTTCATCGACGACCTTATGGTGTATTCAAAAAGTAAGGAGGAGCATGAAGAACATCTGAGATTGACATTGAAGAAGTTGCATGAGCATCAGTTGTATGCCAAGCTCAACAAGTGTCAATTTTGGCTTAAGGAAATATCTTTCCTAGGCCACATCATCTCCAAGGAAGGGGTATCGGTTGATCCTGGAAAGGTGAGAGATGTTCTGAAATGGGACCAACCGAAGAGCGTGAGGGATGTTCGGAGTTTCCTTGGGATGGCAGGATACTATCGGCGCTTCATTAAAGACTTCTCTAAAATAGCGAAACCTATGACGGAGTTGCTAACGAAGGGGAAGATCTTTCAATGGACACAAGCCTGCCAAGAAAGTTTTGAGGAACTCAAGAAAAGGCTAACCACAGCACCGGTTCTGGTATTGCCAGACGTAAGCAAGAGCTTTGACATATATTGTGACGCATCCAGACAAGGGCTCGGGTGTGTACTCATGCAGGAAGGGCAAGTGGTAGCCTATGCCTCACGACAATTAAAGAAGCACGAGCTTAACTATACTACACATGATTTGGAGTTAGCAGCAGCGGTGCATGCATTGAAGATTTGGAGACATTATATCCTTGGTCGTCGATGTGAGATCTATACAGATCATAAAAGCCTCAAGTACATATTTACACAAACGGAATTGAATTTGAGGCAACGTCGATGATTAGAACTCATCAAGGATTATGGTGTGGGAATCAACTACCACCCCGGGAAGGCCAATGTGGTCGCTGACGCATTGAGCAGAAAGGGAGCATGCCACCAACTCACGGTTCGGGAGCTACCACCCGAACTTCGGAAGGAGTTCGAACGGTTACACCTCGGATTCTTGAATAAGCATGGAAATGATGGAGATCCACTCCTCATTGGAGCAAGAAATAAGAAAGGGACAAGCAACGGACGAGGGGATCAAGGAAATCAAGGAAAGAATCCGACAAGGGATAGAGAAGGATTTCAAAGAGGATGAAAAGGGTACGCTTTGGCTAGGAAAAAGGATTTGTGTGCCAAACCTAAGACACCTTCGCGACATGATATTAAGGGAGGCACATGATTCACCCTATTCCATACATCCGGGGAGCACCAAAATGTACAAGGACTTGAAAACTTGCTATTGGTGGGATGGTATGAAAAGGGATATAGCCGAATACGTTGCCCTATGCGACACATGCCAACGGGTAAAAGCCGAACATCAAAAACCCGCTGGATTGTTGCAACCTTTGAAAATACCTGAATGGAAATGGGAGGACATCAGTATGGACTTTATTTTCGGATTGCCAAGAACTCAGTCAGGATACGACTCCATCTGGGTCATTATGGACCGGTTGACGAAAACCGCCCATTTTCTTCCGGTAAAGGCCAGTTACAATGTTACACAGTTGGCAGAGTTGTACATGGAGCAGATCGTGTGCCGTCATGGAGTTCCAAAGAGGATAGTCTCAGATCGAGGTTCTCAGTTTACCTCTAGATTCTGGAGGAAGCTGCAGAAAGCCGTGGGTACACGACTAGATTTTAGGTCTGCCTATCACCCACAAACAGATGGGTAAACCGAAAGGACGACCCAAATTTTGGAAGACATGTTGAGAGCTTGCGCCTTGAAACGAGGGCTAGTTGGGATAGGAGTTTACCGTATGCAGAGTTCTCCTATAACAACAGCTATCAAGCTAGCTTGAAGATGTCACCTTTCGAAGCCTTATATGGTAGACGGTGTAGAACGCCCTGTTCTGGAACGAGACTGGAGAGAACCAGGTGTTTGGACCCGAAGTACTACAAGAAGCTGAAAAGCAAGTCCAAACGATACGGGAGAACTTAAAGTCTGCTCAGTCACGACAGAAAGGCTATGCAGACAACAGGCGTAGGAAGTTAACCTTTGAAGTTGGAGACTTCGTGTACCTTAAGGTATCGCCTATCCGAGGCCAACGACGTTTTAACGTCAAAGGCAAACTAGCGCCTCGCTACATCGGACCATTTAAGATTTTGGACAAGCGAGGAGAAGTAGCCTATCAACTAGAGCTCCCAAACCACCTCTCCGACGTACATGACGTGTTTCATGTATCTCAGCTCAAGAAGTGCTTGAGAATACCAGAGGAACAAGTATCAATGAGAGAACTTAGACTTCAAGAGGACCTGACTTACGCAGAACACCCTATCCGAATCTTGGACGTAAAAGAAAGGGTCACCCAAAACAAAGTGATTCGATGGTGCAAGGTACAATGGAGCCATCACACTGAAGTTGAAGCCACATGGGAGCGTGAAGAGGATATTAAGGCTGAATTCCCCTATCTATTTTCTACTAACGAATCTCGAGGGCAAGATTCAATTTAAGGGGGGTAGATTTGTGACACCCTCATCTTGGGTGTCAGCATATGTTCATGTTTATGAAGAAGAAGAACATTTTTAGAAAAGAGGGAACAGAAACAAGTATCAAAAGGATAGCCAGTAAAGCTTTCTGAGAGCACCGAAGGCAACTTTCACGACCAGCAGACCACGTGGTGTGTTCGGAACTCATTCCCGAAGAGATTGGAGAGGTCCGACGCTAAACTGGATACGTGGCAGGCTCAGGGGTCACCTCCGCAATTGGAAAGAGGTCCGACCCTGTGGGACACGTACTGCCCGCGGAGATAGCCTCTGCGGAAAAAGCAAAGGCATTTTTCATAAGACACGTGTCATCCACGGAGCTAGTCCTCGCGGAAGTTAGGGGACCAGTCGCACGGGATATGTGTTAATTTCGGAACCCATCTCCGAGAAGTCCGGATCTATTGAACACGTGTCGCCACCGGAGCTTATCTCCGGAGGTCCGTCGCTGCTGAACACGTGTCGACCTCGGGGCATGTCCCTGAGGGAAGGAAAGGCGGAAAAACCGGCACTCACACATGGCGTGCGTGGGGCTCACCTCCGAAAAAGAGGGAGGTCTCGATCGATTGACACGCGGCACGACCGGAGCTCGTCTCTGCGGATGAAGAGATGCCAGGCTCGGAAGGACACGTGGAGCTTCCGGAGCTCATCATCACGGAGGTAACGAGTCTGGAGCGGTTTTTACGCGTAAAGATACCCATACGCAACGAAAACCGATCCAAACTCCGCAAGGTTACCCAAGATAAGACGTCAGGATCCAACAAGATCTGAATAAAACTTCTATTCGGGATCCAATCAGATTAGGACTCTTCTCTTCCCGATTATAAATAGAACCCAAAACCTCTGGCCGAAACCACGAACTTCTCTTTCAACTCCTGAGCCGACGACTTAGCACTCTAGCCCTAACTCGCCGAGCAAAACATCGCCGAAGCGCAACAAGGGAGATCATCGGAGAAGAACCGAGTGGTCTGAGGAGGACCTCGAAGACAAGAAGAACGTGAGGTAGTACTTCAATACCACCTTACGACATCATGTTGTTCACCTCTTTGCATCTGTTCTTCGATTCCTTTCGAACAGAAGCCTTTTCGTGGACAGATCACTCGATGATCAGTTTGATATAAAAACAAGATCATCGCCACGACCACCTTTGATCCGAACACCTCTGACCATGCAAGCCATGCAAGAACACGTACAAATCAATCTAATCATAGGATAGCATGCATGTACATCATCGCATCTAGTTTAGGGTTTGTGCATGATATTGATTGCTGTGAATTTTGTATGCACGTGAATCCTACATAGCAGAACAAGCTCAGGAAGCTGTCTACGACGAGCTGCAGCAACAAGGTTTTGAGAATCAAGAACAACTGGAACCGCAAGAACAAGGCAAGTGCTCCTTGACCATGTTGATCCTATGTTTTGGGTAAAACTATTTTGTTTTGCGAAAAGGTGTGTGTGCTGAGTCAAACATGATGGGAAACCCTTTTATAGGAGTTTACTAGTTTTGGTTAAACCACCCTTGTCGCCAGGGAAGTTTATGAGTCGGGTATGGTTTTTGCTTTATGCTTCGCTGAGTCCATGGGATTGGGAAGCGAGATAGATGTGTCTAGCTAACTGCACTCGTACTGATAATAAGTAATTGATGAGGTTAATGAACATGGATCGGAGGGAGATCTAGGCAAGACTGGGTTTGTGAATGAGGTAGCATGAGATTGTGGTTTTACTTGCCGTAGATCTAAGGACCGGTTCATGCATGCACATGCCAGGATAACAGTGCCACCACAAGGCCAAGTATGGGTGGGGCTTAGCTGAGTAATTAGGTAAGTTGCTAGAGTGTTATGGACTGTGGAAGGCGCGGGGAATGGGAGTCGAGTGAGGACTGCCCTGGGAACTGCATGGCACAAGAGGTGGCCCGTGGGTGGGAGAATTGGAGATTCTAGCCTGCCGGTGAAACCTTAGTGAGTCCATACATCTAGTAACCCCTTTGTAAAGGCTATTTTGTGATCTCTTGACCATACACCAACGGATGTGTACTGGTACAATGGAGGTTCTGCAGTCGCCGACGGGTGACGAAATCACAAACTTGTGGGTAAAGAGGTGCAAACTCTGCAGAGTCTAAAACTATCATGATAGCCGAGCTTACGGTCATGAGCACCTGGCTAAACTGCCATGATTAGTTGGGATGATTAGTTGGGATGATTATAGGGATGGTTATTGGAATGGTTATTGGGAAGGTTCTCGGTTATGGTTATTGGTTTGGAACTGTTAAGTCTGGATGATGAGATGGTTGCATGACTGTTGGGTCATGACATGAGATTGGTCTCAGTGCGAGACAAGGTTGTTTTATGAGGTGAGATGGTAGCGAATACGAGGAGGTATTCGTGAGTATGAGTAAAGGATTGGTTAATGTTCGGATGGAACACGGGAAGTGATGGAGGTATGTTGGTAATTTAACACATGCTGAGACTACATTCATCTAAAGTTAAGTTGCTGTTTTATCGATGGTTTTATAAATTTGCTTTTCTGCAAATGAGCCTTTTATACCTACCTTGTTTATAAGCTGCATATCATGTGTTATTCCCGCACTTGCTGAGTACATCATTGTGCTAAAACTTGCATTATTATTTCTCCATCAACAGCAAGAGAAGACTACTATGAAGACCGGGTAGAGCATTATGGCGTGTGATCTGTTCTCAACCTTGCCTGTGGAGGGGATAGAGATGGAGCCACTTCTTCTTAGTTTTGCTTCCGCATTAGTTTTTGCTTCCGCATTTAAATAAGAATTCCTCTGCGTAGAAATAAGGACTTCCGCTGTGAGCATGAGTCCAAGACTCATGAGGTGATGTAATAAACTCTGATATTCGTGGTAATATATAATCTGAATTCAGTTTGTGGAACGTATGTGTATGTGTGCAAAACATCCTGGGCACACATATGCATTAGTTCTCGGTTCCGTGGTTTTCCACAGAATTGAGGGCGTCACATCATCCGCTTCTACTTTCCGCCCTGCAAATCTACCTCGCCCTAATCAGCCACCGCAGCAACGTCCTGTTATGCAAGCACCTCGTATGCCTTTGCCTACTGCACCCCGTCCCAACATAGGCGCCTATGCTCAAAACCAGCCTCGCCCCAACATTCCTGCTGTTTTGGGCAACAAAGCATGCTTTTCATGCGGAGGGGCAGGACACTTTGCAAGTCAATGCCCAAAGAAAAGCCTTGGACAGTCAAGCAACGCGCCGAAGCAGAACCCACGGCCGAACGGAGGAGCTAATCAAGGTAACCGTGGGCAGCAGAACTACGCTCGTGGCAACGTGAATCATGTCTCCGCTAAGGAAGCACAACAAGCTGAGGACGTCGTGATTGGTATGTTCCTTGCCAACTCCAACCCAGCCACTGTTTTATTTGATTCCGGAGCATCGCATTCATTCATATCATCCAAGTATGTTTGCCAAGTATAATCTGCCCATATCACTCATGAAACACACTATGTTGGTTAATTCTCCCGGTGGAGAGATGAGGACTAATATAGTATGTCCGAAAGTAAACCTTAAAATAAGGGGGGTAGACTTTCTTGCCAACCTTATTGTCTTGGATTCCCAAGGGATTGATATAATACTTGGAATGGATTAGTTAAGCAAGTACAATGAAGTAACTCAATGTGCTGAGAGGAGCGTGCAGTTGACAAATGAGCACGGTACTCGTATTGAGTTCGAGTTAGCCCAACCTGCAACCGAGAAAGCAGCGTTGAACCACGCCGAAGAAGCAACATTGAAAGCATTCCGGTGGTTCAAGAATTTTCAGATGTGTTCCCAGAAGAACATCCTGGTATGCCACCTGACAGGGACATTGAGTTTACCATTGATTTAGTACCTGGAACTGCACCCATAGCGAAAAGGCTATATAGGATGCCCACTAATGAACTAGTGGAACTTAAGAAGCAAATTCAGGAGCAGCTAGAAAAGGGTTTTATAGGCCCAAGCTCGTCACCGTGGGGAGCCCCCGTGCTCTTCGTAGACAAGAAGGATGGGACCCAAAGGATGTGTGTGGATTATAGGTCTCTCAATGAGGTGACGATCAAGAATAAATACCCGCTGCCCCGTATAGAGGACCTCTTCGACCAAATGAAAGGTGCCCTAATTTTCTCCAAGATTGATCTTCGGTCGGGATACTTCCAGCTGAAGATTAAGCCCTCCGACATACCCAAGACTGCATTTCGAACACGGTATGGTTCGTATGAATATACCGTTATGTCTTTTGGGTTAACGAATGCACCCGCATACTTTATGTACCTCATGAATAAGGTCTTCATGGAGTACTTGGACAAGTTCGTCGTGGTTTTCATGGATGATATCATGGTGTATTCAAAAAACGAGGAAGAACATGAAGAACATTTGAGATTGACATTGCGGAAACTGCGAGAGCATCAATTGTATGCCAAGTTCAGCAAGTGTCAATTTTGGCTAAAGGAGATATCGTTCCTAGGCCACATCATCTCCGAGAGAGGAGTATCGGTTGATCCGGAAAAGTGGGAGATGTTCTGAAGTGGAACCAATCGCAGAATGTGAGAGATATTCAGAGTTTCCTTGGGATGGCTGGATACTACCGACGGTTTATCAAGGATTTCTCCAAAATAGCGAAGCCTATGACTGAATTGCTAATGAAGGGAAAAGCATTTCAGTGGACACCAGTGTGCCAAGAAAGCTTTGAGGATCTCGAGAAAAGACTAACCACAGCGCCGGTTTTGGTATTGCCGGATGTGAGCAAGAGTTTTGATATGTATTGTGACGCATCAAGACAAAGGCTTGGATGTGTACTCATGCAAGAAGGACAAGTGGTATCCTATGCGTCGAGGCAACTAAAGAAACACGAGCTGAATTACACCACACATGACTTGGAACTTGCAGCCGTGGTACATGCCTTGAAGATTGGAGGCATTATATTCTTGGCCACCGATGTGAGATCTACACGGATCACAAAAGCCTCAAGTATATATTCACGCAAACGGATCTGAATTTGAGGCAACGTCGATGGTTGGAACTCATCAAGGATTATGATGCTGGAATCAATTATCACCCCGGAAAGTCCAATGTAGTAGCTGATGCGTTGAGTCAAAAGGGAGCATGTCACCAATTCACCGTTTGGGAGCTACCGCCCGAGCTGCGCAAGGAGCTCGAACGGTTACATCTCGGGTTCTTGAATGAGATGGAAGTGATAGAACTCAACTCTTCGCTAGAACAAGAGATACGAGAAGGCCAAGCAACGGATGAGGAAATCAAGGAAAGAATCCGACAAGGCATAGAAAAGGATTTCAAGGAAGACGATAAAGGCACACTTTGGTTAGGAAAAAGGGTTTGTGTGCCTAATGTGAAGCACATCCGCTACACAATATTAAAGGAGGCACATGACTCACCTTATTCCATACATCCCGGCTGTACAAAGATGTACAAGGACCTGAAAACTTGCTATTGGTGGGATGGTATGAAAAGGGACATAGCTGAATATGTTGCCTTATGCGACACGTGCCAACGGGTGAAGGCCAAACATCAAAGACCTGCTGGACTGTTGCAGTCATTGAAAGTACCCGAGTGGAAGTGGGAAGACATCAGCATGGATTTCATTGTCGGATTGCCACGTACTCAGACGGGTTACGAATCCATTTTGGTTATTGTGGATCGATTGACGAAAACAGCCCATTTCCTTCCTGTTAGAACCACGTACCGCGTCGCAGAACTAGCCGAGCTGTATATGGAGCAAATCGTGTGTCGCCATGGAGTTCCGAAGAGGATAGTTTCAGATCGGGGTTCTCAATTTACCTCTAGGTTCTGGAAGAAGCTGCATGAAACCATGGGTACATGGCTGAATTTCAGCTCCGCTTATCACCCACAAACTGACGGGCAAACTGAGAGGACAAATCAAATTTTGGAAGACGTGTTGAGAGCTTGCGCCTTGAAACATGGGCACAGTTGGGATAGGAGTTTGCCGTATGCTGAGTTCTCCTACAACAACAGCTATCAAGCCAGCTTGAAGATGTCACCTTTCGAAGCATTGTATGGTAGACGGTGCAGAACGCCGCTGTTCTGGAATGAGACCGGAGAGAGCCAAGTGTTTGCACCCGAAGTGCTGCAAGACGCCGAAAAGCAAGTCCAAACGATACGAGAAAATTTGAAGGATGCTCAGTCACGAAAAAAAGGTTATGCGGACAATAGGCGGAGAAGATTGAACTTCGAAGAAGGAGACTTCGTGTACCTTAAGGTATCACCTATCCGAGGCCAACAACGGTTCAACGTCAAGGGCAAATTAGCACCTCGCTACATCGGGCCATTTAAGATTTTGGGCAAGCGAGGAGAAGTAGCCTATAAACTAGAGCTTCCAACGCACCTCTCCGACGTACACGACGTGTTTCACGTATCCCAACTCAAGAAGTGCTTAAGAGTACTGAAGAACAAGTACCGATGGATGAGCTCGAGCTTCAAGAGGATCTGACCTATGTAGAGCACCCCCTCCAAATTTCGGACGTAATGGAAAGGGTCACGAGGAACAAAGTGATCCGTTGGTGCAAGGTACAGTGGAGCCATCACACGGAAGCTGAAACTACATGGGAGCGTGAGGAAGACCTCAAGGCAGAATTCCCTCATCTATTTTCTACTCTATCGAATCTCGAGGGCGAGATTCAGTTTAAGGGGGGTAGGTTTGTAACACCCTCAAATTCATTTCCATGCATTGCATACATTTTTCATATAGAGAAACATTATAAAAGAAGTACAAATGGAGAAAGAATCATAAAAATGGTGGGGAATGAAAAAAAAGATAGCTAAAATGAGCCAATTCCAATTTGCCGAAGTGCGCTGTCGACACTTTCCCCGGCCCCGCTGGACGCGTGGTGCCCTCGGAGCTCACCTCCGCGGAGGGGGTGAGGTCCGGCACCGCTGGACACGTGGTGCCCTCGGAGCTCGCCTCTGAGGAGAGGGGAGGTCGGGCACCACGGGACACGTGGCACCCTCGGAGCTCGCCTCTCAGGAGAGGGGAGGTCCGGCACCGCTGGACACGTGGGACCCTCGTAGCTTGCCTCTGAGGAGAGGGAAGGTCCGGCACCACATGACACGTGGCGCCCTCGGAGCTCGCCTCTGAGGAGAGGGGAGGTCCGGCAGCGCTGGACACGTGGCACCCTCGGAGCTCACCTCTGATCAGAGGGAAGGTCCGGCACCGCTGAACACGTGGCGCCCTCGCAGCTCATCCCTGCGGGGGGGGGGGGGGGTGTGGTCCGGTACCGCGGGCCACTTGGCAGGCCCGGGGCTCACCTCTGAGGAGACCGGTGGCCCGGCCCCGCCGGACACATGGTGCTCTCGAAGCTCACCCCTGCGGAGGGTGCGAGGCCCGGCTCCGCTGGCCGCGTGGCAGGCCTGGAGCTTGCCTCTGAGGAGGAGAGTGGCCCGGCCCCGCTGGACACATGGCGCTTTCGGAGCTCACCCCTGCCGAGGGGGCGAGGTCCCTAGGCGGTTTTTCTACTGTGCGCGGGGGTACCCGGTACTCAGGATACTGACACAATTTCCCCAAATTTTCCCCACATTGCTGCCGCACCTAACTAAAAAGATAAGTTTGTTGAGATCCAAAATTGAGTAGGACTCTTATTTGAGCTCCAATTGGAGTAGGATTCCTCTTTTCCCCCTTATAAATAGAACCCAAACCCCCACTTTGGCCGTAACCCTTTCCCATTTTCCCCCTCCCAAGTCGGCGACTTGGAAGCCCTAGCCCCCAACTCACCGAGTTGGACCCCCCCCCTTGCCAAAGTTCAGTCACCGGTGAGCCCCACCGGTGAGCCCGCCGACGAGCCCCGTCACGCCTCGCCGTCACCGGAAAAGAGCCGACGATCTGTCCTGCCCTAATCTTCCATAGAAAAATTCCCCGCTGCTGCCATTGCTAGGAGGAAGGCCCTGCCACCAAAGGGAAGTGAGGTAGGTCTTTGTTACCCATCTTACGACATCGTCGCTGTTTCTACGCATCCGTTTTCTTCGCTCCCTTCAAACAGAAACTTTTTCATGTGGACATACCACGTTTTGATCAGTTTTTGACAGTGGAATTGATCTAGATCTTGAGTCAAGATCATCACCACGTCCACACTTGATCCCTACACCCTTGTTCATCATAAAACCCTATGAAAGCCCATTAAAACATGCAAGAACACGTACAAACTGGTTTAATAAAACAGCACCACAGGATTTGCATTCATCTACACCATTGCATCTTGAGTAAATTTGTGCATGATGTTTGATTGCTGTAAATTTTGTATGTGCGTGGTCATGAGTAGAAGGAAAAGCTCAGGAAGCCATCTACGAAGAACTACAGCACCAAGACTTCGAGACGCTTGAGCAACAAGAGCCACGGGAGCAAGGCAAGTGCCCCTTGACCATATTGATCCCATGTTGTGAAACTATTTTGTTTGAGAAAACGTGTACGCTTGTGTCAACTTGATGGGACACCCTTTTATAGGAGTTTACTAGTGTTGTTAACCATCCTTGTCGCCGGGAAAGTCGATGAGTTGGATATGGTCATTTTTCCTTTTTGCTTCGCTTAATCTACGGGATACGGGAAGCTGAATTAAAACATGGTTAGCTACTGCACTCATATGAATAATGATAATGAGAACTTGATGATGATAATGAGCATGGAATCAGGGGAGATCTAGGTAAGCTTGGTTCGTGAATTTGCTGAATGAGATGGTGGTTTACTTGCCGTAGATCTAAGGACCGGTTCATGCCAGCACATGCCAGGAAAACAGTGCCACCACAAGGCCAAATATGGGTGCGGCTTAGCCGACTAATTAGGTATGTTGCTATCTCGTTATGGACCGTGGATGGCGCGGGGAATGGGAATCGAGAGGGACTGCCCGGGGAACTGCATGGCACAAGAGGGGGCCCGTGGGTGGGAGAATGGTGATTCGATCCTGCCGGTGAAACCGCAGTGAGTACATACATCTAGTAGCCCCTTTGTAAAGGCTATTTTGTAATCTCTTGGCCATACACCGACGGTTGTGTACTGGTATAATGGAGGTTCTGCAGTCGCCGACAGGTGACGAAATCACAAACTTGTGGGTAGAGTGGTGCCACCTCTGCAGAGTGTAAAACTATCATGATAGCCGTGCTTCCGGTCACAAGCACCTGGCCAACTCACATGATTAGAGGGAAAACTTGGAATGGTTATTCGGTATGATTATGGTATGGTCATTAGGATTGGTTTCGGGACTGTTTAAGTCTTGACAATGAGTTTGGTTTCGGTTATATGAATATGAGATGGTTATGAATATTTATGAGCATGAGATGAACTTGAGAAGGATTAATGGTTTGTTGAGACTTGATAAATGGTGAATTTTGATGGAGGAATGTTGCTGTTTTACTTGCATATATGTTGGAATTAAATTCACCTAGAAATAGTTGCTGTTTTTACCATGATTATAAAATAAAATTTGCTTGCTGCAATGAGCCTTTTTATTCCGTGCCTTGTTGTAAGCTACATGTCATACTTTTTCCGCACTTGCTGAGTACGTCATGTACTCACCCTTGCATTATCACCTAAACATCAGCAACAGGAGAAGAGTATTTCGAGGATCATGTGGAGTACTAGGCGTGCGAACTACCGTCAACATGCCTGTGGAGTTGAAGATGGAGCCTACTGCTACTTAGTTATTTCTGCTGTCGTTTAGAGACTTCCGCTGCAAGAATAAGATAGAAAATCCTGAGTGAGACAATTAGTCGATGTAATAAAGTACTTAAACACTATTTATTCAAGGTTATATTCTGAATTCAGTTTGTGGATTACATGTGTATGTGTGATGAACATCCTGGGCACACATATGCATTAACTTGGTTCTGTTTTCGGAACTGGGTGTCACACCCACCCACAGGCCCCCTCTTGTGCCATGCAGTTCCCAGGGCAGTCCTCCTCGACTCCCATTCCCTGCATCATCCACGGTCCATAACAAGCTAGCAACACACCTAATTAATCAGCTAAGCCACACCCATACTTGGCCTTGTGGTGGCACTGTTTTCCTGGCATATTCTCGCATGAACCGGTCCTTAGATCTACGGCAAGTTCCACCATCTCATCAAGCAACATTCACGAACCAAGTTTGCCTAGATCTCCCCGATTCCATGCCCATTAACATAATCAAGATCTCATCATCATTATTCATATAGTCCAGTAGCTAGACCTGTTTTATTTCAGCTTCCCGTATCCCGTGAATTAAGCGAAGCAAAAAGGAAAAACGATCATACCCGACTAATCAACTTTCCCGGCGACAAGGATGGTTAACAAAACTAGTAAACTCCTATAAAAGGGTGTCCCATCATGTTGACTCAAGCGTACGAGTTTTTGCAAACAAAACATTTTAAAAACATGGGATCAATATGGTCAAGGGGCACTTGCCTTGCTCCTGTGGTTCTTGTTATTCGAGCGTCTTGAAGTCTTGGTGCTGTAGTTCCTCTTAGATGGTCTTTTGAGCTTGCTCTTCTACTGATATGCACCGAAATTCGGCGAAGGGTGGCCCGATCTTCACGACAGGAGGCTCAAGAACAAGATAACTTGCTGTAGAAACAGCGCGGATAACTAGCTTTATACCTGACCAAGGTTGGATGCGACCAAGCGACAGGGAGAGAGACATCGAAACCGCGAAGACTTCGACTCGATCTCCGAACGACCGCAGAACCACAACCGGAGCTAATCCACACAAGACGGGGCAGCCGTACTGGAACCGCAGAGCATGAATTAGTGGATCTCAGAGAGATCTCTCCACAAGTTCAAGAAGAACAAGGAAGAACAAGGGTTGAGTAAGACACTCAAGCAGCTCGGCTGCAAATATCACTGGATTAATCTTAATTCATCAAAAAAAGTCTTCCTTGGCTTACAAAAAGAGCGGTATTTATACCAACAACTAGTCTAAAAATAGATGTGAACTGAAAAAGCCACGTGGGAAGGTGGAAGGCCAACTGGCTTGATCATTCATGCAGTGGTCATCAATTTCCCGCATGTCTTCTGGCCTTTTTGAGTGATCTTCAATGTTTTAATCTGTGAGACCTATGTGTGCTGAATACATTGGCAATTAGGATAAAAGTTAGCATTAACATTCAAAGTTTTGAACATTGCCAAAACATTCTTCTGTGGCAAGGTCTGACAAGTTCTTTGTTAGGTCCGCCAAGTGTTGGCAAGGTCCGACGCAAGGTCCGGAGAGCTCTTGCAAGGTCCGGAGAGCTTCTGTGAGGTCCGGAGCTTGTTTTCAGTGAGCTCCCGTGAAGTTCAACTCGTAGAACTGCAGCGTCTTGTTTTTGCTTTTAACTCGCAATGTTTCAAACTTGCTTTATGGGAAGGTTTGCTTAGTATTAATTTGCTAAATTTTTGGTGTGTTTTGGTGGTTATGGCTGTTATCATTTGATATGGTTTGCAACCTGCTTATGTGACGTGCTCATGTAAGGTGTTGTGGTTTTTGAACTAACGTGAGTCAAGTCGAGGACTTGTGCTCGGAAGAATTGGTTGTTTATTCATGTGCAGGTGTTGCTTGAGTTCAAGACATGGCTGGTGACGGGATCCTTGGACTAGTCTCAGGGAGGAGATGAGGTTCCAACATCCAAGTTCGGGAGGAGCTGTGGTTGAGTTGATCGGGAGGTCGCGCAGCATGTTTGGATCAAGGGCAGTGCATATGAAGGTTGCATGTACGTCGTTGGAAGGTGTTTAAACATGTGCAAGGAGTGCATGGACGTGGCAACATTGTTCCAAGGTGTGATGAAGATAAGTGGACGTAAAGAATTGGTCGGAAAGGTCCAACCGGCTAGATTGCGTACTCAGGCTGAGGCTGAGTCGGATATGGCTCAAATATGGAAGATTTGAGTTGGTTATGATAGGATTTCGTGCGAGGCACGAAGTTGAGTTGTTTTAGAAATGTTTAGGACGTTCCTAAGGTGTTTTGAAGTCTCACGATTGCTTCTATCTGCGAATAGGAGAGTCCTGAGCAGTTATGGTAAGTTAGGATACGAGTCCAATTAGGAGTAGGAGTCCTAGATTGGATTGTTTAGCCTGAGGGCTGGCTATAAAAGCAAGGGAGGCCAGAGCTCTCGTGGGTAGAGAACTTTGGGCTGTTCCTCTTGTGTTTCTATTGAATAAAGTTCATAGTTTCGAGGAGCTTTTGTGCCTTGTTCGTCCGACTTGTTTTTCGTCAAGTCTTTCACGCCGAGTTTCTGGACAGACCGACGTTGCTTCGGTGTTTCGTTCATAACTCGAGTTTTACAGATCCGATTGACGTGATTCTTTTTGGGTTGTCTTCACAACTCAATTATCTATCATCTGTGAAATTGTCACGAGCTTCGTATCTTTAGTTTTTGAGATACACGAGTTTCTTTGCAGCGTTGCAGATCTGTTTTATATCGGGTAGAACAGATTGATCTTCGTTTAATGTTTTGATCGTATCTCAAGTTTTACTTCGTGTTTTCAAGTGATTCTTGTTGCATTAGATCCGTGACTTGATTCTCTACCTCTCTACTTGATTTGTCATGGTTGAACACGTTTGCAAACACTTGCACACACGGTTTCTTTAACCGATTGATTTTTTGCTGAGGGGTTTTTGTTATTTCCGCTGCAAAAGTTTTAATCTACCATTCACCCCCCTCTGGTAGCTTTTCACGTGCTCTTCGATCCTACAATTGGTATCAGAGCCAAGGTGCTCTAATCTTTGTGATTTGCACGTGTTTTGACTAACCATCATGGAGAAGTACTTCGCAAAACCTTGTGTGTTCAATGGCATCGATTTTCAGGTTTGGAAGGCGCGGATGGAGGCCTACATACAGGCGCAAGGCTTTGCCATATGGGAAAAGGTCTACCGGAACTTCGATGTATCACCCAACAATCAAGTTATGGCTGTGAACATGAGAGATGTTGACAAAAACAACAAGGCTCGCAACTTGATCATCCAAGGATTGACTCAAAGCGACTTCGACCGTGTTGCACACCTCTGATCTGCATATGATGTTTGGAAAGCTCTTTGTGACTACCATGAAGGATCCAATACGATCAAGGAGGTAAGGCAAGATATGTTCAAGAAAGAATACAAGCGTTTTGAGATGCAACCCGGTGAGTCAATTGACGACCTTTTTGCTCTCTTTAATAAAATTCTCAGCAACTTGCGTAGTGTCAATGTTAACTTTTCAGATGCTGAAAATGCTAGACAATTGTTAGGAGCATTAGATATGTCAATTTGGGAGATGAAAGTTACATCTATTCGTGAATCTACTTTCATGAGTTCTCTTACTTTAGACGTGCTTTATTCTAAATTGAAAACTCATGAAATTGACATCATCTCACGTAAAAACTCCAACAAGTCTATTGCATTTGTTTCGCAACGTGACATGTCTAGTTCTAGTCAATCATCATCTAGTGGTGCACTCTCTTTGCTGTCCTCTCTAACCCTTGAACAGATTGAAGAGTTTCCATAGGAGGAGCTTGCACTCATCTCTACTCGGTTCTCAAAAGCATTGCAAAATGTGAGAACTAGAAGGAGAGGAAGCTCCGGACCTCAACGATGTTTTGAATGTGGTAAGACAGGACATTTTCATACGGAGTGCCCTAACCTTTCAGGTCCGACTTCACGTGAAGAAAAGCAAACAAGGCCGAAGAAATAGTTTGCAAAGAATAAGAAGAAGAAAAATTTATCAATGCGCAACATAGTGCATAGTATGATCTCTGCACTTCAAGATTTCGGCTCAAGTGATGTGGACACCGGTAGTGATGAAGATGATGAAGCTATGGCAAATATGTGCTGCATGGCGAGCAAGTCAAGTTCAAGCTCCGAGGAGGCAGAACACAACAGCGACGATGAAGAGGTATGTCTCACTTGCAAAGAAATGTGTGATGCTATTTCTCGTGCCACTGTTATATTAAAGAAAAAGGATAAAAAACTTAAGAACAATGCTGTTAAAATTGAATCACTAGAATCTGAAATTAATCGTTTAAAAACTTTGATTCCTAGTGATGATTCTTGTTCCTCATGTGATTTGATTTATGAACAATTATCCTCTTTAAGAAGTGCACACGTATCTACACTTGATAAACTTGAACTTGAAATTGAAAAGAACAAAGAGCTTGCTGCACTTAATGATAAAAATTTGAAAGATGCTTGTTGTTCTACAAATTGATTTGCATTGTTCTTCATGTGATGATCTGAATAAGAAACTAAATGATGCTATGAATGAGATTTCTATTTTGAACAATGCTTTACGTGTGCATGAAGTTAAATATTGTTCAAATTGCAAATTAAAAGGAAAAACTTCATGTGAAAACTGCTTTGATCTGTCCAATAAACTTGATGACATGCATAGGACACTAGATCGGTTTTTTAATGCAAATAAGAACCTGAACTTGCTGCTGAATTCTTCCAAGTCTTGTAATGATAAAACTGGTTTAGGTTTTAATTCTCATGCTCATGCTAAGGCACACCCACCTAAAGTTGTAAAGTCATTAGGAAGCGGATTGATTCAAACAGCTCCTAGACAAAAACAGGTGATTTTCAAATCTGCAGGAGTACTGTCCCATTCGGGTTCTAATAAATGTGTTGCTTGCTCATCTAGACATGATAATAAGGTTATTTTTCATTGTACCTACTGTGGTAGAGATGGTCATGTCATGTATTTTTGTTATAGGCTAGCTAAATACGATAAGAAACAAAGAATACTTGCTGGATCACATAACAACCAAGCAAAATCTGCTAGACCGAATGTTCGGAGCTTGCAACCTGCTGTAATGAGTCAAAAACTTGCTCCCGGACCTACTGTTTTTTGTGCTACATATAACACATCTTCTAAGTCGGTAGTTGGGAACAAAATTTTTTGATGTTTGGCTCATAAACCTGCTGTACCTTCTCAGCTTTCGCGTGTTATTCCTGCTGGACGTCGTGTGACTCAGTACTGGATTCCTAAAAGTCTTTTAACTAACCCCAGTATTGAGTCATCGACGTATTGTGCTGCTGTGTAGGTTTCACGTTTGAGGAAGGAGAACATTTGGATTGTGGATTCAGGTTGCTCACGCCACATGACCAGTAACAAAGAATGGTTCTCCTCTCTCTCTTTTGTGTCACGTGTAGAAAATGTTACTTTCGCTGATAACTCTTCTACTCCCATAATTGCTAAAGGTTCGGTTAGAGTAAACAATCTATACACTTTGAAAGATGTGGCACTTGTTAAAAATTTGAAATACAACTTGCTTTCGGTTTAACAATTGCTAGATGAAAATCTAGAGGTTAGCTTTGCTAAAAATTACTGCAAGGTTGTAGATTCAAAAGGCGAGCTTTTGTTTAACATGTCTAGGTTTGGAAGAGTTTTTAAAGCTGATTTTGATTTGTCAACTTCTAAGCATCGGTGTCTAGTTGCTAATGATACAAAGGATCTATATTTTTGGCATCGTGGACTTGGTCACATAGGCTTTGATCATCTCACTCGTGTTAGTGCTCTCGATCGCATACGTGGGCTACCGAAGCTTAAAAAGGACAATGATATTGTGTGCTCTTCTTGTAGACATGCTAAGTTTGTTGCAGGTTCACATGCTCCTCTCACAATGACCATGACAGCTGAACCGGGACAACTTTTACATCTTGACACAGTAGGTCCGGCACGTGTTCAATCCTTCGGAGGTAAATGGTATGTGCTTGTGATTGTTGATGATTATTCCAGATATTCTTGGGTTTATTTTATGGCATCTAAGAATGAAGCTTTTAGTCATTTTAGAACTTTATTTCTTAGATTATCTATTGATCACCCAGGATCATTAAAAGCAATTAGAAGTGATAACGGAACTGAATTTAAAAACCAATCCTTTGATCACTTTTGTGCTGAAAATGGAATAGATCATCAATACTCTTCACCCTCTGTACCACAACAAAATGGTGTCGTAGAAAGAAAGAACAGGACCTTAGTTGAGATTGCTAGGACTATGCTTGATGAATATCAAACTCCTAGGAAATTTTGGGCTGATGCAATTGCAACCGCTTGTTATGTCTCAAATCGTGTTTTCTTGCGTGCTAAGCTTGGAAAAACCCCATATGAGCTCCGGTCTGGACATAGGCCTAGTGTTACACACTTTAGGGTTTTTGGTTGCAAATGCTTTGTTAAGAAACATGGTAATCTTGATAAATTTGAAGCTAGATCTGTTGATGGCATGTTTCTTGGTTATCCATCTCATACTAGAGGCTACCGTGTGCTTTTACTTGACACTAACAAAATTGTGGAGACTTGCGAGGTTTCTTTTGATGAAGCTAGCCCAAGTACTAGCTCCGATATTGCAGGTCCGGATCAATATCCGCAGGGGGAGAGTATTTTTATTGAAGAAGATGAAGAAGTTGTGCTGCTGCCCGAAAACTCGGAAGTAAATAACGATCAAGCTGCTGATTTTGCACCACAACCAGCACCAACAGTCACTACTGCTGGTTCGGACCTTCCTCAATCAACAAGCTCTCCTAATCAAAGGTCCGAACATGAAGAAGAAGGTGCTTGTGAAGTGTCTACTCCCCTCCGAGTACTCAAAAGTCATCCTCCACAACAAATCATTGGAAGCTTGCATGAACGAGTCACTCGGTCCAGGTTTTGCAATCCAAAATCTCATGCTCATTCTGCTTTTGTTGCTTCTTTTGAACCCAAGGATATATCACACGCACACACTAATGAATCTTGGATTAATGCCATGCAAGAAGAGTTAGAAAATTTTGAAAGAAATAATGTTTGGAAACATGTACCTCCACCTCAAGGTCACACATTAATTGAACTAAATGGGTATTTAAAAATAAGCAAAGTGAGGATGGGGTTGTGGTTAGGAATAAAGCTAGGTTGGTTGCTCAAGGTTTCACTCAAATGGAAGGTCTAGATTTTGATGAAACATTTGCTCCTGTTGCTAGATTAGAAGCTATAAGAATTTTATTAGCATTTGCTGCATCTAAAGGTTTCAAGTTATATCAAATGGATGTTAAAAGTGCTTTTCTTAATGGCTACATAGAGGAGGAGGTTTATGTTAAGCAGCCACCGGGTTTTGAAAATCCAAATTTTCCTATCATGTTTACAAACTGTCCAAAGCCTTGTACGGTCTAAAACAAGCCCCTAGAGCATGGTATGATAGGTTAAAAACATTCTTACTTGAAAAGGGGTTTACCATGGGCAAGGTTGATAAAACTCTTTTTGTACTTAAGCATGGCAATGACTCATTATTCGTTCAAGTGTATGTGGATGATATTATCTTTGGTTGTGCTTCTCATGATCTCGTATCCAAGTTTTCAGCTATGATGAGTTCAGAATTTGAGATGAGTATGATGGGAGAACTTACATACTTTTTGGGGCTGCAAATCAAGCAAACAAAAGAAGGAACTTTTGTGCATCAAACTAAGTATACAAAGGACCTTCTTAAGCGCTTCAACATGGACAAATGCAAGCCTCTTCATACACCAATGGGAACAGCAACAACACTTGAACTTGACGAAGATGGTGATCCGGTCGATAAAAAAAGAATACAGAAGTATGATTGGATCACTTTTGTATCTCACGGCGTCAAGACTGGACATACAATTCAGCGTATGTCTTTGTGCACGTTTTAAAGCTTCTCCACGTGCTTCACATCGCCAAGCCATCAAAAGGATTCTCAGGTACCAACATGGAACTCAAGAATTTGGCATTTTTCTTCCTTCTTCCTCAACCGTTTCTTTGAAAGCTTTTTTGGATGCTGATTTTGGGAGTTGTAGGATTGATAGGAAAAGTACTTCGGGTGCTTGTCATTTTCTTGGTAATTCACTTGTTGCTTGGTCCTCTAGAAAACAAAGTTCAGTTGCACAATCCACAGACGAATCTGAATATGTAGCTGCGGCTGGCGCTTGCTCACAAATTCTTTGGATTGTTCAAACACTTAAGGACTATGGGGTTGATTTAGATAGTGTCCCACTGTTTTGTGATAACACTAGTGCAATTTGTATTTCTAAAAATCCCGTGAAACACTCTAGAACTAAGCACATTGACATTAGGTATCACTTTCTTCGTGATAATGTTGAAAAAGGAAACATTGTGCTTCACCGTGTCGATACCGAACAACAATTGGCTGATATTTTTACAAAACCTTTGGATTTCACTCGTTTTTGTTTCATTCGTAGTGAAATAGGGGTTATGCATCCTCATGGCTTAAATTGAGGGGGAGTTTTTGAAACATTGAAAGTCTATGTGTGAATCTGAAACTAAAATAATATGAGCATAGTATTTCATACATATATGACTTTGTGATTCCTTTTACAGGCTGAAAGTTCTTACTACATTACTCATGTTATACATTTTGTAGTTTTTGCCATGACTAGTAATTGGAATAATTACTTACACTAAATCTGGTCATGATCGAACTTTCTTGCTGTTTTGAACTTGGTGCATGCTCACAAGTGTTTTTAATCATAAAAAATTAATCAAGTGATCAGCTCACATGTTGAGTTTTCAAATAAAAAATTGAGAAAAGATCAAGAGAATATGCATGCATCGCAGTTCTTCTTTTGAGATTTCTTATCATTGCACTAAGATATGAACTTGGAAGTAATTGTGTATGACTAAAACCATGTCCTTAAGCTTATGATTGTCAAATGACATAGGCTTGGCTTGGTTGGTTAGAATAAGGCTGATGCGGCATATAATCTCTTGAAAATATCATATGATCAACCTTGTGCCTTAAATGATTATGAATAATAAAAATGCAGCAACAAGTGTCATGTTTTCAGGTTTTGAAATAGTTGAGTAAGGGAGATCATGACTTGCTTAAACTGAAAAATACATTTGATCTCTAGCATGGCTTACACTACTTTATGTATCTCATTGATGTGATAGTGTAAGTAACCTGATAGTATGACTTGGATGAGCTTTGTTTGTATGTATATGTTATAATATGCTCATAACATTTAAAAATTTCTCTTTTGAATCTTGCTGAATACATTGTCAAAGGGGGAGAAATATGTATAAGGAGAGATTTTTTTACACTTTGCATATGTTATACACTTTCTTCCTTCTCTGATTTTAAAAAATGGGGAGAAATTAATAAAGGGGGAGAAATGAGTTTTCAAAGCTTTTCAAAACTTTTCATAAGCCAATGTTCGGATTTTAATTGGTGTTGCCAATGCATTCATCAAGGGGGAGATTGTGAGACCTATGTGTGCTGAATACATTGGCAATTAGGATAAAAGTTAGCATTAACATTCAAAGTTTTGAATATTGCCAAAACATTCTTCTGTGGCAAGGTCCGACAAGTTCTTTGTTAGGTCCGCCAAGTGTTGGCAAGGTCCGACGCAAGGTCCGGAGAGCTCCTGCAAGGTCCGGAGAGCTTCTGTGAGGTCCGGAGCTTGTTTTTAGGGAGCTCCCGTGAAGTTCAACTCGTAGAACTGCAGCGTCTTGTTTTTGCTTTTAACTCGCAATGTTTCAAACTTGCTTTATGGGAAGGTTTGCTTAGTATTAATTTGCTAAGTTTTTGGTGTGTTTTGGTGGTTATGGCTGTTATCATTTGATATGGTTTGCAACATGCTTATGTGACGTGCTCATGTAAGGTGCTGTGGTTTTCGAACTAACGTGAGTCAAGTCGAGGACTTGTGCTCGGAAGAATTGGTTGTTTATTCATGTGCAGGTGTTGCTTGAGTTCAAGACATGGCTGGTGACGGGATCCTTGGACTAGTCTCAGGGAGGAGATGAGGTTCCAACAACCAAGTTCGGGAGGAGATGTGGTTGAGTTGATCCGGAGGTCGCGCAGCATGTTTGGATCAAGGGCAGTGCATATGAAGGTTGCGTGTACATCGTTGGAAGGTGTTTGCACGTGTGCAAGGAGTGTATGGACGTGGCAACATTGTTCCAAGGCGTGATGAAGAGAAGTGGACGTAAAGAATTGGTCGGAAAGGTCCAACCGGCTGGATTGCGTACTCAGGCTGAGGCTGAGTCGGAAATGGCTCAAATATGGAAGATTTGAGTTGGTTATGATAGGATTTCATGCTAGGCATGAAGTTGAGTTGTTTTAGGAATGTTTAGGACATTCCTAAGGTGTTTGGAAGTCTCACGATTGCTTCTATCTGCGAATAGGAGAGTACTGAGCAGTTATGGTAAGTTAGGATACGAGTCCAATTAGGAGTAGGAGTCCTAGATTGGATTGTTTAGCCTGAGGGCTGGCTATAAAAGCAAGGGAGGCCAGAGCTCTCGTGGGTAGAGAACTTTGGGCTGTTCCTCTTGTATTTCTATTGAATAAAGTTCATAGTTTCGAGGAGCTTTTGTGCCTTGTTCGTCCGACTTGTTTTTCGTCAAGTCTTTCTCGCCGAGTTTCTGGACAGACCGATGTTGCTTCGGTGTTTCGTTCATAACTCGAGTTTTAAAGATCCGATTGACGTGATTCTTTTTGGGTTTTCTTCACAACTCAATTATCTATCATCTGTGAAATTTTCACGAGCTTCAGATCTGTAGTTTTTGAGATACACGAGTTTCTTTGCAGCGTTGCAGATCTGTTTTATATCGGGTAGAACAGATTGATCTTCGTTTAATATTTTGATCGTATCTCAAGTTTTACTTCGTGTTTTAAAGTGATTCTTGTTGAATTAGATCCGTGACTTGATTCTCTACCTCTCTACTTGATTTGTCATGGTTGAACACGTTTGAAAACACTTGCACACACGGTTTCTTTAACCGATTGATTTTTTGCTGAGGGGTTTTTGTTGTTTCTGCTGTGAAAAGTTTTGATCTATCATTCACCCCCCTCTGGTAGCTTTTCACGTGCTCTTCGATCCTACGTAATCATAACTCCACCTAGGGACATCCAAAAGACACGGGACCAGATGCGTTGGAAAGCTATTTCGATAACCTTTCACACCATGTGTAGCATGCTTCACGAAATATTGTAGAGTGATACAGTTTCTGACGGAAACTTGGATATCAGGCTGACTATTGATCTTCTGAACAGTCTGCACCAAAAGCACTCGGCTGCCAAGCTGGGAGCTCTAAAGCACTTGGCACTTAGTGGCATTAGAAAGTTGGCTTCAACACCTTTCCATCAAGTACTCATGGACCTTCACAGCTTCTATGAATCAAGAGATATGACTGTTTCTTCATGACAGTTCTGCCAGGCCGAACAGGTTCGACGTAGTTCTCCTATCTGGTTCTGTCCCGGTGTGTCCTTGTCATAATCCTTGGTGAACCTGAGTAATAGAAACATGTACGATTTAGGAAGTATATAATTCTCATTAATAAATGGAATTTCACAAAGTAGTGCGTGCACCTCTTGTTGTAGCTGTTTAGCTCGGCTACGAGTAATTGGTCCATCGAAGACATGAGCTGGTGCAGCTTGACTTGATGATTGTTCCATCTTGCTTGATGTAGTCGGTATACTTGATGGTGTGGTCGGCGTGGGCATATCATCCTCCCCCCTTGAAAAAGAGTCGTCCTCGACTCTTCCAATCCAAAGAATGGAGAGAGGTCGGACACATTGAAACTGGTACTCACACCATAAGTACTTGGCAGATCAATTTCATAAGCATTGTCGTTGATCTTGCGTAGAACTTTGAATGGTCCATCAGCCCGGGGTTGTAACCTGCTCTTGCGCAGCTCTGGAAAATGATCCTTTTGAAGGTGCACCCAAACCAAGTCCCCTAGTTGGAACAACACCTTCCTGCGACCCTTGTTAGCGTGCTTCTCATACTTCTTGGTCATCTTTTCAATATTGGCCCGAGCCCTATCATGAATGTTCTTGACAAATTCAGCTCGCTTGCTTGCATCGAAGTTCACACGTTCCTGCATGGGTAAAGACAAAACATCTATGGGAGCAGTGGGTGTGAATCCATATACAATTTCAAATGGACAAAATCTAGTGGTCAAGTGTACTGCCCTATTGTATGCAAACTCAACATGTGGCAAGCTTTCTTCCCATAGTTTCAGGTTCTTCTTAAGGACAGCTCGGAGCAACATTGATAGTGTTTGATTCACAACTTCAGTTTGGCCGTCCGTTTGCGGATGACATGTTGTGGAGAACAATAGTCTTGTCCCAAGTTTGCCCCACAATGTCTTCCAAAAGTAGCTCAAGAACTTGGCGTCACGATCCGACACAATGGTATGTGGCATTCCATGTAGTCGCACGATTTCCCTGAAAAATAATTCAGCAATACGGGAAGCATCGTCACTCTTGTGGCAAGGAATAAAATGTGCCATTTTGCTGAAACGATCAACCACGACAAAAATTGAATCCCTTCCCCTTTTGGTCCGTGGTAACCCAAGAACAAAATACATTGAAATGTCCTCCCAAGGTGCATTAGGAATAGGAAGAGGAGTATATAAACCATGAGGGTTCAGATGAGACTTAGCTTTGTGGCAGTTTTCGCAGCGAAGAACATGTCTCTCTACATCTCATCACATTTTTGGCCAAAAGAAATGGTCGGCCAGCACTTGCTCCATCTTCTTGGCTCCAAAATGGCCCATAAGTCCACATGCATGAGCTTCCTGCACGAGTAAAAGTCGAACAGAGCAATCTGGAATACAAAGTTTGTTAGTGCGAAATAAAAATCCATCATGCGCATGATACTTTTCCCATCCTTTGCCATTACGGCACTTGGCATATGGTTCAGCAAAGTACGAATCAGTGGCATATAATTCCTTTATACTTTCCAATCCGAGAATTTTAGCATCAAGTTGTGTGAGCAAAGCATGACGTCGAGATAAAGCATCAGCTACAATATTGTCTTGACCTTTCTTATATTTGACAATATAAGGAAAGGACTCAATAAATTCACTCCACTTAGCATGTCGTTTATTCAGTTTTAGTTGTCCCTTAATATGTTTCAATGATTCATGGTCTGAATGTATTACAAATTCTTTAGGATAAAGTAGTGTTGCCAAGTTTCTAAACTCCGAACGAGAGCATATAATTCTTTATCATAAACTGAATAATTCAAAGTCAGACCACTTAGCTTTTCACTGAAGAATGCAATTGGTCTCTTTTCTTGCATCAGCACGACTCCAATCCCAACTCCACTTGCATCACATTCAATTTCAAATGTCTTGTTGAAATCAGGAAGTGCAAGGACTGGGGATGTTGTGAGCTTCTTCTTTAATTCTTCAAAAGCCTTTTGTTGTGCTTCTCCCCATTTGAAAGGTACGTCTTTCTTGGTCAGCTCATTGATTGGAGCAGCGATCGTGCTGAAATCTTTCACGAAGCTCCGGTAGAAACCAACAAGTCCAAGGAAGCTTCTCACTTGGCTCACGTTCTGTGGAGGCGTCCATTCGTGTACAGCCTTGACTTTCTCAGCATCCACCTCCACGCCTTGTCCTGAAACAACAAAACCAAGGAAAACTACCTTGTTGGTGCAGAAGGTGCACTTCTCAAGGTTAGCGTACAATTTTTGTTTACGCAGGACAGCAAGCACGCTCTGGATATGTGCAACATGTTCTTCAAGAGTCTTGCTGTAGATTAGGATGTCATCAAAATAAACCACAACAAATTTACCAATGAAAGTTCTAAGCACATGATTCATTAATCGCATAAATGTACTAGGTGCATTGGTTAAACCGACATCACTAACCATTCATACAATCCAAATTTTGTTTTAAAGGCTGTTTTCTACTCATCTCCTTCTTTCATACGAATCTGATGATAGCCACTTCTTAAATCAATTTTAGTGAAAAAATTAGCACCACTAAGTTAATCAAGCATATCATCTAAGCGAGGAATGGGATACCTATATCTTACTGTGATGTTGTTAATTGCGCGGCAATCCACACAAAGTCTCCAAGACCCATCTTTCTTAGCCACTAAAAGAACAGGGACAGCACAAGGGGAAAGACTTTCCTGTACATACCCTTTTTTCATCAATTCCTCCACTTGTCGCTGAATTTCTTTTGTCTCCTCTGGGTTGGTGCGGTATGCAGCCCTGTTCGGAAGTGACGCACCAGGAACCAAGTCAATTTGATGCTCGATCCCTCTCTTAGGTGGTAGTCCTGGTGGTACTTCGTCCGGAAAAACATCTTCATATTCTGCAAGACATTCAAAAGAGTACTAGGCAGGGTAGAGGGTAAGGCATTAGTAGAAAGAAAGGTGTCCTTGTACATAAGTACAAAGAACATGGCATCGGGTTCACTCAATGCTTTGATATCCCCCTTCCTAGCCATCATTACTAAACCCTCTTTTCCCGGTTTCTGGGTTCCTTGCAGCTGTGGGGTTTGATTTGGCTGTGGACACTGTTCCTTACTGTTTTTGTGGCTCACTCGCAAGTGGTGCTCGCTCTCGCGCTGTTTCTTCCTGATATCATCCTTCAAAATTTCTTCCGGTGTCAAAGGAAGCAAGGAAATCGCTCTCCTTTGTACATAAAAGACAGCTTGTTGGTCCTTCCAAAAATCTGGACATCACGATCATATAGCCATGGTCGACCGAGCAGAAGCTGGCAGGCTTGCATAGGCACCACGTCGCACTCCACATGATCATTGTATTTACCAACAGAGAATGGTACAGTCACAGTATGACTGACACGTAGTGCACCACAATCATTAAGCCGCTGCATCTTGTATGGACTAGGGTGACGCCGTGGTTTCAGTCCCAATCTGTCCACCAATTCTTGGCTAGCAATATTGTTGCAGCTGCCATTATCAACGATGATGCGACACACCTTATCTTTGATTAGTCCACGGGTATGGAACAAATTATGTCGCTGCCCGTTGTCTTCCTTTTCTGCTGTTACACTAAGCACTCGTAGAGAAATAAAGCAATTATGTTCCCCTTCTTCAGGCTGGATCTCATTCCCTTCCTCCTCAATTTCTTCATCACATATCGGTCCAGCATCTTCCGGATCACTCTCGGATTCCCATTCACCTTTCTCATTCAACAACATGGCCCTCTTACTTGGGCATTGGGCAGCAATGTGCCCACGGCCGTGGCATTTATGGCATACAATTTCTCTGCTTCGAGAAGAAGATGTAGCTCCCAAGACATTGCTGTGGGCTGCTGAACTTGCAGCGGGTCGCTGCTGAGTTGTTGGTGATGACGCGGTGGAGGCTGCCATCTTCGATGGAACAAATGATTGAGAAGACTTGGCTGCAGCCCCTTGAGATCGTCCACCACCATAGGAAGTACTTGACTGCTGTTTGCACCATGGGGCAGCAATAGAATAACTGCCATAAGATTTTCCACCTGACTCTTGCTGAATCTTCTTCTCTGTTCGCATAGCTTGATCAACAAGATCCTGCAATGTACGATATGGAAACATCTCCACAAAACCAGAAAATGCTTCATTAAGACCTCCTAGAAATCTTGCCATTGTTGACTCTGCATCTTCTCTTATTCCAGCCCGCACCAACAGTAGCTCCATCTCCTTGAAATACTCATCAACTGATCTCTTCCCTTGCTTTAACATTTGCAACCGGTTCCTGAGATCACGCTGATAGCTAGATGGCATGAATCGCCTTCTCATCACATGCTTCATCTCCTCCCATGTATTGATATATCCGCGTCCCAAATCACGTTGATTCTCCTGCACTTGGTTCCACCAAGTGAGAGCGTATCCAGAGAGTTCCACCGAAGCAAGATTCACACGGCGCTGAGCCGAAAGATTATGTACTCGGAATATTTGATCACACTGCTCAGCCCATTCAAGAAATTCATCAGGATTCTCCTTTCCAGTAAACTTTGGAATACTCAACTTGACACGAGCGATGTTATCTGGGTTGTCATGAGGACGTCGACCACGATGGTATTCCCTTTCTTCAAAATCAGCAGGCCGGCGATGACGACGCCGATCAAACCTGCCACCTTGACCGAAAGGATTTTCATCATCATGAGATCCTTCTTCATGATCTTGTCTTCAAACTCTTCGTCTTCAAAATGCACGCGGCAACCATCAGCATTGCGCCTATGTGCCCGACGCCCACCATGGTAATTATTAAAATCAGATTGGCGACCACCACCAGATCCGTCAGGGCCATCTCCGAAGCGACTGAATCCATGGCCGAACTAGAGTTCTCATTGCCGGACTCCTCTCGATGACAGGTCCTCTTGATCACGACATGCTCGACGTCCTCCAGCCGCGGGAAGACGCTCATCGAGGAGCCTGCCCATGGCCTCCATGAGTGAATCAGCCATGCGACGCATCTCATCCCGTGAGACAGGGGGTTCCCTATCACCATGGTGTCCACCATGAACACTTGAATCTGAGTCTGCCATGTTAGGAGCAGCAAAAAAAGAAATATATATATATATATATATATATATATATATATGTGGACACACTCGATCTCACCTCTTACTTACCCAAGTTCTTGCCTGATCTCAAGAACTGTGATGGTGCTGGTGTGACAGCTTCAACGGAGGTGGTAAAGAGGCCGTAAGGAGTACAAATCGAAAGTCCCGGTTCAGGTTTTTGGTAGAGCTATAGGTGGCTGAACAAGGAGGGCTACGGTACTGCCAGTCAAGTGAAAAAGATGTGCTCAAAAAAATTGCTGCTATCAAGATTACCACCAACTTGGGTATGAAAACTGAAAATTTCAACACCCAACCGTAACACAAAATTCTTCAGAATCTTTTCACTTGTGCTCTATTTTTTTTACTCTTCTTTTTTTTATAACACTAACAGGGGTGCTGATTACAAAAGATATAGGTAAACGGTGGTGACGAGCAACTGGAAGAACACAAACACAAGATAACAGTACCGTTAAAAGGGCTATAGGTATTTTTTTAGGCTTTGGACTATAGGACAAACAAATATATATAAAAGATAAACACAGGGATGAATATGTGGATGGTGAAAACTGTAACAAATTGAAAAAGGGTGGGAGGGTGGGTGATAAAAAAAATGAACCTACCGTGACAACGATAGCTCTGATTACCACATGGTATGCACCGAATTTGATTCGGTGAAGGTTGGCCCGATCTTCACGACAGGAGGCTCAAGAACAAGATAACTTGCTATAGAAACAGCGCGGATAACTAGATTTATACCTGACCAAGGTTGGATGTGACCAAGCGATGGGGAGAGAGACATCGAAACCGCGAAGACTTCGACTCGATCTCCGAACGACCGCAGAACCACAATCGGAGCTAATCCACACAAGACGGGGGAGCCGTACTGGAACCCGCAGAGCACGAATTAGTGGATCTCAGAGAGATCTCTCCACAAGTTCAAGAAGAACAATGAAGTACAAGGGTTGAGTATGACACTCAAGCAGCTCGGCTGCAAATATCACTGGATTAATCTTAATTCATCAAAAAAGTCTTCCTTGGCTTACAAAATGAGCGGTATTTATGCCAACAACTAGTATAAAAATAGATGTGAACTGAAAAAGCCACGTGGGAAGGTGGAAGGCCAACTGGCTTGATCATTCATGCAGTGGTCATCAATTTCCCGCATGTCTTCTGCCCTTTTTGAGTGATCTTCAATGTTTTAATCATAACTCCACCTAGAGACATCCAAAAGACACGGGACCAGATGCGTTGGAAAGCTAATTCGATAACCTTTCACACCATGTGTAGCATGCTTCACGAAATATTATAGAGTGATACAGTTTCTCACGGAAACTTGGATATCAGACTGACTATTGATCTTCTGAACAGTCTGCACCAAAAGCACTCGGCTGCCAAGCTGGGAGCTCTAAAGCACTCATCACTTAGTGGCATTAGAAAGTTGACTTCAACACCTTTCCAACAAGTACTCATGGACCTTCACAGCTTCTATGAATCAAGAGATATGACTGTTTCTTCATGACAGTTCTGCCAGGCCGAACTGGTTCGACGTAGTTCTCCTCTCTGGTTCAGTCTCGTCGTGTCCTTGTCATCCTCCTTAGTGAACCTGAGTAATAGAAACATGTACGATTTAGGAAGTATATAATTCTCATTAATAAATGGAATTTATAAAGTAGCGCGTGCACCTCTTGTTGTACCTGTTTAGCTCGGCTACGAGTAATTGGTCCATCGAAGACATGAGCTGGTGCAGCTTGACTTGATGATTGTTCCATCTTGCTTGATGTAGTCGGTATACTTGATGGTGTGGTCGGCGTGGGCATATCATCTACTCACGATCACGCACATACAAAATTTATAGCAATCAATCATCATGCACAAACTTTACTCAAGTTGCGATGGGGTAGATGAATGCAAATCCTATGGTGCTATTTTATTAACCCAGTTTGTATGTGTTCTTGCATGTTTTAACGGGCTTTCATGGGGTTTTATGATGAACAAGGGTGCTAGTATCAAGTGTGGACGTGGTGATGATCTTGACTCAAGATCTTGATCAATTCCACCGTCAAAAATCGATCAAAACGTGATCTGTCCACACGAAAAAGTTTCTGTTCGAAGGGGGCAAAGAAAACGGATTCGTAGAAACAGCGGCGGCGTCGTAAGATGGGTAATAGGGACCTACCTCACTTCCTCCTTGGTGGCAGGGCCTTCCTTCTAGCAATGGCAGCAGCGAGGAATTTTTCTATGGAAGATTAGGGCAGGACAGATCGTCAGTTCTTTTCCGGCGACGGCGAGGCGTGATGGGACTCGTTGGCGGGTCTCGGCGACGGGGCTCGATGACGGGGCTCGACGGCGGGGCTCGTCGGCGGGGCTCACCGGCGACCGAACTCCGGTGAGGGGGGGGGGCAACTCGGCGAGTTGGGGGCTAGGGTCTCCAAGTCGCCGACTTGGGAGGGGGGAGAGGAGGGGGGGTGCTGCGGCCAACAGGGGGGGTTGGGGTTCTATTTATAAGGGGGGGGGAGGAGGGAGAATCCTAATCCAAATGGAGCTAAATCCTAACAAACTTTTCCCCATTTAATGTGGTGCAGCAGCAATGGGGATGTGGGGAAAATTCCCCTTTTTTGGGGAATTTGGATATTTTGGTAGTAATTTTGGGGAAATTGGAAATAACTCATTTAAGCTATCTTTTTCCCAGTCCCCACCATTTCTATGTCACTGTGACGCCCTCGTTCCGAGAAAACCTTGGAACCGAGCTGATGCATATGTGTGCCCATGATGTTCATCACACATACACATGTATCCAAAAACTGAATTCATAATATAACCACGAATAATAGGGTCTTATTTCAATGTCTCATGAATCTCTAATTAATTCTAGCAGCGGAAGTCTTACTCTAGCAGCGGAAGTCTTCTAAACTATTGCGGAAGCAAACTAGACAGCAGCAGCGGCTCCATCTCCTACTCCACAGGCTAGTTGACGGTGGATCACACGCCTAGTACTCCACATGGTCTTCAAAGTACTCCTCTCCTGTTGCTGATGATGAAGTAATAATGCAAGTTTGAGTACATGACATACTCAGCAAGTGCGGGAAAGTGTGATATGTAGCTTACAGCAAGGTAGGCATAAAAAGGCTTATTGCAGAAAAGCAAAGTTTATTTCACAAAACATGATAAAAACAGCAGCTAACTTTAAGTGAATATAATCCCAACATATTTTCAATTATAACATCAACATATCTCTTTCATGATTCACCACTTTTCATATCTCATCTGAACATTTATCTTTCTCAACATTTCTTCATGAATACCATCTCATATTCATGATTATCTCATCTCATATTGAATGCCATCTCATTACCGATACCAAAGCTCATTATCACGACTCAACAATCGCAATGTCTTCACCAAGACTCAACAGTCTCAAAACCAAAACTCAATGACCAAACCATTACCAAACCAATGACATCCCAATAACCAAAACTGAACCATCCCAACTAATCATTTGAGTTGTCCAGGCGCTTGTGACCGTAAGCTCGGCTATCATGATAGTTTTACACCCTGCAGAGTTTGCACCACTTTACCCACAAGTTTGTGATTTCGTCACCCATCGGCGACTGCAGAACCTCCATTATACCAGTACACAACCGTCGGTGTATGGCCAAGAGATCACAAAATAGCCTTTACAAAGGGGCTACTAGATGTATGGACTCACTAAGGTTTCACCAGCGGGCTCGAATCACCATTCTCCCACTTACGGGCCCCCTCTTGTGCCATGCGGTTCCCAGGGCAGTCCTCTCTCGAATCCCATTCCACGCGCCTTCCACGGTCCATAACAATCTAGCAATTTACCTAATTAGTTAGCTAAGCCGCACCCATATTTGGCCTTGTGGTGGCATTGTTTTCCTGGCATGTGCTGGCATGAACCGGTCCTTAGATCTATGGCAAGTAAACCACCATCCCATTCTACCACATCCTCAAACCAAGCTTTCCTAGATCTCCCCTGATTCATGTTCATTATCAACAAGTTCTCATTATCATTATTCTCATGAGTGCAGTAGCTAGACACATTCTATCGCTTCCCACATCCCGTAGATTAGCGAAGTAGAAAAAGAAAAACAACCATACCCGACTCATAAAACTTCCCTGGCGACAAGGGTGGTTAACAAAACTAGTAAACTCTTGTAAAACGGTTTCCAATCAAGTTGACTCAGCATACACAGTTTTCGCAAACAAACAATTTCCAAAACATGGGATCAATATGGTCAAGGGGCACTCGCCTTGTTCTTGTGGCTTCTGTTGCTCATGGATCTCAAAGTCTTGTGGTTGTAGCTCATCATAGATAGCTCCCTAAGCTTGTCCTTCTACTCATGATCACACATATACAAGATTTACAGAGATCAATTATCATGCACATACTTTACTGAAGATGCAACGGTGCATATGCATGCTAATCTTATGGTATTGTTTTATTAGATCAGTTTGTACGTGTTCTTGCATGGCTTGCATCGGTTTTTACAATGAACAGAGGTGTAAAGATCAAGTGCAGACGTGGTGATGATCTGGACTCAAGATCTAGATCAAACCGATCAACACGTGATTTGTCCACGAAAAAGCTTCTGTTCGAAGGGATCGAAAAAACAGATGCGAAGAAAACCGCAATGAGGTCGTAAGGTGGTAACGAAGACCTACCTCACTTCTCCTTGGTCTCGGGGTCTTCCTCCTAGCAAGACAGATCGTCGGGGCTCTCTTCCGGCGACGGCGAGCTCGTCGGCGGTCTCCGGCAACTGAACTCCAACTAATGGAATTAACTCGACGAGTTGGGGGCTAGGGCCTCTAAGTCGTCGACTTGGGAATAGATGGTACGGCCAAGGGGTGTTTCGGGTTCTATTTATAACTGGAAAAAGAAGAGTCCTAATCTGATTGGATTTCAAATAAGAGTTCTATTCAAATCGTTTTTGAATCTTAACAACTTATTTCCAATCGATTTGGTGCGGTAACATCGTGGAAATCGTGTCGGTTTCCTCCCGTATCGGATATGCTCACGCATACAGAAGAAAAACCGCTTAAGATCTCGTCACCTCCGCGGTGATGAGCTTCAGAGGCTCCACGTGTCCAGCGGGGGCCTGGGCTTCCCTTTTCCTCAGGGGCGAGCTCTGGTTGTGCCACGTGTCAGGCGGGTGGGACCTCCCTCCTCCTCAGAGGCGAGCTCCGCGTGCGCCACGCGTCCTGGCGAGCGGGACCTCCCCTCTTTCCAGAGACGAGCTCCGCGTGCGCCATGTGTCTGGTGGGTCGGGACCTCCCCTCCCTCCAGAGGCGAGTTCCGCGTATGCCACGTGTCAGTGCCGGACCTCCCCTCTCTTCGAAGGTGGCTCCGGAAGTGCCACGTGTCCTAGCAACGCCGGTTCTCCTTTCTACTCATAGATGAGCTCCGAGGTCGACATGTGTCCATTAGTGTCGGACCTCCCTTCTTCTCGGAGGTGTGCTCCGAGAATGACACGTGTCTAACAGTGTCAGACCTCCCTTCATCTCGGAGGTGGGCTCTGAGGATGACACATGTCAAGCAGGGCGGGACCTCTCGGAGGCGAGCTCCGAGGCTGACACGTGTCCTGCAGTGTCGTCTCCTCGGAAGTGAGCTCCGAGGATGACACGTGTCTAGTAGGACCGGACCTCTCGGAGGTTATCTCCAAAGGTGACATGTGTCCTGCGAGTTGGGCCTTACTTCCCCGCAGCGACTAGCTCCGGTGGCGACATGTGTCCTGTGGGGCTGGACTTCGCTTCTCCGCAAAGACAAGCCCCGGAGGCAACACGCTTCTTGCGGGTAGGACCTTGCCCCTTCCACAGAGGCTACCTCCGAGCCTGCCATGTGTCTGGCGGTGCCGTACCTCTCCCCACTATGCAGGGGTGAGCTCCAAACACACCATGTGGCCGGCAGGCCGCGGGAAGTGTCTACAGCGCTCCTCGGCAAACTGGAACTGGCTCTTTTTAGCTATTTTTCTGATTCCTTCTCTGTTTCTACTTATTTTTAAAATGTTTCTCTATATGAAATACGAATGCATGCATGAATTATGAAATTGTGGGTGTTACAAACCTACCCCCTTAAATTGAATCTCGCCCTCGAGATTCGATAGAGTGGAGAATAGATGAGCGAACTCTGCCTTGAGGTCTTCTTCACGTTCCCATGTTGCTTCGGCTTCTGTGTGATGGCTCTATTGTACCTTGCACCATCGGATCACTTTGTTCCTCGTGACCCTTTCCTTCACGTCCAAAATTCGGACAGGGTGTTCTACATAGGTTGGATCCTCTTAAAGTTCGAGCTCTTCCATTGGTACTTGCTCTTCCGGTACTCTCAAGCACTTTTTAAGTTGGGATACGTGAAACACGTCATGCACGTCGGAGAGGTGCATTGGAAGTTCTAGTTGATAGGCTACTTCTCCTCGCTTGCCCAAAATCCTAAATGGCCCGATATAGCGAGGTGCTAGCTTGCCTTCTCGGGTGCCGGTTGGGATGACACAAACTCAATACGAGTACCGTGCTCATTTGTAAACTGCACTCTCCTATCAGCACATTGGATCACTCCGTTGTGCTTGCTTAACCAATCTATTCTGAGTATTATGTCGAGCCCTTGAGAATCCAAGACAATGAGGTTGGCAAGGAAGTCTACCCCCCTTATTTTAAGGTTTACCATTGGACATACTATATTAGTCCTCATCTCTCCACCGGGAGAATTAAACAACATAGTATATTTCATGTGTGACACGAGTAGGTTATGCTTGGCAACAAACTTGGATGATATGAATGAATGCGATGCTCCGAAATCAAATAAAATAGTGGCTGGGTTGGAGTTGGCAAGGGACATACCAATCACGACGTCCCCAGCCTGTTGCGCTTCCTCAACGGAGACATAATTCACGTTGCCCCGAGCGTAGTTCTGCTGCCCAAAGTTAGCTTGCGTAGCTCCTTCGTTCGGCCTTGGGTTCTGCTTGGGCACGTTGCTTGGTTGTCCAGAAACTTTCCTCGGGCACTGACTCGCAAAGTGTCCTGTTTCTCCGCATGCAAAGCATGCCTTGTTGCCCAAGACAGCGGGGATGTTGGGGTGGGGGTTTTGTGCATAGGCGCCCATGTTAGGACGAGGGGCCAAAGGCAGGGGCACACGGGGTGCTTGCATGATAGGGCGTTGCTGTGGTGGTTGGTTAGGGCGAAAAGTAGAACTAGTCGATCCATACTGTGGTGCAGCTGGGGGCATGTACTGAGGTCGTACGTTGCTCTCCTTGTGGCTGGTATGGAATCTTCCTTTTGCCCTCTTGCTCGATCTCTCGGATCTTGCTCTCAACCACTATGGCTTTGTCAACTAGCTTCTGGAAGCTCGCATAGTCATTGTTGAGCAGTTGAACTTGGATCTCATTGTTCAACCCTCTCATGAACAAATATTGCTTCCATTGGTCGGAGTTGACATCTTCAGGGGCACACCGTGACAGTTGTGTGAACTTGTTGAGGTACACATTCACGTTCTTCCTGCCCTGGCGGAGACCTTCAAACTCTTGTCTTTTGAGCATCATGACTCCAACAGGGACGTAGTGAGAGCGGAAGCTCTCCTTGAACTCAGCCCATGTTATAGTCTCCTGGTTGACACGAGCGTTGCATAGAGCGTCCCACCAGTCAACGGCTGCTCCCATAAGTTGGTGCGATGCAAAGAGAACTTTCTCTCGATCATTGCACTGAACTATGGCAAGCTTCTTCTCCATGGACTTCAATCAATCGTCGGCCTCCATGGGATCATTAGCTTGTGCAAAGGTAGGGGGTCGAGTCCTCATGAACTCTCCCAATCGGTTATGAGCCGGCGGTGGTGGTGACGGTGGTGCAGGAACGTGGTTGTTGTTGTTGGCTTGCAGCTGACCCAAAGTTTGGATCATTGTTTGCATGAGCTGGTTATGCATAGCCATCAACCATTCCAAGTTATTTGCACCAGCCCCGGGGTCAGCATTCTCAGGAACCTCAATGTGGTCATCCTCTTGGTTGCCACGGACGTTCCTCCTTTGATGGCCGGCGTTTTCTCTCACCATCTATGAGAGAGTGTTGGGTAGAATAGAGGTTAGAAGTTTAGAGTGATTTCCCCCCGACTATATGTATCAAGGTGGATAGACTAAATATATTTACTCTTATATGAGGATGTGAATACATGCCGAAGCATCTCACATTCTTTCTACTATGTGTGGATATGGACAACGCTGAAACGTCCCACAACTCACACTAAGCACGCAAACACAAGCAATCATCACAAAAATTCACACCACTCCTATTCAAGCTTCTATTCAATGGGAGTCCTATGTGTTTTGGGGTGGTACCAATCTGTAATCAATCTGTGACTTCTACCTAGGGTTTGCACCCTACGGTCAAGGTGGTTCGATGCCAATCTATGCATTCTAGGCTTCCATCCTATGAACAAGGGTGGCTCCTAATGCTAATCTGCGATTTCTATCTAGGCTTGTGACCTACAGTCGTCGTGGCTTCTAATGCCAATCTGTGACTAGGGGTGTGTCCTACGATCAACGTGGCAGCTCTGATACCAATCTGTGACGCCCTCGTTCCGAGGAAACCTCGGAACCGAGCTGATGCATATGTGTGCCCAGGATGTTCATCACACATACACATGTATCCACAAACTGAATTCAGAATATAACCACGAATAATAGGGTCTTATTACAATGTCTCATGAATCTCTAATTCATTCTAGCAGCGGAAGTCTTATTCTAGCAGCGGAAGTCTTCTAAACTATTGCGGAAGCAAACTAGACAGCAGCAGCGGCTCCATATCCTACTCCACAGGCAAGTTGACGGTGGATCACACGCCAAGTACTCCACATGGTCTTCAAAGTACTCCTCTCCTGTTGCTGATGATGAAGTAATAATGCAAGTTTGAGTACATGAGGTACTCAGCAAGTGCGGGAAAGTATGATATGTAGCTTACAGCAAGGTAGGCATAAAAGGCTTATTGCAGAAAAGCAAAGTGTATTTCACAAAACATGATAAAAACAGCAGCTAACTTTAAGTGAATATAATCCCAACATATTTTCAATTATAACATCAACATACCTCTTTCATGATTCACCACTTTTCATATCTCTTCCGAACATTTATCTTTCTCAACCTTTCTTCATGAATACCATCTAATATTCATGATTATCTCATCTCGTATTGAATGCCATCTCATAACCAAGACCAAAGCTCATTATCACGACTCAACAGTCGCAATGTCTTTACCAAGACTCAACAGTCTCGAAACCAAAACTCAATGACCAAACCATTACCAAACCAATTACATCCCAATGACCAAAACTGAACTATCCCAACTAATCGTCTGAGTTGTCCAGGCGCTTGTGACCGTAAGCTCGGCTATCATGATAGTTTTGCACTCTGCAGAGTTTGCACCACTTTACCCACAAGTTTGTGATTTCGTCACCCATTGGCGACTGCAGAACCTCCATTATACCAGTACACAACCGTCAGTGTATGGCCAAGAGATCACAAAATAGCCTTTACAAAGGGGCTACTAGATGTATGGACTCACTAAGGTTTCACCAGCAGGCTCGAATCACCATTCTCCCACCTACAGGCCCCCTCTTGTGCCATGCGGTTCCCAGGGCAGTCCTCTCTTGACTCCCATTCCCCGCACCTTCCACGGTCCATAACAATCTAGCAACTTACCTAATTAGTCAGCTAAGCCGCATCCATATTTGGCCTTGTGGTGGCACTGTTTCCATGCATGTGCTGGCATGAACCGGTCCTTAGATCTACGGCAAGTAAACCACCATCCCATTCTACCACATCCTCAAACCAAGCTTGCCTAGATCTCCCCCGATTCATGTTCATTATCAACAAGTTCTCATTATCATTATTCTCATGAGTGCAGTAGCTAGACACATTCTATTGCTTCCCACATCCCGTATATTAGTGAAGCAGAAAAGAAAAATAACCATACCCGATTCATAAAACTTCCCTAGCGATAAGGGTGGTTAACAAAACTAGTAAACTCCTATAAAAGGGTTTCCCATCAAGTTGACTCAGCATACACAATTTTCGCAAACAAACAATTTCCAAAACATGGGATCAATATGGTCAAGGGGCACTTGCCTTGTTCTTGTGGCTTATGTTGCTCACGCTCAAAGTCTTGTTGTTGTAGCTCATCGTATATAGCTCCCTGAGCTTGTCCTTCTACTCACGATCATGCATATATAAGATTTATATATATCAATCATCATGCACATACTTTACTCAAGATGCAACGGTGCATATGCATGCTAATCTTATGGTGCTGTTTTATTAGATCAGTTTGTACGTGTTCTTGCATGGGCTTTTACGATGAACAGAGGTGACCGAGACCAAACTTGTTTCCATGACTCAACAGTCATGCAACCGATTTATCACCCGGACTCAACAGTCCCGAAAACCAAACCATAACCAAAACCAAAACCATAACCTCCCAATAACCATCCCATCTAATCATGTGAGTTGTCCAGGCGCTCGTGACCGTAAGCTCGGCTATCATGATAGTTTTAAGACTCTGCAGAGTTTGTACCACTTTACCCACTAGTTTGTGATTTCTTCACCCGTCGGCGACTGCAGAACCTCCATTATACCAGTACACAACTGTCGGTGTATGGTCAAGAGATCACAAAATAGCCTTTACAAAGGGGTTACTAGATGTATGGACTCACTAAGGTTTCACCGGTAGGCTAGAATCTCCAATTCTCCCACCCACTGGCCCCCTCTTGTGCCACACAGTTCCCAGGGCAGTCTTCACTCGACTCCCATTCCCCGCGCCTTCCACGGTCCATAACAATCTAGCAACTTACCTAATTAGTCGGCTAAGCCGCGCCCATGCTTGGCCTTGTGGTGGCACTGTTATCCTTGCATGTGCTTGTATGAACCGGTCCTTAGATCTACGGCAAGTAACCACCATCTCATATTACCTCATTCAAAAACCCGACTTGCCTAGATCTCCCTCCGATCCATGTCAATTATCAACATCAGTTTCTCATTTTTCTTACGAGTGCAGTTAGCTAGACACATCTATCTCACTTCCCAATCCCATGGACTCAGCGAAGCATAAAATCAAAAGCCATAACCGACTCATTAACTTTACCGGTGACAAGGGTGGCTAACAAAACTAGTAAACTGTGACACCCTCATTTTTGGGTTCTGCATGTCTTCATGTTTCATGTAGAAAGACATTTTTAAAATAAGTTGAAACAGAGAAAGAATAAAAAAGATACCCAAAAGAGCCAAATCCAGTTTACAGAGAGCGCCAAAGACAACTCCCGCGGCTCGCTGGCCACATGGCGTGTTCGAAGCTCATCTCCGCAAATGGGGAGAGGTCCGCCGCTAAACTTGCTACGTGGCAGGCTCGGAGCTCATCCCTGCAAAGGGGGAGAGGTCCGACCCCGTGGGACACGTGTTGCCCCCGGAGCTAGCCTCTGCGGAGAAGCGAGGCCAGTCCCGCAGGACACGTGCCGCCTTTGGAGCTAGTCACTGCGGAAAACAGAGGACCAGCCGCGCAGGACACGTGTCGCTCTCAGAGCTCACCTCCGAGAGGTCCGGCCCCGCTAGACACGTATCGCTCTCGGAGCTCACCTCCGAGAGTTCCGGTCCTATCGGACGCGTGTCACCTCCGGAGCTCATCTCTGCAAGGTCCGCCACTGTTGGACACGTGTCAACCTCGGAGCTCGTCTCTGAGGAGAAAGGAAGTGTGGCACTGTTAGGACACGTGGCACACCCGGAGCCACCTCCGAAGAGAGGGGAGGTCCGGAACTGACACGTGGTGTTCGCGGAGCTCTCCTCTGTTGAGAGAGGAGGTCCCGACCCACCAGACATGTGGTGCACGCGGAGCTCGCCTCTGGAGAGAGGGAGGTCCCGCCCGCCAGGATGCGTGGCGCATGCGGAGCTCACCTCTGAAGGAGAGGGAGGTCTCGTTCACCTGACACGCGGCACAATCGGAGCTGGTCTCTGCGGAAGGGGAGCCCAGGTTCCCGCTGGACACGTGGAGCCTCCGGAGCCCATCACCGCGTAAGGACGCGATTCTGAAGCGGTTTTTCTTCTTTACGCGTGGGAATACCGGTACAGGAGGAAACCAACACGAATTCCACAATGTTACCGCACCTAATCAATCTAAGATAAGTTGTTAAGATCTAAAAACAATTTGAATAGGACTCTTGTTCGAATTCCGATCAGAGGAGGACTCTCTGTTTTCCTCTTATAAATAGAACCAAAAACCTTTGGCCGCAACCACGAACTTCTTTTCCACCTCATGAGCCGACAAATTAGAGCCCTGGCCCCAGCTCACCGAGTAAACCCTTCGCTGGAGTTCAGTCGCCGAAGATCGCCGGAGGAGCCCGACGATCTGTATTGCTAGAAGAAGGACCCCGAGACCAAGAAGAACGTAAGGTAGGTCTCTAATACCACCTCACGACATCATCGCGTTTTCTTTGCATCTGTTCTCCGATTCCTTTCAAACAGAAGCTTTTTCGGGGACAGATCACGTGTTGATCTGTTTGATCTAAAATCAAGATCATCGCCACGTCCACATTTGATCCGAACACCTCTGTTCATCGTAAAACTATCCAAGCCATGCAAGAACACGTACAAACTAAACTGTACCGTAGGATTAACATGCATATGCATCATTACATCTTAAAGTAGAGTTTGTGCATGATATTGATTTCTATGAATCTTGTATGTGTGTGATCGTGTATAGAAGGACAAGCTCTGGGAGCTGTCTATGACGAGCTGCAACAACAAGGTTTAGAGATCCAAGAGCAATAGGAACCGAAAGAACAAGGCAAGTGCCCCTTGACCATATTGATCCTATGTTTTGGAAAACTGTTTGTTTGCGAAAAGGTGTGTGTGCTGAGTCAAACATGATGGGAAACCCTTTCATAGGAGTTTACTAGTTTTGGTTAAACCACCCTTGTCGCCAGGGAAATTAATGAGTCAGGTATGGTTTTTGCTTTTATGCTTCGCTGAGTCCACGGGATTTTGGGAAGCGAGATAGATGTGTCTAGCTAACTGCACTCGTAAGAATGATGAGAAACTGATGTTGTTAATGAACATGGATCGGAGGGAGATCTAGGCAAGCATGGGTTTGTGAATGAGGTAGCATGAGATGGTGGTTACTTGCCGTAGATCTAAGGACCGGTTCATGCGAGCCATGCCAGGATAACAGTGCCACCACAAGGCCAAGTATGGGTGCGGCTTAGCTGAGTAATAAGGTAAGTTACTAGATTGTTATGGACCGTGGAAGGCGCGGGGAATGGGAGTCGAGTGAGGACTGCCCTGGGAACTGCATGGCACAAGAGGGGGCCCGTGGGTGGAAGAATTGGAGATTCTAGCCTGCCGGTGAAACCTTAGTGAGTCCATACATCTAGTAGCCCCTTTGTAAAGGCTATTTTGTGATCTCTTGACTATACACCGACGGTTGTGTACTGGTATAATGGAGGTTCTGCAGTTGCCGACGGGTGACGAAATCACAAACTTGTGGGTAAGGTGGTACAAACTCTGCATAGTCTAAAACTATCATGATAACCGAGCTTATGGTCATGAGCGCCTGGACAACTCACATGATTAGATGGGATGGGATGGTATTTGGTTATGATTTTGGGATAGTTTTTGGTTATGGTTTGGTTTTGGTTTGGTTTTCGGGACTGTTTAGTCCGGGTGATAAGATTGGTTGCATGACTGTTGAGTCGTGGCAACGAGATTGGTCTCGGTGTGAGACGGAATTGTTTATGAGATGAAACGGTAGCGAATACGAGATGGTATTCGTGAGATGGTAGCTGTCGGTCCCCGCGATATGGGGTACCCCCGCGCACAGGTGAAAATGCCTAAGGATCTCGCCCTTCTTTGCAGGGAGAGCTCTGAAGGCGCCATGTGTCCAGCGGGGCCGGACCTCCCTCTCCTCAGAGGAGAGCTCCGGGCCCGCCACGTGGCCAACAGCAGCCAGACCTCCCCTCCGTGGGGAGGGCTCCAAAGGCGCCACGTGTCCTGCGGGGTCGGACCTCCCCCTCCACAGAGGAGAGCTCCGGGCCCGCCACATGGCCGACAGAAGCCGGATCTCCCCCCTCCGCGGGGAGAGGTCCGAAGGCTCCACGTGTCCTGCGGGGCCGGACCTCCCTCTCCTCAGAGGAGAGCTCCGGGCCCGCCACGTGTCCAGCAGAACAGCGCTGCCTGCCCCCGCGCGGTAGGCAGCGGGCGTAAAGACGCACCATACCTTGCCCGTACAAGGTATTCAAGGTCCGCGCCTTCCCAAGACGCGGAGACATGGAGCACGCCTCTGTCAGGTGCCGTTGCGCCCAGTCGCATCGCAGACTGGCGCGCATTGTCAGAACCTGCCAGCCAATAAACACAGCGACAAGACATCCCCTGCCGCCCCCGCCGTCATCAACCACTACGACTAGCTTGCGGCATGCGCAGGGCGGAAGAACGAAGGCTCGGAAGCCTTCCCCAGAGACAACAACCAACATAACTGTGGATACGGTAGTCGGCAGGAAATCACCCCGGGACCACCTGTCGGGTCCCGGGCCCCCCTTGTAAGCCACACGAGCCTTGGACTATAAAAGGCTCGGGTAGGCAACGTTAGCAAGGGTTCGCACTCCAGCAACTCACACCCTAGGCATAACTCACCCTCAAGCTCAGGACTCCGGTTCTGAGCAACAAGCAATACAGCGAGCACCTCTGCTCACCGTGGACGTAGGGTTTTACACTCCAGCGGCCCGAACCACGTAAAACTCGCCGTGTAAAGCTCCTCCCTCACTCGTCCCTTACGCTTAAGCTCTCCGCAAGTGACTAGCCCCTCCGAAAAAGAACCTCCGCGGGCTGCTTAGAGCAGGTCCGGGGGAAGTGTCGACCACACACTTCGACATTTGGCACGCCAGGAAGGGGGCTTTTCCCTTGCGCGACGAGTTTTTGCCGACGAAGATGACGAAGCTTCCTTCAGCGGCAAACTCTCCTCCCCCGCGTTCACGACGGGACGTGACTAGCGGGGAATATGTGTCGACACACTCGTTACGGAGTGTGTCGGCGCAAGCAGGAAGCCAGTAGCCGACTCCGGTAACGCCGACTCCGGCAATGCAGGCTCCGACTAGCGTGAGATCTTCTGCAGCGCTGAGCGTTCCCCACGGGGGTGCGCTAGCCGCAGCAAGAGCGCTACTGCACAATCCGCCTGCTGGGGACGCGCCTCAGGTAGCGACCCGGCAGTGGATTCGTGAAGTAGACCATCTTGTCATTGCCGCCGTAAAACCTCGACTTCGGCGGGGACGACGCCCTGTCCAACCGGCTGTGTTGCTGACGCGCACGCCAACGGTTGACGAGCAGACGGCGGACTCCAGCTCCACCAGGCCCCTATCGACGGACCTGAGGACAGAGCTGGAACGATGCCACTTGGGCCAAGATGCCCGAGTGTTCCTCGAGCGACGACGAGAAAGGCGTCGCAACCAAGAGGCCGGCGACAGCATGACGTCAGCCTCGACCCTGCCTGAGGCGCAGACCTTCGCTACGCGATCCCTGGCCCAGGCATACGCCACGCAGCATATGCCACAGCCATATGCCCTGCAAACGGCACCCTCGGTCTATGGCGCAGCCTTGCCCATACCGGGGTACACGGTGCCTGCAGCGAACCAAGCGTTCGCGGCACCAACGCCTGCAGCAACAGGAGCAGGATGTGCGGCCCTGGCGCCCCACCTTTGCTTCACGAGGTGGCCGTGCAAGTTTCGGCCGCACCTGCCCGAGAAGTACGACGGCAGCGTCAACCCGTCGGAGTTCCTCCAGATCTACTCCACCGCCGTACTTGCCGCAGGAGGGGATGAGGCCGTCATGGCCAACTACTTCCCCGTCGCCTTGACTGGACCAACCCGGTCTTGGCTCATGAACCTCCCCCAGGGTTCGATAACTTCCTGGGGAGAGCTCTGCCGGCAGTTCACCGCCAACTTCGGCAGTTCCTACACCCGGCCTGGCACGGAGCTCAACCTCCATGCCATCCAGCAACAACCTGGAGAATCGCTGCGCTCGTTCATCCAACGGTTCTCCCAGGTACAGAACACCATCCCACATATCCAAAATGCTTCTGTGGTGGTGGCATTCTGGCAAGGCGTTCGGGTCAAGAAGATGCTTGAGAAGCTCGCGACCAGAGAGGTCCATGATGTCTCCGAGCTCTTCAGCCAGGCGGACAAGTGCGCCAGAGCAGCCGAAGGGTGGAACTGGCACTCCCTGCCAGCCTCTGAGTCAGGAGGGCAGCCAGGATCTGGCGCTGCTCCCTATGGAAGCAGCAGGAAGATCAAGAACCGGGGTGGTGGCAAGATGAAACCGCCGGCCGCGGCCCCCGTTGCCGCAGCAGCGGCACCCTGTGGAGCTCGGGGGCCGCGCCCCGACAAAAGGCCGTGACAATCACCAGCTCCAGACGGTGGCCAAGGCGAGTTATGCCCCATGTACGGCACCAGTTACCATACTGCTGCCGAGTGCCGGGAGATCCAGAAGCTCGCGGAGCGCTTCCGGAAAGGGAAGCAGCTTCTAACTGATGCCCCACCCTACCGTCAAAGGGAGGGCAAGCAGAAGGCTGACGCCCCAGACAACGTCAACCACCAGGTGGAGTTCCAGGAGCCTCAGCGCGCCGTGAAGGCGGTGCGCAATCATGAGAGCTCCAGCTCCAGTGATGACGAGCGCCGGAAGATGCTCTACGTCGTCTACGGTGGGTCCGCTGACCCCTCGTCCCGAAGCGCGGTTAAGACCTTGCGCCGAGCGGTAGCGTCGGTGGCTCCCCTCCCGAGTGCCACTCCGCACCTCAGTTGGATGGGAACTCCCATCATCTTTTATGCCACCGACTGCCCAAGGAACATGGCTGGGGCAGGCCAACTACTGCTATTGGTGGCTCCCACCATCGCCATCATGAGGATGTACCACGTTTTGATGGATGGCGGGGCTGGACTAAACCTCATCAGTCGCGCAGCTTTCCAGAAGCTGCAGATCCCGATGGACAAGCTCACCCCATCGAGCCCGTTCTCAGGGGTAGGGCCAGGACAAGTCGTTCCCTACGGCCACAGCAGCCTCCCGGTGACCTATGGGGCACCGGACAGCCATCGGACAGAGTACATTCTGTTCGACGTGGCGGAGATCGACCTCCCCTTCAATGCCATAATTGGCAGGCCAGCCCTGTACCGATTCATGGCAGTAGCCCACTACGGCTACCTCGTCTTGAAGATGCCTACACCAACAGGCGTCCTCAGGATTCGTGGAGACCGCACTGCCGCAGTGTCAGCCTTGGAAAAGCTCCAAGCCCTTGCAACAGCTAGAGCACCAACCCCAGGCAGTGCAGAACCAAACCGGCTCCACCCGAGTGCACGCCACCGTGCCTCTACCACAGCACCCTGTGTGCAACCTCTCGACGAGGGCGACGTCCCCTTGAAGCTCGTCCAAATCAGCGCCGATGCCACCCAGACCACCCGGGTATCTGGGGGCCTGGATAGCAAATAGGAAGGCGCGCTCATCACCTTCCTCCGGCACAACGTCGACGTGTTTGCATGGCAGCCATCGCAGATGCCGGGGATCCCTAGGGAGGTGATCGAGCACCACTTAAAGGTCTTCCCCGACGCCCGGCCAGTCCAACAAAAGCCCCGCAAGCAGTCCATCGAGCGGCAAAACTTCATCCGCGAAGAAATCAAGAGGCTGCTGGACGCTGGCTTCATAAGGGAAGTCCACCACCCCCGGTGGTTGGTGAACCCTGTTTGTCGGTACCTGAGATATGGGGTACCCCCGCGCACAGGATAAAATGCCTACGGTACTCGCCCTTCTCCGCAGGGAGAGCTCCGAAGGCGCCACGCGTCCGGCGGGGCCGGACCTCCCTCTCCTCAGAGGAGAGCTCCGGGCCCGCCATGTGGCATACAGAAGCCGGACCTCCCACTCCGCGGAAGAGAGGTCCGAAGACGCCACGCGTCCAGCGGGGCTGGACCTCCCTCTCCGCAGAGGAGAGCTCCGAGCCCGCCACGTGGCATACAGAAGCTGGACCTCCCCCTCCGCGGGGAGAGGTCCGGAGGCTCCACGTGCCCCGCAGGCCGGACCCTTCTCGCCTCAGAGAAGGGCTCCGGACCCGCCACGTGGCCAGAAGAACGGTGCTGCCTGCCCCCGAGCGGTAGGCAGCGGGCGTAAAGGCGCCCCACACCTTGCCCGTACAAGGTATTCAAGGCCCGCGTCTTCCCAATACGCGAAACACGGAGCACGCGTCTGTTAGGTGCCGTTGCGCCCAGTCGCATCACAGACTGGCGCGCGGTGTCAGAACCTGCCAGCTAATAAACGCCGCGACAAGACATCCCATGCCGCCTGCGCCGTCATCAACCACTACGACTAGCATGCGGCATGGGAAGGGCGGAAAGATGGAGACTCAGAAGCCTCCGACCAGAGGCAACTATCGGCGTAACTACAGATACGGTAGATAATAGACAATCTTCCCGGGACCACCTGTCGGGTCCCGGCTCCCCTTGTAAGCCACCCGAGTCTTGGACTATAAACGACTCGGGTAGGCGTCGATAGCAAGGGTTCGCATTTTGCAACTCATACGCTAGCCATACGCTCTCAATCTGTAACTCACCCCCAAGCTCAGGCCCCCGGCCCTGAGCAGCAAGCAATACAGCGAGCTCCATAGCTCGCCGTGGACGTAGGGTTTTACGCTCCGGCGGCCTGAACCACGTAAAACTCGCTGTGTCAAGCTCTCACTAACTCGTCCATCCGCGCAAGCTCTCCACTAGGAACTACCCCCTCCGAAAAAAGAACCTCCGTGGGCTGCCCAGTGCAGGCCCGGGGGAAGTGTCGACCGAACACTTCGACACTGTTGTTGTCCCGAAGGCCGGCGGGAAGCTCTGGATGTGCATCGACTACACCAGTCTCAATAAGGCATGTCCCAAAGATCCATTCCCTCTCCCTAGAATAGATCAAATAGTAGACTCGACATTGACGCGACCCGCTCAACCGAGATAGGCCACTCGCCCGGGAATCGCATTGGGTGGTGCCGTGTTATGCGGCACCCAACAACACACATATGAGGAACAATGTATTACATAAAACAATAGCGGAAGCTTACAAGTTCTTCTTTGTAAATACTTTACATCAAGTAGCTACAGCGGAAGTCTTTATCAACTCACGTCGAATAACTAAGAGCATTCGAGATGAAGTCCAGCCCACGGACTCCTCTCGCTAGCGACACGAAGACAAGCAGCAGCGGCTCGGTTCTCCATGTGTTACCTGACTCGGGAGTTCCCGAGTCTCACCGGACAACCTTCTTTTCAGCATCGTTGTTAACCTGCAAAACCACTTATATAGCAAGCGTGAGCACATAGGCTCAGCAAGTCTGACCCGTCTCTCCTAAGCAAGAAACTCTACATGCAAGACGGTTGCAATTGGGTTGGCTAGATTTGCATAAAGGACTCGCCTAAAGTTGATCCTTAACTTTCAGATTTCAAGCCTCGTTGTGCAGACCTTGAGCCGAAAAGCATCGCAACTCCACAATCAAACAAGAAACGCTTTGTTGCGATGCTCCTTGCACAAAGTGAAAGTAAACTTTAATGAGCCTATCTCTAATTCAATCATGATTGCAATACAAGTTATAGCACAGCCTTATCAAGTTCAAAGATAAACAATTCCAGTTGTTACTACGTCAAGACGCAGTGGGCAAGTATGCTCATATAACCGCGAGCGACGGTGATTCGAATCAGTACACGCCCGGACTACACGACACGTACACCCGTACTCCGAGCTGCCGGCAGCAACCTCGACTGACGTCGTACGCGGCCACCTTTCCCAAGATCTTCCACATTGGACGCAGTCCAACTGCCCCGAGTACCCAAGTTCCCTCAAGGTGCATACCCGCTGTGGTATGTTCTTGAGCGAGTTACCTCCTGCTACCCTGACGCCGAAAGCCTAAGGCAGTTGGAAAAGTTCCACTATGGATCTCCCAAGGTACATCGGTTTCCTGGGTCCCATATAGCCAGTATGTGCCCGGTACACAACTCAAACTTGTCCAACAGGGCCAAGCACGGACGGGCCTTAACCGACACAGGCAGGGCTATGCACGCACGGCCTGCAACCTGCTGCATCTAAACCTCCCTGCCCGGTCTCCATTTCTTAAGTGTGAACTTTCATCATTCTTTCTAATTCGGACCCGTTCCGAGTAAACCAGCCCTAAACTCGCGAGTAGATTCCAACTACTCGTCTTCTACCGGACCTTTCCTACTAACATTAGCATAGCCAAATTCCCTCGAGGAGTTGCTATTCTACCCTTTCTCTCATAGGTGTTTCTGGTCATGCAAGTGGAGTTTTCAATATCATCTAGACGTAATGCAATCAACGATGCAAAGCTATGATCTCTACAAATGAAAATGTTTTATAAAATGGTTCAAGTGCAAACCGGGGCTTGCCTGTTTTGCAGGTGACTACTGTTACAATCAGTTAGTGATGATCACTTGGAGCTTGATCACTTGTTCTCCTCCCTCCTTGATCTTCACTCCAAGTCCTCCTCACCTTCTTCACGTATATACTACACGTTATGATCCTGCATATGTATTTAATTGAAAAGATTTTGCTCATAAGATCTAATGACCATTTAAAACTGGAACTTTGTTTAAGAATTTAAAATGACACTGGTGCTAGTGGTTTGGGTTGGGCTTAAACACTAAGATCACTTATTAAGTGCTTTTTCCACTTAAGTGTTGATCACCTTAAGGGATCACACATGACAGTGGTGATCCAGAGCTCTACTGGAGCTGAGAATTTTCATGTGAGTTCCTTGTCACGAGAAAGTCCTCTGGACCATAATCTAGCACATTTCATGGAATGGTTTATTCAGAATAATTCTCTAAGTGTTTAGTCAAAGATGAATTAATTCTGAGGTAACATCCATGTTCATGTCAAACTCAGTGAACCACAATTTCAATTATAGTTTATAGAGTCTACATGAATTTTTCTAGGATTTTTAGAGCTAAGAATTTCCCAGAACTGAATTTACAAGTTTTGGAAATTCTCTGAAAATGTTTCTGTATTCATTTGAATACAGGAACTTACAATCTGAATTACCCTGATTAATTCAACTCCAAATGAGCTGAAACTTTTACAGGAGTCTAATAACACCCTAAAGAATATCCTGGCAAAATATTAGGATTTTTGGATAAACCAAACTCCCTCTAAAATTCTTTTGCTGAAAAGCTTTAAAGAATTTTCCAGAATTAAATAAGGACTTTCATACAAATTGGGTAGCATAATTGGATAGAGTTTGTCAATCTGAATCTAACCCAATTTGAATCACTAAATTTGGAGGTTCCTAGCAAAAGTTATGCTCTTCTAAAGTTTGGGGAAAAATCTGGGATTTGAATAAATCCGGAGAAAAGTTTAAACCTGACTGTGGGCCACGGGGCACGTGTCACTTACAGAATCAAAGGCACACGGGGCCACACATATTCCTCTGTGCAGTCACACGGGATCCTACAGCCACAGAGGATCCGGGTTTTAAACTCTCTCTCACTGACGACCGGGCCCGCCGACCCCTTCTTCTACCTCGGGTCAGTTCCCGCGCTCCGGGTGCCCGCGCCGCCTCCTTCGCCGGAGATCGCCGGAACTCGATCTCCCGGCCTCTGCTCGAGCCCTTGCTCGCCGCCAGAGCCTAACCCGCCCTGCTGAGCACGATGGTAGGGTTTCCCCGAGCCGGCAACACCTCTATGGTAGCTAGCGACGCTGCGGCAGCCCGACACTTCATCGGCGACGTCGGCCGGCCATCCTAGTGCACCAACAGTTCGACCAAATGGTGCTACAGCACCAGTGAACGATGGGGAAGCTCGGCCTAGCCTTAAAAACATTCGGGAACCATGGTAAATCTGCTTCCACCGTGCGACCGCGGTTCCCTGGTTCGGTCGCCGGTAGAAATTCCAGAAATACTCGCTCTAGGTGCCGTTTGAGGCTAGAAACGTGAAGAGCAAAGGATTGCCTACTACTTTGGACTCTTCGTGCAAACTGTGATGAACAAATATTGAGAATCGAAGAGGAATTCGGGATTACCGTGCCGGAAGGTCAAATGGAGTACGCCGGAGCAACTTTTCAAAATTCACTCCCGGCGATGCATGGCACGGTCCGATCTTTGGAGGGGAGCAGCAGGGTGCCTTGGCGCGTCCAGAGGCGCTGGTACTTGGCCGTGATACTCACCAGATTGAGCTGTCCACGGACGCCTCCCAATCGATACTTGTTCGGCCGCCGTACGGCCGTGGTGTACCCGGGGTAGGAGAGCCGATCATCGGTCGGGGACGCGTTGAGGAGGGAGAGGGAGCTGCGCCGGTGCTATCCGGCTACTGACTAGCTATTGTTCGCGCCTGTTTGAGCCGGCTGTCGAGCAACCGACGGCGGCGGCGTTGGTGTTGCTCAGGGCGCGAGGGAAGAAGAAAAGCCTCTGTGCTCGGTCTGTGAGCAGAGGGAGAGCACGTTGTGGATGGATGAGGGCGCTGGGGGGGGGCTGTATCGGCGCTGGAGTCGGTTGCGGGGGCGGCCGACCTGCTGCGGCGTGCTGTCCCGAGCAGCAGCTGCTGTCGCTCCCCTGAAGGCAGCAAAACAGAGACCCATCTCCTTTGTGTAGATATTTTGGCACCTATGACATGTGGGTCCCATCTCCCCCTTATCTCTCCAAAATATCTCCACAATCTGCAAATGATGAAATTCAACTGTGTGGAGTTGAAAATTAAACTGCATTTGAATAATTGGGCAAGTTTCATCCAAATTCAAATATGCATTTGAATTCTTTGTCTTTTAAAGTCCATTTTGCAAAATGAGTTGCAAACTATTTCCATAAATCATGAAACTTTGCACACCCCCTAATTTGGACTCAAGGAATCCAAATATGAACTCTGATTTTTATTTTGGCTGTTGCAAATGAGATTTGTAGCACAACAGTTTGGAAACTCCTAGTGTTACTCTCATTTGAATTTTGAGTTTGAACAATTGTTCTAAATCTGATTTTTGCTTTCTCACACATATGGGAACTTCCCATCCTTGTTTTTGACCCCTCTAGGGTTCCAAGTTCTCAAATAAACATTTGACTTGTGTGAAGCAAAACCCTCACGTGTGTTATCACATGTGGGGAAAAGTTTTAACAAGTCCCAATTTTCATACATATGAAACCAACTTTTGCAAATAAGTGTTTCTTTGTATTCATAATTTTGGGACCTTTACATTCCTCCCCCCTTAAAAGGAATCTCGTCCCGAGATTCAAACGAGGAACGAGGTGGGAGGTAATTACAAGGTTTATGACAAAAGCTCCGGATAATTCTTGTGGATGTAATCTTCGGTTTCCCACGTCGCCTCTTCCGGGGTATGATTACTCCACAGGACTTTGTAAAATTTCAAAGTCCAGTTCCTGGTGGTCCGGGTCTTTTCGTCGATAATCTGTACAGGTTGCTCAACATAGGTGAGATCCGGTTTCAACTCGTCGATGGCTTCGGTGCGGATGGCAGCTGTAAACCTGAGACATTTCCGCAGCTGGGACACGTGAAATATGTCGTGAATACCGGCAAGGCTTGCCGGTAGTCCCAGCCGGTAGGCTACGTTCCCGCACTTCTCCGTGATAGTAAACGGACCGATAAATCGGGGAGCAAGTTTCCCCTTGACACCGAACCGATGAATCCCCTTCATCGGAGACACACGAAGATACACGTGCTCTCCGACTTTGAAATGCAGCGGTCGACGTCTCTGGTCCGCGTAGCTCTTTTGACGAGATTGGGCAGCTTTGAGGTTCTCTTGTATTATCCGAACTCTCTCTTCGGCTTCATTGACAAGATCAACCCCGAATGTTACTCGTTCACCGGATTCGCACCAGTTCAATGGTGTACGGCACTTCCGGCCGTATAGAGCTTCATATGGCGCCATTTTGATGCTCGTCTGATATCCGTTGTTGTACGAGAACTCCGCCAGCGGTAAGTGATCGTCCCAGCCCTTACCGTGGTGGATGGCACATGCTCTTAGCATATCCTCTAGTATTTGATTCACCCTCTCAGTTTGCCCATCGGTTTGAGGGTGATATGCAGAGCTTCTAATCAACTTTGTCCCCAAGGATGCATGTAGCTGCTCCCAGAAACGGGCTACGAATAGCGATCCTCGATCTGACACAATGGTGCGGGGAACTCCATGTAAGCACAAGATCCGTGCTATGTACAGCTCCGCATACTGCTTTGTGTTGTACCTAGTATGCACAGGGATGAAATGTGCTGATTTGGTTAATCGGTCCACGATTACCCAAATCGAATCATGGTTGTGGGAGGTCATCGGCAACCCGACGATGAAGTCCATACTCAAGTCTTCCCATTTCCATGCCGGTACTTGCAATGGCTGCAACAGGCCTGACTTCTTCATATGGTCGGCCTTGACTCTTCGACACGTATCACATTCTGAAACGTACTTTGCAACTTCACGTTTCATACGTGTCCACCAAAACTTCTTCCGGAGATCTTGGTACATTTTATTACTGCCCGGATGAATGGAAAACTTGGACAAATGAGCTTCATCCAAAATTTTCTTCCGTAGTCCCATATCCCGGGGTACTACAATCCGGTCGTTAAACCACAAAGTACCCTCATCATCCTTCCGGAAGCACTTCATTTCTCCGTTGTCTATTCTTCGTCGTATGTGAGACATACCCTTGTCTTTTCGTTGAGCCTCAATGATCTCCTCTCGGATGGTAGGAATGAGAGCAAGATTATAGAGAGCTCCATACGGGATGACACGGAGACTTGGTTCTTTATCATCCATTTCAGCAATAGTTAGGTGATGGATATGCGCCTTACGACTAAGCGCATCGGCGACCACATTCGCCTTTCCTGGATGATAATGAATCTCTAGTTCATAATCCTTAATGAGCTCTAGCCACCTTCGTTGCCTCATGTTCAATTCTTTCTGAGTGAAGATGTACTTCAAGCTCTTGTGGTCGGTGTAGAGGTGTACAAGATTTCCGAGCAAGTAATGCCTCCACATCTTCAAAGCAAGGACCACGGCAGCTAACTCAAGGTCATGAGTTGGATAATGCTGCTCGTGAGTTCTGAGTTGACGAGATCCATAAGCGACCACTCGTCTTTCTTGCATCAGCACGCAGCCAAGACCGATGCCAGATGCATCGCAATAAACGTCGAATGGCTTCGTTGTATCCGGCTGAGCAAGAACTGGGGCTGTTGTGAGATACTTCACTAAAGTCTTGAAAGCTTGTTCACACGCATCACCCCACACAAATCTGGTATTCTTCTTTAATAATTCCGTCATCGGTTTAGCAATCTTGGAGAAACTCGGAATAAACCTTCGGTAGTAACCCGCTAAACCGAGGAAGCTTCGGATTTCATGTACTGACTTTGGTGACTCCCATTTCTGTACCTGGATAATTTTACTCGGATCTACAGCGATGCCCTCCGCTGAAATAATGTGTCCGAGAAAAGGTACTTGATTAATCCAGAATTCACACTTGCTGAATTTTGCATAGAGCTGATGATCTCGCAATCTTTGTAGCACAATATGCAGATGTTCAGCATGTTCTTCCTCTGACTTGGAGTACACCAAGATATCGTCGATGAAGACCACGACGAATTTATCCAACTCCGGCATGAACACTGAATTCATCAGGTACATAAAGTGTGCCGGGGCGTTGGTCAAACCAAAAGACATAACGAGATACTCATACAGCCCGTATCTCGTTGAAAATGCCGTCTTCGGAATATCTTCTGCCCGGATTTTAATCTGATGATATCCGGACCGAAGATCCATCTTCGAGAATACCTTCGCACCCACTAATTGATCGAAGAGCATATCAATGCGAGGTAGTGGATACTTGTTCTTGATGGTAACGGCGTTCAAAGGACGATAATCAACACAAAGCCGTAGTGTTTCGTCCTTCTTTTTCACAAACAACGCTGAACAACCCCAAGGTGACGAACTCGGTCGTATAAATCCCTTGCTCATTAGGTCATTCAACTGTGTCTTCAATTCTGCCAGTTCATTGGGTGCCATCTTGTACGGCCTTCGTGATATTGGTGTGGTTCCCGGTATAAGTTCAATCTTGAACTCAACGTCTCGCTCGGGCGGCATGCCCGGTAAATCGTCGGGAAACACATCCGGATACTCACGTACCACCGGAATGTCCTCTATCTTGACAACTTCCGTGTGGTTCACTGTTGCAACCTGTTGCCGTCTGGCGCCCAGAATTAATACATGAAGACCGTGCTGTGGGGAGTTGAGCTCAACGGTCCTGGAGCTGATGTTAAGGACCGCTCTGTGGTAATTCAACCACGACATCCCCAAAATGGTGTCGATCTTCAGACCCTCAAGGATAATGAGAGTCGTAGGGTATATTTTACCCCCCAAACAAAGAGGTGCTCGGGAGACAACCTCGCTTGCGGTACTGCTGCCCCCGGGCGAAGATATGAGGTATTGCCTCTTTGTATAAACGGTTTGGAGCTGATGTTGAGCCACAAAAGATTGGCTAATGAAGTTGTGTGTGGCACCGGAATCAAAGAGAACTAAAACCGGTATCCGATTCAGAGAAAACATCCCTGCTAAAGCGGCTTCTCCTTCCAGAACATCATCAATCACAGTATAGTGAATGTTGCCCCTTATCTGCCCTCCTATCTGCAGATTAAGGTACGGGTCGTATGGTTGTAAATATGATGACCCGCATCCTTGAATTCCCTCCGAACATTGCCTAGCATAATGGCCCTTACGCCCACAAGTAAGACACGGATGCCTCTCCGGTTCTTGGTTGACTTGCGGTGGACTGCTAGGTACATATGGCTGCAGCGATGGAGCACAAACCACCGTCTGATGCTGCGGCAGTGGAGGTGGTGCAAGTTGTAGAACTTGACCAGTAATTAATCTCTGAGGAGTAGATCGTACAGGTGGCCTCCATCTTTCACCGGATGGCGTTTGATGCACCAAACGGTACTTCTGAGGCACATAACTTGTGCTCGCCTGCTCGATCTCACTCATCTTTCTCTTCTCTGCTTGCCACTCAAGTGTCGGCTTCTCTTGAATGAAAGCCGCATTGACCATGTCGGTGTAACTGCCGTTATTATGTACGGCCAGTTTCTCCCGTAATATGCCACTCAGGCCATGGAAGAATAGGTCACACCGTGCTTCTTCTTTCGTCACATATTCGGGAGCATATTGGGCCAAAAGATTAAATCTCCTGACATACTCGAGGACACTCATGTCCCCTTGTTTTAAGCCTAAAAATTCCTCCCGCTTTGCCTTGACAATACCTAGTGGTATGTAACGGGTACGAAAGGCTTCACAAAACTCTCTCCATGTTACTTGATGGCCCTCCGGAATGGTGGCAAGATGATCCACCCACCAATTTCCGGCGGCTCCATGGAGTTGTTGAGCGGCAAACTTTGTCTTCTGGTATTCATCACATTTGAATACTCCAAATTTAGACTCCATGACACGAAGCCATTGATCTGCTTCGACAGGTTCGGTGGCTTCAGTAAAGATAGGCGGTTGAGCCGCCAAGAAGTCCAGATAAGCGTTCCGAGGTGGAACGACTTGTTGCGTGTTCTGGAGTACGCCTTGCTGTACCAAAGCTTGGAGTAAGCGTGTGTGTTCTTGTGTTGCTTCTTGGAGTAGCCTAGCGTTCTCTTGGTTAGACTCGACAACTCGAATCATAAGATCCATCCATCCCGTGGATGGTGGTCCCGATGGTGGGATAGAAGCATCTCCACCTCGACTAGAACTTCTGGCCCTACTCCTAGAGCGATTACGAACCATACTGCAAAATGTAGTTGAGATGAGTTAAGCAAGAACTCAGCAGTATGTGAGACTAATGGAAACATGACTATGTCAACACTTTATAAAAGCAGTAACAAAATTCATGTTTACAAAACTCCTTAGTAGGCATAGTTATTCAGCCTATCTGTACAGAACAGACCTTTATGCACTATCTCCAGATTTTGACCTAGTTAAGAGCATTTTCATAACTCAAGTTGAATACCAAAGTTAAAGTTAACTTCAGTATCTTTCCAACGAGTACTCACATGCCCCCAGATCATCTCCGGATTAAAAGTTATGATTTTTCCAAAGTTGACAGAATTCCTGAATAAAATTTGCCAGCACCTCCTTTGTACATGACCGATTTTATCACAGTTGTACATGTAAATACAATAAGAACCTGAACAAACTTTGAACTACAACAATGTTGCACATTCATAATCTTTCCAATGGTGTATCATAGGCTTCTTCAGGGTTTATCTACAGAAAGTTATTGCTTAAAAACAGAAAGGTCCAGAGAGGTCTTGTTACCGTCCTGGTTCTGGACAGTTTACTCTACTCTGAACTTTCTACCCATTTAGCATGTGATTTAGCTCTGGAGCTCTACAAATAAGTTGCAGATCACTTGAAAATCCTTCCAGAACTCTATCATACACCTTAATTAGGTCAAGCTACTCAGAGTTATGCTCTGTAGAAGTCCAACACAAATTTCTGCTGAAAACAGAGCACTCTGTTTTTGAAATCTTTGAAGTCTAATCTTCCTCTCATTTGAATCTTAGCTCAAAATAAGAGTTCAGTAACTAATATTTGTTTCAAACTTCCATTTTTAGTTGAAAGTTAGTTCATGAGTCATTTCTTCAAAGGAAAGGGGTTATTATGTTTAGTACGGCGTCGATGCACCGTAAGAAGCATGTCGGTACTACGTAGCCTCACCAAAAGAAAATCCTAACCGGATTATACCGGTATATCGTATCTTAGGTGGCACTAAAACGGTCACTCGCAAACGTGTACTATTCGTACTACGGTTTCGTGGTTAATCCTGCATAAGTCACACTCAATCATCAGGTCCGGCTGCACACCGAACCCGGTATCCATACATTTCTTACACCCGTCCGTCATCACTCGCACAGGTGTTCTCAAGCCAAACACGCCTTGAGCTACGTGTTCACGTTACTAACCACGTGACGGGGTTTCCCAAATTGCACCACGCACGCCTGGGACAGACGTTGCTCGAGTACCCCAAACGACATGAGGAGTCGTAGAGGATACTAAAGCGGATCGGGTTACCTGCCACCCGTGGGGCTCCACCCTTCAGCTTGTGCGCACTGGTGGACAGCGCTTACGTGCACCCCCCAAGACATAAATGGTCCCGAGATGCACGATTTTCCGACATAACAAATAAGTTAGGTTGCCACCTTCATAATAAGCTAATAGTAATCCTTATGTGGGCCTAGTACCGTATCCTCACCGTAACCTAAATTTTTGTCGTAATACCTTCCTTATTCCGTGTGCTATTACCAATGCGGCTCTGATACCACGATGACGCGACCCGCTCAACCGAGATAGGCCACTCGCCCGGGAATCGCATTGGGTGGTGCCGTGTTATGCGGCACCCAACAACACACATATGAGGAACAATGTATTACATAAAACAATAGCGGAAGCTTACAAGTTCTTCTTTGTAAATACTTTACATCAAGTAGCTACAGCGGAAGTCTTTATCAACTCACGTCGAATAACTAAGAGCATTCGAGATGAAGTCCAGCCCACGGACTCCTCTCGCTAGCGACACGAAGACAAGCAGCAGCGGCTCGGTTCTCCATGTGTTACCTGACTCGGGAGTTCCCGAGTCTCACCGGACAACCTTCTTTTCAGCATCGTTGTTAACCTGCAAAACCACTTATATAGCAAGCGTGAGCACATAGGCTCAGCAAGTCTGACCCGTCTCTCCTAAGCAAGAAACTCTACATGCAAGACGGTTGCAATTGGGTTGGCTAGATTTGCATAAAGGACTCGCCTAAAGTTGATCCTTAACTTTCAGATTTCAAGCCTCGTTGTGCAGACCTTGAGCCGAAAAGCATCGCAACTCCACAATCAAACAAGAAACGCTTTGTTGCGATGCTCCTTGCACAAAGTGAAAGTAAACTTTAATGAGCCTATCTCTAATTCAATCATGATTGCAATACAAGTTATAGCACAGCCTTATCAAGTTCAAAGATAAACAATTCCAGTTGTTACTACGTCAAGACGCAGTGGGCAAGTATGCTCATATAACCGCGAGCGACGGTGATTCGAATCAGTACACGCCCGGACTACACGACACGTACACCCGTACTCCGAGCTGCCGGCAGCAACCTCGACTGACGTTGTACGCGGCCACCTTTCCCAAGATCTTCCACATTGGACGCAGTCCAACTGCCCCGAGTACGCAAGTTCCCTCAAGGTGCATACCCGCTGTGGTATGTTCTTGAGCGAGTTACCTCCTGCTACCCTGACGCCGAAAGCTTAAGGCAGTTGGAAAAGTTCCACTATGGATCTCCCAAGGTACATCGGTTTCCTGGGTCCCATATAGCCAGTATGTGCCCGGTACACAACTCAAACTTGTCCAACAGGGCCAAGCACGGACGGGCCTTAACCGACACAGGCAGGGCTATGCACGCACGGCCTGCAACCTGCTGCATCTAAACCTCCCTGCCCGGTCTCCATTTCTTAAGTGTGAACTTTCATCATTCTTTCTAATTCGGACCCGTTCCGAGTAAACCAGCCCTAAACTCGCGAGTAGATTCCAACTACTCGTCTTCTACCGGACCTTTCCTACTAACATTAGCATAGCCAAATTCCCTCGAGGAGTTGCTATTCTACCCTTTCTCTCATAGGTGTTTCTGGTCATGCAAGTGGAGTTTTCAATATCATCTAGACGTAATGCAATCAACGATGCAAAGCTATGATCTCTACAAATGAAAATGTTTTATAAAATGGTTCAAGTGCAAACCGGGGCTTGCCTGTTTTGCAGGTGACTACTGTTACAATCAGTTAGTGATGATCACTTGGAGCTTGATCACTTGTTCTCCTCCCTCCTTGATCTTCACTCCAAGTCCTCCTCACCTTCTTCACGTATATACTACACGTTATGATCCTGCATATGTATTTAATTGAAAAGATTTTGCTCATAAGATCTAATGACCATTTAAAACTGGAACTTTGTTTAAGAATTTAAAATGACACTGGTGCTAGTGGTTTGGGTTGGGCTTAAACACTAAGATCACTTATTAAGTGCTTTTTCCACTTAAGTGTTGATCACCTTAAGGGATCACACATGACAGTGGTGATCCAGAGCTCTACTGGAGCTGAGAATTTTCATGTGAGTTCCTTGTCACGAGAAAGTCCTCTGGACCATAATCTAGCACATTTCATGGAATGGTTTATTCAGAATAATTCTCTAAGTGTTTAGTCAAAGATGAATTAATTCTGAGGTAACATCCATGTTCATGTCAAACTCAGTGAACCACAATTTCAATTATAGTTTATAGAGTCTACATGAATTTTTCTAGGATTTTTAGAGCTAAGAATTTCCCAGAACTGAATTTACAAGTTTTGGAAATTCTCTGAAAATGTTTCTGTATTCATTTGAATACAGGAACTTACAATCTGAATTACCCTGATTAATTCAACTCCAAATGAGCTGAAACTTTTACAGGAGTCTAATAACACCCTAAAGAATATCCTGGCAAAATATTAGGATTTTTGGATAAACCAAACTCCCTCTAAAATTCTTTTGCTGAAAAGCTTTAAAGAATTTTCCAGAATTAAATAAGGACTTTCATACAAATTGGGTAGCATAATTGGATAGAGTTTGTCAATCTGAATCTAACCCAATTTGAATCACTAAATTTGGAGGTTCCTAGCAAAAGTTATGCTCTTCTAAAGTTTGGGGAAAAATCTGGGATTTGAATAAATCCGGAGAAAAGTTTAAACCTGACTGTGGGCCACGGGGCACGTGTCACTTACAGAATCAAAGGCACACGGGGCCACACATATTCCTCTGTGCAGTCACACGGGATCCTACAGCCACAGAGGATCCGGGTTTTAAACTCTCTCTCACTGACGACCGGGCCCGCCGACCCCTTCTTCTACCTCGGGTCAGTTCCCGCGCTCCGGGTGCCCGCGCCGCCTCCTTCGCCGGAGATCGCCGGAACTCGATCTCCCGGCCTCTGCTCGAGCCCTTGCTCGCCGCCAGAGCCTAACCCGCCCTGCTGAGCACGATGGTAGGGTTTCCCCGAGCCGGCAACACCTCTATGGTAGCTAGCGACGCTGCGGCAGCCCGACACTTCATCGGCGACGTCGGCCGGCCATCCTAGTGCACCAACAGTTCGACCAAATGGTGCTACAGCACCAGTGAACGATGGGGAAGCTCGGCCTAGCCTTAAAAACATTCGGGAACCATGGTAAATCTGCTTCCACCGTGCGACCGCGGTTCCCTGGTTCGGTCGCCGGTAGAAATTCCAGAAATACTCGCTCTAGGTGCCGTTTGAGGCTAGAAACGTGAAGAGCAAAGGATTGCCTACTACTTTGGACTCTTCGTGCAAACTGTGATGAACAAATATTGAGAATCGAAGAGGAATTCGGGATTACCGTGCCGGAAGGTCAAATGGAGTACGCCGGAGCAACTTTTCAAAATTCACTCCCGGCGATGCATGGCACGGTCCGATCTTTGGAGGGGAGCAGCAGGGTGCCTTGGCGCGTCCAGAGGCGCTGGTACTTGGCCGTGATACTCACCAGATTGAGCTGTCCACGGACGCCTCCCAATCGATACTTGTTCGGCCGCCGTACGGCCGTGGTGTACCCGGGGTAGGAGAGCCGATCATCGGTCGGGGACGCGTTGAGGAGGGAGAGGGAGCTGCGCCGGTGCTATCCGGCTACTGACTAGCTATTGTTCGCGCCTGTTTGAGCCGGCTGTCGAGCAACCGACGGCGGCGGCGTTGGTGTTGCTCAGGGCGCGAGGGAAGAAGAAAAGCCTCTGTGCTCGGTCTGTGAGCAGAGGGAGAGCACGTTGTGGATGGATGAGGGCGCTGGGGGGGGGGGGGCTGTATCGGCGCTGGAGTCGGTTGCGGGGGCGGCCGACCTGCTGCGGCGTGCTGTCCCGAGCAGCAGCTGCTGTCGCTCCCCTGAAGGCAGCAAAACAGAGACCCATCTCCTTTGTGTAGATATTTTGGCACCTATGACATGTGGGTCCCATCTCCCCCTTATCTCTCCAAAATATCTCCACAATCTGCAAATGATGAAATTCAACTGTGTGGAGTTGAAAATTAAACTGCATTTGAATAATTGGGCAAGTTTCATCCAAATTCAAATATGCATTTGAATTCTTTGTCTTTTAAAGTCCATTTTGCAAAATGAGTTGCAAACTATTTCCATAAATCATGAAACTTTGCACACCCCCTAATTTGGACTCAAGGAATCCAAATATGAACTCTGATTTTTATTTTGGCTGTTGCAAATGAGATTTGTAGCACAACAGTTTGGAAACTCCTAGTGTTACTCTCATTTGAATTTTGAGTTTGAACAATTGTTCTAAATCTGATTTTTGCTTTCTCACACATATGGGAACTTCCCATCCTTGTTTTTGACCCCTCTAGGGTTCCAAGTTCTCAAATAAACATTTGACTTGTGTGAAGCAAAACCCTCACGTGTGTTATCACATGTGGGGAAAAGTTTTAACAAGTCCCAATTTTCATACATATGAAACCAACTTTTGCAAATAAGTGTTTCTTTGTATTCATAATTTTGGGACCTTTACAGACATCAGGCTGCGATATGCTGTGCTTCCTAGACGCCTACTCAGGTTTCCATCAGATCCCTATGTCTAGAGAAGATGAAGAGCACACCTCCTTCATCACAGTAGACGGCCTGTACTGTTATGTCTCTATGCCTTATGGCCTAAAGAACGCTCTCCCTACCTTTGTACGTGCAATGCACAAAACCTTCGGGGAGTTGATAAGAGACTTAGTTGAGGTGTATGTCGATGACATCTGTCGGTATCTGGGATATGGGGTACCCCCGCGCACAGGGTAAAATGCCTAAGGAACTCGCCCTTCTCCGCAGGGAGAGCTCCGAAGGCGCCACGCGTCCGGCGGGGCCGGACCTCCCTCTCCTCAGAGGAAAGCTCCGGGCCCGCCACGTGGCATACAGAAGCCGGACCTCCCGCTCTGCGGGAGAGAGGTCCGAAGGCGCCCTGTGTCCAGCGGGGCCGGACCTCCCTCCCCTCAGAGGAGAGCTCCGGGCCCGCCACGTGGCCAACAGAAGCCGAGCCTCTCCCTCCGCGGGGAGAGGTCCGGAGGCTCCACGTGCCCCGCGGGACTGACCCTTCTCTTCTCTGAGAAGGGCTCCGGGCCCGCCACGTGGCAGCAGAGCGACGCTGCCTGCCCCGAGCGATAGGCAGCGGGCGTAAATACGCCCCATACCTTTCCCGTACAATGTATTCAAGGCCCGCGTCTTCCCAAGATGCGGAGACGCGGAGCACGCTCCTGTCAGGTGCCGTTGCGCCCAGTCGCATCACAGACTGGCGCGCGGTGTCAGAACCTGCCAGCCAATAAACACCGCGACAAGACATCCCATGCCGCCTGCGCCGTCATCAACCACTACGACTAGCATGCGGCATGGGCAGGGTGGCAAGATGAAGACTCAGAAGCCTTCAACCAGAGACAACTACCGGCATAACTGCATATACGGTAGATAATAGACAATCTTCCCGGGACCACCTGTCGGGTCCCGACTCCCCTTGTAAGCCGCCCGAGTCTTGGACTATAAAAGGCTCGGGTAGGCGTCGATAGCAAGGGTTTGCACTTTGCAACTCATACGCTAGCCATACACTCCCAAGCTGTAACTCACCCCCAAGCTCAGGCCTCCGGCCCCGAGCAGCAAGAACTACAGCGAGCTCCATAGCTCGCCGTGGACGTAGGGTTTTACGCTCTGGCGGCCTGAACCACGTAAAACTCACCGTGTCAAGCTCTCACTAACTCGTCCATCTGCGCAAGCTCTCCGCTAGAGACTAGCCCCACCAAAAAAAGAACCTCCGCGGGCTGCCCAGTGCAGGCCCGGGGGAAGTGTCGACTGAACACTTCGACAACATCGTTGTTAAGGTCAGGCAGAGTTCATCCCTACTAGATAACCTGGCCTTAGTCTTCGACAAACTGCGCTCTACGCGCACCAAGCTGAACCCCGACAAGTGTGTGTTCGGCGTATCCTCTGGGAAGCTCTTAGGATTCCTGGTCTCACACCGAGGAATTGAGGCTAACCCAGAGAAGATCAAGGCCATCGACTTGATGCGGCCCCCGCCCGCATCAAAGAAGTCCAGAAACTCACAGGATGCCTAGCCGCGCTGAGTCGGTTTATACCGAGGTTAGCAGAGAGAGCGCTCCCCTTCTTTAAGCTCCAGCGCAAGTCCGGCCCATTTGCTTGGACCAACGAAGCAGAAGAAGCTTTCCAGGAGCTGAAGCAACTCCTTACGACCCTACCCATAATGGTAGCCCCCGAGCCCGAAGAGCATCTGTTGCTCTACATAGCGGCGACAGCTGAAGTGGTGAGTATGGTCCTCGTTGCAGAGCGGCCGGACCTCTCATCGCCACAGCCTGCTCCGGTAGCAGGAGACAGGCGCCAGAAACCCCGGAGGTCCAAGACGACCCCCCGGATCTCGAAGACAACTCCCCGGAGGTCCAAAACGGACCCCCGAACCTCCATGACAACCTCCCGGAGGACCAGCAGGACCTCCCGGAGGTGCAACGGGACCCCCCAGAGGTCCAATGGAACCTCCCGGAAGTCAAATGGGACCTCCCGGAGCTCCCGGGAAATCAACGGGACCTCCTGGAGGTCCAAGGCGGCTTGGGAGCCTTCGAGTATCAGCTCCCGGCAGCCTCCCTGGGCCCACCCACCTCCCGTAGGCCTGAGCCCATGGATGAAGATATCTCTGACCTGGGAGGGAGGGTCCGGACCATCCAGAGGCCTGTCTACTACATCAGCGAGGTCCTCCATGACGCCAAGACAAGGTACCTGGAGGTCCATAAGCTGTTGTATGCAGTGCTCGTGGCGTCCAGGAAGCTCCGCCACTACTTCCAAGCCCACCGGTCTCGGTGGTCACCTCCTATCTGCTAAAGGCTATCCTTCACAGCCCCCACGCGACTGGCAATGTCGCTAAATGGGCAGCAGAGCTGGCAGAGTTTGAGCTGGACTTCCTCGTCATGCAGTCAAGAGCCAAGCACTGGCTGACTTCGTGGCTGAGTGGACGCCAACGAAGGCTGACCCAGGAGGCCATGAAGACGGTGAACCAGAGCGCCGAGCTCCGGCCTTCACCGGGCCTTACTGGACACTCTTCTTCGACGGCTCCTCGCGAAAGCAGGGGGCCTGTGCCGGTGTACTGCTTCTCATGCCATCGGGGGAGCAGTTTGGGTATATGGTGTGTCTCAATTTCAAGGCAACCAACATTATGGCAGAGTATGAAGCACTCATCTTTGGCCTAAAGACAGCCCTGTCTCTGGGTGCTCGCCAGTTGTTGGCACAGGGCGACTTCCAGCTAGTTATCAAGCAAGTTAAGTGTGAATGCTCCTGCAATGACCCACAGCTAGCTGCTTACCTGCTCCATGTGCAGATGTTTGAGAAAGACTTCCTCGCCTTGGACCTGCACCACGTACCGCGCGCTGGCAATGCCGCAGCTGACGACCTCTCAACGAAGGCCTCCACCAGAGCCCCTGCGCCCGAAGGAGTCTTCGAGAGGACGTTGCTGCGGCCCACAGCCCGGCCCGCCGAGCCGGGCGAAGGGGGCTGGACCAGAACCTCGAAGCTGGCGGTCCGGGCAGCCCTGCAGCCATGGATGCCGCCAAGGATCGTAAGCATCACTGGGGACTCCGTGCAACCCAGCGCTCAAGATCCAGACGCTCAAGTCAGACCCGATGCATGGATCACGGAGATCCGGGACTACTTGAATGATAACATCCTCCCTGATGAACATGTATCCGCTGAACGGATCGTGCGCATGGCTAAGAGATACGCGTTGGTAGAATGGGATCTCTACCGACGTGGCGCCAACCACATCCTATTGCGGTGCATAACCAAGGGGGAAGGCTGTGACTTGCTCGCTGAGATCCATGGAGGCGAATGTGGGAGTCACTCTTCCTCACGCACGCTTGTCGGTAAAGCCTTCCGGCATGGCTTCTACTGGCCGACAGCACTCCAGGATGCCGTCAAGCTGGTCGAGAGCTGCAAGGCGTGCCAGTTCCACACCAAGCAGATCCATACACCGGCACAGGCGGTACAGATGATCCCGCCCTCATGGCCGTTTGCCGTATGGGGGCTGGACATCCTGGGACCATTCCCCAGAGCCGTCGGGGGATTCCGGTACCTATATGTCGCCATCAACAAGTTCACCAAGTGGCCGGAAGCCACACCAGTCGCCACCATCAACAAGCAATCCACAGTAAAGTTCATCAAGTCGATTGTCTGCCGGTTAGGGGTCCCAAACAGAATCATCACCGACAACGGGACCCAATTCACCAGCGCAGCGTTCCAAGACTACTGCAAAGACCTCGGCATCCAGGTGTGCTATGCCTCTGTTGCTCACCCAAAGAGCAATGGGAAAGTTGAGAGGGCCAACGCCGAGATTCTTCGGGGCCTCAAGACCCGCACATATGCCAGCCTGAAGAAACATGGTGCCAATTGGGTGGATGAGCTTCCGAGCACACTATGGGCTAACCGGACATCCCAGAGCCGGGCCACCGCAGAGACACCCTTCTTCATGGTGTATGGGGCCGAAGCTGTGCTTCCCCGAGAGATCACCATGAAGTCTCACCGTGTCCGAGCTTACGACGAAGCCGCGCAGGACAAGCTCCGGCGTGGAGAAATCGACCTCGTTGACGAGGTCCGATTGCATGCAACACTCCGTAACGCACAGTACAGACAAGCGCTCCGCCGCTACCACCAGAGGTCTGTGCGTGCCCGGGAGCTGCAGGAAGGCAACCTGGTGCTGCGGTGCATACTTTCTCGCGAAGGGACCCACAAACTCTCCCCTAGTTGGGAAGGTCCCTTCCGAGTCACAAAAGTGTGCCGTCCCGGGTGCGTACGCCTTTCCACCGAGGACGGGGACCCACTCCCGAACCCTTGGAACATAGAACACCTCCATAAGTTCTACCCCTAGAAAAATAATAGGACAGTCTCTTCTTTTTGTAATAGATTCCATAGAGTCCACGAACAGTGCTCGGAGCAGCTAAGCCTCAGGGGACGGTCCAGGACTACATTCAGCTTTGCCTGGTTCTGACCCCAAGCGCGTAGAGTCTTGCTTTCCTTCTTAATGGGGCGGGTCGTGGCCTCCATGTTTAGCCTGCCTTCCTCCTATAGAAATTTATATGAAAAGAAACCTGTCCTACTTTGCTCTTCCTTAGTGCTCATTTAAATTACGTATTAAATTTTTATGACTGCACTTCTGGAGTATGCTCACCATGCGCTCAACTCCCTCTTCTCATTCTCACCTCTAGTCGGCATTTGCTGACCTACCAAAGGCGGTTGCGTTGGAGGTACCTGCCAATGGCCAGGGGGGCCCCGAGCTCCCGGCACTTCGCGCATGGTAGTCCCCATGCACCGTATAAGTGGATGGGGACCGTAAGCCAAATAAGACTATGAGATAGAGGAGGGGGAGTCCCCAAGGAGAATTACGTTTCCCTTACTTGTATGCAGGACCTCTCGGCCTCAGGTCCCCGCAGGAGTATGGTAGGTACATCCAACTAATGGGACGCACCTACCAGGGGGCCGCTATGTGTGACACCCTCGCCTCGGGTGTCAGCATATGTTCATGTTCTATGAAGAGGAAACATTCTAATGAAAAATAGGAACAGATAGAATTATCAAAAGAATAGCCACTAAAGCCCTCCGAGAGCGCCGAAGACAACGTACCACGACCGCTGGCCACGTGGCGTGTTCGGAGCTCGTCCCTGCGAAGTGAAGAGAGGTCCGCCACTGAAAGAGGTACTTGGCAGGTTCGGGGCTCGTCGCCACAAAGGGGAGAGGTCCGATCCTGTGGGACACGTGTTGCCCACGGAGCTAGCCTCTGCAGAAGAAGCAAAGGCATTTCCACAAGACACGTGTCATCCTCGGAGCTAGTCCTCGCGGAAATCAGAGGACCAGTCGTGCGAGATATGTGTCGACCTCGGGGAATGTTCCTGAGGAAAGAAGAGAGGGAAGACCGGCGCCAACACGTGGCGTGCGCGGAGCTCACCTCCGAAGAAGAGGGAGGTCTCGCTCGTTTGACACGCGGCGCAACCGGAGCTCGTCTCTGCAGGAAAGGAGACACCAGGCCCCGGAGGACACGTGGAGCCTCCGGAGCTCATCACCGCGAAGGTAACGAGTTCTGGAGCGGTTTTTACGCGTAAAAGATACTGGTACGCAACAGAAACCGATCTAAATTCCATGATGATACTAAAGATAAGATGTTAGGATCTAACAAAGATCTGAATAAGACTCTTATTCGGGATACAATCAGATTAGGACTCTTCTTTTCCCGATTATAAATAGAACCCAAAACCTCTGGCCGAAACCACAAACTTCTCTTTCAACTCCTGAGCCGACGACTTAGAGCCCTAGCCCAAACTCGCCGAGCAAACCATCGCTGAAGCAACAAGGGAGATCATCGGAGAAGAACCGAGCAGTCTGAGGAGAACCTCGAAGTCAAGAAGAACGTGAGGTAGAACTTCAATATCATTGTGTTCATCTCTTTGCATCTGTTTCGAACAGAAGCCTTCTCGTGGGCAGATCACTTAATGATCAGTTTGATCTAAGACAAGATCATCGCCACGTCCACCTTTGATCCGAACACCTTTGTCCATACAAAGCCATGCAAGAACACGTACAGATCAATCTAATAAAACTAATCATGAGATAGCATGCATATGCATCATCACATCTAGTTTAAGATTTGTGCATAAATATTGATTGCTGTGAATCCTGTATGCACGTGATCCTACCTAGCAGGACAAGCTCAGGGAGCTGTCTACGACGAACTGCAGCAACCAGGTTTTGAGATCAAGAACAACCGGAACCGCGAGAACAAGGCAAGTGCTCCTTGACCATGTTGATCCTATGTTTTGGGTAAAACTGTTTTGTCTTGCAAAAAGGTGTGTGTGCTGAGTCAAACATGATGGGAAACCCTTTTTATAGGAGTTTACTAGTATTGGTCAAACCACCCTTGTTGCCTGTGAAGTCTATGAGTCGGGTATGGTTTTTGCTTTATGCTTCGCTGAGTCTATGGGATTGGGAAGCGAGATAGATGTGTCTAGCTAACTGCACTCGTAATGATAATGAGAAACTGATGATGTTAATGAACATGGATCGGAGGGAGATCTAGGCAAGCCTGGGTTTGTGAATGAGGTAGCATGAGATGGTGGTTTTACTTGCCGTAGATCTAAGGACCGGTTCATGCATGCACATGCCAGGATAACAGTGCCACCACAAGGCCAAGTATGGGTGCGGCTTAGATGAGTAATTAGGTAAGTTGCTAGAGTGTTATGGACTGTGGAAGGCGCGGGGAATGGGAGTCGAGTGAGGACTGCCTGAGAACTGCATGGCACAAGGGGGGGCCTGTGGGTGGGAGAATTGGAGATTCTAGCCTGCTGGTGAAACCTTAGTGAGTCCATACATCTAGTAACCCCTTTGTAAAGGCTATTTTGTGATCTCTTGACCATACACCGACGGTTGTGTACTGGTATAATGGAGGTTCTGCAGTCGCCGACGGGTGACGAAATCACAAACTTGTGGGTAAAGAGGTGCAAACTCTGCAGAGTCTAAAACTATCTTGATAGCCGAGCTTACGGTCACGAGCACCTGGCTAAACTGCCATGATTAGTTGGGAATGGTTATTGGGATGGTTATTGGAATGGTTATTGGGAAGATTCTTGGTTATGGTTATTGGTTTGGTTTGGAACTGTTGAGTCTGGGTGATGAGATGGTTGCATGACTGTTGGGACATGACATGAGATTGGTCTCGGTGTGAGACGAGGTTGTTTTACGAGGTGAGATGGTAGCCAATACGAGGAGGTATTTGTGAGTATGAATAAAGGATTGGTTAATGTTCGGATGGAACACGGGAAGTGGTGGAGGTATGTTGGTAATTTAATACATGTTGGGATTACATCTAAAGTTAAGTTGCTGTTTTATCATGATTTACAAATCTGCTTTTCTGCAATTAAGCCTTTTATACCTATCTTGTTTATGAGCTGCATATCATGTGTTTTCCCGCACTTGCTGAGTACATCATTGTACTCAAACTTACATTATTATTTCATCATCAACTGCAAGGGAAGCCTACTATGAAGACCAAGTGGAGCATTATGGCGTGTGATATGTTCTCAACCTTGCCTGTGGAAGGAGTAGAGATGGAGCCACTTCTGCTTAGTTTTGCTTCCGCATTAGTTTTTGCTTCCGCATTAAAATAAGACTTCCGCTGCATAGAAATAAGACTTCCGCTGTGAGCATGAGTCCAAGACTCATGAGGTATTGTAATAAACTATGTTATTCGTGGTAAAATATAATCTGAATTCAGTTTGTGGAACGTATGTGTATGTGTGATGAACATCCTGGGCACACATATGCATAGGTTCTCGGTTCCGTGGTTTTCTCACAGAATTGAGGGCGTCACAGATTGGTATCAGAGCCACGGGTTGATAGTAGGTTACACGCCTAGATAAAAAACCTTAGATAGATAATAGAGCTACGGGTTAACCCCTAAATAGGAGTCACAAGCGTCCTAGGGTGAATAGCTTAGATTGGCCTTTAAAAACTACCTTGACATAGGAAACCATCCTTGAATAGGAGTTGTGTGGGCCCTTGTGATGATTATTTGTGAATATGTGCTTAGTGTGAGTTGTGGGACGTCTCAAAAACGTTGTCCATATCTATACGTCAGAAGAAAGAGGTGTGAAATGCTTCGGCACTTGATCACATCCTCATAAGGACTAATATATATAGTCCAACTCACCTTGATGCATATAGTTGAAGGGACCTACCTAACCTTCTAACCTTCTATTCAATTTCGTTCTCTCTCACAGATGGTGAGAGGAAACGCCAGCCGAAGGAACGTCCAAGAGGATGATCACGAGGAAGTTCCTGTTAACCCCGGAGCTGGCGAGAACAACCTAGAAAGATTGATGGCCATGCAAAACCAGCTTATGCAAACCATGATCCAAACTTTGGGTCAGTTGCAGGCCAACCAAAACCCCGTTCCGGCACCACCGCCACCACTACCGCCGGCTCATAACAGGTTGGGAGAGTTCATGAGGACTCGACCACCCACCTTTGCTCAAGTTAGTGACCCCATGGAGGCCGATGATTGGATGAAATCCATGGAGAAGAAGCTCGCCATTGTTCAGTGCAACGACCGAGAGAAGGTTCTCTTTGCATCGCACCAACTCATGGGAGCTGCCGCTGACTGGTGGGATGCCTTGAGCGACGCCCATGCCAACCCGGAGACAATCACTTGGACTGAGTTCAAGGAAAGTTTCCGCTCTCACTACATCCCTGCTGGTGTAATGATGATCAAAAAGGCAGGAGTTCGAAGGTCTCCGCCAAGGACAGAAAAGTGTGAATGAATATCTCAACAAGTTCATACAACTGTCCCGGTATGCCCCCGAAGATGTCAACTCAGACCAGAGAAAGCAGTACCTGTTTATAAGAGGGTTGAACAATGAGATCCAGGTTCAGCTCCTCAACAATGACTACGTAAGCTTCCAGAAGCTAGTTGATAAGGCTGTCGTGGTTGAAAACATGATCCGAGAGATCGAGCGAGAGTGCAAAAGGAAGATGCCATACCAGCCCCAAGGGAGCAACGTATGACCTAGGTACATGCCCCTTGAACCGCAGTATGGACCGACCACTCCTGCATACCGCCCTGGTCAGCCACCACAGCAACAATTCGTTGCACCGGCACCTCGTGTGCCCATGCCTCCAGCGCCCCACCTAACAATGGTACTCCTGTTCAAAACCCCTGCCCCAACGTACCTGCGGCCGTAGGCAACAGGGCATGCTTTGCATGCGGGGAAATAGGACACTTCGCTAACCAGTGCCCGAGGAGAGGCCCTGGACAGCAAGGTAACGTGCCCAAGCAGAACCAGCAACCAAACGGGGCGGACAACCAAGGGAAACATGGACCGCAGAACTATGCTCGTGGCCACGTAAACCATGTCACCGCTGAGGAAGCACAACAGGCTGAGGACGTCGCAATTGGTATGTTCCTTGCCAACTCCAACCCAGCCACCATCTTATTTGATTCTGGAGCATCGCATTCCTTCATATCATCCAAATACGTTGCCAAACATCATCTACCCGTATCCCACTTAGAATGTGCTATGTTAGTTAATTCTCCTGGAGGAGAAATGAGGACTAATATAGTATGTCCGAAAGTAAGCCTTAAAATAAGGGGGGTAGACTTCCTTGCCAACCTTATTGTCTTGGACTCCCACAGGATTGACATCATACTCGGAATGGATTGGCTAAGCAAGCACAACGGAGTAATCCAATGTGTTGAGAGAAGCGTGCAGTTGACAAACGAGCACGGTATTCGTGTCGAGATTGAATCAGCCCAACAAACAACCGAATGGGCAAATTTGAACCACGTCGAAGGAGCAACATTCCAGTGGTTCAGGAATTTTCGGACATGTTCCCGGAAGAGCATCCAGGTATGCCACCTGACCGGGACATCGAGTTTGCCATAGATTTGGTACCCGGAACTGCACCAATAGCTAAAAGACCATATAGGATGCCCGTCAACGAGCTAGTTGAACTCAAAAGGCAAATTCAATAACAGTTGGAGAAGGGTTTTATCCGTCCAAGCTCGTCACCATGGGGAGCTCCTGTACTGTTCGTGGACAAGAAGGATGGAACCCAAAGAATGTGCGTGGACTACAGGTCTCTCAACAAGGTGACAATCAAGAATAAATACCCTCTGCCCCGTATAGAGGACCTGTTCGATCAAATGAAAGGAACCCGAGTATTTTCCAAAATTGATCTTCGGTCGGGATACTTCCAGCTGAAGATTAAGCCTTCCGATATACCTAACACAGCCTTTCGGACACGGTATGGTTCATATGAATATACCGCCATGTCTTTTGGGTTAACAAATGCACCTGCATACTTCATGTACCTTATGAACAAGGTTTTCATGGAGTACTTGGACAAGTTCGTCATAGTTTTCATCGACGACATTATGGTGTATTCAAAAAGTAAGGAGGAGCATGAAGAACATCTGAGATTGACCCTGCAGAAGTTGCGTGAGCATCAATTGTATGCCAAGCTCAACAAGTGTCAATTTTGGCTAAAGGAAATATCTTTCCTAGGCCACATTATCTCCAAGGAAGGGGTATCGGTTGATCCTGGAAAGGTGAGAGATGTTCTGAAGAGGGACCAACCGAAGAGCGTGAGGGATATTCGGAGTTTCCTTAGGATGGCAGGATACTATCGGCGCTTCATTAAAGACTTCTCTAAGATAGCAAAACCTATGACGGAGTTGCTAATGAAGGGAAAAGTCTTTCAATGGACACAAGCCTGCCAAGAAAGTTTTGAGGAACTCAAGAAAAGGCTAACCACAGCACCAGTTCTGGTATTGCCAGCCGTAAGCAAGAGCTTTGACATATATTGTGACGCATCCAGACAAGGGCTCGGATGTGTACTTATGCAGGAAGGACAAGTGGTAGCCTATGCCTCACGACAATTTAAGAAGCACGAGCTTAACTATCCTACGCATGACTTGGAGTTAGTAGCAGTGGTGCATGCATTAAAGATTTGGAGACATTATACCCTTGGACATCGATGTGAGATCTATACGGATCATAAAAGCCTCAAGTACTTATTTACACAAACGGACTTGAATTTGAGGCAAAGTCGATTGTTGGAACTCATCAAGGATTATGATGTGGGAATCAACTACCACCCCGGGAGGGCCAATGTAGTAGCTGACGCATTGAGCAGAAAGGGAGCATGTCACCAACTCACGGTTCGGGAGCTACCACCCGAACTACAGAAGGAGTTCAAACGGTTACACCTCGGATTCTTGAATAACTTGGAGATAATGGAGATCCACTCCCCATTGGAGCAAGAAATAAGAGAGGGCCAATCAACGGACGAGGAAATCAAGGAGATCAAAGAAAGAATCCGAAAAGGAATAGAGAAGGATTTCAAGGAGGATGAAAAGGGTACGCTTTGGCTAGGAAAAAGGATTTGTGTGCCGAACATAAGACACCTCCGCGACATGATATTGAAGGAGGCACATGATTCACCCTATTCCATACATCCAGGAAGCACCAAAATGTACAAGGACTTGAAAACTTATTATTGGTGGGATGGTATGAAGAGGGATATAGCCGAATACGTTTCCCTATGCGACACATGCCAACGGGTAAAGGCCGAACATCAAAAACCCGCTGGATTATTGCAACCTTTGAGAATACCCGAATTGAAATGGGAGGACATCAGTATGGACTTCATCGTCGGATTACCACGTACTCAGTCGGGATGCGACTCCATCTGGGTCATCGTGGACCGATTGACGAAAACTGCCCATTTTCTTCCGGTAAAGACCAGTTATAACGTTGCACAATTGGCAGAGTTGTACATGGAGCAGATCGTGTGCCGTCACGGAGTTCCGAAGAGGATAGTCTCAGATCGAGGTTCTCAGTTTACCTCTAGATTCTGGAGGAAGCTGCAGAAAACCATGTGTACACGACTGGATTTTAGCTCCGCCTACCACCCACAAACAGATGGACAAACCGAAAGGACGAACCAAATTTTGGAGGACATGTTGAGAGCTTGCGCCTTAAAACGTGGGCGTAGTTGGGATAGGAGTTTACCGTATGCCGAGTTCTCCTATAACAACAGCTATCAAGCTAGCTTAAAGATGTCGCCTTTCGAAGCCTTATATGGTAGACGGTGTAGAACGCCACTATTCTGGAACGAGACTGGAGAGAACCAGGTGTTTGGACCCGAAGTACTACAAGAAGCTGAAAAGCAGGTCCAAACGATACGGGAGAACTTAAGGGCTGCCCAGTCACGACAGAAAGGCTATGCGGACAATAGGCGTAGGAAGTTGACCTTTGAAGTGGGAGAGTTCGTATACCTTAAGGTATCGCCTATCCGAGGCCAACGACGTTTCAACATCAAAGGCAAGCTAGCACCTCGCTACACCGGACCATTTAAGATTTTGGATAAGCGAGGAGAAGTAGCCTACCAACTAGAGCTCCCAAACCACCTCTCCGACGTACATGACGTGTTTCATGTATCCCAGCTCAAGAAGTTCTTGAGAGTACCAGAGGAACAAGTGTCAATGGAAGAGCTTGAACTTCAAGAGGATCTGACCTATGCAGAACACCCTGTCCGAATCTTGGACGTAAAGGAAAGGGTCACCCGAAACAAGGTGATTCGATGGTGCAAGGTACAATGGAACCATCACACCGAAGCTGAGGCCACATGGGAGCGTGAAGAGGATATCTAGGCAGAATTCCCTCATCTATTCCCTACTAACGAATCTCGAGGGCTAGATTCAATTTAAGGGGGGTAGATTTGTGACACCCTCGCCTCGGGTGTCAGCATATATTCATGTTCTATGAAGAGGAAACATTCTAATGAAAAATAGGAACAGAGACAATTATCAAAAGAATAGCCAATAAAGCCCTCCAAGAGCGCCGAAGACAACGTACCACGGCCGCTGGCCACGTGGCGTGTTCGGAGCTCGTCCCTGCGAAGTGAAGAGAGGTCCGCCGCTGAAAGAGCTACGTGGCAGGTTCGGGGCTCGTCGCCACATAGGGGAGATGTCCGATCCTGTGGGACACGTGTTGCCCACGGAGCTAGCCTCTGCAGAAGAAGCAAAGGCATTTCCGCAAGACACGTGTCATCCTCGGAGCTAGTCCTCGCGGAAATCAGAGGACCAGTCGCGCGGGATATGTGTCGACCTCGGGGCATGTTCCTGAGGAAAGAAGAGAGGGAAGACCGGCGCCAACACGTGGCGTGCCCGGAGCTCACCTCCGAACAAGAGGGAGGTCTTACTCGTTTGACACGCGGCACAACCAGAGCTCGTCTCTGCAGGAAAGGAGACACCAGGCCCCGGAGGACACGTGGAGCCTCCGGAACTCATCACCGCGAAGGTAACGAGTTCTGGAGCGGTTTTTACGTGTAAAAGATACCGGTACGCAACAGAAACCGATCTAAATTCCACGATGATACTAAACATAAGATGTTAGTATCTAACAAAGATCTGAATAAGACTCTTATTCGGGATACAATCAGATTAGGACTCTTCTTTTCCCGATTATAAATAGAACCCAAAACCTCTGGCCGAAACCACAAACTTCTCTTTCAACTCCTGAGCCGATGACTTAGAGCCCTAGCCCTAACTCGCCGAGCCATCCATCGCTGAAGCAACAAGGGAGATCATCGGAGAAGAACCGAGCGGTCTGAGGAGAACCTCGAAGTCAAGAAGAACGTGAGGTAGGACTTCAATATCATTGTGTTAATCTCTTTGCATCTTTTTCGAACAGAAGCCTTCTCGTGGGCAGATCACTTAATGATCAGTTTGATCTAAGACAAGATCATCGCCACATCCACCTTTGATCTGAACACCTTTGTCCATACAAAGCCATGCAAGAACACGTACAGATCAATCTAATAAAACTAATCATGAGATAGCATGCATATGCATCATCGCATCTAGTTTAAGGTTTGTGCATAAATATTGATTGCTGTGAATCCTGTATGCACGTGATCCTACCTAGCAGGACAAGCTCAGGGAGCTGTCTACGACGAACTGCAGCAACCAGGTTTTGAGAATCAAGAACAACCGGAACCACGAGAACAAGGCAAGAGCTCCTTGACCATGTTGATCCTATGTTTTGGGTAAAACTGTTTTGTTTTGCAAAAAGGTGTGTGTGCTGAGTCAAACATGATGGGAAACCCTTTTTATAGGAGTTTACTAGTATTGGTCAAACCACCCTTGTCGCCTGGGAAGTCTATGAGTCGGGTATGGTTTTTGCTTTATGCTTCGCTGAGTCTATGGGATTGGGAAGCGAGATAGATGTGTCTAGCTAACTGCACTCGTAATGATAATGAGAAACTGATGATGTTAATGAACATGGATCGGAGGGAGATCTAGGCAAGCCTGGGTTTGTGAATGAGGTAGCATGAGATGGTGGTTTTACTTGCCTTAGATCTAAGGACCGGTTCATGCATGCACATGCCAGGATAACAGTGCCACCACAAGGCGAAGTATGGGTGCGGCTTAGCTGAGTAATTAGGTAAGTTGCTAGAGTGTTATGGACTGTGGAAGGCGCGGGGAATGGGAGTCGAGTGAGGGCTGCCCTGGGAACTGCATGGCACAAGAGGGGGCCCGTGGGTGGGAGAATTGGAGATTCTAGCCTGCCGGTGAAACCTTAGTGAGTCCATACATCTAGTAACCCCTTTGTAAAGGCTATTTTGTGATCTCTTGACCATACACCGACGGTTGTGTACTGGTATAATGGAGGTTCTGCAGTCGCCGATGGGTGACGAAATCACAAACTTGTGGGTAAAGAGGTGCAAACTCTGCAGAGTCTAAAACTATCATGATAGCCGAGCTTACAGTCACGAGCACCTGGCTAAACTGCCATGATTAGTTGGGAATGGTTATTGGGATGGTTATTGGAATGGTTATTGGGAAGGTTCTTGGTTATGGTTATTGGTTTGGTTTGGATCTGTTGAGTCTGGGTGATGAGATGGTTGCATGACTGTTGGGACATGACATGAGATTGGTCTCGGTGTGAGACGAGGTTTTTTTATGAGGTGAGATGGTAGCGAATACGAGGAGGTATTCGTGAGTATGAATAAAGGATTGGTTAATGTTCGGATGGAACACGGGAAGTGGTGGAGGTATGTTGGTAATTTAATACATGTTGGGATTACATCTAAAGTTAAGTTTCTGTTTTATCATGATTTTACAAATCTGCTTTTCTGCAATTAAGCCTTTTATACCTATCTTGTTTATGAGCTGCATATCATGTGTTTACCTGCACTTGCTGAGTACATCATTGTACTCAAACTTGCATTATTATTTCATCATCAACAGCAAGGGAAGCCTACTATGAAGACCAAGTGGAGCATTATGGCGTGTGATCTGTTCTCAACCTTGCCTGCGGAAGGAGTAGAGATGGAGCCACTTCTGCTTAGTTTTGCTTCCGCATTAGTTTTTGCTTCCGCATTAACATAAGACTTCCGCTGCATAGAAATAAGACTTCCGCTGTGAGCATGAGTCCAAGACTCATGAGGTATTGTAATAAACTCTGTTATTCGTGGTAAAATATAATCTGAATTCAGTTTGTGCAATGTATGTGTATGTGTGATGAACATCCTGGGCACACATATGCATTAGTTCTCGGTTCCGTGGTTTTCCCACAGAATTGAGGGCGTCACACTATGGGATCGCGCAAGACCGGAACTCCAAGGTAAGACCGAAGAATCCAAACCTCGCCACCTCCGCAGGGGCGAGACCTGAAGGTCCCACGTGTCCAGCGGGGCCGGACCTCCCTCTCCTCAGGGGGGGAGCTCCGGGCCCGCCACGTGGCCTACAGAAGCCGGACCTCCCCCCCTCCGCGGGGAGAGGTCCGAAGGCTCCACGTGTCCCGAGGGGCCAGACCTCCCTCTCCTCAGAGGAGAGCTCCGGCCCGCCACGTGGCTAGCAGGCCCGGACCTCCCCATTCTCATGGGGCGGGTCCTGGAGACCTCCGGGGCCCTTAATACAGTATGGACCCAAGGAAGGTGTCTGTGCAGAGCTTCGAGAAGGGTCAAGGCCTCTGAGTACCCTGCGGAGCTAAGGACTCGGCCAGGTAAAACGAAGAAGAAGACTAAAGCACTCGGACGCAGAAGAGAACAAGAGTCTGTTCATACAAGGCTCCATGAGCTGGGCTACTGTCGAAGTGTTCAGTCGACACTTCCCCCGGGCCTGCACTGGGCAGCCCGCGGAGGTTCTTTTTTCGGTGGGGCTAGACTCTAGCGGAGAGTTTGTGCAGATGGACGAGTTAGTAAGAGCTTGACACGGCGAGTTTTACGTGGTTCAGGCCGCCGGAGCGTAAAACCCTACGTCCACGGCGAGCTATGGAGCTCGCTGTATTGCTTGCTGCTCGGGGCCGGAGGCCTGAGCTTGGGGGTGAGTTACAGATTGAGAGTGTATGGCTAGCGTATGAGTTGCAAAGTGCGAACCAACAGGGTTCGAATCCTTGCTAACGTTGCCTACCCGAGCCTTTTATAGTCCAAGACTCGGGTGGCTTACAAGGGGGGCCCGGGACCCAACAGGTGGTCCCGGGGAGATTGTCTATTATCTACCGTATCTGCAGTTATGCCGGTAGTTGTCTCTGGCAAAGGCTTCTGAGTCTTCGTCTTGCAGCCCGGCCCATGCCGCATGCTAGTCGTAGTGGTTGATGACGGCGGGGGCGGCATGGGATGTCTTGTCGCTGTGTTTATTGGCTGGCAGGCCCTGACACCGCGCGCCAGTCTGTGATGCGACTGGGCGCAACGGCACCTGACAGAGGTGTGCTCCGCATCTCCGCGTCTTGGGAAGGCGCAGGCCTTGAATACCTTGTACGGGCAAGGTATGGGGCGTCTTTACGCCCGCTGCCTACCGCTCGGGGGCAGGCAGCGCTGTTCTGCTGGACATGTGGCGGGCCCGGAGCTCTCCTCTGAGGAGGGGGAGGTCCGGCCCCGCAGGACACGTGGAGCCTTCGGACCTCTCCCCCGCAGAGGGGGGAGGTCCGGCTTCTGTCAGCCACATGGCGGGTCCGGAGCTCTCCTCTAAGGAGGGGGAGGTCCGGCCCCGTGGGACATGCGGCACCTTCGAAGCTCTCCCCACGGAGGGGGGAGGTCTGGCTGCTGTAGGCCACGTGGCGAGCCCGGAGCTCTCCTCTGAGGGGAGGGAGGTCCGGCCCCACTGGACACGTGGCGCCTTCGGAGCTTTCCCTGCGGAGAAGGGCGAGACCCTTAGGCATTTTCCCCTGTGCGCGGGGGTACCCCATATCGCGGGTACCGACAGTGGCCCCCGGGCTCACCTCGGGGGAGGTAACGAGCCCGAGGTGAGGCCTTCTCCTACCCGCGCACTTTCTTGTCTTGAGTACTCCCTGTGCTGTCAGGGTCTTGACGGCTTCGGAGTTCAGCCTCTTAGGAGAGGGTAAAGCCTGGCATCGGAGCTCGGCCCAGCTGTGGGGGTGGAGGTCCGGAAGTCATCGGAGCACAGGTCCACGAAGGGCGTGAGGTCCGGCATCAGGGCTCGCCTCTGAAAGGAGGGCAAGGGCTGGCATTGGAGCTCGGCCCAGCTGCGGGGGCGGAGGTCCGGAAGTCATCGGAGCTCAGGCCAGCGAGGGGCGTGAGGTCCGGAGGTCATCGGAGCTCAGGCCAGCGAAGTGCGTGAGGTCCGGCATCAGCGCTCGCCTCTGAAAGGAGGGCGAGGGCTGGCCTCGGAACTTGGCCCAGCCGTGGGGGCGAAGGTCCGGAAGTCATCGGAGCTCAGGCCAGCGAAGGGCGTGAGGTCCGGCATCAGCGCTCGCCTCTGAAAGGAGGGCGAGGGCTGGCCTCGGAGCTCGGCCTGGCTGTGGAGGTGGAGTCCAGAAGTCATCGGAGCTCAGGCCAACGAAGGGTGTGAGGTCCGGCATCAGCGCTCGCCTCTGAAAGGAGGGCGAGGGCTGACCTCGGAGCTCGGCCCAGCTGCAGAGGCGGAGGTCCGGAAGTCATCGGAGCTCATGCCAGCGAAGGGCGTGAGGTCCGGCATCAGCGCTCGCCTCTGAAAGGAGGGTGAGGGTTGGCCTCGGAGCTCGGCCTGGCTGTGGAGGCGGAGTCCGGAAGTCATCAGAGCTCAGGCCAGCGAAGGGCATGAGGTCCGGCATCAGCGCTCGCCTCTGAAAGGAGGGCGAGGGCTGGCCTCGGAGCTCTGCCTGGCTGTGGAGGCGGAGTCCGAAAGTCATCGGAACTCAGGCCAGCGAAGGGCGTGAGGCCCGGCATCAGCGCTCGCCTCTGAAAGGAGGGCGAATGCTGGCATCAGAGCTTGGCCCAGCTGTGGGGGCGAAGTCCGGCACTGCTTAGTGGTCTCCCTTTCCTGTCCCTTAGTCTCATTTGGCTTACTGTCCCAGGCCGGAATACGGGGCTCTTGTAATCCAATGCACTTGGTCCCGGAGGTCTGGCCCCAGCCCCAGTCAGGGTGTAACCGTCCGGCCCCCTGGTACTCAGACCGTAGCGCTGGGGGGCAGAGTGCGCATGCTTTGGGTGCAAGACCAGGCAAAGCAAGGCTCCTGACCCCCCGGTCTAGCGTAGGTCTTTTCTCGGAGGAGACCAACTGGCGGTACAGTACCCTCACAGGGGGAGATCCAAAAGGCCACCGGGCCTTTGGCAGGTACCTCAAGCACTACCGTTTTCGGCAGGACGGCAAATATCGACTATGCATGAGAGCAGGAAAGAGGAACCAAGTGTACAATGGACGCACACTTTCTAGAGCGTGGGGAGGTGTTCATATAAATTAATGCGTAATTTAAATGAACACCTAGGTAAGCATGGTGAACTTACTGGGGTAGCGTCGGAGCGCCTGTCTTCACGCAGAGCGGGTCATGTGTGGCTTCGTCGTACGCCGGACACGGGGGGACCCCCATGGCGATCTCAGGGGGAAGCATGGCTTCGGCCCCACATACCATGTGGAAGGGTAGTTCCCGTGACCCGGCCCTGGGAAGTCCGGCTGGCCCTCGACATGGAGGAGCCGGTATCCCCCGACGGCTCTGAGTGCGCGTCTGCACCGGTTGTGTGGGTCTGCTTGGCGTGGACTTGGCACGCATTGCATCCCTAACCGGTTTGACGGCGTCCAGGTGGCTCTCGGTCAGTAGGAGCCATGCCGGGTGGCTTATCTGACCAACGCGCGGGACGATGAGCGTTCCCAGCACTCGCCTCCTTGGACTACTGCGAGCTAGTCGCAGCCTTCCTCCTGGGTTATGCACCGCAATAGGATGTCGAGGCGCCACGCCAGTAAAGATACCAGCACGTAGCACTTAGCCATCCGCATCACCCGTTCAGCGAATGCACGTTCATCAGGAAGGATGTCCTTCAAGGAGTCCCGGACCTCCGTGGTCCATGCATCGGGACTACTTGAGCTTCTGGATCTTGAGCGCTGGGTTGCACGAAGTCCCCAGTGACTCTTACGATCCTTTGGCGGCATCCAGGGCCGCCGGGACTGCCTAGCTTCGTGGCACTGGTTCGGCCCCCTTCGCCCGGCTCGGCGGGCCGGGCTGTGGACCGCAGCAACGTCCTCTCGAAGACTCCTTCGTGCACGCCCGGAGCCCGGAGCTGTAGGCCACGTGGCGAGCCCGGAGCTCTCCTCTGAGGGGAGGGAGGTCTGGCCCCACTGGACACGTGGCGCCTTCGGAGCTTTCCCTGCGGAGAAGGGCGAGACCCTTAGGCATTTTCCCCTGTGCGCGGGGGTACCCCATATCGCGGGTACCGACAGCTACAGACTCAACAAAAATAAAAAAGGAGGTACAGGGCCTTGTGGCCACGGGGGCAGATGCCTAAGAGTCCCCGGACTCCCGTTGGAACCTAGAGGCCACAAGGGCGGCCACTTCCTCGACCTCGGCCCTGGCAGCTTCCTCCCGCTCGGCAACGTGTCCTAGATGAACTGGCTCCAGAGAGAAGGAAGGGTCTTGGCTCCGGAAGCACGCCAGTTCGTGCGTAGCAACCTCCTTCATCAGGCCTCGTCTTTCCACCTCAAGCTCGTCGGCAATCACCGCTTCGAGCCGGCCCAGCTTGCCGCCAATGGACGCAAGTGCCGGGATTGCCTCGGACATCTCCTGCGCCGGAGCCTCCATCCGCACCGGGCTGAAACCAAGAGGAGCCAAGGCGGACCCCGCCTCGGCAATAAAGCCCCATACTGCCTAGGCCTCGGTAGACCGCGAAGATTGGAGCTTCTCTACCTCTTGGTGAGCTGCCAGCTCGCGATACAACGCCGCCTGGCGCTCCCGGGAGAATCGCTCCTCCCTCGCAGCAGCAGCCGACTCACGGAGCTCCAGCTCCTCGGTCCGAGCCCTCAGCTCGCCCTCTGTGGCCTTTAGCTGTGCGGCGATCTTCTCCTCCTCGGCCGCTGCAGCACGTTCCCGATCGGCGATGGCGCACTCTCGAGGAGCTACCTGCAGCCGCAACTCCTCCGCGGCGGCAGAGCGCGCCTCGTCCTTGGCTTCAACATGGGCCAGGGCCTCACGGTAGGAAGCGCGAAGCCGCCGGGTCTCTGACTCAAGGCGGCTGATGGCTTTCTTCTGAGTGTCAAGCAGAGCACTCATGGCCTCAAGTCTTGACTGCCTCGAGTCAAGCTCCGCCCTAGCCTCCTGGGTCCGCTGCTGCAGGAGGTGCTCCCAGCTAAGAAGGCGTTCCCTCTCTCCGGCCAGCGCCCCCCGCTCCCGCTCCAAGGCGGCCTGGAACTGTCGGGCGCTGGTCTGGACACACCCCAGGGCATCCCACATGGGCGCCGGGACAGAGGGGACAGGAGTCGTGCCCCTGACCCCCCCCTGTCGCGTCTAAGACCGGCGGAGGTGCTGGTGCCTCAGCAACCGGAGCAAGACGCTGTCCTGAGGGAGCCAGCAGCTGCACCTACAGCGGCCCTTCCAGCCTCAGGACCGGACTTCCGGGCTGGTGAAGGAGGGCGGACAGGTGCGGCTGCAGTCACCGCGGAGGGCGAACTCGCCGGCACAAATGAAGCCCCCGTCGACTTGGGGGGCCACTGGAACCACCACGGTTCCCAGATGTTGTGGCGCAGAGCCTCCGCCAATTGGAGATGGCCGGGTAAGAGGCCCGCCCCCGGCAGCCGGTCGGTCCCTGCAAGAAAAGAAAGCTCTCAGGCTAAGAGAGGGGACGAGAACGCTACTCCTACAAGCCAGAAGGAGCAACACTTACTGGGCGACATGAGCGCTCCAACGGGCTTGTAGTCCCGGCCTCTGGGTCGCAGTTGAACCACCAGGACCTGCGGCTGGAACGGCCGTGGGCTGTGGCGTCTGGACCCCCGGTACACTCCCCGGCGTCGCCCCACCAGCGTCCGTCCTAGAAGCCCCTCCGCCTGAGGAAGGATGACGAGACGCTTGGGGTTCTTCGGACTGCCGCTGTACGGGAAGAGACCCGCTGGAGTGGGACACCCGGGGCCTCTTCGGGTCGCCACTCGATGGACCAGCGCCCCCGGGAGAAGGGTGCAAGGGTGCTCCGGCTCCCTGACTCGGCGCAGGCGGCGCCCTCGGAGGAGACCGGGCGCGTTTCTTCAACGGATGCCCGGGGCCGGCTCCTTCCCCTTCCCCTTTTTGGCGGCTTGAGTTCCGCCGGCTCTTGGGACGGGTTGGGCAGCGACAGACGCCTCGCGCCCCGATCTGGAGCGCTCGGCTCCCGGGATCGAGATGCCCCGGAAGGCATCCCCAACCTGTCGGACGGCGATCCCGATGTCGTCGAGGTTCGGCATCTTCCGCAGTAGCTCTGACCTCCTCTGCGGCTCTAAGAAGAGGGGAGTGGCAGAGGACGGGAGGGCAGGGTCGCCACTGGGGATGAAGTCGCCGCTCACCTTGCCCACCATCACGTACAGCTCCTCGTCAGAAGGATCAGAGCAGGGACCCCTTCTCCAACCTGGTACAGTCCTGCTCACCAGTATAGTACCACGCTGGGCCACTGCGCTGCTGCAAGGGCGCAATACGACGCGACATGAAATCCATCAGGTGGCCAAGAACTGGATCCGCTCCAAGACCGGTGCGTACTCATGCTCCAACTCTGGGACCTCCTCCCAGAAGCGACGCTCGGTGGTTGGGCCAGCGGTCGGAAGCTGCAGGCGATCGTGCTCGTCGGTCTGCACGACCACACAGCTCTCCCTCCAGTTTTCCCACCTCGACGCACTGAAAGGCAGAAGGAACCCAGAGACCTTTGGGTCCTTGCAGCGATGCTGGAAATAGTACTCTCCCATCTGGGTCTTCGAGCCGCGCCCGGTCGTCCGCAACAGGAAGAAGTAGCGAAAGAGCGTCACCGAAGCGTGCACCCCCACAAACATCTCACAGAAGTGGACGAAGACAGCGACCATTGCGAAGGAGTTGGGAGAGAGGTGGTGGAGCTGGAGACCATACGTCTCCAGCAATGTGACGAAGAAGGAGGAAATTGGCGGGATGAACCCCGCCAGGGCGTAGGCAGTAAAGAAGACCATCTCCCTCTTTTCCAGAAGCAGGGGGAGAGATCCCCGGCGGAGCCGGCATTTCTGTTTCTTCGTGTGCCAGCCCAGCAGCCTGCGCACTGGCCCGAGCTCGGCGGAACGAACGAGACACGTCGGGAGCAGGTTGGAAGCCATGGCGGGGGAGAGCTCAAGGACAGGAAGACAAAGCCGCAAGAGTTCAAGGAAAGAGCGAGCGCTAGGAAGTGCGAAGGGAAGCCGCGATGCGGGTAAGATCCCCTTTTAAAACTTTCCAGGAACGATTCGAAGTGATTCGAAACCCTTCAAGTACACCGCATGGGCAACCGCATCGGCTCCAAGACCGAGCGCCGATGACAGGTGGACCCAGGCCGTCCAGCTGAAGCAGTGGGTCAAGGAGTCAGTCACCCAAGAAGACGAGCCGGCATGGTGCCACGGCAGTTCCCGAAGAAAGCGCCGCAACATGCAGGAGTGGCAGCTGACACGACCCCATTGGTCCTGTCGAGCCAGGATCACGCTGAGGGGTGCTGCGTTGCACAGCACCGTATAACACACGTCAAAGGTACAAAGCGGAAGCGGAAATTTTATTACATAAACAAGTTTATGAACATGTTTACATCAAAATAAGTTCAGTCTACACTCGCGGGCGTAGACTAAGCATCAAGTGCACGTTCAGCCCTCGAACGTGTCCTTGCTAGCACACACGCACACTAACTCTGCGGCGTGCACGACTCCCACTCGACGGGATTCCCCTCCTGGGGTTCCGTCTCCTCTTCGGGAGTCCCTTCCTCATAGAACCCTGCAAAAGCTTCAAACACAAGCAGTGAGCACGAAGGCTCAGCAAGTCTGACCCGTCTCACCTAAACATGGAACTTCTACATGAGGGTAATGGGTTACATGAGGTAAAAATCAGTTGCAAGGACTCGCCTAATTAGTAGAACCTTACTTTCAAGTTTTAGCAGCAGGTTGTGGAGAACCTTACGCTAAGGCACATGAGAGAGCCGCAATCAAACAAGAAACGCATTTCTCTCATGTACTTTGCCCAAAGTTGAAAAGAACTTTAGGTAGCTCTAAACTACAGCATATCATTAACAATCAATGTCCAGCTTTCAATCAGCAACATTTTAACATGTAATTAGCCTGTTCTTTCTACGTCATGGTACAGTGAACAAGTGGTACTCACTGACCGCAAGGGACGGCGATTATAATTGATTTACACCTGCAGGATTACCCGAACAACCCGTCACGTACGCCCGTACTTGATGTTGCCTACAACAACCATCACGGACGCCGTACGCGACTACCTTTCACCCGTTAGCCAAATGTTGAACCAGTCCAATCGTCACGAGCAAGAGGTCTCTGCATGCGCATCTCAGTGCCGCCAGCCGATTTACACCTCGAGCTCTCAACCTACCCTCTGAACGACCAGCTATGCCTCAACACCCAGCTACCCGAGTTACATCAGTTTCCCGGTTCCCATATAGCCGGTAGGTCTTCGGTACTGTTCTAGCTTGTTCAACAGGCCCGCACACGGCTCGGTCCTCAATCGACACAAGCGGAGCTACAGCACACAGGCCCCAAAGTCCTGCTGCCCTTAACCTCCGCTCGGTCTCATTTTCTTGCCATGTGTTTCATGTGCTATCACTACCCGAGTCGAGTGCCTCTAGCCTATGCTCACGAGTACTTCCAACTACTCGACTTGTACCGAATCCTACTCTATCTTAGCAATGCAGTGGCCAACGAGGTTTTCAATCCTAACCCCAACCCATTGTTTTCTTGGCTATGCAGTTGGGTTTCCAATCAAGACTCTAATGCAAAGAATCACAACAATATTCAAAGATGTGCTCAAAACAATAAACACTTGTAAAAAGGTTAATGCAAACCGGAGCTTGCCTTGCTGCTCTTGGTCGTAGGCTAGCTGTTCCTCCGGAGTAACGAAGTCTAGGACTTCGGGTTCCTCCTCGACCTTAGCGACTACATGATAGAAACAATACATGTATTAATTTAATGCATTTGTATTAAGTTTTGAAGTTGTGAAGTCTATAACCTTTGCTAGACAGACCTGATGACTGTGAAACTTTTATTGTGGCTTGGTTACAACCTAAACAGAGAATTGGTCAAGTTTTAGTTGCAGCAAAGCTTATTTGAGTCCTCCACAATTAATTATGTCCTTGATTTTAATTGGAACTCTTAGGGTGTTCTAGGAATTTTCATGAAGCAAACTATGACTTTCTGAAAACTAGATTTTCAGAGGGTTATAATGGAGTTGGTCTCACTTAATTTTAAGGTTCCTAGCTAAAGTTATGAGCTAAACAATTTCAGAGAAAATTCTGAAAATGTTTCTGAACATTTTCTATTTTCTCTGGAACAGTTTCACTAATCACACCATTAGGTGGATCAGATGAGCTCCAATGGGTCTGAAATTTTTATGGTAGTTCAGGGATATTTTGGTGAACATCCTAGCAAAATTTCAGGATTTTCCTCCAAAGGATTCTCCAGTTAAAATTCCTAACAGTTTAAATTTTGAGGAATTAATTCTGGAGAATTAAGGTTTTTCATGAAGTGAAACTTGATTTGCTGGAAAGTACTCGGAGAGCTGAATCCAGCAAAATTTGGTTCACTCAATTTGTCGCTTTCTAGCCAAAGTTATGAGGATTTGAAGTTTGAAGGAAATCTGAAAATCGGGGAAAAGTTTAAACTCGCGCGTGGGCCCAGGGGACACGCGTCGCACGCCAGCACACCCGATCCCGGCCGCAGCCGGATCCCGATTCAAAATATCTCCCGCTGACAGCTGGGGTCCACCCCCTTCTTCAACCTCGCGACACCCGCGCTCCGCCGCCTAGGGACCTCGCCGGAGAGCTCGCCGCCGGCTTCTGTACAGCTCCAAACTTCTCGATTCTGGCCGCCCCTGCCTACTTTTACTCGGGGAACAGGATTCTAGGGTCAGCTGCTCATGACAATGGCCGGAGCATGGTCGGCGATGAGCCGCCACCTCGGAACGACTTCGGCCAGGTCGGCTGACTTCTCTAGCACCTCAGCTACTTGGGAAACCGGTCGGGAAGCACCAGTGGACCTCAGAGAAGGTCGACATGAGCTCGAGGCAGCTCGGGGAAGGCCCGAAATAGGTCCTCACCGTGCGCCCGATGCCGCCCGTTCATTCCGCCATTGGTAGACCACAAATTACGCCGGGTACAGAGGTTCTCCGGCCCAGAGTTGTGAAGGCAACTTGTGCGTTACCGTGTCTAGCTCGTGTGAGAGCGGCTTGAGGCCCTCTAATCCTTTCTAGAGCACGAATTAAACAGAATCGTACCCGAAGGTTGTTCTGCACACAGAAAGGGGAAAAGTGGAAATTCGCCGCCGGTGAGCAACCACTCGAGCTGTGGCTCGGGGATGAGCAGCACCGGTCACCAGCGCGTCCAAGGGTGCCTTGGCTCGGGCGTGACAACGCCCTGGTTGGGCTGTCCACGGGAGCCCGGGGTGTGGCGGTTCCATGTCCCGAATTTGATCTTTCGGCACAGCCGATATCAATCGGTTTCAACTGAATTCTAGCAACGGGGAGGACGGAGGAAGGTCTCTAGTACTTTACTGGGGCTCTGGAGTGGACAGAGGGAGCTGCGATCAGCGTTCTCCAATCGATTCCGAGCTGCGGGAAATTTTGGCCAGCGCTGAGTTCTTGCGGGGAAGAACGGCGATGCCTCGGCCGAGGAGGGGGGCAGGCGCCTTAAGAAGGCTCTGCACCGCCTCGTGCCCACGCGTGGGCAAGCAGCTGCTGGCGCGGCAGCTGCCCTCGGTGGCGATCACAGCTGCGGCTCGGCGACCCGAGTGAGAAAAGTCTCAGTTGGTTTGATCTGAGCAGTGGCTGACATGTGGGTCCCACTTCCAGTTTTAACCTCTGAAATTTACTCCTAATCACTGTTGTAAACAGTGAACCCCATAGTACCCCTGGTAATTCAAATTATTCACCCATGAACCATTTGAATTGATCAAAGTTCAAATTGGGTTTGGTTTGAGTGAATTTCAGCACAAGTGCAGTTTTGAATTCAAATGAAGTTTGAATTTGTCCCACTTAGCTCATGTCAAGATCAACTCCAAATGGAGTGAAAATTGGTGTGTGGGCTCACAAAAATGTGCTGAGTAAGAATATGCCTCCCACTTTTAAATTCATGGGATAAAAACAGTTTGAATTTGAATATGGTTTCAAACTGCCCTCTTCCTAACTATACCCAAAATGACCTCAAAAAGGTTTTGAATTTGGGTGAAACTTGGCATGGACATCCTTAGTAAAGTGTAGGAGTTTTCATATGTCCAGCCCATCTATATCACATATGGGAAATACCACTTTTGCAATATGTGAGTTTGTTTTCTAATGAGCATGTTGATAATTGTTACTTGCTCTTCATTTGTGTTCATGATCCTTCCTCAAATGAGGTGTGTGGTGTGGTGATGAACACTGCAAATGTGTGTCAAAAACTGAGGCCCTTACATTCCTCCCCCCTTAAAAGAATCTCGTCCCGAGATTATAAGGTGAAAATGAGAGAGAGGACGGTGGAAAATTACCGGATATGCGACGTGGAAAATTCAGGGTAGTTAGTGCGAAGGAATTCTTCGCTCTCCCATGTCGCTTCGTGTAAAGGTCCCAAAAATGTGAATACAAAGAAACATGAGTTTACACAAATGTTGGAGTCATGTGTATGAATAAGGGGCTTAGTTGAAACTTTTTCCCACATATGATAACATTGGTGAGAATTCTTCTAAACAAACTTAGGGTTGCTGCATGGGTGGACCTCATGTAGATTAAAACCCCAGAGATGAAGAGCTCAAGTGCAAGGGAAGGGTTTAAAAATCAGAGATGGACTAAAGTTAAATTCAAACTTCAAGTGAGAGAAGGACACAATGAGAAATTCAAAACTGTTGTGTCCAAACTATTGTTTGCAGCAGCTAACACAAGGATCAAGTGGCATATTTGGATTCCTTAGGTCCAAATTAGTGGGAAGGCAAAGTTTCATTGATTGTTGAAAAGAGTTGCTGCCCATCTTTCCAAAGGGAGTCAAATGTGCAAAGAATTCAAATGAACATTTGAATTTGCATGGGATTTGTCCAAACTTGTCAAATGAACTCAGTTTCCAATTTTCTAACAATTGGGTTGGATAATTGTCAAACTTTGGAGATATTTTGAGGAAAGAGGTACTGAATTGTGGGGCCCACATGTCATTGGGAGAGATGAGTGTGCAAAAGATCTTCATCTCAGGAGGTGCACGGTCTCTGTTTTTCTCCTCCTCACGAAGTCATCGCGCCACCGAACCGCCTCGGTCCTTCTCACCGTGCGACACCGGGGCAAAGCCGATGCCACCTCTCCCTCGCGACCTCTGTGCTGGCGAGCTGGTTTTCCCTCTCCTTATCACGCAGCTCGTGCGTGGTCCTCGTTTTCCCACTCTCGCGCGCACAACCGGAACATCCCGGCGCCGTTTCTCGTTCTGCCTGTTGCAAACCGCGTCGCCCCCTCCACTGCCCGAGTGATCCACGGAAGAAGTGAGCGCCAGCGTGTGCTCTAGCGACCCATCGCTCTACTCCGTGGCGTTGCCGCATCGTTTGAGCACAATTCGACGAATTTCACCGGGCACCGAGGCTCACCATCAGGAAACCGAGCGGGTCTCACGTGGACAGCCCCACCGAGAGCTTCTCAGGCCCGAGCTAGAGCGCCATCGGATGCGCTGGGAGCCCCTGATGCTCATCCCCGAAGCTCAAGCCATGAGATGAGCTACCGGGCTCGAATTTGGAAAAAGATCGCCGTCGGGCACCATCCGACCTTCTGATACGGTAATACCAAATTCGATTGTCCCTCTCATTCTTAGGCCATCAAATCTTGCACACACGAGCTGGGCTAGCCGGCGATCTTTTGCCCTTTTTCAACCAATGCCTGAAAACCATTGTGCACGACGTATTTCATACTTTTTCCACGGCGGCTATGGTGGGGCGGTTCGGGCTCCCGATGAGAGCTAGGTTAGGGCCATTTGCAGGCTGCTTCACCACCCGGACGATCCTCCCTGGCGTCCACTGGTGCTGTAGCGCCGTTCCACCGAGGTCTGGGCAGGCTAGGATGACCGGGCGACGTTGCCGAACCGGTCCAGAGCCGCCACGCCGTGGCCAGCTAGGTTAGAGCCATCGCCGGCCGGGGAAGAGGGTTCCATCGTGTTCAGCACGTGAAATAAGGCCCTAGCGGTGAGGGAGATCTCGGGGGATGGCCGGGAGGCTGGGATCCGTCGAACTCCGGCGAGCACGGCGGCGCGCGGGCGCGGGGGCCGGAGGTAGAAGACGACCCGGTGGGTCCCGCCCGTCAGCGACGGTTTTTCAAATATTTGATCGGCTGTGGCGCAGGGATCTGGTGTGGTGGCGCGGGAAATACCCTGTAGCCTCGTGTGGCTTGTCCCGACGCGTGACACCTGTCCCCGGACCCACAGCCAGTATTTGAACATTTTGGGAAATTTCAGTTTTTAGTTCAAACTTTGAATAGCTACAACTTTGGGTAGGAGAATCCAAAAATTGTGAAACAAATTTTGTTGGATTCCTCTGATAGAGTACTATCCAAATGTAGAACCCAATTTGTATGAAACCCTTTATTAAATTCTGTAAAATTCTTTAAAACTTTCTAGCAAAAGAATTTTAGAGGGAGTTTGGTTAATCCAAAAATCCTCAAATTTTGCCAGAATAGTCTTTAGGGTATTAGTGAACACATGTAAAATTCCCAAATCATTTAGAGTTGATTTAGTTAGGTTAATTCTGATTTTAAGTTTCTGTATTCAAATGAATACAGAAAACAATTTCAGGGAATTTCCAAAACTTGGAAATTCAGTTCTAGCTATTCCTTAGCTCCAAAAATACTAGGAAAATTCATGCAAACTCTAGGAGCTATAATGGAAATTGTAGTTCACCAAATTTTGCATGAACATGGGTGTGATCTCAGAATTAATTCTTCATTGCTTAGTTGCTTGGAAAATTGTTCTGAACAAACCACTCAATGAAAAGTGCTAATTTTTGGGCCAGATGACTTTCTTGTGACAAGGAACTCACATGAAAATTCTCAGCCCCATTGGGGCCCTGGGTCACCCCTGTTCTTTTTAACCTCCTTAAGTGATCAATATAGAAGAGGGGGGAAACCACTTAGCCTTTAATCATATGCTTGGATCCAAACCTAAACCACTAGCACCAGCGTCATTGTAAATTCTTAAACTGAGTTCCAGTTTTGAAAAACTTGTTATTAGGACTTGTAGCAAAGTCTTTACAATTAAACGATATGCATATTCATCACGTGTAGTATCTACGTGGAGGAGTTGAAGTCATCGGAGTAGAAATCAAGGAAAGAGGGAAGAGGTTGATCAAGCACCAAGTGGTCTTCACTAACTGCATATATATATATATATAAGTCACCTGCAAAACAAAGGCAAGCCCCGGTTTGCATCAAATTTACAAGTTTTTATTTGTATTCACTTCATACGTCTAGTATTATATTTATTGCATTACGTCTAGATGGTATGAAACCCCAAATGCATGACCCAGAAAACCCTGGAGTTTAATGTAGGATATGTTATCCATTCATGAAAACTGCTGATCTCAACAAAAGTGGATTAAAAGAAGCAAACCTCGAGTGGGCAGATTCCTACTCGTGAACAGGGATTTAGGGGGATCAATCGGAAGAATTGGGAATTGATCCTCATAGTGGGAATGGAGACCGGGCAGTGGATGGAAGGTCAAGGACGTGGTCCTGTGAGCCTAGTCTATGTCTGAGTCGATTAAGGCCCGTTCTCGTGTGCGGCCCGTTGGGCAAGTTTGAGTTGTGTACCGGATGCATACTGGCTATATGGGACCCAGGAAACCGATGTAACATGTTAACCTGGGTGTCGAGGCATACCTCACCGTCTGATGCCGATGCTGAAAGGATAGAGAAGTCTGCTCTACGAGGGTTTGCCGTAGAGAGACTTAATCCCAGTCGGTGGGACCGGTTCGACATGTGGGTGTCGTGTGAAAGGTGGCCACGTACGACGTCAGTGACGGTTGCTGTGTGCAACGTCGAGTACGGGCGTACGTGTCGTGTCAGCCGGGTGTTTTTGATTGCAATCACCGTCGCTCGCGGTAGTGAGCATACTTGTCCTCTGCGTCGTGACGTAGTAATACACCGGGAAATATTTAACATGCTTCGTGGGTAATCCTCATAATGGAGATGAGGAATGATCAACACTTCACTAAATTTAATTTCCACCTTGGGCTAGAAGCGTCGAGGCAAAGCGTTTCTTGTTTGATTGTGGAGTCTCGACGTTGATGGCGCAAGGTCCGTATGAGTCTAGGGTAGCTCACTAAAGTTACTTTCACCTCAGGCAAGTGACATCGAGATGAAGCGTTTCTTGGTTTGATTGTGGAGTCTCGATGTAAATTGCGCGAGGGCTATAAAAGTTGCTTAAAACTTGAAGTAAGGACTCCCCTTTAGCTCAAGTTCATCGTTTATGAAAAATGCTATAATCAGCCCTCTATTTCCATCACATAGAGTTTCATGACTAGGGTGACGGGTCAGTCTTGCTGAGCTTCGTGCTCACAGATACTGCACAAGTTGTTTTGCAGGAAATAACTATACGCTGAGATGTACGGGTGCCTAAGGAGGTTCGGAACCCTCCGAGTGGTGAACTTAGGGCAACCCCTGCCTCTGCTACTGTGATAGTGTTGCTAGTGAGAAGGTTCCGCGGGCTGGACACCTTCCCTGTTGCTTAGCATAGATATGAGTCGTGAGTTGTAATAGTCTTCCGCTGTAGTTTATTTTGAGAAGTATTTGTAAACTCAAAACTTTGTAAGTTTCCGCTCGATTTATGTAATATGATGCTTTATTATGTGTGCTGTTGGGTGCCGCATCGCACGGCACCACCCAATGCGATTCCCGGGCGAGGTATCCCGTCCCCGTGAGTGATCGGGACGGCGGGGTCCTCACAGCGTGGTATCAGAGCCGCATTGGTAATAGCACACGGAATAAGGATTGTATTACGACAAAAACTTAGGATACGGTGAGGAAACGATAGTAGGCCCACATAAGGACTATAGTAGTATAGTTACTTAAAGTGGCATAACTAACTTATGTGTTATAATTCTGAATTTTGATTCTGTAACGACGCACCTACGTTCTGGTAAGAATGGTAAGGAACGCCACCGAAAGCGGTTCAATTTCGGTTAGCTCCCCTGACGAGGAAAGTGGTTCAGGGATAGGTCTCACAGCTTGGTGTGAGATGTTAATATGAAACTCTTGAACTCTTCATGTTCCTGAGCTCATATGAAACGCTGATCCCTAGCGTGCATTAGGCAAGTAAGTGGAGACCCCATCGTGTGGTCAGTAACGCGATAGTATGGTCTGCTGGAAATAGCCCAGAAGGACATACGCAGCGCTTGCCATCGGCGTGCCCTGCAGGGCAGTAGGTGGTATCCGTTGGGTTGATAACATTCCCAACCGTGACGACCCGTTCATGACATACTCGGGTTCCCCGTCGTGTGGTGTTGAAACACGATCACGTACCTTGAGACGTGACTTAACTCAAGGACGGCCGTATGACAATGATACGGGCGTTTGTATTTACTTTCAATTATAGAACTGCCTGAAATGAGAAAAACTTTGAGTGCACCACTATTGAGTGATCTTCTGCAGGTACTAACCACGTACGTATCCCGTGTAGTACACGTGTGCGAGAGACTGTCTTAGTGCCACTGATAAAACGGATATGCCGGTATAATCCGGATTAGGATTTTCTTTTGGGGAGGCAACGTAGTACCGACATGTTCTTACGGTGCATCGACACCGTACTACACATAATAACCTCTTCCCTATGAAGAAATGATTCATGAGTTAACTTTCAACTAAAAATGGAAGTTTGAAACGAATATTAGTTACCGAACTCTTCTTTTGAACTAAGATTCAAATGAGAGAGTGTCTAGGTTTCAAAGATTTCAAAAACAGAGTGCTCTGTTTCTAGCAGAAATTCTTGCTGGATTTTTACAGAGTATAACTCTGAGTAGCTTTAACCAATTAATGTGTATGATGCAGTTCTGGAAAGGTTGTCATGGGCTCTACAACTTTCTTGTAGACCTCCAGAGCAAAATCACAGATTAAGTTGGTGAAAAGTTCAGTTGAAGGCAAACTGTTCAGAACCAGGACAGTAACAAAGCCTCTCTGAACCTTTCTGTTTTTAAGCCATGACTGCCGGTAGAAAAATCCCTACGAGGCCTTTGGATACTCGTTGGAAAGATATTAAAGTTAACTTCAACTTTGATATTCAACTGGAGTTACGAAGGTGCTTTTAACTGGATCAGGATCTGATCTGTTTGAAGACCAATCAGTCGGCTTGTAAATCCTTGCTGTTGGATACAGCAGTTTGCGCTTAAACCATTTTGCTTGCATGTTGAGGTTTCATTATCAGTGTTGCACTACTTTGTTTATGGAATAAATCAAGTGATAGTGTTGAACTGATAATGAACTCTTGCAATTGCAGAATGGTGCGAACTCGGTCCATGAGTGAGGTGGGTGGTTCCAGTGGTGGTGGTGGTGATAACTCTCCACAGCGGGAGCAGCGAGCTCCGCAACAGCAGCCTTCACCAGGACCTTCACCCACGGTCACAATGGCGGACATTCTGGCCGCCATGACGGGTGCAAACGATGAGCGAACCGACTTGCTCCGCACCCTAGTGATGAATACATCCCGTCCAGGGGGATGTCAAGACGAAGACTTGCGCCAACCGCAACTGAATTCCTATGTTGAGTTCTTGGCAACTCAACCACCGGTTTTCATGGAATCTGAGGATCCTCTGGTGGCGGATAGCTGGATCCGTACCATTGAATCTAAGTTCGGGTTGCTTCAATGCACCGAACATCAGAAGGTTTTATACGCGGCGCAACAACTTCACGGGTCCGCCAGTGCATGGTGGGCAAATCAACTCGCCTCCTTACCAGCTGGACATGACTGTGCATGGGCAGAATTCCGGAAGGCATTTCTCGCGTATCATGTTCCGTCCGGGATAATTCAGCGGAAACTCGAGGAGTTCCTGGCCTTAAAACAAGGAGGGAGGGGTGCATACGAGCATTCACGAGTGTTCAACAAACTGGCGCAGTATGCGCCTCAACATGTGAACACCGAAGCACAAAAATGTGAATGGTTTTTCCGCAGCCTCAATCCCAAGCTAAAGGAGAGACTCGTTTTAACTGATCGAAAGAACTTCAACGAATTGATGAGTGCTGCCATCATGGTCGAAGATGCTCAGCGGGAAGTTCAGGCTGAGAAAAGAAAGAACCATGTACCACCGGAGAGTAGCAGTAGTGCTCCTCAGAAATACCGGATGGTAGACAGTACCTTGAACTGTCAGCTGATGCATCCGGCTCGACGACTCCAGCAATATTCCAGTCGATCATCCCAATACTCTGATTTCGGACAGCTGCAACAACGGTATAGGCAGCCACGTTATTCTGCTCCTCAAGTGTTCTTGCCGCAGCAGAATACCACCAATGTCCATGCACAGAGCAACCAGGAACCGGCTGAGAAACCGTGCTTCACGTGCGGGTACTTGGGTCACATCAGCAGAAAGTGTCCAGAAAGGATACGCCATAAAGAAACTACACCAAAGCGGGGTATGAATCAACCCCGTGCTCAGCTTCAAGGAACAGCACCAAAACCCGGGTGCATTTATCATACAGCTCTAGAGGATGTGCCAGATGGGGCACCTGTACTAGCGGGAATGTTCACCCTCAATGGACTGCCCGTATTAATTCTGTTTGACTCTGGAGCTACACACAATTTCATCAGCAGGATGTTTGTGTGCAAAGCTGAGCTCTCCACCTCTACACCGAAGGATCACTACCTTATCCGCTCACCGGGTGGAAATATAGCTGCTAATGAAGTAGTGATCAAAGCACCCTTGTGCTTAGGTGGAAACTTATACCCCACCACCCTCATTGTGTTAGAGGGGCAGAAGATCGACGTGATTCTAGGAATGGCGTGGATGAACTATCACGGGGCTGTTCTTGATATTGGTCCACGGATTGTTAGTTTGGACTCTCCAATCTACGGTATCCAAACGCTCATACTTGAAGCCGTGGATTCTAAAAATCCAGTGGTATACCACAGTGTGACCACGAAACTGGAGGATATTCCAGTGGTCCGTGAGTACCCAGATGTGTTTCCCGACGATCTTCCAGGGATGCCGCCCGAGAGGGATGTGGTATTCAAGATCGAGTTAGCACCGGGAACCACACCAATATCTCGGAGGCCGTACAAAATGTCTCCAAAGGAATTAGCTGAACTAAAAGAACAGCTAAAGGACTTAATGGACAAAGGGTTCATCCGACCAAGCTCATCGCCATGGGGCTGTTCAGCCCTTTTTGTGAAGAAAAAGGATGAGTCACTTCGATTATGTGTGGATTATCGGCCGCTGAATGCAGTGACGATCAAAAATAAATATCCGTTGCCGCGGATCGATATATTATTTGATCAGTTAGTGGGTGCCAAGGTATTCTCCAAGATGGACTTACGGTCTGGTTATCATCAAATAAAGATCAGAGCGGAGGATATACCGAAGACGGCCTTCTCGACTAGATACGGGCTCTATGAGTATCTAGTCATGTCTTTCGGGCTAACAAATGCACCCGCACATTTCATGTATCTCATGAATTCTGTATTCATGCCAGAGTTGGATCAGTTCGTCGTGGTTTTCATCGACGACATTCTCGTTTACTCCAAATCGGAGGAGGAGCACACCAAACATCTCCATATTGTGCTCCAACGCCTACGAGAACATAAGCTGTATGCCAAATTCAGCAAGTGTGAATTTTGGATCAGCAAAGTACCATTTTTAGGCCACATTATTTCAGCAGAGGGTGTGGCCGTGGATCCAACAAAAATTGAGCAAGTCTTGCAGTGGGAGTCTCCGACATCGGTTCATCAAATCCGCAGTTTCTTAGGACTAGCGGGTTATTACCGGAGATTTATTCCCAGCTTCTCGAAGGTGGCTAAACCAATGACGGAGTTATTAAAGAAGAGCAGCAAGTATGTGTGGACAGAGGCCTGTGAAGAGGCATTTCAAACATTGAAGAAACATCTCACAACGGCACCGGTGTTAGCCCAACCGGATACAACAAAGCCATTTGATGTTTATTGCGATGCCTCAGGCATTGGACTTGGCTGCGTCTTAATGCAAGATAGACGCGTGATCGCGTATGGGTCTCGTCAACTCCGCAACCATGAGCAGCACTACCCCACTCATGACCTAGAACTTGCTGCGGTGGTGCTTGCGTTGAAGATGTGGAGGCACTATTTACTTGGAAATTTAGTGCACCTCTACACCGACCACAAGAGCCTCAAATATATATTCACTCAGAAGGATATTAATATGAGGCAGCGGAGATGGCTGGAATTAATTAAAGACTATGAGCTCGAGATCCATTACCATCCGGGCAAAGCTAACGTGGTGGCTGATGCACTCAGTCGTAAGTCCCACGTTAATAATTTGGCAGTTGTTCCGGAGGAGGAGGAAGAACCAAGCTTGCGAGTGATTCCGTATGGGGCGTTGTATAACCTTGCTCTTGTGCCTACCATCAGAGAGGAGATTGTACAGGCCCAGAAGAGAGATAGAGGAATGCGGAATATACGAGCAAGGATTAAAGAGGATAAGATGAAATGTTTCCGGGAAGATGATCAAGGCGTGTTATGGTTTAACAACCGTATTGTGGTACCCCGGGACCTGAAGCTAAGGAAGAAAATCCTCGATGAAGCGCATATGTCCAAGTACTCGATACATCCAGGGAGCAATAAGATGTATCAAGACCTGAAGACAAAATTTTGGTGGACTAGGATGAAGCGAGAAATTGCCAAGTATGTATCCGAGTGTGATACATGTCGGCGAGTCAAAGCTGACCACATAAAGAAGGCAGGAATGCTACAACCCTTAAGCATTCCGGCATGGAAGTGGGAGGACATCAGCATGGACTTTATTGTTGGACTACCTCTCACATCCAGAAGGCATGACTCCATTTGGGTGATTGTTGATCGCTTAACAAAATCAGCCCACTTCATCCCAGTGAGTACAAGATATTCAACTAAGCAATATGCAGAGTTGTATCTTTCAAGGATTGTGTGCTTACATGGAGTCCCCAAGACCATTATATCAGACCGAGGTTCAATATTTGTTGCTCGTTTCTGGGAACAACTACATGAATCTCTGGGAACGAAATTAATCAGAAGCTCAGCATACCACCCCCAGACCGACGGTCAAACAGAGAGGGTGAATCAAATTTTGGAAGATATGCTGAGGGCGTGTGCCATAGATCATGGAAAGAACTGGGATAACCATTTGCCATTAGCAGAGTTCTCTTACAACAATGGTTACCAATCCAGCATTAAAATGGCACCATACGAAGCACTTTATGGCAGGAAGTGCCGCACACCACTCAATTGGTGTGAATCTGGCGAGAGAGTGATTTTCGGCATTGATCTTGTAAAAGATGCCGAAGAGCGAGTCCAGCTAATTCAAGAGAACCTCAGGGCCGCTCAATCTCGCCAGAAGAGCTATGCGGACCAGCGACGCCGACCCTTGAGTTTTGAAGTCGGAGATCACGTCTATCTCCGAGTGTCCCCGATGAAAGGGATTCATCGATTCGGGGTCAAGGGAAAGCTAGCTCCTCGCTTTGTGGGTCCGTTCCTTATTACAGAACGGTGTGGGCCGGTAGCCTACCGTTTGGAGCTGCCGCCATCCTTATCGGGCATCCACGATATCTTCCATGTCTCACACTTGAGAAAGTGTTTGAAGAAACCGACGGACATCCTTTCGGAAGACATGGAAGTATTGCAACCGGACCTCACCTATGCCGAGAAGCCCATCAAGATCATCGACGAGAAGAGACGGATCACTCGAAATCGGGCTTTGAAATTTTACAAGGTCCTGTGGAGTAATCACACACCGGAAGAAGCGACTTGGGAGAGTGAGGATTTCCTCCACAAGAACTATCCGGAACTTTTGTCGTAGTTGTTGTAATTACCTTCCGCCTCATCTTTCTTTTGTAATCTCGGGACGAGATTCTTTTAAGGGGGGAGGATTGTAAAGGTCCCAAAAATGTGAATACAAAGAAACATGAGTTTACACAAATGTTGGAGTCATGTGTATGAATAAGGGGCTTAGTTGAAACTTTTTCCCACATATGATAACATTGGTGAGAATTCTTCTAAACAAACTTAGGGTTGCTGCATGGGTGGACCTCATGTAGATTAAAACCCCAGAGATGAAGAGCTCAAGTGCAAGGGAAGGGTTTAAAAATCAGAGATGGACTAAAGTTAAATTCAAACTTCAAGTGAGAGAAGGACACAATGAGAAATTCAAAACTGTTGTGTCCAAACTATTGTTTGCAGCAGCTAACACAAGGATCAAGTGGCATATTTGGATTCCTTAGGTCCAAATTAGTGGGAAGGCAAAGTTTCATTGATTGTTGAAAAGAGTTGCTGCCCATCTTTCCAAAGGGAGTCAAATGTGCAAAGAATTCAAATGAACATTTGAATTTGCATGGGATTTGTCCAAACTTGTCAAATGAACTCAGTTTCCAATTTTCTAACAATTGGGTTGGATAATTGTCAAACTTTGGAGATATTTTGAGGAAAGAGGTACTGAATTGTGGGGCCCACATGTCATTGGGAGAGATGAGTGTGCAAAAGATCTTCATCTCAGGAGGTGCACGGTCTCTGTTTTTCTCCTCCTCACGAAGTCATCGCGCCACCGAACCGCCTCGGTCCTTCTCACCGTGCGACACCGGGGCAAAGCCGATGCCACCTCTCCCTCGCGACCTCTGTGCTGGCGAGCTGGTTTTCCCTCTCCTTATCACGCAGCTCGTGCGTGGTCCTCGTTTTCCCACTCTCGCGCGCACAACCGGAACATCCCGGCGCCGTTTCTCGTTCTGCCTGTTGCAAACCGCGTCGCCCCCTCCACTGCCCGAGTGATCCACGGAAGAAGTGAGCGCCAGCGTGTGCTCTAGCGACCCATCGCTCTACTCCGTGGCGTTGCCGCATCGTTTGAGCACAATTCGACGAATTTCACCGGGCACCGAGGCTCACCATCAGGAAACCGAGCGGGTCTCACGTGGACAGCCCCACCGAGAGCTTCTCAGGCCCGAGCTAGAGCGCCATCGGATGCGCTGGGAGCCCCTGATGCTCATCCCCGAAGCTCAAGCCATGAGATGAGCTACCGGGCTCGAATTTGGAAAAAGATCGCCGTCGGGCACCATCCGACCTTCTGATACGGTAATACCAAATTCGATTGTCCCTCTCATTCTTAGGCCATCAAATCTTGCACACACGAGCTGGGCTAGCCGGCGATCTTTTGCCCTTTTTCAACCAATGCCTGAAAACCATTGTGCACGACGTATTTCATACTTTTTCCACGGCGGCTATGGTGGGGCGGTTCGGGCTCCCGATGAGAGCTAGGTTAGGGCCATTTGCAGGCTGCTTCACCACCCGGACGATCCTCCCTGGCGTCCACTGGTGCTGTAGCGCCGTTCCACCGAGGTCTGGGCAGGCTAGGATGACCGGGCGACGTTGCCGAACCGGTCCAGAGCCGCCACGCCGTGGCCAGCTAGGTTAGAGCCATCGCCGGCCGGGGAAGAGGGTTCCATCGTGTTCAGCACGTGAAATAAGGCCCTAGCGGTGAGGGAGATCTCGGGGGATGGCCGGGAGGCTGGGATCCGTCGAACTCCGGCGAGCACGGCGGCGCGCGGGCGCGGGGGCCGGAGGTAGAAGACGACCCGGTGGGTCCCGCCCGTCAGCGACGGTTTTTCAAATATTTGATCGGCTGTGGCGCAGGGATCTGGTGTGGTGGCGCGGGAAATACCCTGTAGCCTCGTGTGGCTTGTCCCGACGCGTGACACCTGTCCCCGGACCCACAGCCAGTATTTGAACATTTTGGGAAATTTCAGTTTTTAGTTCAAACTTTGAATAGCTACAACTTTGGGTAGGAGAATCCAAAAATTGTGAAACAAATTTTGTTGGATTCCTCTGATAGAGTACTATCCAAATGTAGAACCCAATTTGTATGAAACCCTTTATTAAATTCTGTAAAATTCTTTAAAACTTTCTAGCAAAAGAATTTTAGAGGGAGTTTGGTTAATCCAAAAATCCTCAAATTTTGCCAGAATAGTCTTTAGGGTATTAGTGAACACATGTAAAATTCCCAAATCATTTAGAGTTGATTTAGTTAGGTTAATTCTGATTTTAAGTTTCTGTATTCAAATGAATACAGAAAACAATTTCAGGGAATTTCCAAAACTTGGAAATTCAGTTCTAGCTATTCCTTAGCTCCAAAAATACTAGGAAAATTCATGCAAACTCTAGGAGCTATAATGGAAATTGTAGTTCACCAAATTTTGCATGAACATGGGTGTGATCTCAGAATTAATTCTTCATTGCTTAGTTGCTTGGAAAATTGTTCTGAACAAACCACTCAATGAAAAGTGCTAATTTTTGGGCCAGATGACTTTCTTGTGACAAGGAACTCACATGAAAATTCTCAGCCCCATTGGGGCCCTGGGTCACCCCTGTTCTTTTTAACCTCCTTAAGTGATCAATATAGAAGAGGGGGGAAACCACTTAGCCTTTAATCATATGCTTGGATCCAAACCTAAACCACTAGCACCAGCGTCATTGTAAATTCTTAAACTGAGTTCCAGTTTTGAAAAACTTGTTATTAGGACTTGTAGCAAAGTCTTTACAATTAAACGATATGCATATTCATCACGTGTAGTATCTACGTGGAGGAGTTGAAGTCATCGGAGTAGAAATCAAGGAAAGAGGGAAGAGGTTGATCAAGCACCAAGTGGTCTTCACTAACTGCATATATATATATATATAAGTCACCTGCAAAACAAAGGCAAGCCCCGGTTTGCATCAAATTTACAAGTTTTTATTTGTATTCACTTCATACGTCTAGTATTATATTTATTGCATTACGTCTAGATGGTATGAAACCCCAAATGCATGACCCAGAAAACCCTGGAGTTTAATGTAGGATATGTTATCAATTCATGAAAACTGCTGATCTCAACAAAAGTGGATTAAAAGAAGCAAACCTCGAGTGGGCAGATTCCTACTCGTGAACAGGGATTTAGGGGGATCAATCGGAAGAATTGGGAATTGATCCTCATAGTGGGAATGGAGACCGGGCAGTGGATGGAAGGTCAAGGACGTGGTCCTGTGAGCCTAGTCTATGTCTGAGTCGATTAAGGCCCGTTCTCGTGTGCGGCCCGTTGGGCAAGTTTGAGTTGTGTACCGGATGCATACTGGCTATATGGGACCCAGGAAACCGATGTAACATGTTAACCTGGGTGTCGAGGCATACCTCACCGTCTGATGCCGATGCTGAAAGGATAGAGAAGTCTGCTCTACGAGGGTTTGCCGTAGAGAGACTTAATCCCAGTCGGTGGGACCGGTTCGACATGTGGGTGTCGTGTGAAAGGTGGCCACGTACGACGTCAGTGACGGTTGCTGTGTGCAACGTCGAGTACGGGCGTACGTGTCGTGTCAGCCGGGTGTTTTTGATTGCAATCACCGTCGCTCGCGGTAGTGAGCATACTTGTCCTCTGCGTCGTGACGTAGTAATACACCGGGAAATATTTAACATGCTTCGTGGGTAATCCTCATAATGGAGATGAGGAATGATCAACACTTCACTAAATTTAATTTCCACCTTGGGCTAGAAGCGTCGAGGCAAAGCGTTTCTTGTTTGATTGTGGAGTCTCGACGTTGATGGCGCAAGGTCCGTATGAGTCTAGGGTAGCTCACTAAAGTTACTTTCACCTCAGGCAAGTGACATCGAGATGAAGCGTTTCTTGGTTTGATTGTGGAGTCTCGATGTAAATTGCGCGAGGGCTATAAAAGTTGCTTAAAACTTGAAGTAAGGACTCCCCTTTAGCTCAAGTTCATCGTTTATGAAAAATGCTATAATCAGCCCTCTATTTCCATCACATAGAGTTTCATGACTAGGGTGACGGGTCAGTCTTGCTGAGCTTCGTGCTCACAGATACTGCACAAGTTGTTTTGCAGGAAATAACTATACGCTGAGATGTACGGGTGCCTAAGGAGGTTCGGAACCCTCCGAGTGGTGAACTTAGGGCAACCCCTGCCTCTGCTACTGTGATAGTGTTGCTAGTGAGAAGGTTCCGCGGGCTGGACACCTTCCCTGTTGCTTAGCATAGATATGAGTCGTGAGTTGTAATAGTCTTCCGCTGTAGTTTATTTTGAGAAGTATTTGTAAACTCAAAACTTTGTAAGTTTCCGCTCGATTTATGTAATATGATGCTTTATTATGTGTGCTGTTGGGTGCCGCATCGCACGGCACCACCCAATGCGATTCCCGGGCGAGGTATCCCGTCCCCGTGAGTGATCGGGACGGCGGGGTCCTCACACTTCGTCCATGGAGTGATTACGCCATAGAACCTTGTAGAACCACAACGTACGGTTGCGTGTGGTTTGGGCCTTTTCATCAATAATCTGCACCGGTTCCTCCCGATAGGTGAGATCCGGTTGCAGTTCTTCAATGTCTTCCAGCTGAACGGTAGTTGATAGCTTGAGACACTTCCTCAGCTGGGAAATGTGAAAGACGTTGTGCACACCGGAATGTGCTTCTGGTAATGTCAGCCGGTATGCCACTGACCCACATCTTTCGGTAATCTGGAATGGACCGATGAATCGGGGTGCCAACTTTCCCCTCACCCCAAATCTGTTTACGCCCTTCATTGGAGACACCCGTAGGTATACGTGATCTCCAACTTCGAATTGTAATGGGCGCCTTCTCCGGTCCACATACTGTTTTTGACGGGATTGGGCGGCTTTTAGGTTCGCTTGAATTAGTCGAACCTTTCCTTCCGCGTTGTTGACAAGGTCAATCCCGAAGGTAACCCTTTTGCCAGACACACACCAGTTCAATGGTGTGCGGCATTTCCTACCGTATAGCGCCTCGTAAGGTGCCATCTTGATGCTGGCTTGGTACCCATTATTGTACGAGAACTCAGCTAACGGCAAGTGATCATCCCAATTCTTGCCGTGGTCGATAGCGCAAGCTCGTAGCATGTCTTCTAAGATTTGATTTACCCGCTTCATTTGCCCATCCGTCTGCGGGTGGTAGGCTGAACTACGGATCAGCTTCGTCCCAAGGCAGCGTGCAGCTGCTCCCAAAAATGGGACACAAATAAAGTTCCCCGATCCGATATGATGGTACGGGGTACGCCGTACAAGCATAGGATCCGTGAGATGTACAGTTCAGCGTACTTCTTGGCGTTGTAGTTGGTGTTGACCGGGATGAAATGGGCAACTTTGGTGAGCCGATCGATGATCACCCACACAGAATCATGTTTATGCAAGGTGGTGGGTAAACCGATGATGAAGTCCATGCTCGCATCCTCCCGCTTCCAGGCAGGAATGCCCAGTGGTTGCAGCAGTCCCGGTTTTCGCATATGATCTGCCTTCACCCTTCGACATTTATCACACTCGGACACGTATTTTGCAACCTCGCGCTTCATCCGTGTCCACCAAAACTTTCTTCGGAGTTCTTGATACATCTTGTTGCTGCCGGGGTAAATAGAGAACTTTTATAAGTGAGCCTCATCAAAGATCTTCTTTCGTAGTTCCGGGTTTCGGGGTACGACGATCCGGTCCTTGAACCATAGGACGCCGTCTCCGTCCTTCCGGAAACATTTCAACTCCCCACTGTCTACACGTCTCCGCAAATGTGACATGCCCTTGTCATTCTTCTGGGCTGCCGCTATCTCTTCACGGATGGTGGGGATCAAAGCTAGGTTGTAGAGAGCTCCGTGTGGAATCACATGTAGTGGTGGTTCGCTCTCTTCCAACGGTGTGATGGTCGGATTATTGACGTGTGACTTGCGGCTCAGCGCATCTGCCACTACGTTTGCCTTGCCCGGATGATAATGGATCTCTATCTCGTAATCCTTTATCAGTTCTAACCATCTTCGTTGCCTCATGTTCAGCTCCTTCTGAGTGAATATGTACTTGAGGCTTTTGTGGTCGGTATATAAATGTACGAGGTTACCGAGTAGGTAGTGCCTCCACATTTTTAGTGCAAGTACCACGGCAGCGAGCTCCAAGTCGTGAGTTGGATAATTTTGCTCATGGTTTCTAAGCTGCCGTGATCCATACGCGACCACTCTTCGGTCTTGCATTAGCACACATCCGAGCCCAATGCCAGATGCATCGCAGTACACATCGAACGGTTTTGTTGTGTCTGGCTGCGCCAAAACCGGTGCTGATGTCAGGTGCTTGACTAAAGCCTTGAATGCTGCTTCACATGCTGGACTCCAAACATATTTGGTAGCCTTCTTCAGCAGCTCCGTCATTGGATTGGCAATCTTCGAGAAGTTCGGAATGAACCTTCGATAATATCCCGCGAGTCCGAGGAAACTCCGTACCTCGTGAACAGTTATCGGGGATTTCCAATTCAGCACTTGCGTAATCTTGCTCGGATCCACAGCAATACCCTCCGCTGAGATGATATGCCCGAGGAAAGGCACTTGCGATATCCAAAACTCGCATTTGCTGAATTTTGCGTATAACTTGTGATCCCGCAGCCGTTGCAAGACTATATGCAGATGTTTCTTGTGATCTTCCTCTGACTTGGAATATACTAGGATGTCGTCGATGAAGACCACGACAAACTTGTCCAGCTCCGGCATGAATACCGAGTTCATCAAGTACATGAAGTGAGCTGGAGCATTAGTGAGGCCGAAGGACATAACCAGGTATTCATAAAGTCCATACCTCGTCGAGAAAGCCGTCTTCGGAATGTCCTCAGCCCTTATCTTAATCTGATGGTACCCGGATCTTAAGTCCATTTTGGAAAAGATCTTTGCTTTGACCAACTGATCAAACAACATGTCGATCCGTGGCAACGGGTACTTGTTCTTGATGGTTACGGCATTTAATGGACGATAGTCCACGCAAAGCCGCAACGTCTCATCCTTCTTCTTGACAAATAATGCCGAACAGCCCCATGGCAAGGAGCTCGGCCTAATAAAACCCTTCTCCAGAAGGTCCGTGAGCTGAATCTTCAGTTCAGCCAACTCCTTGGGCGCCATCTTGTACGGCCTTCGGGATATTGGCATGGTTCCCGATGCAAGTTCAATCTTGAACTCCACCTCTCTATCGGGCGGCATCCCCGGCAAATCTTCCGGGAATACATCAGGGAACTCTCGGACCACTGGAATATCTTCCAATCTGATGGTTGTGACTTGATAGACACTTGGAAGTTTTATTTCTGGACTGTCCAGAAATAAAGAGTGAGACTCGTGCACTTCTGAGTTCAAGTGCACGACTCGGAGGACGGTGTCTAAAACAGCGCCGTGGCGGGTTAACCACGACATCCCTAAGATGACATCGACCTTTTGTCCCTCTAAGATTATGAGAGACGTAGGGTAAAGTCTACCCTCTAAGCACAATGGCGCTTTTGGGACCATCATGCTTGCTGAAATTTTCCCACCCGGTGAACAGATCACATAGGGACTATCGGTGGGTAGTATTTGCAAGCTGTATTTATCAATGAAAGCTTGGCTAATGAAGCTATGCGTGGCACCTGAATCAAATAGTACTATAGCGGGATGCTGGTGGAGTTGGAACATACCCGCAAGGATTGGCTCGCCCTCCGGCACGTCCTCAATGGCAAGCTGGTGGACGGTGCCGGGCCTAGGGTTTGCCCGCCGCGCATTAGTAGGGTTCCGGGGTTGATTCCTCCCCGGAAACTGTGGTGCCACTCCGCCGCCTTGCCTCTCTGGCCAACTGCTCGCGAAGTGTCCTGGACGACCACACTTGTAACATGTGGCCGCTGCTGGTGGAGTGCTCGGTGGATGAAAGCCCGGCATGCGTTGCGGAGGTGCAAACGCACGCGGCATCGCCCGCTGCTGCTGTTGTTGTTGCGGTGGTACTGGCAGTGCCGGCCTGAATGCCGGTGAAGAGTACGGCCGACTGCGGAACGGCATCGACCACGGTGGTGGTTGCCAGCGTGGACCTGATGGTGGGCGATTCACCATCCGAAACTTCTGAGAAGGACCGCCTCCTTCTCCGCTGCTCTGCGGCGCGCTTCGCTTCCTCTCCGCCGCCGCTAACTCCTTGCCGGAGTCCTCCTGAACAATCGCAGCATCAATGATGTCGTTGAGGCTGCCGCGATTGAACATCGCCAACTTGTCCTTCAGGAGCGGGTTAAGCCCCTGGTAAAAGTGGTCTCGCCGCTTCTCGTCTGTATCTGCGTGATACGACGCATAGAGCGCGAGATCGTTGAACGCTCTGGAGTATTCCAGCGCGTTCCGGCTCCCTTGCTGCAGGTGTAAGAACTCCTGCATCTTCCTCTTCATTAAACCTGGCGGTATATGATAGGCCCTGAAGGCCGTCCGAAACTCCGTCCAGGTCATCACTCGGTCAGTGGGCTGTGAAGCACAGAAGTTGGCCCACCACGCGCTCGCGGATCCTTGGAGCTGCTGGACCGCGAACTGAGTCTTGCGCTGCTCGCTAAGCTGGAGCAGCCCGAACTTCATCTCTATGGCGCGGAGCCAGTTGTCCGCGTCAAGTGGTTCATCCGCCCTTGAGAATACCGGGGGATGAGTTGCCAGGAAGTCGGAGTAGGAGCTCTGTTGACGCTCCTCACGATCTTGACGTCTCTCTGGGTGAGACGTATTCGCAATAAGAGTCTGCAGCAACTCTGTGTGTTGCTGATGCGAGCCCGCCATTTCCGCGACGATGTCGGCCAATGTAACCGTTGGCAGTGGCGGTGGCGGTGTTTGCTGTTGCTGCTGTTGCTGTTGTTGTCCCGATGAGTCCTCGGGAGGTGGTTGGGAGGTCTCTCCCCCTTGACTGGTACCCCCAACGTCAGGGTTGGCACGAGTACGCGTCATTCTGAAATTCAAAACAGCAGCAATTAGCACATGTCTTACTTAAAATTCCATAAGCAACAGTAGGTATTGAAGTGACACATGATTAATTTGCACAACATTCACATATATTGATAAAGCATAAACTTTATATAAGATACATTATTCTCGGGTCTCCGAGAAGTCGTGCTCATGTCATCACTACCTATACATACACTACTGTCTACACGACATGTCACCGATTACAAAAGTTGGGTTACGCTACCCTGGCTGCCCTACATGGCAACTGTAACCCTCTACTCGGAGTAGAACTCGACCTCCTGTGGGTCGTCCTCCTCCGGTACCTCTGCTGGTGGCTCTGGATCTACCACCTCTTCTCCCATTACGGGTTCTCCCATTGCTGGAAGACCCAAGACCACCGGTACGCCTAACACCGGGGGCACGAGGTCCTGCAAAGCATGCACCTCGTCCATAGCTTGGTTGTAGTCCTCTTCCCAGCCTTGTACTTCCTCGATAGCATCGTCCCGCTCTTGAGCAAGGTCCTCATTCTTCTGGGTTAGGGTCTGCACCAGTTCTTGTAACGCCGCGATGTCGACACGGCTTTTTCTCTTCGCCTTCTTCAGACGATGCAACTGATTGTGCTGTTCATTCAGTCGCTTGATCGTCAGAAGGAGCACATTGCGGAGTGCACTGTGAGCACTCTCGAAATGACCTCCATGGCTCGTGCTCTCCTTGAGCTTTGTGGTGAGATGCTCCGTATGAACAGCTTGACTGTCCATCACGGCATTTCCCGCCCTCATTTGGATGCTGAGATTTGCTTCCGCGGGGTTGTACCTTGGGCAACTCGGATCCGTTGCCCCCAGGTACCTCTCTTCCCACACATGCTGAGCTCGTCCCTCCACCGGAACGAGTGCGTATGGAGTGCCCTCCATAGCCTGCACGTGTAGTTGGCAGAAACGTGACATAGTGTCACGGGCGGCCACTTGCCACATCCCTTCCGGTTGTCTTCCTCTCACCGTGACGGTGAATGGCACCCAACCGGGTGGTGTAGGTCCTGCAGGAACCTCGACATGGATCGTCCACGTCTTGTTCCCCTCTTCGCCTTCTTCCTTGGCGAAGTATTGCGGCATCTGATTGTACCCGAAATATTGGAGCATTTGCCACAATGCTTCCGGGTAGCCGTTACAGTGAGAACAGTGGGACATCACCCACCCGTTCTCCAGTTGCTTATCTGCTGTCATCTGTAAAAATATATTTGAGAAATGTCAGATATTTATTTAAACATTAAACCGCTGAGTTATAACATAAAACATGTCATTGAACCCATAAAATTTGGAAATATAGTTCAAATTTTAAACAAATTTGACTGCTGATCTGCTGTTCCCATGACAGCCCTGACCAGTTTCCATTTCAACCTGATTTAGGCTATGTTCAAGGCAAAACCAATTCTGGAGCTCAACATCAAAGTTAAAGCTAACTTCAATAGCTTTCCAGAAAGTGTTTGCTTGGCCTAAGATCTGTCTGGTTCAAAAGTTATGAGATGTCAAAGTTAACAGAATTTCTGGAGACAATTGGACAGCACCTCCCTGCCTTAGGTACTGATTTGATCCAAGAATCCCAGTTATTTCTGTTCCTAATCTGACAAAACTTTCTGTTACAAAGTTGTAACCTATCTCATAATATTTCTAGAACTACCTCATTTTCTATTTTTGGATTTTTATGCAGGAAGTTATGCTTAATGTATAGAGAGTCTACAGAGAGTCTTTACTCTGTCCTGTTTTCTGGACAGTTTCAACTCTACTGCATTTTTCGAGGGGTTAAGGGATGAAACACCTCTGGACCTCAACAGAAAAGTTGTAAAGCTCTTCCAAAGATTTCCAGAAATGTATCATAAGACCCCAACCTCGAAATAACTCAACCTCTAACCTCTGATTAACTTCAGCCTTGATTCAGCTAAAAACAGAGTGCTCTGTCCTTAACAACCTATAAGTTGAAAACTTGTTAACTTTGAATATCCTGTTCAAGGGAAGGAGTTACATCAAGTTTTACTACTATGGATCAAAACTTTCAAGTTTTAAATGAATTTGTTCATTTAGTTGGGTGTCACGTCGATGCGTCACCAGATTATGTCGGTACTACGTCCTCACAAAGAAAAACCTATACCGGACTTAGCTGGCTTCGTTATTTCAGTGGCACTAAACATCACTCGCATAAGGATGCTACACGTCTACCGTTTCATGGTCAGTCTACCTGCAGAAACTCAAACAATCATCAGACTCGGCTGCACACCGAGCCCGGAATCCATACAGTTCGTACACCCGGCCGTCATCACTCGCCCGGATGTTCTCAAGCCAACCACGCCTTGAGTTACGTGTTCACGTTTCAGACCACGTGACGGGGTCTCCCATGTTGCACCATGCACGCCAGGGACAGACGTTGCTCGAATACCCCAAACGACATGAAGAGTCGTAGAGGATACTAAAGCGGGTCGGGTTACCTGCCACCCGTGGGGCTCCACCCTTCAGCTTGTGCGCACTGGTGGACAGCGCTTACGTGCACCCCCCAAGACATGAACGTCCCGAGATGCACGATTTTCCGACATAACAAATAGGTTAATATGCCACTTTCTATATGCTAATAACATCCTTATACGGGCTACTAACTCGTTCCTCACTGGATTTTTGAAAAAAGAAGACCTTTGTAATGTGTTAAACCTCAAGCGAGCTCTGATACCAACGCTGACACGACCCCATTGGTCCGGTCAAGCCAGGATCATGCTGAGGGGTGCTGCATTGCACAGCACCGTATAACACACGTCAAAGGTACAAAGCGGAAGCGGAAATTTTATTACATAAACAAGATATGAACATGTTTACATCAAAATAAGTTCAGTCTACACTCGCGGGCGTAGACTAAGCATCAAGTGCACGTTCAGCCCTCGAACGTGTCCTTGCTAGCACGCACGTACACTAACTCTGCGGCGTGCACGACTCCCACTCGACGGGGTTCCCCTCCTGGGGTTCCGTCTCCTCTTCGGGAGTCCCTTCCTCATAGAACCCTGCAAAAGCTTCAAACACAAGCAGTGAGCACGAAGGCTCAGCAAGTCTGACCCGTCTCACCTAAACATGGAACTTCTACATGAGGGTAATGGGTTACATGAGGTAAAAATCAGTTGCAAGGACTCGCCTAATTAGTAGAACCTTACTTTCAAGTTTTAGCAGCAGGTTGTGGAGAACCTTACGCTAAGGCACATGAGAGAGCCGCAATCAAACAAGAAACGTATTTCTCTCATGTACTTTTCCCAAAGTTGAAAAGAACTTTAGTTAGCTCTAAACTACAGCATATCATTAACAATCAATGTCCAGCTTTCAATCAGCAACATTTTAACATGTAATTAGCCTGTTCTTTCTACGTCATGGTACAGTGAACAAGTGGTACTCACTGACCGCGAGGGACGGCGATTATAATCGATTTACACCTGCAGGGTTACCCGAACAACCCGTCACGTACGCCCGTACTCGATGTTGCCTACAACAACCATCACGGACGCCGTACGCGACTACCTTTCACCCGTTAGCCAAATGTTGAACCAGTCCAATCGTCCCGAGCAAGAGGTCTCTGCACGTGCATCTCAGTGCCGCCAGCCGATTTACACCTCCAGCTCTCAACCTACCCTCTGAACGACCAGCTATGCCTCAACACCCAGCTACCCGAGTTACATCAGTTTCCCGGTTCCCATATAGCCGGTAGGTCTTCGGTACTGTTCTATCTTGTTCAACAGGCCCACACACGGCTCGGTCCTCAATCGACACAAGCGGAGCTACAGCACACAGGCCCCAAAGTCCTGCTGCCCTTAACCTCCGCTCGGTCTCATTTTCTTGCCATGTGTTTCATGTGCTATCACTACCCGAGTCGAGTGCCTCTAGCCTATGCTCGCGAGTAGTTCCAACTACTCGACTTGTACCAAATCCTACTCTATCTTAGCAATGCAGTGGCCAACGAGGTTTTTAATCCTAACCCCAACCCATGGTTTTCTTGGCTATGCAGTTGGGTTTCCAATCAAGACTCTAATGCAAAGAATCACAACAATATTCAAAGATGTGCTCAAAACAATAAACACATGTAAAAAGGTTAATGCAAAACCGGAGCTTGCCTTGCTGCTCTTGGTCGTTGGCTAGCTGTTCCTCCGGATTAACGAAGTCTAGGACTTCGGGTTCCTCCTCGACCTTAGCGACTACATGATAGAAACAATACATGTATTAATTTAATGCATTTGTATTAAGTTTTGAAGTTGTGAAGTCTATAACCTTTGCTAGACAGACCTAATGACTGTGAAACTTTTATTGTGGCTTGGTTACAACCTAAACAGAGAATTGGTCAAGTTTTAGTTGCAGCAAAGCTCATTTGAGCCCTCCACAATTAATTATGTCCTTGACCTTAATTGGAACTCTTATGGTGTTCTAGGAATTTTCATGAAGCAAACTATGACTTTCTGAAAACTAGATTTTCAGAGGGTTCTAATGGAGTTGGTCTCACTTAATTTGAAGGTTCCTAGCTAAAGTTATGAGCTAAACAATTTCAGAGAAAATTCTGAAAATGTTTCTGAACATTTTCTATTTTCTCTGGAACAGTTTCACTAATCACATCATTAGGTGGATCAGATGAGCTCCAATGGGTCTGCAATTTTTATGGTAGTTCAGGGATATTTTGGTGAACATCCTAGCAAAATTTCAGGATTTTCCTCCAAAGGATTCTACAGTTAAAATTCCTAACATTTTAAAGATTGAGGAATTAATTCTGGAGAATTAAGGGTTTTCATGAAGTGAAACTTGATTTGCTGGAAATTACTCGGAGAGCTGAATCCAGCAAAATTTGGTTCACTCAATTTGGAGCTTTCTAGCCAAAGTTATGAGGATTTGAAGTTTGAAGGAAATCTGAAAATCGGGAAAAGTTTAAACTCGCGCGTGGGCCCAGGGGACACGCGTCGCACGCTGAGGCGACAGCACACCGCGGCCCACAATGATTTTGCGTGCCAGCACACCCGATCCCGGCCGCAGCCGGATCCCGATTCAAAATATCTCCCGCTGACAGCTGGGGTCCACCCCCTTCTTCAACCTCGCGACGCCCGCACTCCGCCGCCGAGGGACCTCGCCGGAGAGCTCGCCGCCGGCTTCTGTACAGCTCCAAACTTCTCGATTCTGGCCGCCCCTGCCTACTTTTACTCGGGGAACAGGATTCTGGGGTCAGCTGCTCATGACAATGGCCGGAGCATGGTCGCGACGAGCCACCACCTCGGAACGACTTCAGCCAGGTCGGCTGACTTCTCTAGCACCTCAGCTACTTGGGAAACCGGTCGGGAAGCACCAGTGGACCTCAGAGAAGGTCGACATGAGCTCGAGGCAGCTCGGGGAAGGCCCGAAATATGTCCTCACCGTGCGCCCGATGCCGCCCGTTCATTCCGCCATTGGTAGACCTCAAATTACGCCGGGTACAGAGGTTCTCCGGCCCAGAGTTGTGAAGGCAACTTGTGCGTTACCGTGTCTAGCTTGTGTGAGAGCGGCTTGAGGCCCTCTAATCCTTTCTAGAGCACGAATTAAACAGAATCGTACCCGAAGGTCGTTCTGCACACAGAAAGGGGAAAAGTGGAAATTCGCCGCCGGTGAGCAACCACTCGAGCTGTGGCTCGGGGATGAGCAGCACCGGTCACCAGCGCGTCCATGGGTGCCTTGGCTCGGGCGTGACAACGCCCTGGTTGGGCTGTCCACGGGAGCCCGGGGTGCGGCGGTTCCAAGTCCCGAATTTGATCTTTCAGCACAACCGATATCAATCGGTTTCAACTGAATTCTAGATACGGGGAGGACGGAGGAAGGTCTCTAGTACCTTGCTGGGGATCTGGAGTGGACGGAGGGAGCTGCGATCGGCATTCTCCGATCGATTCCGAGCTGCGGAAAATTTCGGCCGGCGCTGAGTTCTTGCGGGGAAGAACGGCGATGCCTCAGCCGAGGAGGGGGGCAGGCGCCTTAAGAAGGGTCTGCACCGCCTCGCGCCCGCGTGGGCAAGCAGCTGCTGGCGCGGCGGCTGCCCTCGGTGGCGATCACAGCTGCGGCTCGGCGACCCGAGTGAGAAAAGTCTAAGTCGGTATGATCTGAGCAGTGGCCGACATGTTGGTCCCACTTCCAGTTTTAACCTCTGAAATTTACTCCTAATCACTGTTGTAAACAGTGAACCCCATAGTACCCATGGTAATTCAAATTATTCACCCATGAACCATTTGAATTGATCAAAGTTCAAATTGGGTTTGGTTTGAGTGAATTTCAGCACAAGTGCAGTTTTGAATTCAAATGAAGTTTGAATTTGTCCCACTTAGCTCATGTCAAGATCAACTCCAAATGGAGTGAAAATTGGTGTGTGGGCTCACAAAAATGTGCTGAGTAAGAATATGCCTCCCACTTTTAAATTCATGGGATAAAAACAGTTTGAATTTGAATATGGTTTCAAACTGCCCTCTTCCTAACTATACCCAAAATGACCTCAAAAGGGTTTTGAATTTGGGTGAAACTTGGCATGGACATCCTTAGTAAAGTGTAGGAGTTTTCATATGTCCAGCCCATCTATATCACATATGGGAAATACCACTTTTGCAATATGTGACTTTGTTTTCTAATGGGCATGTTGATAATTGTTACTTGCTCTTCATTTGTGTTCATGATCCTTCCTCAAATGAGGTGTGTGGTGTGGTGATGAACACTGCAAATGTGTGTCAAAAACTGAGGCCCTTACAGCAGCCTTGGGAACCGCTGCAGTAAAAGCAACCATCAATTGGGCGCATGCTCCCATGATCCCGCGACTGTTCGTGCTCCGGCAGCGGTCAATGCGGGACTTAGAGAAAGTGCGCGGAGAAGGGGAGACGGAGGCCCCACCTCGGGCTCGCTATCTCCCCCGAGATGGGCGCGGGGGCCACTGTCGGTACCCGCGATATGGGGTACCCCCGCGCACAGGGGGAAATGCCTAAGGATCTCGCCCTTCTCCGCAGGGAGAGCTCCGAAGGCGCCATGTGTCCAGCGGGGCCGGACCTCCCTCTCCTCAGAGGAGAGCCTCGGGCCCGCCACGTGGCTAACAGCAGCCAGACCTCCCCTCTGTGGGGAGGGCACCGAAGGCGCCACGTGTCCCGCGGGGCCGGACCTCCCCCTCCTCAGAGGAGAGCTCCAGGCCCGCCACGTGGCCGACAGAAGCCAGACCTCCCCCTCCGCGGGGAGAGGTCCGAAGGCTCCACGTGTCCTGCGGGGCCGGACCTCCCTCTCCTCAGAGGAGAGCTCCGGGCCCGCCACGTGTCCAGCAGAACAGCGCTGCCTGCCCCCGCGCGGTAGGCAGCGGGCGTAAAGACGCACCATACCTTGCCCGTACAAGGTATTCAAGGCCCGCGCCTTCCCAAGACGCGAAGACGCGGAGCACGCCTCTGTCAGGTGCCGTTGCGCCCAGTCGCATCGCAGACTGGCGCGCAGTGTCAGAACCTGCCAGCCAATAAACACAGCGACAAGACATCCCCTGCCGCCCCCGCCGTCATCAACCACTACGACTAGCTTGCGGCATGGGCAGGGCGGCAGAACGAAGGCTCGGAAGCCTTCGCCAGAGACAACAACCAACATAACTGCAGATACGGTAGTCGGCAGGAAATCACCCCGGGACCAACTGTCGGGTCCCGGGCCCCCCTTGTAAGCCACACGAGCCTTGGACTATAAAAGGCTCGGGTAGGTAACGTTATCAAGGGTTCGCACTCCAGCAACTCACACCCTAGGCATAACTCACCCTCAAGCTCAGGACTCCGGTTCTGAGCAACAAGCAATACAGCGAGCACCTCTGCTCACCGTGGACGTAGGGTTTTACGCTTCGGCGGCCCGAACCACGTAAAAACTCGCCGTGTCAAGCTCCTCCCTCACTCGTCCCTTACGCTTAAGCTCTCCGCAAGCGACTAGCCCCTCCGAAAAAGAACCTCCGCGGGCTGCCCAGAGCAGGTCCGGGGGAAGTGTCGACCACACACTTCAGGATTGGTTCACAAATGAATTAGCAAGTTAAAGTTGAGACCGGAAGGTTGTAGGAGCAGCAGGACATAGGGGCCTGGGTGCTATAGACCTGCCCGTGTCGGTCAAGGACCGATCCGTATGCGGCCCTGTTGAACAAGTTTGAGTTGTGTACCGGACTCATGCTGGCTATATGGGACCCAGTAAACCGATGTACCTCGGGAAGTTGTCGTTGGGACTTTTCGGTTCGCCTCAGGCGGACGGCCGGTGTGCAGTATGTGGGGAATATTCTCATGACATCTCATGTCGGTAGGTGCACCATGAGAGTATCTACTGTACGGGGTGACTTGATCGATTCAGCGGGGGTGAAACGGGGGAAAGGCTGCCACGTACGAAGTCAGTGATGGTTGTTGTAGGCAACGTCGAGTACGGGCGTACGTGTCGTGTAGTCTGGGTGTTATTTATTCGAATCACCGTCGCTCGTGGAATGGACCGAGCATACTTGTTCTCACAGTCGTGACGTAGTAAGAACTTGCATGAGAAAGGAACTAATCATTTTTATGTGAAGTATTATCCTACCTTTGTATTTGATCTTGATGAATAGGCTAGTGCAAACTCGATCCTTTTATGCCATGAGCAATTTACATCAGGGGAAAGAATTTCTTGTCTGATTATGGACTCCCGATGTGGCGTGCCCAGGGTTACTTAAAATGCTGCAATTAATACCTGAAAGTAAGGATTCACTTTTAGGCGAGTTTAATTATGCTTATGCCATCCTATGTTAGGTTCATAACCTCACTTAGAGTTTCATGTTTAGGGTGACGGTTAAGTCTTGCTGAGCTTTATGCTCACGGATGCTATCCGAGTCGTTTTGCAGGTAATTGACTCGAGGCTTATGAGAAGGGATGCCGATGAGACTCGGGAACCTCCGAGTGCTTACTCAAAGAGCATCCTCGACGCTGCAGATTGGCTTCGTGTTGCTAGTATGAAACGTCAGCGGGCTGGACTGTTTCTTTGTTGCTAGTTTAGATATAAGTCGTGAGAGTGATAGTCTTCCGCTGTAGTTTACCCTGATATAACTATTTGTAAAACATTCTTGTACGCTTCCGCTAAACTATTTATGTAATATGATGTGTGTTCATCGACCCGTATGCTGTTGGGTGCCGCATAACACGGCACCACCCAACGAAGTCCTGTGGTTCCCCCACAGCATGGTATCAGAGCTGTTACACATGGTATCAGAGCTGCGTTGGGAACAGACCATGGATTGAGCATCATATTATGTCAAAAACTTAGGATACGGTGAGATAACGGTACTAGGCCCACATAAGGACTATTATTAGCATATTATGAAGGTGGCAAGCTAACCTATTTGTTATATCGGAAAATCGTGCATCTCGGGACGTCTATGTCTTGTGGGGTGCACGTATGTGCTGTCCACCAGTGCGCACAAGTTGAAGGGTGGAGCCCCACGGGTGGCAGGTAACCTGACCCGCTTTAGTATCCTCTACGACTCTTCATGTCGTTTGGGGTATTCGAGCAACGTCTGTCCCAGGCGTGCATGGTGCAATTTGGGAGACCCCGTCACGTGGTCAGTAACGTGAACACGTAGCTCAAGGCGTGTTTGGCTTGAGAACACCTGGGTGAGTGATGACGGCCGGGTTTATGAACTGTATGGATACCGGGTTCGGTATGCAGCCGAACCTGATGATTGAGTGTGGCCTATGTAGGTACTAAACCACGAAAACCTTAGTACGTGTAGAACACATTTGCGAGTGATCGTTTTAGTGCCACCTAAGGATACGTATATGCCGGTGTAATCCGGTTAGGTTTTTCTTTGGTGAGGCGACGTAGTACCGTCATATGTCTTACGGTGCATCGTCACCGTACTACACTGGATAGTATTCTTACCTATGAAGAAATCATTCATGACTAACTTCCAAACTAAAAATGGATGTGATAAAGCACATATTAGTTACTGAGCTCTTCATTTTAACTAAGTTTCAAAGAAGAGACTTGTTAGGCTTCTTTTGATCTCAAAGACAGAGTGCTCTGTTTAGACAGAAATTTTTCTGGGTTTTAACAGAACGTAACTCTAATTAGCTTGACCCAATGGAGGTGTTTGATACAGTTCCGGAAAGGTTATTAAGTGCTCTACAACTTTTCTGTATAACTCCAGAGTCAAATCCGACACCAACTTGGTTGAATGTCCAGATGAATGCAAACTGTTCAGAAAACAGAGCAGCTGCAAACTTCTCTGGATGTTGCTGTAAACTAGCCGTCACAATCTGTAGAAAAATTTCTAAGGGACATATGATACACCGTTGGAAATTTTATGAAACTTGCAACGATTTTGTAGTTCATAGTTTGTTCAGAATTGTACCCCTTTGTATGTAAAACTGTGATGAAAACAGCCACATACAAAGGAGGTGCTGGCAAAATTTATTCAGAAAATTCTGTCAACTTTGAACGATCATAACTTCTGATGAAGGGATGATCCAGAGGCATGTGAGTACTCGATGGAAAGATACTGAAGTTAACTTTAACTTTGGTATTCGACTTGAGTTATGAAAATGCTATTAACTGGATCAAATTCTGAGTTAAGTACAGAGACGTCTGTTCTGTACAGAATAAGGGACTGAATATGTTGGCTTTAGAAAGATGTGTAAATGTGAAATTTTGTTATGCTTTTATAAAGTTTTAGCATGTTCGTGTTTTACATACTTTCACATACTGCTGAAATCAAGTTTTAACTTCCCTCAAAAATTTGCTTTTTGCAGTATGGTGCGTACTCACTCTCCGAGTAGGGCTGAAAGTTCTCGCCGAGACAGTGATGACCCGAGTCCACCAGGGGCACCGCCATCAACGGTATGGGCAGATGTCATGGCTCAGATGGTCGAGTCAAGTCAAGAGAACACCAGACTACTCCAAGCCTTGTTACAACAAGGTTTACTCCAACGTGCACAACAGGACGTTCCACCTCGGAACGCCTATTTGGACTTCTTGGCAACACAACCACCAATTTTCACGGAAGCCAATGAATCAGTGGAAGCTGATCAGTGGCTTCAAGTTATGGAGTCCAAGTTTGGAGTGTTTGAGTGCGACGAATATCATAAGACATTATTTGCAGCTCAACAGCTCCATGGAGCCGCAGGAAATTGGTGGTTCGCTTATCTTGCCACCGTTCCGGAAGGCCATCAAGTGGAATGGACGGAATTTCGTGAAGCATTCCATGCTCGTCACATTCCTATGGGTTTTATTAAGGTCCAACAGCAAGAATTCAGAAACTTGAAGCAGGAGGACATGAGTGTCCTCGATTACGTCAGACGATTCAACCTTCTGGCACAATATGCTCCTGCTTATGCGACGAGTGAAGCTGCAAGGTGTGACTACTTTTTCTATGGCTTGAGTGCCATACTAAAAGAGAAGTTAACTTTGTTCAATCAAGGTAGTTGCACCGAGTTGATCAGTGCTGCTCTGCTGTAAGAACAAGCGACACTTGAGTGTCAAGCAGAGAAGAGGGACCGGGAGAATGTGCAAGAAGACACACCAGTCATTCCTCGTAAATACCGTGTGGTGTATCACACACCATCCGATGAAAGATGGCAAACGCCACTGAGATCAACTCCGTACAGATTTCCTTCTCAAGAATCATATCTTGAAGCAACACCTTTGCCGCAGCAATGAAGGACACATGTCACATCATTGCTGCAACCAAGTACGTCAACTTCTCAACCACAAGTCAACAAAGAACCGGGGAAACCTCCGTGTTCTTATTGCCACCGTTCTGGGAATTTTAGGCAGGAATGCCAGTAGAAGTTGGTGAACACCAACCAGCCATCATCGTCAGGTGGTATGCCGCCACCTGCTCAAGTCAACATAACAGCATTGCAATCCGGGAGTGTGCAACATCTGGATATTGAGGATGTCCCGTAGGGAGCACCGGTGTTAGCGGGCATGTTTACTCTCAAAGACGTGCCCGTGCTCATACTTTTTGATTCTGGTGCAACCCACAATTTCATCAGCAAAACATGCGTGGATCAGCACCAATTATCCACCAATACTCCCACAACGAGTTTTCTTATACGTTCACCGGGAGGAAATATCTCTGCCAATCAGATTGTGTCCCGAGCAGCTTTTTGTCTGGGCGGGAAAATATACCCAACATCGCTGATTATGATGGATAGGCAGAAGATAGACATTATATTGGGGATGTCTTGGTTAAATCGTCACGGTGCAGTTCATATCGGTAACCGGACTGTCCAGATTGACTCGCCGATTCACGGACAGCACACGCTGTTTTTAGGCAGCGAAGATCCAGATATGGTAGAGGCCTACCACACGGAAGCACTTAAACTTGAAGATATTCAGGTGGTACGTGATTATCCCGACGTATTTCCCAATGACTTACCGGGCATGCCGCCCGAACGGGACGTCGAGATTAAGATTGAACTGGCGCCGGGAACGACACCTATCTCACGAAGGCCTTACAAGATGGCACATAACGAGCTAGCGGAGTTGAAAGAGCAACTGAATGAACTTATGAGCAAGGGTTTCATATGGCCAAGTTCTTCACCTTGGGGTTGCTCAGCGCTGTTCGTTAAGAAGAAGGACGAAACACTACGGCTATGTGTTGATTATCGTCCTCTAAATGCTGTCACGATCAGGAACAAGTATCCTTTGCCTCGCATTGACATCCCGTTTGATAAACTTGTGGGTGCAAAGGTATTTTTGAAGATGGATCTTCGGTCGGGCTATCATCAAATCAAGATCCGACCGGAGGACATACCGAAGACAGCTTTCTCGACGAGATACGGACTCTACGAGTACCTCGTCATGTCTTTTGGATTAACCAACGCTCCGGCACACTTCATGTACTTGATGAATTGTGTGTTCATGCCGGAGTTAGACAAGTTCGTCGTGGTATTCATCGACGACATATTGGTTTACTCCAAATCTAAAGAAGAGCACGCTGAACATCTGCGTATTGTGCTACAACGGATGCGGGAGCACCAGTTATATGCCAAGTTCAGCAAGTGCGAGTTCTGGATCGATCATGTGCCTTTCCTAGGCCATATTATTTCAGCAGAAGGTATTGCCGTGGACCCCAGCAAGATTGAACAGGTGCTGAAGTGGGAATCTCCCAAATCAGTCCACGAGGTCCGAAGTTTCCTAGGTTTAGCGGGGTATTATCGGAGGTTTATTCCAAGCTTCTCAAAGATTGCTAAACCAATGACGGGGCTGCTGAAGAAGGGCACTAAATACATGTGGAATGCAGCATGTGAAGCCGCATTCAAAACTTTGGTGAAACATCTCACAACAGCTCCAGTTCTTGCTCAGCCAGACACGACGAAGCCATTTGATGTGTACTGTGATGCATCCGGCATCGGTCTCGGCTGTGTTCTGATGCAAGAAGGGCGTGTAGTCGCCTATGGGTCTCGTCAAATGCGAAACCACGAGCATCATTATCCAACTCACGATCTCCAGCTTGCTGCAGTGGTGTTGGCGTTAAAGATGTGGAGGCATTACCTACTTGGTAATCTTGTTCACCACTACACCGACCATAAAAGCTTGAAATATATCTTCACGCAGAAGGAGCTGAATATGAGACAACGGAGATGTTTGGAGCTCATCAAAGATTATGAAATTGAGATCCACTATCATCCGGGAAAAGCCAACGTGGTTGCTGACACGCTTAGTCAGAAAGCCCACGTTCACAACTTAGTGGCTGCTGAGTTGGAAGAAGAAGAACCAAGTCTCCGTGTCATTCAGGATGGCGCGCTTTATAATCTCGCGCTTATTCCAACAATCTTTGAAGAGATTGTTGAGGCTCAAAGAAGAGACAGAGGTATGTCTCACATACGGAGAAGACTAGACAACGGAGAGGTGAAATGTTTCCGGAAGGATGAGAACGGTACGATATGGTTTAATGAGCGTATTGTGGTACCGCGTAATATGAAACTCCGGAAGAAGATCTTGGATGAAGCCCACCTGTCTAAGTTTTCCATTCATCCCGGAAGTAACAAGATGTACCAAGATTTGAAACAGAAATTTTGGTGGACGAGGATGAAGAGGGAGATTGCTAAATACGTATCCGAGTGTGATACATGTAGACGGGTCAAGGCTGATCATATGCGGAAATCCGTACCGCTACAACCTTTTAAGATACCGGCGTGGAAATGGGAGGATGTGAGTATGGATTTCCTCGTCGGATTACCGCTCACATCCAGGAAGCATGACTCGATATGGGTGATTGTCGACCGGTTGACGAAATCAGCTCATTTCATACCGGTGAACACTCGTTATCGAGCAAGGCAATATGCGGAGTTATACATCTCCATAATTATTTGCTCACATGGTGTCCCGAAGACCATCATCTCAGATCGAGGTGCGCTGTTTGTTGCTCGTTTTTGGGAGCAGCTGCATGCCTCGTTGGGCACCAAGCTAATTAGAAGCTCCGCATATCACCCCCAAACCGATTGACAAACTGAGAGGGTGAATCAAGTGCTCGAGGACATGTTGAGAGCGTGTGCCATCCACCACGGTAGGAATTGGGATGATCACCTACCGCTGGCGGAGTTTTCATACAACAACGGTTATCAAGCGAGTATTAAAATGGCACCGTATGAAGCTCTCTACGGCCGGAAGTGTCGCGCACCTCTGAATTGGTGTGAGTCCGGCGAAAGGGTTCTGTTTGGGATTGATCTTGTAAACAAAGCCGAAGACCGAGTTCGGTTTATACAAGAGAACTTGAAGGCTGCACAATCCCGACAGAAGAGCTACGCTGATCAAAGGCGCAGGCCATTACATTTCGACGTCGGAGAGCACGTGTATCTTCGTGTATCTCTGATGAATGGAATTCACCGGTTCGGTGTAAAGGGGAAACTCGCTCCCCGTTTTATTGGTCCTTTTGCTATCACGGAGAAGTGCGGACCGGTAGCCTACCGGCTAGATTTACCGGGGTGTCTAGCGGGTATTCATGATGTATTTCATGTATCACAGCTGTGGAAGTGCCTCAAATTCACCACGGCTGTTCGCACCGAGGAAATCAAAGAATTGAAACCGGACCTGACCTACACCGAGCGACCGGTTCAGATTTTGGATGAAAAGACCCGGGTAACCCAGAGCCGGACGATCAAATTTTACAAGGTGCTGTGGAGTAATCATACCGCGGAAGAGGCGACGTGGGAAAGTGAACATTACCTCCGCACCAACTATCCGGAATTTTTAGCGTTGTACAGTTTGTAATTACCTCTCCCGTCTTGTTCCTCTTCTATAATCTCGGGACGAGATTCTTTTAAGGGGGAGGAATGTAAAGTCCCAAAAATGTGTATGAATAAAAACCAAGGTTTGAGTTCATATGAGTGGCAAAGACATGAAAAATGGGACTTGCTAAAACTTTTCTTCATGCAAAGTAATACATGGATGACCATCCAAAATGAGGCTCACATATTTATTTAAAAGTGTTGAGCCAATAAGGAGTTAAATACCTATTTGCATGTAAGTTTAAAATTCAGATTTGAAATTCAAAGTTCACACATGGGATGGCCAAGGACTTTGAATAAAAATGCAGCCATATAGTTGGAATTATAGGGAGGAGTTTGATCACCAACTTTCTATTTGTAGGGTGGGCTCAAAAGAGAGTTAAAGAGAAGAATTTGCAAACTTCAACCAAATTCAAATTTGGCAAGCAAATTAAAACTTAATTGGAAGAGCTCAAATTCTAGCCACCCTTTTTAAACTCAGCATTAGGGGGATTGAGAGGATCAGCTTGGGAAGATATTTGGGAGGAAATATGGAGTGGGACCCACATGTCATAGAGCTAAGAGGGTTGCCTTACACCCTAAGTCACAGCCTCGGTGGGAAAATCTCCCGAACAGGTCACGAGCGCCACCGAGCAGCTTGCCGGCACCAGCTCCTTCTGCCGTTCTCCACGCGCTGGCGCCCCAGGGTCGGTTCTGACCGCTTCAGCAACGTGATCTCTCCCTCCTCGGACCAAGCCGACAGCATTTGCCTTCCTCTCCTCGCGAGCGCACGCACAGCACCGAGAACCTCACCTCCACTGCTCGGATCGATCGGAAGAACGGCAAAACAACTGTGCCATCCCTCCCCTGAGCTGCTAAACATCGCCGCGAGCTCGGCCTCCACCTCCCCGACATGAAACCAGGCGAGCTTCGGCCTCCGTTGCCTGAGAACAAACGCTGCCGCGGCGACCTAGCTGAAAAACGTAATCGGGCGCATGTGGGCAGCTCGCCACAGCGGTTTTCACGGCCATGCGAGGGCGGCAACGAGAGCGCACGGTCACCGCGCTGCTCTCACCCGAAGCTCAGGCCGTGCCGCGAGCTATAGACGGCGAATTTCGAGGTTTTGCTCCGGCGACCTCATTCCGAGCTTCCGGTATGATTCCTTCAAATTCTTACCCTCTGATTCTCCTTAAGTCATCAAATTTGGCACAGAGAAGCTGGACTAGCCGGCGGTCATATCCTCTTTAGCATCCGTGGCATGAAACTAACTGGGAACCACGAATTTTGAGCTCTACCGAGCGTGATCGTGGCGGACCCATTTGGTTGCACGATGACAACCTAGTTCCAGCCATTTCCGAGCTAGTTTAAGGCCATGCCGATCTTCCTAGAGGTACGCTGTTGCTGTAGGGCTCGTCGGCACATGTTTTGGAGGGCTGGAGACCTCGGGCGACGCTGCTGGACTACCACAGAGGCAGTTACACGTCGCCAGCCATTTTCCGGCCGTCGGCAGCCCAAGCAAACCTCACAGCCGTGTTCCTCGATGCCCGAAACCCCCTGGCGGCAAGTCCGGGTTCGGATGGTGGCCAGAAACGGCCGGCCGGCGAGCTCCGGCGAGGGGGAGAGCGCGGGCGCGGGGAGGGAGCCGAAGGAAGAAGAGGACGGGTGGGTCCCGTCTGTCAACAGCAGAAAATTTAAACCCGCGATCGGGTGTGGCTGGATCCTGTGTGCTGGCGCGCAAAACCCCGTGGCCCCGGTGTGGCTTCGTTTCTATTGGCTGGGATTCAAAACAGTGGGTCCAGCCGGATTTTCTGTAGGAAAACAATTCCAGAGTTGGCTCAATCTTTGGAAATTCATAGCTCCTGATAGAAACCTCCAATTTTAGTGATTCCACTTGGGTTGGATTCATCTCTCTGAGTTCTATCCAAATATGAACTCAGATTTGTATGAAAGTTAATATTATATTCTGGAAAATTCTTGGAAGGTTTTCTGAAAAAAAAATTATTGAGGGAGTTTGGTTTATCCAAAAGTCCCCAAATTTTGCCAGAATATTCTATAGCATAGTATTGACCTACTAGCAAATTTTCAGCTCATTTGAAGATCATTTGAGTAGGAATTTGCTAAATGCAAACTACTGTGTTCAAAAGAGTCCAGAAACATTTTCAGAAAATGTTTCCCACTTCAAAAATCTATTCTGGGCAATCCATAGCTCCAAAAACATAGGAAAATTTAGGCAAGCTCTCTGAGACATACTTGGAATTGTGGTTCACTTAATTGGGCATGAGAATGCACATTACTTCAGAATTAATTCTTTTGAGTACAAATGCTTAAAGAATTGTTCTGAGAGAACTACTCCAGAAAAAGGGCTGAATTTTGGACCAGATTACTTTCATGTGATCGAGAACTCACGTGTAAATTATCAGCCCAAGATGAGTCCTTGAACTTCTTGTTCTTATTCTCTATACTTATGTATATGTGAAAATACATAAGAGACATTATGAGAATTATGAAGAACACAATTTAACTCCACATTAGCTGCAATTGGGCAAGCTAAATCCTTAGGTAGTATAGAACCTGCTGTAAAAGTTTTGAGGCCATTGGAGTTCTTGTTCTTCAGTTGCACTCAAATCTTTTCAGTTTCTCTATTATGTTCATTAGGGGAAAATGATTAGTGTATAGCTAAGACCTTAAGGTCAATTTAGTTTATTTCTGTTCTTTGCACAACAGAGGCAAACCAAGCCATGCTTGGCTTTTCTACACAACCTCTGTTTCTAAGAAAGTAATTCTATAACTTCTTTCTATCACATTCTATAAAACATGCGCATATGCATTTCAATAGGAACCACGACGAAGGGGATTCAAAGGAGTGATTCATTGAATTGGATCACGCTCCAGAGAATCAAGGGTGGATCTGCAAGGACACTAACTGATTATATACGACTACCCTGCAAAACAGGCAAGCTCCGGTTTGCATTTAACAGTTGTTAAGATTTTGTTTTGTATTCACTTTCGGTCAGGACATGAATTATGCATTAGGTCTAGTGTTTGATACTCCTCTTGCATAGCCAAATGACCCATGGAGTATTGGTAGGTTTCTTTCACCATGTAGAAGTGCCCTGCTTAAGTACGGTCCGGTAGAAGTCGAGTGGTGAGATGCTACTCGCATGTTCAGGAAACAACAGTGGCATACGGGATTGGTTCACAAATGAATTAGCAAGTTAAAGTTGAGACCGGAAGGTTGTAGGAGCAGCAGGACATAGGGGCCTGGGTGCTATAGACCTGTCCGTGTCGGTCAAGGACCGATCCATATGCGGCCCTGTGGAACAAGTTTGAGTTGTGTACCGGACTCATGATGGCTATATGGGACCCAGTAAACCGATGTACCTCGGGAAGCTGTCGTTGGGACTTTTCGGGTCGCCTCAGGTGGACGGCCGGTGTGCAGTATGTGGGGAATATTCTCATGACATCTCATGTCGGTAGGTGCACCATGAGAGTAGCTACTGTACGGGGCGACTTGATCGATTCAGCGGGGGTGAAACGGGGGAAAGGCTGCCATGTACGACGTCAGTGATGGTTGTTGTAGGCAACGTCTGTGACACCCTCATCTCGGGTGTCAGCATATGTTCATGTTGATGAAGAAGAAGAACATTTTTAGAAAAGAGGGAACAAAAACAAGTATCAAAAGGATAGCCAGTAAAGCTTTCTGAGAGCACCGGAGGCAACTTTCACGACCAGCAGACCACGTGGTATGTTCGGAACTCATCCCTGAAGAGATTGGAGAGGTCCGACGCTAAACTGGATACGTGGCAGGCTCGGGGGTCACCTCCGCAATTGGAAAGAGGTCCGACCCTGTGGGACACGTACTGCCCGCGGAGATAGCCTCTGCGGAAGAAGCAAAGGCATTTTTCATAGGACACGTGTCATCCACGGAGCTAGTCCTCGCGGAAGTTAGGGGACCAGTCGCACGGGATATGTGTTAATTTCGGAACCCATCTCCGAGAAGTCCGGATCTATTGAACACGTGTCGCCACCGTAGCTTATCTCCGGAGGTCCGTCGCTGCTAAACACGTGTCGACCTCGGGGCATGTCCCTGAGGGAGGGAAAGGCGGAAAGACCAACACCCACACGTGGCGTGCGCGGAGCTCACCTCCAAAGAAGAGGGAGGTCTTGATCGATTGACACGCGGCACGACCGGAGCTCTTCTCTGCGGATGAAGAGATACCAGGCCCGGAGGACACGTGGAGCTTCCGGAGCTCATCATCCCGGAGGTAACAAATCCTGGAGCAACTGTTACGCGTAAGGACACCGGTACACAACGGGAACCGATCCAAACTCCACAATGTTGCCAAAGATAAGACGTCAGGATCCAACAAGATCTGAATAAAACTTTTATTCGGGATCCAATCAGATTAGGACTCTTCTCTTCCCGATTATAAATAGAACCCAAAACCTCTGGCCGAAATCATGAACTTCTCTTTCAACTCCTGAGCCAACGACTTAGAGCCTAGCCCTAACTCGCCGAGCAAACCATCGCTCAAGTGCAAAAAGGGAGATCATCGGAGAAGAACCAAGCGGTCTGAGGAGGACCTCAAAGACAAGAAGAGCGTGAGGTAGGACTTCAATACCACCTTACGACATCATGTTGTTCATCTCTTTGCATCTGTTCTTCGATTCCTTTCGAACAGAAGCCTTTTTGTGGACAGATCACTCGATGATCAGTTTGATCTAAAAACAAGATCATCGCCACGACCACCTTTGATCCGAATACCTCTGACCATGCAAGCCATGCAAGAACACGTACAGATCAATCTAATCATAGGATAGCATGCATGTGCATTGTCACATCTAGTTTAGGGTTTTGCGCATGATATTGATTGCTGTGAATCTTGTATGCACGTGAATCCTACAATAGCAGGACAGGTTCAGGAAGCTGTCTATGACGAGCTGCAGCAACAAGGTTTTGAGAATCAAGAACAACCGGAACCGCAAGAACAAGGAAAGTGCTCCTTGACCATGTTGATCCTATGTTTTGGGTAAAACTATTTTGTTTTGCGAAAAGGTGTGTGTGCTGAGTCAAACATGATGGGAAACCCTTTTATAGGAGTTTACTAGTTTTGGTTAAACCACCCTTGTCACCTCGAAAGTTTTATGAGTCGGGTATGGTTTTTGTTTTATGCTTCGCTGAGTCCATGGGATTGGGAAGCGAGATAGATGTGTCTAGCTAACTGCACTCATAATAATAAGGGGAAACTGATGATAATAATAAACATGGATCGGAGGGAGATCTAGGCAAGATTGGGTTTGTGAATGAGGTAGCATGAGATGGTGGTTTTGCTTGCCATAGATCTAAGGACCGGTTCATGCATGCACATGCCAGGATAACAGTGCCACCACAGGGCCAAGTATGGGTGCGGCTTAGCTGAGTAATTAGGTAAGTTGCTAGAGTGTTATGGACTGTGGAAGGCGCGGGGAATGGGAGTCGAGTGAGGACTGACCTGGGAACTGCATGGCACAAGAGGGGGCCCGTGGGTGGGAGAATTGGAGATTCTAGCCTGCCGGTGAAACCTTAGTGAGTCCATACATCTAGTAACCCCTTTGTAAAGGCTATTTTGTGATCTCTTGACCATACACCAACGGATGTGTACTGGTATAATGGAGGTTCTGCAGTCGCCGACGGGTGACGAAATCACAAACTTGTGGGTAAAGAGGTGCAAACTCTACAGAGTTATTAAAACTATCATGATAGCCGAGCTTACGGTCATGAGCACCTAGCTAAACTGCCATGATTAGATGGGATGATTATTGGGATGGTTATTGGAATGGTTATTGGGAAGGTTCTTGGTTATGGTCATTGATTATGGTTTGGTTCGGGACTGTGAGTTCGGGAGATGAGATGGTTGCATGACTAATGGGTCATGACATGAGATTGGTCTCGGTGCGAGACGAGGTTGTTTTATGAGATGAGATGGTAGCGAATACGAGGAGGTATTCGTGAGTATGAGTAAAGGATTGGTTAATGTTCGGATGGAACACGGGAAGTGATGGAGGTATGTTGGTAATTTAACACATGCTGAGACTACATTCATCTAAAGTTAAGTTGCTGTTTTATCAATGGTTTTATAAATTTGCTTTTCTGCAAATAAGCCTTTTATACCTACCTTGTTTATAAGCTGCATATCATGTGTTATTCCCGCACTTGCTGAGTACATCATTGTGCTCAAACTTGCATTATTATTTCTCCATCAACAGCAAGAGAAGACTACTATGAAGACCGGGTAGAGCATTATGGCGTGTGATCTGTTCTCAACCTTGCCTGTGGAGGGAATAGAGATGGAGCCACTTCTGCTTAGTTTTGCTTCCGCATTAGTTTTTGCTTCCGCAATTAAATAAGAATTCCGCTGCGTAGAAATAAGGACTTCCGCTGTGAGCATGAGTCCAAGACTCATGAGATGCTGTAATAAACTCTGTTATTCGTGGTAATATATAATCTGAATTCAGTTTGTAGAACGTATGTGTATGTGTGATAAACATCCTAGGCACACATATGCATTAGTTCTCGGTTCCGTGGTTTTCCACAGAATTGAGGGCGTCACAGATTGGTATCAGAGCCACGGGTTGACAGTAGGTTACACGCCTAAGATAGAAGCCTTAGATTGATATTAGAGCCACGGGTGGACAGCAAGTTACACCCCTGAATAGAAATCATAGGTAGCTAAGCCACACTGACCAAGGGAAGCATCCTAGGGTGAATAACTTAGATTGGCTTTGAAACCACCTTGGCATAGGGAACCATCCTTGAATAGGAGTTGAGTGGGCCCTTGTAATGATTGATTGTGAATATGTGCTTAGTGTGAATGGTGGGACGTCTCAAAAACGTTGTCCATATCCACACGTAAGAAGAAAGAGGAGTGAAATGCTTCGGCACTTGATCACATCCTCATAAGGGCTAATATATATAGTCCAACTCACCTTGATGCATATAAGATCTACCTAATCTTCTAACCTTCTATTCTATTTCGTTCCCCTCACAGATGGTGAGAGGAAACGCCAGCCGAAGGAACGTCCAGGAAGATGACCACGAGGACGTTCCTGCTAACCCCGGAGCTGGCGAAAACAACCTAGAAAGGTTGATGGCCATGCAAAACCAGCTTATGCAAACCATGATCCAAACTTTGGGTCAGTTGCAGGCCAACCAACACCCCGTTCCGGCACCACCGCCACCACCACCACCGGCTCATAACAGGCTGGGAGAGTTCATGAGGACTCAACCACCCACCTTTGCTCAAGCAAGCGATCCAATGGAGGCCCATGATTGGTTGAAATCCATGGAAAAGAAGCTTGCCATTGTTCAGTGCAACGACCGAGAGAAGGTTCTCTTTGCATCGCACCAACTGATGGGAGCAGCTGCTGACTGGTGGGATGCCTTAAGCAACGCCCATGCCAACCCGGAGACAATCACTTGGACTGAGTTCAAGGAAAGTTTCCGCTCCCACTACATCCCTGTTGGCGTAATGATGATCAAGAGGCAGGAGTTTGAAGGTCTCCGCCAAGGGCAGAAAAGTGTGAACAAGTATCTCAACAAGTTCATACAACTGTCCCGATATGCCCCCGAAGATGTCAACTCAGATCAGAGGAAGCAGTACCTGTTCATGAGAGGGTTGAACAATGAGATCCAGGTTCAGCTCCTCAACAATGACTACGTAAGCTTCCAGAAGCTAGTTGATAAGGCTATTGTGGTTGAAAACAAGATCCGAGAGATCGAGCGTGAGTGCAAAAGGAAGATCCCATACCAACCCCAAGGGAGCAACGTATGACCTAGATACATGCCCCCTGCACCGCAGTATGGATCGACCACTCCTACGTACCGCCCTGGTCAGCCACCACAGCAATGGCCCGTTGCACCGGCACCTCGTGTGCCCATGCCTCCTGCGCCCCGGCCTAACAATGGCGCTCCTGTTCAAAACCCCCGCCCCAACGTACCTGCTGCCATAGGCAACAGGGCATGCTTTGCATGCGGGGAAGTAGGCCACTTCGCTAACCAGTGCCCGAAGAGAGGCCCTGGACAGCAAGGTAACGTGCCCAAGCAGAACCAGCGACCAAACGGTGGAGACAAACAAGGGAACCGTGGACCGCAGAACTATGCTCGTGGCCACATTAACCATGTCACTGCTGAGGAAGCACAACAGGCTGAGGACGTCGCAATTGGTATGTTCCTTGCCAACTCCAACCCAGCCACCATTTTATTTGATTCCGGAGCATCGCATTCCTTCATATCATCCAAATATGTTGCCAAACATCATCTACCCGTATCCCACCTAGAATGTGCTATGTTAGTTAATTCTCCCGGAAGAGAAATGAGGACTAGTATAGTATGTCCTAAGGTAAGCCTTAAAATAAGGGGGGTAGATTTCCTTGCCAACCTTATTGTCTTGGACTCCCATGGAATTGACATCATACTCGGAATGGACTGGTTAAGCAAGCACAATGGAGTAATCCAATGCGCTGAAAGAAGCGTGCAGTTGACAAACGAACACGGTATCCGTGTCGAGTTTGAGTCAACCCCGCAGGCGACCGAACGAGCGAATCTGAACCATGTTGAAGGAGTAGCATTGGACAACATTCCAGTGGTTCAGGAATTTTCGGATGTGTTCCCGGAAGAACTTCCAGGTATGCCACCTGACCGGGATATTGAGTTTGGCATAGATTTGGTACCTGGAACTGCACCCATAGCTAAGAGACCGTATAGGATGCCCGTCAATGAGTTAGTTGAACTGAAGAAGCAAATTCAAGAACAGTTGGAGAAGGGTTTTATCCGGCCAAGTTCGTCACCATGGGGAGCCCCGGTACTTTTCGTGGACAAGAAGGACGGAACCCAAAGAATGTGCGTGGACTAAAGGTCTCTCAACGAAGTAACAATCAAGAATAAATACCCTCTGCCCCGTATAGAGGACCTGTTCGATCAAATGAAAGGAGCCCAAGTGTTCTCCAAGATTGATCTTCGGTCGGGATATTTCCAGCTGAAGATTAAGCCCTCCGATATACCTAAGACAGCCTTTCGGACGTGGTATGGTTCATATGAATATACCGTTATGTCCTTTGGATTAACGAATGCACCCGCATACTTCATGTACCTTATGAATAAGGTTTTCATGGAGTACTTGGACAAGTTCGTCGTGATTTTCATCGACGACATTATGGTGTATTCAAAAAGTAAGGAGGAGCATGAAGAACATCTGAGATTGACCTTGCAGTAGTTGCGTGAGCATCAGTTGTATGCCAAGCTCAACAAGTGTCAATTTTGGCTTAAGGAAATATCTTTCCTAGGCCACATCATCTCCAAGGAAGGGGTATCGGTTGATCCTGGAAACGTGAGAGATGTTCTGAAATGGGACCAACCGAAGAGCGTGAGGGATGTTCGGAGTTTCCTTGGGATGCAGGATACTATCGGCACTTCATTAAAGACTTCTCTAAAATAGCAAAACCTATGACGGAGTTGCTAATGAAGGGAAAAGTCTTTCAATGGACACAAGCCTGCCAAGAAAGTTTTGAGGAACTCAAGAAAAGGCTAACCACAGCACCAGTTCTGGTATTGCCAGACGTAAGCAAGAGCTTTGACATATATTGTGACGCATCCAGACAAGGGCTCGGGTGTGTACTCATGCAGGAAGGACAAGTGGTAGCCTATGCCTCACGACAATTAAAGTCACGAGCTTAACTATCCTACACATGATTTGGAGTTAGCAGCAGTGGTGCATGCATTGAAGATTTGGAGACATTATATCCTTGGTCATCGATGTGAGATCTATACAGATCATAAAAGCCTCAAGTACATATTTACACAAACGGACTTGAATTTGAGGCAACGTCGATGGTTAGAACTTATAAAGGATTATGATGTGGGAATCAACTACCACCCCGGGAAGGCCGATGTGGTCGCTGACGCATTGAGCAGAAAGGGAGCATGCCACCAACTCACGGTTCGGGAGCTACCACCCGAACTTCGAAAGGAGTTCGAATGGTTACACCTCGGATTCTTGAATAGCATGGAAATGATGGAGATCCAATCCTCATTGGAGCAAGAAATAAGAAAGGGACAAGCAACGGACGAGGGGATCAAGGAAATCAAGGAAAGAATCCGACAAGGGATAGAGAAGGATTTCAAAGAGGATGAAAAGGGTACGCTTTGGCTAGGAAAAAGGATTTGTGTGCCAAACCTAAGACACCTTCGCGACATGATATTAAGGGAGGCACATGATTCACCCTATTCCATACATCTGGGGAGCACCAAAATGTACAAGGACTTGAAAACTTGCTATTGGTGGGATGGTATGAAAAGGGATATAGCCGAATACGTTGCCCTATGCGACACATGCCAACGGGTAAAAGCCGAACATCAAAAACCCGCTGGATTGTTGCAACCTTTGAAAATACCTGAATGGAAATGGGAGGACATTAGTATGGACTTTATTGTCGGATTGCCAAGAACTCAGTCAGGATACGATTCCATCTGGGTCATTGTGGACCGGTTGACGAAAACCGCCCATTTTCTTCTGGTAAAGGCCAGTTACAACGTTACACAGTTGGCAGAGTTGTACATGGAGCAGATCGTGTGCCGTCATGGAGTTCCAAAGAGGATAGTCTCAGATCGAGGTTCTCAGTTTACCTCTACATTCTGGAGGAAGCTGCTGAAAGCCGTGGGTACACGACTAGATTTTAGCTCTCCCTATCACCCACAAACAGATGGGCAAACCGAAAGGACGAACCAAATTTTGGAAGACATGTTGAGAGCTTGCGCCTTGAAACGTGGGCATAGTTGGGATAGGAGTTTACCGTATGCAGAGTTCTCCTATAACAACAGCTATCAAGCTAGCTTGAAGATGTCGCCTTTCGAAGCCTTATATGGTAGACGGTGTAGAATGCCACTGTTCTGGAACGAGACTGGAGAGAACCAGGTGTTTGGACCAGAAGTACTACAAGAGGCTGAAAAGCAAGTCCAAACGATACGGGAGAACTTAAAGGCTGCTCAGTCACGACAGAAAGGCTATGCGGACAACAGGCGAAGGAAGTTGACCTTTGAAGTTGGAGACTTCGTATACCTTAAGGTATCGCCTATCCGAGGCCAACGACGTTTTAACGTCAAAGGCAAGCTAGCACCTCGCTACATCGGACCATTTAAGATTTTGGATAAGCGAGGAGAAGTAGCCTATCAACTAGAGCTTGCAAACCACCTCTGCGACGTACATGACGTGTTTCGTGTATCCCAGCTCAAGAAGTGCTTGAGGATACCAGAGGAACAAGTATCAATGGGAGAACTTAAACTTCAAGAGGACCTGACTTACGCAGAACACCCTATCCGAATCTTGGACGTAAAAAAAAGGGTCACCCGAAACAAAGTGATTCGATGGTGCAAGGTACAATGGAGCCATCACACTGAAGCTGAAGCCACATGGGAGCGTGAAGAGGATATTAAGGCTGAATTCCCCTATCTATTTTCTACTAACGAATCTCGAGGGCGAGATTAAATTTAAGGGGGGTAGATTTGTGACACCCTCATCTCGGGTGTCAGCATATGTTCATGTTGATGAAGAAGAAGAACATTTTTAGAAAAGAGGGAACAAAAACAAGTATCAAAAGGATAGCCAGTAAAGCTTTCTGAGAGCACCGGAGGCAACTTTCACGACCAGCAGACCACGTGGTGTGTTCGGAACTCATCCCCGAAGAGATTGGAGAGGTCCGACGCTAAACTGGATACGTGGCAGGCCCGGGGGTCACCTCCGCAATTGGAAAGAGGTCTGACCCTGTGGGACACGTACTGCCCGCGGAGATAGCCTCTGCGGAAGAAGCAAAGGCATTTTTCATAGGACACGTGTCATCCACGGAGTTAGTCCTCGCGGAAGTTAGGGGACCAGTGGCACGGGATATGTGTTAATTTTGGAACCCATCTCCGAGAAGTCCGGATCTATTGAACACTTGTCGCCACCGGAGCTTATCTCCGGAGGTCCGTCGCTGCTAAACACGTGTCGACCTCGGGGCATGTCCCTGAGGGAGGGAAAGGCGGAAAGACCGGCACCCACACGTGGCGTGCGCGGAGCTCACCTCCAAAGAAGAGGGAGGTCTTGATCGATTGACACGCGGCACGACCGGAGCTCTTCTCTGCGGATGAAGAGATACCAGGCCCGGAGGACACGTGGAGCTTTCGGAGCTCATCATCCCGGAGGTAACAAATTATGGAGCAACTGTTACGCGTAAGGACACCGGTACACAACGGGAACCGATCCAAACTCCACAATGTTGCCAAAGATAAGACGTCAGGATCCAACAAGATCTGAATAAAACTTTTATTCGGGATCCAATCAGATTAGGACTCTTCTCTTCCCGATTATAAATAGAACCCAAAACCTCTGGCCGAAATCATGAACTTCTCTTTCAACTCCTGAGCCGACGACTTAGAGCCTAGCCCTAACTCGCCGAGCAAACCATCGCTGAAGTGGAAAAAGGGAGATCATCGGAGAAGAACCAAGCGGTCTGAGGAGGACCTCGAAGACAAGAAGAGCGTGAGGTAGGACTTCAATACCACCTTACGACATCATGTTGTTCATCTCTTTGCATCTGTTCTTCGATTCCTTTCGAACAGAAGCCTTTTCATGGACAGATCACTCGATGATCAGTTTGATCTAAAAAGAAGATCATCGCCACGACCACCTTTGATCCGAATACCTCTAACCATGCAAGCCATGCAAGAACACGTACAGATCAATCTAATCATAGGATAGCATGCATGTGCATCGTCGCATCTAGTTTAGGGTTTTGCGCATGATATTGATTGCTGTGAATCTTGTATGCACGTGAATCCTACAATAGCAGGACAGGTTCAGGAAGCTGTCTACGACGAGCTGCAGCAACAAGGTTTTGAGAATCAAGAACAACCGGAACCGCAAGAACAAGGCAAGTGCTCCTTGACCATGTTGATCCTATGTTTTGGGTAAAACTATTTTGTTTTGCGAAAAGGTGTGTGTGCTGAGTCAAACATGATGGGAAACCCTTTTATAGGAGTTTACTAGTTTTGGTTAAACCACCTGGGAAGTTTTATGAGTCGGGTATGGTTTTTGTTTTATGCTTCGCTGAGTCCATGGGATTGGGAAGCGAGATAGATGTGTCTAGCTAACTGCACTCATAATAATAAGGGGAAACTGATAATAATAATGAACATGGATCGGAGGGAGATCTAGGCAAGACTGGGATTGTGAATGAGGTAGCATGAGATGGTGGTTTTGGTTTCCATAGATCTAAGGACTGGTTCATGCATGCACATGCCAGGATAACAGTGCCACCACAAGGCCAAGTATAGGTGCGGCTTAGCTGAGTAATTAGGTAAGTTTCTAGAGTGTTATGGACTGTGGAAGGCGCGGGGAATGGGAGTCGAGTGAGGACTGCCCTGGGAACTGCATGGCACAAGAGGGGGCCCGTGGGTGGGAGAATTGGAGATTCTAGCCTGCCGGTGAAACCTTAGTGAGTCCATACATCTAGTAACCCCTTTGTAAAGGCTATTTTGTGATCTCTTGACCATACACCAACGGATGTGTACTGGTATAATGGAGGTTCTGCAGTCGCCGACGGGTGACGAAATCACAAACTTGTGGGTAAAGAGGTGCAAACTCTGCAGAGTTATTAAAACTATCATGATAGCCGAGCTTACGGTCATGAGCACCTGGCTAAACTGCCATGATTAGATGGGATGATTATTGGGATGGTTATTGGAATGGTTATTGGGAAGGTTCTTGGTTATGGTCATTGATTATGGTTTGGTTTGGGACTGTGAGTTCGGGAGATGAGATGGTTGCATGACTAATGGGTCATGACATGAGATTGGTCTCGGTGCGAGACGAGGTTGTTTTATGAGATGAGATGGTAGCGAATACGAGGAGGTATTCGTGAGTATGAGTAAAGGATTGGTTAATGTTCGGATGGAACACGGGAAGTGATGGAGGTATGTTGGTAATTTAACACATGCTGAGACTACATTCATCTAAAGTTAAGTTGCTGTTTTATCAATGGTTTTATAAATTTGCTTTTCTGCAAATAAGCCTTTTATACCTACCTTGTTTATAAGCTGCATATCATGTGTTATTCCCACACTTGCTGAGTACATCATTGTGCTCAAACTTGCATTATTATTTCTCCATCAACAGCAAGAGAAGACTACTATGAAGACCGGGTAGAGCATTATGGCGTGTGATCTGTTCTCAACCTTGCCTGTGGAGGGAATAGAGATGGAGCCACTTCTGCTTAGTTTTGCTTCCGCATTAGTTTTTGCTTCCGCAATTAAATAAGAATTCCGCTGCGTAGAAATAAGGACTTCCGCTGTGAGAATGAGTCCAAGACTCATGAGATGCTGTAATAAACTCTGTTATTCGTGGTAATATATAATCTGAATTCAGTTTGTGGAACGTATGTGTATGTGTGATAAACATCCTGGGCACACATATGCATTAGTTCTCGGTTCCGTGGTTTTCCACAGAATTGAGGGCGTCACAACGTCGAGTACGGGCGTACATGTCGTGTAGTCCGGGTGTTATTGATTCGAATCACCGTCGCTGGCTGAATGGACCGAGCATACTTGTTCTCACAGTCGTGACGTAGTAAGAACTTGCATGAGAAAGGAACTAATCATTTTTATGTGAAGTATTATCCTATCTTTGTATTGGATATTGATGAATAGGCTAGTGCAAACTCGATCCTTTTATGCCATGAGCAATTTACATCGAGGAAAAGCGTTTCTTATCTGATTGTGAACTCCCGATGTGGCGTGCCCAGGCTTACTTAAAATGCTGCAATTAATACCTGAAAGTAAGGATTCACTTTTAGGCGAGTTTATGCTTATGCCATCCTATGTTAGGTTCATAACCTCACATAGAGTTTCATGTTTAGGGTGACGGTTAAGTCTTGCTGAGCGTTATGCTCACGGATGCTATCCAAGTTGTTTTGCAGGTAATTGACTGAAGGCTTATGAGAAGGGATGCCGATGAGACTCGGGAACCTCCGAGTGCTTACTCAAAGAGCATCCTCGCCGCTGCAGATTGTCTTCGTGTTGCTAGTAAGAAACGTCCGCGGGCTGGACTGTTTCTTTGTTGCTAGTTTAGATATAAGTCGTGAGAGTGATAGTCTTCCGCTGTAGTTTACCCTGATATAACTATTTGTAAAACATTCTTGTACGCTTCCACTAAACTATTTATGTAATATGATGTGTGTTCATCGACCCGTGTGCTGTTGGGTGCCGCATAACACGGCACCAACCAACGAGGTCCTGTGGTTCCCCCACAGCGCAGTATCAGAGCTGTTACAACACGCTTAGATGGAAAACACAGATTGGTATCGGACATAGATTGGTATCAATCTACCATGGGTTGATCGTAAATCACACAGCCTAGATAGGTCACAGTTTGATGTTAGAGCTACCATGCCTAGTCACAGATTGGTACAATCCACAGATTTGTACCACGCTACCACGGTTGACTATAGGTCACAAACTTAGAATGATCACAGATTGGTAGCTGCCACGTTGACTGTAGGATGCACCCTAGTAACAGATTGGTATTAGGAGCTATGCTGGCCATAGGATGCAAGCCTAGGATGCATAGATTGGCATTGGAACCATCTTGACATAGGATGCAAGCCTAGGAGAAGCCATAGTTGGATCACGGATCGGTATCACCCCTAACCACCTTGACATAGGGTGAAGTCACAGATTGGTATTCACCCTAAACCACATAGGACTTCCATTGAATAAGCCTTGAATAGGAGTTGTGTGAGCCTTTGTGATGATTGTTTGTGATTGTGTGCTTAGTGTGAGTTGTGGGACGTCTCAAGCGTTGTCCATATCCAAACATAAGTAGAGAGAGGTGTGAGATGCTCCGGCACTTGTTCACATCCTCATTTGGGCTAATATATATAGTCCGATCCACCTTGATGCATATAGATAGGGAGTGATCTATCTAACCTTCTAACCTCTATTCTATTTCATTCACTCTCACAGATGGTGAGAGGAAACGCCGGCCTCCAAGGAAGGAACATCCGTGGCAACCAAGAGGATGGCCACGATGAAGTTCCTGTTAACCCCGGAGCTGGTGGGAACAACCTGGAACGGTTGATGGCCATGCAGAATCAGCTTATGCAGATCATGATCCAAACTTTGGGTCAGCTGCAGGCCAACAACAACAACCCCGTTCTGGCACCACTGCCACCACCGCCACCGCCGCCGGCTCACAACCGACTGGGAGAGTTCATGAGGACTCGGCCACCCACCTTTGCTCAAGCTAATGACCCCATGGAGGCTGACGATTGGTTGAAGTCCATGGAGAAGAACCTTGCCATCGTCCAGTGCAATGACCGAGAGGAAGTTCTCTTCACGTCGCACCAACTCATGGGAGCTGCCGCTGACTGGTGGGATGCCCTGTGCAACGCTCACGTCAACCCGGAGATGATCACTTGGACTGAGTTCAAGGAGTTTCCGCTCTCATTACATCCCTGCTGGTGTAATGATGCTCAAGAGACAGAATTTCGAAGGTCTCCGCCAAGGACAGGAAAGTGTGAATGAGTACCTCAACAAGTTCACACAACTGTACCGGTATGCCCCTGAAGATGTCAACTCGGACCAATGGAAGCAGTACCTGTTCATGAGGGGGTTGAACAATGAGATCCAGGTTCAGCTCCTCAACAATGACTACGCGAGCTTCCAGAAGTTGGTTGACAAGGCTATAGTGGTTGAAAGCAAGATCCGGGAGATCGAGCGAGAGGGCAAGAGGAAGATGCCATACCAGCCACAAGGGAGCAATGTACGACTTCGGTACATGCCCCCAGCTGCACCGCAGTATGGATCGACCGCTCCTGCATACTACCCTAATCAGCCACCACAGCAACGACCCGTTGCACAAGCACCTCGTGTGCCCTTGCCTCCAGCGCCCCATCCCAACATGGGCGCCCCTGTTCAAAACCCCCGCCTCAACGTACTTGCTGCCGTTGGCAACAGGGCATGCTTTGCATGCGGGGAGACGGGACACTTCGCAAGCCAGTGCCCGAGGAGAGATCCTGGACAGCAAGGTAATGTCCCCAAGCAGAACCCACGGTCGAACGGAGGAGCCAATCAAGGCAACCATGGACAGAAGAACTACGCTCGCGGCAACGTGAACCATGTTTTTGCTGAGGAAGTGCAACAGGATGAGGACGTCGTGATTGGTATGTTCCTTGCCAACTCCAATCCAGCCACCATCTTATTTGATTCCGGAGCATCACATTCCTTCATATCATCCAAGTATGTTGCCAAGTATAATCTACCCATATCACACTTGAAATATACTATGTTGGTTATTTCTCCCGGTGGAGAGATGAGGACTAATATAGTATGTCCGAAAGTACACCTTAATATAAGGGGGGTAGACTTCCTTGCCAACCTCATTGTCTTGGATTCCCAAGGGCTTGACATAATACTTGGAATGGATTGGCTAAGTAAGCACAACAGGGTAATTCAATGTGCTGAAAGGAGCATGCAGTTGACCAATGAGCACGGTACCCGTATCGAGTTTGAGTCAGCCCAACCGGCAACCGAGAAGGCAACATTGAACCACGTCGAAGAAGCAACCCTGGACAGCATTCAGGTGGTTCAAGAGTTTTCAGATGTGTTCCCAGAAGAACTTCCCGGTATGCCACCTGACCGGGATATCGAGTTTTCCATTGACCTAGTACCCGGAACCGCACCAATAGCAAAGAGACCATAAAGGATGCCCGTCAATGAACTAGTGGAGCTCAAGAAGCAAATCCAGGAGCAGCAAGAGAAGGGTTTCATATGTCCAAGCTCGTCACCATGGGGAGCCCCCGTGCTCTTCGTGGACAAGAAGATGGAACCCAAAGGATGTGCGTGGACTATAGGTCTCTCAATGAGGTGACAATCAAGAACAAGTACCCTCTGCCCAGTATATAGGACCTGTTCGACCAAATGAAGGGAGCCCGAGTGTTCTCCAAGATTCATCTTGGGTCAGGATACTTCCATCTGAAAATTAAGCCTTCCGATATACCCAAGACTGCCTTTCGAACACGGTATGGTTCGTATGAATATACCGTGATGTCTTTTGGGTTAACGAATGCACCTGCATACTTCATGTACCTCATGAACAAGGTTTTCATGGAGTACTTGGATAAGTTCGTCATGGTTTTCATTGATGACATAATGGTGTATTCGAAAAGTGAGGAGGAACATGAAGAACATTTGAGATTGACATTGCAAAAGCTGCGAGAGCATCAATTGTATGCCAAGTTCAGAAAATGTCAATTTTGGCTAAAGGAGATATCGTTCCTAGGCCACATTATCTCCGAGGAAGGAGTACCGGTTGATCCCGGAAAAGTGGGAGATGTTCTGAAGTGGAACCAACCGCAAAACGTGAGGGATATTCGGAGTTTTCTTGGGATGGCTGGATACTACCGCCGGTTCATCAAGGACTTCTCTAAGATAGCAAAGCCTATGATGGAGTTGCTAACGAAGGGAAAAGCCTTCCAATGGACACCAGCGTGCCAAGAAAGCTTTTAGGAGCTCAAGATGAGGCTATCCGCAGCGCCGGTTTTGGTATTGCTGGACGTAAGCAAGAGCTTTGACATATATTGTGACGCATCCAGACAAGGGCCTGGATGTGTGCTCATGCAAGAAGGACAAGTGGTGGCCTATGCCTCGAGACAACTCAAGAAACACGAGCTCAATTACCCTACACATGACTTGGAACTCGCAGCCGTGGTGCATACGTTGAAGATTTGGAGACATTATATCCTTGATCATCGATGTGAGATCTATACGGATCATAAAAGCCTCAAGTACATATTCACTCAAGGACATACTCACTCAAACGATTTTCTCATTACAAGATCTAGATCGAACCGATCAACACGTGATCTGTCCACAAAAAAGCTTATGTTCGAAAAGAATCAAAGAACAGATGCAAAGAAAACACAATGATGTGTAAGGTGGTATTGGAGACCTACTTTACGTTTTTTCTTGGTCTCGGGGTCTTTCTCCTAGCAAGATGGGTCGTCGGCTCTCCTCCGGCGATGGCAATCGTAATGCAGGCTTGTCGGCAGTTTCTCCGGCGGTTGTACTTCGGCGAAGGGGTTTACTCGGCGAGCTGGGGGCTAGGGCTCTAAGTCGTCGGCCTAGGAGTTGAAAAGAAGTTTGTGGTTGCGGCCAAAGGGTTTCGGTTCTATTTATAACCGGGAAGAGAAGAGTCCTAATCTAATCAGAATTCGAATAAGAGTCCTATTCAAATGGTTTTTGAATCTTAACAACTTATCTTTAGTTGATTTGATGTGGTAGCAACGTGGAATTCGTGTCGGTTTCCTCCCGTACCGGTATTCCCGTGCGTACAGAAGCAAAACTGCTTCAAATCTCGTCACCCTCACGGTGATGAGCTCCGGAAGCTCTACGTGTCCTGCAGAATCTGGGCTCCCTTTTCCGTAGAGACAAGCTCCGGTTGTGCCGCGTGTCAGGCGGACGAGACCTCCCTCTTCTTCAGAGGTGAGCTCCGTGAACGCCATGTGTCAGTTCCGGACCTCCCCCTCTCTTCGGAGGTGGCTCCGGATGTGCCACGTGTCCTAACAGCGCCAGACTTCCTTTCTTCTCAGAGACGAGCTCCGAGGTTGACACGTGTCCATTAGTAACAGACCTCCTGGAGGTAAGCTCCGGAGGTGACACGTGTCCAATAGGACCAGACCTCTCGGAGGTGAGCTCCCAGAGCGACATGTTTCTAGCGGGGCCGGACCACTCGGAGGTGAGCTCCGAGAGCGACACGTGTTTGGCGGGGCCGGACCTCTCGGAGGTGAGCTCCGAGAGCGACACGTGTCCCGTCCGGCTGGTCCTCTCTTTTCCACGGTGACTAGCTCTGAAGGCGACATGTGTCCTGCAGGGCTGGCCTCGCTCCTCCGCAGAGGCTAGCCCCAGCGGCAACACGTGTTCCACGGGGTCGAACCTCTCCCCTTTGCGGGAATGAGCCCCGAGCCTTCCACGTAGCCAGTTTAGCAGTGGACCTCTCCCCATTTGCGGAGATGAGCTCCGAAGGCGCCACGTGGCCAGGGAACCGCGGAAAGTTGTCTTCGGTGCTCTTTGTGAACTGGAATTTGATCTTTTTGGCTATCTTTTTTATATTTTCTCTGTTTCTATTTATTTTAAAAATGTTTTTCTACATGAAACATGAATAGATGCAGAAACCGAAAATGAGGGTGTCACAACAAGGGCTTGGATGTGTGCTCATGCAAGAAGGACAAGGGGTAGACTATGCGTCGAGACAACTAAAGAAACACGAGCTGAATTACCCCACACATGATTTGGAACTCACAGCCGTGGTGCATGCATTGAAGATTTGGAGACATTATATCCTTGGCCACCGATGTGAGATCTATACGGATCACAAAAGCCTCAAGTACATATTCACTCAATCGGATTTGAATTTGAGGCAACGTCGATGGTTGGAACTCATCAAGGATTATGATGTTGGAATCAACTATCACCCCGGAAAGGCCAATGTAGTAGCTGATGCATTGAGCTGAAAGGGAGCATGTCACCATCTCACGGTTCGGGAGCTAGCACCCGAGCTACGCAATCAGTTCGAACGGTTACATCTTGGGATTTTGAACGAGATGGAAGTAATGGAACTCTACTCTTCGCTGGAACAAGAGATAAGAGATGGCCAAGCAACGGATGAAGAAGTCAAGGAAATCAAGGCGAGAATCCGACAAGGCATAGAGAAGGACTTCAAGGAAGACGAGAAGGGTACACTTTGGCTAGGAAAAAGGATTTGTGCGCCTAACGTTGTCGGTACCCTCAATATGGGGTACCCCCGCGCACAGGGGAAACTGCCTAAGGACCTCGCCCTTCTCCGCAAGGAGAGCTCCGAAGGCGCACGTGTCCAGCGGGGCCGGACATCCCTCTCCTCAGAGGTAAGCTCCGGGCCCGCCACGTGGCCAACAGAGCCGGACCTCCCCCCTCCGCGGGGAGAGCTCCGAAGGCTCCACGTGTCCAGCAGGGCCGGACCCCACTCTCCTCAGAGGAGGGCTCCGGGACCTCCATGTGGTCAGCAGAGCCGGACCTCCCCCCTCCACGGGGAGAGCTCCGAAGGCTCCACCTGTCCAGCGGGGCCGGACCTCCCTCTCCTCAGAGGAGGGCTCCGGGCCCGCCACGTGGCCAGCAGAGCCAGACCTCTCCCTCCGCGGGGAGAGCACCGAAGGCTCCACGCGTCCAGCGGGGCCGGACCTCCCTCTCCTCAGAGGAGAGCTCCGGGCCCGCCATGTGGCCAGCAGAGCAGTGCTGCCTGCCCCTGCGCGGTAGGCAACAAGAGTAAAGACACGCCATACCTTGCCCGTACAAGGTATTCAAGACCCGCGCCTTTCCAAGGCGCGAGATGCGGAGCACGCCTCTGTCAGGTGCTGTTGCGCCCAATCACATCGCAGTGAAGACTGGCGCGCCGCGGCAGAGGTTGTACGCCAATAAACACAGCGACAAGACATACCCTGCCGCCCCTGCCATCATCAACAACTACGACTAGCTTGTGGCATGGGCAGGGCGGCAGAACGAATACTTTGAAGCCCTCGCCAGAGACAACTGCCAGCGTAACTGCGGATACGGTAGATGGCAGGCAATCTCCCCGGGACCACCTGTCGGGTCCCGGGCCACCTTGTAAGCTGACCGAGCCTTGGACTACAAAAGGCCCGGGTAGGCAACGTTAGCAAGGGTTCGCCTTTTACGCACTCACACCTGAGTCGTGCGCACATTAGCGGTTCGACATTTTACACTCTCACGCAGGGTTCACTCCCGAGCACCAAGCAATACAACGAGCATCTCTGCTGACCGTGGACGTAGGGTATTACACTCCGGCGGCCTGAACCACGTAAAAATCCCTGTGTGAAGCTTCTCCCTCCATCGTACCTAACGCGTAAGCTCTCCGTGAGTGACTAGCCCCTCCGAAAAAGAAACTCCGCGGGCTGCCCAGAGCAGGCCTGGGGGAAGTGTCGGCTACACACTTCGACATTTGGCGCGCCAGGTAGGGGGCTTTTCCCTTGCGCGATGAGCTTTCGCCGACGAAGATGACGAAGCTTCCTTCAGCGGCAAGCTCTCCCCGCCCACGTTCACGACAAACGGTGACCAGCGGGGACTACATCTCGACACACTCAGGACGGAGTGTGTCGGTGCAAGATGGGAGCCAGCAGCCGACTCCGGCAGCGCTGACTCCGGCAACGCAGGCTCCAGCGAGCGCAAGATCCACTGCAGCGCTGAGTGTCCCCCACGGGGGCGCACTAACTGCAGCACGAGCACTACTGCGCAATCCACCTGCTGGGGACGCGCCTCAGTCAGCGACCCAGCAGTGGATTCTCGACGTAGACCGTCTCATCGTCGCCGCCGCCAACCCTTAACTTCGGCGGGGACGACGTCCCAGTCAACCGGCTGTGTCGCTGACTCACACACCAACAGTTGACGGGCATATGGCAGATTCCCGCTTCACCAGGCTCCCATCGGCGAACCTGTGGTCGGAGCTGGAACGATGCCACTTGGGCAAAGATGCCTGAGTGGTCATTGAGCGACGGTGAGAAAGGCGTCGCAACCAAGAGGCCGTTGACAGCATGTCAACCGCCTCGACCCAGCCTGAGCCACAGACGTTCGCCACGCGATCTCTGCCCCAGGCACACGCCACACAGCATATGCCCCAGCCATATGCCCTGCAAATGGTGCCCCCGGTCTATGGCGCAGCATTGTCCATACCAGGGTATACAGTGCCGGCAGCGAACCAAGCGTTCATGGCACCAACACCTGCAGCAACAGGAGCAGGATGTGCGGCCCTGGCACCACACCTTCGCTTCGCGAAGTGGCCGCGCAAGTTTCGGCCGCACCTGCCTGAGAAGTACGATGGCAGCATCAACCCGGAGGAGTTCCTCCAGATCTACTCCACCTCCATCCTTGCTGCAGGAGCGGACGAGGCCGTCATGGACAACTACTTCCCCGTCGCCTTGACCGGCCCAGCACGGTCTTGGCTCATGAATCTCCCCCAGGGTTCCATAACCTCCTGGGGAGAGCTCTGCCGGCAGTTCACTGCAAACTTCGGAAGCTCCTACACCCAGCCTTGCACGGAGCCCGACCTCCATGCCATCCAACAACAGCCTGGAGAGACGCTGCGCTCCTTCATCCAGCTGTTCTCCCAGGTACGGAACACCATCCTGCACATCCAGAATGCTTCTGTAGTTGTGGCGTTCCGGCAGGGTGTACGGGACAAGAAGATGCTTGAGAAGCTCGCGACCAGAGAGGTTCGCGACGTCTCAGAGCTCTTCAGCCTGGAGGACAAGTGCGCCAGGGCAGCAGAAGGGCGGAACTGGCACTCGCAGCCATCCTCCGAATCAGGAGGACAGCCCGGATCTGGCGCTGCTTCCCATGGAAGCATCAAGAAGATCAAGAACCGGGGTGGTGGCAAGATGAAACCACCGACCGCAGCTCCCGTTGCTGCAGCAGCAGCACCCAGTGGAGCTCGCGGGCCACGCCCCGACAAGAGGCAGCGACAGTCACCAGCTCCAGATGGTGACCAAGGCGAGCTATGCCCCGTGCACGGCACCAGTTACCATACTGCTGCCGAGTGCCGGGAGATCCAGAAGCTCGCGGAGTGTTTCCGGAAAGGGAAGCAGCTGCGAACTGATGCCCCACCCTTCCGTCAAAGGGAGGGAAAGCAGAAGGTCGACGCCCCAGACAACGTCGACCACCAAGTGGAGTTCCAGGAGCCTCAGCGCACCGTGAAGGCAGTGTGCAACCATGAGGACTATAGCTCCAGCAATGATGAGCGCCGGAAGATGCTCTACGTCATCTATGGCGGGTCTGCTGACCCCTCGTCCTGAAGCGCGGTTAAGACTCTGCGCCGAGCGGTAGCGTCGGTGGCTCCCCTCCCAAGTGTCGCGCCGCACCTCAAGTGGATGGGAACCCCCATCAGCTTCGATGCCACCGACTGCCCCAGGAACATGGCTGGGGCTGGCCAACTACCGCTCTTGGTAGCGCCCACCATCACCAATGTGAGGATGTACCACGTTCTGGTAGATGGCGGGGCTGGGCTGAACCTCATCAGCCGCGCAGCTTTCCAGAAGCTGCAGATCCCGATGGCCAAGCTCACCCCATCGAGCCCATTCTCAGGGGTAGGGCCGGGACAAGTCGTTCCCTACGGCAACATCAGCCTTCCGGTGACCTTTGGGGCACTGGACAGCTATCGGACAGAGTACATTCTGTTCGACGTGGCGGAGATCGACCTCCCGTTCAACGCCATAATCGGCAGGCCAGCCCTGTACCGATTCATGGCAGTAGCCCACTACGGCTACCTCGTCTTGAAGATGCCTACACCAACAGGCGTCCTCAGGATTCATGGAGACCGTACTGCTGCAGTGTCAGCCTTGGAAAAGCTCCAGACACTTGCAACAGCTCGAGCACCAGCCCCTGGTAGTGCAGAACTGGACCGGCTCCACCCGAGTCCACGCCACCGTGCCTCTACCGCAGCACCCCGTGTGCAACCCCTCGACGAGGGCGACGTCCCCTTGAAGGTCGTCCAAGTCGGCGCCGATGCTGCCCAGACCACCCGGGTAGCCGGGGGCCTCAATAGCAAATAGGAAGGCGCGCTCGTCACCTTCCTCCGGCACAACATCGACGTGTTTGCATGGCAGCCGTCACAGATGCCGGGGATCCCTAGGGAGGTGATCGAGCACCACTTGATGGTCTTCCCCGACGCCCGGCCAGTCCAACAGAAGCCTCGCAAGCAGTCCATCGAGCGGCAAAACTTCATCCGAGAAGAAATCAAGAAGCTGCTGGCTTCATACGGGAAGTTCACCACCACCGGTGGTTGGCGAACCCCGTTGTTGTCCCGAAGGCCGGCGGGAAGCTCCGGATGTGCATCGACTACACCAGTCTCAATAAGGCATGTCCCAAAGATCAATTCCCTCTCCCTAGAATAGATCAAATAGTAGACTTGACATCAGGCTGTGATATGCTGTGCTTCCTAGATGCCTACTCGGGTTTCCATCAGATCCCTATGTCTAGAGAAGATGAAGAGAACACCTCCTTCATCACAGTAGACGGCCTGTATTGTTATGCCTCTATGCCTTATGGCCTAAAGAATGCTCTTCCCACCTTTGTACATGCAATGCACAAAACCTTTGGAGAGTTAATAAGAGACTTAGTTGAGGTGTATGTCGATGACATCGTTGTCAATGTCAGACAGAGTTCATCCTTGTTAGATAACCTGGCCTTAGTCTTTGACAAACCGCGCTCCACACGTACCAAGCTGAACCCCAAAAACGTGCGTGTTAGGTGTATCCTCTGGAAAGCTCTTAGGATTCCTGGTCTCACACCGAGGAATTGAGGCCAACTCAGAGAATATCAAGTCCATCGACCTGATGTGGCCTCCCGCCCGAATCAAAGAAGTCCAGAAACTGACGAGATGCCTAGCCGCGCTGAGTCGGTTTATACCGAGGCTAGCAGAGCGAGCGCTCCCCTTCTCTAAGCTCCTGCGCAAATCTGGTCCATTTGCTTGGACCGACGAAGGAGAAGAAGCTTTCCAGGAGTTGAAGAAAATCCTGACGACCCTACCCATCACGGTAGCCCCCGAGCCCGAAGAGCATTTGTTGCTCTACATCGAGGCAACAACTGAAGTGGTGAGCATGGTCCTCATCGCAGAGCAGCCGGACCTCTCGTCACCACAGCCTGCTCCGGTAGCAGAAGACAAGCACCAGGAGACCCCGGAGGTCGAAGACGGCCTCCCGGACCTCCACGACAACCTCTTGGAGGTCCAACGGGACCCCCCGGAGCTCCCGGAAAACCAGCGGGATCTCCCGGAGGTCCAAGGCGTCTTAGGAGCCTTCGAGTCCCAGCTCCCGGAAGCATCCCTGGACCCACCCACCTCCGGTAGGCCTGAGCCAATGGATGAAGACATCTCTGGCCCCGAAGGGAGGGTCCGGACCATCCAGAGGCCTGTCTACTACATCAGCGAAGTCCTCCACGACGCCAAGACAAGGTACCTGGAGGTCCACAAGCTGCTGTATGCAGCGCTCGTGGCATCCAGGAAGCTCTGCCACTACTTTCAAGCCCACCGGATCTCGGTGGTCACCTCCTATCCGCTGAAGGCGATCCTTCACAGCCCTCACGCGACCGGCAATGTTGCTAAATGGGCAGCGGAACTGGTGGAATTTGAGTTGGACTTCCTTCCTCGCCATGCAGTCAAGAGCCAAGCACTGGCTGACTTCGTGGCTGAGTGGACGCCAACGAAGGCTGACCCAGGGGGCCACGAAGACGGTGAACCGAAGCACCGAGCTCCGGTCTTCACCGGGCCTCACTGGACGCTCTTCTTCGACGGCTCCTCGCGAAAGCAGGGGGCCGGTGCCGGCGTACTGCTTCTCATGCCATCGGGGGAGCAGTTTGGGTACATGGTGCGTCTCAACTTCAAGGCAACTAGCAACATGTCAGAGTATGAAGCACTCATCTTTGGCCTAAAGACACCTCTGTCTCTGGGCGCTCGCCAGTTGTTGGCACTGGGCGACTCCCAGCTAGTAATCAAACAAGCTAAGGGTGAATGCTCCTGCAATGACCCACAGCTAGCTGCTTATCTGCTCCATGTGCAGATGTTGGAGAAAGACTTCCTCGCCTTGGACCTGCGCCATGTACCGCGCGCTGGCAATGCCGCAGCTGACGACCTCTCAACGAAGGCCTCCACCGGAGTCCCTGTGCCCGAAGGAGTCTTCGAGAGCACGTTGCTGCGGCCCACAGCCCGGCCTGCCGAGCCGAGCGAAGGGGGTTGGACCAGCACCTCGAAGCTGGCGGTCCCGGCGGCCCTGCAGCCATGGACGCCGCCAAGGATCGTAAGCGTCACTGGGGACTCCGTGCAACCCAGCGCTCAAGATCCAGAAGCTCAAGTCAGACCCGATGCATGGATCACGGAGATCCGGGACTACTTGAAAGACAACATCCTCCCTGATGAACGTGTATCCGCTGAACGGATCGTGCGCATGGCTAAGAGGTACGCGCTGGTACAAGGGGATCCCTACCGGCGTGGCGCCAACCACGTCCTATTGCGGTGCATAACCCAGGGGGGAAGGCTGTGAATTGCTCGCTGAGATCCATGGAGGCGAATGTGGGAGTCACTCTTCCTCACGCACGCTTGTCGGTAAAGCCTTCTGGCATGGCTTCTACTGGCTGACAGCACTCCAGGATGCCGTCAAGCTGGTCGAGAGCTGCAAGTCGTGCCAGTTCCACACCAAGCAGATTCATACACCGGCTCAGGCGGTTCAGATGATCCTGCCCTCATGGCCGTTCGCCGTATGGGGGTTGGACATCCTGGGACCATTCCCCAGAGCCGTCGGGGGATTCTGGTACCTCTACGTCGCCATCGACAAGTTCACCAAGTGGCCGGAAGCCACACCCGTCGTCACCATCAACAAGCAATCCGCAGTAAAGTTCATCAAGTCGATCGTCTGCCGGTTCGGGGTCCCGAACAGAATCATCACTGACAACGGGACCCAGTTCACCAGCGCAGCGTTCCAAGAATACTGCGAAGACCTCGGCATCCAGGTGTGCTATGCCTACGTTGCTCATCCAAAGAGCAATGGACAAGTTGAGAGGGCCAACGCCGAGATTCTTCGGGGCCTCAAGACCAGCACCTATGCCGGCTTGAAGAAACATGGCGCCAAGTGGGTGGGCGAGCTTCCGAGCACACTATGGGCTAACCGGACATCCCAGAGCCGGGCCACTGGAGAGACACCCTTCTTCATGGTATACGGGGCTGAGGCTGTGGTTCCCCCAGAGATCACCATGGGGTCCCTCCGTGTCCGAGCTTACGACGAAGCCGCGCAGGACAACCTCCGGCGTGAAGACATTGACCTTGTCAACGAGGCTCGATTACATGCAGCACTCCGCAACGCACGGTACCGACAAGCGCTCAGGCGCTACCACCAAAGGATTGTGCGTGTCCGGGAGCTGCAGGAAGGCGACCTGGTGTTGCGGCGCATACTTTCTTGCGAAGGGACCGACAAACTCTCCCCCGGCTGGGAAGGTCCCTTCCGAGTCACAAAAGTATGCCTCCCCGGGTGCGTACGCATTTCCACCAAGGATGGGGACCCACTCCCGAACCCTTGGAACATAGAACACCTCTGTAAGTTCTACCCCTAGAGCAATAATAGGACAGTCTCTTCTTTTTGTAATAGATTCCGTAGAGTCCAGGAACAGCGCTCGGAGCAGCTAAGTCTCAGGGGACGGTCCAGGACTACGTTCATCTTGGCCTGGTTCCAACCCTAAGCGCGTAGAGTCTTGCTTCCCTTCTTAATGGGGTGGGTCGTTGCCTCCATGTTTAGCATGCCTTACTCCTATGGAAATATATATGAAAAGAAACATGCCCTACTTTGCTCTTCCCTTGTGCTCATTTAAATTACATATTAATTTTTATGACTGCACTTTCTGTGTATGCTCACCATGCACTCAGCTCCCTTTTCCCATTCTCAACTCTAGTCGGCATTTGCTATCCTACCGAAGGCGATCGCGTTTGAGGTACCTGCCGATGGCCAGGGGGCCCCGAGCTCCCGGCACTTCGCACACTGTAGTTCCCAAGCACCGTACACCGGTTCTGGACCGTAAGCCAAATAAGACTATGAGATAGGGAAGGTGGAGCCCCAAGGAGAATAACGTTTCTCTTACTTGTGTGCAGGACCTCCCGGCCTTAGCTCCCCGCAGGAGTATGGTAGGAGCGCCCAAGCAATGGGCCACACCTACCAGGGGGCCACTACGGGACCGCGCAAGACCGGAGCTCCAAGGCAAGACAGAAGGATCCAGACCTCGCCCCCCCCCCCCCCCCCCCGCAGGGGCGAGCCCCGAAGGCCCCACGTGTCCAGCGGGGCCGGAGCTCCCCTCTCCTCAGGAGGAGCCCCGGGCCCGCCACGGGGCTGGCAGAAGCCGGAACTCCCCCCTCCGTGGGTAGAGCTCCGAAGGCTCCACGTGTCCCACGGGGCGGGACCTCCCTCTCCTCATAGGATAGCTCCGGGCCCGCCACGTGGTCGGCAGACCCGGACCTCCCCGTTCTCACGGGACGAGTTCCGGAGACCTCCGGGGCCCTTAACACAATAAGGGCCCGGGGAAAGTGTCTATGCAGGGCTGCAAGATTGGTGAAGGCCTCTGAGTACCTTGCGGAGCTAAGGGCTTGGTCAGGCCAAGCCAAGAAGAAGACTAAAGCACACAGACGCAGAAGGTAACAAGAGTCTATTTATTAAAGGCTCCATGAGCTGGACTACAGACTCAATAAAAAAAGGGAGATACAAGTCCTAGGGTTCCCCTGGCTCATGCCGGAACCTAGAGGCTACAAGAGTGGCCACGTCCCCGACTTCAGCCCTGGTAGCTTCCTCCCGCTCCATGGCAGGGCCCTGTCTCGCTTGCTCTAGCGAAAAAGAAGGGTCTCGACTCCGGAAGCACGCCAACACGTGCGTGGCAACCTCCACGGCCAGGCCCCGACCCTCTGCCTCGAGCTCGCCGGCGACCACCGCATCTATCCTGCTCAGCTTGGCGCCGATTGACTCGAGCGCGGTGATCACCTCGGCCACCTTCAGTGCAGGGGCCACTGTCTTCACCGGACTGAAGCCAAGGGGGACCAGGGCGGACCTTGCCTGGTCGACGAAGCTCGAGACTGCACAGGACTCGGAAGACCGCGAGGCCAAGAGCTCCTCTACCTCGCGGCGGACCACCAGCAAGGTGTCGTGGCTCCCCTTTGAGAATTCCTTCTCCCTGGACGCCAGAGAGCTTTCTCGAAGGCGGAGGTTCCGGGCGAGCCGCTCCAACTCTGAAGCCCGGAAGTCGGCAGCCAGCTCCCGATCCAGGATTGCCTGGCGCTCCAGGGAGACCTGCTCCTCCCTCGTGACAAGGTCTGCCTTCCGGGCCTCTAGCTCCGTAGCCCAGGCTCGCAGGTCACCCTCGCAACGGCACGCTCACGGCGCGCCAGCCTCTGCCGCACCTCCTCCAGGGCAGAGAAGTTCTCCTCAGCCCGAGCATGCGCCTCAAGGGCCTCCTTGTGGAGCCGCCGCATCACGGAGTCCAGACGGTCGACGGCCCGCTTCTGTCGGTCGAGGAGCGCCTCCATGATATCAAGCGACTCCCGCCTAGAGTCGAGCTCCCCCTTGACCTTCGCGGTCCGCTCCCGCAAAAGATTCCCCCAGGTGAGGAGGTGATCCCTCTCAACCACCTGCTCCTCTCGCTCGCGACCGAACGCGCCCAAGACCTGCCGGATGCCCGTATAGGCGAGCACGAGAGCGTATGCCAGGGGCAGTGGGGCAGCAGAGGCTGGAGCGGCGCCCCCGACCTCCTCCATCATGTCGTCTTCAAGAGAGGACGACGCACCGGCAACCGAAATGAGATGCCGGTCAGGGGAAGCCGGCGCTGGGACGGGCTCGCTCCCATCACGCCCTGGTTCGATGCCCCCCGTAAGGCCGGTGGCAGTTCCTTCTGCTCCGACAACAGGGGGCAGGACTTCGACAGCCGGACCCGCCGAACCCTCACCGACAGCTGGTTCCTGAGCCAGTGAAGAAGGACGACTAGAGGGAGTCGACGCTGCCATAGAAGCCGGGCCGACAGGTACAGGAGGAACTTGCGCTGGCTTGGGCGGCGCGACAACCGACTCGGCAAGAGGAGTCGACGCGGCCATAGAATCCGGGCTGACCGGTACAGGAGGAACTTGCGCTGGCATTCGGGCCGCGTCAACCAACTCAGCTTCCGAGAGCTGCGGCGCAGACCCCCCATCAGTCGGGGATGGCCGAGAAACACGAGTACTCCAACGGGCTCTGAACCCCGGCTTCCGAGCAAGGGTAGGACCACTAGAGCCCGCCGACGGCTGCCCCGTAGTCGCCCGGGTTGACGGAGCAGGGGATGCTTCTAAAGCCCCCCTCGACGCGTCAGCAGTTTCCTTGGAGACTCCGCCGCCTGAAGACCCTCTCGACGCGTCAGCAGCTTCCTTGGAGACTCCACCGCCTGAGGAGGGAGGACGCGACGCCCGGGAACCTTCAGCCCGTTGTCGCTCAAGAGGAGTCCCGTCGGGATGATGAGCCCAAGACCTCTTGGGGTCGCCACCGGACGGGGCGCCATCTCCTGAAGCAGGGCGTGCAGGCGCCCTGGATCCCTGACTCGGCGCAGACGCCGCCGCCGGAGGAGATTGAGCGCGCTTCTTTTCCGGAGGTGGGTTGGAAGCCATGGCATAAGACAAAGGCGCAAGAACTCAAGGGAGGTGCAAGCGCTGGGAAGTGCAAAGGGAAGCCACAATGCGGGTAAGATACCCTTTTAAAACTTCCCAGGTGCGATTCAAAGCGATTCGAAACTCTTCGAATACGCCGCTTGTGCAACCGCTTCGGCTCCAAGACTAAGCGTCGATGACAAGTGGACCCAACTCGTCCAGCTGAAGCGGTGGGCCAAGAAGTCAGTCTCCCAAGGAGGCGAGCCGGCAAGGCGCTTCGGCGGTTCCCGAAGAAAGCGCTGTGACGTGCAGAAGTGGCAGCCTTGGGAACCGCCGCAGTAAAAGCAACCATCAAGTGGGCACACGCTCCCATGATCCCGCGACTGTTCATGCTCCGGCAACGGTCAATGCGGGACTTAGAGAAAGTGCGCGAATGCAAGAGACGGAGGCCCCACCTCGGGCTCGCTATCTCCCCCGAGATGGGCCCGGGGGCCACTGTCGGTACCCTCGACATGGGGTACCCCCGTGCACAGGGGAAAATGCCTAAGGACCTCGCCCTTCTCCGCAGGGAGAGCTCCGAAGGCGCCACGTGTCCAGCGGGCCCAGACCTCCCTCTCCTCAGAGGAGAGCTCCGGACCTGCCACGTGGCCATCTAAGCCGGACCTCCCCCCTCCACGGGGAGAGCTCCGAAGGCTCCACGTGTCCCACGGGGCCGGACCTCCCTCTCCTCAGAGGAGAGCTCCGGGCCCGCCACGTGGCCAGCAGCAGCCGGACCTCCCCCTTGCGCGGGGAGAGCTCCCCTTGCTTCCGCTTTGTACCTTTGATGTGTGTTATCCGGTGCTGTGCAACGCAGCACCCCTCAGCGTGATCCTGGCTCGACAAGGCCGTGGGAGTCGTGTCAGCGTTGGTATCAGAGCTCGTTTGAGGTTTAACACATTACAAAGGTCATCTTTTTCAAAAACCCAGTGAGGAACGAGTTAGTAGCCCGTATAAGGATGTTATTAGTGTATAGTAAGTGGCATACTAACCTATTTGTCTATGTCGGAAAATTGTGTATCTCGGGACGTTTATGTCTTGGGGGTGCACATAAACGCTGTCCACCAGTGCGCACAAGCTGAAGGGTGGAGCCCCACAGGTGGCAGGTAATCCGACCCGCTTTGATATCCTCTACGACTCTTCATGTCGTTTGGGGTATTCGAGCAACGTCTGTCCCTGGCGTGTGTGGTGCAATTTGGGAGATCCCGCACGTGGTCTGAAACGTGAACACGTAACTCAAGGCTTGTTTGGCTTGAGAACATCCAGGCGAGTGATGACGGCCGGGTGTACGAACTGTATAGATACCGGGCTCGGTGTGCAGACGAGTCTGACAATTGTTTGAGTTTCTGCAGGTAGTCTAACAATGAAACGGTAGACGTGTAGTATTCGTGTGCGAGAGAAGTTTAGTGCCACTGAATTAACGAAGCCGGCTAAGTCCGGTATAGGTTTTTCTTTGTGAGGATGTAATACTGACATGAGCTGGTGACGCATCGACGTCATACCACACTAAATGAACAACTTCTTTGTAAAACTTGAAGGTTTTGATCCAAAGCACTAAAACACGATGTAACTCTTTCCCTTAATCAGGATATTCAAAGTTAACAAGTTTTCAACTTCTAGGTTGCTAAGGACAGAGCACTCTGTTTTCATCTCAATTTAGGCTGAAATTGATCAGAGGTTAGAGGTTGAGTTCTTTCGAGGTTGGGGTCATGTGATACATTTATGGAAAGCATTGGGAGAGCTTCACAACTTTTCTGTTGAGGTCCAGAGGTGTTTCAACCCTTAACCAATCGAAAAATGCAGAAGAGTTGAAACTGTCCAGAAAACAGGGCAGAGCAAAGATTCTCTGTAAATTCTCTGTAAAATTGAGCATAACTTCCTGCATAAAAATCCAAAAATAGAAAATGAGGTAGTTATGGAAAGCTTATGAGATGGGTTACAACTTTGTAACAGAAAGTTTTGTCAGATTGGTGTGGGGACCACCCCGTGGTTCACCCACTCCAAGATCGCATAGGGTGGTGCCTTGCAATGCGGCACCCAACAGCACACACGAAAAGATTAGAGAACAACATACAAATTTTTATTTAATATAAAACAGCGGAAGTCTTTTACAAAATATAATTAACAGCGGAAGTATTATACATAGATGACCTCACATCCTAACTATGCAAAAGTGCAGCCGTCCAGCCCAGGGACGCTACACGCTAGCAGCATGGAACCGGAGAAATCACGGCGGCGTGCAGGGCTCCATCTCGGCCGTGTACCCTGACGGGGGCATCGCCTCATCCTCGGAACCCTCCTCATAGCTCTCACCTGCATACAGCTCAAATATTGCAACCGTGAGCACGATGGCTCAGCAAGGCTTAACCGTCTAGCCTAGGCATGGAACTCTACATGCAGGGATGTGTAAAATAGGAGAATGGACTTTGCTACAAAGACATGCCTATAAGTTGATCCTTACTTTTAGTTTTATAGCAGCAAATTCTTGTGCCTTAGGCAGCCCTCACATCGGAAGTCTACAATCAAACAAGAAACGCTTTCCTCCGATGTGGTGATGCCCAAAGCGGAAAGTAAACTTAATTAGCTCTACATCTACAGCAAACATGATTTCCAAAACATTACTCTATCATCACAGCATATTATCATTCAACTGGCTTACTTTACTTCTTACTACGTCACGAAACAGTGAACAAGCGGTACTCAAATGTAAAGGTCCCAAAAATGTGAATACAAAGAAACAGGAGTTTGCACAAATGTTGAAGTCATGTGTATGAAAAAGGGGCTTAGTTGAAACTTTTTCCTCATATGATAACATGTGTGAGGTTCTTCTAAACAAACTTAGGGTTGCTGCATGGATGGACCTCATGTAGATTAGACCCCAGAAATGAAGAGCTCAAGTGCAAGGGAAGGGTTTAAAAATCAGAGATGGACTAAAGGTAAATTCAAACTTCAAGTGATGGAAGGACACAATGAGAAACTCAAAACTGTTGTGTCCAAACTATTGTTTGCAGCAGCTAACACAAGGATCAAGTGGCATATTTGGATTCCTTAGGTCCAAATTAGTGGGGAGGCAAAGTTTCATTAATTTTTGAAAAGATTTGCTGCCCATTTTTCCTAAGGGAGTCAAATGTGCAAAGAATTCAAATGAACATTTGAGTTTGCATGGAATTTGTCCAAACTTGTCAAATGAGCTCAGTTTCCAATTTTTAAACACTTGGGTTGGATTATTGTCAAACTTGGAAGATATTTTGAGAAGAATTGGTACTGACTAGTGGGGCCCACATGTCATTGGGGGAAATGAGTGTGCAAAAGATCTTCAGCTCAGGCAGTGCACGGTCTCTGTTTTTTTCTCCTCCTCGCGAAGTCATCGCGCCACCGAGACCGCCTTAGTCCATCTCACCGTGCGACACCGGGGCAAGGCCGATGCCACCTCTCCCTCGCGACCTCTGTGCTGGCGAGCTGGTTTCCCCCCTCCTTATCACGCAGCTCGCGCGTTGTCCTCGGTTCCCACTCTCGCGCGCACAACAGGAACCTCCCGGCGCCGTTTCTCGTTCTGCCTGTTGCAAACCGCGTCGCCCCCTCCACTGCCCGAGTGATCCACGGAAGAAGTGAGCGCCAGCGTGTGCTCTAGCGACCCATCGCTCTACTCCGTGGCGTTGCCGCATCGTTTGATCACAATTTGACGAATTTCACCGGGCACCGAGGCTCACCATCGGGAAACCGGAGCTGGTCTCACGTGGACAGCCCCACCGAGAGCTTCTCAGGCCCAAGCTAGAGCACCCTCGGATGCGCTGGGAGCCCCTGATGCTCGTCCCCGAAGCTCAAGCCATGAGATGATCTACCGGGCACCATCCGACTTTCTGATACGGTAATACCAAATTCGATCGTCCCTCTCGTTCTTAGGCCGTGAAACCTTGCACACAGGACCGCCACTAAACGGCGATCAGTAGTCCTTCACAACCCTAGTTGGAAAGATGCACATAGACCGCATGAAATCCAGAATTTCCGACCTCAAACGCGGAGGAGGTTTCGGGTGCACGGTGAGACACCATTAGCCGCCGGTCCCGAGCAGTTTTGAGGCTAGGTCGAGCATCCCCATGGTCCACTGGTGCTGTAGCTCCGTTCCACCGAGGTCTGGGCAGGCTAGGATGACCGGGCGACGTTGCCGAACCGGTCTGACATGACCCCATTGGTCCTGTCGAGCCAGGATCACGCTGAGGGGTGCTGCGTTGCACAGCACCGTATAACACACGTCAAAGGTACAAAGCGGAAGCGGAAATTTTATTACATAAACAAGTTTGTGAACATGTTTACATCAAAATAAGTTCAGTCTACACTCACGGGCGTAGACTAAGCATCAAGTGCACGTTCAGCCCTCGAACGTGTCCTTGCTAGCACACACACACACTAACTCTGCGGCGTGCACGACTCCCACTCGACGGGGTTCCCCTCCTGGGGTTCCGTCTCCTCTTCGGGAGTCCCTTCCTCATAGAACCCTGCAAAAGCTTCAAACACAAGCAGTGAGCACGAAGGCTCAGCAAGTCTGATCCGTCTCACCTAAACATGGAACTTCTACATGAGGGTAATGGGTTACATGAGGTAAAAATCAGTTGCAAGGACTCGCCTAATTAGTAGAACCTTACTTTCAAGTTTTAGCAGCAGGTTGTGGAGAACCTTACGCTAAGGCACATGAGAGAGCCGCAATCAAACAAGAAACGTATTTCTCTCATGTACTTTTCCCAAAGTTGAAAAGAACTTTAGTTAGCTCTAAACTACAGCATATCATTAACAATCAATGTCCAGCTTTCAATCAGCAACATTTTAACATGTAATTAGCCTGTTCTTTCTACGTCATGGTACAGTGAACAAGTGGTACTCACTGACCGCGAGGGACGGCGATTATAATCGATTTACACCTGCAGGGTTACCCGAACAACCCGTCACGTACGCCCGTACTCGATGTTGCCTACAACAACCATCATGGACGCCGTACGCGACTACCTTTCACCCGTTAGCCAAATGTTGAACCAGTCCAATCGTCCCGAGCAAGAGGTCTCTGCACGTGCATCTCAGTGCCGCCAGCCGATTTACACCTCGAGCTCTCAACCTACCCTATGAACGACGGGCAATGCCTCAATACCCAGCTACCCGAGTTACATCAGTTTCCCGGTTCCCATACAGCCGGTAGGTCTTCGGTACTGTTCTAGCTTGTTCAACAGGCCCGCACACGGCTCGGTCCTCAATCGACACAAGCGGAGCTACAGCACACAGGCCCCAAAGTCCTGCTGCCCTTACCCTCCGCTTGGTCTCATTTTCTTGCCATGTGTTTCATGTGCTATCACTACCCGAGTCGAGTGCCTCTAGCCTATGCTCGCGAGTAGTTCCAACTACTCGACTTGTACCGAATCCTACTCTATCCTAGCAATGCAGTGGCTAACGGGGTTTGCAATCCTAAACCCAACCCATGGTTCTCTTGGCTATGCAGTGGGGCTTCCAAACAAGACTCTAATGCACAGAATAAAGGAAACAAGTATGTGCTCAAAACAATAAAAATTCGTAAAAAGGTTAATGCAAACCGGAGCTTGCCTTGCTGCTCTTGGTTTTAGGCTAGCTGCTCCTCCGGAGTAACAAAGTCTAGGACTTCGGGTTCCTCCTCGACCTTAGCGACTACATGATAGAAACAATACATGTATTAATTTAATGCATTTGTGTTAGGTTTGAAGTTGTAAAGTCTATAACTTTTGCTAGACAGACCTAATGACTGTGAAACTTTTATTGTGGCTTGTTTACAACCTAAACAAAGAATTGGTCAAGTTTTATTTGCAGCAAAGCTCATTTGAGCCCTCCACAAATAGTTATGTCCTTGACCTTAATTGGAACTCTTAGGGTGTTCTAGGAATTTTCATGAAGCCAACTATGACTTTCTGAAAACTAGATTTTCAGAGGGTTCTAATGGAGTTGGTCTCACTTAATCTGAAGGTTCCTAGCTAAAGTTATGAGCTAAACAATTTCACAGAAAATTCTGAAAATGTTTCTGAACATTTTCTATTTTTTCTGGAACAGTTTCACTAATCACACCATTAGGTGGATCATATGAGCTCAAATGAATCTGAAATTTTTATGGTAGTTCAGGGATATTTTGGTGAACATCCCAGCAAAATTTCAGGATTTTCCCCCAAAGGATTCTCCAGTTAAAATTCCTAACAGTTTAAATTTTGAGGAATTAATTCTGGAGAATTAAGGGTTTTCCTGAAGTGAAACTTGATTTGCTGGAAAGTACTCGGAGAGCTGAATCCAGCAAAATTTGGTTCACTCAATTTGGAGCTTTCTAGCCAAAGTTATGAGGATTTGAAGTTTGAAGCAAATCTGAAAATCGGGGAAAAGTTTAAACTCGCGCGTGGGCCCAGGGGACACGCGTCGCACGCCGAGGCGACAGCACACCGCGGCCCACAATGATTTTTCGCGCCAGCACACCCGATCCCGGCTGCAGCCGGATCCTGATTCAAAATATCTCCTGCTGACAGCTGGGGTCCACCCCCTTCTTCAACCTCGCGACGCCCGCGCTCCGCCGCCGAGGGACCTCGCCGGAGAGCTCGCCGCCGGCTTCTGTACAGCTCCAAACTTCTCGATTCTGGCCGCCCCTGCCTACTTTTACTCGGGGAACAGGATTCTAGGGTCAGCTGCTCATGACAATGGCCGGAGCATGGTCGGCGACGAGCCGCCACCTCGGAACGACTTCGGCCATGTCGGCCGACTACCCTAGCACCTCAACTACTTAGGAAACCGGTCGGGGAGCACCAGTGGACCTCAGGGAAGGTCGTCATGAGCTCGAGGCAGCTCGGGGAAGGCCCGAAATAGGTCCTCACACTGCGCCCGATGCCGCCCGTTCATTCCGCCATTGGTAGACCTCAAATTACGCCGGGTACAGGGGTTCTCCGGCCCAGAGTTGTGAAGGCAACTTGTGCGTTACCGTGTCTAGCTCGTGTGAGAGCGGTTTGAGGCCCTCTAATCCTTTCTCGAGCAGGAATTAAACAGAATCGTACCTGAAGGTCGTTCTGCACACAGAAAGGGGAAAAGTGGAAATTCGACGCCGGTGAGCAACCACTCGAGCTGTGGCTCGGGGATGAGCAGCACCGGTCAACAGCGCGTCCAAGGGTGCCTTGGCTCGGGCGTGACAACGCCCTGGTTGGGCTGTCCACGAGAGCCCGGGGTGCGGCGGTTCCAAGTCCCGAATTTGATCTTTCGGCACAGCCGATATCAATCGGTTTCAACTGAATTCTAGCAACGGGGAGGGCGGAGGAAGGTCTCTAGTACCTTGCTGGGGCTCTGGAGTGGACGGAGGGAGCTGCGATCGGCGTTCTACGATCGATTCCGAGCTGCGGAAAACTTCGGCCGGCGTTGAGTTCTTGCGGGGAAGAACGGTGATGCCTCGGCCGAGGAGGGGGGCAGGCGCCTTAAGAAGGCTCTGCACCGCCTCGCGCACGCGTGTGGGCAAGCAGCTGCTGGCGCGGCGGCTGCCCTCGGTGGCGATCACAGCTGCGGCTCGGCGACCCGAGTGAGAAAAGTCTCAGTCGGTTTGATCTGAGCAGTGGCTGACATGTGGGTCCCACTCCCCATTTTAACCTCTGAAATTTACTCCTAATCACTGTTGTAAACAGTGAACCCCATACTACCCTGGCAATTCAAATTATTCACCCATGAGCCATTTGAATTGATCAAAGTTCAAATGAGGTTTGGTTTGAATGAATTTCAGCACAAGTTCAGTTTGAAATTCAAATAAAGTTTGAATTTCTCCCACTTAGCCAAAGTCAAGATCAACAACAAATGGAGTGAAAATTGGTGTGTGAGCTCACAAAAATGTGCTGAGTAAGAATATGCCTCCCATTTTTAAATTCATGGTGTAAAAACAGTTTGAATTTGAATATGGTTTCAAACTGCCCTATTCCTAACTATACCCAATATGACCTCAAAAAGGTTTTGAATTTGGGTGAAACTTGGCATGGACATCCTTAGCAAAGTGTAGGAGTTTTCATATGTCCAGCCCATCTATATCACATGTGGGAAATACCACTTTTGCAATATGTGAGTTTGTTCTCTAATGAGCATGTTGATAATTGTTACTTGCTCTTCATTTGTGTTCATCCTCCTTCCTCAAATGAGGTGTGTAGTGTGGTGATGAACACTGCAAATGTGTGTCAAAAACTGAGGCCCTTACACGGTCCAGAGCCGCCGCGCCGTGGCCAGCTAGGTTAGAGCCATCGCCAGCCGGGGAAGAGGGTTCCATCGTGTTCAGCACGTGAAATAAGGCCCTAGCGGCGAGGGAGGGCTCGGGGGATGGCCGGGAGGCCGGAATCCGTCGAACTCCGGCGAGCCCGGCGGCGCGCGGGTGCGGGGGCTGGAGGTAGAAGACGACCCGGCGGGGTCCCGCCTGTCAGCGACCGGGAGTCAGAGTTCTGATCGGCTGTGGCGGGGGGATCGCGTGTGGTGGTGCAGGAAATACTCAGTAGCCCCGTGTGGCTTGCCCCGACGCGTGACACCTGTCCCCTGGACCCACTGCCAGCATTTGAACATTTTGGAGAATTTCAGTTTTCAGTTCAAACTTTGAATACCTAAAACTTTGGGTAGGAGAATCCAAAAATTGTGAAACAAATTTTTTTGGATTCCTCTGAAGGAGTACTATCCAAATATGAAACCCAATTTGTATGAAACCCATTATTTAATTCTGTAAAATTCTTTAAAACTTTCTAGCAAAAGAATTTTAGAGGGAATTTGGTTAATCCAAAAATCCTCAAATTTTTCCAGAATAGTCTTTACGGTATTAGTGAACACATGTAAAATTCTCAACTCATTTGGAGTTGATTTAGTTAGGTTAATTCTGATTTTAAGTTTATGTATTCAAATGAATACAGAAACAATTTCAGAGAATTTCCAAAACTTGGAAATTCAGTTCTAACCATTCCTTAGCTCCAAGAATGCTAGGAAAATTCATGCAAACTCTATGAGCTATAATTGAAATTGTAGTTCACTAATTATTGCATGGACATGGGTGTGACCTTAGAATTAATTCTTCTTTGCTTAATTGCTTATAAAATTATTCTGAACAAACCACACAATGAAAAGTGCTAATTTTTGGTCCAGAGGATTTTCTTGTGACAAGGAACTCATATGAAAATTCTCAGCTCCATTGGAGCCTTGGATCACCCCTGTGCTTTTAACCTCTTTAGGTGATCAAAATAGAAGAGGGGGAAAACCACTTAGCATTTAATCATGTGTTTAGATCCAAACCTAAACCACTAGCACCAGTGTCACTTTAAATTCTTAAACAGAGTTCCAGTTTTTGAAAAACTTGTTATTAGGACTTTTAGCAAAGTCTTTACAATTAAACGATATGCATATTCATCACGTGTAGTATCTACGTGGAGGAGTTGAAGTCATCGGAGTAGAAATCAAGGAAGGAGGAAAGAGGTTGATCAAGCACCAAGTGGTCTTCACTAACTGCGTATATATATATATATATATATATATATATATATATATATATATATATATATATATATATATATATATATATATATATATATATATATATATATATATATATATATATATATAAGTCACCTGCAAAACAAAGGTAAGCCCCGGTTTGCATCAAATTTACAAGTTTTTATTTGTATTCACTTCATACGTCTAGCATTTTATATATTGCATTAAGTCTAGGTGGTATGACACTCCAAATGCATGAACCAGAAAACCCTGGAGTTTAATGTAGGATATGTTATGTTATAAATTAAATATAACTGCTGATCTCAACAAAAAGTGGATTAAAAGAAGCATAACTCGAGTAGGCAGATTCCTACTCGTGAAACGAGGTTAAGGGGGATCAATCGGAAGAGTTGGGAATTGATCCTCATAGTTGGGAATGGAGACCGGGCAGTGGATGGAAGGTCAAGGACGTGGTCCTGTGAGCCTAGTCTATGTCTGAGTCGATTAAGGCCCGTTCTCGTGTGCGGCCCCGCTGGACAAGTTTGAGATGTGTACAGGATGCATACTGGCAATATGGGACCCAGGAAACCGATGTAACATGTTAACCTGGGTGTCGAGGCATACCTCACCGTCTGATGCCGATGCTGAAAGGATAGAGAAGTCGGCTCTACGGGGGTTTGCCGTAGAGAGACTTAATCCCAGTCGGTGGGACCGGTTCGACATTTGGGTGTCGTGTGAAAGGTTGCCACGTACGGCGTCAGTGACGGTTGCTGTGTGCAACGTCGAGTACGGGCGTACGTGTCGTGTCAGCCGGGTGTTTTTGATTGCAATCACCGTCACTCGCAGTAGTGAGCATACTTGTACACTGAGTCGTGACGTAGTAATAAACCGGGAAATATTTAATATGCTTCGTGGGTAATCCTCATAATGGAGATGAGGAACGATCAACACTTCACTAAATTTAATTTCCACCTTGGGCTAGAAGCGTCGAGGCAAAGCGTTTCTTGTTTGATTGTGGAGTCTCGACGTTGATGACGCAAGGTCAGTATGAGTCTAGGGTAGCTCACTAAAGTTACTTTCACCTCGGGCAAGTGACATCGAGATGAAGCATTTCTTGTTTGATTGTGGAGTCTCGATGTAAGTTGCGTGAGGGTTATAAAATTTGCTTAAAACTTGAAGTAAGGACTCTCCTTTAGCTCAAGTTCATCGTTTATGCAAACTGCTATAATCAGCCCTCTATTTCCATCATGTAGAGTTTCATGATTAAGGTGACGGGTCAGTCATGCTGAGCTCCGTGCTCACAGATACTGCATAAGTTGTTTTGTAGGTAATAACTGTAGGCTGATATGTACGGGTGCCCGATGAGACTCGGAACTCCCCGAGTGGTGAACTCATGGCAACCCCTGCCGCTGCTATCATGACAGTGTTGCTAGCGAGAAGGGTCCGCGGGCTGGACACCTTCTCTGTTGCTTAGCATAGGTATGAGACGTGAGTTGTAATAGTCTTCCGCTGTAGTTTATTTTGAGAAGTTTTTGTAAAATCAACACTTTGTAAGCTTCCGCTTGTTTTATGTAATATGATGCTTTATTATGTGTGCTGTTGGGTGCCGCCTCGCACGGCACCACCCAATGCGATTCCCGGGCGAGGTGTCCCGTCCCCGTGAGTGATCAGGACGGCGGGGTCCTCACATCAAATAACTGCGAGGGACGGTGATTGCAATGAGGAGACACCCGGACAACATGTTGCATACACCCACTTTCAGAAGTGTGATTTCACACCCCTTCCTACTCTGTTGTATGCAACAACCTTTCAAAGGAAACCCAAATGCCGAACCGGTCCATCCGTAACGGGCAGGAGGTCCCCGCGTGGAGCGTGACTGTACCCACCAGCAGATTTACACCTTGCTACCCTCAACCCACTCCTGTTTACGGTTGGGTAAGCCTCGACACCCAGGCTAACCATTTACATCGGCTTCCTGCTTATGTCAGTATGCCATCCGGTACTGTTCGATACTTGTTCATCATGCCCGCACACGACTCGGTCCTCAATCGACACCAACAGGGCTACACACGTGAGACCTCCGCTCACTTCTTCCTATCCCCCCTGCTGGGTCTCATTTTCACCACTCTTAAGCCATTTTCTATTCTGACCAAACCGTGTGATAAACCTTACCTCGCGAGTAGATTCCAACTACTCGACTTCTACCGAGGTCCTAAGCATATTAGCGGGGCCTTGTCTACTCGTCAGCTCTGTAAGCTACCCAACCCTTCATAGGATTCAAAAGGTTATGCAAGTGGGGTTTCAAACACCTTAACTCTAATGCAAACATTCACCCTAGAAATAAGTGATACAAATAAAGAATTTTATAAAAGGTACTTAAGTGCAAACCGGGGCTTGCCTTGTTGCGAGTCAGAGAAGAAGTGAGCTTCTGGTGGGAGGACGTCCAAGGGCTCCGGTGCGTTCTCAACTTCTGTCACCATTATGAAATGTAATAAAATACATGTGTAAGTATTAAGGATTTATAAGCATTGAACTTCTATTCATAGCTACTGCTATTTAGGATCCTTAATTGGCTTTGGGACTTCTACAGTGGATACTAGACTCTCTAAGGATGATTTGAGCCAAATTTGGAGATATGTCATTGCACAATGTAGTATTTAAAATTTCTACAAGTACAATGCTCCTCTGAATTTTGATCCCAATTCAGGAGCTTTGACGTAGCTAATAGTGGAAGATCTGATTAGGGTAACTCTCCGTGGTTCTAATAAAATTTGTTTCACCATTTTTGGAGCTACCATCATAGAGATATGAATTTTTGAAGTTTGGACAGGAGTGCTGAACAGTTTTTGTTTAAATTTGAATTTCCAAATAAAGGCTGAACTTGGTAAATGAACTCCAATGAAGCTCAAATTTTTACTGGAGATCAGTATCTATGAATAGGATTTGCTGCCCAAATTTGGGAATATTTCATAAAGAATTGCTCCTGTAATAAATCCCTAAAGGATTTACTAAAAACAATTCTACAGAAATTCCTGGGCATTTTAATAGCCTAAAATTGGTTTCTCTGTGAAGTACTCCTCATGAGGATTCCAACAAAATTGGTCTCACTCTTTTTGGAGTTTTCTACACAAAGTTATGGGCTTATAAAGATCAGCTAATTCCTGGAATTATTTCTCTACAGAAACTTCAAATAATTGGGCTGAGCCCACTGTTTTAAATTGGACCAGTGAGATCTTGGCAACACCAGGGGCTACGGGGTTATTCCCGCGCGGCTGCACCGGATCAGGCGCCACAGGCCGATCCCCGCGCGCATACGGAGGCTGACCGGTGGGACCCGGCCCTCCTTCGTCTTCCTCGCGCTGCCCGCGCCTCCCGCGGCGGCGCACGCCGGCGAGGCTCGCCGGGATAGGGTTCCCGTGGCCCAAACTTCGTCAATTTCGCCGCTCCCCCATATTTAACCGCGCTGAACACTGTGGGAGGGTCGCCGGCAGCCGTGGCTCAACGGAAACCATCGCGCACCGGTGGCAGCAAAGTTTTGAACTCTGGCGAGGTCGGGAACCCTTATTCCTCCATCATACGATCGATTCTCGGGCTCTAGAGCATCAGTGAATGATGTAGGAGCCCGTAAGGGTCCTGGCTGCCGGTGAAACAGCCGGCAACCGAGGGCTCCAAGGCGACCCGAGGTGCTTTTGCACCGGCGACTAAGAAAACAGATAGGGCTCCCTCGTTTCTTGATGTTTTTGCTTGGTTCTTCGTCGAGGAGAGGCGCTAGGAAGTAGAGAAGCTCTGTGCAAGCTTACTCGAGGTCTAAAAGATCATGCACCATGAATTTTTGGCTAGACCGAGCACTACCCGTCGGTGTACCGTTTGGGGAAACAGTGAAATTCTCGCCACCGGTTCTAGCAATCGCTAAATGGCTTCCGGCTACACGATCAGGACATGTAAACGCACCTTTCTTGTGTAGGGAAGGGGCGGTGACACCTGCCGTAGCACGCTGTCCACGGCGACCTCCCTCGGTTCTTCCACGTTCACCCGAGGATCATGGTTATTTTGCCAATATCCAGAGCAATCACGTTCGGGACAGGGAAGGAGAGGTGCTGGATGGCTAGAGCACTGGTGGGTGCAGCTCTTCGCCGTTGGGCGCTCGAACAACCGAGCTCAGTAGCTGCGGCGTGATCGGGAGGAACGGCGGCGGTGTTCTGGGCGAAAAAAACGGCGGAGGCGTGAATTATAGCAGGGGAAGAAGTGAAACAGCTCCGGCGCCCCCCTGGCCGTGATCCAACCAAGCCACCGAGGCAGCAGGAGGTGGCGCGGGCTCTCCCTCGGGCGCGGGTTCAACCGGTTGCTGGCGCGCTCCCGCTGTTCGACCGCCGTCGGCTGAGGCGGTAGCTCCTGTGGGTGGCTGACAAATGGGCCCCACCTCCCCCTTTGTTTAATCAAATTTTCCTGATATTTTCTATCCAGCAACTCAACATTAAAGGCTTTACTTCACCCCAAAGTTAAGTTTGAATTTTCTGAATTCAAATGGTTTGAATTCAGGTGTGAAATTTGGATGTGGTTTGATCATTTGAATTTGAAAATGAGTTTGAATTCTCCACTTTGTATTGCCTCAAAAATATAGCAAACCAGCTCCAAAGTTGGCATGGCTGCTTATTAAAAGGTGGAGAACACATTTGTGAAACCAAATTTTGAAATTGAGGAAATTGGAATTGAAACTGAATTTGAAATTCAGATTAGAGGGCTTTTCCTTTTAATCCCAAACAAATATTGAAACTCCTCCAAATGAGCTGAAATTTGGAAGGTTGAATATTTGGACTATGAAGATCCAAGTTATGAATTTAGATCTCCATGTTTGGAAGTTTTGGGAAGTCTAAACCCTTACTTTGAACTTACACCATTATAATTCAAAGTTTTAATTCCCCTCATTTTTCATAAGTGCACATGAGCAGAATTTTCTTGCTACCACTTTTGGGGATTTTACAATTGGGAGCAGGATTAACTGGAATTCTTGGATCAAAACAGTACCTAAAGCAGGGAGGTGCTGTCCAATTTTCTCCAGAAATTATGTTAACTTTGACATCTCATAACTTTTGAACAGGACAGATCTTAGGCCAAGAAAATACTTTCTGGAGAGCTATTGAAGTTAGCTTTAACTTTGATGTTGAGCTCCAGAATTGGTTTTGTCCTTAGCATGGCCTAAATCAGGTTGCAATGGAAACTGGTCAGGGCTGTCATATTGGACAGCAGATCCACAGTCAAATTTGTTTAAATTTAACTATGTTTCCAAATTTTATGGGTGCAATGACATGTCTTATGTTATAACTCAATGGTTTACTGTTTAAATAAATATTTGACATTTATCAAATATATTTTTACAGATGACAGCAGATAAGCAGTTCGAGAACAGCTGGGTGGAATCTCGCTGTTCCCACCACGGCGGCTATCCGGAGGCATTGAGGCAGATGCTTCAATATTTCCGATACAACCAGATGCCGCAGTTCTTCGCCAAGGAAGAAGGCGAAGAGGGGAACAAGATGTGGATGATCTATGTCGAAGTTCCTGCTGGTCCTACGCCACCCGGGTGGGCGCCGTTCACCGTCACGGTGAGAGGTGGACAACCCGAGGGAATGTGGCAAGTGGCAGCCCGTGACACCATGTCAAGTTTCTGCCAGCTACACGTGAGAGCGATGGATGGCACTCCATACACGCTCGTTCTGGTGGAGGGACGGGCTCATCATGTGTGGGAAGGGAGGTACCGGGAGGCAGCCGATCCGGGTTGCCCAAGGTACAGCCCCGCGGAGGCAAGCCTTAGCCTCCAGTTGAGGGCGTGGAATGCCGTGATGGACAGCCAAGCTGTTCAGACGTAGCATCTCGCCTCGAAGCTCAAAGAAAGTACCAGCCATGGAGACCATTTCGAGAGTGCCCACAGTGCACTCCGCAATGTGCTCCTTCCGACGATCAAGCGACTGAATGAGCAGCATAATCAGTTCCATCGTCTGAAGAAGGCGAAGAAGAAAAGCCGTGTCAACATCGCGGCGTTACAAGAGCTGGTGCAGACTTTAACCCAGCAGAATGAGGACCTTACTCAGGAGCGGGACGATGCTATTGAGGAAGAGCAAGGCTGGGAAGAGGACTACAACCAGGCCATGGACGAGGTGCATGCATTGCAGGACCTCGTACTTCCGGTATTGGGCATACCGGTGGTCATGGGCCTTCCAGCAATGGGAGAACCTGAGATGGGAGAAGAGGTGGTAGATCCAGAGCCACCAGCAGAGGTACCGGAGGAGGACGGCCCGCAGAAGGTCGAGTTCTACTCCGAATAGGGGGTTACAGTTGACAAGTAGGGCAACTAGAGTAGTGTAACCCAACTTTTGTAATCAGTGACATGTCGTGTAGGAAGTAGCGTATGTATAGATAGTGACGACATGAGCACGACTTCTCGGAGACCCGAGAATAATGTATCTTGTATAAAGTTTATGCTTTATCAATATATGTGAATGTTGTGCAAATTATTCATGTGTCACTTCAATACCTACTGTTGCATATGGAATTTCAAGTATGACATGTGCTAATCGCTGCTGTTTTGGAATTCCAGAATGACTCGTACTCGTGCCAACCCGGACGTTGGGGGTACTAGCCAAGGGGGTGAGACCTCCCAACCGCCTCCCGAGGACTCCTCATTACAGCAGCAGCAACAGCAGCAACAGCAACATCAAACAACGCCACCGTCACTGCCAACGGTTACATTGGCCGACATTGTCGCGGCAATGGCGGGTTCTCATCAGCAGCACACGGAGTTGCTGCAAACTCTCATCGCCAATACATCTCGCCCAGAGAGACGTCAAGATTGTGAGGAGCGTCAACAGAGCTCCTACTTCGATTTCCTAGCGACTCGTCCCCCGGTATTCTCAAGGGCGGATGAACCTCTCGACGCGGACAACTGGCTCCGCGCAATAGAGATGAAGTTCAGGCTGCTCCAGATAAGCGAGCAGCGCAAGACTCAGTTCGCAGTCCAGCAGCTCCAGGGATCCGCGAGCGTGTGGTTGGCAAACTTTTGTGCTTCACAGCCCACCGACTGAGTTATGACCTGGACGGAGTTCTGGACGGCCTTCAGGGCCTATCACATACCACCAGGTCTGATGAAGAGGAAGACGCAGGAATTCCTACACCTGCAGCAAGGGAGCCGGAACGCGCTGGAATACTCCAGGGCGTTCAACGATCTCGCGCTCTACGCGTCGTATCACGCCGATACCGACGAGAAGCGGCGGGACCATTTTTACCAGGGGCTTAACCCGCTCCTGAAGGATAAGTTGGCGATGTTCAATCGCGGTAGCCTCAACGACATCATTGATGCTGCGATTGTTCAAGAGGACACCGGCAAGGAGTTAGCAGCGGCGGAGAGAAAGCGAAGTGCGCTGCAAAGCAGCGGAGAAGAAAGCGGTCCTTCTCAGAAGTTTTGGATGGTGAATCGCCCACCATCAGGTCCACGCTGGCAGCCACCACAGAGGTCGATGCCGTTCCGCAGCCGGCCGTACTCTTCACCGGCATTCAGACCGGCACTGCCAGTACCACCTCCGCAACAACAACAGCAGCAACGGACGATGCCGCGTGCGTATGCACCTCAGCAGCGCATGCCGGGCTTTCGTCTCCCAAGCACCGCACAAGCAGCGGCCATATGTTACAAGTGTGGTCGTCCAGGACACTTTGCGAGCAGTTGCCCGGAGAGGCAAGGCGGCGGAGTTGCACCGCAGTTTCCGGGGAGGAATCAACCCCGGAACCCTACTAATGCACGGCGGGCAAACCCTAGGCCTGGCACTGTCCACCAGCTTGCCATAGAGGACGTACCGGAGGGTGAGCCAATCCTTTCGGGTATGTTCCAACTCCACCAGCATCCTGCCATAGTATTGTTTGATTCAGGCGCCATGCATAATTTTATTAGCCAAGATTTCATTGCTAAACACAGCTTGCAAATACTACCCACCGATAGTCCATATTTAATTTGTTCACTGGGTGGGAAGATTTCAGCAAGCGTAATGGTTTCTAAAGCACCATTATGCTTAGCGGGTAGAGTGTACCCCACGTCTCTCATAATCTTAGAGGGACAAAAGGTTGATGTCATCCTAGGGATGTCGTTGTCGGTACCCTCGATATGGGGTACCTCCGCGCACAGGGGAAAATGCCTAAGGATCTCGCCCTTCTCCGCAGGGAGAGCTCCAAAGGAGCCACGCGTCCAGCGGGGCCGGACCTCCCTCTCCTCAGAGGAGAGCTCCGGGCCCACCACGTGGCATACAGAAGCCAGACCTCCCCCTCCGCGGGAGAGAGGTCCGAAGGTGCCGCATGTCCGGAGAGGCCGGACCTCCCTCTCCTCAGAGAGGAGCTCCGGGCTCGCCACGTGGCCAACAGAAGCCGAACCTCCCCCTCCACGGGGAGAGGTCCAAAGGCTCCACGTGTCCTGCGGGGCCGGACCCCCTCTCTTCTGAGGAGGGCTTCGGGCCCGCCACGTGGCCAGCAGAACGGCGCTGCCTGCCCCCGAGCGATAGGCAACGGGCGTAAAGACGCCCCATACCTTGCCCGTACAAGGTATTCAAGGCCCGCGCCTTCCCAAGACGCGGAGCACGCCTCTGTCAGGTGCCGTTGCGCCCAGTCGCATCACAGACTGGCGCACAGTGTCAGAGGTTGCCAGCCAATAAACGCAGCGACAAGACATCCCATGCCGCCCCCGCCATCATCATCCACTACTACTAGCATGCGGCATGGGCAGAGCTACAAGACGAAGACTCAGAATCCTTCGGCAGAGACAACTACCGGCATAACTGCAGATACGGTAGATATCAGTCAATCTCCCCGGGACCACCTGTCGGGTCCCGGCCCCCCTTGTAAGCCACCTGAGTCTTGGACTATAAAAGGCTCGGGTAGGCGACGTTAGCAGGGGCCCGGACTCTAGCCATCCGCACCCCTGGGTTCGCATTTTGCAACTCATACGCTAGCCATACACTCTCAAGCTGTAACTCACCCCCAAGCTCAGGCCTCCGGCCCTGAGCAGCAAGCAATACAGCGAGCTACATAGCTCGCCGTGGACGTAGAGTTTTACGCTTCGGCGGCCTGAACCACGTAAAACTCGCCGTGTCAAGCTCTTACTAACTCGTTCTATCCGCGCAAGCTCTCCGCTAGGGACTAGCCCCTCCGAAAAAATAACCTCCGCGGGCTGCCCAGTGCAGGCCCGGGGGAAGTGTCGACCGCACACTTCGACATTTGGCGCGCCAGGAAGGGGGCTTTTCCCCTAGCGCGACGAGTTTCCGCCGACGAAGATGACCAAGCTTCCTTCAGCGGCAAACTCTCCCCCTCCGCGTTCACGGCGAACCGTGACCACTGGGGAGTACATGTCGACACACTCAGGACGGAGTGTGTCGGCACAAGCTGGTAGCCAGCAGCCGACTCCGGCAACGCCGACTCCGGCTATGCAGGCCAAGACCAGTGTGAGATCTTCTGCAGCACTGAGCGTACACCATGGAGGTGCGCTAGCTGCAGCAAGAGCGCTGCTGCGCAACCCACCTGCGGGGGATGCGCCCCATTCAGCGACCCAGCAATGGGTCCGTGAGGTGGACCGCCTCGTCGTCGCCGCCGCGAACCCTCGGTTTTGGCGAGGACGGCGCCCAGGACAACCGGCTGTATCGCTGACGCGCACACCCACGGTTGACGGGCTGACGGCGGATTCCAGCTCCTCCAGGCTCCTGTCGACGGACCTGCGAAGGAAACTGGAATGGTGCCACCTGGGCCAGGACGCCCGGGTGTACCTCGAGCGACGCCAAGAGAGGGGTCGCAGCCATGAGGCAGGCGACAGCATGTCGTCGGCCTCGACACCACCAGAAGGGCAGGCCTTCGCCACGCGAGCCCTGCCTCAGGCATATGCTGCGCAGCATATGCCACAGCTATATGCGCCGCAAGTAGCGGCCCCGGCCTATGGTGCATCCTTGCCCATGCCGGGATACGCGGTGCCAGGTGCGAACCACATGTTCGCAGCGCCGGTACCTGCAGCAGCAGGTGCAGGATGTGCGGCCCTTGCACCTCACCTTCGCTTCGCAAGGTGGCCATGCAAGTTTCGCCCGCACCTGCCCGAGAAGTACGACGGCAGCGTCAACCCAGCGGAGTTCCTCTAGATCTACTCCACCGCCGTACTTGCTGTAGGAGGGGACGAGGCTGTCATGGCCAACTACTTCCCCGTCGCCTTGACCGGCCCAGCCCGGTCTTGGCTCATGAATCTACCTCAGGGGTCCATAACCTCTTGGGGTGAGCTCTGCCGGCAGTTCATCGCCAACTTCGGCAGCTCCTACACCTGTCCCGGCATGGAGCTTGACCTCCAAGCCATCAACCAACAACCTGGGGAGTCGCTGTGCTCCTTCATCCAGCGGTTCTCCCAGGTACGCAACACCATTCCGCATATTCAAAGTGCTTCTGTGGTGGCGGCACTTCGACAGTGTCCAGGACAAGGAGATGCTTGGGAGGCTTGCAACCAGAGAGGTCTGCGATGCCTCCGAGCCCTTCAGCCTGGCGGACAAGTGCGCCAGAGCAGCCGGAGGCCGGAGCTGGCACTCACTGCCAGCTTCCGAAGCTGGAAGACAGCCCGAAGACGGCGGAGTTCAAGCTGAGCTCCCGACCACGTCAGACAGCCAAGAGCCAAGCACTGGCTGACTTCGTGGCTGAGTGGACGCCAACGAAGGCTTACCCAGGGGGCCGCGAAGACGGTGAACCAAAGTACCGAGCTCCGGTTTCACCGGGCCTCACTGGACGCTCTTCTTCGACGGCTCCTCGCTAAAGCATGGGGCCGGTGCCGGCGTACTGCTTCTCATGCCATCGGGGGAGCAGTCTGGGTACATGGTGCGTCTCAATTCCAAGGCAACCAACAACTTGGCAGAGTATGAAGCACTCATCTTTGGCCTAAAAGACAGTCCTGTCTCTGGGCGCTCGCCAGTTGTTGGCGCAGGGCGACTCCCAGCTAGTTATCAAGCAAGTTAAGGGTGAATGCCCCTGCAATGACCCACAGCTAGCTGCTTATCTGCTTCACGTGCGGATGTTGGAGAAAGAATTCCTCGCCTTGGACCTGTGCCATGTACCGCGCGCTTGCACGGGCGCAGCTGACGACCTCTCAACGAAAGCCTCCATCGGAGCCCCTGCGCATGAAGGTGTCTTCGAGAGGACGTTGCTGCGGTCCACAGCCCGGCCCGCCGAGCCGGGCGAAGGGGGCTGAACCAGTGCCTCGAAGCTAAGCAGTCCCGGCGGCCCTGGATGCCGCCAAAGGATCGTAAGAGTCACTGGGGACTCCGTGCAACCCAGCGCTCAAGATCCAGAAGCTCAAGTAGTCCCGATGCATGGACCACGGAGGTCCGGGACTCCTTGAAGGACATCCTTCCTGATGAACGTGCATCCGCTGAACGGGTGGTGCGGATGGCTAAGTGCTACGCGCTGGTATTTTTACTGGCGTGGCGCCACGACATCCTATTGCGGTGCATAACCCAGGAGGAAGGCTGCGATTAGCTCGCAGTAGTCCAAGGAGGCGAGTGCTGGGAACGCTCATCGTCCCGCACGTTGGTTGGTTAAGCCACCCGGCATGGCTCCTACTGACCGAGAGCCACCTGGACACCGTCAAACTGGTTAGGGATGCAATGCATGCCAGGTCCACGCCAAGCAGACCCACACAACCGGTGCAGACGCGCACCCAGAGCCGTCGGGGGATACCGGCTCCTCCATGTCGAGGGCCAGCCGGACTTCCCAGGGCCGGGTCACGGGAACTACCCTTCCACATGGTATGCGGGGCCGAAGCCATGCTTCCCCCTGATATAGCCATGGGGGTCCCCCCGTGTCCAGCGTACGACGAAGCCACGCATGACCCGCTCTGCGTGAAGACAGGCGCTCCGACGCTACCCAGTAAGTTCACCATGCTTACTTAGGTGTTTATTTAAATTACGCATTAATTTATATGAACACCTCCCAACGCTCTAGACAGTGTGCGTCCATTGTACACTCGGCTCCTCTTTCCGGCTCTCATGCATAGTCGATATTTGCCGTCCTGCCGAAGGCGGTAGTGCTTGGGGTACCTGCCAGAGGCCCGGTGGCCTTTTGGATCTCCCCCTATAAGGGTACTGCACCGCCAGTTGGTCTCCTCCGAGAAAAGACCTACGCTAGAACGGGGGGTCAGGAGCCTTGCTTTGCCCGGTCTTGCACCCAAAGCATGCGCACTCTGCCTCCCGGCGCTATGGTCTGAGTACCAGGGGGCCGGGCAGTTACACCCTGACTGGGGCTGGGGCCAGACCTCCGGGACCAAGTGCACTGGATTACCCAAGCCCCGTATTCCGGCCTGGGACAGTAAGCCAAATGAGACTAAGGGATAGGAAAGGGGGGACCACTGAGCAGTTCCGGACCTCCGCCCCCACAGCTGGGCCGAGCTCCGAGGCCAGCCCTCGCCCTCCTTTCAGAGGCGAGCGCTGATGCCGGACCTCACGCCCTTCGCTGGCCTGAGCTTCGATGACTTCCGGACTCCACCTCCACAGCCAGGCCGAGCTCCGAGGCCAGCCCTCGCCCTCCTATCAGAGGCGAGCGCTGATGCCGGACCTCACGCCCTTCGCTGGCCTAAGCTCCGATGACTTCCGGACTCCGCCTCCACAGCCAGGCCGAGCTCCGAGGCCAGCCCTCGCCCTCCTTTCAGAGGCGAGCGCTGATGCCGGACCTCACGCCCTTCGCTGGCCTGAGCTCCGATGACTTCCGGACTCCGCCCCCATAGTTGGGCCGAGCTCCGAGGCCAGCCCTCGCCCTCCTTTCAGAGGCGAGCGCTGATGCCGGACCTCACGCCCTTCGCTGGCCTGAGCTCCGATGACCTCCGGACCTCACGCCCTTCGCTGGCCTGAGCCCCGATGACTTCCGGACTCTGCCCCCATAGCTGGGCCAAGCTCCGAGGCCAGCCCTCGCCCTCCTTTCAAAGGCGAGCGCTGACGCCGGACCTCACGCCCTTCGCTGGCCTGAGCTCCGATGACTTCCGGACTCCGCCTCCACAGCCAGACCGAGCTCCGAGGCCAGCCCTCGCCCTCCATTCAGAGGCGAGCGCTGATGCCGGACCTCACGCCCTTCGCTGGCCTGAGCTCCGATGACTTCCGGACCTCCGCCCCCACAGTCGGGCCGAGCTCCGATGCCAGGCTTCACCCTCTCCTAAGAGGCTGAACACCGAAGCCGTCAAGACCCTGCCAGCACAGGGAGTACTCAAGACAAGAAAGTGCGCGGATCAGAAGAGACGAAGGTCCCACCTCGGGCTCGCTATCTCCCCCGAGATGGGCCCGGGGGCCACTGTCGGTACCCTCGATATGGGGTACCCCCGCGCACAGGGGAAAATGCCTAAGGATCTCGCCCTTCTCCGCAGGGAGAGCTCCGAAGGCGCCACGCGTCCAGCGGGGCCGGACCTCCCTCTCCTCAGAGGAGAGCTCCGGGCCCACCACGTGGCATACACAAGCCGGACCTCCCCCTCCGCGGGAGAGAGGTCCGAAGGTGCCGCGTGTCCGGAGAGGCCGGACCTCCCTCTCCTCAGAGAGGAGCTCCGGGCTCGCCGCGTGGCCAACAGAAGCCGAACCTCCCCCTCCGCGGGGAGAGGTCCGAAGGCTCCACGTGTCCTGCGGGGCTAGACCCCATCTCTTCAGAGGAGGGCTTCGGGTTGCCAGCCAATAAACGCAGCGACAAGACATCCCATGCCGCCCCCGCCATCATCATCCACTACTACTAGCATGCGGCATGGGCAGAGCTACAAGACGAAGACTCAGAAGCCTTCGGCAGAGACAACTACCGGCATAACTGCAGATACGGTAGATATCAGTCAATCTCCCCGGGACCACCTGTCGGGTCCTGGCCCCCCTTGTAAGCCACCCGAGTCTTGGACTATAAAAGGCTCAGGTAGGTGACTTTAGCAGGGGCCCGGACTCTAGCCATCCGCACCCCTGGGTTTGCATTTTGCAACTCATACGCTAGCCATACACTCTCAAGCTTTAACTCACCCCCAAGCTCAGGCCTCCGGCCCTGAGCAGCAAGCAATACAGCGAGCTCCATAGCTCGCCGTGGACGTAGAGTTTTACGCTCCAGCGGCCTGAACCACGTAAAACTCGCCGTGTCAAGCTCGTACTAACTCGTTCCATCCGCGCAAGCTCTCCGCTAGGGACTAGCCCCTCCGAAAAAAGAACCTCCGCGGGCTGCCCAGTGCAGGCCCGGGGGAAGTGTCGACCGCACACTTCGACAGTCGTGGTTAACCTGCCACGGCGCTGTTTTAGACACCGTCCTTCGAGTCGTGCACTTAAACTCAGAAGTGCACGGATCTCACTCCTTATTTCTGAAAAGTCCAGAAATAAAACTTCCAAGTGTCTATCAGTCGACAACCATCAGATTGGAAGACATTCCAGTGGTCCGAGAGTTCCCTGACGTTTTCCTGGATGATTTACCGGGGATGCCACCCGATAGAGAGGTGGAATTCAAGATTGAGCTTGCACCAGGCACCATGCCAATATCCCGAAGGCCGTACAAGATGGCGCCCAAGGAAATGGCTGAGCTGAAGACTCAACTAACGGACCTCCTGGAGAAGGGTTTTATTAGGCCGAGCTCCTCGCCATGGGGCTGTTCGGAATTGTTTGTAAAGAAGAAGGATGAGACGTTGCGGCTTTGCGTGGACTATCGACCATTAAATGCCGTAACCATCAAGAACATGTACCCGTTGCCACGGATCAACATGTTGTTTGATCAGTTGGTCGAAGCAAAGATCTTTTCCAAGATGGACTTAAGATCCGGGTACCATCAGATTAAGATAAGGGCTGAGGATATTCCGAAGACGGCTTTCTCGACGAGGTACGGACTTTATGAGTACCTGGTCATGTCCTTCGGCCTCACCAATGCTCCAGCTCACTTCATGTATTTGATGAACTCGGTATTCATGCCGGAGCTGGACAAGTTTGTCGTGGTCTTCATCGACGACATACTGGTATTTTCCAAGTTGGAGGAAGATCACAAGAAACATCTACGTATAGTCTTGCAACGGCTGCGGGATCACAAGCTATATGCGAAATTCAGCAAGTGTGAATTCTGGATATCGCAAGTGCCTTTCCTCGGGCATATCATCTCAGCGGAGGGTATTGCTGTAGACCCGAGTAAGATCACCCAAGTGCTGAATTGGAAGTCCCCGAGAACTGTTCACGAGGTACGGAGTTTCCTCGGACTCGCGGGATATCATCGGAGGTTCATTCCGAACTTCTCGAAGATTGCCAAGCCGATGACGGAGATGCTGAAGAAGGCTACCAAATATGTTTGGAGTCCAACATGTGAAGCAGCATTCAAGGATTTAGTTAAGCACCTAACATCAGCACCGGTTTTGGCGCAGCCAGACACAACAAAACCGTTCGATGTTGTCGAAGTGTGTGGTCGACACTTCCCCCGGACCTGCTCTGGGCAGCCCGCGGAGGTTCTTTTTCGGAGGGGCTAGTCGCTTGCGGAGAGCTTAAGCGTAAGGGACGAGTGAGGGAGGAGCTTGATACGGCGAGTTTTACGTGGTTTGGGCCGCCGGAGCGTAAAACCCTACGTCCACGGTAAGCAGAGGTGCTCGCTGTATTGCTTGTTGCTCAGAACCAGAGTCCTGAGCTTGAGGATGAGTTATTCCTAGGGTGTGAGTTGCTGGAGAGCGAACCCTTGCTAACGTCGCCTACCCGAGCCTTTTATAGTCCAAGGCTCGTGTGGCTTACAAGGGGGGCCCGGGACCCGACAGGTGGTCCCGGGGAGATTGTCTGCCGACTATCGTATCCGCAGTTATGTCGGTAGTTGTCTCTGGCGAAGGCTCCCGAGTCTTCATCTTGCCGCCCAGCCCATGCCGCATGCTAGTCGTAGTGGTTGATGACGGTGGGAGCGGCAGGGCATGTCTTGTCGTTGTATTTATTGGCTGGCAGGTCCTGACACCGCGCGCCAGTCTGTGATGCGACTGGGCGCAACGGCACCTGACAGAGGCGTGCTCCGCGTCTCCGCGTCTTGGGAAGGCGCTGGCCTTGAATACCTTGTATGGGCAAGGTATGGTGCGTCTTTATGCCCGCTACCTCCCGCTCGGGGGCAGGCAGCGCCATTCTGCTGGGCACGTGGCGGGCCTGGAGCTCTCCTCTGAGGAGAGGGAGGTCCGGCCCCGCAGGACACGTGGAGCCTTCGGACCTTACCCCGCGGAGGGGGGAGGTCTGGCTTCTGTCGGCCACGTGGCAGGCCCGGAGCTCTCCTTTGAGGAGGGGGAGGTCCGGCCCCGCGGGACACGCGGCGCCTTAAGAGCCCTCCCCACGGAGGGGAGGTCTGGCTGCTGTTGGCCACGTGGTGGGCCCGGAGCTCTTCTCTGAGGAGAGGGAGGTCCGGCCCCGCTGGACACGTGGCGCCTTTGGAGCTCTCCCTGCGGAGAAGGGCGAGATCCTTAGGCATTTTCCCCTGTGTGCGGGGGTACCCCATATCGCGGGTACCGACAGTGGCCCCCGGGCCCATCTCGGGGGAGATAGCGAGCCCGAGGTGGGGCCTCCGTCTCTTCTGTTCCGCGCACTTTCTCCAAGACCTGCATTGACCGCTGCCGGAGCACGAATAGTCGCGGGATCGTGGGAGCGTGCGCCCACTTGATGGTTGCTTTTACTGCGGCGGTTCCCAAGGCTGCCACTTCTACACGTTGCGGCTCTTTCTTCGGGAACCACCAAAGTGCCTTGCCGGCTCGTCTTCTTGGGAGACTGACTCCTTGACCCACCACTTCAGCTGGGCGGCTTGGGTCCACCTGTCATCGGTGCTCGGTCTTGGAACCGATGCGGTTGCCGATGCGGTGTATTCGAAGAGTTTCGAATCGCTTGGAATCGCACCTGAGAAGTGTGAAACGAATCCACAACGTGGGTTGGTTCCCTTTATAAGGCTTCCAGCACTTGCACCTTCATTGAGTTTCTGCGACCTTATCTTCTCCCATGGCTTCTAACCCGCCTTCGGAGGGGGATCGCTCTCGATTTCCTCCGGCGGCGGCTTCTGCACCAAGTCAGGGATCCAGGGAGCCTGCACGCCTTGCATCTGGAGGTGACGCCTCCAAGAGGCCCCGGGTTTATCATCCCGACTGGACTCTTCTTGAGCGACGACTGGCCGAGGGTTCCCAGGCGTTCCGTCCTTTCTCCTCAAATGGTGGAGTCTCCAAAGAAACTGCTGACACATCGAGGAGGCTTCAGGTGGAGGAGTCTCCAAGGAAGCTGCTGAAGCACCAAGGAGGACTCCAGGTGGCAGAGTCTCCAAGGAAACTGCTCAAGCGGCGGAGGGGGCTTCAGAAGCATCCTTGATGACACCGGCCCTTGCGCTGGTGATGGCCGAGATGATCCCTGTGCTCAGGTTGGAGGAGTCTTCAGGGAAGCTGCGTCCTCTCTCCTCAGGCAGTGGAGTCTCCAAAGAAACTGCTGACACGCCGAGGAGGACTCCAGGCGGCAGAGTCTCCAAGGAAACTGCTGAAGCGGCGGAGGGAGCTTCAGAAGCGTCCTTGATGACAACGGCCCTTGCGCTGGGGATGGCCGAGATGATCCCTGTACTCGGGTCACGGAGCAGGAGAACGCCGCCAGGGCTGAAGTTGGGGATGTGGCCCTTCTCGCAGCTTCTATGTTCTGGACGTGCCAGGGGAACCCTAAGGCTTGTTTCTTTCTTTTTTATCGAGTCTGTAGTCCAGCTCATGGAGCCATGAATACATAGACTCTTATGACCCCTCGTGCCTGTGATGCCCTTGTCTTCTTCTTGTCTTCGCCGTGCCGAGCCCCTAGCTCCGTAAGGTACTCATAGGCCTTCACCAATCTCGAGGGTCTGCACAGACACCTTCCCCGGGTCCTTACTGTATTAAGGGCCCCGGAGGTCTCCGGAGCCACCCCATGAGGACGGGGAGGTCCGGATCTGCTGGACACGTGGCGGGCCCGGAGCTCTCCTCTGAGGAGAGGGAGGTCCAGCCCCGCAGGACACGTGGAGCCTTCGGACCTCTCCCCACAGAGGGGGGAGGTCCGGCTTCTACCCGCCACGTGGCGGGTCCGTAGCCCCTCCTGAGGAGGCGGGAGCCCCGGCCCCGCTGGACACGTGGGGCCTCCGGGGCCTGCCCCTGCTGAGAGGGCGGGGTCCGGATCTCCCGGTTTTGCGCGGTCCGTAGCGGCCCCCTGGTAGGCGTGGCCAACTGTTTTGGTACTCCTACCATACTCCTGCGGGAAGCCAAGGCCGGAGGGTCCTGCACACAAACAAGGGAAACGTAATTCTCCTTGGGGCTCCCCCCCTTTCCGATCTCATAGTCTTATTTGGCTTACAATCCTGATTCGGTGCACGGTGCTTGGGAATTTTGGTGCACGACGTGCCGGGGGCTCGGGGCCCCCTGACCATCGGCAGGTCCCCCAATCGCGACCGCCCCAGGCAGGATAGCAAATGCCGACTAGAGTTGAGAATGGGAAAAAGGGGACTGGGTGTATGGTGAACATACCCAGGAAGCGCGGTCATAAAAATTAATACATAATTAGAATGAGCATAAAGGAAGAGCAAAGCAGGACAGGTTCTTTCCCTATAAATTTCCATAGGCGGAAAACAGGCTAAACATGGAGGCCATGACCCGTCCCATTAAAAAGGGAAGCAAGACTCTACGCGCTTGGAGTCGGAACCAGGCAAAGCTGAACGTAGTTCTGGACCGTTCCCTGAGACTTAGCTGCTCCGAGCGCTGTTCCGGGACTCTATGGAATCTATTAGAAAGAAGAAACTGTCCTGCTACTGTTCTGGGGGTAGAACTTACGGAGGTGTTTGATGTTCCAGGGGTTCGGGAGCGGATCCCCACCCTCGGTGGAAAGGCGTACGCACCCGGGGCGGCATACTTTTGTGACTCGGAAGGGACCTTCCCAACTAGGGGAGAGTTTGTGGGTCCCATTGCGAGAAAGTATGTGCCGCAGCACCAAGTCGCCTTCCTGCAGCTTCCGGGCACGCACAGACCTCTGGTGGTAGCGGCGGAGCGCTTGTCTGTACCGTGCGTTACAGAGTGCTGCGTGCAATCGGACCTCGTCGACGAGGTCGATGTCTCCGCGCCGGAGGTTGTCCTGCGCGGCTTTGTCATAAGCTCGGACGCGGTGAGACTTCATGGTGATCTCTGGGGGAAGCACAGCTTCGGCCCCATACACCATGAAGAAGGGTGTCTCTCCGGGGGCCCAGCTCTGGGATGTCCGGTTAGCCCATAGTGCGCTCGGAAGCTCATCCACCCAATTGGCACCATGTTTCTTCAGGCTGGCATAGGTGCGGATCTTGAGGCCCCGTAGAATCTCGGCGTTGGCCCTCTCGACTTGCCCATTGCTCTTTGGGTGAGCAACAGAGGCATAGCACACCTGGATGCCGAGGTCTTCGAAGTAGTCTTGGAAGGCTGCGCTGGTGAACTGGGTCCCGTTGTCGGTGATGATTCTGTTCGGGACCCCGAACTGGTAGACAATCGACTTGATGAACTTTACTGCGGATTGCTTGTTGATGGTGACAACTGGTGTGGCTTCCGGCCACTTGGTGAACTTGTCGATGGCGACATAGAGGTACCGGAATCCACCGACGGCTCTGGGGAATGGTCCCAGGATGTCCAACCCCCAGACGGCAAACGGCCATGAGGGTGGGATCATCTGTACCGCCTGAGCCGGTGTATGGATCTGCTTGGCATGGAACTGGCACACCTTGCAGCTCTCGACCAGCTTGACGGCATCCTGGAGTGCTGTCGGCCAGTAGAAGCCATGCCGGAAGGCTTTACCGACAAGCGTGCGTGAGGAAGAGTGACTCCCACATTCGCCTCCATGGATCTCAGCGAGCAAGTAGCAGCCTTCCCCCAGGGTTATGCACCGCAATAGGACGTGGTTGGCGCCACGCCGGTAGAGATCCCCTTCTACCAGCGCGTATCTCTTAGCCATACCCACGATCCGTTCAGCGGTTGCATGTTCATCAGGGAGGATGTTGTCTTTCAAGTAGTCCCGGATCTCCGTGATCCATGCATCGGGTCTGACTTGAGCTTCTGGATCTTGAGCGCTGGGTTCCACGGAGTCCCCAGTGACGCTTACGATCCTTGGCGAAATCCATGGCTGCAGGGCCGCCAGGACCGCCAGCTTCGAGGTGCTGGTCCAGCCCCATTCGCCCGGCTCGGCGGGCCGGGCTGTGGGCCGCAGCAACATCCTCTCGAAGACTCCTTCGGGCACAGGGGCTCCGGTGGAAGCCTTCGTTGCAAGGTCGTCAGCTGCGGCATTGCCATCGCGCGGTACGTGGCGCAGGTCCAAGGCGAGGAAGTCTTTCTCCAACATCTGCACATGAAGCAGATAAGCAGCTAGCTGTGGGTCATTGTAGGAGCATTCGCCCTTAACTTGCTTGATAACCAGCTGGGAGTCGCCCTGTGCCAACAACTGGCGAGCGCCCAGAGACAGGGCTGTCTGTAGGCCAAAGATGAGTGCTTCATACTCTGCCATGTTGTTGGTTGCCTTGAAATTGAGACGCACCATGTACCCAAACTGCTCCCCCGATGGCATGAGAAGCAGTACGCCGGCACCGGCCCCCTGCTTTCGCGAGGAGCCGTCGAAGAAGAGCGTCCAGTGGGGCTCGGTGAAGACCGGAGCTCGGTGCTCTGGTTCACCGTCTTCGTGGCCCCCTGGGTCAGCCTTCGTTGGTGTCCACTCTGCCACGAAGTCAGCCAGCGCTTGGCTTTTGACTGCATGGCGAGGAAGGAAGTCCAGCTCGAACTCAGCCAGCTCCGCTGCCCATTTAGCGACGTTGCCAGTCGCATGGGGGCTGTGAAGGATCGTCTTCAGCGGATAGGAGGTGACTACTGAGACCCGGTGGGCCTGAAAGTAGTGGCGGAGCTTCCTGGACGCCACGAGCACTGCATACAGCAGCTTGTGGACTTCTAGGTACCTTGTCTTGGCATCGTGAAGGACCTCGCTGATGTAGTAGACAGGCCTCTGGATGGTTCGAACCCTCTCTCTTAGGTCTGAGAGGTCTTCATCCATTGGCCCTGGCCCGCTGGAGGTGAGTGGGTCCAGGGGGGCTTCTAGGAGTCGGAACTCGAAGGTTCTTAAGCCATCTTGGCCCTCCGGGGGGCCCCGCTGGTTCTCCGGGAGCTCCGGGAGGTCCTGCTGGATCTCCGGGAGGTTGTCTTGGAGGTCCGGGAGGCCGCCCTGGACCTCCGGGAGGTTGTCTTGGAGGTCCGGGAGGCCGTCTTGGACCTGCGGGGTCTCCTGGCGTCTGTCTTCTGCTGCCGGAGCAGGCTGTGAAGACGAGAGGTCCGGCCGCTCTGCGACGAGGACCATACTCACCACTTCAGTTGTCGCCGCGATGTAGAGCAACAGATGCTCTCCGGGCTCGGGGACTACCATGATAGGTAGGGTCGTCAGGAGTCGCTTCAACTCCTGGAAAGCCTCTTCTACTCGTCAGTCTAGGCAAATGGACCGGATCTGCGCATGAGCTTAAAGAAGGTGTCAGTACCCGCGATATGGGGTACCCCCGCGCACAGGGGAAAATGCCTAAGGATCTCGCCCTTCTCCGCAGGGAGAGCTCTGAAGGCGCCATGCATCCGGCGGGGCCGGACCTCCCTCTCCTCAGAGGAGAGCTCCGTGCTCGCCACGTGGCCTGCAGAAGCCAGACCTCCCCCTCCGCGGGAGAGAGGTCCGAAGGTGCCACGTGTCCAGCGTGGCCGGACCTCCCTCTCCTCAGAGGAGAGCTCCGGGCCCGCCACGTGGCCAGCAGAAGCCGGACCTCCCCCTCCGGAGGAGAGGTCCGAAGGCTCCACGTGCCCCACGGGGCCGGACCACCCTCTCCTCTGAGGAGGGCTCCGGGCCCGCCACGTGTCTAGCAGAAGAGCGCTGCCTGCCCCCGAGCGGTAGGCAGCGGGCATAAAGATGCCCCGTACCTTGCCCGTACAAGGTATTCAAGCCCCGCGCCATCCCAAGACGCGGAGACGCGGAGCACGCCTCTGTCAGGTGCCGTTGCGCCCAGTTGCATCATAGAGTGGCGTGCAGTGTCAGAGCCTGCCAGCCAATAAACGCAGCGACAAGACACCACATGCCGCCCCCGCCGTCATCAACCACTACGACTAGCATGCGGCATGGGCAGGGCGGCAAGACGAAGACCTAGAAGCCTTCGCCAGAGACAACTACCGACATAACTGCGGATACGATAGTCTGCAGGCAATCTTCCCGGGACCACCTGTCGGGTCCCGGGCCCCCCTTGTAAGCCACCCGGGTCTTGGACTATAAAAGGCTCGGGTAGGCAACGTTAGCAAGGGTTCGCACTCCAGCAACCCATACGCTAGACATCAGTCATCCCGAAGCTCAGGACTCCGGTTCTGAGCAGCAAGCAATACAGCGAGCTCCTTAGCTCGCCGTGGACGTAGGGTTCTACGCTCCGGCGGCCTGAACCACGTAAAACTCGCCGTGTCAAGCTCTAACTAACTCGTCCATACGCTCAAGCTCTCCGCAAGCGACTAGCCCCACCGAAAAAAGAACCTCCGCGGGCTGCCCAGTGCAGGCCCGTGGGAAGTGTCGACCGAACACTTCGACATTTGGCACACCAGGTAGGGGGTTTTCCCTTGCGCGATGAGTTTCCACCGACAAAGATGACCAAGCTTCCTTCAGCGACAAACTCTCCTCCCCCACGTTCGCGGCGAACCGTGACCAGGGGGGAGTACATGTCGACACACTCAGGACGGAGTGTGTTGTGACACCCTCATCTCGGGTGTCAGCATATGTTCATGTTTATGAAGAAGAAGAACATTTTTAGAAAAGAGGGAACAGAAACAAGTATCAAAAGGATAGCCAGTAAAGCTTTCTGAGAGCACCGAAGGCAACTTTCACGACCATCAGACCACGTGGTGTGTTCGGAACTTATTCCCGAAGAGATTGGAGAGGTCCGACGCTAAACTGGATACGTGGCAGGCTCGGGGGTCACCTCCGCAATTGGAAAGAGGTCCGACCCTATGGGACACGTACTGCCCACGGAGATAGCCTCTGCGGAAGAAGCAAAGGCATTTTTCATAAGACACGTGTCATCCACGGAGCTAGTCCTCGCGGAAGTTAGGGGACCAGTCGCACGGGATATGTGTTAATTTCGGAACCCATCTCTGAGAAGTCCGGATCTATTGAACACGTGTCGCCACCGGAGTTATCTCCGGAGGTCCGTCGCTGCCCAACACGTGTCGACCTCGGGGCATGTCCCTGAGGGAAGGAAAGGCGGAAAAACCGGCACTCACACATGGCGTGCGCGGGGCTCACCTCCGAAAAAGAGGGAGGTCTCGATCGATTGACACGCGGCACGACCGGAGCTCGTCTCTGCGGATGAAGAGATACCAGGCTCGGAAGGACACGTGGAGCTTCCGGAGCTCATCATCACGGAGGTAACGAGTCTGGAGCGGTTTTTACGCGTAAAGATACCCATACGCAACGAAAACCGATCCAAACTCCGCAATGTTACCCAAGATAAGACGTCAGGATCCAACAAGATCTGAATAAAACTTCTATTCGGGATCCAATCAGATTAGGACTCTTCTCTACCCGATTATAAATAGAGCCCAAAACCTCTGGCCGAAACCACGAACTTCTCTTTCAACTCCTGAGCCGACGACTTAGCACTCTAGCCCTAACTCGCCGAGCAAAACATCGCCGAAGCGCAACAAGGGAGATCATCGGAGAAGAACCGAGTGGTCTGAGGAGGACCTCGAAGACAAGAAGAACGTGAGGTAGGACTTCAATACCACCTTACGACATCATGCTGTTCATCTCTTTGCATCTGTTCTTTGATTCCTTTCGAACAGAAGCCTTTTCATGGACAGATCACTTGATGATCAGTTTGATCTAAAAACAAGATCATCGCCACGACCACCTTTGATCCGAACACCTCTGACCATGCAAGCCATGCAAGAACACGTACAAATCAATCTAATCATAGGATAGCATGCATGTACATCATCGCATCTAGTTTAGGGTTTGTGCATGATATTGATTGCTGTGAATTTTGTATGCACGTGAATCCTACATAGCAGAACAAGCTCAGGAAGCTGTCTACGACGAGCTGCAGCAACAAGGTTTTGAGAATCAAGAACAACTGGAACCGCAAGAACAAGCCAAGTGCTCCTTGACCATGTTGATCCTATGTTTTGGGTAAAACTATTTTGTTTTGCGAAAAGGTGTGTGTGCTGAGTCAAACATGATGGGAAACCCTTTTATAGGAGTTTACTAGTTTTGGTTAAACCACCCTTGTCGCCAGGGAAGTTTATGAGTCGGGTATGGTTTTTGCTTTATGCTTCGCTGAGACCATGGGATTGGGAAGCGAGATAGATGGGTCTAGCTAACTGCACTCGTACTGATAATAAGTAATTGATGAGGTTAATGAACATGGATCGGAGGGAGATCTAGGCAAGACTGGGTTTGTGAATGAGGTAGCATGAGATGGTGGTTTTACTTGCCGTAGATCTAAGGACCGGTTCATGCATGCACATGCCAGGATAACAGTGCCACCACAAGGCCAAGTATGGGTGCGGCTTAGCTGAGTAATTAGGTAAGTTGCTAGAGTGTTATGGACTGTGGAAGGCGCGGGGAATGGGAGTCGAGTGAGGACTGCCCTGGGAACTGCATGGCACAAGAGGGGGCCCGTGGGTGGGAGAATTGGAGATTCTAGCCTGCCGGTGAAACCTTAGTGAGTCCATACATCTAGTAACCCCTTTGTAAAGGCTATTTTGTGATCTCTTGACCATACACCAACGGATGTGTACTGGTACAATGGAGGTTCTGCAGTCGCCGACGGGTGACGAAATCACAAACTTGTGGGTAAAGAGGTGCAAACTCTGCAGAGTCTAAAACTATCATGATAGCTGAGCTTACGGTCATGAGCACCTGGCTAAACTGCCATGATTAGTTGGGATGATTATTGGGATGATTAGTTGGGATGATTATTGGGATGGTTATTGGAATGGTTATTGGGAAGGTTCTCGGTTATGGTTATTGGTTTGGAACTGTTAAGTCTGGATGATGAGATGGTTGCATGACTGTTGGGTCATGACATGAGATTGGTCTCAGTGCGAGACAAGGTTGTTTTATGAGGTGAGATGGTAGCGAATACGAGGAGGTATTCGTGAGCATGAGTAAAGGATTGGTTAATGTTCGGATGGAACACGGGAAGTGATGGAGGTATGTTGGTAATTTAACACATGCTGAGACTACATTCATCTAAAGTTAAGTTGCTGTTTTATCGATGGTTTTATAAATTTGCTTTTCTGCAAATGAGCCTTTTATACCTACCTTGTTTATAAGCTGCATATCATGTGTTATTCCCGCACTTGCTGAGTACATCATTGTGCTCAAACTTGCATTATTATTTCTCCATCAACAGCAAGAGAAGACTACTATGAAGACCGGGTAGAGCATTATGGCGTGTGATCTGTTCTCAACCTTGCCTGTGGAGGGAATAGAGATGGAGCCACTTCTGCTTAGTTTTGCTTCCGCATTAGTTTTTGCTTCCGCATTTAAATAAGAATTCCGCTGCGTAGAAATAAGGACTTCCGCTGTGAGCATGAGTCCAAGACTCATGAGGTGATGTAATAAACTCTGATATTCATGGTAATATATAATCTGAATTCAGTTTGTGGAACGTATGTGTATGTGTGATAAACATCCTGGGCACACATATGCATTAGTTCTCGGTTCCGTGGTTTTCCACAGAATTGAGGGCGTCACAGATTGGTATCAGAGCCACGGGTTGACAGTAGGTTACACGCCTAAGATAGAAGCCTTAGATTGATATTAGAGCCACGGGTGGACAGCAAGTTACACACCTGAATAGAAGTCATAGGTAGCTAATCCACGCTGACCAAGGGAATCATCCTAGGATGAATAGCTTAGATTGGCCTTGAAACCACCTTGGCATAGGGAACCATCCTTGAATAGGAGTTGAGTGGGCCATTGTTATGATTATTTGTGAATATGTGCTTAGTGTGAGTTGTGGGACGTCTCAAACACGTTGTCCATATCCACACGTAAGAAGAAAGAGGAGTGAAATGCTTCGGCACTTGATCACATCCTCATAAGGACTAATATATATAGTCCAACTCACCTTGATGCATATAGTTGAAAGGACCTATCTAACCTTCTATTCTATTTCGTTCCCCCTCACAGATGGTGAGAGGAAACGCCAGCCGAAGGAACGTCCAGGAAGATGACCACAAGGAAGTTCCTGCTAACCCCGGAGCTGGCGAAAACAACCTAGGAAGGTTGATGGCCATGCAAAACCAGCTTGTCGGTACCTGAGATATGGGGTACCCCCGCGCACAGGGTAAAATGCCTAAGGTACTCACCCTTCTCCGCAGGGAGAGCTCCGAAGGCGCCACGCGTCCGGCGGGGCCGGACCTCCCTCTCCTCATAGGAGAGCTCCGGGCCTGCCACGTGGCATACAGAAGCCGGACCTCCCCCTCCGCGGGTGAGAGGTCCAAAGACGCCACGCGTCCAGCGGGGCCGGGCCTCCCTCTCCGCAGAGGAGAGCTCCGGGCCCGCCATGTGGCATACAGAGGCTGGACCTCCCCCTCCGCGGGGAGAGGTCCGGAGGCTCCACGTGCCCCACAGGCCGGACCCTTCTCACCTCAGAGAAGGGCTCCGGACCCGCCACGTGGCCAGAAGAACGGTGCTGCCTGCCCCCGAGCGGTAGGCGGCGGGCATAAAGGCGCCCCACACCTTGCCTGTGGCGGACCGGAATCCGCTCATCCAGGATCGCAGAGGGTGATGCCGCGCGATGCGACACCCGACAGCACACGTCATAAGAACACAATATATTACATGGGAAAAACAGCTGAAACTGTACAAATAAGTACAAACTTCAGTTACAATTATTGTTCTATTACACAGCGGAAGACTACACTATACAACTCACGCCCGCCTATTTAGCAAAAGTCGGTTGCCAGCCCTAGGGCAACCCACACTAGCTGCACTCCTCAGCTCAGCGCGGCGTGTACGGCTCCCACTCAGCCGTGGTCCCCGACGGAGGGTAACCCTCGCCGGTGGACTCGTACTCCGAGTCCGTGGGTGGCTCTTCACCTGAAAAACACTTAAGCAGCAACCGTGAGCTCGAAGGCTCAGCAAGGCTTAACCGACTCACCTAAGCATGAAACTCTACATGAGGTGTACAATGGACATAGGATAGTAACATTTCAGCAAAACGACACGCCTACAAGTTCATCCTTAGTTTATCTTTTAGCAACAAGTTAACAGTTCATGAAATCTGAAATTTAGTAAGCAGTATTTGGTGGCACACATGTAGCAATACAATTATATCAATCAGCATCATTGAATCACCATATTTCATCCATTAGTCTACGTTACGACGCAGTGAACAAGCGGTACTCGTCACCGCGAGGGACGGCGAATCGACTCGATATACACCTGCAGGGAAACCCAAAGAGCACGTCACGTACGCCCACCCGTGGAGCTGCACAGCACGCTCACTCGATGTCGTACGGGACAACCTTTCACCCAACAGCCCAAACGTCGAACCGGTCGCACCGAAACGAGCAGGAGGTTCCCCACACGGAGCATCTCTCTATGCCCGTTGGCAGATTTCCACCTTGCTGCCCTCAACCTACACCTATAAATCGGTGTGCTATGCCTCGACGCCCGGAGGTTTAGGCTACATCGGTTTATCGGGGCCCATATATCCGATATGCCCTCGGTACTTCAATACTTGTTCAGCAGGGCCGCACACGGATCGGTCCTCAATCGACACGGACAGGGCTGCGCACACAAGACTCTCTCTTGCTGCGCCCTAGCCCCTGCCTAGTCTCATTTTCATTACTAAAGTGATCTCACATCACTCCACCGAACCCGTGTGTCCCCAGCCTATCTCGCGAGTAGATTCCAACTACTCGACTTGTACCGAAGTCCTATGACTCATTAAGCATAGCCTGTCTACTCGAGGTCCTTGACACTACCCTCACTCTTTTAGGAAACTTTGGTTATGCAAGTGGGGTTTCATTCATCCGATACCTAATGCACATACATACTTCATATGACACATGTATACAAAGTAAAACTTTTTAAAAAGGGTTAATGCAAACCGGGGCTTGCCTTGTTGCTGCTGGTCAGGAGTTAGTTCTTCGTCCGGAAGGAGGAAGTCCAGCACTTCCGGAGTCTCTTCTTCAACGGCTACACGTTAATGAAATACTACATGTTAATTTATATGCAAAAGTGAGTTTAGAGTAAGACTTATACTATTGGTTCTAATAACCAGCCTCTAATATCTGGAACTTTGTTTAAGAATTTAAATATGAACTGGTGTTGGTGGTTTGGCTTGGACTTAATCACATGGTTAAATGCTAAGTGGTTTTCCCCCCTTTTCCACATTAATCCCTTAAGTGGTTAAACAGGACAGGGGTGATCTAGAGCTCCAATGGAGCTGAGAATTTTTGTGTGAGTTCCTTGTCACAAGAAAACTCTCTGGACCAAACATTTGCACTTTTCATGGAGTGGTTTGCTCAGAATAATTCCCTTGGCAAATCAGCAAGGAAGAATTTATTCTGAGGTAATACCCCTGTTCATGCTCAACTTAATGAACTACAATTTCAATTATAGCTCATTGAGTTTGCCTGAATTTTCCTAACATTTTTGGGGTTAAGAATTGCCCAGAACTGAATTTCCAAGTTTTGGAAATTCTCTGAAAATGTTTCTGCATCCAAATGAACACAGCACCTTCCAGTTTGAATTGCTCTGACCAAATCGACTCCAAATGGTCTGAAGCTTTTACAGGGGTTTACTAATGTCCTAAAGAACATCCTGGCAAAATTTGGGGATTTTTGGATGAACCAAACTCCCTCTAAAATTCTTTTGCTGAAAAGCTTTAAAGAATTTTCCAGAATTAATTAATGGGTTTCATACAAATTGGGTTGTATCCCTGGATATAGCTAGGCAAGATGAATCCAACCCAATTTGAATCACTAAATTTGGAGCTTCCTAGCCAAGGTTATGGATTTCTAAAGTTTGAGCTAATCCCTGAATTATTTTCCTACAGAAAAATCCCCTCCCGCGCTAAACCAGAGGCTGACAGCGGGGCCTGCCCATTTAAATTGAACTAACCGCGCGCGCTCGCGCGCGATTAACACAGGGGCTGACAGGTGGGGCCGCGCCCTTCGTCTACCTCCCGACGTCGCCGCCCCGAGCCGCCAGAGCTCCGGCGAGGTCAGCGTTCCCGGCGATCTAGCTCACCGGAGCCGACGAAACTCGCCGCCCCCACGTAATCTCGGGTGCTGAACCCGCTGGACACCATGTCGCCGCCGGCTAACCGCCATAGCTCGCCGGCGACGAGCCCTATGCCTCTGTGCTACCTCGGCAATGTGTTCCCGCCCTTCTGACCGTTTTCTTCGTGCGCTAATCGCGTCGCCACACTCAGGGAAACCTCGGGAAACTCGGCATGAGCTCTGTTGGGCCCTAAACGGCCGGCAACCCAGACCTCACCGGCGACCCCCTCCTCCGCCCTACTGTCCTACGGTGAACTTAGGGTTCCAGCGGTGATTTCCTTCCGGTTTTCGAACGAGAAGGGTCGCCAGAACCTCTAGATGCTCTCTCACAGCTCCGTTCGGCCTCCCACCCACTATGCTTCCCAAATTTCTGCTAAACCTAATCGGGTCCCGAAAGGAGCTACTCGCCCTAAACTGAGAAATTCTCCGCGCACAGAGGTCGAACCTTGGAACGGTTTGCGCGGTGGTCTTGAGGACGAGCTAGCGCTTCACTTTCCTATGGAGGTCGAAGCCGGAAGATGATCACAGCTGGGGTGGCACACGATCGGAGCTCGGGCGACTAGGCTGCTGGTTACAGAACTTCACGAAAATCAGTAACTCGCCGGCGGTCTCGGGCCTTTTATAGGCCCCTGAGGCCAGTGGAGAGCGCGACACCTGCTGTGCCACCTCTTCTGCCGAAGCAGGAGCTGGCCGGCCGAGGTGGTCGGTCGCCGCCGCTGGCTGCAGCTGGCGAGCGCGCTCGGTCGAGGAAGTCGGCTGAGGAGACTTCTGTGCTAAGTCTACTGACCAGTGGGCCTCCCCTCTAACTCTTTTGTTTTTTTCCAATTTTCTGAATTCTGTTGTGCCAAAATATCCTCAGCTACTCACAATTTAATGTGAGACTTAGTCACCAAGCTTTTGTTTGAATTTGAATTCTCAAATTCAAACTTTGTTTGGTTAAATTTGCTTCATATTCAAACTGAAATTCAAATTCAGTTTTGAATTCTTGCAAATTTAGCTCTTGACAAGATGAGCTCCAATGGAGATGAAAGTTGGTGGGTTCACTCAGAAAAATGTGCTGAGTATAGATATGGAGCTAACTTTTGAATTTGGGTGATGAAAGTTGCTGCAATTTGAATTTACATTCAAATTGGCCTCTTTTTGAAATAACCCAAAAGTGCCTCAAAAATTGTTGAATTTGCATGAGCTTTGGACTGAACCTTCCCAAGACTTTTTAAATCCTAGGGGTGAGCTCAACCTCTCATGCTCATTTGTAGAAACCCTACATTATGAAAGTGAAGGCTTTCCCCTCTAATCATTCTTTTGATGGAGGTTACTTGCTCTTCACAACATTTCCTATGGTGTCCACAATAAAAACTGTGGTGTTGTGAGGTGAAGAAAAGTTTTTGCAAGTCCCTTTTCTTGGGCTTTTACATCCCTCCCCCCTTAAAAGAATCTCGTCCCGAGATTATAAAAGAAGAGATACCGATGTAATAGGGATTTACCCGTGTTGAGAAGCCATAAACTCCGGGTAATTTGAGCGAAGGAACTCCTCGCTCTCCCACGTCGCTTCTTCGGCGGTGTGGTTGCTCCAGAGTATTTTGTAGAACCACAATGTTCTGCTGCGTGTGGTCCTGGCTTTCTCATCAAGAATTCCCACCGGATATTCATCATAGGTTAAATCCGGTTTCAGCTCGCCGATGTCTTCGGTAGGAACAGCAGCTGTATGCTTCAAGCATTTTCGCAGTTGCGAAACATGGAAAATATCATGGACACCAGCCAGAGATGCCGGTAGCTCCAATCGATACGCTGCTGGTCCACACTTCTCGGTGATAGCGTAGGGTCCAATGAAACGGGGAGCGAGCTTCCCCTTCACACCGAATCGGTGCACGCCCTTCATTGGAGACACGCGGAGGTACACGTGTTCCCCAACGTCAAAGTGTAACGGCCTACGCCTCTTATCAGCGTAGCTCTTCTGTCGGGATTGAGCGGCCTTCAAATTGGCTTGAATTGTCCGAACGCGCTCCTCGGCGTCGTTCACCATATCAACCCCGAATGTGACCCTTTCACCGGACTCGCACCAATTTAATGGGGTGCGGCATTTACGACCATAGAGAGCTTCGTAAGGTGCCATTTTGATACTCGCCTGATAACCGTTGTTGTACGAGAATTCCGCCAAGGGTAGGTGATCATCCCAGTTCCTACCATGGTGGATGGCACATGCTCTCAACATGTCTTCCAGGACTTGATTCACCCTTTCTGTCTGACCATCCGTCTGAGGGTGATAGGCGGAGCTCCTGATCAACTTAGTACCCAATGCAGCGTGTAGCTGCTCCCAAAAGCGAGATACAAATAATGCACCTCGATCTGAGACAATGGTCTTGGGTATCCCGTATAGGCATAGAATCTTTGCTATGTATAGCTCCGCATATTTGCCGGCATTGTAACGTGTATTCACCGGAATGAAGTGAGCCGTCTTGGTTAACCGATCAACGATTACCCATATGGAATCATGCTTGTTGGCTGTTAGAGGTAATCCTACAATGAAATCCATGCTCACATCTTCCCATTTCCATGCCGGGATCTGCAGGGGTTGCAACAGCCCTGTTTTCTTCATGTGATCAGCTTTCACTCGTCTACACGTATCGCACTCGGATACGTACTTAGCTACCTCCCGCTTCATCCGTGTCCACCAAAATTTCTTTTTCAAATCTTGGTACATTTTGTTGCTGCCCGGATGAATGGAGTATTTGGACAAGTGAGCTTCATCGAGGATCTTTTTCCTCAACTTCATATCTCGGGGTACGACTATGCGGTCATTGAACCACAGCGTCCCCTCATCATCCTTCCGGAAACATTTGATCTCCCCATCGTCAATTCGTCTCCGGAGATGTGCCATGCCTTTATCTGTTTTCTGAGCCGCAATGATGTCCTCCCTAATAGTAGGGATGAGGGCAAGGTTGTACAGTGATCCATAAGGAACCAAGTATAAACTTGGCTCTTCCTCCTCCACCGGTGTAATGGTGAGGTGATGGACATGTGATTTCCGACTCAGCGCGTCGGCAACCACATTCGCCTTGCCGGGGTGGTAATGGATCTCAATCTCATAATCTTTGATCAGTTCCAACCACCTCCTCTGCCTCATGTTCAGCTCCTTCTGGGTGAAAATGTATTTCATGCTCTTGTGGTCGGTGTAAAGATGCACCAAGTTCCCCAGGAGATAGTGCCTCCACATTTTCAGCGCCAACACCACGGCAGCAAGTTCAAGATCGTGAGTCGGGTAGTGCTGCTCATGGTTCCGAAGTTGGCGTGAGCCATAAGCGACCACACGTCCTTCCTGCATCAACACGCAGCCAAGCCCAATACCGGACGCGTCACAATACACGTCGAAGGGCTTTGTTGTATCCGGCTGAGCTAATACCGGGGCTGTTGTGTGATGCTTCACCAATGTTCGGAACGCTTCTTCACACGCGGTGTTCCAAACATATTTTGTCCCTTTCTTCAGCAACTCTGTCATCGGCTTAGCGAGCTTGGAGAAACTTGGGATGAATCTCCGATAGTATCCCGCTAACCCGAGGAAGCTTCTGACTTCATGGACTGAAGTGGGAGCTTTCCATTTCAACACTTGCTCTATTTTACTTGGGTCAACCGCAATGCCTTCAGCTGAGATGATATGTCCCAAAAATGGCACTTGGCTGATCCAAAATTCGCATTTGCTGAACTTGGCGTAGAGCTTGTGGTCTCGCAATCGTTGAAGAACGATCCGCAAGTGTTCGGCATGTTCAGCTTCGGTCTTGGAGTAAACCAAGATGTCGTCGATGAACACTACCACGAACTTGTCCAGCTCCGGCATGAACACCGAGTTCATGAGATACATGAAATGGGCTGGAGCATTTGTGAGACCAAAGGACATGACGAGATATTCGTATAAGCCGTATCTCGTCGAGAATGCCGTCTTCGGGATATCCTCCGCCCGGATCTTGATCTGGTGATATCCAGAGCGAAGGTCCATCTTTGAGAATACACTTGCCCCCACAAGTTGATCAAACAAGATGTCAATACGGGGCAGTGGGTACTTATTCTTGATAGTGACGGCGTTGAGCGGCCGGTAATCCACACACAGCCTCAGGGTCTCATCCTTCTTCTTCACGAATAGCGCCGAGCATCCCCAAGGCGAGGAACTCGGCCTAATGAAACCCTTGCTCAACAAATCATTGAGCTGTTCTTTTAATTCAGCCAGCTCATTCGGAGCCATCTTGTATGGTCTCCGTGATATGGGCGTAGTCCCGGGTGCAAGTTCAATCTTGAACTCGACATCCCGCTCAGGTGGCATGCCCGGAAGATCATCCGGGAACACGTCGGGATACTCCCGGACTACGGGGATGTCTTCTAACTTGAGAACTTCAGCACTATTAATTGCTAAAACTTCCCGGACTGGCAAGTCTAACACCATGGAATGCGGACGGTGGAATGGAGAATTTAAGTGAATCGTCCGTGTCCGAGTCTCTAGGACAGCGCCATGGTATTGCAGCCATGACATCCCTAAGATTGCATCAATCTTTTGTCCCATAAGGATTATCAAGGTGGTGGGATATAGCTTCCCACCTAAGCACAGAGGTGCCTTTGGAATCATCATATTAGCTGAAATCTTCCCTCCCGGTGAGCATATCATATAAGTGCAGTCGGTTGGGAAGACTTGCAATTGATGTTTAGCCACATAGGATGCACTTATAAAGCTGTGGGTTGCACCCGAATCAAATAATATGACTATGGCTTGATGGTTGAGAGTAAACGTACCCGCCAGCACGTTGTCTCCCTCTGGGGCGTAAAAACATTATGACAACCAAACGTGCGAAATATCTCGTAAGTAGATAATGTAATAACTTTGCACAAGCTACACCATTACCAGACCAAACACAAGTTAGTTTAATCCTACTTGATGAACCCCCTGTTTGGAAGCTCAACATAACTGGGTTTGGTCTCTACGAGACATTATTATTGCGTTGTCATCACGTATAACACCCTTTTCAATGAGTTCAACCGTCATTCTTCTGTCAGAATGACCAGTTGTTACCTATTCCAAGTTTTGATCTGGTTCTGTGCATTTTCATGACTCAATATGAATACCAAAGTTAAAGTTAACTTCAGTATCCTTCCAACAAGTACTCATTTGCCCCGATATTAGCCTTGATTAAAAAGTTATGCTAATTCAAAGTTAGCAGAATTTCTGGAAGAATTTTAACAGCACCTCCCCTGGAGGTGGCTGTTTTCAACCCTGATTTCCACTTAATTCTGTGCTGAAATTTCAGGAACTTTGAATTGCAAAGATGTCACACATCTTCTACTCTTTCTAAGGATGTATTATATGAAAATTTTAGATTTTTCTACTGGGAGTTTATCCTTGAAAAACAGAACAGTCCAGAGAATGTTTTAACATTGTCCTAGTTCTGGACAGTTACATGTCTCTGGGATTTAAGCCATCTTAAGGTGAGTTTCAGCTCTGGAAGTCTACAACAAAGTTGTAGAGTACTTGAATATCTTTCCAGAACTATATAGCACACCTCGCTGGCTAAAAGACCTGTGAGTTATGCCCTGTTGAAGATCAGCAAACTTGCTGTCCCAAAACAGAGCACTCTGTTTTTCAATCTTTTTAGAACTACAATCATCACTACCCCATTCTTATACCCAGCCAGGGTCCTAAATGTTAAACCTATAGATTTTAAATTCTTAGTTATCATTATACTCATGCATATGCCTACAATGTCTCGGTACTACGTTCCTCACAAAAGAAAATCCTAACCGGATCATACCGGTATATACGTCTCAAGTGTGGCACTAAACGGTCTCTCGCACACGTTTTCTACACGGATACATACGTGGTTAGTACCTGCAGAAGACCACACAATGATGGTGCACTCAAAGTTCGTTCATTTCAGGCAGTTCCATATCTAAAAGTAAATACAAACGCCCGTATCATTTCCATACGGCCGTCCTTGAGCTAAGTCACGTCTCAAGGCACGTGATCGTGTTTCAACACCACACGACGGGGAACCCGAGTATGTCATGAACGGGTCGTCACGGTTGGGAATGTTATCAACCCAACAGATACCACCTACTGCCCTGCAGGGCACGCCGATGGCAAGCGCTGCGTATGTCCTCCTGGGCTATTTCCAGACGAACACACTCTCGCGTTACTGACCACGCGATGGGGTCTCCGCTTACTTGCCTAATGCACGCTAGGGATCAGCGTTTCATATGAACTCAGGGACATGAAGAGTCCAAGAGCTTCATATTGACATCTCACACCGAGCTGTGAGATCAATCCCTGAACCACGTTCCTCGTCAGGGAGAGCTAACCGAAATTGAACCGCTTTCGGTGGCGTTCCTTACCATACTTACCAGAGCGTAGGTGCGTCGTTACATAATTGAAATTCAGAATTATAACACATAAGTTAGTCTTTGCCACTTTAAGTAACTAAGCTAATATAGTCCTTACTTGGGCAACTACCGAATCCTCACCGTATACCTAAGTTTTTCCCATAATGCAGTCCTTTAGTACTGTGCTATCCCCACTGCAGCTCTGATACCAGGCTGTGGCGGACCGGAATCCGCTCATCCAGGATCGCAGAGGGTGATGCCGCGCGATGCGACACCCGACAGCACACGTCATAAGAACACAATATATTACATGGGAAAAACAGCTGAAACTGTACAAATAAGTACAAACTTCAGTTACAATTATTGTTCTATTACACAGCGGAAGACTACACTATACAACTCACGCCCGCCTATTTAGCAAAAGTCGGTTGCCAGCCCTAGGGCAACCCTCACTAGCTGCACTCCTCAGCTCAGCGCGGCGTGTACGGCTCCCACTCAGCCGTGGTCCCCGACGGAGGGTAACCCTCGCCGGTGGACTCGTACTCCGAGTCCGTGGGTGGCTCTTCACCTGAAAAACACTTAAGCAGCAACCGTGAGCTCGAAGGCTCAGCAAGGCTTAACCGACTCACCTAAGCATGAAACTCTACATGAGGTGTACAATGGACATAGGATAGTAACATTTCAGCAAAACGACACGCCTACAAGTTCATCCTTAGTTTATCTTTTAGCAACAAGTTAACAGTTCATGAAATCTGAAATTTAGTAAGCAGTATTTGGTGGCACACATGTAGCAATACAATTATATCAATCAGCATCATTGAATCACCATATTTCATCCATTAGTCTACGTTACGACGCAGTGAACAAGCGGTACTCGTCACCGCGAGGGACGGCGAATCGACTCGATATACACCTGCAGGGAAACCCAAAGAGCACGTCACGTACGCCCACCCGTGGAGCTGCACAGCACGCTCACTCGATGTCGTACGGGACAACCTTTCACCCAACAGCCCAAACGTCGAACCGGTCGCACCGAAACGAGCAGGAGGTTCCCCACACGGAGCATCTCTCTATGCCCGTTGGCAGATTTCCACCTTGCTGCCCTCAACCTACACCTATAAATCGGTGTGCTATGCCTCGACGCCCGGAGGTTTAGGCTACATCGGTTTATCGGGGCCCATATATCCGATATGCCCTCGGTACTTCAATACTTGTTCAGCAGGGCCGCACACGGATCGGTCCTCAATCGACACGGACAGGGCTGCGCACACAAGACTCTCTCTTGCTGCGCCCTAGCCCCTGCCTAGTCTCATTTTCATTACTAAAGTGATCTCACATCACTCCACCGAACCCGTGTGTCCCCAGCCTATCTCGCGAGTAGATTCCAACTACTCGACTTGTACCGAAGTCCTATGACTCATTAAGCATAGCCTGTCTACTCGAGGTCCTTGACACTACCCTCACTCTTTTAGGAAACTTTGGTTATGCAAGTGGGGTTTCATTCATCCGATACCTAATGCACATACATACTTCATATGACACATGTATACAAAGTAAAACTTTTTAAAAAGGGTTAATGCAAACCGGGGCTTGCCTTGTTGCTGCTGGTCAGGAGTTAGTTCTTCGTCCGGAAGGAGGAAGTCCAGCACTTCCGGAGTCTCTTCTTCAACGGCTACACGTTAATGAAATACTACATGTTAATTTATATGCAAAAGTGAGTTTAGAGTAAGACTTATACTATTGGTTCTAATAACCAGCCTCTAATATCTGGAACTTTGTTTAAGAATTTAAATATGAACTGGTGTTGGTGGTTTGGCTTGGACTTAATCACATGGTTAAATGCTAAGTGGTTTTCCCCCCTTTTCCACATTAATCCCTTAAGTGGTTAAACAGGACAGGGGTGATCTAGAGCTCCAATGGAGCTGAGAATTTTTGTGTGAGTTCCTTGTCACAAGAAAACTCTCTGGACCAAACATTTGCACTTTTCATGGAGTGGTTTGCTCAGAATAATTCCCTTGGCAAATCAGCAAGGAAGAATTTATTCTGAGGTAATACCCCTGTTCATGCTCAACTTAATGAACTACAATTTCAATTATAGCTCATTGAGTTTGCCTGAATTTTCCTAACATTTTTGGGGTTAAGAATTGCCCAGAACTGAATTTCCAAGTTTTGGAAATTCTCTGAAAATGTTTCTGCATCCAAATGAACACAGCACCTTCCAGTTTGAATTGCTCTGACCAAATCGACTCCAAATGGTCTGAAGCTTTTACAGGGGTTTACTAATGTCCTAAAGAACATCCTGGCAAAATTTGGGGATTTTTGGATGAACCAAACTCCCTCTAAAATTCTTTTGCTGAAAAGCTTTAAAGAATTTTCCAGAATTAATTAATGGGTTTCATACAAATTGGGTTGTATCCCTGGATATAGCTAGGCAAGATGAATCCAACCCAATTTGAATCACTAAATTTGGAGCTTCCTAGCCAAGGTTATGGATTTCTAAAGTTTGAGCTAATCCCTGAATTATTTTCCTACAGAAAAATCCCCTCCCGCGCTAAACCAGAGGCTGACAGCGGGGCCTGCCCATTTAAATTGAACTAACCGCGCGCGCTCGCGCGCGATTAACACAGGGGCTGACAGGTGGGGCCGCGCCCTTCGTCTACCTCCCGACGTCGCCGCCCCGAGCCGCCGGAGCTCCGGCGAGGTCAGCGTTCCCGGCGATCTAGCTCACCGGAGCCGACGAAACTCGCCGCCCCCACGTAATCTCGGGTGCTGAACCCGCTGGACACCATGTCGCCGCCGGCTAACCGCCATAGCTCGCCGGCGACGAGCCCTATGCCTCTGTGCTACCTCGGCAATGTGTTCCCGCCCTTCTGACCGTTTTCTTCGTGCGCTAATCACGTCGCCACACTCAGGGAAACCTCGGGAAACTCGGCATGAGCTCTGTTGGGCCCTAAACGGCCGGCAACCCAGACCTCACCGGCGACCCCCTCCTCCGCCCTACTGTCCTACGGTGAACTTAGGGTTCCAGCGGTGATTTCCTTCCGGTTTTCGAACGAGAAGGGTCGCCAGAACCTCTAGATGCTCTCTCACAGCTCCGTTCGGCCTCCCACCCACTATGCTTCCCAAATTTCTGCTAAACCTAATCGGGTCCCGAAAGGAGCTACTCGCCCTAAACTGAGAAATTCTCCGCGCACAGAGGTCGAACCTTGGAACGGTTTGCGCGGTGGTCTTGAGGACGAGCTAGCGCTTCACTTTCCTATGGAGGTCGAAGCCGGAAGATGATCACAGCTGGGGTGGCACACGATCGGAGCTCGGGCGACTAGGCTGCTGGTTACAGAACTTCGCGAAAATCAGTAACTCGCCGGCGGTCTCGGGCCTTTTATAGGCCCCTGAGGCCAGTGGAGAGCGCGACACCTGCTGTGCCACCTCTTCTGCCGAAGCAGGAGCTGGCCGGCCGAGGTGGTCGGTCGCCGCCGCTGGCTGCAGCTGGCGAGCGCGCTCGGTCGAGGAAGTCGGCTGAGGAGACTTCTGTGCTAAGTCTACTGACCAGTGGGCCTCCCCTCTAACTCTTTTGTTTTTTTCCAATTTTCTGAATTCTGTTGTGCCAAAATATCCTCAGCTACTGACAATTTAATGTGAGACTTAGTCACCAAGCTTTTGTTTGAATTTGAATTCTCAAATTCAAACTTTGTTTGGCTAAATTTGCTTCATATTCAAACTGAAATTCAAATTCAGTTTTGAATTCTTGCAAATTTAGCTCTTGACAAGATGAGCTCCAATGGAGATGAAAGTTGGTGGGTTCACTCAGAAAAATGTGCTGAGTATAGATATGGAGCTAACTTTTGAATTTGGGTGATGAAAGTTGCTGCAATTTGAATTTACATTCAAATTGGCCTCTTTTTGAAATAACCCAAAAGTGCCTCAAAAATTGTTGAATTTGCATGAGCTTTGGACTGAACCTTCCCAAGACTTTTTAAATCCTAGGGGTGAGCTCAACCTCTCATGCTCATTTGTAGAAACCCTACATTATGAAAGTGAAGGCTTTCCCCTCTAATCATTCTTTTGATGGAGGTTACTTGCTCTTCACAACATTTCCTATGGTGTCCACAATAAAAACTGTGGTGTTGTGAGGTGAAGAAAAGTTTTTGCAAGTCCCTTTTCTTGGGCTTTTACATTGCCCGTACAAGGTATTCAAGGCCCGCGTCTTCCCAAGACGCGGAAACGCGGAGCACGCGTCTGTCAGGTGCCGATGCGCCCAGTCGCATCACAGATTGGCGCGCGGTGTCAGAACCTGCCAGCCAATAAACGCCGCGACAAGACATCCCATGCCGTCTGCACCGTCATCAACCACTATGACTAGCACGCGGCATAGGCAGGGCGGCAAGATGAAGACTCAGAAGCCTTCGACCAGAGGCAACCACCGGCGTAACTACAGATACGGTAGATAATAGACAATCCTCCCGGGATCACCTGTCGGGTCCCGGCTTCCCTTGTAAGCCGCCCGAGCCTTGGACTATAAAATGCTCGGGTAGGCGTCGATAGCAAGGGTTCGCACTTTGCAACTCATACGCTAGCCATACACTCTCAAGCTGTAACTCACCCCCAAGCTCAGGCCTCCGGCCCTGAGCAGCAAGCAATACAGCGAGCTCCGTAGCTCGCCGTGGACGTAGGGTTTTACGCTCCGGCGGCCTGAACCACGTAAAACTCGCCGTGTCAAGCTCTCGCTAACTCGTCCATCCGCGCAAGCTTTCCGCTAGGAGACTAGCCCTGCCGAAAAAAGAACCTCCGCGGGCTGCCCAGTGCAGGCCCGGGGGAAGTGTCGATCGCACACTTCAACATTTGGCGCGCCAGGTAGGGGGCTTTTTCCCTAGCGTGACGAGTTTCCGCCGACGAAGATGACCAAGCTTCCTTCAGCGGCAAACTCTCCCCCTCCGCGGTCACGGCGAACCGTGACCACAGGGGAAAGTACATGATGACACACTCAGGACGGAGTGTGACAGGGCAAGTTGGGAGCCAGCAACCGGCTCTGGCAGCGCCGACCCCTGCAATGCAGGCTCCATCCAGCGTCAGGCCTTCAGTAGCGCCGGGCGTACCCGGTGGGGGTGCGCTAGCCGCAGCAAGGGTGCTACTGCGCAATCCGCCTGCTGGGGACGCGCCTCAGGCAGCGACCCAGCAGTGGATTCGCGGGGTAGACCGTCTTGTCGTCGCCGACGCAAACCATTGACTTCGGCGGGGATGACGCTCCGACCAACCGGCTGTGTCGCTGACGCGCACGCCAACGGTTGACGGCCAGACGGGGGAGTTCTAGCTCCACCAAGCTTCCGTCGACGGACATGAGGACAGAGCTGGAACGGTGTCGCTTAGGCCAAGATGCCCGAGTGTTCCTCGAGCGACGTCAAGAAGGGCGTCGCACTCAAGAGGCTGGCGACAACATGACGTCGGCCTCCACCCAGCCTGAAGGGCAGATCTTCGCTACGCGAGCTCTGCCCCAGGCATACGTCGCGCAGCATATGCCACAACCATATGCCCTGCAAACGGCGTCCCCGGTCTATAGAGCGGCCTTGCCCATACCGGGGCATACTGTGCCAGCGGAGAACCAAGCGTTCGCGGCGCCGATACCTGCACTGGGAGCCAGCAACCGGCTCTGGCAGCGCCGACCCCGGCAATGCAGGCTCCGACCAGCGTCAGGTTTTCATTAGCGCTGGGTGTACCTAGTGAGGGTGCGCTAGCCGCAGCGAAGAGTGCTGCTGCTCAATATGCCACAGTCGTATGTCCTACGTATGGTGGCCGGAGCATGCGGTGCTCAGCGTGAACCAAGCATTCGCGGCATCTGAACCTGCGGCGACAGAAGCAGGGTGTGTGGCCCTCGCGCCCCACCTTCGCTTCACAAAATGGCCGCACAAGTTTCGTCCGCTCTTGCCTGAGAAGTACGACGGCAGCATCAACCCGGCGGAATTCCTCCAGAGGCCGGGAAATCCAGAAGCTCGCGGGGCGCTTCCGGAAGGGGAAGCAGCCCCTAGCTGATGCCCCATCCGATAGTAAGGGAGGGCAACCAGAAGGTCGAGGCCAGAGACGGCGACGACCGCCAGGTGGAGTTCCAGGAGCTCCAGCGCGCCGTAAAGGCAGCGCGCAATCATGGGAGCTCCAGCTCCAGTGACGACGAGCACTGGAAGATGCCCTGTGACATCTTCGGCGGGTCCGCTGACCCCCCTGTCCCGAAGCATGGCTAAGGCCTTGCGCCGAGCGGTAGCGTCGGTGGCTCCCCTCCCAGGTGCAGTACCGCACCTCAGGTGGATGGGAACCCCCATCAGCTTCGATGACACCGACTGCCCCAGGAACATGGCTGGGGCTGGCCAACTACCGCTCTTGGTGGCCCTTACCATCGCCAACGTGAAGATGTACCACGTTTTGGTGGATGGTGGGGCTGGACGGAACCTCATCAGTCACGCAGCCTTCCAGAAGCTGCAGATCCCGATGGCCAAGCTCGCCCAATCAAGTCCGTTCTCAGGGGTAGGGCCGGGACAGGTCGTTCCCTACGGCCGCATCAGCCTCCCGGTGACCTTTGGGGCACCGGATAGCTACCGGACAGAGTACATTCTGTTCGACGTGGCCGAGATTGCCATGATCGGTAGGCCAGCCCTGTACCAATTCATGGCAGTAGCCCACTACGGCTATCTTGTCTTGAAGATGCCTACACCAACAGGCGTCCTCAAGGTTTGTGGGGACCGTGCTGCCGCAGTATTAGCCTTGGAAAGGCTTCAGGCGCTTACAGCAACTAGAGCGCCAGCCCTCAGCAGTACAGAACCAAACCAGCTCCACCTAAGTGCACGCCACCGTGCCTCTACCACCGCACCCCGCGTGCAACCCCTTGATGAGGACGACGTCCCCACAAGGCTCGTCCGAATCAGCGCCGATGCCACCCAGACCACCCGGGTAGCCGGGGGCCTGGGTAGCATATAGGAAGGCGCGCTCGTTGCCCCCCTCCGGCATGAGGTCGATGTGTTGCATGACAGCCATCACCGAGGCCAGAGATCCCTAGGGAGGTGATGGAGCACTACTTAAAGGTCTTTCCCGACGTCCAGCCGTCCGACGAGACAGAGAGTCCGCCGCTCCCGGCGCTTGGCAAACCGTGTTATTATCCTGAAGGCCAGCGAGAAGCTCCGGAAGCGCATCCACTACACCAGTCTCAATAAGGCATGCCCTAAAGACCTATTTTTTCTTCCTATGATAGAGCAAATAGTAGACTCGATACCAGGCTGTGATATGCTGCGCTTCCCAAATGCTTGCTAGGGCTCCCATCAGACCCCTGAGTCTGAAGTAGTTGAAGGGCGCCCTTTACCTGCTAATCCCGGCGTAAACCGACTCGGCATAGCTAGGGGTCCCGCGAATTCCCGGTCTTCGCGCAATGGCTTTAACCCCATACCACAGTAACCTGTTTCGCTACCGAGAAGCAAGCACCAGAACACCAGACCTCGGATCCCCGACACAACCTCCCGGAGGACCAGCAGGACCTCCCGGAGCTCCCGGGACGTCAGCGGAGCTTCCCGCGAGGTCCAAAGCAGCCTGAGGACCCCCGAGTGTCGGGCACCCAGCGATCCCCCTAGGCTAAAAGCTATCCCCCACAGCTCCACGCGGCGGGCGATGCCGCCAAATGGGCGGCGGAACTACTGAAGTTTGATCTAGGTTCCCTTTCCCGTCATACAGACATTAACAAAGCATTAGTTCACTTGTGGCTGAAGTAGATGCACGCTCAGGGGGCCACGAAGACGATGAAACAGTACCCTGAGCCCTGACCTTCACCAGGCCTTATCGAATGATGTTCGTCGACGGCTCCTTGCTAAAGCAGGGGGCCGATGCTAGCGTACTGTTCCTCACGCCATCGGGGGAGCAGTCTGGGTATGTGGCGCGTTTCAATTCCAAGAAAACCAACAACATAGCAAAGTATGGAGTGCCCATCCTTCTCGCTAGTCGTTGGCTCAGGGCAATCCCCAGTCTGGTTAACAACCAAGACAGCAGAGACAGACCCCCTCGCCTTGGACCTGCACCACGTACCGCGCGCTAGCAAGGCCGCAGCTGACGACCTTTCAACGAGGGCCCCCACTGCCACCGGAGCCACTGTGCCTGAAGGGGGCCTCGAGAGGACGTTGCCGTGACCCACAGCCCGGCCCGCCGAGCCGGGCGAAGGGGGCTAGACCAGCACCTCGAAGCTGGCGGTCCCGGCGGCCATGAGCGCCGCCAAGGATCATAAGCGTCACTGAGGACTCCGTGCAACCCAGCGCTCGAGATCCAGATGCTCAAGTCAGACCCGATGCATGGATCACGGAGGTCCGGGACTGCTTGAAAGACAATATCCTCCCTGATGAACGTGTATCCACTGAACGGATTGCGCGTATGGCTAAGAGACACATGGCGGTAGAGGGGGATCTCTACCGACGTGGCGCCAACCACATCCTATTGCGGTGCATAACCCAGGGGGAAGGCTGCGACTTGTTCGCTGAGATCCATGGAGGCGAATGTGGGAGTCATTCTTCCTCACGCACGCTTGTCGGTAAAGCCTTTCGGCATGGCTTCTACTAGCCGGCAACACTCCAGGATGCCGTCGAGCTGGTCAAGAGCTGCTAAGCGTGCCTGTTCCATGCCAAGCAGATCCATACACCGGCTTGGACGGTACAGATGATCCAGCCCGCATGGCCATTTGCCATACTGGGGCTGGACATCCCGGGCCTGGGACCATTCCCCAGAACCGAAGACAGGGACCCGCTCCCGAACCTTCGGAACACGGAACACCGCTGTAAGTTCTACCCCTAGAGCAACAATAGGGCAGGCCTTTCTTTTTGTAGTAATTTCCATAAAAGTCCGTGAACAGGGCTTGGAGCAACTAAGCCTCAGGGGACGGTCCAGGACTACGTTCAGCTTCGCCTGGTTCCGACCCCAAGCGCGTAGAGTCTTGCTTCCCTTGAGGTGGGTCGTGGCCTACATACGTGGCCCGCCTTCCCCCGTATGGAAATTTATATGAAAAGAAACCTACCCTACGTTGCTCTACTTTGGTACTCATTTAATTTACTTATTAAGTTTTTATGATTACCCAACTAACGCGTGCTCACTATGCGTTCAACTCCCTCTTCTCATTCTCATCTTTAGTCAGAATTTGCTGCAGATACGACTAAGGAATAGAGGGGGGGGAGCCCCCAAGGAGAATTACTTTTTCCTTACTTGTGTGCAGGACTTCTCAGCCTCAGCTCCCCGCAGGAGTATGGTAGGCGCATCCACCCAATAGAACGCACCTACCAGGGGGCCGCTACGGGATCGCGGTAGGCCAAAAACCCCAAGGTAAGATCAAAGGGCTAGCCCTCACAGGGGCGAGGTCCGAAGGCCCCACGTGTCCAGCGGGGCCGGACCTCCCACCTCTTTGAGGGGAGCTCCGGGGCCGCCACGTGGTCTACAGAAGTCGGACCTCCCTCCTCTGCGAGGAGAGGCCCGGGGCCTCCACGTGCCCTGCAAGCCCGGACCTCCTCTCAGGCGGGAGCTCCGGGCCTGCCACGTGGCCAACAGGCTCGGACCCCCCTCCGGTCTCATGAGGCGGGTCCTGGAGACCTCCGAAACCCTTACTATAAAGTGGGGACCCGGACAAGGTGTCTATGCAGAGCTTCGAGATTGGTCAAGGCCTCCGAGTCCTTGCGGAGCTAAGGGCTCGGTCAGGAAAGGCCAAGAAGAAGACTAGGGCATGCAGACACGGAAAGAAACAGGAGTCTGTCCATACAAAGGCTCCACGAGCTGGGCTACAGACTCAACAAAAATAAAAAAGGAAGTACAGGGCCTTGTGGACACAAGGGCAGATGCTTATGGGTCCCCGGACTCCCGATGAAACCTAGAGGCCACGAGGGAAGCTAAGTCCTCGACTTCGGCCCTGGCAGCTTCCTCCTGGTCGGCGATGGGTCCTAAACGGACCGGCCCCAGAGAAAAGGAAGGGTCTCGGCTAACGAAGCACGACAGAACGTGCATCGCAACCTCCTTCGCAAGGCCCCAACCTTCTGCTTCCAGCTCGTCGGCGATCACTGATTCGAGCCGACCTAGCTCGTCGCCGAGAGACTCAAGGGCTGGGACCGCTTCGGACACCGGCCGTGCTGGGGTCTCCACCTGCACAGGGCTAAAACCAAGAGGAGCCAAGGCGGATCCCGCCTTAGCAATGAAGCACCAGACCGTCTGGGCCTCGGCAGTCCGCAATGACTGGAGCCTCTCTACCTCTTGGCGAGCCGCTAGCTCGCGATCCATCGCCGCCTGAAGCTCCTTGGAAGACTGTTCCTCCCTCGCGGCGACAGCCGACTCACGGAGCTCCAGCTCCTCAGTCCGAGCCCTTAGCTCCTCCACCTTGACCCTCAGCCGAGTGGTGGTCTTCTCCTCCTCGGCCGCAGCAGCGTGTTCCCGTTCAGCGACGGCGTGCTCCCGATGGGCTACCTGCAGCTGCAACTCCTCCGCGGTGGTGGAACACTCCTTGGCTTTGGCTTCAGCTTTGGCCAGAGCCTCGCGGCAGGAGGCACGAACCCGTTGGGCCTCTAACTCCAAGCGGCTAATGGCCTTCTTCTGGGTGCTAAGCAGAGCACTCATAGCCTCAAGCCTTGACTGCCTTGAGTCGAGGTCCGCTCGGGCCCGCTGCTGCCAGCTGAGAAGGCGTTCCCTCTCGCCGGCCAATACCTTCCGCTCCTGCTCAAAGGCAGATTGGAGCTGCCGGGTGCTGGTCTGGGCATGCTCCAGGGCGTCCCACATGGGCACCGGAGCAGGGGGAGCAGGAGTTGCGCCACTGGACCCCCCGGACGAGTCCAAGGCCGGCGGGAGCGCCGGCGCCTCAGCAGCTACGGTGGGGCGCTGTCCTAAGCAGGCCAGGGGGCCAGCAGGCACACCTACAGCAGCCCTCCCGGTCTCAAGACCTGGCTTCTGGGCCAGTGAAGGAGGGCGGGTAGGAGCAGATGCGGCCACTGCGGCCACTGCCCCCGCCGATTCGGGAGCTATGGGGGCCACCGCGGTCCCCAGGTGCCGAGGCGCGGAGCCCCTGCTGGTTGAAGGTGGCCGGATAAGAGGCCCGCCCCTGGCAGCCGGTCGGTCCCTGCAAAGAAGAAGAAGCCCTCAGAATAAGAGAAGAGGCAGGAGCGCTGCTCCTATAAGTTAGAAAGGATAACACTTACTGGGCGGCATGAGCGCTCCAGCGAGCTTGCAGCACTGGCCTCTGGGCTGTAGCTGAACTGCCAGGACCAGCGGCTGGAACGGTCGCGGAGTGGGACGCCTGGACCTCCGGCGCGCTCGTCGGCGTCACCCCACCAACATCCGTCCTGGGAGCCCCGCCGCTCGAGGGAAGATGGCGAGATACTTGGGCTAATTCGGACGGCAGCTGTCTGGGGAGAAACCCGCCGGGGGGGACACTCGGGACCTCTTCGGGTCGCCACCCGATGGACCAGCACCTCCGAGAGATGGAAGCAAAGTAGCTCCGGCACCCTGGCTTGGCACAGGAGGCACCCTCGGAGGAGACCGAGCGCGTTTCTTCTCTAAATGCCCGGGGGCCGGCTCTTTCCCTTTCCCTTTATCAGCGGCTTGGGTTCCGTCAGCTTTGGGAGAGGGATTGGCAGCAGCGGATGCCTCATGCCCTGATCCGGGGTGCTCGGTTCCTGGAATGGTGATACCCCGGAAGGCATCCCCGACCTGACGAACGGCAATCTCGATATCATCAAGGTTCGGCATCTTCCGCAGGAGCTCTGACCTCCTCTGAGGCTCCAAGAAGAGGGGGGTGGCAGAAGGCGGAAAGGCGGGGACGCCACTGGGAATGTAGTCCCCGCTCACCTTGCTCACCATCTCCTCCAGCTCCTCGTCGGAAGGGACAGAGCCGGGGCCTCTCTCCAGCCTGGTACAGTCCTGCTCACCGGTATAGTACCATGCTGGGCGGCTGTGTTGCTGCAAGGGAGCAATGCGGCATGACACAAAGTCCATCAGCACCATTAGAGGCGTCAGCCCCTCGTTGGCCAAGAACCGGATCCGCTCCAAGACCGGAGTGTACTCCTGCTCCAGCTCAGGGATCTCCTCCCAGAAGCGGCGATCCGTGGTCGGGCTGGCGGTTGGGAGTTGTAGGCGATCGTGCTCGTCAGTCTGCACTACCACCCAGCTCTCTCTCCAGTTCTCCCACCTTGATGCGCTGAAGGGCAGGAGGTATCCGGAAACCTTGGGGTCTTTGCAGCGATGCTGGAAGTAATATGCCCCCATCTGAGTCTTTGAGCCGCGTCCAGTCGTCCGCAGCACAAAGAAGTGGCGGAAGAGCGTCACGGAGGCGTGCACCCCCACGAACATCTCGCAGAAGTGGACAAAAACGGCTGCCATTGCGAAGGAGTTGGGGGAGAGATGGTGGAGCTGGAGACCGTATGTCTCCAGCAGGGTGACGAAGAAGGAAGAAATCGGCGGAACGAACCCCGCCAGAGCATAAGCGGTGAAGAAGACCATCTCCCCCTTTTCCAGGACCAGGGGGAGAGATCCTCGGCGGAGCCGATGCTTCTGCTCTTCCGAGCGCCAGCCCAGCAGCCTGCGCACTGGCCCGAGCTCGGAGGAGCAAACGAGGTGCGTCGGAAGCAAGTTGGAAGCCATAGCGAAAGAAGGCGCAAGGGCAGGAGAGCCGGGGCGCAAGAGTTCAAGGGAAGTACGAGCGCAATGCGAAGGGAAGCTGCGATGCGGGTGAGATCCCCTTTTAAAACTTTCCAGGGATGGTTCGAGGTAATTTGAAAACCTCCGGAAACATCGCATCGGCGACCTCGTCGGCTCCGAGACTGGGCGCCGATGAAAGCTGGGCCCAAGCCGCTTAACTAAAGCAGTGGGGTCAAGGGGTCAGCCTCCTGAGAAGATGAGCCGGCAAGGCACTTCGGCGGTTCCCGAAGAAAGCGCCGCAACGTGCAGAAGTGGCAGCCTTGGGAACCGCCGCAGTAAAAGCAATCATCAAGTGAGCGCACGCTCTCACGACCCCGCGGCCGTTCGTGCTCCGGCAGCGGTCAATTCGGGACTTAGAGGAAGTACGCGGATCAGAAGAGACGGAGGTCCCACCTCGGGCTCGCTATCTCCCCCGAGATGGGCCCGGGGGCCACTGTCGGTACCTGAGATATGGGGTACCCCCGCGCACAGGGTAAAATGCCTAAGGTACTAACCCTTCTCTGCAGGGAGAGCTCCGAAGGCGCCACGCGTCCGGCGGGGCCGGACCTCCCTCTCCTCAGAGGAGAGCTCCGGGCCTGCCACGTGGCATATAGAAGCCGGACCTCCCCCTCCGCGGGTGAGAGGTCCGAAGACGCCACGCGTCCAGCGGGGCCGGGCCTCCCTCTCCGCAGAGGAGAGCTCCAGGCCAGCCACGTGGCATACAGAGGCTGGACCTCCCCCTCCGCGGGGAGAGGTCCGGAGGCTCCACGTGCCCCGCAGGCCGGACCCTTCTCACCTCAGAGAAGGGCTCCGAACCCGCCACGTGGCCAGAAGAACGGTGCTGCCTGCCCCCGAGTGGTAGGCGGCGGGCATAAAGGCGCCCCACACCTTGCCCGTACAAGGTATTCAAGGCCCGCGTCTTCCCAAGACGCGGAAACGCGGAGCACGCATCTGTCAGGTGCCGTTGCGCCCAGTCGCATCACAGATTGGCGCGCGGTGTCAGAACCTGCCAGCCAATAAACGCCGCGACAAGACATCCCATGCCGCCTGCGCCGTCATCAACCACTACGACTAGCACGCGGCATGGGCAGGGCGGCAAGATGAAGACTCAGAAGCCTTCGACCAGAGGCAACAACGGGCGTAACTACAGATACGGTAGATAATAGACAATCCTCCCGGGACCACCTGTCGGGTCCCGGCTTCCCTTGTAAGCCACCCGAGCCTTGGACTATAAAAGGCTCGGGTAGGCGTCGATAGCAAGGGTTCGCACTTTGCAACTCATACGCTAGCCATACACTCTCAAGCTGTAACTCACCCCCAAGCTCAGGCCTCCGGCCCTGAGCAGCAAGCAATACAGCGAGCTCCGTAGCTCGCCGTGGATGTAGGGTTTTACGCTCCGGCGGCCAGAACCACGTAAAACTCGCCGTGTCAAGCTCTCGCTAACTCGTCCATCCGCGCAAGCTTTCCGCTAGGAGACTAGCCCCGCCGAAAAAAGAACCTCCGCGGGCTGCCCAGTGCAGGCCCGGGGGAAGTGTCGATCGCACACTTCGACACAGCTTATGCAAACCATGATCCAAACTTTGGGTCAGTTGCAGGCCAACCAACACCCCGTTCCGGCACCACCGCCACCACCACCACCGGCTCATAACAGGCTGGGAGAGTTCATGAGGACTCGACCACCCACCTTTGCTCAAGCAAGCGATCCAATGGAGGCCGATGATTGGTTGAAATCCATGGAGAAGGAGCTTGCCATTGTTCAGTGCAACGACCGAGAGAAGGTTCTCTTTGCGTCGCACCAACTGATGGGAGCAGCTGCTGACTGGTGGGATGCCCTGAGCAACGCCCATGCCAATCCGGAGACAATCACTTGGACTGAGTTCAAGGAAAGTTTCCGCTCCCACTACATCCCTGTTGGCGTAATGATGATCAAGAGGCAGGAGTTTGAAGGTCTCCGCCAAGGGCAGAAAAGTGTGAACGAGTATCTCAACAAGTTCATACAACTGTCCCGATATGCCCCCGAAGATGTCAACTCAGATCAGAGGAAGCAGTACCTTTTCATGAGAGGGTTGAACAATGAGATCCAGGTTCAGCTCCTCAACAATGACTACGTAAGCTTCCAGAAGCTAGTTGATAAGGCTATTGTGGTTGAAAACAAGATCCGAGAGATCGAGCGCGAGTGCAAAAGGAAGATCCCATACCAGCCCCAAGGGAGCAACGTACGACCTAGATACATGCCCCCTGCACCGCAGTATGGATCGACCACTCCTACGTACCGCCCTGGTCAGCCACCACAGCTACGGCCCGTTGCACCGGCACCTCGTGTGCCCATGCCTCCTGCGCCCCGGCCTAACAATGGCGCTCCTGTTCAAAACCCCCGCCCAAACGTACCTGCTGCCGTAGGCAACAGGGCATGCTTTGCATGCGGGGAAGTAGGCCACTTCGCTAACCAGTGCCCGAAGAGAGGCCCTGGACAGCAAGGTAACGTGCCCAAGCAGAACCAGCGACCAAACGGAGGAGACAACCAAGGGAACCGTGGACCGCAGAACTATGCTCGTGGCCACGTTAACCATGTCACTGCTGAGGAAGCACAACAGGCTGAGGACGTCGCAATTGGTATGTTCCTTGCCAACTCCACCCCAGCCACCATTTTATTTGATTCCGGAGCATCGCATTCCTTCATATCATCCAAATATGTTGCCAAACATCATCTACCCGTATCCCACCTAGAATGTGCTATGTTAGTTAATTCTCCTGGAGGAGAAATGAGGACTAGTATAGTATGTCCTAAGGTAAGCCTTAAAATAAGGGGGGTAGATTTCCTTGCCAACCTTATTGTCTTGGACTCCCATGGAATTGACATCATACTCGGAATGGACTGGTTAAGCAAGCACAATGGAGTAATCCAATGCGCTGAGAGAAGCGTGCAGTTGACAAACGAACACGGTATCCGTGTCGAGTTTGAGCCAGCCCCGCAGGCGACCGAACAAGCGGATCTGAACCATGTTGAAGGAGTAGCATTGGACAACATTCCAGTGGTTCAGGAATTTTTGGATGTGTTCCCGGAAGAACTTCCAGGTATGCCACATGACCGGGATATTGAGTTTGCCATAGATTTGGTACCTGGAACTGCACCCATATGTAACACCCCAAATTTTGATTCAAAACCCAAAACCATGTTCAGAGGGGAATTTAAAAATTTTTGGACGTGTTGCATGTTTTGCAAAAATTCAAATTCAAACTGGAATTCAAATTATACTCAAAACAGAAAAGAAATGGAAAAAGAAAAAAAGAAAACGGGAAAAAACTGGCCAGTGGGCCGAAACCCGCCAGCCGGCCCAGCTACTCCCGCGCAGCCCGCCCCCGCGCGCGCCGCGCTGCCTCTCACCAACGGGTGGGACCCACCTGTCATCCCTAACCCCGAGCCCCGCGACCCCGGACTTTTCCCCCGAGCGCGCGCGATCGCAACCGACCGGAAACCGCGTCCCGTCGCCCGAATTCTGGTCCCAGAGGACTCCAACTCGATCACAACAAACCCACCGCCCTTCCCCGGCTATAAAAACCCCTGATCCGATCAGTTTTTCCCACGCGATCGCCGATTTTCACTCCGGTGAGCACCGAGACTTCGCCGGTGAATTCTGGCCGATCTAAGCTCGGAAACTCTGATCTAACTCGCTGGTCTTGATCCACCGCCACCGGGGAACTTTGCAGGTGCAGAAAACTCAGAGAGTTACGGTGTAAACACAGCGCCGACGAGCTTCGCCGTGGTTTTGCCTCGGACCTCGCCGCCGATCACTTTTCAGGACCCCCGAGCTCGAGAAAACCCCCGAGGTGAGATCCCTGACCTCCCCTCTACCGATCTAGGCCATAAGATCACAGTTTTAGGCAGAATTCTCGAGGATCCGAAACTTTCCGACGAGATCGCCGCTTCCCGCCGCCGTGCGCCGCCGGCAGCGCCGCCCGCGCTCCATCAGAGCGACGTGGCCGCTTGTGCGCCGTTTATTTTATATCGCACGGTAGACTTTAAAACCCCGCGTACCGGTTCGATGTTATAATCTCAGCCGTCGGTTTAAAATCGGACGGTCCACGTTAGCCCCGCATTATAAAGACTGGAATTCTTACGTGCTACCCCCTGGGGTTCTCTCGAATTGAGAGCTAGCCCCGGAAACTTCAGATCTAGCCCCTGGAACTCCAGAAAATCATGTAAATTCATTTAAAAATCAGTTTTAACCCCTGGACTTAATAGAAATTAGGAAAAACACCTCTGATAAGTGTAGATAGACCCCTGGAAATTATGAAAATAATATTATAGACCCTGTAATGGGGTGAATTCATTATTTTAGCCCTATTTAGTATTTAATTTAGAAAATTGAATATGTAACTAGGGTTTAAAAATTAAAAAGGGGGACAAACATAATTGTCAAAATTAATTAAAAACTTTCTCAGTACTTAGAAAACTTTGGAGTGAGATAAAAATATATTTTTGGGCTGAAATAAATCTGTTTCATCTATTATTCACATTTATTAGTATAGGGACACATTTTTAAGTAAAGAATAGTTATAGAAAAATATGGAAAATAATTATGAAATAGTCTACATCAGAAGCCAAGGTCAAAACATGTTATTATATTATTTAGGACCAGAACCTATACTGTTTAGATGATGTGTATTACTAATTTCATAATAAAATACACAATTATGCATAGGAATATAAATCTGAAAATATAGCAACTAGTAAATGATAAATGGAGTTTCTAAAATACAAAGAATTCAGTTTAGGGTTGATAGAAGTTATGAAAGCACATATGAGGAAGAATAATACTTTTCATACACACTTGGTAGTAAAAAGGTGAAGTAGTTGAATATAAGAAATTTATTGGAAATCCATATAAATAGTGTGTAAGTATGAAGGTGGACACAAAAGTAGGAATCATATACACATGGTTAAAAGTATATGCAAGCCACAACTTAACACACATAAAGTAACCACAACACATATAATGGTAAAGAATTTCATAAATATGAATGTGTGGTTTGTATGAAGTAGAAGTGTGAACTATGTCTTATGATTGTTGTTTTTCTTTTGCTATGTGTGATGGTATGAAGTAGAACCTGTTCAAGAACAAGTTATTCATTTCCAAGATCAGGACTACCAATTTCAAGAGCAGCAAGAAGGAGGCAAGTGTCCTTGACCACTTTGATCCTATGCTAGGATGTGTAGATAGAATTATTTGCATTGTCAAATGAAATATGAAACCCATGCTAGGAAGTTTCCCTAGAATTGCATTACCTTGTTTCCTTGTAGCTTGGGTTGGGATTTATTTTGTCATGTCATTTATTTACATGCATATGCTTAGCCATGCTTAGAATGGGATATTTGGGATATGAGGTCATCAATTTATTTTACCATACTCTTGAATGAGTTATTGTGAGTTATGTAGAGGTAGGGATCAAGGCAAGTTGGATGTTTTGGTTGTGTGCTGGGTGCACGAGACTTGGGTTTGTGTTTAGTACTTGCCTGGATCCTAAGGACCGGTTCATGGAGCATGTAACCCGGCTTTACAGTGCCAACCACATGCTGAGATGGGGCAGCTTAGCCAATTAATTAGGTGTATCCCCGGCGTAGTATGGGTGTGTTGGATGGTGCGGGGAGTAGGTGTCAGCTGGACTACCATATGAACCGCAAGGCTCAAGAGGGGGCCACTGCAGCGGGGTTGGAGCCTCTTGTATGCTGTTAGGGGTGAAACCTCAGTGGGCCCACGCTCGTCGGGAATCCCTTTGTAAAGGCTTTGTAGTGATCTCTTGGCCGCACACCTGGGAAGTGTGAATGTGGATCGTAGCCACTGGCATAATGGAGGTTCTTTTAGTCCACCCGGCAACGGGGGATGAAATCACTACTTGTGGGTACAGTGGTACAAACTCTGCAGAGTTAAAACTGTCTTGACAGCCGTGCTCACGGTTAAGAGCGGCCTGGACTTATTCATGATTAGAGGATTGATGGTTTTGGAAGTTAAGCGGGGAGCTTAACATGGGAAATGATGTTGTGGTTATTGGATTATGATGATGGGATGGGAGATTGGGACCATTTCACCTGTGTAGTACTGTAGGTGCTTAATAAGCTAAGGCGATAGGTATTAATTTGCGTAGTGCTTTAACCATGAGTTCAACCTCTCCTTGTTCTAGCCATACATGATATAATTTTCCCACACTTGCTGAGTACTATTGGTACTCAACCTTGCATATTTGTTGGTTTATATTGCTGCTCAGGTCAAGATAATGAGGTGGTGTATAATGACCAAGATTTTGCACCCGAGGAAGGATTTTAGGTTCATGAAGACCCCCGGGCAACGCCTGTGATGGAGCCCTAAAAGAATAATATTCCGCTGCTAGTTTATTTACTTGTGATGAAGCATTAGTGTCCATTGAGACATTTGTGATGTAAGACTTATTTATATTCGACACCTGGCTTGTAATAAATGATGCTTCACTATTTGTCATCACATGTATGAGAAAATGATCCTGGCATACATGTGATATTCACTTGGTTGTTTCTTCGGAAAAACCGGGTGTGACAGAGGTGGTATCAGAGCCAAGGTTGCCCGTAGGAACATGGACCTAGGTACAAATGGACGTATTTAAGGGCCCTATTTTTCTTAAAAACTATTTTCCAAGGTGTGGGTGGAAAAGTGTTATTAAAGGAGTCATTTTCTTCATCTTACCCCAACTTTCATTCAAAATAGGATTTTTGTTTGAGAATTTATCTAACCTAATTTTAAATTCTTTTGTTTTAGATGGTTCGCATGATTCGCACCGCTCGTAAGTCCACGGGAGGGAGAGTTCCCGTAGTTGCCCTTGCTGAAAGAGAGGAGAGTCGTCCAGTGACGTACCTTTCCTACGGATTGGCAGTAGGAGATTTGTTGCGCCGTCTTCGGCGTATGCTCGAAGCCGCCGGCAATACGGGCAAGCTAATCATCCACTATAACTCCACCAGGACCATCCGTGAGAAGAGGGAAGAATGGAGTTCGGAGATGAGGATTATACACGAGAATCAGCTGCTTAAGATTCACCACTCTCCAGCTTGTCGAGCAACACAAGTTGACGCGGAGAGAGATGTCACCTGGGAGGCCATCACCTGCCAGAGTCACATCTATCGTCGCCACTTGGACAAAACTGAGTACATGTATGTCCTCCAACGTGAGAGTGGTACCACGGAGTACAAGTACCCACCGGTGCAGCAAGGGACTTCCCATGAGCACATGGACTTGTGCTTGGAGGATGCTGCTATGCTCAGCACTCGACTGCAGGAGTGTCAACAAGAGCTTCAGGATGTCCGAGACACCCTGAAGGAAACGGTGGCGTTGCTGCGAGCTTGCTTAAAGGCGAGAGAAAGAGGAGATGGGAATGAACTGTGTGTCACTGTAAGTGATCCATGGACTCCTGACTCCCCGGATCGCCGAGCAATCAGGCGTCGTCGCACTTCTCCACCAGCAGCCTCCCCACCCAAAGCAGAGTCAGAAGGTAGCCGAAATGAGGAGGAAGATCCCGAGGAGCCAGCCCAAGAGGACGAGTAGTGTAGAGTCTTTCCCCTAGCTAGTAAGAGGTCGAGTAGTCGAGTCGTTAGTAGTTAATGGTGTGATAATGCTTGGTGTGTGACGTGAGTTGTGGAAGCCATGAGCAATTGTCCACAGCCTCGTCTTCAGATTGTTTTGCTTTGGTGTGTGAACCCACAGGAAATAATAGTACATTTGTTTGGTGTGAGATATAAACCCTCGTAAAATTTTAACAAAGCCTCAACACCTTAAAGTACCAACAAATGAAAGTAGTAAGATGATACTAAATGGTATCAAATTAACATTTGTTGATTCCGACAGATGGCCGGAAGAGGAAAGGGACGTGCTGCCAACCCCGCCAACAACAATGATGAGGCATGCAACCCTCATCTTTCTGGAGGCCAGGACCGGGGTGGTCGCCGTGAAGAAGTTGACCCTCTCCACCAAATGCTGGAGAATCAAAATCAGCTCATCCAGAACTTGACTCAAGTGGTGGCCAACTTGCATCAAGTTCCACCTCCACAAGCTGCACCACGCCAACTAAGGTTGAGTGAGTTTCTAGGAACTCAACCTCCAAAGTTTGCAAGTGCTGCTGAACCTCTGGAGACAGATGATTGGCTGAAGACTATTGAAAGTAAGATGAGGATCATACAGTGCCAAGGGTATGAGAGGGTGCTGTTTGCCTCTCATCAATTGCAGGGACCTGCTGCTGATTGGTGGACCGCCTACGTGGCCGCCCATCATGACCCTGAGAACATCACTTGGGAAGAGTTCAAGCGTAGCTTCCGCAACCATTACATCCCAAGAGGTGAACTCAAAAACAAGAGGAAAGAGTTTCTGGGACTGCAGCAGGGAAACATGACGGTGAGGGAATACCTCACTAAATTCACTCAATTATCCCGTTATGCTCCACGAGACATAGAGACCGATGAGCAGAAACAAGATTGTTTCGTGGAAGGACTTACCACAGAGATGCAGTGTGCAATGTCCTCCAATGAGTATGAAAGCTTCCAAAAGATGGTGGACAGAGCATTTGTGGTAGAAAGGAAGCTAAAGGCCCTGGAAAATGAGAATAAGAGGAAGGCCGGGTGGTCACATCAAGCCTCAGGGAGCAACACCCGCCCACGTATGATGCAGCAACCCACGGGGCAGATGAGTCGTGCTGCGGTACCCTATTCAGCACCAAGAGGGTACAACCCAAACTACAGGCCACCCGCGGCACCTGCACAGCCGCCACGTCAGTTTGAGCAGCAGCCTCGCCCCGCATATCCACCTCGACCAGCAGTGCAAGGACCCCCAAACCAACCCCAAGACAACAAGGGCCAAGCATCCAAGATTGGGGTGCAATGTTTCAGCTGTGGTGAAGTGGGGCACTACGCCCATAAATGCCCGAAGAAGAAGCCTGCACCGCCACAACAGCAGAATATAGTGAGAGGACGGGTGAACCATGTCACTATGGAGGAAGCACAAGAGGCACCCGACGTGGTAGTTGGTAAGTTTCCTGCCAATTTACACCTTGCAACTCTGCTGTTTGATTCTGGTGCTACCCACTCGTTCATTGCTCAAGGGTTTGTTAAGAAGTATGACCTAGCAACCACACAAATGAACCATATGCTAGCCATAAACTCTCCAGGTGGAGAAATAAGGACAAGACAAGTGTGTCCCAAAGTGAGCCTAGACATTAATGGGGTAGTATTTACTGCTAACCTCATAGTGATAGATTCACAAGGGATAGATATTATTTTGGGTATGGATTGGTTGACCAAACATAAAGGAATCATCCATTGTTCAACCAGAACGGTGGAACTAACTCACCCCAATGGCACAAGAGTGAAGTTCATAACAATACACGAGCCTAGGAGGGACATTAAATTAAATCAAGTGGAGGTGAAAGTTGAGGAAATCAGGACTATCAGGGAATATCCAGATGTTTTTCCGGAGGAATTGCCAGGTATGCCTCCCGACCGTGACGTGGAATTCGCAATTGAGCTAGTACCGGGAACAGCCCCGATACACAAGAGACCTTATCGAATGGACTCCAAGCAGCTAGAAGAGCTCAAGGATCATTTGAGAGAATTGACGGAGAAGGGGTATATTCGCCCTAGTTCCTCACCATGGGGAGCTCCGGTGATATTTGTGCCCAAGAAAGATGGAACCCAAAGGTTATGCGTGGATTACCGTGCCTTGAATGAGGTAACCATCAAAAACAAGTACCCATTGCCTCGCATTGAAGACTTGTTTGATCAGTTGAGGGGAGCTTGTGTGTTCTCGAAAATTGATCTCAGGTCGGGGTACCACCAACTCAAGATAAGGCAATCAGATATTCCCAAGACAGCTTTCGTATCTCGGTACAGACTGTATGAATACACTGTCATGCCTTTTGGGCTAACCAATGCCCCGACATATTTCATGTACCGCATGAACAAGGTATTCATGGAATATCTGGACAAATTTGTGGTGGTTTTCATAGATGATATTCTCGTCTTCTCCAAAAATGAAGAAGAACATGAGAAACATCTAAGGTTGGTGTTACAAAGGCTGAGAGAACACCAACTATATGCCAAGTTGAGCAAGTGTGAGTTTTGGCTGAAGATAGTTCCCTTTTTAGGACATATAATCTCGGAGGGAGGAATCTCCGTAGATCCCGCCAAAATCGAGGATATCCAGAAGTGGAAAACCCCTGAAAATGTCGGGGAAGTTCGAAGCTTTTTGGGATTGGCTGGATACTATCGACGGTTTATTGAGGGATTCTCCAAAATCTCGAGACCTCTCACCAAACTGTTGGAAAAGGGAATCACATTCACCTGGACGCCACAGTGCGAAACGAGCTTTCAGGAGCTAAAGAAGAGATTGACAACAGCCCCAGTGTTGGTTATGCCAGATATGCAGAAGAATTTCACAGTGTACTGCGATGCCTCTGGAAATGGGTTGGGATGTGTTCTCATGCAAGAAGGACATGTCGTGGCTTATGCGTCCCGGCAGCTTCGGAAGCACGAGAAGAACTATCCTACACATGACCTAGAACTAGCTGCAGTGGTACACGCGTTGAAAATTTGGCGGCACTATTTGATGGGGAAGAGGACAGAGATATATACGGATCATAAGAGTTTGAAGTACATATTCACACAACCAGATCTCAGTCTCAGACAAAGGAGATGGTTAGAGCTAATCAATGACTTTGATATAGGCATCAACTATCATCCTGGGAAAGCAAACGTCGTGGCCGATGCTTTGAGTCGGAAAGTGCAGGTCAATAAGTTGAGTTTGAAGGACATGCCTGCAGAATTGAAGGACGAGGTTATAAGACTCAATCTATGTCTAGTAAATAGTGGTGAAGCCATCGCCATGGAAGTGGACTCCACACTCGAGCGAGACATACGCGAGGGCCAAAAGAATGATGAGAAGATACAAGAGATCCGGCAGCTCATCAAGGAAAATAAAGCTCCTGGTTTTAGAGAGGATGAACAAGGAACGGTGTGGCACGGGAAAAGAATCTGTGTGCCAGAAGTAAAGGAGATCCGTGAATTGATTTTAAAGGAGGCTCATTATTCTGACTATTCCATTCATCCTGGGAGTACGAAGATGTACCAGGACCTCAAGAGCAGGTATTGGTGGTATGGCATGAAGCGAGATGTCGCGGAACATGTTGCCCTATGTGACACATGTCAGTTGGTGAAAGCCGAACATCAACGACCCGCGGGATTATTGCAACCACTCAAAGTACCTGAATGGAAGTGGGAAGAAATCAGCATGGATTTTGTCGTGGGATGCCTAGGACCCAATCCGGGTATGATTCAATATGGGTCATTATTGATAGGCTAACCAAGGTAGCTCATTTCATCCCTGTGAAAGAAAGCTACAGCGGATCCAAATTGGCAGAATTGTACATGTCAAGGATTGTGTGTTACCATGGAGTGCCAAAGAAGATAGTGTCGGACCGAGGGACACAGTTCACCTCGAGGTTTTGGCAAAAGTTGCATGAAACCATGGGAACCCATCTGAACTTCAGTTCTGCCTATCATCCCCAAACTGACGGGCAGATGGAGAGAACCAATCAGATCCTTGAAGATATGTTAAGGGCATGTGCACTCAAAAACAATAGGAGTTGGGACAAGAACTTACCGTATGCGGAGTTTTCCTATAACAACAGCTATCAAGCTAGTATGAAAATGTCACCGTTTGAAGCTTTGTATGGAAGGAAGTGCAGAACTCCCCTATTTTGGAACCAAACAGGAGAAAGTAAAGTGTTTGGTCCAGAAGTGCTACAAGAAGCCGAGGCGAAGGTGAGGGAGATTCGCAACAACTTGAGGATAGCACAAACACGCCAGAAGAGTTATGCTGATGTACGAAGAAGAGAGCTCGTTTTCAACGTGGGAGACTATGTTTATCTCAAGGTGTCCCCTATCAGAGGGCTTCGTCGGTTCAAGGTGAAAGGGAAGTTGTCACCTCGATACATCGGACCCTTTCAGGTTTTGGAAAGGAAAGGCGAAGTGGCGTACCAACTAGAGTTACCGGTTCATCTATCGGACGTGCACGATGTATTCCATGTGTCACAACTCAAGAAATGCCTGAGGACGCCTGAAGAGGTGTTATCCATGAATGAAGTGGATGTAGCTGAGGATTTGTCTTATGCCGAGCAACCATACAAGATTTTGGAGACAATGGAACGCCTCACCAGAAACAAGAGAATCCGGATGTGCAAGGTGCAGTGGAAGCATCACTCAGAAGAGGAAGCCACCTGGGAACGGGAAGATGAGCTCAAGGCACAATTTCCGGAATTGTTCTCTTAGAAACACCAATCTCGAGGACGAGATTTCTTTTAAGGGGGGTAGAGCTGTAACACCCCAAATTTTGATTCAAAACCCAAAACCATGTTCAGAGGGGAATTTAAAAAATTTTGGACGTGTTGCATGTTTTGCAAAAATTCAAATTCAAACTGGAATTCAAATTATACTCAAAACAGAAAAGAAATGGAAAAAGAAAAAAAGAAAACGGGAAAAAACTGGCCAGTGGGCCGAAACCCGCCAGCCGGCCCAGCTACTCCCGCGCAGCCAGCCCCCGCGCGCGCCGCGCTGCCTCTCACAGACGGGTGGGACCCACCTGTCATCCCTAACCCCGAGCCCCGCGACCCCGGACTTTTCCCCCGAGCGCGCGCGATCGCAACCGACCGGAAACCGCGTCCCGTCGCCCGAATTCTGGTCCCAGAGGACTCCAACTCGATCACAACAAACCCACCGCCCTTCCCCGGCTATAAAAACCCCTGATCCGATCAGTTTTTCCCACGCGATCGCCGATTTTCACTCCGGTGAGCACCGAGACTTCGCCGGTGAATTCTGGCCGATCTAAGCTCGGAAACTCTGATCTAACTCGCTGGTCTTCATCCACCGCCTCCGGGGAACTTTGCAGGTGCAGAAAACTCGGAGAGTTACGGTGTAAACACAGCGCCGACGAGCTTCGCCGTGGTTTTGCCTCGGACCTCGCCGCCGATCACTTTTCAGGACCCCCGAGCTCGAGAAAACCCCCGAGGTGAGATCCCTGACCTCCCCTCTACCGATCTAGGCCATAAGATCACAGTTTTAGGCAGAATTCTCGAGGATCCGAAACTTTCCGGCGAGATCGCCGCTTCCCGCCGCCGTGCGCCGCCGGCAGCGCCGCCCGCGCTCGATCAGAGCGACGTGGCCGCTTGTGCGCCGTTTATTTTATATCGCACGGTAGACTTTAAAACACCGCGTACCGGTTCGATGTTATAATCTCAGCCGTCGGTTTAAAATCGGACGGTCCACGTTAGCCCCGCATTATAAAGACTGGAATTCTTACGTGCTACCCCCTGGGGTTCTCTGGAATTGAGAGCTAGCCCCAGAAACTTCAGATCTAGCCCCTGGAACTCCAGAAAATCATGTAAATTCATTTAAAAATCAGTTTTAACCCCTGGACTTAATAGAAATTAGGAAAAACACCTCTGATAAGTGTAGCTAGACCCCTGGAAATTATGAAAATAATATTATAGACCCTGTAATGGGGTGAATTCATTATTTTAGCCCTGTTTAGTATTTAATTTAGAAAATTGAATATGTAACTAGGGTTTAAAAATTAAAAAGGGGGACAAACATAATTGTCAAAATTAATTAAAAACTTTCTCAGTACTTAGAAAACTTTGGAGTGAGATAAAAATATATTTTTGGGCTGAAATAAATCTGTTTCATCTATTATTCACATTTATTAGTATAGGGACACATTTTTAAGTAAAGAATAGTTATAGAAAAATATGGAAAATAATTATGAAATAGTCTACATCAGAAGCCAAGGTCAAAACATGTTATTAGATTATTTAGGACCAGAACCTATACTGTTTAGATGATGTGTATTACTAATTTCATAATAAAATACACAATTATGCATAGGAATATAAATCTGAAAATATAGCAACAAGTAAATGATAAATGGAGTTTCTAAAATACAAAGAATTCAGTTTAGAGTTGATAGAAGTTATGAAAGCACATATGAGGAAGAATAATACTTTTCATACACACTTGGTAGTAAAAAGGTGAAGTAGTTGAATATAAGAAATTTATTGGAAATCCATATAAATAGTGTGTAAGTATGAAGGTGGACACAAAAGTAGGAATCATATACACATGGTTAAAAGTATATGCAAGCCACAACTTAACACACATAAAGTAACCACAACACATATAATTGTAAAGAATTTCATAAATATGAATGTGTGGTTTGTATGAAGTAGAAGTGTGAACTATGTCTTATGATTGTTGTTTTTCTTTTGCTATGTGTGATGGTATGAAGTAGAACCTGTTCAAGAACAAGTTATTCATTTCCAAGATCAGAACTACCAATTTCAAGAGCAGCAAGAAGGAGGCAAGTGTCCTTGACCACTTTGATCCTATGCTAGGATGTGTAGATAGAATTATTTGCATTGTCAAATGAAATATGAAACCCATGCTAGGAAGTTTCCCTAGAATTGCATTACCTTGTTTCCTTGTAGCTTGGGTTGGGATTTATTTTGTCATGTCATTTATTTACATGCATATGCTTAGCCATGCTTAGAATGGGATATTTGGGATATGAGGTCATCAATTTATTTTACCATACTCTTGAATGAGTTATTGTGAGTTATGTAGAGGTAGGGATCAAGGCAAGTTGGATGTTTTGGTTGTGTGCTGGGTGCACGAGACTTGGGTTTGTGTTTAGTACTTGCCTGGATCCTAAGGACCGGTTCATGGAGCATGTAACCCGGCTTTACAGTGCCAACCACATGCTGATATGGGGCAGCTTAGCCAATTAATTAGGTGTATCCCCGGCGTAGTATGGGTGTGTTGGATGGTGCGGGGAGTAGGTGTCAGCTGGACTACCATATCAACCGCAAGGCTCAAGAGGGGGCCACTGTAGCGGGGTTGGAGCCTCTTGTATGCTGTTAGGGGTGAAACCTCAGTGGGCCCACGCTCGTCGGGAATCCCTTTGTAAAGGCTTTGTAGTGATCTCTTGGCCGCACACCTGGGAAGTGTGAATGTGGATCGTAGCCACTGGCATAATGGAGGTTCTTTTAGTCCACCCGGCAACGGGGGATGAAATCACTACTTGTGGGTACAGTGGTACAAACTCTGCAGAGTTAAAACTGTCTTGACAGCCGTGCTCACGGTTAAGAGCGGCCTGGACTTATTCATGATTAGAGAATTGATGGTTTTGGAAGTTAAGCGGGGAGCTTAACATGGGAAATGATGTTGTGGTTATTGGATTATGATGATGGGATGGGAGATTGGGACCATTTCACCTGTGTAGTACTGTAGGTGCTTAATAAGCTAAGGCAATAGGTATTAATTTGCGTAGTGCTTTAACCATGAGTTCAACCTCTCCTTGTTCTAGCCATGCATGATATAATTTTCCCACACTTGCTGAGTACCATTGGTACTCAACCTTGCATATTTGTTGGTTTATATTGCTGCTCAGGTCAAGATAATGAGGTGGTGTATAATGACCAAGATTTTGGACCCGAGGAAGGATTTTAGGTTCATGAAGACCCCCGGGCAACGCCTGTGATGGAGCCCTAAAAGAATAATATTCCGCTGCTAGTTTATTTACTTGTGATGAAGCATTAGTGTCCATTGAGACATTTGCGATGTAAGACTTATTTATATTCGACACCTGGCTTGTAATAAATGATGCTTCACTATTTGTCATCACATGTATGAGAAAATGATCCTGGCATACATGTGATATTCACTTGGTTGTTTCTTCGGAAAAACCGGGTGTGACACCATAGCTAAGAGACCATATAGGATACCCGTCAACGAGTTAGTTGAACTAAAGAAGCAAATTCAAGAACAGTTGGAGAAGGGTTTTATCCGTCCAAGTTCGTCACCATGGGGAGCCCCGGTACTCTTCGTGGACAAGAAGGACGGAACCCAAAGAATGTGCGTGGACTACAGGTCTCTCAACGAAGTAACAATCAAGAATAAATACCCTTTGCCCCGTATAGAGGACCTGTTCGATCGAATGAAAGGAGCCCAAGTGTTCTCCAAGATTGATCTTCGGTCGGGATATTTCCAGCTGAAGATTAAGCCCTCTGATATACCCAAGACAGCCTTTCGTACGCGGTATGGTTCATATGAATATACTGTTATGTCCTTTGGGTTAACGAATGCACCCGCATACTTCATGTACCTTATGAATAAGGTTTTCATGGAGTACTTGGACAAGTTCGTCGTGGTTTTCATCGACGACATTATGGTGTATTCAAAAAGTAAGGAGGAGCATGAAGAACATCTGAGATTGACATTGCAGAAGTTGCGTGAGCATCAGTTGTATGCCAAGCTCAACAAGTGTCAATTTTGGCTTAAGGAAATATCTTTCCTAGGCCACATCATCTCCAAGGAAGGGGTATCGGTTGATCCTGGAAAGGTGAGAGATGTTCTGAAATGGGACCAACCGAAGAGCGTGAGGGATGTTCGGAGTTTCCTTGGGATGGCAGGATACTATCGGCGCTTCATTAAAGACTTCTCTAAAATAGCGAAACCTATGACGGAGTTGCTAACGAAGGGGAAGATCTTTCAATGGACACAAGCCTGCCAAGAAAGTTTTGAGGAACTCAAGAAAAGGCTAACCACAGCACCAGTTCTGGTATTGCCAGACGTAAGCAAGAGCTTTGACATATATTGTGACGCATCCAGACAAGGGCTCGGGTGTGTACTCAAGCAGGAAGGGCAAGTGGTAGCCTATGCCTCACGACAATTAAAGAAGCACGATCTTAACTATCCTACACATGATTTGGAGTTAGCAGCAGTGGTGCATGCATTGAAGATTTGGGGACATTATATCCTTGGTCGTCGATGTGAGATCTATACAGATCATAAAAGCCTCAAGTACATATTTACACAAACGGACTTGAATTTGAGGCAATGTCGATGGTTAGAACTCATCAAGGATTATGATGTGGGAATCAACTACCACCCCAGGAAGGCCAATGTGGTCACTGACGCATTGAGCAGAAAGGGAGCATGCCACCAACTCACGGTTCGGGAGCTACCACCCGAACTTCGGAAGGAGTTCGAACGGTTACACCTCGGATTCTTGAATAGCATGGAAATGATGGAGATCCACTACTCATTGGAGCAAGAAATAAGAAAGGGACAAGCAACGGACGAGGGGATCAAGGAAATCAAGGAAAGAATCCGACAAGGGATAGAGAAGGATTTCAAAGAGGATGAAAAGGGTACGCTTTGGCTAGGAAAAAGGATTTGTGTGCCAAACCTAAGACACCTTCGCGACATGATATTAAGGGAGGCACATGATTCACCCTATTCCATACATCCGGGGAGCACCAAAATATACAAGGACTTGAAAACTTGCTATTGGTGGGATGGTATGAAAAGGGATATAGCCGAATACGTTGCCCTATGCGACACATGCCAACGGGTAAAAGCCGAACATCAAAAACCCGCTGGATTGTTGCAACCTTTGAAAATACCTGAATGGAAATGGGAGGACATCAGTATGGACTTTATTGTCGGATTGCCAAGAACTCAGTCAGGATACGACTCCATCTGGGTCATTATGGACCGGTTGACGAAAACCGCCCATTTTCTTCCGGTAAAGGCCAGTTACAACGTTACACAGTTGGCAGAGTTGTACATGGAGCAGATCGTGTGCCGTCATGGAGTTCCAAAGAGGATAGTCTCAGATCGAGGTTCTCAGTTTACCTCTAGATTCTGGAGGAAGCTGCAGAAAGCCGTGGGTACACGACTAGATTTTAGCTCTGCCTATCACCCACAAACAGATGGGCAAACCGAAAGGACGAACCAAATTTTGGAAGACATGTTGAGAGCTTGCGCTTTGAAACGAGGGCGTAGTTGGGATAGGAGTTTACCGTATGCAGAGTTCTCCTATAACAACAGCTATCAAGCTAGCTTGAAGATGTCGCCTTTCGAAGGCTTATATGGTAGACGGTGTAGAACGCCACTGTTCTGGAACGAGACTGGAGAGAACCAGGTGTTTGGACCCGAAGTACTACAAGAAGCTGAAAAGCAAGTCCAAACGATACGGTAGAACTTAAAGGCTGCTCAGTCACGACAGAAAGGCTATGCGGACAACAGGCATAGGAAGTTGACCTTTGAAGTTGGAGACTTCGTATACCTTAAGGTATCGCCTATCCGAGGCCAACGACGTTTTAACGTCAAAGGCAAACTAGCGCCTCGCTACATCGGACCATTTAAGATTTTGGACAAGCGAGGAGAAGTAGCCTATCAACTAGAGCTCCCAAACCACCTCTCCGACGTACATGACGTGTTTCATGTATCTCAGCTCAAGAAGTGCTTGAGAATACCAGAGGAACAAGTATCAATGAGAGAACTTAAACTTCAAGAGGACCTGACTTACGCAGAACACCCTATCCGAATCTTGGACGTAAAAGAAAGGGTCACCCGAAACAAAGTTATTCGATGGTGCAAGGTACAATGGAGCCATCACACTGAAGCTGAAGCCACATGGGAGCGTGAAGAGGATATTAAGGCTGAATTCTCCTATCTATTTTCTACTAACGAACCTCGAGGGCGAGATTAAATTTAAGGGGGGTAGATTTGTGACACCCTCATCTCGGGTGTCAGCATATGTTCATGTTTATGAAGAAGAAGAACATTTTTAGAAAAGAGGGAACAGAAACAAGTATCAAAAGGATAGCCAGTAAAGCTTTCTGAGAGCACCGATGGCAACTTTCACGACCAGCAGACCACGTGGTGTGTTCGGAACTCATTCCCGAAGAGATTGGAGAGGTCCGACGCTAAACTGGATACGTGGCAGGCTCGGGGGTCACCTCCGCAATTGGAAAGAGGTCCGACCCTGTGGGACACGTACTGCCCGCGGAGATAGCCTCTGCGGAAGAAGCAAAGGCATTTTTCATAAGACATGTGTCATCCACGGAGCTAGTCCTCGCGGAAGTTAGGGGACCAGTCGCACGGGATATGTGTTAATTTCGGAACCCATCTCCGAGAAGTCCGGATCTATTGAACACGTGTCGCCACCGTAGCTTATCTCCGGAGGTCCGTCGCTGCAGAACACGTGTCGACCTCGGGGCATGTCCCTGAGGGAAGGAAAGGCGGAAAAACCGGCACTCACACATGGCGTGCGCGGGGCTCACCTCCGAAAAAGAGGGAGGTCTCGATCGATTGACACGCGGCACGACCGGAGCTCGTCTCTGCGGATGAAGAGATACCAGGCTCGGAAGGACACGTGGAGCTTCCGGAGCTCATCATCACGGAGGTAACGAGTCTGGAGCGGTTTTTACGCGTAAAGATACCCATACGCAACGAAAACCGATCCAAACTCCGCAATGTTACCCAAGATAAGACGTCAGGATCCAACAAGATCTGAATAAAACTTCTATTCGGGATCCAATCAGATTAGGACTCTTCTCTTCCCGATTATAAATAGAACCCAAAACCTCTGGCCGAAACCATGAACTTCTCTTTCAACTCCTGAGCCGACGACTTAGCACTCTAGCCCTAACTCGCCGAGCAAAACATCGCAGAAGCGCAACAAGGGAGATCATCGGAGAAGAACCGAGTGGTCTGAGGAGGACCTCGAAGACAAGAAGAACGTGAGGTAGGACTTCAATACCACCTTACGACATCATGTTGTTCATCTCTTTGCATCTGTTCTTTGATTCCTTTCGAACAGAAGCCTTTTCGTGGACAGATCACTCGATGATCAGTTTGATCTAAAAACAAGATCATCGCCACGACCACCTTTGATCCGAACACCTCTGACCATGCAAGCCATGCAAGAACACGTACAAATCAATCTAATCATAGGATAGCATGCATGTACATCATCGCATCTAGTTTAGGGTTTGTGCATGATATTGATTGCTGTGAATTTTGTATGCACGTGAATCCTACATAGCAGAACAAGCACAGGAAGCTGTCTACGACGAGCTGCAGCAACAAGGTTTTGAGAATCAAGAACAACTGGAACCGCGAGAACAAGCCAAGTGCTCCTTGACCATGTTGATCCTATGTTTTGGGTAAAACTATTTTGTTTTGCGAAAAGGTGTGTGTGCTGAGTCAAACATGATGGGAAACCCTTTTATAGGAGTTTACTAGTTTTGGTTAAACCACCCTTGTTGCCAGGGAAGTTTATGAGTCGGGTATGGTTTTTGCTTTATGCTTCGCTGAGTCCATGGGATTGGGAAGCGAGATAGATGTGTCTAGCTAACTGCACTCGTACTGATAATAAGTAATTGATGAGGTTAATGAACATGGATCGGAGGAAGATCTAGGCAAGACTGGGTTTGTGAATGAGGTAGCATGAGATGGTGGTTTTACTTGCCGTAGATCTAAGGACCGGTTCATGCATGCACATGCCAGGATAACAGTGCCACCACAAGGCCAAGTATGGGTGCGGCTTAGCTGAGTAATTAGGTAAGTTGCTAGAGTGTTATGGACTGTGGAAGGCGCGGGGAATGGGAGTCGAGTGAGGACTGCCCTGGGAACTGCATGGCACAAGAGGGGGCCCGTGGGTGGGAGAATTGGAGATTCTAGCCTGCCGGTGAAACCTTAGTGAGTCCATACATCTAGTAACCCCTTTGTAAAGGCTATTTTGTGATCTCTTGACCATACACCAACGGATGTGTACTGGTACAATGGAGGTTCTGCAGTCGCCGACGGGTGACGAAATCACAAACTTGTGGGTAAAGAGGTGCAAACTCTGCAGAGTCTAAAACTATCATGATAGCCGAGCTTACGGTCATGAGCACCTGGCTAAACTGCCATGATTAGTTGGGATGATTATTGGCATGATTAGTTGGGATGATTATTGGGATGGTTATTGGAATGGTTATTGGGAAGGTTCTCGGTTATGGTTATTGGTTTGGAACTGTTAAGTCTGGATGATGAGATGGTTGCATGACTGTTGGGTCATGACATGAGATTGGTCTCAGTGCGAGACAAGGTTGTTTTATGAGGTGAGATGGTAGCGAATACGAGGAGGTATTCGTGAGCATGAGTAAAGGATTGGTTAATGTTCGGATGGAACACGGGAAGTGATGGGGGTATGTTGGTAATTTAACACATGCTGAGACTACATTCATCTAAAGTTAAGTTGCTGTTTTATCGATGGTTTTATAAATTTGCTTTTCTGCAAATGAGCCTTTTATACCTACCTTGTTTATAAGCTGCATATCATGTGTTATTCCCGCACTTGCTGAGTACATCATTGTGCTCAAACTTGCATTATTATTTCTCCATCAACAGCAAGAGAAGACTACTATGAAGACCGGGTAGAGCATTATGGCGTGTGATCTGTTCTCAACCTTGCCTGTGGAGGGAATAGAGATGGAGCCACTTCTGCTTAGTTTTGCTTCCGCATTAGTTTTTTCTTCCGCATTTAAATAAGAATTCCGCTGTGTAGAAATAAGGACTTCCGCTGTGAGCATGAGTCCAAGACTCATGAGGTGATGTAATAAACTCTGATATTCGTGGTAATATATAATCTGAATTCAGTTTGTGGAACGTATGTGTATGTGTGATAAACATCCTGGGCACACATATGCATTAGTTCTCGGTTCCGTGGTTTTCCACAGAATTGAGGGCGTCACATGTGTCGGCGCAAGCTGGGAGCCAGCAGCAGGCTCTGGCAGCGCCGACCCCGGCAATGCAGGCTCTAACCAGCGTCAGGTCTTCAGTAGCGCTGGGCGTACCCGGCGGGGGTGCGCTAGCTGCAGCAAGAGCGCTACTGCACAATCCGCCTGCTGGGGACGCGCCTCAGGCAGCGACCCAGCAGTGGATTCGTGAGGTAGACCGTCTCGTCATCGCCGCCGCAAACCCTCGACTTCGGCGGGGACGACGCTCCGGCCAACCGGCTGTGTCGCTGATGCGCACGCCAATGGTTGTCGAGCAGACGGCAGATTCCAGCTCCCCAGGCTCCAGTCGACGGATCTGAGGACAGTGCTGGAACGGTGTCACTTGGGCCAAGATGCCCGGGTATACCTCGAGCAACGCCGAGAAAGGCGTCGCAACCAAAAGGCTGGCGACAGCGTGACGTCGGCCTCGACCCAGCCTGAAGAGCAGACTTTCGCAACGCGATCTCTGCCCCAGGCTTACGCCGCGCAGAATATGCCACAGTCATATGTCCTGCAAACGGCGCCCCCGGCCTATGGCGCAGCCTTGCCCATACCGGGGTACACTGTGCCAGGTGCGAACCAAGCGTTCGCGGCACCAATACCTGCGGCAACAGGAGCAGGATGTGCGGCCCTTGCGCCCCACCTTCGCTTTGCGAGGTGGCCGCGCAAGTTTTGGCCGCACTTGCCCGAGAAGTACGACGGCAGCTTCAACCCGGCGGAGTTCCTCCAGATCTACTCCACCGCCGTACTTGCCGCAGGAGGGAATGAGGCCGTCATGGCCAATTACTTCCCTGTCGCCTTGACTGGTCCAGCTCGGTCTTGGCTCATGAACCTCCCCCAGGGTTCCATAACTTCCTGTGGAGAGCTCTGCCGGCAGTTCATCGCCAACTTCGGCAGTTCCTACACCCGGCCTGGCACGGAGCTCGACCTCCACGCCATCCAGCAACAACCGGGGGAGTCGCTGCGCTCCTTCATCCAGCGGTTCTCCCAGGTGCGGAACACCATCCCACACATCCAAAATGCTTCTGTGGTGGTGGCGTTCCAGCAAGGCGTCCGGAACAAGAAGATGCTCGAGAAGCTCGCGACCAGAGATGTCCGCGATGTCTCCGAGCTCTTCAGCCTGGCAGACAAGTGCGCCAGAGCAGCCGAAGGGCGAAACTGGCACTCACTGCCGTCCTCCGAGTCAGGAGGACAGCCCGGATCTGGCCCTACTCCCTATGGAGGCAGCAAGAAGGCCAAGAACCGAGGCAGAGGCAAGATAGAATCACCGACCGCAGCTCCAGTCGCCGCAGCAGTGGCACTCAGTGGGGCTCGGGGACCGCGCCCCAACAAGAGGCAGCGAAGGTCACCAGTCCCAGAAGGTGATCAAGACAAGATATGCCCCGTGCACGGCAGCTGTCGCCACACTACTGCCGAGTGCAGGGAGATCCGTAAGCTCGCAGAGCGCTTCCGCAAAGGGAAGCAGCAGCGGACTGACGCCCCACCCTTCCGTCCAAGGGAGGGCAAGCAGAAGGTCGACGTCCCGAACAGCGCCGACCACCAAGTGGAGTTCCAGGAGCCTCAGAGCGCCGTGAAGGCGGTACTCAACCATGAGGACTCCAGCTCCAGCGACGATGAGCGTCGAAAGAAGCTCTACGTCATATACGGCGGGTCCGCTGACCCCTCGTCTCGAAGCGCAGTCAAGACTCTGCGCCGAGCGGTAGCGTTGGTGGCTCCACCCCCAAGTGCTGCACCACACCTCAAGTGGATGGGAACCCCCATCAGCTTTGATGCCACCGACTGCCCCAGGAACATGGCTGGGGCCGTCCAACTACCGCTCTTGGTAGCTCCGACCATCGCCAACGTGAGGATGTACCACGATTTGGTAGATGGTGGAGCTGGGCTGAACCTCATCAGCCGTGCAGCTTTCCAGAAGCTGCAGATCCCGATGGCCAAACTCACCCCGTCAAGCCCGTTCTCAGGGGTAGGGCTGGGACAGGTCGTTCCCTACGGCAACATCAGCCTCCCGGTGACCTTCGGAGCTCCGGACAGCTATCGGACAGAATACATTCTGTTCGACGTAGCGGAGATCGACCTCCCCTTCAACGCCATAATTGGCAGGCCAGCCCTGTACCGATTCATGGCAGTAGCCCACTACGGCTACCTCGTCCTAAAGATGCCTACATCAACGGGCGTCCTCAGGATTCGTGGAGACCGCACTGCTGCAGTGTCGGCCTTAGAGAAACTACAAGCGCTCGCAACAGCTGGGGCACCAGCCCCTGGCAGTGCAGAGCCGGACCAGCTCCACCGGAGCGCACGCCATCGTGCCTCCGCCACAGCACCCCGGGTGTAACACCCCAAATTTTGATTCAAAAATCTAAACCATGTTCAGAGGGGAATTTAAAAATTTTGGACGTGTTGCATGTTTTGCAAAAATTCAAATTCAAACTGGAATTCAAATTATACTCAAAATAGAAAAGAAATGGAAAAAGAAAAAGAAAAACGGGAAAAAAACCGGCCAGTGGGCCGAAACCCGCCAGCCGGCCCAGCTACTCCCGCGCCAGCCCGCCCCCGCGCGCGCCGCGCCGTCTCTCACAGACGGGTGGGACCCGCCTGTCATCCCTAACCCCGCGACCCCAGACTCTCTCCCGCGCGCGCGATCGCAACCGACCGGATTTTCGCGTCCCGCAGCCGAATTCTGGTCCCAAACGACTCAAACTCGATCGCAACAGACCCACCGCCCTCCCCCGGCTATAGAAACCCCCGATCCGATCAGTTTTTCCCACGCGATCGCCGATTTTCACTCCGGTGAGCACCGAGACTTCGCCGGTGAATTCTGGCCGATCTAAGCTCGGAAACTCTGATCTAACTTGCTGGTCTTGATCCACCGCCTCCGGGGAACTTTGCAGGTGCAGAAAACCCGAAGACTTACGGTGTAAATCCAGCGCCGACGAGCTTCGCCGTGGTTTTGCCTCGGACCTCGCCGCCGATCACTTTCCAGGACCCCCGAGCTCAAGAAAACCCCCGAGGTGAGCTCCCTGACCTCTCCTCTACCGATCTAGGCCATAAGATCACAGTTCTAGGCAGAATTCTCGAAGATCCGAAACTTTCCGGCGAGATCGCCGCTTCACGCCGCCGTGCGCCGCCGGCAGCGCCGCCCGCGCTCGATCAGAGCGACGTGGCTGCTTGTGCGCCGTTTATTTTAAATCGCACGGTAGACTTTAAAACCCCGCGTACCGGTTCGATGTTATAATCTCAGCCGTCGGTTTAAAATCGGACGGTCCACGTCAGCCCCGCATTATAAAGACTGGAATTCTTACGTGCTACCCCCTGGGGTTCTCTGGAATTGAGAGCTAGCCCCGGAAACTTCAGATCTAGCCCCTGGAACTCCAGAAAATCATGTAAATTCATTTAAAAATCAGTTTTAGCCCCTGGACTTAATAAAAATTAGGAAAAACACCTTTGATAAGTGTAGCTAGACCCCTGGAAATTATGAAAATAATATTATAGACCCTGTAATGGGGTGAGTTTACTTTTTAACCCTGTTTAGTATTTAATTTAGAAAATTGAATATGTAACTAGTGGTTAAAAATTAAAAAGGGGGATAAACATAATTGTCAAAATTTATTAAAAACTTTCTCAGTACTTAGAAAACTTTGGAGTGAGATAAAAATGTATTTTTGGGCTGAAATAAATCTGTTTCATCTATTATTCACATTTATTAGTATAGGGACACATTTTTAAGTAAAGAATAGCTATAGAAAAATAGGGAAAATAATTATGAAATAGTATACATCAGAAGCCAAGGTCAAAATATGATGTTAACTTATTTAGGACCAGAACCTAATCTGTTTAGGTGATGTGTATTACTAATTTAATAATAAAATACACAATTATGCATAGGAATATAAATCTGAAAATATAGCAACTAGTAAATGATAAATGGAGTTTCTAAAATACAAAGAATTCAGTTTAGGGTTGATAGAAGTTATGAAAGCACATATGGGGAAGAATAATACTTTTCATACACACTTTGTAGTAAAAAGGTGAAATAGTTGAATATAAGGAATTTATTGGAAACCCATATAAATAGTATGTAAGTATAAAGGTGGACACAAAAGTGGAGATCATATACACATGGTTAAAAGTGCATGCAAGCCACAACTCAACACACATAAAGTAACCACAACACATAATAGTAAAGAACTTTTATAAATATGAATGTGTGGTTTGTATGAAGTGTAAGTGTGAACTATGTCTTATGGATTGTTGTTTTTCTTTTGCTATGTGTGATGGTATGAAGTAGAACCTGTTCAAGAACAAGTTATTCATTTCCAAGACCAGGACTACCCATTTCAAGAGCAGCAAGAAGGAGGCAAGTGTCCTTGACCACTTTGATCCTATGCTAGGATATGTAGATAGAATTATTTGCATTTGTCAAATGAAATATGAAACCCATGCTAGGAAGTTTCCTTAGAATTGCATTACCTTGTTTCCTTGTAGCTTGGGTTGGGATTTATTTTGTCATGTCATTTATTTACATGCATATGCTTAGCCATGCTTAGAATGGGATGTTTGGGATATGAGATCATCAATTTATTTTACCATACTCTTGAATGAGCTATTGTGAGTTATGTAGAGGTAGGGATCAAGGCAAGTTGGATGTTTTGGTTGTGTGCTGGGTGCACGAGACTTGGGTTTGTGTTTAGTACTTGCCTAGATCCTAAGGACCGAGTCATGGAGCATGTAACCCGGCTTTACAGTGCCAACCACATGCTGAGATGGGGCAGCTTAGCCAATTAATTAGGTGTATCCCCGGCGTAGTATGGGTGTGTTGGATGGTGCGGGGAGTAGGTGTCAGCTGGACTACCATATCAACCGCAAGGCTCAAGAGGGGGCCACTGCAGCGGGGTTGGAGCCTCTTATATGCTGTTAGGGGTGAAACCTCAGTGGGCCCACGCTCGTCGGGAATCCCTTTGTAAAGGCTTCGTAGTGATCTCCTGGCTACACACCTGGGAAGTGTGAATGTGGATCGTAGCCACTGGCATAATGGAGGTTCTTTTAGTCCACCCGGCAACGGGGGATGAAATCACTACATGTGGGTACAGTGGTACAAACTCTGCAGAGTCAAAACTGTCTTGACAGCCGTGCTCACGGTTAAGAGCGGCCTGGACTTATTCATGATTAGAGGAGTGAAGGTTTTTGGAAGTTGTGAAAGTTAAGCGGGGAGCTTAACATTGGAAATGATGTTATGGTTATTGGATTATGATAATGGGTTGGGAGATTGGGACCATTTCACCTGTGTAGTAATGAAGGTGCTTAATAAGCTAAGGTGATAGGTATGAATTGCGTAGTGCTTTAACCATGAGTTCAACCTCTCCTTGTTCTAGCCATGCATGATATAATTTTCCCACACTTGCTGAGTACCATTGGTACTCAACCTTGCATATTTGTTGGTTTATATTGCTGCTCAGGTCAAGATAATGAGGTGGTGTATAATGACCAAGATTTTGGACCCGAGGAAGGATTTTAGGTTCATGAAGACCCCCGGGCAACACCTGTGATGGAGCCCCAAAGAATAATATTCCGCTGCTAGTTTATTTACTTGTGATGAAGCATTAGTGTCCATTGAGACATTTGCGATGTAAGACTTATTTATATTCGACACCTGGCTTGTAATAAATGATGCTTCACTATTTGTCATCACATGTATGAGAAAATGATCCTGGCATACATGTGATATTCATTTGGTTGTTTCTTCGGAAAAACCGGGTGTGACACCGGGTGCAACCCCTCGACGAGGGCGGCGTCCCCTTAAAGGTCATCCAAGTCGGCGCCGAAGCCACCCAGACCGCCCGGGTAGCCGGGGGGCCTGGATAGCAAATAGGAAGGCGCGCTCGTCACCTTCCTCCGGCACAACGTTGATGTGTTTGCATGGCAGCCGTCACAGATGCCAGGGATCCCCAGGGAGGTGATCGAGCACCACTTAAAAGTCTTCCCCGACGCCCGGCCAGTTCAACAGAAGCCCCGCAAGCAGTCCATAGAGCGGCAAAACTTCATTCGTGAAGAAATCAAGAAGCTGCTGGACGCTGGCTTCATACGGGAAGTCCACCACCCCCGGTGGTTGGCGAACCCCGTCGTTGTCCCGAAGGCCGGCGGGAAGCTCCGGATGTGCATCGACTACACCAGTCTCAATAAGGCATGTCCCAAAGATCCATTCCCTCTCCCTAGAATAGATCAAATAGTAGACTCAACATCAGGCTGTGATATGCTGTGCTTCCTAGACGCCTACTCGGGTTTCCATCAGATCCCCATGTCTAGGGAGGATGAAGAGCACACCTCCTTCATCACAGTATATGGCCTTTATTGTTATGTGTCTATGCCTTACGGCCTAAAGAATGCTCTCCCCACCTTTGTGCGAGCGATGCACAAAACCTTTGGGGAGTAATAAGAGACTTAGTTGAGGTGTACGTCGATGACATCGTTGTCAAGGTCAAGCAGGGTTCATCTTTGTTAGATAACCTAGCCTTAGTTTTTGACAAATTGCGCTCTACGCGCACCAAGCTGAACCCCGACAAATGTGTGTTTGGTGTGTCCTTCAGGAAGCTCTTAGGATTCCTGGTCTCGCACCGGTGGATTGAGGCCAACCCAGAGAAGATCAAGGCCATCGACTTGATGCGGCCTCCTGCCCGCGTCAAAGATGTCCGGAAACTCACGGGATGCCTTGCCGCGCTGAGTCGGTTTGTACCGAGGCTAGCAGAGCGGGCACTCCCTTTCTTTAAGATCCTGCGCAAGTCTGGCTCATTTGCCTGGACTGACGAAGCAGAAGAGGCTTTCCAGGAGTTGAAGCGGCTCCAAACGACCCTGCCTATCATGGTAGCCCCAGAGCCCGGAGAGCACCTGTTGCTCTACATTGCGGCAACAACCGAGGTGGTGAGTATGGTCCTCGTCGCAGAGCGGCCAGAACTCTCACCTTCACGACCTGCTCCGGCAGCAGAAGACAGATGCCAGGAGGCCCCGCAGGACCGAGACGGTCTCTCGGACCTCCAAGGCAACCTCCTAGAGCTCCAGGTCGGCCTCCCGGAGGTCCAGGGCGGTCTCCCGGACTCCCAAGATAAACCCCCGGGGGTCCTGTGGGACCCCCGGGGGCCCAACGGGACCTCCCGAAGATCCCTCAAGACCCTCCGGAGCTCCCAGAGAACCAGCGGGGCCCCCCGGAGAGCCAAGGTAGCTTAAGGGTCTCCAGGTTCCAACTCCCGGAGGCCCCCGTGCGTCCACTCACCTCCAGCGGGCCAAGGCCAATGGATGAAGACCTCCCAGACCTGAGAGAGAGGGTTCGAACCATCCAGAGGCCTGTCTACTACATCAGCGAAGTACTTCATGATGCCAAGACAAGGTACCTAGAAGTCCACAAGCTGTTGTACGCGGTGCTCATGGCCTCCAGGAAGCTCCGCCATTACTTCCAGGCCCACCGGGTCTCGGTAGTCACCTCCTATCCGCTGAAGACGATTCTTCATAGCCCCCACGCGACTGGCAACGTTGCTAAATGGCGGCGGAGCTGGCGGAGTTTGAGCTGGACTTCCTCCCACGCCATGCAGTCAAAATCCAAGCACTGGCTGACTTTGTGGCAGAGTGGATACCAACGAAGACTGACCCAGGGGGCCACGAAGACGGTGAACCAGAACACCAAGCTCCGGTCTTCACCGAGCCCCACTGGACGCTTTTCTTCGATGGCTCCTCGCAAAAGCAGGGGGCCAGTGCCGGCGTATTGCTCCTCATGCCATCGGGGGAACAGTTTGGGTGCATGGTGCGTCTCAATTTCAAGGCAACCAACGACATGGCAGAGTATGAAACACTCATCTTTGGCCTGCAGACAGCCCTATCTTTAGGCGCTCGCCAGTTGTTGGCACAGGGCGACTCCCAGCTGGTCATCAAGCAAGTCAAGGGCGAATGCTCCTGCAATGACCGACAGCTAGCTGCATATCTGCTTCACGTGCAGATGTTGGAGAAAGACTTCCTCGCCTTGGACCTGCGCCACGTACCGCGCGCTGGCAATGCTGCAGCTGACGACCTTTCAACGAAGGCTTCCACCGGAGCTCCCGTGCCCGAAGGAGATTTTAGAGGACGTTGCTGCGGCCCACAGCCCGTCCCGCCGAGCCGGGCGAAGGGGGCTTGAACAGAACCTCGAAGCTGGCGGTCCCAGAGGCCCTGCAGCCATGGATGCCGCCAAGGATCGTAAGCGTCACTGGGGACTCCGTGCGACCCAGCGCTCAAGATCCAGAAGCTCAAGTCAGACCCGATGCATGGATCACGGAGATCCGGGACTACTTGAAAGACAACATCCTCCCTGATGAACATGCAACCGCTGAACAGATCGTGCGTATGGCTAAGAGATACGCGCTGGTAGAGGGGGATCTCTACCGGCGCGGCGCCAACCACATCCTATTGCGGTGCATAACCCAGGGGGGAAGGCTGCGACTTGCTCGCTGAGATCCATGGAGGAGAATGTGGAAGTCACTCTTCCTCACACACGCTTGTCGGTAAAGCCTTCCGGCATGGCTTCTACTGGCCGACAGCACTCCAGGATGCCGTCAAGCTGGTCGAGAGCTGCAAGGCGTGCCAGTTCCACGCCAAGCAGATCCATACACCGGCTCAGGTGGTACAGATGATCCCACCCTCATGGCCGTTTGCCGTATGGGGGCTGGACATCTTGGGACCATTTCTCAGAACCGTCGGGGTATTCCGGTACCTCTATGTCGCCATCGACAAGTTCACCATGTGGCCGGAAGCCACACCAGTTGTCACCATCAACAAGCAATCCGCAGTACAGTTCATCAAGTCTATTGTCTGCCGGTTCGGGGTCCCGAACAGAATCATCACCGACAACGGGACCCAGTTCACCAGCGCAGCCTTCCAAGACTACTGCGAAGACCTCGGCATTCAGGTGTGCTATGCCTCTGTTGCCCATCTAAAGAGCAATGGGCAAGTCGAGAGGGCCAACGTGGAGATTCTCCGGGGCCTTAAGACCCGCACCTACGCCAGTCTAAAGAAACACGGTGCCAATTGGGTGGATGAGCTTCCGAGCATACTATGGGCTAACCGGACATCCCAGAGCCGGGCCACCAGAAAGACACCCTTCTTCATGATGTATGGGGCCGAAGCTGTACTTCCCCCAGAGATCACCATGAAGTCTCACCGTGTCCGGGCTTATGACGAAGCCGCACAGGACAACCTCCGGCGTGGAGAAATCGACCTCGTCGACGAGGTCCGATTGCATGCAGCACTCCGTAACGCACGGTACAGACAAGCGCTTCGTCGCTACCACCAGAGATCTGTGCGTGCCCGGGAGCTGCAGGAAGGTGACCTGGTGCTGCGGCGCATACTTTCTCGCGAAGGGACCCACAAACTCTCCCCTAGTTGGGAAGGTCCCTTCCGAGTCGCAAAAGTGTGCCGCCCCGGGTGCGTACGCCTTTCGACCGAGGATGGGGACCTGCTCCCAAACCCTTGGAACATAGAACACCTCCGTAAGTTGTACCCCTAGAGCAAAGATAGGACTGTCCCTTCTTTTCGTAATAAATTCCATAGAGTCCAGGAACAGCGCTTGGAGCAACTAAGCCCCAGGGGACGCTACAGGACTACGTTCAGCTTTGCCTAGTTCTGACTCCAAGCACGTAGAGTCTTGCTTCCCTTCTTAATGGGGCGGGTTGTGGCCTCCATGTTTAGCCTGCCTTCCTCCTGTGGAAAGTTATACGAAAAGAAACCTGTTATACTTTGCTCTTTCCTCGTACTCATTTAAATTATGTACTAAGTTTTTTATGACTACTCTTGCGGTGCATGGCCACCATGCGCTCAGCTCCCTCTTCTCATTCTCACCTCTAGTCGGCATTTGCTGCCCTACCAGAGGCGGTTGCGTCGGAGGTACCTGCCGATAGTCGAAGGGGCCCCGAGCCCCCGGCGCTTCGCGCACTACAGTTCCCAAGCACCGTGCATATGGTTAGGGACCGTGAGCCAAATAAGACTATGAGATAAAGGAGGGGGAGCCCCCAAGGAGAATTACGTTTCCCTTACTTGTGTGCAGGACCTCTCGGCCTCAAACCTCTACAGGAGTGTGGTAGGAGCACCTGACCAATGGGACGCCCCTACCAGGGAGCCACTATGGGATCATGCAAGACCGGAACTCCAAGGCAAGACCGAAGGATCCACGGGTCCAGCGGGACCGGATCCCCCCCCCTCTGAGGGGAGCGGTTCGAAGACCCCACGTGTCCCGCGGCCACGTTGTCAGGCTTCAGCCCTGGCGGCGTTCTCCCGCTCCGTGACCCGAGCGCAGGAATCACCTCGGCCATCACCAGCGCAAGGGCCGGTATCATCAAGGATGCTCCTGAAGCCCCCTCCGCTGCTTCAGTGGTTTCCTTGGAGACTTCCCTCATCACCAGCGCAAAGGCCGGTGTCATCAAGGGTGCTCCAGAGGCCCCCTCCGCAGCTTCAGCGGTCTTCTTGGAGACTCTGCCGCCTGGAGTCCTCCTTGGTGCTTCAGCGGTCTCCTTGGAGACTCCTCTGCCTGAAGCCGCCTCGGCGTATCAGCAGTCTCTTTGAAGACTCCACCATCTGAGAAGGGACGCAACGCTAGGGAACCTTGAGCCTGCCGTCGCCTAGGAAGAGTCCCGTCGGGAGGACAAACCTGAGACCCCTTGGAGGCGCCACCTCCAGAGGCAAGGCATGCAGGCTCCCTGGGTCCCACACTTGGTGCAGACGCCGTCGCCGGAGGAAATCGAGAGCGATTCCCCCCCCCCACGGGTTAGAAGCCATGGAAGAAGACAAGGCCGCAGAGACTCGAGGAAGGTGCAAGGGCTGGAAGCCTTATAAGGGGAGCATGCCCACGTTGCGGTTTCTTTTCACACCTTCCAGGTACGATTCAAAGCAATTCGAAACTCTTCAAATACGCCGCATCGGCAACCGCTTCGGCTCCCAGATAGAGTGTCAATGGCAAGTGGACCAAAGCCACCCAGCTGAAGCGGTGGGTCAAGGAGTCAGTCTCCTAAGAAGACGAGCCGGCAAGGCACTCCGGCGGTTCCCGAAGAAAGCACCGCAACGTGCAGAAGCGGCAGTTTTGGGAACAGCCGCAGTAAAAGCAACCATCAAGTGGGCGCACGCTCCCACAATCCCACGACTGTTCGTGCTCCGGCAGTGGCCAATGCGGGACTTAGAAAAAGTGCGCGGATCAGAAGAGACGGAGGTCCCACCTCGGGCTCGCTATCTCCCCCAAGATGGGCCCGGGGACCACTGTCGGTACCCGTGATATGGGGTACCCCGCGCACAGGGGAAAATGCCTAAGGATCTCGCCCTTCTCCGGAGGGAGAGCTCCGAAGGCGCCACGCGTTCGGCGGGGCCGGACCTCCCTCTCCTCAGAGGAGAGCTCTGGGCTAGCCACGTGGCCTGCAGAAGCCGGACCTCCCCCTCTGGGGGAGAGAGGTCCGAAGGTGCCACGTGTCCAGCTGTCACACCCGGTTTTTCCGAAGAAACAACCAAGTGAATATCACATGTATGCCAGGATCATTTTCTCATACATGTGATGACAAATAGTGAAGCATCATTTATTACAAGCCAGGTGTCGACTATAAATAAGTCTTACATCGCAAATGTCTCAATGGACACTAATGCTTCATCACATGTAAATAAACTAGCAGCGGAATATTATTCTTTTAGGGCTCCATCACAGGCGTTGCCCGGGGGTCTTCATGAACCTAAAATCCTTCCTCGGGTCCAAAATATTGGTCATTATACACCACCTCATTATCTTGACCTGAGCAGCAATATAAACCAACAAATATGCAAGGTTGAGTACCAATGGTACTCAGCAAGTGTGGGAAAATTATATCATGCATGGCTAGAACAAGGAGAGGTTGAACTCATGGTTAAAGCACTACGCAAATTAATACCTATCACCTTAGCTTATTAAGCACCTACAGTACTACACAGGTGAAATGGTCCCAATCTCCCATCCCATCATCATAATCCAATAACCATAACATCATTTCCCATGTTAAGCTCCCCGCTTAACTTCCAAAACCATCAATCCTCTAATCATGAATAAGTCCAGGCCGCTCTTAACCGTGAGCACGGCTGTCAAGACAGTTTTGACTCTGCAGAGTTTGTACCACTGTACCCACAAGTAGTGATTTCATCCCCCGTTGCCAGGTGGACTAAAAGAACCTCCATTATGCCAGTGGCTACGATCCACATTCACACTTCCCAGGTGTGCGGCCAAGAGATCACTACAAAGCCTTTACAAAGGGATTCCCGACGAGCGTGGGCCCACTGAGGTTTCACCCCTAACAGCATACAAGAGGCTCCAACCCCGCTGCAGTGGCCCCCTCTTGAGCCTTGCGGTTCATATGGTAGTCCAGCTGACACCTACTCCCCGCACCATCCAACACACCCATACTACGCCGGGGATACACCTAATTAATTGGCCAAGCTGCCCCATCTCAGCATGTGGCTGGCACTGTAAAGCCGGGTTACATGCTCCATGAACCGGTCCTTAGGATCCAGGCAAGTACTAAACACAAACCCAAGTCTCGTGCACCCAGCACACAACCAAAACATCCAACTTGTCTTGATCCCTACCTCTACATAACTCACAATAACTCATTCAAGAGTATGGTATAATAAACTGATGATCTCATATCCCAAATATCCCATTCTGAGCATGGCTAAGCATATGCAGGTAAATAAATGACATGACAAAATAAATCCCAACCCAAGCTTCAAGGAAACAAGGTAATGCAATTCTAGGGAAACTTCCTAGCATGGGTTTCATTTTTCATTTGACAATGCAAATAATTCTACCTACACATCCTAGCATAGGATCAAAGTGGTCAAGGACACTTGCCTCCTTCTTGCTGCTCTTGAAATGGATATTCCTGGTCTTGGAAATGAATAACTTGTTCTTGAACAGGTTCTACTTCATACCATCACACATAGCAAAAGAAAAACAACAATCCATAAGACATAGTTCACACTTACACTTCATACAAACCACACATTCACATTTATGAAATTCATTTACCATTATATGTGTTGTGTTTCAGTTTTAAATAAATTCCTCATATTAAATTACTACACCTTTTCACTACCAGGTGTGTATGAAAAGTATTTTTCTTCTCCATATGTGCCTTCAGAATTTCTACCAACCCTAAACTGAACTCTTTGAATTTTTAAAAACTCCATTTATCATTTACTAGTTGCTATATTTTTAGATTTATATTCCTATGTATAATTGTGTATTTTATTATGAAATTAGTAATACACATCATCTAAACAGTATAGGTTTTGGTCCTAAATAATTGAATAACATATTTTGACCTTTGCCTCTGATGTAAACTATTTTATAATTATTTTACCTATTTTCTATAACTATTCTTTACTTAAAAATGTGTCCCTATACTAATAAATGTGAATAATAGATGAAACAGATTTATTTCAGCCCAAAATATATTTTTATCTCACTCCAAAGTTTTCTAAACATTGAGAAAGTCTTTAACTTAATTTTGACAATTATGTTTGTCCCCCTTTTTAATCTTTAAACACTAGTTACATATTCAATTTTCTAAATTAAATACTAAACAGGGCTAAAATAATGAATTCACCCCATTACAGGGTCTATAATATTATTTTCATAATTTCCAGGGGTCTAGCTACATTTATCAGAGGTGTTTTTACTAATTTCTATTAAGTCCAGGGCTAAAACTGATTTTTAAATGAATTTACACGATTTTCTGGAGTTCCAGGGGCTAGATCTGAAGTTTCCGGGGCTAGCTCTCAATTCCAGAGAACCCCAGGGGGTAGCACGTAAGAGTTCCAGTCTTTATAACGCGGGGCTGTCGTGGACCGTCCGATTTTAAACCGACGGCTGAGATTATAACATCGAACCGGTACGCGGGGTTTTAAAGTCTACCGTGCGATTTAAAATAAACGGCGCACAAGCGGCCACGTCGCTCTGACCGAGCGCGAGCGGCGCTGCCGGCGGCGCACGGCGGCGGGAAGCGGCGATCTCGCCGGAAAGTTTCGGATCCGCGGGAATTCTGCCTAAAGCTGTGATCTTATGGCATAGATCGGTAGAGGGGAGGTCAGGGATCTCACCTCGGGGGTTTTCTCGAGCTCGGGGGTCCTGGAAAGTGCTCGGCGGCGAGGTCCGATGCAAAACCACGGCGAAGCTCGTCGGCACTGAGTTTACACCGTAAGTCTTCAGGTTTTCTGCACCTGCAAAGTTCCCGGAGGCGGTGGATCAAGACCGGCGAGTTAGATCAGAGTTTCCGAGCTTAGATCGGCCAGAATTCACCGGCGAAGTCTCGGTGCTCACCGGAGTGTAAATCGGCGATCGCGTGGGAAAAACTGATCGGATCGGAGGTTTTTATAGCCGGGGGAGGGCGGTGGGTCTGTTGTGATCGAGTTGGAGTCCTCTGGGTCCAGAATTCGGGCGATGGGACGCGGTTTTCCGGTCGGTTGCGATTTCGCGCGCTCGGGGGAAAAGTCCGGGGTCGCGGGGCTCGGGGTTAGGGATGACAGGTGGGTCCCACCCGTCGGTGAGAGGCAGCGCGGCGCGCGCGGGGGCGGGCTGGCGCGGGGAAGCTGGGCCGGCTGGCGGGTTCCGGCCCACTGGCCAGTTTTTTCCCGTTTTTTTTTCTTTTTCCATTTCTTTTCTGTTTTGAGTATAATTTGAATTCCAGTTTGAATTTGAATTTTTGCAAAACATGCAACACGTCCAAAAATTTTTAAATTCCCCTCTGAACATGGTGTTGGGTTTTGAATCAAAATTTGGGTTGTTACAGCTCTACCCCCCTTAAAAGAAATCTCGTCCTCGAGATTGGTGTTTCTAAGAAAACAATTCTAGAAATTGTGCCTTGAGCTCATCTTCCCGTTCCCAGGTGGCTTCCTCTTCTGAGTGATGCTTCCACTGCACCTTGCACATCCGGATTCTCTTGTTTCTGGTGAGGCGTTCCATCGTCTCCAAAATCTTGTATGGTTGCTCGGCATAAGACAAATCCTCAGCTACATCCACTTCATTCATGGGTAACACCTCTTCAGGCGTCCTCAGGCATTTCTTGAGTTGTGACACATGGAATACATCGTGCACGTCCGATAGATGAACCGGTAACTCTAGTTGGTACGCCACTTCGCCTTTCCTTTCCAAAACCTGAAAGGGTCCGATGTATCGAGGTGACAACTTCCCTTTCACCTTGAACCGACGAAGCCCTCTGATAGGGGACACCTTGAGATAAACATAGTCTCCCACGTTGAAAACGAGCTCTCTTCTTCGTACATCAGCATAACTCTTCTGACGTGTTTGTGCTATCCTCAAGTTGTTGCGAATCTCCCTCACCTTCGCCTCGGCTTCATGTAGCACTTCTGGACCAAACACTTTACTTTCTCCTGTTTGGTTCCAAAATAGGGGAGTTCTGCACTTCCTTCCATACAAAGCTTCAAACGGTGACATTTTCATACTAGCTTGATAGCTGTTGTTATAGGAAAACTCCGCATACGGTAAGTTCTTGTCCCAACTCCTATTGTTTTTGAGTGCACATGCCCTTAACATATCTTCAAGGATCTGATTGGTTCTCTCCGTCTGCCCGTCAGTTTGGGGATGATAGGCAGAGCTGAAGTTCAGATGGGTTCCCATGGTTTCATGCAACTTTTGCCAAAACCTCAAGGTGAACTGTGTCCCTCGGTCCGACACTATCTTCTTTGGCACTCCATGGTAACACACAATCCTTGACATGTACAATTCTGCCAATTTGGATCCGCTGTAGCTTTCCTTCACAGGGATGAAATGAGCTACCTTGGTTAGCCTATCAATAATGACCCATATTGAATCATACCCGGATTGGGTCCTAGGCAATCCCACGACAAAATCCATGCTGATTTCTTCCCACTTCCATTCAGGTACTTTGAGTGGTTGCAATAATCCCGCGGGTCGTTGATGTTCGGCTTTCACCAACTGACATGTGTCACATAGGGCAACATGTTCCGCGACATCTCGCTTCATGCCATACCACCAATACCTGCTCTTGAGGTCCTGGTACATCTTCGTACTCCCAGGATGAATGGAATAGTCAGAATCATGAGCCTCCTTTAAAATCAATTCACGGATCTCCTTTACTTCTGGCACACAGATTCTTTTCCCGTGCCACACCATTCCTTGTTCATCCTCTCTAAAACCAGGAGCTTTATTTTCCTTGATGAGCTGTCGGATCTCTTGTATCTTCTCATCATTCTTTTGGCCCTCGCGTATGTCTCGCTCGAGTGTGGAGTCCACTTCCATGGCGATGGCTTCACCACTATTTACTAGACATAGATTGAGCCTTATAACCTCGTCCTTCAATTCTGCAGGCATGTCCTTCAAACTCAACTTATTGACCTGCACTTTCCGACTCAAAGCATCGGCCACGACGTTTGCTTTTCCGGGATGATAGTTGATGCCTATATCAAAGTCATTGATTAGCTCTAACCATCTCCTTTGTCTGAGATTGAGATCTGGTTGTGTGAATATGTACTTTAAACTCTTATGATCCGTATATATCTCTGTCCTCTTCCCCATCAAATAGTGCCGCCAAATTTTCAACGCGTGTACCACTGCAGCTAGTTCTAGGTCATGTGTAGGATAGTTCTTCTCGTGCTTCCGAAGCTGCCGGGACGCATAAGCCACGACATGTCCTTCTTGCATGAGAACACATCCCAACCCATTTCCAGAGGCATCACAGTACACTGTGAAATTCTTCTGCATATCTGGATAACCAACACTGGGGCTGTTGTCAATCTCTTCTTTAACTCTTGAAAGCTCGTATCGCACTGTGGCGTCCAGGTGAATGTGATTCCCTTTTCCAACAGTTTAGTGAGAGGTCTCGAGATCTTGGAGAATCCCTCAATAAACCGTCGATAGTATCCAGCCAATCCCAAAAAGCTTCGAACTTCCCCAACATTTTCAGGGGTCTTCCACTTCTGGATATCCTCGATTTTGGCGGGATCTACGGAGATTCCTCCCTCCGAGATTATATGTCCTAAAAAGGGAACTCTCTTCAGCCAAAACTCACACTTGCTCAACTTGGCATATAGTTGGTGCTCTCTCAGCCTCTGTAACACCAACCTTAGATGTTTCTCATGTTCGTCTTCATCTTTGGAGAAGACGAGAATATCATCTTATGAAAACCACCACAAATTTGTCCAGATATTCCATGAATACCTTGTTCATGAGGTACATGAAATATGCCGGGGCATTGGTTAGCCCAAAAGGCATGACAGTGTATTCATACAGTCCGTACCGAGATACGAAAGCTGTCTTGGGAATATCTGATTGCCTTATCTTGAGTTGGTGGTACCCTGACCTGAGATCAATTTTCGAGAACACACAAGCTCCCCTCAACTGATCAAACAAGTCTTCAATGCAAGGCAATGGGTACTTGTTTTTGATGGTTACCTCATTCAAGGCACGGTAATCCACGCATAACCTTTGGGTTCCATCTTTCTTGGGCACAAATATCACCGGAGCTCCCCATGGTGAGGAACTAGGGCGAATATACCCCTTCTCCGTCAATTCTCTCAAATGATCCTTGAGCTCTTCTAGCTGCTTGGAGTCCATTCGATAAGGTCTCTTGTATATCGGGGCTGTTCCCGGTACTAGCTCAATTGCGAATTCCACGTCACGGTCGGGAGGCATACCTGGCAATTCCTCCGGAAAAACATCTGGATATTCCCTGATAGTCCTGATTTCCTCAACTTTCACCTCCACTTGGTTTAATTTAATGTCCCTCCTAGGCTCGTGTATCGTTATGAACTTTACTCTTGTGCCATTGGGGTGAGTTAGTTCCACCGTTCTGGTCGAACAATGGATGATTACTTTATGTTTGGTCAACCAATCCATACCCAAAATAATATCTATCCCTTGTGAATCTATCACTATGAGGTTAGCAGTAAATACTACCCCATTAATGTCTAGGCTCACCTTGGGACACACTTGTCTTGTCCTTATTTCTCCACCTGGAGAGTTTATGGCTAGCATATGGTTCATTTGTGTGGTTGCTAGGTCATACTTCTTAACAAACCCTTGAGCAATGAACGAGTGGGTAGCACCAGAATCAAACAGCAGAGTTGCAAGGTGTAAATTGGCAGGAAACTTACCAACTACCACGTCGGGTGCCTCTTGTGCTTCCTCCATAGTGACGTGGTTCACCCGTCCTCTCAGTACATTCTGCTGTTGTGGCGGCGCAGGCTTCTTCTTCGGGCATTTATGGGCGTAGTGCCCCACTTCACCACAGCTGAAACATTGCACCCCAATCTTAGTTGCTTGGCCCTTGTTGTCTTGGGGTTGGTTTGGGGGTCCTTGCACTGCTGGTCGAGGTGGATATGCGGGGCGAGGCTGCTGCACAAACTGGCGTGGCGGCTGTGCAGGTGCTGCGGGTGGCCTGTAGTTTGGGTTGTACCCTCTTGGTGCTGAATAGGGTACCGCAGCATGGCTCGTCTGCCCCGTAGGTTGCTGCATCATACGTGGGCGGGTGTTGCTCCCTGAGGCTTGATGTGACCACCCAGCCTTCCTCTTATTCTCATTTTCCAGGGCCTTTAGCTTCCTTTCCACCACAAACGCTCTGTCCACCATCTTTTGAAAACTTTCATACTCATTGGAGGACATGGCACACTGCATCTCTGCGGTAAGTCCTTCCACGAAACAATCTTGTTTCTGCTCATCAGTCTCTATGTCTCGTGGAGCATAACGGGATAGTTGAGTAAATTTAGTGAGGTATTCCCTCACCGTCATGTTTCCCTGCTGCAGTCCCAGAAACTCTTTCCTCTTGTTTTTGAGTTCACCTCTTGGGATGTAGTGGTTGCGGAAGCTACGCTTGAACTCTTCCCAAGTGATGTTCTCAGGGTCATGATGGGCGGCCACGTAGGCGGTCCACCAATCAGCAGCAGGTCCCTGCAATTGATGAGAGGCAAACAGCACCCTCTCATACCCTTGGCACTGTATGATCCTCATCTTACTTTCAATAGTCTTCAGCCAATCATCTGCCTCCAGAGGTTCAGCAGCACTTGCAAACTTTGGAGGTTGAGTTCCTAGAAACTCACTCAACCTTGGTTGGCGTGGTGCAGCTTGTGGAGGTGGAACTTGATGCAAGTTGGCCACCACTTGAGTCAAGTTCTGGATGAGCTGATTTTGATTCTCCAGCATTTGGTGGAGAGGGTCAACTTCTTCACGGCGACCACCCCGGTCCTGGCCTCCAGAAAGATGAGGGTTGCATGCCTCATTATTGTTGTTGGCGGGGTTGGCAGCACGTCCCTTTCCTCTTCCGGCCATCTGGCAGAATCAGCAAATGTTAATTTGATACCATTTAGTATCATCTTACTACTTTCATTTGTTGGTACTTTAAGGTGTTGAGGCTTTGTTAAAATTTTACGAGGGTTTATATCTCTCACCAAACAAATGTACTATTATTTCCTGTGGGTTCACACACCAAAGCAAAACAATCTGAAGACGAGGCTGTGGACAATTGCTCATGGCTTCCACAACTCACGTCACACACCAAGCATTATCACACCATTAACTACGTAACGACTCGACTACTCGACCTCTTACTAGCTAGGGGAAAGACTCTACACTACTCGTCCTCTTGGGCTGGCTCCTCGGGATCTTCCTCCTCATTTCGGCTACCTTCTGACTCTGCTTTGGGTGGGGAGGCTGCTGGTGGAGAAGTGCGACGACGCCTGATTGCTCGGCGATCCGGGGAGTCAGGAGTCCATGGATCACTCACAGTGACACACAGTTCATTTCCATCTCCTCTTTCTCTCGCCTTTAAGCAAGCTCGCAGCAACGCCTCCGTTTCCTTCAGGGTGTCTCGGACATCCTGAAGCTCTTGTTGACACTACTGCAGTCGAGTGCTGAGCATAGCAGCATCCTCCAAGCACAAGTCCATGTGCTCATGGGAAGTCCCTTGCTGCACCGGTGGGTACTTGTACTCCGTGGTACCACTCTCACGTTGGAGGACATACATGTACTCAGTTTTGTCCAAGTGGCGACGATAGATGTGACTCTGGCAGGTGATGGCCTCCCAAGTGACATCTTTCTCCGCGTCAACTTGTGTTGCTTGACAAGCTGGAGAGTGGTGAATCTTAAGCAGCTGATTCTCGTGTATAATCCTCATCTCCAAACTCCATTCTTCCCTCTTCTCACGGATGGTCCTGGTGGAGTTATAGTGGATGATTAGCTTGCCCGTATTGCCGGCGGCTTCGAGCATACGCCGAAGACGGCGCAACAAATCTCCTACTGCCAATCCGTAGGAAAGGTACGTCACTGGACGACTCTCCTCTCTTTCAGCAAGGGCAACTACGGGAACTCTCCCTCCTGTGGACTTACGAGCGGTGCGAATCATGCGAACCATCTAAAACAAAAGAATTTAAAATTAGGTTAGATAAATTCTCAACCAAAAATCCTATTTTGAATGAAAGTTGGGGTAAGATGAAGAAAATGACTCCTTTAATAACACTTTTCCACCCACACCTTGGAAAATAGTTTTTAAGAAAAATAGGGCCCTTAAATACGTCCATTTCTACCTAGGTCCACGTTCCTACGGGCAACCTTGGCTCTGATACCACCTCTGTCACACCCAGTTTTTCCGAAGAAACAACCAAGTGAATATCACATGTATGCCAGTATCATTTTCTCATACATGTGATGACAAATAGTGAAGCATCATTTATTACAAGCCAGGTGTCGAATATAAATAAGTCTTACATCGCAAATGTCTCAATGGACACTAATGCTTCATCACAAGTAAATAAACTAGCAGCGGAATATTATTCTTTTAGGGCTCCATCACAGGCGTTGCCCGGGGGTCTTCATGAACCTAAAATCCTTCCTCGGGTCCAAAATCTTGGTCATTATACACCACCTCATTATCTTGACCTGAGCAGCAATATAAACCAACAAATATGCAAGGTTGAGTACCAATGGTACTCAGCAAGTGTGGGAAAATTATATCATGCATGGCTAGAACAAGGAGAGGTTGAACTCATGGTTAAAGCACTACGCAAATTAATACCTATCGCCTTAGCTTATTAAGCACCTACAGTACTACACAGGTGAAATGGTCCCAATCTCCCATCCCATCATCATAATCCAATAACCATAACATCATTTCCCATGTTAAGCTCCCCGCTTAACTTCCAAAACCATCAATCCTCTAATCATGAATAAGTCCAGGCCGCTCTTAACCGTGAGCACGGCTGTCAAGACAGTTTTGACTCTGCAGAGTTTGTACCACTGTACCCACAAGTAGTGATTTCATCCCCCGTTGCCGGGTGGACTAAAAGAACCTCCATTATGCCAGTGGCTACGATCCACATTCACACTTCCCAGATGTGCGGCCAAGAGATCACTACAAAGCCTTTACAAAGGGATTCCCGACGAGCGTGGGCCCACTGAGGTTTCACCCCTAACAGCATACAAGAGGCTCCAACCCCGCTGCAGTGGCCCCCTCTTGAGCCTTGCGGTTCATATGGTAGTCCAGCTGACACCTACTCCCCGCACCATCCAACACACCCATACTACGCCGGGGATACACCTAATTAATTGGCCAAGCTGCCCCATCTCAGCATGTGGCTGGCACTGTAAAGCCGGGTTACATGCTCCATGAACCGGTCCTTAGGATCCAGGCAAGTACTAAACACAAACCCAAGTCTCGTGCACCCAGCACACAACCAAAACATCCAACTTGTCTTGATCCCTACCTCTACATAACTCACAATAACTCATTCAAGAGTATGGTATAATAAACTGATGATCTCATATCCCAAATATCCCATTCTGAGCATGGCTAAGCATATGCAGGTAAATAAATGACATGACAAAATAAATCCCAACCCAAGCTTCAAGGAAACAAGGTAATGCAATTCTAGGGAAACTTCCTAGCATGGGTTTCATTTTTCATTTGACAATGCAAATAATTCTACCTACACATCCTAGCATAGGATCAAAGTGGTCAAGGACACTTGCCTCCTTCTTGCTGCTCTTGGAATGGATATTCCTGGTCTTGGAAATGAATAACTTGTTCTTGAACAGGTTCTACTTCATACCATCACACATAGCAAAAGAAAAACAACAATCCATAAGACATAGTTCACACTTACACTTCATACAAACCACACATTCACATTTATGAAATTCATTTACCATTATATGTGTTGTGTTTCAGTTTTAAATAAATTCCTCATATTAAATTACTACACCTTTTCACTACCAGGTGTGTATGGAAAGTATTTTTCTTCTCCATATGTGCCTTCAGAATTTCTACCAACCCTAAACTGAACTCTTTGAATTTTTAAAAACTCCATTTATCATTTACTAGTTGCTATATTTTTAGATTTATATTCCTATGTATAATTGTGTATTTTATTATGAAATTAGTAATACACATCATCTAAACAGTATAGGTTTTGGTCCTAAATAATTGAATAACATATTTTGACCTTTGCCTCTGATGTAAACTATTTTATAATTATTTTACCTATTTTCTATAACTATTCTTTACTTAAAAATGTGTCCCTATACTAATAAATGTGAATAATAGATGAAACAGATTTATTTCAGCCCAAAATATATTTTTATCTCACTCCAAAGTTTTCTAAACATTGAGAAAGTCTTTAACTTAATTTTGACAATTATGTTTGTCCCCCTTTTTAATCTTTAAACACTAGTTACATATTCAATTTTCTAAATTAAATACTAAACAGGGCTAAAATAATGAATTCACCCCATTACAGGGTCTATAATATTATTTTCATAATTTCCAGGGGTCTAGCTACATTTATCAGAGGTGTTTTTCCTAATTTCTATTAAGTCCAGGGCTAAAACTGATTTTTAAATGAATTTACACGATTTTCTGGAGTTCCAGGGGCTAGATCTGAAGTTTCCGGGGCTAGCTCTCAATTCCAGAGAACCCCAGGGGGTAGCACGTAAGAGTTCCAGTCTTTATAACGCGGGGCTGTCGTGGACCGTCCGATTTTAAACCGACGGCTGAGATTATAACATCGAACCGGTACGCGGGGTTTTAAAGTCTACCGTGCGATTTAAAATAAACGGCGCACAAGCGGCCACGTCGCTCTGACCGAGCGCGAGCGGCGCTGCCGGCGGCGCACGGCGGCGGGAAGCGGCGATCTCGCCGGAAAGTTTCGGATCCGCGGGAATTCTGCCTAAAGATGTGATCTTATGGCATAGATCGGTAGAGGGGAGGTCAGGGATCTCACCTCGGGGGTTTTCTCGAGCTCGGGGGTCCTGGAAAGTGCTCGGCGGCGAGGTCCGATGCAAAACCACGGCGAAGCTCGTCGGCGCTGAGTTTACACCGTAAGTCTTCGGGTTTTCTGCACCTGCAAAGTTCCCCGGAGGCGGTGGATCAAGACCGGCGAGTTAGATCAGAGTTTCCGAGCTTAGATCGGCCAGAATTCACCGGCGAAGTCTCGGTGCTCACCGGAGTGTAAATCGGCGATCGCGTGGGAAAAACTGATCGGATCGGGGGTTTTTATAGCCGGGGGAGGGCGGTGGGTCTGTTGTGATCGAGTTGGAGTCCTCTGGGTCCAGAATTCGGGCGATGGGACGCGGTTTTCCCGTCGGTTGCGATTTCGCGCGCTCGGGGGAAAAGTCCGGGGTCGCGGGGCTCGGGGTTAGGGATGACAGGTGGGTCCCACCCGTCGGTGAGAGGCAGCGCGGCGCGCGCGGGGGCGGGCTGGCGCGGGGAAGCTGGGCCGGCTGGCGGGTTTCGGCCCACTGGCCAGTTTTTTCCCGTTTTTTTTTTCTTTTTCCATTTCTTTTCTGTTTTGAGTATAATTTGAATTCCAGTTTGAATTTGAATTTTTGCAAAACATGCAACACGTCCAAAAGTTTTTAAATTCCCCTCTGAACATGGTTTTGGGTTTTGAATCAAAATTTGGGGTGTTACACCAGCGGGGCCGGACCTCCCTCTCCTCAGAGGAGAGCTCCGGGCCCGCCACATGGCCGGCAGAAGCTGGACCTCCCCCTCCGGAGGAGAGGTCCGAAGGCTCCACGTGCCCCGCGGGGCCGGACCCCCTCTCCTATGAGGAGGGCTCCGGTCCCGCCACGTGTCCAGCAGAAGAGCGCTGCCTGCCCCCGAGCGGTAGGCAGCGGGCATAAAGACGCCCCGTATCTTGCCCGTACAAGGTATTCAAGGCCCGCGCCTGTCACACCCGGTTTTTCCGAAGAAACAACCAAGTGAATATCACATGTATGCCAGGATCATTTTCTCATACATGTGATGACAAATAGTGAAGCATCATTTATTACAAGCCAGGTGTCGAATATAAATAAGTCTTACATTGCAAATGTCTCAATGGACACTAATGCTTCATCACAAGTAAATAAACTAGCAGCGGAATATTATTCTTTGGGGCTCCATCACAGGCGTTGCCCGGGGGTCTTCATGAACCTAAAATCCTTCCTCGGGTCCAAAATCTTGGTCATTATACACCACCTCATTATCTTGACCTGAGCAGCAATATAAACCAACAAATATGCAAGGTTGAGTACCAATGGTACTCAGCAAGTGTGGGAAAATTATATCATGCATGGCTACAACAAGGAGAGGTTGAACTCATGGTTAAAGCACTACGCAATTATTACCTATCACCTTAGCTTATTAAGCACTTACATTACTACACAGGTGAAATGGTCCCAATCTCCCATCCCATCATCATAATCCAATAACCATAACATCATTTCCAATGTTAAGCTCCCCGCTTAACATCCAAAACCATCATTCCTCTAATCATGAATAAGTCCAGGCCGCTCTTAACCGTGAGCACGGCTGTCAAGACAGTTTTGACTCTGCAGAGTTTGTACCACTGTACCCACAAGTAGTGATTTCATCCCCCGTTGCCGGGTGGACTAAAAGAACCTCCATTATGCCAGTGGCTACGTTCCACATTCACACTTCCCAGGTGTGCGGCCAAGAGATCACTACAAAGCCTTTACAAAGGGATTCCCGACGAGCGTGGGCCCACTGAGGTTTCACCCCTAACAGCATACAAGAGGCTCCAACCCCGCTGCAGTGGCCCCCTCTTGAGCCTTGCGGTTCATATGGTAGTCCAGCTGACACCTACTCCCCGCACCATCCAACACACCCATACTACGCCGGGGATACACCTAATTAATTAGCCAAGCTGCCCCATCTCAGCATGTGGTTGGCACTGTAAAGCCGGGTTACATGCTCCATGAACCGGTCCTTAGGATCCAGGCAAGTACTAAACACAAACCCAAGTCTCGTGCACCCAGCACACAACCAAAACATCCAACTTGCCTTGATCCCTACCTCTACATAACTCACAATGTCTCATTCAAGAGTATGGTAACATAAACTGATGATCTCATGTCCCAAATATCCCATTCTAAGCATGGCTAAGCATATGCATGGAAATAAATGACATGGTAAAATAAATCCCAACCCAAGCTACAAGGAAACAAGGTAATGCAATTCTAGGGAAACTTTCATAGCATGGGTTTCATATTTCATCTGACAATGCAAATAATTCTATCTACACATCCTAGCATAGGATCAAAGTGGTCAAGGACACTTGCCTCCTTCTTGCTGCTCTTGAAATTGGTAGTCCTGATCTTGGAAAGGGTTAACTTGCTCTTGAGCAGGTTCTACTTCATACCATCACACATAGCAAAAGAAGAACAACAATCATAAGACATAGTTCACACTTCTTACTTCATTCAAACCACACATTCATATTTATAAAAGTTCTTTACCATTATATGTGTTGTGGTTACTTTATGTGTGTTGAGTTGTGGCTTGCATGCACTTTTAACCATGTGTATATGATTCCTACTTTTGTGTCCAACTTTATACTTTCATACTATTTATATGGGTTTCCAATAAATTTCTTATATTCAACTACTTCACCTTTTTACTACCAAGTGTGTATGAAAAGTATTATTCTTCCCCATATGTGCTTTCATAATTTCTATCAACCCTAAACTGAATTCTTTGTATTTTAGAAACTCCATTTATCATTTACTAGTTGCTATATTTTCAGATTTATATTCCTATGCATAATTGTGTATTTTATTATTAAATTAGTAATACACATCACCTAAACAGATTAGGTTCTGGTCCTAAATAATTTAACATCATATTTTGACCTTGGCTTCTGATGTATACTATTACATAATTATTTTCCCTATTTCTTCTATAGCTATTCTTTACTTAAAAATGTGTCCCTATACTAATAAATGTGAATAATAGATGAAACAGATTTATTTCAGCCCAAAAATACATTTTTATCTCACTCCAAAGTTTTCTAAGTACTGAGAAAGTTTTTAATAAATTTTGACAATTATGTTTATCCCCCTTTTTAATTTTTAACCACTAGTTACATATTCAATTTTCTAAATTAAATACTAAACAGGGTTAAAAAGTAAACTCACCCCATTACAGGGTCTATAATATTATTTTCATAATTTCCAGGGGTCTAGCTACACTTATCAGAGGTGTTTTTCTTAATTTCTATTAAGTCCAGGGGCTAAAACTGATTTTTAAATGAATTTACATGATTTTCTGGAGTTCCAGGGGCTAGATCTGAAGTTTCCGGGGCTAGCTCTCAATTCCAGAGAACCCCAGGGGGTAGCACGTAAGAATTCCAGTCTTTATAACGCGGGGCTGACGTGGACCGTCCGATTTTAAACCGACGGCTAAGATTATAACATCGAACCGGTACGCGGGGTTTTAAAGTCTACCGTGCGATTTAAAATAAACGGCGCACAAGCAGCCACGTCGCTCTGATCGAGCGCGGGCGGCGCTGCCGGCGGCGCACGGCGGCGGGAAGCGGCGATCTCGCCGGAAAGTTTCGGATCCTCGAGAATTCTGCCTAGAAATGTGATCTGATGGCATAGATCGGTAGAGGGGAGGTCAGGGATCTCACCTCGGGGGTTTTCTCGAGCTCGGGGGTCCTGGAAAGTGATCGGCGGCGAGGTCCGAGGCAAAACCACGGCGAAGCTCGTCGGCGCTGGATTTACACCATAAGTCTTCGGGTTTTCTGCACCTGCAAAGTTACCTGGAGGCGGTGGATCAAGACCAGCGAGTTAGATCAGAGTTTCCGAGCTTAGATCGGCCAGAATTCACCGGCGAAGTCTCGGTGCTCACCGGAGTGAAAATCGGCGATCGCGTGGGAAAAACCGATCGGGGCTGGGGTTTTTATAGCCGGGGGAGGGCGGTGGGTCTGTTGCGATCGAGTTTGAGTCGTTTGGGACCAGAATTCGGCTGCGGGACGCGAAAATCCGGTCGGTTGCGATCGCGCGCGCGGGAGAGAGTCCGGGGTCGCGGGGTTAGGGATGACATGTGGGTCCCACCCGTCGGTGAGAGGCAGCGCGGCGCGCGCGGGGGCGGGCTGGCGGGTTTCGGCCCACTGGCCGGTTTTTTTCCTGTTTTTCTTTTTCTTTTTCCATTTCTTTTCTGTTTTGAGTATAATTTGAATTCCAGTTTGAATTTGAATTTTTGCAAAACATGCAACACGTCCAAAAATTTCTAAATTCCCCTCTGAACATGGTTTAGGGTTTTGAATCAAAATTTGGGGTGTTACAGCTCTACCCCCCTTAAAAGAAATCTCGTCCTCGAGATTGGTGTTCCTAAGAAAACAATTCCGGAAATTGTGCCTTGAGCTCATCTTCCCGTTCCCAGGTAGCTTCCTCTTCTGAGTGATGCTTCCACTGCACCTTGCACATCCGGATTCTTTTATTTCTGGTGAGGCGTTCCATCGTCTCCAAAATCTTGAATGGTTGCTCGGCATAAGACAAATCTTCAGCTACATCCACTTCATTCATGGGTAACACCTCTTTAGGCTTCCTCAGACATTTCTTGAGTTGTGACACATGAAATACATCGTGCACGTCCGATAGATGAACCGGTAACTCTAGTTGGTACGCCACTTCGCCTTTTCTTTCCAAAATTTGAAAGGGTCCGATATATCGAGGTGACAACTTCCCTTTCACCTTGAACCGACGAAGTCCTCTGATAGGGGACACCTTGAGATAAACATAGTCTCCCACGTTGAAAACGAGTTCTCTTCTTCGTACATCAGCATAACTCTTCTGGCGTGTTTGTGCTATCCTCAAGTTGTTGCGAATCTCCCTCACCTTTGCCTCGGCTTCTTGTAGCACTTCTGGACCAAACACTTTACTTTCTCCTGTTTGGTTCCAAAATAGGGGAGTTCTGCACTTCCTTCCATACAAAGCTTCAAACGGTGACATCTTCATACTAGCTTGATAACTGTTGTTATAGGAAAACTCCGCATACGGTAAGTTCTTGTCCCAACTCCTATTGTTTTTGAGTGCACATGCCCTTAACATATCTTCAAGGATCTGATTGGTTCTCTCCGTCTGCCCGTCAGTTTGGGGATGATAGGCAGAGCTGAAGTTCAAATGGGTTCCCATTGTTTCATGCAACTTCTGCCAAAACCTCGAGGTGAACTGTGTCCCTCGGTCCGACACTATCTTCTTTGGCACTCCATGGTAATACACAATCCTTGACATGTACAATTCTGCCAATTTGGATCCGCTGTAGCTTTCTTTCACAGGGATGAAATGAGCTACCTTGGTTAGCCTATCAATAATGACCCATATGTCACACCCGGTTTTTCCGAAGAAACAACCAAGTGAATATCACATGTATGCCAGGATCATTTTCTCATACATGTGATGACAAATAGTGAAGCATCATTTATTACAAGCCAGGTGTCGAATATAAATAAGTCTTACATTGCAAATGTCTCAATGGACACTAATGCTTCATCACAAATAAATAAACTAGCAGCGGAATATTATTCTTTTAGGGCTCCATCACAGGCGTTGCCCGGGGGTCTTCATGAACCTAAACTCCTTCCTCGGATCCAAAATCTTGGTCGTTATACACCACCTCATTATCTTGACCTGAGCAGCAATATAAACCAACAAATATGCAAGGTTGAGTACCAATGGTACTCAGCAAGTGTGGGAAAATTATATCATGCATGGCTAGAACAAGGAGAGGGTGAACTCATGGTTAAAGCACTACGCAATTAATACCTGTCACCTTAGCTTATTAAGCACCTACATTACTACACAGGTGAAATGGTCCAAATCTCCCATCCCATCATCATAACCAAATAACCATAACATCATTTCCAATGTTAAGCTCCCCGCTTAACTTCCAAAACCATCAATCCTATAATCATGAATAAGTCCAGGCCGCTCTTAACCGTGAGCACGGCTGTCAAGACAGTTTTGACTCTGCAGAGTTTGTACCACTGTACCCACAAGTAGTGATTTCATCCCCCGTTGCCGGGTGGACTAAAAGAACCTCCATTATGCCAGTGGCTACGATCCACATTCACACTTCCCAGGTGTGCAGCCAGGAGATCACTACGAAGCTTTTACAAAGGGATTCCCGACGAGCGTGGGCCCACTGAGGTTTCACCCCTAACAGCATACAAGAGGCTCCAACCCCGCTGCAGTGGCCCCCTCTTGAGCCTTGCGGTTCATATGGTAGTCCAGCTGACACCTACTCCCCGCACCATCCAACACACCCATACTACGCCGGGGATACACCTAATTAATTGGCCAAGCTGCCCCATCTCAGCATGTGGTTGGCACTGTAAAGCCGGGTTACATGCTCCATGAACCGGTCCTTAGGATCCAGGCAAGTACTAAACACAAACCCAAGTCTCGTGCACCCAGCACACAACCAAAACATCCAACTTGCCTTGATCCCTACCTCTACATAACTCCCAATAGCTCATTTCAAGAGTATGGTATAATAAACTGATGATCTCATGTCCCAAATATCCCATTCTAAGCATGGCTAAGCATATGCATGTAATTAAATGACATGGTAAAATAAATCCCAACCCAAGATTCAAGGAAACAAGGTAATGCAATTCTAGTGAAACTTCCTAGCATGGGTTTCATAATTATCTTGAAAATGCAAATAATTCTCTCTACACATCCTAGCATAGGATCAAAGTGGTCAAGGACACTTGCCTCCTTCTTGCTGCTCTTGAAATGGGTAGTCCTGATCTTGGAAATGAATAACTTGTTCTTGAACAGGTTCTACTTCATACCATCACACATAGCAAAAGAAAAACAACAATCCATAAGACATAATTCACACTTACACTTCATACAACCCACACATTCACATTTATGAAATTCATTCACCATTATATGTGTTGTGGTTACTTTGTGTGTGTTAAGTTGTGGCTTGCATGCACTTTTAACCATGTATATATGATTCCTACTTTTGTGTCCACATTTATACTTGCATACAATGTGCCTTCACAACTTCTATCAACCCTAAACTGAATTCTTTGTATTTTAGAAGCTCCATTTATCATTTACTAGTTTCTATATGTTCAGATTTATATTCCTATGCATAATTGTGTATTTTATTATTAAATTAGTAATACACATCACCTAAACAGATTAGGTTCTGGTCCTAAATAATTTAAAATCATATTTTGACCATGGCTTATGATGTATACTATTTCATAATTATTTTTCCCTATTTTTCTATAACTATTCTTTACTTTAAAAATGTGTCCCTAAACTAAATAATGTGATTAATAAATGAAACAGATTCATATCAGCCCAAAAATATTTTTTTATCTCACTCCAAAGTTTTCTAAGTACTGAGAAAGTTTTTAATTAATTTTGACAATTATGTTGGTCCCACTTTTTAATTTTTAAACACTAGTTACATATTCAATTTTCTAAATTAAATACTAAACAGGGCTAAAAAGTAAACTCACCCATCACAGGGTCTATAATATTATTTTCATAATTTCCAGGGGTCTAGCTACACTTAACAGAGGTGTTTTTCTTAATTTCTATTAAGTCCAGGGGCTAAAACTGATTTTTAAATGAATTTACATGATTTTCTGAAGTTCCAGGGGCTAGATCTGAAGTTTCCGGGGCTAGCTCTCAATTCCAGAGAACCCCAGGGGGTAGCACGTAAGAATTCCAGCCTTTATAACGCGGGGTCGACGTGGACCGTCCGATTCTAAACCGACGGCTGAGATTATAACATCGAACCGGTACGCGGGGATTTAAAGTCTACCGTGCGATTTAAAATAAACGGCGCACAAGCGGCCACGTCGCTCTGATCGAGAGCGGGCGGCGCTGCCGGCGGCGCACGGCGGCGGAAAGCGGCGATCTCGCCAGAAAGTTTCGGATCCTCGAGAATTCTGCCTAGAACTGTGATCTTATGGCCTAGATCGGTAGAGGGGAGGTCAGGGATCTCACCTCGGGGGTTTTCTCGAGCTCGGGGGTCCTGGAAAGTGATCGGCGGCGAGGTCCGAGGCAAAACCACGGCGAAGCTCGTCGGCGCTGTGTTTGCACCGTAACTCTCCGAGTTTTCTGTACCTGCAAAGTTCCCCGGAGGCGGTGGATCAAAACCAGCGAGTTAGATCAGAGTTTCCGAGCTTAGATCGGCCAAAATTCACCGGCGAAGTATCGGTGCTCACCGGAGTGAAAATCGGCGATCGCGTGAGGAAAACTGATCGGAGCTGGGGTTTTTATAGCTGGGGGAGGGCGGTGGGTCTGTTGTGATCGAGTTGGAGTCCTCAGGGACCGGAATTCGGCTGCGGGACGCGATTTCCCGATCGGTTGCGATCGCGCGCGCGGAAGAGAGTCCGGGGTCGCGGGGTTAGGGATGACATGTGGGTGCCGCCCGTCAGCGAGGGGCAGCGCGGCGCGCGCGGGGGCGGGCTGGCGCGGGAGTTGCTGGGCCGGCTGGCGGTTTCGGCCCACTGGCCAGTTTTTTCCCGTTTTCCTTTTTCTTTTTCCATTTCTTTTCTGTTTTGGGTATAATTTGAATTCCAGTTTGAATTTGAATTTTTGCAAAACATGCAACACGTCCAAAAAATTTTAAATTCCCCTCTGAACATGGTTTAGAGTTTTGAATCAAAATTTGGGGTGTTACAGCTCTACCCACCTTAAAAGAAATCTCGTCCTCGAGATTGGTGTTTCTAAGAAAACAATTCCGGAAATTGTGCCTTAAGCTCATCTTCCCTTTCCCAGGTGGCTTCCTCTTCTGAGTGATGCTTCCACTGCACCTTGCACATCCTGATTCTCTTATTTCTGGTGAGGCGTTCCATCGTCTCCAAAATTTTGTATGGTTGCTCGGCATAAGACAAATCTTCAGCTACATCCACTTCATTCATGGGTAACACCTCTTCAGACGTCCTCAGACATTTCTTGAGTTGTGACACATGAAATACATCGTGCACGTCCGATAGATGAACCGGTAACTCTAGTTGGTACGCCACTTCACCTCTTCTTTCCAAAACTTGAAAGGGTCCGATGTATCGAGGTGACAACTTCCCTTTCACCTTGAACCGACGAAGTCCTCTGATAGGGGACACCTTGAGATAAACATAGTCTCCCACGTTGAAAACGAGCTCTCTTCTTCGTACATCGGCATAGCTCTTTTGGCGTGTCTGTGCTATCCTCAAGTTGTTGCGAATCTCCCTCACCTTCGCCTCGGCTTCTTGTAGCACTTCTGGACCAAACACTTTACTTTCTCCTGTTTGGTTCCAGAATAGAGGAGTTCTGCACTTCCTTCCATACAAAGCTTCAAACGGTGACATTTTCATACTAGCTTGATAGCTGTTGTTATAGGAAAACTCCGCATACGGTAAGTTCTTGTCCCAACTCCTATTGTTTTTGAGTGCACATGCCCTTAACATATATTCAAGGATCTGATTGGTTCTCTCCGTCTGCCCGTCAGTTTGGGGATGATAGGCAGAGCTGAAATTCAGATGGGTTCCCATGGTTTCATGCAACTTTTGCCAAAACCTCGAGGTGAACTGTGTCCCTCGATCCGACACAATCTTCTTTGGCACTCCATGGTAACACACGATCCTTGACATGTACAATTCTGCCAATTTGGATCCGCTGTAGTTTTCTTTCACAGGGATGAAATGAGCTACCTTGGTTAGCCTATCAATAATGACCCATATTGAATCATACCCGGATTGGGTCCTAGGCAATCCCACGACAAAATCCATGCTGATTTCTTCCCATTTCCATTCAGGCACTTTGAGTGGTTGCAATAATCCCGCGGGTCGTTGATGTTCTGCTTTCACCAACTGACATGTGTCACACAGTGCAACATGTTCCGCGACATCTCGCTTCATGCCATACCACCAATACCTGCTCTTGAGGTCCTGGTACATCTTCGTACTCCCAGGATGAATGGAATAGTCAGAATCGTGAGCCTCCTTCAAAATTAATTCACGGATCTCTTTTACTTCTGGCACACAGATCCTTTTCCCGTGCCACACCGTTCCCTGTTCATCCTCTCTAAAACCAGGAGCTTTATTTTCCTTAATGAGCTGTCTGATCTCTTGTATCTTCTCATCATTCTTTTGGCCCTCTCGTATGTCTCGCTCGAGTGTGGAGTCCACTTCCATGGCGATGGCTTCACCACTATTTACTAGACATAGATTGAGTCTTATAACCTCGTCCTTCAATTCTGCAGGCATGTCCTTCAAACTCAACTTACTGACCTGCACTTTCCGACTCAAAGCATCGGCTACGACGTTTGCTTTCCCAGGAGTTGATGCCTATATCAAAGTCATTGATTAGCTCTAACCATCTCCTTTGTCTGAGATTGAGATCTGGTTGTGCGAATATGTACTTCAAACTCTTATGATCCGTATGTATCTCTGTCCTCTTCCCCATCAAATAGTGCCGCCAAATTTTCAACGCATGTACCACTGCAGCTAGTTCTAGGTCATGTGTAGGATAGTTCTTCTCGTGCTTCCGAAGCTGCCGGGACGCATAAGCCACGACATGTCCTTCTTGCATGAGAACACATCCCAACCCATTTCCAGAGGCATCACAGTACACTGTGAAATTCTTCTACATATCTGGCATAACCAGCACTGGGGCTGTTGTCAGTCTCTTCTTTAGCTCTTGAAAGCTCGTCTCGCACTGTGGCGTCCAGGTGAATGTGATTCCCTTTTCCAACAGTTTGGTGAGAGGTCTCGAGATCTTAGAGAATCCCTCAATAAACCGTCGATAGTATCCAGCCAATCCCAAAAAGCTTCGAACTTCCCCGACATTGTCAGGGGTCTTCCACTTTTGGATATCCTCGATTTTGGCGGGATCTACGGAGATTCCTCCCTCTGAGATTATATGTCCTAAAAAGGGAACTCTCTTCAGCCAAAACTCACACTTGCTCAACTTGGCATATAGTTGGTGTTCTCTCAGCCTCTGTAACACCAACCTTAGATGTTTCTCATGTTCTTCTTCATCTTTGGAGAAGACGAGAATATCATCTATGAAAACCACCACAAATTTGTCCAGATATTCCATGAATACCTTGTTCATGAGGTACATGAAATATGCCGGGGCATTGGTTAGCCCAAAAGGCATGACAGTGTATTCATACAGTCCGTACCGAGATACGAAAGCTGTCTTGGGAATATCTGATTGCCTTATCTTGAGTTGGTGGTACCCCGACATGAGATCAATTTTCGAGAACACACAAGCTCCCCTCAACTGATCAAACAAGTCTTCAATGCGGGGCAATGGGTACTTGTTCTTGATGGTTACCACATTTAAGGCACGGTAATCCACGCATAACCTTTGAGTTCCATCTTTCTTAGGCACAAATATCACCGGAGCTCCCCATGGTGAGGAACTAGGGCGAACATACCCCTTCTCCGTCAATTCTCTCAAATGATCCTTGAGCTCTTCTAGCTGCTTGGAGTCCATTCGATAAGGTCTCTTGTATATCGGGGTTGTTCCCGGTACTAGTTCAATTGCGAACTCCACGTCACGGTCGGGAGGCATTCCTGGCAATTCCTCCGGAAAAACATCTGGATATTCCCTGATAGTCCTGATTTCCTCAACTTTCGCCTCCACTTGATTTAATTTAATGTCCCTCCTAGGCTCGTGTATTGTTATGAACTTCACTCTTGTGCCATTGGGGTGAGTTAGTTCCACCGTTCTGGTCGAACAATGGATGATTCCTTTATGTTTGGTCAACCAATCCATACCCAAAATAATATCTATCCCTTGTGAATCTATCACTATGAGGTTAGCAGTAAATACTACCCCATTAATGTCTAGGCTCACTTTGGGACACACTTGTCTTGTCCTTATTTCTCCACCTGGAGAGTTTATGGCTAGCATATGGTTCATTTGTGTGGTTGCTAGGTCATGCTTCTTAACAAACCCTTGAGCAATGAACGAGTGGGTAGCACCAGAATCAAACAGCAGAGTTGCAAGATGTAAATTGGCAGGAAACTTACCAACTACCACGTCGGGTGCCTCTTGTGCTTCCTCCATAGTGACGTGGTTCACCCGTCCTCTCACTACATTCTGCTGTTGTGGCTGCGCGGGCTTCTTCTTTGGGCACTTATGGGCATAGTGCCCCACTTCACCACAGCTAAAACATTGCACCCCAACCTTAGGTGCCGGGCCTTTGTTGTCTTGGGGTTGGTTCGGGGGTCCTTGCACTGCTGGTCGAGGTGGATATGCGGGGTGAGGCTGCTGCACGAACTGACGTGGCGGCTGCGCTGGTGCTGCGGGAGGCCTGTAGTTTGGGTTGTACCCTCTTGGTGCTGAATAGGGTACCGCAGCACGGTTCATCTGCCCCGTAGGTTGCTGCATCATACGTGGGCGGGTGTTGCTCCCTGAGGCCTGATGTGACCATCCCGCCTTCCTCTTATTCTCATTTTCCAGGGCCTTTAGCTTCCTTTCCACCACAAACGCTCTGTCCACCATCTTTTGAAAACTTTCATACTCATTGGAGGACATGGCACACTGCATCTCTGCGGTAAGTCCTTCCACGAAACAATCTTGTTTCTGCTCATCAGTCTCTATGTCTCGTGGAGCATAACGGGATAGTTGAGTAAATTTAGTGAGGTATTCCCTCACCGTCATGTTTCCCTGCTGCAGTCCCAGAAACTCTTTCCTCTTGTTTTTGAGTTCACCTCTTGGGATGTAGTGGTTGCGGAAGCTACGCTTGAACTCTTCCCAAGTGATGTTCTCAGGGTCATGATGGGTGGCCACGTAGGCGGTCCACCAATCAGCAGCAGGTCCCTGCAATTGATGAGAGGCAAACAGCACCCTCTCATACCCTTGGCATTGAATAATCCTCATCTTACTTTCAATGGTCTTCAGCCAATCATCTGCCTCCAGAGGTTCAGCAGCACTTGCAAACTTTGGAGGTTGAGTTCCTAGAAACTCACTCAACCTTGGTTGGCGTGGTGCCGCTTGTGGAGGTGGAACTTGATGCAAGTTGGCCACCACTTGAGTCAAGTTCTGGATGAGCTGATTTTGATTCTCCAGCATTTGGTGGAGAGGATCAACTTCTTCACGGCGACCACCCCGGTCCTGGCCTTCAGAAAGATGAGGGTTGCATGCCTCATCGTTGTTGTTGGCGGGGTTGGCAGCACGTCCTTTTCCTCTTCCGGCCATCTGGCAGAATCAACAAATGTTAATTTGATACCATTTAGTATCATCTTACTACTTTCATTTGTTGGTACTTTAAGGTGTTGAGGCTTTGTTAAAATTTTACGAGGGTTTATATCTCACACCAAATAAATGCACTATTATTTCCTGTGGGTTCACACACCAAAGCAAAACAATCTGAAGACGAGGCTGTGGACAATTGCTCATGGCTTCCACAACTCACGTCACACACCAAGCATTATCACCCTATTAACTACGTAACGACTCGACTACTCGACCTCTTGCTAGCTAGGGGGAAGACTCTACACTACTCGTCCTCTTGAGCTGGCTCCTCGGGATCTTCCTCCTCATTTCGACAACCTTCTGACTCTGCTTTGGGTGGGGAGGCTGCTGGTGGAGAAGTGCGACGACGCCTGATTGCTCGGCGATCCGGGGAGTCAGGAGTCCATGGATCACTCACGGTGACACACAGTTCATTCCCATCTCCTCTTTCTCTCGCTTTTAAGCAAGCTCGCAGCAGCGCCTCCGTTTCCTTTAGGGTGTCTCGGACATCCTGAAGCTCTTGTTGACACTCCTGCAGTCGAGTGCTGAGCATAGCAGCATCCTCCAAGCACAAGTCCATGTGCTCATGGGAAGTCCCTTGCTGCACCGGTGGGTACTTATACTCCGTGGTACCACTCTCACGTTGGAGGACATACATGTACTCAGTTTTGTCCAAGTGGCGACGATAGATGTGACTCTGGCAGGTGATGGCCTCCCAGGTGACATCTCTCTCCGCGTCAACTTGTGTTGCTCGACAAGCCGGAGAGTGGTGAATCTTAAGCAGTTGATTCTCGTGTATAATCCTCATCTCCGAACTCCATTCTTCCCTCTTCTCACGGATGGTCCTGGTGGAGTTATAGTGGATGATTAGCTTGCCCGTATTGCCGGCGGCTTCGAGCATACGTCGAAGACGGCGCAACAAATCTCCTACTGCCAATCCGTAGGAAAGGTACGTCACTGGACGACTCTCCTCTTTTTCGGCAAGGGCAACTACGGGAACTCTCCCTCCTGTGGACTTACGAGCGGTGCGAATCATGCGAACCATCTAAAACAAAAGAATTTAAAAATTAGGTTAGATAAATTCTCAAACAAAAATCCTATTTTGAATGAAAGTTGGGGTAAGATGAAGAAAATGACTCCTTTAATAACACTTTTCCACCCACACCTTGGAAAATAGTTTTTAAGAAAATAGGGCCCTTAAATACGTCCATTTCTACCTAGGTCCACGTTCCTACGGGCAACCTTGGCTCTGATACCACCTCTGTCACACCCGGTTTTTCCGAAGAAACAACCAAGTGAATATCACATGTATGCCAGGATCATTTTCTCATACATGTGATGACAAATAGTGAAGCATCATTTATTACAAGCCAGGTGTCAAATATAAATAAGTCTTACATTCCAAATGTCTCAATGGACACTGATGCTTCATCACAAATAAATAAACTAGCAGCGGAATATTATTCTTTTAGGGCTCCATCACATGCGTTGCCCGGGGGTCTTCATGAACCTAAACTCCTTCCTCGGATCCAAAATCTTGGTCGTTATACACCACCTCATTATCTTGACCTGAGCAGCAATATAAACCAACAAATATGCAAGGTTGAGTACCAATGGTACTCAGCAAGTGTGGGAAAATTATATCATGCATGGCTAGAACAAGGAGAGGGTGAACTCATGGTTAAAGCACTACGCAATTAATACCTGTCACCTTAGCTTATTAAGCACCTACATTACTACACAGGTGAAATGGTCCAAATCTCCCATCCCATCATCATAACCAAATAACCATAACATCATTTCCAATGTTAAGCTCCCCGCTTAACTTCCAAAACCATCAATCCTCTAATCATGAATAAGTCCAGGCCGCTCTTAACCGTGAGCACGGCTGTCAAGACAGTTTTGACTCTGCAGAGTTTGTACCACTGTACCCACAAGTAGTGATTTCATCCCCCGTTGCCGGGTGGACTAAAAGAACCTCCATTATGCCAGTGGCTACGATCCACATTCACACTTCCCAGGTGTGCAGCCAGGAGATCACTACGAAGCCTTTACAAAGGGATTCCCGACGAGCGTGGGCCCACTGAGGTTTCACCCCTAACACATACAAGAGGCTCCAACCCCGCTGCAGTGGCCCCCTCTTGAGCCTTGCGGTTCATATGGTAGTCCAGCTGACACCTACTCCCCGCACCATCCAACACACCCATACTACGCCGGGGATACACCTAATTAATTGGCCAAGCTGCCCCATCTCAGCATGTGGTTGGCACTGTAAAGCCGGGTTACATGCTCCATGAACCGGTCCTTAGGATCCAGGCAAGTACTAAACACAAACCCAAGTCTCGTGCACCCAGCACACAACCAAAACATCCAACTTGCCTTGATCCCTACCTCTACATAACTCCCAATAGCTCATTTCAAGAGTATGGTATAATAAACTGATGATCTCATGTCCCAAATATCCCATTCTAAGCATGGCTAAGCATATGCATGTAATTAAATGACATGGTAAAATAAATCCCAACCCAAGATTCAAGGAAACAAGGTAATGCAATTCTAGGGAAACTTCCTAGCATGGGTTTCATAATTATCTTGACAATGCAAATAATTCTATCTACACATCCTAGCATAGGATCAAAGTGGTCAAGGACACTTGCCTCCTTCTTGCTGCTCTTGAAATGGGTAGTCCTGATCTTGGAAATGAATAACTTGTTCTTGAACAGGTTCTACTTCATACCATCACACATAGCAAAAGAAAAACAACAATCCATAAGACATAATTCACACTTACACTTCATACAACCCACACATTCACATTTATGAAATTCATTCACCATTATATGTGTTGTGGTTACTTTGTGTGTGTTAAGTTGTGGCTTGCATGCACTTTTAACCATGTATATATGATTCCTACTTTTGTGTCCACATTTATACTTGCATACAATGTGCCTTCACAACTTCTATCAACCCTAAACTGAATTCTTTGTATTTTAGAAACTCCATTTATCATTTACTAGTTTCTATATGTTCAGATTTTTATTCCTATGCATAATTGTGTATTTTATTATTCAATTAGTAATACACATCACCTAAACAGATTAGGTTCTGGTCCTAAATAATTTAAAATCATATTTTGACCATGGCTTATGATGTATACTATTTCATAATTATTTTTCCCTATTTTTCTATAACTATTCTTTACTTTAAAAATGTGTCCCTAAACTAAATAATGTGATTAATAAATGAAACAGATTCATATCAGCCCAAAAATATATTTTTATCTCACTCCAAAGTTTTCTAAGTACTGAGAAAGTTTTTAATTAATTTTGACAATTATGTTGGTCCCACTTTTTAATTTTTAAACACTAGTTACATATTCAATTTTCTAAATTAAATACTAAACAGGGCTAAAAAGTAAACTCACCCATCACAGGGTCTATAATATTATTTTCATAATTTCCAGGGGTCTAGCTACACTTAACAGAGGTGTTTTTCTTAATTTCTATTAAGTCCAGGGGCTAAAACTGATTTTTAAATGAATTTACATGATTTTCTGAAGTTCCAGGGGCTAGATCTGAAGTTTCCGGGGCTAGCTCTCAATTCCAGAGAACCCCAGGGGGTAGCACGTAAGAATTCCAGCCTTTATAACGGGGGTCGACGTGAACCGTCCGATTCTAAACCGACGGCTGAGATTATAACATCGAACCGGTACGCGGGGATTTAAAGTCTACCGTGCGATTTAAAATAAACGGCGCACAAGCGGCCACGTCGCTCTGATCGAGAGCGGGCGGCGCTGCCGGTGGCGCACGGCGGCGGAAAGCGGCGATCTCGCCGGAAAGTTTCGGATCCTCGAGAATTCTGCCTAGAACTGTGATCTTATGGCCTAGATCGGTAGAGGGGAGGTCAGGGATCTCACCTCGGGGGTTTTCTCGAGCTCGGGGGTCCTGGAAAGTGATCGGCGGCGAGGTCCGAGGCAAAACCACGGCGAAGCTCGTCGGCGCTGTGTTTGCACCGTAACTCTCCGAGTTTTCTGTACCTGCAAAGTTCCCCGGAGGCGGTGGATCAAAACCAGTGAGTTAGATCAGAGTTTCCGAGCTTAGATCGGCCAAAATTCACCGGCGAAGTCTCGGTGCTCACCGGAGTGAAAATCGGCGATCGCGTGAGGAAAACTGATCGGAGATGGGGTTTTTATAGCTGGGGGAGGGCGGTGGGTCTGTTGTGATCGAGTTGGAGTCCTCAGGGACCGGAATTCGGCTGCGGGACGCGATTTCCCGATCGGTTGCGATCGCGCGCGCGGAAGAGAGTCCGGGGTCGCGGGGTTAGGGATGACATGTGGGTCCCGCCCGTCAGCGAGGGGCAGCGCGGCGCGCGCGGGGGCGGGCTGGCACGGGAGTTGCTGGGCCGGCTGGCGGTTTCGGCCCACTGGCCAGTTTTTTCCCGTTTTCCTTTTTCTTTTTCCATTTCTTTTCTGTTTTGGGTATAATTTGAATTCCAGTTTGAATTTGAATTTTTGCAAAACATGCAACACGTCCAAAAATTTTTAAATTCCCCTCTGAACATGGTTTAGAGTTTTGAATCAAAATTTGGGGTGTTACACCATATTGAATCATACCCGGATTGGGTCCTAGGCAATCCCACGACAAAATCCATGCTGATTTCTTCCCACTTCCACTCAGGTACTTTGAGTGGTTGCAATAATCCCGCGGGTCGTTGATGTTCTGCTTTCACCAACTGACATGTGTCACATAGGGCAACATGTTCCGCGACATCTCGCTTCATGCCATACCACCAATACCTGCTTTTGAGGTCCTGGTACATCTTCGTACTCCCAGGATGAATGGAATAGTCAGAATCGTGAGCCTCCTTCAAAATTAACTCACGGATCTTCTTTACTTCTGGCACACAGATCCTTTTCCCATGCCACACCGTTCCTTGTTCATCCTCTCTAAAACCAGGAGCTTTATTTTCCTTGATGAGCTGTCGGATCTCTTGTATCTTCTCATCATTCTTTTGGCCCTCGCGTATGTCTCGCTCGAGTGTGGAGTCCACTTCCATGGCGATGGCTTCACCACTATTTACTAGACATAGATTGAGTCTTATAACCTCGTCCTTCAATTCTGCAGGCATGTCCTTCAAACTCAACTTATTGACCTGCACTTTTTGACTCAAAGCATCGGCCACGACGTTTGCTTTCCCGGGATGGTAATTGATGCCCACATCAAAGTCATTGATTAGCTCTAACCATCTCCTTTGTCTGAGGTTGAGATCTGGCTGTGTGAATATGTACTTCGAACTCTTATGATCCGTATATATCTCTGTCCTCTTCCCCATCAAATAGTGCCGCCAAATTTTCAACGCGTGTACCACTGCAGCTAGTTCTAGGTCATGTGTAGGATAGTTCTTCTCGTGCTTCCGAAGCTGCCGGGATGCATAAGCCACGACATGTCCTTCTTGCATGAGAACACATCCCAACCCATTTCCAGAGGCATCGCAGTACACTGTGAAATTCTTCTGCATATCTGGCATAACCAACACTGGGGCTGTTGTCAATCTTTTCTTTAGCTCCTGAAAGCTCGTGTCGCACTGTGGCGTCCAGGTGAATGTGATTCCCTTTTCCAACAGTTTGGTTAGAGGTCTCGAGATCTTGGAGAATCCCTCAATAAACCGTCGATAGTATCCAGCCAATCCCAAAAAGCTTCGAACTTCCCCGACATTTTCAGGGGTCTTCCACTTCTGGATATCTTCGATTTTGGCGGGATCTACGGAGATTCCTCACTCCGAGATTATATGTCCTAAAAAGGGAACTCTCTTCAGCCAAAACTCACACTTGCTCAACTTGGCATATAGTTGGTGTTCTCTCAGCCTCTGTAACACCAACCTTAGATGTTTCTCATGTTCTTCTTCATCTTTGGAGAAGACGAGAATATCATCTATGAAAACCACCACAAATTTGTCCAGATATTCCATGAATACCTTGTTCATGAGATACATGAAATATGCCGGGGCACTGGTTAGCCCGAAAGGCATGACAGTGTATTCATACAGTCCGTACCGAGATACGAAAGCTGTCTTGGGAATATCAGATTGCCTTATCTTGAGTTGGTGGTATCCCGACCTGAGATCAATTTTCGAGAACACACAAGCTCCCCTCAACTGATCAAACAAGTCTTCAATGCGGGGTAATGGGTACTTGTTCTTCATGGTTACCTCATTCAAGGCACGGTAATCCACGCATAACCTTTGGGTTCCGTCTTTCTTAGGCACAAATATCACCGGAGCTCCCCATGGTGAGGAACTAGGGCGAATATACCCCTTCTCCGTCAGTTCTCTCAAATGATCCTTGAGCTCTTCTAGCTGCTTGGAGTCCATTCGATAAGGTCTCTTGTATATCGGGGCTGTTCCCGGTACTAGCTCAATTGCGAATTCCACGTCACGGTCGGGAGGCATACCTGGCAATTCCTTCGGAAAAACATCTGGATATTCCCTGATAGTCCTGATTTCCTCAACTTTCACCTCCACTTGATTTAATTTAATGTCCCTCCTAGGCTCGTGTATCGTTATGAACTTTACTCTTGTGCCATTGGGATGAGTTAGTTCCACCGTTCTGGTCGAACAATGGATGATTCCTTTATGTTTGGTCAACCAATCCATACCCAAAATAATATCTATCCCGTGTGAATCTATCACTATGAGGTTAGCAGTAAATACTACCCCATTAATGTCTAGGTTCACTTTGGGACACACTTGTCTTGTCCTTATTTCTCCACCTGGAGAGTTTACGGCTAGCATATGGTTCATTTGTGTGGTTGCTAGGTCATACTTCTTAACAAACCCTTGAGCAATGAACGAGTGGGTAGCACCAGAATCAAACAGCAGAGTTGCAAGGTGTAAATTGGCAGGAAACTTACCAACTACCACGTCGGGTGCCTCTTGTGCTTCCTCCATAGTGACATGGTTCACCCGTCCTCTCACTACATTCTGCTGTTGTGGCGGCGCAGGCTTCTTCTTCGGGCATTTATGGGCGTAGTGCCCCACTTCACCACAGCTGAAACATTGCACCCCAATCTTAGATGCTTGGCCCTTGTTGTCTTGGGGTTGGTTTGGGGGTCCTTGCACTGCTGGTCGGGGTGGATATGCGGGGCGAGGCTGCTGCACAAACTGACGTGGCGGCTGTGCAGGTGCTGCGGGCGGCCTGTAGTTTGGGTTGTACCCTCTTGGTGCTGAATAGGGTACCGCAGCACGGCTCATCTGCCCCGTAGGTTGCTGCATCATACGTGGGCGGGTGTTGCTCCCTGAGGCTTGATGTGACCACCCGGCCTTCCTCTTATTCTCATTTTCCAGGGCCTTTAGCTTCCTTTCTACCACAAATGCTCTGTCCACCATCTTTTGGAAGCTTTCATACTCATTGGAGGACATTGCACACTGCATCTCTGCGGTAAGTCCTTCCACGAAACAATCTTGTTTCTGCTCATCAGTCTCTATGTCTCGTGGAGCATAACGGGATAATTGAGTGAATTTAGTGAGGTATTCCCTCACCGTCATGTTTCCCTGCTGCAGTCCCAGAAACTCTTTCCTCTTGTTTTTGAGTTCACCTCTTGGGATGTAATGGTTGCGGAAGCTACGCTTGAACTCTTCCCAAGTGATGTTCTCAGGGTCATGATGGGCGGCCACATAGGCGGTCCACCAATCAGCAGCAGGTCCCTGCAATTGATGAGAGGCAAACAGCACCCTCTCATACCCCTGGCATTGTATTATCCTCATCTTACTTTCAATGGTCTTCAGCCAATCATCTGCCTCCAGAGGTTCAGCAGCACTTGCAAACTTTGGAGGTTGAGTTCCTAGAAACTCACTCAACCTTGGTTGGCGTGGTGCCGCTTGTGGAGGTGGAACTTGATGCAAGTTGGCCACCACTTGAGTCAAGTTCTGGATGAGCTGATTTTGATTCTCCAGCATTTGGTGGAGAGGGTCAACTTCTTCACGGCGACCACCCCGGTCCTGGCCTCCAGAAAGATGAGGGTTGCAGGCCTCATCATTGTTGTTGGCGGGGTTGGCAGCACGTCCCTTTCCTCTTCCGGCCATCTGGCAGAATCAACAAATGTTAATTTGATACCATTTAGTATCATCTTACTACTTTCATTTGTTGGTACTTTAAGGTGTTGAGGCTTTGTTAAAATTTTACGAGGGTTTATATCTCACACCAAATAAATGCACTATTGTTTCCTGTGGGTTCACACACCAAAGCAAAACAATCTGAAGACGAGGCTGTGGACAATTGCTCATGGCTTCCACAACTCACGTCACACACCAAGCATTATCACACCATTAACTACGTAACGACTCGACTACTCGACCTCTTGCTAGCTAAGGGAAAGACTCTACACTACTCGTCCTCTTGAGCTGGCTCCTCGGGATCTTCCTCCTCATTTCGGCTACCTTCTGACTCTGCTTTGGGTGGGGAGGCTGCTGGTGGAGAAGTGCGACGACGCCTGATCGCTCGGCGATCCGGGGAGTCAGGAGTCCATGGATCACTCACAGTGACACACAGTTCATTCCCATCTCCTCTTTCTCTCGCCTTTAAGCAAGCTCGCAGCAACGCCTCCGTTTCCTTCAGGGTGTCTCGGACATCCTGAAGCTCTTGTTGACACTCCTGCAGTCGAGTGCTGAGCATAGCAGCATCCTTCAAACACAAGTCCATGTGCTCATGGGAAGTCCCTTGCTGCACCGGTGGGTACATGTACTCCGTGGTACCACTCTCACGTTGGAGGACATACATGTACTCAGTTTTGTCCAAGTGGCGACGATAGATGTGACTCTAGCAGGTGATGGCCTCCCAGGTGACATCTCTCTCTGCGTCAACTTGTGTTGCTCGACAAGCTGGAGAATGGTGGATCTTCAGCAGCTGATTCTCGTGTATAATCGTCATCTCCGAACTCCATTCTTCCCTCTTCTCACGGATGGTCCTGGTGGAGTTATAGTGGATGATGAGCTTGCCCGTATTGCCGGCGGCTTCGAGCATACGTCGAAGACGGCGCAACAAGTCTCCTACTGCCAATCTGTAGGAAAGGTACGTCACTGGACGACTCTCCTCTCTTTCAGCAAGGGCAACTACGGGAACTCTCCCTCCCGTGGACTTACGAGCGGTGCGAATCATGCGAACCATCTAAAACAAAAGAATTTAAAATTAGGTTAGATAAATTCTCAAACAAAAATCCTATTTTGAATGAAAGTTGGGGTAAGATGAAGAAAATCACTCCTTTAATAACACTTTTCCACCCACACCTTGGAAAATAGTTTTTAAGAAAATAGGGCCCTTAAATACGTCCATTTCTACCTAGGTCCACATTCCTACGGGCAACCTTGGCTCTGATACCACCTCTGTCACACCCGGTTTTTCCGAAGAAACAACCAAGTGAATATCACATGTATGCCAGGATCATTTTCTCATACATGTGATAACAAATAGTGAAGCATCATTTATTACAAGCCAGGTGTCGAATATAAATAAGTCTTACATTGCAAATGTCTCAATGGACACTAATGCTTCATCACAAGTAAATAAACTAGCAGCGGAATATTATTCTTTGGGGCTCCATCACAGGCGTTGCCCGGGGGTCTTCATGAACCTAAAATCCTTCCTCGGGTCCAAAATCTTGGTCATTATACACCACCTCATTATCTTGACCTGAGCAGCAATATAAACCAACAAATATGCAAGGTTGAGTACCAATGGTACTCAGCAAGTGTGGGAAAATTATATCATGCATGGCTAGAACAAGGAGAGGTTGAACTCATGGTTAAAGCACTACGCAATTATTACCTATCACCTTAGCTTATTAAGCACTTACATTACTACACAGGTGAAATGGTCCCAATCTCCCATCCCATCATCATAATCCAATAACCATAACATCATTTCCAATGTTAAGCTCCCCGCTTAACATCCAAAACCATCATTTCTCTAATCATGAATAAGTCCAGGCCGCTCTTAACCGTGAGCACGGCTGTCAAGACAGTTTTGACTCTGCAGAGTTTGTACCACTGTACCCACAAGTAGTGATTTCATCCCCCGTTGCCGGGTGGACTAAAAGAACCTCCATTATGCCAGTGGCTACGTTCCACATTCACACTTCCCAGGTGTGCGGCCAAGAGATCACTACAAAGCCTTTACAAAGGGATTCCCGACGAGCGTGGGCCCACTGAGGTTTCACCCCTAACAGCATACAAGAGGCTCCAACCCCGCTGCAGTGGCCCCCTCTTGAGCCTTGCGGTTCATATGGTAGTCCAGCTGACACCTACTCCCCGCACCATCCAACACACCCATACTACGCCGGGGATACACCTAATTAATTGGCCAAGCTGCCCCATCTCAGCATGTGGTTGGCACTGTAAAGCCGGGTTACATGCTCCATGAACCGGTCCTTAGGATCCAGGCAAGTACTAAACACAAACCCAAGTCTCGTGCACCCAGCACACAACCAAAACATCCAACTTGCCTTGATCCCTACCTCTACATAACTCACAATGTCTCATTCAAGAGTATGGTAACATAAACTGATGATCTCATGTCCCAAATATCCCATTCTAAGCATGGCTAAGCATATGCATGGAAATAAATAACATGGTAAAATAAATCCCAACCCAAGCTACAAGGAAACAAGGTAATGCAATTCTAGGGAAACTTTCCTAGCATGGGTTTCATATTTCATCTGACAATGCAAATAATTCTATCTACACATCCTAGCATAGGATCAAAGTGGTCAAGGACACTTGCCTCCTTCTTGCTGCTCTTGAAATTGGTAGTCCTGATCTTGGAAAGGGTTAACTTGCTCTTGAGCAGGTTCTACTTCATACCATCACACATAGCAAAAGAAGAACAACAATCATAAGACATAGTTCACACTTCTTACTTCATTCAAACCACACATTCATATTTATAAAAGTTCTTTACCATTATATGTGTTGTGGTTACTTTATGTGTGTTGAGTTGTGGCTTGCATGCACTTTTAACCATGTGTATATGATTCTTACTTTTGTGTCCAACTTTATACTTTCATACTATTTATATGGGTTTCCAATAAATTTCTTATATTCAACTACTTCACCTTTTTACTACCAAGTGTGTATGAAAAGTATTATTCTTCCCCATATGTGCTTTCATAATTTCTATCAACCCTAAACTGAATTCTTTGTATTTTAGAAACTCCATTTATCATTTACTAGTTGCTATATTTTCAGATTTATATTCCTATGCATAATTGTGTATTTTATTATTAAATTAGTAATACACATCACCTAAACAGATTAGGTTCTGGTCCTAAATAATTTAACATCATATTTTGACCTTGGCTTCTGATGTATACTATTTCATAATTATTTTCCCTATTTTTTTCTATAGCTATTCTTTACTTAAAAATGTGTCCCTATACTAATAAATGTGAATAATAGATGAAACAGATTTATTTCAGCCCAAAAATACATTTTTATCTCACTCCAAAGTTTTCTAAGTACTGAGAAAGTTTTTAATAAATTTTGACAATTATGTTTATCCCCCTTTTTAATTTTTAACCACTAGTTACATATTCAATTTTCTAAATTAAATACTAAACAGGGTTAAAAAGTAAACTCACCCCATTACAGGGTCTATAATATTATTTTCATAATTTCCAGGGGTCTAGCTACACTTATCAGAGGTGTTTTTCTTAATTTCTATTAAGTCCAGGGGCTAAAACTGATTTTTAAATGAATTTACATGATTTTCTGGAGTTCCAGGGGCTAGATCTGAAGTTTCCGGGGCTAGCTCTCAATTCCAGAGAACCCCAGGGGGTAGCACGTAAGAATTCCAGTCTTTATAACGCGGGGCTGACGTGGACCGTCCGATTTTAAACCGACGGCTGAGATTATAACATCGAACCGGTACGCGGGGTATTAAAGTCTACCGTGCGATTTAAAATAAACGGCGCACAAGCAGCCACGTCGCTCTGATCGAGCGCGGGCGGCGCTGCCGGCGGCGCACGGCGGCGGGAAGCGGCGATCTCGCCGGAAAGTTTCGGATCCTCGAGAATTCTGCCTAGAACTGTGATCTGATGGCATAGATCGGTAGAGGGGAGGTCAGGGATCTCACCTCGGGGGTTTTCTCGAGCTCGGGGGTCCTAGAAAGTGATCGGCGGCGAGGTCCGAGGCAAAACCACGGCGAAGCTCGTCGGCGCTGGATTTACACCATAAGTCTTCGGGTTTTCTGCACCTGCAAAGTTCCCCGGAGGCGGTGGATCAAGACCAGCGAGTTAGATCAGAGTTTCCGAGCTTAGATCGGCCAGAATTCACCGGCGAAGTCTCGGTGCTCACCGGAGTGAAAATCGGCGATCGCGTGGGAAAAACCGATCGGGGCTGGGGTTTTTATAGCCGGGGGAGGGCGGTGGGTCTGTTGCGATCGAGTTTGAGTCGTTTGGGACCAGAATTCGGCTGCGGGACGCGAAAATCCGGTCGGTTGCGATCGCGCGCGCGGGAGAGAGTCCGGGGTCGCGGGGTTAGGGATGACATGTGGGTCCCACCCGTCGGTGAGAGGCAGCGCGGCGCGCGCGGGGGCGGGCTGGCGCGGGGAAAGCTGGGCCGGCTGGCGGGTTTCGGCCCACTGGCCGGTTTTTTTCCCGTTTTTCTTTTTCTTTTTCCATTTCTTTTCTGTTTTGAGTATAATTTGAATTCCAGTTTGAATTTGAATTTTTGCAAAACATGCAACACGTCCAAAAATTTCTAAATTCCCCTCTGAACATGGTTTAGGGTTTTGAATCAAAATTTGGGGTGTTACAGCGCCTTCCCAAGACGCGGAGACGCGGAGCACGCCTCTGTCAGGTGCCGTTGCGCCCAGTCGCATCACAAACTGGCGTGCAGTGTCAGAGCCTGCCAGCCAATAAATGCAGCGACAAGACACCCCATGCCGCCCCCGCCGTCATCAACCACTACGACTAGCATGCGGCATGGGCAGGGCGGCAAGACGAATACCCAGAAGCCTTCGCCAGAGACAACTACCGACATAACTGCGGATACGATAGTCTACAGGCAATCTCCCTGGGACCACCTGTCGGGTCCCGGGCCCCCCTTGTAAGCCACCCGAGTCTTGGACTATAAAAGGCTCGGTAGGCAACGTTAGCAAGGGTTCGCACTCCAGCAACCCATACGCTAGACATCAGTCATCCCCAAGCTTAGGACTCCGGTTCTGAGCAGCAAGCAATACAGCGAGCTCCTTAGCTCGCCGTGGACGTAGGGTTTTACGCTCTGGCGGCCTGAACCACGTAAAACTCGCCGTGTCAAGCTCTAACTAACTCGTCCATACGCTCAAGCTCTCCGCAAGCGACTAGCCCCACCGAAAAAAGAACCTCCGCGGGCTGCCCAGTGCAGGCCCGGGGGAAGTGTCGACCGAACACTTCGACAGAAGGGGAGCGCCCACTCTGCTAGTCTCGGTATAAACCGACTCAGCGCGGCTAGGCATCCCGTGAGTTTCTGGACTTCTTTGATGCGGGCAGGAGGCCGCATCAAGTCGATGGCCTTGATCTTCTCTGGGTTGGCCTCAATTCCCCGGTGCGAGACCAGGAATCCTAAGAGTTTCCCAGAGGATACACCGAACACACATTTGTCGGGGTTCAGCTTGGTGCGCGTGGAGCGCAATTTGTCAAAAACTAAGGCTAGGTTATCTAACAAAGATGAACTCTGCCTGACCTTGACAACGATGTCATCGACGTACACCTCAACTAAGTCTCTTATTAACTCTCCAAAGGTTTTGTGCATTGCACATACAAAGGTGGGGAGAGCATTCTTTAGGCCATAAGGCATAGAGACATAACAATACAGGCCATCTACTGTGATGAAGGAGGTGTGCTCTTCATCTTCTCTAGACATGGGGATCTGATGGAAACCCGAGTAGGCGTCTAGGAAGCACAGCATATCGCAGCCTGATGTCGAGTCTACTATTTGATCTATTCTAAGGAAAGTGAATGGATCTTTGGGACATGCCTTATTGAGACTGGTGTAGTCGATGCACATCCGGAGCTTCCCACCGGCCTTCGGGACAACGACAGGGTTCGCCAACCACCGGGGGTGGTTGACTTCCCGTATGAAGCCAGCGTCCAGCAGCTTCTTGATTTCTTCGCGGATGAAGTTTTGTCGCTCGATGGACTGCTTGTGAGGCTTCTATTGAACTGGCCGGGTGTCGGGGAAGACCTTTAAGTGGTGCTCGATCACCTCCCTAGGGGTCCCTGGCATCTGTGATGGCTGCCATGCAAACACGTCGACATTGTGCCGGAGGAAGGTGACGAGCGCGCCTTCCTATTTGCTATCCAGGCCCCCGGCTACCCGGGTGGTCTGGGTGGCATCGGCGCCGACTTGAACGATCTTTAAGGGGACATCGCCCTCATCGAGGGGTTGCACACGGGGTGCTGCAGTGGAGGCACGGTGGCGTGCACTCGGGTGGATCTGGTCTGGTTCTGCACTGCCAGGGGCTGGTGCTCTAGCTGTTGCAAGCGCTTGGAGCTTTTCCAAGGCCGACACTGCAGCAGTGTGGTCTCCACAAATCCTGAGGACGCCTGTTGGTGTAGGCATCTTCGAGACGAGGTAGCCGTAGTGGGCTACTGCCATGAATCGGTACAGGGCTGGCCTGCCAATTATGGCATTGAAGGGGAGGTCGATCTCCGCCACATCGAACAGAATGTATTCTGTCCGATAGCTGTCCGGAGCTCCAAAGGTCACCGGGAGGCTGATGTTGCCGTAGGGAACGACCTGTCCTGGCCCTACCCCTGAGAACGGGCTCGACGGGGTGAGCTTGGCCATCGGGATCTGCAGCTTCTGGAAAGCTGCACGGCTGATGAGGTTCAGCCCAGCTCCGCCTTCTACCAAAACGTGATACATCCTCACGTTGGCGATTGTGGGTGCTACCAAGAGCGGTAGTTGGCCGGCCCCAGCCATGTTCCTGGGGCAGTCGGTGGCGTCAAAGCTGATGGGGGTTCCCATCCAATTGAGGTGCGGTGCGGCACTTGGGAGTGGAGCCACCGACGCTACCGCTCGGCGCAGAGTCTTAACTGCGCTTCGGGACGAGGGGTTGGCGGACCCGCCGTATATGACGTAGAGCTTCTTTCGATGCTCATCATCACTGGAGCTGGAGTCCTCATGGTTGCGCACCGCCTTCACGGCGCGCTGAGGCTCCTGGAACCCCACTTGGTGGTCGACGCTGTCTGGGGCGTCAACCTTCTGCTTGCCCTCCCTTTGGCGGAAGGGTGGAGCATCAGTCCGCTGCTGCTTCCCTTTGCGGAAGCACTCCGCAAGCTTCTGAATCTCCCGACACTCGGCAGTAGTATGGCAACAGCTGCCGTGCACGGGGCATAGCTTGTCTTGGTCACCTTCTGGGGCTGGTGACTGTCGCTTCCTCTTGTCGGGGCGCGGCCCCCGAGCTCCGCTGGGTGCCGCTGCTGAGTCAACGGGAACCGCGGCCGGTGACTTCATCTTGCCACTGCCCCGGTTCTTGGCCTTCTTGCTGCCTCCATAGGAAGCAGCACCAGATCCAGGCTGTCCTCCTGACTCAGAGGCTGGCAGTGAGTGCCAGTTCCGCCCTTCGGCTGCTGTGGCGCACTTGTCCGCCAGGCTGAAGAGCTCGGAGACATCGCGGACCTCTCTGGTCGCGAGTTTCTCGAGCATCTTCTTGTCCCGAACACCCTGCCAGAACGCCACCACCACAGAAGCGTTTTGGATGTGTAGGATGGTGTTCCGCACCTGGGAGAACCGCTGGATGAAGGAGCGCAGCGACTCCCCAGGTTGTTGCTGGATGGCATGGAGGTCGAGCTCCGTGCCAGGCCGGGTGTAGGAACTGCCGAAGTTGGCGGTGAACTGCCGGCAGAGCTCTCCCTAGGAAGTTATGGAACCCTGGGGGAGGTTCATGAGCCAAGACCGGGCTGGGCCGGTCAGGGCGACGGGGAAGTTGTTGGCCATGACGGCCTCATCCCCTCCTGCAGCAAGCACGGCGGTGGAGTAGATCTGGAGGAACTCCGCCGGGTTGACGCTGCCGTCGTACTTCTCGGGCAGGTGCGGCCGAAACTTGCGCGGCCACCTCGCAAAGTGGAGGTGGGGCGCCAGGGCCGCACATCCTGCTCCTGTTGCTGCAGGCGTTGGTGCCGCGAACGCTTGGTTCGCCGCTGGCACAGTGTACCCCGGTATGGGCAAGGCTGCGCCATAGACATGGGACGCCGTTTGCAGGGCATATGGCTGTGGCATATGCTGCGCGGCGTATGCCTGGGGCAGAGGTCGCGTGGCGAATGTCTGCGCCTCAGGCTGGGTCGAGGCTGACATCATGCTGTCGCCAGCCTCTTGGTTTTGACGCCTTTCTCGACGTCGCTCGAGGTACACCCGGGCATCCTGGCCCAAGTGGCACCGTTCCAGCTATGTCCTCAGGTCCGTTGACTGAAGCCTGGTGGAGCTGGAATCCGCCGTCTGCCCGTCAACCGTTGGCGTGCGCATCAGCGACACAGCCGGTTGGCCGGAGCGTCGTCCCCGCCGAAGTTGAGGGTTTGCGGCGGCAATGACGAGACGGTCTACCTCGCGAATCCAGTGCCCGGTCGCTGCCTGAGGCGCGTCCCCAGCAGGCAGATTGCGCAGTAGCGCTCTTGCTGCAGCTAGCGCACACCCGTGGGGAACGCTCAGCGCTGCAGAAGATCTCACGCTGGTTGGAGCCTGCATTGCCGGAGTCGGCGTTGCCGGAGTCGGCTGATGGCTTCCAGCTTGCGCCAACACACTCCGTCCTGAGTGCGTCGACACGTATTCCCCGCTGGTCACGGTTCGCCGTGAACACGGGGGAGGAGAGCTTGCTGCTGAAGGAAGCTTGGTCATCTTCGTCGGCAGAAACTCGTCGCGCAAGGGAAAATGTGGCGGACCGGAATCCGCTCATCCAGGATCACAGGGGGTGGTGCCGCGCGATGCGACACCCAACAGCACACGTCATAAGAACACATTATATTACATGGGGAAAACAAACTGAATGTACAAAGTAGTACACTTCTCAGTTACAAACTAGGGTCTTTTATTACACAGCGGAAGTTTCTTTTGTACAACTCACGCCCGCCTATCTAGCAAAAGTCGGTTGCCCAGCCCTAGGGCAACCCACACTAGCTGCACGTCTCAGCTCAGCGCGGCGTGTACGGCTCCCACTCAGCCATGGTCCCCGACGGAGGGTAACCCTCGCCGGTGGACTCGTACTCCGAGTCCGTGGGTAACTCCTCACCTGAAAAACACTTAAGCAGCAACCGTGAGCACAATGGCTCAGCAAGGCTTAACCGACTCACCTAAGCATGAAACTTTACATGAGGTGTACCATGACATAGGATAGCAATTTTGCAGCCAATGGACACGCCTACAAGTTCATCCTTAGTTCATCTTTTAGCAACAAGTTAACGTTTCATGAAGATGAAATTTAGTGAGCAATATTTGGTGGCACACAGGTAACAATACAATTATATCATAACAGCAATATTGAATTATAACATTTCATTCATTAGTCTACGTTACGACGCAGTGAACAAGCGGTACTCGTCACCGCGAGGGACGGCGAATCGACTCGATATACACCTGCAGGGAAACCTAAAGAGCACGTCACGTACGCCCACCCGTGGAGCTGCACAGCACGCTCACTCGATGTCGTACGAGACAACCTTTCACCCAACAGCCCAAACGTCGAACCGGTCGCACCGAAACGAGCAGGAGATTCCCCACACGGAGCATCTCTCTATGCCCGTTGGCAGATTTCCACCTTGCTGCCCTCAACCTACACCTATAAATCAGTGTGCTATGCCTCGACGCCCGGAGGTTTAGGCTACATCGGTTTATCGGGGCCCATATATCCGATATGCCTTCAGTACGTTCAGTACTTGTTCAGCAGGGCCGCACACGGATCGGTCCTCAATCGACACGGGCAGGGCTGCGCACACAAGACTCCCTCTTGCTGCGCCCTAGCCCCTGCCTAGTCTCATTTTCATTACTAAAGTGATCTCACATCACTCAACCGAACCCGTGTGTCCCAAGCCTATCTCGCGAGTAGATTCCAACTACTCGACTTGTACCGGAGTCCTATGAATCATTAAGCATAGCCTGTCTACTCGAGGTCCTTGACACTACCCTCACTCTTTTAGGAACCTTTGGTTATGCAAGTGGGGTTTCATTCATCCTATACCTAATGCACAATCATACTTCATATGACACATGTAAACAAAGTAAAACTTATAAAAAGGTTAATGCAAACCGGGGCTTGCCTTGTTGCTGCTGGTCAGGGGTCAGTTCTTCCTCTGGAAGCAGGAAGTCGAGAACCTCCGGAGCTTCCTCGCCTTCAGCGATTACACGTTATTGAAAGACTACATGTAAATTTAAATGCAAAGTGCATACAAATTTGTTGTAAGGTTACTGCTATTAGTTCTAATAACCAGTTTCTAACAACTGGAACTCTGTTTAAGAATTTAAAGATGAACTGGGTGTCGGTGGTCTGGGTTTAGACCTAAGCACATGGTTAAGTGCTAAGTGGTTTCCCCTCTTTTCCATATTAATCCCTCAAGTGGTTAAACAGGACAGGGGTGATCCAGAGCTTCAATGGAGCTGAGAATTTTTGTGTGAGTTCCTTATCACAAAAAACTCTCTGGACCAAACACTAGCACTTTTCATGGAGTGGTTTGCTCAGAATAATTCTCTTAGCAAATAAGCAAAGAAGAATTAATTCTGAGGTAATACCCCTGTTCATGCCCAACTTAGTGAACTAAAATTTAAATTTTAGCTCATAGAGTTTGCATGAATTTTCCTAGTATTTTGGGGGCTAAGATTTGCCCAGAACTGAATTTCCAAGTTTTGGAAGTTCTCTGAAAATGTTTCTGTATTCAAATGAACACAGCATCTTCAAATTTGAATTGCTCTGACCAAATCAACTCCAAATGGTCTGAAACTTTTACAGGGGTTAACTAAAGTACTAAAGAACATTCTGGCAAAATTTGGGGATTTTTGGATGCACCAAACTCCCTCTAAAATTCTTTTGCTGAAAGGATTTAAAGAATTCTCCAGAATTAATTAATGGGTTTCATACAAATTGGGTTACCGATTTGGACTGTACTCCGAATTCTGAGTTCAGAAAAATTTGGTTCATCGCATTTGGAGTTTCCTAGCCAAAGTTCTATGCATTTGAAGTTTGAACTAAAACTGAAAATTCCAAAAATGTTTAAATCCTGTGGGTGGGTCCTCCGCACACGTGTCGACCGCTGGAGCCGAGCTACACGGGGCCACAGATTCCTTCCCGCGCGGACGCACTGGATCCCGGACCACAGGGAATCCCACCCATTTATCTCCAGCCGCTGACGTCGTGGGGCCTACCCCTTCGTCTTCCTCCGGCCACCCGCGCGACCCCTCCGCCGAGCTCGCCGGAGCTCTCGCCGGAGAGGGGTTTCGGTCCTCGGAGCTTGCTGAATCTCGCCACCAGTGCCTATCTCGGCCTGAGGAACACAGTGGTGCCCTCCCCAGAGCTTGACAACCACCGGAACAGTGCTCCCGCCGGCAACAGCGGCCGGAAGCTCACCGGCGACGTCCAACTCGGCATCCCATGCACCTTTTTCGATGCGGTTTGCTCGGGGAGCTCCGCTGAAACCTGCTGGTCACGGATATGGACACCGATCCCCGTGAAAACGGCGGCAACTATGATCTCATTGGCGACCTAGGCCGGATATCGGCTGTGCTCAGAAAACTTCGAAGAACCGTAACCCTAGCCCACGGTTCTTACTGGTTTTTGATCCTAGGCCGCTGTGGTAGTGTATAGAGCGTGTGCGTGACTTGGTATGCCCTGTGATGAGCTAACCCCCACGAATTTTGAGATTTGGTGGGAGCTCGGTCTTAGGACCTGTAAGGGCCTCAGTTTTTGACACCCATTTGCAGTGTTCATCCCCACACCACACACCTCATTTGAGGAAAAATGATGAACACAAATAAAGAGCAAGTAACAATTATCAACATGCTCATTAGGGAACAAACTCACACATTGCAAAAGTGGTACTTCCCACATGTGATATAGATGGGCTGGACATATGAAAACTCCTACACTTTGCCAAGGATGTCCATGCCAAGTTTCACCCAAATTCAAAACATTTTTGAGGTCATCTTGGGTGTAGATAGGAAAGGGGCAGTTTGAAAACATATTCAAATTCAAACTGTTTTCACCCACTGAATTTAAAAGTGGAAGGCATATTCTTGCTCAGCACATTTTTGTGAGCTCACACACCAATTTTCACTCCATTTGGAGTTGATCTTGACATGAGCTAAGGGGTAGAAATTCAAACTTTATTTGAATTTCAAACTGCACTTGTGCTGAAATTCATTCAAACCAAACCTCATTTGAACTTTGATCAATTCAAATGGCTCTTGGGTGAATAATTTGAGTTGCCAAGGGTAGAATAGGGTTCACTGTTTACCACAGCTGTTAGGAATAAATTTCAGAGGTTAAAAGAGGAGTGGGACCCACATGTCAGCCTCAGCCTCAAAGCAAACCGACTGAACCACAGTTCAGTCGGTTCCCGGCTGTTGTGCGCGCGCGCCACCGAAGGGGCCGGCCGGCGCCAGCTCCTGCTGCGTGCCCCAAGCCGGAGGCCAGCCGGCCGAGCTATTTATTCCCTCCCCGGCGTGCCTCAGTCACCATTTCCCCGAGCTACCGACGTGCGCGACTGCTTTTCCCACTGCCATCGCCGCCGCTCGAGTTCCTGCTTGATCAAGCCGATCGCAGCTCCCTCTTTCCATTCCAAGGTCCCAGCAAGGTACTAGCAACCATCCTCCATCCTTCCCATTGATAGAAATCGATTGAAACCGAGTGATATCGGCTGTGCCGAAAGATCAAACTCGGAACTGGAAACCGCCGCACCTCGGGCTCTCGTGGACAGCCCAACCTGGGCGTTGTCACGCCCGAGCCAAGGCACCCTTGGACGCGCAAGTGATCGGTGCTGCTCATCCCCGAGCCACAGCTCGAGTGGTTGCTCACCGGCGGCGAATTTCCACTTTTCCCCTTTCTGTGTGCAGAACGACCCTCGGGTACGATTCTGTTTAATTCGTGCTCTAGAAAGGATTAGAGGGCCTCAGGCCACTCCCACACGAACTAGACACGGTGACGCACAAGTTGCCTTCACAACTCTGGGCCGGAGAACTTCTGTGCCCGGCGTAATTCAAGGTCTACTAATGGCGGAACGCACGGGGGGTATCGGGCGCACGGTGAGGACCTATTTCGGGCCTTCCCCGAGCTGCCCCGAGTTCATGTCGACCTTCTCTGAGGTCCACTGATGCTCCCCGACCGGTTTCCCAAGTAGCTGAGGCACTAGGAGCATCAGCCGACATGGCCGAAGTCGTTCCGATATGGCGGCTCGTCGCCGACCATGCTCCGGCCGTTGTCATGAGCAGCTGACCCTCGGATCATGTTCCCCAAGTAAAAGTAGGCAGGGGCGGCCAGAATCAAGAAGTTTGAAGCTGTACAGCAGCCGGCGGCGAGCTCTCCGGCGAGGTCCCTCGGCGGCGGAGCGCGGGTGTCGCGAGGTTGAAGAAGGGGGTGGACCCCAGCTGTCAGCGGCCGATATTTTGAATCGGGATCCGGCTGCGGCCGGGATCGGGTGTGCTGGCGCGCAAAAGCCTTGTGGGCCGCGGTGTGCTGTCGCTTCGGCGTGCGACGCGTGTCTCCTGGGCCCACGCGCGAGTTTAAACTTTTCCCCGATTTTCAGATTTCCTTCAAACTTCAAATCCTTATAACTTTGGCTAGAAAGCTCCAAATTGAGTGAACCAAATTTTGCTGGATTCAGCTCTTTGAGTACTTTCCAGAAAATCAAGTGTCACTTCATGAGATTCCTTAATTCTCCAGAATTAATTCCTTAAAGTTTAAACTGTTAGGAATTTTAACTGGAGAATCATTTGGAGGAAAATCCTGAAATTTTGCTGAGATGTTCACCAAAATATCCTTGAACTACCATAAAAATTTCAGATCCATTTGAGCTCATTTAGTCCACCTAATGGTGTGATTAGTAAAACTGTTCCAGAGAAAATAGAAAATGTTCAGAAACATTTTCAGAATTTTCTCTGAAATTGTTTAGCTCATATCTTTAGTTAGAGACTTCCAAATTAAGTGAGACCAATTCCATTAGAACCCTCTGAAAATCTAGTTTTCAGAAAGTCATAGTTTGTTTCATGAAAATACCTAGAACACCCTAAAAGCCTTTAATTAAGGTCAAGGACATAATTATTTGTGGAGGGCTCAAATGAGCTTTGCTGCAACTAAAACTTGACCAAGTCTCTGTTTAGGTTGTAACCAAGCCACAGTAAAAGTTTCACAGTCATTAGGTCTATCTAGTAAAGGTTATAGACTTCACAACTTCAAAGTTAATACAAAAGCATTTAATTAATACATACATTGTTCTTATCATGTAGTCGCTAAGGTCGAGGAGGAACCCGAAGTCCTAGACTTCGTTACTCCGGAGGAACAGCTAGCCTACGACCAAGAGCAGCAAGGCAAGCCCCGGTTTGCATTAACCATTTTATAAATTTTTATTGTTTTGAGCACATACTTGTTTTCTTTATGTTGTGCATCAGAGTCTTGTTTGGAAACCCCACTGCATAGCCAAGAAAACCATGGGTTGGGGTTTAGGATTGCAAACCCCGTTAGCCACTGCATTGCTAGGATAGAGTAGGATTCGGTACAAGTCGAGTAGTTGGAACTACTCGCGAGAATAGGCTAGAGGCACATTGCTCGGGTAGAGATAGCACATGATACACATGGCAAGAAAATGAGACCGAGCGGAGAGTAAGGGCAGCAGGACTTTGGGGCCTGTGTGCTGTAGCTCCGCTTGTGTCGATTGAGGACCGAGCCGTGTGCGGGCCTGTTGAACAAGCTAGAACAGTACCGAAGACCTACCGGCTATATGGGAACCGGGAAACTGATGTAACTCGGGTAGCTGGGTATTGAGGCATTGCCCGTCGTTCAGAGGGTAGGTTGAGAGCTCGAGGTGTAAATCAGCTGGCGGCACAGAGATGCGCGTGCAGGGACCTCTTGCTCGGGACGATGGGACCGGTTCAATATTTGGCTAACGGGTGAAAGGTAGTCGCGTACGGCGTCCGTGATGGTTGTTGTAGGCAACATCGAGTACGGGCGTACGTGACGGGTTGTTCGGGTAACCCTGCAGGTGTAAATCGATTATAATCGCCGTCCCTCGCGGTCAGTGAGTACCACTTGTTCACTGTACCGTGACGTAGAAAGAACAGGCTAGTTACATGTTAAAATGTTGCTGATTGAAAGTTGGATATTGATTGTTAATGATATGTTGTAGCTTAGTGCTAACTAAAGTTCTTTTCAACTTTGGGCAAAGTACATGAGAGAAATGCGTTTCTTGTTTGATTGCGGCTCTCTCATGTGCCTTAGCGTAAAGTTCTCCACAACCTGCTGCTAAAACTTGAAAGTAAGGTTCTACTAATTAGGCGAGTCCTTGCAAATGATTTTTACCTCATGCAACCCATCACCCTCATGTAGAAGTTTCATGTTTAGGTGAGACGGGTCAGACTTGCTGAGCCTTCGTGCTCACTGCTTGTGTTTGAAGCTTTTGCAGGGTTCTATGAGGAAGGGACTCCCGAAGAGGAGACGGAACCCCAGGAGGGGAACCCCGTCGAGTGGGAGTCGTGCACGCCGCAGAGTTAGTGTGCGAGTGTGCTAGCAAGGACACGTTCGAGGGCTGAACGTGCACTTGATGCTTAGTCTACGCCCGCGAGTGTGGACTAAACTTATTTTGATGTAAACATGTTAATAAACTTGTTTATGTAATAAAGCTTCCGCTTCCGCTTTGTACCTTTGACGTGTGTTATACGGTGTTGTGCAACGCAGCACCCCTCAGCGTGATCCTGGCTCGACAGGACCAGTGGGGTCGTGTCAGCGTGGTATCAGAGCTCGCTTGAGGTTTAACACAGTACAAAGGTCTTCTTTTTCAAAAATCCAGTGAGGAACGAGTTAGTAGCCCGTATAAGGATGTTATTAGTATATAGAAAGTGGCTTATTAACTTATTTGTTATGTCGGAAAATCGTGCATCTCGGGACGTTCATGTCTTGGGGGGTGCACGTAAGCGCTGTCCACCAGTGCGCACAAGCTGAAGGGTGGAGCCCCACGGGTGGCAGGTAACCCGACCCGCTTTGATATCCTCTACGACTCTTCATGTCGTTTGGGGTATTCGAGCAACGTCTGTCCCTGGCGTGCGTGGTGCAACATGGGAGACCCCGTCACGTGGTCTGAAACGTGAACACGTAACTCAAGGCGTGTTTGGCTTGAGAACATCCGGGCGAGTGATGACGGCCGGGTGTACAAACTGTATGGATTCCGGGCTCGGTGTGCAGCCGAGTCTGATGATTGTTTGAGTTTCTGCAGGTAGCCTTACCACGAAACGGTAGACGTGTAGCATCCGTGTGCGAGTGACGAGTAGTGCCACTGAACTAACGAAGCCGGCTAAATCCGGTATAGGTTTTTCCTTTGTGAGGACGTAGTACCGACATAATCTGGTGACGCCTCGACGTCACACCCAACTAAATGAACAACTTCATTTAAAAACTTGAAGGTTTTGATCCAAAGTAGTAAAACTTGATGTAACTCCTTCCCTTGAACAGGATATTCAAAGTTAATAAATTTTCAACTTATAGGATGTTAAGGACAGAGCACTCTGTTTTCAGCTAAATCAAGGCTGAAGTTAATCAGAGGTTAGAGGTTGAGTTCTTTCGAGGTTGGGGTCGTATGATACATTTCTGGAAAGCTTTGGAGGAGCTTTACAACTTTTCTGTTGAGTTCCAGAGGTGTTTCATCCCTTAACCACTCGAAAAATGCAGTAGAGTTGAAACTGTCCAGAAAACAGGACGGAGCAAAGACTCTCTGTAGACTCTCTGTAAATTAAGCATAACTTCCTGCATAAAAATCCAAAAATAGAAAATGAGGTGGTTCTGGGAAGCTTATGAGATGGGTTACAACTTTGTAACAGAAAGTTTTGTCAGATTAGGAACAGAATTAACTGGAATTCTTGGATCAAATCAGTACCTAAGGCAGGGAGGTGCTGTCCAATTGTTCCCAGAAATTCTGTTAACTTTGACATCTCATAACTTTTGAACCAGAGCAGATCTTAGGCCAACCAAATACTTTCTGGAAAGCTATTGAAGTTAACTTTAACTTTGATGTTGAGCTCCAGGACTGGTTTTGCTTTTAACCTGGCCTAAATCAGATTGATATGGAAACTGGTCAGGGCTGTCATGGGAACAGCAGATCAGCAGTCAAATTTGTTTAAAAATTTGAACTATGTTTCCAAGTGTTAAGGGTTCAATGACATATCTTATGTTATAACTCAATGGTTTACTGTTTAAATAAATATTTGACATTTCTCAAATATATTTTTACAGATGGCAGCAGATAAACGGTTGGAGAACGGGTGGGTAGTTTCCCACTGCTCTGACCGTAGCGGCTACCCGGGAGCATTGTGGCTAATGCTCCAATATTTCGGGTACAACCAGATGCCGCAATACTTCGCCAAGGAAGAAGGCGAAGAGGGGAACAAGACGTGGACGATCCATGTCGAGGTTCCTGCAGGGCCTACGCCACCCGGTTGGGTGCCATTCACCGTCACGGTGAGAGGAAGACAACCGGAAGGGATGTGGCAAGTGGCAGCCCGTGACACTATGTCACGTTTCTGCCAACTACACGTACAGGCTATGGAGGGAACTCCATACGCACTCGTTCCGGTGGAGGGACGAGCTCAGCATGTGTGGGAAGAGAGGTACCTAGAGGCAACAAACCCGAGTTGCCCAAGGTACAACCCCGCGGAGGCAAATCTCAGCCTCCAAATGAGGGCGGGAAACGCTGTGATGGACAGCCAAGCTGTTCATACGGAGCATCTCGCCACCAAGCTCAAGGAGAGCACAAGCCGTGGAGATCATTTTGAGAGTGCTCACAGTGCACTCCGCAATGTGCTCCTTCCGACGATCAAGCGACTGAATGAACAACACAATCAGTTGCGTCGTCTGAAGAAGGCAAAGAAGAAGAGCCGTGTTGACATTGCGGCGTTGCAAGAGCTGGTGCAGACCCTAACCCAGCAGAATGAGGACCTTGCTCAAGAGCGGGACGACGCTATTGAGGAAGGACAAGGCTGGGAAGAGGACTACAACCAGGCTATGGACGAGGTGCATGCATTGCAGGACCTCGTGCCCCCGGTATTGGGCGTACCGGTAGTCTTGGGTCTTCCAGCCATGGGAGAACCTGGAATGGGAGAAGAGGTGGTAGACCCCGAGCCACCAGCAGAGGTACCGGAGGAGGACGACCCACAGGAGGTCGAGTTCTACTCCGAGTAGGGGGTTACGGTTGCCAAGTAGGGCAGCTAGGGTAGCGTAACCCAACTTTTGTAATCGGTGACATGTCGTGTAGACAGTAGCGTAGGTATAGGTAGTGACGACATGAGCGCAACTTCTCGGAGATCCGAGAATAATGTATCTTGTATAAAGTTTATGCTTTATCAATATATGTTAATGTTGTGCAAGTTGATCATGCGTCGCTTCAATACTTACTGCTGTTTATGGAATTTTGAGAAAGACATGTGCTAATTGCTGCTGTGTTGAATTTCAGAATGACGCGTACTCGTGCCAACCCCGATGTTGGAGGTACTAGCCAAGGGGGAGAGACCTCCCAACCACCTCCCGAGGACTCCTCGGGACAACAGCAGCAACAGCAACAGCAAACACCGCCACCGCCACTGCCAACGGTTACATTGGCCGACATTGTCGCGGCAATGGCGGGTTCACATCAGCAGCATACAGAGCTGCTGCAAACGTTAATTGCGAATACGTCTCGCCCGGAGAGACGTCAAGATCGCGAGGAGCGCCAACAGAGCTCCTACTCCGACTTCCTGGCGACTCATCCCCCTGTATTCTCAAGGGCGGATGAACCACTTGACGCGGACAACTGGCTCCGCGCCATAGAGATGAAGTTCGGGCTGCTCCAAATCAGCGAGCAGCGCAAGACTCAGTTCGCGGTCCAGCAGCTCCAAGGATCCGCGAGCGCGTGGTGGGCCAACTTCTGTGCTTCACAGCCCACCGACCGAGTGATGACCTGGGCGGAGTTCCGGACGGCCTTCAGGGCCTATCATATACCGCCCGGTTTGATGAAGAGGAAGACGCAGGAATTCCTACACCTGCAACAAGGGAGCCGGAACGCGCTGGAATATTCCAGGGCGTTCAACGATCTCGCGCTCTACGCGTCGTATCACGCAGATACGGACGAGAAGCGGCGGGACCACTTTTACCAGGGGCTTAACCCGCTCCTGAAGGACAAGCTGGCGATGTTCAATCGCGGCAGCCTCAACGACATAATTGATGCTGCGATTGTTCAGGAGGACTCCGGCAAGGAGTTAGCGGCGGCAGAGCGAAAGCGAAGCGCGCCGCAGAGCAGCGGAGAAGGAGGCAGTCCTTCTCAGAAGTTTCGGATGGTGAATCGCCCACCATCAGGTCCGCGCTGGCAGCCACCACAGCGGTCGATGCCGTTCCGCGGTCGGCCGTATTCTTCACCGGCATTCCGGCCGGCACTGCCAGCACCACCGCAACAACAACAGCAGCAGCGGGCGATGCCGCGTGCGTTTGCACCTCCGCAACGCATGCCGGGCTTTCGTCCACCAAGTACTCCACCAGCAGCGGCCACATGTTACAAGTGTGGTCGTCCAGGACACTTCGCGAGCAGTTGCCCGGAGAGGCAAGGCGGCGGAGTGGTACCACAGTTTCCGGGGAGGAATCAACCCCGGAACCCTACTAATGCGCGGCGGGCAAACCCTAGGCCCGGTACTGTCCACCAGCTTGCCATTGAGGACGTGCCGGAGGGCGAGCCAATCCTTGCGGGTATGTTCCAACTCCACCAGCATCCCGCTATAGTACTATTTGATTCAGGCGCCACGCATAATTTTATTAGCCAAGCTTTCATTGCTAAACACAGCTTGCCAATACTACCCACCGATAGTCCATATTTAATTTGTTCACCGGGTGGGAAGATTTCAGCAAGCGTAATGGTCTCCAAAGCACCATTATGCTTAGCGGGTAGAGTGTACCCCACGTCTCTCATTATCTTAGAGGGACAGAAGGTCGATGTCATCCTAGGGATGTCGTGGTTAAACCGCCACGGCGCTGTTTTAGACACCGTCCTCCGAGTCGTGCACTTAAACTCAGGAGTGCACGGTTCTCACTCATTATTTCTGGACAGTCCAGAAATAAAACTTCCAAGTGTCTATCAAGCCACAACCATCAGATTGGAAGACATTCCAGTGGTCCGAGAATTCCCTGATGTATTCCCGGATGATTTGCCGGGGATGCCACCCGATAGAGAGGTGGAGTTCAAGATTGAACTTGCACCGGGAACCATGCCAATATCCCGAAGGCCGTACAAGATGGCGCCCAAGGAGTTGGCTGAACTGAAGACTCAGCTCACGGACCTTCTGGAGAAGGGTTTTATTAGGCCGAGCTCCTCGCCATGGGGCTGTTCGGCATTATTTGTCAAAAAGAAGGATGAAACGTTGCGGCTTTGCGTGGACTACCGTCCATTAAATGCCGTAACCATCAAGAACAAGTACCCGTTGCCACGGATCGACATGTTGTTTGATCAGTTGGTCGAAGCAAAGGTCTTTTCCAAGATGGATTTAAGATCCGGGTACCATCAGATTAAGATCAGGGCTGAGGACATTCCAAAGACAGCTTTTTCGACAAGGTACGGACTTTATGAGTACCTGGTCATGTCCTTTGGCCTCACCAATGCTCCAGCTCACTTCATGTACTTAATGAACTCGGTGTTCATGCCGGAGCTGGACAAGTTTGTCGTGGTCTTCATCGACGACATCCTGGTATATTCCAAGTCGGAGGAAGATCACAAGAAACATCTGCGTATAGTCTTGCAACGGCTGCGGGATCACAAGTTATACGCAAAGTTCAGCAAATGCGAGTTTTGGATATCGCAAGTGCCTTTCCTCGGGCATATCATCTCAGCGGAGGGTATCGCTGTGGACCCGAGCAAAATCACGCAAGTGCTGAATTGGAAATCCCCGAGAACTGTTCATGAGGTACGGAGTTTCCTCGGACTCGCGGGATATTATCGGAGGTTCATTCCGAACTTCTCGAAGATTGCCAAGCCAATGACAGAGCTGCTGAAGAAGGCTACCAAATATGTTTGGAGTCCAGCATGTGAAGCAGCATTCAAGGCTTTAGTCAAGCACCTGACATCAGCACCGGTTTTGGCGCAGCCAGACACAACAAAACCGTTCGATGTGTACTGCGATGCATCCGGCATTGGGCTCGGATGTGTGTTGATGCAAGACCGAAGGGTGGTCGCGTATGGGTCACGGCAGCTTAGGAATCATGAGCAAAATTATCCAACTCACGACTTGGAGCTCGCTGCCGTGGTACTTGCACTGAAAATGTGGAGGCACTACCTACTCGGTAACCTCGTACATTTATATACCGACCACAAAAGCCTCAAGTACATATTCACTCAGAAGGAGCTGAACATGAGGCAACGAAGATGGTTAGAACTGATAAAGGATTACGAGATAGAGATCCATTATCATCCGGGCAAGGCAAACGTTGTGGCAGACGCGCTAAGCCGCAAGTCACACGTCAATAATCTGACCATCACACCGTTGGAAGAGAGCGAACCACCACTACATGTGATTCCACATGGAGCTCTCTACAACCTAGCTTTGATCCCCACCATCCGTGAAGAGATAGCGGCAGCCCAGAAGAATGACAAGGGCATATCACATTTGCGGAGACGTGTAGACAGTGGGGAGTTGAAATGTTTCCGGAAGGACGGAGACGGCGTCCTATGGTTCAAGGACCGGATCGTCGTACCCCGAAACCCGGAGTTACGGAAGAAAATCTTTGATGAGGCTCACTTATCAAAGTTTTCTATTCACCCCGGCAGCAACAAGATGTATCAAGAACTCAGAAGCAAGTTTTGGTGGACACGGATGAAGCGAGAGACTGCAAAATACGTGTCCGAGTGTGATACATGTCGACGGGTGAAGGCAGACCACATGCGGAAACCGGGACTGCTGCAACCACTGGGCATTCCTGCCTGGAAGTGGGAGGACGTGAGCATGGATTTCGTCGTCGGTTTACCCACCACCTTACAGAAACATGATTCTGTGTGGGTGATCGTCGATCGGCTCACCAAAGTTGCCCATTTCATCCCGGTCAACACCAACTACAACGCCAAGAAGTACGCTGAACTGTACATCTCACGGATCCTATGCTTATACGGCGTACCCCGTACTATCGTATCGGACCGGGGCACTTTATTTGTGTCCCGTTTTTGGGAGCAGCTCCACGCTGCCTTGGGGACGAAGCTGATCCGTAGTTCAGCCTACCACCCGCAGACGGATGGGCAAACGGAGCGGGTAAATCAAATCTTAGAAGACATGCTACGAGCTTGCGCTATCGACCACGGCAAGAACTGGGATGATCACTTGCCGTTAGCCGAGTTCTCGTACAACAATGGGTACCAAGCCAGCATCAAGATGGCGCCCTACGAGGCGCTATACGGGAGAAAATGCCGCACACCATTGAATTGGTGTGAGTCTGGCGAGAGGGTTACCTTCGGGATTGATCTTGTCAACAACGCGGAAGAAAAGGTTCGATTAATTCAAGCGAACCTAAAAGCCGCTCAATCCCGACAGAAACAGTATGCGGACCGGAGAAGGCGTCCGTTACAATTCGAAGCTGGAGACCACGTATATCTACGAGTGTCTCCAATGAAGGGCGTAAACAGATTTGGGGTGAGAGGAAAGTTAGCACCCCGATTCATCGGTCCATTCCAGATTACCGAAAGATGTGGATCGGTGGCATACCGGCTAAGATTACCAGAAGCACTTTCCGGTGTGCACGACGTCTTTCACATTTCCCAGCTGAGGAAGTGTCTCAAGCTATCAACTACCGTTCAGCTGGAAGACATTGAAGAACTGCAACCGGATCTCACCTATCGGGAGGAACCGGTGCAGATTATTGATGAAAAGGCCCGAACCACACGCAACCGTACGTTGTGGTTCTACAAGGTTCTGTGGAGTAATCACTCCATGGATGAAGCGACATGGGAGAGCGAAGAATTCCTTCGCACTAACTACCCCGACTTTCTCACGTCGCATATCCGGTAATTTTTCCACCGTCCTCTCTCTCATTTTCACCTTATAATCTCGGGACGAGATTCTTTTAAGGGGGGAGGAATGTAAGGGCCTCAGTTTTTGACACCCATTTGCAGTGTTCATCCCCACACCACACACCTCATTTGAGGAAAAATGATGAACACAAATAAAGAGCAAGTAACAATTATCAACATGCTCATTAGGGAACAAACTCACACATTGCAAAAGTGGTACTTCCCACATGTGATATAGATGGGCTGGACATATGAAAACTCCTACACTTTGCCAAGGATGTCCATGCCAAGTTTCACCCAAATTCAAAACATTTTTGAGGTCATCTTGGGTGTAGATAGGAAAGGGGCAGTTTGAAAACATATTCAAATTCAAACTGTTTTCACCCACTGAATTTAAAAGTGGAAGGCATATTCTTGCTCAGCACATTTTTGTGAGCTCACACACCAATTTTCACTCCATTTGGAGTTGATCTTGACATGAGCTAAGGGGGAGAAATTCAAACTTTATTTGAATTTCAAACTGCACTTGTGCTGAAATTCATTCAAACCAAACCTCATTTGAACTTTGATCAATTCAAATGGCTCTTGGGTGAATAATTTGAGTTGCCAAGGGTAGAATAGGGTTCACTGTTTACCACAGCTGTTAGGAATAAATTTCAGAGGTTAAAAGAGGAGTGGGACCCACATGTCAGCCTCAGCCTCAAAGCAAACCGACTGAACCACAGTTCAGTCGGTTCCCGGCTGTTGTGCGCGCGCGCCACCGAAGGGGCCGGCCGGCGCCAGCTCCTGCTGCGTGCCCCAAGCCGGAGGCCAGCCGGCCGAGCTATTTATTCCCTCCCCGGCGTGCCTCAGTCACCATTTCCCCGAGCTACCGACGTGCGCGACTGCTTTTCCCACTGCCATCGCCGCCGCTCGAGTTCCTGCTTGATCAAGCCGATCGCAGCTCCCTCTTTCCATTCCAAGGTCCCAGCAAGGTACTAGCAACCATCCTCCATCCTTCCCATTGATAGAAATCGATTGAAACCGAGTGATATCGGCTGTGCCGAAAGATCAAACTCGGAACTGGAAACCGCCGCACCTCGGGCTCTCGTGGACAGCCCAACCTGGGCGTTGTCACGCCCGAGCCAAGGCACCCTTGGACGCGCAAGTGATCGGTGCTGCTCATCCCCGAGCCACAGCTCGAGTGGTTGCTCACCGGCGGCGAATTTCCACTTTTCCCCTTTCTGTGTGCAGAACGACCCTCGGGTACGATTCTGTTTAATTCGTGCTCTAGAAAGGATTAGAGGGCCTCAGGCCACTCCCACACGAACTAGACACGGTGACGCACAAGTTGCCTTCACAACTCTGGGCCGGAGAACTTCTGTGCCCGGCGTAATTCAAGGTCTACTAATGGCGGAACGCACGGGGGGTATCGGGCGCACGGTGAGGACCTATTTCGGGCCTTCCCCGAGCTGCCCCGAGTTCATGTCGACCTTCTCTGAGGTCCACTGATGCTCCCCGACCGGTTTCCCAAGTAGCTGAGGCACTAGGAGCATCAGCCGACATGGCCGAAGTCGTTCCGATATGGCGGCTCGTCGCCGACCATGCTCCGGCCGTTGTCATGAGCAGCTGACCCTCGGATCATGTTCCCCAAGTAAAAGTAGGCAGGGGCGGCCAGAATCAAGAAGTTTGAAGCTGTACAGCAGCCGGCGGCGAGCTCTCCGGCGAGGTCCCTCGGCGGCGGAGCGCGGGTGTCGCGAGGTTGAAGAAGGGGGTGGACCCCAGCTGTCAGCGGCCGATATTTTGAATCGGGATCCGGCTGCGGCCGGGATCGGGTGTGCTGGCGCGCAAAAGCCTTGTGGGCCGCGGTGTGCTGTCGCTTCGGCGTGCGACGCGTGTCTCCTGGGCCCACGCGCGAGTTTAAACTTTTCCCCGATTTTCAGATTTCCTTCAAACTTCAAATCCTTATAACTTTGGCTAGAAAGCTCCAAATTGAGTGAACCAAATTTTGCTGGATTCAGCTCTTTGAGTACTTTCCAGAAAATCATGTGTCACTTCATGAGATTCCTTAATTCTCCAGAATTAATTCCTTAAAGTTTAAACTGTTAGGAATTTTAACTGGAGAATCATTTGGAGGAAAATCCTGAAATTTTGCTGAGATGTTCACCAAAATATCCTTGAACTACCATAAAAATTTCAGATCCATTTGAGCTCATTTAGTCCACCTAATGGTGTGATTAGTAAAACTGTTCCAGAGAAAATAGAAAATGTTCAGAAACATTTTCAGAATTTTCTCTGAAATTGTTTAGCTCATATCTTTAGTTAGAGACTTCCAAATTAAGTGAGACCAATTCCATTAGAACCCTCTGAAAATCTAGTTTTCAGAAAGTCATAGTTTGTTTCATGAAAATACCTAGAACACCCTAAAAGCCTTTAATTAAGGTCAAGGACATAATTATTTGTGGAGGGCTCAAATGAGCTTTGCTGCAACTAAAACTTGACCAAGTCTCTGTTTAGGTTGTAACCAAGCCACAGTAAAAGTTTCACAGTCATTAGGTCTATCTAGTAAAGGTTATAGACTTCACAACTTCAAAGTTAATACAAAAGCATTTAATTAATACATACATTGTTCTTATCATGTAGTCGCTAAGGTCGAGGAGGAACCCGAAGTCCTAGACTTCGTTACTCCGGAGGAACAGCTAGCCTACGACCAAGAGCAGCAAGGCAAGCCCCGGTTTGCATTAACCATTTTATAAATTTTTATTGTTTTGAGCACATACTTGTTTTCTTTATGTTGTGCATCAGAGTCTTGTTTGGAAACCCCACTGCATAGCCAAGAAAACCATGGGTTGGGGTTTAGGATTGCAAACCCCGTTAGCCACTGCATTGCTAGGATAGAGTAGGATTCGGTACAAGTCGAGTAGTTGGAACTACTCGCGAGAATAGGCTAGAGGCACATTGCTCGGGTAGAGATAGCACATGATACACATGGCAAGAAAATGAGACCGAGCGGAGAGTAAGGGCAGCAGGACTTTGGGGCCTGTGTGCTGTAGCTCCGCTTGTGTCGATTGAGGACCGAGCCGTGTGCGGGCCTGTTGAACAAGCTAGAACAGTACCGAAGACCTACCGGCTATATGGGAACCGGGAAACTGATGTAACTCGGGTAGCTGGGTATTGAGGCATTGCCCGTCGTTCAGAGGGTAGGTTGAGAGCTCGAGGTGTAAATCAGCTGGCGGCACAGAGATGCGCGTGCAGGGACCTCTTGCTCGGGACGATGGGACCGGTTCAATATTTGGCTAACGGGTGAAAGGTAGTCGCGTACGGCGTCCGTGATGGTTGTTGTAGGCAACATCGAGTACGGGCGTACGTGACGGGTTGTTCGGGTAACCCTGCAGGTGTAAATCGATTATAATCGCCGTCCCTCGCGGTCAGTGAGTACCACTTGTTCACTGTACCGTGACGTAGAAAGAACAGGCTAGTTACATGTTAAAATGTTGCTGATTGAAAGTTGGATATTGATTGTTAATGATATGTTGTAGCTTAGTGCTAACTAAAGTTCTTTTCAACTTTGGGCAAAGTACATGAGAGAAATGCGTTTCTTGTTTGATTGCGGCTCTCTCATGTGCCTTAGCGTAAAGTTCTCCACAACCTGCTGCTAAAACTTGAAAGTAAGGTTCTACTAATTAGGCGAGTCCTTGCAAATGATTTTTACCTCATGCAACCCATCACCCTCATGTAGAAGTTTCATGTTTAGGTGAGACGGGTCAGACTTGCTGAGCCTTCGTGCTCACTGCTTGTGTTTGAAGCTTTTGCAGGGTTCTATGAGGAAGGGACTCCCGAAGAGGAGACGGAACCCCAGGAGGGGAACCCCGTCGAGTGGGAGTCGTGCACGCCGCAGAGTTAGTGTGCGAGTGTGCTAGCAAGGACACGTTCGAGGGCTGAACGTGCACTTGATGCTTAGTCTACGCCCGCGAGTGTGGACTAAACTTATTTTGATGTAAACATGTTAATAAACTTGTTTATGTAATAAAGCTTCCGCTTCCGCTTTGTACCTTTGACGTGTGTTATACGGTGTTGTGCAACGCAGCACCCCTCAGCGTGATCCTGGCTCGACAGGACCAGTGGGGTCGTGTCAGGACCCCCGAAACTTTCCCGGCGAAATACTCCCCCGACAGCCCATGAAATGGAGAACGGTTGGGACTAAAAGAAACAGCACCTCAAGGCGGTCCTTTCTTGTGTTGCTCGTCGGGCACAAGAGCGTCTGTGCTGGCCGGACGCCGGCGATCAGAGAGGCGGCGTTTCTGTGCTCGCGCGGAACCGAGAAAGAAACTCGGTCGTGAGTGGTTCTCGTCTGGGAAACAGGAGGAAGGGCGGCGTGGGCTGTGTGCTGGCCTTTGAGCCGCGGTTTTGGCACCGTGAGGTGCCCGATTGCTGCCTCGGTTGCTCGCCGCCGTTCTCTTGCCTTGCGCGCGAAGCGGAGGTCGGCTGCAGCAACCGACTGCACCCTCGTGTGTGCAACTGACCTGTGGGACTCCCTTTTACCCCGTTTTCCCTAATAATTCTTTTCTGTTTTTGCTAATTATCCCACCAGCTACTCACAATTTAATGTGAGATTTAGTCACCAAGTCTTGGTTTAAATTTGAATTCTCAAATTTGAACTATGTTTGGCTAAATTTGCTGCATGTTTAAACTGAAATTCAAATTCAATTTTGAATTCTTGCAAATTTAGCTCTTGACAAGATGAACTCCAATGAGGATGAAAATTGGTGGGCTTACTCAGAAAATTGTGCTGAGTTTAAATGTGAAGCTAACTTTTGAATTTGAGTGATGAAAGTTGCTACAATTTGAATTTACATTCAAATTGGCCTCTTTTTCAAATACCTCCAAAAGTGCCTCAAAAAGTGTTGGATTTCTATGAAACTTGGACTGAACCTTCCCAAGACTTTTTAAGTTCTAGGGGTGAGCTCAACCTATCATGTTCATGTGTAGAAATCCTACTTTGTGAAAGTGAAGGCTTTCCCTTCTAATTACCCTTTTGGTGGAGGTTACTTGCTCTTCACAACATTTCCTAAGATATCCACAATAAAAACTGTGGTGTTGTGAGGTGAAGAAAAATTTTTGCAAATCCTATTTCTTGGGCTTTTACATCCCTCCCCCCTTAAAAGAATCTTGTCCCGAGATTACAAAAGAAGAGATAGCGATGTAATAGGGACTTATCAGTGTTGAGAAGCCATGAACTCCGGGTAATTTGAGCGAAGGAACTCCTCGCTCTCCCACGTCGCTTCTTCGGCGGTGTGGTTGCTCCAGAGTATTTTGTAGAACCACAACGTTCTGCTACGTGTGGTTCGGGCTTTCTCATCAAGAATTTCCACCGGATACTCATCATAGGTCAAATCCGGTTTCAGCTCGCCGACGTCTTCGGTAGGAACAACAGCCGTATGCTTCAAACATTTTAGCAGTTGCGAAACATGAAAAACATCATGGACACCAGCAAGAGATGCCGGTAACTCCAATCGATACGCCGCTGGTCCGTACATCTCGGTGATAGCATAGGGTCCAATAAAACGGGGAGCGAGCTTCCCCTTCACACCGAACCGGTGCACGCCCTTCATCGGAGACACACGGAGGTACACGTGTTCCCCAACGTCAAAGTGCAACGGTCTACGCCTCTTATCAGCGTAGCTCTTCTGTCGGGATTGAGCGGCCCTCAAGTTAGCTTGAATTATCCGAACGCGCTCTTCGGCGTCGTTCACCACATCAACCCCGAATGTGACCCTTTCACCGTACTCGCACCAGTTTAATGGGGTGCGGCATTTACGACCGTAGAGAGCTTCATAGGGTGCCATCTTGATACTCGCCTGATAGCCGTTGTTGTACGAGAATTCCGCCAATGGTAGGTGATCATCCCAGTTCCTACCATGGTGGATGGTACATGCTCTCACCATGTCTTCCAGAACTTGATTCACCCTCTCTGTCTGGCCATCTGTCTGAGGGTGATAGGCGGAGCTCCTGATCAACTTAGTACCCAATGCAGCGTGTAGCTGCTCCCAAAAGCGAGATACAAATAATGCACTTCGATCTGACACAATGGTCTTGGGTACCCCGTATACGCATAGAATCTTCGCTATGTATAGCTCCGCATATTTGCCGGCATTGTAACATGTATTCACCGGAATGAAGTGAGCCGTCTTAGTTAACCGATCAACGATTACCCATATTGAATCATGCTTGTTGGATGTTAGGGGTAATCCCACAATGAAATCCATGCTTACATCTTCCCATATCCATGCCGGGATCTTCAGGGGTTGCAACAGCCCTGATTTCTTCATGTGAACAGCTTTCACTCGTCGGCACGTATCGCACTTGGATACGTACTTCGCTACCTCCCGCTTCATCCGTGTCCACCAAAATTTCTTCTTCAAATCTTGGTACATTTTGTTGCTGCCCGGATGAATGGAGTACTTAGACAAGTGAGCCTCATCGAGGATTTTCTTCCTCAGCTCCATATCCCGGGGTACGACTATGCGGTTGTCGGTACACGCGATATGGGGTACCCCCGCGCACAGGGGGAAAATGCCTAAGGAACTCGCCCTTCTCCGCAGGGAGAGCTCCGAAGGCGCCACGCGTCCGGTGGGGCCAGACCTCCCTCTCCTCAGAGGAGAGCTCCGGGCCCGCCATGTGGCATACAGAAGCCGGACCTCCCCTCCGCGGGGGAAAGGCCCGAAGGTGCCACGTATCCGGCAGGGCCGGACCTCCCTCTCCTCAGAGAGGAGCTCCGGGCCTGCCACGTGGCCGACAGAAGCCGAACCTCCCCCTCCGTGGGGAGAGGTCCGAAGGCTCCACGTGTCCCGCGGGGTCGGACTACCCTTTTCCTCTGAGGAGGGCTCCGGGCCCGCCACGTGGCCAGCAGAATGGCGCTGCCTGCCTCCGAGCGATAGGCAGCGGACGTAAAGACGCCCCATACCTTGCCCGTACAAGGTATTCAAGGCCCGCGTCTTCCCAAAACACGGAGACGCGGAGCACGCCTCTGTCAGGTGCCGTTGCGCCCAGTCGCATCACAGACTGGCGCGCGGTGTAAGAGCCTGCCAGCCAATAAACGCAGCGACAAGAAATCCCATGCCGCCCCCGCCGTCATCATCCACTATGACTAGCATGCGGCATGGGCAGGGATGCAAGACGAAGACTCAGAAGCCTTTGCCAGAGACAACTACCGGCATAACTGCAGATACGGTAGATAATAGTCAATCTCCCCGGGACCACCTGTCGGGTCCCGGGCCCCCCCTTGTAAGCCACCCGAGTCTTGGACTATAAAAGACTCGAGTAGGCGACGATAGCAAGGGTTCGCACTCTAGCCATTCACCCCCAAGCTGTAACTCATCCTCGAGCTCAGGACTCCGGTTCTGAGCAGCAAGCAATACAGCAAGCTCCATAGCTCGCCGTGGATGTAGGGTTTTACGCTCCGGCGGCCTCAACCACGTAAAACTCGCTGTGTCAAGCTCTTACTAACTCATCCATACGCTCAAGCTCTCCACAAGGGTCTAGCCCCACCGAAAAAAGAACCTTCGCGGGCTGCCCAGTGCAGGCCCGGGGGAAGTGTCGACCGAACACTTCGACATTTGGCGCGCCAGGTAGGGGGCTTTCCCTTGCGCGACGAGTTTCCGCCGATGAAGATGACCAAGGTCCCTTCAGCGGCAAACTCTCCCCCTCCGCGTTCACGGTGAACCGTGACCAGCAGGGAGTACATGTCGACGCACTCAGGACGGAGTGTGTCGGCACAAGCTGGTAGCCAGCAGCTGACTCCGGCAACGCCGACTCCGGCAATGCAGGCTCCGACCAGTGTGAGATCTTCTGCAGCGCTGAGCGTACACCATGGGGGTGCGCTAGCTGCAGCAAGAGCACTACTGCGCAACCCACCTGCTGGGGATGCGCCCCATTCAGCGACCCAACAGTGGGTCCGCGAGGTAGACCGTCTCGTCATCGCCGCCACAAACCCTCGACTTCGGCGGGGACGACGTTCCAGTCAACCGGCAGTGTCGCTGGCGCGCACGCCCACGGTTGACGGGCAGACGGCGGACTCCAGCTTCACCAGGCCTCCAACGACGGACCTGAGGGCAGAGCTGGAGCGATGCCACTTGGGCCAAGATGCCCGAGTGTTCCTCGAGCGACGTCGAGAGAGGCGTCGCATCCAAGAGACTGGCGACAGCATGACGTCGGCCTCAACCCAGCCTGAAGGACAGATCTTCACCACGCGAGCTCTGCCCCAGGCGTACGCTGCACAGCATATGCCACAACCATATGCGCCGCAAGCAGCGCCCCTGGTCTATGGTGCAGCCTTGCCCATGCCGGGGTACACGGTGCCAAGTGTGAACCAAGCGTTCGCAGCGCCAATACCTGCGGCAGCAGGAGCAGGATGTGCGGCCCTTGCACCCCACCTTCACTTCGCGAGGTGGCCGCGCAAGTTTCGGCCGCACCTGCCCGAGAAGTACGACGGTAGCTTCAACCCGGCGGAGTTCCTCCAGATCTACTCCACCGCCGTACTTGCCGCAGGAGGGGATGAGGCTGTCATGGCCAACTACTTCCCCGTCGCCTTGACCGGCCCAGCTCGGTCTTGGCTCATGAATCTCCCTCACAGGTCCATAACTTCCTGGGGAGAGCTCTGCCGGCAGTTCGTCGCCAACTTCGGCAGCTCCTACACCCGTCCCGGCACGGAGCTTGACCTCCACGCCGTCAAGCAACAACCTGGGGAGTCGCTGCGCTCTTTCATCCAGCGGTTCTCCCAGGTACGCAACACCATCCCGCATATTCAAAGTGCTTCTGTGGTGGTGGCATTCCGGCAGGGTGTCCGGGACGAGAAAATGCTTGAGAAGCTCACAACCAGAGAGGTCCGCGACGTCTCTGAGCTCGTCAGCCTAGCAGACAAATGCGCCAGAGCAGCTGAAGGGCGGAACTGGCACTCTCTGCCGACCTCCGAGTCAGGAGGACAGCCCGGGTCCGGCGCTGCTGCCTATGGAGGTGGCAAGAAGGCCAAGAACTGGGGGAGTGGCAAGATGAAGTTATCGTTCACGGCTCCCGTCGCCACTGCAGCAACGACTAGTGGAGCTCGGGGGCCACGCCCCGACAAAAGGCAGCGGCAGTCACCGGCCCCAGATAGTGACCAGGGCGGGCTATGCCCCGTGCATGGCGCCGGCAACCATACTGCTGCCGAGTGCTGGGATATTCCAGAGGCTCGCAGAGCGCTTCCGCAAAGGAAGACAGCAGAGAGCTGAAGCACCGCCCTGCCCTCAGAGGGATGGCAAGCAGAAGGTTGATGCTCCAGTCAGCGCTGCCCACCAGGTGGGGTTTCAGGAGCCTCAGCGTGTCATAAAGACAGTGCATAACGGTGAGGACTCCAGCTCCGATGGTGACGGGCTGAGGCGGTAGCCGGCTGTGGCTGCCGTCCCAGGTCAGAGGAGGCTGCACTGCTGCAGCGTCAACCTTGGAGAAGCCCAAAGTAGTCGCGGCAGCCCAAGCACCGATCACAATGGTGCAAGGTCGGGCCAGCCTCACCCGAGAGCACGCCTCCGTGCCTCGGACATACCTCCCGCGGGCCGCCCAAGGTCTGTCAACCCCTTGAAGGCCTTGCCAGAAGGGGAAGATGCCTTAGGTCTTCCAAGACGAGCCCGGGTCCACCTACCCCTTGAAGGCCGTAGCCAGAATGGGAGAACTCCCCGGGGGCGCCCAGGAGAAGCCGCGCAGGACCTGATCCAGCGCGAAGATGACAGCCTCGTCGACGAGACTCGGCTGCAGGTAACATCCCACAGCGCACGGTCTCGGCTGATGCTCTAAGCACTACCGCCAAAAAGCCAAATGTGTCAGGGACCTGCAGAAGGGCAATCTGGTATCGCGGCACGCTCTTTCCCGAGAAGGACCTATAAAATCTTCCCCAGCAGGGAATGTCCCTTCTGAATCACGAAAGCTGCAGCCCCAGGTACACATGCCTTTCAACCGAGTGTGGGATCCGTTCCCAAAACCCTTGGCATGGAGCAACACTGTAAGTCCTACTCCCCGAGCATCAGTAGAACAGGGTCATTCCCTTCTGTAATGAATCCCATAGAATTTAGGAACAGAGCTTGGGGCAGCTAAGTCTCAAGGGACGGTACAGGACTACGTCCAGTTTAGCCTGGTTCCGACCCTAAGCGCGTAGAGTCTTGCTTCCCTTGTAGACGAGGCGGAACATTGCCTCCATGTACAGCCAGAATTCCACCTATGGCATGAACACAGAAACCTGTTCTACTCAGCTCTCTCTCATGCGCTCATTTAAATTATGCATTAATTTTTATGATCGCACTATCTATGTATGTTCATCATACATCTAGCTCCCCCTCTCCCGCGCTCATCCATAGTCAGCATTCACTATCCTACCGAGGGCGGCCGCGCTTGAGGCACCTGCCGATGACCGAGTGAGTCTCTCGGGCCTCCCCCAGTCAGGTGTTGCGGTGCCAGTTGGTCACCTCCAGGAAAGGCCTGCGTTGTGCATGGGGGGTCCAGGGTGCGTATCCCGCTTAGCAGGCCACGAGCCCAAAGCGTGTGCATCCTGCCCTCCGGAGGTACAGGGGAGTACAACCTCTTTGCCTGGTCATGAACCCAAAGCACGTGCACTCTGCTTCCCCAGCGCACGGCCCGGTACTAGGGATCGGACGACCGTACCCGGACCTCGGAGGGAGCCGGAGCTCCGGCGCCTCGAGCACAGAATTGCCCAAGCCCCGTATAACGGATCAGGATCATAAGACGAATAAGACTAGGAGACGGGAGGGGAGGACCCCCCGAGGAGAATTAGGTTTCCTCTGCCTGTGTGCAGGACCTCCCGGTTACGGCAACGGGGACTGCATGAAGTGGGGGGAAAGGAGCTACCAACTACTCCGGCCTAGGACTGGAAGGGCCGGGTCCCGCTGTAAGTGCATCTAGGATATCCCTTATGGGTTTTGGCTAATTGATGACGAACATATGAGATTCTAATGAAACTATTAAGATGATTGCAGGATAAACAAAGTGAACTGGCTCGGCACACACACAGAAAGGTGAAAATAGAGTGGTGCCCGAAAAGGAAGAAGTTAGTGAAATTTAGAGAAGCAAAGTAGATATAAATGTATAGGTGGTGTGTGAGAGAGACACATCCCAAGAGCTCATGACTTTGCGTAGGGGTAAGGGGTTTAAAAATCAACTAAAATCCACTGAAAACCGGACTAGTCCGTTCATGGACCGGACTAGTCTGTTTAACTTTCTGAAAGACGCAAACATAGTGCACCGGACTAGTCCGCCTTGTGAACCGGACTAGTCCGGTCAGGTCACTGGAACGCAACCGGACAAGTCCGATTTTAGACCGGACTAGTCCGGTCATGTCTCTGTTGTCCTCCTTAGAGGACTACGGACTAGTCCATCCAGCAACAGGACTAGTCCGCTAAAGTTTCTGAAAACCCATCTCACATAGTACCGGACAAGTCCGGTTTGTGGACCGGACTAGTCCGGTTAACCCACTGGAAGTAGGCCGGACAAGTCCGATCATATACCGGACTAGTCCGGTAGTAGGTTTAACAACGGAAACTTTTTGGAAAAGCCTATAAAAAGAGGTCCTTCGGCTTTTCCCTAAGAAGACACGACTCATACTGTCAAAACTTGAAACCCTAGCGCCGCCACCTGTCCCAAGAGCCCAAAAACACATCTCCCCACACATCTAAGGTGCAAAAAGGTGAAGATCAATAAAATACTTGGATTTGGGATTGGGAGATCGTCGTTCCTTCGTTGTGAGCTCTTGGGGTTTGATCTCTCTACACTCATATTCTGAATTGTAATCTTTTTGAGTATATTTGATCAACTTCTCATTGTAATTCTTGTGGGAGCCCTCAACGTGTGAGGTAGCCCCATAAAAACAGTGATTACACTTGATAGTGAAGTCAAGTCTGCCTGTGTGGTGACATGAAGAGGAAAAGGGTTGAGAACCCGGCTCTGTGTGAGCTTCCTCAACGAGGACGTAGATCTCTTGGTGAGATCGAACCTCGGTAAAAATTCGTGTCTTTTGTCTCTCATTTGGTTTACATCTTGACACATTAGATTACTAGTTTACTAGTCATCGTTTGAGTTCTTTACAAGTTTGCACGTGCATCCATACTATAAATTTAAGTTATAAAAACTGTTGTTCTTATTCCGCTGCTATAAGATAAAACTTGTGAGACACACTTAATCAACTCAAACAATTCAGCACACCGGACTAGTCCGCCCACACAACCGGACTAGTCCGGTCAGTCAAATTTCTAACAACTTTATTAAGTGTGCAGTAATTCGTTAAAGGCCTATTCACCCCCCCTTTAGGCCACATTCAATTGGTATCAGAGCCAAGTTCTCCATCAACGAGACTCACATCTCGGAGAGATCAATGGCCTCTGAGAAGAACAACGATATCCCGAAGACGAGCAACAACGATGAGGAGCTAGAAGCCAAAGCCTTCGATGTGCTGAAAGAAAACCCACATGACGATGAAGAAGTGAGGCAGCTAAAAGCACTCCTGAGAAAGAAACTGCCGGCACAAAAAGGAAAAGAGGAAGAAAAGACGATGGGGAGTGGTCATCACGACTACTCCCGGTATCCTTACAACTACAACCGACTCAATTCAAATAATCATTATCTCTCTATTCCTATGGGAAGGCCTCCACAGTTTGATGGAAGTGACTACACCATGTGGAAGTACAACATGAAGATGCATCTGATATCCCTGAACCCTAGTCTGTGGCACATTGTTTGCACAGGCATCGATATTCCGGACACGGATGATGAACTCACCCCAGAACAAGAACAGGAGATTCACAGAAACGCACAAGCCGTCGCCGTGATCACATCATCAATAAGCAGAGAGGAATTCACCAAAATCGATGGGTTAGAAAGTGCAAAAGAAATCTGGGATACCCTCAAGACAGCTCACGAAGGAAATAGGTCAGTTCGTGAAGCCAAAATCGAAATGCTTGAAGGAGAGTTGGGAAGATTTGCTATTGAAGAAGGCGAATCACCTCAAGACATGTACAACCGGATGAAAGCACTCATCAACAGAATTCGTGCGTATGGAAGTAAGAAATGGACAGATCACGAAGTGGTCAAAAGAATGATTAGAGCCTTCATGCCAAGAAACGTCACACTTTGCTCAATGATTAGAGAAAGCCCCGGGTTTCACAAAATGACTCCCGATGAGTTATTGGGAAAGATCATAAATCATGAAATGATGGAGAAAGAGGCTCAATACGTCAAAGACTTAGCCGAGCTCACCTCTTCTAAAAGGAAAGAAGTTGCCCTCAAAGCAACGTGCAGACCCAAACTCAAAGAAACTCGGGAAGACCAAGACGATGGAGATACAAGCGATGAAAGCACCGATCTTGAAGACGAAGAAATGGTACTCTTCATCAAAAAGTTCAAACGCATGATGAAGAGAAGACACGGCAACAATTCACATGAAGGCAAAAGCAAGGATAAAGGAAAATCCAAGGCTCGACGCACTTGCTACAACTGCGGAGAGTATGGTCACTTCATGGTGGACTGTACTTATGAGGAAAACAAAAAGAAGAAGGAAACAAGATCTCAAGAAAAGAAAAATTTCAGAAAAAGAAGACAAGCCCATCAAGCTCACATTGGGAAGGAGTGGGACTCAAACGACGAGTCCTCCTCCGATGAAGAAGAAGAGGTGGCCACAATCGCAGTCAAGAAACCAACTACGAGAGCCACACTCTTTCCGAACATGGGAGGACGGGACATGAACATCCATACTTGTCTTATGGCTAAGGAAGGCGAGAAAAAGGTTAGACTTACTCCTCCTATACTAAATTCCTCCATTGATGACTTTGATAGCTCTAGTGATAATGAAGAATTATTTAGAGGGCTAAGTAAAATTGCTTTAAAGAAAATGGAAATGTTGTCGAACGAACTCTTTGAAAAGGAGGAACTTGTCAACCGACAAGAAGATATGCTCATCCGTGAGAGGAAGAGATATCAAGAAGTTGAAAAGCTTCTTGAGCTTGAAAGAGAGAAGAATGAGTCACTTGAGTTAGAGCTAACCTTGAGTAAGGAAACTTACTCAAAGTTAGAGAACTCGCACATTGCAATCAAGGAAGAACTTGCTAACTTGTCAAAAGTTAACAAAATCCTTGAGGTGCAAGTAGAGTCCCTCAAACAATGTGACTCCTCTTCCTCCAAGAGCTCTTCATCCAAAGATATGCGCTCAACAACAGTAAGAACCTGCACTTGCTCTAGTAAGAAGAATGTAATTTCTAATGCTTTAACCCCACATGACATGCATTCTTCTCAAAACGGCATCTTTGATAAGGAGAAGATCAAATATGCAAGAAGTGCATATATGATCACTAGACCTTCCAATGTCAAAGATGGACTTGGCTTCGACAGGAATAGACACATGTCTACCTCTAATCATGCTAAGAATAGAATCATTTTTGTTAAAGAAAAATCCCATGAATCTGAGCTACAAACATTATTCCATACATTTGATGCTTCCTATGTTCTCATGAAAAACAAGTATGGAAAAGTCATTGCTAAATATACAGGGCCACGCCACAAGAACTTAAAAACTTGTGTGTGGGTGCCCAAGACTCTTGTGACTAACCTGAGAGGACCCAAGCAAGCTTGGGTACCTAAAACCCAGAAATAATTCTGTTTTGCATGCTTACTCCTCCGGTGGATCTAAGTGGGTACTAGACAGCGGATGCACAAATCATATGACCGGAGAGAGAAGTATGTTTGTGGAATACGAGTGCAACAAGGATCCAAGTGAAGGAATATACTTTGGAGATAACAGCCAAGGAAAGGTCCTTGGTAGTGGTAACATTGAAATATCCTCTCAACACACCTTATCTAATGTTTTACATGTAGATTCTCTAGATTATAATCTTTTATCAATATCTCAACTATGCGACAAATGTTACAACTGTTTATTCACTAATGAGGGTGTGACCGTCTTTAGAAGAAGCGATGGCTCGATTGCATTCAAGGGATTGTTGAAGGGAAAGCTTTATCTTGTTGACTTCAACAAAGATAAAGCCGAACTCAACACTTGCTTGGTTGCTAAGACCAACATGGGATGGCTGTGGCATAGACGGCTAGCCCAGGTTGGAATGAGAAATCTGCAGAAACTTCTAAAAGGTGGTCACATCCGTGGTCTTAAGGATGTGGTTTTTGAAAAAAGACAGGCCGTGCAGCGCTTGTCAAGCAGGAAAACAGGTTGGAGCACCACACCCCGCCAAGAATGTGATGACCACCGCTAAACCGCTGGAACTTCTCCACATGGATCTCTTTGGTCCAATTGCGTACATCAGCATCGGCGGTAACAAATACGGTTTAGTAATTGTTGATGATTTTTCAAGATTTACCTGGGTATTTTTCTTGTATGATAAATCAGAAACTCAAGGAATCCTCAAGAAGTTCTTGAAAAGAGCTCAAAATGAATTCTCATCAACAGTAAAGAATATCAGAAGTGACAATGGGACAGAATTCAAGAACACCCAAGTTGAAGAATATCTCAATGAAGAAGGTATAAAGCATGAATTCTCTGCACCCTATTCTCCTCAACAGAATGGGGTGGCCGAAAGGAAGAACCGAACATTGATCGAAATGGCGAGAACTATGTTGGATGAATACAAGACGTCAGACCGGTTTTGGGCAGAAGCGGTGAATACCGCTTGTCATGCTACAAATCGGTTGTACCTTCATCGACTTCTGAAGAAAACTCCATATGAGCTTCTCACGGGTAAAAAGCCTAACGTTTCTTATTTCAAAGTTTTTGGTTGCAAATGTTTTATTCTGAACAAGAAACCAAGGGCCTCGAAGTTTGCTTCGAAGTCCGATGAAGGATTCTTGCTCGGATATGAATCGAACGCCTACGCCTATCGTGTCTTCAACAAAGTGTCCGGCCTTGTTGAAGTAGCGCGTGACGTAGTGTTCAATGAAACTAACGGCTCACAAGTGGAGCAAGTCGATAAGTCTATGCTAGATAAGGAGGAAGCTCCATGTGAAGCCCTGAAGAAAATGGCACTTGGTGATATCCTACCACGAGATGAAACACAAGATGAAGCTCAACAAGGAAGCAATGATCAAGGGGGAGCTCCTACAAAAGATCAAGTTGAGGAAGGTCAAGAAAATCAAGATGATCAAGGAAGCAATGATCAAGGGGGAGCTCCTACAAAAGATCAAGTTGAGGAAGATCAAGAAAATCAAGATGATCATGGAAGCAATGATCTAGGGGGAGACATGACACATGAAGACAATGAAGAACAAACAACTATACAACATCCACACCCAAGAATACATCAGTGTGTGCAAAGGGACCATCCTGTCAACAATATCATTGGAGATATTGCTAAGGGAGTAACTACTAGATCTCAAATTGCAAATTTTTGTGAACATTATTCTTTTGTGTCTTTTCTAGAGCCATACAGGGTAGAAGAAGCCTTAAGGGATCCAGACTGGGTGATTGCGATGCAAGAGGAGCTGAACAACTTCAAAAGAAATGAAGTGTGGGAGCTGGTGGAAAGACCAAGGGCGAACATCGTTGGAACCAAATGGGTCTTTCGGAACAAACAAGATGAACATGGAGTAGTGACAAGAAATAAAGCAAGGTTGGTGGCCAAAGGTTATTCTCAAGTGGAAGGTTTGGATTTCGATGAAACCTTCGCTCCTGTAGCTAGACTTGAGTCCATTCGCATTTCATTGGCATATTCTACTCACCATAATTTTAAGTTGTATCAAATGGACGTCAAGAGTGCCTTTCTGAATGGTCCGATAAAGGAGGAAGTCTATGTGGAGCAGCCACCGGGGTTCGAAGATCAGAAGTATCCCAACCATGTCTATAAACTGCGTAAGGCTCTCTATGGCCTCAAACAGGCTCCTCGAGCCTGGTATGAGTGCCTTAGAGATTTTCTGATTCAAAATGGATTCAAAATTGGTAAAGCTGACTATACACTCTTTACTAAACATTTCGATGATCATTTATTCGTATGTCAAATTTATGCTGATGACATTATTTTTGGATCCACTAACAAGTCCTGCTGTGAAGAATTTAGCAAAATAATGACAGACAGGTTCGAGATGTCAATGATGGGTGAATTGAAGTTTTTCTTGGGATTTCAAGTGAAGCAACTGAGAGAAGGTACATTTATAAGCCAAACCAAATATACACAAGACATTCTCAAGAAATTCAATATGGACAAAGCCAAGCCCATCAAGACACCCATGGCCATCAACGGACATCTCGACCTCAATGAAGATGGTCCAAATGTGGACCAAAAGGTATATCGGTCCATGATTGGTTCCTTACTATACTTATGTGCATCTAGGCCAGATATTATGCTTAGTGTTTGCATGTGTGCAAGGTTTCAAGCCGCACCCAAAGAGTGTCACTTAATTGCTGTAAAAAGAATCCTAAGGTATCTTGTGCACACACCCAACTTGGGCCTTTGGTATCCCAAAGGATCCAAGTTTAACTTGATAGGGTACTCCGACGCTGACTATGCGGGATGCAAAGTCGATAGAAAGAGCACGTCAGGGACTTGTCAATTTCTTGGTAGGTCCCTAGTTTCCTGGTCATCTAAAAAGCAAAACTCCATTGCTCTTTCCACAGCGGAAGCAGAGTATGTTGCAGCCGGCAGTTGCTGTGCGCAACTGCTCTGGATGCAACAAACTCTTAGGGACTACGGCTACAATCTAAGTCATATCCCGCTTCTATGCGATAATGAAAGTGCTATAAAAATTGCACACAACCCGGTAGAGCACTCAAGAACTAAGCACATAGACATCCGTCATCACTTTCTTAGAGATCATTCATTAAAAGGTGACATAGCTATTTCACATGTTAGGACTGAAAAACAACTTGCAGATATTTTTACCAAACCATTAGATGAGAAAAGGTTCTGTGAACTAAGAAATGAGCTAAACATTCTTGACTCTCGAAATGTGGCTTGAAACATTGCATATCTGGTTGCAACTTAAATTGTTCCTTCGTACTGTCAAAAATGCTCCTCCTCTCCCTTGTACTCAGAAAACTATTCTTAATGAATAAATCTTGTGGATTATGACCATTGTTCGATTGTTGATTGCCTACTGGTCTTAATCACCAAGACTACTTGCAAAATTGTTGTCCTTGGATCACTAATAGTTATCTATATATATATCAAGTTTGTTGGAAATGGACTATGTAAGGGCCTCAGTTTTTGACACACATTTGCAGTATTCATCACCACACCACACACCTCATTTGAGGAAAAATGATGAACACAAATGAAGAGCAAGTAACAATTATCAACATGCTCATTAGAGAACAAACTTACACATTGCAAAAGTGGTATTTCCCACATGTGATATAGATGGGCTGGACATATGAAAACTCCTACACTTTACTAAGGATGTCCATGCCAAGTTTCACCCAAATTCAAAACCTTTTTGAGGTCAGTTTGGGTATAGTTAGGAAGAGGGCAGTTTGAAACCATATTCAAATTCAAACTGTTGTTATCCAATGAATTTAAAAGTGAGGGGCATATTCTTACTCAGCACATTTTTGTGAGCTCACACACCAATTTTCACTCCATTTGGAGTTGATCTGGACATGAGCTAAGGGGGAGAAATTCAAACTTTATTTGAATTTCAAACTGAACTTGTGCTGAAATTCATTCAAACCAAACCTCATTGGAACTTTGATCAATTCAAATGGCTCATGGGTGAATAATTTGAAGTGCCAAGGGTAGTATGGGATTCACTGTTTACAACAGTGATTAGGAGTAAATTTCAGAGGTTAAAACTGGAGGTGGGACCCACTTGTCAGCCACTGCTAATATCAAACCGACTGAGACTTTCTCACTCGGGTCGCCGAGCCGCAGCGGTGATCGCCACCGAGGCTAGCCACCGCGCCACTAGCTGCTTGCCCACGCGCGGGCATGAGGTGGTGCAGAGCCTTCTTAAGGCGCCTGCCCCCCTCCTCGGCCGAGGCACCACAGTTCTTCTCCGCAAAAACTCAGCGCCGGCCGAAAACTTCCGCAGCTCGGAGTTGATCGGAGAACGCCGATCGCAGCTCCCTCCTTCCACTCCAGAGTCCCAGCAAGGTACTAGAGACCTTCCTCCATCCTCCCCATTGCTAAAATTCGGTTGAAACCGATTGATATCGGCTGTGCCGAAAGATCAAACTCGGAACTTGGAACCGCCGCACCTCGGGCTCTCGTGGACAGCCCAACCTGGGCGTTGTCACGCCCGAGCCAAGGCACCCTTGGACGCGCGGGTGACCGGTGCTGCTCATCCCCGAGCCACAGCTCGAGTGGTTGCTCACCGACGGCGAATTTCCACTTTTCCCCTTTCTGTGTGCAGAACGACCTTCGGGTACGATTCTGTTTAATTCGTGCTCTAGAAAGGATTAGAGGGCCTCAGGCCACTCCCACACGAGCTAGACACGGTAACGCACAAGTTGCCTTCACAACTCTGGGCCGGAGAACCTCTGTGCCCAGCGTAATTTAAGGTCTACTAATGGCGGAACGAACGGGGGGTATCGGGCGCACGGTGAGGACCTATTTCGGGCCTTCCCCGAGCTGCCTCGAGCTCATGTCGACCTTCTCTGAGGTCCACTGATGCTTCCCGACCGATTTCCCAAGTAGCTGAAGTACTAGGAGAGTCAGCCGACATGGCCGAAGTCATTCCGATATGGCGGCTCGTCGCCGACCATGCTCCGGCCGTTGTCATGGGGAGCTGACCCTCGGATCCTGTTCCCCAAGTAAAAGTAGGCAGGGGCGGCCAGAATCAAGAAGTTTGGAGCTGTACAGCAGCCGGCGGCGAGTCCTCCGGCGAGGTCCCTCGGCGGCGGAGCGCGGGTGTCGCGAGGTTGAAGAAGGGGGTGGACCCCAGCTGTCAGCGGCCGATATTTTGAATCGGGATCCGGCTGCAGCCGGGATCGGGAGTGCTGGCGCGCAAAATCCTTGTGGGCCGCGGTGTGCCATCGCCTAGGCGTGCGACGCGTGTCCCCTGGGCCCACGCGCGAGTTTAAACTTTTCCCCGATTTTCAGATTTCCTTCAAACTTCAAATCCTTATAACTTTGGCTAGAAAGCTCCAAATTGAGTGAACCAAATTTTTCTGGATTCAGCTCTCTGAGTACTTTCCAGAAAATCAAGTTTCACTCCATGAAATTCCTTATTTCTCCAGAATTAATTCCTCAAAATTTAAACTGTTAGGAATTTTAACTGGAGAATACTTTGGGGGAAAATCCTGAAATTTTGCTGAGATGTTCACCAAAATATCCTTGAACTACCATAAAAATTTCAGATCCATTTGAGCTAATTTAGTCCACCTAATGGGGTGATTAGTAAAACTGTTCCAGAGAAAATAGAAAATGTTCAGAAACATTTTCAGAAATTTCTCTGAAATTGTTTAGCTCATATCTTTAGTTAGAGACTTCCAAATTAAGTGAGACCAACTCCATTAGAACCCTCTGAAAATCTAGTTTTCAGAAAGTCATAGTTTGTCTCATGAAAATTCCTAGAACACCCTAAGAGTTCCAATTAAGGTCAAGGACATAATTATTTGTGGAGGGCTCAAATGAGCTTTGCTGCAACTAAAACTTGACCAAGTCTTTGTTTAGGTTGTAACCAAGCCACAGTAAAAGTTTCACAGTCATTAGGTCTGTCTAGCAAGGGTTGTAGACTTCACAACTTCAAAGTTAATACAAATGCATTTAAATTAATACATACATTGCTCTTATCATGTAGTCGCTAAGGTCGAGGAGGAACCCGAAGTCCTAGACTTCGTTACTCCGGAGGAACAGCTAGCCTATGACCAAGAGCAGCAAGGCAAGCCCCGGTTTGCATTAACCTTTTTACAAATGTTTATTGTTTTGAGCACATTTTTAAATATTGTTCTTTGCATTAGAGTCTTGATTGGAAACCCAACTGCACAGCCAAGAAAACCATGGGTTGGGTTTAGGATTGCAAACCTCGTTAGCCACTGCATTGCTAGAATAGAGTAGGATTCGGTACAAGTCGAGTAGTTGGAACTACTCGCGAGAATAGGCTAGAGGCACATTGGTCGGGTAGAGATAGCACATGATACACATGGCAAGAAAATGAGACCGAGCGAAGAGTAAGGGCAGCAGGACTTTGGGGCCTGTGTGCTGTAGCTTCGCTCGTGTCGATTGAGGACCGAGCCGTGTGCGGGCCTGTTGAACAAGCTAGAACAGTACCGAAGACCTACCGGCTATATGGGAACCGGGAAACTGATGTAACTCGGGTAGCTGGGTATTGAGGCATTGCCCGTCGTTCAGAGGGTAGGTTGAGAGCTCGAGGTGTAAATCGGCTGGCGGCACGGAGATGCGCGTGCAGAGACCTCTTGCTCGGGACGATGGGACCGGTTCAATATTTGGCTAACGGATGAAAGGTAGTCGCGTACGGCGTCCGTGATGGTTGTTGTAGGCAACATCGAGTACGGGCGTACGTGACGGGTTGTTCGGGTAACCCTGCAGGTGTAAATCGATTATAATCGCCGTCCCTCGCGGTCAGTGAGTACCACATGTTCACTGTACCATGACATAGAAAGAACAGGCTAGTTACATGTTAAAATGTTGCTGATTGAAAGCTGGACATTGATTGTTAATGATATGCTGTAGCTTAGTGCTAACTAAAGTTCTTTTCAACTTTGGGCAAAGTACATGAGAAAAATGCGTTTCTTGTTTGATTGCGGCTCTCTCATGTGCCTTCGCGTAAGGTTCTCCACCACCTGCTGCTAAAACTTGAAAGTAAGGTTCTACTAATTAGGCGAGTCCTTGCAAATGATTTTACCTCATGTAACCCATTACCCTCATGTAGAAGTTCCATGTTTAGGTGAGACGGGTCAGACTTGCTGAGCCTTCGTGCTCACTGCTTGTGTTTGAAGCTTTTGCAGGGTTCTATGAGGAAGGGACTCCCGAAGAGGAGACGGAACCCCAGGAGGGGAACCCCGTCGAGTGGGAGTCGTGCACGCCGCAGAGTTAGTGTGCGTGTGTGCTAGCAAGGACACGTTCAAGGGCTGAACGTGCACTTGATGCTTAGTCTACGCCCGCGAGTGTGGACTAAACTTATTTTGATGTAAACACGTTCATAAACTTGTTTATGTAATAAAATTTCCGCTTCCGCTTTGTACCTTTGACGTGTGTTATACGGTGTTGTGCAACGCAACACCCTTCGGCGTGATCCTGGCTCGACAGGACCTTGGGGTCGTGTCAGACTAGTCCGATTTCCAACCGGACTAGTCCGGACAGACAACAATTAGGTTAAACTCAGGGGTACCGGACTAGTCTGCTACCAGGACCGGACTAGTCCGGTCAGTCGCATATAGAAGCAGTCAGCCGGACCAAACACCTCCCTCTCCACTCATTAGCACTTTGCCTCACCCTCTCTCCTAAACCCTAGCTCTCAAAGTGATTTTCGAGTTGAGCCCTCAAACTCGGAGTTTTCTCCGTGAAAAAGCCTCTTCTCGACGAGGGGATCCTACTTTCCGGACTCATCCGGACTGATTTCCACTCCTTCAACGCGAATCTTCAAATCTTGGTAAATCCCCCCGAAACCAAAATCTCAATTTTTCTAGCTCTAGCTAGTTTCCTTTGACCTCAAAAGGATGTACATTGCTTAAATAGATGTATTCCTACCATTTTCCTACCCTTGTATCCATAGATAGGAGATTTGCTTCAAATAAAACACTCAAGTTAGGGTTCTTATGCTAGGCCGGACTAGTCCGGCATCCAGATGCGGACAAGTCCGGTCCACCGGACTAGTCCGCACTCTGAAACCGGACAAGTCCGGTCTCTGACAGCTGAACTGCTACATTCCCATTTGAAGTCAATAAGGTCTCCGTTTGCATCTAATCCTTAAACTCCTTGTCAGGCATCATGTCTTCAGGATCAGATGACAGCTCTTTTCACATTGACGAAGAAGTTCAACGTGAAAGAGTGAGGAGAGCTAAGGAGGGAGTGATGAAGAAGAGACATGACGTCAATGCTCACTCTCCACCCTCCGACGACAATCTTCCTAAGAAGAGAAAAGTCATTATCAAAAGGCCTCAAAGGAAAGATGCTGCTGAGGGCTCATCAGGGCCAAGAAGAGTTCTCAATAAATGGAAGGGACTTTCTAGTGGCCCCATTGGGCCCTTGAAATTGAAAAATCCCGTTCATCACAACAGACAGCCTTCAAGTGAAGATTTCACTGGAAAAGGGAATGAGCTAGCTGATAACTTCAGAAAGATTGAAGTGTATGGACGACCGAAACAATGTTCTGATCCTAGGTTCTAGAGCAACTTCCATGCAGACTACTACGAGCACGTGTACATGAAGATGAAGAATCCCGTAGTAGAGAGTCAATGGCTGAATGTTGACTACCTGAAGTCGAAGAAGTATCCCGCCTTTCGTGAGATGGTGGAGGCCTTAGAGAGGCACGGTCTGACGGACCTGCTATCCTTTGAGTATGACTGGAACAATGAAGTCATTACCCAGTTTTACTCCACTCTCTACTTTGCTCGGGATGATGGAGACAGTCTTACTTGGATGACTCATGGTTCAAGGTACAGTGTCACTTATGATGAATTTGCTAGGATTCTTCACCTCCAAAACACTTTGGATCATGAACTGGTCATTCATAATCTGAAACCCCTGGAGAAGGAGGAACTTGAATTTCTCTATGACACAAGGATGCCATATGTCCCTCCAACCATCAAATACCTAAAGCCCTTCTTCGTGGTTCTAAATAGAGTCTTGAGAAAGACGATAGCTCCGAAGGATGGAGATGCAGGAACTATACAAGGAACCTTGAGGACTCTCATGAAAGTCATTAGTGGGAGGAGACCATTCAATGTCTTTGAGTATATCTACAATGACATTGTGAACATCTCAGTTACCCCCAATAGGTCCTGTGGATACGCACCTTATATCATGTACATGATTGAGAAGGTGACAGGACTCGAGTTTGTCAAGGATGTCAAGCATACGGGGTTGAAGCCGCAAAAACCCACTGAGTACACTCTCCCTCCGGCTCCAACTGCCCCGTCCTCTCCACCAGTGGAGAGGAGATCAAAGCAAGCTCATGATGACACTAGGTCTGCAGCTGCTCCTCCTGGTTCTCCACCTGCTCAAGAATCATCTAGCGGCATCCTCAAGATGCTCTCCTCTATCTTTGCCTGCTGCCGTAAGATCGAAGACAGGCAACGCAAAGAAAAGCTTGCAAGGAAGAGACATCAACAATACGTCAATGCAAATATCAAGTCTATCTGTGCAAAGCTTGAGATTGAGCCTGTTGGATCACCGCCTGCCTCCGAGGACTCAGAGGAAGATCCTGCTCCCGTGGATGATGAAGATGAAGATCAGACTGAGACTGACGGAGGAGGCAGCGATGAGTGACTTCCCTCAATTTTTCACTTTTTGGTGTCCTGATGCCAAAGGGGGAGAGATTGAGATGGAAGATTGAGATTAGACTTGGACTATTTTTCAATCTAGTATTAGTCATTAAGATCTTGTGTGATCAAGGACATGTACCAAATCTTGTAATGCACTATTTCTTTTCCTATGTGTGAAGTACTATGCTCTAATGCCCACTTACATGTTCACTACTGGTTGTCTTTAATTTAGCATATTTTGTTTATCACACACCTGTGAGGCACCCCACCATAAGGTGTGTACATATGTGAGAAGTTTTTTGTGAATTCTTTATTGTTCTCATGTGTACGCACCTTATGAAAATCAACCTTTTATTCTCAATTGTGATATCTCAAATGGTTGTCATCAATCACCAAAAAGGGGGAGATTGTAAGTGCATCTAGGATATCCCTTGTGGGTTTTGGCTAATTGATGACGAACATATGAGATTCTAATGAAACTATTAAGATGATTGCAGGATAAACAAAGTGAACTGGCTCGGCACACACACAAAAAGGTGAAAAATAGAGTGGTGACCGAAAAGGAAGAAGTTAGTGAAATTTAGAGAAGCAAAGTAGATATAAATGTATAGGTGGTGTGTGAGAGAGACACATCCCAAGACCTCATGACTTTGCGTAGGGGTAAGGGGTTTAAAAATCAACTAAAATCCACTGAAAACCGGACTAGTCCGTTCATGGACCGGACTAGTCTGTTTAACTTTCTGAAAGACGCAAACATAGTGCACCGGACTAGTCCGCCTTGTGAACCGGACTAGTCCGGTCAGGTCACTGGAACGCAACCGGACAAGTCCGATTTTAGACCGGACTAGTCCGGTCATGTCTCTGTTGTCCTCCTTAGAGGACTACGGACTAGTCCATCCAGCAACAGGACTAGTCCGCTAAAGTTTCTGAAAACCCATCTCACATAGTACCGGATAAGTCCGGTTTGTGGACCGGACTAGTCCGGTTAACCCACTGGAAGTAGGCCGGACAAGTCCGATCATATACCGGACTAGTCTGGTAGTAGGTTTAACAACGGAAACTTTTTGGAAAAGCCTATAAAAAGAGGTCCTTCGGCTTTTCCCTAAGAAGACACGACTCATACTGTCAAAACTTGAAACCCTAGCGCCGCCACCTGTCCCAAGAGCCCAAAAACACATCTCCCCACACATCTAAGGTGCAAAAAGGTGAAGATCAATAAAATACATGGATTTGGAATTGGGAGATCGTCGTTCCTTCGTTGTGAGCTCCTGGGGTTTGATCTCTCTACACTCATATTCTGAATTGTAATCTTTTTGAGTATATTTGATCAACTTCTCATTGTAATTCTTGTGGGAGCCCTCAACGTGTGAGGTAGCCCCATAAAAACGGTGATTACACTTGATAGTGAAGTCAAGTCGGCCTGTGTGGTGACTTGAAGAGGAAAAGGGTTGAGAACCCGACTCTGTGTGAGCTTCCTCAACGAGGACGTAGATCTCTTGGTGAGATCGAACCTCGGTAAAAATTTGTGTCTTTTGTCTCTCATTTGGTTTACATCTTGACACATTAGATTACTAGTTTACTAGTCATCGTTTGAGTTCTTTACAAGTTTGCACGTGCATCCATACTATAAATTTAAGTTATAAAAACTGTTGTTCTTATTCCGCTGCTATAAGATAAAACATGTGAGACACACTTAATCAACTCAAACAATTCAGCACACCGGACTAGTCCGCCCACACAACCGGACTAGTCCGGTCAGTCAGATTTCTAACAACTTTATTAAGTGTGCAGGAATTCGTTAAAGGCCTATTCACCCCCCTCTAGGCCACATTCACCCGCCCCTTCAGCAGGGGCGAGGCCCGAAGGCCCCACGTGTCCAGCGGGCCCGGAACTCTCGCCTCCCCTGAGGGGGGCTCCGGACTCGCCACGTGGCAGGCGGAAATCGGACCTCCCCCCCCCCCCCCCGGTGGGAGGGCTCCGAAAGCCCAACGTGTCCAGCAGGGCCAGAGCTTCCGCCTCCTGAGGAGGGGCTCCAGACCCGCCACGTGGCAGGCAGATCTGGAGCTTCCCATAGGGCGAGATCCGGAGACCCCCGGGGGCCCCTAATACAGTTAGGACCCGGGGAAGGTGTCTGTGCAGAGCTCCAGGATTGGAGAAGGCCTCTGTGTACCTTGCGGAGCTAAGGACTCAGTCAGGCAAAGAAAAGAAGGAGAGAAAAGGCATCACAGACACAAATATCTAAAAGAGTCAAATTATGTGAGGCTCCATGAGCTGGACTACAGACTCGATAAAAAGAGAGAAACAAGTCCTAAGGACCTCCCGGCTCACGCCGGAACCTAGCGGCTACAAGGGCGGCCACATCCTCGACTTCAGCCCTGGCAGCTTCCTCCCGCTCCGCGGCTGGGCCCCCTCTTGCTGGTTCCAGTGAGAAAGAGGGGTCACGGCTCTTGAAGCATGCCAGCACATGTGAGGCGACCTCTAAGGCTAGGCCGCGTCCCTCGGCCTCAAGCTCTCTGGCGACCACCGAGTCTAGCCTGTCCAGCTTGGCGCCGATCGACTCCAGCGCGGGGATCACCTCCGCCACCTTCAATGCAGGAGCCGCTGCCCTCACCGGACTGAAGCCAAGAGGGATCAGGGAGGACCCCGCTCGATCAACCAAGCTTGAGACCGCATGAGCCTCGGAGGACCGCAAGGCCGAGAGCTCCTCCACCTCGCGGCGGGCTGCCTGCAGGGCCTCTAGGTTTCTCTCGGAGAATTCCTTCTCCTTGGCCGCCAGGGAGCTCTCCCGAAGGTGGAGAGTCTTGGCGAGCCGCTCCAACTCAGAAGCCTTGAAGTCGGCGGCCAACTCCCGTTCCAAGACCGCCCGGCGTTCACGGGAGACCTGTTCCTCCCTCAAGTCGAGGTCTGCCTTCAGAATCTCTAGCTCCTCGATCCGAGCTTGAAGGTCATCCTCGCCCGCCGCCAGCTGCGTGGCGACCCTCTCCGCCTCGGCTGCCGTGGAACGCTCCCGTTCCTCAACAGTGAGTTTACGGCGCTCCAACGCTGCCGTATCTCCTCAGCGGCAGAGAGGCTCTCCTCGGCCCGGGCGTGTGCCTCCAGGGCCTCCCTGTTGATCCGCCGTGATTCGGCGTCCATGCGGTTGACAGCCCACTTCAGCCGGTCAAGGAGCACTTCCCTGAAGTCGAGCAACTCCTGCCTGGAGTCGAGCTCGCTCTTGACCTTCGCGGTCCGCTCCCGCAAAAGGTTCCCCCAGGTGAGGAGGCGATCCCGTTCAACTGTATACTCCTCCCGCTCGCGACCTAGTGCAGCCAAGACCTGCCCGACGCTCGTCTCGGCAAGCGCGAAGGCATCTGCCATGGGCAATGGAGCAACAGAGGCCGGGGCAGTTCCCCCGACCTCCTCCATCACCTCGTCCTCAAGAGGAGTCAAAGCACCAGCGACCGAGACAAGACGCCGGTCAGGAGAAGCTGGCGCCGGGGCTCTGGCAGCCGGACCTGCCTGGCCCTCTTTAGCTTTTGGCTTCTTGACCTGTGGAGAAGGGCGAGCCGGGGAAGGCGGCGCTGGAATAAAGGCCGGGACGCCTGGTGCAGGGTCGACCTGCGCTGGCCTGGGGGCCGCGGCGGCCGTCTCGGCAGGAAGAGATGACGCCTCCGCGGAGTCCGGGCACACCGGAACAGGAGAAGCTCGTGCTGGCTTGGGGGCCACGGCAGTTGTCCCGGGTTCCGAGCGCAACGGCACAGACTCCCCGCCAGTCGGGGATGGCCGGGAAGCACGGACACTCCAGCGGGCTCTGAACCCCGACTTCCGAGCCGGGGTAGGACTCCCAGAGCCTGCTGCCGTCACTGGCGGCCGCTCCGCAGTCACTTGAACTGGCGGAGCAGGGGATGCCCCAGAAGCTCCCCTCAACGCATCAGCCCGGGGCCTCTTTGAGTCGCCACTGGAAGGAGTGCCAGGCACCCCAGATTCCCGACTTGGCACAGACGCCGCCGCTGGAGGATATCGAGCGCGCTTCTTCTCTGGTGGCGGGTTGGAGGCCATGACGAGGGAGGACTCAAAGGCAAGAGGGCAAAGGCACAAGAGTCCAAGAAGAAACGCTGGGAAGTGCGAAGGGAAGCCGCAATGCGGGTAAGATCCCCTCTAAAACCTTCCCAGGTGCAATTCCAGGCGATTCGGAACTCTTCGAATACGCCGCATCGGCAACCGCTTCGGCTCCTAGACCGAGCGGCGATGACAGGTGGACCCAAGCCGCCCGACTGAAGCGGTGGGTCAAGGAGTCAGTCTCCTAAGAAGACAAGCCGGCAAGGCATTTCGGCGGTTCCCGAAGAAAGCGCCGCAACGTGCAGAAGTGGCAGTCTTGGGAACCGCCGCAGTAAAAGCAACCATCAAGTGGGCGCACGCTCCCACGATCCCGCAACCGTTCGTGCTCCGGCAGCGGTCAATGCGGGACTTAGAGAAAGTGCGCGGATCAGAAGAGACGGAGGTCCCACCTTGGGCTCGCTATCTCCCCCGAGATGGGCCCGGGGGCCACTGTCGGCACCCGCGATATGGGGTACCCCCGCGCACAGGGGGAAAATGCCTAAGGAACTCGCCCTTCTCCGCAGGGAGAGCTCCGAAGGCGCCACGTGACACGACCCCACTGGTCCTGTCGAGCCAGGATCACGCTGAGGGGTGCTGCGTTGCACAACACCGTATAACACACGTCAAAGGTACAAAGCGGAAGCGGAAGCTTTATTACATAAACCAGTTTATTAACATGTTTACATCAAAATAAGTTTAGTCCACACTCGCGGGCGTAGACTAAGCATCAAGTGCACGTTCAGCCCTCGAACGTGTCCTTGCTAGCACACTCGCACACTAACTCTGCGGCGTGCACGACTCCCACTCGACGGGGTTCCCCTCCTGGGGTTCCGTCTCCTCTTCGGGAGTCCCTTCCTCATAGAACCCTGCAAAAGCTTCAAACACAAGCAGTGAGCACGAAGGCTCAGCAAGTCTGACCCGTCTCACCTAAACATGAAACTTCTACATGAGGGTGATGGGTTGCATGAGGTAAAAATCATTTGCAAGGACTCGCCTAATTAGTAGAACCTTACTTTCAAGTTTTAGCAGCAGGTTGTGGAGAACTTTACGCTAAGGCACATGAGAGAGCCGCAATCAAACAAGAAACGCATTTCTCTCATGTACTTTGCCCAAAGTTGAAAAGAACTTTAGTTAGCACTAAGCTACAACATATCATTAACAATCAATATCCAACTTTCAATCAGCAACATTTTAACATGTAACTAGCCTGTTCTTTCTACGTCACGGTACAGTGAACAAGTGGTACTCACTGACCGCGAGGGACGGCGATTATAATCGATTTACACCTGCAGGGTTACCCGAACAACCCGTCACGTACGCCCGTACTCGATGTTGCCTACAACAACCATCACGGACGCCGTACGCGACTACCTTTCACCCGTTAGCCAAATATTGAACCGGTCCCATCGTCCCGAGCAAGAGGTCCCTGCACGCGCATCTCTGTGCCGCCAGCTGATTTACACCTCGAGCTCTCAACCTACCCTCTGAACGACGGGCAATGCCTCAATACCCAGCTACCCGAGTTACATCAGTTTCCCGGTTCCCATATAGCCGGTAGGTCTTCGGTACTGTTCTAGCTTGTTCAACAGGCCCGCACACGGCTCGGTCCTCAATCGACACAAGCGGAGCTACAGCACACAGGCCCCAAAGTCCTGCTGCCCTTACTCTCCGCTCGGTCTCATTTTCTTGCCATGTGTATCATGTGCTATCTCTACCCGAGCAATGTGCCTCTAGCCTATTCTCGCGAGTAGTTCCAACTACTCGACTTGTACCGAATCCTACTCTATCCTAGCAATGCAGTGGCTAACGGGGTTTTCGATCCTAAACCCCAACCCATGGTTTTCTTGGCTATGCAGTGGGGTTTCCAAACAAGACTCTGATGCACAACATAAAGAAAACAAGTATGTGCTCAAAACAATAAAAATTTATAAAATGGTTAATGCAAACCGGGGCTTGCCTTGCTGCTCTTGGTCGTAGGCTAGCTGTTCCTCCGGAGTAACGAAGTCTAGGACTTCGGGTTCCTCCTCGACCTTAGCGACTACATGATAAGAACAATGTATGTATTAATTAAATGCTTTTGTATTAACTTTGAAGTTGTGAAGTCTATAACCTTTACTAGATAGACCTAATGACTGTGAAACTTTTACTGTGGCTTGGTTACAACCTAAACAGAGACTTGGTCAAGTTTTAGTTGCAGCAAAGCTCATTTGAGCCTTCCACAAATAATTATGTCCTTGACCTTAATTAAAGGCTTTTAGGGTGTTCTAGGTATTTTCATAAAACAAACTATGACTTTCTGAAAACTAGATTTTCAGAGGGTTCTAATGGAATTGGTCTCACTTAATTTGGAAGTCTCTAACTAAAGATATGAGCTAAACAATTTCAGAGAAAATTCTGAAAATGTTTCTGAACATTTTCTATTTTCTCTGGAACAGTTTTACTAATCACACCATTAGGTGGACTAAATGAGCTCAAATGGATCTGAAATTTTTATGGTAGTTCAAGGATATTTTGGTGAACATCTCAGCAAAATTTCAGGATTTTCCTCCAAATGATTCTCCAGTTAAAATTCCTAACAGTTTAAACTTTAAGGAATTAATTCTGGAGAATTAAGGAATTTCATGAAGTGACACTTGATTTTCTGGAAAGTACTCAAAGAGCTGAATCCAGCAAAATTTGGTTCACTCAATTTGGAGCTTTCTAGCCAAAGTTATAAGGATTTGAAGTTTGAAGGAAATCTGAAAATCGGGGAAAAGTTTAAACTTGCGCGTGGGCCCAGGGGACACGCGTCGCACGCCGAAGCGACAACACACCGCGGCCCACAAGGCTTTTGCGCGCCAGCACACCCGATCCCGGCCGCAGCCGGATCCCGATTCAAAATATCGGCCGCTGACAGCTGGGGTCCACCCCCTTCTTCAACCTCGCGACACCCGCGCTCCGCCGCCGAGGGACCTCGCCGGAGAGCTCGCCGCTGGCTGCTGTACCGCTTCAAACTTCTTGATTCTGGCCGCCCCTGCCTACTTTTACTTGGGGAACATGATCCGAGGGTCAGCTGCTCATGACAACGGCCGGAGCATGGTCGGCGACGAGCCGCCATATCGGAACGACTTCGGCCATGTCGGCTGATGCTCCTAGTGCCTCAGCTACTTGGGAAACCGGTCGGGGAGCATCAGTGGACCTCAGAGAAGGTCGACATGAACTCGGGGCAGCTCGGGGAAGGCCCGAAATAGGTCCTCACCGTGCGCCCGATACCCCCCGTTCGTTCCGCCATTAGTAGACCTTGAATTACGCCGGGCACAGAAGTTCTCCGGCCCAGAGTTGTGAAGGCAACTTGTGCGTCACCGTGTCTAGTTCGTGTGGGAGTGGCCTGAGGCCCTCTAATCCTTTCTAGAGCACGAATTAAACAGAATCGTACCCGAGGGTCGTTCTGCACACAGAAAGGGGAAAAGTGGAAATTCGCCGCCGGTGAGCAACCACTCGAGCTGTGGCTCGGGGATGAGCAGCACCGATCACTTGCGCGTCCAAGGGTGCCTTGGCTCGGGCGTGACAACGCCCAGGTTGGGCTGTCCACGAGAGCCCGAGGTGCGGCGGTTTCCAGTTCCGAGTTTGATCTTTCGGCACAGCCGATATCACTCGGTTTCAATCGATTTCTATCAATGGGAAGGATGGAGGATGGTTGCTAGTACCTTGCTGGGACCTTGGAATGGAAAGAGGGAGCTGCGATCGGCTTGATCAAGCAGGAACTCGAGCGGCGGCGATGGCAGTGGAAAAACAAGTCGTGTGCGTCGGCAGCTCGAGGAAATGGTGACTGAAGCACGCCGGGGAGGGAATAAATAGCCCGGCGGTCTGGTCTCCGGCTTGGGGCACGCAGCAGGAGCTGGCGCCGGCTGCCCCCTTCGGTGGCGCGCGCGCACAGCTGCCGGGAACCGACTGAACTGTGGTTCAGTCGGTTTGCTTTGAGGCTGAGGCTGACATGTGGGTCCCACTCCTCTTTTAACCTCTGAAATTTATTCCTAACAGCTGTGGTAAACAGTGAACCCTATTCTACCCTTGGCAACTCAAATTATTCACCCAAGAGCCATTTGAATTGATCAAAGTTCAAATGAGGTTTGGTTTGAATGAATTTCAGCACAAGTGCAGTTTGAAATTCAAATAAAGTTTGAATTTCTCCCCCTTAGCTCATGTCAAGATCAACTCCAAATGGAGTGAAAATTGGTGTGTGAGCTCACAAAAATGTGCTGAGCAAGAATATGCCTTCCACTTTTAAATTCAGTGGGTGAAAACAGTTTGAATTTGAATATGTCTTCAAACTGCCCCTTTCCTATCTACACCCAAGATGACCTCAAAAATGTTTTGAATTTGGGTGAAACTTGGCATGGACATCCTTAGCAAAGTGTAGGAGTTTTCATATGTCCAGCCCATCTATATCACATGTGGGAAGTACCACTTTTGCAATGTGTGAGTTTGTTCCCTAATGAGCATGTTGATAATTGTTACTTGCTCTTTATTTGTGTTCATCATTTTTCCTCAAATGAGGTGTGTGGTGTGGTGATGAATACTGCAAATGAGTGTCAAAAACTGAGGCCCTTACATTCCTCCCCCCTTAAAAGAATCTCGTCCCGAGATTATAAGGTGAAATGAGAGAGAGGACGGTGGAAATTTTACCGAATATGCGATGTGAAAAAGTCGGGGTAGTTAGTGCGAAGGAATTCTTCGCTCTCCCATGTCGCTTCGTCCATGGAGTGATTACTCCATAGAACCTTGTAGAACCACAACGTACGGTTGCGTGTGGTTCGGGCCTTTTCATCAATAATCTGCACCGGTTCCTCCCGATAGGTGAGATCCGGTTGCAGTTCTTCAATGTCTTCCAGCTGAACGGTAGTTGATAGCTTGAGACACTTCCTCAGCTGGGAAATGTGAAAGACGTCGTGCACACCGGAAAGTGCTTCTGGTAATCTTAGCCGGTATGCCACCGATCCACATCTTTCGGTAATCTGGAATGGACCGATGAATCGGGGTGCTAACTTTCCTCTCACCCCAAATCTGTTTACGCCCTTCATTGGAGACACTCGTAGATATACGTGGTCTCCAGCTTCGAATTGTAACGGACGCCTTCTCCGGTCCGCATACTGTTTCTGTCGGGATTGAGCGGCTTTTAGGTTCGCTTGAATTAATCGAACCTTTTCTTCCGCGTTGTTGACAAGATCAATCCCGAAGGTAACCCTCTCGCCAGATTCACACCAGTTCAGTGGTGTGCGGCATCTCCTGCCGTATAGCGCCTCGTAGGGCGCCATCTTGATGCTGGCTTGGTACCCATTGTTGTACGAGAACTCGGCTAATGGCAAGTGATCATCCCAATTCTTGCCGTGGTCGATAGCGCAAGCTCGTAGCATGTCTTCTAGGATTTGATTTACCCGCTCCGTTTGCCCATCCGTCTGCGGGTGGTAGGCTGAACTACGGATCAGCTTCGTCCCCAAGGCAGCGTGGAGCTGCTCCCAAAAACGGGACACAAATAAAGTGCCCCGATCCGATACGATAGTACGGGGTACGCCGTATAAGCATAGGATCCGTGAGATGTACAGTTCAGCGTACTTCTTGGCGTTGTAGTTGGTGTTGACCGGGATGAAATGGGCAACTTTGGTGAGCCGATCGACGATCACCCACACAGAATCATGTTTCTGTAAGGTGGTGGGTAAACCGACGACGAAATCCATGCTCACGTCCTCCCACTTCCAGGCAGGAATGCCCAGTGGTTGCAGCAGTCCCGGTTTCCGCATGTGGTCTGCCTTCACCCGTCGACATGTATCACACTCGGACACGTATTTTGCAGTCTCTCGCTTCATCCGTGTCCACCAAAACTTGCTTCTGAGTTCTTGATACATCTTGTTGCTGCCGGGGTGAATAGAAAACTTTGATAAGTGAGCCTCATCAAAGATTTTCTTCCGTAACTCCGGGTTTCGGGGTACGACGATCCGGTCCTTGAACCATAGGACGCCGTCTCCGTCCTTCCGGAAACATTTCAACTCCCCACTGTCTACACGTCTCCGCAAATGTGACATGCCCTTGTCATTCTTCTGGGCTGCCGCTATCTCTTCACGGATGGTGGGGATCAAAGCTAGGTTGTAGAGAGCTCCATGTGGAATCACATGTAGTGGTGGTTCGCTCTCTTCCAACGGTGTGATGGTCAGATTATTGACGTGTGACTTGCGGCTTAGCGCGTCTGCCACAACGTTTGCCTTGCCCGGATGATAATGGATCTCTATCTCGTAATCCTTTATCAGTTCCAACCATCTTCGTTGCCTCATGTTCAGCTCCTTCTGAGTGAAGATGTACTTGAGGCTTTTGTGGTCGGTATATAAATGTACGAGGTTACCGAGTAGGTAGTGCCTCCACATTTTCAGTGCAAGTACCACGGCAGCGAGCTCCAAATCGTGAGTTGGATAATTTTGCTCATGGTTCCTAAGCTGTCGTGATCCATACGCAACCACTCTTCGGTCTTGCATCAGCACACATCCGAGCCCAATGCCGGATGCATCGCAGTACACATCGAACGGTTTTGTTGTGTCTGGCTGCGCCAAAACCGGTGCTGATGTTAGGTGCTTGACTAAAGCCTTGAATGCTGCTTCACATGCTGGACTCCAAACATATTTGGTAGCCTTCTTCAGCAGCTCTGTCATTGGCCTGGCAATCTTCGAGAAGTTCGGAATGAACCTCCGATAATATCCCGCGAGTCCGAGGAAACTCCGTACCTCATGAACAGTTCTCGGGGATTTCCAATTCAGCACTTGCGTGATTTTGCTCGGGTCCACAGCGATACCCTCCGCTGAGATGATATGCCCGAGGAAAGGCACTTGCGATATCCAAAACTCGCATTTGCTGAACTTTGCGTATAACTTGTGATCCCGCAGCCGTTGCAAGACTATACGCAGATGTTTCTTGTGATCTTCCTCCGACTTGGAATATACCAGGATGTCGTCGATGAAGACCACGACAAACTTGTCCAGCTCCGGCATGAACACCGAGTTCATTAAGTACATGAAGTGAGCTGGAGCATTGGTGAGGCCAAAGGACATGACCAGGTACTCATAAAGTCCGTACCTTGTCGAAAAAGCTGTCTTTGGAACGTCCTCAGCCCTGATCTTAATCTGATGGTACCCGGATCTTAAATCCATCTTGGAAAAGACCTTTGCTTCGACCAACTGATCAAACAACATGTCGATCCGTGGCAACGGGTACTTGTTCTTGATGGTTACGGCATTTAATGGACGGTAGTCCACGCAAAGCCGCAACGTTTCATCCTTCTTTTTGACAAATAATGCCGAACAGCCCCATGGCGAGGAGCTCGGCCTAATAAAACCCTTCTCCAGAAGGTCCGTGAGCTGAATCTTCAGTTCCGCCAACTCCTTGGGCGCCATCTTGTACGGCCTTCGGGATATTGGCATGGTTCCCGGTGCAAGTTCAATCTTGAACTCCACCTCTCTATCGGATGGCATCCCCGGCAAATCATCCGGGAATACATCAGGGAATTCTCGGACCACTGGAATGTCTTCCAATCTGATGGTTGTGGCTTGATAGACACTTGGAAGTTTTATTTCTGGACTGTCCAGAAATAATGAGTGAGAACCGTGCACTTCTGAGTTTAAGTGCACGACTCGGAGGACGGTGTCTAAAACAGCGCCGTGGCGGGTTAACCACGACATCCCTAGGATGACATCGACCTTCTGTCCCTCTAAGATAATGAGAGACGTGGGGTACACTCTACCCGCTAAGCATAATGGTGCTTTGGAGACCATTACGCTTGCTGAAATCTTCCCACCCGGTGAACAAATTAAATATGGACTATCGGTGGGTAGTATTGGCAAGCTGTGTTTAGCAATGAAAGCTTGGCTAATAAAATTATGCGTGGCGCCTGAATCAAATAGTACTATAGCGGGATGCTGGTGGAGTTGGAACATACCCGCAAGGATTGGCTCGCCCTCCGGCACGTCCTCAATGGCAAGCTGGTGGACAGTGCCGGGCCTAGGGTTTGCCCGCCGCGCATTAGTAGGGTTCCGGGGTTGATTCCTCCCCGGAAACTGTGGTACCACTCCGCCGCCTTGCCTCTCCGGGCAACTGCTTGCGAAGTTTCCTGGACGACCACACTTGTAACATGTGGCCGCTGCTGGTGGAGTACTTGGTGGACGAAAGCCCGGCATGCGTTGCGGAGGTGCAAACGCACGCGGCATCGCCCGCTGCTGCTGTTGTTGTTGCGGTGGTGCTGGCAGTGCCGGCCGGAATGCCGGTGAAGAATACGGCCGACCGCGGAACGGCATCGACCGCTGTGGTGGCTGCCAGCGCGGACCTGATGGTGGGCGATTCACCATCCGAAACTTCTGAGAAGGACCGCCTCCTTCTCCGCTGCTCTGCGGCGCGCTTCGCTTTCGCTCTGCCGCCGCCAACTCCTTGCCGGAGTCTTCCTGAACAATCGCAGCATCAATTATGTCGTTGAGGCTGCCGCGATTGAACATCGCCAGCTTGTCCTTCAGGAGCGGGTTAAGCCCCTGGTAAAAGTGGTCCCGCCGCTTCTCGTCCGTATCTGCGTGATACGACGCGTAGAGTGCGAGATCGTTGAACGCTCTGGAGTACTCCAGCGCGTTCCGGCTCCCTTGTTGCAGGTGTAGGAATTCCTGCGTCTTTCTCTTCATCAAACCGGGCGGTATATGATAGGCCCGGAAGGCCGTCCGGAACTCCGCCCAGGTCATCACTCGGTCGGTGGGTTGTGAAGCACAAAAGTTGGCCCACCACGCGCTCGCGGATCCTTGGAGCTGCTGGACCGCGAACTGAGTCTTGCGCTGCTCGCTGATTTGGAGCAGCCCGAACTTCATCTCTATGGCGCGGAGCCAGTTGTCCGCGTCAAGTGGTTCATCCGCCCTTGAGAATACAGGGGGATGAGTCGCCAGGAAGTCGGAGTAGGAGCTCTGTTGGCGCTCCTCGCGATCTTGACGTCTCTCCGGGCGAGACGTATTCGCAATTAACGTTTGCAGCAGCTCTGTATGCTGCTGATGTGAACCCGCCATTGCCGCGACAATGTCGGCCAATGTAACCGTTGGCAGTGGCGGTGGCGGTGTTTGCTGTTGCTGTTGCTGCTGCTGTCCCGAGGAGTCCTCGGGAGGTGGTTGGGAGGTCTCTCCCCCTTGGCTAGTACCTCCAACATCGGGGTTGGCACGAGTACGCGTCATTCTGAAATTCAACACAGCAGCAATTAGCACATGTCTTACTCAAAATTCCATAAACAGGAGTAAGTATCGAAGCGACGCATGATTAACTTGCACAACATTCACATATATTGATAAAGCATAAACTTTATACAAGATACATTATTCTCGGATCTCCGAGAAGTCGTGCTCATGCCGTCACTACCTATACATACGCTACTGTCTACACGACATGTCACCGATTACAAAAGTTGGGTTACGCTACCCTAGCTGCCCTACTTGGCAACCGTAACCCCCTACTCGGAGTAGAACTCGACCTCCTGTGGGTCGTCCTCCTCCGGTACCTCTGCTGGTGGCTCGGGGTCTACCACCTCTTCTCCCATTCCAGGTTCTCCCATGGCTGGAAGACCCAAGACTACCGGTACGCCCAATACCGGGGGCACGAGGTCCTGCAATGCATGCACCTCGTCCATAGCCTGGTTGTAGTCCTCTTCCCAGCCTTGTCCTTCCTCAATAGCGTCGTCCCGCTCTTGAGCAAGGTCCTCATTCTGCTGGGTTAGGGTCTGCACCAGCTCTTGCAACGCCGCAATGTCAACATGGCTCTTCTTCTTTGCCTTCTTCAGACGACGCAACTGATTGTGTTGTTCATTCAGTCGCTTGATCGTCGGAAGGAGCACATTGCGGAGTGCACTGTGAGCATTCTCAAAATGATCTCCACGGCTTGTGCTCTCCTTGAGCTTGGTGGCGAGATGCTCCGTATGAACAGCTTGGCTGTCCATCACAGCGTTTCCCGCCCTCATTTGGAGGCTGAGATTTGCCTCCGCGGGGTTGTACCTTGGGCAACTCGGGTCTGTTGCCTCCAGGTACCTCCCTTCCCACACATGCTGAGCTCGTCCCTCCACCGGAACGAGTGCGTATGGAGTGCCCTCCATAGCCTGCACGTGTAGTTGGCAGAAGCGTGACATGGTGTCACGGGCTGCCACTTGCCACATCCCTTCCGGTTGTCTTCCTCCCACCGTGACGGTGAATGGCACCCAACCGGGTGGCGTAGGCCCTGCGGGAACCTCGACATGGATCGTCCACGTCTTGTTCCCCTCTTCGCCTTCTTCCTTGGCGAAGTATTGCGGCATCTGGTTGTACCCGAAATATTGGAGCATTTGCCACAATGCTTCCGGGTAGCCGCTACGGTCAGAGCAGTGGGAAACTACCCACCCGTTCTCCAACCGTTTATCTGCTGCCATCTGTAAAAATATATTTGAGAAATGTCAAATATTTATTTGAACAGTAAACCATTGAGTTATAACATAAGATATGTCATTGAACCCCTAAAACTTGGAAACATAGTTCAAATTTTTAAACAAATTTGACTGCTGATCCGCTGTTCCCATGACAGCCCTGACCAGTTTCCATAGCAATCTGATTTAGGCCAGGTTAACAGCAAAACCAGTCCTGGAGCTCAACATCAAAGTTAAAGTTAACTTCAATAGCTTTCCAGAAAGTATTTGGTTGGCCTAAGATCTGTCCTGGTTCCAAAAGTTATGAGATGTCAAAGTTAACAGAATTTCTGGGAACAATTGGACAGCACCTCCCTGCCTTAGGTACTGATTTGATCCAACAATCTCAGTTATTTCTGTTCCTAATCTGACCAAACTTTCTGTCATAAAGTTGTAACCCATCTCATAAGCTTTCCAGAACTACCTCATTTTCTATTTTTGGATTTTTATGCAGGAAGTTATGCTTAATTTACAGAGAGTCTACAGAGAGTCTTTGCTCCGTCCTGTTTTCTGGACAGTTTCAACTCTACTGCATTTTTCGAGTGGTTAAGGGATGAAACACCTCTGGAACTCAACAGAAAAGTTGTAAAGCTCCTCCAAAGCTTTCCAGAAATGTATCATACGACCCCAACCTTGAAAGAACTCAACCTCTAACCTCTGATTAACTTCAGCCTTGATTTAGCTGAAAACAGAGTGCTCTGTCCTTAACATCCTATAAGTTGAAAACTTATTAACTTTGAATATCCTGTTCAAGGGAAGGAGTTACATCAAGTTTTACTACTTTGGATCAAAACCTTCAAGTTTTTAAATGAAGTTGTTCATTTAGTTGGGTGTGACGTCGAGGCGTCACCAGATCATGTCGGTACTACGTCCTCACAAAGGAAAAACCTATACCGGATTTAGCCGGCTTCGTTAGTTCAGTGGCACTACTCGTCACTCGCACACGGATGCTACACGTCTACCGTTTCGTGGTAAGGCTACCTGCAGAAACTCAAACAATCATCAGACTCGGCTGCACACCGAGCCCGGAATCCATACAGTTTGTACACCCGGCCGTCATCACTCGCCCGGATGTTCTCAAGCCAAACACGCCTTGAGTTACGTGTTCACGTTTCAGACCACGTGACGGGGTCTCCCATGTTGCACCACGCACGCCAGGGACAGACGTTGCTCGAATACCCCAAACGACATGAAGAGTCGTAGAGGATATCAAAGCGGGTCGGGTTACCTGCCACCCGTGGGGCTCCACCCTTCAGCTTGTGCGCACTGGTGGACAGCGCTTACGTGCACCCCCCAAGACATGAACGTCCCGAGATGCACGATTTTCCGACATAACAAATAAGTTAATAAGCCACTTTCTATATACTAATAACATCCTTATACGGGCTACTAACTCGTTCCTCACTGGATTTTTGAAAAAGAAGACCTTTGTACTGTGTTAAACCTCAAGCGAGCTCTGATACCACGCTGACACGACCCCACTGGTCCTGTCGAGCCAGGATCACGCTGAGGGGTGCTGCGTTGCACAACACCGTATAACACACGTCAAAGGTACAAAGCGGAAGCGGAAGCTTTATTACATAAACCAGTTTATTAACATGTTTACATCAAAATAAGTTTAGTCCACACTCGCGGGCGTAGACTAAGCATCAAGTGCACGTTCAGCCCTCGAACGTGTCCTTGCTAGCACACTCGCACACTAACTCTGCGGCGTGCACGACTCCCACTCGACGGGGTTCCCCTCCTGGGGTTCCGTCTCCTCTTCGGGAGTCCCTTCCTCATAGAACCCTGCAAAAGCTTCAAACACAAGCAGTGAGCACGAAGGCTCAGCAAGTCTGACCCGTCTCACCTAAACATGAAACTTCTACATGAGGGTGATGGGTTGCATGAGGTAAAAATCATTTGCAAGGACTCGCCTAATTAGTAGAACCTTACTTTCAAGTTTTAGCAGCAGGTTGTGGAGAACTTTACGCTAAGGCACATGAGAGAGCCGCAATCAAACAAGAAACGCATTTCTCTCATGTACTTTGCCCAAAGTTGAAAAGAACTTTAGTTAGCACTAAGCTACAACATATCATTAACAATCAATATCCAACTTTCAATCAGCAACATTTTAACATGTAACTAGCCTGTTCTTTCTACGTCACGGTACAGTGAACAAGTGGTACTCACTGACCGCGAGGGACGGCGATTATAATCGATTTACACCTGCAGGGTTACCCGAACAACCCGTCACGTACGCCCGTACTCGATGTTGCCTACAACAACCATCACGGACGCCGTACGCGACTACCTTTCACCCGTTAGCCAAATATTGAACCGGTCCCATCGTCCCGAGCAAGAGGTCCCTGCACGCGCATCTCTGTGCCGCCAGCTGATTTACACCTCGAGCTCTCAACCTACCCTCTGAACGACGGGCAATGCCTCAATACCCAGCTACCCGAGTTACATCAGTTTCCCGGTTCCCATATAGCCGGTAGGTCTTCGGTACTGTTCTAGCTTGTTCAACAGGCCCGCACACGGCTCGGTCCTCAATCGACACAAGCGGAGCTACAGCACACAGGCCCCAAAGTCCTGCTGCCCTTACTCTCCGCTCGGTCTCATTTTCTTGCCATGTGTATCATGTGCTATCTCTACCCGAGCAATGTGCCTCTAGCCTATTCTCGCGAGTAGTTCCAACTACTCGACTTGTACCGAATCCTACTCTATCCTAGCAATGCAGTGGCTAACGGGGTTTTCGATCCTAAACCCCAACCCATGGTTTTCTTGGCTATGCAGTGGGGTTTCCAAACAAGACTCTGATGCACAACATAAAGAAAACAAGTATGTGCTCAAAACAATAAAAATTTATAAAATGGTTAATGCAAACCGGGGCTTGCCTTGCTGCTCTTGGTCGTAGGCTAGCTGTTCCTCCGGAGTAACGAAGTCTAGGACTTCGGGTTCCTCCTCGACCTTAGCGACTACATGATAAGAACAATGTATGTATTAATTAAATGCTTTTGTATTAACTTTGAAGTTGTGAAGTCTATAACCTTTACTAGATAGACCTAATGACTGTGAAACTTTTACTGTGGCTTGGTTACAACCTAAACAGAGACTTGGTCAAGTTTTAGTTGCAGCAAAGCTCATTTGAGCCTTCCACAAATAATTATGTCCTTGACCTTAATTAAAGGCTTTTAGGGTGTTCTAGGTATTTTCATAAAACAAACTATGACTTTCTGAAAACTAGATTTTCAGAGGGTTCTAATGGAATTGGTCTCACTTAATTTGGAAGTCTCTAACTAAAGATATGAGCTAAACAATTTCAGAGAAAATTCTGAAAATGTTTCTGAACATTTTCTATTTTCTCTGGAACAGTTTTACTAATCACACCATTAGGTGGACTAAATGAGCTCAAATGGATCTGAAATTTTTATGGTAGTTCAAGGATATTTTGGTGAACATCTCAGCAAAATTTCAGGATTTTCCTCCAAATGATTCTCCAGTTAAAATTCCTAACAGTTTAAACTTTAAGGAATTAATTCTGGAGAATTAAGGAATTTCATGAAGTGACACTTGATTTTCTGGAAAGTACTCAAAGAGCTGAATCCAGCAAAATTTGGTTCACTCAATTTGGAGCTTTCTAGCCAAAGTTATAAGGATTTGAAGTTTGAAGGAAATCTGAAAATCGGGGAAAAGTTTAAACTTGCGCGTGGGCCCAGGGGACACGCGTCGCACGCCGAAGCGACAACACACCGCGGCCCACAAGGCTTTTGCGCGCCAGCACACCCGATCCCGGCCGCAGCCGGATCCCGATTCAAAATATCGGCCGCTGACAGCTGGGGTCCACCCCCTTCTTCAACCTCGCGACACCCGCGCTCCGCCGCCGAGGGACCTCGCCGGAGAGCTCGCCGCTGGCTGCTGTACCGCTTCAAACTTCTTGATTCTGGCCGCCCCTGCCTACTTTTACTTGGGGAACATGATCCGAGGGTCAGCTGCTCATGACAACGGCCGGAGCATGGTCGGCGACGAGCCGCCATATCGGAACGACTTCGGCCATGTCGGCTGATGCTCCTAGTGCCTCAGCTACTTGGGAAACCGGTCGGGGAGCATCAGTGGACCTCAGAGAAGGTCGACATGAACTCGGGGCAGCTCGGGGAAGGCCCGAAATAGGTCCTCACCGTGCGCCCGATACCCCCCGTTCGTTCCGCCATTAGTAGACCTTGAATTACGCCGGGCACAGAAGTTCTCCGGCCCAGAGTTGTGAAGGCAACTTGTGCGTCACCGTGTCTAGTTCGTGTGGGAGTGGCCTGAGGCCCTCTAATCCTTTCTAGAGCACGAATTAAACAGAATCGTACCCGAGGGTCGTTCTGCACACAGAAAGGGGAAAAGTGGAAATTCGCCGCCGGTGAGCAACCACTCGAGCTGTGGCTCGGGGATGAGCAGCACCGATCACTTGCGCGTCCAAGGGTGCCTTGGCTCGGGCGTGACAACGCCCAGGTTGGGCTGTCCACGAGAGCCCGAGGTGCGGCGGTTTCCAGTTCCGAGTTTGATCTTTCGGCACAGCCGATATCACTCGGTTTCAATCGATTTCTATCAATGGGAAGGATGGAGGATGGTTGCTAGTACCTTGCTGGGACCTTGGAATGGAAAGAGGGAGCTGCGATCGGCTTGATCAAGCAGGAACTCGAGCGGCGGCGATGGCAGTGGAAAAACAAGTCGTGTGCGTCGGCAGCTCGAGGAAATGGTGACTGAAGCACGCCGGGGAGGGAATAAATAGCCCGGCGGTCTGGTCTCCGGCTTGGGGCACGCAGCAGGAGCTGGCGCCGGCTGCCCCCTTCGGTGGCGCGCGCGCACAGCTGCCGGGAACCGACTGAACTGTGGTTCAGTCGGTTTGCTTTGAGGCTGAGGCTGACATGTGGGTCCCACTCCTCTTTTAACCTCTGAAATTTATTCCTAACAGCTGTGGTAAACAGTGAACCCTATTCTACCCTTGGCAACTCAAATTATTCACCCAAGAGCCATTTGAATTGATCAAAGTTCAAATGAGGTTTGGTTTGAATGAATTTCAGCACAAGTGCAGTTTGAAATTCAAATAAAGTTTGAATTTCTCCCCCTTAGCTCATGTCAAGATCAACTCCAAATGGAGTGAAAATTGGTGTGTGAGCTCACAAAAATGTGCTGAGCAAGAATATGCCTTCCACTTTTAAATTCAGTGGGTGAAAACAGTTTGAATTTGAATATGTCTTCAAACTGCCCCTTTCCTATCTACACCCAAGATGACCTCAAAAATGTTTTGAATTTGGGTGAAACTTGGCATGGACATCCTTAGCAAAGTGTAGGAGTTTTCATATGTCCAGCCCATCTATATCACATGTGGGAAGTACCACTTTTGCAATGTGTGAGTTTGTTCCCTAATGAGCATGTTGATAATTGTTACTTGCTCTTTATTTGTGTTCATCATTTTTCCTCAAATGAGGTGTGTGGTGTGGTGATGAATACTGCAAATGAGTGTCAAAAACTGAGGCCCTTACACCACGCATCCGGTGCGGCCGGACCTCCCTCTCCTCAGAGGAGAGCTCCGGGCCCGCCACGTGTCATACAGAAGTCGGACCTCCCCCTCCGCGGGGGAGAGGCCCGAAGGTGCCACGTATCCGGCAGGGCCGGACCTCCCTCTCCTCAGAGAGGAGCTCCGGGCCCGCCACGTGGCCGACAGAAGCCGAACCTCCCCCTCCGTGGGGAGAGGTCCGAAGGCTCCACATGTCCCGCGGGGTCGGACCCCCCTTTTCCTCTGAGGAGGGCTCCGGGCCCGCCACGTGGCCAGCAGAACGGCGCTGCCTGCCCCCGAGCGATATGCAGCAGGCGTAAAGACGCCCCATACCATGCCCGTACAAGGTATTCAAGGCCCGCATCTTCCCAAGACGCGGAGACACGGAGCATGCCTCTGTCAGGTGTCGTTGCGCCCAGTCGCATCACAGACTGGCGCGCGGTGTCAGAGCCTGCCAGCCAATAAACGCAGCGACAAGACATCCCATGCCGCCCCCGCTGTCATCATCCACTACGACTAGCATGCGGCATGGGAAGGGCTGCAAGACGAAGACTCAGAAGCCTTCACCAGAGACAACTACCGGCATAACTGCAGATACAGTAGATAACAGTCAATCTCCCCGGGACCACCAGTCGGGTCCCGGCCCCCCTTGTAAGCCACCCGAGTCTTGGACTATAAAAGACTCGGGTAGGCGACGATAGCAAGGGTTCGCACTCTAGCCATTCACCCCCAAGCTGTAACTCATCCTCTTGCTCAGGACTCCGGTTCTGAGCAGCAAGCAATACAGCGAGCTCCATAGCTCGCCGTGGACGTAGGGTTTTACGCTCCGGCGGCCTGAACCACGTAAAACTCGCCATGTCAAGCTCTTACTAACTCGTCCATACGCGCAAGCTCTCCGCAAGGGTCTAGCCCCACCGAAAAAAGAACCTCCGCGGGCTGCCCAGTGCAGGCCCGGGGGAAGTGTCGACCGAACACTTCGACAGCGGTCATTGAACCACAGCGTCCCCTCATCATATTTCCGGAAACATTTGATCTCTCCATTGTCTATCCGTCTCCGGAGATGTGCCATGCTTTTATCCGTCTTCTGAGCTGCAATGATGTCTTACCTAATAGTAGGGATGAGGGCAAGGTTGTACAGCGATCCATAAGGAACCAAGTATAAACTTGGCTCTTCCTCCTCCACCGGTGTAATGGTGAGGTGATGGACATGTGATTTCCGACTCAACGCGTCGGCAACCACATTCGCCTTGCCGGGGTGGTAATGGATCTCAATCTCATAATCTTTGATCAGCTCTAACCACCTCCTTTGCCTCATGTTCAGCTCCTTCTGGGTGAAAATATATTTTAAGCTCTTGTGGTCGGTGTACAGATGCACCAGATTCCCCAGGAGGTAGTGCCTCCAAATTTTCAGCGCCAAAACCACTGCAGCAAGCTCAAGATCATGAGTGGGATAATGCTGCTCATGGTTCTAAAGTTGGCGTGAGCCATATGCGACCACACGTCCTTCCTGCATCAACACGCAGCAAAGCCCAATACCGGACACGTCACAATACACGTCGAAGGGCTTTGTTGTATCCGGTTGAGCTAAGACCGGGGCTGTGGTGAGATGCTTCACCAATGTTCGGAATGCTCCTTCACACGCCGTGTTCCAAACATATTTCGTCCCTTTCTTCAGCAACTCTGTCATCGTCTTAGCGAGCTTGGAGAAGCTTGGGATGAATCTCCGATAGTATCCTGCTAACCCGAGGAAGCTTCTGACTTCATGAACTGAAATGGGAGCTTCCCATTTCAGCACTTGCTCTATTTTGCTTGGGTCAACCGCAATGCCTTCTGCTGAGATGATATGTCCCAAGAATGGCAATTGGCTGATCCAAAACTCGCATTTACTGAACTTGGCGTAGAGCTTGTGATCTCGCAATCGTTGAAGAACGATCCACAAGTGTTCGGCATGTTCGGCTTCTGTCTTGGAGTAAACCAAGATATCGTCGATGAACACTACCACGAACTTGTCCAGCTCCGGCATGAACACCGAGTTCATGAGATACATGAAATGGGCTGGAGCGTTTGTGAGACCAAAGGACATGACGAGATATTCGTATAAGCCGTATCTCTTCGAGAACGCCGTCTTCAGGATATCCTCCGCCCGGATCTTTATCTGATGATATCCAGAGCGAAGGTCCATCTTGGAGAACACACTTGCCCCAACAATCTGATCAAACAATATGTCGATGCGGGGAAGTGGGTACTTATTCTTGATGGTGACGGCGTTGAGCGGCCGGTAGTCCACACACAGCCTCAGGGTTTCATCCTTCTTCTTTACAAACAGCGCCGAGCATCCCCAAGGCGAGGAACTCGGCCTAATGAAACCCTTGCTCAACAGATCATTGAGCTGTTCTTTCAGTTCAGCCAGCTCATTTGGAGCCATCTTGTATGGTCTCCGTGATATGGGCGTAGTCCTGGGTGCGAGCTCGATCTTGAACTCGACATCCCGCTCAGGTGGCATGCCCGGAAGATCATCTGGGAACACATCAGGATACTCCCGGACTACGGGGATGTCTTCTAACTTTAGAGCTTCAGCATTATTAATTGCTAAAACTTCCCGGACTGGAGTGTCTAATACCATGGAATGCGGACGGTGGAATGGAGAATTTAAGTGAACCGTCCGTGTACGAGTCTCTAGGACAGCGCCATGGTATTGTAGCCATGACATCCCTAAGATTGCATCAATCTTTTGTCCCATAAGGATTATCAAGGTGGTGGGATATAGTTTCCCACCTAAGCACAGAGGTGCCTTTGGGATCATCATATTTGCTGAGATCTTCCCTCCCGGTGAGCAGATCACATAAGTGCAGTCGGTTGGGAAGACTTGCATTTGATGCTTAGCCACATAGGATGCACTTATAAAGCTGTGGGTTGCACCAGAATCAAACAATATGACGATGGCTTGATGGTTGAGAGTAAACGTACCCGCCAGCACGTTGTCTCCCTCTGGGGCGTCCTCATTGTCGAGGTTGCGGACACCCCCAGTCCGCTGACCAACCTTCTTCACCGGAGGTCGGCCTCGAGCACCGCCCTGGAACTGGGCTTGCCCGCTGCTCTGCTGCCCCTGGGGACAGTCCTTCGCGAAGTGGCCTTCCTGGCCACACGTGAAGCAGGTGAAACGGGGCGGTCCCCCGCTGATCGGTGGACGGAATCCCGGGGCGCGTTGTGGCGGTGGAAACGCCCGGGGTACCATCTGCTGCTGCTGTTGCTGTTGCTGTCTTGGTGGTGGCATCGGGGGACGGAACGGAGGTTCCTGAAAGGGACGCCCCCCGAACCGTTGAGGTCGTGCCGGTGGTTGCCACTGCTGCCTGTATGGTGTCCGATACACCATACGGTACTTCTGTGGCACGCCACCACCGCTGCTAGGTGGAGCACTGCGCTTCCTCTGCTCAGCTGCCAACTCCCGCTGAGCATCCTCTTGCATAATCGTGGCATTGACTAGGTCGTTGAAAGTGCCGCGATTCCACTGAACGAGGTGCGTCTTCATTTCGGGGTGTAACTCCCGATAGAAATGCTCCCTCTTCTTCTCCTCCGTGGAGATATAGTCTGATGTGTATTGCGCCAGATGGTTGAAGGCATGGGAGTAGTCATGGGAACTCCTCCCGCCCTGCTTCAGCTCCAAGAATTCTTGGAACTTCCTCTTCATGGTTCCGGGAGGAATGTGATAGGTGCGGAACGCCTCCCGGAACTCTTGCCATTCCACAGCATGGCCAACCGGACGTGAGGTGACATAGTTCGCCCACCACGCACCAGCGGCACCGTGGAGTTGCTGCGCTGCGAACAGAGTCTTCTGCCGCTCCGTACATTGGAGCAGCCCGAACTTTGACTCGATGGTCCGCAGCCAGTTGTCCGCCTCCAGTGGTTCTTCGGCTTCGGTGAACACTGGAGGGTGCGTACTCATGAAATCCGAGTACGACACATCACGGGGCTCCCGAGGCCCTCTATCTTGACGTCCCCCCGCCTGGGACGTATTCTGCACGATCGTGCGGAGCAGGTCGGTCTGCTCCTCATGACATCCCACCAGTGCCGCTATCACATCCGCTAGAGTAAGCGGAGGCGGCGGTGGTGGCTGCTGCTGTGGGGTGCTGTCGTAGGCCGGTGGCTGGGAGTCATCGCCTCCCCCTTGGCTAGAGCCACCAACCTCGTGCGTGGTCCTAGTGCAAACCATCTGCAACCATACGACAATAACATCAGTCCCGCAACATATTTCCATGCAGTCAAATAGAAAAGGCGTAAAACATAATGACAATGAAACATGCGATACATCTCGTATGTAGATAATGTAATAACTTTGCACAAGCTACACCATTACCAGACCAAACACAAGCTAGTTTAATCCAACTTGATGAACCTCCACTTTGGAAGCTCACCATAACTAGGTTTGGTCACTACGAGATATTACTATCGCTTTTTCATCACGTATACCACTCTTAGGGTACAACACCCTCTCCAATGAGCTCAACTGTCATTCTTCTGTCAGAATGACCAGTTTCTACCTATTCCAAGTTTTGATCTGGTTCTGGGCATTTTCATGACTCAAGTTGAATACAAAAGTTAAAGTTAACTTCAGTATATTTCCAACGAGTATTCATTTGTCCCCAGATCTGCTTTGGTTATAAAGTTCTGCTAATTCAAAGTCAGCAGAATTTCTGGAAGAATTTTAACAGCACCTCCCTTGGAAGTGGCTGTTTTCAACCCTGGTTTCCACTGAAATCTGTGCTGAAATTTCAGAAACTTTGAGTTGCAAAGATGTCACACATCTTATAATCTTTCTAAGGATGTATCATATGAAAATTTTAAATTTTTCTACTGGGATTTATGTTTGAAAAACAGAACAGTCCAGAGAATGTTTTACTCTGTCCTGGTTCTGGACAGTTTACATTCCTCTGGGATTTAAGCCATCTTAAGGTGAGTTTCAGCTCTGGAAGTCTACAACAAAGTTGTAGAGTACTTAAATGCCTTTCCAGAACTATATAGCACACCTCTCTGGGCTAAAAGAACTGTGAGTTATGCCCTGTTGAAGATCAGCAAACCTGCTGTCCAAAACAGAGCACTCTGCTTTTCATACTTTTGGCTATACTGCTCCACTATCCCATTCTTATACCCAACCAGGGTCCTAAATGTTGAACCTATAGATTTTAATTCTTTGTTATCATTATTCTCATGCATATGCCTACAATATCTCGGTACTACGTTCCTCACAAAAGAAAATCCTAACCAGATTATACCGGCATATACGTCTCAAATGTGGCACTAAACGGTCTCTCGCACACGTTTACTACACGGATACTTACGTGGTTAGTACCTGCAGAAGACCACACAATAGTGGTGCACTCAAGGGTTTTGTTTCCATTTCAGGCAGTACCTGAATGTGGCCTAAAGGGGGGGGGGGTGAATAGGCCTTTAAAAGATTCCTGCACACTTAATAGAGTTATCAGAAACTTGATTGACCGGACTAGTCCGGTTGTGTAGGCGGACTAGTCCGGTGTGCTGAATTATGTGAGTTAATTAAGTGTGTTTCAGAAATTGAATCTTTCAGCAGCGGAATGAGAACAACAGTTTTTATAAATTAAGTTTATTGTATAAATGCACGTGCAAACTTATAAGAAACTCAAATGATGATTAGCAAACTAGTGATTTAATGTATCAAAATGTAAAGTAAATGAGAGACAAAAGACATGAATTTTTACCGAGGTTCGATCTCACCAAGAGATCTACGTCCTCGTTGAGGAAGCTCACACAGAGCCGGGTTCCTAACCCTTTCCCTCTTCAAGTCACCACAATAGCCGACTTGACTCCACTATCACGGGCAATCACTGAGTTTGTGGGGCTACCTCACAAGTTGAGGGCTCCCACGAGAATTACAATAAGAACGTGATAAAATACACTCAAAAATAGTACAATGCAGAATATGAGTGTAGAAAGATCAAACCCCAAGAGCTCACAACGAAAGAACGACGATCTCCCAATCCCAAATCCAAGTGTTCAATTGATTTTGATCTTTTTGCACTTTAGATGTGTGGGGAGATGTGTTTTGGGCTCTTGGGACAAGGTGGCGGCTCTAGGGTTTGTGTTTGCTGCAGTATTAGTCGTGTATTTTTTGAGAAAAAACGAAGGACCTCTTTTTATAGGGTTTCCAAAAAAAATTACCGTTGTTAAACCTAATACCGGACTAGTCCGGTGCTGGTCCGGACTTGTCCGGTCACAGTGAATCATGATGTCCAGAAAGTCTGGTGGACTAGTCTGGTGTGCACAAGGACTAGTCCGTTTTGGGAACAGAGAGTTTGGCGGACTAGTCCGGTCCAAGATCGGACTAGTCCGGTGCACTGTGAAGAGTTTGGATAATTTTAAAACCCTTTCCCATGCGCAAAGTCGTGAGCTCTTGGAGTGTGTCTTTCATACACACCCTATACACTAAAATTCTAATTAATTCTTCTAAATTTCCATCAAGGTGTTCTTCTTTTGGACACCACTTCATTTTTCACCTTTTTGTGTGCACCGAGCTGTTTCACTTTGTTTATCCTGCAATCATCTCAATAGTTTCATTAGGATCTCATATGTTCGTCATCAATTAGCCAAAACCCACAAGGGATATCCTAGATGCACTTACAATCTCCCCCTTTTTGGTGATTGATGACAACTATTTGAGATATCACAATTGAGAATAAAAAGTTGATTTTCATAAGGTGTGCACATATGAGAATAATAAAGAATTCACAAAAAGCTTCTCACATATGCACACACCTTATGGTGGGGTGCCTAACAGGTGTGTGATAAACAAAATGTGATAAATTAAAGACAAACAATAGTGAACATATAAGTAGGCATTAGAGCATAGTGCATCACACATAAGAAAAGAAATAGTGCATTACAAGATTTTAAAATAGGTACATGTCCTTGATCACAAAAGAGCTTAATAACTAATACTAGGTAGTTCGAGTCCAAATCTAATCTCAATCTCTTCCCCTTTGGCATCAAGGCAACAAAAAGGGAAAATTGAGGGGAATCACTCATCGCTGCCTCCTCTTTCAGTCTCAGTCTGATCTTCATCTTCACCAACTTCGGCATCCACGGGAGCAGGATCTTCCTCTGAGTCCTCGGAGGCGGGCGGTGATCCAACGGGCTCAGTCTCAAGCTTTGCACAGATAGACTTGATATTGGCATCGACATACTGTTGATGTTTCTTCCTTGCAAGCTTTTCCTTGCGCTGCCTGTCTTCGATCTTGCGGCAGCAGGCAAAGATGGGGGAGAGCACCTTGAGGATGCCACTGGATGATTCTTGGGCAGGTGGAGACCCAGGAGGAGCAGCTGCAGATCTAGTGACATCATGAGCTTTCTTTGATATCCTCTCCACTGGTGGAGAGGACGGGGCAGTTGGAGCCGGGGGGAGAGTATACTGGGTGGGTTTTTGCGGCTTCAACCCCGCATGCTTGACATCATTGACGAACTCGAGTCCCGTCACTTTCTCAATCATGTACATGATATACGGTGCATATCCACAGGACCTATTGGGGGTGATTGAGATGTTCACGATGTCGTTGTAGATATACTCAAAAACATTGAGTGGTCTCCTTCCACTAATGACCTTCATGAGAGTCCTCAAGGTCCCTTGTATAGTTCCCGCATCTCCATCCTTCGGAGCTATAGTCTTTCTCAAGACTCTATTGAGGACCACAAAGAAGGGCTTCAGATATTTGATGGTGGGAGGAACATATGGCATCCTTGTATCATAGAGAAACTCAAGCTCTTCCTTCTCCAGGGGTTTCAGATTATGGATGACCAGTTCATGATCCAAAGTGTGTTGGAGGTGAAGAATCCTAGCAGATTCATCATAAGTGACACTATACTTTGAACCATGAGTCATCCAAGTAAGAATGTCTCCATCTCCACGAGCAAAGTAGAGAGTGGAGTAAAACTGGGTAATGACTTCATTGTTCCAGTCATACTCAAAGGATAGCAGGTCCGTCAGACCGTGCCTCTCTAAGGCCTCCACCATCTCACGAAAGGCAGGATACCTCTTCGACTTCAGGTGTCCAACATTTAGCCATTGACTCTCTACTACAGGATTCTTCATCTTCATGTACACATGCTCGTAGTAGTCTACATAGAAGTTGCTCCAGAACCTTGGATCAGAACATTGTTTAGGTCGGTCATACACTTCAATCTTCCTGAAGTTATCAGCTAGCTCACCCCTTTTCCGGTGAAATCCTCACTTGAAGGCTGTCTGTTGCGGTGAATAGGGTTTTTCATCTTCAAGGGCCCAAGGGGAACACTAGCAAGTCCCTTCCCTTTATTGAGAACTCTTTTTGGCCCTGACGAGCCCTCAGCAGCATCTTTCCTTTGAGGCTTTTTGACAATGACTTTCCTCTTCTTAGGTAGATTGTCGTCGGAGGGTGGAGAGTGAGCATTGACATCATGTCTCTTCTTCATAACTCTCTCCTTGGCCCTCCTCACTTTCTCGCGTTGAACGTCTTCATCAATGTGAAAAGAGCTGTCGTCCGAGCCTGAAGACATTGTGCCTGATAAGGAGTTCACGGATTAGATAAGAATGAATCAAGGAATCAAGGTAATGTAGGGATTTAGATGACAGGGACCGGACTAGTCCGCACCTGAGAACCGGACTAGTCCGCCCCGGCATAAGAACCCTAGCATTTTGATCAAAAAATCTATCTAAGGATGCAAAAGAGTAGAAAAGTGGTGGGAATACATCTCTAAGGCCAATGTATACCCTTGGAATCAAAGGAAACAAGCTAGAATGAGGAAAGTTGAGAATTTGGTTTTGGGGAGAAATTTATCAAGATTTGAAGATCCGCGTCGAAGAAGTAGAAATCAGTCCGGATGAATCCAGAGGAGGGAATCCACTCGTCAAGGGGAGGATTTCCCACGGAGAAAATCTCGATTTTGAGGGTTCAACCCGAAAATCACTTTGGGGGCTAGGGTTTGGAAGAGGAGAGGGAGAGCAAGTCTAATGAGGGGTGAAGGGAGAGGTCTGGGCCGACCAAGGGCTTATATATGTTATGGACCGGACTAGTCCGGTCTATCTGGCGGACTAGTCCGAGCCCCTTGAAATGACCTAACCAGTTTCGTCTGTCCGGACTAGTCCGGTTGAAAATCGGACTAGTCCGTTTCCAACAGACCTGATACATATATAGATGATTAATAGTGATCCAAGGACAATAATTTTGCAAATAGTCTTGTTGATTACGACCAGTAGGCAATCAGCAATCAAACAATGGTCATAATCCACAAGATTTATTCATTAAAATAGTTTTCTGAGTAGAAAAGGAGAAGAGGAGCATTTTAACAATACAAAGGAACATTTTAAGTTGCAACCAGGTATGCAATGTTTCAAGCCACATTTCGAGAGTCAAGAATGTTTAGCTCATTTCTTAGTTCACAAAACCTTTTCTCATCTAATGGTTTGGTAAAAATATCCGCAAGTTGTTTTTCAGTCCTAACATGTAAAATAGCAATGTCACCTTTTAATTAATGATCTCTAAGAAAGTGATGACGGATATCTATGTGCTTAGTTCTTGAGTGCTCTACAGGGTTGTGTGCAATTTTTATAGCACTTTCATTATCGCATAGAAGCGGGATATGACTTAGATTGTAGCCGTAGTCCCTAAGAGTCTGTCGCATCCAAAGTAGTTGTGCACAACAACTACCGGCTGCAACATACTCCGCTTCCGCTGTGGAAATAGCAATGGAGTTCTGCTTTTTAGATGACCAAGAAACTAGGGACCTACCAAGAAATTGACAAGTCCCTGACGTGCTCTTTCTATCGACTTTGCATCCTGCATAGTCGTCGTCGGAATACCCTATCAAGTTAAACATGGATCCTTTGGGATACCAAAGGCCCAAGTTGGGTGTGTGCACAAGGTACCTTAGGATTCTTTTTACAGCAACTAAGTGACACTCTTTAGGTGCGGCTTGAAACCTTGCACACATGCAAACACTAAGCATAATATCTGCCCTAGATGCACATAAATAAAGTAAGGAGCCAATCATGGACCGATATACCTTTTGGTCCACATTTGGACCATCTTCATTGAGGTCGAGATGTCCGTTGATGGCCATGGGTGTCTTGATGGGCTTGGCTTTGTCCATATTGAATTTCTTGAGAATGTCTTGTGTATATTTAGTTTGGCTTATAAATGTACCTTCTCTCAGTTGCTTCACTTGAAATCCCAAGAAGAACTTCAATTCACCCATCATTGACATCTCGAACCTGTCTATCATTATTTTGCTAAATTCCTCACAGAAGGACTTGTTAGTGGATCCAAAGATAATTTCATCAACATAAATTTGACATACGAATAAATGATCATCAAAATGTTTAGTAAAGAGTATATAGTCAGCTTTACCAATTTTGAATCCATTTTGAGTCATAAAATCTCTAAGGCACTCATACCAGGCTCGAGGAGCCTGTTTGAGGCCATAGAGAGCCTTATGCAGTTTATAGACATGGTTGGGATACTCCTGATCTTCGAACCCCGATGGCTGCTCCACATAGACTTCCTCCTTTATCGGACCATTGAGGAAGGCACTCTTGATGTCCATTTGATACAACTTAAAATTATGGTGAGTATCATATGCCAATAAAATGCGAATGGACTCAAGTCTAGCTACAGGAGCGAAAGTTTCATCGAAGTCCAAACCTTCCACCTGAGAATAACCTTTGGCCACCAACCTCGCTTTATTTCTTGTCACTACTCCATGTTCATCTTGCTTGTTCCGAAAGACCCATTTGGTTCCAACGATGTTCGCCCTTGGTCTTTCCACCAGCTCCCACACTTCATTTCTTTTGAAGTTGTTCAGCTCCTCTTGCATCGCAATCACCCAGTCTGGATCCCTTAAGGCTTCTTCTACCCTGTATGGCTCCAGAAAAGACACAAAAGAATAGTGTTCACAAAAATTTGCAATTTGAGATCTAGTAGTTACTCCCTTAGCAATATCTCCAATGATATTGTTGACAGGATGGTCTCTTTGCACACACTGATGTACTCTTGGGTGTGGAATTTGTATAGTTGCTTGTTCTTCATTGTCTTCATGTGTCATGTCTCCCCCTAGATCATTGCTTTCATGATCATCTTGATCTTCTTGACCTTCCTCAACCTGATCTTGTGTAGGAGCTCCCCCTTGATCATTGCTTCCTTGTTGAAATTCGTCTTGTATTTCCTCTCGTGGTAGGATATCACCAAGTGCCATTTTCTTCAGCGCTTCACATGGAGCTTCCTCCTTATCTAGCATAAACTTATCGACTTGCTCCACTTGTGAGCCGTTAGTTTCATCGAACACTACGTCACGTGCTACTTCAACAAAGCCGGACACCTTGTTGAAGACACGATAGGCGTAGGCATTCAATTCATATTCGAGTAAGAATCCTTCATCAGACTTCGAAGCAAACTTCGAGGCCCTTGGTTTCTTGTTCAGAATAAAACATTTGCAACCAAAAACTTTGAAATAAGAAACATTAGGCTTTTTACCCGTGAGAAGCTCATATGGGGTTTTCTTCAGTAGTCGATGAAGGTACAACCGATTTGTGGCATGACAAGCGGTGTTCACCACTTCTGCCCAAAATCGGTCTGACGTCTTGTATTCATCCAACATTGTTCTCGCCATTTCGATCAATGTTATGTTCTTCCTTTCGGCCACCCCGTTCTGTTGAGGAGAGTAGGGTGCCGAGAATTCATGCTTTATACCTTCTTCATTGAGATATTCTTCAACTTGGGTGTTCTTGAATTCTGTCCCATTGTCACTTCTGATATTCTTTACGGTTGATGAGAATTCATTCTGAGCTCTTTTCAAGAACTTCTTGAGGATTCCCTGAGTTTCTGATTTATCATACAAGAAAAATACCCAGGTAAATCTTGAAAAATCATCAACAATTACTAAACCGTATTTGTTACCACCGATGCTGATGTACGCAATTGGACCAAAGAGATCCATGTGGAGAAGTTCCAGCGGTCTAGTGGTGGTCATCACATTCTTGGCGGGGTGTGGTGCTCCAACCTGTTTTCCTGCTTGACAAGCGCTGCACGGCCTGTCTTTTTCAAAAACCACATCCTTAAGACCACGGATGTGACCACCTTTTAGAAGTTTCTGCAGATTTCTCATTCCAACATGGGCTAGCCGTCTATGCCATAGCCATCCCATGTTGGTCTTAGCAACCAAGCAAGTGTTGAGTTCGGCTTTATCTTTGTTGAAGTCAACAAGATAAAGCTTTTCCTTCAACAATCCCTTGAATAAACAGTTGTAAAGACGGTCACACACTCATTAGTGAATAAACAGTTGTAACCTTTGTCACATAGTTGAGATATTGACAAAAGATTATAATCTAGAGAGTCTACGTGTAAAACATTAGATAAGGTGTGTTGAGAGGATATTTCATTGTCACCACTACCAAGGACCTTTCCTTGGCTGTTGTCTCCAAAGTATATACCTTCTCTTGGATCCTTGTTGCACTCGTACTCCACAAACATACCTCTCTCTCCGGTCATATGATTTGTGCATCCGCTATCTAGCACCCACTTAGATCCGACGGAGGAGTAAGCCTGCAAAATAGAATTATTCCTTGGTTTTAGGTACCCAAGCTTGCTTGGGTCCTCTCAGGTTAGTCACAAGAGTCTTGGGCACCCACACACAAGTTTTTAAGTTCTTGTTGCGTGGCCCTGTATATTTAGCAATGACTTTTCCATACTTGTTTTTCATCAGAACATAAGAAGCATCAAATGTACGGAACAGTGTTTGTAACTCAGATTCATGGGATTTTTCTTTAACAAAAGTGATTCTATTCTTAGCATGATTAGGAGTAGACATGTGTTTGTTCCTGTCAAAACCAAGACCATCTTTGACATTGGGAGGTCTAGTGATCATATATGCACTTCGTGCATATACGATCTTCTCCTTATCAAAGATGCCGTTTTGAGAAGAATGCATGTCATGAGAGGTTGAAGCATTAGAAATTACATTCTTCTTACTAGAGCAAGTGCAGGTTCTTATTGTTGTCGAACTCATGTCTTTGGAGGAAGAGCTATTGGAGGAAGAGGAGTCACTTTGTTTGAGCGACTCAACTTGCACCTCAAGGATTTTGTTAACTTTTGACAAGTTAGCAAGTTCTTCCTTGATTGCAATGTGCGAGTCCTCTAACTTTGAGTAAGTTTCCTTACTCAAGGCTAGCTCTAACTCAAGTGACTCATTCTTCTCTCTTTCAAGCTCAAGAAGCTTTTCAACTTCTTGATATCTCTTCCTCTCACGGATGAGCATATCTTCTTGTCGGTTGACAAGTTCCTCCTTTTCAAAGATTTCGTTCGAAAACATCTCCATTTTCTTTAAAGCAATTTTACTTAGCGCTCTAAACATTTCTTCATTATCACTAGAGCTATCGAAGTCATCAATGGAGGAATTTAGTACGGGAGGAGTAAGTCAAACCTTTTTCTTGCCTTCCTTAGCCATAAGACAAGTGTGGTTGTTCATGTCCCGTCCTCCCATGTTCGGAAAGAGTGTGGCTCTCATAGTTGGTTTCTTCACTGCGATAGTTGCCATCTCTTCTTCTTCATCGGAGGAGGACTCGTTGTTTGAGTCCCACTCCTTCCCAATGTGAGCTTGATGGACTTGTCTTCTTTTTCTGAAATTTTTCTTTTCTTGAGATCTTGTTTCCTTCTTCTTTTTATTTTCTTCACAAGTACAGTCCACCATGAAGTGACTGTACTCTCCGCAGTTGTAGCAAGTGCGTCGAGCCTTGGATTTTCCTTTATCCTTGCTTTTGCCTTCATGTGAATTGTTGCCGTGTCTTCTCTTCATCATGCGTTTGAACTTTTTGATGAAGAGTACCATTTCTTCGTCATCAAGATCGGTGCTCTCGTCGCTTGTATCTCCATCGTCTTGGTCTTCACGAGTTTCTTTGAGTTTGGGTCTGCACGTTGCTTTCAGAGCAACTTCTTTCTTTTTGGATGAGGTGAGTTCGGATAAGTCCTTGACGTATTGGGCTTCTTTCTCCATTATTTCATGATTTATGATCTTCCCTAGTAATTCATCGGGAGTCATTTTTTGAAAACCGGGGCTCTCTCTGATCATTGAGCAAAGTGTGACATTTATTGGCATAAAGGCTCTAATCATTCTTTTGACCACTTCGTGATCTGTCCATTTCTTACTTCCATAAGCACGAATTTTGTTGATGAGTGCTTTCATCCGGTTGTACATGTCTTGAGGTGATTCGCCTTCTTCAATAGCAAATCTCCCCAACTCTCCTTCAAGCATTTAGATTTTGGCTTCACGAACTGACCTATTTCCTTCGTGAGCTGTCTTGAGGGTATCCCAGATTTCTTTTGCACTTTCTAACCCATCGATCTTGGTGAATTCCTCTCTGCATAGTGATGATGTGATCACGGCGACGGCTTGTGCGTTTCTGTGAATCTCTTGTTCTTGTTCTGGAGTGAGTTCATCATCCGTGTCCGGAATATCTATGCCTGTGCAAACAATGTGCCACAGATTAGGGTTCAGAGATATCAGATGCATCTTCATGTTGTACTTCCACATGGTATAGTCACTTCCGTCAAACTGTAGAGGCCTTCCCATAGGAATCGAAAGATAGTGATTGTTTGAATTGAGACGGTTGTAGTTGTAAGGATACCGGGAGTAGTCGTGATGACCACTCCCAGTCGTCTTCTCTTCTTCTTTTCCCTTTTGTGCTAGCAGTTTCTTTCTCAGGAGTGCTTTTAGCTGCCTCACTTCATCATCATGTGGGCTGTCTTTCAGCACATCGAAGGCTTTAGCTTCTTGCTCCTCCTCATTGATTTTCATCTTTGGGATGTTGTTGTTCTTCTCAGAGGCCATGATCTCTCCGAGATGTGAGTCTCTTTGATGGAGAACCTTCCTCTGATACCAATTGAATGTGGCCTAGAGGGGGGGTGAATAGTCCTTTAAAAGATTCCTGCACACTTAATAGAGTTATCAGAAACTTGATTGACCGGACTAGTCCGGTTGTGTGGGCGGACTAGTCCGGTGTGCTGAATTATGTGAGTTAATTAAGTGTGTTTCAGAAATTGAATCTTTTAGCAGCAGAATGAGAACAACAGTTTTTATAAATTAAGTTTATTGTATGAATGCACGTGCAAACTTATAAGAAACTCAAATGATGATTAGCAAACTAGTGATCTAATGTATCAAAATGTAAAGTAAATGGGAGACAAAAGACACGAATCTTTACCGAGGTTCGATCTCACCAAGAGATCTACGTCCTCGTTGAGGAAGCTCACACAGAGCCGGGTTCCTAACCCTTTCCCTCTTCAAGTCACCACAAAGGCCGACTTGACTCCACTATCACGGGCAATCACTGAGTTTGTGGGGCTACCTCACAAGTTGAGGGCTCCCACGAGAATTACAATAAGAACATGATCAAATGCACTCGAAAATAGTACAATGCAGAATATGAGTGTAGAAATATCAAACCCCAAGAGCTCACAACGAAAGAACGACGATCTCCCAATCCCGAATCCAAGTGTTCAATTTATTTTGATCTTTTTGCACTTTAGATGTGTGGGGAGATGTGTTTTGGGCTCTTGGGACAAGGTGGCGGCTCTAGGGTTTGTGTTTGCTGCAGTATTAGTCGTGTATTTTTTGAGAAAAAACGAAGGACCTCTTTTTATAGGGTTTCCAAAAAAAAATTACCGTTGTTAATCCTAATACCGGACTAGTCCGGTGCTGGTCCGGACTTGTCCGGTCACAGTGAATCATGATGTCCAGAAAGTCTGGCGGACTAGTCTGGTGTGCACAAGGACTAGTCCGTTTTGGGAACAGAGAGTTTGGCGGACTAGTCCGGTCCAAGATCGGACTAGTCTGGTGCACTGTGAAGAGTTTGGATAATTTTAAAACCCTTTCCCATGCGCAAAGTCGTGAGCTCTTGGAGTGTGTCTTTCATACACACCCTATACACTTAAATTCTAATTAATTCTTCTAAATTTCCATCAAGGTATTCTTCTTTTGGACACCACTTCATTTTTCACCTTTTTGTGTGCACCGAGCTGTTTCACTTTGTGTTATCCTGCAATCATCTCAATAGTTTCATTAGGATCTCATATGTTCGTCATCAATTAGCAAAAACCCACAAGGGATATCCTAGATACACTTACAGTACCATATTTAAAAGTAAATACAAAGGCATTTATCATTGTCATACGGCCGTCCTTGAGCTAAGTCACGTCTCAAGGCACGTGATCGTGTTTCAACACCACACGACAGGGAACCCGAGTAGGTCATGAATGGGTCATCACGGTTGGGAATGTTATCAACCCAACAGATACCACCTACTGCCCTGCAGGGCACGCCGATGGCAAGCGCTGCGTATGTCCTCCTGGGCTATTTCTAGACGAACATACTCTCGCGTTACTGACCACGCGATGGGGTCTCCACTTACTTACCTAATGCACGCTAGGGATCAGCGTTGCATATGAACTCAGGGACATGAAGAGTCCAAGAGGTTCATATTGACGTCCCACACCAAGCGGTGAGATCAATCCCTGAACCACGTTCCTCGTCAGGGGGAGCTAACCGAAATTGAACCGCTTTCGGTGGCGTTCCTTACCATACTTACCAGAGCGTAGGTGCGTCATTACATAATTGACATTCAGAATTATAACACATAAGTTAGTCTTTGCCACTTTAAGTAACTAGACTAATACAGTCCTTACTTGGGCAACTACCGAATCCTCACCGTAACCTATGTTTTCCCATAATGTAGTCCTTAAGTACTGTGCTATCCCCAATGCAGCTCTGATACCAGGCTGTGGCGGACCAGAATCCGCTCATCCAGGATCGCAGAGGGTGCTGCCGCGCGATGCGACACCCAACAGCACACGTCATAAGAACACATTATATTACATGGGGAAAACAAACTGAATGTACAAAGTAGTACACTTCTCAGTTACAAACTAGGGTCTTTTATTACATAGCGGAAGTTTCTTTTGTACAACTCACACCCGCCTATCTAGCAAAAGTCGGTTGCCCAGCCCTAGGGCAACCCACACTAGCTGCACGTCTCAGCTCAGCGCGGCGTGTACGGCTCCCACTCAGCCGTGGTCCCCGACGGAGGGTAACCCTCGCCGGTGGACTCATACTCCGAGTCCGTGGGTGGCTCCTCACCTGAAAAACACTTAAGCAGCAACCGTGAGCACGAAGACTCAGCAAGGCTTAACCGCCTCACCTAAGCATGAAACTTTACATGAGGTGTACCATGAAATAGGATAGCAATGTTGCAGCAAATGGACACGCCTACAAGTTCATCCTTAGTTCATCTTTTAGCAACAAGTTAACGTTTCGTGAAGATGAAATTTAGTGAGCAATATTTGGTGGCACACAGGTAACAATACAATTATATCATAACAGCAATATTGAATTATAACATTTCATTCATTAGTCTACGTTACGACGCAGTGAACAAGCGGTACTCGTCACCGTGAGGGACGGCGAATCGACTCAATATACACCTGCAGGGAAACCCAAAGAGCACATCACGTACACCCACCCGTGCTATGCCTCGACGCCCGGAGGTTTAGGCTACATCGGTTTATTGGGGCCCATATACCCGATATGCCTTCGGTACGTTCAATACTTGTTCAGCAGGGCCGCACACGGATCGATCCTCAATCGACACGGGCAGGGCTGCGCACACAAGACTCCCTCTTGCTGCGCCCTAGCCCCTGCCTAGTCTCATTTTCATTACTAAAGTGATCTCACATCACTCAACCGAACCCGTGTGTCCCAAGCCTATCTCGCGAGTAGATTCTAACTACTCGACTTGTACCGAAGTCCTATGAATCATTAAGCATAGCCTGTCTACTCGAGGTCCTTGACACTACCCTCACTCTTTTAGGAACCTTTGGTTATGCAAGTGGGGTTTCATTCATCCTATACCTAATGCACAGTCATACTTCATATGACACATGTAAACAAAGTAAAACTTATAAAAAGGTTAATGCAAACCGGGGCTTGCCTTTTTGCTGCTGGTCAGGGGTCAGTTCTTCTTCTGGAAGCAGGAAGTCGAGAACCTCCGGAGCTTCCTCGCCTTCAGCGACTACACGTTATTGAAAGACTACATGTAAATTTAAATGCAAAGTGCATACAAGTTTGTTGTAAGGTTACTGCTATTAGTTCTAATAACCAGTTTCTAACAACTGGAACTCTGTTTAAGAATTTAAAGATAAACTGGGTGTTGGTGGTCTAGGTTTAGACCTAAGCACATGGTTAAGTGCTAAGTGGTTTCCCCTCTTTTCCATATTAATCCCTCAAGTGGTTAAACAGGACAGGGGTGATCCAAAGCTCCAATGGTGCTGAGAATTTTTGTGTGAGTTCCTTATCACAAGAAAACTCTCTGGACCCAACACTAGCACTTTTCATGGAGTGGTTTGCTCAGAATAATTCTCTTAACAAATAAGCAAAGAAGAATTAATTCTGAGGTAATACCCCTGTTCATGCCCAACTTAGTGAACTACAATTTCAATTATAGCTCATAGAGTTTGCATGAATTTTCCTAGTATTTTTGGGGCTAAGATTTGCCCAGAACTGAATTTCCGAGTTTTGGAAATTCTCTGAAAATGTTTCTGTATTCAAATGAACACAGCATCTTCAAATTTGAATTGCTCTGACCAAATCAACTCCAAATGGTTTGAAACTTTTACAGGGGTTCACTAATGTACAAAAGAACATTCTGGCAAAATTTGGGGATTTTTGGATCCACCAAACTCCCTCTAAAATTCTTTTGCTGAAAAGATTTAAAGAATTCTCCAGAATTAATTAATGGGTTTCATACAAATTGGGTTTCAGATTTGGATTGTACTCAGAATTCTGAGTTCAGCAAAATTTGGTTCATCGCATTTGGAGTTTCCTAGCCAAAGTTCTATGCATTTGAAGTTTGAACTAAAACTGGAATTTCCAAAAATGTTTAAGTCCTGTGGGTGGGTCCACCGCACACGTGTCGACCGCTGGAGCCGAGCTACACGGGGCCACAGACTCCTTCCCGCGCGGCCGCACTGGATCCCGGACCACAGGGAATCCCACCCATTTATCTCCAGCCGCTGACGCGTGGGGCCTACCCCTTCGTCTTCCTCCGGCCACCCGCGCGACCCCGCCGCCGAGCTCGCCGGAGCTCTCGCCGGAGAGGGGTTCCGGTCCTCGGAGCTTGCTGAATCTCGCCGCCAGTGCCTATCTTGGCCTGAGGAACACGGTGGTGCCCCCCCAGAGCTTGACATCCACCGGAACAGTGCTCCCGCGGGCAACAGCGGCCGGAAGCTCACCGGCGACGTCCAACTCGGCATCCCATGCACCTTTTTCGATGCGGTTTGCTCGGGGAGCTCCGCTGACACCTGCTGGTCACGGATATGGACACCGATCCCCGTGAAAACGGCGGCAACTACGACCTCATCGGCGACCTAGGCCAGATATCGGCTGTGCTCAGAAAACTTCGAAGAACCGTAACCCTAGCCCACGGTTCTTACTGGTTTTCGATCCTAGGCGGCCGTGGCAGTGTATAGATCGTGTGCGTGACTTGGTATGCCCGGTGAAATTTTGAGATTTGGTGGGAGCTTGGTCTTAGGACCCCCGAAACTTTCCCAGCGAAATACTCCCCCGACAGCCCATGAAATGGAGAACGGTTGGGACTAAAAGAAACAGCACCTCAAGGTGGTACTTTCTTGTGTTGCTCGTCGGGCACGAGAGCGTCTGTGCTGGCCGGACGCCGGCGATCAGAGAGGCGGCGTTTCTGTGCTTGCGCGGAACCGAGAAAGAAACTCGGTCTTGAGTGGTTCTCGTCTGGGAAACAGGAGGAAGGGCGGCGTGGGCTGTGTGCTGGCCTTTGAGCCGCGGTTTTCGCACCGTGAGGTGGCCGATTGCTGCCTCGGTGGCTCGCCGCCGTTCTCCTGCCTTGTGCGCGAAGCCGAGGTCGGCTGCAGCAACCGACTGCACCCTCGTGTGTGCAACTGACCTGTGGGCCTCCCTTTTACCCATTTTTCCCTAATAATTTTTTTCTGTTTTTGCTAATTATCCCACCAGCTACTCACAATTTAATGTGAGACTTAGTCACCAAGTCTTGGTTTAAATTTGAATTCTCAAATTTGAACTATGTTTGGCTAAATTTGCTGCATGTTTAAACTGAAATTCAAATTCAATTTTGAATTCTTGCAAATTTAGCTCTTGACAAGATGAACTCCAGTGAGGATGAAAATTGGTAGGCTTACTCAGAAAAATGTGCTGAGTTTGAATATGAAGATAACTTTTGAATTTGAGTGATGAAAGTTGCTACAATTTGAATTTATGTTCAAATTGGCCTCTTTTTCAAATACCTCCAAAAGTGCCTCAAAAGTGTTGGATTTCTATGAAACTTGGACTGAACCTTCCCAAGACTTTTTAAGTTCTAGGGGTGAGCTCAACCTCTCATGTTCATGTGTAGAAATCCTACTTTGTGAAAATGTAGGCTTTCCCCTCTAATTACCCTTTTGATGGAGGTTACTTACTCTTCACAACATTTCCTAAGATATCCACAATAAAAACTGTGGTGTTGTGAGGTGAAGAAATTTTTTTGCAAATCCTTTTTCTTGGTATTTTACAGAAAAGCCCCCTACCTGGCGCGCCAAATGTCGAAGTGTGTGGTCGACACTTCCCCCGGACCTGCTCTGGGCAGCCCGCGGAGGTTCTTTTTCGGAGGGGCTAGTCGCTTGCGGAGAGCTTAAGCGTAAGGGACGAGTGAGGGAGGAGCTTGACACGGCGAGTTTTACGTGGTTCGGGCCGCCGGAGCGTAAAACCCTACGTCCACGGTGAGCGGAGGTGCTCGCTGTATTGCTTGTTGCTCAGAACCGGAGTCCTGAGCTTGAGGATGAGTTATGCCTAGGGTGTGAGTTTCTGGAGAGCGAACCCTTGCTAACGTCGCCTACCCGAGCCTTTTATAGTCCAAGGCTCGTGTGGCTTACAAGGGGGGCCTGGGACCCGACAGGTGGTCCTGGGGAGATTGCCTGCCGACTATCGTATCCGCAGTTATGTCGGTAGTTGTCTCTGGCGAAGCCTTCCGAGTCTTCGTCTTGCCGCCCTGCCCATGCCGCATGCTAGTCGTAGTGGTTGATGACGGCGGGAGCGGCAGGGGATGTCTTGTCGTTGTGTTTATTGGCTGGCAGGTCCTGACACCGCGCGTCAGTCTGTGATGTGGCTGGGCGCAACGGCACCTGACAGAGGCGTGCTCCGCGTCTCCACATCTTGGGAAGGCGCGGGCCTTGAATACCTTGTACGGGCAAGGTATGGTGCGTCCTTACGCCCGCTACGTACCGCTCGGGGGCAGGCAGCGCCGTTCTGCTGGGCACGTGGCGGGCCCGGAGCTCTCCTCTGAGGAGAGGGAGGTCCGGCCCCACAGGACACGTGGAGCCTTCGGACCTCTCCCCGCGGAGGGGGTGGTCCGGCATCTGTCGGCCACGTGGCAGGCCCGGAGCTCTCCTCTGAGGAGGGGGAGGTCCGGCCCCGCGGGACACGCGGCGCCTTCAGAGCCCTCCCCACGGAGGGGAGGTCTGGCTGCTGTTGGCCATGTGGCGGGCCCGGAGCTCTCCTCTGTGGAGAGGGAGGTCCGGCCCCGCTGGACACGTGGCGCCTTCGGAGCTCTCCCTGCGGAGAAGGGTGAGATCCTTAGGCATTTTCCCCTGTGCGCGGGGGTACCCCATATCGCGGGTACCGATAGATGTGTACTGCGATTCATCCGGCATCGGGCTCGGATGTGTGCTGATGCAAGACCGAAGAGTGGTCCCGTATGGATCACGGCAGCTTAGAAACCATGAGCAAAATTATCCAACTCACGACTTAGAGCTCGCTGCTGTTGTACTCGCACTCAAGATGTGGAGGCACTACCTACTCGGTAACCTCGTACATTTATATACCGACCACAAGAGCCTCAAGTACATATTCACTCAGAAGGAGTTGAACATGAGGCAGCGAAGATGGTTAGAATTGATAAAGGATTACGAAATAGAGATCCATTATCATCCGGGCAAGGAAAACGTAGTGGCGGATGCGCTGAGCCGCAAGTCACACGTTAACAATCTGACCATCACACTGTTGAAAGAGAGCGAACCACCACTACATGTGATTCCACACGGAGCTCTCTACAACCTAGCTTTGATCCCCACCATCCGTGAAGAGATAGCGGCAGCTCAGAAACATGACAAGGGCATGTAGCATTTGCGGAGACGTGTAGACAGTGGGGAGCTGAAATGTTTCCGGAAGGATGGAGACGGTGTCCTATGGTTCAAGGACCAGATCGTCGTTCCCTGTAACCCGGAGCTACGGAAGAAATTTTTTGATGAGGCTCACTTATCAAAATTTTCTATCACCCCGGCAGCAACAAAATGTATCAAGAACTCAGAAGCAAGTTTTGGTGGACACGGATGAAGCGGGAGATCACGAAGTACGTGTCTGAGTGTGATACGTGTCGTAGGGTGAAGGCAGACCATATGCGGAAACCGGGACTGCTGCAACCACTGGGCGTTCCTGCCTGGGAGTGGGAGGATGTGAGCATGGACTTCATCGTCGGTTTACCCACCACCTTTCAAAAACATGATTCTGTGTGGGTGATCGTCGACCGACTCACCAAAGTTGCCCATTTCATCCCGGTCAACACCAACTACAACGCCAAGAAGTACGCTGAACTGTACATCTCATGGATCCTATGCTTGTACGGCGTACCTCGTACTATCATATCGGATCGGGGCACTTTATTTGTCTCCCGTTTTTTGGAGCAGCTACACGCTGCATTAGGGACGAAACTGATCCGTAGTTCAGCCTACCAGCCACAGACGTATGGGCAAACCGAGCGGGTAAATCAGATCCTAGAAGACATGCTACGAGCTTGCGCTATCAACCACGGCAAGAATTGGGATGATCACTTGCCGTTAGCCGAGTTCTCGTACAACAATGGGTACCAAGCCAGCATAAAGATGGCGCCTTATGAGGCGCTATACGGGCGGAAATGCCGCACACCACTGAATTGGTGTGAGTCTGGTGAAAGGGTCACCTTCGGGATTGACATTGTCAACAACGCAGAAGAAAAGGTTCGACTGATTCAAGCGAACCTAAATGCCGGTCAATCCTGTCAGAAACAGTATGCGGACCGGAGAAGGCGCCCATTACAGTTCGAAGTCAGGGATCATGTGTATCTACATGTGTCTCCAATGAAGGGCGTAAACAGATTCGGGGTGAGAGGAAAGTTGGCACCCCGATTCATCGGTCCATTCCAGATTACCAAAAGATGTGGATCGGTAGCATACCGGCTGAAATTACCAGAAGCACTTTCCGGTGTGCATGAAGTCTTTCACATTTCCCAGCTGAGGAAGTGTCTTAAGCTATCAACTACCGTTCAGCTGGAGGACATTGAAGAATTGCATCCGGATCTCACCTATCGGGAGGAACCGGTTCAGATTATTGATGAAAAGGCCCAAACCACACGCAACCGCACGTTGCGGTTCTACAAAGTTCTATGGAGTAATCACTCCGTGGATGAAGTGACATGGGAGAGCAAAGGATTTCTTCGCGCTAACTACCCCGACTTTTTCACGTCACATCTCCGGTAATTTTCTACCATCCTCTATCTCATCTTCACCTTATAATCTCAGGACGAGATTCTTTTAAGGGGGGGGGGGGAATGTAAGGGCCTCAGTTTTTGACACATGTTTGAAGTGTTCATCACCACACACACACCTCATTTGAAGAAAGTTGATGAACACATTTGAAGAGGAAGTAACCACCATCAACATGCTCATGAGAGAATAAACCCACATATTGCAATAGTGGTATTTCCCACATAGGGGCTGGGCATATGAAAAACTCCTACACATTGCTAGGAATGTCCATGCCAAGTTTCACCCAAATTCAAAACCTTTTGAGGTCATTTTGGGCATAGCTAGAAAGAGGGCAGTTTGAAACTACATTCAAATTCAAACTGTTTTTATCCCATGAATTCAAAAGTGGGAGACATATTCTTACTCAGCACATTTTTGTGAGCTCACACACCAATTTTCACTCCATTTGGAGTTGATCTTGACATGAGCTAAGTGGGGCAAATTCAAACTTTATTTGAATTTCAAACTGAACATGTGCTGAAATTTATCCAAACCAAACCCAATTTGAATTCTAACCAATTCAAATGGCTCAAAGGTTGATAATTCAAATCACCAGGGGCTTTGTGGGAACTACTGTTTACAACAGTAAATTGGAGTTAAGTTCATAGGTTAAAATTGAGGGTGGGACCCACATGTCATAGAGATAAGAGGGAAGACTTGCACACAAAGTCACAGCCTCGGTGGGAAATTCCACCGAGCAGCTGCCGGCTGTGCCACCGAGAATGAACCGGCGCCACCAGCTGCTTTCCCCTTCGCGTGCTGGCACCCAGGGCGGACTTCTCGTGCCCCCATGCGACCGTCACCGCCTCAGCCCGAGCGAAGACCGGTTGCCTTTATCTCCTCGCGGGCGACATCGAGCAGCGCCATTTTTCTTCCTCCGAGCTCTCGGTCAATCGGGAAAATGAAGAAAACAATCGCACCCTCGTTCCCCCGAGTTGCTAGGCAGCATGCTGAGCTCAAGCACCACCTTCCCAACGCCTGAACCACCGGGTTTTGGCTCCCGTTCCCGTGACCAACGACGACCGCCGCGACTGAGCTGAAGAACGGCGATCATTCTCACGTGGACAGCGTTCCACAGGGGCTTTCACGGTCCAGCAAGAGGGGCAACAGGAGTGCGCAACCACTGTGTTGCTCTCCTCTGAGTCTTGAAACAAACCGTGAAGAATCCGCTACGAATTTCCAGATTTTGCTCCGGCGGTCTTAAACCGAGCTTCCAGTATGGATTCTTCGAATTCCCGCTCTATGATCCTTCTGAAGTTATCAAATCTTGCACATAGGCACTGGACTAGCCGGTGATCAATTTCCTTTCTGCATCCGTGGTATGAAACCGACTAGGAGTGACGAATTTTGAGCTCGATCAAGGACGTTCGTGGCGGGCACGATCGGTCACACGGTGCCGACCAACTTGCCACCATCTTTGAACACCTTTGAAACCTTGTCGAGCTTCCTAGAGATGTACTGATGCTGTAGGACCGATTGTTCGAGGTCTTGGCGGGTTAGAACCCACGGCCGACGGCGCCGAACCTCAACCGAGGCCGCCGCACGTCGCCGGGTTATTTCCGGTCACCGCCAGCTCGAACTGAACCCACAGACGTATTCCCCAACGTTGACAAACCCCTGGCGGTGAGTTTCAGACCGTGCGATGGCCGGCAGCGACAATCCGGCAAGCTCCGGGTCTGCTCCGGCGAGGAGAGGCGGCGCGGGGGCGAGGGAGCGTCAGGAGGAAAAAGAAGACGTGGGACCCGGCCGTCAATGACTTAAAAATTTAAATCAGGATTGGGTGTGGCTGGGATCCATTGTGCTGGCACGCAGGAACCCCGTAGAACCCGGTGTGCCGACGCCTCAGTTCGCAACACGTGTCCCCATGGCCCACCCGCAAGTTTAAACTTTTCCCCGATTTTCAGATTTCATTCAAACTTCAAATCCTCATAACTTGGGCTAGGAAACTCCAAATCGAGTGAACCAAATTTTGTCGGATTCATCTCTTTGAGAACTTTCCAGAAAATCAAGTTTCACTGCAGGAAAATCCTTACTTCTCCATAATTAATTCCTCAAAATTTAAACTGTTGTGGAATTTTGACTGAAGAATCCCTTGGAGAAAAATTCTGAAATTTTGCTGGATTGTTCACCAAAATATCCCTGAACTACCATAAAAATTTCAGATCCATTTGAGCTCATTTGATCCACCTAATGGTGTGATTAGTGAAACTGTTCCAGAGAAAATAGAAAATGTTCAGAAACATTTTCAGAATTTTTCCTGAAATTGTTTAGCTCATATATTTAGCTAGAAACCTTCAAATTAAGTGATACAAACTCCATTAGAACCCTCTGAAAATCTAGTTTTCAGAAAGTCATAGTTTGTTTCATGAAAACCCTTAGAACACCCTAAAAGCCTACAATTAAGGTCAAGTGCATAATTAATTGTGGAGGGCTCAAATGAGCTTTGCTGCAACTAAAACTTGACCAAGTCTCTATTTAGATTGTAACCAAGCCACAGTAAAAGTTTCACAGTCATTGGGTCTGTCTAGTAAGAGTTATAGACTTCACAAGTTTAAATTCAATCAAATGCATTTAAATTAATATATGTACTTGTATATCATGTAGTCGCTAAGGTCGAGGAGGAACCCGAAGTCCTAGACTTCGTTACTCCGGAGGAGCAGCTAGCCTACGACCAAGAGCAGCAAGGCAAGCTCCGGTTTGCATTAACCTGTTTACAAAGTTTTATTGTTTTGAGCACTTACTTGAGTACCATTATTTCGTGCACTAGAGTCTTGTTTGAAAATCCAAATGCATAGCCAAGAAATCCATGGGTTGGGATTAGGATTGAAAACCCCGTTAGCTACTGCAATGCTAAGATAGAGGAGGATTCGGTACAAGTAGAGTAGTTGGAACTACTTGCAAGCATAGGCTAGAGGCACTCGACTCGGGTGGAGATAGCACATGATACACATGGCAAGAAAAATGAGACCGAGCGGAGAGTAAGGGCAGCAGGACTTTGGGGCCTGTGTGCTATAGCTCCGCTTGTGTCAATTGAGGACCGAGCCGTGTGCGGGCCTGTTGAATGACACGACCCCACGGTCTTGTCGAGCCAGGATCACGCTGAGGGGTGCTGCGTTGCACAGCACCAGATAACACACGTCAAAGGTACAAAGCGGAAGCGAAATTTTATTACATAAACAAGTTATGAACATGTTTACATCAAAATAGTTCAGTCTACACTCACGGGCGTAGACTAAGCATCAAGTGCACGTTCAGCCCTTGAACGTGTCCTTGCTAGCACACACGCACACTAACTCTACGGCGTGCACGACTCCCACTCAACATGGTTCCCCTCCTGGGGTTCCGTCTCCTCTTCGGGAGTCCCTTCGTCATAGAACCCTGCAAAAGCTTCAAACACAAGCAGTGAGCACGAAGGCTCAGCAAGTCTGACCCGTCTCACCTAAACATGGAACTTCTACATGAGGGGTGATGGGTACATGAGGCAAAAATCATTTGAAAAGGACTCGCCTAATTAGTGGAACCTTCATGTTTTAGCAGCAGGTGGTGGAGAACATTACGCTAAGGCACATGAGAGAGCCGCAATCAAACAAGAATCGCATTTCTCTCATGTACTTTGCCTAAAGTTTGAAAAGAACTTTAGTTAGCTCTAAGCTACAGCATATCTTTAACAATCAATGTCCATCATTCAATCAGCAACATTTTAACATGTGACTAGCCTGTTCTTTATACGTCACGGTACAGTGAACAAGTAGTACTCACTGACCGCGAGGGATGGCGATTATAATCGATTTACACCTGCAGGGTTACCCGAACAACCCGTCACGTACGCCCGTACTCGATGTTGCCTACAACAACCATCACGGACGCCGTACGCGACTACCTTTCACCCGTTAGCCAAATGTTGAACCGGTCCAATCATCCTGAGCAAGAGGTCTCTGCACGCGCATCTCAGTGCCGCCAGCCGATTTACACCTCGAGCTCTCAACCTACCCTCTGAACGACCAGCTATGCCTCAACACCCAGCTACCTGAGTTACATCAGTTTCCCGGTTCCCATATAGCCGGTAGGTCTTCGGTACTGTTCTAGCTTGTTCAACAGGCCCGCATACGGCTCGGTCCTCAATCGACACAAGCAGAGCTATAGCACACAGGCCCCAAAGTCCTGCTGCCCTTACTCTCCGCTCGGTCTCATTTTTCTTGCCATGTGTATCATGAGCTTTCTCTACCCGAGTCGAGTGCCTCTAGCCTATGCTCGCGAGTAGTTCCAACTACTCGACTTGTACCGAATCCTACACTATCTTAGCATTGCAGTAGCTAACGGGGTTTGCAATCCTAAACCCAACCCATGGTTTTCTTGGCTATGCAATTGGGTTTCCAAACAAGAATCTAATGCAACGAATCATAATACTCAAAGATGTGCTCAAAACAATAAACATTTGTAAAAAGGTTAATGCAAACCGGAGCTTGCCTTGCTGCTCTTGGTCGTAGGCTAGCTGTTCCTCCGGTGTAACGAAGTCTAGGACTTCGGGTTCCTCCTCGACCTTAGCGACTACATGATAAGAGAGGTACATGTATTAATTTAATGCATTTGTATTAAGTTTGAACTTGAGAAGCTTATAAGTCCCACTAGACAGACTCAATGACTGTGAAACTTTTCTGTGGCTTGGTTAAAACCTACACAGAGACTTGGTCAAGTTTTAGTTGCAGCAAAGCTCATTTGAGCCCTGCACAATTAATTATGTCCTTGACCTTAAATGGAACTCTTAGGGTGCTCTAAGTATTTTCATGAAACAAACTATGACTTTCTGAAAACTAGATTTTCAGAGGGATCTAATGGAGTTGGTCTCACTTAATTTGAAGGTTCCTAACTAAAGATATGAGCTAAACAATTTCAGAGAAAATTCTGAAAATGTTTCTGAACATTTTCTATTTTCTCTGGAACAGTTTCACTAATCACACCATTAGGTGGATCAAATGAGCTCAAATGGGTCTGAAATTTTCATGGTGGTTCAGGGATATTTTGGTGAACATCCCAGCAAAATTTCAGGATTTTCCTCCACAGGATTCTCCAGTTAAAATTCCAAACAGTTTAAACTTTGAGGAATTAATCCTGGAGAAATAAGGATTTTCATGAAGTGAAACTTGATTTGCTGGAATGTGCCCAGAGAGCTGAATCCAACAAAATTTGGTTCACTTGATTTGGAGCTTTCTAGCTAAAGTTATGAGGATTTGAAATTTGAAGAAAATCTGAAAATCGGGGAAAAGTTTAAACTCGCGCGTGGGCCCCGGGGACACGCGTCGCACGCCGAGGCGACAGCACACCGCGGCCCACAAGGATTTTGCGTGCCAGCACACCCGATCCCGGCCGCAGCCCGATCCCGATTCAAAATATCGGCCGCTGACAGCTGGGGTCCACCCCGTTCTTCAACCTCGCGACGCCCGCGCTCCGCCGCCGAGGGACCTCGGCGGAGAGCTCGCCGCCGGCTTCTGTACGGCTCCAAACTTCACGATTTTGGCCGCCCCTGCCTACTTTCACTCGGGGAACAGGATTCTGGGGTCAGCTACTCATGACAATGGCCGGTGCATGGTCGGTGACGAGCCGCCACCTCGGAAAGACTTTGGCCATGTCGGCTGACTTCCCTAGCACCTCAACTACTCGAGGAACCGGTCGGGAAGCATCAGTGGACCTCAGGGAAGGTCGACATGAGCTTGAGGCAGCTCGGGGAAGTCCCTAAGTAGGTCCTCACCGTGCGCCCGATGCCTCCCTTTTGTTCCACTGTTGGTAAACCTCGAATTACGCCGGGTACAGAGGTTCTCCGGCCAAGGGTTGTGAAGGCAACTTGTGCGTTAACGTGTCTAGTTTGTGTGGGAGCGGATTGCGGCCCTCTAATACTTTCTAGAGCACGAATTCGACGGAATCGCACCCGAAGGTCATTCTGCACACAGAAAGGGGAAAACTGGAAATTCTCCGCCGGTGAGCAATGACTCGGGCTGTGGCTCGGGGGTGAGCAGCACCGGTCACCAGCGCGTCCAAGGGTGCTTTGGCTCGGGCGTGACAACGCCCTGGTTGGGCTGTCCACGGGAGCCCGAGGTGCGGCGGTTCTAAGTCACCGAATTGATTTTTCGGCATAACCGATTTCACTCGGTCTCAACTGAATTCTAGCAGCGGGGAGGACGGAGGAAGGTCTCTAGTACCTTGCCGTGGCTCTGGAGGGGTCGGAGAGGCGGTGATCAAGCTTCTCTGATCAGCTCCGAGTGATCGGCAGCGATGGCGCGGTTCTGATGCGAGGAGGCAGCAGAGTGGGCGTTGATCGCTCCGATCCGGGCGGTGGCGTAGATAAGGGGGCTGTGAGGCGGTTCAGCACGTCGGGGCGGCAAGCAGGTGGTGTCCCGGTCACCTCTTCGCCGTGGCGGCTGCTCAGTCCGGCGCAAGAACCCGAGCTGGGTTTTCAGTCGGTTTGAGTTGAAGTGGTGGCTGACATGTGGGTCCCACTTCCAGTTTTAACCTCTGAAATTTACTCCTAATCACTGTTGTAAACAGTGAGCCCCATAGTACCCCTGGTAATTCAAATTATTCACCCATGAGCCATTTGAATTGATCACAGTTCAAATTGGGTTTGGTTTGAATGAATTTCAGCACAAGTTCAGTTTTGAATTCAAATAAAGTTTGAATTTGTCCCACTTAGCTCATGTCAAGATCAACTCCAAATGGAGTGAAAATTGGTGTGTGGGCTCACAAAAATGTGCTGAGTAAGAATATGCCTCCCACTTTTAGATTCATGGGATAAAAAAAACAGTTTGAATTTGAATATGGTTTCAAACTGCCCTCTTTCTAGCTATACCCAAAATGGCCTCAAAAAGGTTTTGAATTTGGGTGAAACTTGGCATGGACATCCTTAGCAATGTGTAGGAGTTTTCATATGTCCAGCCCACCTATATCCCATGTGGGAAATACCACTTTTGCAATATGTGAGTTTGTTCTCTAATGAGCATGTTGATGGTGGTTACTTGCTCTTCATTTGTGTTCATCATCTTTCCTCAAATGAGGTGTGTGGTGTGGTGATGAACACTTCAAATATGTGTCAAAAACTGAGGCCCTTATATTCCTCCCCCCTTAAAAGAATCTCGTCCCGAGATTATAAGGTGAAAAATGAGAGAGAGGACGGTGGAAAATTACCGGATATGCGACATGAAAAAGTCGGGGTAGTTAGCGCGAAGAAATTCTTCGCTCTCCCATGTCGCTTCGTCCATGGAGTGATTACTCCATAGCACCTTGTAGAACCACAACGTACGGTTGCATGTGGTTCGGGCCTTTTCATCGATAATCTGCACCGGTTCCTCCCGATAGGTGAGATCCGGTTGCAGTTCTTCAATATCCTCCAGCTGAACGGTAGTTGATAGCTTAAGACACTTCCTCAGCTGGGAAATGTGAAAGACGTCGTGCACTCCGGAAAGTGCTTCTGGTAATTTCAGCCGGTATGCCACCGATCCACATCTTTCGGTAATATGGAATGGACCGATGAATCGGGGTGCTAACTTTCCTCTCACCCCAAATCTGTTTACGCCCTTCATTGGAGACACCCGTAGATATACGTGATCTCCAACATCGAATTGTAATGGGCGCCTTCTCCGGTCCGCATACTGTTTCTGACTGGATTGAGCGGCTTTTAGGTTCGCTTGAATCAGTCGAACCTTTTCTTCCGCGTTGTTGACAAGGTCAATCCCGAAGGTAACCCTTTCGCCAGATTCACACCAACTCAGTGGTGTGCGGCATTTCCGCCCGTATAGCGCCTCGTAGGGCGCCATCTTGATGCTGGCTTGGTACCCATTATTGTACAAGAACTCGGCTAACGGCAAGTGATCATCCTAATTCTTGCCATGGTTGATTGCGCAAGCTCGTAGCATGTCTTCTAAGATTTGATTTACCCGCTCCGTTTACCCATCCGTCTGCGGGTGGTATGCTGAACTACGGATCAGTTTCATCCCCAAGGCAGCGTGCAGCTGCTCCCAAAAACGGGACACAAATAAAGTGCCCCGATCCGATATGATGGTACGGGGTACGCCGTACAAACATAGGATCCGTGAGATGTACAGTTCAGCGTACTTCTTGGTGTTGTAATTTGTGTTGACCGGGATGAAATGGGCAACTTTGGTGAGCCGATCAACGATCACCCACACAGAATCATGCTTCTGAAAAGTAGTGGGTAAACCGACGATGAAATCCATGCTCACGTCCTCCCACTTCCAGGAAGGAATGCCCAGTGGTTGCAGCAGTCCCGGTTTCCACATATGGTCTGCCTTCACCCTTCGACATGTATCACACTCGGACACGTATCTTTCAGTCTCACGCTTTATCCGTATCCACCAAAACTTGCTTCTGAGTTCTTGATACATTTTGTTGCTGCCGGGGTGAATAGAAAATTTTGATAAGTGAGCCTCATCAAAAATTTTCTTTCGTAATTCCGGTCCTTGAACCATAGGACGCCGTCTCCGTCCTTCCGGAAACATTTCAGCTCCCCACTGTCTACACGTCTCCGCAAATGTGACATGCCCTTGTCATTCTTCTGGGCTGCCGCTATCTCTTCACGGATGGTGGGGATCAAAGCTAAGTTGTAGATAGCTCCGTGTGGAATCACATGTAGTGGTGGTTCGCTCTCTTCCAACGGTGTGATGGTCAGATTATTCACGTGTGACTTGCGGCTCAGCGCATCTGCCACTATGTTTGCCTTGCCCGGATGATAATGGATCTCTATTTCGTAATCCTTTATCAGTTCTAACCATCTTCGCTGCCTCATGTTCAGCTCCTTCTGAGTGAATATGTACTTGAGGCTTTTGTGGTCGGTATATAAATGTACGAGGTCACCGAGTAGGTAGTGCCTCCACATTTTCAGTGCAAGTACCACGGCAGCGAGCTCCAAATTGTGAGTTGGATAATTCTGCTCATGGTTCCTAAGCTGCCGTGATACATACGCGACCACCCTTCGATCTTGCATCAGCACACATCCGAGCCCAATGCCGGATGCATCGCAGTACACATCGAACGGTTTTGTTGTGTCTGGCTGCGCCAAAACCGGTGCTGATGTCAGGTGCTTGACTAAAGCCTTGAATGCTGCTTCACACGCTGGACTCCAAACATATTTGGTAGCCTTCTTCAGCAGCTATGTCATTGGCTTGGCAATCTTCGAGAAGTTCGTTATGAACCTCCGATAATATCCCGCGAGTCCGAGGAAACTCCGTACCTCGTGAACAGTTCTCGGGGATTTCCAATTCAGCACTTGAGTGATCTTGCTCGGGTCTACAGCGATACCCTCCGCTGAGATGATATGCCCGAGAAAAGGCACTTGCGATATCCAAAACTCACATTTGCTGAATTTCGCGTATAACTTGTGATCCCGCAGCCGTTGCAAGACTATACGCAGATGTTTCTTGTGATCTTCCTCCGACTTGGAATATACCAGGATATCGTCGATGAAGACCACGACAAACTTGTCCAGCTCCGGCATGAATACCGAGTTCATTAAGTACATGAAGTGAGCTGGAGCATTGGTGAGGCCGAAGGACATGACCAGGTACTCATAAAGTCCGTACCTTGTCGAGAAAGCTGTCTTTGGAATGTCCTCAGCCCTTATCTTAATCTGATGGTACCCGGATCTTAAATCCATCTTGGAAAAGATCTTTGCTTCGACCAACTGATCAAACAACATGTCGATCCGTGGCAACGGGTACTTGTTCTTGATGGTTACGGCATTTAATGGACGATAGTCCACGCAAATCCGTAACGTCTCATCCTTCTTCTTGACAAATAATGCCGAACAGCCCCATGGCGAGAAGCTCGGCCTAATAAAACCCTTCTCCAGAATGTCCGTGAGCTGAGTCTTCAGTTCAGCCAACTCCTTGGGCGCCATCTTGTACGGCCTTCGGGATATTGGCATGGTTCCCGGTGCATGTTCAATCTTGAACTCCACCTCTCTATCGGGTGGCATACCCGGCAAATCGTCCGGGAATACATCAGGGAACTCTCGGACCACTGGAATATCTTCCAATCTGATGGTTGTAGTTTGATAGACACTTGGAAGTTTTATTTCTGGACTGTCCAGGAATAAAGAGTGAGACTCGTGCACTTCTGAGTTCAAGTGCACAACTCGGAGGACGGTGTCTAAAACAGCGCCGTGGCGGGTTAACCACGACATCCCTAAGATGACATCGACCTTTTGTCCCTCTAAGATTATGAGAGACGTAGGGTAAACTCTACCCTCTAATCACAATGGCGCTTTTGGGACCATCATGCTTGCTGAAATTTTCCCACCCGGTGAACAGATCACATAAGGACTCTCGGTGGGTAGTATTTGCAAGCTATGTTTATCAATGAAAGCTTGGCTAATGAAGCTATGCGTGGCGCCTGAATCAAATAATATTATAGTGGGATGCTGGTGGAGTTGGAACATACCCGCAAGGATTGGCTCGCCCTCCGGCACGTCCTCTATGGCAAGCTGGTGGACAGTGCCGGGCCTAGGGTTTGCCCGCCGCGCATTAGTAGGGTTCCGGGGTTGATTCCTCCCCGGAAACTGCGGTGCCACTCCGCCGCCTTGCCTCTCCGGGCAACTGCTTGCGAAGTGTCCTTGTCGACCACACTTGTAACATGTGGCCGCTGCTGGCGTAGTGCTCGGGGGACGAAAGCCCAGCATGCGTTGCTGAGGTGCATACGCACGCGGCATCGCCCGCTGCTGCTGTTGTTGCAGAGGTGGTACTGGCAGTGCCGGCCTAAATGCCGGTGAAGAGTACGGTCGACTACGGAACGGCATCGACCGCTGTGGTGGCTGCCAGCGTGGACCTGATGGTGGGCGATTCACCATCCAAAACTTCTGAGAAGGACCGCTTCCTTCTCCGCTGCTTTGCGGCGCGCTTCGCTTTCGCTCTGCCGCCGCCAACTCCTTGCCAGAGTCCTCCTGAACAATCGCAGCATCAATGATGTCGTTGAGGCTGCCGCGATTGAACATCGCCAACTTGTCCTTCAGGTGCGGGTTAAGCCCCTTGTAAAAATGGTCCCGCCGCTTCTCGTCAGTATCAGCATGATACGACGCATAAAGCGTGAGATTATTGAACGCCCTGGAATATTCCAGCACGTTCCGGCTCCCTTGCTGCAGGTGCAGTAACTCCTGCGTCTTCCTCTTCATCAGACCTGGCGGTATGTGATAGGCCCTGAAGGCCGTCCGGAACTCCGTCCAGGTCATCACTCGGTCGGTGGGCTGTGAAGCACAGAAGTTAGCCCACCACGCGCTCGCGGATCCTTGGAGCTGCTGGACCGCGAACTGAGTCTTGCGCTGCTCACTTATCTGGAGCAGCCTGAACTTCATCTCTATGGCGCGGAGCCAGTTGTCCGCGTCAAGTGGTTCATCCGCCCTTGAGAATACTGGGGGATGAGTCGCCAGGAAGTCAGAGTAGGAGCTCTGTTGACGCTCCTCACGGTCTTGACGTCTCTCTGGGCGAGACGTATTGGCAATAAGAGTTTGCAGAAACTCCGTGTGCTGCTGATGTGAACCCGCCATTGCCGCGACGATGTCGGCCAATGTAACCGTTGGCAGTGGCGGTGGCGGTGTTTGCTGTTGCTGTTGCTGCTGCTGTTGTCCCGAGGAGTCCTCGCGAGGCTGTTGGGAGGTCTCTCCCCCTTGGCTAGTACCCCCAACATCAGGGTTGGCACGAGTACGCATCATTCTGAAATTCAAAACAGCAGCGATTAGCACATGTCTTACTTAAAATTCCATACGTAACAGTAGGTATTGAAGTGACACATGAATAATTTGCACAACATTCATATATATTGATAAAGCATAAACTTTATACAAGATACATTATTCTCGGGTCTCCGAGAAGTCGTGCTCATGTCGTCACTACCTATACATACGCTACTGTCTACACGACATGTCACCGGTTACAAAAGTTGGGTGACGCTACCCTAGCTGCCCTACTTGGCAACTGTAACCCCCTAATCGGAGTAAAACTCGACCTCCTGCGGGTCGTCCTCCTCCGGTACCTCTGCTGGTGGTTCTGGATCTACCACCTCTTCTCCCATCCCGGGTTCTCCCATTGCTGGAAGACCCAAGACCACCGGTACGCCCAATACCGGGGGTACGAGGTCCTGCAAAGCATGCACCTCGTCCATAGCTTGGTTGTAATCCTCTTTCCAGCCTTGCCCTTCCTAAATAGCATCGTCTCGCTCTTGAGTAAGTTCCTCGTTCTGCTGGGTCAGATTTTGTACCAGTTCTTGCAATGCCGCGATGTCGACACGGCTTTTTCTCTTCGCCTTCTTCAGACGATGCAACTGATTGTGCTGTTCATTCAGTCGCTTGATCGTCGAAAGGAGCACATACGGAGTGCGCTGTGAGCATTCTCGAAATGGTCTCCACGGCTTGTGCTCTCCTTGAGCTTTGTGGCGAGATGCTCCGTATGAACAGCTTGGCTGCCCATCACAGCGTTTCCCGCCCTCATCTGGAGGCTGAGATTTGCCTCCGCGGGGTTGTACCTTGGGCAACTCGGGTCCGTTGCCTCCAGGTACTCTCTTCCGACACATGCTGAGCCCGTCCCTCCACCGGAACGAGCGTGTATGGAGTGCCCTCCATAGCCTGCACGTGTAGTTGGCAGAAACGTGACATAGTGTCACGGGCTGCCACTTGCCACATCCCTTCCGGCTGTCTACCTCTCACCGTGACGGTGAACGGCACCCAACCGGGTGGCGTGGGTCCTGCGGGGACCTCGACATGGATCGTCCATGCCTTGTTCCCCTCTTCGCCTTCTTCCTTGGCGAAGTACTGCAGCATTTGGTTGTACCCAAAATGTTGGAGCATTTGCCACAATGCTTCCGGGTAGCCGCGACGGTGAGAACAGTGGGAAACCACCCATCCGTTCTCCAACTGTTTATCTGCTGTCATCTGTAAAAATATATTTGAGAAATGTCAAATATTTATTTAAACATTAAACAACTGAGTTATAACATAAGACATGTCATTGAACCCATAAAACTTGGAAACATAGTTCAAATTTTCAACAAATTTGACTGCTGATCTGCTGTTCCCATGACAGCCCTGACCAGTTTCCATTTCAACCTGATTTAGGACATGTCAAAGACAAAACTAGTTCTGGAGCTCAACATAAAAGTTGAAGCTAACCTCACTAGCCTTCCAGAAAGTATTTGCTTGGCCTAAGATCTGTCCTGGTTCAAAAGTTATGAGATGTCAAAGTTAACAGAATTTCTGGAGAAAATTGGACAGCACCTCCCTGCTTTAGGTACTGATTTGATCCAAGAATCCCAGTTAATTCTGTTCCTAATCTGACAAAACTTTCTGTTACAAAGTTGTAACCTATCTCATAAGCTTTCCAGAACTACCTCACTCTCTATTGTTGGATTTTTATGCAGGAAGTTATGTTCAATTTACAGAGAGTTTACAGAGAGTCTTTACTCTGTCCTATTTTCTGGACAGTTTCAACTCCACAGCATTTTCGATTGGCTAAGTGATGAAACACCTCTGGACCTCAACAAAAGAGTTATAAAGCTCTTCCAAAGCTTTCCATAAATGTATCATATGACCCTAACCTCGAAAGAACTCAACCTCTAACCTCTGATCAACTTCAGCCCTAATTCAGCTGAAACCAGAGTACTCTGTCCTTAACAACCTATAAGTTGAAAACTTGTTAACTTTGAATATATTGTTCAAGGGAAGGAGTTACATCAAGTTTTACTACTTTAGATCAAAACCTTCAAGTTTTAAATTAAGTTGTTCATTTAATGGGGTGTGACGTCGATGCATCACCAGATTATGTCGGTACTACGTCCTCACAAAGAAAAACCTATACCGGACTTAGCCGGCTTCGTTATTTCAGTGGCACTAAACGTCACTCGCACACGGATGCTACACGTCTACCGTTTCGTGGTCAGGCTACCTGCAGAAACTCACACAATCGTCACACTCGGCTGCACACCGAGCCCGGAATCCATACTGTTAGTACAACCGGCCGTCATCACTCGCCCGGATGTTCTCAAGCCAAACATGCCTTGAGTTACGTGTTCACGTTTCAGACCACGTGACGGGGTCTCCCAAGTTGCACCACGCACGCCAGGGACAGACGTTGCCCGAATACCCAAAACAACATGAAGAGTCGTAGAGGATACTAAAGCGGGTCGGGTTACCTGCCACCCGTGGGGCTCCACCCTTTAGCTTGTGCGCACTGGTGGACAGCGCTTACGTGTACCCCCCAAGACATAAACATCCCGAGATACACGATTTTCAGACATAAACAATTAGGGTAGTATGCCACTTTCTATATGCTAATAACATCCTTATACGGGCTACTAACTCGTTCCTCACTGGATTTTTGAAGAAGATGACCTTTGTAGTGCGTTAAACCTCAAGCGAGCTCTGATACCACGCTGACACGACCCCATGGTCTTGTCGAGCCAAGATCATGCTGAGGGGTGCTGCGTTGCACAGCACCAGATAACACACGTCAAAGGTACAAAGCGGAAGCGAAATTTTATTACATAAACAAGTTATGAACATGTTTACATCAAAATAGTTCAGTCTACACTCACGGGCGTAGACTAAGCATCAAGTGCACGTTCGCCCGTTGAACGTGTCCTTGCTAGCACACACGCACACTAACTCTGCAGTCTGCACGACTCCCACTCGACGGGGTTCCCCTCCTGGGGTTCCGTCTCCTCTTCGGGAGTCCCTTCCTCATAGAACCCTGCAAAAGCTTCAAACACAAGCAGTGAGCACGAAGGCTCAGCAAGTCTTACCCGTCTCACCTAAACATGGAACTTCTACATGAGGGGTGATGGTTACATGAGGCAAAAATCTTTTGCAAAGGACTCGCCTAATTAGTGGAACCTTACTTTCAAGTTTTAGCAGCAGGTGGTGGAGAACCTTACGCTAAGGCACATGAGAGAGCCGCAATCAAACAAGAAACACATTTCTCTCATGTACTTTGCCTAAAGTTTGAAAAGAACTTTAGTTAGCTCTAAGCTACAGCATATCTTTAACAATCAATGTCCATCATTCAATCAGCAACATTTTAACATGTGACTAGCCTGTTCTTTCTACGTCACGGTACAGTGAACAAGTGGTACTCACTGACCGCGAGGGATGGCGATTATAATCGATTTACACCTGCAGGGTTACCCGAACAACCCGTCACGTACGCCCGTACTCGATGTTGCCTACAACAACCATCACAGACGCCGTACGCGACTACCTTTCACCCGTTAGCCAAATGTTGAACCGGTCCAATCATCCCGAGCAAGAGGTCTCTGCACGCGCATCTCAGTGCCGCCAGCCGATTTACACCTCAAGCTCTCAACCTACCCTATGAATGACCAGCTATGCCTCAACACCCAGCTACCCGAGTTACATCAGTTTCCCGGTTTCCATATAGCCGGTAGGTCTTCGGTACTGTTCTAGCTTGTTCAATAGGCCCGCACACGGCTCGGTCCTCAATCGACACAAGCGGAGCTATAGCACACAGGCCCCAAAGTCCTGCTGCCCTTACTCTCCGCTCTGTCTCATTTTTCTTGCCATGTGTATCATGAGCTTTCTCTACCCGAGTCGAGTGCCTCTAGCCTATGCTCACGAGTAGTTCCAACTACTCGACTTGTACCGAATCCTACACTATCTTAGCATTGCAGTAGATAACGGGGTTTGCAATCCTAAACCCAACCCATGATTTTCTTGGCTATGCAATTGGGTTTCCAAACAAGACTCTAATGCAACGAATCATAATACTCAAAGATGTGCTCAAAACAATAAGCATTTGTAAAAAGGTTAATGCAAACCGGAGTTTGCCTTTCTGCTCTTGGTCGTAGGATAGCTGTTCCTCCGGAGTAACGAAGTCTAGGACTTCGGGTTCCTCCTCGACCTTAGCGACTACATGATAAGAGAGGTACATTATTAATTTGAATGCATTTGTATTAAGTTTGAACTTGTGAAGCTTATAAGTCCCACTAGACAGACTCAATGACTGTGAAACTTTTACTGTGGCTTGGTTACAACCTACACAGAGACTTGGTCAAGTTTTAGTTGCAGCAAAGCTCATTTGAGCCCTACACAATTAATTATGTTCTTGACCTTAATTGGAACTCTTAGGGTGCTCTAAGGATTTTCATGAAACAAACTATGACTTTCTGAAAACTAGATTTTCATAGGGTTCTAATGGAGTTGGTCTCACTTAATTTGAAGGTTCCTAACTAAAGATATGAGCTAAACAATTTCAGAGAAAATTCTGAAAATGTTTCTGAACATTTTCTATTTTCTCTGGAACAGTTTCATTAATCACACCATTAGGTGGATCAAATGAGCTCAAATGGGTCTGAAATTTTTATGGTAGTTCAGGGATATTTTGGTGAACATCCCAGCAAAATTTCAGGATTTTTCTCCACAGGATTCCCCAGTTAAAATTCCATACAGTTTAAAATTTGAGGAATTAATCCTGGAGAAATAAGGATTTTCATGAAGTGAAACTTGATTTGCTGGAAAGTTCTCAGAGAGCTGAATCCAACAAAATTTGGTTCACTCGATTTGGAGCTTTCTAGCTAAAGTTATGAGGATTTGAAGTTTGAAGGAAATCTGAAAATCGGGTAAAAGTTTAAACTCGCGCGTGGGCCCTGGGGACACGCGTCGCACGCCGAGGCGACAGCACACCGCGGCCCACAAGGATTTTGCGCGCCAGCACACCCGATCCCGGCCGCAGCCCGATCCCGATTCAAAATATCGGCCGCTGACAGCTGGGGTCCACCCCGTTCTTCAACCTCGCGACGCCCGCGCTCCACCGCCGAGGGACCTCGCTGGAGAGCTCGCCGCCGGCTTCTGTACAGCTCCAAACTTCACGATTTTGGCCGCCCCTGCCTACTTTCACTCGGGGAACAGGATTCTGGGGTCAGCTACTCATGACAATGGCCGGTGCATGGTCGGCGACGAGCCGCCACCTCGGAAAGACTTTGGCCATGTCGGCTGACTTCCCTAGCACCTCAACTACTCGAGGAACCGGTTGGGAAGCATAAGTGGACCTCAGGGAAGGTTGACATGAGCTTGAGGCAGCTCGGGGAAGGCCCGAAGTAGGTCCTCACCGTGCGCCCGATGCCTCCCTTTTGTTCCGCCGTTGGTAAACCTCGAATTACGCCGGGTACAGAGGTTCTCCGGCCATGGGTTGTGAAGGCAACTTGTGCGTTACCGTGTCTAGTTTGTGTGAGAGCGGATTGCGGCCCTCTAATCCTTTCTAGAGCACGAATTCGACAGAATCGCACCCGAAGGTCATTCTGCACACAGAAAGGGGAAAACTGGAAATTCGCCGCCGGTGAGCAATGACTCGGGCTGTGGCTCGGGGTGAGCAGCACCGGTCACCAGCGCGTACAAGGGTGCTTTGGCTCGGGCGTGACAACGCCCTGGTTGGGCTGTCCACGGGAGCTTGAGGTGCGGCGGTTCTAAGTCACCGAATTGATCTTTCGGCATAACCGATTTCACTCAGTCTCAACTGAATTCCAGCAGCGGTGAGGATGGAGGAAGGTCTCTAGTACCTTGCCGTGGCTCTGGAGGGGTCGGAGAGGCGGTGATCAAGCTTCTATGATCAGCTCTGAGTGATCAGAAGCGATGGCGCGGTTCTGATGCGAGGAGGCAGCAGAGTGGGCGGTGATCGCTCCGATCTGGGCAGTGGCATAGATAAGGGGGCTGTGACGCGGTTCAGCACGTCGGGGCGGCAAGCAGGTGGTGTCCCGGTCACCTCTTCGCCATGGCAGCTGCTCAGTCCGGCGCAAGAACCCGAGCTGGGTTTTCAGTCGGTTTGAGTTGAAGTGGTGACTGACATGTGGGTCCCACTTCCAGTTTTAACCTCTGAAATTTACTCCTAATCACTGTTGTAAGCAGTGAGCCCCATAGTACCCCTGGTAATTCAAATTATTCACCCATGAGATATTTGAATTGATCACAGTTCAAATTGGGTTTGGTTTGAATGAATTTCAGCACAAGTTCAGTTTTGAATTCAAATGAAGTTTGAATTTGTCCCACTTAGCTCATGTCAAGATCAACTCCAAATGAAGTGGAAATTGGTGTGTGGGCTCACAAAAATGTGCTGAGTAAGAATATGCCTCCCACTTTTAAATTCATGGGATAAAAAAACAGTTTGAATTTGAATATGGTTTGAAACTGCCCTCTTTCTAGCTATACCCAAAATGGACTCAAAAAGGTTTTGAATTTGGGTGAAACTTGGCATGGACATCCTTAGCAATGTGTAGGAGTTTTCATATGTCCAGCCCACCTATATCACATGTGGGAAATACCACTTTTGCAATATGTGAGTTTGTTCTCTAATGAGCATGTTGATGGTGGTTACTTGCTCTTCATTTGTGTTCATCATCTTTCCTCAAATGAGGTGTGTGGTGTGGTGATGAACACTTCAAATATGTGTCAAAAACTGAGGCCCTTACATTGAACAAGATAGAACAGTACCGAAGACCTACCGGCTATATGGGAATCGGGAAACTGATGTAACTCGGGTAGCTGGGTATTGAGGCATTGCCCGTCGTTCAGAGGGTAGGTTGAGAGCTCGAGGTGTAAATCGGCTGGCGGCACTGAGATGCGCGTGCAGAGACCTCTTGCTTGGGACGATGGGACCGGTTCAATATTTGGCTAATGGGCGAAAGGTGGTTGCGTACGGCGACCGTGATGGTTGTTGTAGGCAACATCGAGTACGGGCGTACGTGACGGGTTATTCGGGTGATCCTGCAGGTGTAAATCGATTATAATCACCGTCCCTCATGGTCAGTGAGTACCACTTGTTCACTGTACCGTGACGTAGAAAGAACAGGCTAGTTACATGTTAAGATGTTGCTGATTGAAAGACGGACTTGATTGTTAATGATTTGCTGTAGTCTAGAGCTAATTAAAGTTCCTTTCAACTTTGGGCAAAGTACATGAGAGAAATGCATTTCTTGTTTGATTGCGGCTCTCTCATGTGCCTTAGCGTAAGGTTCTCCATAACATGCTGCTAAAATTTGAAAGTAAGGTCCCAATAATTAGGCGAGTCCTTTGCAAATGGTTTTACCTCATGTACCCATCACCTCTCATGTAGAAGTTCCATGTTTAGGTGAGACGGGTCAGACTTGCTGAACCTTCGTGCTCACTGCTTGTGTTTGAAGATTTTGCAGGGTTCTATGAGGAAGGGACTCCCGAAGAGGAGACGGAACTCCAGGAGGGGAACCCCGTCGAGTGGGAGTCGTGCATGCCGCCGTGTTAGTGTGCATGTGTGCTAGCAAGGACACGTTCACGGGCTGAACGTGAACTTGATGCGTAGTCTACGCCCGTGAGTGTAGACTGGACTTATTTTGATGTACAAATGTTCATAAACCACTTTATGTAATAAAAATTCTGCTTCCGCTTTGTACCTTTGATGTGTGTTATCCGGTTCTGTGCAACGCAGCACCCCTCAGCGTGATCCTGGCTCGACAAGACCGTGGGGTCGTGTCACGGTGGGCCAAGAAGTCAGTCTCCCAAGGAGACGAGCTGGCAAGACACTTCGGCGGTTCCCGAAAAGGCGCGGCGACGTGCAGAAGTGGCAGCCTTGGGAACCGCCGCAGTAAAAGCAGCCATCAAGTGGGGCACACGCTCCCACGATCCCGTGACTGTTCGTGCTCCGGCAACGGTCAATGCGGATCTTCGAGAAGGTGCGCGGAGCGGAAGAGACGGGGGCCCCACCTCGGGCTCAATATCTCCCCCGAGATGGGCCCGGGGGCCACTGTCGGTACCCTCAATATGGGGTACCCCCGCGCACAGGGGAAACTGCCTAAGGACCTCGCCCTTCTCCGCAGGGGGAGCTCCAAAGGCGCCATGTGTCCAGCGGGGCCGGACAACCCTCTCCTCAGAGGTAAGCTCCGGGCCCGCCATGTGGCCAACTGAGCCGGACCTCCCCCCTCCGCGGGGAGAGCTCCGGAGGCCCCACGTGTCCAACGGGGCCAGACCTCCTTCTTCTCAGAGGAGGGATCTGGGCCCGCCACGGGGCCAGTAGAGCCGGACCTCCCCCCTCCGCGGGGAGAGCTCCGATGGCTCCACGTGTCCCGCGGGGTCGGGCCTCCCTCTCCTCAGAGGAGAGCCCCGGGCCTGCCGGGTGGCCAACTAAGCCGGACCTCCCCCCTCCGCGGGGAGAGCTCCGAAGGATCCACGTGTCCCGCGGGGCCGGACCTCCCTCTCCTCAGAGGAGAGCTCCGGGCCCGCCACGTGGCCAGTAGTGCCACGCTACCTGCCCCTGCACGGTAGGCAGCAAGAGTAAAGACACGCCATACCTTGCCCGTACAAGGTATTCAAGACCATTGCCTTCCCAAGGCGCGGAGACGCGGAACACGCATCTGTCAGGTGCCGTTGCGCCCAGTCATATCGCAGACTGGCACGCCGCGTCAGAGGCTGCACACCAATAAACAAAGCGACAAGACATCCCCTGCCGCCCATGCCATCATCAACCACTATGACTGGCTGGCAGCATGGGCAGGGTGGCAGAACGAAGACTCGGAAGCCCTCGCTAGAGACAGCTACCGGCGTAACTGCAGATACGGTAGATGGCAGGCAATCTCCCCGGGACCACCTGTTGGGTCCCGGGCCTACCTTGTAAGCCGCCCGAGCCTTGGACTATAAAAGGCTCGGGTAGGCAACGTTAGCAAGGGCTCCAGCATCCGAGCACTTAGGCCATCCTCAAGCTCAGGACTCGGGTTCTGAGCAGCAAACAATACAACGAGCAACTCAGCTCACCGTGGACGTAGGGTATTACGCTCCGGCGGCCTGAACCACGTAAAAATCTCTGTGTCAAGCTTCTCCCTCCATCGTCCCTAACACGTGAGCTCTCCATGAGTGACTAGCCCCTCTGAAAAAGATCCTCCGCGGGCTGCCCAGAGCAGGCCCGGGGGAAGTGTCGGCTACACACTTCGACATTTGGCGCGCCAGGTAGGGGTACCCCCGCGCACAGGGGAAACTGCCTAAGGACCTCACCCTTCTCCGCAGGGGGAGCTCAGAAGGCGCCATGTGTCCAGCAGGGCCGGACAACCCTCTCCTCAGAGGTAAGCTCTGGGCCCGCCACGTGGCCAACTGAGCCGGACCTCCCCCCTCTGCGGGGAGAGCTCAAGAGGCCCCACGTGTCCAACAGGGCCGGACCTCCCTCTCCTCAGAGGAGGGCTCCGGGCCCGCCACATGGCCAGCAGAGCCAGACCTCCCCCCTCCGCGAGGAAAGCTCCGATGGCTCCACGTGTCCCGCGGGGTCGGGCCTCCCTCTCCTCAGAGGAGAGCCCCGGGCCCGCCGGGTGGCCAACTAAGTCGGACCTCCCCCCTCGCGGGGAGAGCTCCGAAGGTTCCACGTGTCCCGTGGGGCCGGAGCTCCCTCTCCTCAGAGGAGAGCTCCGGGCCCGCCACGTGGCCAGCAGTGCCACGCTACCTGCCCCCACACGGTAGGCGGCAAGAATAAAGACACACCATACCTTGCCTGTACATGGTATTCAAGACCTGCGCCTTCCCAAGGCGCGGAGACGAGGAACACGCCTCTGTTAGGTACAGTTGCACCCAGTCACATCGCAGACTGGCGCACTGCGTCAGAGGCTGCATGCCAATAAACACAATGACAAGACATCCCCTGCCGCCCCTGCCATCATCAATCACTACGACTGGCTGGCGGCATGGGCAGGGCGGCAGAACGAAGACTCGGAAGCCCTTGCCAGAGGCTGCTACCGGTGTAACTGTAGATACGGTAGATGGCAGGCAATCTCCCCGGGACCACCTGTAGGGTCCCGGGCCCACCTTGTAAGCCGCCCGAGCCTTGGACTATAAAAGGCTCGGGTAGGCAACGTTAGCAAGGGTTCGGCTCTTTGCACACATACGCTCCAGCATCCGAGCACTTAGGTCATCCTCAAGCTCAGGACTCCGGTTCTGAGCAGCAAGCAATACAACGAGCAACTCAGCTCACCATGGACGTAGGGTATTACGCTCCGGCAGCCTCAACCACGTAAAAATCCCTGTGTCAAGCTTCTCCCTCCATCGTCCCTAACGCATGAGCTCTCCGTAAGTGACTAGCCCCTCGAAAAATAACCTCCGCGGGCTGCCCAGAGCAGGCCCGGGGGAAGTGTCGGCTACAAACTTTGACAGGTACCTTCAAGGGTTGCAACACTCCATCGGGTCTTTGATGTTCGGCCTTCACCCGTTGGCATGTGTCGCATAGGGCAACATGCTCGGCTATGTCCCTTTTCATACCATCCCACCAATAACAAGTTTTTAAGTCATTGTACATCTTGGTGCTTCCGGGGTGTATGGAATGAAGTGAGTCATGTGCCTCCTTTAATATCGTGTCGCGGATGTGCTTCACGTTAGGCACACAAATCCTTTTTCCTAGCCAAAGCGTACCCTTTTCGTCTTCCTTGAAGTCCTTCTCTATTCCTTGTTGGATCCTTTCCTTGATCTCCATGATCTCCTCATCCGTAGCTTGGCCATCCTTTATCTCTTTTTCCAATGATGAGTGGAGTTCTATCACTTCCATCTCGTTCAAGAACCCTAGATGTAACCGTTCGAACTCCTTTCGTAGCCCGGGTGGTAGCTCCCGAACCGTGAGTTGGTGACATGCTCCCTTCCGGCTCAATGTCGGCTACTACATTGGCCTTTCCGGGGTGATAGTTGATTCCAACATCATAATCCTTGATGAGCTCCAACCATCGACTTTGCCTCAAATTCAAATCCGTTTGGGTGAATATGTACTTGAGGCTTTTATGATCTGTATAGATCTCACATCGCTGACCAAGGATATAATGTCTCCAAATCTTCAATGCATGTACCACGGCTGCTAGCTCCAAGTCATGTGTAGGGTAATTAAGCTCGTGCTTCTTTATATGTCGTGAGGCATAGGCTACCACTTGTCCTTCTTGCATGAGCTCGCATCCGAGCCCTTGTCTTGATGCATCACAATATATGGCAAAGCTCTTGCTTACGTCTGGCAATACCAGAACCGGTGCTGTGGTTAGCCTTTGCTTGAGCTCCTCAAAGCTTTCTTGGCACGCTGGTGTGCATTGTAAGGTTTTTCCCTTTGTTAGCAACTCCGTCATAGGCTTTGCTATCTTAGAGAAGTCCTTGATGAACCGTCGGTAGTATCCAGCCATCCCAAGAAAACTCCAAATATCCCTCACGTTTTGCGGTTCGATCCACTTCAGAACATCTCCCACTTTTCCGGGATCAACCGATACTCCTTCCTCGGAGATGATGTGGCCTAGGATCTCCTTTAGCCAAAATTGACACTTGCTGAGCTTGGCATACAATTGATGCTCTCGCAGCTTCTGTAATGTCAATCTCAAGTTTTCTTCATGTTCCTACTCACTTTTCGAATACACCATGATATCGTCAATGGAAACCACGATGAACTTGTCCATGTACTGTAAGGGCCTCAGTTTATGACATCTATTTGAAGTGTTCATCACCACACCACACACCTCATTTGAAGTAAGTTGATGAACACAAATGAAGAGCAAGTAACCACCATCAACATGCTCATTAGAGAACAAACTAACATATTGCAAAAGTGGTATTTCCCACATGGGATATAGGTGGGCTGGACATATGAAAACTCCTACACATTGCTAAGGATGTCCATGCCAAGTTTCACCCAAATTCAAAACATTTTTGAGGTCATTTTGGGTATACCTAGAGAGAGGACAGTTTGAAACCATATTCAAATTCAAACTGTTTTTATCCCATGAATTCAAAAGTGGGAGGCACATTCTTAGTCAGCACATTCTTGTGAGCTCACACACCAATTTTCACTCCATTTGGAGTTGATCTTGACATGAGCTAAGTGGGGGAAATTCAAACTTTATTTGAGTTTCAAAACTGAACTTATGCTGAAATTCATCCAAACCAATCCCCATTTGAATTCCAACAAATTCAAATGGCTCATGGGTGAATAATTTGAATTACCAGGGGTAGTATGGGGTTCACTGTTTACAACAGTGATTAGGAGTAAATTTCAGAGGTCAAAATGGGGAGTGGGACCCACATGTCAGCCTCTACTTCAAATCAAACCGACTGAGACTTTCTCACTCGGTTAACCGCGCCGCCGCTGCGATCGCCACCGAGGGAAGCCGCCGCGCCAGCAGCTGCTTGGCCACACGCGGGCGTGAGGCGGTGCAGAGCCTTCTTAAGGCACCTTTTCCCCTCCTCGGCCGAAGCATCGCCCGTTTCTTCCCCGCAAGAACTCAGCGCCGGCAGAAACTTTCCGCAGCTCGGAATCGATCGGAGAGTGCCGATCACAGCTTCCTCCATCCCCTCCAGAGCCACGGCAAGGTACTAGAGACCTTCCTCCGTCTTCCCCGCTGCTAGATTTCAGTTGAAACCGATTGATATCGGCTGTGCCGAAATATCAATTCGGTGACTTAGAACCGCCGCGCCTCGGGCTCCCGTGGACAGCCCAGCCAGGGTGTTGTCACGCCCGAACCAAGGCACCCTTGGACATGCTGGTGACCGGTGCTGCTCACCCCCGAGCCACAGCCCGAGTGATTGCTCACCGGCGGCGAATTTCCAGTTTTCCCCTTTCTGTGTGCAGCACGACCTTCGGGTGCAATTCCATCAAATTCGTGCTCTGGAAAGGATTAGAGGGCCGCAATCCGCTCTCACACAAACTAGACACGGTAACGCACAAGTTGCCTTCACAACCCTTGGCCGGAGAACCTCTGTACCCGGCGTAATTCGAGGTTTACCAACGGCGGAACAAAAGGGAGGCATCGGGCGCACGGTGAGGACCTACTTCGGGCCTTCCCCGAGCTGCCTCAAGCTCATGTCGACCTTCCCTGAGGTCCACTGATGCTTCCCGACCGGTTCCTCGAGTAGTTGAGGTGCTAGGGAAGTCAGCCGACATGGCCGAAGTCTTTCTGAGGTGGCGGCTCGTCGCCGACCATGCACCGGCCATTGTCATGAGCAGCTGACCCCAGAATCCTTTTCCCCGAGTGAAAGTAGGCAGGGGCGGCCAAAATCGTGAAGTTTGGAGCTGTACAGAAGCCAGCGGCGAGCTCTCTGGCGAGGTCCCTCGGCGGTGGAGCGCGGGCGTCGTGAGGTTGAAGAAAGGGGTGGACCCCAGCTGTCAGCGGCCGATATTTTGAATCGGGATTGGGCTGCGGCCGGGATCAGGTGTGCTGGCGCGCAAAATCCTTGTGGGCCGCGATGTGCTGTCGCCTCAGCGTGCGACACGTGTCCCCGGGGCGCACGCGCGAGTTTAAACTTTTCCCCGATTTTCAGATTTCTTTCAAACTTTAAATCCTCTTAACTTTGGCTAGAAAGCTCCAAATCAAGTGAACCAAATTTTGCTGGATTCAGCTCTCTGAGTACTTTCCAGAAAATCAAGTTTCACTTCATGAAATTCCTTATTTCTCCAGAATTAATTCCTCAAAGTTTAAACTGGTTGGAATTTTAACTGGAGAATCCTTTGGAGGAAAATCCTGAAACTTTGCTGGGATGTTCACCAAGCTATCTCTGAACTACCATAAAAATTTCAGATCCATTTGAGTGCATTTGATCCACCTAATGGTGTGATTAGTGAAACTGTTCTAGAGAAAATAGAAAATGTTCAGAAACATTTTCAGAATTTTCTCTGAAATTGTTTAGCTCATATCTTTAGTTAGGAACCTTCAAATTAAGTGAGACCAACTCCATTAGAACCCTCTGAAAATATAGTTTTCAGAAAGTCATAGTTTGTTTCATGAAAATCCTTAGAACACCCTAAAAGCCTTCAATTAAGGTCAAGTGCAAAATTAATTGTGGAGGGCTCAAATGAGCTTTATTGCAACTAAAACTTGACCAAGTCTGTACCTAGGTTGTAACCAAGCCACAGTAAAAGTTTCACAGTCATTGGGTCTGTCTAGTGAGAGTTATAGACTTCACAACTTCAAACTCAATACAAATGCATTTAAATTGATACATATATTGCTTCTATCATGTAGTCGCTAAGGTCGAGGAGGAACCCGAAGTCCTAGACTTCGTTACTCCGGAGGAGCAGCTAGCCTACGACCAAGAGCAGCATGGCAAGCCCCGGTTTGCATTAACCTTTTTACAAGTTTTATTGTTTTGAGCACATACTTGATTACTTTATTCCTTGCATTAAAGTCTTGTTTGGAAACCCAACTGCATAGCCAAGAAAACCATGGATTGGGTTAGGATTGCAAACCCCGGTAGCTACTGCAATGCTAAGATAGTGTAGGATTCGGTACAAGTCGAGTAGTTGGAATTACTCGCCAGCATAGGCTAGAGGCACTCGACTCGGGTAGAGATAGCACATGATACACATGGCATGAAAAATGAGACCGAGTGGAGAGTAAGGGCAGCAGGACTTTGGGGCCTGTGTGCTATAGCTCCGCTCGTGTCGATTGAGGACCGAGCCGTGTGCGGGCCTGTTGAACAAGCTAGAACAGTACCGAAGACCTACCGGCTATATGGGAACCGGGAAACCGATGTAACTCGGGTAGCTGGGTATTGAGGCATTGCCCGTCGTTCAGAGGGTAGCTTGAGAGCTTGAGGTGTAAATCGGCTGGCGGCACTGAGATCCGCGTGCAGAGACCTCTTGCTCGGGACGATGGGACCGGTTCAATGTTTGGCTGACGGGCGAAAGGTGGTTGCGTACGGCGTCCGTGATGGTTGTTGTAGGCAACATCGAGTACGGGCGTACGTGACGGGTTGTTCAGGTAACCCTGCAGGTGTAAATCGATTATAATCGCCATCCCTCGCGGTCAGTGAGTACCACTTGTTCACTGTAGCGTGACATAGAAAGAACAGGCTAGTTACATGTTAAAACGCTGCTGATTGAAAGATGCATTATGCTTGTTAATGGTTTGTTGTAGTTTAGCGCTAACTAAAGTTCTTTTCAACTTTGGGCAAAGTACATGAGTGAAATGCGTTTCTTGTTTGATTGCGGCTCTCTCATGTGCCTTAGCGTAAGGTTCTCCACAACCTGCTGCTAAAACTTGAAAGTAAGGTTCTACTAATTAGGCGAGTCCTTGCAAATGATTTTTACCTCATGTAACCCATTACCCCTCATGTAGAAGTTCCATGTTTAGGTGAGACGGGTCAGACTTGCTAAGCCTTCATGCTCACTGCTTGTGTTTGAAGCTTTTGCAGGGTTCTATGAGGAAGGGACTCCCGAAGAGGAGACGGAACCCCAGGAGGGGAACCCCGTCGAGTGGGAGTCGTGCACGCCGCAGAGTTAGTGTGCGTGTGTGCTAGCAAGGACACGTTCAAGGGCTGAACGTGGACTTGATGCGTAGTCTACGCCCGCGAGTGTAGACTAAACTTATTTTGATGTAAACATGTTCATAAACCTGTTTATGAAATAAAAATTTCGCTTCCGCTTTGTACCTTTGACATGTGTTATCCGGTGCTGTGCAACGCAGCGCCCCTCAGCGTGATCATGGCTCGACAAGACCGTGGGGTCGTGTCAGCGTTGGTATCAGAGCTCGCTTGAGGTTTAACGCACTACAAAGGTTATCTTTTTCAAAAATCCAGTGAGGAATGAGTTAGTAGCCCGTATAAGGATGTTATTAGCATATAGAAAGTGGCATAGTAACCTATTTGTCTATGTCAGAAAATCGTGCATCTCGGGACGTTTATGTCTTGGGGGGTGCACGTAAGCGCTGTCCACCAGTGCGCACAAGCTGAAGGGTGGAGCCCCACGGGTGGCAGGTAACCCGACCCGCTTAAATATCCTCTACGACTCTTCATGTCGTTTGGGGTATTCGAGCAACGTCTATCCCTGGCGTGCGTGGTGCAATTTGGGAGACCCCGTCACGTGGTCTGAAACGTGAACATGTAACTCAAGGCGTGTTTGGCTTGGGAACATCCGGGCGAGTGATGACGGCCGTGGTGTACGAACTGTATGGATTCCGGGCTCGGTGTGCAGCAGAGTCTGATGATTGTTTGAGTTTCTGCAGGTAGCCTGACCCCGAAACGGTAGACGTGTAGCATCCGTGTGCGAGTGACGTTTAGTGCCACTGAATTAACGAAGCCGGCTAAGTCCGGTATAGGTTTTCTTTGTGAGGACGTAGTACCGACATAATCTGGTGACACATTGACGTCACACCCCATTAAATGAACAACTTCATTTAAAACTTGAAGGTTGTGATCCAAAGTAGTAAAACTGGATGTAACTCCTTCCCTTGAACAGGATATTCAAAGTTAACAAGTTTTCAACTTATAGGTTGTTAAGCACAGAGCACTCTATTTTCAGCTGAATTAGGGCTGAAGTTGATCAGAGGTTAGAGGTTGACTTCTTTCGAGGTTGGGGTCATATGATACATTTATGGAAATCTTTGGAAGAGCTTTACAACGTTTCTGTTGAGGTCCAGAGGTGTTTCATCCCTTAACCAATCGAAAAATGTAGTAGAGTTGAAACTGTCCAGAAAACAGGACAGAGTAAAGACTCCCTGTAAACTCTCTGTAAATTAAGCATAACTTCCTGCTTAAAAATCCAAAAATAGAAAATGAGGTAGTTCTAGAAATCTTATGAGATGGGTTACAACTTTGTAACAGAAAGTTTTGTCAGATTGAGAGCATAATTAACTGGAATTCGTGGATCAAATCAGTACCTAAAGCAGGGAGGTGCTGTCCAGTTGTTTCCAGAAATTCTGCTAACTTTGACATCTCATAACTCTTGAACCAGGACAGATCTTAGGCCAAGCAAATACTTTCTGGAAAGCAATTGAAGTTAGCTTTAACTTTGATGTTGAGATCCAGAATTGGTTTTGCCTTTAACATGGCCTAAATCAGGTTGAAATGGGAACTGGTCAGGGCTGTCATGGGAACAGCAGATCAGCAGTCAAATTTGTTTAAAATTTGAACTATATTTCCAAGTGTTATGGGTCCAATAACATGTCCTCTGTTATAACTCAGAGGTTTACTGCTTAAATAAATATTTGACATTTCTCAAATATATTTTTACAGATGACAGCAGATAAACAGTTGGAGAACGGGTGGGTGGTTTCCCACTGTTCTCACCATAGCGGCTACCCGGAAGCATTGTGGCAAATGCTCCAATATTTTGGGTACAACCAAAGGCCGCAGTACTTCGCCAAGGAAGAAGGCGAAGAGGGGAACAAGACATGGACGATCCATGTCGAGGTCCCTGCAGGACCTACGCCACCCGGTTGGGTGCCGTTCACCGTCACGGTGAGAGGAAGACAACCGGAAGGGATGTGGCAAGTGGCAGCCCGTGACACCATGTCACATTTCTGCCAACTACACGTGCAGGCTATGGAGGGCACTCCATACGCGCTCGTTCCGGTGGAGGGATGGGCTCAGCATGTGTGGGAAGAGAGGTACCTGGAGGCAACGGATCCGAGCCCAAGGTACAAACCCGCGGAGGCAAACCTTAGCCTCCAGATAGTGCGGGAAATGCCGTGATGGACAGCCAAGCTGTTCATATGGAGCATCTCGCCACAAAGCTCAAGGAGAGTACGAGCCGTGGAGACCATTTTGAGAGTGCTCACAGCGCACTCCGCAATGTGCTCCTTCCGACGATCAAGCGACTGAATGAACAACACAAGCAGTTGCATCGTCTGAAGAAGGCAAAGAGGAAAAGCCGTGTCGACATCGCGGCGTTGCAAGAACTGGTACAGAATCTGACCCAGCAGAACGAGGAACTTACTCAAGGGCGGGACAACGCTATTGAGGAAGGGCAAGGCTGGGAAGAAGATTACAACCAGGCTATGGACGAGGTGCATGCTTTGCAGGACCTCGTACCTCCGGTATTGGGCATACCGATGGTCTTGGGTCTTCCAGCAATGGGAGAACCCGGAATGGGAGAAGAGGTGGTAGTTCCAGAGCCACCAGCAGAGGTACCGGAGGAGGACGACCCACAGGAGGTCGAGTTCTACTCCGAGTAAGGGGTTACAGTTGCCAGGTAGGGCAGCTAGGGTAGTGTAACCCAACTTTTGTAATCGGTGATATGTCGTGTAGACGGTAGCGTATGTATAGGTAGTGACGACATGAGCATGACTTCTCGGAGACCCGAGAATGATGTATCTTGTATAAAGTTTATGCTTTATCAATATATTTGAATGTTGTGCAAATTAATCATGTGTCACTTCAATACCTACTGTTACATATGGAATTTTAAGTAAGACATGTGCTAATCGCTGCTGTTTGGAATTTCAGAATGACGTGTACTTGTGCCAACCCTGATGTTGGGGGTACTAGCCAAGGGGGAGAGACCTCCCAACAGCCTCCGGAGGACTCCTCGGGACAACAGCAGCAGCAACAGCAACAGAAAACACCGCCACCGCCACTGCCAAGGGTTACATTGGCCGACATCGTCACGGCAATGGCAGGTTCACACCAGCAGCACACCGAGTTGCTGCAGACTCTCATCGCCAATACGTCTTGCCCAGAGAGACGTCAAGACCGTGAGGAGCGTCAACAGAGCTCCTACTCCGACTTCCTGATGACTCATCCCCCTGTATTCTCAAGGGCGGATGAACCTCTTGACGCGGACAACTGGCTCCACGCCATAGAGATGAAGTTCAGGCTGCTCCAGATAAGTGAGCAGCGCAAGACTCAGTTCGCGGTCCAGCAGCTCCAAGGATCCGCGAGCGCGTGGTGGACCAACTTCTGTGCTTCACAGCCCACCGACCGAGTGATGACCTGGGCGGAGTTCCGGACGGCCTTCAGGGCCTATCATATACCGCCAGGTTTGATGAAGAGGAAGACGCAGGAGTTCTTACACCTGCAACAAGGGAGCCGGAACGCGCTGGAATACTCCAGGGCGTTCAACGATCTCGCGCTTTACGCGTCATATCACGCAGATACTGATGAGAAGCGGCGGGACCACTTTTACCAGGGGCTTAACCCGCTCCTGAAGGACAAGTTGGTGATGTTCAATCGCGGCAGCCTCAACGACATCATTGATGCTGCGATTGTTCAGGAGGACTCTGGCAAGGAGTTGGCGGCGGCAGAGCGAAAGCGAAGCGCACCGCAAAGCAGCGGAGAAGGAAGCGGTCCTTCTCAGAAGTTTCGGATGGTGAATCGCCCACCATCAGGTCCACGCTGGCAGCCACCACAGCGGCCGATGCTGTTCCGCAGTCGGCCGTACTCCTCACCGGCATTCAGGCCGGCACTGCCAGTACCACCACCGCAACAACAACAGCAGCAGCGGGCGATGCCGCGTGCGTATGCACCTCAGCAGCGCATGCCGGGCTTTCGTCCCCCGAGCTCTACACCAGAAGCGGCCACATGTTACAAGTGTGGTCGTCCAGGACACTTCGCGAGCAGTTGCCCGGAGAGGCAAGGCGGCGGAGTGGCACCAGAGTTTCCGGGGAGGAGTCAACCCCGGAACCCTACTAATGCGCGGCGGGCAAACCCTAGGCCCGGCACTGTCCACCAACTTGCCATTGAGGACGTGCCAGAGGGCGAGCCAATCCTTGCGGGTATGTTCCAACTCCACCAGCATCCCGCTATAGTACTGTTTGATTCAGGCGCCACGCATAATTTTATTAGCCAAGCTTTCATTGCTAAACACAGCTTGCCAATGCTACCCACCGATAGCCCATATTTAATTTGTTCACCGGGTGGGAAGATTTCAGCAAGCGTAATGGTTTCCAAAGCACCATTATGCTTAGCGGGTAGAGTGTACCCCACGTCTCTCATTATCTTAGAGGGACAAAAGGTCGATGTCATCCTAGGGATGTCGTGGTTAACCCGCCACGGTGCTGTTTTAGACACCGTCCTTCGAGTCGTGCACTTAAACTCAGAAGTGCACGGGTCTCACTCTTTATTTCTGGACAGTCCAGAAATAAAACTTCCAAGTGTCTATCAGTCCACAACTATCAGATTGGAAGATATTCCAGTGGTCCGAGAGTTCCCTGACGTATTCCCGGATGATTTACCGGGAATGCCACCCGATAGAGAGGTGGAGTTCAAGATTGAACTCGCACCGGGAACCATGCCGATATCCCGAAGGCCGTACAAGATGGCGCCCAAGGAGTTGGCTGAACTGAAGACTCAGCTCACGGACCTTCTGGAGAAAGGTTTCATTAGGCCGAGCTCCTCGCCATGGGGCTGTTCGGCATTATTTGTCAAGAAGAAGGATGAGACGTTACGGCTTTGCGAGGACTATCGTCCATTAAATGCCGTGACCATCAAGAACAAGTACCCGTTGCCACGGATCGACATGTTGTTTGATCAGTTGGTCGAAGCAAAGATCTTTTCCAAGATGGATTTAAGATCCAGGTACCATCAGATTAAGATAAGGGCTGAGGACATTCCGAAGACGGCTTTCTCGCCGAGGTACGGACTTTATGAGTACCTGGTCATGTCCTTCGGCCTCACCAATGCTCCAGCTCACTTCATGTACTTGATGAACTTGGTATTCATGCCGGAGCTGGACAAGTTTGTCATGGTCTTCATCGACGACATCCTGGTATATTCCAAGTCAGAGGAAGATCACAAGAAACATCTGCGTATAGTCTTGCAACGGCTGCGGGATCACAAGTTATACGCAAAATTCAGCAAATGCGAGTTTTGGATATCGCAAGTGCCTTTTCTCGGGCATATCATCTCAGAGGAGGGTATCGCTGTGGACCCGAGAAAGATCACTCAAGTGCTGAATTGGAAATCCCCGAGAACTGTTCACGAGGTACGGAGTTTCCTCGGGCTCGCGGGATATTATCGGAGGATTACGAAATAGAGATCCATTATCATCCGGGCAAGGCAAACGTAGTGGCAAATGCGCTGAGCCGCAAGTTACACGTCAACAATCTGACCATCACACCGTTGGAAGAGAGCGAACCACCACTACATGTGATTCCACATGGAGCTCTCTACAACTTAGCTTTGATCCCCACCATCCGTGAAGAGATAGCGGCAGCCCAGAAGAATGACAAGGGCATGTCACATTTGCGGAGACGTGTAGACAGTGGGGAGCTGAAATGTTTCCGGAAGGACGGAGACGGCGTCCTATGGTTCAAGGACCGGATCGTCGTACCACGTAACCCGGAATTACGAAAGAAAATTTTTGATGAGGCCCACTTATCAAAAAATTTCTATTCACCCCGGCAGCAACAAGTTGTATCAAGAACTCAGAAGCAAGTTTTGGTGGACACGGATGAAGCGAGAGACTGCAAAATACGTGTCCGAGTGTGATACATGTCGGAGGGTGAAGCCAGACCACATGCGGAAACCGGGACTGCTGCAACCACTGGGCATTCCTGCCTGGAAGTGGGAGGACGTGAACATGAATTTCATCGTCGGTTTACCCACCACTTTGCAGAAACATGGTTCTGTGTGGGTGATCGTGGATCGGCTCACCAAAGTTGCCCATTTCATCCCGGTTAACACAAATTACAACGCCAAGAAGTACGCTGAACTGTACATCTCACGGATCCTATGCTTGTACGGCGTACCCCGTACCATCATATCGGATCGGGGCACTTTATTTGTGTCCCGTTTTTGGGAGCAGCTGCACGCTGCCTTGGGGATGAAGCTGATCCGTAGTTTAGCATACCACCCGCAGACGGATGGGCAAACCGAGCGGGTAAATCAGATCTTAGAAGACATACTACGAGCTTGCGCTATCAACCACGGCAAGAATTGGGATGATCACTTGCCATTAGCTGAGTTCTCGTACAATAATGGGTACCAAGCCAGCATCAAGATGGCACCTTACGAGGCGCTATACGGTAGGAAGTGGCGCACACCATTGAACTGGTGTGAATCTGGCGAAAGGGTTACCTTCGGGATTGACCTCGTCAACAACGCGGAAGAGAAGGTTCGACTGATTCAAGCAAACCTAAAAGCCGCTCAATCCCGTCAGAAACAGTATGCGGACCGGAGAAGGCGCCCATTGCAATTCGAAGTTGGAGATCACGTATATCTACGGGTGTATCCAATGAAGGGCGTAAACAGATTCGGAGTGAGAGGAAAGTTGGCACCCCGATTCATCGGTCCATTCCAGATTACTGAAAGATGTGGATCAGTGGCATACCGGCTGAAATTACCAGAAGCACTTTCCGGTGTGCACGATGTCTTTCACATTGCCCAGCTGAGGAAGTGTCTTAAGCTATCAACCACTGTTCAGCTGGAGGATATTGAAGAACTGCAACCGGATCTCACCTATCGGGAGGAACCAGTGCAGATTATTGATGAAAAGGCCCGAACCACACGCAACCGTACGTTGTGGTTCTACAAGGTTCTATGGAGTAATCACTCCATGGACGAAGCGACATGGGAGAGCGAAGAATTTCTTCGCGCTAACTACCCCGACTTTTTCACGTCGCATATCCGGTAATTGTCCACCGTCCTCTCTCTAGTTTTCACCTTATAATCTCGGGACGAGATTCTTTTAAGGGGGGGATGTAAGGGCCTCAGTTTATTACATCTATTTGAAGTGTTCATCAGCACACCACACACCTCATTTGAAGTAAGTTGATGAACACAAATGAAGAGCAAGTAACCACCATCAACATGCTCATTAGAGAACAAACTCACATATTGCAAAAGTGGTATTTCCCACATGTGATATAGGTGGGCTGGACATATGAAAACTCCTACACATTGCTAAGAATGTCCATGCCAAGTTTCACCCAAATTCAAAACCTTTTTGAGGTCATTTTGGGTATAGCTAGAAAGAGGACAGTTTGAAACCATATTCAAATTCAAACTGTTTTTATCACATGAATTCAAAAGTGGGAGGCACATTCTTAGTCAGCATATTTTTGTGAGCTCACACACCAATTTTCACTCCATTTGGAGTTGATCTTGACATGAGCTAAGTGGGGGAAATTCAAACTTTATTTGAGTTTCAAAACTGAACTTATGCTGAAATTGATCCAAACCAAACCCTGTTTGAATTCCAACAAATTCAAATGGCTCATGGGTGAATAATTTGAATTACCAGGGGTAGTATGGGGTTCACTGTTTACAACAGTGATTAGGAGTAAATTTCAGAGGTTAAAATGGGGAGTGGGACCCACATGTCAGCCTCTACTTTAATTCAAACCGACTGAGACTTTCTCACTCGGTTAACCGCGCCGCCGCTGCGATTTCCACCGAGGGAAGCCGCCGCGCCAGCAGCTGCTTGGCCACGCGCGGGCGTGAGGCGGTGCAGAGCCTTCTTAAGTCACCTTTTCCCCTCCTCGGCCGAAGCATCGCCCGTTTCTTCCCCGCAAGAACTCAGCGCCGGCAGAAACTTTCCGCAGCTCGGAATTGAACGGAGAGCGCCGATCACAGCTTCCTCCGTCCCCTACAGAGCCACGGCAAGGTACTAGAGACCTTCCTCCGTCTTCCCCGCTGCTAGATTTCAGTTGAAACCGATTGATATCGGCTGTGCCGAAAGATCAGTTCGGTGACTTAGAACCGCCGCGCCTCGGGCTCCCGTGGACAGCCCAGCCAGGCGTTGTCACGCCCGAACCAAGGCACCCTTGGACGCGCTGGTGACCGGTGCTGCTCACCCCCGAGCCACAGCCCGAGTGATTGCTCACCGGCGGCGAATTTCCAGTTTTCCCCTTTCTGTGTGCAGCACGACCTTCGGGTGCGATTCCGTCGAATTCATGCTCTAGAAAGGATTAGAGGGCCGCAATCCGCTCTCACACAAACTAGACACGGTAACGCACAAGTTGCTTTCACAACCCTTGGCCGGAGAACCTCTGTACCCGGCGTAATTCGAGGTTTACCAACGGCGGAACAAAAGGGAGGCATCGGGCGCACAGTGAGGACCTACTTCGGGCCTTCCCTGAGCTGCCTCAAGCTCATGTCGACCTTCCCTGAGGTCCACTGATGCTTCCCGACTGGTTCCTCGAGTAGTTGAGGTGCTAGGGAAGTCAGCCGACATGGCCGAAGTCTTTCCGAGGTGGCGGCTCGTCACCGACCATGCACCGGCCATTGTCATGAGCAGATGACCCCATAATCCTGTTCCCCGAGTGAAAGTAGGCAGGGGCGGCCAAAATCGTGAAGTTTGGAGCTGTACAGAAGCCGGCGGCGAGCTCTCCGGCGAGGTCCCTCAGCGGTGGAGCGCGGGCGTCGCGAGGTTGAAGAAAGGGGTGGACCCCAGCTGTCAGCGGCCGATACTTTAAATCGGGATCAGGCTGCGGCCGGGATCGGGTGTGCTGGCGCGCAAAATCCTTGTGGGCCGCGATGTGCTGTCGCCTCGGCGTGCGACGCGTGTCCCCGGGCCCACGCGCGAGTTTAAACTTTTCCCCGATTTTCAGATTTCCTTCAAACTTCAAATCCTCATAACTTTTGCTAGAAAGCTCCAAATCAAGTGAACCAAATTTTGCTGGATTCAGATCTCTGAGTACTTTCCAGCAAATCAAGTTTCACTTCATGAAATTCCTTATTTCTCCAGAATTAATTCATCAAAATTTAAACTGGTTGGAATTTTAACTGGAGAATCCTCTGGAGGAAAATTCCGAAATTTTGCTGGGATGTTCAACAAAATATCCCTGAACTACCATAAAAATTTCAGATCCATTTGAGCTCATTTGATCCACCTAATGGTGTGATTAGTGAAACTGTTCTAGAGAAAATACAAAATGTTCAGAAACATTTTCAGAATTTTCTCTGAAATTGTTTAGCTAATATCTTTAGTTAGGAATCTTCAAATTAAGTGAGACCAACTCCATTAGAACCCTCTGAAAATCTAGTTTTCAGAAAGTCATAGTTTGTTTCATGAAAATCCTTAGAACACCCTAAAAGCCTTCAATTAAGGTCAAGTGCATAATTAATTGTGGAGAGCTCAAATGAGCTTTACTGCAACTAAAACTTGACCAAGTCTGTACCTAGGTTGTAAACAAGCCACAGTAAAAGTTTCACAGTCATTGGGTCTGTCTAGTGAGAGTTATAAACTTCACAACTTCAAACTCAATACAAATGCATTTAAATTGATACATATATTGCTTCTATCATGTAGTCGCTAAGGTCGAGGAGGAACCCGAAGTCCTAGACTTCGTTACTCCGGAGGAGCAGCTAGCCTATGACCAAGAGCAGCAAGGCAAGCCCCGGTTTGCATTAACCTTTTTACAAGTTTTATTGTTTTGAGCACATACTTGATTACTTTATTCCTTGCATTAGAGTCTTGTTTGGAAACCCAACTGCATAGCCAAGAAAACCATGGATTGGGTTAGGATTGCAAACCCCGGTAGCTACTGCAATGCTAAGATAGTGTAGGATTAGGTACAAGTCGAGTAGTTGGAACTACTCGCGAGCATAGGCTAGAGCCACTCGACTCAGGTAGAGATAGCACATGATACACATGGCATGAAAAATGAGACCGAGCGGAGAGTAAGGGCAGCAGGACTTTGGGGCCTGTGTGCTATAGCTCTGCTCGTGTCGATTGAGGACCGAACCATGTGTGGGCCTGTTGAACAAGCTCGAACAGTACCGAAGACCTACCGGCTATATGGGAACCGGGAAACCGATGTAACTCTGGTAGCTGGGTATTGAGGCATTGCCCGTCGTTCAGAGGGTAGGTTGAGAGCTTGAGGTGTAAATCGGCTGGGGGCACTGAGATGCGCGTGCAGAGACCTCTTGCTCGGGACGATGGGACCGGTTCAATATTTGGCTGACGGGCGAAAGGTGGTTGCGTACGGCGTCCGTGATTGTTGTTGTAGACAACATCGAGTACGGGCGTACGTGACGGGTTGTTCGGGTAACCCTGCAGGTGTAAATCGATTATAATCGCCATCCCTCGCGATCAGTGAGTACCACTTGTTCACTGTACCGGATGTAGAAAGAACTGGCTAGTTACATGTTAAAACGCTGCTGATTGAAAGATGGATTATGCTTGTTAATGGTTTGTTGTAGTTTAGCGCTAACTAAAGTTCTTTTCAACTTTGGGCAAAGTACATGAGAGAAATGTGTTTCTTGTTTGATTACGGCTCTCTCATGTGCCTTAACGTAAGGTTCTCCACAACCTGCTGCTAAAACTTGAAAGTAAGGTTCTACTAATTAGGCGAGTCCTTGCAAATGATTTTTACCTCATGTAACCCATTACCCCTCATGTAGAAGTTCCATGTTTAGGTAAGACGGGTCAGACTTGCTGAGCCTTCGTGCTCACTGCTTGTGTTTGAGGCTTTTGCAGGGTTCTATGAGGAAGGGACTCCCGAAGAGGAGACGGAACCCCAGGAGGGGAACCCCGTCGAGTGGGAGTCATGCACGCCGTAGAGTTAGTGTGCGTGTGTGCTAGCAAGGACACGTTCAAGGGCTGAACGTGGACTTGATGCGTAGTCTACGCCCGCAAGTGTAGACTAAACTTATTTTGATGTAAACATGTTCATAAACCTGTTTATAAGGAAACGTCGACAAGACCGTGGGGTCGTGTCATGTACTCCATGAAAACATTGTTCATAAGGTACATGAAGTATGCGGGTGCATTCATTAACCTAAAAGGCATCACGGTATATTCATATGAACCATACCGTGTCCAAAAGGCAGTCTTGGGTATATCCGAGGGTTTAATCTTCAGCTGGAAGTATCCCGACCGAAGATCAATCTTGGAGAAAACTCAGGCTCCCTTCATCTGGTCAAACAGATCCTCTATACGGGGCAGAGGGTATTGTTCTTGATCGTCACCTCATTGAGAGACCTATAGTCCACACACATCCTCTGGGTCCCATCCTTCTTGTCTACGAAGAGCACGGGGGCTCCCCATGGTGACGAGCTTGGACATATAAAACCCTTCTCTAACTGCTCCTAGATTTGCTTCTTCAGTTCCACTAGCTCGTTGACGGGCATCCTATATGGTCTCTTTGCTATAGGTGCAGTTCCGGGTACTAGGTCAATGGAAAACTCGATGTCCTGGTCATGTGGCATACCGGGAAGTTCTTCCGGGAACACGTCCGAAAACTCTTGAACCATCGAAATGCTGTCCAGGGTTGCTTCTTCGATGTGGTTCAACATCGCCTTCTCGGTTGTTGTCTTGGCTGACTTGAACTCGATACGAGTATCGTGCTCGTTTGTCAACTGCACGCTCCTCTCAGCACATTGGATTACTCCGTTGTGCTTGCTTAACCAATACATTCCGAGTATTATGTAAAGCCCTTGGGAATCCAAGACGATGAGGTTGGCAAGGAAGTCTACCCCCCTTATTTTAAGGTTTATTTCGGACATACTATATTAGTCCTCATCTCTCCACCGGGAGAATTAACCAACATAGTATATTTCAAGTGTGATATGGGTAGATTATACTTGGCAACATACTTGGATGATATGAAGGAATGTGATGCTCTAGAATCAAATAGAATGGTGGCTGGGTTGGAGTTGGCAAGGAACATACTAATCACGACGTCCTCAGCCTGTTGCGCTTCCTCAGCAGAGACATGGTTCACGTTGCCACGAGCATAGTTCTGCTGTCCATGGTTTCCTTGATTGGCTCCTCCGTTCGGCCGTGGGTTCTGCTTGGGCACGTTGCCTTGTTGTCCAGGACCTCTCTTCGGGCATTGGCTCGCAAAGTGTCCTGGTTCTATGCATGCAAAGCATGCCTTGTTGCCCACGACAGCAGGTACGTTGGGGCGGGGGTTTTGAGCAGGGGCGCCCATGTTGGGACGGGGTGCTGGACGCAAAGGCACACGAGGTGCTTGTGCAACGGGTCGTTGCTGTGGTGGCTGATTATGGTGGTATGCAGGAGCGGTCGATCCATACCGCGGTGCAGCTGGGGGCAATGTACCGAGGGCGTACATTGCTCCCTTGTGGCTGGTATGGCATCTTCCTTTTGCCCTCTTGCTCGATCTCTCGGATCTTGCTATCAACCACTATAGCCTTGTCAACCAGCTTCTGGAAGTTAGCATAGTCATTGTTGAGGAGCTGAACCTGGATCTCATTGTTCAACCCTCTCATGAACAAGTACTGCTTCCTTTGGTCCGAGTTGACATCTTCGGGGGCATATTGTGATAGCTGCGTGAACTTGTTGAGGTACTCATTTACGCTTTTCTTGCCCTGGCGGAGACCTTCGATCTCCTGCCTTTTGAGCATCATGACTCCAGCAGGGATGTAATGAGAGCGGAAGCTCTCCTTGAACTCAGCCCAAGTGATATTCTCTAGGTTGTCATGAGCGTTACAAAGGGCATCCCACCAGTCGGCGGCTGCTTCCATGAGTTGGTGCGATGCAAAGAGAACTTTCTCTCGGTCATCGCACTGAACTATGGAAAGGTTCTTCTCCATGGACTTTAACCAGTCATCGGCCTCCATGGGGTCATTAGATTGAGCAAAAGTGGGCAGTCGAGTCCTCATGAACTCTCCCAGCCTATTGTGAGCCGCCGGTGGTGGCGGTGGTGGCGGCGGCGGTGCCAGAACGGGGTTGTTGTTGTTGGCCTGCAGCTGACCCAAAGTTTGGATCATGGTTTGCATAAGCTGATTCTGCATGGCCATCAACCATTCTAGGTTGTTTTCACTAGCTCCGGGGTTAACAGGAACTTCATCATGGTCAACCATTCTTGGTTACCACGGACATTCCTTCCTTGGCGGCCGACGTTTCCTCTCACCATCTGTGAGAGAGAACGGAATAGAATATAGGTTAGAAGGTTAGATGGATCTACCTAACTATATGCATCAAGGTGGATATACTATATATATTAGCCCATATGAGGATGTGAACAAGTGTCGAGGCATCTCACACCTCTCTCTACTTATGTTTGGATATGAACAATGCTTGAGACGTCCCACAACTCACACTAAGCACACAAGCACAAAGAATCATCACAAAAGTTCAACCAATCTTATTCAAGCTTCTATTCAATGGGGGTCCTATAGGGTTTTAGGGTGATTTCAATCTGTGATTTCACCCTATGTCAAGGTGGTTCCAATGCCAATCTATGCATTTTACCTAAGCTTGCATCCTATGGTCAGTGTGGCTTCTAATACCGATCTGTTACTAGGGTGCGTCCTACAGTCAACGTGGTTCAGCTACCAATCTGTAATCAAGCTAGGCTTGCGACCTACAGTCAACCGTGGTAGCTTGGTACCAATCTTTGGATTGTACCAATATGTGACTAGGCATGGCAGCTCTAATATCAATCTGTGACCTATCTAGCCGTGTGATCTACGATCAACCCGTGGCAGGTTGATACCAATTTGTGCTTTCTATCTAGGCGTGTAACCTACCGTCAACCGTGGCTCTGATACCAATCTGTGATGCCCTCGTTCTGAGAGGAAACATCTCTGAACCGAGACTGACGCGTATGTGTGCCCAGGATGTTCATCACACATACACATGCCTTCCACGAACTGAATTCAGAATATATATAACCACGAATGAACAGGGTTTTATTACAAAGTTTCATGAGTCTCAAACTCATGCTAGCAGCGGAAGTCTAAATCTAGCAGCGGAAGTCTTTATTCTAGCAGCGGAAGTCTTCTATCTATTGCGTAAACAAACTAGGCAGCAGCAGTGGCTCCATCTCTACTCCACAGGCAAGGTTGAGGACAGATTTCACGCCTAATACTCCACGTAGTCTTCATAGTGCTCCTCTCCTGTTGCTGATGATGAAGTAATAATGCAAGTTTGAGTACATAATGTACTCAGCAAGTGCGGGAAAATATGATATGTAGCTCACAGCAAGGAAGATATAAAAAGGCTGATTGCAGAAAGCAAAGTTTATTTCTCAAAACACGATAAAACAGCAACTTAGCTTTAAGTGAATGTAATCCTGAGATGTATTTAAACATTAACATACCTCCATTATGATTCATCCCTTTCCATGTCTCAACCAGACATTAATCTTTCTCAACTTTGCTCATGAATACCTTCTAGTATTCACTACCATCTCATGAATACCATCTCGTATTCACTACCATTTTATATCATATTCAATTCCGTCTCATTCCGAGACCAAATCTCGTTGCCATGACTCAACAGTCATGCAACCGACCTCATTACCCGGACTCAACAGTCCTAAAAACCAAATCCAAAGACCAAATGATAACCAAAGCAAAAACCATCCCAATAACCATCCCATCTAATCATGTGAGTTGTCCAGGCGCTCATGACCGTAAGCTCGGCTATCATGATAGTTTTAGACTCTGCAGAGTTTGTACCACTTTACCCACAAGTTTGTGATTTCATCACCCGTCGGCAACTGCAGAACCTCCATTATACCAGTACCCAACCGTCGATATATGGTCAAGAGATCACAAAATAGCCTTTACAAAGGGGTTACTAGATGTATGGACTCACTAAGGTTTTACCGGAAGGCTAGAATCTCCAATTCTCCCACCCACCACACTTGTGCCATGAACTTCCCAGGGCAGTCCTAACTCGACTCCCATTCCCCGCGCCTTCCACGGTCCATAACAATCTAGTAACTTACCTAATTACTCAGCTAAGCCGCACATACTTGGCCTTGTGGTGGCACTGTTATCCTGGCATGGCTCGCATGAACCGGTCCTTAGATCTACAGGAAGTAACCACCATCTCATGCTACCTCATTCATAAACCCAGGCTTGCCTAGATCTCCCTCTGATCCATGTTCATTAACAGCATCAGTTTCTCATCATTCTTACGAGTGCACTTAGCTAGACACATCTATCTCGCTTCCCGTATCCCATGGACTCAGTGAAGCAAAAACTAAGAACCATACTCGACTCATTTACTTCCCTAGCGACAAGGGTGGTTTAACCAAAACTAGTAAACTACTTTGAAAGGGTTTCCCATCATGTTGACTCAAGCACACACACCTTTTCACAAACAAAACAGTTTTCCAAAAACATGGGATCAATATGGTCAAGGAGCACTTGCCTTGTTATTGTGGTTCCTGTTGCTCAAATTCTTGCTGTTGTAGTCCTTCGTAGGTAGCTCCCTGAGCCTGTCCTTCTATGCGCGCACATACAAGATTCATAGCAATCAATCATCATGCACAAACTCTACTTTAAGATGCAATGATGCATATGCATGTTAATCCTATGATGCAGTTTAGTTTGTACGTGTTCTTGCATGTCTTGGATGGGTTTTATGATGAACAGAGGTGTAAAATCAATTGTGGACGTGGCGATGATCTTGACTTTTAGATCAAATCGATCAACACGTGATCTGTCCACGAAAAAATTTCTGTTCGAAAGGATCGAAGAACAGATGCGAAGAAAACACGATGATGTCGTAAGGTGGTATTGGAGACCTACATTACGTTCTTCTGGGTCTCGGGGTCCTTCTCCTAGCAAGACAGATCGCCGGGGCTCTCTTCCGGCGATCTTCGGCGACTGAACTCCGGCGAAGGGGTTAGCTCGGCGAGTTGGGGGCTAGGGCTCCAAGTTGAAGGCTCAGGAGATGGAAAAGAAGTTCGTGGTTGCGGCCAACGGTTTTCGGTTCTATTTATAAGAGGAAACGAAGAGTCCTCCTCTGATCGGAATTCGAATAAGTGTCCTATTCAAATGGTTTTTGAATCTTAACAACTTATCTTTAGTTGATTTGGTGTGGTACTCAATCGTAGAAGAGTTCGTGTCAGTTTCCTTAGTAACGGGTACTCACATACAGAGGAAAACCGCTTCAGAGTCGCATCCTTACGCAAGGATAAGCTCTGGAGGTTCCACATGTGCTGCGAAGGTCTAGGCTTCCCTTTTCCTCAGGGGCAAGCTTTGGTTGTGCAACGTGTCAGGTTGGCGAGACCTCCCTCTTCCTCAGAGGCGAGCTCCGCGTGCGACACACGTCCTGGCGGGCGGGACCTCCCCTCCCTCCAGAGACGAGCTCCGCGTGCGCCACGTGTCTGGTGGGTTGGGACCTCCCCTCTCGACAGAGGCAAGATCCGCCACGTGTCAGTTGCGGACCTCCCTTCTCTTCGGAGGTGAGCTCCGAGAATGCCATGTGTCAAGTAGCACCAGACTTCCTTTCTTGTCGGAGGTGAGCTCCGAGGTCGACACATGTCTGTCAGCATCGGAGCTCCCGGAGATGAGCTCTGGAGGTGACACGTGTCCGATAGTGTCGGACCTCCCGGAGATAAGCTCCGGAAGTGACACGTGTCCAGTAAGACCGGACCTCTCGGAGATGAGCTCCAAGGGTGACACATGTCTGGCAGGGCCGGACCCCTCGTAGGTGAGCTCCGAGAGCGACACGTGTCCCACGCGACTGGTCCTCTCTCTTCCGCAGTGAATAGCTCCACAGCCGACACGTGTCCTGCGGGACTGGCCTTGCTTCTCCGCAGAGGCTATCTCCGGGAGCAACACGTGTCCCACGTGGTCGGACCTCGCCCTTTTTCACAGAGACGATCCCCGAGTCTGCCACGTAGCCAGTTTGGCGGTGGACCTCTCCCCCTCTGCAGAGATGAGCTCCGGAGGCGCCACGTGGCCATCGAGCCGCGGGAGTTGTCTTAGGCGCTCTCGGCGAACTGGAATTGGCTCTTTTTGGCTATTTTTTATTCTTTCTCTGTTTCAGCTTATTTTAAAAATGTTTTTCTACATGAAACATGAAACATGAATACATGTAGAAATAAAAAATTAGGGTGTCACAGCAGACACTTCTCGTGGCCTGCTGGCCACGTGGCATGTTTGGAGCTCATCCCTGCGTAGTGGGGAGAGGCATGGCACTACTAGACATGTGGTAGGCTCGGAGCTAGCCTCTGTGGAAGGGGCAAGGTCCGACCCGCAGGATGCGTGTTGCCTCCGAGGCTTGTCTCTGCGGAGAAGCAAAGTCCAGCCCCGCAGGACACGTGTCACCACCGGAGCTAGTCGCTGCGTGGGAGTAAGGCCCAACCCGCGGGACACGTGTCGCTCTCGGAGCCCACTTTTGATAGGTCCGGTCCTACTGGACACGTGTCACCTTTGGAGCTCACTTCCAAGGAGACGACACTGCAGGATACGTGTCAGCCTCGGAGCTCGCCTCCGAGAGGTCCCGCCATGCTTGACACGTGTCGTCCTCGGAGCCCACCTCCGAGATGAAGGGAGGTCTGACACTGTTAGACACGTGTCATTCTCGGAGCACACCTCCGAGAAGAAGGGAGGTCCGACACTGATAGACACATGTCGACCTCGGAGCTCATCTCTGAGAAGAAAGGAGAACCGACGCTGCTTGACACGTGGCACTCTTGGAGCTCACCTCCGAAGAGAGGGGAGGTCCGGCACTGACACGTGGCGTACACGGAACTCGCCTCTGTAGAGAGGGGAGGTCCTGACCCACCAGACATGTGGCGCACGCGGAGCTCGCCTCTGGGGAGAGGGAGGTCCCGCCCACCAGACGTGTGGCGCACGCGGAGCTCACCTCTAAGGAAGAGGGAGGTCTCGCCCGCCTGACACGCGGCACAACCGGAGCCCGCCTCTGCTGAAAAGGGAGGCCCGGCCTCTGCTGGACACGTGGAGCCTCTGGAGCTCATCACCACGGAGGTGACGAGATCTTAAGCGGTTTTTCTTCTGTACGCATGGGCATACCCGATACGGGATGAAAGTGACACGATTTCCGCGATGTTACGGCACCAAATCGATTGGAGATAAGTTGTTAAGATTCAAAAACGATTTGAATAGGACTCTTATTTGAAATCCAATCAGATTAGGACTCTTCTTTTTCCGGTTATAAATAGAACCCAAAACACCCTTGGTCGTAACATCTTCCTAAGCCGACAACTTAAAGGCCCTAACCCAAACTCGCCGAGTTAACCCCCTTCGCCGGATATCAACCACCGGTGAGACCGCCGACGAGCCCGACACGATCGCCGGAGGTGAGCCGACGATCTGTTTTGCTTCCATTGCTAGGACGAAGGACCCGAAGGAAGTAAGGTAGGTCTCCATTACCACCTTATGACATCATTGCGGTTTTCTTTGCATCTGTTTCTTCAATCCCTTCGAACATAAGCTTTTTCATGTGGACAGATCACGTGTTGATTGGTTTTGACGGTGGAATTGATCTAGATCTTGATACAAGATCATCACCACATCCACACTTGATCCCTATACCCTTGTTCATCGTAAAACCCCATGCAAGCCATTAAAACATGCAAGAACACGTACAAACTAAACTGCACCATAGGATCGGCATGCATCTACACCAATGCATCTTGAGTAAAGTATTGCATGATAATTGATTGCTGTGAATCTTGTATGTGCGTAATCGTGAGTAGAAGGACAAGCTCAGGGAGCTACCTACGAAGGACTACAGAACCAAAACATCGAGACACAAGAGCAACAAGAGCCACAAGAACAAGGCAAGTGCCCCTTGACCATATTGATCACATGTTTTGGAAACTGTTTTGTTTGCAAAAACGTGTATGTTTGAGTCAACCTGATGGGAAACCCTTTTATAAGAGTTTACTAGTTTTGTTAACCACCCTTGTCACCGGGAAATTTATGAGTCGGGTATGGTCGTTTTACTTTTTGCTTCGCTTAGCTTATGTGTTATGGGAAGCAAAATAGAACGTGTCTAGCTACTGCACTCATATGAACAATGTTAATGAGAACTTGATGATGATAATGAACATGAATCGGGGGAGATCTAGGCAATCTTGGTTCGTGGAAGTGGTAGAATGAGATGGTGGTTACTTGCCGTAGATCTAAGGACCGGTTAATGCGAGCACACACCAGGAAAACAGTGCCACCACAAGGCCAAGTATGGGTGCGGCTTAGCTGACTAATTAGGTAAGTTGCTAGTTTGTTATGGACGGTGGAAGGCGCGGGGAATGGGAGTCGAGAGAGGCCTGCCCTGGGAACTGCATGGCACAAGAGGGGGCCCGTAGGTGGGAGAATTGTGATTGGAGCTTACTGGTGAAACCTTAGTGAGTCCATACATCTAGTAGCCCCTTTGTAAAGGCTATTTTGTGATCTCTTGGTCATACACCGACGGCTGTGTACTGGTATAATGGAGGTTCTGCAGTCGCCGACTGTAACACCCCAAAATTTTGATTCAAAACTCTAAATCATGTTAAGAGGGGAATTAAAAAAATTTTGGACGTGTTGCATGTTTTGCAAAAATTCAAATTCAAACTGGAATTCAAATTAAACTCAAATCAGAAAAGGAATAGAAAAAGAAAAAGGGAAAACAGAAAGAAAAACCGGCCAGTGGGCTGAAACCCACCAGCCGCGCGCGTCGCTTTCCCCCACTGACAGGCGGGACCCACCGGATCATCTTCCACCTCGCGCCAGCGCCGGACTCTCTCACCCGAATCGAAACCGATCGGGAATTCTCGCGTATTCCAGCCGAATTCTGTTCGGGGGCGACGCAAACTCGATCTAAACCACCCAGCCGCCCTCCCCCGTCTATAAAAACCCCGGCCTCTTCTGTTTTTTTCCACGCGATCGCCGATTTTTACTCCGGTGAGAACCGAGACTTCTCCGGCGAATTCTGGCCAATCTAAGCTCGGAAATTCCGATCTAACTCGCTGGTCTTGATCCACCGCCTCCGGGGAACCTTGCAGGTGCAGAAAACTCGGTGACTTGCGGTGTAAACACAGTGCCGACGAGCCTCGCCGTGGTTTCACCTCGGACCTCGTCGCCGATCACTTTCCAGGACCTCCGAGCTCAAGAAAACCCCCGAGGTGAGATCCCCGACCTCCCCTCTACCGATCTATGCCATAAAATCACAGTTCTAGGAAGAATTCCCGAAGATCCGAAAGTTTCCGGCGAGATCGCCGCTTCCCGCCGCCGTGCGCCGCCGGCAGCGCCGCCCGCGCTCGATCAGAGCGACGTGGCCGCTTGTGCGCCGTTTATTTTAAATCGCACGGTAGGGTTTAAACCCCCGCGTACCGGTTCGATGTTATAATCTCGGCCGTCGGTTTAAAATCGGACGGTCCACGTCAGCCCCGCGTTATAAAGACTGGAAATCTTACGTGCTACCCCCTGGGGTTCTCGGGAAATAAGAGCTAGCCCCGGAAACTTCTGATCTAGCCCCTGGAACTCCAGAAAATCATGTAAATTCATTTAAAAATCAGTTTTAGCCCCTGGACTTAATAAAAATTAGGAAAAACACCTCTGATAAGTGTAGCTAGACCCCTAGAAATTCTGAAAATAATATTATAGACCCTGTAGTGGAGTAAGTTTAACTTTTTAGCCCTGTTTAGTATTTAATTTAGGAAATTGAATATGTTGCTAGTGTTTAAAAATTAAAAAGTGGGACAAACATATTGTCATAATTAAATTAAAAACTTTCTCAGTATCTAGAAAACTTTGGAGTGAGATAAAAACATATTTTGGGCTGAATTGAATCTGTTTAATGTATTATTCACATTTATTAGTTATAGAAACACATTTTTAAGCAATGAATAGTTTTAGAAAAATAGGAAAATAATTGTGAAATAGTTGACATCAGAGGCAAAGGTCAAAATATGTTATTAAATTATTTAGGACCAGAACCTATTCTGGTTAGATGATGTGTATTACTAATTTCATGATAAAGAACACATTTATGTATAGGAAAATAAATCTGAAAATATAGCAACTAGTAAATGATAAATGGAGTTTCTAAAATCCAAAGAATTCGGTTTAAGGTTGGTGGAAATTCTAAAGGCACATATGGAGAAGAAAAATACTTTTCATACATACTTGGTAGTGAAAAGGTGTAGTAGTTGAATATAAGGAATTTATTTAAATTGGAAACTCATATATATATATATATAGTAGGTAAGTATAAATGTGAACACAAAAGTAGGAGTCATATACACATGATCAAAAGTGCATGCAATCCACAAATCAACACACATAGAGTAACCACAACACATATAATGGTGAATGACTCTCATAAATATGAATGTGTGGTTTGTATGAAGTGGAAGTGTGAACTATGTCTTATGGATTGTTGTTTTTCTTTTGCTATGTGTAATGGTATGATGTAGAACCTGCTCAAGAGCAAGTTATTCCTTTCCAAGATCAGGACTACCCATTCCAAGAGCAGCAAGAAGGAGGCAAGTGTCCTTGACCACTTTGATCCTATGCTAGGATGTGTAGCTAGAATTATTTGCATTGTCAATTTAAATATGAAACCCATGATAGGAAGTTTCCCTAGAATTGCATTACCTTGTTTCCTTGTAGCTTGGGTTGGGATTTCTTTTATCATGTCATTTATTATTATGCATATGCTAAGCCATGCTTAGAATGGGATATTTGGGATATGAGATCATCAGTTTATTTTACCATACTCTTGAATGAGATATTGTGAGTTATGTAGGGGTAGGGATCAAGGAAAGTTGGATGTTTTGGTTGTGTGCTGGGTGCACGAGACTTGGGTTTGTGTTTAGTACTTACCTGGATCCTAAGGACCTGTTCATGGAGCATGTAACCTGGCTTTACCGTGCCAACCACATGCTGAGATGGGGCAGCTTGGCCAATTAATTAGGTGTATCCCCGGCGTAGTATGGGTGTGTTGGATGGTGCGGGGAGTAGGTGTCAGCTGGACTACCATATGAACCGCAAGGCTCAAGAGGGGGCCACTGCAGCGGGGTTGAAGCCTCTTGTATGCTGTTAGGGGTGAAAACTCAGTGGGCCCACGCTCATCGGGAATCCCTTTGTAAAGGCTTCGTAGTGATCTCCTGGCTACACACCTGGGAAGTGTGAATGTGGATCGTAGCCACTGGCATAATGGAGGTTCTTTTAGTCCACCCGACAATGGGGGATGAAATCACTACATGTGGGTACAGTGGTGCAAACTCTGCAGAGTCAAAACTGTCATGACGGCCGTGCTCACGGTCAAGAGCGGCTTGGACTTATTCATGATTAGAGGATTGATGGTTTTGGAAGTTGTGGATGTTAAGCGGGGAGCTTAACATTGGAAATAATGTTATGGTTATTTGATTATGATGATGGGATGGGAGATTGGGACCATTTCACTTGTGTAGTAATGTAGGTGCTTAATAAGCTAAGGTGATAGGGATTAATTGCGTAGTGCTTTAACCATGAGTTCAACCTCTCCTTGTTCTAGCCATGCATGATATAATTTTCCCACACTTGCTGAGTACCATCGGTACTCAACCTTGCATATTTTGTTGGTTTATATTACTGCTCAGGTCAAGATAATGAGGTGGTGTATAATGACCAAGACTTTGGACCCGAAGAAGGTTTCTAGGTTCATGGAGACCCCGGGCAACGCCTGTGATGGAGCCCTCAAGAATAATATTCCGCTGCTAGTTTGATTATTTGTGATGAACTTATTATTGTCCTTCGAGACATTTGCCATGTAAGACTTATTTATATTCGACACCTGGCTTGTAATAAATGATGCTTCACTATTTGTCATCACATGTATGAGAAAATGATCCTGGCATACATGTGATATTCACTTGGTTGTTCTTCGGAAAAACCGGGTGTGACAGAGGTGGTATCAGAGCCAAGGTTGCCCGTAGGAACGTGGACCTAGGTAGAAATGGACGTATTTAAGGGCCCTATTTTCTTAAAAACTATTTTCCAAGGTGTGGGTTGAAAAGTGTTATTTAAGGAGTCATTTTCTTCATCTTACCCCAATTTTCATTCAAAATAGGATTTTTGTTTAAAAGTTTATCTAACCTAATTTTAAATTCTTTTTGTTTTAGATGGTTCGCATGATTCACACTGCTCGCAAGTCCACAGGAGGGAGAGTTCCTGTAGTTGCCCTTGCCGAGAGAGAGGAGAGCCGTCCGGTGACGTACCTTTCCTACGGATTGGCAGTAGGAGGCTTATTGCGCCGTCTTCGGCGTATGCTCGAAGCCGCCGGCAATACGGGCAAGCTAATCATCCACTATAACTCCACCAGGACCATCCGTGAGAAGAGGGAAGAATGGAGTTCGGAGATGAGGATAATACACAAAAATCAGCTGCTTAAGATCCATCACTCTCCAGCTTGTAGAGCGACACAGGTCGATGCGGAGAAAGATGTCACCTGGGAGGCCATCACCTGCCAGAGCCACATCTATCGTCGCCACTTGGACAAAACTGAGTACATGTATGTCCTCCAGCGTGAGAGTGGTACCACGGAGTACAAGTACCCGCCAGTGCAGCAAGGTAACATGACTGTGAGGGAGTACCTCCCTAAATTTACTCAACTATCCCGTTATGCCCCACGGGACATAGAGACGGATGAGCAGAAACAAGATTGTCTCGTGGAAGGACTTACCGCAGAAATGCAGTGTGCAATGTCCTCAAATGAGTATGAAAGCTTTCAAAAGATGGTGGACAGGGCGTTTGTGGTAGAAAGGAAGCTGAAGGCCTTGGAAAATGAGAACAAGAGGAAGGCCGGGTGGTCCCATCAAGCCTCAGGGAGCAACACCCGCCCACGTCTGATGCAGCAACCAGCAGGGCAGACAAACCGTGTTGCGGTACCCTACTCAGCACCAAGAGGGTACAACCCGAACTACAGGCCTCCGGCAGCACCAGCACAACCGCAACGTCAGTTTGTGCAGCAGCCTCGCCCCGCATATCCACCTCGACCAGCAGTGCAAGGACCCCCAAACCAACCCCAAGACAACAAAGGCCAGGCACCTAAGGTTGGGGTGCAATGTTTTAGCTGTGGTGAAGTGGGGCACTACGCCCATAAATGCCCAAAGAAGAAGCCCGCGCAGCCACAACAGCAGAATGTAATGAGAGGACGGGTGAACCACGTCACTATGGAGGAAGCACAAGATGCACCCGACATGGTAGTTGGTAAGTTTCCTGCCAATTTACACCTTGCAACCCTGCTGTTTGATTCTGGTGCTACCCACTCGTTTATTGCTCAAGGGTTTGTTAAGAAGCATGACCTAGCAACAACACAAATGAACCATATGCTAGCTGTAAACTCTCCAGGGAGAGAAATAAGGACAAGAAAAGTGTGTCCCAAAGTGAACCTAGACATTAATGGGGTAGTATTTACTGCTAACCTCATAGTGATAGATTCCCAAGGGATCGATATTATTTTGGGCATGGATTGGTTGACAAAACATAAAAGAATCATCCATTGTTCGACCAGAACGGTGGAACTAACTCACCCTAGTGGCACAAGAGTAAAGTTCATAACAATACACGAGCCTAGGAAGAACATTAAATTAAATCAAGTTGAGGTGAAAGTGGAAGAGATCAGGACCATCAGGGAATATCCAGATGTTTTTCCGGAGGAGTTGCCAGGTATGCCTCCCGATCATGAAGTGGAATTTGCAATTGAGCTAGTGCCTGGAACAGCCCCGATATACAGGAGACCTTATTGGATGGACTCCAAGCAGCTAAAAGAACTAAAGGATCATTTGAGAGAATTGACGGAGAAGGGGTATATTCGCCCTAGTTCCTCACCATGGGGAGCTCCGGTGATATTTGTGCCCAAGAAAGATGGAATCCAAAGGTTATGCGTGGATTGCCGTGCTTTGAATGAGGTAACCATCAAGAACAAGTACCAATTACCCCGCATTGAAGACTTGTTTGATCAGTTGAGAGGAGCTTGTGTGTTCTCGAAAATTGATCTCAGGTCGGGATACCACCAACTCAAGATAAGGCAATCTAATATTCCCAAGACAGCTTTCGTATCTCGGTACGGACTGTATGAATACATTGTCATGCCTTTCGGGCTAACTAATGCCCTGGCATACTTCATGTACCTCATTAACAAGGTATTCATGGAATATCTGGACAAATTTGTGGTACTTTTCATAGATGACATTCTCGTCTTCTCCAAAGATGAAAGAACATGAGAAACATCTAAGGTTGGTGTTGCAAAGGCTGAGAGAACACCAACTATATGCTAAGTTGAGCAAGTGTGAGTTCTGGCTGAAGAAAGTTCCCTTCTTAGGACATATAATCTCAGAAGGAGGAATCTCCGTAGATCCCGCCAAAATCGAGGATATCCAGAAGTGGAAGACCCCTGAAAATGTCGGAGAAGTTCGGAGCTTTTTGGGATTGGCTGGATACTATCGACGGTTTATTGAGGGATTCTCCAAGATCTCGAGACCTCTCACCAAACTGTTGGAGAAGGGAATCACATTCACATGGACGCCACAGTGCGAGACGAGTTTTCAGGAGTTAAAGAAAAGATTGACAACGGCCCCAGTGCTAGTTATGCCAGATATGCAGAAGAACTTTACAGTGTACTACGATGCCTCTGGAAACGGGTTGGGATGTGTTCTCATGCAAGAAGGGAATGTCGTGGCATATGCATCCCGACAGCTTCGGAAGCACGAGAAGAACTATCCTACACATGACCTAGAACTAGCCGCACTGGTACACGCGTTAAAAATTTGGCGGCACTATTTGATGGGGAAGAGGACAGAGATATATACGGATCATAAGAGTTTGAAGTACATTTTCACACAGCCAGATCTCAACCTCAGACAAAGGAGATGGTTGGAGCTAATCAATGACTTTGATGTGGGCATCAACTATCATCCCGGGAAAGCAAACGTCGTGGCCGATGCTTTAAGTCGGAAAGTGCAGGTCAATAAGTTGAGCTTGAAGGACATGCCTGCAGAATTGAAGGACGAGGTTATAAGGCTCAATATATGCCTTGTGAATAGTGGTGAAGCCATCGCTATGGAAGTGGACTCCACACTAGAGCGAGACATATGTGAGGGACAAAAGAATGATGAGAAGATACAGGAAATCAGGCAACTCATCAAGGAAAATAAAGCTCCAGGTTTCAGAGAGGATGAACAAGGTACGGTGTGGCACGGGAAAAGGATCTGTGTGCCTGAAGTAAAGGAGATCCGTGAATTGATTTTGAAGGAGGCTCACGATTCCGACTATTCCATTCATCCTGGAAGTACGAAGATGTACCAGGACCTCAAAAGCAGGTATTGGTGGTATGGCATGAAGCGAGATGTCGCGGAACATGTTGCCCTATGTGACACATGTCAGTTGGTGAAAGCAGAACATCAACGACCCGCGGGATTATTGCAACCACTCAAAGTGCCTGAATGGAAATGGGAAGAAATCATCATGGATTTCATCGTGGGATTGCCTAGGACCCAATCAGGGTATGATTCGATATGGGTCATCATTGATAGGCTAACCAAGGTAGCTCATTTCATCCCCGTGAAAGAAAGCTACAGCGGATCCAAATTGGCAGAGTTGTACATGTCAAGGATCGTATGTTACCATGGAGTGCCAAAGAAGATTGTGTCAGATCGAGGGATACAGTTCACCTCAAGGTTCTGGCAGAAGTTGCATGAAACCATGGGAACCCATCTGAACTTTAGTTCTGCCTATCATCCCCAAACTGACGGGCAGACAGAGAGAACCAATCAGATCCTTGAAGATATGCTAAGGGCATGTGCGCTGAAAAACAATCGGAGTTGGGACAAGAACTTACCGTATGCGGAGTTTTCCTATAACAACAGTTATCAAGCTAGTATGAAGATGTCACTGTTTGAAGCTTTGTACGGGAGGAAATGCAGAACTCCCCTATTTTGGAACCAAACAGGGGAAAGTAAAGTGTTTGGTCCAGAGGTACTACAAGAAGCCGAGGCGAAGGTGAGGGAAATTCGCAATAACTTGAGGATAGCACAGACACGCCAAAAGAGCTATGCCGATGTACGAAGAAGAGAGCTCGTTTTCAACGTGGGAGACTATGTCTATCTCAAAGTGTCCCCTATCAGAGGACTTCGTCGGTTCAAGGTGAAAGGGAAGTTGTCACCTCGGTACATCGGACCCTTTCAAGTTTTGGAGAGGAAAGGCGAAGTGGCGTATCAACTAGAATTACCGGCTCATCTATCGGATGTGCACGATGTGTTCCATGTGTCACAACTCAAGAAATGCCTCAGGACGCCTGAAGAGGTGTTACCCATGAATGAAGTGGATGTAGCTGAGGATTTGTCTTATGCCGAGCAACCATACAAGATTTTGGAGACAATGGAACGCCTCACCAGAAATAAAAGAATCCGGATGTGCAAAGTGCAGTGGAAGCATCACTCAGAAGAAGAAGCCACCTGGGAGCGGGAAGATGAGCTCAAGGCACAATTTCCGGAATTGTTTTCTTAGACCCACCAATCTCGAGGACGAGATTTCTTTTAAGGGGGGTAGAGCTGTAACACCCCAAAATTTTGATTCAAAACTCTAAATCATGTTAAGAGGGGAATTTAAAATTTTTTGGACGTGTTGCATGTTTTGCAAAAATTCAAATTCAAACTGGAATTCAAATTAAACTCAAATCAGAAAAGGAATAGAAAAAGAAAAAGAGAAAACAGAAAAAAACCGGCCAGTGGGCCGAAACCCACCAGCCGGCCCAGCCAGCGCCCGCGCCAGCTCGCAGCCGCGCGCGTCGCTTTCCCCCACTGACAGGCGGGACCCACCGGATCGTCTTCCACTCGCGCCAGCGCCGGACTCTCTCACCCGAATCGAAACCGATTTGGAATTCTCGCGTATTCTAGCCGAATTCTGTTCGGGGGCGACGCAAACTCGATCTAAACCACCCAGCCGCCCTCCCCCGTCTATAAAAACCCCGGCCTCGTTCTGTTTTTTCCCACGTGATCGCCGATTTTTACTCCGGTGAGAACCGAGACTTCTCCGGCGAATTCTGGCCGATCTAAGCTCGGAAATTCCGATCTAACTCGCTGGTATTGATCCACCGCCTCCGGGGAACCTTGCAGGTGCAGAAAACTCGGTGACTTGCGGTGTAAACACAGCGCCGACGAGCCTCGCCGTGGTTTCACCTCGGACCTCGTCGCCGATCACTTTCCAGGACCTCCGAGCTCAAGAAAACCCCCGAGGTGAGATCCCCGTCCTCCCCTCTACCGATCTATGCCATAAAATCACAGTTCTAGGAAGAATTCCCGAAGATCCAAAAGTTTCCGGCGAGATCGCCGCTTCCCGCCGCCGTGCGCCGCCGGCAGCGCCGCCCGCGGTCGATCAGAGCGACGTGGCCGCTTGTGCGCCGTTTATTTTAAATCGCACGGTAGGGTTTAAACCCCCGCGTACCGGTTCGATGTTATAATCTCCGCCGTCGGTTTAAAATCGGACGGTCCACGTCAGCCCCGCGTTATAAAGACTGGAAATCTTACGTGCTACCCCCTGGGGTTCTCGGGAAATAAGAGCTAGCCCCGGAAACTTCTGATCTAGCCCCTGGAACTCCAAAAAATCATGTAAATTCATTTAAAAATCAGTTTTAGCCCCTGGACTTAATAAAAATTAGGAAAAACACCTCTGATAAGTGTAGCTAGACCCCTAGAAATTCTGAAAATAATATTATAGACCCTGTAGTGGAGTAAGTTTAACTTTTTAGCCCTGTTTAGTATTTAATTTAGGAAATTGAATATGTTGCTAGTATTTAAAAATTAAAAAGTGGGACGAACATATTGTCATAATTAAATTAAAAACTTTCTCAGTATCCAGAAAACTTTGGAGTGAGATAAAAACATATTTTGGGCTGAATTGAATCTGTTTAATGTATTATTCACATTTATTAGTTATAGAAACACATTTTTAAGCAATGAATAGTTTTAGAAAAATAGGAAAATAATTGTGAAATAGTTTACATCAGAGGCAAAGGTCAAAATATGTTATTAAATTATTTAGGACCAGAACCTATTCTGGTTAGATGATGTGTATTACTAATTTCATAATAAAGAACACATTTATGTATAGGAAAATAAATCTGAAAATATAGCAACTAGTAAATGATAAATGAAGTTTCTAAAATCCAAAGAATTCAGTTTAAGGTTGGTGGAAATTCTAAAGGCACATATGGAGAAGAAAAATACTTTTCATACATACTTGGTAGTGAAAAGGTGTAGTAGTTGAATATAAGGAATTTATTTAAATTGGAAACTCATATATATATAAATAGTAGGTAAGTATAAATGTGAACACAAAAGTAGGAGTCATATACACATGATCAAAAGTGCATGCAATCAACAAATCAACACACATAGAGTAACCACAACACATATAATGGTGAATGACTCTCATAAATATGAATGTGTGGTTTGTATGAAGTGGAAGTGTGAACTATGTCTTATGGATTGTTGTTTTTCTTTTGCTATGTGTGATGGTATGATGTAGAACCTGCTCAAGAGCAAGTTATTCCTTTCCAAGATCAGGACTACCCATTTCAAGAGCAGCAAGAAGGAGGCAAGTGTCCTTGACCACTTTGATCCTATGCTAGGATGTGTAGCTAGAATTATTTGCATTGTCAATTTAAATATGAATCCCATGATAGGAAGTTTCCATAGAATTGCATTACCTTGTTTCCTTGTAGCTTGGGTTGGGATTTCTTTTATCATGTCATTTATTATTATGCATATGCTTAGCCATGCTTAGAATGGGATATTTGGGATATGAGATCATCAGTTTATTTTACCATACTCTTGAATGAGATATTGTGAGTTATGTAGAGGTAGGGATCAAGGAAAGTTGGATGTTTTGGTTGTGTGCTGGGTGCACGAGACTTGGGTTTGTGTTTAGTACTTGCCTGGATCCTAAGGACCGGTTCATGGAGCATGTAACCTGGCTTTACTGTGCCAACCACATGCTGAGATGGGGCAGCTTGGCCAATTAATTAGGTGTATCCCCGGCGTAGTATGGGTGTGTTGGATGGTGCGGGGAGTAGGTGTCAGCTGGACTACCATATGAACCGCAAGGCTCAAGAGGGGGCCACTGCAGCGGGGTTGAAGCCTCTTGTATGCTGTTAGGGGTGAAACCTCAGTGGGCCCACGCTCGTCGGGAATCCCTTTGTAAAGGCTTCGTAGTGATCTCCTGGCTACACACCTGGGAAGTGTGAATGTGGATCGTAGCCACTGGCATAATGGAGGTTCTTTTAGTCCACCCAGCAACGGGGGATGAAATCACTACATGTGGGTACAGTGGTGCAAACTCTGCAGAGTCAAAACTGTCATGACAGCCGTGCTCACGGTCAAGAACGGCTTGGACTTATTCATGATTAGAGGATTGATGGTTTTGGAAGTTGTGGATGTTAAGCGGGGAGCTTAACATTGGAAATAATGTTATGGTTATTTGATTATGATGATGGGATGGGAGATTGGGACCATTTCACTTGTGTAGTAATGTAGGTGCTTAATAAGCTAAGGTGATAGGGATTAATTGCGTAGTGCTTTAACCATGAGTTCAACCTCTCCTTGTTCTAGCCATGCATGATATAATTTTCCCACACTTGCTGAGTACCATCGGTACTCAACCTTGCATATTTTGTTGGTTTATATTACTGCTCAGGTCAAGATAATGAGGTGGTGTATAATGACCAAAACTTTGGACCCGAAGAAGGTTTCTAGGTTCATGGAGACCCCGGGCAACGCCTGTGATGGAGCCCTCAAGAATAACATTCCGCTGCTAGTTTGATTATTTGTGATGAACTTATTATTGTCCTTCGAGACATTTGCCATGTAAGACTTATTTATATTCGACACCTGGCTTGTAATAAATGATGCTTCACTATTTGTCATCACATGTATGAGAAAATGATTCTGGCATACATGTGATATTCACTTGGTTGTTCTTCGGAAAAACCGGGTGTGACACCGACGGGTGACGAAATCACAAACTTGTGGGTAAAGTGGTGCAAACTCTGCAGAGTGTAAAACTATCACGATAGCCGTGCTTCCGGTCACAAGCGCCTGGCCAACTTCCATGATTAGATGGGATGGTTCGGTTTTGGTTATTGGGATGTCATTGGTTTGATTTGGTTTGGTCATTGGGGTTTGGTTTTGAGACTGTTGAGTCTTGGTAATAAGATTGGACTGTTGAGTCGTGATAATGAGCTTTGATCTCGGTTATGAGATGGAATTCAATATGAGATGAGATGGTAATGAATACGAGATGGTATTCATGAGCATAAGAAAAGTTGAGAAGGATAAATGTTCGGATGAGATATGAAAAGTGGTGAATCATGTAAGAAGTATGTTGATGTTTTAATTGGTCACATGATTAAATTCATTTGAAGCTAGTTGCTGTTTTTATCATGTTTGTGAAATAAACTTTGCTTTCTGCAATGAGCCTTTTTATATACCTACCTTGTTGTAAGCTACATGTCATACTTCCCGCACTTGCTGAGTACGTCATGTACTCACCCTTGCATTATCATACATCATCAGCAACAGGAGAGGAGTACTTCGAAGAGCATGCGGAGTACTAGGCGTGTGATCTACCGTCAATTTGCCTGTGGAGTAGGAGATGGAGCCGCTGCTGCTTAGTTGTTTTTGCTATCATTAGAGACTTCCGCTGCTAGAATAAGACTTCCGCTGCTAGAATAAGTTAGAAGATTTCCGCTGCCAGAACATGTTAAGAGAATTACTTAAACCCCATTATCCGTGGTTATATTCTGAATTTAGTTTGTGGATGATATGGGTATGTGTGATGAACATCCTGGATTACATGTATATGTGTGCCCAGGATGTTCATCACACATACACATATAATCCACAAACTGAATTTCAGAATAAAACCACGAATAACAGGGTTTATTACAATGTCTCATGAGTCTTAGACTCATTCTAGCTGCGGAAGTCTTATCTTAGCAGCGGAAGTCTTATTCTAGCAGCGGAAGTCTTTATTCTAGCAGCGGAAGTCTTCTAAACTATTGTGGAAGCAACTAAGCAGAAGCAGCGGCTCCATCTCTACTCCACAGGCAAGGTTGAGGGCAGATTACACGCCTAATACTCCACTTGGTATTCATAGTACTCCTCTTCCTATTGCTGATGATGAAGTAATAATGCAAGTTTGAGTACATGATGTACTCAGCAAGTGCGGGAAAATATGATATGTAGCTCACAACAAGGAAGGTATAAAAAGGCTCATTGCATAAAAGCAAAGTTTATTTCACAAATCATGATAAAAACAGAAATTAGCTTTAAGTGAATGTAATCCCAACATGTGTTTAAACATCAACATACCTCCATCATGATTCACCACTTTTCATGTATCAACCAGACATTTATCTTGCTCAACTTTTCACATGCTCATGAATATCATCTTGTATTCACTACCATCTCATCTCATATTCAATTCTGTCTCGTACCGAGACCAATGCTCATTGCCATGACTCAATAGTCATACAACCAATCTCATTACCCGGACTCAACAGTCCCGAAAACCAAATTCAAAGACCAAACCAATTACCAACCAATTACCATCCCAATAACCATCCCATCTAATCATGTGGGTTGTCTAGGCGCTTGTGACCAGAAGCATGGCTATCATGATAGTTTTACACTCTGCAGAGGTGGCACCACTTTACCCACAAGTTTGTGATTTCGTCACCCGTCGGTGACTGCGGAACCTCCATTATACCAGTACACAATCGTCGGTGTATGGCCAAGAGATCACAAGATAGCCTTTACAAAGGGGCCACTAGATGTATGGACTCACTAAGGTTTCACCAGCAGGCTAGAATCTCCAATTCTTCCACCTAAGGGCCCCCTCTTGTGCCATGCAGTTCCCAGGGCAGTCCTCACTCGACTCCCATTCACCGCGCCTTCCACGGTCCATAAAAATCTAGCAACTTACCTAATTAGTCAGCTAAGCCGCACCTATATTTGGACTTGTGGTGGCACTGTATTTCTGGCATGGCTCGCATGAACCGGTCCTTAGATCTACGGCAAGTAAACCACCATCTCATTCTACCACTTCCACAAAACCAAACTTGCCTAGATCTCCCTCCGATTCATGTTCATTAACATCAAGTTCTCATTATCATTACTCATACGAGTGCAGTTAGCTAGACACATTCTATCGCTTCCCATATCTCGTAGATTAGCGAAGCAAAAAGCAAAAACCGACCATACCCGACTCATAAACTTCCCTGGCGACAAGGGTGGTTAACCAAACTAGTAAACTCCTATAAAAGGGTTTCCCATCAATTTGACTCAGCACACACACCTTTTCGCAAACAAAACAGTTTCAAAAACATGGGATCAATATGGTCAAGGGGCACTTTCCTTGTTCTTGCGGTTTCTGTTGCTCTGGGATCTCGAAGTCTTGGTGCTGAAATGCTTCGTAGACAGCTCCCTGAGCTTGTCCTTCTATTTATGATCACGCACATACAAGATTCATAGCAATCAATCATCATGCACAAACTTTACTCAAGATGCAATGATGCATATGCAGGCTAATCCTATGGTGCTGTTTTATTAGATCAGTTTGTACGTTTTCTTGCATGTTTGCATGGCTTGCATGGGGTTCCACGATGAACAGAGGTGTAAAGATCAATTGTGGACGTGGCGATGATCTGGACTCAAGATCTAGATCCAATCGATCAACACGTGATCTGTCCACACGGAAAAGCTTCTGTTCGAATGGATCAAAGAACAGATGCAAAGAAAACCATGATGATGCCGTAAGGTGGTAATGGAAACCTACCTTGCTTCCTTCGGTCCTCCCTCCTAGTAAAAACAGATCGTCGGGGCTCTCTTCCGGCAGCGGCGATCGTGTCTGGGCTCGTCGGCGTCTCTCCGGTGGTCAAACTTCGGCGAAGGGGTTTAGCTCGGCGAGTTTGGGGCTAGGGCTTCTAAGTTGTCGGCTTAGAAAAGATGTTACGACCAAGGGGTTTGTTTCGGGTTCTATTTATAATAGGGAAACAAAGAGTCCTACTCTGGTCGGAATTTGAATAAGAGTCCTATTCAAATTGTTTTTGAATCTTAACAACTTATCTTTAATTGATTTGTTGCGGTAGCAATGTGGAATTCGTGTCTATTTCCTTCTGTGTCGGTATTCCCGCGCGTACAGAAGCAAAAACCGCTTCAGATCTCGTCACCTCCACGGTGATGAGCTCTGGAGGCTCCATATGTCCTGCGAGGGCCTAGGCTACCCTTTTCCTCAGAGGCGGGCTCCGGTTGTGCCGCGTGTCAGGCGGGTGAGACCTCCCTCTTCCCAGAGACGAGCTCTGCGTACGCCACGTGTCAGTTCCGGACCTCCCCTCTCTTCGTAGGTGAGCTCCGATAGTGCCACGTGTCCTAGCAGCGCTAGACTTCCCTTCTCCTCGGAGACGAGCTCCGAGGTCGACACGTGTCCAATAGCGTCGGTTCTCCCGGAGGTGAGCTCCGGAGGTGACACGTGTCCGGTAGTGTCAGACCTCCCGGAAGTGAGCTCCGGAGGTGACACGTGTCCAGTAGGACCGGACCTCTCGGAAGTGAGCTCCGAGAGCGACACGTGTCTAGCGGGGCTGGACCTCTCAGAGGTGAGCTCCGAGAGCGACACGTGTCCCACGCGGCTGGTCCTCTATTTTCTGCAGTGACTAGCTCCGAAGGCGACACGTGTCCTGCGGGCTGGCCTCGCTCCTCCGCAGAGGCGAGCTCCGGGGGCAACACGTGTCCCACGGGGTCGGACCTCGCCCCTTCCACGTATGCCAAGCTTAGCAAATGGCAATTTTTGCTAAAGGAGATATCGTTCCTAGGACACATCATGTAAAGGTCCCAAGATTTTGAATAAAAAGGGACTGAAGTTTGACCACCATTTGGTCTCACGTTATGAAAATTTGGACTTGTTTAAAATTTTCCACATGTGATGACACACATGAGTGTCCCACCACTCTAGACTAGGATCAATTGAGTGTTGGGGGATAAAGTTATTTTAAAACCCATGTGTAAGCTCTCATGTGCAAGGGGAAATGGGATCCAGATTTTTAAACTCAAATTTCAAATGAGGGCAATAATAGGAATGCAAACTGTTGTGATCAAAACCTCATTTGCAGCAGCCAAACAAAAGATCAGGTTTCATATTTGAATTCTTTAGGTCCAAATTAGGGGGTAGGCAATGTCTCATGAATTTTTGAAGATATTTGCTACCTATTTTCCAAATAGACCTAAATGTACAATGAATTCAAATACATAATTGAACTTGGATGAATTGTGCCCAATTATCCAAAGGCAGTTCAGTTTTAACTCCACATAATTGCATTTCCTCATTTGCAAACTGTGGAGATATTTTGGGAGAGTTTGATTTCAACTTACAAAATAAAGTTAAGGCATAGGAATTTCTTGATCATGTGTCACATGAAATAATGAACCCCAAAATGGTCATGTGAGGGAGTTAAAAATCTTCTTTAGCCCATGCTTAACACAGATTGACATGAGGAAAGAAATTCACTCAACCAATCTCATTCATGTGCACATACTTTGTGAGTAGAAGATGAGGGAGATTTAAACACAAATTTGAATCATTTAAAAGGATTCATGATCAGATTGTCTAAATGCATTCGAGTGAATTCACCAATGCATTCCACAAGTGTTCAAGAGTTTAAGTTCCAAGTTTGGAGAATTTTGGAGCTCATATACCATTTATTTGAAGGGATATTTGTGAGCACATTCAAATTCAATTTTGAATTTGGAACCTGAACCAAATGTGCTCAATTTTAAAATCAGATTTAATATTCAAATCCCTCACATTATGTTTGGCCTCTCCTCGAAATTTGGTGAGATTTGGACAACGTTTCCGTGGGATCTTAAAGCACAGTGAGGGAAAATTTTGAGAGAGGTGGACCCCATCTGTCAGCTTCTCAACACAGGGCACCGCCTCTGTTTTCTTTCGGTCGAGCGCGCGCCCGACAGCACGCCGGCGACCAGCGTTGCCGACTCCCCTCCAGCGCCAGCTCCTGCTTGCCGCTCTTTGCTCGATCTACTCGACTCCACAGCGGGTGCACCGAAGGCAGTTCGTTTCCTCCTTCCATTCTCGCCTCGGTAGTTTGCCCCACAACCACACAACAGCCTCGGCCGCTCTCGGTCTTCCGATCGCCAGCCACCACCGCGCCTCAGCCGCTCGAGCTTCCAACACAGAAAAGGCGCGCAAGGGCGTGCACAAGCTGTTCCCCATCGCACCTCGGAGTTGGGAGCTTCTATTCGGCGTAACTTGAAGTTTGGCGCCAAGAACCGAAGCTCACGGCGGAACCGCAACCGGCTCACCGTGGACAGCGAGCTACGGCCCTTTTCACCATCCCCCCTCTGCACAAGAAAGGTGTGCCATTTTCCCTAGCTCGTGTAGCTGCAAGCCGTATAGCGATTCATCAACCGAGTGAGGAGAATTTCCAGGTTTTCCGAAACGTAGTGTATTCGGGTAGAGCTCGGTCTACCCCGAATTTGAAGTTACTCGGGTAACTACTGCCCGAGCAGGCTTGCAAACACCTTCCTCACATCCTAGCACTCCTCCTAGACCAAGAATCGAGCTAAATGATCCAGAAACTACTGAGTTCTTGCTGTTTTTAGGGCCACCATGGAAAAACACCTCGGGTCTCCGGGGAGCCCTAGGTTGCCGGCCGTTTCATTGGTGTTAGAGTCCATGTCTAGCTTCTACCAGTTTCTCTGATGCTCTAGAGCCCGAGAGACGATCATTTGGTGAAGAAACGACATACCCTGACCTCGCCGGAGTCTTAACCCTCTCTGTGACTGGTGCGAGCTAGTTTCCGGTGAACCTCGGCTGCCGGCGACCCTCTAGCTGAGTTCAGCACCGAAAGTTAAGGGGGGGGGGGGGTGGCGGCGAGTTTGAGGTCGGTAGGTGACTGGAAACCGGGTTCCGGCAAACCTTGCCGGAAGGCGCCGCCGATCGGGCCTCTGGAGCGAGGTTGAAGAAAATGTCTGACGGGTGGGCCCCACAGTCAGCGTTTAAACATTTTAGGATTTCCAGTTTTCAGTTCAACTTTGAAGAGCCATATCTTTGTGTAGGAATGTCCAAAAATTGTGACACAAATTTTGTTGGATTCCTCTCAAAGAGTACTATCCAGGGGTGCAGCCCAACATTTATGAAAATCCCTTGATTTGGATCCTTCATTCATATAAGGAAAATCTTATAGGAATTTTTCCAGGAGTTCTGTGTATTGGAAAATTCCCAAAGTTGGGAAGGAGATTTTTACAAAAACACTTGACCTCCAGTAAAAATTTCAGAGGCATTGGACCTCATTTGCTTGGCCAAATGTGGTGTTAATTCCTTATGTCTCTGAAAATTGGAAAAAAATAGAACAGAGTTCATTTTAGATTTTACCCAATTCTTGTAAAGAGCATATCTTTGTGTAGGAACCTCCAAATTTAGTGATTCAAATTGGGTTAGATTCAGATTGAAATACTCTATCCAAATATGCAACCCAATTTGTATGAAAGTCAATAATTAATTCTGGAAAATTCTTTGAAGCAGATCAGTAAAAGCATTTTAGAGGGAGTTTGGTTTATTAAAAAATCCTCAACTTTTGCCAGGATAATCCTTATTATGTTATTGAACTCCTGTAAAAATTTCAGCTCATTTAGAGTTGAATTGTGTGGAAGAATCCAGATTTCAATGTACTATATTCAAATGAATACAGAGACTTTTCAGAAATTGTCCCAGAGTTGGAAAAACCATTTCTGGGCAAATCTTATCTCCAAAAATCCTAGAAAAATTCATGCAGACTCTATGAACTATAGTTGAAATAGTAGTTCACTAAGTTGGGCATGAACATGTGAGTTAATTCAGAATTAATTTCTTTTTGCTTAATTGCTTAGGGAATTGTTCTGAATAAAACGCTCAATGAAAAGTGTTCATTTTGGTCCAGAACATTTTCATGTGGCCAGGAATTCACATGCAAACTTTCAGCAAAAATTGAGCCTTGGATCTTCCGGTCCTTGTTCTCCAATCTTATGGATATGAGTAAAACATAGGAACTAGTGGAGGAATTATGGGAGACCCAAGTTCCTTCCACTTTAGCTGCAATTTGGCAAGCTGAGTCCCTGTGTAGTGTATGACTTCCTGTAAAAATTTCGAAGTCATTGGAGATCAGGCTCTTTAGTTATGTACAAATAATTAGAGCTCATCTTATATGTCATTAGAAACTTAGCAAGAGATGTAATGAAACATCTAAGGTAGATTTAGTTCCGTTGAGTTCTTTGCACAACAGAGGCAACAACTTCATCCTAGGATCTCCACACAGCCTCTGTTCTTAATAAGTTTTAATCTGTAAGTCTTTAAATTGCATTATAAAATACTATGCATATACATGTCGATAGGGTTCACGAAGAAGGACTTCGACGGAGCCATCCCTTGACGTGTGGATCAGTTGAGCAAGTTCAGAAAGATCAAGGGATTGAAGATCACTAACTTCTATTATATACTCCTACCCTGCAAAACAGGCAAGCTCCAGTTTGCATTAGCCTCTTTACAAATTTTTATTGTTTTGAGAACTTCCTTTGAGTACCACTTATTCCTTGCATTAGAGTCTTGATTGAAACCCAAATGCATAGCCAAGAAAACCATGGGTTGGGATTAGGATTGAAAACCTCGTTAGCCACTGCAATGCTAAGATAGAGTAGGATTCCGTACAAGTCGAGTAGTTGGAACTACTCGCGAGAATAGGCTAGAGGCACATCGCTCTGGTAAAAATAGCAAATGAAACACATGGCAAGAAAAATTAGACCGAGCGGAGAGTAAGGGCGGCAGGACTTTGGGGCCTGGGTGCTATAGCTCCGCTTGTGTCGATTGAGGACCGAGCCGTGTGCGGGCCTGTTGAACAAGCTAGAACAGTACCGAAGACCTACCGGCTATATGGGAACCGGGAAACCGATGTAACTCAGGTAGCTGGGTATTGAGGCATTGCCTGTCGTTCAAAGGATAGGTTGGGAGCTCGAGGTGTAAAGCGGCTGGCAGCACTGTGGATGCGCGCGCAGAGACCTCTTGCTCAGGATGATAGGACCATTTCAATATTTGGCTGACGGGTGAAAGGTGGTTACGTACGACGTACGTGATGGTTGCTGTAGGCAACATCGAGTACGGGCGTACGTGACGGGTTATTCGGGTAACCCTGCAGGTGTAAATCGATTATAATCGCCGTCCCTCGAGGTCAGTGAGTACCACTTGTTCACTGTACCGTGACGTAGAAAGAACAGGCTAGATTCATGTTAAAAGTTTTGTTGGTTTGAAAGATATACCTTGCTTGTTAATGTATTGTGGTAGTTTAGAGCTAATTAAAGTTCTTTTTAACTTTGGGAAAAGTACATGAGAGGAATGTGTTTCTTGTTTGATTGCGGCTCTCTCATGTGCCTTAGCGTAAGGTTCTCCACAACCTGCTGCTAAAACTTGAAAGTAAGGTTCCACTAATTAGGTGAGTCCTTTGCAACTTATTTTCCCCCATGTAACCTAAAACCATCCATGTAGAAGTTTCATGCATAGGAGAGACGGGTGAGTCTTGCTGAGCCTTCGTGCTCATTGCTTGTGTTTGAAGCTTTTGCAGGGTTCTATGAGGAAGGGACTCCTGAGGAGGAGACGGAACCCCAGGAGGGGAACCCCGTCGAGTAGGAGCCTTGCACGCCGCCGTGTTAGTGTGTGTGCGTGCTAGCGGGGACACGTTCACGGGTTGAACGTGAACTCGATGCGTAGTCTACGCCCGTGAGTGTAGACTAAACATATTTTGTTGTAAAAATGTTCATACACTGGTTTATGTAATAAAACTTTGCTTCCGCTTTGTACCTTTGATGTGTGTTATCCGGTGCTGTGCGACGCAGCACCCCTCACCGTGATCCTGGCTCGACAAGGACGATGGGGTCGTGTCAGCGTGGTATCAAAGCCGCATTGGTAATAGCGCACGGAATAAGGATCGTATTACGACAAAAACATAAGTTACGGTGAGTATACGGTACTAGGCCCACATAAGGACTACTATTAGTTTAAATATGAAGGTGGCAACCTAACTTATTTGTTATGTAAAAAAATCGTGCATCTCGAGACGTTTTATGTCTTGGGGGGTGCACGTAAGCGCTGTCCACCAGTGCGCACAAGCTGAAGGGTGGAGCCCCACGGGTGGCAGGTAACCCGACCCGCTTTAGTATCCTCTATGACTCTTCATGTCGTTTGGGGTATTCGAGCAACGCCCTTCCCTGGCGTGCTTTGGGCAAGTTTGGGAGACCCCGTCACGTGGTCAGTAACGTGAACACGTAGCTCAAGGCTTGTTTGGCTTGGGAACACCTGTGCGAGTGATGACGGACGGGTGTATGAACTGTATGATACCGGGCTCGGTGTGCAGCCGCGTCTGATGATTGTGTGAGTTATTTGCAGGATTAACAAAAAAACCGTAGTACGAGTAGAACACGTTTGCGAGTGACCGTTTTAGTGCCACCTATGATACGAATATGCCGGTATAATCCGGTTAGGATTTTCTTTTGTGAGGCAACGTAGTACTGTCATATGTCTTACGGTGCATCGCCACCGTACTACATTTTATACCTTCTTTCCTATGAAGAAATTGTTCATGACTAACTTAAACTAAAAATGAAAGTTGGAAAACACATATTAGTTACTGAACTCTTCATTTGAACTAAGTTTCAAAGGGGAGAATTGATAGGTTTCTAGGTTTCTCAAAAAAAGAGTGCTATGTTCTGGCAGAAATTTTTGCTGGACTTTAACAGAGCATAACTCTGAGAAGATTGACCCAATTGAAATGTATGATACAGTTATGGAAAGATTTTTAATTGCTCTACAACTTCTTTGTATACCTCCAGGGCAAAATCACAAGCCAAATTGGTTGAATGTCCAGTTGAATGCAAACTGTTCAGAAAACAGGACAGATGCAAACCTCCCTGGATGTTTCTGTATAATACTTATAACTTTCTGTAGAAAAATCGCTGAGTAGCCTATGATATACCGTTGGAAAGTTTATGAAATGTACAACATTGTTGTAGTTCAAAGTTTGTTCAGATTCTTACTGTATTTGCATATACAACTGTGACAAACCAGCCACATACAAAGGAGATGCTGGCAAATTTTATCCAGGAATTCTGTCAACTTTGAAAAATCATAACTTTTGATCCAGAAGTGATATAGAGGCATGTGAATACTCGTTGGAGAGATATTGGAGTTAACTTTAACTTTGATATTTGTGAGACCTATGTGTGCTGAATACATTGGCTTTGACGATAAAAGTTTTGATACTACCAAAGCACCTTTTTAACAAGGTCCGACTCTAGGTCTGAGCTCCTGCAAGGTCCGACGATAGGTTCGACTTGTTCTGGGTAGCTCCGGCAAGGTCCGACGTAAGGTCCGACTTGCTTTGTCTAGGTCTGAATTATTTTGGCTAGGTCCGACTTGTTTTTGCTAGCTCCGGTGCTAGGTCCGACTAGCTTTGGTGAGTTCCGTGCTAGGTCCGATTAAGCTTTAGTAAGCTCCGGCGCTGGGTCCGACTAGCTTTGGTAAGCTCCGGTTCAAGATCCGGTTAGCTTTGGTAAGGTTCGGAGCTTGATTGCAATGGTTCTGCTTTTAACTTGCAATGTTTCGAACTTGCTTTACTCTTATGGGAAGTTTTCATAGTATTATTTTACTAAGTTTTTGGTGTGTTTTGGTGGTTATGGCTGATATCATTTTGCTATGGTTTACAACATGCTTATGTGAGGTGCTCACGTAAAATGTTGTAGTTTTGGAACTAACGAGAGTCAAGTCGAGGACTTGTGCTCGGAAGTATTGGTCGTTTATTCATGTGCAGGTGTTGCTTGAGTTCAAGACATGTCTGGTGACGGGATCCATTGAACTAGTCTTAGGGAGAAGATGAGGTTCAACAACCAAGTTCGGGAGGAATTGTGGTTGAATTGATCGGCAGGTTGCGCAGTATGTTTGAATCAAGAACAATGCATATGAAGGTATCTTGGACGTCGTTGGAAGATGTTTGCACGTGTGCAAGGAGTGCATGGACGTGGCTGCATGGTTCCAATGCATGATGAAGAGATGTGGACGTAAAGAATTGGTCGGAAAGGTCCAACCGACTAGGTTATGGACTCAAGCTGCGGCTGAGTCGTGTTTGACTCAAATCTGGAAAGTTTTGAGTTGGTTATGATAGGATTTCGTGCGGGTCACGAATTTGAGTTATTTTAGGAATGTGGGATACGTTCCTAAGGTGTTTGGAAGTCTTAAGATTGCTTCTATCTGCGTATAGAAGAGTCCTAAACAGTATTAGAAAGTTACAGTTTGAATCCAAGTAGGAGTAGGAGTCCTAGTTTGAGTTGAGTTGACCTTGGGGCTGGTTATATAAGCAAGGGAGGCCAGTGCTCGTGGAGCACGACTTTGGGGCTGTTTCTCTTGTGTTTTGATAAATAAAATTCGTATTCTAAAGGAACTTTTGTGCTATGTTCGTCCGACTTGTTTCAGACAAGTTTTTCTCGTCGAGTTTCTGTTCAGCATTACCTTGCTTCAGTGGTTTTATCATAACTCGAGTTTTACAGATCCAATTGATGTGATTCTTTTTGGGTTGTCTTCACAACTTGATTATCTATCATCTTTGAAAATTTCATGGTCATTGAATTGGTGGTTTCGGATCTACACGAGTTTCTTTGCAGTATTCCAGAACTGTTTTTCTCGCGTAGGAAAGATTGACCTTTGATCGATCTTTCGATCGTAACTTGAGTTTCTCTCAACGGATTTTCATGATTCTCATTGTGACGTCTTTGTGACTTGATTCTGTACAATCTGTACTAGTTTTGTACAGTTGAACACGTTTAGATTAGTTGCACACACGGTTTCTTTAACAGATCGGTTTTCTGCTGAGGGGTGTTTTGTTGCTTCAGCTGAAAAGTTTTTATCTACCATTCACCCCCCTCTGGTAGCTTTACACGTGTACTTCGATCCTACAATTGGTATCAGGGCCAGGTTGCTCTAATCTTTGTGATTTGCACGTGTTTTGACTAATTATCTTGGAGAAATACTCCGCCAAACCTTGTGTGTTTAGTGGTATTGATTTTCCGGTTTGGAAGGCACGCATGGAAGCTTTAATCCAGGCGCAAGGCTTTGCAATATGGGAAAAGTTGTACAAGCCTTACGATGTGCCTTCAAACGATCAAGTCACGGCTACAAACATGAGAGATGTCGACGACAACAACAAGGCTCAGAACTTGATCATACAAGGACTAACTCAGAGCGACTTCGACCGTATTGCACACCTCCGATCGGCGTACGATGTGTGGAGAGCACTTTGTGACTACCACGAACGATGCAACACGGTCAAGGAGGTAAGACAGGATATGTTCAAGAAAGAATACATGTGCTTTGAGATGCAACCCGGTGAGTCCATTGATGACCTCTTTGCTCGCTTTAATAAAATTCTCAGCAAATTGCGTAGCGTCAATGTTAATTTTTCAGATGCTGAAAATGCTAGGCAATTACTAAGTGCATTAGACGTGTCAATTTGGGAGATTAAAGTAACATCCATACGTGAATCCACTATCATGAGTACTCTTACATTAGATGTGCTTTATTCTAAGCTAAAAACTCATGAAATTGATATTATATCACGCAAGAACCCAAATAAGACTATTGCATTTGTCTCACAACGTGATATGCCTAGCTCCGGCCAATCATCTAGCAATACACTTGCTTTTCTGTCTTCACTAACCCTGGAACAGATTGAGGAGGAGCTAGTACTTCTTTCTACTAGGTTCTCAAAAGCATTGCAAAATGTGAGAACTAGAAGGAGAGGAAGCTCCGGACCTCAACAATGCTTTGAATGTGGTAAGACAGGACACTTTCGTACAGATTGCCCTAACCTTTCAGGTCCTTCTAACCGTGATGAAAAGCAGAATAAAGTCAAGTCCTCTTTTGGCAAAACCAACAAGAAAAAGAAGGGTTTTACAGGACGCAAACTGATAAACAGTTTCATCACCGCACTTCAAGAACTTGGCTCGAGTGATGTAGACATTGGAAGTGATGAAGACGAAGATGATCTGGCAAACTTGTGCTTCATGGTGGGCAAATCAAAATCAAGTATAGAGGATGAAGAACACAACAGTGACAACAAAGATGTATGTCCTACTTGCGAAGAAATGTGTGATGCTATTTCTCGTGCCACTATTATTGTTAAGAAAAAATGACAAAAAGCATAGGGACAATGCTGTTAAAATTGAGTCACTAGAATCTGAAATTAATCGTTTAAAATCCTTGATTCCTAGTGATGATTCTTGTTCCTCATGTGATTTAATATATGAACAATTGTCCTCTCTAAGAAGTGCACACACCTCCACACTTGATAAACTTGAACTCGAAATCGAAAAGAGCAAAAAGCTTGCTGCACTTAATGATAAAAACTTGAAAGATGCTTGTTGTTCTACAATTGATTTGCATTGTTCTACTTGCAATGATCTTGATAAGAATCTACAAGATGCTATGAAAGAAATTTCTATATTGAACAATGCTTTACGTTCTCATGAAGTTAAATATTGTTCCAATTGCAAATTAAAAGGAAAAACATCATGTAAAAATTGTCTTGGTCTATCAAATAAACTTGATAACATGAATAGGACATTAGATCGGTTTTGTAATGGGAATAAGAACCTAAATTTGTTGCTGAATTCTTCCAAGTCTTGCAATGATAAAACTGGTTTAGGTTTTGATTCACATGCTCATGCTAAGAAACATCCACCTAAAATTGTAAAATCATTAGGAAGTGGTTTGATTCAAACAGTTCCTAAACAAAAAGAAGTGGTTTTTAAATCTGCAGGAGTGTTGTCACATTCAGGTTCAATAAGCATACTGCATGCTCATCTAGACATGAACACAAAGATAAATTTCATTGTACCTATTGTGGTAGAGATGGCCATGTCATAGATTTTTGTTATAGACTAGCTAAACAACATAAAAAGGAAAGAATGCAAGCTAGATCTTATAACGCTCATGCAAAGTTTGCTGCACATACTGAACCGAATGTTAGAAACATGCAACCTGCTATTATGAGTCAGAAATATTCAAAGTCTACCTCCGGAGCTTCAGTTTTTGCATCCAGAGCTTCAGTTTTTGCCTCCGGAGCTACTGATTTTCGTGCCACACAAGTAAAACCTCATAGGTCAGTAGTTAAGAACAAAAAAATCTCAAACTTTGACTCATAAACATGCTATTTTATCTCAGCTTTCGCATGTTATTCCTTCTGGACGTCGTGTGACTCAGTACTGGATTCCTAAATGCCTTTTAACTAACCCCAGTATTGAGTCATCGACATATTGTGCTTCTATGTAGGTTACACGCTTGAGGAAGAAGAACATTTGGATTGTGGATTCAGGTTGCTCACGCCACATGACCGGTAGCAAAGAATGGTTCTCCTCTCTCTCTTTTGTGTCACGTGTAGAGAACGTTACTTTTGCCGATAATTCTTCAACTCCTGTAATTGCTAAGGGTTCGGTTAGAGTAAATGATCACTACAATTTGAAGGATGTGGCACTTGTCAAAATTTTGAAATACAACTTGCTTTCTGTTTCACAATTGCTAGATGAAAATCTGGAAATTATTTTCAATAAAAACTGCTGCAAAGTTTTAGGTTCAAATAGTGAGTTTATTTTTAACATGTCTCGGTTTGGAAGAGTTTTTAAAGCTGATTTTGATATGTCTTCCTCTAAGCATAGATGTCTAGTTGCAAATGATTCCAAAGATTTATATTTTTGGCATCGTAGACTTGGTCACGTAGGCTTTGATCATCTCATGCGTGTTAGTGCTCTTGATCGCATACGTGGGCTGCCTAAGCTTAAAGGGGACAAAGAAATTGCGTGCTCTTCTTGTAGACATGCTAAGATTGTTGCAGGTTCACATGTTCCTCTCACAATGACCATGATAACTGAACCGGGTCAACTTTTACACCTTGACACCGTAGGACCTTCACGTGTTCAATCCTTCGGAGGTAAATGGTATGTTCTTGTGATTGTTGATGACTATTCTAGATACTCTTGGGTTTACTTTATGGAATCTAAGAATGAAGCTTTTAGTTACTTTAGAACTTTATTTCTTAGATTATCAATTGATCACCCAGGATCTTTAATAGCAATTAGAAGTGATAATGGAACCGAATTTAAAAATCAATTATTTGATCACTTTTGTGCCGAAAATGCAATAGATCATCAATTTTCTTCACCATATGTACCTCAACAAAACGGTGTTGTAGAGAGAAAGAATAGAACCTTAGTTGAGATGGCTAGGGCTATGCTTGATGAATATCAAACTCCTAGGAAATTTTGGGCTGACGCAATTGCAACCGCTTGTTATGTCTCAAATCGTGTTTTCTTGCGTGCTAAGCTAGGTAAAACACCATATGAGCTCAGGTTTGGACATAGGCCTAGTGTCACACACTTTAGGGTCTTTGGTTGCAAATGCTTTGTTAAGAAACATGGTAATCTTGATAAATTTGAAGCTAGATCTGTTGATGGCATGTTTCTTAGTTATCCATCTCATACTAGAGGCTACCATGTGCTTTTACTTGATACTAAAAAAATTGTGGAGACTTGTGAGGTTTTTTTTTGATGAAGCTAGCCCAGGTACTAGTTCAAATATTGCAGGTCCGGATCCATATCCGAAGGGGGAGAGTATTTTCGTTGAAGAAGAGGAAGAAGTGGTGCTGCTGCCCGAAAATTCAGCAGCTAATGACATTGTTCCAGCTCCTGAGCTTGATTCATCGCCAGCACCGACGACCACCATTGCTGGTCCAGATCCTCCTCACGTCACAAGCTCATCTATTTGTGATGAACATGAAGAAGAAGAAGCTTGTGAAATGTCCACTCCCCTCCGGATTCTCAAAAGTCATCCTCCTTGACAAATTATTGGAAGCTTGCATGAACGAGTTACAAGATCCAGGTTTTTCGACCCCGATTCTCATGCTCATTCTGCTTTTGTTGCTTCTTTTGAACCCAAAGATATATCACACGCACTCACTAATGAATCTTGAATTATTGCCATGCAAGAAGAGTTAGAAAATTTTGAAAGAAATAATGTTTGGAAACTTGTACCTCCACCTCAAGGTCACACTTTAATTGACTAAATGGGTGTTTAAAAATAAACAAAGTGAGGATGGGGTTGTGGTTAGGAATAAGGCTAGGTTGGTTGCTCAAGGTTTCACACAAGTTTAAGGTCTAGATTTTGATGAAACTTTTGCTCCTGTTGCTAGATTAGAAGCCATAAGAATTTTGTTAGCTTTTGCTGCATCTAAAGGTTTTAAGCTATATCAAATGGATGTTAAAAGTGCTTTTCTTAATGGCTACATAGATGAGGAGGTTTATGTCAAACAACCACCTGGTTTTGAAAATCCAAATTTTTCTAATCATGTTTACAAACTGTCCAAAGCCTTGTACGGTCTCAAACAAGCCCCTAGGGCATGGTATGATAGGTTAAAAACATTCTTACTTGAAAAGGGGTTTACCATGGGCAAGATTGATAAAACTCTTTTTGTGCTTAAGCATGGCAATGACTCATTATTCGTTCAAGTGTATGTGGATGATATTATCTTTGGTTGTGCTTCTCATGATCTTGTGTCCAAGTTTTCAGCTACGATGAGTTCAGAATTTGAGATGAATATGACAGGAGAACTCACGTACTTTTTGGGGCTGCAAATCAAGCAAACCAAGGAGGGTACCTTTGTGCATCAAACAAAGTATACAAAAGATCTCCTAAGGCGCTTCAACATGGACAAAAGCAAGCCTCTTCGGACACCAATGGGAACAGCAACAACACTTGAACTTGATGAAGATTGTGATCCCGTTGATCAAAAAGAATATAGAAGCATGATCGGATCACTTTTGTATCTCAAGGCATCAAGACCGGACATACAATTCAGCGTATGTCTTTGTGCACGGTTTCAAGACTCTCCACGTGCTTCATGTCGTCAAGCCGTCAAAAGGATTCTCAGATACTTACATGGAACTCAAGAATTTAGCATTTTTCTTCTTTCTTCCTCAACCGTTACTTTGAAAGCTTTTTCCGATGCTGATTTTGGGGGTTGTAGGATTTATAGGAAAAGTACTTCTGGTGCTTGTCATTTTCTTGGTAATTCACTTGTTGCCTGGTCCTCTTGAAAACAAAGTTAAGTTGCACAATCCACAGCCGAATCTGAATATGTAGCTGCTGCTAGTGCTTGCTCACAAATTCTTTGGATTGTTCAAACACTTAAGGACTATGGGGTTGATCTAGATAGTGTTCAACTGTTTTGTGATAACACTAGTTCCATTTGCATTGCTAAAAACCCCGTCCAACATTCGAGAACTATGCACATTGACAGTAGGCATCACTTTCTCCATGATAATGTCGAAAAAGGGAACATTGTGCTTCACCATGTAGATACCGAACAACAATTGGCTGACATTTTTACAAAACCTTTAGATTTCACTCGTTTTTGTTACATTCTTAGTGAAATAGGGGTTATGCATTCTCATGGCTTAAATTGAGGGAGAATTTTGAAACTTGGGAAGTCTATGTGTGAATCTGAAATTAAAATAATATGAGCATAGTATTTCATGCATATATGACTTTGTGATTCATTTTTCATGCTGAAAGTTCTTACTACATTACTCGTGTTATACATTTTGTAGTTTTTACCATGTCTAGTAATTGGAATAATTACTTACACTAAATCTGGTCATGGTCAAACTTTCTTGCTGTTTTGAATTTGTTGCATGCTCACAAGTGCTTTTAATCATAAAGAATTAATCAAGTAATCAACTCACATGTTGAGTTTTTATGTTTAAATAAAAAAATGAGAAAAGATCAAGAGAATATGCATGCATCGCACTTCTTCTTTTGAGATGGCTTATCATTGCACTAAGATATGAACTTGAAAGGAGTTGTGTATGACTAAAACCATGTCCTTAAGCTTCAGACTGTCAAATGATATAGGCTTGGCTTGGTTGGTTAGAATAAGGCTGATGCTGCATATAATCTCTTGCAAATGTCATAAGATCAAAATTTGTGCTTTAAATGTTAAATAAAATACCGCAACAAGTGCCATGCTTTCAGGTCTTGAAATAGTTAAGTTTGTGAGATCATGACTTTCTTAAATTGAAAATTACACTTGATCTCTAGCATGGCTTACACTACTTTATGTATCTCATTGATGTATTAGTGTAAGTTACTTGATAGTATGATTTGGATGAGCCTTGTTTTATATGTATATGTTATAATGTGCTCATAACAAATTAAAATTTCTCTTTTGTACCTTGCTGAATACATTGTCAAAGGGGGAGAAATTGATCACACATTGCACACATTCACAAGTGTTTTGGCACGATTCTTCTCAGGGGGAGAATTTTTGGTATTTTTGTTTTTCTTCTCATTTTATTTCTGATTTACAAAGGGGGAGAAATTGTTTTCAAAACTTTTCATGTGAATAAGCCAATGTTTGGATTTTAAGTGGTGTTGCCAATGCATTCATCAAGGGGGAGATTGTGAGACCTATGTGTGCTGAATACATTGGCTTTGACGATAAAAGTTTTGAATACTACCAAAACACCTTTTTAACAAGGTCCGAGCCCCTGCAAGGTCTGACGATAGGTTTGACTTGTTTTGGGTAGCTCCGACAAGGTCTGACGTAAGGTCCGACTTGCTTTGTCTAGGTCTGACTTATTTTTGCTAGGTCCGACTTGTTTTTGCTAGCTCCGGTGCTAGGTCCGACTAGCTTTGGTAAGTTCTGTGCTAGGTCCAACTAAGCTTTAGTAAGCTCCGGCGCTGGGTCCGACAAGCTTTGGTAAGCTCCGGTTCAAGATCCGGTTAGCTTTGGTAAGGTTCGGAGCTTGATTGCAATGGTTCTGCTTTTAACTTGCAATGTTACAAACTTGCTTTACTCTTATGGAAAGTTTGCTTAGTATTATTTTACTAAATTTTTGGTGTGTTTTGGTGGTTATGGCTGATATCATTTTTCTATGGTTTACAACATGCTTATGTGAGGTGCTCACGTAAGATGTTGTAGTTTCGGAACTAACGAGAGTCAAGTCGAGGACTTGTGCTCGGAAGTATTGGTTGTTTATTCATATGCAGGTGTTGCTTGAGTTCAAGACATGGATGGTGATGGGATCCATTGAACTAGTCTTAGGGAGAAGATGAGGTTCAACAACCAAGTTCGGGAGGAATTATGGTTGAGTTGATCGGGAGGTTACGCAGTATGTTTGAATCAAGATCAATGCATATGAAGGTATCTTGGACGTCGTTGGAAGATGTTTGCACGTGTGCAAGGAGTGCATGGACGTGGCTGCATAGTTCCAAGGCGTGATGAAGATTTGTGGACGTAAATAATTGGTCGGAAAGGTCCAACCGACTAGATTATGGACTCAGGCTGCGGCTGAGTCGTGTTTGACTCAAATATGGAAAGTTTTGAGTTGGTTATGATAGGATTTCGTGTGGGTCACGAATTTGAGTTATTTTAGGAATGTGGGATACGTTCCTAAGGTGTTTGGAAGTCTTAAGATTGCTTCTATCTGCATATAGAAGAGTCTTAAGCAGTATTGGAAAGTTACAGTTTGAATCCAAGTAGGAGTAGGAGTCCTAGTTTGAGTTGAGTTGGCCTTGGGGCTGGTTATATAAGCAAGGGAGGCCAGAGCTCGTGGAGCATGACTTTGTGGCTGTTCCTGTTGTGTTTTGATAAATAAAATTCGTATTCTAAAGGAACTTTTGTGCCATGTTCGTCCGACTTGTTTTAGACAAGTTTTTCTCATCGAGTTTCTGTTCAGCACTACCTTGCTTCGGTGGTTTTATCATAACTCGAGTTTTACAGATCCAATTGATGTGATTCTTTTTGGGTTGTCTTCACAACTTGATTATCTATCATCTTTAAAAATTTCACGGTCATTGAATTGGTGGTTTCGGATCTACACGAGTTTCTTTGCAGTATTCCAGAACTGTTTTTCTCGCGTAGGAAAGATTGACCTTTGATCGATCTTTCGATCGTAACTTGAGTTTCTCTCAACGGATTTTCATGATTCTCGTTGTGACGTCATTGTGACTTGATTCTGTACAATCTGTACTAGTTTTGTACAGTTGAACACGTTTAGATTAGTTGCACACACGGTTTCTTTAACAGATCGGTTTTCTGCTGAGGGGTGTTTTGTTGCTTCCGCTGAAAAGTTTTTATCTACCATTTACCCCCCTCTGGTAGCTTTACACGTGTACTTCGATCCTACAATTGGTATCAGGGCCAGGTTGCTCTAATCTTTGTGATTTGCACGTGTTTTGACTAATTATCTTGGAGAAATACTCCGCCAAACCTTGTGTGTTTAGTGGTATTGATTTTCCGGTTTGGAAGGCACGCATGGAAGCTTTAATCCAGGCGCAAGGCTTTGCAATATGGGAAAAGTTGTACAAGCCTTACGATTTGCCTTCAAACGATCAAGTCACGGCTACAAACATGAGAGATGTCGACAACAACAACAAGGCTCAGAACTTGATCATACAAGGACTAACTCAGAGCGACTTTGACCGTATTGCACACCTCCGATCGGCATACGATGTGTGGAGAGCACTTTGTGACTACCACGAAGGATGCAACACGGTGAAGGAGGTAAGACAGGATATGTTCAAGAAAGAATATATGCGCTTTGAGATGCAACCCGGTGAGTCTATTCATGACCTCTTTGCTCGCTTTAATAAAATTCTCAGCAACTTGCGTAGCGTCAATGTTAATTTTTTAGATGCTGAAAATGCTAGGCAATTACTAAGTGCATTAGACATGTCAATTTGGGAGGTTAAAGTAACATCCATACGTGAATCCACTATCATGAGTACTCTTACATTAGATGTGCTTTATTCTAAGCTAAAAACTCATGAAATTGATATTATATCACGCAAGAACCCAAATAAGACTATTGCATTTGTCTCACAACGTGATATGCCTAGCTCCGGCCAATCATCTAGCAATACACTTGCTTTTCTGTCTTCACTAACCCTGGAACAGATTGAGGAGTTTCCAGAGGAGGAGCTAGTACTTCTTTCTACTAGGTTCTCAAAAGCATTGAAAATGTGAGAACTAGAAGGAGAGGAAGCTCCGGACCTCAATGATGCTTTGAATGTGGTAAGACAGGACACTTTCATACAGATTGCCCTAACCTTTCAGGTCCTTCTGACCGTGATGAAAAGCAGAATAAAGTCAAGTCCTCTTTTGGCAACACCAACAAGAAAAAGAAGGGTTTTACAGGACGCGAACTGAAACAGTTTCATCACCGCACTTCAAGAACTTGGCTCGAGTGATGTAGACATTGGAAGTGATGAAGATGAAGATGATCTCGCAAACTTGTGCTTCATGGCGGGCAAATCAAAATCAAGTATAGAGGATGCAGAACACAACACTGACAACGAAGAGGTATGTCCTACTTGCGAAGAAATGTGTGATGCTATTTCTCGTGCCACTATTATTGTTAAGAAAAAAAGGACAAAAAGCTTAGGGACAATGCTGTTAAAATTGAGTCACTAGAATTTGAAATTAATCGTTTAAAATCCTTGATTCCTAGTGATGATTCTTGTTCCTCATGTGATTTAATATATGAACAATTGTCCTCTCTAAGAAGTGCACACACCTCCACACTTGATAAACATGAACTCGAAATCGAAAAAAACAAAAAGCTTGCTGCACTTAATGATAAAAACTTGAAAGATGCTTGTTGTTCTAACAATTGATTTGCATTGTTCTACTTGCAATGATCTTGATAAGAAACTACAAGATGCTATGAAAGAAATTTCTATATTGAACAATGCTTTACGTTCTCATGAAGTTAAATATTGTTCCAATTGCAAATTAAAAGATAAAACATCATGTAAAAATTGTCTTGGTCTATCAAATAAACTTGATAACATGCATAGGACATTAGATCGGTTTTGTAATGGGAATAAGAACCTAAATTTGCTGCTGAATTCTTCCAAGTCTTGCAATGATAAAACTGGTTTAGGTTTTGATTCACATGCTCATGCTAAGGAACATCCACCTAAAATTGTAAAATCATTAGGAAGTGGTTTGATTCAAACAGTTCCTAAACAAAAAGAAGTGGTTTTTAAATCTGCAGAGTGTTGTCACATTCAGGTTCAATAAGCATACTGCATGCTCATCTAGACATGAACACAAAGTTAAATTTCATTGTACCTATTGTGGTACAGATGGTCATGTCATAGATTTATGTTATAGACTAGCTAAACAACATAAAAAGGAAAGAATGCAAGCTAGATCTTATAACGCTCATGCAAAATTTGCTGCACATACTGAACCGAATGTCAGAAACATGCAACCTGCTGTTATAACTCAGAAATATTCAAAGTTTACCTCCGGAGCTTCAGTTTTTGCCTCCGGAGCTTCAGTTTTTGCCTCCGGAGCTACTGATTTCCGTGCCACACAAGTAAAACCTCATAGGTCAGTAGTAAAGAACAAAAAAAACTCAAACTTTGACTCATAAACCTGCTATTTTATCTCAGCTTTCGCATGTTATTCCTGCTGGACGTCGTGTGACTCAGTACTGGATTCCTAAATGCCTTTTAACTAACCACAGTATTGAGTCATCGACGTATTGTGCTTCTATGTAGGTTACACGCTTGAGGAAGAAGAACATTTGGATTGTGGATTCAGGTTGCTCACGCCACATGACCGGTAACAAAGAATGGTTCTCTCTCTCTTTTGTGTCACGTGTAGAGAACGTTACTTTTGCCGATAATTCTTCAACTCCTATAATTGTTAAGGGTTCGGTTAGAGTAAATGATCACTACAATTTGAAGGATGTGGCACTTGTCAAAATTTTGAAATACAACTTGCTTTCTGTTTCACAATTGCTAGATGAAAATCTGGAAATTATTTTCAATAAAAACTGCTGCAAAGTTGTAGGTTCAAATAGTGAGCTTATTTTTAACATGTCTCGGTTTGGAAGAGTTTTTAAAGCTGATTTTGATATGTCTTCCTCTAAGAATAGATGTCTAGTTACAAATGATTCCAAAGATTTATATTTTTGGCATCGTAGACTTGGTCACGTAGGCTTTGATCATCTCACGCGTGTTAGTGCTCTTGATCGCATACGTGGGCTGCCTAAGCTTAAAGGGGACAAAGAAATTGTGTGCTCTTCTTGTAGACATGCTAAGATGGTTGCAGGTTCACATGTTCCTCTCACAATGACCATGACAACTGAACCGGGTCAACTTTTACACCTTGACACCGTAGGACCTTCACGTGTTCAATCCTTCGGAGGTAAATGGTATATTCTTGTGATTGTTGATGACTATTCTAGATACTCTTGGGTTTACTTTATGGAATCTAAGAATGAAGCTTTTAGTCACTTTAGAACTTTATTTCTTAGATTATCAATTGATCACCTAGGATCTTTAAGAGCAATTAGAAGTGATAATGGAACCGAATTTAAAAATCAATTGTTTGATCACTTTTGTACAATGCAATAGATCATCAATTTTCTTTACCAAATGTACCTCAACAAAATGGTGTTGTAGAGAGAAAGAACAGAACCTTAGTTGAGATGGCTAGGACTATGCTTGATGAATATCAAACTCCTAGGAAATTTTGGGCTGATGCAATTGCAACCACTTGTTATGTCTCAAATCGTGTTTTCTTGCGTGCTAAGCTAGGTAAAACACCATATGAGCTCAGGTTTGGACATAGGCCTAGTGTCACACACTTTAGGGTCTTTGATTGCAAATGCTTTGTTAAGAAACATGGTAATCTTGATAAATTTGAAGCTATATCTGTTGATGGCATGTTTCTTGGTTATCCATCTCATACTAGAGGGTACCATGTGCTTTTACTTGATACTAAAAAAATTGTGGAGACTTGTGAGGTTTCTTTTGATGAAGCTAGCCCAGGTACTAGTTCAAATATTTCAGGTCCGGATCCAAATCCGCAGGGGGAGGGTATTTTCGTTGAAGAAGAGGAAGAAGTGGTGCTGCTGCCCGAAAATTCAGCAGCTAATGACATTGTTCCAGCTCCTGGGCTTGATTCATCGCCAGCACCGACGACCACCATTTCTGGTCAAGATCCTCCTCACGTCACAAGCTCATCTATTTGTGATGAACATGAAGAAGAAGAAGCTTGTGAAATGTCCACTCCCCTCCGGATTCTCAAAAGTCATCCTCCACGACAAATTATTGGAAGCTTGCATGAACGAGTTACAAGATCCAGGTTTTTCGACCCCGATTCTCATGCTCATTTTGCTTTTGTTGCTTCTTTTGAACACAAAGATATATCACACGCACTCACTAATGAATCTTGAATTATTGCCATGCAAGAAGAGTTAGAAAATTTTGAAAGAAATAATGTTTGGAAACTTGTACCTCCACCTCAAGGTCACACTTTAATTGGAACTAAATGGGTGTTTAAAAATAAACAAAGTGAGGATGGGGTTGTGGTTAGGAATAAGGCTAGGTTGGTTGCTCAAGGTTTCACACAAGTTGACGGTCTAGATTTTGATGAAACTTTTGCTCCTGTTGCTAGATTAGAAGCCATAAGAATTTTGTTAGCTTTTGCTGCATCTAAAGGTTTTAAGCTATATCAAATGGATGTTAAAAGCGCTTTTCTTAATGGCTACATAGATGAGGAGGTTTATGTCAAACAACCACCTGGTTTTGAAAATCCAAATTTTCCTAATCATGTTTACAAACTGTCCAAAGCCTTGTACGGTCTCAAACAAGCCCCTAGAGCATGGTATGATAGGTTAAAAACATTCTTACTTGAAAAGGGGTTTACCATGGGCAAGATTGATAAAACTCTTTTTGTGCTTAAGCATGGCAATGACTCATTATTCGTTCAAGTGTATGTGGATGATATTATCTTTGGTTGTGCTTCTCATGATCTTGTGTCCAACTTTTCAGCTATGATGAGTTCAGAATTTGAGATGAATATGATGGGAGAACTCACGTACTTTTTGGGCTGCAAATCAAGCAAAGCAAGGAGGGTACCTTTGTGCATCAAACAAAGTATACAAAAGATCTCCTAAGGTGCTTCAACATGGACAAAAGCATGCCTCTTCGGACACCAATGGGAACAGCAACAACACTTGAACTTGATGAAGATTGTGATCCCGTTGATCAAAAAGAATATAGAAGCATGATCGGATCACTTTTATATCTCACGGCATCAAGACCGGACATACAATTCAGCGTATGTCTTTGTGCACGGTTTCAAGCCTCTCCACGTGCTTCATGTCGTCAAGCTGTCAAAAGGATTCTCAGATACTTACATGGAACTCAAGAATTTGGCATTTTTCTTCCTTCTTCCTCAACTGTTACTTTGAAAGTTTTTTCCGATGCTGATTTTGGGGGTTGTAGGATTGATAGGAAAAGTACTTCTGGTGCTTGTCATTTTTTTGGTAATTCACTTGTTGCCTGGTCCTCTTGAAAACAAAGTTAAGTTGCACAATCCACAGCCGAATCTGAAAATGTAGCTGCTGCTAGTGCTTGCTCACAAATTCTTTGGATTGTTCAAACACTTAAGGACTATGGGGTTGATCTAGATAGTATTCAACTGTTTCGTGATAACACTAGTTCCATTTGCATTGCTAAAAACCCCGTGCAACATTCGAGAACTAAGCACATTGACATTAGGTATCACTTTCTCCATGATAATGTCGAAAAAGGGAACATTGTGCTTCACCATGTAGACACCGAACAACAATTGGCTGACATTTTTACAAAACCTTTGGATTTCACTCATTTTTGTTACATTCGTAGTGAAATAGGGGTTATGCATCCTCATGGCTTAAATTGAGGGAGAATTTTGAAACTTGGGAAGTCTATGTGTGAATCTGAAATTAAAATAATATGAGCATAGTATTTCATGCATATATGACTTTGTGATTCATTTTTCATGCTGAAAGTTCTTACTACATTACTCGTGTTATACATTTTGTAGTTTTTACCATGTCTAGTAATTGGAATAATTACTTACACTAAATCTGGTCATGGTCAAACTTTCTTGCTGTTTTGAATTTGTTGCATGCTCACAAGTGCTTTTAATCATAAAGAATTAATCAAGTAATCAACTCACATGTTGAATTTTTATGTTTAAATAAAAAAATGAGAAAAGATCAAGAGAATATGCATGCATCGCACTTCTTCTTTTGAGATGGCTTATCATTGCACTTAGATATGAACTTGAACGGAGTTGTATATGACTAAAACCATGTCCTTAAGCTTCTGACTGTCAAATGACATAGGCTTGGCTTGGTTGGTTAGAATAAGGCTGATGCTGCATATAATCTCTTGCAAATGTCATAAGATCAAAATTTGTGCTTTAAATGTTAAATAAAATGCAGCAACAAGTGTCATGCTTTCATGTCTTGAAATAGTTAAGTTTGTGAGATCATGACTTGCTTAAATTGAAAATTACACTTGATCTCTAGCATGGCTTACACTACTTTATGTATCTCATTGATGTATTAGTGTAAGTTATTTGATAGTATGATTTGGATGAGCTTTGTTTTATATGTATATGTTATAATGTGCTCATAACAAATTAAAATTTCTCTTTTGTACCTTGCTGAATACATTGTCAAAGGTGGAGAAATTGATCACACATTGCACACATTCACAAGTGTTTTGGCACGATTCTTCTCAGGGGGAGAATTTTTGGTATTTTTGTTTTTCTTCTCATTTTATTTCTGATTACAAAGGGGGAGAAATTGTTTTCAAAACTTTTCATGTGAATAAGCCAATGTTTGGATTTTAAGTGGTGTTGGCAATGCATTCATCAAGGGGGAGATTGTGAGACCTATGTGTGCTGAATACATTGGCTTTGACGATAAAAGTTTTGAATACTACCAAAACACCTTTTTGACAAGGTCCGACTCTAGGTCCGAGCTCCTGCAAGGTCTGACGATAGGTTTGACTTGTTTTGGGTAGCTCCGACAAGGTCCGACGTAAGGTCCGACTTGCTTTGTCTAGGTCTGACTTATTTTGGCTAGGTCCGACTTGTTTTGGCTAGGTCCGACATGTTTTTGGGATGGTTATTGAGATGATTAGTTGGGATGGTTATTGGGATGGTTATTGGGAAGGTTCTTGGTTATGGTTATTGGTTTGGATTGGAACTGTTGTGTCTGGGTGATGAGATGGTTGCATGACTGTTGGGAAATGACATGAGATTGGTCTCGGTGTGAGACGAGGTTGTTTTACGAGGTGAGATGGTAGCGAATACGATGAGGTATTCGTGAGTATGAATAAAGGATTGGTTAATGTTCGGATGGAACACGGGAAGTGGTGGAGGTATGTTGGTAATTTAATACATGTTGGGATTACATCTAAAGTTAAGTTGTTGTTTTATCATGGTTTTACAAATCTGCTTTTCTCTAAATAAGCCTTTTATACCTATCTTGTTTATGAGCTGCATATCATGTGTTTTCCCGCACTTGCTGAGTACATCATTGTACTCAAACTTGCATTATTATTTCATCATCAACAGCAAGGGAAGCCTACTATGAAGACCAAGTGGAGCATTATGACGTGTGATCTGTTCTCAAGCTTGCCTGTGGAAGGAATAGAGATGGAGCCACTTCTGCTTATTTTGCTTCCGTATTAAAATAAAGATTTCCGCTACATAGAAATAAGACTTTCGCTGTAAGCATGAGTCCAAGACTCAAGAGGTATTGTAATAAACTCTGTTATTCGTGGTAATATATAACCTGAATTAAGTTTGTGGAATGTATGTGTATGTGTGATGAACATCCTGGGCACACATATGCATTAGTTCTCGGTTCCGTGGTTTTCCCACAGAATTGAGGGCGTCAGAGACTGGTATCAGAGCCACGGGTTGACAGTAGGTTACACGCCTAGATAGAAAACCTTAGATAGATAATAGAGCTACGGGTTAACCCCTAAATAGGAGTCACAAGCGTCCTAGGGTGAATAGCTTAGATTGGCCTTTAAAAACCACCTTGACATAGGAAACCATCCTTGAATAAGAGTTGTGTAGGCCCTTGTGATGATTATTTGTGAATATGTGCTTAGTGTGAGTTGTGGGACGTCTCAAAAACGTTGTCCATATCTATACGTAAGAAGAAAGAGGTGTGAAATGCTTCGGCACTTGATCACATCCTCATAAGGACTAATATATATAGTCCAACTCACCTTGATGCATATAGTTGAAGTGACCTACCTAACCTTCTAACCTTCTATTCTATTTCGTTCTCTCTCACAGATGGTGAGAGGAAACGCCAGCCGAAGTAACGTCCAAGAGGATGATCACGAGGAAGTTCCTGTTAACCCCGGAGCTGGCGAGAACAACCTAGAAAGGTTGATGGCCATGCAAAACCAGCTGATGCAAACCATGATCCAAACTTTGGGTCAGTTGCAGGCCAACCAAAACCCCGTTCCGGCACCACCGCCACCACTACCGCCGGCTCATAACAGGTTGGGAGAGTTCATGGGGACTCGACCACCCACCTTTGCTCAAGTTAGTGACCCCATGGAGGCCGATGATTGGTTGAAATCCATAGAGAAGAAGCTCGCCATTGTTCAGTGCAACGATCGAGAGAAGGTTCTCTTTGCGTCGCACCAACTCATGGGAGCTGCCGCTGACTGGTGGGATGCCTTGAGCAACGCCCATGACAACCCGGAGACAATCACTTGGACTGAGTTCAAGGAAAGTTTCCGCGCTCACTACATCCCTGCTGGTGTAATAATGATCAAAAGGCAGGAATTCGAAGGTCTCTGCCAAGGACAGAAAAGTGTGAATGAATATCTCAACAAGTTCATACAACTGTCCCGGTATGCCCCCAAAGATGCAACTCAGACCAGAGAAAGCAGTACCTGTTCATGAGAGGGTTGAACAATGAGATCCAGATTCAGCTCCTCAACAATGACTACATAAGCTTCTAGAAGCTAGTTGATAAGGCTATTGTGGTTGAAAACAAGATCCGAGAGATCGAGCGAGAGTGCAAAAGGAAGATGTCATTCCAGCCCCAAGGGAGCAACATACGACCTAGGTACATGCCCCCTGCACCGCAGTATGGACCGACCACTCCTGCGTACCGCCCTGGTCAGCCACCACAGCAACAATTCGTTGCACCGGCACCTCGTGTGCCCATGCCTCCAGCGCCCCGACCTAACAATGGTACTCCTGTTCAAAACCCCCGCCCCAACGTATGTCACACCCGGTTTTTCCGAAGAACAACCAAGTGAATATCACATGTATGCCAGGATCATTTTCTCATACATGTGATGACAAATAGTGAAGCATCATTTATTACAAGCCAGGTGTCGAATATAAGTCTTACATAGTAAATGTCTCGATGGACAATAATAAGTTCATCACAAGTAAATAAACTAGCAGCGGAATATTATTTTTTAGGGCTCCATCACAGGCGTTGCCCGGGGGTCTTCATGAACCTAAAAACCTTCCTCAGGTCCAAAATCTTGGTCATTATACACCACCTCATTATCTTGACCTGAGCAGCAATATAAACCAACAAATATGCAAGGTTGAGTACCAATGGTACTCAGCAAGTGTGGGAAAATTATATCATGCATGGCTAGAACAAGGAGAGGTTGAACTCATGGTTAAAGCACTACGCAATTAATACCTATCACCTTAGCTTATTAAGCACCTACATTACTACACAGGTGAAATGGTCCCAATCTCCCATCCCATCATCATAATCCAATAACCATAACATCATTTCCAATGTTAAGCTCCCCGCTTAACTTCCAAAACCATCAATCCTCTAATCATGAATAAGTCCAGGCCGCTCTTAACTGTGAGCACGGCTGTCAAGACAGTTTTGACTCTGCAGAGTTTGTACCACTGTACCCACATGTAGTGATTTCATCCCCCGTTGCCGGGTGGACTAAAAGAACCTCCATTATGCCAGTGGCTACGATCCACATTCACACTTCCCAGGTGTGCAGCCAGGAGATCACTACGAAGCCTTTACAAAGGGATTCCCGACGAGCGTGGGCCCACTGAGGTTTCACCCCTAACAGCATACAAGAGGCTCCAACCCCGCTGCAGTGGCCCCCTCTTGAGCCTTGCGGTTCATATGGTAGTCCAGCTGACACCTACTCCCCGCACCATCCAACACACACATACTACGCCGGGGATACACCTAATTAATTGGCCAAGCTGCCCCATCTCAGCATGTGGTTGGCACTGTAAAGCCGGGTTACATGCTCCATGAACCGGTCCTTAGGATCCAGGCAAGTACTAAACACAAACCCAAGTCTCGTGCACCCAGCACACAACCAAAACATCCAACTTGCCTTGATCCCTTCCTCTACATAACTCACAATAGCTCATTCAAGAGTATGGTATAATAAACTGATGATCTCATATCCCAAATATCCCATTCTAAGCATGGCTAAGCATATGCATGTAAATAAATGACATGACAAAATAAATCCCAACCCAAGCTACAAGGAAACAAGGTAATGCAATTCTAGGGAAACTTCCTAGCATGGGTTTCATATTTCATTTGACAATACAAATAATTCTATCTACACATCCTAGCATAGGATCAAAGTGGTCAAGGACACTTGCCTCCTTCTTGCTGCTCTTGAAATGGGTAGTCTTGATCTTGGAAAGGAATAACTTGCTCTTGAACAGATTCTACTTCATACCATCACACATAGCAAAAGAAAAACAACAATCATAAGACATAGTTCACACTTCTTACTTCATATAAACCACACATTCATATTTATGAAATTCATTCACCATTATATGGGTTGTGGTTACTTTGTGTGTTGATCTGTGGCTTGCATACACTTTTATTTATATGTATATGATTCCTACTTTGGTGTTCATATTTATACTTACATACTATATATATATATATATATATATATATATATATATATATATATATATATATATATATATATATATATATATATATATATATATATGTGTGTGTGTGTGTGTGTGTGTGTGTGTGTGTGTTTCAGTTTTAAATAAATTCCTTATATTAAATTACCAAGTATGTATGAAAAGTATTTTTCTTCTCCATATGTGCCTTCATAATTTCTATCAATCCCTAAACTGAACTCTTTGGATTTTAAAAACTCCATTTATCATTTACTAGTTGCTATATTTTCAGATTTATATTCCTATGCATAATTGTGTATTTTATTATGAAATTAGTACTACACATCATCTAAACAGTATAGGTTTTGGTCCTAAATAATTTAATAACATATTTTGACCTTGGCCTCTGATGTAAACTATTTCATAATTATTTTCCCTATTTTTCTATAGCTATGCTTTACTTAAAAATGTGTCCCTATACTAAATAATGTGAATAATAAATGAAACAGATTCATTTCAGCCCAAAATATATTTTTATCTCACCCCAAAGTTTTCTAAGTACTGAGAAGGCTTTTAAATAAATTTTGACAATTATGTTTGTCCCACTTTTTAATTTTTAAACACTAGTTACATATTCAATTTTCTAAATTAAATACTAAACAGGGCTAAAATAATTAACTCACCCCATTACAGGGTCTATAATATTATTTTCATAATTTCCAGGGGTCTAGCTACACTTATCAGAGGTGTTTTTCCTAATTTCTATTAAATCCAGGGGCTAAAACTGATTTTTAAATGAATTTACATGATTTTCTGGAGTTCCAGGGGCTAGATCAGAAGTTTCCGGGGCTAGCTCTTATTTCCCGAGAACCCCAGGGGGTAGCACGTAAGAATTCCAGTCTTTATAACGCGGGGCTGACATGGACCGTCCGATTTTAAACCGACGGCTGAGATTATAACATCGAACCGGTACGCGGGGTTTTAAAGTCTACCGTGCGATTTAAAATAAATGGCGCACAAGCGGCCACGTCGCTCTGATCGAGCGCGGGCGGCGCTGCCGGCGGCGCACGGCGGCGGGAAGCGGCGATCTCGCCGGAAAGTTTCGGATCCTCGAGAATTCTGCCTAGAACTGTGATCTTATGGCATAAATCGGTAGAGGGGAGGTCAGGGATCTCACCTCGGGGGTTTTCTTGAGCTCGGGGGTCCTGGAAAGTGATCGGCGGCGAGGTCCGAGGCAAAACCACGGCGAAACTCGTCGGCGCTGTGTTTACACCGCAAGTCTCCGAGTTTTCTGCACCTGCAAGGTTCCCCGGAGGCGGTGGATCAAGACCAGCGAGTTAGATCAGAGTTTCCGAGCTTAGATCGGCCAGAATTCACCGGCGAAGTCTCGGTGCTCACCGGAGTAAAAATCGGCGATCGCGTGGGAAAAACCGATCGGGGCTGGGGTTTTTATAGCCGGGGGAGGGCGGTGGGTCAGTTGTGATCGAGTTTGAGTCTTCTGGGACCGGAATTCGGGCTGAGGGACGCGGTATTCCGATCGGTTAAGATCGCGCGCGCGCGGGAGAGAGTCCGGGGTCGGCGCGAGCGAGGTTGGGGATGACAGGTGGGTCCCACCTGTCTGTGTGAGAGAGCGCGGGCGCGCGGCTGCGGGCTGGCGCGGGGGAAATTGGGCCGGCTGGCGGGTTTCGGCCCACTGGCCGGGTTTTTTCCGTTTTCTCTTTTTCTTTTTCCATTTCTTTTCTGATTTGAGTTTAATTTGAATTCCAGTTTGAATTTGAATTTTTGCAAAACATGCAACACGTCCAAAAAATTTTAAATTCCCCTCTGAACATGGTTTAGTGTTTTGAATCAAAATTTTGGGGTGTTACAACGTACCTGCTGCCGTAGGCAACAGGGCATGCTTTGCATGTGGGGAAATAGGCCACTTCGCTAACCAGTGCCCGAGGAGAGGCTCTGGACAGCAAGGTAACGTGCCCAAGCAGAACCAGCAACCAAACGGAGGGGACAACCAAGGGAAACGTGGACCGCAGAACTATGCTCGTGGCCACGTAAACCATGTCACTGCTGAGGAAGCACAACAGGCTGAGGACATCGCAATTGGTATGTTCCTCGCCAACTTCTACCCAGCCACCATCTTATTGATTCCGGAGCATCGCATTCCTTCATATCATCCAAATACGTTGCCAAACATCATCTACCGTATCCCACTTAGAATGTGCTATGTTAGTTAATTCTCCTGGAGGAGAAATGAGGACTAATATAGTATGTCCGAAGGTAAGCCTTAAAATAAGGGGGTAGACTTCCTTGCCAACCTTATTGTCTTGGACTCCCACGGGATTGACATCATACTCGGAATGGATTGGCTAAGCAAGCACAACGGAGTAATCCGATGTGCTGAGAGAAGCGTGCAGTTGACAAATGAGCACGGTATTCGTGTCGAGTTTGAGTCAGCCCAACAAACAACCGAATGGGCAAATTTGTACCACGTCGAAGGAGCAACATTGGACAACATTCCAGTGGTTCAGGAATTTTCGGACGTGTTCCCGGAAGAGCTTCCAGGTATGCCACCTGACCGGGACATCGAGTTTGCCATAGATTTGGTACCCGAAACTGCACCAATAGCTAAAAGACCATATAGGATTCCCGTCAAAGAGCTAGTTGAACTCAAAAGGCAAATTCAAGAACAGTTGGAGAAGGGTTTTATCCGTCCAAGCTCATCACCATGGGGAGCTCCGGTACTCTTCGTGGACAAGAAGGATGGAACCCAAAGAATGTGCGTGGACTACAGGTCTCTCAATGAGGTGACAATCAAGAATAAATACCCTATGCCCCGTATAGAGGACATGTTCGATCAAATGAAAGGAGCCCGAGAATTTTCCAAGATTGATCTTCGGTCGGGATACTTCCAGCTGAAGATTAAGCCCTCCGATATACCTAAGACAGCCTTTCGGACACGGTATGGTTCATATGAATATACCGTTATGTCTTTTGGATTGACGAATGCACCCGCATACTTCATGTACCTTATGAACAAGGTTTTCATGGAATACTTGGACAAGTTCGTCGTGGTTTTCATCGACGACATTATGGTGTATCAAAAAGTAAGGAGGAGCATGAAGAACATCTGAGATTGACCCTGCAGAAGTTGCGTGAGCATCAATTGTATGCCAAGCTCAACAAGTGTCAATTTTGGCTAAAGGAAATATCTTTCCTAGGCCACATTATCTCCAAGGAAGGGGTATCGGTTGATCCTGGAAAGGTGAGAGATGTTCTAAAGTGGGACCAACTGAAGAGCATGAAGGATATTCAAAGTTTCCTTGGGATGGCAGGATACTATCGGCGCTTCATTAAAGACTTCTCTAAAATAGCAAAACCTATGACGGAGTTGCTAATGAAGGGAAAATTCTTTCAATGGACACAAGCCTGCCAAGAAAGTTTTGAGGAGCTCAAGAAAAGGCTAACCACAGCACCAGTTCTGGTATTGCCAGACGTAAGCAAGAGCTTTGACATATATTGTGACGCATCCAGACAAGGGCTCGGATGTGTACTCATGCAGGAAGGACAAGTGGTAGCCTATGCCTCACGACAATTAAAGAAGCATGAGCTTAACTATCCTACGCATGATTTGGAGTTAGCAGCAGTGGTGCATGCATTCAAGATTTGGAGACATTATATCCTTGGTCATCGATGTGAGATCTATACGGATCATAAAAGCCACAAGTACATATTTACACAAACGGACTTGAATTTGAGGCAACGTCGATGGTTAGAACTCATCAAAGATTATGATGTGGGAATCAACTACCACCCCGGGAAGGCCAATGTAGTAGCTGACGCATTGAGCAGAAAGGGAGCATGTCACCAAATCACGGTTCGGGAGCTACCACCCGATCTATGTAAGGAGTTCGAACGGTTACATCTCGGATTTTTGAACAACGTGGAGATAATGGAGATCCACTCCCCATTGGAGCAAGAGATAAGAGAGGGCCAAGCAACGGACGAGGAGATCAAGGAAATCAAGGGAAGAATCCGACAAGGGATAGAGAAGGATTTCAAGGAGGATAAAAAGGGTACGCTTTGGCTAGGAAAAAGCATTTGTGTGCCAAACATAAGACACCTTCGCAACATGATTCACCTTATTCCATACATCCAGGGAGCACCAAAATGTACAAGGATTTGAAAACTTGCTATTGGTGGGATGGTATGAAGAGGGATATAGCCGAATATGTTGCCCTATGCGACACATGCCAACGGGTAAAAGCTGAACATCAAAAACCCGCTGGATTGTTGCAACCTTTGAGAATACCCGAATGGAAATGGGAGGACATCAGTATGGACTTCATCGTCGGATTACCACGTACTCAGTCAGGATACGACTCCATCTGGGTCATTGTGTACTGGTTGACGAAAACCGCCCATTTTCTTCCGGTGAAGACCAGTTACAACGTTGCACAATTGGCAAAGTTGTACATGGAGCAGATCGTGTGCCGTCACGGTGTTCCGAAGAGGATAGTCTCGGATCGAGGTTCTCAGTTTACCTCTAGATTCTGGAGGAAGCTGCAGAAGGCCATGGGTACACGACTGGATTTTAGCTCCGCCTATCACCCACAAACAGATGGACAAACCGAAAGGACGAACCAAATTTTGGAGGACATGTTGAGAGCTTGCGCCTTGAAACGTGGGCGTAGTTGGGATAGGAGTTTACCGTATGCCGAGTTCTCCTATAACAACAGCTATCAAGCTAGCTTGAAGATGTCGCCTTTCGAAGCCTTATATGGTAGACGGTGTTGAACGCCACTGCTTTGGAACGAGACTGGAGAGAACCAGGTGTTTGGACCCGAAGTACTACAAGAGGCTGAAAAGAAAGTCCAAACGATACGGGAGAACTTAAAGGCTGCTCAGTCACGACAGAAAGGCTATGCGGACAATAGGCGTAGGAAGCTGACCTTTGAAGTAGGAGACTTCGTATACCTTAAGGTATCGCCTATCCGAGGCCAACGACGTTTCAACATCAAAGGCAAGCTAGCACCTCGCTACATCGGACCATTTAAGATTTTGAACAAGCGAGGAGAAGTAGCCTATCAACTAGAGCTCCCAAACCACCTCTCTGACGTACATGACGTGTTTCATGTATCCCAGCTCAAGAAGTGCTTGAGAGTACCCGAGGAACAAGTGTCAATGGGAGAACTTGAACTTCAAGAGGACCTGACTTACGCAGAACACGGTGTCTGAATCTTGGACGTAAAGGAAAGGGTCACCCGAAACAAGGTGATTCGATGGTGCAAGGTACAATGGATCCATCACACTGAAGCTGAAGCCACATGGGAGCGTGAAGAGGATATTAAGGCAGAATTCCCCCATCTATTTCCTAGTAACGAATCTCGAGGATGAGATTCAATTTAAGGGGGGTAGATTTGTGACACCCTCGCCTCGGGTGTCAGCATATGTTCATGATAAGAGGTAACATGTTAATGAAAAATAGGAACAGAGAAAATTATCAAAAGAATAGCCAATAAAGCCCTCAGAGAGCGTCGAAGGCAACTTCCGCGGCCAGCAGGCCACGCGGCGCGTTCGGAGCTCATCCCCGAGAAGTTGGGAGAGGTCCGCCGCTAAACTGTCTACGTGGCAGGCTCGGGGGGTCACCTCCGCAATTGAAAAGAGGTCCAACCCTGTGGGACACGTGTTGCCCACGGAGCTAGCCTCTGCAGAAGAAGCAAAGGCATTTCCGCAAGACACGTGTCATCCTCGGAGCTAGTCCTTGCGGAAATCAGAGGACTAGTCGCGCGGGATACGTGTCGATCTCAGAGCTCATCTCAGAAAAGTCCGGATCTATCGAACACGTGTCGACACCGGAGCTTATCTCCGGGAGGTCTTTCGTTGCTAGACACGTGTCAACCTCGGGGCATGTTCCTGAGGAAAGAAGAGAGGGAAGACCGGTGCCAACACGTGGCGTGCGCGGAGCTCACCTCCGAAGAAGAGGGAGGTCTCGCTCGTTTGACACGCGGCACAACCGGAGCTCTTCTCTGCAGGAAAGGAGACACCAGGCCCCGGAGGACACGTGGAGCCTCCGGAGCTCATCACCGCGAAGGTAACGAGTTCTGGAGCGGTTTTTACGCGTAAAAGATACCGGTACGCAACAGAAACCGATCTAAATTCCACGATGATACTAAAGATAAGATGTTAGGATCTAACAAAGATCTGAATAAGACTCTTATTTGGGATACAATCAGATTAGGACTCTTCTTTTCCCGATTATAAATAGAACCCAAAACCTCTGGCCGAAACCACAAACTTCTCTTTCAACTCCTGAGCCGACGACTTAGAGCCCTAGCCCTAACTCGGCAAGCAAACCATCGCTGAAGCAACAAGGGAGATCATCGGAGAAGAACCGAGCGCTCTGAGGAGGACCTCGAAGTTAAGAAGAACGTGAGGTAGGACTTCAATATCATTGTGCTCACCTCTTTGCATCTGTTCTTCAATCCCTTTCGAACAGAAGCCTTCTCGTGGGCAGATCACTTAATGATCAGTTTGATCTAAGACAAGATCATCGCCACGTCCACCTTTGATCCGAATACCTTTGTCCATACAAAGCCATGCAAGAACACGTACAGATCAATCTAACAAAACTAATCATGAGATAGCATGCATATGCATCATCACATCTAGTTTAAGGTTTGTGCATAAGTATTGATTGCTGTGAATCCTGTATGCACGTGATACTACCTAGCAGGACAAGCTAAGGGAGCTGTCTACGACGAACTGCAGCAACCAGGTTTTGAGAATCAAGAACAACCGGAACCGCGAGAACAAGGCAAGTGCTCCTTGACCATGTTGATCCTATGGTTTGGGTAAAACTGTTTTGTTTTGCAAAAAGGTGTGTGTGCTGAGTCAAACATGATGGGAAACCCTTTTTATAGGAGTTTACTAGTATTGGTTAAACCACCCTTGTCGCCTGGGAAGTCTATGAGTCGGGTATGGTTTTTGCTTTATGCTTCGCTGAGTCTGGGATTGGGAAGCGAGATAGATGTGTCTAGCTAACTGTACTCGTAATGATAATGAGAAACTGATGATGTTAATGAACATGGATCGGAGGGAGATCTAGGCAAGCCTGGGTTTGTGAATGAGGTAGCATGAGATGGTGGTTTTACTTGCCGTAGATCTAAGGACCGGTTCATGCATGCACATGCCAGGATAACAGTGCCACCACAAGGCCAAGTATGGGTGCGGCTTAGCTGAGTAATTAGGTAAGTTGCTAGAGTGTTATGGACTGTGGAAGGCGCGGGGAATGGGAGTCGAGTGAGGACTGCCCTGGGAACTGCATGGCACAAGAGGGGGCCCGTGGGTGGGAGAATTGGAGATTCTAGCCTGCCGGTGAAACCTTAGTGAGTCCATACATCTAGTAACCCCTTTGTAAAGGCTATTTTGTGATCTCTTGACCATACACCGACGGTTGTGTACTGGTATAATGGAGGTTCTGCAGTCGCCGACGGGTGACGAAATCACAAACTTGTGGGTAAAGAGGTGCAAACTCTGCAGAGTCTAAAACTATCATGATAGCCGAGCTTACGGTCACGAGCACCTGGCTAAACTGCCATGATTACTTGGGATGGTTTTTGGGATGGTTATTGGGATGATTAGTTGGGATGGTTATTGGGAAGGTTCTTGGTTATGGTTATTGGTTTGGTTTGGAACTGTTGAGTCTGGGTGATGAGATGGTTGCATGACTGTTGGGACATGACATGAGATGGGTCTCGGTGTGAGACGAGGTTGTTTTACGAGGTGAGAGGGTAGCGAATACGAGGAGGTATTCGTGAGTATGAATAAAGGATTGGTTAATGTTCGGATGGAACACGGGAAGTGGTGGAGGTATGTTGGTAATTTAATACATGTTGGGATTACATCTAAAGTTAAGTTGCTGTTTTATCATGGTTTTACAAATCTGCTTTTCTGCAAATAAGCCTTTTATACCTATCTTGTTTATGAGCTGCATATCATGTGTTTTCCCGCACTTGCTGAGTACATCATTGTACTCAAACTTGCATTATTATTTCATCATCAACAACAAGGGAAGCCTACTATGAAGACCAAGTGGAGCATTATGGCGTGTGATCTGTTCTCAACCTTGCCTGTGGAAGGAATAGAGATGGGGCCACTTCTGCTTAGTTTTGCTTCCGCATTAGTTTTGCTTCCACATTAAAATAAAGATTCCCGCTACATAGAAATAAGACTTCCGCTGTAAGCATGAGTCCAAGACTCAAGAGGTATTGTAATAAACTCTGTTATTCGTGGTAATATATAACCTGAATTCAGTTTGTGGAATGTATGTGTATGTGTGATGAACATCCTAGGCACACATATGCATTAGTTCTAGGTTCCGTGGTTTTCCCACAGAATTGAGGGCATCACACTAGCTCCGGTGCTAGGTCCGACTAGCTTTGGTAAGTTCCGTGCTAGGTCCAACTAAGCTTTAGTAAGCTCCGGCGCTGGGCCCGACAAGCTTTGGTAAGCTCTGGTTCAAGATCCGGTTAGCTTTGGTAAGGTTCGGAGCTTGATTGCAATGGTTCTGCTTTTAACTTGCAATGATTCAAACTTGCTTTACTCTTATGGAAAGATTGCTTAGTATTATTTTACTAAATTTTTGGTGTGTTTTGGTGGTTATGGCTGATATCATTTTGCTATGGTTTACAACATGCTTATGTGAGGTGCTCACGTAAGATGTTGTAGTTTCGGAACTAACGAGGGTCAAGTCGAGGACTTGTGCTCGGAAGTATTGGTTGTTTATTCATGTGCAGGTGTTGCTTGAGTTCAAGACATGGATGGTGATGGGATCCATTGAACTAGTCTTAGGGAGAAGATGAGGTTCAACAACCAAGTTCGGGAGGAATTGTGGTTGAGTTGATCGGGAGGTTACACAGTATGTTTGAATCAAGAACAATGCATATGAAGGTATCTTGGACGTCGTTGGAAGATGTTTGCACGTGTGCAAGGAGTGCATAGACGTGGCTGCATGGTTCCAAGGCGTGATGAAGAGATGTGGACGTAAATAATTGGTCGGAAAGGTCCAACCGACTAGGTTATGGACTCAGGCTGCGGCTGAGTCGTGTTTGACTCAAATATGGAAAGTTTTGAGTTGGTTATGATAGGATTTCGTGTGGGTCACGAATTTGAGTTAGTTTAGGAATGTGGGATAAGTTCCTAAGGTGTTTGGAAGTCTTAAAATTGCTTCTATCTGCGTATAGAGGAGTCCTAAGGAGTATTGGAAAGTTACAGTTTGAATCCAAGTAGGAGCAGGAGTCCTAGTTTGAGTTGAGTTGGCCTTGGGGCTGGTTATATAAGCAAGGGAGGCCAGAGCTCATGGACCATGACTTTGGGGCTGTTCCTCTTGTGTTTTGATAAATAAAATTCGTATTCTAAAGGAACTTTTGTGCCATGTTCGTCCGACTTGTTTTAGACAAGTTTTTCTCGTTGAGTTTCTGTTCAGCACTACCTTGCTTCGGTGGTTTTATCATAACTCGAGTTTTACAGATCCAATTGATGTGATTCTTTTTGGGTTATCTTCAAAACTTGATTATCTATCATCTGTGAAAATTTCACGGTCATTTATTTTGTGGTTTCTGATCTACACGAGTTTCTTTACAGTATTCCAGAACTGTTTTTCTCGCGTAGGACAGATTGACCTTTGTTCGATCTTTCGATCGTAACTTGAGTTTCTCTCAACAGATTTTCATGATTATTGTTGTGACGTCTTCGTGGCTTGATTCTCTACAATATAAACTAGTTTTGTCACAGTTGAACACGTTTAGATTAGTCGCACACACGGTTTCTTTAACAGATTAGTTTTCTGCTGAGGGGTGTTTTGTTGTTTCCGCTGAAAAGTTTTTATCTATCATTATGCTAGGTATTGTATGGAGCGAATTCAAGGCTACGGGTCATCATACTTTCAATAATCAGACCTGTACATATATCTGTAGAAAAGAGGGCAGACAAGGGGCAACATTCACTACACAATGAGTGATGATGTTCTGAAAGGAGAAGTCACGTTAGCAGAGATGTTTTCTCTGAATTCTACCGGTATTAATTCTCTTGGACTCAGGTGCCACACCTAGCTTTATTAGTCAATCTTTCGTGGCTCGACATCAGCTCCAAACTACTTTTACAGAGAGCAAATACCTCGTATCTTCGCCGTGGCAGCATTACAACAAGTGATGTTGTCTTCCGAGCACCTCTTTGTTTGTGGGTTAGGTTATAACCCATGAACCTCCTTATTCTTGGGGTCTGAAGATCGACATTATTTTGGGGATGTCGTGGTTGAATTACCACAATGCGGTTCACAACTTTAGTTTTCGAACCGTTAAGCTCAAACTCCCCACGGCACGGTCTTCATACATTAGTTCTAGGCGCCAGTCGGCAACAGATTGCAATATTGAACCACTAGGAAGCTGTTAAGATAGAGGACAGTCCGGTGGTACGTATATTTTAGGAGGTGTTTCCCAATTGTTTACCGGGCATACCGCCCGAACGGGATGTAGAGTTCAAGATGGAACTTGCGCCGGGAACACCACCGAGTTTGCGAAGGCCGTACAAATGGCACCCAATGAATGGGCAGAGTGGAAGACACCGCTAAATAACCCTATGAGCAAAGGTTTATACGACTGAGTCGTCACCTTGGGGTATTCAGCATTGCTTGCAAAGGAGAAGCACGGAACACTACAACTTTGTGTGGTGTTCGTCTGCTTAACACTGTAACAATCAAGAACAAGTACCCGTTACCACAGATTTACATATTGTTTGATCAGTTGGTCAAAGCAAAGATCTTTTCCAAGATGGACTTAAGATCAAGGTACCATCAGATTGAGATACGGGCTAAGGATATTTCAAAGACAGCTTTTCGACGCGGTACAGGCTTCATGAGTACCTTGTCATGTTCCTTGGTCTCACCAACGCTCCAGCTCAGTTCATGTACTTAATGAACTCGGTATTCATGCCGGAGCTGGGAAAGTTTGTCGTGGTCTTCATCGAAGACCTACTGGTTTATTCCAAGTCGGAGGAAGAACATGAGGAGCACCTGTGTATAGTCTTGCAAAGGCTGCGGGATCACAAGCTATACGCGAAATTCAGCAAGTGTGAATCCTAGATATCGTAAGTACTTTTTCTCGGGCATATCATCTCAGCGACGGGCATCGCTGTAGACCTGAGTAAGATCGCACAAGTGCTGCATTGGAAGTCCGCGAGGTCTGTTCACGAGGTACAGAGTTTCCTCGGACTCGTGGGATATTATTGGAGGTTCATTCCGAACTTCTCGAAGATTGCCAAGCCTATGACAGAGCTGAAGAAGACTACCAAAGATGTTTGGAGTCCAACATGCGAAGCAGCATTCGAGGCATTAGTGAAGCACTTAACATCAGCACCGGTTTTGGCGCAGCCAAACACAACAAAACCGTTCGATATGTACTGCAATGCATCCGGCATTAGGCTCGGATGTGTGCTGATGTGAGACCGAAGGGTGGCCGTGTATGGATCACAGCAGCTCAGAAACCATAAGCAAATTTTCCCACTTATGGCCTAGAGCTCGCTGTTGTGGTACTCGCATTCAAAATGTGGAGGCACTGCCTACTCGGTAACCTTGTGCATTTATACCACAAAAGACTAAAGTACATATTCACTCAGAAGGAGTTGAACATGAGCCAGCGAAGATGGTTAGAGTTAATAAAGGATTACGAAATAGAGATCCATTATCACCCCGGCAAGGCAAATGTAGTGGCGGATGCGCTGAGTCGCAAGTCACACGTCAACAATCTGACCATCACGCCGTTTGGAGAGAGAGCGAGCCACCATTACGTGTGGTTCCACGTAAAGCTCTCTACAATTTAGCTTTTATCCCCACCATCCGTGAAGAAAGGGTGGCAGCCAAGGAACGTAACCGGGGCATGTCACATTGCGGAGACGTATAGACAGTGGGGAGTTGAAATGTTTCCGGAAAGACGGAGACGACGTCCTGTGGTTTAAGGACAGAATCATCGTACCCCGTAAACCAGAATTTAGGAAGAAAATTTTTGGACGGGGTTCACTTGTCAAAGTTTCTATTCACCCTGATTCATCGGTCCATTCCAGATTTTGGAAAGATGTGGCTCCGTTGCATACCGGCTGGAATTACCAACAATATTCACCGGTGTGTACGACATCTTCCATAATTCTCAGCTGAGAAAGTGTCTCAAGTGTTTAACCACCATTCAGCTGGGGAATATCGTGGAACTGAAACCAGATCTCACACATCAGGGGGGAAACTGGTTCAGATCATCGACATAAAGGACCGAACCACACGAGACCATACGTTGTGGTTCTATAAATTTTTATGGAGTGGTTACTCCAAGTTTGAAGCGGCATGGGAGAGCGAAGGATTTCTTCGTGCCAATTATCCCGACTTTTGACATCACGCATCCTATAAGTTTTCAGTCATCCTCTCTATCATTTCTACCTTATAATCTCGGGACGAGATTCTTTTAACGGGGGGGGGGGGGGGGGGGGGGGGAATGTAAAGGTCCCAAGATTTTGAATAAAAAGAGACTGAAGTTTGAGCACCATTTGGTCTCAAGTTATGAAAATTTGGACTTGTTTAAATTTTTCCACATGTGATGACACACATGAGTGTCCCACCACTCTAGACTAGGATCAATTGAGTGTTGGGGGACAAAGTTATTTTAAAACCCATGTGTAAGCTCTCATGTGCAAGGGGAAATGGGATCCAGATTTTTAAACTCAAATTTCAAATGAGGGCAATAATAGGAATGCAAACTGTTGTGATCAAAACCTCATTTGCAGCATCCAAACAAAAGATCAGGTTTCATATTTGAATTCTTTAGGTCCAAATTAGGGGGTAGGAAATGTCTCATGAATTTTTGAAGATATTTGCTACCCATTTTCCAAATAGACCTAAATGTACAATGAATTCAAATACATAATTGAACTTGGATGAATTGTGCCCAATTATCCAAAGGCAGTTCAGTTTTAACTCCACATAATTGCATTTCCTCATTTGCAAACTGTGGAGATATTTTGGGTGAGTTTGATTTCAACTTACAAAACAAAGTTAAGGCATAGGAATTTCTTGATCATGTATCACATGAAATAATGAACCCCAAAATGGTCATGTGAGGGAGTTAAAAATGTTCTTTAGCCCATGCTTAACACAGATTGACATGAGGAAAGAAGTTCACTCCACCAATCTCATTCATGTGCACATCCTTTGTGAGTAGAAGATGAGGGAGATTTAAACACAAATTTGAATCATTTAAAAGGATTCATGATCAGATTGTCTAAATGCATTCGAGTGAATTCACCAATGCATTCCTCAAGTGTTCAAGAGTTTAAGTTCCAAGTTTGGAGAATTTTGGAGCTCATCTACCATTTGTTCGAAGGAATATTTGTGAGCACATTCAAATTCAAATTTGAATTTGGAAACTGAACCAAATGCGCTCAATTTTGAAATCAGATTTAATATTCAAATTCCTCACATTATGTTTGGCCTCTCCTCCAAATTTGGTGAGATTTGGACAACATTTGCGTGGGATCTTAAAGCACAGTGAGGGAAAATTTTGAGAGAGGTGGACCCCATCTGTCAGCTTCTCAACACAGGGCACCGCCTCTGTTTTCTTTCGGTCGAGCGCGCGCCCGACAGCACGCTGGCGACCAGCGTTGCCGACTCCCCTCCAGCACCAGCTCCTGCTTGCCGCTCTTTGCTCGATCTAATTGACTCCACAGCGGGTGCACCGAAGGCAGTTTGTTTCCTCCTTCCGTTCTCGCCTCGGTAGTTTGCCCCACGACCACACAACAGCCTCGGCCGCTCTCGGTCTTCCGATCGCCAGCCACAACCGCACCTCAGCCGCTCGAGCTTCCAACACAGAAAAGGCACGCAAGGGTATGGACAAGCTGTTCCCCGTCGCACCTCGAAGTTGGGAGCATCTATTCGGCATAACTTGAAGTTTGGCGCCAAGAACCGAAGCTCACGGCGGAACCGCAACCGGCTCACCGTGAACAGCGAGCTACGGCCCTTTTCACCGTCCCCCCTCTACACAAGAAAGGTGTGCCATTTTCCCTAGCTCGTGTAGCTGCAAGCCGTATAGCGATTCATCAAACGAGTGAGGAGAATTTCCAGGTTTTCCGAAACGTAGTGTATTCGGGTAGAGCTCGGTCTACCCCGAAATTGAAGTTACTCGGGTAACTACTGCCCGAGCAGGCTTGCAAACACCTTCCTCACATCCTAGCGCTCCTCCTAGACCAAGAATCGAGCTAAATGATCCAGAAACTACTGAGTTCTTGCTATTTTTAGGGCCACCATAGAAAAACACCTCGGGTCTCCGGGGAGCCCTAGGTTGCCGGCCGTTTCATTGGTGTTAGAGTCCATGTCTAGCTTCTACCAGTTTCTCTGATGCTCTAGAGCCTGAGAGACGATCATTTGGTGAAGAAACGACAGAACCTGACCTCGCCGGAGTCTTAACGCTCTCTGTGACCGGTGCGAGCTAGTTTCCGGTGAATCTCGGCTGCCGGCGACCCTCTAGCTGAGTTCAGCACCGAAAGTTAAGGGGGGGCGGCGAGTTTGAGGTCGGTAGGTGACTGGAAACCGGGTTCCGGCAAACCTTGCAGGAAGGCACCGCCGATCAGGCCTCTGGCGCGAGGTTGAAGAAAATGTCTGACAGGTGGGCCCCACAGTCAGCGTTTAAACATTTTAGGATTTCCAGTTTTCAGTTCAACCTTTGAAGAGCCATATCTTTGTGTAGGAATGTCCAAAAATTGTGACACAATTTTTGTTGTATTCCTCTCAAAGAGTACTATGCAGGGGTGCAGCCCAATATTTATGAAAATCCCTAGATTTGGATCCTTCATTCATATAAGGAAAATCGTGTAGGAATTTTTCCAGGAGTTCTGTGTATTGGAAAATTCCCAAAGTTGGGAAGGAGATTTTTCCAAAAACACTTGACCTCCAGTAAAAATTTCAGAGGCATTGGACCTCATTTTCTTGGCCAAATGTGGTGTTAATTCCTTATGTCTCTGAAAATTGGAAAAAAATAGAACAGAGTTCATTTCAGATTTTACCCAATTCTTGTAAAGAGCATATCTTTGTGTAGGAACTTCCAAATTTAGTGATTCAGATTGGGTTAGATTCAGATTGAAATACTCTATCCAAATATGCAACCCAATTTGTTTGAAAGTCAATAATTAATTCTGGAAAATTCTTTGAAGCAGATCAGTAAAAGCATTTTAGAGAGAGTTTGGTTTATTCAAAAATCCTCAACGTTTGCCAGGATAATCCTTATGATGTTATTGAACTCCTGTAAAAATTTCAGCTCATTTAGAGTTGAATTGTGTGGGAGAATACAGATTTCAATGTACTGTATTCAAATGAATACAGAGACTTTTCAGAAATTGTCCCAGAGTTGGAAAAACCATTTCTGGGCAAATCTTATCTCCAAAAATCATAGGAAAATTCTTGCAGACTCTATGAACTATAGTTGAAATAGTAGTTCACTAAGTTGGGCATGAACATGTGAGTTAATTCAGAATTAATTTCTTTTTGCTTAATTGCTTAGGGAATTGTTCTGAATAAAACACTCAATGAAAAGTGTTCATTTTTTGTCCAGAACATTTTCATGTGGCCAGGAATTCACATGCAAACTTTCAGCAAAAATCGAGCCTTGGATCTTCCGGTCCTTGTTCTCCAATCTTATGGATATGAGTAAAACATAGGGACTAGTGGAGGAATTATGGAAGACCCAAGTTCCTTCCACTTTAGCTGCAATTTTACAAGCTGAGTCCCTGTGTAGTGTATGACTTCCTGTAAAAATTTTGAAGTCATTGGAGATTAGGCTCTTTAGTTATGTCCAAATAATTAGAGCTCATCTTACATGTCATTAGAAACTTAGCAAGAGATGTATTGAAACATCTAAGGTAGATTTAGTTCCAGTGACTTCTTTGCACAACAGAGGCAACAACTTCATCCTAGGATCTCCACACAGCCTGTGTTCTTAAGAAGTTTTAATCTGTAAGTCTTTAAATTGCATTATAAAATACTATGCATATACATGTCGATAGGGTTCACGACGAAGGACTTCGACGGAGCCATCCCTTGACGTGTGGATCAGTTGAGCAAGTTCAGAAAGATCAAGGGATTGAAGATCACTAACTTCTATTATATACTCCTACCCTGCAAAACAGGCAAGCTCCAGTTTGCATTAGCCTCTTTACAAATTTTTATTGTTTTGAGAACTTCCTTTGAGTACCACTTATTTCTTGCATTAGAGTCTTGTTTGAAACCCAAATGCATAGCCAAGAAAACCATGGGTTGGGATTAGGATTGAAAACCTCGTAAGCCACTGCAATGCTAAGATAGAGTAGGATTCCGTACAAGTCGAGTAGTTGGAACTACTCACGAGAATATGCTAGAGGCACATCGCTCTGGTAAAAATAGCAAATGAAACACATGGCAAGAAAAATGAGACCGAGCGGAGAGTAAGGGCAGCAGGACTTTGGGGCCTGGGTGCTATAGCTCCGCTTGTGTCGATTAAGGACCGAGCCGTTTGCGGGCCTATTGAACAAGCTAGAACAATACCGAAGACCTACCGGCTATATGGGAACCGGGAAACCGATGTAACTCAGGTAGCTGGGTATTGAGGCATTGCCTGTCGTTCAGAGGATAGGTTGAGAGCTCGAGGTGTAAATCGGCTGGCAGCACTGTGGATGCGCGCGCAGAGACCTCTTGCTCGGGACGATAGGACCGTTTCAATATTTGGCTGACGGGTGAAAGGTGGTTACGTACGACGTCCGGGATGGTTGCTATAGGCAACATCGAGTACGGGCGTACGTGACAGGTTATTCGGGTAACCCTGCAGGTGTAAATCGATTATAATCGCCGTCCCTCGCGGTCAGTGAGTACCACTTGTTCACTGTACCGTGACGTAGAAAGAACATGCTAGATTCATGTTAAAAGTTTTGTTGGTTTGAAATATATACCTTGCTTGTTAATGTATTGTGGTAGTTTATAGCTAATTAAAGTTCTTTTCAACTTTGGGAAAAGTACATGAGAGGAATATGTTTCTTGTTCGATTGCGGCTCTCTCATGTGTCTTAGCGTAAGGTTCTCCACAACCTGCTGCTAAAACTTGAAAGTAAGGTTCCACTAACTAGGCGAGTCCTTTGCAACTTATTTTCCCCCATGTAACCTAAAACCAACCATGTAGAAGTTTCATGCATAGGAGAGACGGGTGAGTCATGCTGAGCCTTCATGCTCACTGCTTGTGTTTGAAGCTTTTGCAGGGTTCTATGGGGAAGGGACTCCCGAGGAGGAGACGGAACCCCAGGAGGTGAACCCCGTCGAGTAGGAGTCGTGCACGCTGCCGTGTTAGTGTGTGTGCGTGCTAGCGGGGACATGTTCACGGGTTGAACGTGAACTCGATGCGTAGTCTACGCCCGTGAGTGTAGACTAAACATATTTTGTTGTAAAAATGTTCATACACTGGTTTATGTAATAAAACTTTGCTTCCGCTTTGTACCTTTGATGTGTGTTATCCGGTGCTGTGCAACGCAGCACCCCTCAGCGTGATACTGGCTCGACAAGGCCGATGGGGTCGTGTCTGCGTGGTATCAAAGCCGCATTGGTAATAGCGCACGGAATAAGGATCGTATTACGACAAAAACTTAGGTTACGGTGAGTATACCGTACTAGGCCCACATAAGGACTACTATTAGTTCAAATATGAAGGTTGCAACCTAACTTATTTGTTATGTCAAAAAATCGTGCATCTCGAGACGTTTTATGTCTTGGGGGGTGCACGTAAGCGCTGTCCACCAGTGCGCACAAGCTGAAGGGTGGAGCCCCACGGGTGGCAGGTAACCCGACCCGCTTTAGTATCCTCTACGACTCTTCATGTCGTTTGGGGTATTCGAGCAACGCCCTTCCCTGGCGTGCTTCGGGCAAGTTTGGGAGACCCCGTCACGTGGTCAGCAACGTGAACACGTAGCTCAAGGCGTGTTTGGCTTGGGAACACCTGTGCGAGTGATGACGGACGGGTGTATGAACTGTATGATACCGGGCTCGGTGTGCAGCCACGTCTGATGATTGTGTGAGTTATTTGCAGGATTAACCACAAAACCATAGTACGAGTAGAACACATTTGCGAGTGACCTTTTTAGTGCCACCTATGATACGAATATGCCGGTATAATCCGGTTAGGATTTTCTTTTGTGAGGCAACGTAGTACCATCATATGTCTTACGGTGCATCGCCACCGTACTACACTTTATACCTTCTTTCCTATGAAGAAATTGTTCATGACTAACTTTAAACTAAAAATGGAAGTTGGAAAACACATATTAGTTACTGAACTCTTCATTTGAACTAAGTTTCAAAGGGGAGAATTGATAGGTTTCTAGGTTTCTCAAAAACAGAGTGCTATGTTCTGGCAGAAATTTTTGCTGGACTTTAACAGAGCATAACTCTGAGAAGATTGACCCAATTGAAGTGTATGATACAGTTATGGAAAGATTTTTAATTGCTCTACAACTCCTTTGTATACCTCCAGGGCAAAATCACACGCTAAATTGGTTGAATGTCCAGTTGAATGCAAACTGTTCAGAAAACAGGACAGATGCAAACCTCCCTGGATGTTTCTGTATAATACTTATAACTTTCTGTAGAAAAGTCGCTGAGTAGCCAATGATATACCGTTGGAAAGTTTATGAAATGTACAACATTGTTGTAGTTCAAAGTTTGTTCAGATTCTTACTGTATTTGCATATACAACTGTGATAAAACCAGCCACATACAAAGGAGATGCTGGCAAATTTTATCCAGGAATTCTGTCAACTTTGAAAAATCATAACTTTTGATCCAGAAGTGATATAGAGGCATGTGAATACTCGTTGGAGAGATATTGGAGTTAACTTTAACTTTGATATTTGTGAGACCTATGTGTGCTGAATACATTGGCTTTGACAATAAAAGTTTTGAATACTACCAAAACACCTTTTTAACAAGGTCCGACTCTAGGTCTGAGCTCCTGCAAGGTCCGACGATAGGTTCGACTTGTTCTGGGTAGCTCCGGCAAGGTCCGACGTAAGGTCCGACTTGCTTTGTTTAGGTCTGACTTTTTTTGGCTAGGTCCGACTTGTTTTTGCTAGCTCCGGTGCTAGGTCCGACTAGCTTTGGTAAGTTCCGTGCTAGGTCCGATTAAGCTTTAGTAAGCTCCGGCGCTGGGTCCGACTAGATTTGGTAAGCTCTGGTTCAAGGTCCAGTTAGCTTTGGTAAGGTTCGGAGCTTGATTGCAATGGTTCTGCTTTTAACTTGCAATGTTTCGAACTTGCTTTACTCTTATGGAAAGTTTGCTTAGTATTATTTTACTAAGTTTTTGGTGTGTTTTGGTGGTTATGGCTGATATCATTTTGCTAAGGTTTACAACATGCTTATGTGAGGTGCTCACGTAAAATATTGTAGTTTCGGAACTAACGAGAGTCAAGTCGAGGACTTGTGCTCGGAAGTATTGGTTGTTTATTCATGTGCAGGTGTTGCTTGAGTTCAAGACATGGCTGGTGACGGGATCCATTGAACTAGTCTTAGGGAGAAGATGAGGTTCAACAACCAAGTTCGGGAGGAATTGTGGTTGAATTGATCGGGAGGTTGCGCAGTATGTTTGAATCAAGAACAATGCATATGAAGGTATCTTGGACGTCGTTGGAAGATGTTTGCACGTGTGCAAGGAGTGCATGGACGTGGCCGCATGGTTCCAATGCGTGATGAAGAGATGTGGACGTAAAGAATTGGTCGGAAAGGTCCAACCGACTAGGTTATGGACTCAGGCTGTGGCAGAGTCGTGTTTGACTCAAATATGGAAAGTTTTGAGTTGGTTATGATAGGATTTTGTGTGGGTCACGAATTTGAGTTATTTTAGGAATGTGGGATACGTTCCTAAGGTGTTTGGAAGTCTGAAGATTGCTTCTATCTGTGTACAGAAGAGTCCTAAACAGTATTGGAAAGTTACAGTTTGAATCCAAGTAGGAGTTGGAGTCCTAGTTTGAGTTGAGTTGGCCGTGGGGCTGGTTATATAAGCAAGGGAGGCCAGAGCTCGTGGAGCACGACTTTGTGGTTGTTCCTCTTATGTTTTGATAAATAAAATTTGTATTCTAAAGGAACTTTTGTGCCTTGTTCGTCCGACTTGTTTCAGACAAGTTTTTCTCGTCGAGTTTCTTTTCAGCACTACCTTGCTTTGGTGGTTTTATCATAACTCGAGTTTTACAGATCTAATTGATGTGATTCTATTTGGGTTGTCTTCACAACTTGATTATCTATCATCTTTGAAAATTTCACGGTCATTGAATTTGTGGTTTCGGATCTACACAAGTTTCTTTGCAGTATTCCAGAACTGTTTTTTTCGCGTAGGAAAGATTGACCTTTGTTCGATCTTTCGATCGTAACTTGAGTTTCTCTCAACGGATTTGCATGATTCTTGTTGTGACGTCTTCGTGAATTGATTCTCTACAATCTATACTAGTTTTGTACAGTTGAACACGTTTAGATTAGTCGCACAAACGGTTTCTTTAACAGATCGGTTTTCTGCTGAGGGGTGTTTTGTTGCTTCCGCTGAAAAGTTTTTATCTACAATTCACCCCCCTCTGGTAGCTTTACACGTGTACTTTGATCCTACAACTGGTATCAGAGCCAGGTTGCTCTAATCTTTGTGATTTAAACGTGTTTTGACTAATCATCATGGAGAAATACTCCACCAAACCTTGTGTGTTTAGTGGTATTGATTTTCCGGTTTGGAAGGCACGCATGGAAGCTTTCATCCAGGCGCAAGGCTTTGCAATATATGAAAAGTTGTACAAGCCTTACGATGTGCCTTCAAACGATCAAGTCACGGCTACAAACATGAGAGATGTCGACAACAACAACAAGGCTCGGAACTTGATCAAACAAGGACTAACTCAGAGCGACTTCGACCGTATTGCACACCTCCGATCGGCGTACGATGTGTGGAGAGCACTTTGTGACTACCACGAAGGATGCAACACGGTCAAGGAGGTAAGACAGGATATGTTCAATAAAGAATACATGCGCTTTGAGATACAACCCGGTGAGTCCATTGATGACCTCTTTGCTCGCTTTAATAAAATTCTCAGCAACTTGCTTAGCGTCAATGTTAATTTTTCAGATGCTGAAAATGCTAGGTAATTACTAAGTGCATTAGACATGTCAATTTGGGAGATGAAAGTAACATCCTTACGTGAATCCACTGTTATGAGTACTCTTACATTAGATGTGCTTTATTCTAAGCTAAAAACTCATGAAATTGATATTATCTCACGCAAGAACCCAAATAAGACTATTGCATTTGTCTCACAACGTGATATGCCTAGCTCCGGCCAATCATCTAGCAATACACTTGCTTTTCTGTCTTCACTAACCTGGAACAGATTGAGGAGTTTCCAGAGGAGGAGCTAGTACTTCTTTCTACTAGGTTCTCAAAAGCATTGCAAAATGTGAGAACTAGAAGGAGAGGAAGCTCCGGACCTCAACGATGCTTTGAATGTGGTAAGACAGGACCCTTTCGTACAGATTGCCCTAACCTTTCAGGTCCTTCTAAACGTGATGAAAAGCAGAATAAAGTCAAGTCCTCTTTTGGCAACACCAACAAGAAAAAGAAGGGTTTTACAGGACGCAAACTGATAAAAAGTTTCATCACCGCACTTCAAGAACTTGGCTCGAGTGATGTAGACATTGGAAGTGATGAAGATGAAGATGATCTCGCAAACTTGTGCTTCATGGCGGGCAAATCAAAATCAAGTATAGAGGATGCAGAACACAACAGTGGCAACGAAGAGGTATGTCTTACTTGCGAAGAAATGTGTGATGCTATTTCTCGTGCCACTATTATTGTTAAGAAAAAAGGACAAAAAGCTTAGGGACAATGCTGTTAAAATTGAGTCACTAGAATCTGAAATTAATCGTTTAAAATCCTTGATTCCTAGTGATGATTCTTGTTCCTCAGGTGATTTAATATATGAACAATTGTCCTCTCTAAGAAGTGCACACACCTCCACACTTGATAAACTTGAACTCGAAATCGAAAAGAACAAAAAGCTTGCTGCACTTAATGATAAAAACTTGAAAGATGCTTGTTGTTCTACAATTGATTTGCATTGTTCTACTTGCAATGATCTTGATAAGAAACTACAAGATGCTATGAAAGAAATTCAAGTTACTCGGGTAACTACTGCCCGAGCAAGCTTGCAAACACCTTCCTCACATCCTAGCGCTCCTCCTCGACCAAGAATCGAGCTAAATGATCCAGAAACTACTGAGTTCTTGCTGTTTTTCGGGCCGCCATGGAAAAACACCTCGGGTCTCCGGGGAGCCCTAGGTTGCCGGCCGTTTCACCAGTGTTAGAGTCCATGTCTAGCTTCTACAAGTTTCCCTGATGCTCTAGAGCCTGAGAGACGATCATTTGGTGAAGAAACGACAGAACCCGACCTCGCCGGAGTCTTAACCCTCTCTGCGACCGGTGCGAGCTAGTTTCCGGTGAACGTCGGCTGCCAGCGACCCTCTATCTGAGTTCAACACTGAAAGTTAAGGGGGGCGGCGAGTTTGAGATTGGGAGGTGACTGGAAACCGGGTTCCGGCGAACCACGCCGGAAGGCGCCGCCGCTCGGGCCTCTGGCGCGAGGTTGAAGAAAACGGCTGACGGGTGGGCCCTACAGTCAGCATTTAAACATTTTAGGATTTCCAGTTTTCAGTTCAATCTTTGAAGAGCCATATCTTTGTGTAGGAATGTCCAAAAGTTGTGAAACAAATTTTGTTGGATTCCTCTCAAAGAGTACTATCCAGGGGTTCAGCCCAATATTTATGAAAATCCCTGGATTTGGCTCCTTAATTCATATAAGGAAAATTTTGTAGGATTTTTTCCAGGAGTTCTGTGTATTGGAAAATTCCTTAAGTTGGGAAGGAGATTCTTCCAAAAACACTTGACCTCCAGTAAAAATTTCGGAGGCATTGGACCTCATTTGCTTGGCCAAATGTGGTGTTAATTCCTTATGCCTCTGAAAATTGGAAAAAAAATAGAACAGAGTTCATTTTCAGATTTTACCCAATTCTTGTAAAGATCATATCTTTGTGTAGGGACCTACAAATTTAGTGATTCAAATTGGGTTAGACTCAGATTGAAATACTCTATCTAAATATGCAACCCAATTTGTATGAAAGTCAATAATTAATTCTGGAAAATTCATTGAAGCAGATCAGTAAAAGAATTTTAGAGGGAGTTTGGTTTATTCAAAAATCCTCAAATTTTGCCAGGATAATCCTTATGATGTTATTGAACTCCTGTAAACATTTAAGCTCATTTAGAGTTGAATTGTGCGGAAGAATCCAGATTTCAATGTACTATATTCAAATGAATACAGAGACTTTTCAGAAATTGTCCCAGAGTTGGAAAAACCATTTCTGAGAAAATCTTAGCTCTAAAAATACTAGGAAAATTCATGCAGACTCTATGAACTATAATTGAAATTGTAGTTCACTAAGTTGGGCATGAACCTGTGAGTTAATTCAGAATTAATTTCTTTTTTCTTAATTGCTTAGGGAATTGTTCTGAATAAAACACTCAATGAAAAGTGTTCATTTTTGGTCCAGAACACTTTCATGTGGCCAGGAATTCACATGCAAACTTTCAGCAAAAATTGAGCCTTGGATCTTCCGGTCCTTGTTCTCCAATCTTATGGATATGAGTAAAACATAGGGACTAGTGGAGGAATTATGGGAGACACAAGTTCCTTCCACTTTAGCTGCAATTTGGCAAGCTTAGTCCCTGTGTAGTGTATGACTTCCTGTACAAATTTCGAAGTCATTGGAGATCAGGATCTTTAGTTATGTCCAAATCATTAGAGCTCATCTTATATGTCATTAGAAACTTAGCTAGAGATGTAATGAAACATCTAAGGTAGATTTAGTTCCATTGAGTTCTTTGCACAACAGAGGCAACAACTTCATCCTAGGATCTCCACACAGCCTCCGTTCTTAAGAAGTTTTAATCTATAGGTCTTTAAATTGCATTATAAAATACTATGCATATACATGTCGATAGGGTTCACGACGAAGGACTTCGACGGAGCCATCCCTTGAGTGTGGATCAGTTGAGCAAGTTCAGAAAGATCAAGGGATTGAAGATCACTAACTTCTATTATATACTCCTACCCTGCGAAAACAGGCAAGCTCCACTTTGCATTAGCCTCTTTACAAATTTTTATTGTTTTAAGAACTTCCTTTGAGTACCACTTATTTCTTGCATTAGAGTCTTGTTTGAAGCCCAAAGGAATAGCCATGAAAACCATGGGTTGGGATTAGGATTGAAAACCTCGTTAGCCACTGCAATGCTAAGATAGAGTACGATTCGGTACAAGTCGAGTAGTTGGAACTACTCGCGACAATAGGCTAGAGGCACATCGCTCGGGTAAAAATAGCAAATGAAACACCTGGCAAGAAAAATGAGACCGAGCGGAGAGTAAGGGCAGCAGGACTTTGGGGCCTGGGTGCTATAGCTCCGCTTGTGTCGATTGAGGACCGAGCCGTGTGCGGGCCTGTTGAACAAGCTAGAACAGTACCGAAGACCTACCGGCTATATGGGAACCGGGAAACCGATGTAACTCGGGTAGCTGGGTATGAGGCATTGCCTGTCGTTCAGAGGGTAGGTTGAGAGCTCGAGGTGTAAATCGGCTGGCGGCACCGTGGATGCGCGCGCAGAGACCTCTTGCTCGGGACGATAGGACCGGTTCAATATTTGGCTGACGGGCAAAAGGTGGTTACGTACGACGTCCGTGATGGTTGCTGTAGGCAACATCGAGTACGCGCGTACATGACGGGTTATTCGGGTAACCCTGCAGGTGTAAATCGATTATAATCGCCGTCCCTCGCCGTCAGTGAGTACCACTTGTTCATTGTACCGTGACGTAGAAAGAACAGGCTAGATTCATGTTAAAAGTTTTGCTCGTTTGAAAGATATACCTTGCTTGTTAATGTATTGTGGTAGTTTAGAGCTAATTAAAGTTCTTTTCAACTTTGGGCAAAGTACATGATAGAAATGCATTTCTTGTTTTATTGCGGCTCTCTCATGTGCCTTAGCGTAAGGTTCTCCACAACCTGCTGCTAAAACTTGAAAGTAAGGTTCCACTAATTAGGCGAGTCCTTTGCAACTTATTTTCCCCCATGTAACCTAAAACCATCCATGTAGAAGTTTCACGCATAGGAGAGACGGGTCAGTCTTGCTGAGCCTTCGTGCTCACTGCTTGTGTTTGAAGCTTTTGCAGGGTTCTATGAGGAAGGGACTCCCAAGGAGGAGACGGAACCCCAGGACGGGGAACCCCATCGACTGGGAGTCGTGCACGCCGCCGTGTTAGTGTGTGTGCGTGCTAGCGGGGACACGTTCACGGGCTGAACGTGAACTCGATGCGCAGTCTACGCCCGTGAGTGTAGACTGGACATATTTTGTTGTAAAAATGTTCATACACTGGTTTATGTAATAAAACTTTGCTTCCGCTTTGTACCTTTGATGTGTGTTATCCGGTGCTGTGCAACGCAGCACCCCTCAGCGTGATCCAGGCTCGACAAGGCCGATGGGGTCATGTCACATCATCTCCAAGAGAGGAGTATCGGTTGATCCCGGAAAAGTGGGAGATGTTCTGAAGTGGAACCAACCGCAGAATGTGAGGGATATTCGGAGTTTCCTTGGGATGGCTGGATACTACCGCCGGTTCATCAAGGATTTCTCCAAAATATCAAAGCCTATGACTGAATTGCTAATGAAGGGAAAAGCATTTCAGTGGACACAAGCGTGTCAAGGAAGCTTTGAGGAGCTCAAGAAAAGGCTAACCACAGCACTGGTTTTGGCATTGCCGGACGTAAGCAAGAGCTTCGACATATATTGTGACGCATCAAGACAAGGGATTGGATGTGTACTCATGCAAGAAGGGCAAGTGGTAGCCTATGCGTCGAGACAACTAAAGAAACACAAGCTGAATTACCCCACACATGATTTGGAACTCGCAGCCGTGGTGCGTGCATTAAAGATTTGGAGACATTATATCCTTGGCCACTGATGTGAGATCTATACGGATCATAAAAGCCTCAAGTACATATTCACCCAAAAGGATTTGAATTTGAGGCAACGTCGATGGTTGGAACTCATCAAGGATTATGATGTTGGAATCAACTATCACCCCGGAAAGGCCAATGTAGTAGCTGATGATTGAGCCGAAAGGGGGCATGTCACCAACTCACGGTTCAGGAGCTACCACCCGAGCTGCGCAAGGAGTTCGAACGGTTACATCTCGGTTTCTTGAACGAGATGGAAGTGATGGAACTCCATTCTTCGCTGGAACAAGAGATAGGAGATGGCCAAGCAACGGATGAAGAAATCAAGGAGATCAAGGAAAGAATCCGACAAGGCATCGAAAAGGACTTCAAGGAAGATGAGAAGGGTACGCTTTGGCTAGGGAAAAGGATTTGTCTGCCTAACGTGAAGTGCATCCGCGACACGATATTAAAGGAGGCACATGACTCACCTTATTCCATACATCCCGGCAGTCAAAGATGTACAAAGACCTGAAAACATGTTATTGGTGGGATGGTATGAAAAGGGACACAACTGAGTATGTTGCCCTATGCGACACGTGCCAACGGGTTAAGGCCGAACATCAAAGACCCGCTGGACTGTTGCAACCATTGAAAGTACCCGAGTGGAAGTGGGAAGACATCAGTATGGATTTCATCATCGGATTACCACGTAATCAGTCGGGTTACAACTCCATCTGGGTTATCGTGGACCGATTGACGAAAACAGCTCATTTCCTTCCTGTTAAAACCAAGTACAACGTTGCACAACTAGCCGAGCTGTACATGGAGCAAATCGTGTGCCGCCATGGAGTCCCGAAGAGGATCGTTTCAGATCGGGGTTCTCAGTTTAACTCAAGGTTCTGGAGGAAGCTGCATGAAGCCATGGGTACACGGCTAAATTTTAGCTCCGCTTATCACCCGCAAACCGACGGAAAACTGAGAGGACAAACCAAATTTTGAAAGACATGTTGAGAGCTTGCGCCTTGAAACATGGGCGTAGTTGGGATAGGAGCTTGCCGTATGCCAAATTCTCCTATAACAACAGCTATCAAGCTAGCTTGAAGATGTCACCTTTCGAAGCATTGTATGGTAGACGATGTAGGACGCCGTTGTTTTGGAACGAGACCGGAGAGAACCAAGTGTTTGGACCCGAAGTGCTACAAGAGGCTGAGAAGCAAGTCCAAACGATATGGGAGAACTTGAAGGCTGCTCAGTCACGACAAAAAGGTTATGCGGACAACAGGCGAAGAAAGTTTACTTTCGAAGTAGGAGACTTCGTGTACCTTAAGGTATCGCCTATCCATGGCCAACGACGTTTCAACGTCAAAGGCAAGTTACCACCTCGCTACATCGGGCCATTTAAGATTTTGGGCAAGCAAGGAGAGGTAGCTTACCAACTAGAGGTCCCAACGCACCTCTCCGACGTGCATGATGTGTTTCATGTATCCCAGCTCAAGAAGTTCTTGAGAGTACCGGAAGAACAAGTACCGATGGATGAGCTCGAGCTTCATGAGGATCTGACCTATGTAGAGCACCCTGTCCGAATTTTGGACGTGAAGAAAAGGGTCACGAGGAAAAAAGTGATCCGTTGGTGCAAGGTACAGTGGAGCCATCACACGGAAGCCGAAGCTACATGGGAGCGTGAGGAAGACCTCAAGGCAGAATTCCCTCATCTATTCTCCACTCTATCGAATCTCGAGGGCGAGATTCAGTTTAAGGGGGGTAGGTTTGTAACACCCTCTATGTCGGTACCCTCAATACCGGGTACCCCCGCGCATAGGGTGAAACCGCCTAAGGACCTCGCCCCCTCCGCAGGGGCGAGCTCCGAAGGCGCCACGTGTCTAGTAGGGTCGGAGCTCCCCTCTCCTTAGAGGACAGCTCTGGGCCTGCCACGTGGCCCAGAAGGCCGGACCTCGCCCCCTCCGCAGGGGTGAGCTCCGAAGGCGCCACGTGTCCAGTAGGGCCGGAGCTCCCCTCTCCTCAGAGGATAGCTCTGGGCCTGCCACGTGGCCCAGGAGGCCGGACCTCGCCCCCTCCGTAGGGGCGAGCTCGGAAGGCTCCACGTGTCCAGCGGGTCCGGACCTCCCCTTTCCTCAGAGATGAGCTCAGGGCCCGCCACGTGGCCAGCAGAGCCGGACCTCCCCCCTCCGCGGGGGTGAGCTCCGAAGGCTCCAAGTGTCCGGCGGGGCCGGACCTCCCCTCTCCTCAGAGGTGAGCTCCGGGCCCGCCACGTGGCCAGCAGAGCAGCGCTGCCCGCCTGGCGCGGTAGGCAGAGGGAGTAAAGGCGCACCATGCCTTTACCGTACAAGGCACTCAAGACCTGCACCTTCCCAAGACGCGGAGATGCGGCGCACGCCTGCCAGGCGCCACTGTAACCAGTCACAGTCAGGATAGGCGCACAGTGTCAGAAGCTGAAGACAGCGACAAGACATGCCCTGCCGCCCCTGTCATCATCAACCGCTACGCTTAACTTGCAGCATGGGCAGGGCGCAAGACGACGACCTCGAAGCCAGCGCCAAGACATAGTAGCTGGTAGGAAATCACCCCGGGGCCACCTGTTGGGCCCCGGGGCCCACCTTGTAAGCCGCCCGAGCCTTGGATTATAAAAGGCTCGGGTAGGCAACGTTACAAGGGGTTCGCGACCACGAGGGTTCGCCACTTGGCTGGTTCGAACTCCCGTGAGTTCAGCTCCCTCTAGGCCAAGGGTTCGGCAGTTCGCTTCCTAAGCAGAAACTCAAGGAAACCAGTGCTCCAAGCACTCCCGTGGACGTAGGGTTTTACGCTCCGGCGGCCTGAACCACGTAAAAATCCCCGTGTCAATCATCTCCTTCCTTCGTCCAGCACGCGCGACCCCCGCGAGAGGACTAGCCCCTCCGAAAAAGAACCTCCGCGGGCTGCCCAGAGCAGGCCCGGGGGAAGTGTCGACCGTAGACGCTTTGACATTTAGCGCGCCAGCTAGGGGTTTTTCGCTCTCATGACGAGTCTAAGCCGACGAAGATGTCCAATCTTCCTTCAGAGGCAAGCTCTTCTCGCCATCATTCCCGATGAACTCCATCAACCTCAAGACCTGCAGCGGCGCAGAGTGCCACTCAAACGAGTGCACTAGCCGCCGCAGAAGCGCTCCTGGACAATCCGCCTGCTGAAGACGCTCCCTAGGGGGCCGCCCAGCAGTGGATCCATGACGTCAACTACCTCGTCGCTGCTGCCGTCAACCCTTCGCTGCGGCGGGGACGACGCCCTGCTCAACCAGGTGTCTCACTGCCGTGCACACCAACGGTTGACAGGTAGACGGCAGACTCCAGTTTTACAAGGCTCTCAAAGGCAGATCTGAGGATGGAGCTAGAGCGACGTCGCTTGGGAGAAGACGCTCGCGTAACCATCGAGCGACAGCGACAAAGTCGTCGCATCCAGGAGGCCGGATATAGAATGTCGACCGCCTCAACTCAGCCTGGGCCGCAGACGTTCGCCACACGCCCTCTGCCCCAGGCATACGCCATGCAGGATATGCAGCAATCATATGTCCTGCAGTCGGCGCCCCCAGTATACGGTCCTCCAATGCCCATGCCGGGGTACACCGTGCCAGCCGCCATCCAAGGGTTCGCGGCACCAAGACCTGCAGCAGCAGCGACCGGGTGTGCGGCCCTGGCGCCCCACCTTCGCTTCGCACTGTGGCCAGGCAAGTTCCGGCCACACCTGCCGGAGAAGTACGATGGAAGCGTCAACCCGGCAGAGTTCCTGCAGGTCTACTCTACTGCCATCTTAGCGGCAAGAGGGGATGAAGCGGTCATGGCCAACTACTTCCCCGTCGCCTTGACCGGCCCAGCGAGATCGTGGTTCATGAACCTTCCCCAGGGTTCCATAACTTCCTAGGCGGAGCTGTGCCGACAGTTCACGGCAAACTTCAGCAGCTCCTACACGCGTCCCGGCACGGAGCTGGACCTCCCCGCCATACGACAACAACCGGGAGAATCACTGCGCTCCTTCACCCAGCGGTTCTCCCAAGTACGCAACACCATCCCCCACATCCCGGATGCATCAGTGGTGGTCGCATTCCGACAGGGTGTGAGGGACAAGAAGATGCTCGAGAAGTTGGCCACCAGGGAGGTGCGAGACGTCTCGGAGCTCTTCAGCCTGGCGGACAAGTGCGCCAGAGCAGCAGAAGGGCGTAGCTGGCACTCACGACCAGCCTCTGAAGCAGGAGAACAGCCCAAAGACGGCGGAGTTCAAGCTAAACTTCCAACCACATCAGACAGTCAAGAGCCAAGCACCGACTGACTTCGTGGTCAGGTGGACGCCACCACCAAGCATCCCAGGGGGCCCTGAAGGTGGAGAACCGCAGCTCCGAGCACCGGCCTCCACCGAGCCTCACTGGACGTTCTACTCTGACGGCGTGTCGCTCCTCATGCCAATGGGGGAGCGGTTTGGGTACCTTGGACCTGTGCCATGTACCGCACGCCGACGACACCGTCGCCAACAACCTATCAACGAAGGCCTCCACCGGAACCCCGGAGCCCCAAGGAGCCTTCGAAGGGACGTTGCCGTGACTCACAGCCCGGAGTGCCAAACCGGGCGAAGGGGGCGATACCAGCACCTCAAATCTGGTGGTCCCGGCGGCCCTGCAGCCATGGTGCCCGCCAAAGGATTGTATGCGCCACTGGGGATTCTGTTCTACCCAGCGCTCAAGATCCAGAAGCTCAAGTAGCCCCGATGAATGGACCACGGAGGTCCGGGACTTCTTGGAAGACATCCTTCCTGATGAACGTGTACTCACTGAACGGATTGTGCAGTTGGCTAAGTGCTACGCGCTGGTACCTTTACTGGCGTGGCGCCACGGCATCCTATTGCGGTGCATAACCCAGGAGGAAGGCTGCGACCGGCTCGCAGTAATCCACGGAGGTGACAGCTGGGAACGCTCACCATCGCACACGCTGGTCGGTAGAACCATCTGGCATGGCTTCTACAGACTGAAAGCCTCCTGGACGCCATCAAGCCGGTTAGGAGATGCAAGGCGTGCCAGGTCCATGCCGAGCAGACCCACACAACCGATGCAGACGCTGCACCCAGAACCGTCGGGGGATACCGGCTCCTCTACATCAATGGCCAGCCGGACATCCCAGGGCCGGGTCACGGGAATCACCCTTCTACATGGTATGCAGGGCCGAAGCCATGCTTCCCTCGGAGATCACCATGGGGGTCCCCCCGTGTCCGAGCGTACAATGAAGCCACACAGGACCAGCTCCTGCATGAGGTCATCTACCTCGTCGATGAGGCAAGATGGCAAGCAACGCTTCGGGTCGCACGGTCCCGGCGGGAGCTCTAGCGCTACCACCGTGGGTCCGTGCATGGGAGCACAAGGCAGGCGCTCCGGCCCTACCTTTGTATGTCCTACCACACTTACTCACGTGTTCATTTAAATTACGCATTAATTTATATGATCACCTCCCCGCGCTCTAGACAGTGTACGCCCGTCGTACACTCGGCCCTCCTTTCTCACTCTCATAACTAGTCAGCATTTGCTATCCTGCCGAGTGCTGTCATGCTTGAGGTACCTGCCAAAGGCCCAGGGGCCTCTCGGACCTCCCCCAGTTAGGGTACTGTGACGCCAGTTGGTCTCCTCCAGGAAAAGACCTACGCCAGAGCGGAAGTCTAGGAGCCTTGCTTTGTTGGATCCTGTACCCAAAGCATGTGCAGTCTGCCTCCCCAGAGCTACGGTCTGAGTACTAGGGGCCGGACGGTTACACCCTGGCTACGGAGGGAGCCGGACCTCTGGGACCAAGTGCACTGGATTGCCGAAGCCCCGTATACCAGCCCAGGACTGTAAGCCAAATAAGACTAAGAGGCAGGGAAAGGAGGACCTCTGAGCAGTACCGGACCTCACCCCCTTAGCAGGGGTGAGCTCCGAAGCCGGACCTCGTCTCCCTCTCCTCAGAGGCGAGCTCTGATGCCGGACCTCATGCGCCCCTTAGGGCCAAGCTCCAATGCCAGCCCTCGCCCTCTTCTCAGAGGCGAGCCCTGATGCCGGACCTCACGCCCACCGCTGGCCTGAGCTCTGATGACCTCCGGACCTCACGCCCTCCGCTGTCCTGAGCTCCGATGACTTCCGGACCTCACGCCCTCCGCTGGCCTGAGCTCCGATGCCTTCCGGACCTCCGCCCCCATAGCAGGGCCGAGCTCTGATGCCAGCCCTTGCCCTCTTCTCAGAGGCAAGCCCTGATGCCGGACCTCATACCCACCGCTGGCCTGAGCTCCGATGACCTCCGGACCTCACGCCCTCCGTTGGCCTGAGCTCCGATGACTTCCGGACCTCATGCCCTCCGCTGGCCTGAGCTCCGATGCCTTCCGGACCTCTGCCCCCATAGCAGGGCCGAGCTCCGATGCCAGCCCTCGCCCTCTTCTCAGAGGCGAGCCTTGATGCCGGACCTCACGCCCTCCGCTAGCCTGAGCTCCGATGACCTCCGGACCTCACGCCCTCCGCTGGCCTGAGCTCCTATGACCTCCGGACCTCACGCCCTCCGGTGGCCTGAGCTCCGGTGACCTCCGGACCCCACGCCCTCCGCTGGCCTGAGATTCAATCACCTCCGGAGCTCACGCCCACCGCTGGCCTAAGCTCCGATGACTTCCAGACCTCACGCCCTCCACTGGCCTGAGCTCCGATGCCTTCCGGACCTCCACCCCCACAGCAGGGCCGAGCTCCGATGCCAGCCCTCGCCCTCTTCTCAGAGGCGAGCCCTGATGCCGGACCTCACGCCCTCCGCTGGCCTGATCTCCGATGACCTCTGGACCGCACGCCCTTCGCTGGCCTGAGCTCCGATGACCTCCGGACCTCACGCCCTCCACTGGCCTGAGCTCTGATGACCTCCGGACCTCACGCCCTCCGCTGGCCTGAGCTCCGATGACCTCTGGACCTCACGCCCTCTGCTGGCCTGAGCTCCGATGACCTCCTGACCTCATGCCCTCCACTGGCCTGAGCTCCGATGACTTCCGGACCTCATGCCCTCCGCTGGCTTGAGCTCCGATGCCGGACCTCCCCCTCTCCTCAGAGGCTGAGCTCCGATGCCAGACCTCACCCCCTCAGCAGGGGTGACCTCTGATGCCGGTCTTCACCCCCTCCATAGGGGTGAACACCGAAGCCGGACCTCTACCTCTCCTCAGAGGCGAGCTCCGAAGCCGGACCTCCCCCTTTCACCGGGTTGGGCTCCGATGCCATGCCTCACCCTCTCCTTAGAGGCTGAGCTCCGAAGCCGTCGAGACCCTACCAGCACAGGGAATACTCAAGACAAGAAAGTGCGCGGGAAGGAGAAGGCCCCACCCCGGGATCGTTACCTCCCCCGAGGTGGGCCTGCGGGCCACTGTCGGTACCCTCAATACCGGGTACCCCCGCGCACAGGGTGAAACCGCCTAAGGACCTCGCCCCCTCCGCAGGGGCAAGCTCCAAAGGCGCCATGTGTACAGTAGGGCCGGAGCTCTCCTCTCCTCAGAGGACAGCTCTGGTGATGTGTACAGGGGTCCCGATCTTCTGAAAGGTTCTGATAACTCTAGATTTGGTGGAGACTTGACACAAATCGATCCGGCTTCCGAACAAAACGTTCTGAACCCTGTAATCGCAGCACCACGTCTCCTCAGGTTATCAACCGATATTGCATGGTTGACCTCGCCAAGAATGCTAATCCTTGCCTGCGAATCAAAGAATACAAGCAAGAACAAGAAAGAATGCAACCAAATTGCTGAAAGATATGAAGCACTCAAGTTGGGGTCTCACAAACCGATGAACGGCAAAACTGTTCTTGATAGAATAATCTAAGCAAAACCCAGCTGTTCGTGATGGCGGCTAGGGGGTATAAAGGAGGTGGATGACAACCAGGGGAGTGTTGGGGTCGTGACCTAACCCTAAGACACGTACATAATGGACTTGGACTCGATACAAGCCCCAATGGCCCAACTAGGTGATGCAACACCCTGACAGACTCTAAACTTTATATTGTTTCGAAGTTTCCTGTCGACTCCGAGGGAATATTGATGTGGGGCCAGTTCCATTGGAAATCTTATCCTCTCAGCTTTCCGTGCATATGTACAACATCAAAAACAGAGTCTGTATGCCTCCTGTGCATCCATTTTAAGGTGGACTGCTCCTGGGCCCGAGTTGGACTCGAGTTTGAGTTGGGTTCGGTCTCTAACTTCTTGTTGGCGTATTTTCTGGTCCTCTACGCCTACAAACCCCTCTCCATGTATCTCCATGTCCTCTCCATGGTTCCTAATCATAATTAATCCATTAGGTAGCAACATACTCTCAAAATTCACATATAAAGAATTGTTCAGGAACGAGCTCACCTCTAAATTCAATTGTCGTGCTCGAGCTCTAGTAATTGGACCTTGCATGTCTACCATGTGAGTGTTGTGTATATCTGCAGGAGTGATGTCCACATCATCCTCCCCCTCTTGCATTGGAGTCGTCCTCGACTCAAGCTCATCTTCTTCTCCCAAATATGGCCTCAAATCTGAAATGTTAAAGGTGGGACTAACCCCAAACTCGGGAGGCAACTCAAGTTTATATGCATTATCATTAATCTTCTCAAGTATTTTAAAAGTACCATCAGCTCTAGGCATCAATTTAGACTTTCTCAGTTCTGGAAATCTATCCTTTCTCAAGTGTAACCAAACTAAATCACCCGGTTCAAGTCTAACTTCCTGCCTACCTTTACTACCAGCAATTCTATATTTTTCATTCATCTTTTCAATATTGTGTTTAGTGGTCTCATGAATTTTCAAAATAAAATCAGCACGTTCCTTTGCATCATTATGAGTTCTCTCACTAGTAGGTAAAGGCAAGATATCAATAGGAGCACGAGGATTGAATCCATACACTAACCGAAAAGGACTTACCTTGGTGGTAGAATGTGTTGCCCGATTATATGCAAACTCCACATGTGGCAAACATTCTTCCCACATCTTTAAATTTTTCTTCAAAGCAGCTCTCAACATGGTGCCCAAAGTGCGGTTCACTACTTCTGTTTGCCCATCAGTTTGTGGGTGACATGTTGTAGAGAACAACAGTTTTGTACCCAACTTGTTCCATAGGGTGCACCAAAAGTGACTCAAAAATTTAGCATCACGATCTGAAACAATAGTAGAAGGCATACCATGCAAGTGAACAATCTCTTTGAAAAAAAGGTCGGCAATATGTACAGCATCATCACTTTTCTGATACGGTATAAAATGTGCCATCTTAGAAAAACGATCCACCACAACAAAAACGCTGTCCCTCCCCCTCTTAGTCCTAGGCAATCCCAAAACAAAGTCCATAGAGATATCCGCCCAAGGAATGGAAGGAGTGGGAAGAGGCATGTATAAACTGTAAAATCCCCAAAAGTGGTAGCAAGAAAATTCAGCTCATATACACTTATGAAAAATGAGGGGAATTAAAACTTTGAATTATAATAAGTGTGAGTTCAAAGTGAGGGTTTAGACTTCCCAAAACTTCCAAACATAGAGATCTAAATTCATAACTTGGATCTTCATAGTCCAAATATTCAACCTTCCAAATTTCAGCTCATTTGGAGGAGTTTTAATATTTGTTTGGGATTAAAAGGAGAAGCCCTCTAATCTGAATTTCAAATTCAGTTTCAAATTCCAATTCCCTCAATTTGAAAATTGGGTTTCACAAATGTGTTCTCCACCTTTTACTAAGCAGCCATGCTAAAAATTGGAAATTTTGGAGCTGGTTTGCTATACTTTTGAGGCAATATAAAGTGGAGAATTCAAACTCTTTTTCAAATTCAAATGATCAATCCACATCCAATTTTCACACCCGAATTCAAACTATTTGAATTCAGCAAATTCAAACTATGACTTGGGGTTGAAGTCAAGTCTTTAATGTTGAGTTGCTGGTGGGAAAATATCAGAAAAAGTTGATTAAACAAAGAGGGGAGGTGGGGCCCATTTGTCAGCCACCCACAGGAATTACCGCCTTTGCTCCATTCGGTCGAACAGCAGGGGCGCGACAGCTCCCGTCTCCGACCCACGCCCGAGGTGTGCCGCGCCACCTCCTGTTTTCTGCCGCCTACTTGATCGTCCGCGCGTGCCACAGTCCCAGCACAACCCCCCTTGCTCTCTCGGCCGTCCACCGACGTGTTTTCCCTTTTCCCTGCTCAGTTCGCGTAGCCTCGGCCGCCGCTCGGTTGATCCGCGTCGCCTGTTCATCATCGACACCACTCCGACGTTGTCACGACCGGTTGAGGTTGTAGGAAGGTGCGCAAGGCCCTCTAGTTCCTCTCTGACGACAGCCCCTGTCGTTCCTTCGAGCTGGTCCCGAGAACTGAGCCTATGTTCATCGTTCCATTTTCCAGCTTCCCGCCAAGATGCCGCACCGTCGACCGGCCACCTCAGACTCGTTCACGCTCATCCAACCGGTGTTATAGGTGCGTTGTTGACCCTTCTTGCTGTCCTCCCAATTTGGAGCTAGGTCATAGCCTAGGTTGGCCGGAATTCAAAGATTGTCACCGGCGGTTCCTTGGAACCGAGTTGAAAGAAATCGGGAAATTCCAGGGACATATTGGGTTGGGGCTCGCAAGAGTGTAGGCATAGGTTCTCCAAGCCATGACGACCCTTCTCAAGCAAACGGCAGGAAATACCATGCAGAGTCCGAAGAGTTCTCCGTGTTTTTCCTCACGGCGGGGAAGAACCACTTCGGTCGCACCGTGAGGTCAAGTTTCCAGCCGTTTTCCGAGGGATCAGGGTAGTGTTCTGAGCTCCCCAGGTCACGGTGGTGCTTTAGGGCCCAACGGCGATCAGTTTCCGGGCTTGCCGGGCGACCACCACGTCGCCGGAGTCGCCCGAGTTACTGCCACCGTCGGGGAGGTATTTCCGGCAAGTTAGCACTGCCACCGAGCTCACCAAAGTGTTCCTCGTCGGGTTTTAGGCACAGGCGGCAAAGGTTGAGCCGTTTGAGGCACGGGACAGCCGTTCCGACGAGACACGGTCGCTTCTCCGGCGAGGAGGCCGGCCGGGCGCGAGGTTGAAGAAGGTGGGGGCCTGCCCCACCTGTCAGTGGCACCAGGAAGGCGCCGGATCGGCTTGTGGCGCCGGATCTGGTGCGGCTGCGCGGGAATAACCCCGTAGCCCCCGGTGTTGCTCAAATCTGATTGGTCCGAATTAAACCAGTGGGCCCAGCCCAATTATTTGAAGTTTCTATTAGGGAAATAATTTCCGAAATTAGCTGATATTTGCAAGCCCATAACTTTGTGTAGAAAACTCCAAAAAGAGTGAAACCAATTTTGTTGGAATCCTCATGAGGAGTACTTCACAGAGAAACCAATTTTAGGCTATGAAAATGCCCAGGAATTTCTGTAGAATAGTTTTTATTAAATCCTTTAGGGATTTATTACAGGAGCAATTCTGTATGAAATATTCCCAAATTTGGGTAGCAAATCCTCTTCATAGATACTGATCTTCAGTAAAAATTTGGGCTTCATTGGAGGTCATTTGCTAGGTGAAATTACTTTCTCAAGTTCAGCCTATATTTGAAAATTCAAATTTAAACAGAAGCTTTTTCAGAACTCCTGTCTAAGTTCAAAAATTCATATCTCTCTGATGGTAGTTACAAAAATGGTGAAACAAATTTTGTTAGAACCATGGAGACTTACCCTAATCAGATCTTCCGCCATTAGCTATGTCCAAGCTCCTGAAGTGGGCTAAAAATTCAGAGAAGCATTGTACTTGTAGGAATTTTAAATACTACATTGTGCAATGACATAGCTCCAAATTTGGCTCAAATCATCCTTAGAGAGTCTAGTATCCACTATAAAAATCCCAAAGCCAATTAAGGAATATAAATAGCAGTAGCTATGAATAGTAGTTCAATTCTTATAAATCCTTAATACTTATACATGTATTTTATTACATTTCATAATAGTGACCGAAGTCGAGGATACGCCAGAGCCCTTGGACGTCCTGCCACCGGAAGCTGACTTTCCGTTTAACTTGCAACTAGGCAAGCCCCGGTTTGCACTTAAGTACCTTTTATAAAGTTTTCCATTTGTATCACTTATGTCTAGGTTGAAATGTATGCATTAGAGTTAGGGTGATTGAAACCCCACTTGCATAGCCTTTTAAATCCTATGGAGGGTTGGGTAGTTTACAAACTCGACGAGTAGAGAATGCCATGCTAATGTATAGGATCCCGGTAGAAGACGAGTAGTTGGAAGCTACTCGCGAGATAGTACTTATCACACGGGAAGAAAAGAGGTAGATAATGGCTTAAGTTATGAAAATGAGACCCAGCAGGGGGGATAGGAAGCAGTGAGCAGAGGTCTCACGTGCGTAGCCCTGTTGGTGTCGGTTGAGGACCGTCCGTGTGCGGCCCTGCTGGACAAGTATCGAACAGTACCGGATGCATACTGGCATATGGGAACCAGGAAACCGATGTAATTGGTTAACCTGGGTGTCGAGGCTTACCCAACCGTAAATAGGAGTGGGTTGAGGGTAGCAAGGTGTAAATCTGCCTGTGGGCACAGTCACGCTCCACGCGGGGACCTCCTACCCGTTACGGATGGACCGGTTCAGCATTTGGGTTGCCTTTGAAAGGTTGTTGCATACAACAGAGTAGGAAGGGGTGTGGAATCACGCTTCTGAAAGTGGGTGTATGTGACGTGTTATCCGGGTGTGTCTTGATTGCAATCACCGTCCCTCGCGGTTATTTGAGTACCCGCTTGTTCACTGCGCTGTGACGTAGTAAGAAGTGAAATAAGCCGACTGAAAATGCTGTATTGATCTTAATGTCTTGAATACCTTGATTGCTGTAGAGATAGAGCTAACTAAGTTTATATTCCACTTTGGGCATCTCCACATCGGGGGAAAGCGTTTCTTGTTTGATTGTGGACTTTCGATGTGAGGGCTGCCTAAGGCACATGAACCTGCTGCTATAAAACTGGAAGTAAGGATCAACTTATAGGTGTGTCTTTATTGCAAATTCCTTTTCCCATCTTACATATCCTTGCACGTAGAGTTCCATGCCTAGGGTTGACGGTTAAGACTTGCTGAGCCTTCGTGCTCACGGTTGCAATATTTGAGCTGTGTGCAGGTGAGAGTTATGAGGAAGGTTCCGAGGGCGAGGTGATACACCTGTCGGGGTACAAGGCCGAGCTGGAGCCCTGCACGCCGCCGTGATCTCCGGTTCCATACTGCTAGTGTGTAGCGTACCCGGGCTGGACGGCTGCACTTTTGCATAGTTAGGATGAGAGGCCTTATATGTATATTACTTGTGCTGTATGAATAGGTTTTGTAAAAAGACTTCCGCTGTTTTCTATCAAATAAAAGTTTGTATGTTATCCTTTATTCTTTTCGTGTGTGCTGTTGGGTGCCGCATCGCACGGCACCACCCTATGCGATCCTGGAGTGGGTGAACCACGGGGTGGTCCCCACATAAACCATGTGGATTCAAACGGGACTTAGCTTTCTGACATGTGGTGCAGTGAGCCACAAACCGCTCTACATCTCTCCTCATATATGGCCAAAAGAAATGTGTGGCCAGAACATCCTCCGTCTTCTTTGCGCCAAAAAGGCTGTGAGACCTATGTGTGCTGAATACATTGGCAATTAGGATAAAAGTTAGCATTAACATTCAAAGTTTTGAATATTGCCAAAACATTCTTCTGTGGCAAGGTCCGACAAGTTCTTTGTTAGGTCCGCCAAGTGTTGGCAAGGTCCGACGCAAGGTCCGGAGAGCTCCTGCAAGGTCCGGAGAGCTTCTGTGAGGTCCGGAGCTTGTTTTTAGGGAGCTCCCATGAAGTTCAACTCGTAGAACTGCAGCGTCTTGTTTTTGCTTTTAACTCGCAATGTTTCAAACTTTCTTTATGGGAAGGTTTGCTTAGTATTAATTTTCTAAGTTTTTGGTGTGTTTTGGTGGTTATGGCTGTTATCATTTGATATGGTTTGCAACATGCTTATGTGACGTGCTCATGTAAGGTGTTGTGGTTTTCGAACTAACGTGAGTCAAGTCGAGGACTTGTGCTCGGAAGAATTGGTTGTTTATTCATGTGCAGGTGTTGCTTGAGTTCAAGACATGGCTGGTGACGGGATCCTTGGACTAGTCTCAGGGAGGAGTTGAGGTTCCAACAACCAAGTTTGGGAGGAGCTGTGGTTGAGTTGATCCGGAGGTCGCGCAGCATGTTTGGATCAAGGGCAGTGCATATGAACGTTGCGTGTATGTCGTTGGAAGGTGTTTGCACGTGTGCAAGGAGTGCATGGACGTGGCAACATTGCTCCAAGGCGTGATGAAGAGAAGTGGACGTAAAGAATTGGTCGGAAAGGTCCAACCGGCTGGATTGCATACTCAGGCTGAGGCTGAGTCGGATATGGCTCAAATATTTAAGATTTGAGTTGGTTATGATAGGATTTCATGCTAGGCACGAAGTTGAGTTGTTTTAGAAATGTTTAGGACGTTCCTAAGGTGTTTGGAAGTCTCACGATTGCTTCTATCTGCGAATAGGAGAGTCCTGAGCAGTTATGGTAAGTTAGGATACGAGTCCAATTAGGAGTAGGAGCCCTAGATTAGATTGTTTAGCCTGTGGGCTGGCTATAAAAGCAAGGGAGGCCAGAGCTCTCGTGGGTAGAGAACTTTGGGCTATTCCTCTTGTGTTTCTATTGAATAAAGTTCATAGTTTCGAGAAGCTTTTGTGCCTTGTTCGTCCGACTTGTTTTTCGTCAAGTCTTTCTCGCCGAATTTCTGGACAGACCGACGTTGCTTCGGTGTTTCGTTCATAACTCGAGTTTTACAGATCCGATTGATGTGATTCTTTTTGGGTTGTCTTCACAACTCAATTATCTATCATCTGTGAAATTTTCACGATCTTCGGATCTGTAGTTTTTGAGATACACGAGTTTCTTTGCAGCATTGCAGATCTGTTTTATATCGGGTAGAACAGATTGATCTTCGTTTAATGTTTTGAACGTATCTCAAGTTTTACTTTGTGTTTTCAAGTGATTCTTGTTGCATTAGATCTGTGACTTGATTCTCTACCTCTCTACTTGATTTTTCACGGTTGAACAAGTTTGAAAACACTTGCACACACGGTTTCTTTAACCGATTGATTTTTGCTGAGGGGTTTTTGTTGTTTCCGCTGCGAAAAGTTTTAATCTAGCATTCACCCCCCCTCTGGTAGCTGTTCACGTGCTCTTCAATCCTACAATTGGTATCAGAGCCAAGGTGCTCTAATCTTTGTGATTTGCACATGTTTTGACTAACCATCATGGAGAAGTACTCCGCAAAACCTTATGTGTTCAATGGCATCGATTTTCAGGTTTGGAAGGCGCGGATGGAGGCCTACATACAGGCGCAAGGCTTCGCCATATGGGAAAAGGTCTACCGGAACTTCGATGTACCACCCAACGATCAAGTTACGGCTGCGAACATGAGAGATGTTGACAACAACAACAAGGCTCGCAACTTGATCATCCAAGGATTGACTCAAAGCGATTTCGACCGTGTTGCACACCTCCGATCTGCATATGATGTTTGGAAAGCTCTTTGTGACTACCATGAAGGATCCAATACGATCAAGGAGGTAAGGCAAGATATGTTTAAGAAAGAATACATACGTTTTGAGATGCAACCCGGTGAGTCAATTGACGACCTTTTTGCTCGCTTTAATAAAATTCTCATAAACTTGTGTAGTGTCAATGTTAACTTTTCAGATGCTGAAAATGCTAGCCAATTGTTAGGAGCATTAGATATGTCAATTTGGGAGATGAAAGTTACATCTATTCGTGAATCTACTGCCATGAATTCTCTTACTTTAGACGTGCTTTATTCTAAATTGAAAACTCATGAAATTAAAATCATCTCACATAAAAACCCCAACAAGTCTATTGCATTTGTTTTGCAACGTGACATGTCTAGTTCTAGTCAATCATCATCTAGTGGTGCACTCTCTTTGCTGTCCTCTCTAACCCTTGAACAGATTGAAGAGTTTCCAGAGGAGGAGCTTGCACTCATCTCTACTCGGTTCTCAAAAGCATTGCAAAATGTGAGAACTAGAAGGAGAGGAAGCTCCGGACCTCAACGATGTTTTGAATGTGGTAAGACAGGACATTTTTGTACGGAGTGCCCTAACCTTTCAGGTCCGACTTCACGTGAAGAAAAGCAAACAAGGCCGAAGAAATCGTTTGCAAAGAATAAGAAGAAGAAAGATTTATCAATGCGCAACATAGTGCATAGTATGATCTCTGCACTTAAAGATTTCGGCTCAAGTGATGTGGACACCGGTAGTGATGAAGATGAAGAATCTATGGCAAATATGTGTTGCATGGCGAGCAAGTCAAGTTCAAGCTCCGAGGAGGCAGAACACAACAGCGACGATGAAGAGGTATATCCCACTTGCGAAGAAATGTGTGATGCTATTTCTCGTGCCACTGTTATATTAAAGAAAAAGTATAAAAAACTTAGGAACAATGCTGTTAAAATTGAATCACTAGAATCTGAAATTAATCGTTTAAAAACTTTGATTCCTAGTGATGATTCTTGTTCCTCATGTGATTTAATTTATGAACAATTATCCTCTTTAAGAAGTGCACACGCATCTACACTTGATAAACTTGAACTTGAAATTGAAAAGAACAAAGAGCTTGCTGCACTTAATGATAAAAATTTGAAAGATGCTTGTTGTTCTACAATTGATTTGCATTGTTCTTCATGTGATGATCTGAATAAGAAACTAAATGATGCTATGAATGAGATTCCTATTTTGAACAATCCTTTACGTGTGCATGAAGTTAAATATTGTTCAAATTGCAAACTAAAAGGAAAAACTTCATGTGAAAACTGCTTTGATCTGTCCAATAAACTTGATGACATGCATAGGACACTAGGTCGGTTTTCTAATGCAAATAAGAACCTAAACTTGCTGCTGAATTCTTCCAAGTCTTGTAATGATAAAACTGGTTTAGGTTTTAATTCTCATACTCATGCTAAGGCACACCCACCTAAAGTTGTAAAGTCATTAGGAAGCGGTTTGACTCAAACAGCTCCTAGACAAAAAGAGGTGATTTTCAAATCTGCAGGAGTACTGTCCCATTCGGGTTCTAATAAACGTGTTGCTTGCTCATCTAGACATGATAATAAGGTTATTTTTCATTGTACCTACTGTGGTAGAGATGGTCATGTCATGGATTTTTGTTATAGACTAGCTAAACACGATAAGAAACAAAGAATACTTGCTAGATCACATAACAACCAAGCAAAATCTGCTAGACCGAATGTTCGGAGCTTGCAACCTGCTGTAATGAGTCAAAAACTTGCTCCCGGACCTACTGTTTTTTGTTCTACATATAACACATCTTCTAAGTCAGTAGTTGGGAACAAAAATTTTCGATGTTTGGCTCATAAACCTGCTGTACCTTCTCAGCTTTCGCGTGTTATTCCTGCTGGACGTCGTGTGACTCAGTACTGGATTCCTAAAAGTCTTTTAACTAACCCCATTATTGAGTCATCTACGTATTGTGCTGCTGTGTAGGTTTCACGTTTGAGGAAGGAGAACATTTGGATTGTGGATTCAGGTTGCTCACGCCACATGACCGGTAACAAAGAATGGTTCTCCTCTCTCTCTTTTGTGTCACGTGTAGAAAATGTTACTTTCGCCGATAACTCTTCTACTCCCATAATTGCTAAAGGTTCGGTTAGAGTAAACAATCTCTACACTTTGAAAGATGTGGCACTTGTTAAAAATTTGAAATACAATTTGCTTTCGGTTTCACAATTGCTAGATGAAAATCTAGAGGTTAGCTTTGCTAAAAATTGCTGCAAGGTTGTAGATTCAAAAGGTGAGCTTTTGTTTAACACGTCTAGGTTTGGAAGAGTTTTTAAAGCTGATTTTGATTTGTCAACTTCTAATCATCGGTGTCTAGTTGCTAATGGTACAAAGGATCTATATTTTTGGCATCGTAGACTTGGTCACATAGGCTTTGATCATCTCACTCGTGTTAGTGCTCTCGATCGCATACGTGGGCTGCCGAAACTTAAAAAGGACAATGATATTGTGAGCTCTTCTTGTAGACATGCTAAGTTTGTTGCAGGTTCACATGCTCCTCTCACAATGATCATGACAGCTGAACCGGGACAACTTTTACATCTTGACACAGTAGGTCCGGCACGTGTTCAATCCTTCCGAGGTAAATGGTATGTGCTTGTGATTGTTGATGATTATTCCAGATATTCTTGGGTTTATTTTATGGCATCTAAGAATGAAGATTTTAGTCATTTTAGAACTTTATTTCTTAGATTATCTATTGATCACCCAGGATCATTAAAAGCAATTAGAAGTGATAACGGAACTGAATTTAAAAACCAATCCTTTGATCACTTTTGTGCTGAAAATGGAATAGATCATCAATACTCTTCACCCTATGTACCACAACAAAATGGTGTCATAGAAAGAAAGAACAGGACCTTAGTTGAGATGGCTAGGACTATGCTTGATGAATATCAAACTCCTAGGAAATTTTGGGCTGATGCAATTGCAACCGCTTGTTATGTCTCAAATCGTGTTTTCTTGCGTTCTAAGCTTGGAAAAACCCCATCTGAGCTCTGGTTTGGACATAGGCCTAGTTTTACACACTTTAGGGTTTTTGGTTGCAAATTCTTTGTTAAGAAACATGGTAATCTTGATAAATTTGAAGCTAGATCTGTTGATGGCATGTTTCTTGGTTATCCATCTCATACTAGAGGCTACCGTGTGCTTTTACTTGACACTAACAAAATTGTGGAGACTTGCGAGGTTTCTTTTGATGAAGCTAGCCCAAGTACTATCTCCGATATTGCAGGTCCGGATCCATATCCGCAGGGGGAGAGTATTTTTATTGAAGAAGATGAAGAAGTGGTGCTGCTGCCCGAATACTCGGAAGTAAATAACGATCAAGCTGCTGATTTTGCACCACAACCAGCACCAACAGTCACTACTGCTGGTTCGGACCTTCCTCAATCAACAAGCTCTCCTAATCAAAGGTCCGAACATGAAGAATAAGGTGCTTGTGAAGTGTCTACTCCCCTCCGAGTACTCAAAAGTCATCCTCCACAACAAATCATTGGAAGCTTGCATGAACGAGTCACTCGGTCCAGGTTTTGCGGTCCAAACTCTCATGCTCATTCTGCTTTTGTTGCTTCTTTTGAACCCAAGGATATATCACACGCACTCACTAATGAATCTTGGATTCATGCCATGCAAGAAGAGTTAGAAAATTTTGAAAGAAATAATGTTTGGAAACTTGTACCTCCACCTCAAGGTCACACATTAATTGAAACTAAATGGGTATTTAAAATTAAGCAATGTGAGGATGGGGTTGTGGTTAGGAATAAAGCTAGGTTGGTTGCTCAAGGTTTCACTCAAATTGAAGGTCTATATTTTGATGAAGCATTTGCTCCTGTTGCTAGATTAGAAGCTATAAGAATTTTATTAGCATTTGCTGCATCTAAAGGTTTCAAGTTATATCAAATGGATGTTAAAAGTGCTTTTCTTAATGGCTACATAGAGGAGGAGGTTTATGTTAAGCAGCCACCAGGTTTTGAAAATCCAAATTTTCCTAATCATGTTTACAAACTGTCCAAAGCCTTGTACGGTATAAAACAAGCCCCTAGACCATGGTATGATAGGTTAAAAACATTCATACTTGAAAAGGGGTTTACCATGGGCAAGGTTGATAAAACTCTTTTTGTACTTAAGCATGGCAATGACTCATTATTCGTTCAAGTGTATGTTGATGATATTATCTTTGGTTGTGCTTCTCATGATTTCATGTCCAAGTTTTCAGCTGTGATGAGTTTAGAATTTGAGATGAGTATGATGGGAGAACTCACATACTTTTTGGGGCTGCAAATCAAGCAAACAAAAGAAGGAACTTTTGTGCATCAAACTAAGTATACAAAGGACCTTCTTAAGCGTTTCAACATGGACAAATACAAGCCTCTTCGGTCACCAATGGGAACAGCAACAACACTTGAACTTGACGAAGATGGTGACCCGGTTGATAAAAAAGAATACAGAAGTATGATTGGATCACTTTTGTATCTCACGGCGTCAAGACCGGACATACAATTCAGCGTATGTCTTTGTGCACGTTTTCAAGCTTCTCCACGTGCTTCACATCGCCAAGCCATCAAAAGGATTCTCAGGTACCTACATGGAACTCAAGAATTTGGCATTTTTCTTTCTTCTTCCTCAACCGTTTCTTTGAAAGTTTTTTCGGATGCTGATTTTGGGGGTTGTAGGATTGATAGGAAAAGTACTTCGGGTGCTTGTCATTTTCTTGGTAATTCACTTGTTGCTTGGTCCTCTAGAAAACAAAGTTCAGTTGCACAACCCACGGCCGAATCTGAATATGTAGCTGCGGCTAGCGCTTGCTCACAAATTCCTTGGATTGTTCAAACACTTAAGGACTATGGGGTTGATTTAGATAGTGTTCCACTGTTTTGTGATAACACTAGTGCAATTTGTATTGCTAAAAACCCCGTGGAACACTCTAGAACTAAGCACATTGACATTAGGTATCACTTTCTTCGTGATAATGTTGAAAAAGGAAACATTGTGCTTCACCATGTCGATACCGAACAACAATTGGCTGATATTTTTACAAAACCTTTGGATTTCACTCGTTTTTGTTTCATTCGTAGTGAAATAGGGGTTATGCATCCTCATGGCTTAAATTGAGGGGGAGTTTTTGAAACTTTGAAAGTCTATGTGTGAATCTGAAACTAATATAATATGAGCATAGTATTTCATACATATATGACTTTGTGATTCCTTTTACAGGCTGAAAGTTCTTACTACATTACTCATGTTATACGTTTTGTAGTTTTTGCCATGACTAGTAATTGGAATAATTACTTACACTAAATCTGGTCATGATCAAACTTTCTTGCTGTTTTGAACTTGTTGCGTGCTCACAAGTGCTTTTAATCATAAAAAATTAATCAAGTGATCAGCTCACATGTTGAGTTTTCAAATAAAAATTGAGAAAAGATCAAGAGAATATGCATGCATCACACTTCTTCTTTTGAGATTGCTTATCATTGCACTAAGATATGAACTTGGAAGGAATTGTGTATGACTAAAACCATGTCCTTAAGCTTCTGATTGTCAAATGACATAGGCTTGGCTTGGTTGGTTAGAATAAGGCTGATGCGGCATATAATCTCTTGCAAATATCATATGATCAACTTTGTGCCTTAAATGATTATGAATAATAAAAATGCAGCAACAAGCGTCATGTTTTCAGGTTTTGAAATAGTTGAGTAAGGGAGATCATGACTTGCTTAAACTGAAAAATAACTTTGATCTCTAGCATGGCTTACACTACTTTATGTATCTCATTGATGTGATAGTGTAAGTAACCTGATAGTATGACTTGGATGAGCTTTGTCTTGTATGCATATGTTATAATATGCTCATAACATTTAAAAATTTCTCTTTTGAACCTTGCTGAATACATTGTCAAAGGGGGAGAAATATGTATAAGGAGATATTTTTTTACACTTTGCATATGTTATACACTTTCTTCCTTCTCTGATTTTAAAAAATGGGGAGAAATTAATAAAGGGGGAGAAATGAGTTTTCAAAGCTTTTCAAAACTTTTCATAAGCCAATGTTAGGATTTTAATTGGTGTTGCCAATGCATTCATCAAGGGGGAGATTGTGAGACCTATGTGTGCTGAATACATTGGCAATTAGGATAAAAGTTAGCATTAACATTCAAAGTTTTGAATATTGCCAAAACATTCTTCTGTGGCAAGGTCCGACAAGTTCTTTGATAGGTCCGCCAAGTGTTGGCAAGGTCCGACGCAAGGTCCGGAGAGCTCCTGCAAGGTCCGGAGAGCTTCTGTGAGGTCCAGAGCTTGTTTTTAGGGAGCTCCCGTGAAGTTCAACTCGTAGAACTGCAGCGTCTTGTTTTTGCTTTTAACTCGCAATGTTTCAAACTTGCTTTATGGGAAGGTTTGCTTAGTATTAATTTGCTACGTTTTTGGTGTGTTTTGGTGGTTATGTCTGTTATCATTTGATATGGTTTGCAACATGCTTATGTGATGTGCTCATGTAAGGTGTTGTGGTTTTCGAACTAATATGAGTCAAGTCGAGGACTTGTGCTCGGAAGAATTGGTTGTTTATTCATGTGCAGGTGTTGCTTGAGTTCAAGACATGGCTGGTGACGGGATCCTTGGACTAGTCTCAGAGAGGAGATGAGGTTCCAACAACCAAGTTCGGGAGGAGCTCTGGTTGAGTTGATCGGGAGGTCGCGCAACATGTTTGGATCAAGGGCAGTGCATATGAAGGTTGCGTGTACGTCGTTGGAAGGTGTTTGCACGTGTGAAAGGAGTGCATGGACGTGGCAGCATTGTTCCAAGGCGTGATGAAGAGAAGTGGACGTAAAGAATTGGTCGGAAAGGTTCAACCGGCTGGATTGCGTACTCAGGCTGAGGCTGAGTCGGATATGGCTCAAATATGGAAGGTTTGAGTTGGTTATGATAGGATTTCGTGCTAGGCATGAAGTTGAGTTGTTTTAGAAATGTTTAGGACGTTCCTAAGGTGTTTCGAAGTCTCACGATTGCTTCTATCTGCGAATAGGAGAGTCCTGAGCAGTTATGGTAAGTTAGGATACGAGTCCAATTAGGAGTAGGAGTCCTAGATTGGATTTTTTAGCCTGAGGGCTGGCTATAAAAGAAAGGGAGGCCAGAGCTCTCATGGGTAGAGAACTTTGGGCTGTTCCTCTTGTGTTTCTATTGAATAAAGTTCATAGTTTCGAGGATCTTTTGTGCCTTGTTCGTCCGACTTGTTTTTCGTCAAGTCTTTCTCGCCGAGTTTCTGGACAGACCGACGTTGCTTCGGTGTTTCGTTCATAACTCGAGTTTTACAGATCCGATTGACGTGATTCTTTTTGGGTTGTCTTCACAACTAAATTATCTATCATCTGTGAAATTTTCACGAGCTTCGAATCTGTAGTTTTTGAGATACACGAGTTTCTTTGCAGCGTTGCAGATCTGTTTTATATCGGGTAGAACAGATTGATCTTCGTTTAATGTTTTGAACGTATCTCAAGTTTTACTTCGTGTTTTCAAGTGATTCTTGTTGCATTAGATCCGTGACTTGATTCTATACCTATCTACTTGATTTTTCACGGTTGAACACGTTTGAAAACACTTGCACTCACGGTTTCTTTAACCGATTGATTTTTGCTGAGGGGTTTTTGTTGTTTCCGCTGCGAAAAGTTTTAATCTACCATTCACCCCCCCTCTGGTAGCTTTTCACGTGCTCTTCGATCCTACAAAGGCCCATCAAACCTCCACCATGTGCCTCCTGTAATAACAAAAGACGAATGGAACCAACTGGAATGCATAGGCGGTTAGCTCTAAACAAGAATTCATCATCCAGTACAAATTTATTCCAGGTATGACCTTTTCTACAATGCAGCAACACATCTTTAAAATCAGCATCAAGAGCATATTGTTCTTTAATTGATTCAAGTCCAAAAATTCGACAATCAAGTTGGGACAACATATTATATCGTCTAGACAATGCATCAGCAATCAAATTATCCGTCCCTTTCTTATGTTTAATGACATAAGGAAAAGACTCAATAAATTCAATCCATTTTTCATGTCTATGATTCAGATTATTTTGAGAACGAATATGCTTTAGCGATTCATGATCATAATGAATAACAAATTCTTTAGGCCATAAATAATGACGCCATGTCTCTAAGCATTGTACGAGAGCATAAACTTATTTATCATATGTGGAGTAATTCAGGACAGGACCATTAATTTTTTTACTAAAGTATGCAACCGGTTTACCACCTTGCAGTAAAACACCACCAATGCCAACTCCACTAGCATCACATTCAAGTTCAAAAGTCTTACTAAAATCAGGAAGTTGCAGCAATGGTGCGTGTGTAAGCTTGTCCTTCAAGGTGTCAAAGGACTCCTCTTGTGCTTTCCCCCAATGGAACACCACACCTTTCTTAGTCAACTCATGCAATGGGGCAGCAATAGTGCTAAAATCCTTGACGAAACGTTGGTAGAAACCTGCAAGACCAAGAAAACTCCTTACCTGTGTGATGGCTTGAGGTATTGGCCAGCTCTTGATCGCTTGAATTTTCATCTCATCCACCTCAATTCCCTGTGGAGTCACAACATAGTCAAGAAAGGAAACTCGATTCGTACAAAAGATGCACTTCTCAAGGTTACCAAATAAACATGCATCTCTCAAAGCATTAAAAACAGCACGTAAATGATCCATATGTTCATCCAATGACTTGTTATAAATCAAGATATCATCAAAGTAAACCACCACAAATTTTCCAATAAAAGCTCTCAAAACCTAATTCATCAAACACATGAATGTACTTGGTGCATTAGTTAAACCAAAAGGCATTACTAACCACTCATACAACCCAAATTTGGTTTTGAAAGTTGTTTTCCATTTATCTCCCAATTTCATTCTTATTTGGTGGTAACCACTACGCAAGTCAATCTTAGTGAAAATTATAGAACCACACAACTCATCAAGCATGTCGTCTAGCCTAGGAATAGGATGACGATACCTTATAGTAATATTGTTAATGGCTCTACAATCAACACACATACGCCAAGTACCATCTTTCTTAGGAACCAAAAGTACAGGAACAGCACAAGGACTAAGCCTTCACGTACATACCCACGGTCCAAAAGGTCTTGGACTTGCCGCTGAATTTCCTTAGTCTCCTCGGGGTTGGTTCTATATGCAGCACGGTTTGGCAAAATTGCACCTGGAATCAAATCAATTTGATGTTCAATCCCTCTCAAAGGTGGAAGTCCTGGGGGTATCTCAGCTGGAAAAATATCCTCATACTCTTGCAACAAGTTAGTAACTGCTGCAGGCAAAGACCTAGCAATATCATATATGGAGAACAAAACTTGTTTGCACACCAATGCACAGCAAATATCATGATTAGAAATTTCAGCAAGGTCTGATTTTGTAGCAAGCATTACACGACCCTTCAATTTAATTCCCTCAGTCTTAAAACTAGGTGTAGATCTCTCATTATTTAGTGGTAATACAGAATTAATGACTTGTTGATTTTCTGATTTAGAACTACTAGAAATTCCAGCTCTCTCCCTATCAGCTTGTACAATTTCTGCAGGAGTCAAAGGTATCAAAGTAATTTTCTTTCCTTTATGCATAAAAGTATATTTATTACTTCTACCATGGTGCAAAGCATCCTTATCATGTTCCCAAGGTCGACCCAATAAAAGTGAACACGCTTGCATGGGTACCACATCACAATCAACGGAATCAACATATGTACCAATGGAAAACAGAATTCTGCAAGTTTGTGATACCTTAGCTCTTCCAGAATCATTCGACCATTGAATATAGTACGGATGTGGGTGTGGTCGTGTATTCAAGCTAAGCTTCTTGACCAATTCAGAACTCACCAAGTTGTTGCAGCTTCCTCCATCAATGATGACACGTGCTCGCCGGTTCTTGATGACAAAGAAATCTGAAACAAATTAGGCGTTGTAATCTATCAAGTTGTTGTACCTGTGTGTTCAGCACCCACTGCACAATGATGTTCATGTAGGCTGATGTGTCTTCACTCCCAAAAACATGTCTCTCATCATTGTCCGTGGCAGCTTCATCATCATTGTTGTCTTTGACATCGGAGGTGCTGATGTATCCTCCCTCTTCTGTAGCCACGTATGCCCGCTGACTAGGACAATCTTTTTGCACATGACCAAGACCATGGCAGCGGTGGCACTGAATACCCGAAGTGCGTCCTATTGAAGCAACGGATGAAGCATTTTTGGCGGGTACATGCATGGAATTTTTACCCGAATCCGCAGGTCGTGCAGGTGGTGGTTTCGGTACTGCTGAAACGTTGTTGCTGCCAGAAGGAAGCTTGGCTGCTGGTTTTGGTGAAAGGGCATCAAAACGGAATGACTTGGACGCCCCCGAAGATGTTGTCATGCGTGGAGTGTAGGAGGCACCGCTGTTGCTCTTGTTCTTTTGTTGACGACCCTGTAACTCCTTTTCTGCAAGCATAGCAAGCTGGAACAACTGGTTGACAGTATTAAATTCCTTATAATCAACAATATCCTGTATCTCACGTCTCAACCCCCTATAGAAACGACAAATTTTATCTTCAGTGTCCTCTACTACCCCACATCGTATCATACCCTTTTGAAGCTCCGCATAATAATCTTGGACAGAATTATTTCCCTGCTCTAAGCGCTGCAATTTCTTTCGTAAATCACGTTGGTAGGATGGAGGAACAAAACGATTACGCATAGCTTCTTTTAAACGTTCCCATGTATCAGGTTGTAAGCGTGTGGTACCTAGTTCATTCCACCATATTATAGCAAAATCCTTAAACTCACTAGTGGCTTGTCAAACTCTATGTTGTTCAGGAACAAGGTGGGAATTAAATTTCTGCTCAACCGTCATTTCCCAATCAAGATATGCCTCAGCATCATAAGCACCAGAAAATGAAGGTATGGAAAATTTAACTTTAGCAAAAGGGTCATCAAGAGGGCGGTTATTGTTACCACGCATGTTGTTTCCTACCATACCATGAGTGTTTTGACGAAGGCGTAGAAGTTCATTCTGCGCAGCACGTGTATCCACCTCTCCATTGACATCACACAACACGTCTTCTTCTTCTTCAAAGTTGTTGTGGTGGGTAGCATCATGGCTGAATGGTAGGTGGGTCTCCATATCATCAATCCTTCCAACTAGCGAGCTTAAGCGTTTGTCCAACCTGTAAGTGCCCCAGTTTTTGACACATGTTTAAAGTGTTCATCACCACAACACACACCTCATTTGAAGCAAGTTGATGAACACAAATGAAGAGCAAGTAACCACCATCAACATGTTCATTAGAGAACAAACTCACATATTGCAAAAGTGGTATTTCCCACATCTGATATAGAGGGGCTGGGCATATGAAAACTCCTACACATTGCTAGGGATGTCCATGCCAAGTTTCACCCAAATTCAAAACCTTTGTGAGGTCATTTTGGGTATAGCTAGAAAGACGGCAGTTTGAAACCATATTCAAATTCAAACTGATTTTATCCCATGAATTCAAAAGTGGGAGGCATATTCTTATTCAGCACATTTTTGTGAGCTCACACACCAATTTTCACTCCTTTGGAGTTGATCTTGACACGAGCTAAGTGGGACAAATTCAAACTTTATTTGAATTTCAAACTGAACATGTGCTGAAATTCATCCAAACCAAACCCAATTTGAATCCTAATCAATTCAGATGGCTCATGGGTGAATAATTTGAATCACCATGGGTATTTTGGGGCTCACTGTTTACAACAGTGATGAGGAGTTAATTTCAGAGGTTAAACTTGAGTGTGGGACCCACATGTCATAGAGAGAAGGGGGGAAGACTTGCATACAAAGTCACAGCCTCGGTGGGAAATTCCACCGAGCAGATGCCGGCTGTGCCACCGAGAAGCATCCGGCGCCACCAGCTGCTTCCCTCTTCGCGCGCTGGCGCCCAGGGCGGCTTGCTCGCGCCTCCACGCGACCGGCACCGCCTCAGCCCGAGCGAAGACTGGCTGGCTTTATCCCCTCTCGTGCGACCCCGAGCAGCGGCAGTTTTTCTCCCCAAAGCTCTCGGTCGATCGGGAAAACCAGCAAATGATCGCCCCTTTCCGTCCCTGAGCTGCTAGACAGCACCCTGAGATCGCACTCCACCTCCCCAACGACAAAAACCCGAGCTCCGACCTCCCTTGCCCGAGAACGATCGCCACAGCGGCGACCTAACCTCAGCCGAAGGTCAGGCGCTCGCGGACAGCGTTCCACGGGAGCTTTCACGGTCCAGCAAGAGCGGCAACAGGAGCGCGCAACAGCCGTGTTGCTCTCCTCCATGTTTGGGAGCAAACCGTGAAGAATACACTGCAGATTTCCAGTTTTGCCCGGCGGCCTTAAACCGAGCTTCCGGTACGGATTCTTCAAATTCTCATGCTATGGTCTTTCTTTAGTTATCAAATCTTGCACATAGGTGCTGGACTAGCCAGCGATCAGTTTCCTTTCTGCATCCGTGGCATGAAACCGACTAGGAGTGACGAATTTTGAGCTCGATCGAGGGCGTTCATGGCGGGCACGATCGGTCACATGGTGCCGACCGACTTGCCGCCCTCTTTGAACCCTTTTGACACCTTGTCGAGCTTCCTAGAGGTGTACTGATGCTGTAGAACCGATTGTTCGAGGTTTTGGCGGGTTAGAACCCACGGCCGACGGCGCCGAACCTCAACCGAAGCCGCCGCACGTCGCCGGGCTATTGCCGGTCACCGCCAGCTCGAACTGACCCCACAGACGTGCTCCTCGACGTCGACAACCCCCTGGCGGCGAGTTTCAGACCATGGGATGGCCGGCAGCGGCAAGCCGGTGAGCTCCGGGTCTGCTCCGGCGATGGGAGGCAGCGCGGGCGCGAGGGCGCGTCGGGAGGAAGACGAAGCCGGCTGGCCCACGCGTCAGCGGCTTAGAAATTTAAATCAGGATCGGGTGTGGCTGGGTGCTGCTGTGCTGGCGTGCAAAAACCCTGTGGGCCTCAGTGTGCTGTCGCCTCCCGCCCAACACGTGTCCCCGCGGGCCCTGGCAGATTTAAACTTTTCACCCGATTTTCAGATTTCCTTCAAACTTCAAATCCTCATAACTTTGGCTAGAAAGCTCCAAATCAAGTGAACCAAATTTTGTTGGATTCAGCTCTCTGAGCACTTTCCAGCAAATCAAGTTTCACTTCATGAAAATCCTTAATTCTCCAGAATTAATTCCTCAAAATTTAAACTGTTTGGAATTTTAACTGGAGAATACTTTGGAGGAAAATTCTCAAATTTTGCTGGGATGTTCACCAAAATATACCTGAACCACCATAAAAATTTCAGATCCATTTGAGCTCATTTGATCCACCTAATGGTGTGATTAGTGAAACTGTTCCAGAGAAAATAGAAAATGTTCAGAAACATTTTTAGAATTTCCTCTGAAATTGTTTAGCTTATATCTTTAGCTAGGAACCTTCAAATTAAGTGAGACCAATCCCATTAGAACCCTCTGACAACCTAGTTTTCATAAAGTCATAGTTTGTTTCATGAAAATCCTTAGAACACCCTACAAGCCTTCAATTAAGGTCAAGTACATAATGAATTGTGGAGGGCCCAAATGAGCTTTGCTGCAACTAAAACTTGATCAAGCCTGTGTCTAGGTTGTAACCATACCACAGTAATAGTTTCACAGTCATTGGGTTTGTCTAGTAAGAGTTATGGACTTCACAAGTTTAAATCCAATCAAATGCATTTAAATTAATACATATACTTGTATATCATGTAGTCGCTAAGGTCCAGGAGGAACCCGAAGTCCTAGACTTCGTTACTCCGTAGGAGCAGCTAGCCTACGACCAAGAGCAGCAAGGCAAGCTCCGGTTTGCATTAACCTTTTTATAATTTTTTATTGTTTTGAGCACATACTTGAATACTATTGTTCCTTGCATTAGAGTCTTGTTTGGAAACCCAATTGCATAGCCTAGAAAACCATGGGTTGGAATTAGGATTGAAAACCCCGTTAGCTACTGCAAAGCTAAGTTAGAGTAGGATTCGGTACAAGTCGAGTAGTTGGAACTACTCGCGAGCAGAGGCTAGAGGCACTCGACTCGGGTAGACATAGCACATGATACACATGGCAAGAAAGATGAGACCGAGCAGAGAGTAAGGGCAGCAGGACTTTGGGGCCTGTGTGCTGTAGCTCCGCTTGTGTCGATTGAGGACCGAGCCGTGTGCGGGCCTGTTGAACAAGCTAGAACAGTACCGAATACCTACCAGCTATATGGGAACCGGGAAACCGATGTAACTCGGGTAGTTGGTGTTGAGACATAGCCGGTCGTTCAGAGGGTAGGTTGACGGGTTGTTCGTGACGGGTTGTTCGGGTAACCCTGCAGGTGTAAATCGATTATAATCGCCGTCCCTCGCGGTCAGTAAGTACCACTTGTTCACTGTACCGTGACGAAGAGAGAACAGGCTAGTCACATGTTAAAATGTTGCTGATTGAATGATGGACATTGATTGTTAATGATATGCTGTAGTTGAGAGCAAATTAAAGTTCCTTTCAACTTTGGGCAAAGTACATGAGAGAAATGCGTTTCTTGTTTGATTGCGGCTCTCTCATGTGCCTTAGCGTAATGTTCTCCACAACCTGCTGCTAAAACTTGAAAGTAAGGTTTTACTAATTAGGCGAGTCCTTGCAAATGATTTTTCCTCATGTAACCTATCAATCCCTCATGTAGAAGTTCCATGTTTAGGAGAGACGGGTCAGTCTTGCTGAGCCTTCGTGCTCACTGCTTGTGTTTGAAGCTTTTGCAGGGTTCTATGAGGAAGGGGCTCCCGAAGAGGAGACGGAAACCCAGGAGGGGAACCCCGTCGAGTGGGAGCCGTGCACGCCGCAGAGTTAGTGTGCGTGTGTGCTAGCAAGGACACGTTCAAGGGCTGAACGTGCACTTGATGCGTAGTCTACGCCCGTGAGTGTAGACTGGACTTATTTTGATGTACAAATGTTCATAAACCACTTTATGTAATAAAAGTTTTGCTTCCGCTTTGTACCTTTGATGTGTGTTATTCGGTGCTGTGCAACGCAGTACCCCTCAGCGTGATCCTGGCTCGACAAGACCGTGGGGTTGTGTCAGCGTTTGTATCAGAGCTCGCTTGAGGTTTAACGCACTTAAAAGGTCACCTTTTTCAAAAATCCAGTGAGGAACGAGTTAGTAGCCCGTATAAGGATGTTATTAGCATATAGAAAGTGGCATACTAACCTATTTGTCTATGTCGTAAAATCGTGTATCTCGGGACGTTTATGTCTTGGGGGGTACACGTAAGCGCTGTCCACCAGTGCGCACAAGCTGAAGGGTGGAGCCCCACGGGTGGCAGGTAACCCGACCCGCTTTGATATCCTCTATGACTCTTCATGTCGTTTGGGGTATTCGAGCAACGTATGTCCCTGGCGTGCGTGGTGCAACTTGGGAGACCCCGTCACGTGGTCTGAAACGTGAACACGTAACTCAAGGCGTGTTTGGCTTGAGAACATCCGGGCGAGTGATGACGGCCGGGTGTACGAACTGTATGGATACCGGGCTCGGTGTGCAGCCGAGTCTGACGATTGTTTGAGTTTCTGCAGGTAGTCTAACCATGAAACAGTAGACGTGTAGCATCCATGTGTGAGTGACGTTTAGTGCCACTGAATTAACGAAGCCGGCTAAGTCCGGTATAGGTTTTTCTTTGTGAGGACGTAGTACCGACATGATCTGGTGACGCATCAACGTCACACCCCACTAAATGAACAACTTCATTGTAAAACTTGAAGGTTTTGATCCAAAGCACTAAAATTTTCTGTAACCTCTTCCCTTAATCAGGATATTCAAAGTTAACAAGTTTTCAATTTATAGGTTGCTAAGGACAGAGCACTCTGTTTTCAGCTGAATTAAGGCTGAGGTTAATCAGAGGTTAGATGTTGAGTTCTTTCGAGGTTGGGGTCATATGATGCATTTATGGAAAGCTTTGGAAGAGATTTACAACTCTTCTGTTGAGGTACAGAGGTGTTTCATCCCTTAACCAATCGAAAAATGCAGTAGAGTTGAAACAGTCCAGAAAACAGGGCAGAGCAAAGACTCTCTGTAAACTCTCCGTAAATTGAGCATAACTTCCTGCTTAAAAATCCAAAAATAGAAAATTAGGTAGTTATGGAAAGCGTATGAGATGGGTTACAACTTTGTAACAGAAAGTTTTGTCAGATTTGGAACAGAATTAACTGGAATTCTTGGATAAAATCAGTACCTCAAGCAGGGAGGTGCTGTCCAATTTTCTCCAGAAATTCTGTTAACTTTTACATCTCATAACTTTTGAACCAGGACAGATATTAGGCCAAGAACATACTTTATGGAAAGCTATTGAAGCTAGCTTTAACTTTTATGTTGAGCTCCAGAATTGGTTTTGCCTTTAACATGGCCTAAATCAGGTTGAAATGGAAACTGGTCAGGGCTGTCATGTTGGACAGCAGATCAGCAGTCAAATTTGTTTAAAATTTGAACTAGGTTTCCATGTTTTATGGGTTCAATGACATGTCTTATGTTATAACTCAATGGGTTACTCTTTAAATAAATATTTGACATTTCTCAAATATATTTTTACAGATGACAGCAGACAAACAGTTGGAGAACGGGTGGGTGGTATATCACTGTTCTCACCACAGCGGCTATCCGGAGGCATTGAGGCAGATGCTTCAATATTTCGGATACAGCCAGATGCCGCAGTACTTTGCCAAGGAAGAAGGCGAAGAGGGGAACAAGACGTGTACAATCCATGTCGAAGTCCCTACAGGACCTACGCCACCCAGTTGGGTACTGTTCACCGTCACGGTGAGAGGTAGACAACCGGAAGGGATGTGGCAAGTGGCAGCCTGTGACACCATGTCACGTTTCTGCCAACTACACGTGCAGGCTATGGAGGGCACTCCATACAAGCTCGTTCCGGTGGAGGGAATGGCTCAGCATGTGTGGGAAGAGAGGTACCGGGAGGCAACAGATCCGGGTTGCCCAAGGTACAGCCCCGCGGAGGCAAACCTTAGCCTCCAGATGAGCGCGGGAAACGCCGTGATGGATAGCCAAGCTGTTCATACGGAGAATCTCGCCGCAAAGCTCAAGGAGAGCACAAGCCGTGGAGACCATTTCGAGAGTGCTCATAGCGCACTCCGCAATGTGCTCCTTCCGACGATCAAGCGACTGAATGAACAGCATAATCAGTTGCATCGTCTGAAGAAGGCGAAGAGGAAAAGCCGTGTCGACATCGCGGCGTTGCAAGAGCTGGTACAGACTTGAACCCAGCAGAATGAGGACCTTGCTCAAGAGCGGGACGACACTATTGAGGAAGGGCAAGGCTGGGAAGAAGACTACAACCAAGCCATGGACGAGGTGCACGCGTTGCAGGACCTCGTACCTCCGGTATTGGGCATACCGGTGGTCTTGGGCCTTCCAGCAATGGGAGAACCCGAGATGGGAGAAGAGGTGGTAGATCCAGAGCCACTAGCAGAGGTACCGGAGGAGGACAACCTGCAGGAGGTCGAGTTCTACTCCGAGTAGGGGGTTACAGTTGCCAAGTAGGGCGGCTAGGGTAGTGTAACCCAACTTTTGTAATCGGTGACATGTCGTGTACACAGTAGCGTATGTATAGGTAGTGACGACATGAGCATGACTTCTCGGAGACCCGAGAATAATGTATCTTGTATAAAGTTTATGCTTTATCAATATATGTGAATGTTGTGCAAATTAATCATGTGTCATTTCAATACCTACTGTTGCATATGGAATTTTAAGTATGACATGTGCTAATCGTTGCTGTTTTGAATTTCAGAATGACGCGTACTCGTGCCAACACGGATGTTGGGGGTACTAGTCAAGGGGGAGAGACCTCCCACCCGCCTCCCGTGGACTCCTTGGGACAGCAGCAGCAACAGCAACAGCAAACACCGCCACCGCCACTGCCAACGGTTACATTGGCCGACATCGTCGCGGCAATGGCCGGTTCACATCAGCAGCACACGGAGTTGCTGCAAACTCTTATTGCCAATACGTCTCGCCCAGAGAGACATCAAGATCGTGAGGAGCGTCAACAGAGCTCCTATTCCGACTTCCTGGCTACTCATCCCCCGGTATTCTCAAGGGCAGATGAACCTCTTGATGCGGACAATTGGCTCCGCGCAATAGAGATGAAGTTCGGGCTGCTCCAGATAAGTGAGCAGCGCAAGACTCAGTTCGCGATCCAGCAGCTCCAAGGATCCGCGAGCGCTTGGTGGGCAAACTTTTGTGCTTCACAGCCCACCGACCGAGTTATGACCTGGACGGAGTTCCGGACGGCCTTCAGGGCCTATCACATACCGCCAGGTCTGATGAAGAGGAAGACGCAGGACTTCTTACACCTGCAACAAGGGAGCCGGAACGCGCTGGAATACTCCAGGGCGTTCAACGATCTCGCGCTCTATGCATCGTATAACGCAGATACCAACGAGAAGCGGTGGGACCACTTTTACCAGGAGCTTAACCCACTCCTGAAGGACAAATTGGCGATGTTCAATCGCGGCAGCCTCAACAACATAATTGATGCTGCGATTGTTCAAGAGGACTCCGGCAAGGAGTTAGCAGCGGCAGAGAGAAAGCAAAGCACGCCGCAAAGCAGCGGAGAAGGAGGCGGTCCTTCTCAGAAGTTTCGGATGGTGAATCGCCCACCATCAGGTCCACACTGGTAGCCACCCCAGAGGTCGATGCCGTTCCGCAGTCGGCTGTACTCTTCACCGGCATTCAGGCTGGCACTGCCAGTACCACCTCCGCAACAACAGCAGCAGCGGGCGATGCCGCGTGCGTATGCACCTCAGTAGCGCATGCCGGGTTTTTGTCCCCCAAGCACCGCACAAGCAGCGGCCACATGTTACAAGTGTGGTCGTCCAGGACACTTCGCCAGCAGTTGCCCGGAGAGGCAAGGCGGCGGAGTTGCACCACAGTTTCCGGGGAGGAATAAACCCCGGAACCCAACTAATGCGCGGCGGGCAAACCCTAGGCCCGGCACTGTCCACCAGCTTGCCATAGAGGATGTGCCGGAGGGTGAGCCAATCCTTGCGGGTATGTTCCAACTCCACCAGCATCCCGCCATAGTACTATTTGATTCAGGCGCCACGCATAGCTTCATTAGCCAAGCTTTCATTGATAAATATAGCTTGCAAATACTACCCACCGATAGTCGTTATGTGATCCATTCACCGGGTGGGAAAATTTCAGCAAGCATGATGGTCCCAAAAGCGCCACTGTGCTTAGGGGGTAGAGTATACCCTACGTCTCTCATAATTTTAGAGGGACAAAAGGTCGATGTCATCCTAGGAATGTCGTGGTTAACCCGCCACGGTGCTGTTTTAGACACCGTCCTCCGAGTTGTGCACTTAAACTCAGAAGTGCACGAATCTCATTCCTTATTTCTGGACAGTCCAGAAATAAAACTTCCAAGTGTCTATCAATCCACAACCATCAGATTGGAAGATATTCCAGTGGTCCAAGAGTTCCCTGACGTGTTCCCGGATGATTTACCGGGGATGCCGCCCGATAGAGAGGTGGAGTTCAAGATTGAACTTGCACCGGGAACCATGCCAATATCCCGAAGGCCGTACAAGATGGCGCCCAAGGAGTTGGCTGAATTGAAGACCCAACTAACGGACCTGCTGGAAAAGGGTTTTATTAGGCCGAGCTCCTCGCCATGGGGCTGTTCGGCATTATTTGTAAAGAAGAAGGATGAGACGTTGCGGCTTTGCGTGGACTATCGTCCAGTAAATGCCGTAACCATCAAGAACAAGTACCCGTTGCCACAGATCGACATGTTGTTTGATCAGTTGGTCGAAGCAAAGATCTTTTCCAAGATGGACTTAAGATCTGGGTACCATCAGATTAAGATAAGGGCGGAGGACATTCCAAAGACGGCTTTCTCGACGAGGTACGGACTTTATGAGTACCTGGTCATGTCCTTCGGACTCACCAATGCTCCAGCTCACTTCATGTACTTGATGAACTCGGTATTCATGCCAGAGCTGGACAAGTTTGTCGTGGTCGTCATCGATGACATCCTGGTATATTCCAAGTTGGAGAAAGATCACAAGAAGCATCTGCGTATAGTCTTGCAACGGCTGCGGGATCACCAGTTATACGCGAAATTCAGCAAATGCGAGTTTTGGATATCGCAAGTGCCTTTTCTCGGGCATATCATCTCAGCGGAGGGTATCGCTGTAGACCCGAGCAAGATCACTCAAGTGCTGAATTGGAAATCCCCGAGAACTGTTCACGAGGTACGGAGTTTCCTCGGACTCGCGGGATATTATCGGAGGTTCATTCCGAACTTCTCGAAGATTGCCGAGCCAATGACAGAGCTGCTGAAGAAGGCTACCAAATATGTTTGGAGTCCGGCATGTGAAGCAGCATTCAAGGCTTTAGTCAAGCACCTAACATCAGCACCGGTTTTGGTGCAGCCTGACACAACAAAACCGTTCGATGTGTACTGCGATGCATCCGGCATTGGGCTCGGATGTGTGCTGATGCAAGACCAAAGAGTGGTCTTATATGGATCACGGCAGCTTAGAAACCATGAGCAGAATTATCCAACTCACGACTTGGAGCTCGCTGCCGTGGTACTTGCACTGAAAATGTGGAGGCACAACCTACTCGGTAACCTCGTACATTTATATACCGACCACAAGAGCCTCAAGTACATATTCACTCAGAAGGAGCTGAATATGAGGCAACGAAGATGGTTAGAATTGATAAAGGATTACGAAATAGAGATCCATTATCATCCAGGCAAGGCAAACGTAGTGGCAGATGCGCTAACCGCAAGTCACACGTCAACAATCTGACCATCACACCGTTGGGAGAGAGCGAACCACCACTGCATGTAATTCCACATGGAGCTCTCTGCAACCTAGCTTTGATCCACACCATCCGTGAAGAGATAGCGGCAGCTCAGAATCATGACAAGGGCATGTCGCATTTGCGGAGACGTGTAGACAGTGGGGAGGTGAAATGTTTCCAGAAGGACGGAGACGGCATCCTATGGTTCAAGGACCGGATCGTCGTACCCCGTAACCCGGAGCTACGGAAGAAAATTTTTGATGAGGCCCACTTATCAAAATTTTCTATTCACCCCGGCAGCAACAAAATGTATCAAGAACTCAGAAGCAAGTTTTGGTGGACACGGATGAAGCGGGAGATCGCGAAGTACGTGTCCGAGTGCGATACATGTCGAAGGGTGAAGGCAGACCATATGCGGAAACCGGGACTGCTGACAACCACTAGGCGTTCCTGCCTGGAAGTGGGAGGATGTGAGCATGGACTTCATCGTCGGTTTACCCACCACCTTTCAGAAACATGATCCTGTGTGGGTGATCGTCGACCGGCTCACCAAAGTTGCCCATTTCATCCCGGTCAACACCAACTACAACGCCAAGAAGTACGCTGAATTGTACATCTCACGGATCCTATGCTTGTACGGCGTACCCCGTACCATCATATCGGATTGGGGCACTTTATTTGTGTCCCGTTTTTGGGAGCAGCAACACGCTGCCTTGGGGACGAAGCTGATCCGTAGTTCAGCGTACCACCCGCAGACGGACGGGCAAACCGAGCGGGTGAATCAGATCTTAGAAGACATGCTACGAGCTTGCGCTATCAACCACGGCAAGAATTGGGATGATCACTTACCGTTAGCCGAGTTCTCGTACAACAATGGCTACCAAGCCAGCATAAAGATGGCGCCCTACGAGGCGCTATACGGTAGGAAATGCCGCACACCATTGAACTGGTGTGAGTCTGGCGAAAGGGTTACCTTCGGGATTGACCTTGTCAACAACGCGGAAGAAAAGGTTTGATTGATTCAAGCGAACCTAAAAGCCGCTCAATCCCATCAAAAACAGTATGCGGACCGAAGAAGACACCCATTACAATTCGAAGTGGGGGATCACGTATATCTACGTGTGTCTCCAATGAAAAGCGTAAACAGATTTGGGGTGCGAGGAAAGTTGGCACCCCGATTCATCGGTACCTTACAGATTACCGAAAGATGTGGATCGGTAGCATACCGGCTGAAATTATCAGAAGCACTTTTCGGAGTGCACGACGTCTTCCACATTTCCCAGCTGAGGAAGTGTCTCAAACTATCAACTACCGTTCAGCTGGAAGACATTGAAGAACTGCAACCGGATCTCACCTATGCGGAGGAACCGGTTCAGATTATTGACGAGAAGGCCCGAACCACACGCAACCGCACGTTGTGGTTCTACAAAGTTCTATGGAGTAATCACTCCGTGGACGAAGCGACATGGGAGAGCAAAGGATTTCTTCGCGTTAACTACCCCAACTTTTTCACGTCGCATATCCGGTAATTTTCCACCGTCCTCTCTCTCATTTTCACCTTATAATCTCGGGACGAGATTCTTTTAAGGGGGGGGAATGTAAGGGCCCCAGTTTTTGACACATGTTTAAAGTGTTCATCACCACAACACACACCTCATTTGAAGCAAGTTGATAAACACAAATGAAGAGCAAGTAACCACCATCAACATGTTCATTAGAGAACAAACTCACATATTGCAAAAGTGGTATTTACCACATGTGATATAGAGGGGCTGGGCATATGAAAACTCCTACACATTGCTAGGGATGTCCATGCCAAGTTTCACCCAAATTCAAAACCTTTGTGAGGTCATTTTGGGTATAGCTAGAAAGAGGGCAGTTTGAAACCATATTCAAATTCAAACTGTTTTTATTCCATGAATTCAAAAGTGGGAGGCATATTCTTATTCAGCACATTTTTGTGAGCTCACAACCAATTTTCACTCCATTTGGAGTTGATCTTGACACGAGCTAAGTGGGACAAATTCAAACTTTATTTGAATTTCAAACTGAACATGTGCTGAAATTCATCCATACCAAACCCAATTTGAATCCTAATCAATTCAAATGGCTCATGGGTGAATAATTTGAATCACCATGGGTATTTTGGGGCTCACTGTTTACAACAGTGATGAGGAGTTAACTTCAAAGGTTAAACTTGAGTGTGGGACCCACATGTCATATAGAGAAGGGGGGAAGACTTGCACACAAAGTCACAGCATCGGTGGGAATTTCCACTGAGCAGCTGCCGGCTGTGCCATCGAGAAGCAACCGGCGCCACCAGCTGCTTCCCACTTCGCGCGCTGGTGCCCAGGGCGGCTTGCTCGCGCCTCCACGCGACCGGCACCGCCTCAGCCCGAGCGAAGACTGGCTGGCTTTATCCCCTCTCATGCGACCCCGAGCAGCGGCAGTTTTTCTAACCAAAGCTCTTGGTCGATCGGGAAAACCAGCAAACGATCGCCCCTTTCCGTCCCTGAGCTGCTAGACAGCACCCTGAGATCGCACTCCACCTCCCCAACGACAAAAACCCCGAGCTCCGACCTCCCTTGCCCGAGAACGATCGCCACAGCGGCGACCTAACCTCAGCCGAAGGTCAGGCGCTCGCGGACAGCGTTCCACGGGAGCTTTCACGGTCCATCAAGAGCGGCAACAGGAGCGCGCAACAGCCGTGTTGCTCTCCTCCAAGTTTGGGAGGAAACCGTGAAGAATCCACTGCGAATTTCCTGTTTTTGCTCCGGCGGCCTTAAACCAAGCTTCCGGTACGGATTCTTCAAATTCTCATGCTATGATCTTTCTTTAGTTATCAAATCTTGCACATAGGCGCTGGACTAGCCAGCGATCAGTTTCCTTTCTGCATCCGTGGCATGAAACTGACTAGGAGTGACGAATTTTGAGCTCGATCGAGGGCGTTCATGGCGGGCACAATCGGTCACACGGTGCTGACCGACTTGCCGCCCTCTTTGAACCCTTTTGACACCTTGTCGAGCTTCCTAGAGGTGTACTGATGCTGTAGAACCGATTGTTCGAGGTTTTGGCGGGTTAGAACCCACGGCCGACGGCGCCGAACCTCAACCGAGGCCGCAGCACGTCGCCGGGCTATTGCCAGTCACTGCCAGCTCGAACTGACCCCACAGACGTGCTCCTCAACGTCGACAACACCCTGACGGCGAGTTTCAGACCATGGGATGGCCGGCAGCGGCAAGCCGGCGAGCTCCGGGTCTGCTCCGGCGATGGGAGGCGGCGCGGGCGCGAGGGCGCGTCGGGAGGAAGACGAAACCAGCTGGCCCACACGTCAGCGGCTTAGAAATTTAAATCGGGATCAGGTGTGGCCGGGATCTGCTGTGCTGGCGCGCAAAAACCCTGTGGGCCTCAGTGTGCTCTCGCCTCCGCGCCCAACACATGTCCCCGCGGGCCCCGGCAGATTTAAACTTTTCCCCCGATTTTCAGATTTCCTTCAAACTTTAAATCCTCATAACTTTGGCTAGAAAGCTCCAAATCAAGTGAACCAAATTTTGTTAGATTCAGCTCTCTGAGCACTTTCCAGCAAATCAAGTTTCACTTCATGAACATCCTTAATTCTCAAGAATTAATTCCTCAAAATTTAAAATGTTTGGAATTTTAACTGGAGAATCCTTTGGAGGAAAATTCTGAAATTTTTCTGGGATGTTCACCATAATATCCCTGAACTACCATAAAAATTTCGGATCCATTTGAGCTCATTTGATCCCCTAATGGTGTGATTAGTAAAACTGTTCCAGAGAAAATAGAAAATGCTCAGAAACATTTTTAGAATTTCCTCTGAAATTGTTTAGCTCATATCTTTAGCTAGGAACCTTCAAATTAAGTGAGACCAATCCCATTAGAACCCTCTGAAAACCTAGCTTTCAGAAAGTCATAGTTTGTTTCATGAAAATCCTTACAACACCCTACAAGCCTTCAATTAAGGTCAAGTACATAATGAATTGTGGAGGGCTCAAATGAGCTTTGCTGCAACTAAAACTTGATCAAGCCTGTGTATAGGTTGTAACCATACCACAGTAATAGTTTCACAGTCATTGGGTTTGTCTAGTAAGAGTTATGGACTTCACAATTTTAAATCCAATCAAATGCATTTAAATTAATACATATACTTGTATATCATGTAGTCGCTAAGGTCGAGGAGGAGTCCGAAGTCCTAGACTTCGTTACTCCAGAGGAGCAGCTAGCCTACGACCAAGAGCAGCAAGGCAAGCTCCGGTTTGCATTAACCTTTTTATAAATTTTTATTATTTTGAGCACATACTTGAATACTATTGTTCCTTGCATTAGAGTCTTGTTTGGAAACCCAATTGCATAGCCAAGAAAACCATGGGTTGGAATTAGGATTAAAAACCCCGTTAGCTACTGCAAAGCTAAGTTAGAGTAGGATTCGGTACAAGTCGAGTAGTTGGAACTACTCGCGAGCAGAGGCTAGAGGCACTCGACTCGGGTAGACATAGCACATGATACACATGGCAAGAAAGATGAGACCGAGCGGAGAGTAAGGGCAGCAGGACTTTGGGGCCTGTGTGCTGTAGCTCCGCTTGTGTCGATTGAGGACCGAGCCGTGTGCGGGCCTGTTGAACAAGCTAGAACAGTACCAAAGACCTACCGGCTATATGGGAACCGGGAAACCGATGTAACTCGGGTAGTTGGTGTTGAGGCATAGCCAGTCGTTCAGAGGGTAGGTTGAGAGCTCGAGGTGTAAATTGGCTGGCGGCACTGAGATGCGTGTGCAGAGACCTCTTGCTCGGGACGATTGGACCGGTTCAACATTTGGCTAACGGGTGAAAGGTAGTTGCGTACGTCGTCCGTGATGGTTGTTGTAGGCAACATCGAGTATGGGCGTACGTGACGGGTTCTTCGGGTAACCCTGCAGGTGTAAATCGATTATAATCGCCGTCCCTCACGGTCAGTGAGTACCACTTGTTCACTGTACCATGACGTAGAGAGAACAGGCTAGTCACATGTTAAAATGTTGCTGATTGAATGATGGACATTGAATGTTAATGATATGCTGTAGTTGAGAGCTAATTAAAGTTCCTTTCAACTTTGGGCAAAGTACATGAGAGAAATGCGTTTCTTGTTTGATTGCGGCTCTCTCATGTGCCTTAGCGTAAGGTTCTCCACAACCTGCTGCTAAAACTTGAAAGTAAGGTTTTACTAATTAGGCGAGTCCTTGCAAATGATTTTTCCTCATGTAACCTATCAATCCCTCATGTAGAAGTTCCATGTTTAGGAGAGACGGGTCAGTCTTGCTGAGCCTTCGTGCTCACTGCTTGTGTTTGAAGCTTTTGCAGGGTTCTATGAGGAAGGGGCTCCCGAAGAGGAGACGGAAACTCAGGAGGGGAACCCCGTCGAGTGGGAGCCGTGCACGCTGCAGAGTTAGTGTGCGTGTGTGCTAGCAAGGACACATTCAAGGGCTGAACGTGCACTTGATGCGTAGTCTACACCCGTGAGTGTAGACTGGACTTATTTTGATGTACAAATGTTCGTAAACCACTTTATGTAATAAAAGTTTTGCTTCCACTTTGTACCTTTGATGTGTGTTATTCGGTGCTGTGCAACGCAGTACCCCTCAGCATGATGCTGTCTCGACAAGACCGTGGGGTCGTGTCACAACCTCTCAAGGGTGTGGGGTATTCTCTGTTCAGCAAGATAATCTTTTACCCCTTGTGCGATTGCTTCCTTGACAGACTTCATCATTTGTTCTATGTAACCCTTCATCTCATTTTTCAAAACACACTCCGTAGGATCAACATGATCTGACATTGTTAGCAAGAATAATATGAAAAACAACAAGATTATCCCTATTAACTACTACGCAATGATGGTGGAACTCACAAAGCAATGGGTCGAGTCTTACCATGCTCTTACAAGTTTCTTACCACAACAAGGCAAAGGATACCTGGACGACGTGATTCAGCGATTGCAAGGGTCACAAACTTGTGCTGTTCGAAAGGATGAATGTGGAGTTTGGATGGCCAAATATATGTGAGTAGCACAAAATTCAATAACAGATAGTAATTCTGAATAGATGTCCAAACACTTGTCCTAGTTGCTGGCTGTCGGTACCTAGATATGGGGTACCCCCGCGCACAGGGTAAAATGCCTAAGGTACTCACCCTTCTCCGCAGGGAGAGCTCCGAAGGCGCCACGCGTCCGGCGGGGCCGGACCTCCCTCTCCTCAAAGGAGAGCTCCGGGCCCGCCACGTGGCATACAGAGGCCGGACCTCCCCCTCCACGGGGAGAGGTCCGGAGGCTCCACGTGCCCCGCAGGCCGGACCCTTCTCACCTCAGAGAAGGGCTCCGGACCCGCCACGTGGCCAGAAGAACGGTGCTGCCTGCCCCCGAGCGGTAGGCGGCGGGCGTAAAGGCGCCCCACACCTTGCCCGTACAAGGTATTCAAGGCCCGCGTCTTCCCAAGACGCGGAAACGCGGAGCACGCGTCTGTCAGGTGCCGTTGCGCCCAGTCGCATCACAGACTGGCGCGCGGTGTCAGAACCTGCCAGCCAATAAACGCCGCGACAAGACATCCCATGCCACCTGCGCCGTCATCAACCACTACGACTAGCATGCGGCATGGGCAGGGCGGCGAGATGAAGACTCAGAAGCCTTCGACCAGAGGCAACCACCGGCGTAACTGCAGATATGGTAGATAACAAGCAATCTTTCTGGGACCACCTGTCGGGTCCCGGCTCCCCTTGTAAGCCGCCCGAGTCTTGGACTATAAAAGGCTTGGGCAGGCGTCGATAGCAAGGGTTCGCACTTTGCAACTCATACGCTAGCCATACACTCTCAAGCTGTAACTCACCCCCGAGCTCAGGCCTCCGGCCCTGAGCAGCAAGCAATACAGCGAGCTCCGTAGCTCGCCGTGGACGTAGGGTTTTACGCTCCGGCGGCCTGAACCACGTAAAACTCGCCGTGTCAAGCTCTCGCTAACTCGTCCATCCGCGCAAGCTTTCCGCTAGGAGACTAGCCCCGCCGAAAAAAGAACCTCCGCGGGATGCCCAGTGCAGGCCCGCGGGAAGTGTCGATCACACACTTCGACATTTGGCGCGCCAGGAAGGGGGCTTTTCCCCTAGCGCGACGAGTTTCCGCCGACGAAGATGACCAAGCTTCCTTCAACGGCAAACTCTCCCCCTCCGCGTTCACGGCGAACCGTGACCACTGGGGAGTACATGTCGACACACTCAGGACGGAGTGTGTCGGCACAAGCGGGCAGCCAGCAGCCAACTCCGGCAACGCCGACTCCGGCTATGCAGGCCCCGACCAGCGTGAGGTCTTCTGCAGCGCTGAGCGTACACCATGGAGGTGCGCTAGCTGCAGCAAGAGCGCTGCTGCACAACCCGCCTGCGGGGGATGCGCCCCATTCAGCGACCCAGCAATGGGTCCGCGAGGTGGACCGCCTCGTTGTCGCCGCCGCGAACCCTCGGTTTCGGCGAGGATGACGCCCAGGGCAACCGGCTGTGTCGCTGACGCGCACACCCACGGTTGACAGGCTAACGGCGGATTCCAGCTCCTCCAGGCTCCTGTCGACGGACCTGCGAAGGGAACTAGAACGGTGCCACTTGGGGCAGGACGCCCGGGTATACCTCGAGCGACGCCGAGAAAGGCGTCGCAACCAGGAGGCAGGCGACAGCATGTCGTCGGCCTCGACACAACCAGAAGGGCAGGTCTTTGCCATGCGAGCCCCGCCACAGGCATATGCTGCGCAGCATATGCCACAACCATATGCGCCGCAAGTGGCGGCCCCGGTCTATGGTGCAGCCTTGCCCATGCCAGGATACGCAGCGCCAGGTGAGAACCAAGTGTTCGCAGCGCCTATACCTGCCGCAGCAGGTGCAGGATGTGCGGCCCTTGCACCACATCTTCGCTTCGCAAGGTGGCCACGCAAGTTCCGCCCGCACCTGCCCGAGAAGTACGACGGCAGCGTCAACCCGGCGGAGTTCCTCCAGATCTACTCCACCGCCGTACTTGCCGCAGGAGGGGACGAGGCTGTCATGGCCAACTACTGTAAAAGCCCAAGAAAAGGGACTTGCAAAAACTTTCCTGCACCTCACAACACCACAGTTTTGTTGTGGATAACTGGTAAAAAAATGGGAAGAGCAAGTAACCTCTATCAAAGAAGTGGTTAGAGGGGAAACTTACACTTTCACAACATGGGAAAATTCTACACATATGATCACACATGAGAGGGTGTTTCCAAACTGTTGCATTCAAATTCAGGAGTGCAGCAGCTAAAACAAGGAGTAAAGGGCATACTTGGATTTCTCAGGTTCAAATTAGTGGGGAGGCAGAGTCTAAATAATTTTTGAAAAGGTTGGCCACCCATTTTTCCAAAAAGGATCCAAATATGCAAAGAATTCAAATATACATTTGAATTTGGGGGAAATGAGCTTAACCATACAAATGTAGGTCAGTTTCAAACTCCAAATATTTGAATTCATCTCTGGCTAAGCTTTGGAGATCTTTTGAGGGGTGGGGGAGCACTGACAAGTGGGTCCCACATGTCATTGGAGAGGTTAAAATGGCACAAAAGTCAACAGCCTTAGGGGCTAAGTGTTGCACTCGGAACAGAGCCGAGGCTCCACCGTGACACACCGTGAAAACGCCGGGCGCCACCTCCTGCTCTCCCCTCGCGCGCTGGCGAGCTCCTTGTGGGGGCGCAGTAACTCCCAGCCGTGCCCCAGCTCGCCACGACCACGAACCGACCCCCAGTCACCGCCCTCTCGCACGACAGAGCGCCGAGGAGCCGCTGCTGTGATCCACTCGCTCGGGAGCGATCGTCTCTCGTGTACCAACGTCGGCAACTCAGCAAACCAACATCCTCAGACCTCCCACACCCTCCCCGCATCACTTTCAGTCGAGTTGAACCACTACCCACCGAGAAAAACCACGTTTTCGTGGCCGCCGGGGAGAACCGAGCAAAGGTGCTCCCGTGGGCAGCTCGGCAGAAGACTTGTCACGACCAAGGAGGAGCAGTTTTGGACACGCCTAGACTCCACGCTGCTCGACCCCAAAGCCTAGAACCAGTGACCGATCATCGCCGGCGAATTTTGCAAAACGTCTTCAACCGGTGCAGAACTACCCTCGGGTAAGAAACCCACAAATTCCCAACGTATGATTGCTTAGAGTTTATCAAACTGCACACACAGGAGCTAGGCTGGATGGCGCCCAAGTTTGCTCCGCAACCCTAGCTTAATTTTGGCTATAGCCGGCGTATTTCCCGGTTTTCCAGCCGCGGTTAGGGCGGGAAAGGTCGGGCTCACGGTGACGACTAGGTTAGAGCTCTCCCCGAGCCCTAGCATGGCCTTGTCGACCTTCCATGAGATCCCCCGGTGCTGTAGAGCCTTTCCACCGAGGTTTTGGTGGGCTACGATGACCGGGCGCCATAACTGAAGAGAGTCCGAGCCGCTGCACCGTCGCCAGCTAGGTTAGGGCCACCGCCGACCAGAGCAGGCGGTACCAGCGTGTTCAGCGCGCAAAAATAGGCCCAGGCGGCGAGTTTCCGGCCGGGAGGCGGTCGGGAAGCCATGTCCGGCGAGCAGCCGAGGTGTGCCGGCGAGGGGGCGGCGCGGGAAAAAGGGCGGGCGCGAGGAAGAAGACGAGCCGGCCGGGCCCGCTCGTCAGTCTCTCGCGGCACAGTGTGGGGATTTTCTGTTGCACCGGATCGGCTGTGAACGCGCGGAAAACAATCCTGTGGCCCCGTGTGGCGCAGCCGAGGTGATGACACGTGGAAGCCGGGCCGCTGTCAGAAATTTGAACTTTCCCGGTTAATTCGAATTCCAGAAATTTCCCAAACTTTAGAGCTCCATAACTTCTGCTAGGAAGCTCCAAATTTAGTGATTCAAATTGGGTTGGATTCATCTTGCCTGGCTCTGTCCAGATATACAACCCAATTTGTATGAAACCCATTAATTAATTCTGGAAAATTCTTTAAAGCTTTTCAGCAAAAGAATTTTAGAGGGAGTTTGGTTCATCCAAAAATCCCCAAATTTTGCCAGAATGTTCTTTAGGGCATTAGTAAACCCCTGTGAAAGTTTCATACCATTTGGAGTTGATTTGGTCAGAGGAATTCAAATTGGAAGGTGCTGTGTTCATTTGAATGCAGAAACATTTTCAGAGAATTTCCAAAACTTGGAAATTCAATTCTGGGCAAACCTTAACTCCAAAAATGCTAGGAAAATTCATGCAAACTCTATGAGCTATAATTGAAATTGTAGTTCATTAAGTTGAGCATGAACAGGGGTATTACCTCAGAATGAATTCTTCCTTGCTGATTTGCCAAGAGAATTATTCTGAGCAAACCACTCCATGAAAAGTGCTAATGTTTGGTCCAGAGGGTTTTCTTGTGACAAGGAACTCACACGAAAATTCTCAGCTCCATTGGAGCTCTAGATCACCCCTGTCCTGTTTACCCACTTAAGGGATTAATATGGAAAAGGGAGAAAACTACTTAGCATTTAACCATGTGATTAAGTCCAAGCCAAACCACCAACACCAGTTCATCTTTAAATTCTTAAACAAAGTTCCAGGTGTTAGAGGCTGGTTATTAGAACTAATAGTAGAAGTCTTACTCTAAAACTCACATTTGCATTTAAATTAACATGTAGTATTTCATTAACGTGTAGCCGTTGAAGAAGAGACTCCGGAAGTGCTGGACTTCCTTCTTCCGGACGAAGAACTAACTCCGGACCAGCAGCAACAAGGCAAGCCCCGGTTTGCATTAACCTTTTTATAAGCTTTCCTTTGTTTACATGTGTCATGTGTAGTATGTATGTGCATTAGGTATAGGATGAATGAAACCCCACTTGCATAACCAAAGGTTCCTAAAAGAGTGGGGGTAGTGTCTAAGACCTCGAGTAGACAGGCTAGGATTAATGAGTCATAGGACTTTGGTACAAGTCGAGTAGTTGGAATCTACTCGCGAGATAGGCTTGGGACACACGGGTTCGGTTGAGTGATGTGAGGTCATTTTAGTAATGAAAATGAGACTAGGCAGGGGCTAGGGCGCAGCAAGAGGGAGTCTTGTGTGCGCAGCCCTGTCCGTGTCGATTGAGGACCGAGCCGTGTGCGGCCCACGCTGACCAAGTTTGAACGTACCGAAGGCATATCGGATATATGGGCCCCGATAAACCGACGTAGCCTAAACCTCCGGGCGTCGAGGCATAGCACACCGATTTATAGGTGTAGGTTGAGGGCAGCAAGGTGGAAATCTGCCAACGGGCATAGAGAGATGCTCCGTGTGGGGAACCTCCTGCTCGTTTCGGTGCGACCGGTTCGACGTTTGGGCTTTTGGGTGAAAGGTTGTCCCGTACGACATCGAGTGAGTGTGCTGTGCAGCTCCACGGATGGGCGTACGTGACGTGCTCTTTGGGTTTCCCTGCAGGTGTATATCGAGTCGATTCACCGTCCCTCGCGGTGAAGAGTACCACTTGGTCACTGAGTCGTGACGTAGATTAATGGATGAAATATGTTGATTCCATGACGCTGATTGATATAATTGTATTGCTACATGTGTGCCACCAAATACTGCTTACTAAATTTCAGATTTCATGAACTGGTAACTTGTTGCTAAAAGATGAACTAAGGATGAACTTGTAGGCGTGTCCTTTTGCTGAAATGTTACTATCCTATGTCCATTGTACACCTCATGTAGAGTTTCATGCTTAGGTGAGTCGGTTAAGCCTTGCTGAGCCTTCGTGCTCACGGTTGCTGCTTAAGTGTTTTTCAGGTGAGGAGCCACCCACGGACTCGGAGTACGAGTCCACCGGCGAGGGTTACCCTCCGTCGGGGACCACGGCTGAGTGGGAGCCGTACACGCCGCGCTGAGCTGAGGAGTGCAGCTAGTGTGGGTTGCCCTAGGGCTGGGCAACCAACTTTTGCTAAATAGGCGGGCGTGAGTTGTATAGTGTAGACTTCCGCTGTGTAAGATAAACAATAGTTGTAACTGAAGTTTGTACCTGTTTGTACAGTTTCAGTTGTTTTTCCCATGTAATATATTATGTTCTTATGACGTGTGCTGTCGGGTGTCGCATCGCGTGGCACCACCCTCTGCGATCCTGGATGAGCGGATTCCGGTCCGCCACAGCCTGGTATCAGAGCTGCAGTGGGGATAGCACAGTACTAAAGGACTGCATTATGGGAAAAACTTAGGTATACGGTGAGGAATCGGTAGCTGCCCAAGTAAGGACTATATTAGCATAGTTACTTAAAGTGGCAAAGACTAACCTATGTGTTATAATTCTGAATTTCAATTATGTAACGACGCACCTACGCTCTGGTAAGTATGGTAAGGAACGCCACCGAAAGCGGTTCAATTTCGGTTAGCTCTCCCTGACGAGGAACGTGGTTCAGGGATTTGTCTCATAGCTTGGTGTGAGACGTCAATATGAACCTCTTGAACTCTTCATGTTCCTGAGTTCATATGAAACGCTGATCCCTAGCGTGCATTAGGCAAGTAAGTGGAGACCCCATCGCGTGGTCAGTAACGCGAGAGTGTGTTCGTCTGGAAATAGCCCAGGAGGACATACGCAGCGCTTGCCATCGGCGTGCCCTGCAGGGCAGTAGGTGGTATCTGTTGGGTTGATAACATTCCCAACCGTGACGACCCGTTCATGACATACTCGGGTTCCTCGTCGTGTGGTGTTGAAACACGATCACGTACCTTGAGACATGACCTAACTCAAGGACGGCCGTATGACAATGATACGGGCGTTTGTATTTACTTTTAAATATGGAACTGCCTGAAATGAACAACCATTGAGTGCACCATCATTGAGTGATCTTCTGCAGGTACTAACCACATGTATATCCGTGTAGAAAACGTGTGCGAGAGACCGTTTAGTGCCACATTTGAGACGTATATGCCGGTATAATCCGGTTAGGATTTTGCTTTTGTGAGGAACGTAGTACCGAGATATTATAGGCATATGCATGAAAATAATGATAACAAAGAATTAAAATCTATAGGTTCAACATTTAGGACCCTGGTTAGGTATAAGAATTGGATAGTGGTAAGTGTAGTTCCAAAAAGACTGGAAAACAGAGTGCTCTGTTTGGACAGCAAGTTGCTGATCTTCCACAGGGCATAACTCACAGGTCTTTTAGCCCAGAGAGGTGTGCTATATAGTTCTGGAAAGGTAATTAAGTACTCTACAACTTTGTTGTAGGCTTCCAGAGCTGAAACTCACCCTATGATGGCTTAAATCCCAAAGGGATGTAAACTGTCCAGAACCAGGACAGAGTGGAACACTCTCTGGACTGTTCTGTCTTTCAAACATAACTCCCAGTAGAAAATTTTAAAATGTTCATATGATACATCCTTAGAAAGAGTAGGAGATGTGTGACATTTTTGCAGTTCAAAGTTTCTGAAATTTCAGCACAGATTTCAGTGGAAACCAGAGTTGAAAACAGCAACTTCTCAAGGGAGGTGCTGTTAAAATTCTTCCAGAAATTCTACTGACTTTGAATTAGCATAACTTTTTAACCAAAGATTATCTGGCGACAAATTAATACTCGTTGGAAAGATACTGAAGTTAACTTTAACTTTGGTATTCAACTTGAGTCATGAAAATGCCCAGAACCAGATCAAAACTTGGAATAGGTAGAAACTGGTCATTCTGACAGGAGAATGACAGTTGAGCTCATTGGAGAGGGTGTTGTACCCTAAGGGTGGTATATGTGATGACAAGCGATAGTAATATCTCGTAGTGACCAAACCTAGTTATGGTGAGCTTCCAAAGAGGAGGTTCATCAGGTTGGATTAAACTAGCTTATGGTTGGTCTGGTAGTGGTGTAGCTTGTGCAAAGTTATTACACTGTCTACTTACGAGATATATCGCATGTTTCTATGGTCATTATGTTTTACACCTATTGCAATTGGACTGCATGCACTCTTTTGCGGGACTGATGTTCTTGTCATATGGTTGCAGATGGTTCGCACTAGGACCACGCACGAGGTAGGTGGCTCTAGCCAAGGGGGAGGCGATGACTCCCAGCCACCGGCCTACGACAGCACCCCGCAGCAGCAGCCACCACCGCCGCCTCCGCTTACTCTAGCGGATGTGATAGCGGCATTGGTGGGAGGTCGTGAGGAGCAGACCGACCTGCTCCGCACGATCGTGCAGAATACGTCCCAGGCGGGAGGATGTCAAGAGCGAGGGCCTCGTGAGCCCCGCGAAGTGTCGTACTCGGATTTCATGAGTACGCACCCTCCAGTGTTCACCGAAGCTGAAGAACCACTGGAGGCTGACAACTGCCTGCGGACCATCGAGTCCAAGTTTGGGCTGCTCCAGTGTACGGAGCGGCAGAAGACCCTGTTCGCAGCACAGCAGCTCCACGGTGCCGCTGGTGCGTGGTGGGCGAATTATGTCGCCTCACGTCCGGCTGGCCATGCCGTGGAATGGCAAGAGTTCCGGGAGGCGTTCCACGCCTATCACATCCCTCCCAGAATAATGAAGAGGAAGTTCCAAGAATTTTTGGAACTGAAGCAGGGCGGGAGGAGTGCCCACGACTACTCCCGTGCCTTCAACCATCTGGCGCAGTATGCGTCAGACTACATCTCCACGGAGGAGAAGAAGAGGGAGCACTTCTATCGGGGGTTGCACCCCGAAATGAAGACCCATCTCGTACAGTGGAACCGCGGCACATTCAACGACCTAGTCAATGCCGCCATCATGCAAGAGGACGCTCAGCGGGAGTTAGCAGCTGAGCAGAGGAAGCGCAGCGCTCCACCTAGCAGCGGTGGGAGTGGCGCTCCCCAGAAGTACCGTATGGTGTATCGGACACCATCCGGGCAGCAGTGACAACCACCGGCGCGACCGCAACGGTTCGGGGGACGCCCCTTTCAGGCACCTCCGTTCCGTCCGCCGATGCCACCACCAAGACAGCAACAGCAGACGGTACCCCGGGTGTTTCCACCGCCACAACGCGCCCCGGGTTTCTGTCCACCGATCAGAGGGGGACCGCCCCGTTTCACCTGCTTCACGTGTGGCCAGGCGGGCCACTTCATGAAGGACTGTCCCCAGGGGCAGCAGAGCAGCGGGCAAGCCCAGTTCCAGGGCGGTGCTCGAGGCCGACCTCCGGTGAAGAAGGTTGGTCAGCGGACTGGGGGCGTCCGCAACCTCGACAATGGGGACGCCCCAGAGGGAGACAACGTGCTGGCGGGTACGTTTACTCTCAACAATCAAGCCATCGTCATATTATTTGATTCTGGTGCAACCCACAGCTTTATAAGTGCATCCTATGTGGCTAAACATCAATTGCAAGTCTTCCCAACCGACTGCACTTATATGATATGCTCACCGGGAGGGAAGATTTCAGCTAATATGATGATTACAAAGGCACCTCTGTGCTTAGGTGGGAAACTATATCCCACCACCTTGATAATCCTTATGGGACAAAAGATTGATGCAATCTTAGGGATGTCATGGCTACAATACCATGGCGCTGTCCTAGAGGCTCGGACACGGACGGTTCACTTAAATTCTCCATTCCACCGTCCGCATTCCATGGTGTTAGACACGCCAGTCCGGGAAGTTTTAGCAATTAATAATGCTGAAGCTCTCAAGTTAGAAGACATCCCCGTAGTCCGGGAGTATCCTGATGTGTTCTCGGATGATCTTCCGGGCATGCCACCTGAGCGGGATGTCGAGTTCAAGATTGAACTTGCACCCGGGACTACGCCCATCTCACGGAGACCATACAAGATGGCTCCGAATGAGCTGGCTGAACTGAAAGAACAGCTCAATGATCTGTTGAGCAAGGGTTTCATTAGGCCGAGTTCATCGCCTTGGGGATGCTCGGCGCTATTCGTGAAGAAGAAGGATGAGACCCTGAGGCTGTGTGTGGATTACCGGCCGCTCAATGCCGTCACCATCAATAATAAGTACCCACTGCCCCGCATCGACATATTGTTTGATCAACTTGTGGGTGCAAGCGTGTTCTCCAAGATGGACCTTCGCTCTGGATATCACCAGATAAAGATCCAGGCAGAGGATATCCCGAAGACGGCCTTCTCGACGAGATACGGCTTATATGAATATCTCGTCATGTCCTTTGGTCTCACAAATGCTCCAGCCCATTTCATGTATCTCATGAACTCGGTGTTCATGCCGGAGCTGGACAAGTTCGTGGTAGTGTTCATCGACGATATCTTGGTTTACTCCAAGACGGAAGCCGAACATGCCGAACACTTGCGGACCGTTCTTCAACGATTGCGAGACCATAAACTCTACGCCAAGTTCAGTAAATGCGAGTTTTGGATCAGCCAAGTGCCATTCTTGGGACATATCATCTCAGCTGAAGGCATTGCGGTTGACCCAAGCAAAATAGAGCAAGTGCTGAAATGGAAAGCTCCCACTTCAGTCCATGAAGTCAGAAGCTTCCTCGGGTTAGCGGGATACTATCGGAGATTCATTCCAAGTTTCTCCAAGCTCGCTAAGCCGATGACAGAGTTGCTGAAAAAAGGGAAGAAATATGTTTGGAACACGGCGTGTGAAGGAGCGTTCCGAACATTGGTAAAGCATCTCACAACAGCCCCGGTGTTAGCTCAGCCGGATACAACAAAGCCCTTCGACGTGTATTGTGACGCGTCCGGTTTTGGGCTCGGCTGCGTGTTGATGCAGGAAGGACGTGTGGTCGCTTATGGCTCACGCCAACTTCGGAACCATGAGCAGCACTACCCGACTCACGATCTTGAACTTGCTGCCGTGGTGTTGGCGCTGAAAATGTGGAGGCACTATCTCCTGGGGAACTTGGTGCATCTCTACACCGACCACAAGAGCTTGAAATACATTTTCACCCAGAAGGAGCTGAACATGAGGCAGAGGAGGTGGTTAGAACTGATCAAAGATTATGAGATTGAGATCCATTATCACCCCGGCAAGGCGAATGTGGTTGCCGACGCACTGAGTCAGAAATCACATGTCCATCACCTCACCATTACACCGGTGGAGGAGGAAGAGCCAAGTTTATACTTGGTTCCTTATGGATCGCTGTATAACCTTGCCCTCATCCCTACCATTAGGGAGGACATCATTGCAGCTCAGAAGACGGATAAAGGCATGGCACATCTCCGGAGACGAATAGACAACGGGGAGATCAAATGTTTCCGGAAAGATGAGGAGGGGACGCTATGGTTTAATGACCGCATAGTCGTGCCCCGAGATATGGAGTTGAGGAAAAAGATCCTCGATGAAGCTCACGTGTCTAAATACTCCATTCATCCGGGCAGCAACAAGATGTACCAAGATTTGAAAAAGAGATTTTGGTGGACACGGATGAAGCGGGAGGTAGCTAAGTACGTATCCGAGTGTGATACGTGTAGACGAGTGAAGCCTGATCATATGAGGAAATCAGGGCTGCTGCAACCCCTGAAAATTCCAGCATGGAAATGGGAAGATGTGAGCATGGATTTCATTGTGGGATTACCCCTAACAGCCAACAAGCATGATTCCATATGGGTGATTGTAGACCGACTGACCAAGTCAGCTCACTTCATCCCCGTACATACACACTTCCATGCCAACCGATATGCGGAGTTATACATTGCCAGGATTCTATGCCTGCATGGTGTACCCAAGACCATAGTCTCAGACTGAGGTGCATTGTTTGTATCTCGCTTTTGGGAGCAGTTGCACGCTGCCTTGGGTACTAAACTAATCAGGAGCTCCGCTTACCACCCTCAAACAGATGGCCAGACAGAGAGGGTGAATCAAGTTCTGGAAGACATGTTGAGAGCATGTGCCATCCACCATGGTAGGAACTGGGATGATCACCTACCATTGGCGGAATTCTCGTACAATAATGGCTATCAAGCGAGTATCAAGATGGCACCCTACGAAGCTCTCTACGGTCGTAAGTGCCGCACCCCATTAAATTGGTGTGAGTCCGGTGAAAGGGTCACATTCGGGGTTGATGTGGTGAACGACGCCGAAGAGCGCGTTCGGACCATTCAAGCCAATTTGAAGGCCGCTCAATCCCGACAGAAGAGCTACGCTGATAAGAGGCGTAGACCGTTGCACTTTGACGTCGGGGAACATGTGTACCTCCGCGTGTCTCCGATGAAGGGCGTGCACCGGTTCGGTGTGAAGGGGAAGCTCGCTCCCCGTTTTATTGGACCCTATGCTATCACCGAAAAGTCTTGACCAGCAGCGTATAGATTGGAGCTACCGGCATCCCTGGCTGGTGTCCATGATGTTTTCCATGTTTCGCAGCTGCGAAAATGTCTAAAGCATACGGCTGCTGTTCCTACCGAAGACATCGGCGAGCTGAAACTGGATTTAACATATGATGAGTATCCGGTGGGAATTCTTGAGGAGAAAGCCAGGACCACACGCAGCAGAACGTTGTGGTTCTACAAAATACTCTGGAGCAACCACACCGCCGAAGAAGCGACATGGGAGAGCGAGGAGTTCCTTCGCTCAAATTACCCGAAGTTCATGGCTTCTCAACACGGGTAAGTCCCTATTACATCGCTATCTCTTCTTTTATAATCTCGGGACGAGATTCTTTTAAGGGGGGAGGGATGTAAAAGCCCAAGAAAAGGGACTTGCAAAAACTTTCCTGCACCTCACAACACCACAGTTTTGTTGTGGATAACTGGTAAAAAAAATGGGAAGAGCAAGTAACCTCTATCAAAGAAGTGGTTAGAGGGGAAACTTACACTTTCACAACATGGGAAAATTCTACACATATGATCACACATGAGAGGGTGTTTCCAAACTGTTGCATTCAAATTCAGGAGTGCAGCAGCTAAAACAAGGAGTAAAGGGCATACTTGGATTCCTCAGGTTCAAATTAGTGGGGAGGCAGAGTCTCAATAATTTTTGAAAAGGTTGGCCACCCATTTTTCCAAAAAGGATCCAAATATGCAAAGAATTCAAATATACATTTGAATTTGGGGGAAATGAGCTCAACCATACAAATGTAGGTCAGTTTCAAACTCCAAATATTTGAATTCATCTCTGGCTAAGCTTTGGAGATCTTTTGAGGGGTGGGGGAGCACTGACAAGTGGGTCCCACATGTCATTGGAGAGGTTAAAATGGCACAAAAGTCAACAGCCTTAGGGGCTAAGTGTTGCACTCGGAACAGAGCCGAGGCTCCACCGTGACACACCGTGAAAACGCCGGGCACCACCTCCTGCTCTCCCCTCGCGCGCTGGCGAGCTCCTTGTGGGGGCGCAGTAACTCCCAGCCGTGCCCCAGCTCGCCACGACCACGAACCGACCCCCAGTCACCGCCCTCTCGCACGACAGAGCGCCGAGGAGCCGCTGCTGTGATCCACTCGCTCGGGAGCGATCGTCTCTCGTGTACCAACGTCGGCAACTCAGCAAACCAACATCCTCAGACCTCCCACACCCTCCCCGCATCACTTTCAGTCGAGTTGAACCACTACCCACCGAGAAAAACCACGTTTTTGTGGCCGCCGGGGAGAACCGAGCAAAGGTGCTCCCGTGGGCAGCTCGGCAGAAGACTTGTCACGACCAAGGAGGAGCAGTTTTGGACACGCCTAGACTCCACGCTGCTCGACCCCAAAGCCTAGAACCAGTGACCGATCATCGCCGGCGAATTTCGCAAAACATCTTCAACCGGTGCAGAACTACCCTCGGGTAAGAAACCCACAAATTCCCGACGTATGATTGCTTAGAGTTTGTCAAACTGCACACACAGGAGCTAGACTGGATGGCGCCCAAGTTTGCTCCGCAACCCTAGCTTAATATTGGCTATAGCCGGCGTATTTCCCGGTTTTCCAGCCGCGGTTAGGGCGGGAAAGGTCGGGCTCACGGTGACGACTAGGTTAGAGCTCTCCCCGAGCCCTAGCATGGCCTTGTCGACCTTCCATGAGATCCCCCGGTGCTGTAGAGCCTTTCTACCGAGGTGTTGGTGGGCTACGATGACCGGGCGCCATAACTGAAGAGAGTCCGAGCCGCTGCACCGTCGCCAGCTAGGTTAGGGCCACCGCCGACCAGAGCAGGCGGTACCAGCGTGTTCAGCGCGCAAAAATAGGCCCAGGCGGCGAGTTTCCGGCCGGGAGGCGGTCGGGAAGCCAAGTCCGGCGAGCAGCCGAGGTGTGCCGGCGAGGGGGCGGCGCGGGAAAAAGGGCGGGCGCGAGGAAGAAGACGAGCCGGCCGGGCCCGCTCGTCAGTCTCTCGCGGCACAGTGTGGGGATTTTCTGTTGCTCCGGATCGGCTGTGAACGCGCGGAAAACAATCCTGTGGCCCCGTGTGGCGCAGCCGAGGTGATGACACGTGGAAGCCGGGCCTCTGTCAGAAATTTGAACTTTCCCGGTTAATTCGAATTCCAGAAATTTCCCAAACTTTAGAGCTCCATAACTTCTGCTAGGAAGCTCCAAAGTTAGTGATTCAAATTGGGTTGGATTCATCTTGCCTAGCTCTGTCCAGATATACAACCCAATTTGTATGAAACCCATTAATTAATTCTGGAAAATTCTTTAAAGCTTTTCAGAAAAAGAATTTTAGAGGGAGTTTGGTTCATCCAAAAATCCCCAAATTTTGCCAGAATGTTCTTTAGGGCATTAGTAAACCCCTGTAAAAGTTTCATACCATTTGGAGTTGATTTGGTCAGAGGAATTCAAGTTGGAAGGTGCTGTGTTCATTTGAATGCAGAAACATTTTCAGAGAATTTCCAAAACTTGGAAATTCAATTCTGGGCAAACCTTAACTCCAAAAATGCTAGGAAAATTCATGCAAACTCTATGAGCTATAATTGAAATTGTAGTTCATTAAGTTGAGCATGAACAGGGGTATTACCTCAGAATGAATTCTTCCTTGCTAATTTGCCAAGAGAATTATTCTGAGCAAACCACTCCATGAAAAGTGCTAATTTTTTGGTCCAGAGGGTTTTCTTGTGACAAGGAACTCACACGAAAATTATCAGCTCCATTGGAGCTCTAGATCACCCCTGTCCTGTTTACCCACTTAAGGGATTAATATGGAAAAGGGAGAAAACCACTTAGCATTTAACCATGTGATTAAGTCCAAGCCAAACCACCAACACCAGTTCATCTTTAAATTCTTAAACAAAGTTCCAGGTGTTAGAGGCTGGTTATTAGAACTAATAGTAGAAGTCTTACTCTAAAACTCACATTTGCATCTAAATTAGCATGTAGTATTTCATTAACGTGTAGCCGTTGAAGAAGAGACTCCGGAAGTGCTGGACTTCCTTCTTCCGGACGAAGAACTAACTCCGGACCAGCAGCAACAAGGCAAGCCCCGGTTTGCATTAACCTTTTTATAAGCTTTCCTTTGTTTACATGTGTCATGTGTAGTATGTATGTGCATTAGGTATAGGATGAATGAAACCCCACTTGCATAACCAAAGGTTCCTAAAAGAGTGGGGGTAGTGTCTAAGACCTCGAGTAGACAGGCTAGGCTTAATGAGTCATAGGACTTTGGTACAAGTCGAGTAGTTGGAATCTACTCGCGAGATAGGCTTGGGACACACGGGTTCGGTTGAGTGATGTGAGGTCATTTTAGTAATGAAAATGAGACTAGGGAGGGGCTAGGGCGCAGCAAATGGGAGTCTTGTGTGCGCAGCCCTGTCCGTGTCGATTGAGGACCGAGCCGTGTGCGGCCCACGCTGACCAAGTTTGAACGTACCGAAGGCATATCGGATATATGGGCCCCGATAAACCGACGTAGCCTAAACCTCCGGGCGTCGAGGCATAGCACACCGATTTATAGGTGTAGGTTGAGGGCAGCAAGGTGGAAATCTGCCAACGGGCATAGAGAGATGCTCCGTGTGGGGAACCTCCTGCTCGTTTCGGTGCGACCGGTTCAATGTTTGAGCTGTTGGGTGAAAGGTTGTCCCGTACGACATCGAGTGAGCGTGCTGTGCAGCTCCATGGATGGGCGTACGTGACGTGCTCTTTGGGTTTCCCTGCAGGTGTATATCGAGTCGATTCGCCGTCCCTCGCGGTGAAGAGTTCCACTTGGTCACTGAGTCGTGACGTAGATTAATGGATGAAATATGTTGATTCCATGATGCTGATTGATATAATTGTATTGCTACATGTGTGCCACCAAATACTGCTTACTAAATTTCAGATTTCATGAACTGGTAACTTGTTGCTAAAAGATGAACTAAGGATGAACTTGTAGGCGTGTCCTTTTGCTGAAATGTTACTATCCTATGTCCATTGTACACCTCATGTAGAGTTTCATGCTTAGGTGAGTCGGTTAAGCCTTGCTGAGCCTTCGTCCTCACGGTTGCTGCTTAAGTGTTTTTCAGGTGAGGAGCCACCCACGGACTCGGAGTACGAGTCCACCGGCGAGGGTTACCCTCCGTCGGGGACCACGGCTGAGTGGGAGCCGTACACGCCGCGCTGAGCTGAGGAGTGCAGCTAGTGTGGGTTGCCCTAGGGCTGGGCAACCAACTTTTGCTAAATAGGCGGGCGTGAGTTGTATAGTGTAGACTTCCGCTGTGTAAGATAAACAATAGTTGTAACTGAAGTTTGTACCTGTTTGTACAGTTTCAGTTGTTTTTCCCATGTAATTTATTATGTTCTTATGACGTGTGCTGTCGGGTGTCGCATCGCGTGGCACCACCCTCTGCGATCCTGGATGAGCGGATTCCGGTCCGCCACAACTACTTCCCCGTCGCCTTGACAGGCCCAGCCCGGTCTTGGCTCATGAATCTACCTCAGGGGTCCATAACCTTCTGGGGTGAGCTCTGCCGGCAGTTCGTCGCCAACTTCGGCAGCTCCTACACCCGTCCCGGCATGGAGCTCGACCTCCACGCCGTCAAGCAACAACCTGGGGAGTCGCTGCGCTCTTTCATCCAGCGGTTCTCTCAGGTGCGCAACACCATCCCACATATACAAAGCGCCTCTGTGGTGGTGGCGTTCCGACAGGGTGTCCGGGACGAGAAAATGCTCGAGAAGCTCACGACCAGAGAGGTCCGCGACGCCTCGGAGCTCTTCAGCCTGGCGGACAAGTGCGCCAGAGCAGCTGAAGGGCGGAACTGGCACGCACTGCCAACCTCCGAGTCAGGAGGGCAGCCCGGGTCCGGTGCTGCTTCCTATGGGGGTGGCAAGAAGACCAAGAACCGGGGGGTGGCAAGATGAAGTCACCATTCACGGCCCCCGTCGCCGCAGCCGCGACGACCAGTGGAGCTCGGGGGCCATGCCCTGACAAAAGGCAGCGGCAGTCACCGGCCCCAGACAGTGACCAAGGCGGGCTATGCCCCGTGCATGGCGCCTGCAACCATACTGCTGCCGAGTGCTGGGAGATCCAGAGGCTCGCAGAGCGCTTCCGCAAAGGAAGACAGCAGAGGGCTGAAGCACCGCCCTACCCTCAGAGGGATGGCAAACAAAAGGCCGACGCCCCAGTCACCGCTGCCCACCAGGTGGGGTTCCAGGAGCCTCAGCGCGTCATAAAGACAGTGCATGGCGGTGAGGACTCCAGTTCCGACGGTGACGGGCCTGGGCGTTAGCCAACTACAGCACGCCTCCGTGCCTCGGACATACCTCTCGGGAGCCGCCTAAGGTCCGTCAACCCCTTGAAGGCCTTGCCAGAAGGGGAAGACGCCTTAGGTCATCCAAGGTGAGCCCGGGTTCACCTACCACTTGAAGGCCTTAGCCAGAAGGGGAGAACTCCCCGGGGGCCCCGGATAGAAGCCGCGCAGGGCCTGATCCAGCGTGAAGATAACAACCTCGACAAGACTCGGCTTGCAGGGAACACCCCACAACGCACGGTCTCGGCTAATGCTCTAAGCACTACCACCAAAGAACCAAACGCGACGGGGGCCCACAAGAAGGCAACCTGGTGAAGCGGCACGCTATATTCCAAGAAGGACCCATAAGCTCTCCCCCAGCAGGGAAGGTCCCATCCGAATCATGAAAGCTGCCGCCCCAGGTACACATGCCTTTCAACCGAGAGTGGGATCCATTCCCAAAAAATCCTTGCCATGAAGCAACACTGTAAGTCCTACTTACTGAGCATCGGTAGAACAGGGTTATCCACTTCTGTAATAAACCCCACAGAATTTAGGAACAGAGCTTGGGGTAGCTAAGTCTCAAGGGACGGTACAGGACTACGCCCAGTTTAGCCTGGTTCCGACCCTAAGCGCGTAGAGTCTTGCTTCCCTTGTAGACGAAGCGGAACATTGCCCCCATGTACAGCCAGAATTCCACCTATGGGTACGAATACAGAGACCTGTTCTACTTAGCTCTCTCTCATGCGCTCATTTAAATTATGCATTAATTTTTATGATCGCACTATCCATGTATGTTCATCGTACATCTAGCTCCCCCTCTCCTGCGCTCATCCATAGTCGGCATTTGCTATCCTACCGAAGGCGGCTGCGCTTGAGGCACCTGCTGATGGCCGAGTGAGTCTCTCGGGCCTCCCCCAGTCAGGTGTTGCGGTGCCAGTTGTTCACCTCCAGGAAAGGCCAACGTTGTGCATGGGGGGTCCAGGGTGCGTATCCAGCTTAGCCGGCCCAGAGCCCAAAGCATGCGCATCCTGCCCTCCGGAGGTCCAGGGGAGTACGTCCGCTTTGCCTGGTCATGAACCCAAAGCGCGTGCACTCTGCTTCCCCAGCGCATGGCCCGGTACTAGGGATCGGACGGCCGTACCCGGACCTCGGAGGGAGCCGGAGCTCCGGCGCCTCGTGCACAGAATTGCCCAAGCCCCGTATAGCGGGTCAGGACCATAAGACAAATAAGACTAAGAGACAGGAGGGGAGGACCCCCCGAGGAGAATTACGTTTCCTCTACCTGTGTGCAGGACCTCCAGGTTATGGCAACAGGGACTGCATGAAGCGGGGGGGAAGGAGCTACCAGCTACTCCGGCCTGGGACTGGAAGGACCGGGACCTGCCCCTCCAGCAGGGGCGGGGCCCGGGGGCCCCACGTGTCCAGCGGGCCCGGAACTCTCTCCTTCCTTGAGGAGGGCTCCGGGCTCGCCACGTGGCAGGCAGGAACCGGACCTCCCCCCCTCAGTGGGAGGGCTCCGGAAGCCCTACGTGTCCAACATGGCCAGAGCTCCCGTCTCTTGAGGAGGAGCTCCGGACCCGCCACGTGGCAGGCAGATTTGGAGCCCCCCATAGGGCGAGGTTCGGAGACCTCCGAGGGCCCCTAACACGGTTAGGACCCGGGGAGGGTGTCTGTGCGAAGCTCCGAGATTGGAAATGGCCTCTGAGTACCTTGCGGAGCTAAGGACTCAGCTAGGCAAAGCCAAGATGGAGAGAAAAAGCATCACAGACACAAGTATCCAAGAGAGTCAAATTAAACAAGGCTCCATGAGCTGGACTACAGACTCGATAAAAAAGGGAAAAACAAGTCCTAAGGACCTCCCGGCTCTCGCCGGAACCTTGCGGCTACAAGGGCGGCCACATCCTCAACTTCAGCCCTGGCAGCTTCCTCCCGCTCCGCGGCTGGGCCCTCTCTCGCTGGCTCTAGCGAAAAAGAGGGGTCGCGGCTCTTGAAGCATGCTAGCACATGCGAAGCGACCTCTAAAGTTAAGCTGCGGCCCTCGGCCTCAAGCTCGCTGGCGACCACCGAGTCAAGCCTGTCCAGCTTGGCGCCGATCGACTCCAACGCAGGGATCACCTCTGCCACCATCAGCGTGGGAGTCGCGGCCCTCACCGGACTGAAGCCAAGAGGGATCAGGGCGGACCCCGCTCGATCCACGAAGCTTGAGACCGCAAGGGCCTCGGAGGACCGCAAGGCGGAGAGCTCCTCCACCTCGCGGCGGGCCGCCTGTAGAGCCTCCAGGTTCCTCTCGGAGAATTCCTTCTCCTTGGCCGCCAGGGAACTCTCCCGAAGGTGGAGAGTCTTGGCTAGCCGCCCCAACTCAGCGGCCTTGAAGCCGGCAGTCAACTCCCGGTCCAAGACCGCCCGGCGATCATGGGAGACCTGTTCCTCCCTCAAGTCAAGGTCTGCCTTCAGAATCTCCAGCTCCTCCATCCGAGCTCGGAGGTCATCCTCGCCCGCGGCCAGCTGCGCGGCGACCCTCTCTGCCTCAGCTGCCACGGAACGCTCCCGCTCCTCAACGGCGAGTTCGTGGCGCTCCAACTGCTGCCGTATTTCCACAGCAGCAGAGAGGCTCTCTTCGGCCCGGGCATGTGCCTCCAGGGCCTCCCTGTTGATCCACCGTGACTGGGTGTCCATGCGGTCCCCAGCCCGCTTCATCCGGTCGACGAGCGCTTCCCTGAAGTCGAGCAACTCCCGCCTGGAGTCGAGCTCGCTCTTAACCTTCACGGTCCTCTCCCGCAAAAGGTTCCCCCAGATGAGGAGGCGGTCCCGTTCAACCGTATACTCCTCCCGCTCGCGCCCTAGTACAGACAAGACCTGCCGGACGCTCGACTCGGCAAGCGCGAAGGCGTCCGCCAGAGGCAATGGAGCAACAGAGGCTGGGGCAGTCCCTCCGACCTCCTCCATTACCTCTTCCTCAGGAAGAGCCGACGCACCAGCAGCTGAGACGAGACGCCGATCAGGAGAAGCTGGCTCCGCGGCTCTGGCAGCCAGGCCAGCCGGGCTCTTTTCAGCTTCTGGCTCCTTGACCTGAGGAGAGGGACGAGCCGGGGAAGGCGGTGCTGGAGAAGAAGCCAGACCGCCTAGTGCAGGATCAACCTGTGCTGGCTCGGGGGCCGCGGTTGCCGTCTCGGCAGGAAGAGACGACGCCGCCGCGGAGTCCGGGCACACCGGAACAGGAGAAGTCCGCGCTGGCCTGGGGGCCGCGGCAGTTGCCCCTGGCTCCGAGCGCATCGGCGCAGATTCCCCGCAAGACGGGGAAGGCCGGGAAGCGCGGACACTCCAGCGGGCTCTGAACCCCGACTTCCGAGCAGGGGTAGGACTTCCAGAGCCCGCAACCATCGCCGACGACCGCTCCGCAGTCGCTTGGACTGGCGGAACAGGGGACGCCCCAGAGGCTTCCCCCAGCGCATCAACCCGGGGCCTCTTCGAGTCGCCACCGGAGGGGGTGTCAGGCACCCCGGAATCCCGACTTGGCACCGACGCCGTTGCTGGAGGAGATCGAGCGCATTTGTTCTCTGGCAGCGGGTTGGAAGCCATGGCAAGGGAGAACTCAAAAGCACAAGAGTCCAAGAAGAAATGCTGAGAAGTGCGAAGGGAAGCTGCAATGAGGGTAAGACCTCCTCTAAAAAGCTTCCCGGTGCAATTCCAAGCGATTCGGAACTCTTCGAATATCCCGCACCGGCAACCGCTTCGGTTCCTAGACCGAATGCCGATGACGGGTGGGCCCAAACCGCTTAGCTAAAGCGGTGGGGTCAAGGAGTCAGCCTCCTGAGAAGATGAGCCGGCAAGGCACTTCGGCGGTTCCCGAAGAAAGAGCCGCAACGTGCAGAAGTGGCAGCCTTGGGAACCGCCACAGTAAAAGCAATCATCAAGTGAGCGCACGCTCTCACGACCCCGCGGCCGTTCGTGCTCCGGCAGCGGCCAATTCGGGACTTAGAGAAAGTGCGCGGATCGGAAGAGACGGAGGTCCCACCTCGGGCTCGCTATCTCCCCCGAGATGGGCCCGGGGGCCACTGTCGGTACCTGAGATATGGGGTACCCCCGCGCACAGGGTAAAATGCCTAAGGTACTCACCCTTCTCCGCAGGGAGAGCTCCGAAGGCGCCACGCGTCCGGCGGGGCCGGACCTCCCTCTCCTCAGAGGAGAGCTCCGGGCCCGCCACGTGGCATACAGAGGCCGGACCTCCCCCTCCGCGGGGAGAGGTCCGGAGGCTCCACGTGCCCCGCAGGCCGGACCCTTCTCACCTCATAGAAGGGCTCTGGACCCGCCACGTGGCCAGAACAACGGTGCTGCCTGCCCCCGAGCGGTAGGCGGCGGGCGTAAAGGCGCCCCACACCTTGCCCGTACAAGGTATTCAAGGCCCGCGTCTTCCCAAGACGCGGAAACGCGGAGCACGCGTCTGTCAGGTGCCGTTGCGCCCAGTCGCATCACAGACTGGCGCGCGGTGTCAGAACCTGCCAGCCAATAAACGCCGCGACAAGACATCCCATGCCGCCTGCGCCGTCATCAACCACTACGACTAGCATGCGGCATGGGCAGGGCGGCAAGATGAAGACTCATAAGCCTTCGACCAGAGGCAACCACCGGCGTAACTGCAGATACGGTAGATAACAAGCAATCTTCCCGGGACCACCTGTCGGGTCCTGGCTCCCCTTGTAAGCCGCCCGAGTCTTGGACTATAAAAGGCTCGGGCAGGCGTCGATAGCAAGGGTTCGCACTTTGCAACTCATACGCTAGCCATACACTCTCAAGCTGTAACTCACACACGAGCTCAGGCCTCCGGCCCTAAGCAGCAAGCAATACAGCGAGCTCCGTAGCTCGCCGTGGACGTAGGGTTTTACGCTCCGGCGGCCTGAACCACGTAAAACTCGCCGTGTCAAACTCTCGCTAACTCGTCCATCCGCGCAAGCTTTCCGCTAGGAGACTAGCCCCGCCAAAAAAAGAACCTCCGCGGGCTGCCCAGTGCAGGCCCGGGGGAAGTGTCGATCGCACACTTCGACACTGGCCTACTCGTGTCTTATCCCGGATGTTATCAACAAGACAGCAAGAAGTATGAATGATAAGGACAATAATTGAACAGGAACAATTGCACCACAAGGCAAAATAACACACCAAAGTTTTGATATTTGTGCTCCTCTTCACAAATTTTCTTTTCTATATTTTTTCTTTGATTTTTTTTATATCTGCCGTGAAATCAGGAGCACTAATATACATGTCGCACAAATTTTCAGCTCAATTCAAAAAAGAAGATGTGGACAACAGAAATTCAATATGTTTCTTTATGATTATTGTTGAGCCTTTAAATGCCAAATAATCAATCTTCCAAAGTGAATCTGGGCAATGTAATTTAACCCAATGCCAAGGTTATGGCTGTTTTAAGACAGCACCACAAGATTATGTTTTTGGTGGAGCTGAATTGGAAACGGTGGTGAGAAAAAAATTAGATATGATGGTGACAACGTGTGGGATGGTGTGCGTATATCAAGGAGGATAAACTCACGTAATATGTGATGAAAACTGAAGAACAAGGATAACCCTAGCACAATGAATAGTTATGGTGATCGATTTGATAACGATTGTGGCAGCTAGGGTTTCGATGGAATGCAGCGGATGGAATAATAAAGTAGGAACAAAACACGATTAAACCAGCAACAAAACACGAACTAGGACACAAATTCAACACTACGGACTCCAAAACAGAATTGTGCAAAAGGCTAAACCTGTTCTGGCATGGTGAAACCTATGACTATAATTTTTTTGGCTTTTTCGTGGACGATAGGACGAGTTCAAGATAAACAAAACAAGGGGAAGGCGAACCTGACGGTGCACCTAAAGCTCTGATTACCACATGATGTGTACAGGGGTCCTGATCTTCCGAAAGGTTCTGATAACTCTCGATTTGGTGGAGACTTGACACAAATCGATCCGGCTTCCGAACAACACGTTCTGAACCCTGCAATCGCAGCACCACGTCTCCTCAGGTTATCAACCGATATTGCACGGTTGACCTCGCCAAGAAGGCTAATCCTTGCCTTCGAATCGAAGAACACAAGCAAGAACAAGAAAGAATGCAACCAAATTGCTGAAAGATATGAAGCACTCAAGTTGGGGTCTCACAAACCGACGAACAGCGAAACTGTTCTTGACAGAATAATCTAAACAAAACCCAGCTGTTAGTGACGGTGGCTAGTGTGACACCCTCATCTCGGGTGTCAGCATATGTTCATTTGTTAGGAAGAAGAAAACATTTTAACAAAAGATGGAACAATGACAAGTACCAAAAGGATAGCCAATAAAGCTCTCAGAAAGCACCGAAGGCAACTACCGCGGCCAACCAGCCACGCGGCGTGTTCGGAGCTCATCCCCGAGAAGTTGGGAGAGGTCCGCCGCTAAACTGTCTACATGGCAGGCTCGGGGGTCACCTTCGCAATTGAAAAGAGGTCCGACCCTGTGGGACACGTGTTGCCCAGGGAGCTAGCCTCTGCAGAAGAAGCAAAGGCATTTCCGCAAAGACACGTGGCATCCTCGGAGCTAGTTCTCATGAAAAATCAGAGGACCAGTCGTGCGGGATCCGTGTCGATCTCGGAACCCATCTCCGAGAAGTCCGGATCTATTGAACACGTGTCGCCACCGGAGCTTATCTCCGGGAGGTCTTTCGTTGCTAGACACGTGTCGACCTCGGGGCATGTTCCTGAGGAAAGAAGAGGGGGAAGAATGGCGCCAACACGTGGCGTGCGCGGAGCTCACCTCCAAAAGAGGGGGAGGTCTCGGTCAATTGACATGTGGCACAACCGGAGCTCGTGTCTGCGGAGAAGTAGATACCAGGCCCCGGGAGGACACGTGGAGCCTCCGGAGCTCATCACCGCGGAGGTAACGAGTCTGGAGCGGTTTTTACGCGTAAAGATACCGGTACGCAACAAAAACCGATCTAAATTCCACGATGTTACTAAAGATAAGATGTTAGGATCCAACAAAGATCTGAATAAGACTCTTATTCGGGATCCAATCAGATTAGGACTCTTCTCTTCCCGATTATAAATAGAGCCCAAAACCTCTGGCCGAAACCACAAACTTCTCTTTGAACTCCTGAGCCGACGACTTAGAGCCCAGCCCTAACTCACCGAGCAAAACATCGCCGAAGCGTAACAAGGGAGATCATCGGAGAAGAACCTAGCGGTCTGAGGAGGACCTCGAAGACAAGAAGAGCGTGAGGTAGGACTTCAATACCACCTTACAACATCATTGTGTTCGTCTCTTGCATCTGTTTTTCAATTCCTTTCGAACAGAAGCCTTCTCGTGGGCAGAACACTCGATGATCAGTTTGATCTAAAGGCAAGATCATCACCACGTCCACCTTTGATCCGAACACCTCTGTCCATGCAAGCCATGCAAGAGCACACCAATCTAATACCAATCATAGGATAGCATGCATGTGCATCATCACACCTAGTTTAAGGTTTGAGCATAAATATTGATTGCTGTAAATCCTGAATGCACGTGATCCTACCTAGCAGGACAAGCTCAGGAAGCTGTCTACGACGAACTGCAGCAACAAGGTTTTGAGAATCAAGAACAACCGGAACCGCAAGAACAAGGCAAGTGCTCCTTGACCATATTGATCCTATGTTTTGGGAAACTATTTTATTTTGCGAAAAAGGTGTGTGTGCTGAGTTAAACATGATGGGAAACCCTTTTTATAGGAGTTTACTAGTTTTGGTTAAACCACCCTTGTCGCCAGGGAAGTTTATGAGTCGGGTATGGTTTTTGCTTTATGCTTCGCTAAGTCCATGGGATTGGGAAGCGAGATAGATGTGTCTAGCTAACTGCACTCGTAATAATAATAAGTAACTGATGAGGATAATGAACATGGATCGGAGGGAGATCTAGGCAAGCCTGGGTTTGTGAATGAGGTAGCATGAGATGGTGGTTTAACTTGCCATAGATCTAAGGACCGGTTCATGCATGCACATGCTAGGATAACAGTGCCACCACAAGGCCAAATATGGGTGCGGCTTAGCTGAGTAATTAGGTAAGTTGCTAGAGTGTTATGGACTGTGGAAGGCGCGGGGAATGGGAGTCGAGTGAGGACTGCCCTGGGAACTGCATGGCACAAGAGGCGGCCCGTGGGTGGGAGAATTGGAGATTCTAGTCTGCCGGTGAAACCTTAGTGAGTCCATACATCTAGTAACCCCTTTGTAAAGGCTATTTTGTGTTCTCTTGACCATACACCGACGGATGTGTACTGGTATAATGGAGGTTCTGCAGTCGCCGACGGGTGACGAAATCACAAACTTGTGGGTAAAGAGGAGCAAACTCTGCAGAGTTATTAAAACTATCATGATAGCCGAGCTTACGGTCACGAGCACCTGGCTAAACTGCCATGATTAGTTGGGAATGGTTTTTGGGATGGTTATTGGGAAGGTTCTTGGTTATGGTTATTGGTTTGGAACTGTTGAGTCTGGATGACGAGATGTTTGCATGACTGTTGGGTCATGACATGAGATTGGTCTCGGTGTGGGACGAGGTTGATCTGTGAGATGAGATGGTAGCGAATACGAGGAGGTATTCGTAAGTATGAATAAAGGATTGTTTAATATTCGGATGGAACACGGGAAGTAATGGAGGTATGTTGGTAATTTAATATATGCTGGGATTACATTCATCTAAAGTTAAGTTGCTGTTTTATCATGGTTTTACAAGATTGCTTTTCTGCAAATAAGCCTTTTATGCCTACCTTGTTTATGAGCTGCATATCATGTGTTTTCCTGCACTTGCTGAGTACACCATTGTACTCAACCTTGCATTATTACTTCATCCTCTGCAGCAGGAGAAGCCTACCATGAAGATCAAGTGGAACATTATGGCGTGTGATCTGTTCTCAACCTTGCCGGTGGAGGGAGTAGAGATGGAGCCACTTCTGCTTAGTTTTGCTTCCGCATTTAAATAAGGACTTCCGCTGCATAGAAATAAGACTTCCGCTGTAAGCATGAGTCCAAGACTCATGAGGTATTGTAATAAACTCTGTTATTCGTGGTAATATATAATCTGAATTCAGTTTGTGGAACGTATGTGTATGTGTGAAGAACATCCTGGGCACACATATGCATTAGTTCTCGGTTCCGTGGTTTTCCCACAGAATTGAGGGCGTCATAGATTGGTATCAGAGCCACGGGTTGACAGTAGGTTACACGCCTAGATAGAAAACCTTAGATAGATAATAGAGCTACGGGTTAACCCCTAAATAGGAGTCACAAGCGTCCTAGGGTGAATAGCTTAGATTGGCCTTTAGAAACCACCTTGACATAGGAAGCCCTCCTTGAATAGGAGTTGTGTGAGCCCTTGTGATGATTATTTGTGAATATGTGTTTAGTATGAGTTGTGGGACGTCTCAAAAAAAACGTTGTCCATATCTATACGTAAGAAGAAAGAGGTGTGAAATGTTTCGGCACTTGATCACATCCTCATAAGGACTAATATATATAGTCCAACTCACCTTGATACATATATTTGAAGGGACCTACCTAACCTTCTAACCTTCTAATCTATTTTGATCTCTCTCACGGATGGTGAGAGGAAACGCCAGCCGAAGGAACGTTTAGGAAGATGACCACGAGGAAGTTCCTGCTAACTCCGGAGCTGGTCAAAACCATCTGGAAAGGTTGATGGCCATGCAAAACCAGCTTATGCAAACCATGATCCAAACTTTGGGTCAGTTGCAGGCCAACCAAAACCCCGTTCCGGCACCACCGCCACCACCACCGCCGGCTCATAACAGGTTGGGAGAGTTCATGAGGACTCGACCACCCACCTTTGCTCAAACTAGTGACCCCATGGAGGTCGATGATTGGTTGAAATCCATGGAGAAGAAGCTCACCATTGTTCAGTGCAACGACCGAGAGAAGGTTCTCTTTGCGTCGCACCAACTTATGGGAGCTGCCGCCGACTGGTGGGATGCCATTGAGCAACGCCCGTGCCAACCCGGAGACAATCACTTGGACTGAGTTCAAGGAAAGTTTCCGCTCTCACTACATCCCTGTTGGTGTAATGATGCTCAAGAGGCAGCAGTTTGAAGGTCTCCGCCAAGGACAGAAAAGTGTGAATGAATATCTCAACAAGTTCATACAACTGTCCCGGTATGCCCCCGAAGATGTCAACTCAGATCAGAGGAAGCAGTACCTGTTCATGAGAGGGTTGAACAATGAGATCCAAGTTCAGCTCCTCAACAATGACTACGTAAGCTTCCAGAAGCTGGTTGATAAGGCTATTGTGGTTGAAAATAAGATACGGGAGATCGAGCGAGAGTGCAAGAGGAAGATGCCATACCAGCCCCAAGGGAGCAATATACGACCTAGATACATGCCCCCTGCACCGCAGTATGGATCGCCCACTCCTCTGTACCGCCCTGGTCAGCCACCACATCAACGGCTCGTTGCACCGGCACCTCGTGTGCCCATGCCTCCTGCGCCCCGGCCTAACAATGGCGCCCTTGTTCAAAACCCCCGCCCCAACGTACCTGCTGCCGTAGGCAACAGGGCATGCTTTGCATGCGGGGAAGTAGGCCACTTCGCTAACCAGTGCCCGAAGAGAGGCCCTGGACAGCAAGGTAATGTGCCCAAGCAGAACCAACGATCAAACGGAGGGGACCACCAAGGTAACCGTTGACCGCAGAACTATGCTCGTGGCCACGTTAACCATGTCACTTCTGAGGAAGCACAACAGGCTGAGGACGTCGCAATTGGTATGTTCCTTGCCAACTCCAACCCAGCCACCATTTTATTTGATTCTGGAGCATCACACTCCTTCATATCATCCGAATATGTTGCCAAGCATCATCTACCCGTATCCCACTTAGAATGTGCTATGTTAGTTAATTCTCCCGGAGGAGAAATGAGGACTAATATAGTATGTCCTAAAGTAAGCCTTAAAATAAGGGGGGTAGACTTCCTTGCCAACCTTATTGTTTTGGATTCCCACGGGATTGACATCATACTCAGAATGGACTGGTTAAGCAAGCACAATGGAGTAATCCAATGTGCTGAGAGAAGTGTGCAGTTGACGAACGAACACGGTATCCGTGTCGAGTTTGAGTCAGCCCAGCAAGCAACCGAACGGGCAGATTTGAACCATGTCGAAGGAACAACATTAGACAGCATTCCAGTGGTTCAAGAATTTTCGGACGTGTTCCCGGAAGAGCTCCCGGGAATGCCACCTGACCGAGACATCGAGTTTGCCATAGATTTGGTACCCGGAACTGCACCTATAGCTAAGAGACCATATAGGATGCCCGTCAACGAGTTAGTTGAACTCAAGAAGCAAATTCAAGAACAGTTGGAGAAGGGTTTTATACGTCCAAGCTCGTCACCATGGGGAGCTCCGGTACTCTTCGTGGACAAGAAGGACGGAACCCAAAGAATGTGCGTGGACTACAGGTCTCTCAACGAGGTGACAATCAAGAATAAATACCCTCTGCCCCGTATAGAGGATCTGTTCGATCAAATGAAAGGAGCCCAAGTATTCTCCAAGATTGATCTTCGGTCAGGATATTTCCAGCTGAAGATTAAGCCCTCCGATATACCTAAGACAGCCTTTCGGACACGGTATGGTTCGTATGAATATACCGTTATGTCTTTTGGATTGACGAATGCACCCGCATACTTCATGTACCTTATGAACAAGGTTTTCATGGAATACTTGGACAAGTTCGTCGTGGTTTTCATCGATGACATTATGGTGTATTCAAAAAGTAAGGAGGAGCATGAAGAACATCTGAGATTGACCTTGCAGAAGTTGCACGAGCATCGGTTGTATGCCAAGCTCAACAAGTGTCAATTTTGGCTACAGGAAATATCTTTTTTAGGCCACATCATCTCCAAGGAAGGGGTATCGGTTGATCCTGGAAAAGGTGAGAGATGTTCTAAAGTGGGACCAACCAAAGAGCGTGACGGATATTCGAAGTTTCCTTGGGATGGCAGGATACTATCGGTGTTTCATTAAAGACTTCTCTAAGATAGCAAAACCTATGACGGAGTTGCTAATGAAGGGAAAAGTCTTTCAATGGACACAAGCCTGCCAAGAAAGTTTTGAGGAACTCAAGAAAAGGCTAACCACAGCACCAGTTCTGGTATTGCCAGACGTAAGCAAGAGCTTTGACATATATTGTGACGCATCTAGACAAGGGCTCGGATGTGTGCTCATGCAGGAAGGACAAGTGGTAGCCTATGCCTCACGACAATTAAAGAAGCATGAGCTTAACTATCCTACGCATGATTTGGAGTTAGCAGCAGTGGTGCATACATTGAAGATTTGGAGACATTATATCCTTGGTCATCGATGTGAGATCTATACGGATCATAAAAGCCTCAAGTACATATTTACACAAACGGACTTGAATTTGAGGCAACGTCGATGGTTAGAACTCATCAAGGATTATGATGTGGGAGTCAATTACCACCCCAGGCAGGCCAATGTAGTAGCTGACACATTGAGCAGAAAGGGAGCATGCCACCAACTCACGGTTCGGGAGCTACCACCCGAACTACGTAAGGAGTTCGAACGGTTACACCTCGGATTCTTGAATAACATGGAAATAATGGAGATTCACTCCTCATTGGAGCAAGAAATAAGAAAGGGCCAAGCAACGGACGAGGAGATCAAGGAGATCAAGGAAAGAATCCGACGAGGGATAGAGAAGGATTTCAGGGAGGATAGCTTTAGATAGGAAAAAGGATCTGTGTGCCGAACATAAGACACCTTCGCGATATGATATTGAAGGAGGCACATGATTCACCCTATTCCATACATCCAGGGAGCACCAAAATGTACAAGGATTTGAAAACTTGCTTGCTATTGATGGGATGGTATGAAGAGGGATATAGCCGAATACGTTGCCCTATGCGACACATGCCAACGGGTAAAAGCCGAACATCAAAAACCCGCTGGATTGCTGCAACCTTTGAGAATACCCGAATGGAAATGGGAGGACATCAGTATGGACTTCATCGTCGGATTACCACGTACTAAGTCAGGATACGATTCCATCTGGGTCATTGTGGACCGGTTGACGAAAACCGCCCATTTTCTTCCGGTAAAGACCAGTTACAACGTTGCACAATTGGCAGAGTTGTACATGGAGCAGATCGTGTGCCGTCACGGAGTTCCGAAGAGGATAGTCTCAGATCGAGGTTCTCAGTTTACCTCTAGATTCTGGAGGAAGCTGCAGAAAGCCATGGGGACACGACTGGATTTTAGCTCCGCCTATCACCCACAAACAGATGGGCAAACCGAAAGGACGAACCAAATTTTGGAGGACATGTTGAGAGCTTGCGCCTTGAAACGTGGGCGTAGTTGGGATAGGAGTTTACCGTATGCCGAGTTCTCCTATAACAACAGCTATCAAGCTAGCTTGAAGATGTCGCCTTTTGAAGCCTTATATGGTAGACGGCGTAGAACGCCACTGTTCTGGAACGAGACTGGAGAGAACCAGGTGTTTGGACCCGAAGTACTACAGGAGGCTGAAAAACAAGTCCAAACGATACGGGAGAACTTAAAGGCTGCTCAGTCACGACAGAAAGGCTATGCGGACAATAGGCGTAGGAAGTTGACCTTTGAAGTAGGAGACTTCGTATACCTTAAGGTATCGCCTATTCGAGGCCAACAATGTTTCAACGTCAAAGGCAAGCTAGCACCTCGCTACATCGGACCCTTTAAGATTTTGAACAAGCGAGGAGAAGTAGCCTATCAACTAGAGCTCCCAAACCACCTCTCCGACGTACATGACGTGTTTCATGTATCCCAGCTCAAGAAGTGCTTGAGAGTACCAGAGGAACAAGTGTGAATGGGAGAACTTGAACTTCAAGAGGACCTGACTTACGCAGAACACCCTGTCCGAATCTTGGACGTAAAGGAAAGGGTCACCCGAAACAAGGTGATTCGATGGTGCAAGGTACAATGGAGCCATCACACTGAAGCTGAAGCCACATGGGAGCGAGAAGTGGATATCAAGGCAGAATTTCCCCACCTATTTTCTACTAACGAATCTCGAGGACCAGATTCAATTTAAGGGGGGTAGATTTGTGACACCCTCATCTCAGGTGTCAGCATATGGTCATGTGTTAGGAAGAAGAAAACATTTTAAGAAAAGATGGAACAATGACAAGTACCAAAAGGATAGCCAATAAAGCTCTCAGAAAGCACCGAAGGCAACTACCGCGGCCAACCGGCCACGCGGCGTGTTTGGAGCTCATCCCCGAGAAGTTGGGAGAGGTCCGCCGCTAAACTGTCTACGTGGCAGGCTCGGGGGTCACCTCCGCAAATGAAAAGAGGTCCGACCCTGTGGGACACGTGTTGCCCACGGAGCTAGCCTCTGCAGAAGAAGCAAAGGAATTTCCGCAAAGACACGTGTCATCCTCGGAGCTAGTTCTCACAAAAAATCAGAGGACCAGTCGCGTGGGATGCGTGTCGATCTCAGAACCCATCTCCGAGAAGTCCGGATCTATCGAACACGTGTCGCCACCGGAGCTTATCTCCGGGAGGTCTTTCGTTGCTAGACACGTGTTGACCTCGGGGCATGTTCCTGAGGAAAGAAGAGGGGGAAGATCGGCGCCAACACGTGGCGTGCGCGGAGCTCACCTCCAAAAGAGGGGGAGGTCTCGGTCGATTGACACGTGGCACAACCGGAGATCGTCTCTGCGGAGAAGTAGATACCAGGCCCCGGGAGGACACGTGGAGCCTCCGGAGCTCATCACCGCGGAGGTAACGAGTCTGAAGCGGTTTTTACGCGTAAAGATACCGGTTCGCAACAAAAACCGATCTAAATTCCACGATGTTACTAAAGATAAGATGTTAGGATCCAACAAAGATCTGAATAAGACTCTTATTTGGGATCCAATCAGATTAGGACTCTTCTCTTCCCGATTATAAATAGAGCCCAAAACCTCTGGTTAAAACCACAAACTTCTCTTTCAACTCCTGAGCCGACGACTTAGAGCCCTAGCCCTAATTCGCCGAGCAAAACATCGCCGAAGCGTAACAAGGGAGATCATCGGAGAAGAACCAAGCGGTCTGAGGAGAACCTCGAAGACAAGAAGAGCGTGAGGTAGGACTTCAATACCACCTTACGACATCATTGTGTTCGTCTCTTGCATCTGTTTTTCAATTCCTTTCGAACAGAAGCCTTCTTGTGGGCAGAACACTCGATGATCAGTTTGATCTAAAGACAAGATCATCGCCACGTCCACATTTGATCCGAACACCTCTGTCCATGCAAGCCATGCAAGAGCACACCAATCTAATAACAATCATAGGATAGCATGTATGTGCATCATCGCACCTAGTTTAAGGTTTGAGCATAAATATTGATTGCTGTGAATCCTGTATGCACGTGATCCTACCTAGCAGGACAAGCTCAGGAAGCTGTCTACGACGAACTGCAGCAACAAGGTATTGAGAATCAAGAACAACCGGAACCGCAAGAACAAGGCAAGTGCTCCTTGACCATATTGATCCTATGTTTTGGGAAACTATTTTGTTTTGCGAAAAAGGTGTGTGTGCTGAGTTAAACATGATGGGAAACCCTTTTTATAGGAGTTTACTAGTTTTGGTTAAACCACCCTTGTCGCCAGGGAAGTTTATGAGTCGGGTATGGTTTTTGCTTTATGCTTCGCTGAGTCCATGGGATTGGGAAGCGAGATAGATGTGTCTAGCTAACTGCACTCGTAATAATAATAAGTAACTGATGAGGATAATGAACATGGATCGGAGGGAGATCTAGGCAAGCCTGGGTTTGTGAATGAGGTAGCATGAGATGGTGGTTTTACTTGCCATAGATCTAAGGACCGGTTCATGCATGCACATGCCAGGATAACAGTGCCACCACAAGGCCAAATATGGGTGCGGCTTAGCTGAGTAATTAGGTAAGTTGCTAGAGTGTTATGGACTGTGGAAGGCGCGGGGAATGGGAGTCGAGTGAGGACTGCCCTGGGAACTGCATGGCACAAGAGGGGGCCCGTGGGTGGGAGAATTGGAGATTCTAGCCTGCCGGTGAAACCTTAGTGAGTCCATACATCTAGTAACCCCTTTGTAAAGGCTATTTTGTGTTCTCTTGACCATACACCGACGGATGTGTACTGGTATAATGGAGGTTCTGCAGTCGCTGACGGGTGACGAAATCATAAACTTGTGGGTAAAGAGGAGCAAACTCTGCAGAGTTATTAAAACTATCATGATAGCCGAGCTTACGGTCACGAGCACCTGGCTAAACTGCCATGATTAGTTGGGAATGGTTTTTGGGATGGTTATTGGGAAGGTTCTTGGTTATGGTTATTGGTTTGGAACTGTTGAGTCTGGATGACGAGATGTTTGCATGACTGTTGGGTCATGACATGAGATTGGTCTCGGTGTGGGACGAGGTTGATTTGTGAGATGAGATGGTAGCGAATACGAGGAGGTATTAGTAAGTATGAATAAAGGATTGACTAATGTTCGGATGGAACACGAGAAGTAATGGAGGTATGTTGGTAATTTAATATATGCTGGGATTACATTCATCTAAAGTTAAGTTGCTGTTTTATCATGGTTTTACAAGATTGCTTTTCTGTAAATAAGCCTTTTATGCCTACCTTGTTTATGAGCTGCATATCATGTGTTTTCCCACACTTGCTGAGTACATCATTATACTCAACCTTGCATTATTACTTCATCCTCTGCAGCAGGAGAATCCTACCATGAAGATCAAGTGGAACATTATGGCGTGTGATCTGTTCTCAACCTTGCCTGTGGAGGGAGCAGAGATGGAGCCACTTCTGCTTAGTTTTGCTTCCGCATTAGTTTTTGCTTCCGCATTTAAATAAGGACTTCCTCTGCATAGAAATAAGACTTCCGCTGTAAGCATGAGTCCAAGACTCATGAGGTATTGTAATAAACTCTGTTATTCGTGGTAATATATAATCTGAATTCAGTTTGTGGAACGTATGTGTATGTGTGAAGAACATCCTGGGCACACATCTGCATTGGTTCTCGGTTCCGTGGTTTTCCCACAGAATTGAGGGCGTCACAGCTAGGGGGTATAAAGGAGGTGGAGGACGACCAGGGGGGTGTTGGGGTCGTGACCTAACCCTAAGACACGTACATAATGGACTTGGACTCGATACAAGGCCCAATGGCCCAACTAGGTGATGCAACACCCTGACAGACTCTAAAATTTATATTGTTTCGAAGTTTCCTGTCGACTTCGACAGAGTTTTGACGTGGGGCCAGTTCCATTGGAAAGTTTATCCTCTCAGCTTTCCGTGCATATGTAGAACGTCAAAAACAGAGTCAGTATGCCTCCTGTGCATCCATTTTAAGGTGGACTGCTCCTGGGCCCGAGTTGGACTCGAGTTTGAGTTGGGTTCGGTCTCTAACTTCTTGTTGGCGTATTTTCTGGTCCTCCACGCCTCCAAACCTCTCTCCATGTATCTCCATGTCCTCTCCATGGTTCCTAATCATAATTAATCCATTAGGTAGCAACATACTCTCAAAATTCACATATAAAGATTTGTTCAGGAACGAGCTCACCTCAAATTCAATTGTCGTGCTCGAGCTCTAGTAATTGGACCTTGCATGTCTACCATGTGAGTGTATATCTGCAGGAGTGATGTCCACATCATCTGGGCCTGCCACGTGGCCCAGAAGGCCGGACCTTGCCTCCTCCGCAGGTGTCACACCCGTTTTTTCCGAAGAACAACCAAGTGAATATCACATGTATGCCAGGATCATTTTCTCATACATGTGATGACAAATAGTGAAGCATCATTTATTACAAGCCAGGTGTCGAATATAAATAAGTCTTACATAGCAAATGTCTCGATGGACAATAATAAGTTCATCACAAGTAAATAAACTAGCAGCGGAATATTATTCTTGTGGGCTCCGTCACAGGCGTTGCCCGGGGTCTCCATGAACCTAGAAACCTTCTTCGGGTCCAAAGTCTTGGTCATTATACACCACCTCATTATCTTGTCCTGAGCAGCAATATAAACCAACAAAATATGCAAGGTTGAGTACCAATGGTACTCAGCAAGTGTGGGAAAATTATATCATGCATGGCTAGAACAAGGAGAGGTTTAACTCATGGTTAAAGCACTACGCAATTAATACCTATCACCTTAGCTTATTAAGCACCTACATTACTACACAGGTGAAATGGTCCCAATCTCCCATCCCATCATCATAATCCAATAACCATAACATCATTTCCAATGTTAAGCTCCCCGCTTAACATCCACAACTTCCAAAACCATCAATCCTCTAATCATGAATAAGTCCAAGCCGCTCTTGACCGTGAGCACGGCTGTCATGACAGTTTTGACTCTGCAGAGTTTGTACCACTGTACCCACATGTAGTGATTTCATCCCACGTCGAACAGGTCCTCTATACGGGGCAGCGGGTATTTATTCTTGATTGTCACCTCGTTGAGAGACCTATAGTCCACGCACATTCTTTGGGTTCCGTCTTTCTTGTCCATGAAGAGTGCCGGAGCTCCCCATGGTGATGAGATAACAGCAAGTCCCAGATGCCTCCAGGTGTTGCAGCAAAGGCGGCTGCACCCAACACTTCGACAAGTCGCAGCTCCGACATCAAGTGCCACCGCTGCCAGGGACTTGGCCATATGCAACGAGATTGCCCCAGCAAACGGGCGATCGTTGCCACTGCTGATGGTGGGTATGTTAGTGCTTCTGATATTGAAGATGAAAATATTATTGCAACTAACATTTCAGGTTCGGATGATGGTGCTGAGGAGGTTCTTGGTACATCTGCGACAAACAACTATAGGACTTTCATTGTGCAGCGAGCTTCGAGTGCCACGGTTCGAGAGGACGACAACCGCTAACGTCACAACCTTTTCAACATGTTTCTCATCGTCAAGGACTGCCGTGTACATACCATCATTGATGGTGGTAGCTGAAACAATTTGGTGAATGTTGAGGTGGTCAAGAAGCTTGGCTTGACCACATGGAAGCATCCACACCCTTATCACATTCAATGGTTTAACAACAATGGTAAGGTTAAGGTAACACAAACAGCAAGGATACATTTTTCCATTGGTTCTTATCATGATTTTGCTGATTTTGATGTGGTACCTATGGATGCTTGTTCTCTTTTGTTGGGACGTCCTTGGGAGTTTGATACTTATGCTATTCACCATGGTCGATCTAATACGCATACTCTCATGCATCAGGGCAAGAAAATTATGTTGCTTCCTATGAGTCCCACTGAAATTGTACAATTTGAGCAGGAGAAAAAGAATAATGCTAAGAAAAAGGGTGTTCTCAATTCTGAAATTCAGCAACCTATTAAGTTGAAAAATCCTATTTTGCTTGCAACTAAATCTGATCTTGATGAATTATATGCCTCTAATGGAACTTGCTATGCTTTAGTGTGCAAACATGCTTTATATTCCATTGAGGATACATCCATTGTCTTGCCACCTGCTGTTGCTAACCTTTTGCAGGAATATATGAATGTTTTTCCATCAGAGATACCCCCTGGATTACCACCTATGCGGGGCATTGAGCACAAGATTGATTTGGTTCCAGGGGCGAGCTTGCCAAACCGTGCTGCCTACAGGACCAACCCCGACGAGACTAAGGAAATTCAGCGACAAGTCCAAGATCTTCTGGACCGCGGGTACATTCGTGAGAGCCTTAGTCCTTGTTCTGTTCCTGTTCTTTTGGTTCCAAAAAAAGATGGCACTTGGCGCATGTGTGTCACACCCGGTTTTTCCGAAGAACAACCAAGTGAATATCACATGTATGCCAGGATCATTTTCTCATACATGTGATGACAAATAGTGAAGCATCATTCATTACAAGCCAGGTGTCGAATATAAATAAGTCTTACATAGCAAATGTCTCGATGGACAATAATAAGTTCATCACAAGTAAATAAACTAGCAGCGGAATATTATTCTTGAGGGCTCCATCACAGGCGTTGCCCGGGGGACTCCATGAACCTAGAAATCTTCTTCGGGTCCAAAGTCTTGATCATTATACACCACCTCATTATCTTGACCTGAGCAGCAATATAAACCAACAAATATGCAAGGTTGAGTACCGATGGTACTCAGCAAGTGTGGGAAAGTTATGTCATGCATGGCTAGCACAAGGGGAGGTTGAACTCATGGTTAAAGCACTACGCAATTAATACCTATCGCCTTAGCTTATTAAGCACCTACATTACTACACAGGTGAAATGGTCCCAATTTCCCATCCCATCATCATAATCAAATAACCATAACATCATTTCCAATGTTAAGCTCCCCGCTTAACATTTACAACTTCCAAAACCATCAATCCTCTAATCATGAATAAGTCCAAGCCGCTCTTAACCGTGAGCACGGCTGTCATGACAGTTTTGACTCTGCAGAGTTTGCACCACTGTACCCACATGTAGTGATTTCATCCCCCGTTGCCGGGTGGACTAAAAGAACCTCCATTATGCCATTGGCTACAAACCACATTCACACTTCCCAGGTGTGTAGCCAGGAGATCACTACGAAGCCTTTACAAAGGGATTCCCGACGAGCGTGGGCCCTCTGAGGTTTCACCCCTAACAGCATACAAGAGGCTCCAACCCCGCTGCAGTGGCCCCCTCTTGAGCCTTGCGGTTCATATGGTAGTCCAGCTGACACCTACTCCCCGCACCATCCAACACACCCATACTACGTCGGGGATGCACCTAATTAATTGGCCAAGCTGCCCCATCTCAGCATGTGGTTGGCACTGTAAAGCCAGGTTACATGCTCCATGAACCGGTCCTTAGGATAAAGGCAAGTACTAAACACAAACCTGAGTCTCGTGCACCCAACACACAACCAAAACATCCAACTTGCCTTGATCCCTACCTCTACATAACTCACAATATCCCATTCAAGAGTATGATAAAATAAATTTATGATCTCATATCCCAAATATCCCATTCTAAGCATGGCTAAGCATATGCATAATAATAAATGATAAAATAAATCCCAACCCAAGCTACAAGGAAAACAAGGTAATGCAATTCTAGGGAAACATCCTAGCATGGGTTTCATATTTTAATTTGACAATGCAAATAACTCTAGCTACACATCCTAGCATAGGATCAAAGTGGTCAAGGACACTTGCCTCCTTCCTGCTGCTCTTGGAATGGGTAGTCCTTATCTTGGAAAGGAATAACTTGCTCTTGAGCAGGTTCTACATCATACCATCACACATAGCAAAAGAAAAACAACAATCCATAAGACATAGTTCACACTTCCACTTCATACAAACCACACATTCACATTTATGAAAGTCATTCAAAATTATATGTGTTGTGGTTACTCTAGGTGTGTTGATTTGTGGCTTGCATGCACTTTTGATCATATGTATATGATTCCTACTTCTGTGTTCACATTTATACTTACATACTATATATATGAGTCTCCAATTTAAATAAATTCCTTATATTCAATTACTACACCTTTTAGCTACCTAATATACATGAAAGGTATTTTCCTTCTCCATATGTGTCTTCATAATTTCTACCAACCCTAAACTGAATTCTTTGGATTTTAGAAACTCCATTTATCATTTATTAGTTGCTATATTTTCAGATTTATTTTCTATGCCTAAGTGTGAACTTTATTATGAAAATAACAAGACACATCATCTAAACAGAATAGGTTCTGATCTAAAATATTTACTAATATATTTTTGACCTTTTCCTCTGATGTGAATTATTTTACAATTATTTTCCCTATTTTCAGAACTATTCTTTACTTAAAAATGTGTCCCTATAACTAACAAATTAAACAGATTCACTTCAGCCCAAAATCTATTTTTATCACACTCCCAAGTTTTCTAAATACTGAGAAAGTCGTTAATTTAATTTTGACAATATGTTTGTCCCACTTTTTAAGTTTTAAACACTAGCTACATATTCAATTCCCCAAATTAAATATTAAACAGGGCTAAAAAGATAAACTCACCCCACTACAGGGTCTATACTATTATTTTAAGAATTCTCAGGGGTCTAGCTACTCATAACAGATGAGTTTTTCCTAATTTTTATTAAGTCCAGGGGCTAAAACTGATTTTTAAATGAATTTACATGATTTTCTGAAGTTCTAGGGGCTAGATCAGAAGTTTCCGAGGCTAGCTCTTATTTCCCGAGAACCCCAGGGGGTAGCACGTAAGATTTCCAGTCTTTATAACGTGGGGCTGACGTGGACCGTCCGATTTTAAACCGACGGCTGAGATTATAACGTCGAACCGGTACGCGGGGATTTAAACCCTACCGTGCGATTTAAAATAAACGGCGCACAAGCGGCCACGTCGCTCTGATCGAGCGCGGGCGGCGCTGCCGGCTGCGCACGGCGGCGGGAAGCGGCGATCTCGCCGGAGACTTTCGGATCTTCGAGAATTCTTCCTAGAACTGTGATCTTATGACATAGATCGGTGGAGGAGAGGTCGGGGATCTCACCTCGGGGGTTTTCTTGAGCTCGGAGGTCCTGGAAGGTGATCGGCGACGAGGTCCGAGGTGAATTCACGGCAAGGCTTGTCGGCGCTGTGTTTACACCGCAAGTCACCGAGTTTTCTGCACCTGCAAGGTTCCCCGGAGGCGGTGGATCAAGACCAGCGAGTTAGATCGGAATTTCCGAGCTTAGATCGGCCAGAATTCGCCGGAGAAGGCCCGGTTCTCACCGGAGAAAAATCTGTGGATCGCGTGGGAAAAATAGAACGAGGCCGGGGTTTTTATAGACGGGGGAGGCCGGCGGGGTGGTTTAGATCGAGTTCGCGTCGCCCCCGAGCGAAATTTGGCTGGGATTCGCAGAAATCCGGATCGGTTTGGATTCGGGGTGAGAGAGTCCGGCGCGGGCTCGAGGTAGACGAAGAACTGGCGGGCCCCACATGTCAGTGGGAGAAAAGGGGCGCGCGCGGCTGCAGGCTGGCGCGGTTTCTGGTTGGGCCGGCTGGTGGGTTGCGGCCCACTGGCCGGTTTTTTTTCTGTTTTCTTTTTTTTCTTTTTCTATTTCTTTTCTGATTTGAGTTTAATTTGGATTCCAGTTTGAATTTGAATTTTTGCAAAACATGCAACACGTCCAAAAATTTTTAAATTTCCCTCTTAACATGATTTAGGGTCTTAACAAGATTTTTGGGGTGTTACAGATCTACCCCCCTTAAAAGAAATCTCGTCCTCGAGATTGGTGGTTCTAAGAAAACAATTCCGGAAATTGTGCCTTTAGCTCATCTTCCCGCTCCCAGGTGGCTTCCTCTTCTGAGTGATGCTTCCACTGCACCTTGCACATCCGGATTCTTTTATTTCTGGTGAGGCGTTCCATTGTCTCCAAAATATTGTATGGTTGCTCGGCATAAGACAAATCCTCAGCTACGTTCACTTCATTCATAGGTAACGCCTCTTCAGGCGTCCTCAGGCATTTCTTGAGTTGTGACACATGGAATACATCGTGCACATCCGATAGATGAGCCGGTAATTCTAGTTGATACGCCACTTCGCCTTTCCTCTCCAAAACTTGAAAGGGTCCGATGTATCGCGGTGACAACTTCCCTTTCACCTTGAACCGACGAAGTCCTCTGATAGGGGACACCTTGAGATAGACATAGTCTCCCACGTTGAAAACGAGCTCTCTTCTTCGTACATCAGCATAGCTCTTTTGGCGTGTCTGTGCTATCCTCAAGTTATTGCGAATTTCCCTCACCTTCGCCTCGGCTTCTTGTAGTACTTCTGGACCAAACACTTTACTTTCCCCTGTTTGGTTCCAAAATAGGGGAGTTCTGCACTTCCTCCCGTACAAAGCTTCAAACGGTGACATCTTCATACTAGCTTGATAGCTGTTGTTATAAGAAAACTCCGGATACGGTAAGTTCTTGTCCCAACTCCTATTGTTTTTGAGTGCACATGCCCTCAGCATATCTTCAAGGATCTGATTGGTTCTCTCCGTCTGCCCGTCAGTTTGGGGATGATAGGCAGAACTAAAGTTCAGATGGGTTCCCATGGTTTTGTGCAACTTCTGCTAGAATCTTGAGGTGAACTGTGTCCCTCGATCCGACACAATCTTCTTTGGCACTCCGTGGTAACACACGATCCTTGACATGTACAACTCTGCCAATTTGGATCCGCTGTAGCTTTCTTTCACGGGAATGAAATGAGCTATCTTGGTCAGCCTATCAATGATGACCCATATCGAATCATATCCTGATTGGGTCCTAGGCAACCCCACGATGAAATCCATGCTGATTTCTTCCCATTTCCATTCAGGCACTTTGAGTGGTTGCAATAATCCCGCGGGTCATTGATGTTCTGCTTTCACCAACTGACATGTGTCACATAGGGCAACATGTTCCGCGACATCTCGCTTCATGCCATACCACCAATACCTGCTCTTGAGGTCCTGGTACATTTTCGTACTCCTAGGGTGAATGGAATAGTCAGAATCATGAGCCTCCTTCAAAATTAATTCACGGATCTCCTTTACTTCTGGCACACAGATTCTTTTCCCGTGCCACACCGTTCCTTGTTCATCCTCTCTAAAACCCATAGCTTTATTTTCCTTGATGAGTTGTCTGATCTCTTGTATCTTCTCATCATTCTTTTGACCCTCGAGTATGTCTCGCTCTAGTGTGGAGTCCACTTCCATGGCGATGGCTTCACCACTATTTACTAGACATAGATTGAGCCTTATAACCTCGTCCTTCAATTCTGCAGGCATGTCCTTCAAGCTCAACTTATTGACCTGCACTTTCCGACTCAAAGCATCGGCCACGACGTCTGCTTTCCCGGGATGATAGTTGATGCCCACATCAAAGTCATTGATTAGCTCTAACCATCTCCTTTGTCTAAGGTTGAGGTCTGGCTGTGTGAAAACGTACTTCAAACTCTTATGATCCGTATATATCTCGGTCCTCTTCCCCATCAAATAGTGCCGCCAAATTTTCAACGCGTGTACCACTGCGGCTAGTTCTAGGTCATGTGTAGGATAGTTTTTCTTGTGCTTCCGGAGTTGTCGGGATGCATAAGCCACGACATGCCCTTCTTGCATGAGAACACATCCCAACCCGTTTCCAGAGGCATCGCAGTACACTGTGAAATTCTTTTGCATATCTGGCATAACCAACACAGGGGCTGTTGTCAATCTTTTCTTTAGCTCCTGAAAACTCGTCTCACACTGTGGCGTCCATGTGAATGCGATTCCCTTCTCCAACAGTTTGGTGAGAGGTCTCGAGATCTTGGAGAATCCCTCAATAAACCGTCGATAGTATCCAGCCAATCCCAAGAAGCTTCGAACTTCCCCGACATTTTCAGGGGTCTTCCACTTCTGTATATCCTCGATTTTGGCAGGATCCACGGAGATTCCTCCCTCCGAGATTATATGTCCTAAGAAGGGAACTCTCTTCAGCCAAAACTCACACTTGCTCAACTTGGCATATAATTGGTGTTCTCTTAGCCTCTGCAACACCAACCTTAGATGTTTTTCATGTTCTTCTTCATCTTTGGAGAAGACGAGAATGTCATCTATGAAAACCACCACAAATTTGTCCATATGTTCCATGAATACCTTGTTCATGAGATACATGAAGTATGTCGGGGCATTAGTTAGCCCGAAAGGCATGACGGTGTATTCATACAGTCCGTACCGAGATACGAAAGCTGTCTTGGGAATATCAGTTTGCCTTATCTTGAGTTGGTGGTATCCCGACCTGAGATCAATTTTCGAGAACACACAAGCGCCCCTCAACTGATCAAACAAGTCTTCAATGCGGGGTAATGGGTACTTGTTCTTGATGGTTACCTCATTCAAGGCACGGTAATCCACGCATAACCTTTGGGTTCCGTCCTTCTTGGGCACAAATATCACCGGAGCTCCCCATGGTGAGGAACTAGGGCGAATATACCCCTTCTCCGTCAAGTCTCTCAAATGATTCTTGAGTTCTTCTAGCTGCTTGGAGTCCATCCGATAAGGTCTTTTGTAAATCGGGGTTGTTCCAGGTACTAGCTCAATTGCGAATTCCACTTCACGATCGGGAGGCATACCTGGCAATTCTTCCGGAAAAACATCTGGATATTCCCTGATGGTCCTGATTTCTTCAACTTTCACCTCAACTTGATTTAATTTAATGTCCCTCCCAGGCTCGTGTATTGTTATGAACTTTACTCTTGTGCCACTAGGGTGAGTTAGTTCCACCATTCTGGTCGAACAATGAATGATTCCCTTATGTTTGGTCAACCAATCCATGCCCAAAATAATATCGATCCCTTGGGAATCTATCACTATGAGGTTAGCAGTAAACACTACCCCATTAATGTCTAGATTCATTTTGGAACACACTTGTCTTGTCCTTATTTCTCCACCTGGAGAGTTTACTGCTAGTCTATAGTTCATTTGTGTTGTTGCTAGATCATGCTTCTTAACAAACCCTTGAGCAATGAACGAGTGGGTAGCACCAGAATCAAACAGCAGGGTTGCAAGGTGTAAATTGGCAGGAAACTTACCAACTACCACGTCGGGTGCCTCTTGCGCTTCCTCCATAGTGACGTGGTTCACCCGTCCTCGCATCACATTCTGCTGTTGTGGCTGTGCGGGCTCCTTCTTTGGGCATTTATGGGCGTAGTGCCCCACTTCACCGCAGCTAAAACATTGCACCCCAACCTTAGGTGCCTAGACTTTGTTGTCTTGGGGTTGGTTGGGAGGTCCCTGTACTGCTGGTCGAGGTGGATATGCAGGGCGAGGCTGCTGTACAAACTGACGTTGTGGCTGTGCTGGTGCTGCCGGAGGCCTGTAGTTCGGGTTGTTCCCTCTTGGTGCTGAGTAGGGTACCGCAGCACGGTTCGTCTGCCCTGTAGGTTGCTGCATCAGACGTGGGCGGGTGTTGCTCCCTGAGGCTTGATGTGACCACCCGGCCTTCCTCTTATTCTCATTTTCCAAGGCCTTTAGCTTCCTTTCTACCACAAACGTTCTGTCCGCCATCTTTTGGAAGCTTTCATACTCATTTGAGGACATTGCACATTTCTGCGGTAAGTCCCTCCACGAAACAATCTTGTTTCTGCTCATCAGTCTCTATGTCCCGTGGGGCATAACGGGATAGTTGAGTAAATTTAGTGAGGTATTCCCTCACCGTCATGTTTCCCTGCTGCAGTCCCAAAAACTCCTTCCTCTTGTTTTCGAGTTCACCTCTTGGGATATAATGGTTGCGGAAACTACGCTTGAACTCTTCCCAAATGATGTTCTCAGGGTCATGATGGGCAGCCATGTAGGCGGTCCACCAATCAGCAGCAGGTCCATGCAATTGATGAGAGGCAAACAGCACCCTCTCATACCCTTGGCACTGGATGATCCTCATCTTGCTTTCAATGGTCTTTAGCCAATCATCTGCCTCCAGAGGTTCAGCAGCACTTGCAAACTTTGGAGGTTGAGTTCCTAGAAACTCACTCAACCTTGGTTGGCGTGGTGCAGCTTGTGGAGGTGGAACTTGATGCAAGTTGGCCACCACTTGAGTCAAGTTCTGGATGAGCTGATTCTGATTCTCCAGCATTTGGTGGAGGGGATTAACTCCTTCACGGCGACCACCCCGGTCCTGGCCTCTAGAAAGATTAGGGGTTGCATGCCTCATCGTTGTTGTTGGCGGGGTTGGCAGCACGTCCTTTTCCTCTTCCGGCCATCTGGCAGAATCAACCAATGTTAATTTGAAAGCATTTAGTATCATCTTACTACTTTCATTTGTTTGTATTTTGAAGTGTTGAGGCTTTGTTATACTTTTCTAGGGGTTCATTTCTCACACAAAAATAAATGCAATATTATTTCATGTGGGTTCACACACCAAAGCAAAACAATCTAAAGACGAGGTTGTGGACAATTGCTCATGGCTTCCACAACTCACGTCACACACCAAGCATTAACACACCATTAACTTAACGTAACGACTCGACTATTCGACATCTTGCTAACTAAGGGAAGGACTCTACACTACTCGTTTTCTTGAGCTGGCTCCTCGGGATCTTCCTCATCATTTCGGCTGCCTTCTGACTCTGCTTTGGGTGGGGAGGCTGCTGGTGGAGAAGTGTGACGACGCCTGATCGCTCGGCGATCTGGGGAGTCAGGAGTCCATGTATCATTAACGGTGACACACAGTTCATTCCCATCTCCTCTTTCTCTCGCCCTCAAGCAGGCACGCAGCAATGCCTCCGTTTCCTTCAGGGTGTCCCGAACATCCTGAAGTTCTTGCTGACACTCCTGCAGTCGAGTGCTGAGCATAGCAGCATCCTCCAAGCACAAGTCCATGTGCTCATGGGAAGTCCCTTGCTGCACTGGCGGGTACTTGTACTCCGTGGTACCACTCTCACGCTGGAGGAAGTACAAGTACTCCGTCCTGTCCAGGTGGCGACGATAGATGTGACTCTGGCAGGTGATGGCCTCCCAGGTGACATCCTTCTCCGCATCGACCTGTGTTGCTCTACAAGCTGGAGAGCGGTGGATCTTAAGCAGCCGATTTTCGTGTATAATTCTCATCTCTGAGCTCCATTCTTCCCTCTTCTCACGGATGGTCCTGGTGGAGTTATAGTGGATGATTAGCTTGCCCGTATTGCCAGTGGCTTCGAGCATACGTCGAAGACGGCGCAACAAGCCTCCTACTGCCAATCCGTAGGAAAGGTACGTCACCGGATGGCTCTCCTCTCTTTCGGCAAGGGCAACTATGGGAACTCTCCCTCCTGTGGACTTGCGAGCGGTGCGAATCATGCGAACCATCTAAAACAAAAAAACATTTAAACTTAGGTTAGATAAACTTTTAAACAAAAATTCTATTTTGAATGAAAGTTGGGGTAAGATGAAGAAAGTGACTCCATTAAATAACACTTTTCAACACACACCTTGTAAAATAGTTTTTAACAAAATAGGGCCGTTAAATACGTCCATTTCTACCTAGGTCCACGTTCCTACGGGCAAACTTGGCTCTGATACCACTTCTGTCACACCCGGTTTTTCCGAAGAACAACCAAGTGAATATCACATGTATGCCAGGATCATTTTCTCATACATGTGATGACAAATAGTGAAGCATCATTTATTACAAGCCAGGTGTCGAATATAAATAAGTCTTACATAGCAAATGTCTCGATGGACAATAATAAGTTCATCACAAGTAAATAAACTAGCAGCAGAATATTATTCTTGTGGGCTCCATCACAAGCGTTGCCCGAGGTCTCCATGAACCTAGAAACCTTCTTCGGGTCCAAAGTCTTGGTCATTATACACCAACTCATTATCTTGTCCTGAGCAGCAATATAAACCAACAAAATATGCAAGGTTGAGTACCAATGGTACTCAGCAAGTGTGGGAAAATTATATCATGCATGGCTAGAACAAGGAGAGGTTGAACTCATGGTTAAAGCACTACGCAATTAATACCTATCACCTTAGGTTATTAAGCACCTACATTACTACACAGGTGAAATGGTCCCAATCTCCCATCCCATCATCATAATCCAATAACCATAACATCATTTCCAATGTTAAGCTCCCCGCTTAACATCCACAACTTCCAAAACCATCAATCCTCTAATCATGAATAAGTCCAAGCCGCTCTTGACCGTGAGCACGGCTGTCATGACAGTTTTGACTCTGCAGAGTTTGTACCACTGTACCCACATGTAGTGATTTCATCCCCCGTTGCCGGGTGGACTAAAAGAACCTCCATTATGCCAGTGGCTACGATCCACATTCACACGTCCCAGGTGTGCGGCCAAGAGATCACTACAAAGCCTTTACAAAGGGATTCCCGACGAGTGTGGGCCCACTGAGGTTTCACCCCTAACAGCATACAAGAGGCTCCAACCCCGCTGCATTGGCCCCCTCTTGAGCCTTGCGGTTCATATGGTAGTCCAGCTGACACCTACTCCCCGCACCATCCAACACACCCATACTACGTCGGGGATACACCTAATTAATTGGCCAAGCTGCCCCATCTCAGCATGTGGTTGGCACTGTAAAGCCAGGTTACATGCTCCATGAACCGGTCCTTAGGATAAAGGCAAGTACTAAACACAAACCCGAGTCTCGTGCACCCAACACACAACCAAAACATCCAACTTGCCCTGATCCCTACCTCTACATAACTCACAATATCCCATTCAAGAGTATGATAAAATAAATTGATGATCTCATATCCCAAATATCCCATTCTAAGCATGGCTAAGCATATGCATAATAATAAATGATAAAATAAATCCCAACCCAAGCTACAAGGAAAACAAGGTAATGCAATTCTAGGGAAACATCCTAGCATGGGTTTCATATTTTAATTTGACAATGCAAATAACTCTAGCTACACATCCTAGCATAGGATCAAAGTGGTCAAGGACACTTGCCTCCTTCTTGCTGCTCTTGGAATGGGTAGTCCTGATCTTGGAAAGGAATAACTTGCTCTTGAGCAGGTTCTACATCATACCATCACACATAGCAAAATAAAAACAACAATCCATAAGACAGTTCACACTTCCATTTCATACAAACCACACATTCACATTTATAAAGTCATTCACAATTATATGTGTTGTGGTTACTCTAGGTGTGTTGATTTGTGGCTTGCATGCACTTTTGATCATATGTATATGATTCCTACTTCTGTGTTCACATTTATACTTACATACTATATATATGAGTCTCCAATTTAAATAAATTCCTTATATTCAATTACTACACCTTTTAGCTACTTAATATACATGAAAGGTATTTTCCTTCTCCATATGTGTCTTCATAATTTCTACCAACCCTAAACTGAGTTCTTTGGATTTTAGAAACTCCATTTATCATTTATTAGTTGCTATATTTTCAGATTTATTTTCTATGCCTAAGTGTGAACTTTATTATGAAAATAACAAGACACATCATCTAAACAGAATAGGTTCTGATCTAAAATATTTACTAATATATTTTTGACCTTTTCCTCTGATGTGAATTATTTTACAATTATTTTCTCTATTTTCAGAACTATTCTTTACTTAAAAATGTGTCCCTATAACTAATAAATTAAACAGATTCACTTCAGCCCAAAATCTATTTTTATCTCACTCCCAAGTTTTCTAAATACTGAGAAAGTCTTTAATTTAATTTTGACAATATGTTTGTCCCACTTTTTAAGTTTTAAACACTAGCTACATATTCAATTTCCCAAATTAAATATTAAACAGGGCTAAAAAGATAAACTCACCCCACTACAGGGTCTATACTATTATTTTAAGAATTCTCAGGGGACTAGCTACTCATAACAGAGGAGTTTTTCCTAATTTTTATTAAGTCCAGGGGCTAAAACTGATTTTTAAATGAATTTACATGATTTTCTGAAGTTCCAGGGGCTAGATCAGAAGTTTCCGGGGCTAGCTCTTATTTCCCGAGAACCCCAGGGGGTAGCACGTAAGATTTCCAGTCTTTATAACGCGGGGGTGACGTGGACCGTCCGATTTTAAACCGACGGCTGAGATTATAACGTCGAACCGGTACGCGGGGATTTAAATCCTACCGTGCGATTTAAAATAAACTGCGCACAAGCGGCCACGTGCTCTGATCAAGCGCGGGCGGCGCTGCCGGCGGCGCACGGCGGCGGGAAGCGGCGATCTCGCCGGAGACTTTCGGATCTTCGAGAATTCTTCCTAGAACTGTGATCTTATGACATAGATCGGTGGAGGAGAGGTCGTGGATCTCACCTCGGGGGTTTTCTTGAGCTCGGAGGTCCTGGAAGGTGATCGGCGACGAGGTACGAGGTGAATTCACGGCGAGGCTCGTCGGCGCTGTGTTTACACCGCAAGCACCGAGTTTTCTGCACCTGCAAGGTTCCCCGGAGGCGGTGGATCAAGACCAGCGAGTTAGATCGGAATTTCCGAGCTTAGATCGGCCAGAATTCGCCGGAGAAGGCTCGGGTTCTCACCGGAGAAAAATCTGTGGATCGCGTGGGAAAAACAGAACAAGGCCGGGGTTTTTATAGACGGGGGAGGGCGGCGGGGTGGTTTAGATCGAGTTCACGTCGCCCCCGAGCGAAATTCGGCTGGGATTCGCAGAAATCCGGATAGGTTTGGATTTGGGGTGAGAGAGTCCAGCGCGGGCTCGAGGTAGACGAAGAACTGGCGGGCCCCGCCTGTCAGTGGGAGGAAAGGGGCGCGCGCGGCTGTGGGCTGGCGCGGTTTCTGGTTGGGCCGGCTGGTGGGTTGCGGCCCACTGGCCGGTTTTTTTCTGTTTTATTTTTTTTTCTTTTTCTATTTCTTTTCTGATTTGAGTTTAATTTGAATTCCAGTTTGAATTTGAATTTTTGCAAAACATGCAACACGTTCAAAAAATTTTAAATTTCCCTCTTAACATGATTTAGGGTCTTAACAAGATTTTTGGGGTGTTACAGCAGGGGCGAGCTCCGAAGGTGCCACGTGTCCAGTAGGGCCGGAGCTCCCCTGTCCTCAGAGGATAGCTCCGGGCCTGCCACGTGGCCCAGGAGGCTGGACCTCGCCCCCTCCGCAGGGGCGAGCTCCGAAGGCTCCACGTGTCCAGCGGGGCCGGACCTCCCCTGTGATGCCCTCAATTATGTGAAAAACCACGGAACCGAGAACTGATGCATATGTGTGCCTAGGATGTTCATCACACATATACACATCATCCACAAACTGAATTTCAGAATATATATGACCACGAATAACAGAGTTTATTACAATGCCTCATGAGTCTTGGACTCATGCTCACAGTGGAAGTTTTAATCTAACAGCGGAAGTCTTTACTCTGGCAGCGGAAGTCTTCTAACTAATACAGAATCAATTCTAAGCAGCAGTGGCTCCATCTCTACTCCATCCTCCACAGGCAAGGTTGAGGACAGATTACACGCCTTAATACTCCACCTGATCTTCATAGTAATCTTCTCCTGTTTCTGATGATGAAGTAATGATGCAAGTTTGAGTACAATGGTGTACTCAGCAAGTGCGGGAAAATATGATATGTAGCTCACAACAAGGTAGTTATAAAAAGGCTCATTGCAGAAAGCAAAGTTATTTATCAAAACCATGATAAAAACAGCAACTTATCTTTAAGCGAATGTAATCCCAACATGTACTAAAATACCAATCATACATCCATTATGTTCCTTACCTTCCATGTCCCAACTAGACATTAATCAACCTCATTCTTGCTCACGAATACCTTCTCGTATGCGCTACCATCTCACGAATACCATCTTGTATTCGCTACCATTTCATCTCTTAAACAATTCCGTCTCACACCGAGACCAACCTCGTTGCCATGACTCAACAGTCATGCAACCCGTCTCATCACCCGGACTCAACAGTCCCGAAAACAAAAACAAAAAATAAACCATCCAAAACCATAACCAATAACCGTAGCCAATAACCATCCCAACTAATCAAGGAAGTTGGACAGGCACTCGTGACTGTAAGCTCGGCTATCATGATAGTTTTAGACAGCAGAGTTTGCACCTCTTTACCCACAAGTTTGTGATTTCGTCACCCGTTGGCGATTGCAGAACCTCCATTATACCAGTACACAACCGTCGGTGTATGGCCAAGAGATCGCAAAATAGCCTTTACAAAGGGGCTACTAGATGTATGGACTCACTAAGGTTTCACCGGCAGGCTAGAATCTCCAATTCTCCCACCCACGGGCCCCCTCTTGTGCCATGCAGTTCCCAGGGCAGTCCTCACTCGACTCCCATTCTCCGCGTCTTCTACGGTCCATAACAATCTAGCAACTTACCTAATTAGTCAGCTAAGCCGCACCCATACTTGGCCTTGTGGTGGCACTGTTATCTTGGCATGTGCTCGCATGAACCGGTCCTTAGATCTACAGCAAGTAAACCACCATCTCATGCTACCTCATTCACAAACCCAGTCTTGCCTAGATCTCCCTCCGATCCATGTTCATTAACAACATCAGTTTCTCATTATCACTACTAGTGCAGTTAGCTAGACACATCTATCTCGCTTCCCAATCCCATGGACTCATCGAAGCTTAAAGCAAAAACCATACCCGACTCATAAACTTCCCAGGTGACAAGGGTGGTTTAACCAAAACTAGTAAACTCCTATAAAAGGGTTTCCCATCATGTTTGACTCAGCACACACACCTTTTCGCAAAACAAAACAGTTTTTTTCCAAAACATAGGATCAATATGGTCAAGGGGCACTTGCCTTGTTCTTGCGGTTCCGGTTGCTCTTGGATCTCGAAACCTTGTTGTTGCAGCTCGTCGTAGACAGCTCCCTGAGCTTGTCCTTCTATACAGGATCACGCACATACAAGATTCATAACAATCAATACCATGCACAAACTTTAACCAGATGTGATGATGCTTATGCATGTAAATCCTATGATGCAGTTTAGTTTGTACGCGTTCTTGCATGGCTTGCATGGTTTTACAATGAACAGAGGTGTTCGGATCAATTGTGGACGTGGCGATGATCTTGTCTTTAGATCAACCCGATCAACAAGTAATCTGTCCACGAGAAAACTTCTGTTCAAAAGGAATCGAAGAACAGATGCAAAGAAAACGCGATGATGTTGTAAGGTAGTATTGGAGACCTACCTTACGTTCTTCGTGGTCTCGGGGTCCTTCTCTTAGCAAGACAGATCGTTGGGGCTCTCTTCCGGCGATCTTCCTTGACTGAACTCCGGCGATGGGCTTACTCGGCGAGTTGGGGCTAGGGCTCTAAGTCTTCGGCTCAGGAGAAGTTCGTGGTTTCGGCCACTCTATTTAAAATCGGAAGAAGAAGAGTCCTAATCTGATTGTATCTCGAATAAGAGTCCTATTCAGATCGTCGTTGAATCTTAACAACTTATCTTTAGTTGATTAGGTGTGGTAACATTGTGGAATTCAGGTCGGTTTCTTCTCCGTACCGATATTTCTACGTGCACAGAATCCAAAAACCGCTCCAGAACTTGTTACCTCCGCGGTGATGAGCTCCGGAAGCTCCACGCGTCCACCGGGGCCTGGTCTCCCCTTTTCCGCAGAGACGAGCTCCGGTTGTGCCGCGTGTCAAGCGAGCGAGACCTCCCTCTCCTTCGGAGGTGAGCTCCGCGTGCGCTACGTGTCAGTGCCGGACCTTCCCTCTCTCCGGAGGTGGCTCCGGGTGCGCCACGTATCCATTTCGGATCTCCCTCTCTTCAGAGGTGAGCTCCGTGAATGCCACGCGTCAAGTAGTGCCGGGCTCCCTTTTTCCTCAGAGACAAGCTCCGAGGTTGACACGTGTCCAACAGTGTCGGACCTCCCGGAGATAAGCTCCGGTGGCGACAAGTGTCCAATAGAACCGGACCTCTCGGAGGTGAGCTTCGAGATTGACACGTATCCCGCGCGACTGGTCCTCTGATTTCCACGGTGACTAGCTCCGAAGGTGACACGTGTCCTGCTGCTGCCCTTGCTTTTCCGCAGAGGCTAGCTCCAGGGGCAACACATGTTCCACGGGGTCGGACCTCTCCTCCTTTGCGGGGATGAGCTCCGAAGGCGCCACGTGGCCAGCGAGCCGCGAGAATTGTCTTCCGCACTCTTGGTGAACTGGATTTTTGCTCTTTTTGGCTATCTTTTTAATTCTTTCTCTGTCCCCACTTCTTTTAAAATGTTTTATCTACATGAAACATGAATACATGCAGAAACCAAAAAATGAGGGTGTCACAAATCTACCCCCCTTAAATTGAATCTCGCCCTCGAGATTCGTTAGTAGAGAATAGATGAGGGAATTATGCCTTGACGTCTTCTTGACGCTCCCATGTGGCTTTAGCTTCGGTGTGATGGCTCCATTGTACCTTGCACCATCGGATCACTTTGTTCCTTGTGACACTTTCCCTTACGTCCAAAATTCGGACAGGGTGTTCCGCATAAGTCAGGTCCTCTTGAAGTTCAAGCTCTTCCATTGGTACTTGCTCCTCTGGTACTTTCAAGCACTTCTTGAGCTGGGATACATGAAACACGTCATGTACGTCGGAGAGATATGTTGGGAGCTCTAGTTGATAGGCTACTTCTCCTCGCTTGTCCAAAATCTTAAATGGTCTGATGTAGCGAGGTGCTAGCTTGCCTTTGACATTGAAACATCGTTGTCCACGGATAGGTGATACCTTAAGGTATACGAAGTCTCCTACTTCGAAGGTCAACTTCCTTCGCCTATTGTCCGCATAGCCTTTCTGTCGTGACTGAGCAGCCTTTAAGTTCTCCCGTATCGTTTTGGACTTGCTTTTCAGCTTCTTGTAGCACTTCGGGTCCAGACACCTGGTTCTCTCCGGTCTTGTTCCAGAACAGCGGCGTTCTACACCGCCTACCATACAATGCTTCGAAAGGTGACATCTTCAAGCTAGCCTGATAGTTGTTGTTATAGGAGAATTCGGCGTACGGTAAACTCCTATCCCAACTACGCCCACGTTTCAAGGCGCATGCTCTCAACATGTCCTCCAAAATTTGGTTTATCCTTTCGGTTTGTCCATCGGTTTGTGGGTGATAGGCGGAGCTAAAATCCAGTCGTGTACCCATAGCTTTCTGCAGCTTCCTCCAGAATCTAGAGGTAAACTGAGAACCTCGATCTGAGACTATCCTTCTCGAGACTCCATGACGGCACACGATCTGCTCCATGTACAACTCGGCTAATTGTGCAACGTTGAACTTGGCCCTTATAGGGAGAAAATGGGCGGTTTTTGTCAATCGGTCCACGATAACCCAGATGGAGTCATAACCCGACTGAGTACGTGGCAATCTGACGATGAAATCCATACTGATGTCCTCCCACTTCCACTCGGGTACCTTCAAGGGTTGCAACAATCCAGCTAGTCTTTGATGCTCGGCCTTCACCCGTTGGCATATGTCGCATAGGGCAACGTATGCGGCTATATCCCTTTTCATACCGTCCCACCAATAACAAGTCTTCAAGTCCTTGTACATTTTTGTACTTCCGGGATGTATGGAATAGGGTGAATCATGTGCCTCTTTTAATATCATGTCGCGGATGTGCTTCACGTTATGCACGCAAATTCTTTTTCCTAGCCAAAGCGTACCCTTCTCATCTTCTTTGAAATCCTTCTCTATTCCTTATCGGATCCTTTCCTTGATCTCCTTGATCTCCTCATCCGTTGCTTGGCCATCTCTTATTTCTTGCTCCAATGAAGAGTGGATCTCCATCACTTCCATGTTGTTCAAGAATCCGAGGTATAACCGTTCGAACTCCTTACGTAGTTCGGGTGGTAGCTCCCGAACTGTAAGTTGGTGACATGCTCCCTTCCGGCTCAATGTGTCAACTACTACATTGGCCCTCCCAGAGTGGTAGTTGATTCCAACATTGAAATCCTTGATGAGTTCCAACCATCGACGTTGCCTCAAATTCAGGTCCGTTTGTGTAAATATGTACTTGAGGCTTTTATGGTCCGTATAGATCTCACATCGATGACCAAGGATATAATGTCTCCGAATCTTCAACGCATGCACTACTGCTGCTAGCTCCAAGTCATGTGTAGGATAATTAAGCTTGTGCTTCTTTAATTGTCGTGAGGCATAGGCTACCACTTGTCCTTTTTGCATGAGCACACATCCGAGCCCTTGTCTGGATGCGTCACAATATATGTCAAAGCTCTTGCTCACGTCCAGCAATACCAAAACCGACGCTGTGGTTTAGCATTTTCTTGAGTTCCTCAAAACTTTCTTGGCATGCTGGTGTCCATTGAAAGGCTTTACCCTTCGTTAGCAACTCCGTCATAGGCATTGCTATCTTAGAGAAGTCCTTGATGAAGCGTCGGTAGTATCCAGCCATTCCAAGAAAACTCTGAATATCCCTCACGTTTTGCGGTTGGTTCCACTTCAGAACATCTCCCACTTTTCTGGGATCAACCGATACCCCTTCCTCGGAGATAATGTGGCCTAGGAACAATATTTCCTTTATCCAAATTTGACACTTGTTAAGCTCAGCATACAATTGATGCTCACGCATTTTCTGCAAGGTCAATTTCAAATGTTCTTCATGCTCCTCCTCACTTTTTGAATACACCATAATATCGTCGATGAAAACCACGATGAACTTATCCAAGTACTCCATAAAAACCTTGTTCATAAGGTACATGAAGTATGCGGGTGCATTTGTTAACCCAAAAGACATGATGGTATATTCATACGAACCATACCCTGTTCGAAAGGCAGTCTTGGGTATATCGGGGGCTTAATCTTCAGCTGGAAGTATCCCGACCGAAGATCAATTTTAGAGAACACTCGGGCTCCTTTCATTTGGTCGAATAGGTCCTCTATACGGGGCAGAGGGTCTTTGTTCTTGATTTTCACCTCGTTGAGAGACCTATAGTCCTCGCACATCCTTTGGGTTCCATCCTTCTTGTCTATGAAGAGCACGAGGGCAACCCATGGTGACGAGCTTGGACGTATAAAACCCTTCTCCAACTGCTCCTGAAATTGCTTCTTGAGTTCTACTAGTTCATTGACGGGCATCCTATAGGGTCTCTTCGCTATGGGTGCAGTTCCGGGTACCAAATCAATGGCAAACTCAATGTCCCAATCAGGTGGCATACCTGGAAGCTCCTCTGGAAACACGTCCGAGAACTCTTGAACGGGAATGCTGTCCAATGTTGCTCCTTCGACGTGGTTCAAGATTGCCTTTTCGGTTGTTTGTTGGGCTGACTCAAACTCGACACGAATACCATGCTCATTTGTCAACTACACGCTTCTTTCAGCACATTGGATTACCCCGTTGTTCTTGCTTAACCAATCCATCCCGAGTATTATGTCAATCCCTTGGGAATCCAAGACAATGAGGTTGGCAAAGAAGTCTACCCCCCTTATTTTAAGGCTTACTTTCGGACATAGTATATTAGTCCTCATCTCTCCACCGGAAGAGTTAACTAACATAGTGCATTTTAAGTGTGATATGGGTAGATTATGCTTGGCAACATACTTGGATGATATGAAGGAATGTGATGCTCCAGAATCAAATCAGATGGTGGCTGGGTTGGAGTTGGCAAAGAACATACCAATTACGACGTCCTCAGCCTGTTGTGCTTCCTCAGCAGAGACATGGTTCACGTTGCCGCGAGCATAGTTCTGCTGTCCATGGTTTCCTTGATTGTCCCCTCTGTTCGGTCGCGGGTTCTGCTTGGGCACGTTGCCTTGCTGTCCAAGGGCATCTCCTCGGGCACTGGCTCGCGAAGTGTCCTGTTTCCCCGCATGCAAAGCATGCCCTGTTGGCTACGGCAGCAAGTACGTTGGGGCGGGGGTTTTGAACAGGAGCGCCCATGTCAACCAGCTTCTGGAAGCTCGCGTAGTCATTGTTGAGGAGCTGAACCTGAATCTCATTGTTCAACCCTCTCATGAACAGGTATTGCTTCCTCTGGTCTGAGTTGACATCTTCGGGGGCATACCGAGAAAGTTGTGTGAACTTGTTGAGATACTCATTCACGCTTATCTGTCCTTGGAGGAGACCTTCAAACTCCTGTCTCTTGAGCATCATTACACCAGCAGGGATGTAATGAGAGCGGAAACTCTCCTTAAACTCAGTCCAAGTGATCGTCTCCGGGTCGACATGAGCGTTACATAGGGCATCCCACCAGTCAGCGGCAGCTCCCATGAGTTGGTGCGACGCAAAAAGAACCTTCTCTCAGTCATTGCACTGCACTATGGCAAGCTTCTTCTCCATGCATTTCAACCAATCTTCGGCCTCCATGGGGTCGTTAGCTTGAGCAAAGGTGGGTGGTCGAGTCCTCAGGAACTCACCCAGTCTGTTATGAGCCGGTGGTGGTGGGGGTGGTGGTGCCGGAACGAGGTTGTTGTTGTTGGCCTGTAACTGACCCAAAGTTTGGATCATGGTTTGCATAAGTTGATTCTGCATGGCCATCAACCGTTCCAGGTTGTTCTCACCAGCTCCGGGGTTAACAGGAACTTCATCGTGGCCATCCTCTTGGTTGTCACGGACGTTCCTTCGGCCGGCATTTCCTCTCACCATCTGTGAGAGAGAACGAAATAGAATAGAAGGTTAGAAGGTTAGGTAGACCCTCCCTCAACTATATGCATCAAGGTGGATTGGACTATATATATTAGCCCATATGAGGATGTGAACAAGTGCCGAAGTATCTCACTCCTCTTTCTACTTATGTGTGGATATGGACAACGACTTGAGACGTCCCACAACTCATACTAAGCACACAATCACAAACAACCATCACAAGGGCTCACACAACTCCTATTCAAGACTTGTTCAATGGGGGTCCTATATGGCTTAGGGTGTTGCCAATCTGTGTTCCAACTATGGCCTTTCCTAAGCTTTTATTCTATGTCAAGGCAGTTCCAAGGCCAATCTATGCATCCTAGGCTTGCATCGCATGGTCGGCGTGGCTTAGCTACGAATCTGTGTCTGATACCAATCTGTGATCTATCTAAGCTTGTAACCTACCGTCAACCCGTGGCTCTGATACCAGTCTGTGACGCTGTGACACCCTCATTTTGGTTTCTGCATATATTCATATTTCATGAAGAGAAAACATTTTAAAAGAAGTGGGAACAGAGAAAATATCAAAAAGATAGCCAATAAGAGCCGAATCCAGTTCCCAGAGAGCGCCGAAGACAACTTCCGTGGCCCGCTGGCCACGTGGCGTGTTCGGAGCTCATCCCTGCGAAGTGGGGAGAGGTCCGCCGCTAAAATGGCTACGTGGCAGGCTCGGGGCTCATCTCCCCAGAGGGGGAGAGGTCCGACCCTGTGGGACACGTGTTACCCCTGGAGCTAGCCTCTGCGGAAGAAGCAAAGGCAGTTCCGCAGGACACATGTCACCTTCGGAGCTAGTCACCGCGGAAATCAAAGGACCAGACGCGTGGGATACGTGTCGATCTTGGAGCTCACCTCTGAGAAGGTCCGGTTCTATTGGACACATGTCGCCACCGGAGCTTATCTCTGGGAGGTCCGACACTGTTGGACACGTGTCGACCTCGGAGCTCGTCTCTGAGGAAAGAGAGGGAGGTCCGGAATGCATACGTGGCACACCTGGAGCCACCTCTGAAGAGAGGAAAGGCCCGGCACTGACACGTGACGTGCGCAGAGCCACATCCGAATAGAGAGGAGGTCCCGACCGCTAGGATACGTGGCGCACGCGGAGCTCACCTCCGAAGGGGAAGGGAGGTCTCGCTCGCTTGACACGCGGCACAAACGGAGCTCGTCTCTGCGCAGAAGGAGATACCAGGCCCCGATGGACACGTGGAAGCTTCCGGAGCTCATCACCGTGAAGGTAACGAGTTCTAGAACGGTTTTTGGATTCTGTACGCGTAGAAATACCTGTACGGAGGAGAAACCAACCTGAATTCCACAATGTTACCGCACCAAATCAACTAAAGATAAGTCGTTAATATTCAACGATAATTTGAATAGGACTCTTATTCGAAGTCCAATCAGATTAGAACTCTTCTTCTCCTGATTATAAATAGAACCCAGAACCCTTGGCCGAAACCACGAACTTCTTTTCCAACTCCTGAGCCGACAACTTAGAGCCCTAGCCCCAACTCGCCGAGTAAGCCATCGCCGGAATTCAGCAAGGAAGATCGCCGTAAGAGAGCCCCAACGATCTGTCTGGTCAGAGAAGGACCCCGAGACCGAGAAGAACGTAAGGTAGGTCTCCAATACCACCTTACGACATCGTTGTGTTTTCTTTGCATCTGTTCTTCGATTTCTTTCGAATAGAAGCTTTCTCGTGGACAGATCACTTGTTGATCGGGTTGATCTAAAGATAAGGTCATCGCCATGTCCACATCTGATCCGAACACCTCTGTTCATCATAAAACCATGCAAGAACACGTACAAACCGACCTAATAAAACTAAACTGATTATAGGATAGCATGCATATGCATCATCGCATCTAGTTTAAAGTTTGTGCATGAAATTGATTGCTGTGGATCTTGTATGTGTGTGATCCTGTATAGCAGGACAAGCTCAGGGAGCTGTCTACGACGAGCTGCAATAACAAGGTTTCGAGAGCCAAGAGCAACCGGAACCGCAAGAACAAGGCAAGTGCTCCTTGACCATATTGATCCTATGTTTTGGGGGAAAAACTGTTTTGTTTTGCGAAAAGGTGTGTGTGCTGAGTCAAACATGATGGGAAACCCTTTTATAGGAGTTTACTAGTTTTGGTTAAACCACCCTTGTCGCCTAGGAAGTTTATGAGTCGGGTATGGTTTTTGCTTTATGATCCGTTGAGTCCATGGGATTGGGAAGTGAGATAGATGTGTCTAGCTAACTGCACTCATAATGATAATGAGAAACTGATGTTGTTAATGAACATGGATCAGAGGGAGATCTAGCCAAGCCGGGTTTGTGAATGAGGTAGCCTGAGATGGTGGTTACTTGCCGTAGATCTAAGGACCAGTTCATACGAGCACATGCCAGGATGACATTGCCACTGCAAGGCCAAGTATGGGTGCGGCTTAGCTGAGTAATTAGGTAAGTTGCTAGATTGTTATGGACCGTGGAAGGCGCGGGGAATGGGAGTCGAGTGAGGACTGCCCTGGGAACTGCATGGCACAAGAGGGGGCCCGTGGGTGGGAGAATTGGAGATTCTAGCCTGTCGGTGAAACCTTAGTGAGTCCATACATCTAGTAGCCCCTTTGTAAAGGCTATTTTGTGATCTCTTGACCATACACCGACGGTTGTGTACTGGTATAATGGAGGTTCTGCAGTCACTGATGGGTGACAAAATCACAAACTTGTGGGTAAAGAGGTGCAAACTCTGCAGAGTCTAAAACTATCATGATAGTGGAGCTTAAGGTCACGAGCGCCTGGCCAACTTCCATGATTAGTTGGGATGGTTATTGGATATGGTTATTGGTTATGGTTTTGGATGGTTTGGTTTTGGTTTGGTTTTTGGGACTATTGAGTCCAGGTGATAAAATGGGTTGCATAACTGTTGAGTCATGGCAACAAGGATTGGTCTCGGTGGGAGACGAAGTTGTTTTATGAGATGAAATGGTAGCAAATACGAGATGGTATTCGTGAGATGGTAGCGAATACGAGGAGGTATTCGTGAGCAGGGATGAGATTTATTGATGTCTGGTTGTGACATGGAAGGAAATAAACATAATGGAGGTATGATCGGTATTTCAATGCATGTTGGGATTACATTCACTTAAAGATGAGTCACTGTTTTACCATGGTTTGATAAATAACTTTGCTTTTCTGCAATGAGCCTTTTTATACCTACCTTGTTATGAGACTTCATATCATATTTTCCCGCACTTGCTGAGTACATCATTGTACTCAAACTTGCATTATTATTTCATCATCAGCAACAGGAGAAGATTTCTATGAAGACCAAGTAGAGCATTAGGCGTGTGATCTGTTCTCAACCTTGCCTGTGGAAATGGAGTAGAGATAGAGCCATTGTTGCCTAGAATTGCTTCTGCATTAGTTAAATTGCTTCCGCATTAGAATAAAGACTTCCGCTGCATAGAAATAAGACTTCCGCTGTGAGCATGAGTCCAAGACTCATGGGACATTGTAATAAACTCTGTTATTCATGGTAATATATAATCTGAATTCAGTTTGTGGAACATATGTGTATGTGTGATGAACATCCTGGGCACACATATGCATTAGTTATCGGTTCCGTAGTTTTTTCCACAGAATTGAGGGCGTCACAGATTGGTATCAGATCGACGGTTGATGATGGGTTACACGCCTAAATAGGAAACACAGATTGGTATCAAAAGCCATGGATGAGGGTAGATTACACACCTAGATACAATCATAGATTGGTACCAGAACCACGGGTTGATGGTAGGTTACACACTTAGATAGGTCACAGATTGGTATCCGACACAGATGGATAGCTAAACCACGCTGACCATAGGGTGCTTAGATTGGCCTTGAAACTACCTTGACATAGGATACAAGCCTAGGAGAAGCCATAGTTGGATCACAGATTTGAAATCACCCTAAGCCATATAGGACCTCCATTGAACAAGCCTTGAATAGGAGTTGTGTGAGCCCTTGTAATGATTTTTTTGTGATTATGTGCTTAGTGTGAGTTGTGGGACGTCTCAAAGCGTTGTCCACATCCACACATAAGTAGAAAAAGGTGTGAGATGCCTCGGCACTTGTTCACATCCTCATATGGGCTAATATATATATAGTACAATCCACCTTGATGCATATGGTTAAGGGGATCTATCTAACCTTCTAACCTTCTATTCTATTTCGTTCTCTCTCACAGATGGTGAGAGGAAACGCCGTCCAAAGGAATGTCCGTGACAACCAAGAGGATGGCCACGATGAAGTTCCTGTTAACCCCGGAGCTGGTAAGAACAACCTGGAACGGTTGATGGCCATGCAGAATCAACTTATGCAAACCATGATCCAAACTTTGGGTCAGTTGCAGGGCAACAACAACAACCCTGTTCCAGCACCACCGCCACCACCACCGCCGGCTCATAACAGACTGGGTGAGTTCATGAGGACTCGACCACCCACCTTTGCTCAAGCTAACGACCCCATGGAGGCCGATGACTGGTTGAAATCCATGGAGAAGAAGCTTGCCATAGTGCAGTGCAATGACCAAGAGAAGGTTCTTTTTGCGTCGCACCAACTCATGGGAGCTGCCGCTGACTGGTGGGATGCCCTATGCAACGCTCTTGTCGACCCGGAGGCGATCACTTGGACTGAGTTCAAGGAGAGTTTCTGCTCTCATTACATCCCTGCTGGTGTAATGATGCTCAAGAGACAGGAGTTTGAAGGTCTCCGCCAAGGACAGAGAAGCGTGAATGAGTATCTCAACAAGTTCACACAACTATCCCGGTATGCCCCCGAAGATGTCAACTCAGACCAGAGGAAGCAATACCTGTTCATGAGAGGGTTGAACAATGAGATCCAGGTTCAGCTCCTCAACAATGACTACGCGAGCTTCCAAAAGCTGGTTGACAAGGCTATAGTGGTTGAAAGCAAGATCCGAGAGATCCAGCGAGAGTGCAAGAGGAAGATGCCATACCAGCCCCAAGGGAGACACGTACGACCTCGGTACATGCCCCCGGCTGCACTGCAGTATGGATCGACCGCTCCTGCATACCGCCCTAGTCAGCCACCACAGCAACGACCCGTTGCACAAGCACCTCGTGTGCCCTTGCCTCCTGTGCCCCGACCCAACATGGGCGCTCCTGTTCAAAACTCCCGCCCCAACGTACCTGCTGCCGTAGGCAACAGGGCATGCTTTGCATGCGGGGAAACCGGACACTTCGCGAGCCAGTGCCTGAGGAGAGGCCCTGGACAGCAAGGCAATGTGCCCAAGCAGAACCCGCGACCGAACGGAGGGGACAATCAAGGAAACCGTGGACAGCAGAACTATTCTCGCGGCAACGTGAACCATGTCTCTGCTGAGGAAGCACAACAGGCTGAGGACATCGTACTTGGTATGTTCTTTTCCGACTCTAACCCAGCCACCATCTTATTTGATTCTGGAGCATCACATTCCTTTGCCAAGCATAATCTACCCATATCACACTTAAAATGCGCTATGATAATTAATTCTCCCGGTGGAGAGATGAGGACTAATATAGTATGTCCAAAAGTAATCCTTAAAATAAGGGGGGTAGACTTCTTTGCCAACCTCATTGTCTTGGATTCCCAAGGGCTTGACATAATACTCGGGATGGATTGGTTAAGCAAGCACAACGGGGTAATCCAATGTGCTGAAAGAAGCGTGCAGTTGACAAATGAGCACGGTATTCGTGTCGAGTTTGAGTCAGCCCAACAAACAACCTAAGGGCAATTTTGAACCACGTCAAGGGAGCAATATTGGACAGCATTCCAGTGGTTCAGGAATTCACGGACGTGTTTCCAGAGGAGCTTCCAGGTATGCCACCTGACCGGGACATTGAGTTTGCCATTGATTTGGTACCCGGAACTGCACCCATAGCAAAGAGACCCTATAGGATGCCCATCAATAAACTAGTGGAACTCAAGAAGCAAATTCAGGAGCAGTTGGAGAAGGGTTTTATACGTCCAAGCTCGTCACTGTGGGGAGCTCCTGTGTTCTTCCTGTACAAAAAGGATGGGACCCAAAGGATGTGCGTGGACTATAGGTCTCTCAACGAGGTGACAATCAAGAACAAATACCCTCTGCCCCGTATAGAAGACCTATTCGACCAAATGAAAGGAGCCCGAGTGTCCTCCAAGATTGATCTTCGGTCGGGATACTTCCAGCTGAAGATTAAGCCCTCCGATATACCCAAGACTGCCTTTCGAACACGGTATGGTTCGTATGAATATACCGTCATGTCTTTTGGGTTAACAAATGCACCCGCATACTTCATGTACCTTATGAACAAGGTTTTCATGGGGTACTTGGATAAGTTCGTCGTGGTTTTCATCGACGACATTATGGTGTATTCAAAAAGTGAGGAGGAGCATGAAGAACATTTGAAATTGACCTTGCAGAAAATGTGTGAGCATCAATTGTATGCCAAGCTTAACAAGTGTCCATTTTGGCTAAAGGAGATATCGTTCCTAGGTCACATTATCTCCGAGGAGGGAGTATCGGTTGACCCCAGGAAAGTGGGAGATGTCCTTGTAAAAGCCCAAGAAAAGGGACTTGCAAAAATCTTTCTTCACCTCACAACACCACAGTTTTTATTGTGGATATCTTAGGAAATGTTGTGAAGAGCAAGTAACCTCCATCAAAAGTGTAATTAGAGGGGAAAGCCTTCACTTTCACAAAGTAGGATTTCTACACATGAACATAAGAGGTTGAGATCACCCCTAGGACTTGAGAAGTCTTGGGAGGGTTCAAGCCAAGTTTCATGCAAACCCAACACTTTTTGCGGCACTTTTGGAGGTATTTGAAAAAGAGGCCAATTTGAAAGTAAATTCAAATTGCAGCAACTTTCACCACTCAAATTCAAAAGTTAGCTTCATATTCAAACTCAGCACATTTTTCTGAGCTAGGCCACCAAATTTCATCCCCATTGGGGTTCATCTTGTGGGGAGCCAAATTTGCAATAATTCAAAACTGAATTTGAAATTCAGTTCAAATATGAAGCAAATTGGCCCAACCAAATTTCAAATTAGAGAACTTAAATTTGAACCAAAACTTGGGGGCTAAGTATCACATCAAATTGTGAGTAGCTGGTGGGATAATTAGCAAAAACCAGAAAAGAAATTTGGAAAAAGAGGAAAAGGGGAGGCCCACATGTCAGCTGCACACACGAGTATTCAGTCGGTTGTTGCAGCCGGGTCTCGGCTTCACGCGCAAGGCAGGGGGCGGCGGCGAGCCACCGAGGCAGCAGACGGCCACCTCACGGTGCCAAAACCGCGGCTCAAAGGCCAGCGCACAGCCACGCCGCCCTTCCTCCTGTTTCCCAAACAAGAACCCCCCCCCCCCAACCGAGCTTCTTTCTCGGTTCCGCGCGAGCACAGAAACGCCGACCTCACTGATCGCCGGCGTCCGGCCAGCACAGGCGCTCTCATGCCCGGCGAGTAACACAAGAAAGAACCGCCTCGAGGTACTGATCACAACCGTACCGATCTCGGTCTCTCTCTCTCGCACGATCGGCAAATTATTTGAGGGATTAGCGCGTCGGGGTGTTTAGAACCAAATCGTGAGAAATCCAGAAATTCGGAGCAAGTAAGCCACCACTCCTTAGGCCGAGCTAAAGATATGATCTAGAGTCTCCCACGCGTTTCTGGGATCAGAAATCATCGAGTTTCATCGAGTAGGGGCGATGTTCGGTCTAGGTCACCGGTGAGGTCGTAGTTGCAGCTGTTTCCACAGAGATCGGTGCCCATATCCGTGATCAGCGGGTGTCAGCGGAGCTCCCCGAGCAAATAGCATCGGAAAAGGTGTAGGGAACGCCGAGTTTGTTGTCGCCGGTGAGCTTCCGGCCGCTGTTGCCGTCGGGAGCCCTGTTCCGGCCGTTGTCAAGCTCTGGTGAGGGCACCAGCATGTTCTCCGAGTCGGGTTATGCACAGGCGGCGAGAATCAGCAAACTCCAAGGGCCGGAACCCCTTTCCGGCGAGAGCTCCGGCGAGCTCGGCGGCGGGGAGCCACGGGAGCGCGAGGTCGAAGAAGCCTTGCGGGCCCCGCGTGTCAGTCGCTGCTGAGAGCGCTCGGGATTTGCTGCGGCACCGGGATTCCGTGTGGCTGCGCGGGTGATTCTGCGGGCTCCGGTGTGGGTTAGCTGAGAAGCTGACACGTAGCCAGGGGACCCACCCGCAGAGTTTAAATTTTATTTGAATTTCCAGTTTTAGTTCAAACTTCAAATGAATAGAACTTTGGCTAGGAAACTCCAAATTCGATGAACCAAATTTTGCTGAACTCAGAATTCTGAGTACTTTCCAGCAATACCAAATTCAGCTCATGAAAGTGAATAGTTTTCCAGAATTAAATCCCTAAACTTTAAAATCTTGGGAATTTTATCTGGAGAACTACTTTATGAAAAATTCTGAAATTTGGCTGAGAGGTTCATTGGAAAATCCCTGAATCCCAGTAAAATTTTCAGACTCATCCAAGTTAATTTAGTTACCCTAATGGGGTGATTAAGAGAACTGCCCAGAGAAAATAGAAAAATGTACAGAAACATTTTTCAGATTTTCTCAAATCTTAATTAGGGCATAATTTTCTGTAGAATTCTTCAAATGACATGAAAACAACTCCATTAGAACCGTCTTAAAGTCTAGTTTCCAGAAAGTAATGGTTGGAGCCATGAAAACCCCTGGAATTATTCAGAGGCTCAAATGTTGACCAAATGGGCTTTTGTTTGTACAATGTTCAAATGAACGTTGTTTCAAATGAAACTTGGTCAAGACTCTGGTTAGGACCCTACCAAGCCACAATAAAAGTTTCAGAACCAAAGGGGAGGGCTAGCTAGAGTTATTAGTAGTTAAGTATTCAAGTTTACACATTGCATTTAAATTTACATGTCGTATTTCATTAAACGTGTAGTCACTGAAGAAGAGACTCCGGAAGTGCTGGACTTCCTCCTTCCGGAAGAAGAGCTAACTACTGACCAGCAGCAACAAGGCAAGCCCCGGTTTGCATTAACCTTTTATCAGTTTTACTTTGTTTACACGTGTCATATGAAGTGGGATTGTGCATTAGGTATAGGATGGATGGAACCCCACTTGCATAACCAGAATTTTTCCCTAAGAGTGAGGGTAGTGTCTAAGACCTCGAGTAGACAGGCTATGCTTAATGTTTCATAGAACTTCGGTACAAGTCGAGTAGTTGGAATCTACTCGCGAGATAGGCTTGGGACACACGGGTTCGGTTGAGTGATGTGAGATCACATTAGTAATGAAAATGAGACTAGGCAGGGGGCAGGGTGCAGCAAGATGGAGTCTTGTGTGCGCAGCCCTGTCCGTGTCGATTGAGGACCGACCCGTGTGCGGCCCACGCTGATCAAGTTTGAACGTACCGAAGGCATATCGGATATATGGGCCCCGATAAACCGATGTAGCCTAATCCTCCGGGCGTCGAGGCATAGCACACCGATTTATAGGTGTAGGTTGAGGGCAGCAAGGCGGAAATCTGCCAACGGGCATAGAGAGATGCTCCGTGTGGGGAACCTCCTGTCCGTTTCGGTGTGACCGGTTCGACGTTTGGGCTGTTGGGTGAAAGGTTGTCCCGTACGACATAGACTGAGCGTGCTGTGCAGCTCCATGGGTGGGCGTACGTGACGTGCTCTTTGGGTTTCCCTGCAGGTGTATATCGAGTCGATTCGCCGTCCCTCACGGTGAAGAGTACCACTTTGTCACTGAGTCTTGACGTAGACTAATGTATGAAATATGGTGATTCAATACTGCTGATATGATATAACATTGTATTACTACATGTTTGCCACAAAATATTGCTTACTAAATTTCAGCTTCCTGAACTGTTAACTTGTTGCTAAAAGTTGAACTAAGGATGAACTTGTAGGCGAGTCCATTTGTTGCAATATAACTATCCTATGTCATAGTACACCTCATGTAGAGTTTCATGCTTAGGTGAGTCGGTTAAGCCTTGCTGAGCCTTCGTGCTCACGGTTGCTGCTTAAGTGTTTTTCAGGTGAGGAGCCACCCACGGACTCGGAGTACGAGTCCACCGGCGAGGGTTACCCTCCGTCGGGGACCACGGCTGAGTGGGAGCCGTACACACCGCGCTGAGCTGAGGAGTGCAGCTAGTGTGGGTTGCCCTAGGGCTGGGCAACCGACTTTTGCTAGATAGGCGGGCGTGAGTTGTACAAAAGAAACTTCCGCTGTGTAATAAAGACCCTAGTTTGTAACTGAGAAGTGTACTACTTTGTACATTCAGTTTGTTTTCCCTTGTAATATAATGTGTTCTTATGACGTGTGCTGTCGGGTGTCGCATCACGCGGCACCACCCTCTGCGATCCTGGATGAGCAGATTCCGGTCCGCCACAGCCTGGTATCAGAGCTGCATTTGGGATAGCACAATACTTAAGGACTGTATTACGGGAAAACTTAGGTATACGGTGAGGATTCGGTAGTTGCCCAAGTAAGGACTATATTAGCATAGTTACTTAAAGTGGCAAAGACTAACCTATGCGTTATAATTCTGAATTTCAATTATTGTAACGACGCACCTACGCTCTGGTAAGTTTGGTAAGGAACGCCACCGAAAGCGGTTCAATTTCGGTTAGCTCCCCTGACGAGGAACGTGGTTCAGGGATTTGTCTCACAGCTTGGTGTGATACGTCAATATGAAACTCTTGGACTCTTCATGTTCCTGAGTTCATATGAAACGCTGATCCCTAGCGTGCATTAGGCAAATAAGTGGAGACCCCATCGCGTGGTTAGTAACACGAGAGTGTGTTCGTCTGGATGTAGCCCAGGAGGACATACGCAGCGCTTGCCATCGGCGTGCCCTGCAGGGCAGTAGGTGGTATCTGTTGGGTTGATAACATTCCCAAACGTGACGACCCGTTCATGACATACTCGGGTTCCCCGTCGTGTGGTGTTGAAACACGAACACATACCATGAGACGTGACTTAACTCAGGGACGGCCGTATGACAATGATACGGGCGTTTGTATTTAATGTCAAATATGATCCTGCCTGAAATGAAACCAACCATTGAGTGCACCATTATTGTGTGGTCTTCTGCAGGTACTAACCACGTATGTATCTGTGTAGTAAACGTGTGCGAGAGACCATTTAGTGCCACACTTGAGACGTATATGCCGGTAGAAGCCGGTTAGGATTTTCTTTTGTAAGGAACGTAGTACCAAGATATTGTAGGCATATGAATGAAAATAATGATAACAAGGAATTAAAATCACTAGGATCAACATCTAGGACTTTGGTTGGGTAGAAAAGTTGATAATTGATGAGGGTAGTTCCAAAAGACTGAAAAACAGAGTGCTCTGTTTTGGGCAGCAAGTTTGCTGATCTTCAACAGGGCATAACTCACAGGTCTTTTAGCCCAGGGAGGTGTGCTATATATTTCTGGAAAGGTATTTAAGTACTCTACAACTTTGTTGTAGACTCCCAGAGCTGAAACACACCTTGAGATGGCCTAAAACCGAGAGGGATGTAAACTGTCCAGAACCAGGACAGAGTGGAACACTCTCTGGACTGTTCTGTTTTTTTTCAAACATAACTCCCAGTAGAAAAATTTAAAATTTTCATATGATACATCCTTAGAAACAGTAGAAGATGTGTGACATCTTTGCAATTCAAAGTTTCTGAAATTTCAGCACAGATTTCAGTGGAAACCAGGGTTGAAAACAGCCATTTCCAAGGGAGGTGCTGTTAAAATTCTTCTAGAAATTCTGCTGACTTTGAATTAGCATAACTTTTTAACCAAAGCTGATCTGGGGGCAAATGAATACTCGTTGGAAAGATACTGAAGTTGACTTTAACTTTGGTGTTCAGCTTGAGTCATGAAAATGCCCAGAACCAGATCAAAACTTGGATTAGGTAGGAACTGGTCATTCTGACAGAAGAATGACCGTTGAACTCATTGGTGAGGGTGTTGTACCCTAAGGGTGGTATACGTGATGACAAAGCGATAGTAATATCTCGTAGTGACCAAAACTAGTTATGGTGAGCTTCCAAAGTGGAGGTTCATCAAGTTGGATGTAACTAGTTTGTATTTGGTCTGGTAATGGTGTAGCTTGTGCAAAGTTATTACATTATATACATACGAGATGTATCGCATGTTTTATTGTCATTATGGTTTACGCCTATTGTTATTAGACTGCAGGCAATATGTTGCGGGACTGATGTTATTGTCGTATGGTTGTAGATGGTTCGCACTAGGACCACGCACGAGGTTGGTGGCTCTAGCCAAGGGGGAGGCGATGACTCCCAGCCACCGGCCTACGACAGCACCCCGCAGCAGCAGCTACCACCGCCGCCTCCGCTTACCCTAGCGGATGTCATAGTGGCACTGGTGGGAGGTCGTGAGGAGCAGACCGACCTGATCCGCACGATCGTGCAGAATACGTCCCAGGCGGGGGAACGTCAAGACAGAGGGCCTCGTGAGCCCCGTGAAGTGTCGTACTCGGACTTCATGAGTACGCACCCTCCAGTGTTCACGGAAGCTGAAGAACCACTGGAGGCGGATAACTGGCTGCGGACCATCGAGTCCAAGTTCAGGCTGCTCCAGTGCACGGAGCGGCAAAAGACCTTGTTCGCAGTGCAACAACTCCACGGTGCTGCTGGTGCGTGGTGGGCGAACTATGTCGCCTCACGTCCGGCTGGCCATGTCGTGGAATGGGAAGAGTTCCGGGAGGCGTTCCGCGCCTATCACATTCCTCCCGGGATCATGAAGAGGAAGTTCCAAGAATTCTTGGAGCTGAAGCAGGGTGGGAGGAGTGCCCACGACTACTCCCGTACCTTCAACCATCTGGCGCAATACGCGTCAGACTATATCTCCACTGAGGAGAAGAAGCGGGAGCACTTCTATCGGGGGTTACACCCCGAGATGAAGACACATCTCGTTCAGTGGAATCGCGGCACATTCAACGACCTAGTCAATGCCGCGATCATGCAAGAGGACACTTAGCAGGAGTTGGCAGCTGAGCAGAGGAAGCGCAGCGCTCCACCTAGCAGCGGTGGTGGCGCGCCTCAGAAGTACCGTATCGTGTATCGGACACCATCCGGGCAGCAGTGGCATCCACCGGCGCGACCACAGCAGTTCGGGGGACGTTCGTTTCAGTCACCCCCGTTCCGTCCGCCGATGCCACCACCAAGAGAGCAGCAGCAACAGCAGACAGCACCCCGGGCATTTTCACCGCCACAACGCGCCCCGGGATTCCGTCCACTGATCAGCAGGGGACCGCCCCGTTTCACCTGTTTCACGTGTGGCCAGGCGGGCCACTTCGCGAAGGACTGTCCCCAGGGGCAGCAGAGCAGCGGGCAAGCCCAGTTCTAGGGCAGTGCTCGAGGCCGACCTCCGGTGAAGAAGGTTGGTCAGTGGACTGGGGGTGTCCGCAACCTCGACAATGAGGACGCCCCAGAGGGAGACAACGTGCTGGCGGGTACGTTTACTCTCAACCATCAAGCCATCGTCATATTGTTTGATTCTGGTGCAACCCACAGCTTTATAAGTGCATCCTATGTGGCTAAGCATCAAATGCAAGTCTTCCCAACCGACTGCACTTATATGTTCTGCTCACCGGGAGGGAAGATTTCAGCTAATATGATGATTCCAAAGGCACCTCTGTGCTTAGGTGGGAAACTATATCCCACCACCTTGATAATCCTTATGGGGCAAAAGATTGATGCAATCTTAGGGATGTCATGACTACAATACCATGGCGCTGTCCTAGAGACTCGGACACGGATGGTTCACTTAAATTCTCCGTTCCACCATCCGCATTCCATGGTGTTAGACACGCCAGTCCGGGAAGTTTTAGCAATTAATAATGCTGAAGCTCTCAAGTTAGAAGACATCCCCGTAGTCCGGGAGTATCCTGACGTGTTCCCGGATGATCTTCCGGGCATGCCACCTGAGCGGGATGTCGAGTTCAAGATTGAACTTGCACCCGGGACTACGCCCATATCACGGAGACCATACAAAATGGCTCCAAATGAGCTGGCTGAACTGAAAGAACAGCTCAATGATCTATTGAGCAAGGGTTTCATTAGGCCGAGTTCCTCGCCTTGGGGATGCTCGGCGCTGTTTGTAAAGAAGAAGGACGAAACCCTGAGGCTGTGTGTGGATTACCGGCCGCTCAACGCCGTCACCATCAAGAATAAGTACCCACTGCCCCGCATCGACATATTGTTTGATCAACTTGTGGGTGCAAGTGTGTTCTCGAAGATGGACCTTCGCTCTGGATATCATCAGATAAAGATCCGGGCGGAGGATATCCCGAAGACGGCTTTCTCGACGAGATACGGCTTATATGAATATCTCGTCATGTCCTTTGGTCTCACAAATGCTCCAACCCATTTCATGTATCTCATGAACTCGGTGTTCATGCGGGAGCTGGACAAGTTCGTGGTAGTGTTCATCGATGATATCTTGGTTTACTCCAAGACAGAAGCCGAACATGCCGAACACTTGCGGATCGTTCTTCAACGATTGCGAGACCATAAACTCTATGCCAAGTTCAGTAAATGCGAGTTTTGGATCAGCCAAGTGCCATTCTTGGGACATATCATCTCAGCTGAAGGCATTGCGGTTGACCCAAGCAAAATAGAGCAAGTGTTGAAATGGAAAGCTCCCACTTCGGTTCATGAAGTCAGAAGCTTCCTCGGGTTAGCGGGATACTATAGGAGATTCATTCCAAGCTTCTCCAAGCTCGCTAAGCCAATGACAGAATTGCTGAAGAAAGGGACGAAGTATGTTTGGAACATGGCGTGTGAAGGAGCGTTCCAAGCATTGGTGAAGCATCTCACAACAGCCCCGGTCTTAGCTCAGCCGGATACAACAAAGCCCCTCGACGTGTACTGTGACGCGTCCGGTATTGGGCTCGGCTGCGTGTTGATGCAGGAAGGACGTGTGGTCGCTTATGGCTCATGCCAACTTCGGAACCATGAGCAGCACTACCCGACTCATGATCTTGAGCTTGCTGCCGTGGTGTTGGCGCTAAAAATGTGGAGGCACTATCTCCTGGGGAATCTGGTGCATCTCTACATCGACCACAAGAGCTTAAAATACATTTTCACCCAGAAGGAGCTGAACATGAGGCAAAGGAGGTGGTTAGAATTGATCAAAGATTATGAAATTGAGATTCATTACCACCCCGGCAAGGCGAATGTGGTTGCCGACGCGCTGAGTCGGAAATCACATGTCCATCACCTCACCATTACACCGGTGGAGGAGGAAGAGCCAAGTTTATACTTGGTTCCTTATGGATCACTGTACAACCTTGCCCTCATCCCTACCATTAGGGAAGATATCATTGCAGCTCAGAAAACGGACAAAGGCATGGCACATCTCCGGAGACGGATAGACAATGGAGAGATCAAGTGTTTCCGGAAAGATGATGCGGGGACGCTGTGGTTCAATGATCGAATAGTCGTACCCCGAGATATGGAACTGAGGAGGAAGATCCTCGATGAAGCCCACTTGTCCAAATACTCCATTCATCCGGGAAGCAACAAAATGTACCAAGATTTGAAAAAGAAATTTTGGTGGACACGGATGAAGTGGGAGGTAGCTAAGTATGTACCCGAGTGCGATACGTGCCGACGAGTGAAAGCTGATCACATGAAGAAATCAGGGCTGTTGCAACCCCTGAAAATTCCAGCATGGAAGTGGGAGGATGTGAGCATGGATTTCATTTTGGGATTACCCCTAACATCCCACAAGCATGATTCCACTTGGGTGATCGTTGACCGACTAACCAAGTCAGCTCACTTCATCCCCGTACATACACATTTCCATGCCAACAGATATGCGGAGTTATATATCGCCAGGATCCTATGTTTGCATGGCGTACCCAAGACCATAGTCTCAGACCGAGGTGCATTGTTTGTATCTCGCTTTTGGGAGCAGTTGCATACTGCTTTGGGTACTAAACTGATTAGAAGCTTCGCTTACCACCCTCAGACAGATGGCCAGACAGAGAGGGTGAATCAAGTTTTGGAAGACATGTTGAGAGCATGTGCCATCCACCATGGTAGGAACTGGGATGATCACCTACCATTGGCGGAATTCTCATACAACATTGGCTATCAGGCGAGTATCAAAATGGCACCCTACGAAGCTCTCTACGGTCGTAAATGCTGCACCCCATTAAACTGGTGCGAGTCCGGTGAAAGGGTCACTGTCACACCCGGTTTTTCCGAAGAAACAACCAAGTGAATATCACATGTATGCCAGGATCATTTTCTCATACATGTGATGACAAATAGTGAAGCATCATTTATTACAAGCCAGGTGTCGAATATAAATAAGTCTTACATCGCAAATGTCTCAATGGACACTAATGCTTCATCACAAGTAAATAAACTAGCAGCTGAATATTATTCTTTAGGGCTCCATCACAGGCGTTGCCCGGGGGTCTTCATGAACCTAAAAGCCTTCCTTGGGTCCAAAATCTTGGTCATTATACACCACCTCATTATCTTGACCTGAGCAGCAATATAAACCAACAAATATGCAAGGTTGAGTACCAATGGTACTCAGCAAGTGTGGGAAAATTATATCATGCATGGCTAGAACAAGGAGAGGTTGAACTCATGGTTAGAGCACTACGCAATTAATACCTATCACCTTAGCTTATTAAGCACCTACATTACTACACCGGTGAAATGGTCCCAATCTCCCATCCCATCATTATAATCCAATAACCATAACATCATTACCAATGTTAAGCTCCCCGCTTAACTTCCAAAACCATCAATCCTCTAATCATGAATAAGTCCAGGCCGCTCTTAACCGTGAGCACGGCTGTCAAGACAGTTTTAACTCTGCAGAGTTTGTACCACTGTACCCACAAGTAGTGATTTCATCCCCCGTTGCCGGGTGGACTAAAAGAACCTCCATTATGCCAGTGGCTACGTTCCACATTCACACTTCCCAGGTGTGCGGCCAAGAGATCACTACAAAGCCTTTACAAAGGGATTCCCGACGAGCGTGGGCCCACTGAGGTTTCACCCCTAACAGCATACAAGAGGCTCCAACCCCGCTGCAGTGGCCCCCTGTTGAGCCTTGCGGTTCATATGGTAGTCCAGCTGACACCTACTACCCGCACCATCCAACACACCCATACTACGCCGGGGATACACCTAATTAATTGGCTAAGCTGCCCCATCTCAGCATGTGGTTGGCACTGTAAAGCCGGGTTACATGCTCCATGAACCGGTCCTTAGGATCCAGGCAAGTACTAAACACAAACCCAAGTCTCGTGCACCCAGCACACAACCAAAACATCCAACTTGCCTTGATCCCTACCTCTACATAACTCACAATGTCTCATTCAAGAGTATGGTAATTTAAACTGATGATCTCATGTCCCAAATATCCCATTCTAAGCATGGCTAAGAATATGCATGTAAATAAATGACATGGTAAAATAAATCCCAACCCAAGCTACAAGGAAACAAGGTAATGCAAATCTAGGGAAACTTTCCTAGCATGGGTTTCATATTTCATTTGACAATGCAAATAATTCTATCTACATATCCTAGCATAGGATCAAAGTGGTCAAGGACACTTGCCTCCTTCTTGCTGCTCTTAAAATGGGTAGTCCTGGTCTTGGAAATGAATAACTTGTTCTTGAACAGGTTCTACTTCATACCATCACACATAGCAAAAGAAAAACAACAATCCATAAGACATAGTTCACACTTACACTTGATACAAACCACACATTCATATTTATAAAAGTTCTTTACCATTATGTATTCTGGTTACTTTATGTGTGTTGAGTTGTGGCTTGCATGCACTTTTAACCATGTGTATATGATTTCCACTTTTGTGTCCACCCTTATACTTACATACTATTTATATGGGTTTCCAATAAATTTCTTATATTCAACTATTTCACCTTTTTACTACAAAGTGTGTATGAAAAGTATTATTCTTCCCCATATGTGCTTTCATAACTTCTATCAACCCTAAACTGAATTCTTTGTATTTTAGAAACTCCATTTATCATTTACTAGTTGCTATATTTTCAGATTTATATTCCTATGCGTAATTGTGTATTTTATTATTAAATTAGTAATACACATCACCTAAACAGATTAGGTTCTGGTCCTAAATAATTTTAACATCATATTTTGACCTTGGCTTCTGATGTATACTATTTCATAATTATTTTCCCTATTTTTCTATAGCTATTCTTTACTTAAAAACGTGTCCCTATATTAATAAATGTGAATAATGGATGAAACAGATTTATTTTAGCCCAAAAATACATTTTTATCTCACTCCAAAGTTTTCTAAGTACTGAGAAAGTTTTTAATAAATTTTGACAATTATGTTTATCCCCTTTTTAATTTTTAACCACTAGTTACATATTCAATTTTCTAAATTAAATACTAAACAGGGTTAAAAAGTAAACTCACCCCATTACAGGGTCTATAATATTATTTTCATAATTTCCAGGGGTCTAGCTACACTTACCAGAGGTGTTTTTCCTAATTTTTATTAAGTCCAGGGGCTAAAACTGATTTTTAAATGAATTTACATGATTTTCTGGAGTTCCAGGGGCTAGATCTAAAGTTTCTGGGGCTAGCTCTCAATTCCAGAGAACCCCAGGGGGTAGCACGTAAGAATTCCAGTCTTTATAACGCGGGGCTGACGTGGACCGTCCGATTTTAAACCGACGGCTGAGATTATAACATCGAACCGGTACGCGGGGATTTAAAGTCTACCGTGCGATTTAAAATAAACGGCGCACAAGCAGCCACGTCGCTCTGATCGAGCGCGGGCGGCGCTGCCGGCGGCGCACGGCGGCGGAAAGCGGCGATCTCGCCGGAAAGTTTCGGATCCTCGAGAATTCTGCCTAGAACTGTGATCTTATGGCCTAGATCGGTAGAGGGGAGGTCAGGGATCTCACCTCGGGGGTTTTCTTGAGCTCGGGGGTCCTGGAAAGTGATCGGCGGCGAGGTCCGACGCAAAACCACGGCGAAGCTCGTCGGCGCTGGATTTACACCGTAAGTCTTCGGGTTTTCTGCACCTGCAAAGTTCCCCGGAGGCGGTGGATCAAGACCAGCGAGTTAGATCAGAGTTTCCGAGCTTAGATCGGCCAGAATTCACCGGCGAAGTCTCGGTGCTCACCGGAGTGAAAATCGGCGATCGCGTGGGAAAAACTGATCGGATCGGGTGTTTTTATAGCCGGGGGAGGGCGGTGGGTCTGTTGTGATCGAGTTGGAGTCCTCTGGGTCCAGAATTCGGGCGACGGGACGCGGTTTTCCGGTCGGTTGCGATTTCGCGCGCTCGGGGGAAAAGTCCGGGGTCGCGGGGCTCGGGGTTAGGGATGACAGGTGGGTCCCACCCGTCGGTGAGAGGCAGCGCGGCGCGCGCGGGGGCGGGCTGCGAGGGAGTAGCTGGGCCGGCTGGCGGGTTTCGGCCCACTGGCCGGTTTTTTTCCCGTTTTCCTTTTTCTTTTTCCATTTCTTTTCTGTTTTGAGTATAATTTGAATTCCAGTTTGAATTTGAATTTTTGCAAAACATGCAATACGTCCAAAAATTTCTAAATTCCCCTCTAAACATGGTTAAGAGTTTTGAATCAAAATTTGGGGTGTTACAGCTCTACCCCCCTTAAAAGAAATCTCGTCCTCGAGATTGGTGTTTCTAAGAAAACAATTCCGGAAATTGTGCCTTGAGCTCATCTTCCCGTTCCCAGGTAGCTTCCTCTTCTGAGTGATGCTTCCACTGCACCTTGCACATCCGGATTCTCTTGTTTCTGGTGAGGCGTTCCATCGTCTCCAAAATCTTGTAGGGTTGCTCGGCATAAGACAAATCTTCAGCCACATCCACTTCATTCATGGGTAACACCTCTTCAGGCGTCCTCAGGCATTTCTTGAGTTGTGACACATGGAATACATCGTGCACGTCCGATAGATGAGCCGGTAACTCTAGTTGGTACGCCACTTCGCCTTTTCTTTCCAAAACTTGAAAGGGTCCGATGTATCGAGGTGACAACTTCCCTTTTACCTTGAACCGACGAAGTCCCCTGATAGGAGACACCTTGAGATAAACATAGTCTCCCACGTTGAAAACGAGCTCTCTCCTTCGTACATCAGCATAACTCTTCTGGCGTGTTTGTGCTATCCTCAAGTTGTTGCGAATCTCCCTCACCTTCGCCTCGGCTTCTTGTAGCACTTCTGGACCAAACACTTTACTTTCTCCTGTTTGGTTCCAAAATAGGGGAGTTCTGCACTTCCTTCCATACAAAGCTTCAAACGGTGACATTTTCATACTAGCTTGATAGATGTTGTTATAGGAAAACTCCGCATACGGTAAGTTCTTGTCCCAACTTCTATTGTTTTTGAGTGCACATGCCCTTAACATATCTTCAAGGATCTGATTAGTTCTCTCCGTCTGCCCGTCAGTTTGGGGATGATAGGCAGAGCTGAAATTCAGATGGGTTCCCATGGTTTCATGCAACTTTTGACAAAACCTCGAGGTGAACTGTGTCCCTCGATCCGACACAATCTTCTTTGGCACTCCATTGTAACACACAATCCTCGACATGTACAACTCTGCCAATTTGGATCCGCTGTAGCTTTCTTTCACAGGAATGAAATGAGCTACCTTGGTTAGTCGATCAATAATGACCCATATTGAATCATACCCGGATTGGGTCCTAGGCAATCCCACAATAAAATCCATGCTGATTTCTTCCCACTTCCATTCAGGCACTTTGAGTGGTTGCAATAATCCCGCGGGTCGTTGATGTTCTGCTTTCACCAACTGACATGTGTCACATAGGGCAACATGTTCCGCGACATCTCGCTTCATGCCATACCACCAATACCTGCTTTTGAGGTCCTGGTACATCTTCGTACTTCCAGGATGAATGGAATAGTCGGAATCGTGAGCCTCCTTCAAAATTAATTCACGGATCTCTTTTACTTCTGGCACACAGATCCTTTTCCCGTGCCACACCGTTCCTTGTTCATCCTCTCTAAAACCAGGAGCTTTATTTTCCTTGATAAGTTGTCTGATCTCTTGTATCTTCTCATCATTCTTTTGGCCCTCGCGTATATCTCGCTCGAGTGTGGAGTCCACTTCCATGGCGATGGCTTCACCACTATTTACTAGACATAGATTGAGTCTTATAACCTCGTCCTTCAATTCTGCAGACATGTCCTTCAAACTCAACTTATTGTCCTGCACTTTCCGACTCAAAGCATCGGCCACGACGTTTGCTTTCCCAGGATGATAGTTGATGCCTATATCAAAGTCATTGATTAGCTCTAACCATCTCCTTTGTCTAAGGTTGAGATCTGGTTGTGAGAATATGTACTTCAAACTCTTATGATCCGTATATATCTCTGTCCTCTTCCCCATCAAATAGTGCCGCCAAATTTTCAACGCGTGTACCACTGCAGCTAGTTCTAGATCATGTGTAGGATAGTTCTTCTCGTGCTTCCGAAGCTGCCGGGATGCATATGCCACGACATGTCCTTCTTGCATGAGAACACATCCCAACCCATTTCCAGAGGCATCGCAGTACACTGTGAAATTCTTCTGCATATCTGGCATAACCAACACTGGGGCTGTTGTCAATCTCTTCTTTAGCTCCTGAAAGCTCGTCTCGCACTGTGGCGTCCAGGTGAATGTGATTCCCTTTTCCAACAGTTTGGTGAGAGGTCTCGAGATCTTGGAGAATCCCTCAATAAACCGTCGATAGTATCCAGCCAATCCCAAAAAGCTTCGAACTTCCCCGACATTTTCAGGGGTCTTCCACTTCTGGATATCTTCGATTTTGGCGGGATCTACGGAGATTCCTCCCTCCGAGATTATATGTCCTAAAAAGGGAACTCTCTTCAGCCAAAACTCACACTTGCTCAACTTGGCATATAGTTGGTGTTCTCTCAGCCTCTGTAACACCAACCTTAGATGTTTCTCATGTTCTTCTTCATTTTTGGAGAAGACGAGAATATCATCTATGAAAACCACCACAAATTTGTCCAGATATTCCATTAATACCTTGTTCATGAGGTACATGAAATATGCCGGGGCATTGGTTAGCCCAAAAGGCATGACAGTGTATTCATATAGTCCGTACCGAGATACGAAAGCTGTCTTGGGAATATCTGATTGCCTTATCTTGAGTTGGTGGTACCCCGACCTGAGATCAATTTTCGAGAACACACAAGCTCCCCTCAACTGATCAAACAAGTCCTCAATGCGAGGCAATGGGTACTTGTTTTTGATGGTTACC